>CM075650.1:136121205-138621205 GCA_037953625.1 Crotalaria pallida | reverse complement strand
TTTTAACACATATTTACTCAAAATATTTATTTACACATGTTAGTATACAAATTTATTAAAATATGTCATTTTTGAATATAATTTTTACTCAATATAGTTTTTTCAGAGCAGAGAGTAAAAAAAAAATAATCCAAATCATAAAAACTATTGCATATCAGCGAAAAAAAATACACGTAGAATATTTTTCAATTGAGTACATTTGAAAAAAATTTTAACCTCTGTCAGAGAGCACAGATTAAAAAAAATTAAGTCCAAATGACAAAAAAAATATATATATGTGAAAATAAAAATACATATGATATTTTTTTTAATTTATTAAATTTAAAATGCAAAAAAAAAAGAGAGTTATGTATTTTTTTATTGTTGTTTCTCTCACATCCATGAGTATGAACCGATTTCCAAATAGTTACTCGTTGTGAAATGGCAACGAACATATATTTTTTCTACAGGCAACGAACCATCTTTATGGTTCGCCACTCGTTTGGCAACTCTGCGGCAACCCCGCTGGGGATGCTCTTATCAAGTATCAACTGACAACTAAGAGAGTTGTCTAGAAATTTTTAAACAGATTATTTTGAGAAGTCTGTAATATAATGTATGTACTCATCTATATCCATTTCATTTCTTTAGCTTGTTAGTTGCATAATCTTTTATTAAAAAAAATTAAAAAAAAATCTATTATAATTATAATGAGTTTCAATATATAATATCTTATCCCAAAAAAAAAAAAAATCAATATGTGATGAGTAATTCATTTATTCTATCCCATAACATAGAAAAGGGCTAAAGACTGAATTATGTGACAAATTCTTAAACATTAGGGTCATTTTGTTATAGGTCGTAATTCTTTTTTTTTTTTTTCAATATATGGCTTCCCAAAGCTACTTTTGGATTTGCATATACCCTTTTTACTGATTTCAACCAAATTTTGCAGACATATCATATCAGAATTCTAGTCCAACGCAGGAGATTAGCCACGTGATGACACATGAGCGAAGACGATCTCTCCAAATTTTTTTTAAAACTAAAATATAAAAGTATCAACTTTTTTTTATTTTTTTTAATTTTTTTTTAAAAAATATTCGCCCACGTTAGTAGTACGTGATTAACATTTTGGGTCTAATTAGAATTTTGGTTTAACATATCAGCAAAATTTGGTCGAAATCGGTAGCAGGGTATATGTCAAACTCAAAAGTTACTTCTTGGAGAGACTGACATTGAAAACAAAATAACAATGGCTTATGACAAAACAACCCTAAAGTTCATTGATAAAAACATAATTAAGCTATAATAAATTTTAGGGAGTTACTATCATGCAATCCAAAATTGGATGATTGCTATGCAACCTTTTCTTAAACCTAGTTAAAATTAGGTTTTTGCAATTTAGTCCAACATAAAAAGTAAATTAAAAATTTAGTCCTTTGTACCTATAGACAAATTATAACTTTTAATTTAAAAAAAAATAAAAGTAATTAAAATTAGTCACTTGTGTAAAAAGGCTTAATGCAAGTGACTAAATTTAAAATTAAAAGTTATAATTTGTCTATAGGTATAAAGGACTAAATTTTTAATTTACTTTTTATGTTGGACTAAATTGCAAAAAACTAATTTTAACTACTTCAAATAATGATATGGCATAGGTGACAACTTCTTATTGGTTTAAGAGAAGGTTGCATAGCAACCATCCAATTTTGGATTGCATGATAGAAATACCCTAAATTTTAAATACAATTTAAGCAATTTTTATTTTGAAAAATTCATTTCGACAGTAGCAACAATCACTTGCAAGCAGTGCTAATAATATACTATAAGCAATAATCTTTTTAATTTAATACAATTTGATACTTCCATGGGAGTACTAATTTTTTTTAGCATTACTTTCAGTATATTTGGTTATGATAATAAGATTAGCAATCAGTAGCAACTGTTACGTTGATAGGATGTGATTTTCAGATGAGTTTTTTAAAATGACTTTAGAGAAAGAATATGAAAAATAAGTGAGAATGGAGACTGTTTGATTTGTTATAAGAGAAGTTTTCGAGTTTAAGATGCACAAATTACACTACTTTATAATTGTCACCTAAAATAAAATTATGTGAGGCGTATTGATGATCTATAAGATATATATATTTCTTTCATAAGTAGCATCCCAAGTTACTTACCCATATGCAGGACCCTGAACGTGCTTATCTTTTTTGTGGTTTGCATGATACTTTCATGATGTTTATTATTAATTAGTTATCCTCTGATCTCTCAATTAAATTAGATGTAGAATGAAACTGCTCATATTATTTAAACAAGTAAGCAATTCAGTCATGAATCATAACCATATTTGTGATCAGCAACATATATAAAAGAAGCAAAGCAAATTAACATAGCACACTCAAGCTCACAACTGATCACACTGTGTAGGTACAAAAGAAATAGTCTCCTTCTCAAGGTCATGGTTCACCAAAATATTCTGCTGTTGAACATTACCAAAGATTGACATTCCACTAGATGCTCCCACAGCTAAGCAAGCCACTCCCAAATTTGAATCAGCAATCATGTAATTCTCAGCAGGCAACACCAAATCACCACCCTTGAAATGGAAAACCAATTTTGGAATCTCAACTTTTGTTTTGCCAGATGGCAAAGTAAAGCATAAATCTAAGCCTGTTGTGCCTGATTTATCAACAGGAAGTTGTGTTTGAGATATAAACTCTTTCTTGAGTGTACTAAAAGCACTTTCTTCTAAGTAAGTAATGGTAGTGCCAGAGTCTATGATTATTCCCCCACTCCCATCACTCCCTACCTCAAAAGTTGATTTCTCAATGGACAATTGATTAGCACCCACAGTGATGCCTTCAAGAGAAAGGTAATAAAAAGAGGGTTGTGAAGGGTTTCTTAGCAAAGGAGTTGTAATTGCTTTTGTGCCCTTCTCCCTTGCCAAAGACCCTAACAACAGAACACTTGTTTTTGAGTCATCCATGTTGGTCAAACAATAAGAGAATTTTGGTTCCTTCAGCTGAGAAACCAATGACAACGGACCGCGGCCGAGACCAACAAGCCCTGAAGCTTGTTGAAAACCGTTGCCTTCGTTGTCATCTCCGCAACCGAAACCAATGTTATGAACCTTAGAGTCCCCTAAAGTGAAGGTCTCAGAGGCCAAAACGCCTTGTGTGACAGAATAGTCACCGTATGAGTACATATATTGGCAACCATCATTGCAATTTGAAGAAGGCAGAGCATTGCAAAGGTTGCTGCTACATGATAGCTTAGAAAAAGTGGAAGACTTGGCAGGATCGAAAATCGGCGTTGGCTGATTGTAACATTGTGTGCAAGGCTTGCACTGTGTCCATATAAGGTCACTGCCAGTGTCAAGAACTGCAGGGTATTTCAACGGCGGCGTTCCGATCGATAACTCCATCAAATACTCACCATTCCCTGCATGGATTGGAGACTCCAATTGAGTAGAATCTGCTGTTGATTCTGCCAACACCATTGCATTCAGCCTCTGAAGCCTGCTTTTGCCGCGCTTGATTCCGTGTTGAACGCGCTCGAGTTTGGTTAAATTCTTGCCAGAATCAACATGGTGAAGCTTGACTCTGAACCCTGCATGGTGAGAAGACTCATGCTTCTCATTTTCAATAGCTTTTCTTGATGTTGAAGATGTTGGATCAATGAAAAGAAGTGCTATTAGAAGTGCCAATAATATGGCACATGATGAAGAACATTGCAATATAGCCATAAGGGTGTGCATGCAAAATTGTACAATAGGATTTATAAAAAGTGGATTGAGTGAAGTATAAGGGTGATGGGAATATATACAAGGTTATTTGCTAGAGAAATGGGCTTAGTCACATGAAAAATGATAAAATTAAATGGTGAAGTTGTAACGCTCCCTAATAATGTGGAGAAGATAAAGGGAAGAAGACTAAGAGGGGATGAAGAGGTAGGTTATAATCGGCTTCTATTAAAATAAATTAATAAAAGATAGAGTTGAAATTTAAGAAGTATGCTTGTGTTAATTGAGAAATGTGGTGAGTTTGATGATAATGGCGGTTGAGAAATCAGCGTAGCGTCTCAGCAAGTACCGGGTCTTTTGTTGTGGTTGGTAAAGATTTTATTTCCAAAACGTAAGTGACATTTTATCTAAGGCAACATTACCATAAAAACTAAGAATATGTAACGCGTAAGGTCTTCTTCTTATAAGCCTAAATTTTTGCTTTGTCTTGTTGTAATTGCTATGGTGTATTTGTATTTTATACTCCCTCCATTGTTATAAGCACTTGGTATGGACTTTTAGGTGCATTGACATTAAGAAAGTTGATTAATATTATCGGTGGTATAGAAAATGATAATATTTGGTACACTTTTTCAAAATTACCTTTGTAATTATTATTATCAAAACTCTAAAAGATGTTGACTAAATAGGGATATTTGTAGAAAAAAAGTAATTAATATCATTAAAAATTGTTGAGATAAGTGTTTATATTTAGAGACAAGTAAAACTCACTATCTAATCCTTATATTTAAAAACAGAGGGAGTATTTTTTTTTTTTTTTTGCCAAATATTGCATAAGAAGCATTGATATGGCTGACCAATCTTGGAGTAATCATGAATGATTATCATCAATGTTGATTATATATATATATATATATATATATATATATATATATATATGAATTTGGTGAATCGCTTACTTCATATAAATCATTGAACCCTTAGAAAAGTCGTATAACATATAGCATATATATTCATAAAAGAAGCATGAATCAAATATTATATAGTTAAATTTTTTATTTTTTATTTTTGCATACCTACTATACCTTTTCTTAGTTTAATTTCGTCGAGAATTGTATTACTACTATATATCTAAGAGTTGTGATTGGATTGGATAGGTTTGGTGGACAAACTGGTTTACTAATTGCTAGAGACTAGAGAGAGTGGAACTGAGCTTTGTTTCAATTCCACGCATCCATGAAGCCAAAGAAGTTTGGTAGGTTGGTTATCCTTTTTAGTTAGGTGAGAAAGCCTTTAAAGACAAAGATATTATGCTAATTTATCCTGCATATTTTCTTACAACTTTACATGCATCGCATTGGTCAAAACTTTTGAGTATGTTTCATACTACTATAAGAGTATAATTATATTTAAGATACACAATCACACATGCACATATACGAGTGTGGGGCTAATTCGGATTTATATTGATTTTTTTGGTGTACAGGATTTATATGATTTTCATTTATCTCGTATTCTGATCTACGGAGTATTTTAAACGACATGAGTAAGTAAATGTAAAGTGGTGGAAACTGGAAGCCAAATGATCACTGGACTGCTAATCCACCATAATTGGCATCAAAGCATGACTTGTTTATGCCCAGCATAATTAATGAAGCAATATCATAGCCATTGTTGACGATAATGTATCCCCCAAAAGCCCCTACTTATTATTTAGATTTCAAAAATGATTGAGACTTACCTAAAGAGATCTATACATAAAATTGTGAGATTTGTCATTTACTCCCTTCGTCCCGAAATATAAGATCCTTTTGACACTTTTATTTTGTCCATATTTGTAAGATTTTTTACAAATTTTCAATGAGCATTAATTACTTAACTCCAGGACCTCCCTCGAACTGGATTAGTCGGCTCAGTGAGTCGGATACCAGGGTGCAAACCAAAAAAATGAGCATTAATTACTTTTTTCCACAAACACCTCTATTTATTTAACACTTTTTAGATTCTCAATAATATTAATAGGGGTAATTTTGAAAATACATATCAAAAGCTTATATTTTCAATACAACTAACTAAATTATTTCACTTTCTTAAAGGACGTAAAATTTTCCAAAGGGTTCCTATAAATAGATGTGGTGAACTCGGCTCTTATGTGGTGGATTTGGGAAAAGGACCTAAACCAAGACCTCGGAACAAGGCTCAGATAGCCTTGACCGAGCTGGGGGGCTTATGTGGTGGACTCGGCCTAAGCCGAGGTCCTCAGACCCCTTGCCTAAGGCCTCACGGCCCTATAAGAAGCCCTCTGTGTGCTGGGCCGAGCTCAAGGTTCAACGGCCGAACAGATACCAGATACGGGCCGACCTCATACTCCTACCCAGGTCCGACTTCCCTGTCCGACACCTCCCAGGGTCCGACACCTCCCAGAGTCCGACACCAAGGACAGGATGACGTGTCTCACCTTATCCACAAGGACAGCTCATCACCTTATCCACAAGGACAACTCATCCACTCGTAGCTCAGTACAGGCTGGCCCTACTTGGCCCTCAAGCAAGCCCATTAGGGCAACCAGCCCCTCCCCTATAAGTAGCTCCGTACTACATGGGGCTCAGGTACGTCCTCTAACCCTAATTGTCACTCTCACACACCAGTGATTAGGGTTACTTCCTGGCTCTCTTCATTCCTTAGCCACTTGAGGACTCCCACCAAACATCACATATCAACCCTAGACAGAGGCTCCTTTGAAGGTCTTCTCCTACCCTTGAAGGACCTCACCGTCTAGGACATCACATTGGCGCCGTCTGTGGGGAGAGATAAACTTCATCCCCACCCAGAAGATTCTACCATGTCTGAAGAACAGCCAGTCTAGAGGAGAAGGAGGGGGCGTCCAAGGAGAGTGCCGTCAACTGAGGACCTACGCCTGCATCTCGAAGCCAACAGGGCAGCGAGGTCCTCACCACCACCACCTCCACATCCTCCCCCGCCACCTCCACCGCCAGAATTCACCCATACCCACAGTGGACCTTACACCATCCACACCGGAGACACTACAAATCCAACCCAGCTTCTTGGCGGAGCTCGGCGCGTACAGCTACGCTCTGAGCTCGGAGAAACCAACACTGAACAGCACCGCCACCGCGGCGAACGTGCCCATTCTGTCAGCACGACACACCGTTCCCACTCTCGACAGTCTACGCTCTCTCGAGATGCTGAACTCTTATCCTTGATGAGACAGCAGATGAGAATAGTAGAACAGCGAGGTAAAGCTATTGCAGATCTCCAACAAGTTGCTATGCAACGTTTGGCTGAACGAGCTGTTGTTCAAGCTCCGGCCCCAAATGAGTTCCCCCCACCACCCCCTCCACCACCTCTTCCACCACAACCTCCGTTAACTCCACAAACCTTTGCAACACCACACATAACCGTCACACAACTTACACCACCCCCTGACCAGCAACAACCTGATTTGGATGATTCCCACCCTGGGCATCCGTTTACACCAGTCGTCATGGCTTATGAACCACCACCTGGGTACCTCGGGCCCAGCAATATTCCCAGATACAATGGCCTCACAGACCCTCAGGAGCATGTCCTTTCTTATGAGGAAGCTGTGAACTTTCATGGGGGAGGAGATCGGCTCAAGTGCCGAGCTTTCTCTATGACCCTCCAGGCCCCAGTCCTCCGATGGTACTCAACACTTCCCAAGAACTCTGTCAACAACTGGGCAGAAATGAAGCGGCTCTTCCTTAACAGATACACTGCTAGCTGCGTACAACCTAGGTCGGACCACACGCTAGCGACAGTGACGCAGAAACCGGAAGAATCCTTACGTGCGTACTTGCACAGGTTTCACAGCGAATCCAGCTTAGTCCCCAATCTATCTCCCGAGATGGCTGTCCTCCTTTTGACCCAAGGATTGGCCGAAGAAGGGTTCAAAGATTCACTTATTGGAAAGCCACCAAGGGACATGGCCGAGCTGAGACAGAGATCAAACAAATACATCAATCTTGAAGAAATCAACAAAGGACAGTCAAGTAGGATGGGAAACGCTCAAACTGCCTCGCAGAATGCCCTGCCCCGAGGTCGACCTCGCGGCAACAGGGATGAAAGAGGAGGAAGAGCAGACCAGGGTGACCGAGGTCGCTCTAAAGTCGGCCAGCAAGAGGACCGCCGACGTCCGTACATCACTAAGTATGATTCTTACACCCCCCTGACGGTCCCGAGGTCTCAAGTCTGGAGAGAGACCATGCAGACCGAACTCAGGAGTGTACCTCGACCCCCTTTTCTCAGAAATCAAAACTATGTCAGGGATAAATCCAAATATTGCAACTTCCATGACGGGTACGACCACCATACCGATCAGTGCACTTGGCTACGGGATGTCATTGAGGATATGGTGAGAAGGGGCAAACTGCAGCAGTATATGCGCGAAGCGGTGGAAAGACGGGGCCGAAGAAGGTCTCGTAGCCCAGACAACGATAAGGGAAAAGCCAAAGCCGACCCGTCCCCTGAGAAGAAGGAAGAAGAACCACAACGAGTAAACATGGTTGCGGTACAAGACCTAGACAAGTCACCGGAAAACTTCCGAGTTGAAACTATCTCGGGAGGTTTCGCCGGTGGCGGAGAAAGGAGGGCAGAGAGGAAAAGGTACGTCAACCAAGTTCTCGCTGTCCGTCACAAACCCGTTGGCAAAAAACCATCTGGGAACATCCCTATCATTTTCTCTGACCAAGACATGGAAGACGTCATCCCGGATCACAATGATCCAATGGTGATAACGGCGTTAATCGACAATTTTGAAGTCGCCCGAGTTTTCATCGACCAAGGAAGCTCGACCGACATTATTTTTCTTCATACTTTTCAAGCGCTGAAGCTCAGGTCCGCCGACCTCGTTCAGTTCGAAGGCAATCTCATCAGCTTCACAGGTGAGGCAATCCGCCCCCTGGGAGCCATTCATCTCCCGGTGACCCCAGGCAACCAACCTTCGGCCCGAACGGAGATCATCAAATTTTTAGTGGTTGACTCTGACTCCCCGTATAATGTAATATTGGGACGAACCTGCCTACAAGCTTTTGGGGCAGTGGTCTCAACAGTACACTTGGCAATGAAGTTCGTCGGATCAGATGATAAGGTTGTTACGGTCAAAGCTGACCAAGTGAAAGCCCGGCTCTGCTACAATGCGAGCCTACGGGAGGTAAAAAAGAAGCAGAAAGAGTTCACCGATCCGACATTATCCAAGGGAAGAGTCTTATTGGCCGAGGTTCAGTTCGAACGAGATATCCATAGGTCCTTTCCTCATGAAGGATGGGTGGTAACCTCCCCCCCCGTCACCTCGGCCCCAAGCAAAGATGTTATCATGAATGCCAAACTTCTCCAAAAAATCCAAGATGCAGTTAAAGGAAATCTCCTTTCTTTTTCAATCCTCTCTAACCCCCCACAGGGGGAGAATTTTCTCATTTCTCTAACTGTTAATAACCCTGCCCTTCGTTCGGTACAACCCCGAATTGAGGGCCGAAGTAAACTTCTTGCCCATTTCTCTAGCCGAGCTTTTCAAATCCCCAAGCTCTGGTGCCTCAAGCTGAAAAAGCTCCCACTTTGCAACATTACTAACAATCTCGGTAGCCTCTTCTATCAGTTCACCTCGGATGACCACCACAAGGAAATCCGAGAAGCTTCTCCTGGTCAGAGGAAGATAGCAATGGAAGAGCCGGCCGACCAAGACGAGAAAGCAGCGCAACCCGGGTTGTCCGAGTCTGATCACCTCGCGCCCCGAGGAGCAGACATCGGTTTTACCTACCGGAAAAGCGGGAAATGAGCCCAAAATCGGTAAGCCCCAACAGAGGCGTTCTGGAAACATACTATGGGAAATTACCGAGCTCAAGGATTCCCAAGACTTCACAACACTGAGAACCTGTTTGAAATAGGTTTACCTCAGACATCATTGGCAGTCATCAGCATCCTCATCTAGAAAATTCAAATTCAAGCTCATTTTAAATTTTGCTTCCTTTAAATTCTGTTCATGTTTTTACATTCCCATTGTGAGATATTCACTCTTCCAAAAAGCAATGTACTCATGACTACAATTAATGAAAAGTACAAACTTGCTCAAACTCAAGTGCCACAGTTTTATATACGTACGTACTAGCTTCTCATTTAGCACTAGCCACCTAAATGTTGCATGGCGCTATACACACCCAACGTCTTCTAGATAAGCTCGGCTCATATGCACAGTGTACGAGGGACACCCGATAAAGAACAGACTGCTGTGAAATGTTTCCACATAGCTTCACTCAGCACTCTCTTTCACATCGGGACGAAGGACACCCACCTCGGCTAAGGTGGGTAGATCCGAGTTCCCTACCATATGCACTTATATACAGTACCTTTATTTAGAGGAAAACTTATAAGATTACTGCACTCATTGAGTGATCCGAGTTCGTCCGAGTTATTAATATGAGGTTTTAAACACCAATGTTTTGGGTACAAGTTTTTTAGGTCCGATCAGGCCGAAATACAACAAGTTGGTATTCTCAAAAGTAGTTTTACTTAAAAATGACCTCGGACGCAGCATGTATGCGACAAGTTAAAACAAGAACTTGCATAAAAGTCTCAATATGCGACAAGTCTCAAACACTTGCATTCTTTCTTAAAAGCCTTTCTGGTGACCACCTAACCAATCGCAATTCGGATTCGAGGTTGAACGAATAAACATGCAACGAGTTGGTAAAGAAAAACTCGCGTTCGTGCAACAAGTTAAAGTAAAGGCTTGCATAACTCTGACCTCGGACATAGTACATATGCAACGAGTTAGAATAAAAACTTGCATAAATATAACATGCAACAGGTTGAAATTAGAAAGGACTTGCATAGAAATAAAATGTTATACACAATAAAGCAAAATATAACCCAACGTTGTCAAACATGTTATAAAAAAGAACATAGACAAATCAAAAGCTGCCCAGCATAAAGGACTTACGCTGCCTCATCCTCGACATTAGAAAGGACAACCGAGTGCGGGTCGAACTCCTCATCCATTTTCTCAACCAAAGGGTTGGGCAGATTCTCTTCAGGCTGGTCCAGGTCAACCTCGGCCCCTCCCCTGTCATAATCAACCATCTTTCCATCTTCCACTCCGAACCCGGAAGATGCGCCGACATACCGAATCTAGAGCCCCTGGTTCATATGAAGAATCTGCTCAACCGCACTGGTGAAAACCTTGCTTGCCACCCTTTCAAGGTCGATGTCCGACTCGGATGCTGCCACCTTATGCTTAAGAGCTTGAGCAGCCCTCTTCTTCAGCAAATTCCTAACTTTTTCCACCTCGGCAAGGCCCTCCTGCCGACCAGCCTCCTTAGCATCTGCTTTGGCTTGGGCCAAATCTTCCTCATGTCTTTTTTGAAGCTCCTCCATTTGTCGGCGGTGCTCCTCCTCAGCCTCGGATAACTTTTGTTCGGCTGATCTCTTGCCACTCTTCAGTTCCTCCACCTCGGCCGCCATAGCCGACCGAGCTTTTTTCTTAGCAGGCGAAACACCATCCGCCACATCATCAGCCACTTCGGCCAGCACGTTAAACATGGTTGTGGCCCTTTTCAATTGGCAAGCCATCTCTTCAGCTTTTTTCTTCCACTCAGCACCCGACATCTTGACAAGAGTATCTTTAAGTGAAGGTTTGGCAAGGGTAGTCGGCAGCCTCGGTTGAGTTCCAGTGCCTGAAGGCGGCGTATCCGCAACAATGGCTACCTCAGCACTTGGACTAGGCGATGCAGGAGGAGGTGGGGAAATGATGACAGTAGGTGGGGTAGGATGGAGTGGACCAGAGTCGGCCGAGAGCGTATCAGTGGAAACCTCGGACGACACGGCATCAGCAGAAGGAGCCTCGGACTTCTTCTTCCTCCGAGCTTCTAAAGCAGCTTTCAGCGCTCTGGATGACATCTCTGACCAATGTTCTTCTGTAAAAAAAAAAAAAGACAAGAAAAAATTTAGTAAGAGAATCGAAAGGAAATGTACAAGTCTAAGAGCAAAAGTAACTACCAATTTTCGTCAAGACTTCGTTGTCAGGACACTTCATGAAAACTCCAACATCAAGTTGGAATTTTCGAGCACGATATTCGGTCTGAAAATGGTGGGCGGTTACGGACTCGTCGGCATCCAAGGTTACACCCGACCACCTTTGCGGCGTGCTAGTATGGCGATTAAAGAACTCGGGGGTCCACTCCAAAGGGAACTTCGGTCTCGTCTCGGACCGAAACCAAGGTAGCGCCGCTCCAACGTACTTGTATTTAAAAAATCTTGGTTTAAAATGTTTCCAAGATTCGGAGAACATGCCGAACAGCCCACAGTGAGCTCGGGCCTTAGCCGACACCCAAAGACGACCAGTGACCCCGTCCTTATTGCTGACGAACGGGTTGTACATCCACAAAAACAGTCGAACAGTGCATATCCTGTACATCCACAAAAATCAAGTCGGCATAAAAGAAGAAAGAATTATCGTCAGTTCGGCTGCATATCCTGTCATTTGCCGAAAAGGGAAGTACTTCGTAAGAGGTCCCGGTGGCGTCCCCTGGGCAAGGCAGCTCGGCCCTCCTTACCTCAGCAAGCTTGTCCTCGGAACAAAGGCTGGACTGGACTCCTTTGGGCTCCACGTCTACCCACTCATATTGGTCGGCATCGAAAGGCGCGGGGTAAAGTTCAGGTCGACTGACGCACTTCCTGGGCGGCATGGTACCTGTGGAAGAACAGGGGAGCTCGGTATTAGTCTTACGGGTTACAAAAAATAACCCCCCAGAGAACCCCCTCGAAGTAGTTCCGAGGGGCGAGCATCTCCCCTCTACCACAGGTACCCCCCGTTCGAACATCCCCTCCTTCTCCATCCTCTCGAAGTCGGCACGCTCCCTACCGTCAACAAACTCGGCCCAGGCGTACTGTCGTATCCACTCCCTCTTCTCCTCCCAATCCCGAGGATAGATTACCTCAACGAGATCAACCTCCAGAACCCGCCTCTCGTATTTCTGCCTATACTCCCTTTGGCGACGGAGCGCCTCGTCTACCTCCGTAGAGGAACAGGCCGGACGAGGAGGAAGAGCCGTCCTCCTCCACACTACTGCTAGATGACAGGGAGACTACCCCAGCCCATTTCCTAAACCATTCCCTACTCATACTGAACCCAATCTACTCCTGTGGTTTTCTGAAAAATAAACAAAAAACATGAATCAAAAACTCTCCAAAAATCTCAAAACACGCCCAACCCAAAGAAGGCCAAAACCCCAAGAACGACCCCCAGAATCAAAACACCCAAATCCAGAAAAACCCCAAACCCCAGCATTATTCCCCAAAATCAAAACCACAAAACCTAAGAAAAAACACCACCGCCATGAAAATGGAAACAGAAAACAAGAAATACTAATCCCCCATCGTGTAAATCGTGAAGCAGTAAAGAAAAAAGAAAAACCAAAGAACAAAGAAGAAGGAAGGAGAGAGCAACCAGTACCTTAGGAGTTGGAGATCGAAGGAGAATGAAGCTTGAAAAACCAAAGCAGGATCCGCTGATAGAGAAGAAGGCAGTGAAGTACAGAAAAGAAAAATGGAATTCGATTATGGAAGAGCGGAATCGGTGTTTTCGGGAGAAAGAGAAACAGTTTTCGGTAGTGGGAAAGAGAGAAGGCAATAGTGTTGAGAGAGAGAATAACTGTGGAAAAGAGAGAGAAAGCAGTGGTTTTGGGAAAGAGGGGGGAGAGAAACCGTTTTCCCCCCACTTTCGAAATTTGGGCCTGATCTAAGAAAGCCCAATCCAGCAGGAGGCCACTTGCAATTAGACACGTGGCACGCAGCAGCTGAAATAATGGACCTCGAGCAACGTCACAATGATGGTGACGCTTCGTAGGTCGCGATTTCTGACACGTGTCAGATCCGGTAAAAGCGAACGTCACTTCGGTACTGGCGAGTAAACAGCTGTCAAACCCGCTCCGTCATAATGAAAGGACATCAGAGACAGCTGGATCCAACTCTCAACAACCCATCGTCCGAACTCCCTAGAACCTCGGAACAAGGCACAAATAGCCTTGACCGAGCTGGGGGGCTTATGTGGTGAACTCGACTCTTATGTGGTGGATTTGGGAAAAGGACCTAAACCAAGACCTCGAAACAAGGCTCAGACAGCCTTGACCGAGCTGGGGGGCTTATGTGGTGGACTCGGCCTAAGCCGAGGTCCTCAGACCCCTTGCCTAAGGCCTCACGGCCCTATAAGAAGCCCTCTGTGTGCTGGGCCGAGCTCAAGGCTCAACGGCCAAACAGATACCAGATACGGGCCGACCTCATACTCCTACCCAGGTCCGACTTCCCTGTCCGACACCTCACAGGGTCCGACACCTCCCAGAGTCCGACACCAAGGACAGGATGACGTGTCTCACCTTATCCACAAGGACAGCTCATCACCTTATCCACAAGGACAGCTCATCCACTCGTAGCTCAGTACAGGCTGGCCCTACTTGGGCCTCAAGCAAGCCCATTAGGGCAACCAGCCCCTCCCCTATAAGTAGCTCCGTACTACATGGGGCTCAGGTACGTCCTCTAACCCTAATTGTCACTCTCACACACCAGTGATTAGGGTTACTTCTTGGCTCTCTTCCTTAGCCACTTGAGGACTCCCACCAAACATCACATATCAACCCTAGACAGAGGCTCCTTTGAAGGTCTTCTCCTACCCTTGAAGGACCTGACCGTCTAGGACATCACAATAGGGATGGAGGGAGTATACTATTTTATTTTAAAAAATACAAATGCCAAAATACTATGTTTAGGTTTATGTGTTGACCTCCCTATACTGTATAGGTTTCTCAATCATTTCTCATTTATTATATGCAATTATGTATTTTTGGAAATAAAAACAAACGACCAATTGTTTAATCGTTTTTTTATCCCGTGCAATATCAAGAATTATCTCATTACTTATCTCTCTTTTTTCGGTTATCAAGAAAAACTTATCTCTCTTTTTTTCTCTATTATTTAACTCACTCCTTTTTTTTCAGTTATCCAGTAACAATGGAGATATTCTCTGATGATCTCCCAAGTGTAGGTGGAAAAATAAATTGAATTGGAGACGTTGACAACTAAATGGAGATAAAAAAAAATCTCCAAAAGATAAATAAAACCAATTAAATATATTAATAGGAAAAAATAATAATACTACTAACTAGTAAGAGAATTTTTTTTATTAATAAAATTCATAATTATTGAATTTTTGCATGTGGTAATGAAATTTTTTCTTTTTAAAAAAACCATAATTATTACAACCAGAAACTTGATGAGAAAGTGAGATTCTTTAAAATTTTAACATATTTTTTAGTTATTCAAAAATATTTTTTAATAAATGAAGACAATGCATCAGAAACAATGATTCTCCCATTTTTCTTCGTGGGAGCGTGAAAATTCTCAAAATTATTGATAATAGTGGTTGATATACCCGTTTAACCTAAAATATTTTCCTGTACTAAATAAATAAGGTACTAAATGAAATATATAGTACATGCATGCAATCAATATCTTGAGAATATAAAACTATTACTCCCTCCGGCTCGAATTATAAGCAAAACTAACTAATTTTATGCTTATTAAGGAGGTTAGTTGATTGTATTTATTTTTCTCAAATTTATAAAAGAATAGAGGTATTTTAGGAAAGTTGCATTGAGAATGAAACAAAAATTAAATAAGATAACAATTTTCTAGGGATGTTTTTGGAAAGTGACATTGGGAATGAAATAAAATTTAAGAAAGTTGGTTAGTTTTGCTTATATTTTAAACCAAGAGAAATATGTTTTTTGTTGCTTATATTTCGAGCCGGAGGGAGTAAATGCTAATACATATACTCCCTCCGGTCCTATTTATAATATCCTTTTGGGGTTTTATTTTGGTCATATTTATAAGACCTCTTTTCAATTTTCAATAGCATTTAATTACTTCTTTCCACTAACATCCCTATAAAGTCAACACTTTTTAGAGTTCCAATAATCATTATAGGGGTAGTTTTGAAAAAGTGTATCAAATTTTCACATTTCCAATGTCACTAACAAATTTATCCACTTCATTGATGGGAGTGAAAAACCCTAAAAGAGTCTTATAAATAGGACTGGAGGAAGTACTCTCTCCGTCCCTAATTATAAAGCCCTCTTGGGAGATTTCACGTCCATTAAGAAAGTAGAATAATTTAGTCAATTCTATTGGAAATGTGAACCTTTGATATGTATTTTCAAAATTACCCCTATTAATATTATTGAGAATCTAAAAAGTGTTAAATACATGGGGGTGTTTGTGGAAAAAAGTAATTAATGCTCATTGAAAATTGGTAAAGGACTTTATAAATAGGGACAAAATAAAAGCGTCAAGAAGGCTTTATAATTAGCGACGGAGGGAGTAGATGATAAGAGATCTATTGACATTGAAGTCAGTAATAGCTAGGTGGTTCGATCTGGCTCTCATAAATACAAGAGGCATATATATGCCATATTTGAAGATTTTTTTTTTACTTAATACTCCCTCCGACTTGAATTATAAGTAATTCTAACCACTTTTATGCTTATTAAGGAGGTTAGTTGATTGTATTTAATTTTCTCAAATTTATAAAAAATAGAGATATTTTTGGAAAGTAGTATTGGGAATGAAACAAAAATTAATTAAGATTACAATTTTCTAGAGATGTTTTAGGAAAGTTGCATTGGGAATGAAACAAAATTTAATAAAGTTAGTTAATTTTGCTTATATTTTAAACCAAGAGTAGTATGTTTTTTGTTGCTTATAATTCGAGCCGGAGGGAGTATAAGCTCTATTTCTAATTTCCAATGGTATCAATTACTTCTTTTCCACAAACACCCTCATTTACTTAACACTTTTTAGATTCTCAATAATAATTATAAGGGTACTTTTGAAAAAGTATACCAAATATTTATATTTTCAATACCACTAAGAATATTAACTAACTGTGAAAATGAATCAAGGGCTTATAATAAAGACCGAAGGGGGTATTACCATGACTTTATGGCTAAAATTTTAGGAGTGGGTTAAATTATTGCTGATCATAATTGAGCATTGTCATAGATGTTGGTTTAGGTGTGATAGTTGAAATTTTGCGTTGGTGATTGGTGAATTATGGATAACCTGAAGGTTTTATAAGTTGATGAATTATAAACCAATTGTTTTAAGGTATTGGAATTAATAAGGTGAGATGTCAAATTCACTATTTTAATTCTTTTCATGGCAATTGGTAGCAGATTTCTCTAGTATGTTGTGTCTCCCAAGCCTAACAAATTATATCAAAGCTGTTGGTTCAACCAAGCCGAGCAGTCTCCTTCTCCTCTCTTCTTCTTGTTCTTATTGTTTTTCTCCGGTTCAATCCCTCCCTTTCGGTGTGAGAGTTTCGTCTTGTTTTTTTTCAAGTTTTATCCCCGTTTATCCGGGTCTCTCTCTTGCCTTTGTGCAAGCTTGGTTTATAAATGTCAATTTTTCCGTTGTTTGTGTGTTTTTGTTTGGAGGAGACCTGTGTGTTGTTACAGTTTCCAAATCTGATGTCTCCATTCTCTTTTGGAATAACCGGAAACCTGTTGATACTCGAGACAGTTCTTCCTTTCCAGATTTCTGACCCGGCCTTTGTCCCGCGGATCTATCTTCACACATTTGAGATTCCTTGTCGACGAAATGTGTTTACTTCCAGCATTGATAAGATTGTTGTCTTGAAAATAAAGACGGTTGGATCTCTTGCTCGAGACCGCTCTAGGAAGAGGTTGATGACACATGTCCGTTTTTGGAAGACTGATGGTGCTTTTATTTACTTAATGATTTTATGTGAAAATTATGTATTTTGTTTTGATCTTATTGGCTTTTATTGTACTCTTTCCTATTATTATCGAATAAATTAAATATTTTCCAGAAGAAAAAAAAAAGAAAAAAACAAACAAAGAAACAAACCAAGCCGATCGAGCAGTAGGTGAGAAAATAATTGTGTTTAATTCGTAAATTGACAGGACTTTATTTTGATCTTCTTGTGTTTCGACCACTTTGACAATACTTTGATTTGGTATTATGTTTGTAAGCCACTAAGGCCGTGATGGTCTGAAATGGGAAACATAGCATTGTTGAGATTCACATCTGAAGGGAGAGAGTTTGTTTTAAGTGTGACTATTGATGAAGATATTGTTGAATCCTTCTTTATATATAAAAATATAAAAAGTTGTTCTAATGGAACTTTCTATTAACCAATTTTGAAATGGTGCATCCTCATTGAAAGTTGACATTTCCAACTCAATGAAGGCATCTACATATCCCTTTTTTAACCAGTTTAAAATTTAAAATTTAAAATTTAAAATTTAAAAATCAAGTTACATGCAAGTTACTAGATGCAAATTAAACTTTTATTCATCTTTTCTCATTCAGAATGTTATTACACTCTCTCCATTCATTCCTTATTCTTATCTCTCCCCTCTCTCTTAACGTTTCTCTCTTCATTTCATAATTTCATAACTTCGATCCACTATGAAACAGTCCAGTGAAATCTTAAAGAATATTTAATCCTGGTACTACACTCTTTTTCACTTTTATTTTTCTTACTTCATTTTTTTCTGGTCGGGTATCAAAGTTTCAATATTTATGCTACTTTGTATTCTGGGTTTTCTTCATAATTTGATTTTTTTATTAGTTTTTGTGTTCTTGAATTTTAAAAAATGTGGCTTTTATGAGGAAATATGTTACTTTGAGTAGATGATAAATAGATGGAGAGGACTTGAGAAATGTTACAGTACTCTACTCTTCAATGGGGAACGGCGTCGTCTCTGTCGAAAGAACACTACTGAAGCACGTTCGTGAACATTCTCTGTCGAAAGAACAGTGCTGAAGCACGTTCGCGACAACGTTCACGGCAACATCTTCCTTGAGCCGGTAACCGTTTTTTCCTTTCCTTTTATTTCTCACTTCATGGAAGAGCGCTTCGATTCTCTCACTTTGTTTTTGTTTCTAATTATGTTATTATTATTGTGCAGCGATTCTTTAGTGCGATTGTTGAATGAGATTTTGAATTTCTGTGATGGAATCGTTGATGGAATTTCATTGTGTGCGAGTTTGCTTATGGGAAGGCGCATTCATATCTTCTGATTTGATTTTTGATCGACACAATAAGAGAATATTCGGAATATCGTACGTTAATAGTTTTGATTAACTGCGATGATATTAGTTTACATGCCTTGCGATTGAAGTGCATCATCAAAGTTTCTTTAATTAATTATTTGAACGGAAGTGATAGAGGATGTGTAAAGTCTTTTAGAATATATCCCCTTAAGTACCAAATATATTTTATCCTCCGGTTGCATTTTTAAGAAAAAAATAACTTCACACTTATTAAGAAAGTTAGTTAAGTGTATTTAATTTTATCAAATTCACACTTATTTAGTTAGTGGTGTATATATTTTTTTTTCATGGTTGAGATCGTTAAGACCAGTGGAAGCACATAATCATCATGTAAGCTAAAGAAAATAGTATAAAGTTTTATCCACATAAGAATAAGATATGTTAAGTAACGCAATTTATGATTGAAGTAGTAATATTTTCACACATTCACTTATCTTTTATC
Source organism: Crotalaria pallida (assembly GCA_037953625.1). Taxonomy (NCBI): domain Eukaryota; kingdom Viridiplantae; phylum Streptophyta; class Magnoliopsida; order Fabales; family Fabaceae; genus Crotalaria; species Crotalaria pallida. The sequence goes on along the minus strand of CM075650.1, from coordinate 138,601,874 downwards.
TTTTATTTTTTGTTTATAAATTAGTCGATACTAATTCAATTCAAAAATACAAAATGATTTACAATTATTATCTACTTAAGTTATTCAATAATAATTAGTTTTCAACAAGCAAACGAACAAATATCCCGTGCAGTGCACGAGCCTAAAACTAATTATATGTATAATTTGAAGGTCATATTGGATGGATTTTATAGTACTATTATTAAAGAAAATGATAACAATGGGTTATATGTAGTTGAAAAGTATTGAAAAATGTAGTTTTTGATATTTTGGAGAAAAAAAATTAAAAATTGTATTGTTTTTTCTATTTCTAGAAAACTTAACGAACATGACCCTTATTTTAAAATTTTAAGTTAACATTGTTGGAAACCAACAAGCGGACTTAGCAATTACTAGAGGGGGGTGAATAGTAATATGGAAGCAACAATGACTAATTTTCGGTGCAATTAAAAGATAATTGATCAAAAGCTTGTTTTTCTGAAACTGGGCAATTTACTCGAGTGAAATGAAGAACACTCGAGTGAAATTCAACTAAATACTCGAGTGAATTGTAAAACACTCGAGTGTTTTATGCAAAACAGAAAGGAGCAGTTTCAGAGAAATTTAGCAAAATGATTCAATGACTTAAAGACTAATCCAGGGCAGATATAAATCAAAGTAGAGAGCAATTAAACTAAGTTAAAACAAGTTGAAAACAAGTTAATTGCAACCAATTGCTACTAGAATTATAAAAGCCCCTTTCTAGAGAACTTAGGGTTTGGTTTTACTTGAAAACTAAGAAAGCTATAAAAGAGAGAGACAACACCAATTTTATCCTGGTTCACACTCAATATAGAGTGCTAATCCAGTCCCCCTAATCAACTTAGGAGTTTCTACTAGTAATCAAATTGTTAGAAATTACAAGGATAAATTGAGATTCCTCACTCAATCCTAACCCTTTTCAAGAGTGTACCAAACTCTTGAAATTTCTACCCCAACTTGATTTGGTGATGAAGAGTCCCTTCTTCTTAAGCTCCTTGGAACCTCCAAGAGCCCACCAAGCTAAGAATCCTCTTAGTCTTTGTGCTTGAGAACCTCCCAAGACTTGAGAACTTGGATACCTCACCAAGTACTTGGATACCTCACCAAGATTTTCTAAACAAGCTAAAGTGTTTGAGTGTTTGAGAATTTTACAACAAATAATTCTCTTACAAATGAAGCACACTCTCTTAACTCACTAAGACAAATAATAAAGATGAATGCTTGGTTGAGTTTAGAGAGAATGATTTTTAACACTTGAGAGAGAGAGAATCAATGAAATAATGTAAGCTTGTTCTCCTGGATAATGGCCACTATTTAGAATATAAGTAAGGGGACAAAAGGGAAGGAAAAACCAAGTTCTTCTTCCTTTTTGTCCTCTTCTAACGTTTAAAAAATTTGCTGTCAGACCTAAATCACTCGAGTCTTTTTGGAAACACTCGAGTGTTTTGTGGTCAACTCTGATAGTGTTGCCTTTTTACTTTATCCAACGGCTATATTACTGAAAATTCATAAATCACTCGAGTGAATTGAGAATCACTCGAGTGAATTGGTCAATGCTGGAAAAATTAAGTTTTCTAACATTGTTTTCAATTCTCTTCTCAAGTCTGATTGGTTTTTAATCTCAACCTTTCATGCATGAATATTATTTGACCTTATGTGAGAATAAAAACCTAAACTACCCACTCTCATAAATGAAATACATTAAGAATAAATGAGAATGAATAATTAAACTAAGCACTTGATCTTCTTTATTGTTGGGCTTGCATTCTTCAAATTAAGTCCATAATTTAATTACATTGTCATCATCAAAATTAATCCACCTTAATCGGAGATTTGATTTTACAATCTCCCCCTTTTTGATGATGACAAAATAATTAAACCTCTAGCACTTGAGAGCTCCCCCTCAATCTAGGAACCTTTTTAACCTGTACAATCCAGAAAATGCCAAGCACAACGTAATACAATAATAATCATAATCAAGTGCTCATTGGTATCAGAGTAAGAGCATATATCATCAGAGTGTAAACAAGAAAGCGGAAAGAAATAAAAATATGCTCTTTTCTCTTTAATCTCCTTTCTCCCCCTTTTTGTCATGATAAAAAAAAATAACATTTTGGAAACAAAGGTGAAGAATGAAGGATACCAATAAGAAAACTTTCCCTTAAGAGTAAATAAGAATCAAAATATGACTATGAAGCAATATTGAAAAACCATGAAGGAACATGAAATCCATGAAGAAAACATGATTAATGCACAAACATCATTAATCCACCACACACAAACCATAAAACATGAGTTTGAAAATAGGTACATCCAACTCCCAACAAAATTAACAAAAGTCTCAAAATAACTAAATAAAGTCATAAAGCATGAAATCTAGTGAAAAACTAGAAGAAATTTTGAGAAATTGGGGTTTTTGGGGGGTTAGGATTTTGGAAAGGGAATGATGAATTTGATGCTCAAAAACTTGAATTTGATGTGAAATAGGAGTAGAAGTGAGTTTAGAAGATGAAATAGAGTTGAAATATGACTGATAACTGAGTTTAGAAAATCGCAGCAGCATCAGACTATAACTGATGAATTCACTCGAGTGAATTTTAAAACACTCGCGTGTTTTTCAGAAAACCTGAAAAACACTCGCGTGAAAATGAATTCACTCGCGTGTTGGCCGAAAGATGGATTTTTAGAAATCTGAAGTTCACTCGAGTGAAATGGGATTCACTCGAGTGTTGGCCGAAAGCACTCGAGTCTTTTCAAAAAGACTCGCGTATTTTCCATCAGACATGATCAAAAACTTTTTCAATTAAAACTGATTTAATTTTGAATTAAAATCACTCGAGTGATTTAAGAAACACTCGAGTGTTTTTATCAGTTATGTTGAAAATCACAGTTTTAAAACACAAAACACAAAATTCACCACATGTAATGAAAATAAGAGATAGGAAACTTAATCACACACAATTAAAGACATAAATTCATAACATCTCAAGGTAATTTCAAACAAGTATCATCACACACTAAATTTAGACATACTTGGTGATTTTCAAATGGCACAAATCAATTAGTTTAAACTTGACTCCTCTAAAATACCAAGTTCCCTTCTTATATGATAGAAGGTATCCCTTGGCAATGGTTTTGTAAAAATGTCCGCTAATTGATTTGTAGTACTTACAATTTCAATTGTGCAATCACCCTTTTGAACATGATCCCTTAGGAAATGATGTCTAATTTCAATGTGTTTAGTCCTTGAGTGATATACCGGATTCTTAGTTAGATTGATGGCACTCGTGTTATCGCATTTTAATGGAACACTTTCTAATTTTAAACCAAAATCCGATAATTGTTGTTTCATCCACAAGAGTTGAGCACAACAACTACCGGCGGCGATATATTCCGCTTCGACGGTGGAAAGAGCAACACAAGCTTGCTTTTTAGAAAACCATGACACTAATGAACTTCCCAATAAATGGCAAGTACCACTAGTGCTTTTGCGATCAAGCTTGCATCCCGCAAAATCGGAATCCGAATAGCCAACTAAACTAAGACTAGCATCCCTAGGATACCATAATCCGGTGTTAATTGTTCCTTTAAGATATTTAAAAATATGTTTAACTGCGGATAGGTGTGATTCTTTAGGATTTGTTTGAAAACGGGCACACATGCATACACTAAACATAATATCCGGTCTAGATGCGGTAAGATATAGAAGACTACCTATCATGCCCCTATATTTACTAACATCAACCGGTTTACCTATGTCATCCTTGTCTAGGTAGTATGTTGTGCTCATGGGAATGTATGCTTCTTTGCATTTGTCCATTCCGAATTTTCCAAGGAGCTCCTTGCAATATTTTCCTTGATGCACAAAAATCCCCTCCTTGACTTGCTTGATTTGAAGTCCTAGGAAGAACTTGAGCTCCCCCATCATGGACATTTCAAATTCCTTTTTCATCAAATTAGAGAACTTTCTACACAAGGACACGTTAGTGGCACCAAAGATAATATCATCTACATATATTTGCACTAACAAAATGTCCTCTTTGGTTTTATAGATGAATAGTGTATTATCAACCTTTCCCCTTTGAAAGCCATTTTCTAATAGAAAGATACTTAATCGATCATACCAAGCTCTAGGAGCTTGTTTTAATCCATAAAGTGTCTTTTTCAACTTGTAAACATGGTTTGGAAACTCATGACTTTCAAAACCGGGTGGTTGCTTAACATACACTTCTTCATTTATGAAACCATTCAAGAAAGCACTCTTGACATCCATTTGATAAAGAGTAAAATTCATAATTGATGCAAAGGCAAGCAAGATTCGGATTGCCTCAAGACGTGCAACCGGAGCAAAGGTCTCATCATAATCAACACCTTCCTCTTGGTTGTACCCTTGGGCAACAAGTCTCGCTTTGTTTCTTATAATCAAACCGGATTCATCAAGTTTATTTCTATAAATCCATTTTAAACCAATTATGGTATGATCATCGGGTATAGGCACTAATTCCCAAACATCATTTCTAACAAATTGATTTAGCTCTTCTTGCATGGCCATAACCCAATGTTCATCCATAATTGCTTCCTTAATTGAATTTGGTTCGATTTGAGAAACAAAGGAAACAAAATGACAAATGTTTTGAATTGACCTACGAGTTAATACTCCCTTTGAAAGATCTCCTATGACATTGTCAATAGGGTGAGCTTTCACCGTTTTCCAAGCCGGATCAAGTTCATCTTTGACTTATCCTTCATCCTTTGATTTTTCCATCTCTTTGTCAACATTTGAAATCTCAAGTCCATCATTACTACCCTCACATAAAACACTATCTTCTTTCGAAGACTCATTAAAAACAACATGAATTGATTCTTCAATAGTCATAGTTCGTTTATTATAAACTCTAAAAGCTTTACTATGAGAAGAGTAACCCAAAAATATTCCCTCATCCGATTTAGAATCAAATTTTCCAAGTTGATCTTTTCCATTGTTTAAAATGTACACTTTGCATCCAAAAACATGGAAATGGGATATATTGGGTTTTCTACCTTTGTAAAGCTCATAGGGGGTTTTCTTTATCATGGGCCTAATTAAAATTCTATTCATTACATAACAAGCCGTATTAACGGCATCGGCCCAAAAGTATTGAGGTACTTGTGAATCATTTAACATGGTTCTAGCAAGTTCCTCTAGCACCCTATTTTTCCTCTCAACAACTCCATTTTGTTGTGGAGTTCTAGGTGCCGAATATTGGTGCTCAATTCCATGCTTATCACAAAATCTATCAAATTTATAGTTTTCAAATTCACCTCCATGGTCGGTTAGAATTATAATCACTTTTTGGTTTACTTGGTTTTGTGCAAGCTTAATATGACGTTTAACAGACTTGTAGGCATCACTCTTAGCACTTAAAAATAATGTCCATGTAAATCTTGAAAAATCATCAACAATCACCAAGGCATAGTAGTTGCCACCAAAGCTTTTTACTTGAGAAGGTCCAAACAAGTCCATATGAAGCATTTCCAATGGTCTTGTTGTGGACACATCATTTTTGGAACCAAAATGATTTTTAGTTTGTTTGCACTTCTTGCAAGGAGTGCAATCACCTTTAATTTGAAAATTGAGCTTTGGTAAACCAACTACTAAGTCTTTGGATTGAAGTTTCTTAAGTTGATTTACATTAATGTGAGCGGCCCTACGATGCCATAACCAAGTATCACTTTCTTTGCTAATTAAACATTTTGAAACTAAAGAAGTGATATTATTCAATTCAACCATGTAAGTGTTATTTGACCTTTTTCCAACAAATTTGATAGATTCATCTTTGTCACTTTTTATGAGACAATGAGTAGAGGTAAATAATACATGGTTACCAATATCACATAATTGACTAATGCTCAAAAGATTATGTTCTAATCCTTGAACATAAAGTACATTATCAATAACCAAGTTGGAAGAATTACCAATTTTACCTATACCAAGTATTTTGCCTTTGTTGTTGTCTCCATATGTGACATATCCCTTTTCCTTAGTAGTAAGCTCAATGAAGTGTCGCTTATCTCCCGTCATGTGCCTAGAACATCCACTATCAAGTATCCAAAGTTTCTTTCCGGTTCTAAGGCACACCTACAAGACACAATCACTTGCTCATTTTGGGTACCCAAATTATGTTGGGTCCCTTTTTGTTAGTCTTGGATGATTCTTCCTTCTTAATCCAAACATAAGTACCATTTTGAATTCCAAAAGATTTGATATGGCACTTATTGTTTGTATGTCCAAATTTTCCACAATAAAACAAGTTGGTTTCTTTGTAAAATCAATTTTTGAAAATGAACCAACCACTTTATTTTTCTTTTTCTTGTGGACATATCCTAGACCGGTTTTGTTTGAGTTGTGTCTAAGAGAACCAATTAACCGATCTAGGTTTTTATCACTTTTGTTAACACTTTTGTTAAAAGTGTTGAGTTTGATTTTCAAATCATTAACTTCGTTTTCAAGCACACAACACTTTTCACAATGAGTGATGGTATATGATTGATTTGCATTCTCACAAACATGACTAGAGTTAGCAAGTTCCAAGGATGCATTTTGGAGTTTCAAGTCATTAATAGATTTTTCTAATTCATTGATTTCCTTTTGATACTCCAAAAGCTTCTTTCCTTTTTCTTTGTTAACTTTAGCAAGTCTCTCAAATTGAGTTAACATTTCATTACATTCACTTAGCAAATCATCATAAGAAATAGTATGAGAGGAGGTGTAAGAATAATTAGATGATACCTCATCCTCACTCTCATTGTCTTTTCTTTCACTACTTGAGGAGGCTTCATTGTCATTCTTGGCCATGAGGCATAGCTTGGCTTCCTCATCATCCGAACTACTTGAGGATGACTTGGAATCCTTTTCCGGTTCATCCCAAACAATGTAAGCTCTTTTCCCCTTGCCATCTTGAGTCTTCCTCTCATTCTTTCTCAAGTGGGTGGGACATTCCATTTTTATGTGTCCTATCCCACCACACTCATGACATTTCACACTCTCACTTGAACTCTTGTTTCTTTGCTTGTTATCCTTGAATCTTTTGTCTTGAGGTCTCTTGTCCTTAGAGAATGATGAACTACCCTTTTTGCCTTTGAGGAATTTGTTGAACCTCTTGGCAAATAAACCAATCTCTTCCTCATTTAGAGCATGATCGGAGCTTTCACTTGAAGATTCATCTTCATCCTCTTTTGACATTTTGGTTGAGGCTTTTAGAGAGATGCTCTTCTTTTTCTTGTCTGAATCTTCATTTAGGTGAAGTCTTGATAGTTCCATCTCATGTTCTTGGAGCTTTCCAAACAAGGTGGTCAAGTCCATAGATTTTACATCCTTAGCTTCCTTGATGGCGGTCACCTTAGGTTGTCATCTCCTATCAAGACATCTCAAGACTTTGTTAGTAGTTTCACCATCTCTAAATTCCTTTCCTAAGCCAATCAATTGGTTAACGATATGTGTGAACCTTGTTTGCATATCATTGATAGACTCATTAGGGAACATATGAAAGAGCTCATATTCATGAGTTAAAGCATTTAATCTTGAGTCTCTAACTTCACTAGCTCCCTCATGAGTGATTTGCAAGGTATCCCACATTTCTATAGCCGATTGACATTGTGAAATCCTATGAAATTCATTTTTGGACAAAGCGGAGAAGATGATATTTTTAGCTTTTAAATCATATGAAACTTTCTTTTTATCATCTTCATTCCAACTTGTCCTAGGAATAACAATGGCTTCACCATTAATCACTCTTCTAGGAATATAAGGACCTTTTTCAATTGCATCCCAAATATCGGTGTCTATTGCTTCTACAAAGACTTTCATCCTAACCTTCCAATAAGAATAATCTTCACCATTGAAGAATGGAGGTCGGTTAAGAGACATAGACCCTTCTTGTTGATTGCTAGAGCCCATTGTTTCCAAAAGGATCTTTTTCGAAAAAGCTTTTACGCTTGATCTTTCGACCGAGCTCTGATACCACTTGTTGGAAACCAACAAGCGGGCTTAGCAATTACTAGAGGGGGGGTGAATAGTAATATGGAAGCAACAGTGACTAATTTTCGGTTCAATTAAAAGATAATTGATCAAAAGCTTGTTTTTATGAAACTGGGCAATTTACTCGAGTGAAATGAAGAACACTCGAGTGAAATTCAACTAAATACTCGAGTGAATTGTAAAACACTCGAGTGTTTTATGCAGAACAGAAAGGAGCAGTTTCAGAGAAATTTAGCAAAATGATTCAATGACTTAAAGACTAATCCAGGGTAGATATAAATCAAAGTAGAGAGAAATTAAACTAAGTTAAAACAAGTTGAAAACAAGTTAATTGCAACCAATTGCTACTAGAATTATAAAAGCCCCTTTCTAGAGAACTTAGGGTTTGGTTTTACTTGAAAACTAAGAAAGCTATAAAAGAGAGAGACAACACCAATTTTATCCTGGTTCACACTCAATATAGAGTGCTAATCCAGTCCCCCTAATCAACTTAGGAGTTTCTACTAGTAATCAAATTGTTAGAAATTACAAGGATAAATTGAGATTCCTCACTCAATCCTAACCCTTTTCAAGAGTGTACCAAACTCTTGAAATTTCTACCCCAACTTGATTTGGTGATGAAGAGTCCCTTCTTCTTAAGCTCCTTGGAACCTCCAAGAGCTCACCAAGCTAAGAATCCTCTTAGTCTTTGTGCTTGAGAACCTCCCAAGACTTGAGAACTTGGATACCTCACCAAGTACTTGGATACCTCACCAAGATTTTCTAAACAAGCTAAAGTGTTTGAGTGTTTGAGAATTTTACAACAAATAATTCTCTTACAAATGAAGCACACTCTCTTAACTCACTAAGACAAATAATAAAGATGAATGCTTGGTTGAGTTTAGAGAGAAAATGATTTTTAACACTTGAGAGAGAGAGAATCAATGAAATAATGTAAGCTTGTTCGCCTGGATAATGGCCACTATTTAGAATATAAGTAAGGGGACAAAAGGGAAGAAAAAACCAAGTTCTTCTTCCTTTTTGTCCTCTTCTAACGTTTAAAAAATTTGTTGTCAGATCCAAATCACTCGAGTCTTTTTGGAAACACTCGAGTGTTTTGTGGTCAACTCTGATAGTGTTGCCTTTTTACTTTATCCAACGGCTATATTACTGAAAATTCATAAATCACTCGAGTGAATTGAGAATCACTCGAGTGAATTGGTCAATGTTGGAAAAATTAAGTTTTCTAACATTGTTTTCAATTCTCTTCTCAAGTCTGATTGGTTTTTAATCTCAACATTTCATGCATGAATATTATTTGACCTTATGTGAGAATAAAAACCTAAACTACCCACTCACATAAATAAAATACATTAAGAATAAATGAGAATGAATAATTAAACTAAGCACTTGATCTTCTTTATTGTTGGGCTTGCATTCTTCAAATTAATTTAATTACATTATCATCATCAAAATTAATCCACCTTAATCGGAGATTTGATTTTACAAACATGGATGTGAAATTTATTTTTTTAGATTCTTTGTTAACCTTTGATCTAAACAAAATTTATATGGGGATGAGAAAAATTGAACTTACATTCTCATATTTTATGTCTTGCTATTTTGTCGAGTATACTACTTATCGAAAATATAATGTTATCATTCATTTTGAAAAATTGAATTTTTTTTTTTAAATTGTATTTGATAATAACAATGGTTTTCTACTTAAATTAAAATCTTTACATCCTTCTACTACTTTCAGTCCTAATGTAAATTTTATTTTTTGAAAAAAATCATGAGAATTAGAAAAATCGTTAATATTATTAATAACATTAAAAGTATCAAAATTTAGTACCCTTTAATGATTATTAAGGCTCACTAATGATCTCATAAGAAAGTGTTGACTAAATAAAATTATTTGTGAAAAGAAATAATTAATTTCAATTGGAAATTAAAAAAAAAAATAAACGTATAAATAAAACCACTACGAAATTTCCTAAAAGAGCTTATATTATATTAAATACCATAGGAAGTTTAAAAACATCAACTGCGTTAGACAATTTTGACCATTTCTAGTTAACGGGTGCACATTTGATTAGAAGTGAAATGTCATAATAAGGTGGAGGTTTTGGACGATCACCTACATTAACCTAAAACAAAGAAAGTTTTTAGGAAGATTCCTGGCGGGTCCGGAGGCATGTTTGTTTCCTTTGAGTGAAGATACCTCTTACTCAATTCTATATGATCATGAATATGATTATTGGTGATCTGTGACATACTGTTCCCTGATCCATGACTTGCATCCTGCAAGTTTGCAACATACTACAACATGCTTTAGTATGGGCTTCGAAACTTTTAAAATGACGCGGTGCAAATCCCTCTCTTAGTTGTCACCGTTCTACATTGCAATTTGAAACTTAAAAATGACTTAATTATATCATAAGTTCTGAAATTTGGAATACTTTTATCAGATACCTTTATATTCTTTTTTTTTTCATGTTTGATTGCCCGAAGTTTACTTCTGAGTTTGTCATATACCCCTGATTTAGTCTAACATATGATGTTTTAGAGCTTAATTTGACTCCCTTTTGCTTAGTTTTGGTTTGTTTCTTAAGTACTTTAGGTAGATTTTGTTTAGTTTTTAATTAGTTAGGTAATTTAGAATCTTTTGTACGTTTTGACCCGTTTTGGGTATGTTTCAGATACTTTTGGAGCTTAAATGAAGAAAATATTATTGGATTTGAAAAGAGGATGAAAGGACCTTGAAAATGGCACAAGAACGGAGAGAAACAGAATCGGAAGTACCTCAGCACGCCCAGGCGCAGGAATAGCACGCCCAGGCGCGCAAGCATCGTTAATTCAGAGTCATCAGACCTGGCGCGCCCAGGCGCGCGAACCTAGTGAAAGCCCAATTGGGCTGATTTCTGATGCGTTTTTCAGGGGATTAATTAGGATTTCATTTTATCTTTTAAATAGAGGTTTTCGTACTAGGTTAGGCAGCTTTTAGAGAGAGATTATGTAATTTTAGAGAGTTTTAGAAGAGGAGAAGATCAAGGATTGGGAGATCCAAGGCTTTTCCATGGTAATCATGCATTCTTCTATTTCTCTTGTTCTTATTTTCATGATATGTAACTAAAACCCTTTGTTAGGAATTGGTGAACTTGTATGGATTAGTTTATTGATTTCATGATTTTTCATATTCTAAATCATGTGTTTGATGGTGTTTTTACTGTTATGCATAGAAGTAATTAATCTATGTTTTGGATTTCTAATTCTTCAATTGAGAGATTAGGAATTAGAATAGGTCATGCCTTCAAACAATATAGTTATTCAACAAGTAGGGATACAATTGGATAATTATATAACATGATTAATTCCCTGTTCTTAATTAAGATTATTCAATGGTTTAATCTCTTAAGGAATTAAGGATTATCGAATTGAATAAGAAACGGTAATTATACAAGAGGGATTATAGTCACCAATTTAGGAATTTGTTCATGATTTAGGGAAAAACAGAGATTCATGATATATAAACAACGCCTACAATGAAACCATGTTCCTAATATCTTTCTCAAATCGGTCAACACTTTTATTTATTTTCTGTTTTTAATTTAATTTCTATTTTTATTTCAAATCAATCATAATTAATTAATTAGAAACCAATAGATTTTGCTTTTAACTACTCTTTGGTGAAAATTAGTTGAACAATTTGCAATCCCCGAGTGGAACGATATCTGGTCTTAACTGACTATATTACTATCTGATCTAGTATACTTGCTAGAGAGTGATCAAGTTTTTGACGCTGTTGCCGGGGATTGAAATTCGTTTCAATTAGTTTTCGGTACTTAGTAGTAGTTTTAGGTAAAATTTATTTTTTTTAGTTAGTTTCTTGTCTCAACAGGTGCTGCGTAATTTTTCTCTTGTTTTTGTTTTGTGCAGGAATTTTTATTAATTTAAGTGCAAAGAGGAGAAAAATTCAGCACTAGAAGAGGGGAAAGACCAACATTGAAGATGGTTGGAGGAGGAGGATCTCACGGATCCTCTCCGCCTCCTCCTCCCAGGAAGACTTTGGCGGAGTATGGAACAGAGGACCCGGACCTCTTTGCTTTCAGCATAGTCCGGCCAGCCATCACTGCAACCGCATTCGCAATTGATCCACAATATATCCACCTCATCATGAAGGATCAGTTCAGTGGTGCGCCGAATCAAGACCCCAGGGACCATATCGCCAACTTCCTGGGCATGCTCGACTTCTTCAAGATCGAGGGTGCTACGGACGAGGCCATCAGAATGAGGATGTTCCCTCTCTCACTGAGGGGCGAGGCACTAACTTGGGTGAACAACCAGGCACCAGGGAATTTGTCCAGCTGGAAAGTACTTGTCTCCAAATTCATGGATAAGTTTCTTCCAACTAGGAAGTAAGCGAAGCTGAGGCAGGATGTTCATTCTTACATGCAAGAGGACAACAAGCCGTTGCATGAAGCTTGGCAGCGTTACAACCAGCTACTGAGGAGATGCCCAATATATATGCAAGACTGACAGCAAACTCAACCGTTTTATAATGGGCTCAACCGATTCAATCAGAGTATGGTTGATGCAGCAGCTGGTGGATCGCTAATGAAGAAGACTGTTGAAGAGGCTAAGGAAGTTATTGCAAATATGGCATTCAGCAGTAGTCAAGGATTGAGGACCCAGGTGGAGCAGAGCGTCCTGAAGAGCAATGATCTAGATTCAAGTCAAGTCAAGATCTTAATCGAGCAGAACAAGCAAATGCAGCAGCAGATGGCTGCATTGACGAAGCAGATAAGCCAGATCACTATGTCAGCTGCAATGAGCACTCTGAAGTGCGACTTTTGTGGAGGAAGTCACCGGAATGGTGATTGTGTATTTGAAGTCAGTAAGGGTCCAACAACCATTGAGGAACAGGCCAAGTTTATGGGTGATGGAGTACCTAAAAAAAATACGTACCCCAACATCTGCAATCCAAGGCCAACAAATCAGTCTCACACCTCATGGTCCAGCTCAACACCCAATCCATCACAACCACAGAAGCAAGGTTGGGAGAAAGCACTTGAAGCAATGGCTGCCACAACCAATACATTCATGGAAGAAGCAAGGGCGAATTTCGCCAATCAGGAAGTCAACATTCGCAACTTGGAGGTGCAATTGACTCAAATAAACAATCAGATATCAGAGATTGCAACCAACTACAAGGAGCGATGCATGGCGGTCACCCTTTGAAGTGGCAAATCGTATGAGGAGCCACAGAAGACGGGTGATGTAACTGAGCTTGAAAAGAAGGATGAGGGGCCAAAGCAACCAAGTGGAAGAGGCTCAAATGCAAGGAAACAGACGCAGGATCCACCTACGGATCAAGAGAAAGAAAAAGGCACACCCAAACCAGCACCACTACCTCCGAGGATTCCTTATCCTCAGAGGTTGAAGAAAGAAGACGACCAGAAGCAATTCTCCAAGTTCTTGGAGATGCTACGAAAGGTGGAGATCAACATCCCGTTTGCAGAGGCACTTTCACAAATGCCTATGTACCCGATGTCGCGGCCGGGGTCCCGGGTCGCCCTCGGGGCCTCGCCTACGAGTGGGGGTCGATTGACCCAATATGGAGTGGCCACCGCATTTTGTTGCAAAAAACACGGAAAAAATAAATATCAATTAAAACGGATAAAGCTTTGGTCTCGAACAAGATAAATTCCGAGTTCGGGAGTCGGTTACGAGCCGGGGAAGGTATTAGCACCCCGTTCGCCCATTCGAAAATGGTACCTTTGATTGATTTTAATTAAAAGACCTAAAGAACTGGTTTGCCAAAAATTATTTGTTTTTTATTGTTGTGTCTGACAAGGTTGCCCTTGGTCCTACGTACCCTCATAAAATGAGGAATCAAGGCTACGTAATTCTTATTATTTTAATTTTGTATTTTTTAGAAAAAAAGTTTGATACGAAGAGGAATATGCACAAGACCTTGTCGTTTAGGCAAGGAAAGGTGGATTTCCAAAATGCATATGATCAATAATTAATTAATAAAATTTATTAAACTTCATAAAAAAAATTGATCTATTTTATTTTAAAATCCAATAAAAAAATGTTTACCATGTTGTTGAATATAAAGAGGAAAGCCCGAGAGATCCCTCCACTAAATGGGTGAGAAAAATCGACTTGCCAAAACATATATTTTTTTTAAAAAAAAATGAGATTTAATTATTAAAATTTATGATCCCAAATTATTTAATTTGAATTTAACAATTTAAACTCATAACATATCCTAAAATACAAATACATTGATTGAAAGATAAAATTAGAATCTAAAATATTAAATCTGTATTTTGATGAAAAAAAATATTTATTATTCAGGATTCATAAAAATTAATAATTAAGGTCTCAATAATTGAAGGATAAAAGACTACATTTTTGTTTTGTTTTTAATCAATAAAAAAAAGAATTACAGAATAACACCAAAAAAAAATTTAAAGCGTATATTTTCATCAAAATTTCCAAAAGTCAAAGGAGTCAGTTTTATTTTCACCTTGGTGTGTTTCTCAAGTAGATCAATTCTCGACGAGGTCTTTTAAACTTGTAACGTGGCCAAGGGCTTCGAGGCTTTCATTTTCAAGCAAATGGATATGAGGCTCAAAATATTTGTGTTTCCCTTACCCTTCTTATTTCTCCATTTTCTCCTTCTACCTAGTCTTTCCAAACAAATTTAGCACAATTTTCAAATCTTCAAGAGGATTTTCTAATGGTTGTAACGTGGTTAAGGGGTGATGATGTGGCTTATGAAAGAATGGATATAAAGGCCCAAAATTGATGTGGAGCTTAAATGAGAATCTTGCTTTGGTGTGACTCTTAGCGTGATTTGTGCAAGCATCGGGGATTCTCCCATCATGCTTCTTGAACTTTTTTTTTTGTATTTTTGCTTTCTTTGACTTTAGTTTTCTTGGGATATCCGTGTGCTCTTTATTTCTCTTTCTTGCACTTCAACCATGGAAACCTCTTTCTTTACATTTGATTCTCATTATTGCTCGGGTAAAAATTGTTTTGAGATTTTGAGAATAAAATTTTCTGTTGGAGCCCAAATGGGGTGAACAATGGATCAAATGTGTTTGGATTTATGAAAAAAGTAATCCTCTTGATATTGGAATAATTGGAAAAAATTGTTTGAAAAACTACCCGCCCCAGGTTTTACACATGTTATGGGTTAAATTAAATAATCTCCCTTTCAAAATGTCAAAGCTCAATGGGGTAACTAGGGATATCTCCTTAGTGTTTGAGATTTGCAAAGAGTGCCTTGTATCATTGAAAGAATCTACTTGAGGGTCCACACCAATGATGGATTTAAATTACTCTTTCCAGTTTCAAAATTAAATCAAATATCTCAAGTCAATGCCAGAATCAATTTTTTTTAATGATTTTTATATATTGGAAATGTGGTGAGATGGTTTATTCACATGATCAAACACCAGTATATGCTTGCTAAAATGATATGCAATGAGTTTCAAAATTAAATCGAATATCTCAAGTCAATGCCAGAATCAATTTTTTTTAATGATTTTTATATATTGGAAATGTGGTGAGATGGTTTATTCACATGATCAAACACCAGTATATGCTTGCTAAAATGATATGCAATGACAACTTTTTTTTTGGTTTTTTTTTTGCCATAACGAAATGAATGGTCAGTTGTGATCTCTTCGTTGTTGAGCTTGTGTATCTGAGGGTTTAAAGGCTCATTCAAAATGGTTCACTTGTCCCTTCATTCAATCTACCATGTTCTTGAGCTTATTTGATGACTTCAACGTGTCAATGGACCTTGCTTATAATCGAGTCCAAGAAGGTGCTTTGGAGAAATAGTGATGGAACGTAACCTAGACTTTTCAAAGAATTTTTTTATGAATGATGCACATGAATATGATGATGCAAAATGCAAGATGCAGTGCCCTTAGAATCCATAAGATCCTATTTGGGGGCGATTAAAATATCTATAGACCACAATCCTATGACATTGTTCTATGGTACAACTAAAGTGTAACACTCTAATTTGATAACTTGAAAAATTATATATATTTTTTAATTTTTGATTGACACGATTCCCACAGCTTTTTCGAAGGTTAAGTAGGTAACAGATTAACTGTTTTGACACCTCTTAATCTTTGATAGTGAATGAAGAGGAATCATGATGGACTTATTCAAGTTCCAAATTAGAATGTTACACGAAGTGTACTCTATGGTGGCTCTAGACTTCTAAAGGTCCCCCGGATTGCCCTCACTCTTTAAGGTGATGACCCACCTCGCAAACCATCGACAAGAGCTTGGCTACGCCTCCCAAAATAAGTAGGACGCACCTCCCAAAGGTCGTGCTCACGAGAAATGGTTCCCAATCCGAGTGGACGAGTGGTACTTTTACATACTATAAGAGACCATACACTTGGTAAGTCAAAGGTAGGGCAAAAGCACCCTTAAACTTAGGATTTAAACAACAGTACCCGGGTATAGGGTTTTCGTGTGTGTCAATATCCATGTAAAATAACCTAGCTCAGTGGCATACAAACTTTTTAAAAAATAATAATAATAAAAAAAATCCAACGTTACAAAGAAAACAAAAGAATAATTATATAATTAAACAAATATATATAACAAAAAAAATTAAACAAATTTGTACAATAAACAATTAATTAAAGACAAACCAATTAAAAAAATAGGTCTATTAAAAATAATCAATTATTTAGGCATGACTCTCTTACTTAGTTTTGTCCCCAGCTGTCGCGGCCGGGGTCCCGGGTCGCCATCGGGGCGCCCTCGGGGCCTCGCCTACGAGTGGGGGTCGATTGACCCAATATGTAGTCGCCACCGCATTTTGTTGCAAAAAACACGGAAAAAATAAATATCAATTAAAACGGATAAAGCTTTGGTCTCGAACAAGATAAATTCCGAGTTCAGGAGTCGGTTACGAGCCGGGGAAGGTATTAACACCCCGTTCGCCCATTCGAAAATAGTACCTTTGATTGATTTTAATTAAAAGACCTAAATAATTGGTTTGCCAAAAATTATTTGTTTTTTATTGTTGTGCCTGACAAGGTTGCCCTTGGTCCTACGTACCCTCATAAAATGAGGGATCAAGGCTACGTAGTTCTTATTGTTTTAATTTTATATTTTTTAGAAAAAAATGTTTGATACGAAGAAGAATATGCACAAGACCTTGCCCTTTTATGAGGGATCAAGGCTACGTAGTTCTTATTGTTTTAATTTTATATTTTTTAGAAAAAAATGTTTGATACGAAGAAGAATATGCACAAGACCTTGTCGTTTAGGTAAGGAAATGTGAATTTCCAAAATGCATATGATTAATAATTAATTAATAAAATTTATTAAACTTTATAAAAAAAAAATTTGATCAATTTATTTTAAAACCCAATAAAAAAATGTTTACCATGTTGTTGAATAAAGAGGAAAGCCCGAGAGATCCCTCTATTAAATGGGTGAGAAAAATCGACTTGCCAAAACATATATTTTTTTTTTTAAAAAAATGAGATTTAATTATTAAAATTTATGATCCCAAATTATTTAATTTGAATTTAACAATTTAAACTCATAACATATCCTAAAATACAAATACATTGATTGAAGGATAAAATTAGAATTTAAAATATTAAATCTGTATTTTGATGAAAAAAATATTTATTATTCAGGATTCATAAAAATTAATAATTAAGGTCTCAATAATTGAAGGATAAAAGACTACATTTTTGTTTTGTTTTTAATCAATAAAAAAAAGAATTACAGAATAACACAAAAACAAATAATGAAACAAACCTGAAGTAGAGAAGTACTGGACGGAGGAAGAAGCAACAGAGGGCTAGAGGCTGGCACGAAAATCGAGGAAGAAAGCAAAAGAAAATAAAAATCCACGGAGGAAGTGGTGCAGAGGGCCAAAGGCTGGGCACGGAAAGGAAGAAACAAAAAAAACAATCGGTAACGGAGTACTTCATACAGTTTTACATGGTTTTGACTATGCGTCACTTTTTAAAAGAAAATTGCTTCTTCAAAAAATGTGTTTTCAGAATTGTGTGTTAAAAATTTATCCCCTCCAAGTTGTGAGAAAGAGAGCTCTATTTATAGGGAAAAATTAGGTTAAGAAAATAGGGTTTTTCCAACAGGTTTTGAGAGTCCAGTAGAATATTCCCTGGTTTATTCCTCAATCAAATCTTTATAACTTTGTTAAAGATCAATTCTCAATCTTTTAAAATAAAAACAAATCTGATGATAATCCTTTTATAAATAAAACAAATCCTTTTAATAATAAAAAAAATTATCTTTATCCTCACAAAAGCTTATCAAATCTTTTACCAAAAACACATTTTTATCTTATCTTTTTTTTAATTTCGTTTTTTTTTATTTTTTACAAAAAAACTTTTTTTTTCAAAATCTTTTGTTATTTTTTATATATTTTTTTAAAAAAGAAAAACATTTTTTATCATTTTTTATTTTATTTTGTTTGGGGGACAAAATTGGGTATCTACACGCGAGATTCATGAAGGAATTGCTGACAAAGAAGAAGAGGATGCTCACTGACGAGACGTTCCTGATAGCATAGAAGTGCAGCAACATCATCAAATCCAACCTTCCACCAAAGCTGAATGACCCAGGTAGCTTCACTCTTTCAATTAGCATAGGCAAGGAGTACTCAGGTAAGGCTCTATGTGACTTAGGAGTTAGTGTTAATATTATGACATTGTCTATTTGTGAAGCATTGAACTTAGGAGAGATTAAGCCTACCCCGGTAGTACTTCAGTTAGCTGATAGAACCACCCTCCGCCCATATGGAGTGGTGAAAGATATTCTGGTTAAGGTGAAAGATTTTATCCTACCCTTAGATTTCATGGTTTTAGATATAGAAGAGGATGAAAATATTCCTCTAATTTTTGGAAGGTCATTCTTGGCCACAACAGGGGCAGTGATTGATGTGCCTAGGGGAGAAGTAATTCTTTGAGTGAATGGTAACCAAACTATAATTAAAATTTTTGAAAAACCACCGATCACCGAGGAGAACTTTGCTCCTCTCATGTGCATTCAGCACTCGAATGGAGAGAGTGTTGGAAAGAAGTTGAAAAGCAAGGTGCCACCCTTGAAGGGATTTTGGCAACCACCCTAACCTCTGAAAGGAGGTGATCCGTCAGGCTTGTGACGTTAAACAAACACTAGTTGGGAGGTAACCGAATGTTTAGGTAGTATTCCTTTAGTAAGTAGTTTTTAGGTAATTAGAGTAGGTTATTTTTTTTATTTTGTTATTTTTATTTTAAAAAAAAGCATCAGGTACAGGCATGGCGCGCCTGGGCGCGCACTGGGCGGAAAAACCCAGTAAAATGGGGGATTTCCTGTTTATTGATATATTTTGTGTTTTTTTCCCATCAGCCAGTCCCTGTACCTGTGCAACAAAAATATGTAATTGCTTTCTAGGATTTTTTTTTAGTTTTATTGCTTGAATATTTATTTGGATTATTTGTTATTTGCATCAAGCTATATTTCGAGTAACATATAGGAGTTGATATTTCCCCATTAGAGGTGCTATTTTTGGGCACTTGTTTTTAATGACTTATATAAAGTTTGGGGGAATGTTTTCTCACTTTTGTTAATGCTGATTATTTTTATTCAGATGCAAGTAATAAGTGTTCCAAATTTATTCCATGCAATTTTTTATTTTGTAGTTAGGTATGTTTAGTTTAGTTTGCTTGAGGACAAGTCAACCTTTAAGTTTGGGGGAGTGGACAAAATAAAAATTTTCAGATCTAAATTTTTCTTCCATTTTTGGTGTTGATTTGTATCTTAGGTAGAGGTTTTGTAATTATTCTAGACTTGGGATTATTTTTCTAATGATAGGTATATATACTTAGTTTAGGATTAGACTCACTGATTCATGTTACTTATTTGTTGAGCTGTGAATATTTTTGAAATTTGGTTATTTTGACAAAGTTTTTCAGAACTTGAAATTAGTGAACTGACTTTAGCTTAGTGAGATTTTGAGCCTATTTGATGGGGTATGTGAATATTTTTAATATTTTGATTTGAGACCCCTATTCTTTCAATAGTGTGTTCTCTTTAGTTTTGTGTTCTAGAACTTGACCTGTGATCATTTTGAGATTGATAATTGATTACATGCATGAAAATGAATAAAGCATTTAGGATGGTGTTTTTGTAGCCTTCAGAGATTTTTGTTGGATTTGTTTTCCCTTAGTTGCCCATTTTGAGCTTGATATAAATATGTCTTTTCTTTGGTACCATGCATTGATTGTATATTTTTGTGAGTACCTTAGAAATTTTGAATGAGCAATTGAGAGAGGAACAGTTCAAAAGTGTGAAAATTGTGAAAGTGTTGATTGAGTTACTCTTCTTCCAAAAGAAAAGAAAGGAAAAAAAATTGAGAAAAAGTAGAAATTGATGAATGATAAGAGAAAAGAAATTTGTTTGGAAGAAGTAGTAGAGTTAAATTGAAAAATAAGAAGTTTGAAATAGTTGTGATTTGAGTGTGAGTCCTCATAGTATTCATTGCTCATTCATAATTTTTAGAGGAAAATTTGTTTTGCAATTTAGCCCTTAGTTTCATCTTTTCTTTCTTTTATCTCACCTTACACTTTTATCCACGGTCTCGTTACAACCAAATTAAAGACCTTTTGATTTGTGCATGTTTTCAATAATTTCAGTGGAGATATTGGTTTATGGTCAAGCTTATGGTAACACCTTACTATTCTATGAACTTGAGTGAATTGTTAATACCCTTGATACACATGAGAGATATACACTGAGAGGTTGAGAGTGTTCACTAGTTCTGAGTTCTGATTGGTTTTGTTTCTTTAACCAAGTTTTGATATGTAAATAGCTTGTATAAATATGTGGCTGTGTTGATGAGTCGAAGTCTTAAATTAGGTGCTGTACATTTTGATTTGGATGGTAATCTTTTGTTTTAGAATTTTTATTTTACTTTTTCCTGGGACATGCAAAATGCTAAGTTTGGGGGTGTGATTTGGGTCTAACATATGATGTTTTAGAGCTTAATTTGACTCCCTTTTGCTTAGTTTTGGTTTGTTTCTTAAGTATTTTAGGTAGATTTTGTTTAGTTTTTAATTAGTTAGGTAATTTAGAATCCTTTGAACGTTTTGATCCGTTTTGGGTATGTTTCAGGTACTTTTGGAGCTTAAATGAAGAAAATATTATTGGAGTTGAAAAGAGGATGAAAAGACCTTGAAAATGGCACAAGAACGGAGAGAAACAGAATCGGAAGTACCTCAACACGCCCAGGCGCGGGAATAGCACGCCCAGGCGCGCAAGCATCCTTAATTCAGAGTCATCAGACCTGGCGCGCCGAGGCGCGCGAACCTCGTGAAAGCCCATTTGGGCTAATTTCTGATGCGTTTTTCAGGGGATTAATTAGGATTTCGTTTTATCTTTTAAATAGAGGTTTTAGAACTAGGTTAGGCAGCTTTTAGAGAGGGAGATTACGTAATTTTAGAGAGTTTTAGCCTTTTAGAAGAGGAGAAGATCAAGGATTGGGAGATCCAAGGCTTTTCCATGGTAATCATGCATTCTTCTATTTCTCTTGTTCTTATTTTCATGATATGTAACTAAAACCCTTTGTTAGGAATTGGTGAATTTGTATGGATTAGTTTATTGATTTCATGAATTGATGTTTTTCATATTCTAAATCATGTGTTTGATGGTGTTTTTACTGTTATGCATAGAAGTAATTAATCTATGTTTTGGATTTCTAATTTTTCAATTGAGATATTAGGAATTAGAATAGGTCATGCCTTCAAACAATATAGTTATTCAACAAGTAGGGATACAATTGAGTAATTATATAACATAATTAATTCCCTGTTCTTAATTAAGATTATTCAATGGTTTAATCTCTTAAGGAATTAAGGATTATCGAATTGAATAAGAAACGGTAATTATACAAGAGGGATCTAATAGTTACCAATTTAGGAATTTGTTCATGATTTAGGGAAAAACAGAGATTCATGATAAATAAACAATGCCTACAATGAAACCATGTTCCTAACATCTTTCTCAAATCGCTCAACACTTTTATTTATTTTCTGTTTTTAATTTAATTTCTATTTTTATTTCAAATCAATCATAATTAATTAATTAGAAACCAATAGATTTTGCTTTTAACTACTCTTTGGTGAAAATTAGTTGAACAATTTGCAATCCCCGAGTGGAACGATGTCTGGTCTTAACCAACTATATTACTATCCGATCTAGTATACTTGCTAGAGAGTGATCTACCCCTACTACCAATTCTGACCAATTTTGCTAACATTTAACATTCGAATTTTAGTCAGATGCAAGTATTTTGTTTTATAAAAATTAAAAAACTAAAAAAAGCTTACTATTTTTAAATTTTTAGTTAAAGGAAAAAAGATAAAAAAAGGATTGAAGAAAGAGGCTGTATTTG
This sequence comes from Crotalaria pallida, assembly GCA_037953625.1. NCBI lineage: Eukaryota > Viridiplantae > Streptophyta > Magnoliopsida > Fabales > Fabaceae > Crotalaria > Crotalaria pallida. Next base: position 138,579,393 of record CM075650.1, on the reverse strand, counting down.
CCTGAGTCACATCACGCAACACCATATGACCAACATCATGTGCCAGACTAAGATTCTGATGTTACATGTCAGCAAAATTGGTCAGAATTGGTAATAGGGGTATATAACAAACCCAGAAGTAATTTTGGGAGTCAAACATGAAAAAAAAAGGATATCTGACAAAAGTATCTCAAATTTCTGGAACTTATGACATAATTAAGCCCTTAAAAAATGTGGGGGTCAAATGGTCAATTAATAGGCTTCACTGCTACTCTCTCCCATTGCTAAATTATTTTTATTTTAACAAAAGAAATTTGTTAGTAAATAATTGTTATTTTATAAAATTGAGTTAACATTAATTTTTAATTTTACAATTTTACTCTCAATTAATTAATAATTAATAAGAGTAATAATTAGTGGAGAAAAATAACAAATTACTCTAGAGAAATAAATGATAAAAACAAATATTGATTTACTACAAAAACACACATTCAATATGTTTCTAATTCACAGTGTATAACCTTAAAAAACAATCATTTAAGAACAAAGCGAATAATCGTCTTTTAAGCTTATAGTGGGTGGATTAAGAAATATATTTAATGTATCTTTTATAGTAAATCAATGTTTGATTTACACCATTTTTGCCCTTTACAATATATATATATCTTTTATAATAGTTGATCATTTTCTCCACTAATTATCTTTTTTATTAATTAAATAAGAGCAGAGTTGTCAAAATAATAATTAATATTGCACTAATTTTTTAAAATAATAATTATTTAGAAACAAATTTATTTCGTTAAAGTGACAATTATTTAAAATCGAACGGATAAATTTTTCAATTCCTACAAACCAGCATTTTCCCATGTAAATTAGACCTTCATGATTTGAAAGAATGCGTCAATGAGATACCAAGCAAATAAACTCGTAATGCTTTTTAATGGTGTACACGTTATTATACTCGTTCTATCTAACAAAGATGATAAACTAAATTTAAAGTAATTAATAAAAAAAAATTAAATATTGTAAACTTTGAATTGTGATTGGTTAATCAATACAAAATACATTAAATTAGTTATTTGATAATTATTTTGTATATTTGATAAACCATTAAATACATATCTTCTTAATTTTTTATTTTTTTTTTTCAAATTTTTTACGTGGAGAGAGTAACAAATACCAGTAATGCACGTGCCTCTCATTTCCCTTGCTTTGGAAGTGTCATGCTTTTAAGTTTTAAACCACATCATATTTTCTTTCCACGAAAGTGATACTCCTTTCGTTCCAATTTATTTGTCGTTTTAACATTTTTAACCTATTCCAAATTATTTATCGCTTTAGAAATTCGATGATACATTAATTAATTTTTTTTTCAACTTTAACCTTGCTTTTAAACATTTTGAAATATGTGAAATATGTAATAATTAATGAGAATAATATCATATAATTGTCTTATTATTCTCTTGAAAATTGAAGTATTAAATGACTTTCTTAATCCGTGTGAAACTCTTAAAGCGACAAATATATTGGAACGGAGGAAGTAGACTTGGGAGGATGACTCTAACAAAATCACTACAATTACATTATTCATAAGAAAGATAACTAATAAAGCAACTTGATTTTTTTCATTAATATGTAAATAATGACTACAAGATTTTAAATAGAGAATAATAAACCCTAGAATGATATACTCGATCATACACGTAGCATCATCTTAAGTCTTAACAAATAGAACCTTCTAAAATATTAAAATACTATCAAATAAAACTATATTATTTAACAACCTTAAATAAAAATTATCATATTCCTTTCTTCTAAATGAGTCTAGTGATCCTCTTAATTTTAATTAGGTTTAGCAGCTTATCATTACTATATCCTTCAAAAATAACCTTGTCTTCGTAATTGCTCAAAAGACTCAAATGTTTTGATCAATAAATTTAGGAGATTTCTAATATGCTTGCCATGCAACCTTCTCTTACGCCAATAAGAAGGTGTCACTTAATTCACCTTTGCTCAAGACTATCCTGAATGACCTTCATCTTAGTTTCCTTCTCTGCTCAGTTCGAACTCCAATCTTCCTTAAGTTTAGCATTTCTCTTCTTCATGTACTTTTTATAATATTTTCCTCTAGAATCATCACCAAAGCTAAGATCGGAGAAACTTTTCTGTAGAGCATCACCATATTCATGACTATCCATTGTCTTCACAAGTGGCTTGACATCAGAGTTTGCCGCGTTGCTAGAACTCGGAACGCCTAGTAACTCAGAGTTTGACTTGGCAACAGGTGAATTAAGTGACAACTTCTTATTGGTTTAAAAGAAGGTTGCATAGCAAAAATCCAATTTTGGATTGCATGCTAGTAACTCCCATAAATTTATAGGTATATATCAGTAAGTCATTGTGTAAAATACATTCGCGCGTAGACTGATCCATAGGATTGTGATAGATATTGTACTTATTTAACAAGGTTCGATCAGCTATATTTATGAAGAAACCAAATTCAATAAATAAATTTTAAATTGTAAATATTTATGTATGACGAAAATTTAGATTATAAGCTAATATTACCTTGCAACGAATTTTTGCAATCTTTAGCATTAAAAAAACGAGGTTTAAGGTTGAATGTGAACCTTTAGTCTATTGCAAGAGTCATAGTTGAAGATTTTGAGCCAATTCCAGGTTACATATCACGTTATTGCAAACAATAATGCTTTACACAACTTGACATCTAATTTAGTGAAACACGACATAACTCGAATCTAACTAAAAAATGTCCGATATCCATTTATTACAATCCTAACTTGTCCCAACAAATTTTAGCTAGTAAAAAATTACTCGTATAATGACGGGTTAAAGCCTTGGGGATGGTATCAAATTCAAGAAAAAAGCCAAGGTCAGTAAGAGTGCATCAACATTTCAATCCAAAATGCATTAAAATTTAACACACTAATAATCTAAAGATGAAGACATATTTACTTGTCCACACTTTGAACCAAGCTCACTCCAGAAGAGTTTTATCTAGGATTCAAGTACCACGACAAAGAACGACGATATTTGTACTCAAACGAAATTTTCACACCCACACGACTGAACTTCAAAAACAGTAGCACAGCACATGGCCAGTCGTTTTATCATGTAATGCAAATAAACTTCAACAAAGTAGCACCTTGCTTGGATAGAAAATAATATATTCAACTATGATATTGTAATAAAGTAGGTTGAAAGCTCAGTTATGGGAGTATCAGTATCTTCTTTCAACATCATGGTTTCTACTTTCTAATGGCATAACAGCACTGGTCTCACATTTGTGTCACTCCATGTGTCAAAGAATGTGTTTAGTAAAGAAAATCAAATTTAACATTACTTAAATTTAAATATCATTTTCAATTTGATTGTTTTTTTTTATCAATCACAATATTCTGCACAAGGAGTTGCTCAAATCCGTTTCTAACAAGGGTACTACTAAGTTGGGGGACATAATGACACCACATAATAATTACAAGCCGTAAGGCTTGGACCAAGATTTGTTCTTACCCGAAGAGTTCATTCGATTAGCATGTTCTTCTTCCTCCTCCAACTTCTTTCTCCGAGCAGCCTCTTCTTTCTGCCTTTGAATCATCTCTAATTCCTTTTGCCGTTCCTCCTCCTTCCGTTGCTGCTCTAGAGCCTCTCTTCTTTGAGCCTCTTCAACCCTCCTCCTGTTCTCTTCAAGCATCCTATCTAGCTCTTCTCTCTCTTTTCGAGCTTGTTCCTGCAGGATGTCAAGAAAACATCACAATCCTCAAATGAGAACGAGCTTATTTTTTGGCTGTGAATTGGGTATTGCAAAGACGAAAACAGATAAAATGGAAACTGATTAAGCCTTTAACTTGAATTCCAAAGAAGCCATTGATTAAAAGCAATACCACATTTGTAGACACAATTAGCAAGTAGTACATTTTTTAAGGATTTACATGGAGAGACACAATCGACACAGTTTCCAGATGCTAACGATTTAATAGTACTAATAAGCAATGATAGTTAAAAGACATGGCAATTAAAGAAAAGGGTGTAGTAAGATGGAGAAATCGGATAGCATATTCCAGAACCTTGTTATAATTTTATTAATATTTTACACGGACAGAGCTAACTCATTTTAGGATCCTGGGTTCCAGCAGTGGTACCTAGTTTAAAAGAGATGCTCAAAACTAAACTATGCAATTACCAATTGATGTCACAAATTTAATGCTTGAACCCCTCTTCAATATCATAGTATCATTTACTAAGACAATGATCAATTACGTGCCCCTGATTTTTACTTTATGAGAAGCAAAAAAAAAGTGGGGATCACGGTTAGCATACTACTTACTTCTTTCCTTCTAGCTTCAGCAAGAGCATCTTCCTTTTCTTTTGCAAGTTGAGTTTCAACATCATCAAACAATTTTTTCACGCCTTCTGCTATGCGCCTTTCTATTTCCAACTTGACTTCCTCCGAATTAAGCTTCTCCTCGACATTTTTTCGAATGGCTTCTTCCAGTCTTCTTGCAGTGGCTTCTTCCAATTGCTTCAACTCTTCCTCGTGTTGACGTCTAATACCATATGCAAATATTGAACAAACATAAATAAATGGTGAGAGATGAAAAAGAAACATGAGTGCAAGAAAGTGATAATAATTTCTATACCCAGAAAAAAGAAATGCTTCACTTTCATAATTATTTATTTATTAGGTGTTCCTAACCAGTTTATATCCTTTGATATTGAAAATACGACCGTATTATGCTTACAAGCATACCTCTCTAACAAGTTTCTGATCCATAACAAAGGAAGTTTATAGTGGAACGTAGGAACAGAAGATAAAGGAGGCCCCAAATGTTCATCAATCCTATTTTAACAAGTTGGAACTATGCAGTAGGTTCCTTCATAAAAGCCAGTAGAGAGAAGAATGAAATTAACCTGTTGCATTTTCCAAAGTGAATCACTTATCTTCATCAAAGATGGTAATTGATTCATATACATTTAGCCATACACCTAAATAATCTTTGAGTCTGAGTTTGGGATCTAATCCAGTTAATTATATAATTATATAACCTTCGCCTTAAATATAAGACTCTTTTGACACTGTTATTTTGCCCTATTTATAAGACCCTGTACCAAATTTTCAATGACAATTAATTACTTCTTTCCATAAACATCCATATTTATTTAATAATTTGTAGATTTCCAATAGTATTAATAGAGGTAGTTTTGAATACATATCAAATATCAAATGTTCACATTTCAAATACCATTAACTAAGTTAACCAACTTTCTTAAGGTGCGTAAAATCTACCAAAATGTCTTATATACACGGACGAAGGGAGTAACTAGCTTTAGCCCAAAACCTTGGTTGAAGGAACATTTAAAAAATAAAAATAAAAGAGGAAATGGTGGTTACCTTTTCTTTTCAAGTTCATCTTTTTTGAGCTTAACGTTGTTGGAGACGAGGCTAGGGCTGCGTGATTTAGGAGGAGGAAGAGGCGGAGAAGGGGAGGAGCTGCTCCTGCTTCTGTGTCTTCGGCGGCGCTTGGGAGTTCTGCTACGGCGGCGCTTGTAGCTAGGGGAGCGGCTTCTGGAAGGGCTGCGGCTTCTGGTTCGGCGGCGCGTGGTTCGATCCCTTCGCGAGGTTCGGGAGTGACGACGATGAGAAAGAGGGGAAGGGGAGTGTCTTCTTCGGTAGGAAGGTGACCGCGACAAGCTTCGACCCATGCCTGGATTTGAATTTCTGTTATTCACTTCTCAGTTCTCGCTACCCTTCCTACTCACGGAGTCCGGGAGTGGATGGATCTTGTTTGCAAAAAAGACAATAAAGAGGGTTTTTTTTAATAAAAAAAAAGACTTATTTATGTATTTAGTCCCTGAAAGTTGAGAGTGTTTTAATTTTGGTCCCTGGAAGTTTTTTTGACCTTGAATCATCCTTAATTATTTTGAAAATTTGGTTTTAGTCCTTGTTGTTAAGAAAAATCCGTTAACTACTGACGAGGCTAATGGAATATCACATCGGCATACACATGTGCAAATATGGAATATCATGGTAGGATACGTAAATGATTCGAACCCGCAGGAGCAAAAAGGCCATAGCCCAATCCACAAACACATTTTGGTTGGACCTTGGCCCTTTTGCTCCTGCGGGTCAGGATCATTCACGCCATCCTATCGATGACATGCAATGGTTGCACACATACATATATGTTGATGTGCCGTTTCTTTAACTACATCAGCAATTAACGAATTTTTCCTAACGGTGGCAGGGACTAAAACCAAATTTTCCAAACAATTAAGGATGAGTCAATGTCAAAAAAACTTTCAGGGACCAAAATCAAAACACTCTCAACTTTCAGGGACTAAAACCATAAATAAGGCTAAAAAAAGTATATTATGCAATGAAATATTAAAAACTTAGGAAGAACAAAGGAGGTTGTAAATAAAAAGATTTATGAATGGGTTCCTAAAGTAATGTTAGGGTTAGTTTTCTCTACTAGGTTTTCTACGTAAGGATTACCTTTGCATTAAAACAGCTGTATACGTTTTCAGTTTCTTCTCAAGAATTCAGTCTTTAGACTTGTTACCCTGATGGCTGATGATTTGGAAAGCATTGTGGAGTAGGATGTCTCTCATAGAGGAAGAGTGTGAAGGTATAATGGTAACTGGGGATGCAGTGGAGGAACCAGTTGAAGCCTTACCCAAACTGGTGGGGATAGTACTGTCGGGTAAGGCAGTTAATGCAGTAGGGTTTGCTGACACCCTGAAGAGGATTTGGAGACTGCAGGGAGGGGTTGTTATCAAGGGACTAGGTGAGAACACTTTTGTGTTCAGATTTGCCCCACTTCGTGACAAAAGGAAAGTTGTGGAGGGATCACCTTGGACCTTTGATAAAGCTATGATTGCATTTCAAGAATACGATCCAAATGCCTGCATCTCTGAACTGGATTTCTCTTTTGTGGTTCTGTGGGTTCGTGTTTATGATCTGCCAATAGATTGTCTTAACAGGAAAGTAGGTGAAGCTATTGGAGAAATGATTGGTGGAGTTGTGGAGGTGGATACGGATGATGATGGCTTTGCTTTAGGTCCGTACCTGCGAATCCGCATAAGAGTGGATATAACTCGTCCTCTACGTAAAGGAATCTTCTTGGCAACGAACAGAATGAGAGGAAGAAGTGGTTCTGGGTCAAGTATGAACGTTTGTCTGGTTTCTGCTACAATTGTGGTGTTGTGGGTCATGGGGAGAGAGAGTGTGAAGCTGAACCTATGGAGGGCCCAAAGTCGTATGGTGATTTTCTCAAGGTAACATCAGGCTCTATGCTCTTGGCAAGTAAAGTAAGGGATGATAACAAAATAAAGCAACTCACTGGATTGAAAAATCTTGATGATCTTGTCTCTAATCTCTTGAGATCTAAATTTGATACTAGTTCGGGTAGTAGTGGAAGTAAGGTTGATGGGGAAGGGGGGTTGGAGCAATCCGTGGAGGTGCTGAAACAGCCAAGGCTGAGTCAACAGGAGAAAAGGAAAGGATCAGATGGGAGTAATGAGGAGGGGGGAATTGTTGTATTGGAGGAAAGCCCCAAGAAGAAAGCTAACAAACAGTCAGGTTTCTCTATTGGAGCTGGAAGTCCAACTATTGGATGTAAGAGAAAGGATAATTTGAGTTTCTCTCGCTCAAATAAAAATGTACAAGGGGAGAAGCAGAAATAGAAAGTGGCAAATAGTGACATTGCGAGTTTCGCTGAAGCGGCGAGGACTGTTATCCAGTCCCGCCAAAAATTATGAAAACATTATGTTGGAATTATAGGGGGCTTGGGAATCCCAGTGCAGTTCAAACTCTAATCCTATTAATTAGGATGAAGGTTCCCAGTTTAGTCTTTCTCTCAGAGACTAAGCTTTTCACTAGAGAGATGAATTTGTTAAAAAGCAGGTTGGGTTTTCAAAATTGTGTGAGTGTGGATTGTACTGTTACAAGGGGTGGAGGGTTGGCTCTTTTATGGAAGGATGACTTGTTGGTGTCTCTTAACTCTTTCTCTAGTGGACATATTGATGTTTGGATTGAGAATAAGGTTATAGGTAATTGGAGATTTACTGGTTTCTATGGCAGTCCTGTTTCGAGTACGAGGTATCAATCTTGGGCCCTTCTTCAGCTCCTTGCTTCTCAAGATAATAAATCGTGGCTGATTGGTGGTGACTTTAATGAATTACTGAGTTCTACTGAGAAGTTAGGCGGAAGAAATAAGGAACAAAATTTGATAAATAATTTCAGGGAAGCATTGGAGGATTGTGATCTGCAGGATATTGGTTATAAAGGTAGTCATTATACCTGGTCAAGGAAACTCAAGGATGACTCTTATACCTTTGAACGCCTGGATCGTTTTGTTGCTTGTGTTCGATGGCTATCTCTTGTGAAAAATAGCAGTGTTTCTCACTTGTCATCTCCAGTGTCAGATCATAAACCAGTCTTGGTTTCTTTTGATTTTGCTGGCACAAATAGAAGTATGATTGGTAAACCAAATAGGTTTCATTTTGAGACCTGGTGGGCTGGAGAAGGTAAGTGTGAAGATATTATTCAAAAGGCTTGGATGGATGAGGAGTGTCAGTATCGAAATTTAGCAGGTATAGCTAGTAAAATTAAAAGGACTGGTACAAACCTTCAAATATGGAGTAAGAATGAGTTACCTGTTATACCAATCCAAATAAAGGAGTTTCAGACCAAGCTGTACAACATGGGTGATGCTAGTTCTTTGCCAGCAGAGAAGTTAGGAGTGAGAAGAAAACTCATAGAAGATATGAATTCTTTGCTAGAGAAAGAAGAACAAGCTTGGAAGCAGAGAAAGAAGAACAAGCTTGGAAGCAGAGATCGAAGGTTCATAGGCTCAAAGAAGGGGATCAGAATACAAAGTTTTTCCATATGCGTGCTTCTCAACGACATAGGAAGAACACTATAAGGCGTCTAAAAAATCTTGTTGGTGAGATTACAGTGAAAGAGGAAGAGATGGGAGCCATTGCTGTTGATTATTTTGCTAATATCTTCAGATCCACAAAGCCTAATACTTGGCCCGAGATTTTAGATGTCGTGGAGCAGAAGGTGAATGGGGAAATGAATGCTAATTTGATGTGGCCATTTGTGAGGGAGGAGGTGAAAGATGCTATTTATTAGATGTTTCCAACCAAGTCGCCAGGTCCGGATGGATTGCCCCCTTTCTTTTATCAGAATTACTGGCATGTTGTAGGTCTGGATGTTACTGAAAGTATCCTTGATTTCCTAAATGGAGGTAATTTTCTTGATGAACTGAACTATACTCGTATAGCTCTTATTCCTAAAATTAATGAGCCAGATGCAATGAATCAGTTTAGACCAATTAGTCTATGCAATGTTGTTTACAAAATAATATCCAAAGTGATGGCTAATAGGCTTAATCTGGTTTTACCTGGTATCATATCTGAATCCCAAAGTGCATTTGTTCCTGGGAGACAGATCACGGATAATATTGTTGTGGGCTGTGAAATGACTCATATGATCAAGAATAGGAAAGCAGGGAAGCAAGGCTTTAAAATTATATATGAGTAAGGCGTATGACAGGGTGGAATGGAGTTTTTTAGAAGCAATGATGAGCAAGTTGGGTTTCTGCTACCAATGGGTCTCTTTGATAATGAGGTGTGTTTCCTCAGTGTCTTTCTCTGTTATCTTAAATGGGAAGACATTTGGGAAGTTTAAACCTCAGAGAGGGATCAGGCAAGGAGTTCCTCTGTCCCCTTATCTTTTCATTATTATAGAAGAGGCTTTTTCAAATCTGTTGTTGCAGGCTGAATCTAATGGGAGTATTCATGGGGCCAAGGCTTCTATTTATGGTCTTTCTATTTCTCATCTGTTTTTTGCAGATGATAGTTTAATTTTTGCTAAAGCAACTCAGCAGGAAGCTTTGACAATAAAAGATTTAACTCAAAAATACAGCGAAGCCTCAAGCCAATTGATTAATTTTGAGAAATCTTCTATTATGTTTAGCCCAAACTGCTCTCAAGGTGTAAGGGAAGGTATTATGAACTGTTTCGGAATTCAAAATCAGGTTTTTTCTGAAACCTGTTTGGGCCTTCCTACAATTATTGGTAGATCGAAGAAGTAGTGCTTTCAACCGATTGTAGACAAAGTTTGGAAGAGAATTATAGGGTGGAAGGAGAAACTCCTTTCAAGGTCAGGGAAAGAAGTTTTGTTGAAGGCTGTTGCTCAATCTATTCCATCTTACGTTATGAGTGTGTTTAAGTTGCTAGCTAGTTTGATCTCTCAACTGACAGGTCTTTTCAACAAATTTTGGTGGGGATCATCAAAAGAGGAGAAATAAATCCATTGGCTGAGTTGGAAGAAGATGTGTCAGCCGAAGAGTAATGGAGGGCTTGGTTTCAGGGATTTAGAAGCTTTCAACCTTGCTTTGTTAGCTAAACAACGTTGGAAAATGATAGTCTCCAGATTCGTTGATGGCAAGAATTTTAAAAGCTAAATATTTTCCTAATTGTTTGTTCTTAGAAGCGTCAATGGGATATAATCCTAGCTTTACATGGAGAAGCATTTTGGAAGGTAGAGCGGTGTTGGATAAGGGGTTGAGATGAAGGATAGGCAATGGGTTGAAAGTAAGGGTTTGGAAAGACCCCTGGTTTCCAAAAAAAATGGTCTTTTAGACCAATTACTCCTAACCAGTTTCAAGAAGGTGATTTACTTGTCTCTGCCCTTCGCTCTCAGGATGGGAATTCATGGGATCAAGGTATTCTAGACCAATATTTCTTTCCATGTGACAGAGAGGAAATATCTAGAATTCCTATTTGTCTTTCCAAACAAAGGATGAAATTATCTGGCATTTTACAGAGAATGGAGTCTATTCAGTAAAAAGCGGGTGTCATACCGTAATTCAATTTCAGCACCATTCGTCTGTTGGGGGGGAGGTTCTTCTGGTCTTGGGAATTTTCCAATTTGGAAGGCTCTATGGTCTTTGAAGCTTCCTGAAAAATTGAAAATTTTCTTTGGAGAGAGATTAAAAATATACTACCCACAAAAGAGAATTTAGTAAGGAAGAAAGTACCTTTAATTGCAACATGTAGTGTGTGCCAAGAAGAGGTTGAATCTGTTCAGCATGTCCTTTTTCATTGTGAATTTGCTAAGAAGCTGTGGAACCTCTTGGAAATGCAGATTCTAGATCAGGGAGAAACAAGGAGCCCAATGGACTAGTTTGAGGCAATTTGTAAAACCAAATCAAAGGAGCAAGTGGGGTTTTTGGTGGTGGTCATCTGGAGTATTTGGAACACGAGGAATAGTCGTGAATTCCAGGGGAGAATCAAATCGGCGGTAGAGGTGCCATCAGAGATTGGTAGCTTTTGGGATAGGTGGATGAAGGTGAGTCTTGAAGCTTTCAATAGCCCTCTTCCATCTCGCCTAGGTGGTGCTGCAGAGTTGTCGGCGGCGGTTGAGCTCCCTAGGGGGGAGATTTGTGTCTGTACGGATGGTGCCTTCTCCATGGCTGAAGGATGTGGCGGTTCGGGCTTTATTGTGTGTTCCAGGGAGGGCCATTTTTTGGCTGGTGGTGGGGAAAGGAATCCAATTCCTCCTAGTCCAATTTATCAAGAGGCATGGGCAATATTAAGGGAGCTAGAGATAGTAAAGGAGATGGGAAAGTAGTTGTTAAATCTGATTGTAAAGTGCTCATCTCTGCTTTGAAGTCTCCCAAGGAAGATATTTCTGAGCTAGGAATTGTTAAGGGTGCTATTTTGAGGCTAGCTTCTTCTTTTGAGTATTGCCTGTTTTCTTTTGTTAATAGATCAGGTAATGTTACAGCACATTCTTTGGCTAAATGAATTGTGCATGCTCCTAAAACCAGGGTTAGGTTTAACACCCCCCCTGTTTTCTTATCTGACTTATTTAGTCTGATCAGTTAATAATATCTGGTGCTATGTTAAGATTAAAAAAAATAAAAAAAAATTAGATATATCACAAGTTATCCAAAAGTACAATGCACTAAGTTAAAATAATCTAATTTTTATGTTAGACCAAATTGCAAAGTGGCATGGTAATGATATATGAGTTGTCAAACAACTAGTGGTTCAACATAACGTTGTTGAGCAACCATCCAATATTAGGTTGGATGGAAGTAATCCTTTTTTTAAGAGGGTTCTATTTTTTTTAGCCCCAAAACTAATTTAGCTAAACTACTCATTTGATCGACTCACTTATTTTTCATTATTAAATTGGTCACTGAAGTTTTTTTATCATATTGATTCTTTAAGTTTATTTTCGCTATCAAATTGGTTTTTGAGTCATAGCTCATCCTACGTGTCAATATCATATTTGATCATATTTGTATCCTTGGAAACAAAAATGACACGGTGCATATCATATTGGTCTGCATAAGATGAATAGTGACTCATGAACCAAATTGATAGTGAAAAAAACGTGAGAAACCAATATGATACTAAAAAACGTGAGGGACCAATTTAATAGAGAAAAATAAGGTAAGGGACCAAACGTTTAGCCAATCAATTTCAAATCTCATTTAATTATAGAAATTTTCAAAATATCCTCATATTCAACCCTCACCTAACCCTATTTACCGTCATCCCTACCCATTGTCACTTCACCCAACAACAAACAACCCCCAACCAACTGTCGCCCCACTCCTAAATCCTCCTCTTCAACCATAAAAACGATATGGACTTTCGAGAGGTTAGGTTTGGAATGGGATTTTTGCAAACCTCTGCATGTTGAGAAAATGTTTATGACAAACCCCAGTTGAAAATGATGCAAGTGAGTAGAAAGATGAGCGAAGGTGAAAGAGAGAGAGAGAAGAGGACAAATATAAGTCATCCCGATCCATTCCCTCATCGACACCGTTTCTGATAGTCTGATGTCAAAATTATTTTACAAATCGGGGATTTAACGGATACAGTCCAATAACCTCACCATCAGTCACAAAATTTTGTGCATAGATTTATATGCTGGATAGTGACGACACTATTATGGCTTCAGATCTTCCAACATAGAAGATGGATGAAGCAAGTGCTGGCAGTGTATGGCGACAATTTGGATCTGTGTGGCAGTGCACGATAGAGACGTTCGATCAGGGGTATGGGGTAACTATCTTAGTTTCATATCTATAGTGGCTTGAAATGGTGGTTTGATTTAGGACGAAGAAGTAAGGGGGGAAATAAGAGGCTGAAATGTAATGAAGGGGAGGAGCCGATGGTTTGTGGCGATTTTGTTGTGGCTTCGTGAGGTTGGTATGGGAAGGAGACAGAGAGAAGGGATGAGGGAGAAAAACAGTGAGTGAGGGAGAAGAGATGAGGGTGGTTGGGCGAAGGTCAGGGGGAGAGAGAAGAGAGAAGAATGAAGGGTGATTTGGGAATAATTTTAGGATTTGGGTTCAAAAGTAAAAAGTGTGATTCAAAAAATAAATCCCTTTTTGAAACAACCATAGGTTGTGTTCCGGGCTTTTCGCTAGCTAAGGACATCTACCTTATAGGAAAACCCTCAGAAAACCTATTGCGACTTACAGGAAAGGCATTAAGACAAGGTCAGAGCTCAAACGATCTTTAATAAAGGACTTGGAGCCTGGACCAATACGGATCGGAAGAACTCGAATATGGACCTAACCATGGATAAATCGCGAGACATATTTGTGAAGACAATCTCCGGTAGATAAACAGCTTAATCATATAAGATTATCATTGGATTATCTACATGAATAATGGATCACCACTTATTTGAATAAGAAAAGATTACACAAAGATTATCCTTAGAGAGAAGAATTATCAAGAAAAATACATTAGGCCAAGTAGCCCATGTTAATCCTATAAATATCGGCCTCGAGCAAAGGGATGAACACACAACCAACATACAATCCCATCAGCTATTACACTCACAGAAAATATATAAAAATAACATCAACACTCCGAAAAGAGAATCATAGCAGAGAGAATACCCATAACTCTTGCCAACCTCACGGTGGTAATAATTGATCCTGTAACACCCCGCAAATTCCTCGTATTGAATTAAAATACTAAAGAGATTTATTTTGAGAAAAATGTCCTTGAAAGAATATTTTCTTAAACAAATTTCTTAATTCACATTTTCAAAGTGGAAAATGAGTTTAAAGAAATGATTTCCATGAAATAATGTGATGAGCTTTAAAGTTGAGTTTGAAAAATAATTATGTGATTGATATTTTTGGTATTTTAAGGGAATTGTGATTCTTTTTACTTAAACGATTTTATAAATAAGAAAATCTATTTTCTATGTGTGTACATGCATATGTATGTACGGCCTTATATGTAGGTATGCTTAGAATTATGAGAAATTTAATTAGTAAATGAACATGATTATATGTGAGTGTATGTATGTGTAACGTGTAAGCATGTATGTGTGCATGAGTATGTGAATGCATATATATATATATATATGTGTGTGTGAAGGTGTTAGGCGTGTAGGTATGCATGAACACATGTGTGAGCCGTGTGTGTGTATGTGTGAGTGGAAACCTAGAATTTTCCTAAGTGTAGAACAAGTAACCAATTCCTAACCAAACTCTAACCAAACTAATGGAAACCCTAATGGGAAGCCAACAAGTCCTTGCCCCCTAAGATGACCCCTAAGCACCTAATACACCCTACATGTCTCCTTGGAAATGCTAAACTCCACCCATGCAAAATTAGGAAGAGCCAAATTTGCCCCTCCTTCTAAAAGCTTGTGGCCGAATGGGCTAAGGGCAAAATAGGAAGTCACGAATTGCTTATTTGAGTCTTGGCCCTTAGGTGCATTCCATTCATTTCCCTTAACCATTTTCATTCTACTCTCCCCCGTCCAACACAAACCAAACACGAGTTCTAAGAGCTCCCCAAACTCCTAGGCTAAGAAAAAGAAAATAGAGAGAAAGAGAGAAAGAAGAAGAGGCCGTGAGTAGGAGAAGGAAGAAAAAGAGGAAGTTCAAATCCATAAACCTAGGAATCTCTTGAAGATCAAGTGCTTAGAAGACTAGAAGACCTTTTCCTTGGTATAAACCAAATACCTTAGAAGAATAGAACTAGTTTTGTTTTGTAATCTTGTAAATGTTTCTTTTCTTCTCTTGCATGTTCATTTTATGATTTAATTTAAAGAGCATGTGATGTTTGCCTTGATCTTGATTTTTAGAACTAAATGAATTTGTAATAAACTAAATGATGGACTCTATTATTCGGTTGGTATTGTTTATGATAGATCTTGATGTTTTTCTTTTAGATCTAAAGTTTTGTTTGAGGTTTTTGTAAAGCTTTAAGTAAATCTCTTTGCATGGTAATTTTTCTCTCTTAAAAAGCGTGAACCATGATGTGATTAGGGGTTTATTTGATAAATAAATGGATGATCTAAACTTGCTTAACAATAATGGTGGGTTCTTTAGTGTTGCATGTTAGTTGATGATGATTTTGGTTGTTTTGAGTACATGCATGTGTTGATCTTGCTTTGATCTTGAATTTCTAAGGCTAAAATGAACTCATAAAACACTAGATCTTGAACTAGGTAATTCGGCCATGAGTAGAAAGTTAGGTCTTGATGCTCTTTAATTTCATTTAAGTCATTGCATGTTAACTCTATGCCTTTACAAGTTGATTTGAGTTGTTGAAATGATTTGGTTTGATGTTGGTGAAGCTTGGATTCTACTTTGATCTTTGGAAATGTCTTGATCTTTGCTTTAATCTTCAAAAAGTGTTGTTATAAAGCCATGCATGTTGTTTTGGAACTAAAAAGACCAAATTTTCTTCAATAATTCATCACGGTTTTGGCTTCTTCTTACTCCAAATGATTTTCATCTTTAATCTATGCTACTATATGTGATTTCATGATTTAATCTACAAGATTTAGGTGCATGCATTTGGGTTTTGAGTAAAAAGAATTTTTACCTTCCTTAATGATTATCACGATTTTACCAAGAAATCAAAGAGACAAGTTTTTTGAAAATGATTTTTAACTTGATCCATGTTCTATGTGCATGCATGTGAAAGGTTTGAAAATAAAACCTTAATTTATGATGAGGTGCATTCGGCCTAAGCCTAGGAATAGGAAATCATGTTTTATTTTCATAAAAAGGGACACATGAATGTTAATTTCTTTTGATTTAAGAACTTTGTGTTTTTGCATGTTGAAAAATGAATCTAAAACCATGGCCTCTGTTATGATGAGATTCGGCCTAGGATGATGAGTAGACTAGGATCCTTTTTCTTATAAATTGACTTCGGATAATGAGTGTGTCTTGAAAAATATTGTTAAATTAATATGTTTGAAAAATTGTGTTGTGAATATGTAAATTTTATTCGGTTTTTAATTAAAGACAAAGGGGATAAATAAATGAATTAAATAATTTTGGAAAGTTTTGTGTTTAATTGGACATATGTGTGCATATTCGGTTAGGAGAAAAGGGGAAAGGTAAATGATGTTGTTGCATGAAAGAAAAGAAAATAAGGTTTAAGTGCTTGGGATAAACTAAATTGATTTATGTGGCTTACTTGTAATTCTTGACTTGTTTTCTTTGACTTCATTCGGCCATATAATGTAAAGGAGTCTAGGGAATTTAGATGCATGAAAACAATTTCACACAATGACTTTCGAAAAGAATCCAGTTGTTTAAGGTAAATGGTTTGTATCTTGGTTTGATGCATGAATGCCTAAGTGTTTGTGTTATGAATTATTTGTGAGTTATACAATTGCCTTGATGATTGATTTGGTTGATTATATGTTTGGTGAAGCGTTGCTTGTTGTTTATGTGTTAGTTGATGTTTGAAAAGTATGTGAATGTGAAAGTGGTTTTGAAACTAATTGGTTTTAAGATAATTCCATTTGATTTATTTGAGATTTTTAAATTGTGTTTATGGCTATCCAAAGTTTGTTTTATGATAAAGACTCGAGTTTTAAAGTGGTAATTTTAAATTAAAGAGTTATTTAAAGAGAAAAGTGTTTTTAAATGTTTTCGGGGTTTTATTAAAGTAATTTTTTTTGCGAAACAACTCTTTGCTGTCCAGAATAGTTTGGACTTGTTTCTTAATTTTTAAAATGAGAATAAATGATTTAACGTAAAGTTTTCAAATAATAATTTAAGTAAAAAACCGGATTAAAAATGGTTATGTTTTAAGCCTTCCGACGAGGAAATGAGAAGTGTCTAAGTTATGGAGAAAGATTTTCATAATAATAACGTGAGTGTATTTTATTTAGTACCAGGAATTTGAAAGACGAGGGATTGGGGGCAGCCGGCGGCAGAAAGGATTCGAGTTGACGGTACGCACTTAATAGCTGGACCTTAGGTGAGAGAGAAGCTTTCCTAAGACACCGTGGTAGTTAGGTGATATATTAGGACGTTCCGTATCATCTCAAAGATCGGAACTAAGTGGTTCGGAGTCACTAATATAAGTGGCAATTGTTTGATTGTGTGGCCACTTATACGAAGGTGACAAAGACCACAATGCTATTGTGTGATGTTGTGTGCATGCTTTTATTTATTCATTTAATTATATCTGAAGATACTTATTTCTGCTGATTGTAATGAGTGAATGGCTGACGGACGTCTGTTACGTCCTGAATAAGGAAATGAAATTAATGAAATTGAAAGTAAAGTTATAAGTATGAGAAAATAATAATTATTGGAAACAAAGTGTGTGTTGGAAAAGAAAGAAAGAATTGAGATTGGGGAAGGAATGAATGATAATGTTGAGAACGAGCCAGAGCTGGAAAGAGTAATGTTGTTGTTGATGCGGGATGAGAATTGAGCGGAACTGGGCTCCTTTTGTTTTGGTTTTAGTCTGGGACTAGTTTTGAGTTGAGCTTGCTCCTCCATTAGCGCTCAGCAAAGATGTAAATTTTGAAAAAGGTTTTTAAAAAGCGGTTTTTGAAAAAGGTTTTTGAAAGAGATTCGTGAAAAGAAATTTTTGAAAAGATTTTTGGAAGAGATTTTTGAAAAGATTTTTGAGAAGGTATTTTTGGAAAGATTTTCGAACAGAGATTTTTGAAAAGATTTTTGAAAAGAAATTCTTTTGAAAGGAGGTTTTGAGAAAGATTATAAAAGTATTTCTCGAAAAGGTTTTTGAAATGAAACTTTGCGAAAGGCGGTGAGAGGAGATTTTCATAAACTTGAGAAAAGAGACTTTCAAGAGAGTTTTGAAAAGGAATTCTTAGGAGATGTGAAACTGGATTTTTGAGAAAGTTTACAAGAGAGAATTATATGAAAGAGTTATGAAAGAATCTTTTGTGAAAGTTTATAAAATGGTGTTTTGAGATGGTTTTTGAAAAGATTGTTTTGAGAAAGGATTTTGGAAATGAGATGATTACGAGAAATAGAGAATGCTGAGGAAGTTCGAGAAATGAAATGCGAGTTCGTTGATGTGATCCCAGCTCTGTGCTATGTGAGAGATGATGAGAGAAAGATTGTGCAAGATAGTGGTCGGGACTCATTGAAGGGATGCACGAAGGATGGGCCGACCTTAGGATAATTAAAAAGATAAAAGACTTAAAAGACATACGCGGTGAGGTATGAGAGTGCGAAGTAGTGGAGAGGAAGGAACCATAAGTATCTGCGGATACTTAGGAGGAGATTGCATTAGGGGAGGACGATGACGGTGAAATGTCAAGAAGTCTAGAGTGTGTTTCTAGGCAGAACGAACTCCACATGTGGCACACTAACGTGGTGGGGACTGGGTCTAATGTCGTGGCAAGTTCTGCGGGCCCACTATAAACATACTGTCGCCCCCTAGATTGCAAATCGAGAACAGTGAGAGGGACTGGAGTGGGGCATTTTGTTTGCCACTGTAGTGAGACAGTGTGCCATGTATATGAATTGATATGATTATGATTTGAGGCTGAGTCCTCCTGGTCTGGGACCATTTGTTATTGAGACAGCTGTCGTGCCCGCACGGTAAAGGTCCTGTACTCCTGTTTGCTTCCGACTAGGTTGGGTGGATGACCGAGGAGATGTAGACGTGAGTGATAGCCGAGAACGAAAGGAATGTTGTGATGATATTGTGTAATTCCCCAAATTAAGAGAAAGATGTGAACTGATAAGACTGAATAAGAAGAAATTAAGAGTATGAGTGAAAGAGGAAGAAAAAGTGCTTTATGAGAATAAATCGTAAGTTGGCAAGAGGATGAAAAGAGATAACAAGAATGACGATAATAGTAATGGATGATAATGATAACAATATGCTTGATGTGTTGTGTGTATGTGTGTTGCACTGTATGTTGTGTGGTCCTATTATCTTGCCTATCGTAATTCCACACCGTCGACGATGCGTCGTTCGGATTGCTTACTCTCTCCTGTTCGTTGGCATATCGGTGCTGCTGGTATCTCAACGGGCAGATGGAGTATCGGATGGAAGTCGTCGTACGAGGCTCCAGGACTACAAAGAGAAGATTCGTGATGAGACTCGGAGGAACTCCACCACTCTCAATGGAGCGGAGCCGAAATCTACTAGCAAGGAGGGAATCACAACACGAAGGGCATCATCTTCGAGAGCAAAGAGAGGACGCAAGAAGAAGAAGGCACTTCACCCAATTGCTTTCAATAGGATAGCTTAAGGATAGTGTGGTCAGTTCGGCTGTGATGATTGTTGTGTTAAGGATTACCGACGCCATGAGCCATTGTGTAATTGAGCTAAGTTTTAACCTGACTTGTGGAGCACATCTTTACGCAAAGTTAATTCATGTAAATTTTTTGAAAACTGTTAAGATGATTTTGAACCAAGTTCTTTTATGAAAACGAATGTTTTATGAAAAGAACGGTTTTAGTAACAACTCGGTTTTCGGAGAAGTGAATTGAAGATCATCAAGAGGTTTTCAATGATGTCTTCGAGCACTTCAACAATGATTTTTTTAAAAAAATTGGCCTCATTTTTGGCAACTTTAATAAATAGAAGTTTAATGTTTTGAGTTACAAAAATCGGGCTGTTACAGATCCCAACCCCACCGCGGAGATTCAACAACATCACGAAGGCCACCTCAAACAGTATTGAGAGCCTTAGTCTCAAGATCCGAAACAGTAAGCCCAACTTACTCATATATGAGATACATGCCCGCAAAACGACATTTCTAAGAAAAAGGAGCATATCGTTGAACTCTCTTAGGAATATCTCAAAGCCGCCTGTATCTCTCTCATGCACAAAACCAACATTCCCAAAAGAACTACATAGTCATGATCCGTTATACCTAGTTGAACGGGTACGTAGGATCAAAAGTTGCCTCTTGTCAGATTAAAAAACCTTAACAAAGACCCATGTCTGATCTGGACAGAACATTAGCACTGTCTATTAGAAACCATAAACTACAAACCCCACTAACTATAACTTGATAGATAACCCGAATCCAGATTCAATCAATCCTTCCCTAGTTAACAATCAAGCAGGGGTTAACCCGAATCCAAATTCGGTTAACCCACCACCGGATCAAACCAACCCAATTGCTCCAACTGTTGGGCCTGATGTAGGTGCTGTAGGTCCACAAGCGGGAATGATCCTTGTGTGGGAGCAGAGATTTCATTGGGTACCCCAGATGCTCCCATTCAACCCTAAGGAGAACCCGCCGCTCCAAAAGGTAAGAAATCCCAATCTAAGTTTATTGTTCTGTACCAGGATGGAGAGGAAGTGTAGAAGAGTAAGTCAACTTGGAGTGTAAACTCGGCGATCAGCAGTTGATGGATAAATTGGTGTGCACCCATGTGGATAAAGCGGAAGCAGACACCATGAAGTAGATTCAACAAAGTCCGAGCCATTCCCGATCCACAAGCTTCACGGGAACGAACAAACTCATCTTCACAAAGGATCGATCAGACCCTGTGACTAGAAAGACGAAGAAAGCTCTTACAGTAGGTTAACTCTAAAGCAAGCTCATACAAAAGAAACCAAATCAGAAGTTTCCGAACTGTGACAAGATTTATATGGGACTAGAACCATTTCGCGAAAGGATTATGCGAGGTCCAAATCCCAGAGGTTTCCAACACCCAACCAACCTGTATAGGTAGCTATTATGTTTCAACTTGGAACCCCCGATGCCGTGTGCAAAGCCTTCTTGTAACATCCTACCTTTTTATTTCCTTTATTACATTTAAAATCATGAAAATTTTAGGAAAAATTTGACATTTAGGAAAAATTTGTCGTGTGCAAAGCCCCTTGTAACATCCTACCTTCTTTTAACATATACATACAGAAGTAATTATTAAATCAAAAGATTAAAAAGTACATTTATCAAAAATAGTGAAATATTATCATAAGCTAGTTGGTTGCATTTTCTATGATTCAAGTCATAGAATAGAGTTACTCCCCACTAATAGGAGAGTACTCATCCTCAGCAGGAGATATGTCCAAGTGATCTCCTTAAAGTGTACCTAAAATAGACAACAAAGAGGATGAGATATTCATTCAAAAACCAAAGGAAACATGTAATAATAATAATAAGACATAATAATATATATGCGACATAATTAACCATATCACAAACACATAAAGTAATGCAATGCAAGACACTTCTCCATAATTCCATATATCCTTTTTCCTCTCATTTCCATTTTTCCATTTTTCCATTTATTTCATAGTAGTAATTACTACTTTACATTTTCCTTTTTCCTCACATCGCCCTCCACACTTTAAGAAAGATCAACTAGGAGTAAATGTCCCTCAACCAGTGCTTGCACAGTACTTCACGAATCGTTCTTCGTACAATTTCGGGTGGTTTTCCCAAAATTGGCCATAGCAGGGACCATCCTCGACTAGTCAGGAAGTATTTAAGTGATCGATACAACTATTATAGTGTGCACAGGACCAATCCCCAACACGAGTAGCGAACGTAGTTTTTTGGTGGATCAAAGTCCTTCTATAATAATTCCTGCGATTGTTTCATTAGCACAATCTAATCACTATAATACTCTTCTTCTTTAGCTCTATGAACCTTCACGAAACGTTCTTTAGTTCATGAAACCTTCACGCCATCTTTCTGTAAGATCCATTGAGAATGTTTTGATAAATGACAAAAGGTTTTGAACAAGCTGCAAATGTGTTGATCAAGTTCAAGCTCAACAAGCAACAACAAACATCAAGTGATAAAGAGAGAGCCAACTCATGAAGACTTAGTATGGTAGTTTATGTTTTATTGTTTTATCTTTTAGCCTCTCAAGTCTCTTAGTTTGAGTTTGGGTAGAGTCATTAGAGGGTAGTAAATCTCTATCATAGTCATGATTATATCATATTTTGAGTATTCACTTTGCCTAAAATCAATAGGTGGCTTAAAGGTTTGAAAGAAAAGGTTTAGTTTTTGAGAAAACAAGTTTTAAGTGATTTTTAATCAAAATAATCGATTAACAGGTTTTGACAATCGATTAACAGTATATTTTGAACTGAAAATCGATTAACAACTTTTGATAATCGATTATCTTGACTTTTACTCGAGTAAATTTTTACAGGCTTGCGGCATTACTCGATTAAGGCATGGTTACTCGATTAGCACTTATTTTACTCGAGTAACACGCACAGATCTGGTTTTTAAAATGCGTTTTTCACTTCTCAAAAGCACTTTTAACCATTCCTAACTTTTGGGTATTCTATATAAACCTATTTCTAACCTTTGTGATCATATACATCATTTTGATATTCATTTTACAAAGAATCAAGCCACTCTATTCTCTCTCACTTTCTCAAGATCAAAGTTCTCATTTTTACATTCTTTGATCAAGAACCTTGAATCTCTCATGTTGATATTTTCATAGCTTTTGAAAGAGATTCATAGGATTGTTATTTGGTTTTCAATTTGGTTGTAATCTTTGCAAGAAGGCAAGCTATCTACAACAAAGGAATTCTTGGTTGTTCATCAAGCAAACAAGCATTTGGAAGTCTTGATTGTTATCAAGCAAGTGGAAGTCTTTGAAGAATCTCAAAGCATTGGAAGTCTTGTTGTGAGGTATCGGCAAGCAAGAGAAGAGGTTAGATTAGATATCAATAGGGTTACAAGGCAAGGGTGTGGTATCTCTTGTAGGCTAGCAAGAAGGGAGTCTTGTGAGGCATTTACTTGTAATTTGAGAAACTCTAATTCCTCATAGTGAAGAATCTCTCTTGGTTGAAGAGGGGACTGAAGTAGCTTTCAAGTGGATGAAAGTGAACCAGGATAAATCACTGTGTCGTATCTCTAAACTCTCTACTCTTTACAATTCTTGTTATTAATTGTGTTCTTGGTTGAAAACCTAGAAAAAGTGATTTTTCATAATTGATTGAATTGAATCTTAATTGTGCAAAATTGAATTTGGGAAAATCATTTTCATAACCTAGGTAATCAATAAGAATATTGGTGTTAATCAATTCCGCTTTATCTCTGATCATATGTGTTAATTGATTGATTTTCATATTTGATTGAAAAGTGATTTTTCAATTTTAACATTGATTAATCGAGTAATTGGTTTCATTAATCGATTAGTTTGAATTGATCATTCGGCATTAATCGATTAGTTGACTTGTTAATCGATTAATAGAAGAAAATTTCAAGAAAATCATTTGTTTTAATCGTTTTGATTTGTTTCTTGCGAAAATCTTTCAAGGTTTCTCTAACACCTATTCAACCCCCCCTTCTAGGTGTTCTCCTAGTGTTTCCTAGTTGTTTCAACCACCGATTGTAGGTTCCAACACTTTCCTAATTCCTAACGTCCACCTTACTTCATAATTTAAGCGTTTCTAGTTCATTTTAATTAATTTTTGATAATTAAGCCTTTTGATAATTATACCAATTTAGTTGAGTTTCCTCACTTAGAGTACTTAAGCATAGTAATAACATTATGAACCACTCAAGCATAAGCCTTCTCTTAGAGAGAGATTGGGAAAAATGTGGAATGAATAGATGGCTGCTAGGTCTACACGGATTTGGCTTTTTAAATCACAAAACGGACCTAAATCATGGGTCAAATCCTAAGGAAAGCTAATCTCTAAATTAAATATAAAAATATCCTATAGATAAAATCTAAATCTTAAAAGATATAAACTAAATGTCAAATAATCCTAAAGATAGATTACAATCTTCACTTCATCATATATCTTCTCTTCCAAAATTAAATCTTCACTCCCAAAATGTCCAAAAAGCCCTTGTGCCAAATATGACCTGAAAATAATAATAGATTAAATTAGGCTAAATAATCCAAATTAATTAAAATCCGGAATAATAGTCTAATAAAGTCTAAAATACTAAATCATTCTAAACAATGTCAAGTAGGCACCAAAAATCATCAATGAGAGTAAAATAAGGCTATGAATAATGAGAAATATAATGCTCACCATAGATCCTCATGCCTTTTACGTTTCTTACTAAACTTTACCCCTTAATCCCGTAAGTGAGTTTTAGTTTATGAAAGTTATACAATTACCCAAAAGTATTCCTACGAGTTGAATAATTATATTGTTTGGTTGAAAGCCCTAATCTAAATCCTAATCTTCTAATTAAGGTTCAAATTACCAAAGCAAAACATAAAGTGATCAATTCTATGAATTGTAATTAAAGCGTAGCCAAACAATTGATTTAAAAGGAAAAACATTAATTCATGAATAAATAGCCAAATTAAGATCCATACAAATCCACCCTATTCCTAACAAGAGGTTCAGTTATACATATTGGAAGAAGAAAATACAGGGTTGGGAAAAACTCATAATCATACACAATAATGAATTTACCCCTTAGAGACCTTCAATCATCAAGTGGATCCCTCCAGCAATGTTGATCTTCAATCTTTGTGCCTTGCCTCCTTGCTCTCAATTACAGAACTAGTCTCTCTTCTCTAATCCTAAATTCTATTCTAATCTTTAATTGCCTCTGAAAAGTCTACAAAACCTAATGGAAAAATCTATATTTAAAGGCTAAAACTAATCCTAATTGAATCGGAGCAAAACTGATTAGAAAGTGGCCCAATTGGGCCTGCTCGGGATATGCGCGCCTGAGCGCGCCAGGCTCTGATCTGATGCATGTTGCTGATGCGTGTTGCGCGCCTGGGCGCGCCAGCGCTGGACTGGTTCATCTCCGTGGTGCGCTCACCTGGGCACACCAGCCTGTGCGCCTGGGCATGCGTAACCTACTCCGGGTCCGTTTCGCTCCCTTCTTGCGCCATTTTCAAGGTCCTTTCGTCTTCTTTCCAACTCTATATTTATTTTCTTCAATTAAGCTCCAAAAGTACCTGAAACAAACCCAAAACGGATCAAAATGTTCAACGAATCCTAATCTAATAACAATTCCTAAAACTATACTAAAAATCCTAAATTTACAAGAGAAACATGCCAAATCCTTAGCAAAAGAAAGTGAAATTAATGCTCAAAACATCATATATTGGACCCAAATCACTCCCTCAAACTTAGTATTTTGCTTGTCTCAGGCAAAAGTAAAATAAAAACTCATAAACTCAAGACTACCTCCTAAATCAAAATGTACACACCTAATCTAGGACGTCGACTCACAGACTCAGACAGTTATTTTCACAAGCAATTCATACAATTGAAACCTGGTTAGAATAACAAACTCAACAAGAACTCAGGACTAGTGAACACTCTCAACCTCACAGTGGGTATCTCTCAAGGGTTATATATATGTAATTCACTCAAGTTCATACAATGACAATGTGTTACCATAAGCTTGACCATAGACCCAAATCTCCACTGAAAGTATTGAAAACATGCACAAATCAAAAGGTCTTAAATAGGTTGTAATTGGGTCATGACTAGAAGTGTCAGGTGGGATAGAAGGAAGAAGGAACAAAACTAAGGGCTAAAATGTAAAAACAAATTTCCCTCAAAAATTATGAATGATCAATGAATACTAAAGAGGACTCACACTCAACTCACAATTAATTTCATACTTCTTTTCTTTTCACTTTTTTTTCTCTCTACTCTCTTCCTTTTCATTTATTCATTTTTTCATGGAAGAGAAGTAGACTCACAACACTTTGTACCATTCATTCAGTTTTTGAATCATTCCTCTCAATTGCTCATTCAAAATTCCTAAGGTACTCACAACGAATTCATGCAATCAATGCATGGTACCAAAGAAAAATCATAATTTCATTAGGCTCAAAATGGAAATATTATCAATGAAAAATAGTTGAAGGCCACAAAAACACATCCTAAGTGTCTTAATCATCTTAATGCATGCAAACAAATATCAATCTTGAAATGGTCACAGGTCAAGTTCTAGGACACAAAGCCAAAGAGAAAAACACTCATGAAAGAAATAGGAGTTCCAAATCAAAATAACTCAATAATCACATAACCCTTCAGTGTTTAGGCTCAAAAACTCACTAGGCTAAAGGTCAGTTCACTAATCACAAATTCTCAAAAAGTTTGTCAAAATAACCAAGTCTCAACATATTCATAGCTCAATCAAATCACTATAAAAAATGACATGAGTCTAATCCTAAACTAAGTATTTACACCTATCATCAGAAAAACAGTCATAAGCCTAGAATAATTACCTACTCCTACCAAGACACAAACCAATACCAAATATGGGAGAACAATTCAAGTCAGAAAATTTTTTATTTTGCCCATGTTGGTTTTGGCCTCAAAATCTCGAGAGGGGGGGTGAATCGAGTTTTATTAATGTATTGTAAAAACCGTGACAAATTAAAAATTGATTTGAGATGGAGAGATTAAACGTTCGAAACGGATCGCGAAAACAATAGATAATAATAAACGAGTAGCGCGGAAACGTAAAAAATTGAAATATGCGGAAATTAAAAAAGATAGGGATAGAAAAGCTTGCACCGGTGAATTTTATACCGGTTCAGCCTTCCCGTCGAAAGGCCTAGTCCAGTCCCCAAGCGACCCGCCTGAGAGTTCTTATACCAAGCAATAGAGTCGCACCCTATTACAACCAAGAGCACCCCGCACACTACTAGGAACCTCCGTTCGCTAGGGGCCTCAATCACACAGCAGGGTTCCTCGCCCTACGACGTATCACACGTCCACTAAGGGATTCTCTCCCTAACCACTAAGGTTTAGAACAAATACAATGAGAGTGATTACAATAGCTTTTTGTGTTCTCAAAACACGGATACAACAATATGCTCTATGATAGTGAAGTAGTGTTTCGCTTTAGAAGATTACTCAGCCAATAAAAGATTTGTTCTTCAAAAGACTATGAACAATGAAGATCAGAAAACTTGAGAAGAAGAAGAAGAGAGAAACGTGCAGATCAGAAAGAATGAATGAAAAAATAAATTAATTGTTTGAATGTTGGAGTGATTCTTATTTTAAAAAGAAAACTATTTTGAATCCAAAAAGATTTTGAATAAGTAAACAAAATCAAAACAGAATAAAATAAGATTTGAAATAAGTTTTAAAATCAAAACTAAATCAAAACGATTTACGAAATAAAATAAAGATTTGATTCTTAAAACCAAAAAGGAAATAATTCAAATTTAAAATCATTTTTGAATTTTATAAAGTAAATCAGAATCTTTTATATAAAAACAAATCAGGAAATAATCAAAATGATTCTGACACGTTTTTCAATAAAACATGAAATAGTCAATTACTTTATGAAGGTAATCGATTATTCCTTCAAAAATAGAAATTCTTAAATTCATTTGAAAAACATGTAATCGATTAGGCTAATAATAGTTAATCGATTACACCACTCCTGTTCATTGTATGATGCAACTCATAATAATCGATTACACTAAGGAGTTAATCGATTACTGAGCCTCTCGTTTGCATATGATGCAACATCATGTAATCGATTACTACAGAGCTTGTAATCGATTACTAAGCCTCTGAAAAATATATGATGCAACAATTATAATCGATTACTTGACTAATGTAATCGATTACTTTCATAAGAAAGTAACTGATTAACATGATTCAGTTAATCGATTACAACCTCTCTGATTTTTCTATGATGCAACAAAGTTAATCGATTACTTGAGAAGATAATCGATTATTCTCTTTTGCAAACATACAAATATACAGAGTTTTGTAACATCAATTATTTTTACTCAGATTAAATGCAGAAAAACATTTTTATATGCAAAAACACGTTTTTCTTCTTCTCTCCTAAAATGAAAAACTTATTGGCTTTGTAACTCTTAAGGAAACAAAAACTTCATTACCTTACATTTGAACTAAGGAGAAGGTTTCTATTCTTAAGCTTGCTTGAGTCTTCAATCTTGACACTTGCACTTGTGAGCTTGAACTTGAGTTGGCTTGTTATCATCAAAACACATACTTGAATCAAACTTGAAGTCCATAGAGAGTTTGAAGCATGCCTTCCAACCAGCTTGACTTCCAACACTCCCCCTTTTTGATGATGACAAACAACCATTCTGATATGTTCTTTATTATCTGCATCACAAGTGTTATACAAGCAATATATACATATAAAGTACCAAAACCTTCCTTAGAACACTAAATACAGGAAAATAGAATAATCCATATCATCTCCCCCTGTATAGATGCACAAAAAAAATAATTTAATTTGATCAAAATTTGCATCTTTCAGAGTATCTCCCCCTGTATGCATTAGTCATATATATCAGAATATCTCTCCCCTTTTTGTAATCATCAAAAAGATGTGCTATCTCCCCCTGAAACACTAAGAAGATGCATCAATAATAACAAGAGAGATAAAGAGACTCACATACTCAAAATAGGTGAGAGGCAGAAGTTAAACCAATTTCTCTATGAATGAAAAAGAAATTTTCTTTTGGAAGCGGTTTCGTAAAGATATCAGCCAACTGCCGCGAAGTATCAACATACTCAATAATGCAATCACCCTTTTGAATATGATCACGAATAAAATGGTGTCGAATCTCTATATGCTTCGTGCGAGAATGTTGCACTGGGTTTTTGGTAATACTAATAGCACTGGTATTATCACATTTAATGGGAATGTGATCTAGACTTACACCGAAGTCTAGGAGTTGCTGTTTCAACCACAAAATCTGCGCACAACAACTACCTGCGGCGACATATTCAGCCTCAGCTGTAGATAGGGCCACACTAGACTGTTTCTTGCTAGCCCATGATACCAAAGAATTGCCAAGAAGATGACAAGTGCCGCTAGTGCTTTTTTTATCTACTTTGCAGCCAGAAAAGTCAGAATCAGAATACCCAACAAGATTACAAGAAGAACCTTTGGGGTACCATAAACCCATATCAGTTGTGCCAGACAAATATTTCATTATACGCTTGGCAGCAACCATGTGCGTTTCTTTTGGATTCGACTGGAACCGAGCACAAAGACACACACTAAACATTATATCCGGACTACTTGCCGTTAAATAGAGAACGGATCCGATTATACCTCAATATTTTGTAATCTCTACGGATTTACCTCCTTCATCTTTGTCCAGATAACAGGATGTGTTTATCGGTGTTGCTACTGCCTTGGCCTTATCCATGGCAAATCTTTTCAGTAATTCCTTGCAGTATTTTGTTTGGCTAATGAAAATTCCATCCTTTGCTTGTTTTATTTGTAATCCCAGGAAAAAGTTCAACTTGCCCATCATAGACATCTCGAACTCTTCCTGCATCATACTAGAAAATTCCTTGCAAAGGATTTCATTAGTAGCACCGAAAATAATGTCATCAACATAAATTTGAACTAAAAGAATGTCTTTTCCTTTCTTTTTAATAAAAAGTGTGTTATCAACCTTCCCTCTTTCAAAATTATTCTCCAATAAAAATTTGCTAAGACGGTCGTACCATACTCTAGGAGCTTGTTTCAAACCGTAGAAAGCCTTTTTCAATTTAAAAACATAATCCGGGTGTTCATAACTTTCAAATCCAGGAGGTTGACACACATAAACTTCTTCATTTATAAAACCATTAAGAAAGGCACTCTTTACGTCCATTTGATATAATTTAAAGTCTAAAATTCATGCAAAAGCTAAAAGCAGTCTAATGGCTTCCAACCTAGCAACAGGGGCAAATGTTTCCTCATAATCTATCCCCTCTTCCTGGTTGTAACCTTGTGCAACTAGCCTAGATTTGTTTCGAACAATTAAACCAGCCTCATCAAGTTTATTTTTATAAATCCACTTAGTTCCAATAATCGGATGAGTCTCAGGCCTAGGAACAAGTTCCCACACCTGATTTCTTTCGAACTGGTTTAATTCCTCTTGCATTGCCAAAAGCCAATGCTCATCAAGCATAGCCTCAGAATAATTCTTTGGCTCTACTTGAGAAACAAATGCAAAGAAGTTACACAGATTGCTAATAGAATTGCAAGTACTTACACCTTTTGAGATATCACCGATGATCTGATCAATGGGATGGTGCCTAGATGTTCTCCATTCCTTAGGCAAATCAGCGTTGAGTTCCAAGGATTGTTCTTGATTTTTCTCCTCAACAGATTCGACTGATTTTTCCTTGCTTTCGGAATGCTCCTTTCCTTTAGCATTTGGCTCCTCATCCTCATCAATGAACAAATCTCCAAGAATACCTGAAATTTCATTAACAGATACCTTTCCCAACCTTCTGGGATCGGATTCGTCAAATGATACATGAATAGATTCTTCAATAGTATTACGAGATTTATTGTAAATCCTATATGCTTTGCTCGAAACAGAATATCCAAGAAAAATGCCCTCATCAGCTCTAGCCTCAAAACTTCCTAGATTTTCTCTACCATTATTATGCACATAACATTTACATCCAAAAACACAAAAATGGGAAATATTTGGTTTTCTCTCCTTGTACAGCTCATAGGGGGTTTTCTTTAAAATAGGCCTAATTAAAACACGGTTCATAACATAACAAGCTGTACTAACTGCATCGGCCCAAAAGTATGCAGGCAAATTCATGTCATTAAGCATTGTTCTAGAAAGCTCTTTTAATGAACGATTTTTCCTTTCCACAACCCCATTTTGCTCAGGAGTTCTTGGAGCGGAAAAATAATGCTTAATTCCATGTTTTTCGCAAAATTTTTCAAAAATATGATTTTCAAATTCTCCACCATGATCAGTTTTAATGGATGCAATGCTCAAATGCAATTGGTTTTGAATAATCTTGGCTAGCTTTTTAAATTCATGAAATGCATCATTTTTATGAGTAATAAACAGTGTCCATGTATACCTAGAATAGTCATCCACCACAACTAAACAATAATAGTTGCCACCAAAGCTTTTCGTTTGACAAGGTCCAAAAAGATCCATAATTAAAAGTTCCAAGGGCCTTTGAGAAGAAACAAGGTTTTTAGAAGGAAAAGATGCCCTTGTGAGTTTTGATTTAGAACAAGGATCACATTTTTCAGAAAAAGAAAAATTCTGCTTTGGCAGTCCAACTACTAAGTTTTTAGAAGAAATTTTATTTAAATGAGCCATGTGGATGTGACCTATTCTACGATGTCATAGCCACGATTCATCCTCTTTAGATAATAAACATTTCGCATCATTTGAGGGAATTGAATCAAAATCAATAACATAAACATTGTTTACCCTGCGAGCAATTAGCTTAATAAGATTATCAATTTTTCCCTCGATAATACATCTATCAGAATCAAATATAACCCTATTGCCCTTATCACACAATTGACTAATACTTAGAAAATTGTGTTTCAGGCCCTCAACATGTAAAACATTTTCAATGCAAGGGTTAGGAGGTGTACCAATTTTACCGACTCCGAGAATCTTTCCTTGATTGTTATCTCCGAAGGTCACATGTCCTTGGTCCTTAGGCACGAGATGCGAAAATTTAGATTTATCTCCAGTCATATGTTTTGAGCATCCGCTGTCCAAGTACCACCACGACTTCTTTCCTTCCGGAGTAACCTACAAGCAAAGAATTCAAGGTTTCTTTTTAGGTACCCATATCTTTTTGGGTCCTTGAGCGTTAGTATAGCCATAGTTTAAATCATGCCACCTTCTAGTTTCATTGTTCGGTTTAACGAACTTCACTTTTCGGTGTATGCATTCATGTGCACCATGGCCCTTTTTACCACAAATATGACAAATAATAAGAGGTTTCTTATGATTACTAGCAGGGACAAAAATGGTACTTAATTTCTTTTGATGTCTACCGGGTTGATATCCTAGACCCGCTCTATTAAAGAAACATTTTTGTCTTCCTAACATTAAATTTAGAGTATTTCTACCTTTTGTAAATTTAGCAAGGGTTTCTTTTAAATCTTCAACTTCTTTAACCAAGTCCTTGCAGAATTTATAAGAAGAAGAACTAGCTTTAAATTTAATGTTATTACTCAAAGTGTTTGAAGAATTTTTCAAAGTCAAATTCAGCTCCTTATTTTGATTTTTCAAAAAATCATTTTCTTTACTAAGTTCTTTATTCTTTTCTAAAAGAGAAGCTGAATTTTTCTTTTCTAGAGAAACCAATAAGGATAACCTCATCGATTCCTCATGCAATTCTTCAAATGCTTCTTGTAATTCATCATAAGAAAAGTTAAGTTCAGTGGTTACCTCATCTCCGTGAGCCATTAAGCATATGTTGGCAGTCTCCTCTTGTTCGTCTGAATCTTCATCCGAACTTCCTTCATTGTCTAGCCATGCCAAGTATGCTTGCTTTCCCTTCTTTGAATTCGAGTTGCCTTTTTCTGAATTTTCTTTCTTTTTCAACTGATAGCAGTCTGCTCTGATGTGACCAGGCTTGCCACACTCATGACATGTAATGGTTGAACCTCCACTCTTATTGTTGTCTCTTCTATTGAAATTTTTATTCCTCAGAAATTTTCCGAACTTTTTCACCAATAGACCCATCTGTTCATCATTTAGCAATTCTTTGTCCGAGTCACTTTCAGCTACAGGTGCTTCAGCCTTGAATGCCAAACTTTTAACTTTCTTGTTCTCTTCTTCATGTTGAGCCAACCTTTTTAGTTCACTTTCATGTTCTTGTAACTTCCCAAAGAGAGTTGTCAGCGTCATAGTTGAAAGATTTCTTGATTCAGCAATCGCTGTCACTTTGGGTTGTCATTCTCTTCCCAAACACCTTAGGACTTTGTTGATGAGATCCTCATTGGTGAATTTCTTCCCCAATGTCGTCAGTTGATTTACAATCATTGTGAAGCGTTTTTGAATCTCTTGAAGCGATTCTCCATCTTTCATTCTGAATAATTCATATTCACCAGTCAGCGTGTTGATTCTCGATCTCTTTACTTCAGTTGTACCTTCATGCGTGACTTCCAGTGTATCCCACATCTGTTGTGTTGTCTCGCATGTTGATATCCTGAAAAACTCATCATAGCTCAAAGCAGATGTTATAATATTTTTCGCTTTCAAGTCGTACTGGACTCTACGTTCCTCCTCCTCCGTCCATTCAGCCATAGGCTTATCGACGGTGTTACCATTAACCACATAGGTAGGAACATAGAGACCATTTACAACAGCATCCTAAACTTTTAATCCTACTCCTTGAATAAAAATTTTCATACGTGCTTTCTAATACGCGTACCCTACCCCATCAAACATGGGAGGACGGTTAATAGAACTACCTTCACTCCAAACAGAGAGTTTGAAGCCATACTCTTGAGACGGTTAAGTCTTAACACAAGAGACTAGCTCTGATGCCAATTGTTGGTTTGGCCTCAAAATCTCGAGAGGGGGGGTGAATCGAGTTTTATTAATGTATTATAAAAACCGTGACAAATTAAAAATTGATTTGAGATGGAGAGATTAAACGTTCGAAACGGATCACGAAAACGATAGATAATAATAAACGAGTAGCGTGGAAACGTAAAAAATTGAAATATGCGGAAATTAAAAAAGATAGGGATAGAAAAGCTTGCACCGGTGAATTTTTATACTGGTTCAGCCTTCCCGTCGAAAGGCCTAGTCCAGTCCCCAAGCGACCCGCCTGAGAGTTCTTATACCAAGCAATAGAGCCGCACCCTATTACAACCAAGAGCACCCCGCACACTACTAGGAACCTCCGTTCGCTAGGGGCCTCAATCACATAGCAGGGTTCCTCGCCCTACGACGTATCACACGTCCACTAAGGGATTCTCTCCCTAACCACTAAGGTTTAGAACAAATACAATGAGAGTGATTACAATAGCTTTTTGTGTTCTCAAAACACGGATACAACAATATGCTCTATGATAGTGAAGTAGTGTTTCTCTTTAGAAGATTACTCAGCCAATAAAAGTTTTGTTCTTCAAAAGACTATGAACAATGAAGATCAGAAAACTTGAGAAGAAGAAGAAGAGAGAAACGTGCAGATCAGAAAGAATGAATGAAAAAATAAATTAATTGTTTGAATGTTGGAGTGATTCTTATTTTAAAAAGAAAACTATTTTGAATCAAAAAAGATTTTGAATAAGTAAAACAAAATCAAAACAGAATAAAATAAGATTTGAAATAAGTTTTAAAATCAAAACTAAATCAAAACGATTTACGAAATAAAATAAAGATTTGATTCTTAAAACCAAAAAGGAAATAATTCAAATTTAAAATCATTTTCGAATTTTATAAAATAAATCAGAATCTTTTATATAAAAACAAATCAGGAAATAATCAAAATGATTCTGACACGTTTTTCAATAAAACATGAAGGAATCGATTACTTTCTGAAGGTAATCGATTATTCCTTCAAAAATAGAAATTCTTAAATTCATTTGAAAAACATGTAATCGATTAGGCTAATAATAGTTAATCGATTACACCACTCCTGTTCATTGTATGATGCAACTCATAATAATCGATTACACTAAGGAGTTAATCGATTACTGAGCCTCTCGTTTGCATATGATGCAACATCATGTAATCGATTACTACAGAGCTTGTAATCGATTACTAAGCCTCTGAAAAATATATGATGCAACAATTATAATCGATTACTTGACTAATGTAATCGATTACTTTCATAAGAAAGTAACTGATTAACATGATTCAGTTAATCGATTACAACCTCTCTGATTTTTCTATGATGCAACAAAGTTAATCGATTACTTGAGAAGATAATCGATTACTCTCTTTTGCAAACATACAAATATACAGAGTTTTGTAACATCAATTATTTTTACTCAGATTAAATGCAGAAAAACATTTTTATATGCAAAAACACGTTTTTCTTCTTCTCTCCCAAAAATGAAAAACTTATTGGCTTTGTAACTCTTAAGGAAACAAAAACTTCATTACCTTACATTTGAACTAAGGAGAAGGTTTCTATTCTTAAGCTTGCTTGAGTCTTCAATCTTGACACTTGCACTTGTGAGCTTGAACTTGAGTTGACTTGTTATCATCAAAACACATACTTGAATCAAACTTGAAGTCCATAGAGAGTTTGAAGCATGTCTTCCAACCAGCTTGACTTCCAACGGTCCACTCCCCCAAACTTAGAGGTTAGCTTCTCCTCAAGCAAACTAATCTAACCTAAACTACAAAATAAAAATTAAAATAAATGCAAGGAGTTAGGAAACTTCCCTTTGTAGCACAATATTCTCTCTTGATGCACCATGGAGGAGACTCTCCCAAACTTATTCAACTGTGTCACATGAACAACTAAAAATAGTGCTACAAGCACTTCATTAGCAGTTACATATATAGAAAGCTCCAACTCTTTATTCAACTAACTAACTAAAAAAAATCAAAACCTACACTACTACAAAACTAAAAAGAATCCTCCAGGATCCCAAATCCTATAGGTTAGCTCCCATGTGATGCAACAATAACAAGTTATTCCCACATCTCATGGGACAAAGCATGCATGATGGTTGAGTAAGGAAGTTTTAAAAATGAGTTCAATCCCACCAGGGTCAAAAGGTGCATTCCTTACTCCATACATCATCTCAGAAAAATTATCTTTTTCCCCATTGATGAAGTTGTTAATTCCATGAATGAGGAAAACTACCTTTTTAGGCACCCTATTGTTTAATAATGATTTAGATTAATTTTGAGATTTTTCATGAAAACTCAGA
The DNA here is from genome assembly GCA_037953625.1 of Crotalaria pallida. Lineage (NCBI taxonomy): Eukaryota > Viridiplantae > Streptophyta > Magnoliopsida > Fabales > Fabaceae > Crotalaria > Crotalaria pallida. The sequence goes on along the minus strand of CM075650.1, from coordinate 138,543,548 downwards.
GGTTGAATATAATGGAAAAATTTTGATTCATCCAAGAATGCAATAGATTTAACCAAATTTTTTAGTGCAAGAAATTCATCATGCAAGGGTGCATCAAATTTTTCTACCATATTCACACCTTCTATTGTTGTATTTCGGTCCACTTCCTCACACTTCTTATGCACATTCTCATTTACTTGCTCCTCCATAAGGGTTTCATTATTGGTCACATCCATCACCACCACTTTTTCCTCTCCTTGAAGAGAGTCAAAAATTGTTGGTGATGCTTGTAGCTCTTCATTTAACTGCTTTGAAATGTTTTCAATTTTGATTTTAGGTTCTTTAAACTAGCACTTTGGATTTGAAAATTGGTTTTGACTTCTTCAACAAAATCTTTAGTGGTTTGAGCACATTTCTCTAAAGCTATTTCCCATGGAGCTTTCTCCACAGGAATTGGCCACATGAGGCTTTAGTTTCTCAATTGAAGTTTGTAATCTTTCTAAAGCTATTTCCCATGAGGCATTCCTATCACTTATGTTTTGTGCATAATAGTAAGAAGAAAAGGGATCCTAAATAAATCTATTACAATCTAAATCATTATTAAAATAATAGTTATACATGAAAAAGTACAAGTTACACAAGTAATTACAAATCAGTACCGAAAAAATTAGAATCGAATTTCAATCCCCGGCAACGGCGCGAAAAACATGTTGGACTACCGACACGTATACCGCGTCACAAGTAAAAAAGAGTAAGTAAATTATCGTTCCACAGGGGATTGCAAATTGTTTCTAATTTCTTTCACCTAATTGCGATTACTATGTGAAATTTGTATTGGTTTTGAGTTTTGAGATAGAAGTGTAGAATTAATAGAATGAGACAAAACAGAAAATAAAAAGTGTTTAGAAACAAATATGGAAAAGGTTAGGAACGTTGTTTTATTGTAGGATCAGGTTATTAATTTTGAAAATTTGTTTTCCAATAAATCAACAACTCCAGAAACAATAAAAGCTAGATCCCTCATGCCTTTTACGTTTCTTACAAAACTTTAACTCTTAATCCCTTAAGTGAGTTTTAGTTTATGAAAGTTATACAATTACCCAAAAGTATTCCTACGAGTTGAATAATTATATTGTTTGGTTGAAAGGCCTAATCTAAATCCTAATCTTCCAATTAAGGTTCAAATTACCAAAGCAAACCATAAAGTGGCCAATTCTAAGAATTGTAATTAAAACGCAGCCAAACAATTGATTTAGAAGGAAAAACATTAATTCATGAATAAATAGACAAATTAAGATCCATACAATCCACCCTATTCCTAACAAGAGGTTCAATTATACATATTGGAAGAAGAAAATACAAGGATGGGAGAAACTCATAATCATAGACACTAATGAATTTACCCCAAAAAAGACCTTCAATCATCAAGTGGATCCCTCCAGCAATGTTGATCTTCAATCCTTGTACTTTGCCTCCTTGCTCTCAATTGCAGAACTAGCCTCTCTTCTCTAATCCTAAATTCTATTCTCATCTCTAATTGCCTCTGAAAAGTCTACAAAACCTAATGGAAAAATCTATATTTAAAGTCTAAAACTAATCCTAATTGAATCAGAGCAAAACTTATCAGAAAGTGGCCCAATTGGGCCTGCTCGGGATATGCGCGCCTGGGCGCGCCAGGCTCTGATATGATGTGTGGTGCGCGCCAGCGCTGGACTGGTTCATCTCCGTGGTGCGCGCGCCTGGGCGCACCAGCCAGTGCGCCTGAGCGTGCGTCACCTGCTCCGGCTCCGTTTCGCTTCGTTCTTGCGCCATTTTCAAGGTCCTTTCGTCCTCTTTCCAACTCTATATTTATTTTCTTCAATTAAGCTCCAAAAGTAACTGAAACAAACCCAAAATGGATCAAAACGTTCAACAAATCCTAATCTAATAACAATTCCTAAAACTATACTAAAAATCCTAAATTTACAAGAGAAACAAGCCAAATCTTTAGCAAAAGGAAGTGAAATTAATGCTCAAAACATCATATATTGGACCCAAATCAGTAGCCTATTCCAAAGCCTCTTTAAAAATATAATATGTACTAAAACATTAAAAATTTATTTTTTCCTAATCTATATAACTATTAATAAAATTGGGGATGTTACACTTCTCACTGAGTTTGATAGGACCAGCTTTAGAATGGTTCCAGACCCTAGAGCCAAAGTCCATCAATCGTTGGAAACAACTCGCTAAACGCATTTAAGCTCCAATTCTTCACTACCAGAGCTCGTCCTAAAATGGTGCATTTCTTATCTGACGTGATTCAGCAACAACATGAAAGCTTGTGTGATTTTCACACCAGGTTCATCAAAGAGAAAAACCAAATCGTGAACCTGGAGTCATTCGTAGCTATGCACCATTTCATCCTAGGTCTCCATCCTAGTAGCGAGTTTGCAACTGATATTGTAGGTACCCCCTCGTACCCTATATGGATGAGATAATGAGAAGGTTGGAATAGTTCATCAACAAAGAAGAGTTCCGCCAATTTATGGGCATCAAGGGCCATGTAAGTACATATGTCAAAAATCGTTTGGGACCCGGGCCCAAGCTAAAAGAGAATCATGACGAAGAAACCAAAAGAAGGATTCCCATCTTATACTCCCTCCGTCCCTATATATAAGACCCGATTGGGAGATTTCACGTTCATTAAGAAAGATGATTAATTTAGTTAATGGTATTAGAAATGTGAATATTTGATATGTATTTTCAAAATTACCCCTATTAATATTATTGAGAATCTAAAAAGTGTTAAATAAATAAGGGTGTTTGGGGAAAGAAGTAATTAATGATCATTGAAAATTGGCATGAGATCTTATAAATAAGGAATAAAATAAAAGTGTCAAAAGAGTTTTATATTTAGGGATAGAGGTAGTATTTTATATGCACTTTGGGCCTTTATTTTTTTAAAATTTAATTTGGTTCTTTTGTTTTTTTTTTAAAAATCAATTTGGTCATTCTGTCGCAATTCCCTTGATTTCACTGATATATTCTTGAATATTCTCTTTCCTCGCTAAAATCTGAAAAACGAAACCGGAATATGAAAAAAAAATAGTCTAATTCTTCATCATCTTCCTTTAAAGCTATAACTTATGCATTTCATTTTTCATGTTCATCACCATCATCCCCACATTCTTCATTCTCTCCAAAATTTTCATGTTTTTTATTTTATCTCATTTTTGGCATTTTCAACAATGTATCTCAAAAGTGGTGTAGTGTGAATGCTCTTGTAGAATAAGAAAATGGGGTTGAAATTTGGAGTTGGGTGTAAGAATTTTAAGGGAAATTTTGTAAATTTTGAGTTAGGTTGAGAATTGAGGGGAAAATTGCGAATTTTGTGATTTGGGAATTTTATGTTTGGGTATGAGAATTGGAGGGAGAGGATGAAGAAAAAAACGAAATTTTCCATTTTTCGACAATGGCGTGGAATATTCCAAAATATTCATATGAAAACTAATAGTGTTATGATGGAAGGACCAAATTAACTCTTTTTGAAAATATAAAGGACCAAAATAAAATAAAAAAATTAAGGATCAAAGTGTATCTAAAAAATAAGATAAAGGATTAAAAGTACATTTAAGCCTAAATTTGAAAACAAAATAAAAATTATTTAAAGAGGGTACAACAATATCATAAACTGAATTAATGTGTTAAAAAAATATCATTGATAAAACATAAGTCTTATTGGCCACCAGTAAGTCCTGAAAAGTACTATATTGGTCAAAGTTAAAAGTGAGTGAAACCATTACTTTAGCACTCAATTTTTTTTATATTCAGTTTTTAAAATATCTCATCTTATTACATTAGAAATTTGCAATCCTTAAAAATATATTTTTTTAATAAAAGAAATTTTTTAATTACTAATATTCTATCTTTACGGAATCCATTATTAGTTTAGGTCCCAAAAATTTGGATAAACAGTTAATTTTTTTTATTTATTTATTATTATTTTATTTTTTTTTGCAATGAGGGGCAAGGAGTCCAAAGATTTAATATTGTTTATTATTTTAATTGGGTTACCCTTTTATAACCAACCCACCCATGACCCACCCTCTTCCAATGAGCATCATTAGTATCAAAACTAAGGTTGATGGAGTTGGGCTCCGACACAAAAATCACCGACGAACTCATAAATTTTAGGTAACTAGCCCTCGATGCACGAAAAAAATACGAAATCAATAAAACATTTCATAAAATTACAATTAATATTAGTTTTAATTTATTATTGAATAGTTATGAGGAATTTTAATATGCATAATGTTTAAGTGTAAAAAAAGTATAATAATGTAAACATTCTTGTTTAAAAATTGTTTAGGAATGAGTCGATTAATATTATTATTTACGGAAGAGTCAATAAATTGGAGTCGATTAACATTCTTGTATGTAATATTTTTAAACTAAAAAATTTGCTTTTAAAAAAGTGAATAAAAGTGTTTTTGAAAAAGAAGTAATTAATGATATTATAAATTCAAATCCAAATAACAAAAACATGTACATAAAAACAATACATAAAACTCAAAGCATATTTTTTTAATATATTAGATTTATTAAATAAAAAAATTTAAAAAAGAACCGGAGCACCAAAAACCGGTGTATGGTAGAAGTACTCTTGTTTTATATTTTACTTGTTTGGACCATTACTTGTGTCCAAAAACATATAATAAAAAATATTCAAATCCAAATAACAAAAACATGTACATAAAAATAACACAGAAAACTCAAAACATATTTTTTTAATATATTAGATTTATTAAAATAAAAAAAAGAGTCGGAGCACAAAAACTGGTGCATGGTAGAAGCACCCTTGTTTTATATTTTACTTGTTTGGAGCATTACATGTGTTCGGAAGAATATATAAAAAAAATTCAAATCCAAATAAAAAAACATGTACATAAAAAGAACAAAGAAAACTCAAAGCATATTTTTTTTTAATATATTAGATTTATTAAAAAAATAAAAAAAGAGTCGAAGCACCAAAAACTGGTGCATGGTAGAAGCGCCCTTGTTTTATATTTTACTTATTTGGACCATTACATGTACCGGAAGAATATATAAAAAAATTCAAATCCAAATAACAAAAATATGTACATAAAAAGAACACAGAAAACATAAAGCATATTTGTTTTAATATATTAGATTTATTAAAATAAAAAAAAAAGAGCCGAAACAACAAAAACCGATGCATGGTAGGATCACCCTTATTTTATATTTTACTTGTTTGGACCATTACTTGTTTGGACCATTACATGTGTCCGGAAGAATATATAAAAAAATTCCAAATCCAAATAACAAAAACATGTCCATAAAAAGAACACAGAAAACCCAAAACATATTTTTTTAATATATTAGATTATTAAAATAAAATAAAATAAAAAAGAGCCAGAGCAAAAAAACCGGTGCATGGTAGAAGCACCCTTGTACTGTTTGGGCGGGATAGTCAAAATAGGAGAGAGTAGTTTAAAAAAAAAAGGAAGGTGAGGGTTTGAGCAGGATTTATAAAAACTAGGAAAATTGCCCATGCGATGCACGGGTCTTGAATTTCGCTATTCTTTCAATTTTTTCAAACATTAAACATTAATTTTATTTACATGTGACTATTTTGTTAGAGGACAGTAAATTTATCGTTTTTTTGAATTATACTTTATATGCTATTTATTTTAATTATTACAAATTTACAATGAAAAAAATAATATTTATGATCAGACATACTAATGTAATCAAATCGGAATATAATATTTATAATTAGATAAAGTGTGAAAAAGATTTTTAAAAAATTTATATATCCACGTTGGCATGTGAAACAATTATGAATACTTTAAAAACATTATGAATAACTGTTATTATTTTTCTCCGTGTTTTTTTGGTAGGGCAATAATTATATAATATAAAATTGGTATAATATATAATGCGCAAACTTCTGTCTATATATTAAGCAAAATGTAAATATTTAAAAAGTTTTTTAAATTTTAATAAAGATTGTCATATGTGGAGCTATTCATGAGCATTTGTCTAAATTAAACAAACAAATATTTTATATTTTATATTTGGCTAATCATGTCTTTGAACCCTCCTCAAAAGTGAATAATTGATTCCCAAAAGACCTACAAAATCATATCTCTTTCAATATAGAAAATGAAACATATTATAAAGAGGATTGAGATCAATAATAGAAAATCCAATAATATATATAACATTAAAATTTAAAGATATTAAAAAAAATAGAAAATAGAAGATTAAAAGAAGCAAACCCAATCGAAACTGTTCTGTCGTAGGATTACTGATCTTAGACAATCCGGCTAAGAATTCGACAATCCCACTTTTGATATCAGACGTGAAGTGAGCACCTTGAACACCAAGATACCCACGCTCTTGTCGTTCTATTTTGGGGTGGTGTGTGTGTTTGTGTGAGATGAGATAGATGCATACCTGCTACCTTACCATACTTATATAGGCATACCAGTCTTGCTAGATAGTGAATTCCGTCATCATGAGGCAGCTCTTGTAAACGGTTGGCCATAATGGCGGGTAATATAACGTTGAGGAATCCAATGTTCTTCTAGACAACGGACTCTCTTGGATTCCAGACATACGCAGCCGACATAATAATGATTGATCGTTTTATTGGTTTAAAGGCGAACGTAAGGTTGTTGAAGAATCCTGCCGGATACCGGTATGCCGGATACCGGTATGCCGGTATCAGGGCATTTGGGCCATGGGGACCTCTTACCGGTATCAGGATACTGGGCCATAAGGACCTCTTACCGGTATGCCGGTATCAGCATCCGGTATGTCGGTATCAGCATCCGGTATGCCGGTATTAGCATAATTGGGCCACTTAGACCTCTTATCAGTATGCCGGTATCAGCATCCGGTATGCCGGTATCAGCATAATTTGGCCACTTAGACCTCTTACTGGTATGCTGGTATCAGCATAGTTGGGCCAATAGGGCCTCTTGACGATATCAACATATCGGTATTCCGGTCTAATAGATGCGCTCCATAACATAAACTTGAAGAATGACTTCAAAAATCATGTCTTTGAAATCACTTTGCTTTCAAATAATCTTGTATTCAAATAAATGGAAGTTTGCTTATGATAATCAAATAAAATAAGAGAGTTAGCGAAAAATGGAACGAATAACATATAAATCTTATTCTATTACTCCAGAATGATTAACATGTTTAGCGTTATTCAATATTAGGCATCATGATCTTCTTACTATTAAAATATGATTAAAAAATAAATAGTAAAATTCCAATAGAATAAATAGAAGAGCAGAAATTATAGAGATGAAGCCTATATTTATATATACTATTATCAATTTTCTTGCAAATTCAAAATCTCCAGCATTATAAAAAAATAATATCTTAAAATATTTTATGTAACATCCCAAATTTAATCCCAAGCATAATTAGTGAGTTAATGGGTTTAGAGTGTAGAAAATGGGTAGATTAATTGCTTAAAGAATTTTGTGAGCCAGGTGAGCAGCCATTTTAAGTACTAGGGGTTGTATAGAAGGCATTTGTAACATCGAGCAAAGTTGTCTAAGCGAAATCGGGGGTTAAATCGGCATTTTAGATATTAGAAATCAACTTAAAAGAGAAAATTAGGAATTAATTATAGGATGCTAAGAAATTAAATTCCACCGTTGGATGTGAAGTTTAAGGGGTTAAGAAGCTTGTTTAAAAATTTGGACCCGATCCGACGGTTCACGAAAAAGTTAAGGCGAATCGAAAGTTGGAAATTCTGACCCACGCCCAGGCGCACCAGCCTGCGCCCAGGCGCGCACCACTATTCATTGGTGCTGAGCCAGGTAGTTTTGCGCTCAGGCGCGCCCTCCTGTGCGCCCAGGCGCGTCCTAGACGCACCAGCCCCGTTCTGGCGCACCATTTCCTCCTGACCGCACCAGATGCCCACACTCCCGCACCAGCTCGCGCGCCAGCCTCACGCACCAGCTTCACGCACCCTGTCCCGCACCACGCCGCGCGCCCAGGCGCGCCAAGACCACGCCCAAGCGCGCACCAGCTTTTGCTGCAGATCAGACCAGCCAAAACGCACCACTCTTCCTCCTCCTTCTTCTTGGGCGATTTTGAGCCCCAAAACCCTAGCTTCTTCCACACCAAAAATCCACCCAAAAACACAACAAATCATCATCATATATTGGTTCCCCATCACTCATAACCACTCAAACTCCATCAATTTCTCATTTTTTCCCTCTCTTCAATCATACCCATGAGTTAGGGTTCAACATTCTCTCTACACTAAGGCTTGGGAATCAACATTCTCTCTCTCACCACCTTTATTTGAGGTAAGAAGGGAAGTGTTACCTCTACTTAGAGGGTATTTTCTAGTATGTATATAGGGGGAATTAAGGGTAGGGAATAAAATAGAAAGATGAACCTTAGGAAAATTGACTAGAATAGGGCTTATGAATGGTTAATGGAAATAACAATAATTGTGTATGTTTGTAATTGTCTAGATTTAAGTATTTGTGGGTTTAATAATGAAAGTAAGCTAGAGATTTAGAGATGAGATAGACAGTTGGATTTAATGATGATGGTGGTAGAATATAGCATGGCTTGAAGGTTAACAATGAATATAGTGATTAGAAAGTTGATTATGTTATTAATTCTAGTATTTAGAATGGAATTGTAATGAATATGAATGATGATGAAGTGTAAAATGCAGTTAACGGAAATAAGAAGGAAATTAGGTGAATGGTAAAGGAATCAAGAAAAGGGTTAATGGTTAGAGGAGAAAGTAAGTGAATGGTATGAACAATTGATTATGATATTGAGCATTGTCTATGGACCCTCCAAAATGGAGAGGAAACATTCATGACCCTCCCTATGCGGAGCGGGAAATTATATAATCAGGACCCTCCATAAAGGAGCGGAAATTGTATATATTATCAGGACCCTCCGTAAGGGAGTGGATATATTCATGACCCTTCACTTGCATCGTAAGTGAAGTGAGAACAGGACCCTCCGCTTACTCTCTAAGCAGGAGTGAGAATTGTATGTACAGTATCATGACCCTCCGTAAGGGAGTGGATATTATCATGACCCTCCATAAGGGAGTGGATATTATCATGACCCTCCATAAGGGAATGGATATTATCAGGACCCTCCGTAAGGGAGTGGATATTATCAGGACCCTCCGTAAGGGAGTGGATATTATCATGACCCTCCATAAGGGAGTGGATATTATCAGGACCCTCCGTAAGGGAGTGGATATTATCAGGACCCTCCGTAAGGGAGTGGATATTGTCATGACCCTTCACTTGCATCGTAAGTGAAGTGAGAACAGGACTCTCCGCTTACTCTCTAAGCAGGAGTGAGAATTGTATATGTGTAGTATCATGACCCTCCATAGAGGAGCGGAATATTATAGAATTGTATGTACAGTATCATGACCCTCCATATGGAGTGGATAATATCAGGAACCACCATGAAGGAGTGGAATATTATACAAACAAAACCTCCAATAAGGAGTGAGTAATAGATGGGAATAAAATGGTAAAGTAGTAAATGAATGGCATAGGACCCGCCTTAGGGTGTGAGCAAATGTTTGATATTAGGACCCGCCGAATGGTGAGTGTAAAATATAATAGAAGGAAATGATAGAATCAAGAAAGGTTAGGGAAATAGTAAAAAGGAATGAGAAATGAATATGGACAACAAGAGGGAATTAATGAAGCAAGGGGAAATTGAAATAGAAAATATAATTCAAGTGATAACGGGTAGTAATCCCTTAGTTGTTCTCTATGTCATTTTAGAATGTATTTTCTAAGTTCTGTGTAATGCTACCCTTCTTGATATATTTTTACAGGTGAAGAAGGAGCTTACACGAGTATGGCCGGACAGGATTGCACTCCACCTCGTGGAGTGTTGTGTAGTTAGTTGAACGACCCTTTGTCGGTCAATGGTTTTATTTTGGTTTTGGAATTTGAAATGTATTATATAGAGTTGCGAATATTTTCTGAAATGATGTACAAGAACTAAATTGTATTTTTGGCCCTGCTGGCCCACTGCTGATAAAAATAAAGTTTTATGCAGGTTAATCAGGAAAAGTAAATTTTGGGAATGTCCCTAAAACAAAGGAAACTCCGTCCGATTTTACGGAGAATTTTATAAGAAGTAATTATACCTAAGTGTTTTCCAAATCAACTAGTAGTATTAAAAGAAAAATTTTAATTTCATAATTTATTAAGGGTAAAAGTAACTAGGGTGTTACATTTTACGAAAATGAACCAAGAAAAAGTTGAAAAAGTTGAAGCGATGTTACCACTATAAAAAGAAGATGACGCACTCGAGTTCGAGCCTTGGGTATGGAGCAACCCCTGCTGGGAGACCCCTACCGCTTAGTGAGAGCTCAGTTGGGTCGGACCGGATGAGTCGGATTCTGGGCAAATCAGATCCGGGTACCTGTTGGTGTACACCAAAAAAAAAAAAGAAGATGACGCAAATAAGACATAGTACCTTGAGTTAATAATTGTATATATATTGAATGATATATTTTACATGCATATGATCCATGAATATAGTGTATAGATAACGTCCCATCATAATAATATAAATTGTAACGTACATAACGTGCATTCATTACAAAAATAATTTATCTTCATTCATTCAGTTACATGCATTCATTTTTATATGTCATATCTCATGTCTAGAATGAAAGAAAATGAAAAGATTTTACTTTAGATGGATATGGACGGATGTGATTTATTATTACATTTGCAATTGGATGGCTAAGATTAGAAGACAAATTAGGAGGGAAAGTGAGAAATTAGGAGGGAAATCACACTTACCCCTCAACTTCTCCTATTTTATAATATGTTGAAAAAAAGGGTGAGAGTTTGGGCAGGAAAAAAGGAAAAGAATAAAAAAAAGGAAGGGTTTGGGCGGGATTTTGGAAGAGGTGGAGGAAATAGGGGTAATTTATAATAGATAGACAAGGACAAACATAACATACAAGTAAAAATATCTAAGTAGTGGAGAGTAAAAACAACACATAAATAAGTTCAAAAAAAAAGCAACACATAAATACAAAGATACAAGATCAAATAACTAAATAACTATCATAAAAACTAAACTTTATTCCCAACTAAGGGAGGGTCTTACATGCGCAGTTTTGGTTTCAGCTTACCATGCACATGTAAATTATGTTTAGTTGGCAGGGTCTTACCATGCTCAGTTTTGCCCCAACTTTTTTTTTATGTTCCGGTTGTACACGTGCACCACAATTTGTTGGCCGTTGAATACATGAGATGATAATGTGAACCGTTCGATATGGTTTCCTGCTATCTTCAGCACTTGTAACGTGGGGTCCTTCGTCCATTCTTCTTTAGATATCAATTGTTTAGTACTCTTTTCGGTCTTAATTATTAGCAAAAAAGACACTCTACTAATATAAGCAAAAATTAACTAACTTTGAATTCCCATTACAATCATTCCTAAAATATCCCTACAAAGTGGTTGACTCATTTAATTTTTATTTCATTCTCAATGTAAGTTTACTAAATTAGTTTATTTTTTTATGAATTTGAGAAAATTAAATGCACTCAACTAACTTCTTTAATAAGTGTGAAGTTAGTATTTTTTTGCTTAAAAATGAGACCGGGGGAGTATTAAATTGTATTCCCTCCGTCCCCAAAAATAATACCCGTTTGACAATTTTTTTTGTTCATATTTATAAGACTCTACCAAATTTAAATGGTCATTAATTACTTATATTGAAAAATACCCCTATTTATTTAACACTTTTTAGATTTGTAATAATATTAATAGGAGTAATTTTGTAAATATATAACCAAAATTAAATTATGAATACCATTAATTAAATTAATATACTTTCTTAATGAACGTAAAATCCTCGAAATGGGTCATAAGTAATTAATAATTTCTCCGATTATAAATATAAGAGTAATGAAGTGGTTTTTTTTTGTTATTTATATCCAATTTTGAAAGAGCAATTAATACTTTATTAGTACTCCCTATATCCAACTTAATTTCTTTTCCAATGCTATTTTTTTAAATTCTTGATAGAAAAATGTTATCTTAATGAAATATTTTTCATTTCCATAGCAAGTTTCCTAAAATACGTTTAGATACAATGAACCAATGTCCTTTGTATGCCAAAAATTAGTTAATTTACAACATTAAATTTGTACCATATTAACACACTTGAAAGGGAGGTGTGGACCTAAGACCATTTTTAACAATTTGATTATTTGAATAACAGTTAAAAATGTATTTAGAGTGATACATGTATTAGTGAGATGAATTATAAGTAATAAATTTTGAAAAAGCATTAAATCAGAAATGTTATTTAAATTTGTATTTAAATTATTAACTTAAGATAAACTAAAAAAATATTAACTTTAAACCTTTGTAATTAATTTTTGTAATAGTAAAATTAGTATTAATTTATAGTATATAGGTAAAAATTTCGTTTATTAATAATATTAAGGTTAAATTTTTTTTCTTGTTTTCAAATGTAGTCAATTCAAAAATAATCTATGTATATTCTTTTTCACTAGTGTGCACTCGTTTTTATGTTTGGATTAATTTTTTTTTACTCTCTGCTCTGAAAAAAATATATTGAGTAAAAACTGTATACAAAATTGACATATTCTAATAAATCTATATACGAATATGTGTAAAAAAATATTTTGAATAAATATTTTGGTTAGTTGATTATGGTTATATTTATAATAAAATATTAGGAGTGTGGGGTATGTAGTGAGACCCATTTATGAACGAAAAGTAGTTTCATGGGTGGAGTGAGAATGTGGTTGAAGTTCATAGTAGTTCTTAAAGTATGGAAAAATATGAAGAATAATAAAATAATTTGTAAGATCCATTTATGAACGAAATTTACGTTCATGGGTGAAGATGTTCTAAGCATAGCCATATATGAACGGATATGAATGGGTGAAATAAAGGCTTTGTGGTAGTTGCCACGTCATTGATCCAGGTAACTGATGGGCCACCACATAGGCCCATACGTTCCAAGAGACCACCAACTTAGCTTCAAGGATTTATCTAATCCAGACTTATTAGTTTTAAGTTCTCAGTGAGTTATGTTGTTCAGTTTTTATTATTCAGTAGTGCTTGGGCCTAAGACCTTCTAGGCAGCCCACTTAAGAAAGTTAGGGTTTCATTGTATTTAAAAGGACTCCAGCGTCCCTGTGACGGCAGAAATCAATTATCATCTTCTTGTTTTTCTTGTTGTAGCTTTGTTAATTATTTTCCTTTGGCATAGTGTTAAACCCTTAGTAGTAAATCCTATCCGTAAGAAGTAAAATTAGAAGAAATATAGACCGTTGTTAAGAAATAAATAAACGGAGGAGATGTACTCATGAGAATGTGTGATCCAGCTGCCAGGGTTGAACCCGTGCGAATTAAAGTAAATCAAATTAAAGCCCCATCATGTGAGATAAATTTTTTTTACTGTGCCCAAGTTTCACTTTTTTACCGCACCAAAATAAAATGAAACTGGAATGGTAGACACTGCCCCGAACTAAATGGAGGCACTAGCCCACACCTACCTCAGCGTGGGTCCGTCACCTACAACAACACCACTCTATTGATATATAGCCACAAATACAGAACTAGAATTATCTTCAACTTAAAACCTGGATCATACATGCTTTCTCCATCATGCTCATCCTTCTCCATTATCGCATTCCTCTATCGGCATATTAACTTTGACAAATAGGAAATGTGCCGCTTTTTCATATTATTCGAAGGGAACAAAAATTTTATGCCATTTGACAATTTATCCGAATGTGTACAAATTTGAAGACACAAATTTCAAATTTGTATACCCAGATCAATTGTTCAATTGGCATAGAACTTTTGTGACTTTCGATAATGGGAAAGGGTGAAGTCGTGAAGAATTCTCCAATAAAGGTATACTATAGGACATTGGGATATTAACGGATATGATGATGAAGAAGAAGGTGGGATCACATAACTAATAAAAAATTTATAACATCAAAGCTTCTTGATATTCTTCCTCTCTCATTGTTGGCATTAGGATATTGACGAAGATAATGATGGAGAAGAAGGTGGGCTCACAAAATTTCAATGTTTAATATTTACAATAGTAAAATCATACAACGTCAATTTTATACTATTTTTCAAGTAGTGGTGTTGCTTTTGCTCCTTGGTTGATATACTTCCCTTGGCTAGCTAATATGCTAAGTGGCGCTTATAGCATATTTACCGATGAGCTAATAATAGGATGCTAACAACTTAGCTAATTAAGTGGCTAACATGCATTGTAGTAGGAAGAGGAGATAAGCTCCGCTTAAGGGTGCTAAAAAAGTGGTTTCATGAACCATACTGGATTTGGACTTGATCCAAACTATTAAAAGGTTAGTTACTCACTTTCCAGATCTAATCTAGTCCATTTAATTAGTTGAAAGTGGATCTGATTTTAATCAAATGTACTAAATGGGTTTAATTAGATTGATCAATATATAGTTAGCCTAGACTGAGTGGAGCATTTAGTAGATAATACCATAAACAATATATACTGAATTTGGAAAATTACAAATAATATATTAAATTTCAATTTGGGAAATTCATATCAATATTCTAATTTTTTTATGGGAATTTTGGATAAATGTTTATGTTTCTGAAATAAACATTTCTATCATCAACAAATCGAAACCGACATGAACGAGTTTTTCTTATTTTTAGTGCTATTTGACAAGAAAATAAAATTAAAATTGAAAACAACATTTCTTACGTAACAAAGCTTGAAAAACAAATCGAGTAACTTGTCTAGTCCGGTTTAGGTGATCTCTAAAATTATGAGATATGGACTGGACCATAAAGTAACAGTCTAATCTGAAAGACTGAAAGAATTGAAACCAGACCAAATCATGAGATCAGATCAGACCACATATTTTGGTCTTGTTTGGTTCAATCCCAACGGTTTCACGATCTGATGTGGAACCGCTTACATCCCTAAATCCCACATTCCAATCATTAGCACACTTTATCATATGCTAAAATTACTAAGATGGACCCACAACCTTTTTCAACAGGAGTAATAGGCACAAATATGCTAAGTGGTGGTCCATATTTTATCTTAGCTCATATGCTCCACTTAGTATGCTAAGTTGGGGTGTTCAAATCTACTAAATGAATTTTTATAAGTCAAACAAAATTATTTTAAATTTTAAATAAATATCATACGTTGATTATTGGATATGACGAACTAAATTGAACCACTTTTAATTGATTGGTTCGGTCTTTAATAAACGCTAACGATCAGATCAGACTGAATCGTTACACTCCTAATAAAATTATTTAAGAAAGTATAAAATAGAATTGATGATATGACAACTAACCTTTAGCATACATGATGCATGTTAGCCATAAAAGATGAAGATGTTCTCACCTCTTCATTTTGGTGCGATGCATGTTAACCAAGCAAACTAATATGCTAAGGTGTTAGCATGTCTTGCTCGACATAGCCATAAAAGTGCTAACTAGCTAGTACCCACCTAAACATTTGAAGGAGAAGAGCTCCAATTAACATATACATTTCATAATTCATCCTTGAACATATACATTTCATATACCAAGTATACTTGGCCAATTCATCAATTTCTTAAGGACATTTTCTTATTTAACTCAATACTCTAGAAGTTAACATATTTTATTATGCCAATAAGTAGGATCACATATATCATTCACATTATTTTATTTATTTTAATGAATTAACCACTTATAAAAAAAATAATTTAAATGAATTAACCTCATAGCAATATTTTTATGACATTCAAATTTTAATTAATTTAATATAATTTATGAAAATAATTTATAATTACATTTTGGATTTTTTATTTTAAAAATAAAAAAGTAATAATAGTTTGAAAATAATCCTCGAGAGCCAACTCAGTTGGTAGAGTCGTAGAACATAGAGTGTCGAAACTCATTCAAATTCTAATGATGATGTTTTCTCCCCCTTCCTCATAAATATAAATATATATATATATATATATATATATATATATATTTGCCTTTAAAAAATTAATAATTTAAAAATAATAATGATCGAAATAACCACTAAGCATTTATATGTTACGGTCCAAGAGAAAATACAGGAATTATTTAATTTCTTAGTGGTAAAGACGTGTTACTGTGCAAAAATAAATCAAGATTTATTTTATTTTATTTTTTAATAAAAGTCAAGATTTATTTCTTAGTAAAAACATTTGTTCGTAACTTCTTTTACCCGGTAAAACAAAAACAAAATTGTGGACTTCAATTTTTAATTTTTTTTAAAGAAAAATAGTGTGTACATTAATTATGGTTGACTTATAAGTTATAAGTAAAAATTGTTGGAAACCAATAATTGGCCTAACGATCTACTAGAGGTGGGGTGAATAGTAGTTGAAAGCGAAAGTACGAATTTTTCGGATAAAACTGAAATCGGTCAGATAATGATTGTTGTTAAAATAAAAGGCTAACTTTGGGCCGAGCAGAATCTGATAATCGGTTATCTCAGCCGACCACCGATTATCCAAGCTGCGCCACACAAAGATCAGATTTGCAGCGGAAAAGAGCTAGCAAGCAAAATATAGAGTTTAGCAAAGCCGATTAAATGCTCGGTCAAAAACTGAAAGCGGTAAAAGGAGAGAGAGACAACCGATTTTATACTAGTTCACTCATAACCACGGTGAGCTACGTCCAGTCCTCCCTAAAACCTTTAGGGAGCCTTTAATAAAAATCAATTCAATCGGTATACAACAGGAATTATAAGAGAACCTCTCTAAACCTAATCCTTCTAAGAGTGTACCAAAATCTGGAAATCTAACCGACTTGAACTGATGGCGAAGAACCTCTCCAGCACTTCACAGATCTTGAAACCTTCAAGATGCCTTGAAACCTTCAAGGACTTTCGCCAAAGAACCTCTTTGGACTTCTGCTCAGGAACCTCCTAAGACTTCAAATCACCTAAGAACCTCTTAGGCGAGCTTGGAAACCTTCCAAGACTTTCACCGCTTGAGAACCTCTCAAGACTTGAAAACAAATTGAATGAATAGAGATGGCTCCAACCCGAAACTCAAGTGTGTATGATTCTTAAAGTATGATGAACAGATGAGTGTGCGGTTGTATGTTTGAGAAAGGATTTTGCAGAGAACGATTTGAAGCTTGGATTCAAAATATAACAGTTTCTCTCTCTAGCTCTATCATTCTCTTTTCTGCGTTTTTCTTCTTTTCTTTCTTGTTCTTCTCTGTGTATTGCTCTGCTATGTTTGGAGAAGAAAAACCAGTTCTTTTATAATGATTCCAGCACACAGGAGGTACGAAAAAGAGGAAAATATCTTGGGACACATCTTGTCCTTTCCAACGAATATATCCAGATATTTTCCAATTTCCAACAACGTTCCAATCTGTCCTTTACTGCTGATTTTAAAATTCCAATTTGAAATTCAAACTTGGTGACAGATGGGCGCTATGAGATAAAAACAAAATTGTCAGCCACACACAGTACTGTAAAACCAGTACAGATATGAAGAGGTGCTAGCAGCGCCATACTGCTGATTATTGTTGAAGAAGATGAACAGTGTTGCCGAGCTTGACGACTGTTCGATCTTGGCATCTGTTCGAGCTTGGGGACATGAGTGACGGATCTGAGCTGAGCTGGCCGAGCTGATCTTTTGGCCAACTGTTTTGCTCTGAGACGGATATGAGCTGAGCTGGCCGAGCTGATCATTTGGCCGACTGTTTAGCTCTGAGCGATAGCTCGGATTGATCACTTCTGAGCACGCATGAGCTTAAGCTGATTTACTACGACTTCATCAACACAACAATCCGATCTTCAGCCTTCCGAACCGAGTGTCGAGAGCACCGAGCTCACTTAGGAATTTTGACTTCTACATCCAACTGATCGGATCCAATTGTCTCAGTCGATGGCCGAGATCAGAGATCAACATACCGAGCTGATTTGATTGTCTTGGACGATATCCGAGATACTTCCATGACCGAGATCCACAATCAATGCTTCAATGAGGACCGAGATCCGAAATCAACACAAAGGGCTGATTTGATTGACTAGGCCGAGCTCCGAGATCAATGCTTCAACTAAGACTCTTGTCATAGCATTCCGAGCTTATTTGTCAATAGCCCTGGCCGAGAACCGAGCTCATCAAAGTAATTGACGGACCGAGCATATTGAGCTGATTCATTCGGCTTCATCAACGTCCGAGATCCGAACAACATCAGACCAACGAGCTTATTCATTTGTCTTCATCAAAACCTTGACCGAGAACCGAGCACATGAAATATTTGTCATCATCAAAACCTTTAATTTAACATTAATAATCCATATAAATGATAAATAATAAACCAATAGTATAAAATACATTGACTTAAAATACACCTATTTATATGTATTAATTTTTTTTCGAGAAGAACTGATGCATTGAATGATTCACTGTCTTTTTTAAGCCTTTTCCACGAAACATTTTAGTACTATTTTTTTAAATTTATTTATTATTTATTACTTTTAGGATTTTAGTTTTAATTTTTCTTAATCAGTTTAATCATCGGTCAATCTCTTTCAATTAGGGACCATGCTTTTATGCTCCAAGAGTAGATATGACAATTGTATCTGGACCCATAGATACCAGCGGGTAATACCCGTAACGGGTCCGGGTTCTAAAACTAAACACACAAATAAATAAGGTCCGGGTTGAAAATTTTTCTTATTCAAACAGGGCGGGTCCAGGTAATGGCGTACCCGAACCCGTAATAAATTACAAAACTGTCATTATATATATAAATATTTTGTGCAATTAGGGAAAACTTAATTCTGTGGCCCATCTCTCTTGAGCACCTAGCCGCCTTCCAGCTACCTCCCTCATCGTCGCTGGTTCACCGGCCGCCGCTGGTTCACTCGCTGCAACTGGATCGAGTCCTTCTCTCCCATCTTCTCATCTCCCTTTCTCTTGAGCGCTCATTCATTCTCCCATCTCCTTATCTACTCTCTCTCCCGTCTCCTCATCTCCCTCCCGCTCCAGCGTTCATTCATTGGCCGACGCTAATTCAAGTCCATTCATCCCGTTGTTGCTGGTTCAGTTCTTGCCGCTGGTAGGCTGGTTGGAGTGTTTGCTACGAGATGTTTGTTGTTGCTCTCTAGGTTCATCTTCCTTAGAACTTTTATTTTTTCTTTTACTTTTTTTAAGATAATGAGTAACCATGAACCCGTTAGTTACCCGCAGATAAGTTTTGTAACAAGTAAAATAAGATATTACACTTCATTTTGAATCTTTTCAATATTGGACATGCCACTTGGCATGTGTGACCCTTACAAATTAAAAAAAAATTATTATATGTTGGCCAAACCTTTTTTTTTTTTAATTTTTAGCAAGTGTTTCAATTTTTTGATATCATCTTAATTTTTATTTCTTTCATTCTTTTCCTTTCTCTTCCTCTTCTAATAATAAAAATCAGTTTAAAAATTCTTTCTCTATGTGACTCAAGTTTGGCACAAGATTGAAGTTATTATTTATTCTTAAGGCAAAACTATTGGATCGATCAATTAAGTTATTTTTAGGTTATAAATTAGTCCTATAAGTTTTTTTCCTTTTAAATAAGTGCTGTAAGTTGTTGTTGTTCAATAAATTAGCGCTTTTCGTCAATCTTTTTCTGTTAATTGACACATGACACCATAAGAAAATTAAAAAAAAATCATTAAGTCATTTTTTAATATGTGATACCATTAGTTGAGTGACATGTGTCACTTAATGAAAAAAATGAACAAAAAAGACAAATTTGTTAGACAACAACAACTTACCAAACTTATTTGAAAAAAAAAAAGTTAAAGAACTTCTTTGTAACCTAAAATAACTTAAGCAAGTAATCTAGTAGTTTGTTTATTCTTAATCACCATCTTATTATTAAAAATCAATCATCTTATTAATTACTACTTTCTTTGTTCCTAAATGTTCCCATTTTGAGAAAATTTACGTTAAAAAAAGTGAGTTAATTTTATTAGTGACATCATAAATGTAAATATTTAATATACGTTTTCAAAATTATTCATATAGTTGCTAATTGCTATTGAGATTCTTAAAAAATGTTGATGGAATGTTTTTGAAAAAAAAGTAAGTGTTATTGAATATTAAAATAAAGTCAAAAATAAGACTAAAAAACCTAAAAGGGTTTTATGTTGATTTTTTTAACTATGTTTATGAACATATGGTCAAGGTTAATCATTACTCGCTACGTTACATTTTTTTTTTTTTTTGCCTTTTAGACTTTTTTTTCATTCCATATATTTTTTTTTTTTTACAATTTCAATGCATAAACATATTTTTTTTCCAATTTTAATCTTTCATTCAATCATTTTTCTTACTCCTCATTAATCCTACTTTTACCTTCTCTTTTATCTCTAAATCATTATACATTAATTGATGGACACACTTACTAAAAAAAATTAAATACTACTACAATTTTCAATAAGAATTAAATATGTACATTTTAGACAAAATATATATAAAACTTACAATAATCAACACTTTATTAATTTGTGTGCCAGATCTAAAAGGCCGAAAGATATGGACCGGAGGAAGTAAAGTTTATAATTAGTTAATGATTTAGGCTTAATTATGTCAGAAGTTCCTGAAGTTTGGAGTACTTTTTCCAAACACCCTTATTTTTTTCAACGTCTGACTCCCCAAGTTACTTTTGGGTTTGTCATATACCCCACCCCTACTACCAATTCTGGCTAATTTTGTTGACATGTAACATCGAAATCCTGATCAGACCTAGGAGGTTAGGCATGTGGTGTTCCGTGGGAGAAGAACTTTTAAAAAAAAAATTAAAAAACTAAAAAATTTAATATTTTTAGTTAAATAAAAAAAATAAAGAAAATCGAAGAGAAAGATTGTCTTCGCCCACGTGGCATCACACGACACCACATGATCAACCTCTTGCATCTGACTAGGATTATAATGTTAAATGTAAGCTAGACTGGCCATAATTGATAGTACCATGATTTAAATCACGGTATTTGGATTTTAAGAAAATTTAAAAAGAAAAGAAAAGGTGCTGGGTTTAGAGTATTGGGCTTCATTAAGTGGTGAGGCCCGATCCACGTTTTAACTCCTCCCACTGCACTGCATACTAAGCAAAAAAAGAAAAAAAAAAAAAAAGAAGAAGGAGAAAGAAAGAAAGAAACAATAGCCTTTCCCTGGAGAAAGAAGGAAGCATATCATCCGAGAAGAAAGGAAGCCTTCCTCCGACCATGAGGTATGTATGTTAGTCTCTTCATCCAACAGTCTCTCTTCTTTTATTTGCTAGCATTGACTGGGTCCAATCCAATAATCCTTATGACCAAACAAAGAAACACCTCACTCAAACCTTAGCTTTCACAAACAATAACATAACAGCATAATAAATACAAGTGGAAAAAATAGTAACAGTAAAGGAAATTCACCTTTTACATCTGTACACACACTACACAAATGCATTTAGTATTTTACCATTTATGATTTCTGACCATGTAAGCATATCTGAGCTGAAAAATGCTCTATTTTTTTTATTCAAACAATTGCATCATACCTCACTATGCAACACTAAGCATATTCAAAGCATGTAAATGTACAAAGGGAGATTAGAGGAACCATAGTGGAGGAAAATCCTAAAATCTTTTTCAGTTACATGGTACGCGGTTCCGGTGATACACGGCATCCGGTTGGTTTGTCACTTATTATTATTATTATTATTATTATAAGATTTTTTTTATAATGAATCCGAATTCGATATGCAGTTCGTAGGGGAGATGAGTGGACCAAACCAAACACCTACCTAAAAACAGACAAAATTAAACACAAGACAAAACTTCCCTTATTCACTAATTTTCTCCCTCACTTAACCCTATAGCCACTCTGCACCATCCTTAAAACACCGAAAACGAAACAAGACAAAAATTCGAGTAAATTGTTGCTTTGGTCCCTGAATTTACACAGCATTTTCACTTTAGTCCCTGAAATTAACAAAAATGCTCTTAGGTCCCTGACTTTGTAAAAAGTCATTCACGTTATTCCCGTTATTCCCTGCTCCTAACCCCTATCAACGGACGTTAACGGAGTGATGACGTGGCGGACGTTAACGGAGTGATGACGTGGCTGATTGAAAGCCTTAAACGACGTCGTTTTTGCGTCCTCGTGGCACTTATAACAGATTAAACTGTCCCGTTAGTCCTATCGGCTGCATATCAGCGTCATGTTCAGCTGCACCAATCCTATGTTTTGAAGCTGAACACTTCAAAATATGCGCACTTCAAAACATGGCACTGATGCAGCTGAACATGAGACTCGTGCAACTGACCATGGCACTGGTGCAGCTGATGGGGCTAACGTGACAATTTACTCCATTATAATTGCACAGGGACGCAAAAACAACGTCGTTTAAGGCCCCCAGTCAGGGACTAAAGTGAAAGTGTTGTGTAAATTCAGGGACCAAAATGACAGTTTACTCAAAAAATTCTCATAACCTTGGTTTGGTTTTGCACAGTAACATTCCAAGCCAGCAGCTTCATCTTCGGGACCAAACAAGAGGCTACACCGAAGAGGATAGTGAGGACGCGCAAAGCATGTACAAATGTTTCTTGAAAACTTGTAGGTCTGTTGCAAAATCTTATGGACATGATATTGCTGAGGATAGCGAGGATGCGCAAAGCATGTACAAATATTTCTTGAAAGCTTGTAGGCCTGTTGCAAAATCTTATGGACATGATATTGATAAGGATAGGGAGGACGCGCAAAGCATGTACAAATATTTCTTGAAAGCTTGTAGGCCTGTTGCAAAATCTTATGGACATGATATTGCTGAGGAAAGTGCCTTTGCCTCTATAAAATACCCTGCTGAAGAAAACGACGCAGAAAATGAGTCAGAGGAGCATGATGATGATAATAGTGTGATGGTGGATCATCAACATAAATGTCCAAAACTCAATGTCGATGAGGGCGGGAATGGAAGTAGTGGCAGTCATTTATTGGCAATTAAGAAAGCTAGCCCTGCTTTATATGCTGCCGTTAATGTGGACACTGAGATGCATGCCCCTGCAGTCTATGCGGTTAAGCGCAGGGGAAGGGGTAGAAAACCAAAAGAAGTTTCAGAACTCCATGTTACTACGAATCCTAATGGTAAAAGCAATCACATGGCTTCAGAGATAGATAAGCATGAACATGCTGGTAAGCGCAGGAGAAAGAGGGCCAAAAGGAATGTTGTTCTTTCAGCTGAAGGTCAAACAATTGATAATGAAATAAAGGAGGAGAGTGAAGATTATGGTTATAATACACCTCAAAGAAGAAGGCCAGTGCACAATCCGGTTGTAAGTATCTAAGGTTGTATGAATTAGACCATTTTGCTTGTATTCAATTTTTGTTCTTTCTTTTATATTATGTATATGCTGTTCTCCTCTAGTTTGATTAAGTTTGTTATATGTGTTGCATCTCAGTTGAATGCAGCAATTTTTTGTGATGATAATAATGATGAAGCCAATTCAATGAAGGATACAGAGTATAAAGAAAAACTCATGCAAGAACTCAACAAGCCTTACTGTCAGGAAGAGTATGATAGACTTTTGAAAGACATTTATGATAGAAAGCCAGCCCAAGGTGAAAAAGTTCTACGTGGGCGTAACATAAGCTATAAGAAAGATTATGCTTCACAGTCTTATCTCGATCATCATATCGGTAAGCATGGTTTATAATTCTGCTCCTTGATATTTGACTTTCTGTATTTGACTATTTGCATGATACTTACTGGAATTAATGTGCCTGTAAATACTTGTCTGTGCTTTTGTCAAGTTACTTTTTCACTGAGTTAGGATCAGTTACCATTATTGATCATGTTCATACATTCATACTAATGAAACATGAACTGCTATTAAAATTCCATACAATATTTGGTCCTACCCAATTTAGTCCTAAAATACATTAGATGGATAATTACTTTTCTCTAGCTCCATTAAATGTTATTTCGGAAAAATAACCCACTCATCCTGCAGATCTTAAAAGGAAAATAGATTCAGCTCGTGATGATCATCCCAAAGTTCTGAATCTCCTGCGTGGATTTTTCTATTGGTTGATGGTAAGTATGTTTTGGTATTTCAGCATCTCAATACAATTTTCTAGTTCTTCATACTCTGCTCAGTTGATAGTATCTGACTCTATGTTGACCTTAAAATATGTAACTTTGAACATTTCATGAAGTGCTATCCTTGGTTCTCATTTTAATTTTCAAGAAAAAACAGAATATATATTGGGATAGTTGAAAAACTCTTTCACCAGTTTTTTAAGCTTCCCGTGCAATCGTAGTGTTCATATGTCTCTTACTGAATTTATGTGTCCTTTAACTCTGTCAAATGTGTATTACAAAACACATGCTTCTATATCTTTGTCCACATTATCATATTTTGCAACACTATGAAACCATTTTTTTTATTTATGCATGTAAGAACACAAAGTCATTACAACAAAACTTGATCTTGATCTAATAGATATATATATATATATATATATATATATATATATATATATATCTTGCCCAAACAAGAGGCATCATCTAAAAATATTGAGTTTTTCTTCTTAGTCATATCATGGAATCAACTAAAGTCAGCTTTCAAAAACTTGCATGGTGGTATTTTATTAAAGACGTGTGATAAGTTAGAAGCTCTATTGTAATGCCTCTTACTGATTTGTAAGTTGTGTGCTCAGAATTCACCACAGGAAAATTCGTTCAAGCCGTGGAGAGTCTCTTTGTGTTTGGATGTGCGGCCAGCCTGCCGCATCAGTAGGAAGTAATCTTTGCTTTTGATTTTCTGTATTGATGTTAGAAGCTTATGCTTAACAAGTTTATCTACTATCTTGTGTATACCACATTATATATACAATTGATGAGAACATCAACTTCAAATCGCATTTACATTCAATTTCTGACTCGGCAAAATATCCAAGTTACAGGTTGAATGTTTTACTGCTATTGAGAAAGTGACCAAATATAGACCTGTTTGTACTGTGGCTTCTTGGCCTGAAATTTTCACTTCTGCATGGATTTACATGAAAGCAATCAAACAATGAAACTTTCACTGCGGCTTCTTTGTTACAGTGAATGCATCATCTTAGCCGAGCTCCATGACCTTACCACGAGGGTACAAAGAAATGTGAAGGAGATTATTTGATTTGTTGAAAGTACACTCAAATCCGTTGCAGTGAAGAACAAAATGCCAGTGTTTGTCTACTACTCTAATCTCTTGAAGGGACCACGAGTTTTCATCCTATGATGGACAATCCTCCCACAATTTGTTTAAGGTTTTGGAGACCTCCAATGCCTCCATAGACTCTTCCTTTGGAGTTGGTGACCGGCAGGAAGAGTACACATACACGGGGCCAGCATGAGTGTGAAACACGGCAAGGGTGTATTTTCATTTTGAAACACTTCCCACTTCTTCTCCAATATATATCATCATAGTGAACCATAGCAGACTACCTGAAAGAATTACCATCACCTGTCTTCATACTAATACATCA
Organism: Crotalaria pallida; assembly: GCA_037953625.1. Classification (NCBI taxonomy): domain Eukaryota; kingdom Viridiplantae; phylum Streptophyta; class Magnoliopsida; order Fabales; family Fabaceae; genus Crotalaria; species Crotalaria pallida. Next base: position 138,517,962 of record CM075650.1, on the reverse strand, counting down.
ACATTAAACTAGAGGTGGCATTCGTGCTACCCGCCGTGCTCGTTGTAACACCCCAAATTTTTAAATCTTGATTAATAAAAGTTAATTATAAAGTTATTTTATAATTAATTGCTTTAACTTTGTTCTTTGATTAATTATGTAAGGGGAAAGCTATTCGTACACTAGTTAGAGTTTAAAGCATGCGATTTTATATATAGAGCCACCAAGAGGTTCTAAAGAGCTTAGTTGAAATAGGTTTTCGGTTTTGAGACCAAATTGTGCTCTATGATTGATTTGAGCAAGTTTCTTTGGATGCATGCATGGTGTTTAGATGCTGAAATAATGAAATAATTGAGTATATAATTAATGATTTGATATCATGTGTTGTTGATTTAGTGGTTTTTATGCATAATTGAGTATGTAAATGAAATCTCTATGAAATGTGTTGATTTCAGTGATTGAACATGTTTGTTTGATGATGATATTGTTCTGTTTAAACTTAGTTTGGGTTAATTTAAGGTGGAATCGAAAATGGTATGTGAAAACCTCATTTTTAGTGTTCTGTTGTCATAGACAATCGATTATCACGATGTGACAATCGATTGTCATAATTAAAAATTCTGAAAATTACTATTTTTAATTTTAATTCTTTAAATTATACCTTAATTAATTACATGGTAAGTAAATATATTCGAAAATGTCTGATTTAATATTTTATGATTTTTTTTAATAAATCATAAAATGCACTTTGATTATTTAATGATAACGTTGAAGCTTTGTAACATGTGGTGGAGAATGAAAGCTTCCTTGAGAAGCTTTGAGAATGAGTGGTTGAGAGGGAACCAAGTATGACGCACACGCCTGGGCGAGGAGAATGGTGCGCCCGGGCGCGGAAAACGCTGTGAGAGCCATCTGTCTTGGCTCTGGTGCTCGGCCCAAGCTCGGTGTGTTATGAATCTGACCAAATCGTGGCCGATGCTCGTAACTGAGTTCTAACTAGTCGGCGTACGATCGAATAGATCGGGCTGGAGTCATGGGAACTGCGTTAGGAACTCAATGCTCGGATCCCTGGAAGCACCTGCTCGGAATGCGTCGATAAAGTGAAATGCTCGGCGCGTGGAGGCCGAGATATCTTGTCGTCGGTGCAAGATCGGTTTAGCCTCTAATGAGATGCTAAGAGAGTGAAGGCTGAGATGCCTTGGCGTCGATGTGAGGTCGGTGTGGCCTACCGAGGGTCGGTAAGAGATCGAAGTTATACTCGGTTTACACAAGGCGACTTGTTGTAGCCTACGGGATATTGCTGAGGTAGGTGCGTATAATCGTCCGTTGCGAATCGTCTCGATATGATCGGCTTCTCATTGCCAAAGGTTGTCAAACGAAACGAGGTCGATTTCCATGAGCTTGGTGCTACTGATGAGCTTGGTGTTAACTGGTCGTTTCTCATGAACTCATGGCTACATGTTCGGTTCTCATGAGCTCGGTGATAACTGTTCGGTCCAACGTCCTTTAAACCCGAGAAGACTGGTTACTGCTTTAGATCAGCTGACATGAGACGGCTCGTTGTGGTCGTCTGATTACTGACGAGGGGTGAGAGACGAAACGAGGTCGGCTTATGACTCTGAACCTCGCTTTTGGTGAGCTAAGATAGAATTTGGTCGGGTCGAGGTCCGAGCCACTACACTTAAACCCGCTTGTTCTTTGCTAAGGCTTAGCTACCTCACATAACGATTGTAATCGATTAACACCCCACGGTAATCGATTACATTAACAGATTGTTACATACTGATGGCTTTTAACTCTGGCACACTTCTCAACTCCTATACTCGTTTTGGCTATGATTACTCTAATCAATCCTAGCTTATTCTTAGGGTTTCCATTAGCTTGACTTCGACTTATTCTCATTAGGCTTGGATTTAAAATTCGGGATGTTACACATTGATAATATTATTTATCATTCATGAGTTAATTACGATTGACTTATGAGTTATAAGTAAAAATAATCCATATAAATGATAATTAATAAACCAATAGTGTAAAATACATTGACCTAAAATAAACTTATGTATTTATTTTTTTTTTCTAGAAGAACTGCTGCGTTGAAATGGTTCACTGTCTTTTTTAAGTCTTTTCCCTAAAACATTTTTGTACTATTTTTATTTAAATTTTTTTTTTAGAGAAAATAGTATATGCATTGATAGTGTAAATATTTTTTACACTATGAGAATAACATACATGGTTAATGAGTTAAAAATGACCGACTTACAAGTAAAAGTAATGCATATGGATGGTGGATGATGCATGGATAGTGTAAAATACTTTATACTTCCGGTGCACATTTATTAAACTCTATTTTTTATTGCTTTTAGGATTTAAGTTTTAATTTTTCTTAATCGATTTAATCATCGATCAATCTCTTTCAATCAGGGTCCATGCTTTTATGCTCCGGGAGGCATCCCAAGCTTAGGATGCTTTGGTAGGAAGCAAGTCATGTGTGTTGTTAACTATTGGATGAACAATCCACTTTATCGAAGGTTGAGATTTATTTTTTTTGTTTTTTTTCCTGTTTGCATATTGTTCTAAGTGAGGGAAAAAAAAAAAAAAGAATGCCCTCCTTTTATATACTTTATTTGATTTTTTTTTTAGAATTGAATATATATAAGATTTTTTAAGAATTGTTTTGACCTATCTATATGTAAGATTTTATCTCAATTTTCATTAAGAGTTAATTATTATTTTTTTCCCCGAAAACGCCATTATTAAATGAACACATTTTAGAATACAAATAACAATTGTAGAAGGTGGGATGAAAAAATATATTAAATATTTACTTTTCCAATACTATTAACAAAATTATAACTCACTTTCTTGATATATGTAAATTTCTCCAAAAATATCTTACATTTAAGACAAAAGGGAATAAAAAAATGGATTTTCTTAAGAGGCTAAAAAACGTTGTGTTTCATTGAAAAACTAAATCTTAAATGTTGAAAAGATGATGAGTTTAAATTTTTAAGGCTTTGTTACCCGTACCACTTATAAAACTCTTATCCTCATTAGAATTGAGGTTAAGCAATCCATAAAATTACATTTTCCTTCTGTTCTGTTGTAGAACGTCTAGTACTTGAACTAAGCGGTCAAGTGTCCAGTATTCTACGGTTTGCTTTCAGACTGCAGATAGGCACCCTGATTTCCAGGATACCAGCTCTATTGTCGTTCTTAGTTTGGGGGGTGGTGTGTGTGTTTGTGTGAGATTGAAGGATACATACCTGGTTATCCTCTGTTTGTTTATATAAGCAGATTTCCTCACCGTTGGGTTTCCTTCCTCATCAATGGGGCGACCGAATTACTGCTAACGGTAAGTGATAATGGTCTTTATTGGAGAGTTGATGCTCATCATGATATTGGAATCCAAGGTATTCAGGCTTAATGGCTTTGTCTTCTGAATAACCGTCATACCGGTTTCGCGAGGTAAGGAATCCTATGTCAGTCAACGAGAAGTCTTCTTCTCCACCAGTTTGGAGGAATAGAGGATTTGGGCCACTAATGGGCCTCTTATACCGGTAATCCGGTTTCAAGGGTTACTGGGCTACTAAAGAACCTTTTATGTTGAGAAACTGATTCGATAGGAGCATGGGCCCTTATAAGACCCCCAAATCCGGTAAACCGGTTTTATGACCTCCAAGTCCCTTACAGGGGCCTTTATAGCCGATAAACCGGTTTAATGAAGTATTCTCCTAAATCCGGTCCATAACAGTTGCCCCCCAGACCATGGTTTATAATTATGAACCTTGGTTTTATTGTTTTCATGAGAAGTAGCTCAATTAGAAGCTTAACCGGTTTTGTGAAGCGTTCGAGCCTCATATCATCACACCGGTAATTCCTCTAAATATACCTCCTTGCCGGTTTAAGTTCGTCAAAAAAAGCTGGGTCCTGATGAACCTCTTCTCTTTTCGCATTACTGAAGGATTTAAGACAGATGCTCCGATACTCCGGTTAACCGGTTTAACGCGGTATCTTTACGCTCTCTTGATTTTTTGGTAAGCCGATTTTCTATCGTTTTAATATCTGACACCGATTTAATTGGCCTCAAATAGGGCTTTGCAATACTTGTGCATTAAAGGGAAAAACCGGTAAACCGGTTTACATTGGTTTCGACTTTCTTTGAAGCCTCATAAAGCTGGTATACCGGTAAACGGGAAAGGACTTGGGTTCTTGAAGAACCTTGCCGCTAAACCGGTAAACGTGTCCTTATTTGGATAATTTGCAGTATTTTCGGTATACCGGTTTCTCCACGTACATGTCATTCAAATTTTCTGGATTTATACAAGCATTATTTCTCAGAAATGAACTTTCTTCTCTTCTTTATGAATGAAAAAGTATTGCCTTTATTTAAACGTGCTCAAGTCTGGTATTCAATTTGTGCCCATACTTGGTAGACATTTGGTAATTTCTCTTCTAGCCAGCGAAGGAAATTCCTTTTAACCTTATTAGACTCCGAAAGAAGTCTAACAGTAGTCTTACCATCAGTACATGGGTGGTGTCTCTTATTGATTTTTAGGACATCCTCTTACCCATTTCACTCCCTACAAGGTGGCTAGCCAAATAGGTGGTGTACTTAAGTTGGTCTTATTAATTTCCATAGGATTGGAAAATCCCCTCGAAGTTGGACTTTTGAGCGTTGATTTTGTGAGTTTAGACTGATGTTTCCTCACAAGTCCAAACCGTTAAACCGGTTTGTCATTGTATTAAATGTCCGAACTACACTACTAAACCGTTAAACCGGTTTTGTGGAGTTAAACGACGTTAAACCGTTTAATCGGTTTATGTAAACTATGTTTTATATTGCACTTCTAAACCGTTAGTTCGGATTAATGGCGATAAAAAGAACTCAACAAATGCCAACTGAAATTCTTGTTTATTATAGCATCAAATCTTTATAACCGAGAAAGCATTCACACTGACTAAAGACAACAGTGGCTCAAAAGGCCTTATTGGAATTGAAATATCCTAAAAACTGCTTTCTCTTATCAATCCACTCAGAAGGGGGTTTTCAATTGTAGTAGATTCGAAGTCTAGCTGCATTCCAAGGATTTTTTATCCTGAATCTCCTCTCTCAGCCTCCTTCTCCTTACCAAATCCTCCAGGGACGTAATTATCCTGGGCCCTCTGATATTCCTCAAGATTGATGTACTTCTCTGCCCTTTTCATGACTTCATCCATGGTTCTAATCTTGAACATTACCAAATGATCAGCAAATTCACTAGGTTTCAAAGCCCTCATCAGCAAGTGAAGTGCCACAGAGGTTTCAATGTCACTGGTAGACAAATATTCTGAATTGAATCGAGTGAGGAAGTCCCTTAGTGATTCGTCTTTTCCTTGCTTAATCTGAGACAGGTGATGTTCATATTTCGGTTGTGCCTTACTGGTGGTGAAATGACCCAGAAACTTTGCTGCCAAATCCTTCCAACATTTGATAGAGTTGGGTTCCAGCTTTGAATACCATCGTAACGCCGCTTTGTTCAGGGTCAAGGGAAAAATGCGACACTTATACGCATCTTTAGCCCCCTGACAGGACATTACCACCAGAAAACTGTCAATATGTTCCTGTGGATCTGAGTTCCCAAAATATGGATCTACATTGGCTGGAGCTTTGAGATTTTCAGGCATGGGGAAAGCCATTATGCTTTCAGAAAACGGGTGGTCTTTTTCTTCAGGTTCTTCAACCAGCTCCACCTCATTTCCTTTGCCAACGCCTGATTGGGATGTTCCTTTCCTCAACTCTTTCAGCAACTTGTCCTGCTCATCTAACCGCTTACTCAAACGAGCCAGCTCTGTCTCCACGCTTGCTTTCTCTGCGAGCACCCGCCAGATGACCCCTTACTCTCATGTCGGGAATGCGAAGGGCTTCCTCCTCTGGTGGGGGGCCTCTGTCGCGATTTCTCCTGTTCATGATGAGAAGGTTCCTCTTGTCTCGAACGCTCTTGCTCTGCCCGTCTTCTTCCTTCGCTTAACCGTTTCCTGAGGTCCTTCTGACGAGAAGGTGTTTGTTCTCCGCTCGGGTTTTTTCTTAATTCCAGCGCACTGTGGTGGCTGGGTTCAGCACGTTCTCCCTGTGACCGGTTATCCATCTCTTTCACAAAAGTGGTGGGAATAAGTTTGCCGCTCCCACTGTGGTCGCCAATGTTCTGTTGTAGAACGTTTGGTACTTGAACTAAGCGGTCAAGTGTCCAGTATTCTACGGTTTGCTTTCAGACTGCAGATAGGCACCCTGATTTCCAGGATACCAGCTCTATTGTCGTTCTTAGTTTGGGGGGTGGTGTGTGTGTTTGTGTGAGATTGAAGGATACATACCTGGTTATCCTCTGTTTGTTTATATAAGCAGATTTCCTCACCGTTGGGTTTCCTTCCTCATCAATGGGGCGGCCGAATTACTGCTAACGGTAAGTGATAATGGTCTTTATTGGAGAGTTGATGCTCATCATGATATTGGAATCCAAGGTATTCAGGCTTAATGGCTTTGTCTTCTGAATAACCGTCATACCGGTTTCGCGAGGTAAGGAATCCTATGTCAGTCAACGAGAAGTCTTCTTCTCCACCAGTTTGGAGGAATAGAGGATTTGGGCCACTAATGGGCCTCTTATACCGGTAATCCGGTTTCAAGGGTTACTGGGCTACTAAAGAACCTTTTATGTTGAGAAACTGATTCAATAGGAGCATGGGCCCTTATAAGACCCCCAAATCCGGTAAACCGGTTTTATGACGTCCAAGTCCCTTAAAGGGGCCTTTATAGCCGATAAACCGGTTTAATGAAGTATTTTCCTAAATCCGGTCCATAACACCTTCTAAAACATTTTTGTTAGGATTTACTATAACCACAAAATAAGATATTACACTTCATTTTGAATCTTTGCAATATTGGACATGCCACTTGGCATGTGTGACCCATACAAATAAAAAATAACGTTTTATTATGCTTCCCAAACCGTTTTTTTTTCAAAAAAAAAAAATTTAGCAAGTGTTTCAATGTTTTTTTTTGTCCATGACCGGAGTGTTGATTGGAGCCAAAAATATGATGTTTTTGAGTGATAATTTACCCTCTTTCTTAGTGATTTTGGCTTGTTTCTCAAGTAATTGTTAAGAGAAGATTGATTTTATCTACTAATGACGAGCAACGAGATCTTTGTGGATTTTGTGCCTTTTTGGTTCTTAATTTCAGGTTTTGGCGCTTAATTTGTTGAAATTGGAAAAAGGAAAAAAGAAGCAAGTAAACCTTGAAGTTGGAACTGAGAAGGCAGGTTTGATGGTTAAGATGCTATGCACGCCCAAGTGTGGGTGCACAAGACCAAGAAATGGGGTCAAAAGAGCAAAAGCAAGGATCTGCTGAAGTTACCGTCGCGCGCCCAGGCGCAGCTCTTTGCGCCCAAGCGCAGGCCATCACGCTCAAGCGCACGTCGTCAGTATTGGTGGATTTAATCATATCTTTTCCAGATTTGATAGGAGATTAGTTTTTATCCTTTTAAATAGACACACTCTAAGTTAGATAAAGAACGATTTTTTGACATATCAGAGGATTGAGAACAAGGTTTTGAGCTTTTTGCGAAGAACACGGAGATTAGAGGCAAGGATTAGTGGTAATTATGTCACTCTTTATCACTTTTATTGTTTTTCTTCTCCCCATTATGAACTAAACTCTTCTTTGGGATGTAGGAGTAGATGAACATGGAACCTTGTTAATGTTTATGCAATGAATTGATTTTGTTTTTCCATTATAAATTCTGTGTTTGATTATATTTTTATTGTTGTTCGTGAATGTGCGCAGTTCATGACTTAGGAATCCTAATTTAATAGACATATTAATTTGGGATTATGCCCAATGATCAAACAGTTCAATTGCATAAGGATAGACATATTTCTTATGAATTGGATAATTTTTACAAGTTTTGATTGAACTTAATTAAGGGTTAGGTTTTAAGGCTCTCTTGAGACATCATTGGGAGATTAATCTCTAAAATATGGAAACGTTCTAAGACATTAGGCGTTTCCTACCTTTGCAAAACAAATTCAGAATTTAGGAAAACAATTCAATTTGTTGTTAAACGTTTTAGGAACCTTCATCGAAACTACGTCCCGCTTTTTCCCTTTGTTCAAGAATCGTTTTATTCATTTATTTTAATTTAAGTAAATCAACAATTTCTCAATTAATTGAATTTTAATTTAAATTTCATTTAGTAACTACGAATAGGTGAGAATTATTAGAATCAATTTCAGTCCTCGTTGGGAACGATACTCTATTTATCACTTTATTACTTGTACGATCTGGTGCACTTGCCAGAATCCCAACAAGTTTTTGGCGCCGTTGCCGGGGACTAAAATTAGATTTTAATAATTTTCGGTACTTTTTAGTAGTTACTTAGTGGAATCATTATGTAACATGACTTATTCTCATGATGACATAGAATTTATCAAATTTATTTTGTCGTCACCTACTCCATCCTGTTTTGCACAAAATATTTTTGATGAGATTAAAGTTTTTGATGGTCTTTTAGAGGAGGTGGTACAAAAATCTTCTATTACGGAAGATCAAAGTGCTCCCTTTTCTAAACCCATAGAAAAAGAAGAAATTGTGCATGATGAGATTGAGGAAGTGAAACAAGATAAATTGAATAATGGGATGAGTTTAGGGGTTGAATTAAGGTCCACTTTGCATGATGAATTTTCTGCTCTTGCTAAATGTATTGGATTGCATGAATATGTGGAACCCTCAAAAAATTTTCCTTCAATTTACCCCTTAAATTTTTATGACTTCCCTGATGCTCATGATGATGATAAGCCATTGTTCTCCTTTTCAGAGCCTGAAAAGGCAACCTTGCTAAGCCATGGAGTTTACACTTTCATAGACTCCATGCATGATGAAAAAGACAAGCACCATATGATGATGCTTGGAGTGAAAAATGCACCATTTGACCCGGGAGGGTTTAAAACTATTTTTAAACATTTGCTCCAACATCATCCGTGCATATTTCCATGGGATCCAGGAATAACTTGTTATTGCTGCATAACATGGAAGTTGTGCTATAGGATTTGGGATCCTGGTGGATTCTCCTTAGTTTTGTAGTAGTGTAGGATTTAAATTTTTAATTAGGAGATTGAATAAAGAGTTTAGAGTTTTCTATATGTAACTGCTAATGGGGTGCTTCAAGCACTATTTTTAGTTGTTCATGTGACACAGGTGAATAAGTTTGGGGGAGTCTCCTCCATGGTGCATCAAGAGAGAATGCTGTGCTACAAAGGGAAGTCTCTAACTCCTTACTTTTGTTTTTAGTTTTTAATTTTTATTTTGTAGTTTAGGATAGATTTGTTGCTTGAGGACAAGCCACATTCTAAGTTTGGGGGAGGGTAACAAAATAAAAATTTTGATGAACTTGATTTCTCCCCTGGCTTTGTGTTGGTTTGTGTCCTGGCATGAGTAGGCACTAATTCTAGGTGTTAGATTTGTCCCTTTGATAGGTGTAAATGCTTGATTGTGATTTCCGACTTGTTTTACCCAGATACTAATTGGATTTAGCTTTGAAATTTCTTTTGAAAATTAGTTGTTTGGCAAACTTGTTGTGAATGATTGATTAGTGAATTGACCTTAACCAGTTAGATTTTGAGCCTATACACTTGAAGGAGTAATGTTTAATGAATATTGTGATGAAACTCCTATTTCTTTCATGAGTGTTGTTCGCTTTGATTGTTTGTTCTAGAACTTGACTTGTGACCTTTTCAAAATTGACAATTAATTGCATGCATGAACATGATTAAGGCACTTAGGTTTGTGTTTTTGTGGCCTTCAACATATTTTTGAGACATAATGATCCCTTAGTTTCCCAATTTGAGCCTGATGAGATATAATGATTTTCTTTGGTACCCTACATAAATTGAATTATTCTTGTGAAGTACCTTTGAATTTATGAATGAGCAATTAAGTGGAATGTTAGAAATTGGTGGAAGTGTAAGTGCTGAAAATTTGATGTTTCTATTTCTCTTCAAAAAAAAAGAAAAAGAAAAGGGAAACAAATGAGCTGAGTTGTGTTTGTGTAACCACTTTCATTGCTCATTTCATGAGTCAAAAGGGAAGATTCGTGATTTTATTAAAATAAGCCCTTTGTGTTATCATTTGCTTCTTTTATCCCACCTGACACTTTTAGCCATGGCCCCATTACAACCAAATTAAAGACCTTTTGATTTGTGCGTGTTGTCAATAATTCAGTGGAGATATAGGTCTATAGTCAAGCTTATGGTAACATGCTTTCATTGTTTGAACTTGAGTGAATTGATAAATATTACCCATACACATGAGAGATGTTGTGAGATAATGTGGTCACTAATCTTTTATTCACTTTGAGGTTGTCTTATCAATTGGTTTTCATTAAGGTGATCTGCTAGTGAAGAGAGGAATCTTGGGTAGGTGAGTCGGAGTTTATGATTGAGTTGCTATGTCTTGATTGGGGAGGATTTGAGGCCCTGAATTTTTGTTTTACTTTTGCCTGGGACATGCAAAATGTTAAGTTTGGGGGAGTGATTGGAGCCAAAAATATGATGTTTTTGAGTGATAATTTACCCTCTTTCTTAGTGATTTTGGCTTGTTTCTCAAGTAATTGTTAAGAGAAGATTGATTTTATATACTAATGACGAGCAACGAGATCTTTGTGGATTTTGTGCCTTTTTGGTTCTTAATTTCAGGTTTTGGAGCTTAATTTGTTGAAATTGGAAAAAGGAAAAAAGAAGCAAGTACTAAAACCTTGAAGTTGGAACTGAGAAGGCAGGTTTGATGGTTAAGATGCTATGCACGCCCAAGTGTGGGTGCACAAGACCAGGAAATGGGGTCAAAAGAGCAAAAGCAAGGATCTGCTGAAGTTACCGTCGCGCGCCCTGGCGCAGCTCTTTGCGCCCAAGCGCAGGCCATCGCGCCCAAGCGCAGGCCATCACGCTCAAGCGCATGTCGTCAGTATTGGTGGATTTAATCATATCTTTTCCAGATTTGATAGGAGATTAGTTTTTATCCTTTTAAATAGACACATTCTAAGTTAGATAAAGAACGACTTTTTGACATATCAGAGGATTGAGAACAAGGTTTTGAGCTTTTTGCGAAGAACACGGAGATTAGAGGCAAGGATTAGTGGTAATTATGTCACTCTTTATCACTTTTATTGTTTTTCTTCTCCCCATTATGAACTAAACTCTTCTTTGGGATGTAGGAGTAGATGAACATGAAACCTTGTTAATGTTTATGCAATGAATTGATTTTGTTTTTCCATTATAAATTCTGTGTTTGATTATATTTTTATTGTTGTTCGTGAATGTGCGCAGTTCATGACTTAGGAATCCTAATTTAATAGACATATTAATTTAGAATTATGCCCAATGATCAAACAGTTCAATTGCATAAGGATAGACATATTTCTTATGAATTGGATAATTTTTACAAGTTTTGATTGAACTTAATTAAGGGTTAGGTTTTAAGGCTCTCTTGAGACATCATTGGGAGATTAATCTCTAAAATACGGAAACGTTCTAAGACATTAGGCGTTTCCTACCTTTGCAAAACAAATTCAGAATTTAGGAAAACAATTCAATTTGTTGTTAAACATTTTAGGAACCTTCATCGAAACTACGTCCCGCTTTTTCCCTTTGTTCAAGAATCGTTTTATTCATTTATTTTAATTTAAGTAAATCAACAATTTCTCAATTAATTGAATTTTAATTTAAATTTCATTTAGTAACTAAATAGGTGAGAATTATTAGAATCAATTTCAGTCCTCGTTGGGAACGATACTCTATTTATCACTTTATTACTTGTACGCCAGAATCCCAACAAGTGTCCACCGCCGACCGCAGTAACTAATCTCCTCGCTGGCTTGTAAGAAGTGTTTCAATGTTTTGATAACATGTTAATTTTTTATTTGCTTCATTCTTTTCTTTTCTCTTACTCTTCCAATAATAAAAATCCGTTTAAAAATTCTTTTGTCTAACTGACTCCAGTTTGGCACAATATTGAAGTTATTATTTATTCTTAAGGCAAAACTATTGGATTGATCAATTAAAATATTTTTAGGTTATAAGTCAATTTTATAATTTTTTTTTTGGTTTTAAATAAGCGTCGAAAGTTATTGTTGTTAAATAAATCACTGCTTTCCGTCAATCTTTTTCTGTACGTGACACTAAAAGAAAACTAAAAAAAAACTCATTAAGCCATTTTTTTTAACATGTGGCACCATTAGTTGACTGACATGTGTCACTTAACGAAAAAATGAACAAAAAGGACGAATTTGTTAGACGACAACAACTTACTAAACTTATTTGAAAAAAAAAGATTAAAGGACTTATTTGTAACCTAAAAATAACTTAAGGAACTAATCTAGTAGTTTCCTTATTCTTAATCACCATCTTATTATTAAAAATCAATCATCTTATTAATTACTATTTTCTTTAGTCCAAAATGTTAGACCATTTAGAGAAAATTTATGTTAAAAAAATGAGTTAATTTTATTAGTGACATCATAAATGTAAATATTTAATATACCTTTTCAAAATTATTCATGTTATTGTTATTGAGATTCTTAAAAAATGTTGACTTAATATGAATGTTTTTGAAAAAAAAAGTAAGTATTATTAAAAATTGAAATAACGTTTTAAAAATAAGACTAAAAAAACCCAAAAGGGTCTTATGTTGATATTTTTTAACTATGTTTACGAACATATGGTCAATGTTACTCATTACTCTCTCGGTTCTATATTTTTTTTTATTTTTTAGTTTTTTTTTTCATTTCACACCTTTTGTCATTTTACAATTCTAATGCATAAATATATTCTTTTTTCAATTTTAACCCTTCATTCAATTTTTATAATCTTTCTCATTTCTAAATCATTATATATTAATTAATGAACATACTTACTAATAAATTATAATATTTCTTATTTCTTTCTCGTTCCTAACGGTTTTGATATACTCAGCCCTAAGGGCTGAGTTTAAGTCATTAATAACATTCCTAAATCATTAAAGTTTCCTAATTAATCTATGCTCATTTATTAATTTTAATAATGCAATGTCTTATTTTTATTCTCCTACTAACTCCTACCAAAACCAGTTTTTAAAATTCCAATGTTTACCTTCTCTGTTAACATGACTTTCTATCTAAGTGTACAGAGCACAAGTTTCCATTGAACTCCATCCTTCTCATCTCACGCAAACCCATAACCAAATAATGGGTTATATGAACTCCATTGAAGAACAAAAATCACGCAGCAAAAAAATATTCCTAAGACACGAAACAAATTCGCTATAAGTCTCGCGCCTCCACCTTCACTAAACAAAGTGAATCACCGCCCCTCATTATTGTCCTCCTAAAATCAGGACTACTGGAGCATATTTCCTGAGAGGTTCGTATTTGGGTTTTCTCCTCTCATTTTTTTTTTATTTTTTTATAAATTCCCAAATTTTATTTCTTTCAGTTTTCCAAATCATTTCACTCAAGCCCAGTATCTAATTATTTGAACAACAACGAAACTCATAACACAATATCTTCTTACGGCTTCTCTTATACCCATTGGATTTTCTCATTCTTTCTCATTTAGGTCTTTCAAGGTATGCATGCAATCTCTTTCAATTTTTATTTTTGACACTGTTAGTTCCTTCACTATTTTACAAATAGACCAATAATTAACTTTTCCCTTTTTTGTTTGTTATTATTGTGAGTTGATTTTGGCTAGGAATTTAGTTTTTCCCTTTTTTGTTATTATTGTGTGTGTTGATTTTGGCCAGGAATTTAGTTTTTCCCTTTTCGCTGCTTTTTTTATTATATTGTGTGTTATATATGAGTTTACAGGTTTGATATTAATGACTGGTTTCGACTTGAACATCCCTCCAGTCGAAGAGGAAGACGATGAACCTTTTATTGGTCAAACCTTTGGTAGCCAAGAGGAGGCTTTTGTGTTCTACAACAACTATGCCAAACATCATGGCTTTGTGGCTCGCAAAGATTGATCCGATACAAGAAATGGCAAGACCGTGAGACGTGATTTTTGTTGCCATCGTCAAGGTAAAAACCCTTTGAAATTAGTTAACCCATTAACGCAACAGAGAAATAGGGAATCTTGTAGATGTAATTGCAATGCCCATATGCAAATTACTCTAAAAAGATGTGTCGATATATTTCCAGAAGAGTGGCATGTTACAAAGTTTATTAAAGAGCATAATCATAATTTGTTGTCATCCGATGAATTGCGTTTTCATCCGACAAATCAAAATATCAGTCTCGAGGATGAGAAACAAATTTTAATGTAAAAAGAAGGTGGAATACCAGTTAGACAAATTATTCGTGTTATGGAGCTTCAAAAAAATATCAAACCTGGTGAGCTTTCATTTATTGAAAGAGATGTTCGTAATCTTTTTGGTAGAGTTAAGATAATTTTTGGAGCCAATGATGCTATGAGTCTTATTAAATATATGAAAGATAAAAATGAAGAAAATGTGAAATTTCAATTTACATTCACTGTGGATAGTGAAGGGAGGTTGGAACACTTATTTTGGTCTCCTGCTAATTGTTTTGATTGGTATGAAAAGTATGGTGATGTAGTTGTCTTTGACACCACTTACAAAGTAAATGCATATGACATGCCATGTGCTATTTTTGTTGGCTTGGACAATCATGGAAAGACAATCTTATTTGGATGCACACTTCTTCGGAATGAGACAACGTCTACTTTCAAGTGGTTGATGAAGTTATGACTTTGAATGTTGGTTCTTTTCATATTTTGTCATGTGTCATATTTTAACATAGTCCATTTTTGTCTTATTTATTATGTAAAACAAAATTTTGTTACTATGATGAGGAAACCACCAAATACTATCATAACAGACCAAGATCCTTGGATGTCTGAAGCAATTGCTAGTGAAATGCCAACTACAAAACATAGCTTTTGTATATGGCACATAACTTCAAAATTTAGTTGTTGGTTTGCAGCTTGTCTTGGTCAAAACTACCAAAAATGGTGTGCAGATTTCTATATGTTATATAAGATGAGCTCTCCTGAAGAATTTGAGCATGATTGGCCCATTGTTGTTGAGAAATACAACTTGCAAGATAATAAACATGTTCAAGGTTTGCATAAAATTAGACATTTTTGGGCATCGACTTACCTTCGTGATTACTTTTTTGGAGGGATGATAACCACAGGAAGATCTGAGAGTGTTAATGCATTTGTAAAGAGATTTGTTTCTTCTTATACATGCTTGAAGGATTTTGTGAAGCAGGTTGGTTTTTCGTAAACAATCCTATTTTAGTTTATCTTAAAAATAAAGCATTGAACCTACAAATTTATAACTTCCATTTGTTCATATTTTAGGTCGATATTGCTATCGAAGAAATTAAGAATGGAAGGACATATAAAAAGATGGCGGCTACACTTAGACCCACATCCATGAAAACAAAGTCCCCATTGGAAGAACAAGCTTTTAAAGTCCTGACACCATATGCTTTTAAAAAGTTTCAAGAAGAATTTGAAATGACATGTCAGTATTCAGTTCTTCAAGCTGAAGGTAATGAGTTCATTTTAAACCATTTTGAAGCTAGAAATAATAGAAACTATAGAGTTTTCTGGGATAGAAGGAAAGCATCATGCAGTTGCGAGAATTTTGAATTTTGGGGCATACTTTGTCGTCATATATTGCGAGTTTTTCTTCATCAAGATTGTTTCAAGATTCCAGCTTTTTATTTGCTTATGCGTTGGAGTTCTGATGCATTGCAAATTAGTAATTTTGGTTACCAACAAGTACCAAGGGATGATGCAATTGATATGGAACAAGAACTTTTATTCAAAGGCAATGAATCTACAGATGGACAGAATATATTGTGTCCCCCAAAATCGAAAACGAAAGGTCGCCCTAAGAAGAAGCGGGATAGGAGTGGAAAAGAACTGTCTCAGAAGCAAACTAAATGTTGTTCTATTTGTAAAGAGCGTGGTCACACAAAAACCTGTAAAATCAAATCTCCGATTAAGGTGGATTAATTTTGATGATGACAATGTAATTAAATTATGGACTTAATTTGAAGAATGCAAGCTCAACAATAAATAAGATCAAGTGCTTAGTTTAATTATTCATTCTCATTTATTCTTAATGTATTTTATTTTATTTATGAGAGTGGGTAGTTTAGGTTTTTATTCTCACATAAGGTCAAATGATATTCATGCATGAAAGGTTGAGATTAAAACCAATCAGACTTGAGAAGAGAATTGAAAACAATGTTAGAAAACTTAATTTTTCCAACATTGACCAATTCACTCGAGTGATTCTCAATTCACTCGAGTGATTTATGAATTTTCAGTAATATAGCCGTTGGATAAAGTAAAAGGCAGCACTATCAGAGTTGACCACAAAACACTCGAGTGATTTAGGTCTGACAGCAAATTTTTTAAACGTTAGAAGAGGACAAAAAGGAAGAATAACTTGGTTTTTCCTCCCTTTGTGTCCCCTCACTTATATTCTGAATAGTGGCCATGATCCCAGGAGAACAAGCTCACACTCTTTCATTGATTCTCTCTCTCTCAAGTGTTAAAATCATTTTCTCTCTCTAAACTCAACCAAGCATTCATCTTTATTATTTGTCTTAGTGAGTTAAGAGAGTGTGCTTCATTTGTAAGAGAATTATTTGTTGTAAAATTCTCAAACACTCAAACACTTTAGCTTGTTTAGAAAATCTTGGTGAGGTATCCAAGTACTTGGTGAGGTATCCAAGTTCTCAAGCCTTGGGAGGTTCTGAAGCACAAAGACTAAGAGGATTCTTAGCTTGGTGGGCTCTTGGAGTTTCCAAGGAGCTTAAGAAGAAGGGACTCTTCATCACCAAATCAAGTTGGGGTAGAAATTTCAAGAGTTTGGTACACTCTTGAAAAGGGTTAGGATTGAGTGAGGAATCTCAATTTATCCTTGTAATTTCTAACAATTTGATTACTAGTAGAAACTCCTAAGTTGATTAGGGGGACCGGATTAGCACTCTAGATTGAGTGTGAACCAGGATAAAATTGGTGATGTCTCTCTCTTTTATAGCTTTCTTAGTTTTCAAGTAAAACCAAACCCTAAGTTCTCTAGAAAGGGGCTTTTATAATTCTAGTAGCAATTGGTTGCAATTAACTTGTTTTCAACTTGTTTTAACTTAGTTTAATTGCCCTCTACTTTGATTTATATCTGCCCTGGATTTGTCTTTAAGAAATTGAATCATTTTGCTAAATTTCTCTGAAACTGCTCCTTTCTGTTCTGCATATAACACTCGAGTGTTTTTCAATTCACTCGAGTATTTTGTGGACTTTCACTCGAGTGTTCTTCATTTCACTCGAGTAAATTGCCCAGTTTCAGAAAAACAAGCTTTTGATCAATTATCTTTTAATTGCACCGAAAATTAGTCACTATTGCTTCCATATTACTATTCACCCCCCTCTAGTAATTGCTAAGCCCGCTTGTTGGTTTCCAACAAGTGGTATCAGAGCTCGGTCGAAAGATCGAGCGTAAAAGCTTTTTCGAAAAAGATCCTTTTGGAAACAATGGGCTCTAGCAATCAACAAGAGGGGTCTATGTCTCTTAACCGACCTCCATTCTTCAATGGTGAAGACTATACTTATTGGAAGGTTAGGATGAGAGTCTTTGTAGAAGCAATAGACACCGATATTTGGGATGCAATTGAAAAAGGTCCTTATATTCCTAGAAGAGTGGTTAATGGTGAAGCCATTGTTATTCCTAGGACAAGTTGGAATGAAGATGATAAAAAGAAAGTTTTCATATGATTTAAAAGCTAAAAATATCATCTTCTCCGCTTTGTCCAAAAATGAATTTCATAGGATTTCACAATGTCAATCGGCTAAAGAAATGTGGGATACCTTGCAAATTACTCATGAGGGAACTAGTGAAGTTAGAGACTCAAGATTAAATGCTTTAACTCATGAATATGAGCTCTTTCATATGTTCCCTAATGAGTCTATCAATGATATGCAAACAAGGTTCACACATATCGTTAACCAATTGATTGGCTTAGGAAAGAAATTTAGAGATGGTGAAACTACTAACAAAGTCTTGAGATGTCTTGATAGGAGATGACAACCTAAGGTGACCGCCATCAAGGAAGCTAAGGATGTAAAATCTATGGACTTGACCACCTTGTTTGGAAAGCTCCAAGAACATGAGATGGAACTATCAAGACTTCATCTAAATGAAGATTCGGACAAGAAAAATAAGAGCATCTCTCTAAAAGCCTCAACCAAAATGTCAAAAGAGGATGAAGATGAATCTTCAAGTGAAGGCTCCGATCGTGATGAGGAAGACATTAGCTTATTTGCCAAGAGGTTCAACAAATTCCTCAAAGGCAAAAAGGGTAGTTCATCATTCTCTAAAGACAAGAGACCTCAAGACAAAAGAATCAAGGATAGCAAGCCAAGAAACAAAAGCTCAAGTGAAATTGTGAAATGTCATGAGTGTGGTGGGATAGGACACATAAGAATGGAATGTCCCACCCACTTGAGAAAGAATGAAAAGAAGACTCAAGATAGCAAGGGGAAAAGAGCTTACATTGTTTGGGATGAACCGGAAAAGGATTCCAAGTCATCCTCAAGTAGTTCGGATGATGAGGAAGCCAAGCTATGCCTCATGGCCAAGAATGACAATGAAGCCTCCTCAAGTAGTGAAAGAAAATACAATGAGAGTGAGGATGAGGTATCATCTAATTATTCTTACACGTCCTCTCATACTATTTCTTATGATGATTTGCTAAATGAATATAATGAGATGCTAACACAATTTGAAAGACTTGCTAAAGTTAACAAGGAAAAAGGAAAGAAGCTTTTGGAGTATCAAAAGGAAATCAATGAGTTAGAAAAATCTATTAATGATTTGAAACTCCAAAATGCATCCTTGGAACTTGCTAACTCTAGTCATGTTTGTGAGAATGCAAATCAATCATATACCATCACTCATTGTGAAAAGTGTTGTGTGCTTGAAAATGAAGTTAATGATTTGAAAATCAAACTCAACACTTTTAACAAAAGTGATAGAAACCTAAATCGGTTAATTAGTTCTCTTAGACACTATTCAAACAAAACCGGTCTAGGATATGTCCACAAGAAAAAGAAAAATAAAGTGCTTGGTTCATTCTCAAAAATTGATTTTACAAAGAAACCAACTTGCTTCTATTGTGGAAAGTTTGGACATACAAACAATAAGTGCCATATCAAAAATTTTGGAATTCAAAATGGTACTTATGTTTGGATTAAGAAGGGAGAATCATCCATGACTAACAAAAAGGGACCCAACATAATTTGGGTACCCAAAATGAGCAAGTGATTGTGTTTTGTAGGTGTGCCTAAGAACCGGAAAGCAACTTTGGATACTTGATAGTGGATGTTCTAGGCACATGACGGGAGATAAGCGACATTTCATTGAGCTTACTCCTAAAGAAAAAGGATATGTCACATATGGAGACAACAACAAAGGCAAAATACTTGGTATAGGTAAAATTGGTAATTCTTCCAACTTGGTTATTGATAATGTACTTTATGTTCAAGGATTAGAACATAATCTTTTGAGCATTAGTCAATTATGTGATATTGGTAACCATGTATTATTTACCTCTACTCATTGTCTCATAAAAAGTGACAAAGATGAATCTATCAAATTTGTTGGAAAAAGGTCTAATAACACTTACATGGTTGAATTGAATAATATCACTTCTTTAGTTTCAAAATGTTTAATTAGCAAAGAAAGTGATACTTGGTTATGGCATCGTAGGACCGCTCACATTAATGTAAATCAACTTAAGAAACTTCAATCCAAAGACTTAGTAGTTGGTTTACCAAAGCTCAATTTTCAAATTAAAGGTGATTGCACTCCTTGAAAGAAGTGCAAACAAACTAAAAATCATTTTGGTTCCAAAAATGATGTGTCCACAACAAGACCATTGGAAATGCTTCATATGGACTTGTTTGGACCTTCTCAAGTAAAAAGCTTTGGTGGCAACTACTATGCCTTGGTGATTATTGATGATTTTTCAAGATTTACATGGACATTATTTTTAAGTGCTAAGAGTGAGGCCTACAAATCTTTTAAACGCCATATTAAGCTTGCACAAAACCAAGTAAACCAAAAAGTGATTATAATTCGAACCGACCATGGAGGTGAATTTGAAAACTATAAATTTGATAGATTTTGTGATATGCATGGAATTGAGCACCAATATTCAGCACCTAGAACTCCACAACAAAATGGAGTTGTTGAGAGGAAAAATAGGGTGCTAGAGGAACTTGCTAGAACCATGTTAAATGATTCTCAAGTACCTCAATACTTTTGGGCCGATGCCGTTAATACGGCTTGTTATGTAATGAATAGAATTTTAATTAGGCCCATGATAAAGAAAACCCCCTATGAGCTTTACAAAGGTAGAAAACCCAATATATCCCATTTCCATGTTTTTGGATGCAAAGTCTACATTTTAAACAATGGAAAAAATCAACTTGGAAAATTTGATTCTAAATCGGATGAGGGAATATTTTTGGGTTACTCTTCTCATAGTAAAGCATTTAGAGTTTATAATAAACGAACTATGACTATTGAAGAATCTATACATGTTGTTTTTAATGAGTCTTCGAAAGAAGATAGTGTTTTATGTGAGGGTAGTGATGATGGACTTGAGATTTCAAATGTTGACGAAGAGATGGAAAAATCAAAGGATGAAGGAGAAGTAAAAGATGAACTTGATCCGGCTTGGAAAACGGTGAAAGCTCACCCTATTGACAATGTCATAGGAGATCTTTCAAAGGGAGTATTAACTCGTAGGTCAATTCAAAACATTTGTCATTTTGTTTCCTTTGTTTCTCAAATCGAACCAAATTCAATTAAGGAAGCAATTATGGATGAACATTGGGTTATGGCCATACAAGAAGAGCTAAATCAATTTGTTAGAAATGATGTTTGGGAATTAGTGCCTATACCCGATGATCATACCATAATTGGTTTAAAATGGATTTATAGAAATAAACTTGATGAATCCGGTTTGATTATAAGAAACAAAGCGAGACTTGTTGCCCAAGGGTACAACCAAGAGGAAGGTGTTGATTATGATGAGACCTTTGCTCCGGTTGCACGCCTTGAGGCAATCCGAATCTTGCTTGCCTTTGCATCAATTATGAATTTTACTCTTTATCAAATGGATGTCAAGAGTGCTTTCTTTAATGGTTTCATAAATGAAGAAGTGTATGTTAAGCAACCACCCGGTTTTGAAAGTCATGAGTTTCCAAACCATGTTTACAAGTTGAAAAAGGCACTTTATAGATTAAAACAAGCTCCTAGAGCTTGGTATGATCGATTAAGTACCTTTCTATTAGAAAATGGCTTTCGAAGGGGAAAGGTTGATAATACACTATTCATCTATAAAACCAAAGAGGGCATTTTGTTAGTGCAAATATATGTAGATGATATTATCTTTGGTGCCACTAACGTGTCCTTGTGTAGAAAGTTCTCTAATTTGATGAAAAAGGAATTTGAAATGTCCATGATGGGGGAGCTCAAGTTCTTCCTAGGACTTCAAATCAAGCAAGTCAAGGAGGGGATTTTCGTGCATCAAGGAAAATATTGCAAGGAGCTCCTTGGAAAATTCGGAATGGACAAATGCAAAGAAGCATACACTCCCATGAGCACAACATGCTACCTAGACAAGGATGACATAGGTAAACTGGTTGATGTTAGTAAATATAGGGGCATGATAGGTAGTCTTCTATATCTTACGGCATCTAGACCGGATATTATGTTTAGTGTATGCATGTGTGCCCGTTTTCAAGCAAATCCTAAAGAATCACACATATCCGCAGTTAAACATATTTTTAAATATCTTAAAGGAACAATTAACACCGGATTATGGTATCCTAGGGATGCTAGTCTTAGTTTAGTTGGCTATTCGGATTCCGACTTTGCGGGATGCAAGCTTGATCGCAAAAGCACTAGTGGTACTTGCCATTTATTGGGAAGTTCATTAGTGTCATGGTTTTCTAAAAAGCAAGCTTGTGTTGCTCTTTCCACCGCCGAAGCGGAATATATCGCCGCCGGTAGTTGTTGTGCTCAACTCTTGTGGATGAAACAACAATTATCGGATTTTGGTTTAAAATTAGAAAGTGTTCCATTAAAATGCGATAACACGAGTGCCATCAATCTAACTAAGAATCCGGTATATCACTCAAGGACTAAACACAATGAAATTAGACATCATTTCCTAAGGGATCATGTTCAAAAGGGTGATTGCACAATTGAATTTGTAAGTACCACAAATCAATTAGCGGACATTTTTACAAAACCATTGCCAAGGGATACCTTCTATCATATAAGAAGGGAACTTGGTATTTTAGAGGAGTCAAGTATAAACTAATTGATTTGTGCCATTTGAAAATCACCAAGTATGTCTAAATTTAGTGTGTGATGATACTTGTTTGAAATTACCTTGAGATGTTATGAATTTATGTCTTTAATTGTGTGTGATTATGTTTCCTATCTGTTGTTTTCATTTCATGTGTTTAATTTTGTGTTTTTCTGCATAACTGATAAAAACACTCGAGTAATTTTAATTCAAAATTAAATCAGTTTTAATTGGAAAAGTTTTTGAGCAGGTCTGATGCAAAACACGCGAGTCTTTTATAAAAGACTCGAGTCTTTTGGGCCAACACTCGAGTGAATCCCATTTCACTCGAGTGAATTAAAAGTTTATGAAAATCCCTCTTTCGGCCAACACGCGAGTGAATTCGTTTTCACGCGAGTGTTCTTCAGAATTTCTGAAAAACACGCGAGTGATTTAAAATTCACTCGAGTGAATTCATCAGTTATAGGCTGCTGCTGCGATTTTTTTTCATTTTTGCTCGAAACTCTCTCTCTCTACTCGCGTTTTTTCTCTGCTCTCTCACCTCCATCTTCATAAATTTCACCAAAAACCAAAATTTCTTTCATATTTCAACTCTATTTCATCTTCTAAACTCATTTCTACTCCTATTTCACATCAAATTCAAGTTTTTAAGCATCAAATTCATCATTCCCTTTCCAAAACCCTAACTCCCCAAAACCCCAATTTCTCAAAAATTCTTCTAGTTTTCACTTGTAAGTGCAAATGGCTTCATCTTCGAACAATAGGAGAAAAGGGAAAAAGCCAAGAATGGAGGAACCTCAACCAATTGAAGAGGAGGAAGATGATTTCTATCAAAGGGCAAATTGCATTGAAAGGGAAAGAAAATTTGCTTCCAATGATTATGCAACACAATCTTGGGTAAGTGAAGCTTATCTCCTTAGTAGAGGATTCCCCTTTGTCAATGCCCTTAAAACTCAAAAACTCATGGGTTTCCTATCATATAATGGCCCTATCTACATTAGGTTAGTTAGGCAATTTTATGCAAACTTTAGGCAAAATGGAAACTCATATGAGACCTCTATGTTAGGACAACGATTTGAGGTTACCCCTAGGGCTTTATTTCAAGTCTTTGGGTTGTCACGATCGGGCGAGGGCACATCTAAAGGAGATGTTGACCCAATTTTTCGAAACTTGCTCCGCCCCGATCGTGTATATCTCAAGGGCGAGAAGAAAGCAAACCAAATGACTGCCAACAATAGAGTCCTCCACTATCTCATTTGTCATATCCTGTTGCCCCAAACATCTCCAAACTACTCCCGCCCAATTCAAATTGAGCTTCGTGTTATGGATGCCATTCTTAATGGAAATGTCTTGAATTGGGCCTCCATTATCCTTGCTAGAATGAAACAAGCCTCCGACTCCAAACCTAAGCAAAACCTACCTTACCCGATACATGTCTGCAGGCTCCTTCAGCACTTTGAGATTCCTATTTCGGAAAAGGAGCCTGTCGTTCGTCTTCCTGCAAAAAATCCATGCCTTTTCTGACAACTCTTTGGGTAAGATGGTCATCGAATACTTCGGTGATCGATGTATGTATTTTGATGAGGCATCTGCTCTGAGAGGTCAGGGCAATATTCAGCAGGCTGCAGATCAGTTGGGCGTTAACCCTCAGCAGTTAGAGGAGGAGCAGGCCACTTTTGATCAGCAGGCAGGAGGGAGTAGTGGAGTACCCCAGGATGATCCTACTGATGGGATCAACTTTGATATGCCGGGGTCCTGGAACACCACATTTGCAGAGCACAGGGTATATATGGATGAGCGAATGGATGGTTTTGATGGGAGGTTTGCCTCATTGGCTCATGAGGCTCAGGACTTTAGGACCTATATGACTGGGAGAGTTGATCGCATTGATGGGCGCTTGGATGCTATTGACAATCAACTTCAAGAGCAGCGTGCAACTATGTTTGATATGAGGACTCATATGGACATCCAGCACTCAGCTCTTCATGGTAGGCTTGATGCCCATTCTACTAGTGTGGATGCGAACTTTGGACATGTGCGCTCCGATCTCAGTCAGATTCTGACAGCTCTTGGGAGATTCCAGCCCTATCATCGTGATGATGATCAGCAACCACCACCCTCTTGAGTCCATGATGTTCCTTTGCACTATTTTTTTATGTCTATGACTTTATTTTTAGCCATGTTGAAACTTTTGAGTATTTTTGCTGTTTTTGGAGTTGGGTGTACTTTGTTTAAAACTCATGTTTCATGGTCTATGGATGGTGTGTGGAATGATGGATTTATGATATTTATGCATTAATCATGTTTTCTTCATGGTTTTCATGTTCTTTAAAGTTTTCCATTGCTTCATAGTCATATTTTGCTTCTTATTTACTCTTAAGGGAAAGTTTTCTTATTGGTATCCTTCATTCTCCACCTTGTTTCCAAAATGTTATCTTTTTGATCATGACAAAAAGGGGGAGAACGGAGATTAAAGAGAAAAGAGCATATTTTTTATTTTTTCCGCTTTCTTACTTTCACTCTGATGATATATGCTCTTGCTCTGATACCAATGAGCACTTGATTATGATTATTATTGTATTACGTTGTACTTGGCATTTTCTGGATTGTACAGGTTAAAAAGGTTCCTAGATTGAGGGGGAGCTCTCAAGTGCTAGAGGTTTAATTATTTTGTCATCATCAAAAAGGGGGAGATTGTAAAATCAAATCTCCGATTAAGGTGAATTAATTTTGATGATGACAATGTAATTAAATTATGGACTTAATTTGAAGAATGCAAGCTCAACAATAAAGAAGATCAAGTGCTTAGTTTAATTATTCATTCTCATTTATTCTTAATGTATTTTATTTTATTTATGAGAGTGGGTAGTTTAGGTTTTTATTCTCACATAAGGTCAAATGATATTCATGCATGAAAGGTTGAGATTAAAACCAATCAGACTTGAGAAGAGAATTGAAAACAATGTTAGAAAACTTAATTTTTCCAACATTGACCAATTCACTCGAGTGATTCTCAATTCACTCGAGTGATTTATGAATTTTCAGTAATATAGCTGTTGGATAAAGTAAAAGGCAACACTATCAGAGTTGACCACAAAACACTCGAGTGTTTCCAAAAAGACTCGAGTGATTTAGGTCTGACAACAAATTTTTTAAACGTTAGAAGAGGACAAAAAGGAAGAATAACTTGGTTTTTCCTCCCTTTTTGTCCCCTCACTTATATTCTGAATAGTGGTCATGATCCAAGGAGAACAAGCTCACACTCTTTCATTGATTCTCTCTCTCAAGTGTTAAAATCATTTTCTCTCTCTAAACTCAACCAAGCATTCATCTTTAATATTTGTCTTAGTGAGTTAAGAGAGTGTGCTTCATTTG
The DNA here is from genome assembly GCA_037953625.1 of Crotalaria pallida. Lineage (NCBI taxonomy): Eukaryota > Viridiplantae > Streptophyta > Magnoliopsida > Fabales > Fabaceae > Crotalaria > Crotalaria pallida. Next base: position 138,492,184 of record CM075650.1, on the reverse strand, counting down.
TAAGAGAATTATTTGTTGTAAAATTCTCAAACACTCAAACACTTTAGCTTGTTTAGAAAATCTTGGTGAGGTATCCAAGTTCTCAAGCCTTGGGAGGTTCTCAAGCACAAAGACTAAGAGGATTCTTAGCTTGGTGGGCTCTTGGAGGTTCCAAGGAGCTTAAGAAGAAGGGACTCTTCATCACCAAATCAAGTTGGGGTAGAAATTTCAAGAGTTTGGTACACTCTTGAAAAGGGTTAGGATTGAGTGAGAAATCTCAATTTATCCTTGTAATTTCTAACAATTTGATTACTAGTAGAAACTCCTAAGTTGATTAGGGGGACTGGATTAGCACTCTAGATTGAGTGTGAACCAGGATAAAATTGGTGTTGTCTCTCTCTTTTATAGCTTTCTTAGTTTTCAAGTAAAACCAAACCCTAAGTTCTCTAGAAAGGGGCTTTTATAATTCTAGTAGCAATTGGTTGCAATTAACTTGTTTTCAACTTGTTTTAACTTAGTTTAATTGCCCTCTACTTTGATTTATATCTGCCCTGGATTAGTCTTTAAGAAATTGAATCATTTTGCTAAATTTCTCTGAAACTGCTCCTTTCTGTTCTGCATATAACACTCGAGTGTTTTTCAATTCACTCGAGTATTTTGTGGACTTTCACTCGAGTGTTCTTCATTTCACTCGAGTAAATTGCCCAGTTTCAGAAAAACAAGCTTTTGATCAATTATCTTTTAATTGCACCGAAAATTAGTCACTGTTGCTTCCATATTACTATTCACCCCCCTCTAGTAATTGCTAAGCCCGCTTGTTGGTTTCCAACAAAACCCACATGTCCAGGGAAAGAAAATATTAATATCTTGGATGGGTTCAATGATGGTGCTTGCAATGATGCGCGAAAAAAAGTTAAAAACTCAAGTGATTTAGGATTGAATCTGGTCTTTACTTTGAAATTTTAGGTAATGTTTCAATATCTCAAATTTATTTACTTCAATTTTTCTTCTTTTTAATTGAAGTCTTATTCACTTCATAGGTAGCTGAAATAGGTGGCGGGAAGTGATGGCTAGAAACGATCAAAAGGAGTACTGAAAATATTAGATTATATTTTCGTGATATTATAGTTGAAGAAAATTTACATTCACTTGTTAGTTTAGTACAATTCTATTTAAGACTTGGTGTTAATCATAGGTGTCATGTTTTTTAAGTTTTGAATTGAGACTTGATGTTAGTTTTTTTGGTTCTGTTAGTTTATATTTTGATATTTGGTATTAGTTTTTTGAAGTTTCGTTGTGTAATGCTATTTGGGTTATTTATATTTATCTGTATATTTATTTATATTTTGTAATACCTATCAAGTGAATGTGTGATACTATTTGGGTTTAAGTGAAATGATTTGGAAAAATGAAGGAAATAAAATTTGGAAATTTATAAAAAAAAATTGGGAAAAATGAAAGAAATAAAATATGGGAAAAATGAAAGAAATAAAATTTTGGAATTTATATAAAACAAATAAATTAAAATTGAGAGCAGAGAAAGTGAGGTTTGCGTGAGGTGAGAAGGATGGGTGGTGCATAACTACATAGCACAAGTTTCCTATGAATACATAGATAGAAGGGTAACATTGGAATTCTAAAAACTGGTTTTGGTAGGAGTTAATAGGAGAATAAAAATAAGATATTGCATTATTAAAATTAATAAATGAGCATAGATTAGTTAGGAAATTTTAATGATTTAGGAATGTTATTAATGGCTTAAACTCAGCCTTAAGAGGTTATTATATCAAAACCGTTATTCAAATTAATAAATGAGCATAAATTAATTAGGAAATTTTAATGATATAGGAATATTATTAATGGCTTAAACTCAACCCTAAGGACTGAGTATATCAAAACCGTACTAATAAAAATGAAATATTATTACAATTTACAATAAGGATTAAATTTTAGAAAAAGTACATAAAAACTTACAATAATCAACACTTTTTTAATCTGTGTGTCTAGATCTAAAAGGCCAAAAAAATAGGGACCAGAGGGAGTAAAGTTTAGAATTAACAGTCGCATGGGTCCCCAAAAGATACTTGTGGAATTAGTTATGTCCCTGAACGTTTTGTGGAATCTTTTAAACCCCCAAAGATCATTTTGGAATCAGTTAGGTCCCTGAAAGATTTGTGGAATCTCTTAAATCCCCGAAAGATCAATTTGCATCATGTTAGTCTCTTCATGAGGGACCTAACAGAATCCTACGTGACACGTTAAATGTTTTGTTGGCCGAAACGTGCCACCTTTTTAAAAATTCCAACATGACATTACGACCAACAAAACATTTAACGTGCCACATAAGATTCCGTTAAGTCCCTCTTGACGAAATTGGATGGGGGACTAACATGACGCCAAATTGATCTTTGAGGATTTAATAGATTCCACAAATTCTTCAAGGACCTAACTGATTCCATGTGTATCTTTCGAGGACCCACGTGAGTATTAACTCTAAAGTTGAACATTAGTTAATGATTTAAATCACGGTATTTGAGAGAGAGGCTCGACCTTCTCTCTTCCTCAATCTTCTTCTCTTCTCTTCTCCGTTTTCCTCTCTTCTGTGACAAGCGGTAGAAGGGGAGGATTCTCCCTCCCCTTCCTTTGGTTGGTGTGTGGGTTTTTTCTTTCCCAGTTATATCTGGGTTAAATAAATAAATAAATCTTGCCTTTGTGCAAGTGGTGTGGTTTTTCTTGTCCCAGTTTCATCTGGGTTTTGTTTTTGTGTGTTTGAGTGTGGGAAGACTTTTTGTTTGTCCAGATTTGATGACCTTCCTATCTTCTCCAATAAGTAGAAGACTGATATTCGGGACAGCTTTTCCCTTCCAGATCTCTGTCTTCTCCTCTGTCCAGTGGCTCTACCTCCTCAGATATGAGATTCTTTGTCGTCGAACTATGCTTACTTCTGGCATTGATGAGATAGTTATCTTGGAAACAAAGGCAGACCCGGTCCTAACCTATCTTGAGCCCTAGGACGAAATTTTTTTTGGGGCCCTACTAAAATAATTTATTAAAATAAATCAATTAAAATACTATATATTTATATATTTAATTAATTAAAACAATGATAATAATCAATAATAAAAATATGTATTATATAAAATAGAGTTGAAATAAAATAAAAAAATTTATTAATTAAATAGGTAATTAAAATTGTTTTCATATTACTTCTTCCGTCTTTGTATATAATATCATTTTGGTTGAATTCACGTTCATTACTAAAGTTGGTTAATTTAGTTAATTGTATTGAAAATGTGAACATTTGATATGTTTTTTTTTCAAAACTATTCTTATAAGTATTATTGAGAATCTAAAAATCGTTGAGTAAATATGGGTGTTTATGGAAAAAAAGTAACTAATTATCATTGAAAATTTGTATTAGGTCTTATAAATAAGGACAAAATAAAATTCTCAAAATGATGTTATATTTAGAGACAAAGGGAGTAAGTTATAAAAATAAAGTTCATAAGTTAACCTATTTATAAGTCAAGTGAGCAAATGAAAAAATAAATTAAAATATTATGCTAAACTATTAATAATTGAAAGATAAAAAATATGCAACTATTATTTTTTTTAAGTATAAGTACTATTATAAAAAAATTATGGGGCCCCTAAAATCTTTGGGCCCTGGGCGGTGGCCCTCATTGCCCACCCTCAGGGCCGGGCCTGAACAAAGGCTGTTGAATCTCTTGTTAGAGTTCGAAGCTCGATGTTGATGATGATCCTCATCCACAGAGAGTTTGATGTTATGGCTGAGTATCTAGTCTTTTTTAGCAATTTTTATTGTATGGAAAATATGTGCTTTGTTATTGTTCTGTTGGATCTACCTTTACTATTTTCTGTTATGGAATGAATTACATATTTTCCTTTAAAAAAGAAAAGATGACGGTATTTGAATTTCAAGAAAATTAAAAAAAGAAAAAAAAATGCCGTGCTGGATTTGGAGTATTGGGCTTCATTAAGTGGTGAGGTAACTCCTCCCACTGCACTGCATACTAAGAAAAAAAAAAGAAAAAAAGAAAGAAACAATAGCCTTACCTGGAGAAAGAAGGAAGCATATCATCAGAGAAGAACGGAAGCCTTCCTCCAACCATGAGGTATGTATGTTAGTCTCTTCATGCCTTATGACCAAACAAAGAAACACCTCACTCAAACCTTAACTTTCACAAACAAAAAACATAACAGCATAATAAATACAAGTGAAAAAATAGTAACAGTAAGGAAATGCACCTTTTACATCTGCACACACTACACAAATGCATTTAGTATTTTAACATTTATGATTTCTGACCTTGTAAGCTTATCATGAGTAGAAATATACTCCCTTCTTTTCTTTTTTTTCAAACAATTGCATCATACCTCACTATGCAACACTAAGCAAATTCAAAGCATGTAAATGCACAAAGGGGAATTAGGGGAACCATGGTGGAGGAAAATCCTAAAATCTTTCTCAATAGTTACAGTTACATGTTACGCGATACCAGTACACAGCATCAAGTTGGTTTGTCACTTTTTATATTATTATTATTATTATTATTATTATTATTATTATATATATTTTTGGTCCATGACCGGAGTGTCCACTGCCGACCGCAGTGACTAATCTCCTTGCTGGCTTGTAGGCACCTCTAATGGGTGGGACAGCTGGCCCCGAGCTTGTAGGCACCTATCTCCTCGCTGGCTTGTAGGCACCTCTAATGGGTGGGACAGCTGGCCCCGAGCTTGTAGGCACCTCTAATGGGTGGGACAGCTGACCCCGAGATTTAACGCTGCTGCATGCACAAGGCAGGATTCGAACACCTAACCTTGCTTAAGCGTGGATCAATCCCTACCACTGAACCACACGCTCGGGGGTTATTATTATTATTATTATTATTATTATTATTATAACAAGACTTCTTTTATAATGAACCCGAATTCGGTGTGCAATTCGTAGGGCAGATGAGTGAACCAAACCAAAAACCTGAAAACAGACAAAATTAAACACTAAACTTCCTCTTATTTACACATTTTCTCACGCACTTAACCAGTTAACCCTATAGCCACTCTGCACCATCCTTAAAACACCAAAAGCGAAACAAGACAAAAAGTGCTCATAACCTTGGTTTGGTTAACACAGTAACATACGAAGCCAGCAGCTTCATCTTCAGGACCAAACAAGAGGCTACATTGAAGAGGATTGCGAGGACGCGCAAAGCATGTACGAATATTTCTTGAAAGCTTGTAGGCCTGTTGCAAAATCTTATGGACATGATATTGCTGAGGAAAGTGCCTTTGCCTCTATAAAATACCCTGCTGAAGAAAACGACGCAGAAAATGAGTCGGAGGAGCATGATGATGATAATAGTGAGATGGTGGATCATCAACATAAATTTTTCATCGATCATTTGAGGCCTGATGGAAATTCTTATGTTCTTGATATCTTTAACGACAAGGTCTTCGTGAAATACCATGATGAGCCTTCAATTCCTGAACCTGAGGCTCTAACTCTATTCGCGATTGAAAATACAGATCATGTTTTAAATGCTGCCGCTGTGTTGGACAGGAAACCTAAATGTCCAAAACTCAATGTCGATGAGAGCGGGAATGGAAGTAGTGGCAGTCATTTATTCGCAATTAAGAATGCTAGCCGTGCTTTATATGCTGCCGTTAAGGTGGACACTGAGATGCATGCCCCTGCAGTCTATGCAGTTAAGCGCAGGGGAAGGGGTAGAAAACCAAAAGAAGTTTCAGAACTCCATGCTACTACGAATCCTAATGGTAAAGGCAATCACATGGCTTCAGAGATAGATAAGCATGAACATGCTGGTAAGCGCAGGAGAAAGAGGGCCAAAAGGAATGTTGTTCTTTCAGCTGAAGGTCAAACAATTGATAATGAAATAAAGGAGGAGAGTGAAGATTATGGTTATGATACACCTCAAAGAAGAAGGCCAGTGCACAATCCGGTTGTAAGTATCTAAGGTTATATGAATTAGATCATTTTGATTGTATTCAATTTTTGTTCTTTCTTTTACATTATGTATATGCTGGTCTCCTCTAGTTTGATTAAGTTTGTTATATGTGTTGCATCTCAGTTGAATGCAGCAATTTTTTGTGATGATAATAATGATGAAGCCAATTCAATGAAGGATACAGAGTATAAAGAAAAACTCATGAAAGAACTCAACAAGCCTTACTGTCAGGAAGAGTATGAAAGACTTTTGAAAGACATTTATGTTAGAAAGCCAGCCCAAGGCGAAAAAGTTCTACGTGGGCGTAACATAAGCTATAAGAAAGATTATGTTTCACCGTCTTATCTCGATCATCATATCGGTAAGCATGGTTTATAATTCTGCTCCTTCATATTTGACTTTCTGTATTTGCATGATACTTACTGGAATTAATGTGCCTGCAAATACTTGTCTGTGCTTTTGTCAAGTTACTTTTTCACCGAGTTAGGATCAGTTACCATTATTGATCATGTTCATACATTCATACTAATGAAACATGAACTGCTATTAAAATTCCATACAATATTTGGTCTACCCAATTTAGTCCTAAAATACATTAGATGGAGACTTACTTTTCTCTAGCTCCATTAAATGTTATTTTTGAAAAATAACTCCCTCATCCTGCAGATCTTGAAAGGAAAATAAATTCAGCTCGTGATGATCATCCCAAAGTTCTGAATCTCCTGCGTGGATTTTTCTATTGGTTGACGGTAAGTATGTTTTGGTATTTCAGCATCTCAATACAAATTTCTAGTTCTTCATGCTCTGCTCAGTTTATAGTGTCTGGCTCTATATTGACCTTAAAATATGTAACTTTGAACATTTCATGAAGTGCCTTAGTTCTCATTTCACTTTCAAGAAAAAACAGAATATATAATGGGATAGTTGAATAACTCTTTTACCAGTTTTTTAAGCTTCCCGTGCAATCAAAGTGTTCATATGCCTCTAACTGAATTTGTGTGTCCTTTAATTCTGTAAAATGTAATCGTATTAGAAAACACACTCTTCTATATCTTTATCCACATTATCATATTTTGCAACACTATGAAACCATGTTTTTTTATTTATGCATGCAAGAACACAAAGTCATTACAACAAAACTTGATCTAATATATATATATATATATATATATATATATATATATATATATATATATATATTACTTGCCCAAACAAGAGGCATCATCTAAAAATATTGAGTTTTCTTAGTCATATCATGGAATCAACTAAAGTCAGCTTTCAAAAACTTGCATTGTGGTATTTTATTAAAGATGTGTGATAAGTTAGAAGCTATGTTGTAATGCCTCTTACTGATTTGTAAGTTGTGTGCTCAGTATTCACCACAGGAAAATTCGTTCAAGCCGTGGAGAGTCTCTTTGTGTTTGGATGTGCGGCCAGCCTGCCGCATCAGTAGGAAGTAATCTTTGCTTTTGATTTTCTGTATTGATGTTAGAAACTTATGCTTAACAAGTTTATCTACTATCTTGTGTATACTATATTATATATACAATTGACGAGAACATTAACTTCAAATCGCATTTATATTTGATTTCTGACTGGGGAAATATCTAAGTTACAGGTAAATGTTTTACGGCTATTGAGAGAGTGACCAAATATAGTCCTGTTTGTACTGTGGCTTCTTGGCCTGAAATTTTCACTTCTGCATGGATTTTGCATGAGAGCAATCAAACAATGAAATTTTCACTAGTGCTTCTTCGTTAAAGTGAATGCATCATCTTAAAAATATGGAGATTTTAGCCGAGCTTTATAACCTTACCATGAGGGCAGGCCCGGTTCTAACATATTCTGGGCCTTAGGACGAAAAAGAATTTGGGACTCCTAATTCATAAATAATATATTAAAAATAAATTAATTAAAAATGTAGTTTATATACTAATGATCAATTAAAACAATAACAATAATCAATAATAAAACTAGTTTTCAAAAAATAAGATTTTAAATATAATAAAAAGTTATAAAGTAATGAGGTAATAAATTTTTTTTTTATGTTGGGTTGCAAAAGTAAAGTTCATTACTTCATTTATTTATAAATTAATTGTGCAAATGAAAAAACAAATTGAAGTTTTATGCTAAAAATCATTGATGGTTAAGAGATAAAAAAATTAAAAAAAAAACCTCATAACTATTAATTTTTTTTCAAAAATAGATATACTATTAAAAAAATTATGAGTCCCTGAATTTTTTGGGCCCAGGACTACCGCCCTCATCGCCCTCCATCAGGGCCGGCACTGCATGAGGGCATGAAAAAATGTGGGCATGAAAAAATGTGAAGGAGATTATTGGATTTGTTGAAAGTACACTCAAATCCATTGCAGTGAAGAACAAAATGCTAGTGTTTGTCTACTTCTCTAATCTCTTGAACAATCCTCCCACAATTTGTTTAAGGTTTTGGAGACCTCCAATGCCTCCATAGACTCTTCCTTTGGAGTCGGTGACTGGCAGGAAGAGTGCACATACACGGGGCCAGCATGAGTGTGAAACACAGCAAGGGTGTCATATTCATTTTGAAACACTTTACACTTTCAAAGAAAGTTAAGAACTCAATATCTAATTCAACAATGGTTGAATCTAGAAGAAGAAGAAGAAGAAGAAGATACTCGAAGGAGAAAGTTCTAGAAATGAAGAGAGAAAATAAAACTAAATTTCTGATTGTATTACTCAAATGAATCTAATCATTACAATTAATATTTATACACGATTGATCTGTTAGCTTGTGAGTAACTAACTAAAACTAACTAACTAACTAGTTAACTAATGTGTTAGTTAAATAACAACCACTGCTTCATGTAACTTGAGCAGTAAGTAAACAATCATGCGGCTGCAATCTGTTCTCAAGTTGATGATCCTGTGGTTGAGCTTTGCTTGGCTGATGTTGAGCTTGCGTTAATACCCCCCGCAAGCTGGTGCATATAAGTCAAGGCTTGAAACCATATCCAGTAAAGAGCTTAGGACTTAGAGCTTTAGTAAATATATTTGGCAATTGCAGCTGTGTAAGAATAGGAAGCAACTTGATAAGACCTGAAGCTGATTTTTCACGAACTATATGACAATCAATCTCAATGTATTTAGTACATTCATGATAAACTGGATTGGCAGCAAGATAAAGAGCAGCTTGATTATCACAGTAGAGAACAACAGGAGCCTGAAAAGATACTCGAAAACTTGCAGCAAATATGTTAAACATTGAACCTTATGAGTGGCATAAGCCATAGCGTGATATTCTGCTTCACAAGAACTGCGAGAAACGGTTTTCTGCTTCTTGGACTTCCATGAAACAAGGGAATTCCCAAGGTATATGCAGTAACCACTCACTGATCATCGAGTATCAGGGCAAGATGCCCAATCACTATCACAATAGCCCTTGATGTGGGCAATGGAATCGGTAGGAAAGTACAGACCAAGTGAAGGACATCCCATGAGATATTTAAGAATCCTAAGAGCAGCACTGTAATGCAAGTCTGTTGGCTGATGCATGAACTGAGCAAGGTTTTGAACTACATAAGTAATATCTGGTCCAGTATTGGTTAAGTAAAGTAATCGAACAATTAGACATCTGTAGGGAGAAGGATCAGGTAGTATGGTTCCAGAATCAGAACTGTGATAAAAGTTACAGTTAATAGGAGTAGAGACTGGTTTGGAACCAAGTAAACTTGCATCATTTATCAGTTCAAGTGCATATTTTCTCTGGTTCATAGCAATGCCCTTTTTTCTCCTTGCAATTTCAAATGCAAGAAAGAACTTGAGATCACCAAGGTCCTTAATCTTGAAGATATTATCTAATGAATGCTTGATAACATTGATGGCATTCAAATTTGTACCAGTCAAGATTATGCCATCCACATAAACTAATAGTGCAGTGAAAGATGAATTTGTGGATTTGATGAACAAGGAGTGATCGTGTAAGGACTGAACATAATCTGCAGGAATGAGGAATGATGAAAGTCTAGCAAACCATTGTCTACTAGCTTGTTTAAGTCCATAGAGAGATATTTCTAGCTTGCAAACTTGATTAGGACTATCGGAGGTAAGACCAGGAGGCAGCACCATATAAACCTCTTCCTCTAAATCTCCATGCAAGAATGCATTATTGATAGTATTGGCAAAATGGGCCTTGGTGCGCGGGCCCCGCCCGCCCGCCCGCAATTTTTTGCGGGCAGGGCACAAGTTTTAGTAAAAAAAAAAATCATGCCCGCCCGCCTCGCCAGTTATTTTTCGTGGGCGGGCGCGGGCGGCCCACGGGCTTATATATTTATAAAAAAAAAAAGAAAATCACCTTAGTAGCACACACGAATTGCAAGCGATTTGCGGGCGGTATGCGGGCGGGCGGGTCGCCCGCACTTTTTTTTTAAAAGTTGTACTAAAAACAAATAATGAAATATAAAATTAAATGTTTTTTAAATGCGGGCCGCCCGCGGGCCGCCCTGCCCGCAGTGCGGGCGGGCAGGGCCTGAAAATTAGGCCCTAAATATTTTAACGGGCGGGCATGCCCTCCCGCATTTTTTGCGGGCCGAGTGCGGGCGCGGGCCATGCTTGCCCGCCCGCCCGTTTTGCCAATACTAATTATTGACATCAAGTTGCTGTAAAAACTAGTTGTTAATAGAAGCAAGTGCAAGTAAAACCCTGATTGTAGACATTTTAGCCACAGGTGAAAAGGTATCAAGGTAATCAATGCCTTCCTTTTGTGTATACCTTTTGCAACTAAACGGGCCTTGTGTCTCTCTATACTGCCATCAGCTTTCCTCTTTATTTTATAAATCCACTTGCATCCAATGGGCAGTTTGCCATCAAGTAACTCTGTCAGGATACAAGTATGATTCATGTCAAGTGCTGCTAACTCAGCTTGCATGGCTTGAACCCAAACAGGAGACTTGGCAGCTTCTTTATAAGAGGAAGGCTCCACTTCAGTAGATAAAGCCAGAGCATAGTGTCTATGTCTCTTGGAAAATCTGTCATAAGAAAGATAGTCCTCAATAGGATGATGAGTAGAACCAGAGAATGTCCTGTCAGTAAGCAAATTGCATTTGTAATCCTTCAAATAACTAGGAGGTTTATGATGTCTAGTGGAATGTCTGATTTGAGGGTTTATAGGGGAATGGTGTTAAGAGTGACAGGTTGGTCCTGATGAATAAGTGTCAATGATGTCAGTTTGAGGTAAATGGTTGAGATGAGGGTTTATATGTGAAGGCTGATCAGAGTGACAGGTTGGTCCTGATAAATCAGTGCCAATGTTGTCAGTCTGAGGGAAATGGCTAGCAGGGTGAGAAGCTGGTCCTGATAAAACAGTGCCAGATTTCTTAGCCTGTAATGATGGTGGGAAGGTGATATCATCATAAATAATAGGAAAAGGTGAGTGAGTGGGTAAGGGTTGAGTGTTTGTGGTTAATTGTGGATTAGGATTTTTATATGGGAATATATGTTCATAAAACACATGTCTACTGACAGTAAGTTCTCTGGAAGACATATTGAGAATGATGAATCCCTTAACTCCTGATTTGTAGCCCAAGAAAACCCCTTTGACGACTCTGGGATCAAGTTTGGTTCTATGTGAGGATTGAGTGCTTGAGAAACATAAAGAACCAAAAACTCTGAGCATTGAGTAATCAGGAACCTTATGATATAACCTGAAATAAGGAGATTCATCTTCTAATAAAGGGGTTGGCAGCATATTAATAATATGCACAACATGACCCACTGCATAATTCCAGTACAATTTTGGAATTTGACTTTGAATCAAGAGTGCACTGGTAATATTCATGATATGCTGATGTTTTCTCTCCGCCAAACCATTTTGTTGAAGTGTGTATGGACATGAGGTTTGGTGAATAATCCCCTTTGATTTTTAGAAATCAGTCATGAAGAATTCTGTGCCATTGTCACTTCTGATGATCTTTACTTTTCTGCCAAATTGGGTATCAACATAGGCAACAAAATTCTGCACCAACATTGTTGTTTCTGCTTTGCTTTTCATCAAATAAATCCAACAAAATCTTGAATAGTCATCAATTATTGTTACAAAATATCTATGTCCATGTACAGAGGGGATTGATAAAGGTCCCCAAACATCAGTATGTATTAGGTGAAAGCAAGCAATACTCTTAGTAACACTCAAAGGAAATGGTAATTTCTTTTGTTTAGACAAATGACATATATCACATATTAGGGATTTATTACAGATTATAGGAGAAAAATGACTCTTTATTTTGTGTATACAGTCACTAGAAGGATGAGCTAACCTATAGTGCCACACATTTTGCATAGGAACAATATCAATACAACTAGAACTTGTCTTAGCCAAATGCAAAGAAAAGTGATGGTTTGTAATAGTTTCAAGTCTGAGGATGTACAAGCATGCAATAGCATTAGCTGTACCAATCATCCTCAATGTACTCATTTCCTATATAAGGCAGTGAGAAGAATTGAAAGTTAGCACACAGGGCATAGAGGTTGTTAACTTTGTAACTGAAATGAGATTTAAAGAAAAACTAGGAATGTATAGAACATCATGTATAAGAAAATTCTGAGATAAAGAAATAGATCCTGAGAATTCAACAATAACTTTTGTACCATTGGGCAATCTGATATGGATTGGTTTTATTTTGTGATAAGAATCAAAATGAGTGAGGGAGATCTGTTGCTCCACTATCTAATATCCAGTCACTTTGAGTTTTGCTTGCTTTACCTGACTTATTTGTAATGTTGCTTATAGCTGAAGGTTGGCCTACTTCAATACTGAGCTGGTGCAGAATTTCCTTGAACCTGAGCTTGGCCTTTCATAGCATGCTGCATCATGTTCATCAATCCAGTGTATTATTCCTTTTTGTGAAGCCAAAGAAATTCTCTTCAGGCATCACTTTTTCTTCAGCAGTATTCACTTCATTCATTTCTTCACCATTATCAGGGAAATTCTCAGCCATGTTTGCATATCCCTGGTTTGGCTTAGAGGATTTCCAATTCGTAGGGAAACCATGCTTCCTATAGCATATGTTTACAGTATGACCTATTCTACCACAATATGTGCACTCTTTACTGTGATAGTTTGATCCTGAATTGTGTGAATTAGATCCCTTTCCAGGAACTGCTCCTTTTCTTATTTCACTGTTTTGTCCTTTATTTTCAATATATCTATCATTTTTATTATTTCTGTTATAAGTCACAACAACAATTCTAGACTCCACAGAATTACCAAATAGTTTTCTCTCTTGTTGAGTAACCAATGCAAAAGCCTTACTCAATTTAGGAACTGGATCCATCATCAACAATTGTGTTTTCACATTATCAAAAGTATCATTAAGACGCCGCACAAACCGAATCACTCGATCCTCTTTCAGTCTTGTCTCAACTTTTATCAGTGCATCACAAGTACATTTAATAGTGCAATTACAAGTAGGCATGGGTCAAAAATTATCTAACTCATCCCAAAGGATCTTCAATTGAGTAAAGTATGTAGTAACAGAAACTTCACCTTGTTTCATTGCTGCTATTTGCTCTTGAAGATTAGCTATGCGAATGAGATCTCCTCGTGAGAAGTGATTCTTCAGTTCCTTCCAAATATCACTTGTTTTGTCAATGGTCAAAACACTCTGTGCTATCTGAGATGAAACCGATCGTATGATCCATGAAGTCGCCATGTTGTTTGAGCGCTCCCAAGCTCTGAACAAAGGATCCTCTCTTCTTGGTGCTTGGATTGTTCCGTCAACAAAATCAAGTTTGTTCTTAGAACTCAAGCTATTTCTCATCGATCGACTCCACTGATGGTAATTATCTCCATTGAGAGGTGGAGATACCAACACTGCTCCTGGATTTTCAAAAGGATGTAAGTAGAAAACTGATCCTGGATTTTGCGTAGGATCGCTGAATTGCTGATTCTCACTGTAAACTGAATCGGAAGACATGATTTGAGGAATGCGCAGCAGAGCTCAAGATAGAGCTCTGATACCATCAAAGAAAGTTAAGAACTCAATATCTGATTCAACAATAGTTGAATCTAGAAGAAGAAGAAGAAGAAGATACTCGAAGGAGAAAGTTCTTGAAATGAAGAGAGAAAATAAAACTGAATTTCTGATTGTATTACTCAAATGAATCTAATCATTACAATTAGTATTTATACACGATTGATTTGTTAGTTTGTGAGTAACTAACTAAAACTGACTAACTGACTAACTAACTAACTAACTAATGTGTTAGTTAAATAACAACCACTACTTCATGTAACTTGAGCAGAAAGTAAACGATCATGTGGTTGCAATCTGTTCTCAAGTTGATGATCCTATGGTTGAGCTTGTTGAGCTTTGCTTGGCTGATGTTGAGCTTGCGTTAATACACTTCTTCTCCAATATCATCATAGAGTGAACCATGGCACACTACCTAATAGAATTACCATCACCATGGTAAAAGAAAACTAAAAATATTCTTCATACAAATACATCAATGTTAATTTTTTCTATTATGATTTTAGGAATGAGAACAACAAACAAAGACATCTTTAAAACTAACTAAACCAGGTGTGATGCCACTTTACCAGAGGAAGTTTCTTATTACTTGGTTCACACGGTATAAGAGTTGAGTCTCCTATTTATACTGCAGCTATGGATAGCTCATGATTTCTCCGCTGTAGTATTCCATACATATTGCTCCACTATGATTACTTACGGCAGTACAACATGTTTGGTTTCTTGTTACATAATTAATTTTGATCCCAAAATTACGTTGGAGTATAAATAATTGTTAGTGACGTTGACATTCCAGAATTAATTCTGAGCTAATTCACCGCATAACTAAACATGCACTACATGGTGTTCTGCCAAGAACTAAATTCTACTCCCTCCTATCTCTAATATAATAAAAAAATTCATACTTATCTTGGTCTAAAATATAATGAAAAATGTTCATAAAAAAATACAATGGAAAATTAACTAATTTTTTATTATTAATACAATTATTCTTAAAATATGTTTATAAAAATGATTGTTTTATTGAATTTTTGTTTCATTCCCAATATAACTTTATTAAAATAGCTTTATTTTGTATGAATTTTGAAAAAAAATATAAGAATGTAGTTAGTTTTTTTAAAAAAATAAAAATAAAAGAGATAGGAGGGAGTAGGCGTTAGATAGTTCCTTGAAAGTGTATCTCAAATCCGAATGCTAGACTAGTGGATTGTTGATGTTGAATAGCCACATTTTGTTTTCTAATTATTTCTAACACCCCCCCTTAATTAGAAAATGGGTTTTCTTAAAGAGCTGAGAATAAGAATCTAAAAAGGGATAAGTTTCATTGGGAAGTGTTATTTTGAAAGAATAAAAAAACTTTATATTTATTTTTGGCTTAAATAAGTTTTTGGTCCCTGAACTTAGAGGGTGTTTTGGAATTAGTCTCTATCCTTTTTTTCGTTGGATTTGATCCCTAAACTTTAACTCCGTTTGGATCTGGTCCTTCTGTCCAACTCCGTCAGTTAACTTGCTAGCCCAACATTCATTGTTTGACACGTGGCTGAAATAAAAAAAAATCAAAAATAAAAACAAAAAAAGCATCACTCACTCACCACTTTCACACGACTAACACACCCAGTACCCACCCTTTCTTCTTCTTTTCTTCATTCTTTCATTCCTTTCTTCTTCATTCTTCTCCTTTCTTCTCCACTCCTTCCTTTTCCTCCATTATTACTTCATCCTTTATCATCTCAACAAAAGAAAAACCGAATCATTGTTTTTTCCTCCTTCCTTTTCCTAACTTCTCTCGTCGACGGCAACGTCACAGTGAATCCGAGCGTGAGACGAGTGAGATCGAGCAAGCATGAGAGATCGAGAGCGTGAGAGACTGAGATAGAGCTTCAGAGTGTGATACTGAGAAACCGAGAATGACACTTTGACACCGAAAACTCAAGTCAACGAATGAGAGTGAAAGAGGATGAGACTTGGTTGTTTGAAACTTGGTCGTGAAAGGGTGAGTGAGTGATAGTTTGATAGATAGGTTTTTTTTTGTTTTTATTTTCGGCTTTCTTTTAAAAAAAATAAATAAATTCCACGTTGAAGCCACGTGTCAAATAATGAGTGGTGGTGTGTTGAGCTGGTAAGTCTGTGTTTGACACGTAAGCAAGTAACTGACGGAGTTGGACAGAAGGACCAGATCCAAACGGAGTTAAAGTTCAAGGACCAAATCCAACGAAAAAAAGAATAGGGACTAATTCCAAAACTCCCCCTAAGTTCAGGACCAAAAACTTAATTAAGCCCTTATTTTTTCAATAAAACTTATCCCCTGATGAGTTCTTAAGGGCTGAGGTTAAGAAAACCCTAAAATTGTCAGAAGTCTTCGCTAAAATTAAGCACTATGCTTAGCAGTAATGCAGCACAAACTGTAACAATTATCTTAGAGTATTTTAGAAAAATGAAATCAATGAATCTTAGAGTATTTTAGTAGGTTTCAAAGAAATTCTACTATTTATTTAAAAAATCCTGGGATTTATAATATGTAAGTAGTTATCTTTTGGATATATTTTTTTTTTTACACTAGGGTATCCTCGGACTGATTGAACCTCTGAGTCATTTACCAACGGTGCTAGACTTTGGTTTTTGAATATATATTTTTTATTAATAAATTTAAAGGGAAAAGAAAAAGACAGACCCTCTTTTGCATCGTAGTCTTTTAACCGGTTATAATTTACTTAGGATTAGAACTCCAAATTATACTTTTGTAATGTTAATCAGTTTTTTTTAGGTCTTAGGCAAGTTATAGCATGGTGCCCAAAGTCAAGGCACCACATGTGGTGCCGTTAATCAGTTTCGTGGAATTGTTGGTGCATGAAATGAAGGGCTAAGATTCCGTACTCACTTTGCCCCTTACCTGTGCTCACCAGTTCCATGCACTGGGAGTTGGCCGAAATCTTTTCCGTCCCGTTATTATTTTATTTTTGCATATTTCGCTTTTAAAAGCACTCTCGGGCTGTCGTTTTGTGTTTGTATGTACTGAACTGAGGCCCCACCACAATAAAAAAAAACATTACTGTTGTTGCAGTTGAAATGAATGGCACAGTACAAGTTATTTTTTAAACATATCTTTGTTCCTTTTTTTTTAGTTTCGTTCCAATACGAGAAATAAATTTAGTTTCTTTAGTTTCGTTCCTATATAGAAACAGTACAGGTTTTTTAGTTTCGTTCCTTTTTTTTTTATCTTTGTTCCTTTTTTGTTTTTTAATTAACGCCAACTTTTATATTTTGTAATGCATCATTTATTGTTTTTTCTTAATTTTTTCCTGTGATACGTAGATTTGACCATCTTTTTTTTTTCATTAAAGAGTGGAAACTTTCGAATAAAGGTTGAGGGGGTAAAATTTTAATATTACAATATATTATCATGGAAAGCATCAGGGCCAAAAGATAGTTTGAACGGTGTTTATTTTAATTAATCCTTTATAAATTTTTGGCTGAAGTCCCAATACCACGGAGTCATTCACAGTAATCCCTTAATACCCTAGCGGGATGTTTTTAGTGGGAATCAAACACGGGTGTAGTAGGAGCTGTATCCCATTCCCAAGATGGGAAGTTCGGGCCTTACAACAACTGAAGCAAACCGCATTAATCTTTTTGTATTATATTATGGAGAGTTTATTAAGAGCACAAAAAGAGGAACATTTAATTCTTGCTTAATTTATAGTAATTAAACTTTGCAATAGAAACCATAACCTTAGAACCGTAACCCTAATTTTAGCCATCCATTATCTTCCAAACCGTCACCCAAACCGTAACTTTATTATTGTTGGGCACTTGTTTCTTAGGACGTTGTTAAATTTTAAGATCCATGTGTAACTGTAACTTTTACTAAGTATTATTGGTAAGATTATTTTTCTCCCTTATTTAATTAAGTACATATGTTATTTGTGACTAAAATTATATATTTAAATCTGAATAACTAAAATTTATGTTTTATAATTTTTGTGGGAAGTTAGTGGGAAGTTTATTAAGAGCATATAAAAGAGAAATTGTAATCCTAACCGTAATCCTTAGCCCTAACCGTAACCTTAACTCTAACCTTAACTCTAACAATAGTGTTAATAATTTCAGCATATAACTTTTCTTTTAAATATGTGTGAAATAAAGAATTTTAAATATGCGTGAAATGTAGAATCTTAATATATATTTGTTGTTAAAGACCTATTGAAATATGTATTTCAATTATTGAAATATTTGTTTAAATATTTGGGGAAAAAGGTAAATGCGTTGACGTGTGGTGTGTTATTTATAAATATTTTTTTAAACAACAAATCATTAATATTAATTAGCAATTTGTTATTTTACCAATTATGTTAATATAATTAAATAAGGTTAATGCTTATAATAAGGTTAATGCTTATAATTAAATAAAGTAATCGAATAAGGTTAATGCTTATAATATTTTCGCGAAAATGAGTGCAGCATTTTAGATGTATGAAAAATAATATTAAAGGGTACATAAACACTCTAGTCTCAGAGACAGTTGTGCAGTTGAAATATGCAATACTTAACTCATTTTGTGAAAGGTTGAGAATTCATTTGGTTAACCCTAACCCTGGGCAAAACCTTGACCCTATACTTACCCATTACACTATCCTTACCCAGTATCCCATTATGTTGTAAAATTCGATTCCATTGTCAATATTAAATTAAAGCTTCTTATTTTATCCCTAAAAATATACCCATAGTATACATTTTGGTTAAAAATAAACATTCTTGAAATGTACGTTGAGGTCTGTTTTTTTTATTTTAATTAATTTCGTTTTTATCATGTTACAATAATAATTATGGTTTCATGTTTTTGCAAAAGTAATCGAATGCAAGTAACAAAGTTATTATGTTACAATAATAATTATGGTTCCATGTTTTTACAATAATAATTATGGTTCCTCCAAAAATTTTTAAATATTTTTTAAATAAAAAAAAAACTAACTTAACCACTTGTAGAAATGATTGTATTGTGAGTAGAAATTTGGTTAATGTTTTAACTTCATGAATGAGATGTTTGATTTATTTAATTATTTTTTTAAGATATAATTTGGACGGATAATAAATTTTTTTATGTTTTTTTAGAAAAACCTGATAATTAAAACGGTTGAATTAGTATTGAAACGGTTGTACTTAGAAATGTGAAGGGATGGACTTAGTAATTGAAACGATTCAATTACTAGTGAAAGTGGTTAATTATTTCCAATCTCAATAGAAAGCCTTTTACAAATAATTAAATATAGGAAGTTGCACCCTTTAAGTTTTTCATTAAAAAAATTTACTCTGGTGAAGTGTGAATTCCTTGAACGTGGTGTGTTACCAATTATTGCTTCGGTAATATCACACCACCCATAATGGAGAATTTAAAACTTTGTGCTGTTTCTCTTGGAACGGAATACCAATATCACGTTATTAACATTTTACATATAAATTTAGTTCAATTTTTTTACGGTTATATGTAATTGCAACTGGGTCCTTGCTGCTTCATAACTGGGGTCAAAGGTCATTCAATGGGCACCGGTGCACCACATGTGGTGCCTTGACTTTCAGAACCATGCTATAACACCCCATGACGATCGGTGGTCCCTTTCAAACATGGAGAGGAGTAAGGGACCATCCTAAAAACTAAACTAGGTAGTGTTATATGTACTTCCTTAATTGATTGGATCTACCTCTCTTTGTTTTATGCGTAAAAATATTAGTGAAACTAGCAGTTATTACTGCACCAACACTTTAAAGTTGTTTGGGATGAAAAATCACCACTTTGGGCTTCAGCCCATTAAGAGGGAAAGGGGAAGGAATAAAGTAAAGAAAAGCCGAAGGAGTCATTGGCCCAAGTTAAAATAGAAAAATACAAAAAAAAAAAAAAGAAAAGGGAACCTTATGCAACCAGATCAGCAAAACAGTCTCCTTCGTGTAACCAAACCAGGCAGGGAAAGGCGTCCCCAGTCTCCAGGCACTCTTCCTGCGTGAAGTACAGCAGAGCCAGAAGATACTCCTTTATAACAGTGGGCAGTCTTGAGCCTAGCACCCATCAACAATGGTCATTCAAAGATACCATAAATGGAAACTCTATCATAACACTCTAAGCCAAATGAAGAAAGTCTGCCTGATCTCCCTGCTTAAGGCAAATGACAGTGTAAACCAGTGGGTAAAGTGGTGATCAGTGTAGTAACCAGCAGATCAAGGGGGAAAAAACGTGAAGGCCAAGTTGATGTTCAAGTATAAAAGGAGATCCAAAGCATTAGCAAAAGCAAGCAACCAAGAAAGGAAAAAGCCATAGCACTGAGTTCTGATAAAAACAACATAAACACAATGACATAAAGAGAGAGGCAATAATACAGAGAGTTTGAGAGTGATAAGTGAAA
This sequence comes from Crotalaria pallida, assembly GCA_037953625.1. NCBI lineage: Eukaryota > Viridiplantae > Streptophyta > Magnoliopsida > Fabales > Fabaceae > Crotalaria > Crotalaria pallida. The sequence continues at coordinate 138,471,814 of CM075650.1, read as the reverse complement.
GGCGTCCTATAAAATCCCATGTTTTAGCCTACTATATACTTGCCTCCTGTAACACCCTCATTTTTATATCTTGAAAATAATAAATATTTCCAAATATAGAATACTTGCTATCAAAATTGGAATTTGAATTTTTTTTAATTGGTACTTGCTCCATTATAAACACTTTTAAAACTGAACGAATCATTTAAATTCGGCTTAGATATACTTTAATTACGAAAAGGCTCTCGAGACAATACCTTTCTAACATACTGAAACAGCTTTGTGGCCCTTATAAAAATATATTATTTGTCTCTCGAGTTTGATCGAATGTATAGAATATAAACTTATTGCCGAATCCCTTTTTAATAAAAAATCAGAATATGCGGAAGTAAAAGTAATACTTGTGGGGCACTACTGAGGTAAAGAAAACATAATGTATATAGGTGTATCATAACATAAAACCCCACCAGTATCATCAGTAGCAAGTAACATAAGTCGAGATAGCAAGAGTTTATAAAACATATACAAACCAGCTGCATAAATAAAACCTCACTCTAAGACCTCTCAAAATATATATACAATATATCACATAATCTGAAAGTAGAAGTCCCAGAGCAGGTCATCCATGTCCTCAGCAGCTATCCTCCACAGCTCTATCCCTAGGATCTAGGATCCAAAATATCTATGCTATGCAGACTCCTATGAACCAGTAGGTCCACCTCTAGCAGAAACAGTCGGCTCGACATGCACCTCTTCCTCGTCCTCATCCTCCACAGGGTCCTCCTCGACCTCGTCTGACTGGGTAGAGACCCCACCACTGGGTCTAGGATCTGCAGAGGCAGTCCTCTCAAAATCAGTCGGACCAGGAGAAGGAGTCTCCTCAGTGACAACTCTGTGGGAGGAAGGATGACAACGAGTGGCAGCTCTAAAACGAAAACTATGGAATCGGCGCACAGGTCGAGCTGGGGGTGGTCCTCTATATGTATAGAAAGGCGGAACATGCATAGTATAGACTAACGGAATCCTAAATCTACGAGGTCGCACCCGCACCAGAGGGTTAGGGTGGTAGAGAGTGATCTCCACCTCCCCCTCAAAAGTGGCACAGTGCTCCTCGTACGTCCATATACCACTAGGGATAGAGCGTATCTCGATGCAGGCTAGGTATCTGGCCATCACCTAAACAGGGCATAGGGAGTAAGTATACACATATACATAATCAATAAAGACTAAAATTACAATCACAAGTATGTCATGGACAGACAACAATGCAAGTACATATGAGCATACCAATTTTCAACATTATATCTCTTATAATGCAAGTGGAATGATGCATGATTTTCTATCCACAATTGAGGCCTCTAAAAGTCCATCTTGGACGTCCATCCAATACACCCTTGTGTTCCCGGAACACTGACATTCGTTCCCAGAACGTAATGCCAAACCATACTTGGATAATAAGCATCACTTCCAGAGTGTGCATCACGTTCCCAGAACGCATACGTTCCCAGAACGCATAAAAACCAGGTCCCGGACACTGGCCACATTCCCAGAATGTGTCATCAAGTAGGTTACAATTTGGTACTCCCGGAGTACACTCCTCATATTCCCAGAATATGATAAACGTTCCTACCAACCAAACTTCCATTCTATATGGATGCACAATCATCAAGGTTGGTTTTATCTTTACTTTAATTACTGTGATTTAGAAATATTTCAATTTCTCCTTTGAATGATTAATTTGAGGTATAATCTTTGGCACAAAAATTCTCTCTTGAATTATCTCAAAAACATGCCATTAGGCTTAGATTGGGAAAAACATAACCAATGGTACTTAAAAAGACTTAACTTTTTATTTTTCAAATTCAGGTACTAACCGGTTACAGTCTCAGGTTAACCGGTTAGAATTACAGACCTGAACTGTTTACCATTGAAATTCAGAAAACCCTTTTTCTTGAATTCTCTACCCAATCCATAAACAAGTTTTAACATTGTTTTATACCTCAAAACCACTGTGTTCATCATTCAAAAGTCTAAATCACATTCCATTTCCAAATGAGCATTATTTCCTCTTGAAATTATCTCATTACACTAAGGTATTAACTCCCAAGTTCAATCTGAATTATTACAATATAATCAGCTTCATTTCAGATTGAGTCCCAGTGAAATTAATGTCTAGATTTGAGTAACATTAATAAGACCACAGGACTGATTTCAGAAACTTATTTTCTTTGAAATTTTACAGTGTCTAACCGATTACAATTATCGAGTAACCGGTTAGATTATGCAGTCAGTACACTGAAACATGAGGTTTTGCAAACCATTCTTTTCATTACTCAAATCTAACCCAATTTCAACATCCAAAGGAGTCCATATACCTTAAGTAAACATGTTTAACCACAAAAACACATTCAACTTGCATGCATTAAGTTTATTGTATCAAATTGCATAAAAACCAATATAACCACAATTCAATACCACAAAACTTATAATAAACATTTAGATTATGATTCAAGCATCAAAATCACTTGCATGCATCAACACAAAGTTGCTCAAAACATAACTGAGCTAGAATTTGGCCTCCAAGCCTTTTTACCTTAAACACATAATGCCCTTTTGAGTCTATGTTGACTCAAATCCTAAATCACTTAATTTTAGTCTAAATCTAGTATAAGGTAAACTTCTCCCATACCTTAGGATAGTGTTTGATGAGTAATGACACTGAGATTGAAGAGAATTCACAGATTCCACCAAAAATCCCTAGTTCTGCTCTTTACCCACGATTTTAGCAATAGTGTCCAAACACCAAAGATTTCAACATAGATATTGACCAAACAAATTAGGTAAAATGATTAGGACTTGATCTAGGTAACATGCACTAAAGATTCGAAGTAATTTGAGACTTAAAGGTTACCTGTACTTACCACAATCAGAGCTTAAACCTAGCTTCCAAGACCAAGAACAATATTGGACCAGTTTTTCAAGCTGCAACTTCAGAGATCGATTTCTCCTTCCACACACACTTTTGGCTCACAATTTTTATATCAACACGAAGCTCTGGATGTAAGCTTCGTGTTTGTGTATCACTCAAAGTTTCACTCCCCACACAGAAGAAGAATTGAACCAGAATAATCAAGAACCATAAACAGAGCAATTCCTCACACTTGGGCAAAAATGGCCTCAATTCGTCAACCATGGAGCTTTAAATAGAGGGATTTTCTTAACATGCAGACCGACACGCGTTTCCCACTATGAATCGAGTGGGATTCGTGGCGATTAAGGGGATTAATCAAGTGATTACTCATCAAACGCACTAACCCAGTTTCTGGGTTCATCGTGTAACTGGTTACAGGGCAATACTAACCGGTTAGATCAGTTCAAAAATTAAAAATTAATACTTTTTAAATCTTTCCCTCCAAGAATCTTTCTAATATTACATTTAGGTCCTAATCCAAGGACTAAAATGCAATATCCATATTTTTGTATTTATTTGCCATATAAAAATACATTCACCTATTTTTATATTTCAAGGCTAATTAAATACAAAACATAACTTGGAGAATTTATATAAATTAATAATAAAAATTTATTATTAATTTCCTTATTATCCGGGAGACGAAAATTAGGGGTGTTACACCTCCTGTAACAAATATCATCTCTCTTGTACTCTTTTCCAATACATAATAAAACGAGGCCATTGATTTCATCAAGTTTACGAACCCACTTGCATTTTATTATTCCTCTCTAGAATCATGATTTGATGGAAGAAACAGTTGGCGCCGTTGTCGGGGAAATCATGGCTTCAACTCTGGAAAGAAATGCACCAAGTGGTGTTCGGAGAGTGGACCTTGATGATGGCACAAGGATGACCACTAGAGGAAGTTCTGGAACAACAACATCATGAATCATCAACCCATGAAGCGATGCAGCAAGGAAGTTGCCTTTTTGCCCCAAAAGCGTCCTTTCCAAAAGGCGTCCACGTTCGCTCTTACCCAACTTCCCAGAAAGCGATAAGGCAACTATAAGGGCGAAAATACCCTCTCACTGAAGAAGGTGCCCCTTTACAGAAAATGAAAACTCAGCAGCAAAGGCGCACCTGGCTGGGAGGTTCACATTGTAGCGCTACTACCAATTATCTACACTAAAAGCTAAGTACATACAACTTTTGACTCAGTCTAAATTACTCTCATGCCTATCATGCTAGTATGCCATTCATAAAACTGATAATAATGTATTTGGATCATGATGAAACGTCACTGTATGTGCAACTGAAAAATGCATATGAACAAAAAATGATGGCTATAGTATGTCCAAGTATGGCTTCGGTATGGTTACTTTCTAATGATGTCTTGTTCTGCCTAGCAAGTTCTTGATAACAATGCTTTATTTTTACCTTGTATGGATTACATGAAATGGTATGGAGATGATTTGATTTTTAGACTCTGTGTTCGTTATGGCTAAGAGTTGCATGTATGTGTTCACATTCATGGATAACGCCGCTCTGATATGTGTCAAATATTTTGATTAGAAAGGAATGATCAGATAACTAGAATGCTTACTGTAGAATTGGAATCAGTCTTTCACACTAATCATTTGTTGCCACAATCTTGTTAATTGTTCTTTGCTCAACTATTGCATGATATGAATGAACTGTTTCTTCATGATTCCAACATGTAAACACAGTCTTTCATGTTATAAGCTGCATGAGTTAGATGCTTAAAAGGCGTGCTTTTGGAAAAATGTTATATGAAAACAAGATCTTGGCAATTTTATATAATGATGCATGATTGATTTTGTATATAATTTATTGGAGAAAACTAACAAAACAAGCATGCGTAGCATGAAAATATCCGAAGAATAAAATTTGTTTATGTAGGAACAAGATGTGACCTCTTTTTAAGATTTGAGAAGTCCTTGGTACGCTCTTAGGCCAAGATTTAACAAGTTTTGCTAAGACGCTCAATGTCATGGGATGATCGATTCCTCCATCGTGAACAACAAACTCCTGATCTATCCAGAATAGAAAAGCCCTCTCGCCTAGTGAGAAGGCAATCAAAAGCGAGGAGTCAGAAAGAAAATAATGAAATAAAAGCAAAGTTTCAAGAGAAGTAAACACAAACAGAAAGATCAGTGACAATCAAGCAAGGGAAATCAAGCAAAGAGAAAAGATGAAATCATACTAGAAGACGACGCCCTGCCTGGAATCATCTGTCTAAAGGGGTCCTCAGTTCAGCCCCAAGGGCGACACCCTGACCAGAATCAGAAATATGAATCAGCAAACTAAGGGCGTCCTTAGTTCAGTCCCAAGGGCGACGCCCTGCCCAGAATCAATAGTCTAAAGGCGTCCTCAGTTCCAAGTGACACCCTGTCCAAAATTAGCAATCTAAAGGCATCCTCAATTTAGTCCCAAGGGCGACTACTTGCCCACTGTCATGCGGTCTGAAGGAGTCCCCACAGTTCAGTCTCAAAGGGAAGAAAGGGAGAAGAAAGTCCAAGAGCGACTTCTTAAGGCGCACCATTGTCAAAGGCGTACCATGTTCAGATTCAACAGTATCAGTGAACCAAAGGCGCACTCCCGTTGAAAGCGCCCCTGATCAGTTTCAAATACATCGTTTAGATTCAATAGAATCAGTCAACCGAAGGCGCACCCTCGTCAAAAGCACCCCTTGTTCAGTGTTCATATTCAATAGAATCAGTCAACCGAAGGCGCACCCTCGTTGAAAGCGCCCCCTATTCAATTTCAAATACACCGTTCAGTTCCAACCCAATCGATTAACTAAAGGCGCACCCGTGCATAAGGCGCACCCCTGTAGAAGGCACATTGAAAAGAAAAAAAAAGTGTGTTGAATCTAGAAATCCTGGAGGAAATGCAAACAAAAGGCTGAGAGCAAAGTTATAGCAGAAGTTGAAATCAAAAGCTAACAATAAAATCAAACCAGAAAGACAAAGATGATCTCAAAGCAAAATCGTACGAAAGATCACAAGCCAGAAAGTTAAAAGAAAATCAATGCAGAAATCTGAGCGAACAGCAAGACAAGATGAAAAGCAAAAAAGGACATAACAAACTCAAAGGGCGGACAAAAAACAAAAGGTGTTTCCAAGCAAACCAACCAATCAGAAAGTAAAAGCGGAACTGAAAGGCGGCTATGATCACCTTTGAGAAAGTCAGACATGAAAATCAATATCAAAAGGCGTGCATGCAATACAAAGGGTAAAAAACAAGTACAAAGATCCAAAAAAGTATGTTGCTCAAAAGCGCACTTAAGTGCATAGACGAAGCACTAAATTTGATGCAAGAGCAAGTTGCAAGACGAAAGCTGGCCTAAAGGCATGCAAGTGATTGAGGTAGAAACTATTCAGAAATATGACAAAACCAAGGCGAACTCAGTTTGCTTGAACAAGCAGCTAAGTTAAATCCAAGAATCCATCCCATTCTACCCTTACAACAAGGCGCACCTGGGTATATTCATGCATCAAAGCAGAAAATGAAAAGGTGAGCTTAAGCACAAAGTCAAAGAGCCAGAGCAGTACAAAAACCCAAGTGTTTGCAAACTGATAATAGCAAGCAAAGCGGCAAGAAAAGCAACACCAATGACAAGAGGTGTCCAAAAAAAAGGGAGAAGAATGTTTGTGATGAGCAAGCCTCACCCCCCAATGGAAAACACCACAGAACCAAGGACTAGAAAAGTTCCCAGAAAGGGCGCTAGTCTCAGAATCAGAAGCTAGAAAAGTTCCCACAAAGGGCGCTAGCTACAAAGGACTAGAAAAGTTCCCACAAAGGGCACTAGTCTCACAATCAGAAGCTAGAAAAGTTCCCACAAAGGGCGCTAGCTACAAAGGACTAGAAAAGTTCCCAAAAAGGGTGCTAGTCACAAGATTAAGGCTATAAAAGTTCCCAAAAAGGGCGCTAGCTACAAAGGACTAGAAAAGTTCCCACAAAGGGCGCTAGTCACAAGATTAAGGCTAGAAAAGTTCCCACAAAGGGCGCTAGCTACAAAGGACTAGAAAAGTTCCCACAAAGGGCGTTAGTCACAAGATTAAGGCTAGAAAAGTTCTCACAAAGGGCGCTAGCTACAAAGACTAGAAAAGTTCCCACAAAGGGCGCTAGTCACAAGATTAAAGCTAGAAAAGTTCCCACAAAGGGCGCTAGCTACAAAGGCTGGAAAAGTTCCCACAAAGGGTGCTGGCCACCAAGATCAACAAAATCCTCAAAAAGCACCAACCGAGAAAAGTGTTGAAAAAGTGCAACAAAAAGGGGCAGCTTCATTTACAAAGAAAGAAAGAAAGAAAGAAAAGAAGAAGAAGAAAGAAGAAGAAGAAAGGAAGAAAAGAAGAAAAAGAAAGAAGGAAAAGCCAGGGTGTCCAAATAAAGAAGATGATAAAGACAATTCTGCTCAAGTTCCTTAAAGGCAGCATAGACAATGGCAAAGGCAATTACGCCCATGATCTTTGGAGGAGATTCAATTCAAAGGAAAAGATGCATAAAGCCTTCAAACACAAGATAGAAAAATAAGGCTTCCATACAAGACTGCCCAACCAAACCATCAGACATAAAGTCACTAGTCACCCAAACACAAAAGCCAAAATACAAGTACCACCTTACAAACTCAAATGCAAAATACAAAGTCTAAACACCATCAGTAAACGTATCCAAAATGAAAGGCCTAGATACGGAAGAAGGCACTTGGGCGTGAAGATTGATAAGCATCATCATGTGCCTCTCGTTGAACTTCAATAAGGGTGGTTTCCACATCCAAACTAGCCAAATCAGCACTAGCTTTTGCCATACTCACAGATAAATTCTCAATGGTGCTTAGCAAGGAGGCACGACAAGTAGCCAAATCCCTTTCTTGATCAGCCAAGGCATTAACATCAAAAGCAGCACGCTGACCTTCCATTTGCTTGAGGACGCCCTCGATCCAGAAACCTGAATACTGGTGAAGCCTCAGTGATTGCAAAAATCAAGGGGCCTTCTGTTCCCAAGAGAAAGCATCAGCATCATGAGCAGTGGAGAGTTTGAGTACCTTCAGCATAATGATCAAGCAACCGCAAAATGGCAGCATCAAAGTGGCAAAACACAAAAATACCAGTATGTCACAAGCTATGAAAAACGACAGTAATGCAGACAAGAGAGATTGCATGATTCAAGTCTTGAAAGGAGGATCAACAACGACATGGAATAAATCCAAGTCTTACAAAATGCGCACAAGAAAAATATTAGCAGGATGCTAAGACAGTGATGCAGTCAAAATACAACAGCATGCTTGAAAAAGTACAATTACCAAATCTTGAAGAAGGCGTCCTGTGGTGAAGTTCTGCAGACATCCTCATAACCAGATGCATTAGATGACAAAGCGCAATAACAAGCAATACATCAAAGCTTGTACAGTATGAAAACGATCCAATTCAAGGGCATAATCCAAGGTTTCCAAAGGCAGAATTATCAAAACGGCATGGTGCAAAGTGCATATTTCAGCACCAGAGCAACATAGCACAAAGTGCAGAAAAGTGAAGTTCAAGTCAGTACTATCAAAGCAAGTAACCGAAATCTCCAAGAGTCAAGTATACTAAAGCGGCACAAAGTTCAGCGACCACAAAGGCGCACAAGTTTTTAATAAGAGTATCAGTGCCTTCAACAGTAGACATAGCATGACAAAAGCAACAAGCATAAGATCAGTAGCAAAGTAATTCTTTCAAGCTCGGTCATGAGTGCCACCCAAGGCACGCTGCAAGACAAGAAAAGTTTCCTCTATTTCAGTCTTCGTCCGTCTTCATGATAATTGAGGGGGCTCTCTCTTCAGGCAATACAGATTATCAAGCCAGTAATCAAACCACAATTATACCTCCCAAGTTGGTCACTCTATTCATTCAACAGAGAAGGTGTTCAACGCAGCAGGAAAATGCTGAAAAATCTGAAGATTCAGAAGGCACAAAGTACAGATAGTTGAGTTTGAGTATGGAACTCAAGCATGAAGAAACAGACAGCAAAGAAATTTTAGAAAACATATCAAGAATTCAAAGTACAAAGAAGCAAAGTCCACCAAGTCATTGATCAGTATGCAAGGTAGCACAATCCAAAGGCGAGGTTGCACATGCAATAGAAAGAAGAGCCCGCTTCCCTTACAAATTCACAAAAAGAAGATTAAATTGAATGAGAAGCAAGTGAAAAGTCAAGATTCAGTTCACAAGGGGGCTGACCCCTCATATCATATGTATATGCAGAAAGCAACCATGCACCACCAAGGGCTCCTTCATGGTGTCTGAGCTGACAAAAGTTCAATAGTGGTACGAAGCTTGAAGCGTCTCCAAAGTCCAAATCTTGATGTGCAAATACCCACAAAAGAAAGAAATGCAAAAACAAAGCAAAGCAATAGCCTGGAGAATCTTAAAATGCACTCACTAAAGGCGACATGGCATGACAGTAGATGACGCTCAACAAAGGCCAAAAGGGTGAATCTATTCTGTAAGCATGAATCAATCTCCATGAGGTACAACAAAAACGAATGCGGTCCTAACAAAAGCGATCCCTTCCAAGATGGCCCTATCAAAGGCAAAAAACAAGAGTCTCGTCAAGACCAAGTCATCAATGCAGATTCCCTTCATGCCCAAACTCAACAGTAAAGAAACTTACAAAATCACAAGCAAGAAAGGTGTACTCAGACGCCCTCAAGAAGTGAAAAGTATAAACAGATACTCACAAGCAACAAAATGTTAAGAAGTGGTCATAGTTTTTGACGCCTTTCAAGTAAAGCGGAATCAAAAACAGGTATCAAAAGCAAATCGCCAAGTGTATTGATGCTCCGAAGCAAAATGCAACAAATTCTAGAAGGCAATGAAATCAAAGTGAACACAGTCCAACAGTCAGCAAGCGCAATCCAAGTGGTACATGAGTACCAATAAGCTGCACTGAAAATCACAGGAAATAAAGTTGTGAAGATCAAGCATAAGAAAGCAAGAGTTTTGCATCAAAGAGAAAAACTTTTCTCTTTCATGCAAGGGGGCTATTGTTTGGGATGGAAAATCACCACTTTGGGCTTCAGCCCATTAAGAGGGAAAGGGGAAGGAATAAAGTAAAGAAAAGCCCAAGGAGTCATTGGCCCCAAGTTAAAATAGCAAAATACAAAAAAAAAAAAAAAAGGAACCTTATGCAACCAGATCAGCAAAACAGTCTCCTTCGTGTAACCAAACCAGGCAGGGAAAGGCGTCCCCAGTCTCCAGGTACTCTTCCTGCGTGAAGTACAACAGAGCCAGAAGATACTCCTTTATAACAGTGGGCAGTCTTGAGCCTAGCACCCATCAACAATGGTCATTCAAAGATACCATAAATGGAAACTCCATCATAACTCTCTAAGCCAAATGAAGAAAGTCTGCCTGATCTCCTTGCTTAAGGCAAATGACAGTGTAAACCAGTGGGTAAAGAGGTGATCAGTGAAGCAACCAGCAGATCAAGGGGGAAAAAACGTGAAGGCCAAGTTGATGTTCAAGTATAAAAGGAGATCCAAAGCATTAGCAAAAGCAAGCAACCAAGAAAGGAAAAAGCCATAGCACTGAGTTCTGATAACAACAGCATAAACACAACGACATAAAGAGAGAGACAATAATATAGAGAGTTTGAGAGTGATAAGTGAAAGACGTCCTATAAAATCCCCTGTTTTAGCCTACTGTATACTTGCCTCCTGTAACAAATATCATCTCTCTTAGCTTGTACTCTTTTCCAATACATAATAAAACGAGGCCATTGATTTCATCAAGTTTACGAACCCACTTGCATTTTATTATTCCTCTCTAGAATCATGATTTCCTGGCAGAAACAACAGTAAAATGAAGACCTTACATCAAATGTTACTACCAAGACACCACAACAAATGTATTCAACATTCTTTTTCTTTGTCACATGATACATGTTAAAGGGAGGGAGGGTAGCTTCAATCAGAGTAAGTTGAAAGAGAAGCACGTGGAAACTGAAAAGAGGAGGGAACATATCACTGAAGAGAGAAAGTCCTCATCCAACTTTGATGAACCACTTACCATTTTTAAGTTAGTCTCTTCATCCAACTCTCCTACTTTTGGTATTTGTTTTCCTTTCATTGCTTGCATCCTTTAATTCTGTAAAATACTCATTAGAAAATAATTCTCTGGGTAGAAGATAATAGGCCTTTTGCAAAATCTCATGGACATGATATCATCACGGAAAACACACATGGAGTTTTGGACATTTCGGTTTCCTACCTATGCAAATATTATGAGGGCAAGTGCAGGGGTAAGAAATCAAAATGACCAAAACTCGGTGCTAATAAGAGTAGTAATGGTGGTGGCAGTCATGTAGCTTCAGAAGCACAGAACCTTGCACCTTGCAGGTAAGTAGGTAACGCCCTATTTAATAATCAATAGTATATTACAAAAATAACTTGGTTAAAAACTTAAAATATATGTTATATATTTATCCTCCCTTTGATTTTATTTTGGATGTGAAGGAAACAAAAAAGGTCAAAAAGTATCAGCTGATAAGAATCCTAATGGTAGTACTAGCAGCAATTATGTTGCTTCAGAGGCACGAAATCATGTTCTTGAGGGTAAGCGCTGTCGTAGGAAACCAAGATGAGTTTCAAAACTTCATGCTACTAAGAATCCTAATGGTAATAGCAATCATGTGGCTTCAGAGATAGATAAGCAGGGGCATGCTGGTTGATAAGCACAGGAGTAAGAGGACCAAAAAGAATGTTGTCCCTTCAACAGAGGGACACAATTGAAAGAAATATAAATTGTGGAGAGAATAGAGTGATTCTCTAAATTGTCCTTCAACAGTTGCAGTTGTATTAACAATTGTATTCTCTACCACACTCATCCTGTTATGGACTTAATATACATTTGTTAATATCTGCAACTGATTATTACAAGACGGTAGCTACTTATTGCATAGATTCATGAGTGATATTTGCTATGTACACGAATCTTCTAAATTCTAATACACGAACTAGAATCATTGACTACTCCAATTTTCGATACATTTATTATTTCCAACTAGAATCATTCACAGCTTGCATGTTAGACCTGAAGATCTTGCCAAAATATGTTCTTATATTTCGTTGTCTATGTTATCATATTTTGCAACACAGAAAATGCTATTTTTCTCTTTTTTTAATCATGTATGTAAGAACTTTATCCTTCATTAAGCCCAAACAAATGTTACCAAAAAAATTGAATTTCTCTAAAATCATATCATGGAATCAAGCAAAGTTAGCTTCCAAAATTTACATGGCAGTATTATATTTGAGTCAAGACTAGGGAAGTTAGAGGCTCTATTGTGATGCCTTTTTTTTATTTATAAGTTGTGTGCTGTCAAAATGTATCATGAAGGGAAGTTCAAGCCAAGAAAGTTCAGCCATGTTTGGATTTTCTGCAACAGCATGAGTAGGACTAAGTAGGAATCTTTGCTTTTGTAACTGATCGAGCTGGAATAATTCATGAATACCTAGTTACATCTACTTCACAAAGCTATGCAACACATGGTGACATTTATGGTGCATCATGAAAAGTGGGTAGAATGGTAAGACCCTTTACTTAATATGAACCGTAGATTTTATAGAAAGATGAAAAACCAATAGTTACTACAATATTACTTACATAGTGACATAGTGTCTAACAGGTTGGAATGAAATTCTATTATCTATTTATAGGTTCTATAATTAATATAATGAAAATAGCCATTGGTATTTATAGGTTCTATTGCTACTATTTTTATTTGCCATTGCACCACAGAAGAAAAAGACAGACCCTCCTCTTTTGTATATTGCAGTCCTTTAAAAGGTAATAACTTACTCATCATGACTCAATTGCACTTTTGTTAGCAAGTATTTTTGGCATGACCAACCAGGGGACCACACTAAAGAGGCTAACATGACAACAACCTTGCACCAACTTCACTTCAGTACACCTGGAATTCTTGGTACTAGGTTCTTCTTCAGTTTGAGGTTGAGTTAGAGTGCAAGACTGAAAAGAAGAGGGAACATATCAATGAAGAAGAGTGGAAGTCTTCACGGAACCTTGATGAACCAAAAGTAAGTTATTCACTTCATCCAACTCTCCTACTCTTGTTTCTTTTTGTTTCTTATGAAATATTAGCACCAACTCAAAGCTTGCCATACATACACCTATGCTTCAAAGTTCAAACCCCCATCAAATCTAAACTTTCACCAACAAACATGACAGAGTAATAATTAAAGTTAAAGTAAAATAGATAATAAACAATAAAAATGCAGCTACACCTGCACACACAACTAACACAAATTCATTTATTTAAATGTTAACATTTATCATCATGTAAGGGTAAGCATACTTTGAGCTGAAAAATTCACACTTTTTTGGATGGTAAAACGAACAACCGCACCACATGTCACTCTGCAGAATCAAAGCATGAAAATGTGGGAAGAGTGGGAAAACATGAAAACAGAGAAAATTAAAAGAAAAAACTTCCTAGTACTGCTATGCATAATTTTTTTTAGACACTTGGCCACTCTTCATCTTTATTGAAACGTCCATAACCCTGGTTCACTTAATCTTACTCCAGATTAAGAAAAGGTGCAATTCATGTTGGTTTGGTTTATGCAGAATTGTAAACCAAAGAGGCCAAAAAAGCCAGCAGCTTCATCCTCGGGACCAAAGAAGAGGCTACTCTGAAGATATTGAGATGATGCCCTCATTAAAATATTTCTTGCAAAATTGTAGGCCTGTTGCAAAATATTATGGACATGATGTCATTGAAGAAAATGACTTTGATGGCATAAAATATCATGCTGAGGAAAACAACACAGAAGATGAGTCGGAGGACGATGATGATAGCTTTGATGGCATAAAATATCATGCTGAGGAAAAAGACACAGAAGATGAGTCGGAGGACGATGATGATAGCTTAATTGCAGATCCTCAACATAAACTTTTCATGGAAAATTTGAGGCCCGATGGAAATTTTTATGTTTATAATATCATTAAGGACAATGTCTTCGTGAGATATCACGACGAGCCATCGAGTCCCGAACCCGAGGATCCAACTGTAATCGTAATTGATGATGCAAATCATGTTTCAAATGATGCCAATGTGATGGACACAGCAATGCATAGCCCTGTAATGTATGAGGGCAAGCACAGGTGCACGAAACCGAAATTTCCAAAACTCGATGCTTATAAGAGTGGTAATGCTGATGACAGTCATGTAGCCTCAGAGGCACAGAAGCATGAAGGTAACCCCCTATTCAATATATTACAAAAATGACTTGCCAAAAATATTTGTTATATATATATAGTCTCCTGTCGTATTTTCTGAACCGGTCTATGCTGTAACCATACAGGTAAACGCAGGGGAAGGAAACCAAAAGGGCAAGACCTATCAGCTCATAAGAATCCTAATGGTAATGCTAGCAGCAGTCGCCTTGCTTTAGAGCCGCAGAATCATGCCCTTAACTTTAAGGGTAAGCGCAGAGGTAGAGAGCTAAAAGGAGGTTCAAACCTCTTGGCTAATAAGAATCCTATTGGTAACAGCAATCAAGTGACTTCAGAGGGACATGATCATGCTGTTAAGTGCGAGGATAGGAAACGAAAATGGCAAGACCTATCTGCTGAAAAGAATCATAAGGCTAATGCTAGCAGAAATCGTGTGGCTTTAGAGCCACAGAATCATGTCCTTAACTATAAGGGTAAGCACAGAGGTAGAGAGCCAAAAGGAGGTTCAAACCTCTTGGCTAATAAGAATCCTATTGGTAACAGCAATCAAGTGACTTTAGAGGGACATGATCATGCTGTTAAGCGCGAGGATAGGAAACGAAAATGGCACGACCTATCTGCTGAAAAGAATCATAAGGCTAACGCTAGCAGAAATCGTGTTGCTTTAGAGCCACAGAATCATGTCCTTAACTATAAGGGTAAGCGCAGAGGTAGAGAGCCAAAAGGAGGTTCAAACCTCTTGGCTAATAAGAATCCTATTGGTAACAGCAATCAAGTGACTTCAGAGGGACATGATCATGCTGTTAAGCGCGAGGATAGGAAACGAAAATGGCAAGACCTATCTGCTGAAAAGAATCATAAGGCTAATGCTAGCAGAAATCGTGTGGCTTTAGAGCCACAGAATCATGTCCTTAACTATAAGGGTAAGCACAGAGGTAGAGAGCCAAAAGGAGGTTCAAACCTCTTGGCTAATAAGAATCCTATTGGTAACAGCAATCAAGTGACTTTAGAGGGACATGATCATGCTGTTAAGCGCGAGGATAGGAAACGAAAATGGCACGACCTATCTGCTGAAAAGAATCATAAGGCTAACGCTAGCAGAAATCGTGTTGCTTTAGAGCCACAGAATCATGTCCTTAACTATAAGGGTAAGCGCAGAGGTAGAGAGCCAAAAGGAGGTTCAAACCTCTTGGCTAATAAGAATCCTATTGGTAACAGCAATCAAGTGACTTCAGAGCGACATGATCATGCTGTTAAGCGCGAGGATAGGAAACGAAAATGGCAAGACCTATCTGCTGAAAAGAATCATAATGCTAATGCTAGCAGAAATCGTGTGGCTTTAGAGCCACAGAATCATGTCCTTAACTATAAGGGTATGCACAGAGGTAGAAAGCCAAAAGGAGGCTCCAACCTCCAGGCCACTAAGAATCAAGTGATTTTAGAGGCACATAATCATGCTGTTAAGCTAAGGGGTATGAAGGCCAAAAAGAATGTTGTCCCTTCTGCTGATTGTCAAACAATTGATCATGAAATAAAGACGGATACCGAAGATGATGATGATGATGATGTTCCACCTTGTAGAAGAAGGCCGGTGCGATATTCGACTGTAAGAATCTGAACTTTTATCAATAGGATCATTTTGCTTGTATCCTATTTTCACTCTTTTTTTACATTGCATATTTACTGTTCTCCTCTAGTTAGATATTGTTTGGTATAATAGAATATGTTTTGCTTCTCAGTTGAACGAGAAAATTTTTTTGGATGATGATGACGAAGCCAATGCGGCGAAACCCACAGAATTTCGAGAAAAACTCATGGAAGAACTGAAGAAGCCTTACTGTCAGGCAGAGTATGACAGACTTTTAAAAAACATTACTGTTAGAAAGCCAGCCCAAGGCCAGAAAGTTCTGCGTAGGGGAACCAAAGTCTATGAGGAAGATCATAATGCAAAGTCATATCTTGATCATCATATTGGTAAGTAGGATTTATAATATATATTGTCATGCTGTATTTGACTTGATAATTACTGGAATTAATGTGTTAGCTGTTATTTGTCATTGTTGCTGCCGCGAAGCCGTTTTTTCACTTGAGTTAGGATTATTGATCATGACCATATTTTTATAGTAATAGAAAACATAGAACCACTATTAAGATGCCATACAATAATTTTTCTACTCAATCCTTCAATAAGTTACATGAAAACTTACTTTTGACTAGCTCCATTGAATGTTGTTTCGGAGGATTGGCTACTATGAGTTATTTTCTCATCCTGCAGATCTTAAAAGGAAAATGTATGAAGTTCGTGATGATAAGCACAAACTTCTGAATCTTCTGCGTGGATTTTTCTATTGGTTGGTGGTAAGAATGTTATGGTCTTTCAGCATCTCAATACATGTTTTAATTTTCTAGTCCTTCATGTTCTGCGGCCTTGTTGATAATGTATGTTTCTACAATGAGAATATTAATTTGATAGTCAGATAACTATCAGCAGTTTTTTTTTATGCCTCCCAAGCAATCAAAGTTTTCTTGCCAGTCTCTTTCTGAATTTATGCATCCTTCAACTCTGTAAAATAGTCATCATATTAGAAAATATGTGCTTGTATTCTTGTTCTACATTAACATATTTTGCAACACTATGAAAGCAGTTTTTTAGCCATGATTGTAAGAACTTTTATTATTAGCCTAAACAAGTGACATCGTTTAAAAATATTGACTCTTCTCAATTGATATCATGGAATCAACAAAATTTAGCTTTCATAAAACTTTCGTTGTGGTATCATATTAGAGTTAAGAATTTTGAAGTTAGAGGCTCTATTGCAAAAGACAACATCGGTTGTCCCACACTTTGTGTGTCAAAGTGTGAGTATTGATTTAAAAAAAAATAATAAAATAATTAAAAATTCCTTATTTTTTAGTTTTTTGACCAATCCCCATACTTTAGCACATGGAGTGACCCAAGTGTGGGACAAGTGATGATGATGTTTTCTCTTCTTGGTAATCCCTCTTTTTGATTCATAAGTTGTGTTTTGACAGAATGTACCACATGAATGGAAGTTCAAGCCATGGAAAGTTCAGTCATGTTTGGATGTGCTGCCACAACAACAGTAGGACTAGGAAGGAATCTTTGCTTTTGATTTTCTATATTGATGTGATTAGTTTACACTAAACAACTTTATTACTATCTTGTGTATGCTAAATTATATGGCTTCTGCATACATGATATGAACTGGCTCATTGCTTGGAAGTGAATCAGTAATCTTAGAAATGTGAAGATTATTGCTGCTGAATCTATGACCTTACCATCAGGGCATGAAGGAATGTGATGGAAGATTATTGCATTAAATAACATAATGCCCATGCTTAGCATACCTTTGTAAAGATGAAATTGTTAAAATGAAGTTGGTCAAACAAATATCGACATTTTGAAGCACTTTCCAATTACCAGAACTTTTCTACAATTTGGAGAACACCAGATATTTTTTTGGGATATTATTATTATTATTATGATCAGGCCAGTTGTAAAGAGTGCACTCGAGATATTAGGGATGCAATATTAATAGCGAGATGCTCGGGGACTTTGTCAAACCAAATGGCAGGAAATGGATTCAATTCAATCCACACAGGCACAAACAATGAACAAATTAAACAGCACAAGTTCTATATAGTTATATAGATGGCAGTGTACTCTATGACTTAAGTTTTATCTTGGAGATGAGATATCTATCTATCTATAATTCTCTCTCTCTCTCTCTCTATTATATATATATATATATATATATATATATATATATATATATATATATATATATACTAGCTCTTACCTCGTGCAATGCACGGGTTGTTGATATTAAATTTTTTTATATTAAATATTATAAATTAAAAATTATTATTATTTTCATTATAAAGTAAAAATTATTATTAAACAATAACAAATATAATTATAAAAAAGGATGATTCGATATACTTTATTATTATAAATAAAAAATTATTATTATTATTTTGATTTTTTTGTTTAATGGTATTATGAGAATAATTAATCATAAATCATAATATCCCTTATTTCATTGGACATGAATTCATTGGAAGATAGTGACGGTTCGTTTTTTAATATTATATTTATTTATGTATAGATCAATATTAAATGAATATATTCATTATTTAGTTGATCGATAATTAGCATGTTTTATTAATTATAGTTAAATCAAAATTAAACTTTTTTATTTTTATCCTGTGCAATGCACGAATTATTAATATTTAAATATTTTAAAGTAAAGATTATTATTAAACAACAATAAAAAATGACCTTGTTGAAAAATTTTGTACTTCCTTATATAAAAAAAATAAAATTTTTTATCAGAGATTTTCCTTATTTATTCAATGGATAAATTAACATTTTTTACATGTTTATTAACTTTATTATGATGAATCAAAAGTAAATCAGAATTAGATCTTTCTTATTTATTTAATAGATAAATTAATATTTTTATATGATTATCAACTTTATTATGATAATTAAAAAGAAATCAGAATTAAATATTTTGATCTTTTTTGTTTAATGGTATTATGAGAAAATTTAAGGATAAATTGTAATATCCACTATTTCATAGAACATGAAGACGATATTGAAATTGTTATTTTTGACTATCTTGGTTAACACATTGCATTTTATTATGAATATAATGTTGGCTCTTTTTTTTATATATTTAATATTATATTTGTCCATGTATAGATGAGTATTAAATTAATGTATTCCTTATTTAGTTTATCGATGAATTAACACATTTTATCATGATATTATGATTAATTATTAGAGTGAAATGAAAATTAAACTTTTTTATATTTTTTTTGTTTGATGGTATTATGAGTAGATTTAAAGATAAATCAAAATATTTTATATTGCATAAGACATGATAATTTAGCATATTTTAAATATAATTATCACATCTAATATGAAAAATTATATATAATTAAACCAAAATTATACATTCTGATTTTTTTATTGGATAATATTATAAGAAATTTCTTATATTTATTTGATGGATAAATTAATATTTTTTTACCATTATTATTTTTTAATATAATTATCACATTTATTATTATTATTATTCATATTTAAATATTTTGATCTTTTTCATCATTTATCTTATCTCATGACAAAAACAGAAAAAAAATCATAAATAAATCGAAAAACATTGTTTCTTCAAACAGACAAAAGACTCACCAAAATTATTTCTCACCGGAATACGATCAGGTATTTTTTCCTAATTCTAGGAGCCTTTGCCCTTCTCTTCTTTGAAAAGATAAAAGGATCAATTATTTGCATATTCTTTCAAAAAAGAATAATCAAAGTAAGTATGTATAACAACTTACCAAAATTTAAAAAAAAAAAAACAACTTACCAAGGTCATGCTCTTGTTTGAAGTAACTCATTGCTGGCATTCTTCCTGAAATTAGCATTAAGCAAAAGTCAATTAAAAGTATAACAAAATATGCATCATCTAATAAGTAATTCATCAAACACTCAAAAATCAATATTAAGAGCTCTAAGTAGAGGAATAAACAAAAGTCAATTAATAGTATAACAAAATATGCATCATCTAATAAATAATTTATCAAACACTCAAAAATCAAAATTAAGAGCTTTAAGTTGAGGAATGAGGGAAAAAATAAAAATAAAAGAGAGAATTTGGAGAAGAGAATTCTTAGAATTAGATAGAACTTTAAAAATTGAATGGGAGAGCCTATTATATATATATATATATATATATATATATATATATTGATTTTTTAAAATATTTTTTTAGATATTTTTGTTGAGGATAATGATTTGTTCAACAAATTGAGGATAATGATTTCACATACAGATAATGATTATATAAATTTAAATAATTAATTTAATTTCAAATTGTAATTTTGGTTAGAGATAATGTTATTTATCAACAAAATCAAATAAATTTAAACAATTTATTTAATTTTAAATTGCAATTTTGATTAGAGATAATGATTATCTACCTACAAACTCTCTGGTGTGAGGAAAGCTTCACGGGACAAACATGATGCCTCGAAAATTTCTCCGGCAAACATGATGCCTCGAAAAGGGATCCTTTTATATATAGATAGTAGATATCTCATAACAAATAAAGTAGACATCATTTTATGCATTAAATGTTATTGGAATTCAATATAAAATTATGATATTAAGGCCGGTTAGTTAAATTTAAAAAAAAAAAAAAAAAAAAAAAAAAAAAAAAACAACATTGCTAATGAAAAGAGAATGTGAAGGCAAAAGTTATAGACTTATAGGCATGGTATCATCTCCGACCGAACATGCCTTTGTTGTAGAGCAAATGATGGAACAGTAGAACATGCATGCTATGTGGCAGGCATTGCAGTGAATAGTGATGTACCTACAATCTGGTTTGCATCAGACTTTATCTATAAGAACTCAAGCCATTCAAAGATGCTCTTTTGTTTCCTGGATATGCAACAAATGCTGATCACAGATGATAGTGAGATTATGGGTGAAGTTAGCAACATTTGCTGGGCAATTTGGCATAGACGAAATGAATGGACTTTTAACAAAAGAATGATGGATGTCCCTCAAATCTTACAAAAGGCCAGCTCTATTAAGGTTTTGAACCAAGGCAAGATGCAACCAATCCTAACCAGAGATGTTAAATGGCAGCTGGCTCCATCATCTTTTGAACCAAAAGCAAATTTTGATGCTTCCAATTGCCAAGGCATTGGGACAGGCCTTGGGGTAATTTTTCGTGATCAGGCAGGCCAACCCTTAGCAGCGGCAACCCTCTTCCTTGATGAAGTGCTTGAGCCATCGATGGGGGAAGCAATTGGGCTACGATTGGTGATTGAAACAACGTTCCATTTGGGCTTCATTTCCATGCTGTTTGAAACTGACTGCCAACCAGTTCAGCAATCATGGAGAAGAAAGAACAAGTCTTATTGCTATTGGATACATGGTATGGTTCTATTAGATTACCCTTCATTAAACCACACAATTTTCAATAGCTTCCTAATTACCTATTTATAGGAGATGCAGTAGGTGGAAGAACCTTACAGTAGTTTCTAATTACATGGCTTTTCTACGTGTATTTAAAATTATTTGTTTATTTGTTGCTACTACAAGATTTTACTACAACTATCTAAAAGCTTCTAGGAATTGGTTGACTTTAGATGAAGTCATGGAATTATATAGAAATTTGTAGAACACTTCTCCTTGATGCAAATTTTGCCAACTTGTCTTGCAAGATTTATCTTCCTCAAGCATTGTCATCTGGTTGATGTTATTGTAGAACTCCAAATTAGAATTTTTACCTTGTCAATAGTTTCACCATGCTTTTTGGAAAACCATACTTTTTGGTGGTTACAAGTTTTATTGTCGACCTGGTTAAGACTTCTCACAAGTACTGTTGCTTGCTTTAATAGTTGTAAGTCTCCTTGTTAATATTTAGACAAAGGCTCTTCCAATTTTCCCTGGCTTGTACTCAAGCAGAGCTTTAGAAGTCTCAGGTCCTCTATTTTAGTAATGACTCGAGCTTGTGCTCCATTTTTTAGCTTGAGTCTTAGAGGCCACATGTCTAGAAAATTAGGACAAACATAGATAGTAATTAAGTAATTTGGTTCTTGAATCACTGTTCATGTTATGTGGACCAATAAGATACGCACACATGTCATTTCTCTCTTCAACATTGCAAATGTGGACCAATAAGATGTTGACATGTAGAATGAACAGTGACTTAGGGACCAATTTGATAGAAAAAACATGAGAGACTAATATGATGCAAAAAAAACGTAAAGGACCAATTTGAAATTGAAAAATAATGTAAGGAACCAAATACGTAATTTAGCCTTAATTTTATTATCTAATTTTTTTTACCATGATTTACCTTTGACGTTGAAAAATTTTAACTTTGATTCATATAGGTAAAATATCTCCATTACGTGTTTATCCACGAAATTGTTGATCTTGTAGCAGTTGAATAAAAAATTAATCGCAGGGATTCGACGCAAATACGCGATTTGAAATTTTTAATTTTCTTAAAAAAAAAATTGAATCGAATATTTCTATTTATATTCTATTAATAAATCTATAATTAATTATGTCTACATATCCTTACATCAACGGTCAACCTTGTTATCTACCAATTTTATTTTTTTTATGAACGTTGTTATCTAACATTTAAAAAAAGGTTTTTTTTTTCAAAACCCCTTAATTTATGAAGGGTTTGATACCCTCTCTATGTGGACCACTTATATAATGACAAATGTCTATAAAATGTTGAGTCAAATTTATCTGTTTGAAAAGGTCAATGTTTGCAATTCAATGTTAAGAATCCAAAAGCAAAAATACAAAGTTATTGAAGGATAAAAAAGCAAGGTGCCATTAACACATCGTTTCTTCTTTCTTAATTCATCATGTGCGTGTGTTTATTCCTCTGCGTTTTCTTCGTTTCATCTTTCTTTCCTCTGTCTTGTTCTCCCCCGATAGTTCACACACTTTAGTTTTTCTCTTACGAGGGAGAGACCACTTTCTAGATCCTCCAAGTTGAGCTCCTGTTCTTTCTTGCCCATCCATGATATATATAAATGAGCTTGGGTATCAGAATCAGCATTTACCTCATAGAGGATGAACACTTGTTACTCTTTTCCTACTTGCATTCTTTTTGACTTTCATCACCTATGTTTCCTCTTCTTCTATCTACCCTGTAACTAATGATGCACTAGTTTTGGACTCTTCAAAACAGTGTTAGCAATAGAGGAAGAAACTGTGTTAACAACACCTTGCTTTTTGACCTTTCAGCACCTTTATATTTTTGCCTTTAGGTCCCTAGGATTGAATTGCAAACATTGACCATTTCAACCAAATAAATGTGATTCAGCATTCCATACATATTAATGTGTCCGCGTAAGATAGCCTAGTTGGTAGCTGCAGGGACACTTAGGATTCCCCCTCCCCCAGGTCATGGGTTCTAGTCTCAGACCTCCCATGTAAACAAAAAAAAAATAATAAAATAATTACAATGGTTTAAAAAAATAATCTCCAACATGTTAGATTTTGATTAATTTTCCAAAAATATCATACAAAATTATAATCAGCATTCACAAACAAACAACTTATATTACATTATTATTGTTTTTGAAAAAAGAAAAGGCTTAATTACGTCACAAATCTCGTGAATTTACTTTTGTCAGATACTCTTATTCTTATTTTTTCAATGTCTCACTCACTGAAGTTACTTCTGGGTTTGTCATATACCCTTACTACCAATTCTGGCCAATTTTGTTGACATGTAACAACGAATCTCGTGAGCGAAGATCATTTTTTTTTTTTTTGGATGAACCAGGGTATCCACCCGCGCAACTGGGTGACTAATCCCTCGCACCACGGTCGGGCCATTTCGGGGGCGATGCTCCCAGTAAGGCTTGCTCCATTCACATGCGCCTCGGGTACGACTCGAACCCGCGACCACATGCTTAAGGGACACAAGCCCCTTCCACTTGTGCCAGCCTCCACTGGTCTCATTTTTTTTTTTTCTTTAAATTAAAAAACTAAAAAACTTAATATTTTTATATTTTTAGTTAAATAAAAAAAAAATTGAAAAGAGAGGTGGTCTAAAAAAATATATAACTACAATATTCAGCAAAAATCAATCACGCCTTAATAAACCGACGAAAAAAAAGGGAGAGATGAAGGAAGCTGAGGCTGACGGACATCGGCACGGTGGTTCACTGCCTCACGGTGGTGCAGTGGACGGCAGCATGAAGCTACTAACAGCGCGTGGGTCTCGAGGTCGATTGAGATCCGAAGGTTTACTAGTTGTACAAGTTTATAATAAAGCCTTCTCCCCTCGTAGTACTAATGCAAATAAGTTTAAAAAATTCACTTCCTATATATCAGTCCTCTCATTTTAAACACTGCAGAGCAAGTAAGACAAAATGGTTCCAATTTGAGTGTGTTTCAGAAAGAAGCAAAAAAGACACACACTCTTTCTTCCAATTTCGTTTATATGTCCCTTTCAACCACAGAGAGAGAGAGAGCCGCAGCACCAAGCCTACACGCTACAACGTACTGCATGCTACTACTCCATAGTCAAATAAAAAGTACTTTAACATATGTACTATCTTCACCACCATTCCATTCCATGCCTCATTAACACTCTCACATCATACATGATACATCTTAAAGGGTGCATAGAAATGATGAAAGCTAATCTTCCTTCAACTCCAACCATGATGGATCATACTCATACTCATTGGTAACTTGTTTAGTTTCTTCATCCAACTTGATCTCCTGCTTTTCTTTCTTTTTTTATTTCTTTATGCTGTTGCTTTGCTTTGCTTGCTCCTCTTGTTATATGATTGCTTTAAGTGAATCATGGTCCATGGATGAAAATGCATTTATAGCAAGAAACTGTGTTAGTATTTAGTCATAATACTAATATATAGCAAAAAACTATTATCAAAGCAAATAAAAAACCTTAGCTGAAAAAAAAAATGAGGACAGAACAAATATATAGCAAGAAAACTGTATTAGTATTAAGGCATAATACTCTGAGCTGAAAAATGCAATCTTTTTTGGGATGGAAAAATTAAAAAAATTAACAAACAACTACACCTAAGCTCCCTAACTAGATTCAAAGAATGAGAATCTATAAGTTACTCTCTACCAGAGTCATAGACCAACATACAATATACGCCATTGAATCCATGCCATGAAAACAAACCAAACCTGAAAACAGTTAAAATAAAACACAAAGCTACCTTTTATTCACAAATTCTCTCACACACTTAACCACATAGGCACTTGGCAGTTGGCACCATTCACTGACTGTCCTTAAAGAAATGCTGCAATTCATGGTTTTTTTTAATTTTTTTATCAGCATGTAGCCATTCATGTTACAATTGAGAAGGATATGACAATCAATGCCTTATCCCAAGACATGATTTATGATAGGCCTTTATGGCGTCGTTTGATCCATGTAGCTGACCCCACCTAGTGGGACAAAGGCTTAGTTGTTGTTGTTGTTGTTGTTGTTGTTGTTGCAATTCATGGTTGGTTTGGTTTATGCAGCATTGGGAACCAAAGAGGCCAAAAAAATAAAGAAAGCAAGCAGCCTCATCTTCATCAGGACCAAAGAAGAAGCTGCAATAAGGATAGAGTGATCGCGAAGTCCAAGCATGAATGTTTCTTGGAAAATAATAGGCCTGTTGCAAAATCTCATGGACATGATATCATTAAGGAAAATGCATTTGCCTCCAAAAAAAACCCTGCTGAAGAAAACGACACAGAAAATGATGATGATAAGGAGCATGATGATGATGATGTTGATGAGGAAGAGGATGATAATGATGATAGCGTGTACGACACAGAAAATTATGATGATAAGGAGCATGATGATGATGATGAGGAGGAGGAGGAGGAAGAGGATGATAACGATGATAGCGTGCTTATGGATCCCCAATATCAATTTTTCTTGAGCAATTTGAGGCCTGATGGAAATTTTTATGCTCTTGATATTGTAGAGGACAATGTCTTCGTTAAATACCACCAAGAGCCATCAAGTCCTGAGGCTCTAACTGCATTCCCAAATGAGAATGAAAATCATGTTACAAATGCTGTCGCCACAGTGGTGAACAAAGAGAAGCACACCCCTGCAAAGTATGAGGGCAAACGCAGGGGTAGAAAACCGAAACATCCAAAACTCAATGCTGACAAGAGTGCTAGTGGTAGTTGCAGTCATGTGTTTGCAATTGACGATTCAAATCATGTTTCAAATGCTAACGCTTTGGTCGCTGCAGCGATGCCTGCCCCTGTAAAGTATGAAGGCAAGCGCAGGGGTAGGAAACCGAAATATCCAAAGCTCTATGTTGACAAGAGTGCTAATAGTAATTGCAGTCATGTAGCTTCAGAAGCACATAAGCTTCCAGGTAACCCCCTATTCAATATATCACAAAAATATATTGCCAAAAATATTTGTTATGTATATATATATATATATATATATATATATATATATATATATATATATATATATATATAGCCTCCTTTCGTGTTTTCTAAATCGGTCTATGCAGGTAGGGGCACGGTAGTTCTAGCACTACCCGATGATAAGGGTAAGCGCAGGGGTAGGAAACTAAAAGGAATTTCTAAACTCCTTGCATTTAAGAATACTAAGGGTAATAGCAATCATGTGTCTTCAGAGGTACATGATCGAGCTGGTAAGCGCAGGGGTAAGAGGGGCAAAAAGAATGCTGTCCCCTTAGCTTTAGAATCTGCATGCTTTGGTCCAACTGAGGGTCAAACAATTGATCATGAAATAAAGGAGGAGAACAAAGACGATGATTATGATGATGATGCGCATCATAGAAGAAGACCAGTGCACAATCCAGTTGTAAGAATCTAAGCTTTTATGAATTGGATCTTTTTGCTTGAATACTTGTATCCAATATTTGTTCTTTCTTTTACATTATGTATTTAATGTTCCCCTCTAGAAAGATTTTGTTTTGTTTAATGCTATGCGTATTGCTTCTCAGTTGAATGCGAATCTTTTTCTGGAAGAAGATGACGAAGCCAATGCAAAGAAGCCCACTGAGTTTCGAAAAAACCTCATTGAGGAACTTAAGAAGCCTTACTGTCAGGAAGAGTATAAAAGACTTTTCAAAGAGATTACCAAAAGAAAGCCAACCCAAGGCCAGAAAGTTCTACGTGGGCGTACCAAAATCTATGACAAAAAGCATATTGCAAAGTCTTATCTTCATCATCATGTTGGTACGTTTGATTTACAACCCTCGTCTTTGACATTTGACTTGCTGTATTGGCATGATACCATGTGCCTGCAATTACTTGCCTGTGCTGCAGTGAAGTTATTTTTTGACTGAGTTTGGATCAATTCACAATTATTAATCATACATTCATTCTAATAGAACATAGAACCACTGTTAAAATGCCATACAATACTTTGTCTACCATATTATTTGTGAATACTTTGTCTACTAAATATAGTCCTCCAATACAACAATGCATTAGATGAAAACTTACTTTTGCCTAGCTCCATTTAATGTTATTTTAGAAGACTAGCTACCATGAGTTATTTTCTCATCCTGCAGATCTTGCAAGGAAAATAGATAAAGTTCGTCATGATCATCACAAAGTTTTGATTCTCCTGCGTGGATTTTTCTATTGGTTGAAGGTAAGTATAAGTATCTCTTGGTATTTCAGCATCTATACATGTTTTAAGGTTCTAGTTCTTCATGCACTGCTCAGTTGATATTGGTTGGCTCTATATTGACCTGAAAATACAGAGTGGGCTATGTATGTTTAGCCTTCACTTCGGTTCTCATTTAACTTTTAACAAAAAAACAGAAATATAATGGGATAGTCAGATAGATATCTCTTCACAGTTTTGTTTTAAGCTTCCTATTCAATCAAAGTTTTCTTAACAGATATCTTTATGAGTTTTTGTGACCTTTAATTCTGTAAAATGCTCATTAGAATATGTGCTTGTATATCTTGGTTCACATTATCATATTTTGCAACACTATGTAAGCAGTTTTCTAATCATGCATGTATGAACTTTGTTGCTGAATTACGACCACAACAATACTAGATCTTTATCTTAGTTTATCTATTATTGGCCCAAACAAGTGGTAACATCTAAAAATATTGAACTGTTCAAAAATCATATCTTTGAATCAAATAAAGTTAGCTTTGCAAGACTTGCATGGTGGACTGATGGTATTATATTAAAGACTTGGGAAATTAAAGGATCTATTACAATGCATCCTTTTTAATTATAAGTTGTGTTCTGTCAGAATGTCTCACATGAAGGGAAGTTCAGGCCATGGAGAGTTCACTCATGATTGGATGTGCTGCCACAACAATAGGAAGGAATCCTTGCCATTGATTTTCTCTATTGATGTACTTAGTTTATTCTGAACAAGTTTATCTACTATCTTGTATTGAAATTTTCACTTTTGCAAAAGCACTGAACCTTGGTTCAATGCTTGAGATGGTATTTAAACTAGTTAAAGTGAATCCATAATCTTAGAAATTTGGAGATTTCACCCGAATTCTATGACTATACCATCAGAGCATGAAGAAAAATGTGAAAGATTATTGGATTTGTGGAAATTATGAGGGTCTACTCAAATCCATTGCATGAACCATGATGAACTAAATGTCAGTGTTCGTCTATTCCTCATGTTCATCTTTAAATTATGAATACAGTTCCACCATGAGAAAACTAATTAGGAATGAAGTGGTGTGATTTTTGCATCCTTAGTTTTCTTTTGATTATTTTGATTAGTGTTAGTTAAAAAATGCAACAAACTGTTGCCTGTTGCCACATCAATTCATGCCTTACCTTTTTAGTTATTTTTACCTTTTTAGTTATTTTAATTAATTGTTAGAGTAAGTTAAAGTTTGGGTATAGAGTAAGTTAAAGGTTGAGCTATTAATTTTCCGATTGTTACTAAGATTAAGGTTTTTCAGTCTGCATATCTTTAGATTAAGGTTTTCAGTCTGCATTAAAATAGAAAATGACATTTCCTTTCTAAAGATTAAGGTTAACTTACATATACAGGGCTGTCTGCATACACTGACATTATCAAGATTAAGGTTCTTCAGTAGTTTTTCAAGTCACGCTTAGACGCCCACTGCATCTATTAATGCATGGACAGGAAGAAATTAGGAAAATTTAGATGTCTCAGTATCACGGGTGTGAACCTGAGTGTGGGGTTTCTGTTCTGTGAAAAAAACAAAAGAAAAAAAAAGTGTTTTATTAAAGGCTTAATTACATTTTTGATCCTTTTATCTTATTTCTAAAATTCAGTTTGATCCTTTTTTTTTTTAATTATTTCGGTCCTTTATTTTTTAAAGAAAAATTAACTCAGTCCTTCCGTTATAACATGGTTATATTTAACCAGAATATTCTAAAATATTTCATATTAGTTGCCGAAAACCGGTAATTTTTTACCGGAATCTGAAAAAGTCTCACCGGTTTTGTTCTTCTTCATTCCTCAATTCCAATCATGAAAAGGGATTTAGGGTTTTTCAATTCTTCATAATTATTCATTATTTCTCAAATCAAAACTCCATTTATTTTTGGCAGGGAGTGGAATAGCATTCCCTATACAGATAGGGTGCATTGATAGAGGTGGCCCTGTGTTTGTTGCAATGTATCAACATGTTCAGACTTTTGTTTTCGCTATCCTCATTTGCTGTAGGGGAAGAGTTTTACTTGGGAGGGTGTGTCCCATCTTCCCTTTCCTCATTTTTATCATCATTTTATCTTTTTTATTTCGTTTTTTAAAAGGAGGGAATCATCATTGTATCTCTTTTTTCATACTATCTGCACGTTTCTCATTCTTGGTTCTTTATTATTTTATTTTATTGAAGGCTGTAAGAAAAAGATACAACATTTTCATGATTTTCAAACAGGTAGCTTTTTTTTATTGTTGGGTTTCAGCCATGAGATTGGAGGGTTATTATTGTTGTTGGTAGTAGGGATGATTGGTTTGGTTGAAGATTCTGGACAAGTGTTCTTTATTTTCATCGTTTCTCTCTCTGGTTTCAGCAAGAGTGCACTGCACTGGTAGTAGTTGAGTTTCAATTTCATATTTCAGTTTCAAACAGGTAGCTTAAACAATCTTTAAAAGCAACATTCATATAGTTTTGCCATTGTAAAGGTTGGTAACGAAGAATGATAAAGAATTCAATTATTGGAATTGAGGAATGATGAAGAACTGAAAAAACCGGTGAGACTTTTCCAGATTCCGGTCATTTTTACCGGTTTCCGGCAACTAACATGGAATAATATTCTAGTTAAATATAACCATGTTATAACGGAAGGACTGAGTTGATTTTTCTTTAAAAAATAAAGGACCGAAATAATTTAAAAAAAAAAGAAAAAGGACCAAACTGAATCTTATAAATAAGATAAAGGACAAAAATATAATTAAGCCTTTATTATTTTATTATTATGGTCTAAACAGACCGGATCAGACCGGATTGAAGTGGTCCAGACCTAAATGATTCGGTTCGGTCTTTGCATGTGGAAAACTTCTGCATCGAACCGGGCCACAGTAATTTAAACGGTCCGATCCCTAAAGTCAACTAAAGATCGGATCGGACCGTTACACCCTTAGTGTTGGAGTTATAAGGATAGAATATGAAAATTATATGGGTCTAAAAAATTGAGCTTAAAAAAATAATCTCCAGCTGCTAAAAGGGAGGTTCTATATTTTGATTATTTTTCAGAGAATATAAGCTAAGATTAAAATTTTCATTGCAAACAAACACATCAGCTTATGATTATCTTTGATAAATAAGTAAAAAAAAAAAAATTCCAACTCTGCCAAACATGACCAAAGATATTCGTTAGCCATGTCATCAATCAACGATGATATGCCTAACAGTAGAAAACAAAATCAAAAAATTTAAACTTTTAAAGATCAAGATCAATCAAATAAAAAGATAAAAACTAAAACCAAGACTCAATCAATTTTTAATTACCAAAAACTTAAATAAGCATTTTTTTTAAACATAAGCTTAGGAGTTAGAAATAAACTTTTTTTTTCCTATACGCTTGCCGTTAGCTCCACGTAATCAAATTAGTCCATGAGATTATCGAAATTTGAAATTAGTCCCCGAGATATAAACACGTCAGTCACATTTGTCCTTGACGTTAATGGTTCATAAAGTAAGGGCCTAATTTGATCGATTTCGACAATCTCAAGGATCAATTTTCGCCAAAACGACGTCGTTTTGTCTATTCCGTTAGTCCACGTTAAAGACCACTGACAGTCACTGACGTCATGGACTAATATGACTGATATGTTGCTATCTCAGGGACCAATTCGTAATTTCGAAAATCTCAGGCTAAATTGATCGATGTCCGCAAAGTGAGGGACAAATATGACATATTAAAAAAAATATTTTTGGATTTTCATGAGACAAGGGCTTCAGGACCAGAAAAGAGGGTTGGAAAAGTAGTTCCCCACGTTAAAGACCACCATACTACCATTGTAGTTTCACACTGAAACTCGAAGACACCTCCGTTCGGTACTCCTCCCTTTCTACTCTGTCTGTTGAATATCCATCTCATATTGCATCTCTCTATTTTCCACTATTTTGGTAAATCAGTCTTAAAAATATTTATGTTTTGCCTTCCGTGTTCCTTCATTTTTGTTTGCTTCTTCAGTTTAGTATGTTTCGTGCTGTAGGCCATCTGTTTGATAAAATGTCAAGTGCTCTTTACAGCATGGTTTTTTAATTTTACAGGTTCTTTTATATCTTGGCCACTCGTCGTAGACTTCCATTACCTCATGATAGGGAATGGGAACCATTTTATTTGAATTAGTTTATAAAATGAGTGAAGTACCAATTTAGTCTATAATGTTTTTTCACTGTACCAATGTATTAGTTTACTCGAGTTAAAACACATGCAGATTCAGTTGGGTATTTTTAGGGGTGCAGATAGTTTCCAGAGAGAACGCACTGCTACAGTAACCGGACTCCAGGTCCATCGAAGAAGAGGGTTCCTTCCTCTCTGGTTGCCACCCAGGCCCATCTCCATCGCACGGTCTCTGCTCTGTTTAGTCCTCAGCTCGCCGCAGCGCTGCTCTGTTCTCTCCTCAACTCACCAATGTGCTGCTTCCTCTGTTCTCTAGCTTGGCAGTTCACTTGACAACGAGAGCACCCTCCCTATGTTAAAAATGAAAGTGAGTTTCTTTATTTTTTTATATCAATTTTCTAAGTAGGAGTTTTTCTTCTTCAGCAGATGGTTTGCAAACTCTTCACCAGAGTTATTTTTTCCAAACCCCGCTTCCCTTATTCCACACATACTGTGTCAAAGGATTACGACGTTAGTGCTATATGCAATTCCTTTAGAAAGGGATGGAATTGGGACATCATAAGCAGCAAGTTTTGTTCCTTAAAATTAAGTGATTCAGTGGTGGAGCAAGTACTGTTGGAGTTGAAGAATCCCAGCGATGCCAAAAGCGCTCTTAGTTTCTTCCATTGGTCTGCCAAGAGGATGGACTTCAAACATGGGATATGGTCTTATTGTGCAGTAATCCATATTCTTGTTAGGGCCAGGCTGCTCACTGATGCTCGAGCATTGATCGAATCCGTTTTGTTAAAAAACAAGGAATGTAGTAACGAGAGATTTTCGGTTGTGGATTCGCTACTTGACGGATATAAGGTTTATGATTCTCATCCTCTGGTGTTTGATTTGTTGATACAGGGTTATGCCAAATTGAGAATGATTGACATTGCTTTCGATACTTGTCGTTACATGGAGGAACACGGGTTGTCTGTTAGTCTCATAAGTTTTAATACATTGCTTCATGTTGTCCAGAAATCTGATAAGCGTGCTCTTGTTTGGGATATTTATGAGCATATGATTCGAAAAAGGATTTACCCGTCTGTGGTTACTTTGAGGATCATGATTGATGCGCTGTGCAAGGATGGGCACCTGCAGAAAATTGTGGATATGTTGGATAGAATTATGGGGAAGAGAAACTCTCCATCTGTTATTGTAAATTCTAGCTTGATTTTGAAAGTCTTGAATCAGGGAGATATGGAAGAAAGCATGGTGCTAGTGTTGTTGAAGAGATTGTTGCAGAAGAATTTGATTCCTGATTCAGTTGCCTACTCGCTAATTGTTCATGCCAAAGTTAAATTGGGAAATTTGGATTCTTCATGGGAGATGTATCAAGAAATGGTTAAAAGAGGTTTCCAGGCAAATTCTTTTGTATATACATCATTTATAGGAGCATACTGCAGAGAGGGTAGAATAGAAGAAGCGAATGGTTTGATGCAAGAAATGGAAGAAAGGGACTTAAAGCCATATGGCGAGACTTTCGATCATCTTATCATTGGATGCGCTAATTTGGAACGATTGGAGGAGTGCTTGACTGTTTGTGAGAAAATGTTGAGTATGGGACTTATTCCTAGTTGTTTGTCTTTCAATAAGATGGTGGAAAAGCTTGGTAAGAAGGGGGAAGTGGAGCAGGCCAATTCGATGTTGACAGCGTTGTTGGATAAAGGGTTCTTACCCAATGATATTACATACTCTCATCTGATAGAAGGTTATGCCAAGAAGGACAAGATTCAGGAAGTTCTCAAGCTATATTACGAAATGGAGTACAAGTCTATGTCTCCTGGATTATCTGTTTTCACATCAATTATTCAGTGTTTATGCCATCGTGGAAAGCTTGAAGATGCAGAAAAGTATGTAAGGATTATGAAAGGTCGTTCGCTAACCCCAAGCGTAACTATATATAAGACATTAATTTCCAGCTACATGCAGAAGGGTGACAGCTTAAGGGCTCTTCATCTTCACAATGAAATGGCTTCTTTAGAGTTATAGCCAACTTAATGTGCCAAAAAGAACTAAAGGTTAGCCTTTTAGAAGTTAGTGCTTGTTGTTTCAGACTTTCAGTCTAATGTTATTTCCTGCAATGAAAACTTTTTCATATCAGTGTTATATGATTTTTTTTTTATTGACTGTTGCTGCCTAAGCCCAGCCACTTTGAAAGAACAATAGTTTGCCTCTTAGAAAGTTGTCATAAGGTGCAGATTGCAGAATGAGCTTATATGTATGTGTTATTTCTCATGCCGGTGCTTGTCGATTATTTTCTTTATTATTTTTCTCATTTCAAAATTGACCAGGGAAATTTTTTTCATTGTGTAGAAATTGATAATGTCCGTTTCCATACAATAATGAAGTGAGTTTTAGAGGCTTTGGACATATTGAGTTTGAAACAATAGAATTGTTATAAAAATTAGGCTTAATTATTTGTCCCGTCCTTGAACTTTATGGTCATTTTGTTACATGCCCTTGTTTTTTTTTTTTTTGCCCCAATGTTTGGTTCTTTGAAATTACTTCTGGATTTGCCATATACCCATCCTATCAATTCAGGCCAAATTTTGCTAACATGTCGCACTGGAATCCTAGTCAAACGTAGGAGGTTAGTCACGTGATGCTATGTGGGTGAAGATCCTTTTTTTTAAAAAATCAATAGTTTTATATTTTTAGTTAAAAAAATTTAAAAAAAAGGATTGGAGAGAGGTCGTCTTCGCCCACATGGCACATGCCCACATGGCACCATGTGGCTAACCTCCTACGTTTGACTAAGATTTTGATTTGACATGTCAGCAAAATTTGATTAGAATTGGTAGCAGGGGTATATGACAAACCCAAAAGTTAGCCACCTGTGACAAAATGACCTTAAAATTCAAAGACTGGAAACATAATTAAGCCCAAAAATTAAGCTTTTATGAACTTGTTATTATGAGGAAATCATTTTATAATTGCCTGGAAGCAATTTCATAAATCACTTGTGTTAACTTGTTAGTCTGTGCAAATCATACTATGGAATCAACAATACCATAAACTTCTCATCTCTGCTTAGTGAAACATATTAATAATTTGATTTTATTGAAACATTTTTTTCTCATTTCGAATATTATTACTGGAATTTATTTATTTTTGAAGCAAATTGCTCTCCCATATTTGGATGTGGTTGGGGCTTTATCATGGTTGGCTTGAAGAATTTAGCCTTGTCTTTGGAGTCTAATGTTGGATTGGCTTGAAGGACTGTTAGGACATGTATTTAAGAATGAGGTAAACTATTTAATGTTGCCAAAAATTCTAACTTTGTTGGCACTATTTGTTTTTTTAAGGTACCTTGTTTGTACGTCTACTTTGTTGTTTTTTTTCTGGTACTTTTTTAAGGTACTTTGTTGCCCAGAAATTGTGAGTGTAGTAACTGATAGTGGGACTGATGCAAAGAAAATATCATTGATTAACTTCATTGAAACCTCGGATTCTGGAGCCATGTTCTTTAAAGCTATGAATGAGTCAAAGTTCTGTAGTCAATCCCAGTGGGATCCCACGCAATCCCAGGATTACATCCCAGTTTGGCCTGGAGTTGATCCCATCCCAGATTTCCATCCCGGCTATCCCAGCTCCAAATTTCAGCTATCCCAGGTCCAAAATCATAGTTTCCCACTAGGATCTCGCTGGGAAAGGGACAAAGAGGTTAAAACCCCATTTTGAACTCATTTTGAAAACGACATGTAGCTTTGTTTGGGACCTTTGGGTCATTTTGACAAATCCCTAAACCTTTTATTAGATTTATGTCATTGATTTTGAGCTTATGACTTTAATTTTGTGTATTTTTTTTTATTTTTGACTTTCTTATGTGTATAGTATAAATTGCTTATTTTGCTTTCCATAAACATCCCTAACCCAACCATTTCGCTATTCCGCTATCCCGTTTTTGAGGAAAGCTGGGATGCTATGGGATCTGGGATTGACTACTTCGAGTCAAAGTGAGTACATGGTCAAGCATTTCATTGATAATCTAATTTTGTTTACCGTTTTTGAGGTTGTTTAAAGACAATTTTGTCCAAATCATTTCTAATAATGTGCTTATTTGCAAGGCTGGCAGTTTAAATGTTGAATTGAATCTATCCATTCACACATTTTTCGGACACCTTACTCAGTGATTCTACAATTGAACCAACAGCATTTCAAAGAGGTGCGTTTAATTGATTTAGATGTCGTGTGGTGGTCTTACTTCATATTTACTAGACAACAATAGATTGTTAGCAATACAATATAATTCTTGTTCTTCTGCTCCATCTATAGCTTTCAAGAATATTGGTTCCATATTCGAGGCTGCTATGTAGCTAATAATTGGTCTTTGTGTATATCAGTCCAACCATCAGTAGCTATAGTCATACCCTTTGGCCAAGTGTCTTTGATAGGATGGCATAACCTTAATGTTGGCGTTTTCTTTTTTCATTAGTGTAGTTATTATAACATTATAGCTAGGTGGAAAAACACAATATAGAAGTGTTTGCAGGCTTGCAGCATAAGTAAATGCATGAACAAAGTAAGAATTTCTGTCAACATTTAATAGAAAACCAACATAACAAAATAGCCTAGCTAATTCACATGATAAATTATCTCTCTCCTCATCATTAAAGTGCATTCCTAATGGTCTTGCCTGTTGGAAACCAACAAGCGGGCTATTATTTTGAAGCACTAATACCAAATATTTGGACTAACAATTGAAGAATGGAGCTAAGACTGAATTTTCTGGAATCAGACACAAAAGACTCGAGTCTTTTGTGAAATACTCGAGTTTTTCAGTGATGAACAACTCGAGTCTTTTCTGAAATACTCGAGTTTTTACTATCAGATAGCAGAAAAACCAGAAACGAAAATTCAGCAATTTAACTCAAATCAATTTAATAATAAACAGGAACTTATCCAACAGAATAGCAAGCAATCTAAATAACTTTTAACACAAAGATTCCTTGAACTTGCTACCTAGTTGTATAAATCCTAATTGATTGAAATGACTTAAGTCTATTGAGCTAGAAAGTAGATTAAAAGCAATAAACCACCACTCAAGCAATTTTATCCTGGTTCACTTCAACAATGAGCTACATCCAGTCCTCCTAATCACTTAGGAGTTTCTACTAATAATCAAATTGTTAGAAATTACAAAGGATTGCTTGAGAATGACCTCACTCAACCTAACCCTTCAAGAGTGTACCAAACTCTTGATTTCTACCCCAATTTGATTCCGGTGATTGAAGAACTCTTCACAAAGCTTCCTTGAACTCCCTGAACTCCCTTCAAGAAACTCCACTGGGCTAGGAACCTCCTAGTCTTGTGCTTGAGAACCTCTCAAGACTTCCAACACCCTAAGCCACTTAGGGTTTGCTTGGGAACAATTCAAGACTTTGAATAATCAAGCTTTTTGTATGTGTATTGCTAATCTCACAATGGATTAGCACAAATAAGCACAGCTCAATGTAAGAATTGAGGCCTAAAACTCAACTTGGAATAAAATGACAATATGAGTGAGAACTTGAGCTTTTTTTGGGAATCAACACTTGATAAGAGGAAATTATAAAAGCTTGAACACACTATGATCTTGTTGTCTTGTTTGTTCTTGCACAAATTCAAAGAGAAATTTTACAATCAGGTTCTGAAATGCTCTCTTAGGTTGGATGAGACTCAAATGCCCTCAATTTGGTTTTTGAGTCTCTCCAACGTTCATTTTTGCTGACTGGACAAAGATACTCGAGTCTTTTGGTAAATACTCGACTCTTTTTGGTCGGTCACAAGTGAATTGGTGCACGAACCAGACTAACGGTCATATTTGCTGACCTGGCACAAATACTCGAGTTTTTCGATAAATACTCGAGTATATACTCGAGTCTTTCTCAAAATACTCGAGTATTTTGATCAGATATGGGAAAAATTATTTTTCAATTTTATTTTTCCTCTCAAGTATTAATTTTTGGTCAATCTCAACTTAATAATCATATAAAAATTTATTCCTAGAAGAGACTAACTATTTCTACCCACTCTCAACCACTCTCAACATAAATTAGAAATTTACAATTAATATTTGATTGAGAATGATTGGGCACTTGTCTTCTTTTCTTGACTTCTTGTTGATGTTGATGTTGCAATATCTTCAAGGCATGATTTGTTAATTATTTTGTCATCATCAAAACATAATCCACATAATTAGGAGCATTGAATTCACAATCTCCCCTGCATCTGCCTTTAAAGAATTGTCCCCGTGTCGTGTAGTCCCAAAAGCAACAAAAAGGTCCTTAGCGCTAATTTTGAATCTAACACCCTCAACCATGGTTTCTATGACATCATTATGTAGCCTAAGGTTCGCATAAAAGGTTCTAACTAACCTAGGATAGATATGGCCATTAAATTCCAGAAATTGAATAAGTTTTTGATACCTAAGGTTAGTAACAAATGAGAAACCCTTACTTTCAAGGAATGCACTGTTGATCCAAGAGATAACTCCGAACTCCCTAGTGGCAAAGCCTTCCAACCGTTCCAAGCATTCATCTTCTTGATAATACTCCGGAATATCCTCCTCAGAAGATGATTCGGCAATCCTAACTCTCTTTCCTTTACCAGATGATGAAGCCATAGAGGAATTGATGAAAATTGAAGTTTTGGAAAGTTAGGGTTTGAAAAGGGGGTGACGGATTTGAGGTCGAAAAGTGTTGAAATTCGTTGAAATAATGGTAGAAAAGTGATTAGAGGATGTAAAACTAGTAAGACTCGGCAAAAATTTGAGTAAAAACGGAGTTTTGAGGAGAGAGATATGAGAAAACCGAGAGAGAAGAGAAAGGGGTTCGTGAAACTCGAGTTTGTGGGGGCTGGAGTATATATAAACTCGCCAAAATACTCGAGTATATTCAACAATACTCGAGTTGTTCTTTGAAAAATACTCGAGTTTTTGAGAATATACTCGAGTCGTTCGTGATTCAGCCCAGATTTCCCCAGAAAACTCGAGTAAAAACTGAAAAACTCGAGTTTGGTCCAAAAGTTCAAATTTCAGGAAAACGCAAAATACTCGAGTTTTTGGAAAATACTCGAGTTTGGTCTGAAAGTTCAAAAATTGGGGGTTTCGAAAGACTCGAGTGTTTTGAAAAACACTCGAGTATTTTTATCAGACCCTGATTAAAAACTTTTTCAATTTAAAACTGATTTAATTTTGAATTAATATACTCGAGTTTTTTTTTGGAAAAACTCGAGTATTTTGACAGAACAGAAAGTAAAAACACAGTTTTAAAAGACCAAACACAAATCAAACACAAATGCTTCACTACCAACTTGGAATACAGTACAGAATCACACACAATTAACACATACAATTTCAAATATCATCAAGGACAATTTAACTAAGAATCAATAACACATTAGAGTAAGACTAATATGGTGATTTTTCAAAAAATGACACACAATGCAATTAGCCTATATTAGCTTCATCTAAAATACCAAGTTCTCTCCTAATATGATAAAAGGTGTCCCTTGGTAGAGGTTTTGTAAAAATGTCGGCTAATTGATTTGTGGTACTAACAAATTCAATTGTGCAATCACCCTTTTGTACATGATCTCTTAAAAAGTGATGTCTTATTTCAATGTGTTTAGTTCTTGAGTGATACACCGGATTCTTAGTCAAATTGATTGCACTCGTGTTATCGCATCTAATCGAAATATTTTCAAGTTTCAAACAAAAATTCGATAATTGTTGTTTCATCCATAACAGTTGAGCACAACAACTACGGCTGCGATATATTCCGCTTCGGCGGTAGAAAGAGCGACACAAGCTTGCTTTTTAGAAAACCATGACACCAATGAACTTCCCAAGAAATGGCAAGTACCACTGGTGCTTTTGCGATCAAGCTTG
The DNA here is from genome assembly GCA_037953625.1 of Crotalaria pallida. Taxonomy (NCBI): domain Eukaryota; kingdom Viridiplantae; phylum Streptophyta; class Magnoliopsida; order Fabales; family Fabaceae; genus Crotalaria; species Crotalaria pallida. Next base: position 138,432,349 of record CM075650.1, on the reverse strand, counting down.
CATCCCGCGAAGTCGGAATCCGAGTAACCAACTAAACTAAGATTGACATCAGCAGGATACCATAAACCAGTGTTAATTGTTCCTTTTAGATACTTAAATATATGTTTAACTGCGGATAGGTGAGATTCTTTAGGATTAGCTTGAAATCTAGCACACATGCATACACTAAACATAATATCCGGTCTAGATGCAGTGAGATATAGGAGACTACCTATCATACCCCTATACTTACTAACATCAACCGGTGTATCTTGTTCATCCTTGTCTAGGTAGCATGATGTGCTCATTGGAGTGTAGGCTTCCTTGCACTTGTCCAATCCGCATTTCTCAAGGAGCTCTTTGCAATATTTCCCTTGATGCACAAATATCCCCTACTTGACTTGCTTTATTTGTAAGCCTAGGAAGAACTTGAGTTCTCCCATCATTGACATTTCAAATTCCTTTTTCATCAAATTTGAAAACTTTCTACAAAGAGACACGTTAGTAGCACCGAAAATGATATCATCAACATAGATTTGTACTAACAAAATGTCATCCTTGATTTTATAAATAAATAGTGTATTATCAACCTTCCCTCTTTGAAACTTGTTTTCTAATAGAAAGGAACTCAATCGATCATACCAAGCTCTAGGAGCTTGTTTCAATCCATAGAGTGCCTTTTTCAATTTATAAACATGGTTTGGAAATTCACTGTTTTCAAAACCGGGGGGTTGTTTGACATACTCTTCTTCATTTATAAACCCATTCAAGAAAACTCTTTTAACATCTATTTGATATAAAGTGAATTTCATGATTGAAGCATAAGCAAGTAAAATTCGGATTGCTTCAAGACGTGCAACCGGAGCAAAGGTCTCATCATAATCGATACCTTCCTCTTGGTTGTACCCTTGAGCTACTAGTCTAGCTTTGTTTCTTATAATCAACCCGGATTCATCAAGTTTGTTTCTATAAATCCATTTAGTACCACTTATGGTATGATCATCGGGTTTAGGGACTAGATCCCAAACTTCATTTCTTTCAAATTGGTTTAATTCTTCTTGCATAGCAAGAACCCAATGATCATCCTCAATGGCCTTTTTAATTGAATCGGGTTCAATTTGAGAAACAAAAGAGACATAGTGACAAATGTTTTGAATAGACCTACGAGTAAGTACTCCCTTTGACATATCTCCTATGACATTGTCTATAGGATGAGCCTTGACCGATTTCCAAGTTGGAGGAAGTTCTTCCCTTACCTCTCCTTCATCAACTTTTGATTTCTCTCTCTCTTTTTCTTCTTTTGAAAAGTCAATGCCATCTTCACTAGCATCACATAAAACACTATCTTTTTTTGAAGACTCATTAAAAACCACATGAATTGATTCCTCAATAGTTAAAGTTCTTTTATTGAAAATTCTATAAGCTTTACTATGAGAAGAATAGCCTAAAAATATGCCTTCGTCGGATTTGGAATCAAACTTGCCAAGGTGTTCTTTTCCATTATTTAAAACAAAAACTTGGCATCCGAAGACATGAAAATGAGATATATTTGGCTTTCTTCCCTTGTAAAGTTCATAGGGGGTTTTATCCAAAGAGGGCCTTATCAAAATACGATTTAAAACATAACAAGCCGTATTGACGGCATCAGCCCAAAAATATTGAGGTACTTGAGAATCATTTAACATGGTTCTAGCAAGTTCCTCTAACACCCTATTTTTCCGCTCTACCACTCCGTTTTGTTCCGGAGTCCTTGGTGCAGAGAATTGGTGCTCAATACCATTTTTAGCACAAAATCTATCAAATTTGTGGTTTTCGAATTCACCACCATGATCGGTACGAATAATAATTACTTTTTGACTTACTTGGTTTTGCAAAAGTTTGACATGATGTTTAAAAGATTTGTAGGTCTCATTCTTAGTAGTTAAAAATAAAGTCCAAGTAAACCTAGAGAAGTCATCAACAATCACCAATGCATAATAGTTGCCACCAAAGCTTTTTACTTGTGATGGTCCAAACAAGTCCATATGAAGCATTTCTAATGGCCTTGATGTGGACATCACCATTTTTGATCCAAAGGTGTTTTTAGTTTGTTTACATTTCTTGCAAGGGGAACAAACACCTTCAATAGGAAAATTTAGCTTTGGTAAACCAACTACCAGATCTTTAGATTGAATTTTCTTCAATTGGTTTACATTTATATGAGCGGTCCTACGATGCCATAACCAAGTGTCATTTTCTTTGCTCACTAAACAAGTAGAGACCAAAGAAGTGACTTTGTTCAAATCAACTAAGTAAGTATTATTTGACCTTCTACCAACAAATTTGATTGATTTATCTTTGTCACTTTTAATGAGGCAATGGGTAGAGGTAAAAATTACATGATTACCAATATCACATAATTGGCTTATGCTCAAGAGATTATGTTCTAATCCTTGAACATAGAGCACATTATCAATAATCAAGTTTGAAGAGTTTCCGATTTTACCAATACCAAGGATTTTGCCTTTGTTGTTGTCCCCATAAGTGACATAACCCTTTTCCTTTGGAGTAAGCTCAATGAAGTGCCGCTTATCTCCCGTCATGTGCTTCGAACATCCACTATCAAGATACCACAATTGTTTTCCCGTTCGAAGACACACTTACAAAATGAAATCACTTGTTCACTTTGGGTACCCAAACAATGTTGGGTCCCTTAGGGTTAGTGTTGGGACTTTCTCCCTTCTTAATCCACATATAAGTGCCCTTTTTCATTTCAAACTTCTTAATGTGGCACTCAATGTTGATATGTCCAACTTTTCCACAATAAGTACAAGTTGGTCTCTTTGATGAATTTTTCTTAGAAAATGTTCCAACCACCTTGTACTTTTTGTCCTTTTTATGAACATATCCTAAACCGGTTTTGTTGTTATTATGTCTTTGAGAGTTCAACAACCGGTTGAGGTTTCTATCACTATGTGAGATTGTGAGTTTGTTTTTCAACTCTTTCACTTCTTTTTCAAGTTCATCACATCTCTCACATGGAGTGATAATCTCCTCATGATTTGCACAATCACTTTGATGACTAGAATTAATAAGTTCCAAGGATTCATTTTGAAGTTTCAACTCATTTATAGATTTTTGCAATTCATCAATTTCTTGTTGAAACTCCAAAATTTTCTTTCCTTTTTCCTTATTGATTTTAACAAGCCTTCTAAATTGAATTAACATTTCATTGTAGGCTTCTTGCAAATCATCATAGGAAATGGAGTTTGAAGAGGAACAAGAAGAGCTAGAGGTTACCTCATCATCACTTTCACCCATGTCATGATTAGCTCTTGATGAGGACTCATGATTGTTCTTGGCCATGAGACAAAGATTTGCATTTTCATCACCAGAACTACTTGAAGATGATTCATTGCTCTTCTCCGGTGCATCCCAAACAATGTATGCACGCTTCCCCTTGGTCTCTTGGGTCTTCTTGTCATTCTTCTTCAAGAATGTGGCACATTCCATTCTAATGTGACCAACCCCACCACATTCATGACACTTAACTCCATCATTGGTACTATTTTCTCTTTGTTTGGAGTCTTTGGTTCTCTTGAATTTGGATGAAGAGCCACCTTTCTTCCCTTTGAAGAATTTGTTGAACCTTTTCACAAACATTCCGAATTCTTCTTGATTTGGTTCACCATCGGAATCTTCACTTGTAGAGCATTCTTCAACTTCTTTTGTAGCTTTAGTTGAAGCTTTGAGTGCTATGCCCTTTTTCTTTTTGTCCGATTCCTCATGCATCCCAAGTCTTGTAAGTTCCATCTCATGCTCTTGGAGTTTGCCAAACAAAGTGGCTAAGTCCATGCTATTTATGTCTCTAATTTCCTTGATGGCGGTTACCTTGGGTTGTCAACTCCTATCAAGACATCTTAGAATTTTGTTAGTAGTTTCACCATTGCGAAATACTTTTCCCAAGGAAATCAAATGATTAACTATGTGAGAGAATCGCTTTTGCAAGTCACTAATTGTTTCATTTGGCAACATGTGGAACAATTCATATTCGTGTGTTAGAGAATTCAATCTTGCATCTCTAACCTCACTTGTTCCCTCATGTGTGACTTGCAAAGTATCCCACATTTCTTTTGCCGATTTACATTGGGAAACTCTATAAAATTCATCATGGGATAAAGCCGAAAAGATGATGTATTTAGCTTTTAAATCAAATGAGACTTTTCTCTTTTCATCATCATTCCAACTACTCCTTGGAATTTCAACAATTTCATCATTTATTTTCTTTCAAAAAAGGTTTTTCCTTCAAAACCCCTTAATTTATGAAGGGTTTGATACCCTCTCTATATGGACCACTTATATAATGACAAATGTCTATGAAATGTTGAGTCAAATTTATCTGTATGAAAAGGTCAATGTTTGCAATTCAATTTTAAGAATCCAAAAGCAAAAATACAAAGTTATTGAAGGATAAAAAAGCAAGGTGTCATTAACGCATCGTTTCTTCTTTCTTCTTAATTCATCATATGCGTTTATTCCTCTGCGTTTTCTATGTTTCATCTTTCTTTCCTTTGTCTTGTTCTCCCCCGGTAGTTCACACACTTTAGTTCTTTTGTTATGAGGGAGAGACCACTTTCTAGATCCTCCAAGTTGTTGTTCTATCTTGCCCATCCATGATATTTAATGGAGCTCGGGTATCAGAATCACCATTTACCTCACAAAGGATCAACACTGTTACTATTTTCCTACTTGCATTCTTTTTCACCTTCATCGACCATGTTTCCTCTTCTTCTATCTACCGTGTAGCTAATGATGCACTTGTTTTGGACCCTTCAAAACAGTGTTAGCAGCAGAGGAAGAAACTGTGTTAACAACACCTTGCTTTTTTGACCTTTCAGTACCTTTATATTTTTGCTTTTGGATCCTTAGGATTGAATTACAAACATTGACCGTTTCAACCAAATAAATTTGATTCAACATTCCATATATATTTGTCATTGTCTAAGTGGTTCACAGGGAGAGGGTACCAAACCCTTTCTAAACTAAGGGGTTCTGAAGTATTTACCTTAAAAAAAAACTAGTTATCTATAAAAATGAGAAATGACACATGTTGACCCTCTATGAAATTTTGAGATCAAAAACTTAACTCTCAATGCATCATCTATTTTGTCAAACTTAAATAAAAATAGAGTGAAGTCCCAATTTCGTCCTTCAAGTTTTCTGACTGAGACACTTTAGTCCCTCAAGAATTATAATTCACTTTTAGTCCCTAAAGAATTTAAAAAATATCACTTTAGTCCCTGTTTTCATTCCGTTAACTACTGTCACTGTTGACATAAATTGTAAAATTTCATTCCCAGGTGCTAATGGTCTCCCAGTAAATATCTCTGATGCTTCTGAAAACAGTGACAGTAGTTAACGGAATGAAAACAGGGACTAAAGTGATATTTTTTAAATTCTTTAGGGACTAAAAATAAATTATAATTCTTGAGGGACTAAAGTGTCCCAGTCGAAAAACTTGAGGGAACAAATTGGGTTTTCACTCATAAAATTAATGTAAAAACCAATTTGAGTAAAAAATATTTTACTTTTATTTTTTAATTGTCGTCCATTTTCTCTTCTTTCTGTAACACCCCGATTTGGAAAACTCTAAACAAACAATATCAATTATTAACTAATTTGTTTACGAAAAATAGGGTGAATTTTTTTTTCACAAGTATAAAACTCATCGGTCAAGTTTCCAAAACAAGGTATTACATCTAAATCCATTTTCTTGTAAGCACTTACTATCCAAACATTGCTAATCATAGTGAAAAGAATGGGGTTTCATGTCATGTTTAGAAAGATCGTCATTGAAAACGGTTCACTATTATTCTTAAAGAAATTTGATATCGGTGACTTCATTTTCAACAGATAAATAAATATTTTACGTACAGATAACATAACCGAGTTACTTAAAATGATTTGTCTGTCTGATTATGGCCGACCTTCAGAAAAACAGTTTAGAAACAGATCATAAAAACTCTTTCATAAGTAGCAACCATAGTTTTTCGGTGCCATTCTTACATAAATATTTACCTTATCAAAAACAGTTCGAAAGAAAAGGGGTACACTTGATATATATATATATCAGCAAGGGTCCATCAAAACCTAATTATAAACTACTAAGCAGCATTCTCTTCACGATTCGGAACATAAGTTCCCAAAAGCGATCTCCGTCATCCAGCAGTAACCATCTCATCGGCGCATCACGATCAGCAAGTTCTTCTTCCAGGAGAAGCAGCGTCAGCTACACCATCTTTTAGAACCAGAGGTTCACCATCACATGCGTACAAGAAGTTGAGAGAGTAAGTTACCCGAATGGAATTACTCTCATCGACTTCTTGGTTTTACACTTGCGACGTATATCAGAACATAACAACAATACAAACAGATAATTATGCATGATGCATGAGGATGTAATGCAATAGGCGCATTATCTAACACTTTGTCTTTCACTTAAAGGGATCTCTTAATCACTTTATCTCGTGAAATCAAAGTCTCTTTGTCCATATTTCTCGAGTCCATAATATCGGGAATTCAGGCTTTATGATTGGGGTCTACATCTCCTCGGAATCCATCCACCTAGTCGGAAGCAATCAGGAGTACAGGATCTCTAACCACACCGGCTTTTCACGGATGGAACAGTAAATGAATTCATATAATGTCCCGGGAAATAAAGTGGGCACATCCAACCGTGTTCGAGCATCCCTCTCATTAATCAAGATTTAGTCAAGGGGGTGTCAGTCATCTATCTAGTGATCATGTGGTACTTCGTCCACACCGCTGAGTTACCAGCTCTGACCGGTTAAGCCAGGGCCCCTATGGTTTTTCCCACCTAGACAGACTTCTCAAGGCTTCTTGACGAATCACCGTCATTGCCATCCCCTCTCTTAATCATCCAGCTGAACACCACAAGGGTAATTCAGGTGTATCTTCCTCTCCACTACTTCGGGTTAGGGTTCTAAGTCGTAATGTTATACTCAGTCGTTCCAACGTCGACCCATCCTAAGTCATCTCCGTCATATAGCTCCGACCATATACGGAATGCTTCTGTGGGACTCGACCAATATGTTTGACGGGCACCGACCTGTTCTGAATCACTTTCGGCATATAGCTCCGACTATATGCGAGATATCGACAACTATGGGCACCGACCCATTCTGAATCACCTTCGGCATATAGCTCCGACTATATGCGAATTATCAATCAATCATTGATAGATAGGCTCCGACCTATCTTAAATCACTCCAACCTATGGCTACGACCATATGGGAACTGTCTTTGTGGAATTCTGCAATTGTTGCGTCCGGGTCCAAAGGCATCGTCGTCGTCCAGACACTAATCCATTAGCCATGTCGTCAGCTCGATCCACGTACTCGGGCGCATCAGCATCATCCGATTCCATAGCGTGTCTAATTCATTAGAGTTCCGTTCTATTCTTTGGGGGATTTCTTATAGTTTCTAATGTCTTTGCTATTCTTAACTTATATCGCGGGATGATGCATTATGCTCATGAATTGACAATATAAGCAACATTATATCTCAACATACGCAAATATATCAATCAATCAATAGCATGTGATAGTATAGGTCTGGAGTCTTCGTATACCACGATACAAACAAAGCATACAAACTATCGGGTATACTACTAGCTTCAGTAGACCTTTACTCCGACTTTGAGAGAGTTCGGAGTGTCCTAATATACTCACTAGACACCAAAGTGTCTTAGGATAACTTCTCTCTCACCTTAGTTTGCAGTTACCGATTCCACAAGTTCCGAACAATCCGCTTCCTTCCTAGTCTGCTCGACTCCAACTTCTTCTAAGTCCCGTAAGATAGACACCTGAGTATTAAAACTTTATTTAAATATTATTTTTGAACTTATTCTCAAAGTAACTTTAAGAAAATTCAAACTTTGTCTTTATGTAAAACCAAAACATAAATTCTTTTGCTCAAACTTGTCCAAAATCAAACTGACTTTTATACTTTAAATTCATGAGAAAATGATCAAATAAATTAATTTAATTCAAAAGTTTCTTTGTTGGTCTCTCTTGGATAGCAATGAATTCAACTCCGAAAACACCGAAAAAATTGCACTTTTCAAACCAACTTTATCTTATATTAAACACTCATCAAAACTCAACTTCAAATCGCTTTGAAAACATTTTTTTTATTTTTTTTAAATAAGAAATACAACTTAGAAAATTCTGGACAGCATCATATTCTAAGTCTCAAGTTCACTTTCCATTGTTCAAAACCAATTTAAATCCATAGACAAGCTAAGTATCTTGAAAATAATTAAATAGACACTTTGATCAACACTTTCTCAAGCTCAAACACTTAAAATCAAGTGTGGGCAGCATGATGAACAAATTGCTTAAACACTTTCATGCACTTCAAGAATCATTCCTACATTATTTAAAAATCTCAAACAAACATTTATTCAATCCACAAACTAACTTTCATTCATTTCAAACATTACATAACCACAAGTCATCAAATTGAACTTAAACAAATTTCTTCTCAACATGCTCACATACTTATTCATGCACATATCTCAATCAATATAGTAGTTAAACCTTTAGGTACATACAAACCGAATCATGCTCACATAAACACTTAGACAAATTTTCATTTAAATTACACTTAGAACTCAAACTTAGCAAAACTTCATCTCATTACACCTAATCATATCAAAACCGTATGCATCATTTGTTTTCCACAAATTATTTCCTCAAAGAATAACTTCACAAATCAACACATAGTTTCATGATATCAACACACATGTACTCAAGAAAGTTTAACTCAAAAACTAAGGTCCAAACCGTGACCTTTGACTAAGTTTCTCAAAAACTTTTCAAGAGTTCAAGACTTCTAAAACAACTCCAAATTCAACAACAATTTCACATGATTCATCAAACAAGTAGAAATATAATCCTAACATATATATATTCACCAAACCGTGAGCATCATTAAGTCTCTAGACAATTTTTATTTCACATCTAACACATAAGATCAACTTAATCCATACTAGTATAGGTTTGAGGAAAACTAATTCTAGGTTAGTTTACTAACCTTGAGGGTTTAGAGTTTAAGAGAGTGATTAAGTACTTAATCAAGAATTAGGAACTTGATTAGGGTTTAATCAAAGATTAGGGATGCAAATTAGGGTCTCTAGAGATGATTCTAGATTAAGGGTATGATAAGATGATTGGACTTTGATTTTTGAAACTTAGGGTAGAAATAATTTTCCACCTTAATTACCATAAAACCGTATGCATGAATTTAAGAAGATAAAATCTTAGTCAAAACCTTAAGTAGTATAATTCATCGAAAACGTTAGAAAAACAAACACATGAAATCATAACACATGTGGATTAAACTCCAAAGTGTAAAAATCCATCATGAAATCAAAACTCCTTTAATCAATTCTTAAATCAATTAGGTTAAATCTATTCAATTAAGAAATCAAGTAAATCACTAAATAGGAACAATTTCTTGGTTAGGGACTTGTAGAAGAAAAGGGAAAAAGGCAGGTGTCACATCCTCCCCAACTTGGAAATTTCTCGTCCTCGAGAAATGGCGTACCTGTTTCAAACAAGTGAGGGCACGAATCCCTCATGCTACTCTCACGCTCCCAAGTAGCAGTCTCGCCATTCACAGAACTCCAGATAACCTTGACCAGAGGGACATCCTTTCCTCGTAGAGTCTTTACACTTCGACCGTCTATCCTTAAGGGTAATGTCTCGTACGTGAGGTGTTCCTTAAGTTGTATAGAGTCGGGTTCGATGATGTGAGAAGGATCACCAATGTACTTTCTAAGTTGTGACACATGAAAGACGTTGTGTAGGTTGGAAAACATTGGGGGTAAGGCAATTTCATAAGCTACCGGTCCTACACGTCTCAGGACTTGGTAAGGTCCTATGAATTTTGGGGTAAGTTTTCGGGTTTTAAGGACTCTGCCAATCCCAGTAGTTGGTACTACTCGCACGAATACATGATCCCCTTCTTTAAACTCGATAGGAGTCCTTCTCTGATCATAGTAGCTTTTCTGTCTGCTTTGTGCACATCTCATCTTCTCCTGAATCATTTTAATCTTTTCTGTTGTTTGTTGAACCATTTCCGGACCCAGAACAAGATTTTCCCCAGTTTCAAACCAACATAACGGCGTCCTGCACTTCCTTCCATACAAAGCCTTATAAGGGGCCATCCCTATGCTCGAGTGTATATGTGAATTCAATCAATGGCAATAGAGCGTCCCATTCTCCTGCTTGCTCCAGAACACAAGCTCTAAGAAGATCCTCTAGTGATTGAATGGTCCTTTCTGATTGTCCGTCCGTCTGAGGATGGTAAGCTGAACTCAACTGGAGTCTTGTCCCAAGTGCAGCATGTAGACTACTCCAAAACTTTGAAACAAATCTCGGATCTCTGTCTGATATGATGTTTGAAGGTACCCCATGGAGTCTCACTATCTCATTGACATATATGGTTGCCAGTTTCTCCAACGGGTACTTCACATTGACAGGTAGGAAATGAGCGCTTTTGGTTAACCGGTCCACAATTACCCAAATAGCGTCAAATCCTCTTTGGGTCTTAGGCAAAGCGGTTACAAAATCCATGGAAATACTGTCCCATCTCCAACTAGGGATTTCCAATGGTTGTAACACTCCGTCGGGTTTCTTGTGTTCGACCTTAGCTTTCTGACACACCAAACACCTTGACACATACTCCGCTACTTCCCTTTTCATACCAGGCCACCAAAACATCTTCTTCAAGTCTTGGTACATTTTGGTTGCTCCCGGATGGATACTTAACTTACTCTTATGAGCTTCTTCCAAAATCATTTCCCTTATTCCCTTGTCTTGTGGCACACAAATTCGATCCTTATATTTTAATACTTCATCAGTTCCTACTTGAAACTCAGTCTCTTTCCCTTCCGAAACCAACTGCTTCTTTGTTTGTAACTCTGGATAGTTTGATTGCCATTCCTTAACTTGTTATATAAACTTGTTCGACACAACCAGCATTCCCAGAGTCATACTTCGTGGATTCATCCTGACTTCCAAGTTCATATCTCTGAATCTCTCGATTAACTCCATCTAATTCACCATCATTACAGACACATGAAGAGATTTCCTACTCAAAGCATCTGCTACCACGTTCGCTTTCCCCGGATGGTACTGTAGCTCAAAGTCGTAATCCTTCAAAAATTCCATCCATCGCCTTTGTCTCATATTTAACTCCTTTTGATCAAAGAGATACTTAAGACTCTTATGATCACTAAATACCTCGATCCTTGCTCCGTAGAGGTGATGTCGCCATATCTTTAGAGCAAAAACCACCGCAGCTAACTCCAAGTCATGAGTTGGGTAATTTTGCTCGTGAACCTTCAGTTGTCTAGAGGCATAAGCTACAACTTTTCGCTCTTGCATCAGGACACAACCCAAACCTTGCTTCGACGCATCGCAGTAGACACTAAAACTCTTCTCGGGGTCAGGTAAAATAAGTACTGGAGCTGTAGTTAATCTCCTTTTAAGTTCCTGAAAACTCTCCTCGCACTTCGTTGTCCACACGAACGGCTGTCCCTTCCTTGTTAGCTTCGTCATTGGCAAGGATAATCTTGAGAATCCTTCGATGAAACGCCTATAATATTCTGCCAAACCGAGAAAACTTCGGATTTCTGTCACTGTCATTGGCACTTTCCAGTCCAACACCGCCTTTACTTTGGCCGGATCTACCGCTATCCCTTCCCTTGAGATTACATGACCCAAGAAATTCACTTCGTCCAACCAGAATTCGCACTTCGAGAGCTTTGCATACAACTGCCTTTCCTTCAAGATCTGCAAAACTATCCTCAAATGTTCCTCATGTTCCTCCTTGTTCTTGGAATAGATGAGGATATCGTCTATGAATACTACTAAGAACGAATCTAAGTGTAACACCCTAAATAATTACCCTTAAATACCCATAATAAAATAGTGAATTTAGATTTTTCTAATTAATATCATTTTAACTTATGAAAATCTCTGTCAAAACAGACAGAGTTTGCTTTGTAATATGGACATTTCAAAAATGAGTTCTTTTCCTGTAAACCTGTTAATTTAATAATTCAAGTGAAATCAGAAAGCCATCAGGGCCAAACCATATATTAAAGCATTTATATCAGAGTTTCAGTGCGGCGGAAAATTATAAACTAATACAAGTTTTAGCAGTTATTTAAATTCCATAAAATTCTCCAAAATTACTCCCTTCCCATAAGGAGTGGTCCTGACTATACCCCAAAATGATGTTTTTCAGTACATACACCTAATCATCATCATATACAAAAATCCAAAATGTAGTCAGGACGAGACACACGACTCAACTAATATGACTTACTCTCCCTGTGAGGGAGAGCGAACCTGCTCGGCCGGGGGCTGTGCTAGCTCAATCGCAGTACCTGTGGAAATAGTAAGGAGTGAGCATTAAACATAAAATGGGAAAAACAGTTTCCAATATGACATAATAACCGACTAAGTCACACACAATTACCACATAATTCAATCAATTTCACAACAGCCACATTCATATCAACATGCATCAATATTCTGATTCCATTATTTTTCCTAAGTTATAGTTCACTTTACCTATCCGACTAATCCACCTATGCTCCTATTTCCGTTTCCTTTTTACCCATCAATTACCTAACTCTTTAATTCGTTTTACATACCCTGTTGTCCTATTATTACTAGTACACTTCTAATACAATCCCAAATTATCTTTTTATATCCTTCTACCAACCTTCGTATCTTATGTTTCTTTATTTTTTCCATTTTCATTCTTCATTCCTTTCTTCCTACCCTTTTCATGTCCTTTATTTTCCAATTCCCATTTACGATGTATGTCACCTCAGGTCAAAGGCCCACATACATCCCCAGTTTACAAAGTATGTCACCTCAGGTCAAAGGCCAACATACTCACTCTATACACACATGATAAGTATGTCACCTCAGGTCAAAGGCCCACATACTTACCATATTTACAAAGTATGTCACCTCAGGTCAAAAGCCAACATACTCACCACTTCCAAACAATCATAATAAGCAACAAATATCCATATACAATAGTAAGCACACAATTCCTAATAATCTCATATAAACCATCTAGAAAATAAACACAATTACAATTTACAACACTTAAACACTTAGAGCAGCAAATGAACAGTTCACAATAATTATCAAGAATACACCAAATATATATAACAATTAGCAACAACTCAGATAAGCACCTAAAATATCCTACACATTAGCACTTAACAATTATCCTCAAATAACACCTATAATAACATATAGTAGCAAGATCATGCATTTAGCTAGTTCAATTTATTGGTTTGCCTAATCAAATTATATTTCGTATTCCCCATCATAGAGTTACACTAAGTTCGTTTCTAATATTACCATTATTTTCTAACTTAGGTTTCCTAATCCTTATATTAACACCTAACTCTTAGCAAGCATTATATACATACTATAAACTATTTCCCAGAGTATGGTAATACTCACTAATACCCACTCCTTACCTCAACACTTAGAGATAAGGCGGTTACACTTGCTTTAAGCTTGAGAGTCTTGCCACCAATTGAGTTATGACCCGATAGAAAAGTGAGGAACCTAATATAATAGCCATAGCAAGAAGAGTTAGCATTTATGCCATAGCCTCTTGCCAAAACTCAAGAAAATGAGAAGCTTCCATGGCCTAGAGTTGAAAACCACCATGGAAGACAAGAGAGAGAAAGGGAAAACGAGTTTGGAGAGAGAAAAGAGGAAATCCATGACATTAAACTCTTACTTGGAGTGAAGAAGGAAGGGATTTGTTGATGGGATGAAGAAACCTCACTTGCTCTTGGTGGATTTGATGATAGAGAATGGAACCCTAGGGGAGAGAAAGAGAGAGATTCGAATTTGGAAGGGAAAGAACGTGTGTTTTGCCTTTATTTTTTTCATCAGCAACAGCATTTAATCGATTAATAATCGATTAAATTTTTTTCCCTCAGCAGACCTTAATCGATTAAATATCAGTTTAATCGATTAAGCTGCACAATTTTGCAGCATCCAAACTTTGGAAGGCCATAACTTCTTCGTTACCCGTTGGATCTTCCTCAAATTTTAAAGCAAGCTTCCCTACATACCAATCTTCACATCCAACGGTGGAATTTGTGTTTAGAGATGTAAATCTTTTATTTTGAATTTCCTAAGGTTCTATGTTTTTAACCCTTGTTCTACATGTATTTTGGGCTAGATTCTAACTGATATCTGCATTTTCTTTTACCCTAAGACCATCCCAACATAGATTATACTTGGGATTAAATTTGGGATGTTACAATTCTCCCCCACTTATTGGAATTTCGTCCCCGAAATTTCGTTAGGTTCCGTAAATGGAGAACCATCCCATTTTTGACCAGGGTATTTTCTTCTCGGTTCTACTCCCCCACTTAGCGTCTGCATATTCCTAGAGTTCTTGCACTCAATAGGGAACAGAGTTTAATGGTTCAACTTGGTTGGTTTGAATTTCGCAGATAAGTGTCAATGACATCTACCATTAATAGGTGTAGAGATCAAGGTGATCAATCTCAATCTTACTTCTACCAATAACAATGTCATTGCCAGAATCTTAGATAATATTATTACTTAACAGGTGTAAGAATCAGAGTGATCAATTCCAACCTTACATTCTATTAAGCAGCAACACTACCATAAGGTTTTGGTTTCTGGACATCAGAATTTTTCAACTTAGGGATTTCTTCTAAGACATATCACAATTTCTCTAAAGAGACTATATCAGATTCGTGGAGATGAGTATGTGAAATTTCCTAAGGTAGTTCTAGCCTAAGACATTTACTATCTCATCATATAACTATCCAAGGAAAATAGAGCACACGACAATCGGGCTAACAGTACGTTACTTGGGTCTGCTAAACAAAACTTACTTGGGATCACGTCGGCTAGGTCGACCTCGTCGCCATCTATAGTGTATAGCTTCCCCTTCATAGCTGGTTGGCTCCCACTTGCCCGCTGCGCCTTTGTGGTATTCACTTTTTGTTTCAATGTGTTCTTGGGACAGTTGGTAGCAAAGTGACCGGGCTGTCCGCATAGATAGCAATTTCCTTCACGTTTGCTCAGAGTCCAACACACTCCTCGGTGCAGCCGTCCATAATGCTGACAATTCGGAATAGGACCAAAAGTAGCCGCAGCTGGTCCCGTTGCTACAGGAATCATAGGTTTAGGGTTTGGATAGGGACTAGATCTTTGCATTGGCTCTTTGCCTCGGATGGGTCCTGCCGACTTTTGAACTGCTTTGGTGCGATCCTCATCCGCCTTCCTCTCGAGTCCTTTCTCATACGTGCTTGTCATGTTGATGAGCTGAGAGAGGTCGGCGACGTTCTGATATTCGAATGCAAGCCGGATATCTGCTCGGAGACCGGACTCGAATTTAATGCACTTTGCTCGCTCGTCGGCGTCTCTGTAGCCGCTGGAGTAACGGATCAGATCTTCAAATTGGGCCGCGTACTCCCCGACACTCAGAGTTCCCTGTTCAAGCTTGAGGAATAGCAATTCCTTTTCCCTTCTCACGTCTTCCGGAAAATACTTCCCAAGAAAACGGACCTTGAAAAGATCCCAAGTGACTGCCTGACCAGCCGCCTCCAAACCTCTTCTTTGCTGATCCCACCAATGTTCGGCTTCTCCTTTCAGCATGTACTCGGCTAACCGAACTTTCTGCTCGACTGGTGGTTGCAAGGAACGAAGAATCTTCTCCACTTCCTGGAGCCATCGCTGGGCTCCATCCGGATTACATCCTCCTTCGAACCTCGGCGGTTCGCATTTCCTGAATCGAGCCATCCAGTCAATCCCAACTGGAGGTGGTGGTGGAGGATGCAGGGCTGCTGCAGCAGCCGCTGCGGCCGTCGCAATGTTTTGGGCTTGATTTTGTTGCATCTGTGCAAGTTGCTCAGCCTGGTTCTGCTGCATTTGAACCAGATTTTCCAAGATAGCAGCAATTCGATCATTATCGGCCCGTCTCCCAGCCATACTGTTTGGTCATGGAGGGAAGAGCCAGTTAATGATAGGACAGTTAAACAAATTTATAATCATAATAAAATTTCATCTAGACATTAAACTATTTACATAAAACTTAACTCAAACACTAAGCTATGTACTTCGGTTACTCGCTCGGTGAGTAATCATAGGAGTAGTGAGTTCATACTCCATTGGCCGAGGGAAACTGTAACACCCCGCATTTTTCCCGTACGTGCGAAAACGAATTCGTTAAAATAAACTCTGAGTTTTGTTTTCCAAAAGGATTTTTCTAAAAGGATTATCTATGAATTTATTCAAGGATGACTTCTTTATGAAAAGAATTTGTATTTTTAGGGATGAACCTTGAAAATGTAATTTTAAAATTTTCTGATTTATTTACAAACTGTATTTCTGAAAATTTTGGAAGTTGAATTTTTATGAAATTATGATTTCTTTTCTATTAAGCTAATGACCTTAAATAAATTGTCTTTTGGGAAGGTTCTAATTGTACGAGAAGTTTGATTTTTTTTAGATTGCTAATTATGTGTTTTATGAAGATGATTGTTTTATTTTGAAGTAATTTAAGTTTTCCTAGGATAATGACGTGTTTTGTAAGAGATTAAATCAATTACCATAATATGGAATTAATTTGTGATGTGTGTTTATTGTGATATGTGCTTGCTTGATACGTAAATATTACTTGAAAATAAACATGTGTGTATGTGTGTGTTAATGTGCCACGGTGTGGGTATTTAGGAGTATGCATGCCTCTTAGAAATATTGTATGATCATAGGAAGTCATGACCATAGCATCTTGACTAAGTTAGGTTAGGAAATGAAAAATGAAAAATGCATGAAGAGTGGACATGTGTGTGCTATGGTGTGAGCTTGTGAAGGTGCCACGGTGAGGGGTGAGTGAGTATGCAAGGAGGAGTTTTGACTTTAAGGTGGGAAAGAAAGGGTTGGAAGTAGTCATGCGTGATGAAGCCTAGCCTAGCCTAAGCAACCTTTGTCCCCTTTGATCTAAACCATGCCATGCAAAATTTTAGAAACCCAAGTTTACCCTTCCTTTGGTGCTTTGGCCGAACCTCAAGTTAAGGGTAGGAGAGGCAAATTCGGTGGCCTTAAAATCTATCTTACCTTAGTCCATTCCTCACATTTCATTCCCATTTCATTCACTCACAAACCCAAACACTTTCTAAAGGGAACATCAAACCCTTAGAAAACAAAAGAAAAGAAAAGAAAGGAAGAGAAAGAAGATGTGGCTGTAGGAAATCAAGGAGGAGGAAGAAGGAGAAGTAAACCAAGACCCTGAAGTTCCTTGAAGATCTAGCACATTAGGAGTTAAAACACCAACTTCCATGGTAGCTTTCATGAAGATCAAGAAGAAAACCATGATAGTTGTATTTTCTTTTGGATTTGTAACATTTCTTTATTTTCCCTTGCTTGTTTTCATGAACACAAGTGTGTTTTAGCTTTGACTATAGACTTTTGAAATTGGTTTGTAATATGTGAACTCATAAACTCTATGTTTCGGTTGAAACTCTTTCTAGTTGATCTTGAAGCTTTTCTAAAACAAACTCTTAAGAGATCTAAAATTGTTCTTGAGATCTTTATAAAAACTAAAATTGAAACTTCATGCATGTTGGATCTTTTCTTTAAAACCGTGATCTATGTGGTTTCTATGAATGGTTTTGGTAAATAAATTATGATCTAAGTTTGATTTGCAACTAAGTGAAGATTTTAAGTCTTGCATGTAAATCTCTTTTACTCCCACCGTGATCTATGTGCTTATATGTGAAGGTTTGATAAACAATTCATGATCTAGGTGCAATTTGTACTAAAGTAAGGATTTCAAGTCTCGCATGTTGATTTCTTGAATTACATGCATGAGCTATGTGTACCTATATAAGTGTTTGATCAACGATTTCATGATCTAAAATGATTTGAGAAGAAATTAGGAATTCTTAGCCTTGCATGTTGACCTTGTAATGATTTTGGTTGATCTTTGTATGAACCTATTTCCATCCATGGTTATTGTCTTACAAGTTAGAACATTAAGGTTTGCATGTCAATTTTTAAGTAAAGAAATTAAGCTTTTCCTATATGTATGTTACGGTCTAGGGGAAACAATTAGGATAAGGGTCTTTAAAATGAATATTCCTTTTTATGCACATGATTTAATTGAAATATTTGTTTTATTCATGAATGTATTGACATGAAGGCCATTCGGCCATGAGTGTTAAAAGTGTGTGGTGCTTGAGTATTGGGTGCATATATGCACTAGGAATAGATTTGGTGATCTTGAGCTCATGCATGTTATTCTTTTAAAGATCTAGTTGTAAACCATGCTTTTATTTAGGAGTTTGAGTTCTAATAAAAAGGTCTAAAGAAAACCTCATAATGATTCATGCATGTTGGTGTGACTAAATGATGATGTGTGATCTACATGATTTGCTAACTATCCTTGTTATGTCCAAAAGTGAACTAAAATTCTTAACTAATGTGTGATGTTATTCGGTCTTGAGGTAGAAAATTAGGAAAATGTGTCTCCTCATCATTTAGGATGTATGAAGACTAAGATTAGTTTAGTTTAGAAGTAAAAAGGTGCATGTATGGAATAACCAAATTAGAGGAAAATAAAATAAATCTTTGACATGATTATAGTTTTAATTGTTGTTGAGAAAATGAAATTGAAGTTGCTAAGTTTCCATATGATGCTCATGGCTCCAGTCTCGAAAGAAACCAAATAATTTCCTTGTTTGATGTCTTTGATTATGTGCTGTATGTTTGCAAGATTGTACTTAGATAATTCGGTTAGTGCATGTTTAAGTATTTAAAATAATTTTCTTTCCAAATGACCTAGGAGATTGATTATGTTCTATGTTATGTTTGACACAATACTATGTTCATTCTTTCTATTCTTTTCGGATTAGGAACAAGAAATAAGTGAAATTGACTAAATTGATCTTCATGATGCTAACTCTATGATTTTAAGATTTAGAAATAATTAGTAATTAGAAAATGCTAATTATAGGCAATACGGTTTTGCCATAGTGAATTAAAAGAAATTAAATTTGAATTATCTTCTTGTGTGTGAATAAATTTGTATGTTGGTGTTATAATTTAATTAATTATTTCCTTTAGTCTAAGAGTGCTTTGTGATATATGAATGATAAATGTTTTGGATTTTTATGAATTAGCTAATGTGATCCTAGAGTTTTATCTTCAATTCCTACATTTTGAAGAAATGTTTTAAGAACTATGTTTTCATGACATGAATATTTGAATTAAGAACCTATTTCAATAAAAGAGTATTTTTATATTATTTTCAAGTTTTCTCAAACCGTTTTAATCCTGGACTGGAGTTGGATTTGAAAGCTTTGAACGCTAACAACGAATTTTCAAAATTAATAACAATAACAAGAAATTGTTTTCAAAAGTAGATTAAAAGAACCTAACGAAAACGTTTCTAACGCATGGGAAAAATGTCTTAGTTCGAGCGACGGACGCAAAAGCAAATAAGGCGAGGATGGCGATCAGAGAATCTTGGAGGGCTATAAGAAGTTCGTCATTGAGGTGAGAGAGGGGCTTATCCTTAAGACGCCGTGGTGATTAGGTAACATATTAGGACGTCCAATCATCTCAAAGATTGGACATCCAATCTCATTTAGCGTAGTGGTGTATGTGATAGCGCTTGTTTGATTGCTTTAGCTATCCACCCGAACGACTAAGATTGGGTTATTAAAAAGGATGTTATGTTTCTTGATTATTCGGGTTGAATTGTTTGGCTATCTTATGAGTGGTTTAATTGTTAAGTAGATGTGATATTGTTGAGAATTATTTGATTGTGCTTTTATAATTAAATTATGTAAGTGACGAACTAAGAATGAAAAGAAAAGAATAATGGATTATTCGTGAACAATGAGAATGATTGAGAAAGAAAGGCGAGCTACGATGAGAATGATTTATAAAAGAGAGGAAGATGATTGAAAGTTGGAAAGAGGAAGAGGAGCTGTTGATGCTGCTGAGCCTGAATCAGCGAGGACGGATATCAATGATGCGGCTAAAGTCACAATTGGCAACGAGGACAAGGATGACGTGCTGAGCAACAATTGATTCAGGAAGTGATGATAATGTGGATGAGCTAATGGCTGACGAGAGCCATGCTGTTACGGATATGTGAAAGAGAAAGATGATACAATGATGCTGTGATAATTCGAGTGATCGTATACGAGTTTTAGGGGGATTAGATGCGAACGATTAGCGATCGGGTTTCATTGAAGGGATGTACCAAGGATGAACCGATCATTAGGAATAAGCCGTAATTAAAACTCCTTAAAAGATTCTAAAAGACATTGATAAAAGCGGTGAGGCATGAGTGTCGTCTCGAAGTAGTGGAGAGGAAGAAACGATAGGTATCTGCGGATACTTAGGACGAGATTGCATTAGGGGAGGACGATGACGGTGATACGTCAAGAAGTCTAGAGTATGTTTCTAGGCGGAACGAACTCCACATGTGGTGCACTAACGTGGTGGGGACTGGGTCCAATGCCGTGGTAAAGTTCTGCAGGCCTACTAGAAACATACTGTCACCCCCTAGATTGCAAATCGAGAACAGTGAGAGGGACTGGAGTGGGGCATTTTGTTTGCCACTGCGAGGCAGTGTGCCGTGATTATGATGATTATTTTATTGAGGCTGAGACCTCCTGGCCTGGGGCCATTTGTGTGTGACAGCTGTCGTGCCCGCACGGTAAAGGTCCTGTATTCCTGTTTGCTTCCGACGAGGATGGGTGGTGTACCGAGGAGATGTAGACGAGTGTGAGCACAATGATGCCTCCACCTCATCATTGATGCTAACCGAATTGATAAGACTTAAATAACCCAGATATTTAGAGATAAGTATTATGATGATAAAGATACTATTAATAGATATGCCTCGAGTAATAGATAAAGTTTTTAAAGTGGTGATGAGTCTGGGAATGAGGAAGAGATGAGAAGTCTCATGGCGATAAAAATAAAATTGGAAAGATTCCTGAAAGCTTTACCTTGGTTGATTAATTACGCTTATGATTGGTTTGTGGTCTTAATTTCCTTTATGTTATGGCTGGATTTATTTATATTTATTTTATTTTGTCTTAATATTTACCTGATGTAATCCCACATAGTCGACATTGCCGTTTTGGGTAGCTCACTCTCTCTCTTTCTCCCATGGTTCTGTTACGTAAATTGTGCGGACCCTAGATGGACAACATTGCAAGATGCCAGTTGATCGGGGAGATAGGAGTACCATCGATAAGAGGAGATAGTAACATCGTGGCGGCTTATGTAGTATTCTTCATAAGGGTACAACGTAGAAGAGTAGAGTTAGCTGAAAGGGCTGCTCGCGTGGAGAGGGAGACTCATAACACACCGGATAACTCGATGGTGGAGATCCAGAGAAGATGGAGGATGAGGACGAGTGATACATTAGTACTATGTGACCAGTACTTGAAGAAGTGCGATGACTAGTAAGTAGGTAATTCCCTCCTGAGTATTGTACCCCATTACAAGTTATTAGATACATAGCTCTAATACGCTGTAACCCCAAACAAGTTTGTAATGCTGACATTTTGGAAACAAATAAAAATGGGCTATCTTGTTTAAGCGATGTTTGAAAACGAGTTTCAAAGTGCGATGTCCCGTGACATCTCGGTTTGGAACTTGAAGGGTGACGTGCCTCTGAGAACGAAATGTTTTATAACTCGATTTCAACTTGAGAATGTTCTCATGAACGCGCGATCCCTGTTTGTAAAAAAAAAAATGGCCCTAATTTTCACTTAACTGATTTGCCAAATCCGGGTGTTACAGAAACTGCTCTGATACCAAAATGTAACACCCTAAATAATTACCCTTAAATACCCCTAATAAAATAGTGAATTTAAATTTTTCTGATTAATACCATTTTAACGTATGAAAATCTCTGTCAAAACGGACAGAGTTTGCTTTGTAATATGGACATTTCAAAAATGAGTTCTTTTCCTGTAAACCTGTTAATTTAATAATTCAAGTGAAATCAGAAAGCCATCAGGGCCAAACCATATATTAAAGCATTTATATCAGAGTTTCAGTGCGGCGGAAAATTATAAACTAATACAAGTTTTAGCAGTTATTTAAATTCCATAAAATTCTCCAAAATTACTCCCTTCCCATAAGGAGTGGTCCTGACTATACCCCAAAATGATGTTTTTCAGTACATACACCTAATCATCATCATATACAAAAATCTCAAAAGTAGTCAGGACGAGACACATGACTCAACTAATATGACTTACTCTCCCTGTGAGGGAGAGCGAACCTGCTCGGCCGGGGGCTGTGCTAGCTCAATCGCAGTACCTGTGGAAATAGTAAGGAGTGAGCATTACACATAAAATGGGAAAAGCAGTTTCCAATATGACATAATAACCGACTAAGTCACACACAATTACCACATAGTTCAATCAATTTCACAACAGCCACATTCATATCAACATGCATCAATATTCTGATTCCATTATTTTTCCTAAGTTATAGTTCACCTTACCTATCCGACTAATCCACCTATGCTCCTATTTCCGTTTCCTTTTTACCCATCAATTACCTAACTCTTTAATTCGTTTTACATACCCTGTTGTCCTATTATTACTAGTACACTTCTAATACAATCCCAAATTATCTTGTTATATCCTTCTACCAACCTTCCTATCTTATGTTTCTTGTATTTTTTCCATTTTCATTCTTCATTCCTTTCTTCCTACCCTTTTCATGTCCTTTATTTTCCAATTCCCATTTACGATGTATGTCACCTCAGGTCAAAGGCCCACATACATCCCCAGTTTACAAAGTATGTCACCTCAGGTCAAAGGCCAACATACTCACCCTATACACACATGATAAGTATGTCACCTCAGGTCAAAGGCCCACATACTTACCATATTCACAAAGTATATCACCTCAGGTCAAAGGCCAACATACTCACTCTATACACACATGATAAGTATGTCACCTCAGGTCAAAGGCCCACATACTTACCATATTTACAAAGTATGTCACCTCAGGTCAAAGGCCAACATACTCACCACTTCCAAACAATCATAATAAGCAACAAATATCCATATACAATAGTAAGCACACCATTCCTAATAATCTCATATAAACCATCTAGTAAATAAACACAATTACAATTTACAACACTTAAACACTTAGAGCAGCAAATGAACAGTTCATAATAATTATCAAGAATACACCAAATATATATAACAATTAGCAACAACTCAGATAAGCACCTAAAATATCCTACATATTAGCACTTAACAATTATCCTCAAGTAACACCTATAATAACATATAGTAGCAAGATCATGCATTTAGCTAGTTCAATTTATTGGTTTGCCTAATCAAATTATATTTCCTATTCCCCATCATAGAGTTACACTAAGTTCGTTTCTAATATTACCATTATTTTCTAACTTAGGTTTCCTAATCCTCATACTAACACCTAACTCTTAGCAAGCATTATATACATACTATAAACTATTTCCCAGAGTATGGTAATACTCACTAATACCCACTCATTACCTCAACACTTAGAGATAAGGCGGTTACACTTGCTTTAAGCTTGAGAGTCTTGCCACCAATTGAGTTATGACCCGAGAGAAAAGTGAGGAACCTAATATAATAGCCATAACAAGAAGAGTTAGCATTTATGCCATAGCCTCTTGCCAAAACTCAAGAAAATGAGAAGCTTCCATGGCCTAGAGTTGAAAACCACCATGGAAGACAAGAGAGAGAAAGGGAAAACGAGTTTGGAGAGAGAAAAGAGGAAATCCATGACATTAAACACTTACTTGGAGTGAAGAAGGAAGAGATTTGTTGATGGGATGAAGAAACCTCACTTGCTCTTGGTGGATTTGATGATAGAGAATGGAACCCTAGGGGCGAGAAAGAGAGAGATTCGAATTTGGAAGGGAAAGAACGCGTGTTTTGCCTTTATTTTTTTCATCAGCAACAACATTTAATCGATTAAATTTTTTTCCCTCAGCAGACCTTAATCGATTAAATTTCAGTTTAATCGATTAAGCTGCACAATTTTGCAGCATCCAAACTTTGGAAGACCATAACTTCTTCGTTACCCGTTGGATCTTCCTCAAATTTTAAAGCAAGCTTCCCTACATACCAATCTTCACATCCAACGGTGGAATTTGTGTTTAGAGATGTAAATCTTTTATTTTGAATTTCCTAAGGTTCTATGTTTTTAACCCTTGTTCTACATGTATTTTGGGCTAGATTCTAACTGATATCTCCATTTTCTTCTACCCTAAGACCATCCCAACATAGATTATACTTGGAATTAAATTTGGGATGTTACACTAAGTATGGCTGAAAGATTCTGTTCATGTAGTCCATAAACACTGCAGGAGCGTTAGTCACTCCAAAAGGCATGACTAAATACTCGAAATGCCCATATCAGGTCCTAAAAGCAGTCTTCAGAATATCATCTTCCTTTACCCGAATCTGGTGGTAACCCGACCGAAGGTCGATTTTTGAAAACACCGCGGCTCCCCTCAACTGATCCATCAAGTCATCTATCCGAGGCAGATGATACTTGTTCTTGATCGTTACCTTATTCAGCTGGCGATAGTCGACACACAACCTCATACTGCCGTCCTTCTTCTTAACTAGCAAAACTGGAGCTCCCCAAGGTGACACACTGGGCCTGATGAGTTGCTTTTCTGCCAACTCCTCGATCTTCTTTTTCAGCTCAGCTAGCTCTACTGGTGCCATTCGGTAGGGTGCTCTAGAGATTGGTCCAATCCCCGGTATCACATCGATTGAAAACTCGACCTCTCGAACAGGTGGTAATCCAGGAATGTCGTCAAGGAAAACTTCTGGGAAGTCTCGAACTACAGGCAGTTCTTGTATGTGATTGTCCACACTGACGTCCAAGGAAGTCGAGAGCATGTATACATGGGCTCCCTCTCTCAGAGAAGCCATGACTTGATTGGCAGTTACGTGCTTTGGTAAGGAATCGTCAGGGTTTCCAAAGGTTAGGGTCTTAGTGAAACAATTCAATTGAACATGGTTAGCAGATAACCGGTCCATCCCTAAGATAACATCAATTTGGGATAAGGGTAATGCTATCAGGTCAGTGGGAAAAGTCCTATCATCTATCACTACCGGACATTTAGGGCAAAAAGCTGAAACTGTGACCGGGTCACTAGTAGGGGTAAATACAATCAGATCATATGGTAGGGAAGCTACCATTAAGTGTAACCTACTCACAACATCATTAGATATAAAGGAGTGTGTGGCACCCGAATCATACAACGCATTTAAGGAATTCTCGTTTATAAAACATGTACCTTGGATGAGACCATCGTGGTTTGAAGCCTCCGCACCGCTCATCGTAAACACCTTTCCCTTAGTTTGTGGCCTCTCAGCATTTCCAGCACCATTCCCCTTTCTTGGGTTGGGGCATTGCCTTGCAAAGTGGCCGGATTCTTGACAGATGAAACAAACTGGCTTGGAATTACACTCGTTACCAAAGTGGCGTCTGCGGCATCGAGTACAGATGAGAGGTGATGTTTCAGAGTTCCTATCAGTAGGGTTGTTGTTGTAGCGATTCCTACTTCCATTGTTGCTCCAAGTGTTGGTGTTCCTATTACCCCGGTTGCCATTGTTGCGATTGTTATTCCTTCGGAACCACGATCCTCTATACTGATTATCCCTTCTTCCTCCAGATCAATCGTAGGGTCCTCGCCCATGTTGAGCTCCTTGCCTCGCATTCTGATAATTGGGGGTATTTCTCACTGGTCCATGGGAACTCGAGGGTACAACAGTCTTATTGCCCATGTTCTTCGCCTTGAGTCCATCCTCAAAGACTCTGCATCTGCTCACCAAGAGCGGGAAGCTGTCGATCCCCATGTGTATGAAGGCCATCTTAATCTCAGTCTTGAGTCCATCTAGGAACTTTGCGCACTTCGACTGATCATTTCCGGGTTGATTGTAGTGCGGCACGTACTTCACCAGTTCCTCAAACTTCGCAACGTACTCGTCGACCGACATGTTTCCTTGAGCCAAGTGCATGAACTCTATTTCCTTTTTCAACTTCATATCGATGGGAAAATATTTCTCCAAGAACCTTTGCTTGAAGGAGTCCCAAGTGACAGCTTGCTGTTGAATCTCCATAACTTGCTTAGTATTTTCCCACCGGTCGAATGCCTCCTTGGTTAGCATGTAGACCGCATAGGTCACCTTCTGAGCATCGATACATTGCATAGCGGTGAAGATCTTTTCCAACTCTCTGATCCACTCATTAGCGTTATCCGAGGCATATCCACCGACGAATTCTTTAGGGTTCCTCTTGCAAAACTCATCTAATCCCCTATATTCCTGAGGTCCTAAGTTTTGGTTTTGGTTGTTCTGTTGGGCCTGTTGATGCATCATGTTGAGATTCTCACTCATGCCCAGAACTGCGGCAGTCAGATCGTGTAGCATGTCCTCGGTGTCCCGAGCCGCTCCAGGAGCATGTCTACCTCTCCCTCTTCCGGACATCGTAAGCTATATTCATTAACGTACTTACAGTTTAATACACCTACTAACACATCTAATCACACAACTGAAACATATCTAAAGATCACACAACAGAGAACATGTAAGGCCATGTTCAGGCCACAAGAACAACCATTGCTCTGATACCACCAAGTGTAACACCCCGATTTGGAAAACTCGAAACAAACAATATCAATTATTAACTAATTTGTTTACGAAAAATAGGGTGAATTTTTTTTTCACAAGTATAAAACTCATCGGTCAAGTTTCCAAAACAAGGTATTACATCTAAATCCATTTTCTTGTAAGCACTTACTATCCAAACGTTGCTAATCATAGTGAAAAGAATGGGGTTTCATATCATGTTTAGAAAGATCGTCATTGAAAACGGTTCACTATTATTCTTAAATAAATTTGATATCGGTGACTTCATTTTCAACAGATAAATAAATATTTTACGTACAGAAAACATAACCGAGTTACTTAAAATGATTTATCTGTTTGATTATGACCGACCTTCAGAAAAACAGTTTAGAAACAGATCATAAAAATAGCCACCATAGTTCTTCGGTGCCATTCTTACATAAATATTTACCTTATCAAAAACAGTTCGAAAGAAAAGGGGTACACTTGATATATATATCAGCAAGGGTCCATCAAAACCTAATTATAAACTACTAAGCAGCATTCTCTTCACGATTCGGAACATAAGTTCCCAAAAGCGATCTCCGTCATCCAGCAGTAGCCATCTCATCGGCGCATCACGATCAGCAAGTTCTTCTTCCAAGAGAAGCAGCCTCAGCTACACCAACTTTTAGAACCAGAGGTTCACCATCACATGCGTACAAGAAGTTGAGAGAGTAAGTTACCCGAATGGAATTACTCTCATCGACTTCTTGGTTTTACACTAGCGACGTATATCAGAACATAACAACAATACAAACAGATAATTATGCATGATGCATGAGGATGTAATGCAATAGACGCATTATCTAACACTTTGTCTTTCACTTAAAGGATCTCTTAATCACTTTATCTCGTGAAATCAAAGTCTCTTTGTCCATATTTCTCGAGTCCATAATATCGGGAATTCAGGCTTTATGATTGGGGTCTACATCTCCTCGGAATCCATCCACCTAGTCGGAAGCAATCAGGAGTACAGGATCTCTAACCACACCGGCTTTTCACGGATGGAACAGTAAATGAATTCATATAATGTCCCGGGCAATAAAGTGGGCACATCCAACCGTGTTCGAGCATCCCTCTCATTGATCAAGATTTAGTCAAGGGGGTGTCAGTCATCTGTCTAGTGATCATGTGGTACTTCGTCCACACCGCTGAGTTACCAGCTCCGACCGGTTAAGCCAGGGCCCCTATGGTTTTTCCCACCTAGACAGACTTCTCAAGGCTTCTTGACGAATCACCGTCATTGCCATCCCCTCTCTTAATCATCCAGCTGAACACCACAAGGGTAATTCAGGTGTATCTTCCTCTCCACTACTTCGGGTTAGGGTTCTAAGTCGTAATGTTATACTTAGTGGTTCCAACGTCGACCCATCCTAAGTCATCTCCGTCATATAACTCCGACCATATACGGAATGCTTCTGTGGGACTCGACCAATATGTTTGACGGGCACCGACCCGTTCTGAATCACTTTCGACATATAGCTCCGACTATATGCGAGATATCGACAACTATGGGCACCGACCCATTCTGAATCACCTTCGGCATATAGCTCCGACTATATGCGAATTATCAATCAATCATTGATAGATAGGCTCCGACCTATCTTAAATCACTGCAACATATGGCTACGACCATATGGGAACTGTCTTTGTGAAATTTTGTAATCGTTGCGTCCGGGTCCAAAGGCATCGTCGTCGTCCAGGCACTAATCCATTAGCCATGTCGTCAACTCGATCCACGTACTCGGGCGCATCAGCATCATCCGGTTCCATAGCGTGTCTAATTCATTAGAGTTCCGTTCTATTCTTTGGGGAATTTCTTATAGTTTCTAATGTCTTTGCTATTCTTAACTTATATCGCGGGATGATGCATTATGCTCATGCAATGACAATATAAGCAACATTATATCTCAACATACGCAAATATATCAATCAATCAATAGCATGTGATAGTATAGGTCTGGAGTCTTCGTATACCACGATACAAACAAAGCATACAAACTATCGGGTATACTACTAGCTTCAGTAGACCTTTACTCCGACTTTGAGAGAGTTCAGAGTGTCCTAATATACTCACTAGACACCAAAGTGTCTTAGGATAACTTCTCTCTCACCTTAATTTGCAGTTACCGATTCCACAAGTTCCGAACGATCCGCTTCCTTCCTAGTCTGCTCGACTCCAACTTCTTCTAAGTCCCGTAAGATAGACACCTGAGTATTAAAACTTTATTTAAATATTATTTTTGAACTTATTCTCAAAGTAACTTTAAGAAAATTCAAACTTTGTCTTTATGTAAAACCAAAACATCAATTCTTTTGCTCAAACTTGTCCAAAATCAAACACTAACTTTTATACTTTAAATTCATGAGAAAATGATCAAATAAATTAATTTAATTCAAAATTTTCTTTGCTGGTCTCTCTTGGACAGCAATGAATTCAACTCCGAAAACACCGAAAAAATTGCACTTTTCAAACCAACTTTATCTTATATTAAACACTCATCAAAACTCAACTTCAAATCGCTTTGAAAACATTTTTTTTATTTTTTTTAAATAAGAAATACAACTTAGAAAATTCTAGACAGCATCATATTCTAAGTCTCAAGTTCACTTTCCATTGTTCAAAACCAATTTAAATCCATAGACAAGCTATGTATCTTGAAAATAATTAAATAGACACTTTGAT
This sequence comes from Crotalaria pallida, assembly GCA_037953625.1. NCBI lineage: Eukaryota > Viridiplantae > Streptophyta > Magnoliopsida > Fabales > Fabaceae > Crotalaria > Crotalaria pallida. The sequence continues at coordinate 138,402,857 of CM075650.1, read as the reverse complement.
CAACACTTTCTCAAGCTCAAACACTTAAAATCAAGTGTGGGCAACATGATGAACAAATTGCTTAAACACTTTCATGCACTTCAAGAATCATTCCTACATTATTTAAAAATCTCAAACAAACATTTATTCAATCCACAAACTAACTTTCATTCATTTCAAACATTACATAACCACAAGTCATCAAATTGAACTTAACCAAATTTCTTCTCAACATGCTCACATACTTATTCATGCACATATCTTAATCAAATATAGTAGTTAAACCTTTAGGTACATACAAATCGAATCATGCTCACATAAACACTTAGACAAATTTTCATTTAACTTACACTTAGAACTCAAACTTAGCAAAACTTCATCTCATTACACCTAATCATATCAAAACCGTATGCATCATTTGTTTTTCACAAATTATTTCCTCAAAGAATAACTTCACAAATCAACACATAGTTTCATGATATCAACACACATGTACTCAAGAAACTTTAACTCAAAAACTAAGGTCCAAACCGTGACCTTTGACTAAGTTTCTCAAAAACTTTTCAAGAGTTCAAGACTTCTAAAACAACTCCAAATTCAACAACAATTTCACATGATTCATCAAACAAGTAGAAATATAATCCTAACATATATATATATTCACCAAACCGTGAGCATCATTAAGTCTCTAGACAATTTTTATTTCACATCTAACACATAAGATCAACTTAAAATTCATAGAAATCACATATTCATTGTTTATACTTAAGAAAATCTCAACCTTCTTATTCAAACATGCAAACCGTGGCCATCTCTTAAAAATCACAACATCACACAAATTTTTATTCATCCAAAACATCATTAAACTCCAAGATCACAACATGCATGTGATCAAACATAAAGCAAATCAAACTTTCAACCACAACAACATCAAAACCGTGGCTTGTTCATGGTTTTTCTCAAAAAAATTTCTCAAAGGTTCAAACTTCCAAAACATATTCACAATCTAAAGATATTCACATGCACATATCACAAATCCATCATCAAAACTTCTAACCCAATAATCAATCACAACCGTGGCCATTCATAAGGAAAATCATTAAGAAAAATTCAATCTTTTTCAAAAACCTTTGCATCAAAACACAAGCATCAAATATATCATAGTTTAAGCATTGATCTTGACATGCATGCAAATAAAAATACTAGATCACTTGAAAAATCCTTCATGCAAACTCAAAATCAAACTTTTTCTTAAAAACACTTCAAGAAATTAAGAAGAAAATGAATGAGTTCATGAGATAACTTAAGATCATAAAAGAAAATGCTTACTTATCAAAAGCTTCAAAATCAAGTTTAGAAATTAACATGCATGTAAATAAAAACACTAGATCTAGCTTGAAAAAAACATGCATCAACTTTTACAAACAAAAATCAAAACTTTAGGAATAAGATTCATGAAAACCGAAAATGAGCTAAAGGAAAGAGGTTAGGAACTTAAGGATATACCTAGATCAAGCTTAGAATTCTATTAGAGAAGCTAAGATCCTCCTTCTTCTTCTTCTTCTTCTTCAAGGCTTCGGCCTCCTCCTCCTCCTCTCTCTCTCTCTCTCTCTCTCTAAATTTCTTTCTTTCTTAGATTTAGAATGGGTGAAAATGAAGAAGTGGAAACCAAGTAAAGGGTGTGTGTGGGTGCTTATATTCACACAAGGTTTTGGGCTTGGGCTTGCTTTTTCCTCCCCACGGTTTCACTTTTCTTTTTCCTTTTCTTTTTTTTTTCTTTTCTTCATGTCATGCTTGTGTCACTATGGTGACATCATAAACTTGGCTACCAAGTAAATAAACTTGGAGACCAAGTAATGCACATACGAGTGTGCATTCGGTTTTGGGGGTGGGGGTTTAAGGGTAGATTAGGTTAATTAATCTAGGTTTAAGGTGCTAATTTGGATCTAATCATGATTAAGGTAGGGTTAGGAAAACTAAATTAGGTTTAGTTCACAAATCCTTAGAGTTTAGGGCTTAATCTATGATTAAGGCACTAATCAAAGACTTAATCCATACTAGTATAGGTTTGAGGAAAACTAATTCTAGGTTAGTTTACTAACCTTGAGGGTTTAGAGTTTAAGAGAGTGATTAAGTACTTAATCAAGAATTAGGAACTTGATTAGGGTTTAATCAAAGACTAGGGATGCAAATTAGGGTCTCTAGAGATGATTCTAGATTAAGGGTATGATAAGATGATTGGACTTTGATTTTTGAAACTTAGGGTAGAAATAATTTTCCACCTTAATTACCATAAAACCGTATGCATGAATTTAAGAAGATAAAATCTTAGTCGAAACCTTAAGTAGTATAATTCATCGAAAACCTTAGAAAAACAAACACATGAAATCATAATACATGTGGATTAAATTCCAAAGTGTAAAAATCCATCATGAAATCAAAACTCCTTTAATCAATTCTTAAATCAATTAGGTTAAATCTATTCAATTAAGAAATCAAGTAAATCACTAAATAGGAACAATTTCTTGGTTAGGGACTTGTAGAAGAAAAGGGAAAAAGGCAGGTGTTACACTTTCCCTCGCTTTTTTTTTTCCAAAAAGAATGAAAAAGGTCATCTCAAAATAAAAATAAAAATGAATGAATAAAATTGGATCGTCACTTAGTGCGTGTTTTGGTATAGTTGATAAAATGAGATTATATATGATTATTTTTTTTTATTATAATCTGTTTATTTTTGGATCTTATATGAAAAATGAATTTAAACTTATATATTTTATCTTGATGGTGTAGAAAAAATTACTTGTACTAAGTAAATTAAAATTACAATAAATGATATGAAATGATAATTAAGGTAGTTAATGTGTTGAAGTGATAAAGGTAAAATAAAAGAATTACATTGGTTTAAAAAAAATAATCTCTAACATGTTATCCAAAAGCATCATACAAAATTATAATATGTATTGAGAAACAAACAAGATATATTACATTATTATTGTTTTTGACCTCAAGGTGCAGTGGACTGTGGACGGCAGCATGAAGCTACTAACAGCGCGTGGGTCTCAAGGTCGATGGAGATCCGAATAAGGTGTACTAGTTGTAGAAGTTTATAATAAGGCTTTTAGTTTATTGACCTCTCACTTAATTATTTGACTCCTTTTTTTTTGCAAAAAGCTAAAATTGTTCTTTTTTTTTGGGTTTATAACACACTTGTTGGAGGACCAACGAGAATTCGAAAAAGCAACAAAAATTGCTGCTTTTATTTTTTTTTGCCTTCTCGCTCCAGGATAAGCGAGTTTGTTATTTTACATAGCTAAGTGATCTTTCAACGAGTTTTATTTTTTTTTTCCCCTTCTCGCTGACCCCCAACGAGGTTGTTAAATTTGTGAAGGTCGCTAACCCCCAACGAGATTGTTAAATTTGTTAAAAAATGCAAGGCACGAACTTAGCACAACACATGATAGAGATTACGCAATAAAGCCAAGTGCAACGAATGGAAACAATGAAAAATAAGTGAGCAGCAGATGGAAGAGTGCAATTGGGTAAAAGGAATCAACAACTGTCAAAGTAGTGCAATGAACACTCAATAATAAACTAACGGACTTGAGGTGCATAATATTCACACTCTCGCTGAAGTGTAAGCGAGAGTTTGAAGAAAAAAAAAAATAGAACTCGCTGAGGTGCCAGCGTGTACACATATTTTACATTCACGCTTGGGTGCTAGCGAGTATTCAAAAAACAAACAAAAAAAAAATATTGCTTGCTGGGGGTTAGTGAGCTGCTGAGCGAGCTATTCTGATGCATAAATCTCTTGGTTTGCTTCAGGGTCAGCGAGTGTGTTATAAACCCAAAAAAAGGGCAATTTTGCGTTTTTTTAAACTTTTTTGCATTAGTACTACGAGGGGAGAAGGCTTTATTATAGGGGTTTAGTGATGATATATCCGACGACATGTCACGTCACTTTTGCAGTATCGACAAGCGAGGTGTTATATACGGCCACGAGACATTACATGATTTTTTTATTAAACAAATTATTTATTTTAAAATTTATTAAAAGATTTGATTTTATTAAAAAAAAATAATTTTTAATAATTTTTAATAAATTTGAATTTTTTTACGTACATCATATGACACGTTACCTGTCGATGTGGCGAAGGTGACGTGGTATATCCTCGGTCATATCATCACTTAAGTGATGAAAAGACTATTTCCAAAATTTGAGCAAAGTTTAAAAACTCAAAGCATAAAAAAAAAGTTTAAAAACCAATTCCAAGAAAGCAGCTAAGTTTAGGGACTAAAAACTTAAATAAGCATTTAAGAATACTAAGGGTAATAGCAATCATGTGTCTTCAGAGGTACATGATCGAGCTGGTAAGCGCAGGGGTAAGAGGGGCAAAAAGAATGCTGTCCCCTTAGCTTTAGAATCTGCATGCTTTGGTCCAACTGAGGGTCAAACAATTGATCATGAAATAAAGGAGGAGAACAAAGACGATGATTATGATGATGATGCGCATCATAGAAGAAGACCAGTGCACAATCCAGTTGTAAGAATCTAAGCTTTTATGAATTGGATCTTTTTGCTTGAATACTTGTATCCAATATTTGTTCTTTCTTTTACATTATGTATTTAATGTTCCCCTCTAGAAAGATTTTGTTTTGTTTAATGCTATGCGTATTGCTTCTCAGTTGAATGCGAATCTTTTTCTGGAAGAAGATGACGAAGCCAATGCAAAGAAGCCCACTGAGTTTCGAAAATACCTCATTGAGGAACTTAAGAAGCCTTACTGTCAGGAAGAGTATAAAAGACTTTTCAAAGAGATTACCAAAAGAAAGCCAACCCAAGGCCAGAAAGTTCTACGTGGGCGTACCAAAATCTATGACAAAAAGCATATTGCAAAGTCTTATCTTCATCATCATGTTGGTACGTTTGATTTACAACCCTTGTCTTTGACATTTGACTTGCTGTATTGGCATGATACCATGTGCCTGCAATTACTTGCCTGTGCTGTAGTGAAGTTATTTTTTGACCGAGTTTGGATCAATTCACAATTATTAATCATACATTCATTCTATAGAACAAAGGACCACTGTTAAAATGCCATACAATACTTTGTCTACCATTTTTTTGTGAATACTTTGTCTACTAAATATAGTCCTCCAATACAGCAATGCATTACAACTTACTTTTGCCTAGCTGAAGAACTTAATGTTATTTTAGAAGACTAGCTACCATGAGTTATTTTCTCATCCTGCAGATCTTGCAAGGAAAATAGATAAAGTTTGTCATGATCATCACAAAGTTTTGATTCTCCTGCGTGGATTTTTCTATTGGTTGAAGGTAAGTATCTCTTGGTATTTCAGCATCTATACATGTTTTAAGTTTCTAGTTCTTCATGCACTGCTCAGTTGATATTGGCTGGCTTTATATTGACCTGAAAATAGAGAGTAGGCTATGTTTAGCCTTCACTTTGGTTCTCATTTAACTTTTAAGAAAAAAAAAACAGAAATATAATGGGAGAGTCAGATACTGCTTCACAGTTTTGTTTTAAGCTTCGTACGACATATGCAATCAAAGTTTTCTTAACAGATATCTTTGAGTTTTTGTGACCTTTAATTCTGTAAAATACTCATTAGAATATGTGCTTGTATACCTTGGTCCACATATCATATTTTGCAACACTATGAAAGCAGTTTTTTAATCATGCATGTATGAACTTTGTTGTTGAATTACTACCACAAAAATACTAGATCTTTATATTAGTTTATCTGTTATTGGCCCAAACAAGTGGTAACATCTAAAACTATTGAACTGTTGGCAAATCATATCTTTGAATCAAATAAAGTTAGCTTTGTAAAACTTGCATGGTGGTATTATATTAGAGTTAAGACTTGAGAAGTTAAAGGATCTATTGCAATGCCTCCTTTTTAATTACAAGTTGTGTTCTGTCAGAATGTCTCACATGAAGGGAAGTTCAGGCCATGGAGAGTTCACTCATGATTGGATGTGCTGCCACAACAATAGGAAGGAATCTTTGCCATTGATTTTCTCTATTGATGTACTTAGTTTATTGGGAACAAATTTATCTATTATCTTGTATTGAAATTTCACTTTTGCAAAAGCACTGAACCTTGGCTCAATGCTTGAGATGGTATTTAAACAAGGTAAAGTGAATCCATAATCTTAGAAATATGGAGATTTCACCCGAATTCTATGACTATAATACCATCAGAGCATGAAGAAAAATGTGAGAGATTATTGGATTTGTGGAAATTATGAGGGTCTACTCAAATCCATTGCATGAACCATGATGAACTAATAAATCTCAGTGTTCGCCTATTCCTCATGTTCATCTTTAAATTATGAATACAGTTCCACCATGAGAAAACTAAGTGGTGTGATTTTTGCATCCTTAGTTTTCTTTTGATTATTTTGATTAGTGTTAGTTAAAAAACGCAACAAACTGTTGCCTGTTGCCACATCAATTCATGCTGGTTTTCTGAAAAGCTTCTGTATATCAATACCAATACTCAATTCATGTATAGCTAGACAATAGGCATACCTATCTAAAGAAGGCTAGCTATTAATAACTCAAGTAATAGAATCTTAGGTCTATATAAAGACACACATAAACATAAAACAAGACAGACTTTTTTTTCTAAAGAATTACTTAGGTAAATTCAAAGTATGGTTAGCTCTGTATGTATAGTGAATACACAAACAATAAAGAGTCAATTCAACAAGAATGATGAAACTTATAACTACACAAGGCATAAGCTTCTTCGCCACGAACCGCATCATTGCCTATCAGCAACTCCTCCTTGGTCATTCTCAGTGGAATGATTAAACTTATAAGTTATAACTACACAAATGATTGAAGTGATCACTAGATTCCATCCAATGATGAACAATCCTCCCATTATCTTTAACACCTCCTTAGATTCCTCCTTTGAAAACCTTCACTGCCAAAGTACTATTAGTGGAGGCTCTGCCAAAAGCGAGGGCACACTGCCTGATAGAACTCCCATCACTGTGGCACACCATCCCTGAACTTGAGAAAGATTAAATACAAACATGATTACGAGTCAATTCACTAATGACTTGCTGGCAAAGGTACTACCATCACCCAGTTGCAAAAACACAACAAAAAAGGAACACAATTTGGCAACAAGACTAGTTTTTATTGAAAATTAAGGATAAAATCTTTAGCTACATGTTACTAATAAGATTTCTGTTATATCTTTCCACAAAAAAAGTCTATTATATAAACATTTCACTAAATTATAACTTTTGTCCTCAATTTTGCATGTGTTCGTCACTAACATTATAATTTAATCTAATAGTATTATAACAATGTGGCTATCCATTTGTTAATAATCTATTTCAAAGGGAAATTTAAGTAATTTGGAGTTGTCTCCACAACCTTTTGAAATTATTGGTTCTATGCCTTTTGTTTTCCTTCCAAATATAGATGAGTAGTTATTTACTCTCTTCTACCTCAAAAAAAAAAAAAAAAGTTATTTACTCTCTTCTTTTTTTTTTTTTGGTTTATATGGGAGGTTTGGGACAAGAACCCATGACCTGGGGAGGGGGAAATTCTAAGTGTCCCTGCAGCCACCAACTGGGCTGTCTTACGTGGACTTACTCTCTTCCTTTTATAAGTTAGGCAATTTAAAGTATGCATATAAACTAAAAATAATTAAATTTAGTAAGAATTTGATATATTTTGATTAAAGTACCTTGATTTTGAGGAAATTGCAATTGGTGGTTGGAGAGACTTAGGAACCCTAGGAATACACCTAGAAGAGGGGGTTGAATAGGTGTTGAAGCTACCTTGAAAGATTTTCAAACGAAACAAATCTAAACAATCAAAACAAATGATTTTTACAAATTCTACAGTACTTAATCGATTAAGCAAGTCGTGTACTCGATTAAGCTTGAACTTAATCGATTAAATATGACAGAAAACAGAAAAATCAATTTTCATTCGAATACGAAAATCAATCAATTCACATGCAAGATCAGAGATTCAGCGGAAATGATTAACACCTATATTCTTATTGATTAACCTAGTTATGAAAATGATTTTCCCTTTATCAATTTGAACAATCAAAGATTCAATTCAATCAATTATGAAAATCAATCTTTCTAGGTTTTCAATCAAGAACGCAATCAAATGACTTGAATATAAAGAGTAAGAGTTTAGAGATACGACACAGTGATTTATCCTGGTTCACTTTCATCCACTTGAAAGCTACATCCAGTCCCCTCTTCAACCAAGAGAGATTCTTCACTATGAGGAATTAGAGTTCTCAAATTACAAGTGATTGCCTCACAAGACTCCCTTCTTGCTAGCCTACAAGAGATAACCGACACCCTTGCCTTGTAATCCTATTGATCTTCTCTCTAATCTAACCTCTACCCCTTGTTGATAATCGACACAACAAGTCTTCAATTGCTTGATGATAATCCACACACCAAGGCTTCACTTGCTTGATTCACAACCAAGACTTCTTCTTCTTCTTCAATAAGAATGCACTTGCTTGATGATAAAATCGACACACCAAGACTTCTTGTTTGTTGTAGTGGCTTGCCTTCTTGCAAAGATTACAACACAATAGAAAACACAAAATAATCCTATGAATCTCAATCAAGAGTTATGACAATTCACCATAAGAGATTCAAAGGTTCTTGATCAAAGAATATGAAAATATAAAAGCTTTGATCTTTGAAAATGAGAGAGAATAGAGTGGCTTGATTCTTTGTAAAACTTGTATGAAATGATTCTAATAAATCACAAATAATAGGAAAAGGTTTATATAGAATACCCAAAAGTTGTAGCACTTAAAAACTGATTTTGAGAAGTGAAAAACGTATTTTAAAAATCAGTTCAGCAGTACTTAATCGATTAAGCAAGTCTTGTACTCGAGTAGTACTCGATTAAGTTATCACTTAATCGATTAAGTTGGTACTGTACATGTTCAAAACTTGTTTTCTCAAAATCCAACCTTTCCTTTAAAACCTTTAAGCCACCTATTGATTCTAGGTTAAGTGAAAACTCAAATTATGATTAAATCATGACTTATGAATGAGATTCACTACCCTCTATAATAATCTACCCAAATAAAAAAACCTATGAAGCTTGAGAGGCAAAAGATAAAAGAAATACAAATACACTCAAACTTAGGTCTTCATGAGTTTGCTTTCTCTCTTCTTCATTTGATGTTTGTTGTTGCTTGTTGAGTTTGAAACTTGATCAACACTTGTAGCTTGTTCAAAAACACTTTGTCATTATCAAAACATTCATCATGTTCATCATGGAACTAACAATCTCCCCCTTTTTGAAAATGACAATCCATGTTTTGAAATCATTTGAAGTTGTTGATGCTTGAAACATTTGATCACTTGAGAAGACTCTTTCTCCCTCTCAATCAATGCTATAACACTTGAATCCAATTGAGATAGAAGCTTGATTCTCCCCCTATCTTAAACAACTTAGCTCAACCTACATAAAAACAACAAAACAACCTTTCTCCAAAAAATATAATATCATATTTCTCCCATTTGTTAAAAACATACCATTTCTCCCTCTTTGAGAAACATTTCATTCAATTCAAAACATAATATTTCTCCCCCTTTGGCATTATCAAAAAGTAATATATACCAATTGAAATATAACATCTAAGCCAAGGTAAGAAATCAATGATCATTTCTTCACAACATTGATACCAATTGAACAAATACAATAGAGCTATACTTTGAAATGTGATATCAATTGGTAAGAGAATATAACAATAAAATATAATACCAATTGAGAACTAAAAAGATCATAATATCACTTAACAAAGAAGATATCAATTGTAAAGAAGAATCAATAATCACAAAAGCATGATAATCAACTAATAATCTCTCAATGATACAAATTGAATTAACTAAACATTTAGAAAAGTAATATCAATTGAGAAGATACCAATTGAGATAATATATCAATATCAAATATTACCACTTTGTAGGACATTCACTTAAGATGCAAGTGTGATACCAATTGAAGATGTGAATATAGACATTCATAGTTGAGACCAATTGAGAACATGTGTCATTCATTTGCATCTTCAATCAAACCTACAAAACAATCATGCTTTGCTTTTTGGTATCCAAATGGTTTTGGATCCATTTTTGTTAGTGTAGGGACTTTCACCCTTTTTCATCCAAACAAAATTTCCTTTAGGTATACCATGCACTTTAACATAACACACATTTGAAGTATGTCCATGAGTACCACAATAGAAACATGTTGGAGGATTTGAAAAATCAACTTTAGAAAAATCAACAACATTTCTATGAGATTTACTCTTAGCATTAGTATAACCCAAACCAAACTTGTTTGAATTTTCTCTTTGAAAATTTAACAATGTGCGCAATCTAATATCACAAATGGTGAAACTTGCAAGCTTATTTTTCAAAATAGCATTTTCATCCTTGAGCAACTTGCAATTCTCACAATCAACCACAATATTCAATCTACTAGCACAATCACAAGAAGAACTAGCATATATAAGATCAAGAGTTTCATTTTCAAGATTAAGCTCATCAACTTGTTTTTGAAGTTCTAAAATCTCTTTTTGATGTTTCAAAATGAGCTTCTTTCTTTCAATGTTTTTCAAAGCTAGTTTTTCAAGTTGTTCATACATTTCTTCATAAGCATTATGTAACAATTCATATTTAGAAGAAATTTCGGATTTAGATTCACTTACATTGCTATCCTCGCTTTGATAACTTGATTCATCATTTGAACTTTGTTCTTCATCATCTACTAGAGTTATCAAGTTGAGACAAGCGGCTTCTTCATCATCCGATGAACTACTCGATGTGCTTTTCTTGTTATCTTCATCACTATCCCAAACTATGTATGCTCTTTTAGATTTAGAATTTTTTCTGTCTTTCTCCTTCTTCTTGAGATACCTAGAGCATGAATACTTGAGATGACCGGGTTTTCCACATTCATGGCAAACTACACCTTCTTTTGATGTCTTGGTCTTGTAGTGTGGGGAATCCTTCTCTTTACTTTTGTCCTTGTTCAACCTTCCTTTTCTCCTTAGAAACTTGTCAAACTCTTTTAACAAAAGTTTCATGTCTTTTTCATCAACATCGGAATCGGAATCTTCACTATCATCATCATCGGAACTATCTTTCTTTTTATATGCACTTTTGACTCTAAGAGCAAGTCCTTTCCTTGATTTGTTCTTATCCGACTCTTCATTGATACTTAATCGTCCAAGCTCCATTTCATGTTCTTGAAGCTTTCCGAAAAGTGTTGCTAGATCCATAGCATCCAAATTTTTAGATTCAACAATAGCCGTTACTTTTGGTTGCCAATTCCTGTCTAAACATCTCAACACTTTGTTAGAAAGTTCACCTTGTAGAAAAGTTTTACCAAGAGCAAGTAAATGATTTATAATATGAGTAAAACGCTTTTGCATATCATTTATAGATTCATTTGGAAGCATATGAAACAATTCATAATCACGCATTAAAGCATTCAATCTAGCTCTCCTAACCTCACTAGTTCCTTCATGAGTCACTTGTAAAGTGTCCCACATTTCCTTAGCACTAGAACATTGAGAAACTCTAAAGAACTCGTCATAGGATAAAGCGGATGTAATGATATTCTTTGCTTTATAATCATATTGTACTTTCTTTCTATCATCATCCTTCCACTTATCCTCGGGGATCAATTGTTCTACACCTTCAACTAAACTAGAGGGGATATGAGGACCTTTTTCAACTACTTTCCAAATTTCACTATCTATGGCTTGGATAAAGATTTTCATTCTAACTTTCCAATATGCATAGCCTTCTCCGGCAAACAATGGAGGACGACTTATTGAAGCACCTTCACCACCAAAGGGATTCGTAGAACCCATTGCGATTTTCTTAAAGGATCTTTACGAAAAAACTCTTATGCTCGTGTCTTTCGACCGAGCTCTGATACCAATTGAGGAAATTGCAATTGGTGGTTGGAGAGACTTAGGAACCCTAGGAATACACCTAGAAGGGGGGGTTGAATAGGTGTTGAAGCTACCTTGAAAGATTTTCAAACGAAACAAATCTAAACAATCAAAACAAATGATTTTTACAAATTCTACAGTACTTAATCGATTAAGCAAGTCGTGTACTCGAGTAGTACTCGATTAAGCTTGAACTTAATCGATTAAATATGACAGAAAACAGAAAAATCAATTTTCATTCGAATACGAAAATCAATCAATTCACATGCAAGATCAGAGATTCAGCGGAAATGATTAACACCTATATTCTTATTGATTAACCTAGTTATGAAAATGATTTTCCCTTTATCAATTTGAACAATCAAAGATTCAATTCAATCAATTATGAAAATCAATCTTTCTAGGTTTTCAATCAAGAACGCAATCAAATGACTTGAATATAAAGAGTAAGAGTTTAGAGATACGACACAGTGATTTATCCTGGTTCACTTTCATCCACTTGAAAGCTACATCCAGTCCCCTCTTCAACCAAGAGAGATTCTTCACTATGAGGAATTAGAGTTCTCAAATTACAAGTGATTGCCTCACAAGACTCCCTTCTTGCTAGCCTACAAGAGATAACCGACACCCTTGCCTTGTAATCCTATTGATCTTCTCTCTAATCTAACCTCTACCCCTTGTTGATAATCGACACAACAAGTCTTCAATTGCTTGATGATAATCCACACACCAAGGCTTCACTTGCTTGATTCACAACCAAGACTTCTTCTTCTTCTTCAATAAGAATGCACTTGCTTGATGATAAAATCGACACACCAAGACTTCTTGTTTGTTGTAGTGGCTTGCCTTCTTGCAAAGATTACAACACAATAGAAAACACAAAATAATCCTATGAATCTCAATCAAGAGTTATGACAATTCACCATAAGAGATTCAAAGGTTCTTGATCAAAGAATATGAAAATATAAAAGCTTTGATCTTTGAAAATGAGAGAGAATAGAGTGGCTTGATTCTTTGTAAAACTTGTATGAAATGATTCTAATAAATCACAAATAATAGGAAAAGGTTTATATAGAATACCCAAAAGTTGTAGCACTTAAAAACTGATTTTGAGAAGTGAAAAACGTATTTTAAAAATCAGTTCAGCAGTACTTAATCGATTAAGCAAGTCTTGTACTCGAGTAGTACTCGATTAAGTTATCACTTAATCGATTAAGTTGGTACTGTACATGTTCAAAACTTGTTTTCTCAAAATCCAACCTTTCCTTTAAAACCTTTAAGCCACCTATTGATTCTAGGTTAAGTGAAAACTCAAATTATGATTAAATCATGACTTATGAATGAGATTCACTACCCTCTATAATAATCTACCCAAATAAAAAAACCTATGAAGCTTGAGAGGCAAAAGATAAAAGAAATACAAATACACTCAAACTTAGGTCTTCATGAGCTTGCTTTCTCTCTTCTTCATTTGATGTTTGTTGTTGCTTGTTGAGCTTGAAACTTGATCAACACTTGTAGCTTGTTCAAAAACACTTTGTCATTATCAAAACATTCATCATGTTCATCATGGAACTAACAGATTTAATAATTTGAGAAAGAAAATAATAATAATGAATGTATGAAGACTATATTAAGAGAGATAGATAAATGAGTGGTGAAAAAGAGAATGTGATAAACAAGAATATACTTAAAAGAAGAAGTATAAATGAGTATTGATCTTTTTATTTTTATTTTTTTTAAATTAATGAGTATTAAATTTTTAAAACTACATAATATATTTTTTTTCAATCATGTTATTCAAACATCTGTATTTGACATCTATACGAGACACCTGCCTTTTTTGGCAAAAACTGGTGGGTGCTGCAGTTTCTCTTACAGGATCCACTAGTTTTTACCCAAAAAGGCAGATGTCACACCAGATGTCAAATACGGATGTCATTTAAACATTTCCCATTTTTTTAAGGTAACTACATAATATATTAAACAATACAAAAATAATCAAAACTGCATGACTTAGGAGACCGATAAAGAATAAAAGATTAAATTCTCTAGTTAATGAAGGATATTAAGACTAAAAGATTAAATTCGATGAAGAATAATAGTGTTGTCTGTCTATAAATCAGACTATGAGAGATTTAAAAATATGAAAAATTTATATTTTTATGAATGTGTTCGTAAGATTTTTTGATGGATAATTAATTATATTGTAATGAAATTGTCATGTTTATAATATATTTTTTTAATTATGTTTCGAGTCCCCTTTAATTCTATGATTGTTTTGTCAATGATCATTGTTCTTTTTTTTTTCAATGTTCGCTTTCTCGAATTTGCTTCTGGGTTTGTTATATACTCCTCGACTCTTTGTATAATTCCGGTCAAATTTTGTTGACATGTTATACTGGAATCCTAGCCAAACGCAAGAGGTTAGTCACATGATGTCACGTGGTCAAAGATCTTTTCTTTTTTAATTATAAAAACTAAAAAAATAAATATTTTTTTATATTTTTAGTTTAAAAAAAAAAAGATTGGAGTTTGAAGTCATCTTCGTCCACGTGACATCATGTGACTAATCTTATGCATCTTATTAGGATTATGCTGATATATCAACAAAATTTGGTTGAAAATGGTAAGAGGGGTATATGACAAACTCAAAAGTAACTTAGGGAATCAGACATTAAAAAAAACAAGAATTTGTAACAAAATAATCCTAAAATTTAAGGACCGAACACATAATTAAGCATATATATTTCTTAGCATACAAATTTTCTTATTGCTTATATTTGTATGAGTAAGTTAAAAAAATTTGGGGTTGGTAACTATTAATTTGTAAATCATAATATTCTTTAAACCTTTGCTTTTAGAAAATGAAGTATAAGTGAAAGAGGTTAATTTTACAAGTTACCTATATTTTTTTTATAGTTTTAAATTAGGTGTTGTTATGGACCGAAATTATCCATCTTCCTCAAAGCAGTATATTGGTGCGAGGCTGTACTGGGCCAATTCCTCATGAGATCGGTATACCGGTATGAGGCCGTAATGGCCCAATTCCCATGAAACCGGTATACTGGTATGAGGTCGTACTGGCCCAATTTCACTTGAGACTGGTATACCAGTATGAGACCATACTTACCCAATTCCCATGAAATCGGTATATACCGGTATGAGGCCATACTGGCCCAATTCCATGAAATTGGTATACCGATATGAGGCCGTATTGGCCCCATTCTATTAGAACGTCTAAACGACTTAACGGTTCAAAGATGCCATCCACGAGGACGTCTACCGTTGAGAGGAATGACCGTTGTGCCTTGGATACCATCCTCATAACTCCCCATGAAATACCCGCCATTAATCGGAATCAATAAGAAATAATTCGTCGTAACAGTATAACGGGTGAGCCTATAAAAGCATGAAAAGGAGGGAAGGTATGTAGCTAACTTACTCACACAAACACACACACACACACACAACAAATCGACAAGAGACAGGTTATCTTGGTATTCAAGATATCCTTATCAAGTCTAAAAGCAATAGAGGAATGATTGGATACTTGGCCGTCTAGCTCAAGTCCAAGAATTCCACGACAGAACACTGGGGACCACAGTGGGATCGGAGCAAGAAATCCATTCCCACCACCTTACACCTGAAGATGGACAGCCAGACTAACAACGAGTATGTAGAGGCTAGCCGTTGTAGTAGACCAGATTTACGGGACTTGTAACACCCTATTTGAATTTACCCTTAAACCAAAAATTAGGACTTAAAATTTTCTTATTGAAACAGTTATGATAATGGTCACAACAATAATTCTTTTCATTAATACTGAATCGTCAGAGTTTTAGCGGAAGACTTAGTTCAACAAAAGGTATGAAAACAAAACAACTTAGTTACACCGAATCAGTTATCCAAAATATAAAATACATAAGCAGTATTTTAGCTCGGCCAACTGGCTGAGGCCTAACTTAATTCTCCGACTCAATGACTTACTCTCCCTGTGAGGGAGAGGGATCCTGCTCGGCCGGGGACTGCGTCTGCTCGGGCTCAGTACCTGAAAAATGGTAAGGTGGTGAGCATTACACAGAACTTAAGTAAGCAGTTTCTAATATGACATACCGAACTACCAAGCCAAACACAAGTAATCAATTAGCATGTTAACAGATAATCAAACAGATACACATCACATGCATACAACCTCATTTTGCTCGGTCCATGTTATTGTCCAGTATACTCTTTACCTACCAGTTTTACCTCTCCTTATCCGATTGATTCCCCTTGTACTTATTTCCTCAATTCCTACGCTTAGTTACTCGGTCGTTACTTTCCCTTCTCGGTGTTCCATTTTCCTCTCTCGGTATCATTACTCATTATTCATCTTTTACCTATTTTACAATCTTTTACTCTTCTCGGCTGCATACACCCAGTGCATGTCTTACAACATTTAGGGTCGGATTCCGGAGTGTCCATAACTGCGAGTACCCAGTACCTGTCTTACAGTCGCACATACCCAGTATGCGTCTGACGCGATCAATGCACGCACCCAGTACGCGTCTTCTTTGACCAGGAGCACTACCGCCGATTCTTCTATGGAGTTAAGGAGTGTCCATAACTGCGAGTACCCGGTACCCGTCTTACAGCTGCGCCTCTCGGCGTCTTACGCGATCAATGCACGCACCCAGTACGCGTCTTCTATGACCAGGAGCACATCCTACCGATTTCGTGCTCGGAACCTTGTCTGAGTCATAACTGCGAGTACCCGGTACCCGTCTTACAGCTGCACATACCCAGTATGCGTCTGACGCGATCAATGCACGCACCCAGTACGCGTCTTCTATGACCCGACCACACAACCATTTCTCTTTAATTACTCTTTTATCCTTTAAACCATTTCCCTACTCGGCCTCTCTCGGCTCAGCCCCTTAGTTGTCCCCTTTTTCACTAGTTTCTCTCATTATTTAATTCTTTAACTTATATTTTCTTCCTTCACATCTACCCACATATCTCATGCCCATTCTCGGCCTCTCACGCTCGGTCACAGACAGATTCATGTACACAACACAAACAATGAACATCACAACTCATAAACATTGGTACAACACGACAATATGATTAAAAGGACTTAGCAAGTAAACAAATCTTTCAACTCATCTCATGACTACATAACCTTAGTTCACTTACTAGTTTTCCTTACCCTTTTATCCTTTCTCCCTAATATTACCCTAAGTCTCTTCCCTAATCTAACATCCACTCTTAGCACCCGTTATGCACACACTAGCAACCCAAACCTAAGCAAAGGTAACACTCACTCCTTACCTCAATCCGTGAGAGATAAGAGTTTGAGAGCTTGAGTGTAGTTTCCTTGTTGTTTGACCTCGTGAGCTTAGAACCCCTTGAACCTTTTCCTCCTAGCTGCACACCCAAAACACCGAATGCTCCAAGGACGTCCGACACGGGGGAGGAACGGAAAGAAGAAGGGCTTCCAGTTGGTGGGTCTTGGTGGAGGAGAAATGAAAGAGAGATATGCGTGAGTGAGAAGAGAGTATGTTGGATTTTGGTGTTGGAGTTTCAGAGACAATGAGAGAGACGAAAGAGAAATAGAATAGAAAGTGTTGTTGTGTTGTTTGTGGGTTTTCTTTTATTCTTTTATGGGCATTATTTGTGTGGCTCTCATTGGAGGCTTCTTTGAGAAACTTAGAATATGTGGACAGGGTTTATTGGCTTCTAAGGGAAGCCACCAACATTGACTTGACAAAAGACATAAAGTGATGGATAGGACATCTGTACGGAAGGCGTGAAAACCAAGGAATTAGCAACTCAGTGTGAGTTGTCACGGAGGAGCAAGGAGACTTCGGCTTGACACGGAGAAGCAGTAGCAGTCTGAGTCTCCTCTCGGTCATCAGTGCTACTTGTGGTGGTCGGCTTATCCAGTTCGGCATAATCACTAGACTTCGCGGTCGTTACTTATTTTTCTCGGCTGAGATCGGTTCGAGGTCCAGCCTTTACTCATCTGGTCGGTCTAGGCTTCCTATTTCGCTCTCGGCAGTATACAACTTCTACGACTTAATCCTATTCTTAAATAAATTTATACTTAAATCTATTATATTAAACTTTAAATTTCGGGATGTTACATTCCTCTCCCACTTACAAGAATTTCGTCCTCGAAATTCAGTAGGCATTGAACAGCTGCGGATACGACAACTTCATCTTCTCCTCAAGTTCCCAAGTAGCCTCTTCTACGTCATTCCGATTCCAGATAACTTTGACCAAAGAGATCTCTTTCCCTCTGAGCCGTCTGACCTATTTGTCCTCGATTCTGACTGGAAGAACCTCGAAGGTCAGATTGTCTTTTAATGGTAACTCATCCACTGCTATCACATGCGGGGGTCATGAATGTACTTCCTAAGTTGTGAAACGTGGAATACATCATGGAGTTTAGTCAGGTGCGGAGGTAAAGCAATTCTGTAGGCTACTGGTCCGACCTTCTCCAGTATCTAATATGGTCCGACGAACCGAGGGGTCAACTTTCTCGATTTGATAGCTCGGCCAATACCCGTTACAGGGGACACCCGTAGGAACACATGATCTCCTGCATTGAAATCCAAGGGTTTTATTCTTTTGTCGGCATAACTTTTCTGTCGGTCTTGAGCTGCTTTCATCTTTCCTTGTATCATTCGAATCTTCTCGGTTGTCTCATGCACAATGTCGGGACCAATCAATAAGTTCTCTCCTATCTGGAACCAGCACAACGGCGTTCGGCATTTCCGACCATACAACGCTTCAAAAGGAGCCATTCCGATGCTCGAGTGAAAGCTGTTGCTGTAGGTAAATTCGACCAAAGGCAGAAGTGCTTCCCAACTTTCCGAATGTTCGAGTACGCATGTCCTCAGTAAGTCCTCCAGGGTTTGAATGGTGCGCTCGGATTGTCCGTCGGTCTAAGGATGATAAGCAGTGCTAAACCTCAATTTCGTACCCATGGCTTGCTGCAAACTCTGCCAGAATCGGGACAAGAAGCGAGGATCACGGTCCGACACAATGCTGCTCGGAACACCGTGAAGTCTAACAATATCCTTTATGTACAGTTGTGTCGGCTTCTCTAGGCTATACTTCATGCTGATCGGCAGGAAATGGGCACACTTTGTCAGTCGGTCCACCACAACCCAAATGGCTTCATGCCCTAATCTTGTTCTTGGTAAGCCTGACACAAAATCCATCGAGATGCAGTCCCACTTCCATTGCGGAATCTCCAAAGATCTGAGCAATCCTTCCGGTTTCTGGTGCTCAATCTTGGATTTTTGACAAGTCAAACACCGAGACACATAATCCGCCATGTTGGCCTTCAGCTTTGGCCACCAAAACAACCTCTTCAGATCCTGGTACATTTTTGTGGCTCCTGGGTGGAGACTCATCTTCATTTTATGGCCCTCTTCCATTATATCTCTTTGGAATTCAAAGTCCATGGGGATGCAGACTCGGTCCCGAAACGGTATGAGACCGTCGGGTCCTTTAGTGAAGTCGGGTTCATCCTTGTCTCCTGCTCTTTCCAGTAATTTCTGGAGTTCTAAGTCGGCAGCCTGTCTCTCTTTGACGAAACGCACGAAGTCATTTGTCACCTGCAGCATTTCGAGCACAACACTGCTTTCCTTTTTCTGTACTCCGAGGTTGAGATCACTAAACTCCTACATCAATTGCATCTCTTGGACCATCATATTACTCAGATGAAGGCTTTTTCTGCTCAGCGCGTCGGCCACCATGTTGGCCTTTCCAGGATGATAGTGCAAGTTGAAGTCATAGTCTATCAAGAATTCCACCCATCTGCGCTACCTCATATTTAATTCTTTCTGGTCAAACAAATAGCCGAGACTCTTTTGGTCGCTGAACACTTCAAATCTCATGCCATACAGGTAATGCCTCCAAAATTTAAGAGCAAACACCACAGCTGCCAATTCGAGATCATGGGTGGGGTAATTTTGTTCGTGTTGTCGAAGCTGTCTAGAGGCATAGGCCACCACTTTTCCTTGTTGCATTAATACACAGCCGAAACCCTGCTTCGAGGCATCACAGAACACGTCAAACACTTTGGTCGGCTCTGGCAAAATCAACACTGGTGAACTTGTCAATCTTTTCTTCAGCTCTTGGAAGCTCTGCTCGCACTCCTCGATCCATTGATAAGGCGTATCCTTTCTGGTCAGCGATGTCAACGAAAGGGCCAGCTTAAAGAACCCTTCAATGAATCTTCTATAGTATCCTGCAAGACCGAGAAAGCTCTTGATCTCGGTTACCGAGTTGGGTCTCTCCCACTTTAGCACCGCTTCCACCTTAGAGGGATCAACCGCAAAACCGTCCTCGGATATTACATGACCGAGGAAATGAACCTCTTTGAGCCATAAACTGCATTTAGAAAGCTTGGCGTAGAGTTCTTTGTCCTTCAAAACCTGCAATACAGTTCTCAAATGCTTCTCGTGTTCGCTCGGACTTCGGGAGTAGATGAGGATATCGTCGATGAAGACTATCACAAACGAATCTAAGTAGGGTCGAAAGATCCTATTCATGTAGTCCATAAAGATGGCAGGGGCGTTGGTAAGTCCGAAGGGCATAACCACATACTCGAAGTGCCCGTATCTTGTCCTGAAAGCTGTCTTCGGAACATCTTCCTCTCGGATACGGATCTGGTGGTATCCTGATCGGAGGTCTATCTTTGAAAACACCGTCACTCCCTTAATCTGGTCTAACAAGTCGTCAATCCGAGGGAGGGAATATTTATTCTTCACCGTTACCGCGTTGAGCTTCCTATAATCAGTGCACATTCTGAGGCGACCATCTTTCTTTTTAACAAACAAGATTGGAGCTCCCCAAGGTGACACGCTCGGTCTGATTAGCTTTTTGGCCAAAAGTTCTTCCAGTTGCTTCTTGAGCTCTTCTAACTCGGGAGGTGCCATTCGGTATGGAGCAATTGAAATCGGGCCAGTCCCCGGAATAAGGTCTATACTAAACTCTACTTCTCTTCTCGGCGGTAAGCCAGGCATTTCGTCCGAGAAGACCTCTGGGAATTCTCCGACTACAGGAATTTGGTCTATAGTTGGTTCCTCTGTCGACTCTAACATTGCAACAGAAGAGTCACTAAAGATCACGGTCTTCTTACGGCAATCGAGCAGAACATGGTGTTGAGACATCCAGTCCATGCCGAGGATGATATCTATTCTGGTTAGGGGCAAACAAATTAGGTTGACCTTAAACTCTCGGCCTAATACTTGGATAGGACACTCCAAGCACATTTGGGAGGTGATCACCGAAGAATTGGTAGGGGTAGAAATGGATAATTTATAAGGCATTTCTACTGGGGATAATCTTAGCTTGTTCATACAATAGAGGGAAATGAAAGAATGTGTGGCTCCACAATCAAATAACACGACACAGGGAATGTTGTTTACTTGACAAGTACCTTAGATCAGCTCATCGACGTTAGTCACTTCCTCACCATCCATAGTGTAAACTTTGCCTCTCTGCATCGGTCGGTTAGCAACAGCCTGCTGAGCCCTTGTCACATTAACTTCTTCCTTCACCATATTCTCGGTACATCGAGCTGCAAAATGACCAGGCTTGCCACAGTGAAAACAGGATCCTCTTGCTCTGCTCGGATCCAGACTCCAGCTTTCTCCCTTGTGTTGCTTTCCACAGTGTTGGCATATTGGGTAGGGGCCAGGGACAATCACCATTTGACCACCACTTCTTGATGCTGCTGGTACCTTGGAGCTCGGATTCACATAGGGGGCAGATCTCTGGACGACTCCTTTCCCCCTAGTAGGACCCGTTGCTTTCTGTGCCGACCTGTTTCGCTTTTCGTCGGCCTTCCTTTTGAGTCCCTTCTCGTAAGTGCTAGCCATATTCACCAACTGCGAGAGGCTGGCCACATTCTGATACTCGAATGCGAGCAGAATATCATCACAGAGACCAGATTCAAACTTAATGCATTTGGTGCGTTCATCAGCATCTCGGTAGCTCCCTGAGTAGCGGATCAAATCCTCGAACTAAGTGGCATATTCCCCGACACTTAAATTCCTCTGCTCCAGTTTGAGAAAAGTGAGCTCCTTTTCCCTCCTAACATCCTCAGGAAAATACTTGCCGAGAAATCGAGTTCGGAATAAATCCCAAGTAATGGCTTGATTAGCCGCTTCCAGTCCTCGACTCTGCTGCTCCCACCAGTGCTCGGCTTCACCAGCCAGCACAAATTCAGCTAACCTCACCCTGTACTCATAGGGCGGTTGCAGGGATCTGAAGATCTTCTCAATGTCTTGGAGCCATCTCTGAGCTTCGTCTGGAATGTAACCCCCTTCGAACCTAGGTGGTTCATTCTTCCTAAATCGGCTCGTCCAATCGATCTCGACCTGAGCCGGAGGTGGAGGCTGAAGGGCTGCAGCTGCAGCTGCTGCGGCCGCGGCGATGTTCTGAGCAAGATTCTCAGCCTGGTTCTGCTGAGCTTGCGCTTGGTTCTGCTGCAGTTGAACCAGAGTTTCCAACACAGCAACAATTCGGTCATTATCAGCTCTTCTCCCAGCCATACTGCTTGGTCATGGAGAGAAAGCCGATTAACGATCGGATGATTAGATAATAATATATACATATATATACTTCTATAAGCTCTATTGACTAGCCTAGACACTTGACTTTACTTATCTGCTACTCTCTTGGTGAGTAACCACTAGAGTCACTTGTAACTCCAATAGGCCGAGGAGAAACTGCTCTGATACCAAAAATGTAACACCCTATTTGAATTTACCCTTAAACCAAAAATTAGGACTTAAAATTTTCTTATTGAAACAGTTATGATAATGGTCACAACAATAATTCTTTTCATTAATACTGAATCGTCAGAATTTTAGCGGAAGACTTAGTTCAACAAAAGGTATGAAAACAAAACAACTTAGTTACACCGAATCAGTTATCCAAAATATAAAATACATAAGCAGTATTTTAGCTCGGCCAACTGGCTGAGGCCTAACTTAATTCTCCGACTCAATGACTTACTCTCCCTGTGAGGGAGAGTGATCCTGCTCGGCCGGGGACTGCGTCTGCTCGGGCTCAGTACCTGAAAAATGGTAAGGTGGTGAGCATTACACAGAACTTAAGTAAGCAGTTTCTAATATGACATACCGAACTACCAAGCCAAACACAAGTAATCAATTAGCATGTTAACAGATAATCAAACAGATACACATCACATGCATAAACCTCATTTTGCTCGGTCCATGTTATTGTCCAGTATACTCTTTACCTACCAGTTTTACCTCTCCTTATCCGATTGATTCCCCTTGTACTTATTTCCTCAATTCCTACGCTTAGTTACTCGGTCGTTACTTTCCCTTCTCGGTGTTCCATTTTCCTCTCTCGGTCTCATTACTCATTATTCATCTTTTACCTATTTTGTTGGTTTTGGCCTCAAAATCTCGAGAGGGGGGGTGAATCGAGTTTTATTAATGTATTGTAAAAACCGTGACAAATTAAAAATTGATTTGAGATGGAGAGATTAAACGTTCGAA
The DNA here is from genome assembly GCA_037953625.1 of Crotalaria pallida. Lineage (NCBI taxonomy): Eukaryota > Viridiplantae > Streptophyta > Magnoliopsida > Fabales > Fabaceae > Crotalaria > Crotalaria pallida. The sequence goes on along the minus strand of CM075650.1, from coordinate 138,379,341 downwards.
ATGGATCGCGAAAACGATATAAAAAATAATAAACGAGTAGCGCGGAAACGTAAAAATTGAAATATGCGGAAATTAAAAGAGATAGGGATAGAAAAGCTTGCACCGGTGAATTTTATACTGGTTCAGCCTTCCCGCCGAAAGGCCTAGTCCAGTCCCCAAGCGACCCGCCTGAGAGTTCTTATACCAAGCGATAGAGCGACACCCTATTATAACCAAGAGCACCCCTCACACTACTAGGAACCTCCGTTCGCTAGGGGCCTCAATCACACAACAAGGTTCCTCGCCCTACGACGTATCACACGTCCACTAAGGGATTCTCTCCCTAACCACTAAGGTTTAGAACAAATACAATGAGAGTGATTACAATAGCTCTTTGTGTTCTCAAAACACGGATACAACAATATGCTCTATGATAGTGAAGTAGTGTTTCTCTTTAGAAGATTACTCAGCCAATAAAAGTTTTGTTCTTCAAAAGACTATGAACAATGAAGAGCAGAAAACTTGAGAAGATGAAGAAGAGAGAAACGTGTAGAAGAATGAATAAAAAATTAGTTCTGATCGAATGAATGAATAATAATTCAATGTTGGAGTGATTTTGAATTTAAAAAGAAAAACCATTTAGAATCAAAAAGATTTTTAATAAGTAAAACAAAATCAAAACAGAATAAAATAAGATTTGAAATAAGTTTTAAAATCAAAACTAAATCAAAACGATTTACAAAATAAAATAAAGATTTGATTCTTAAAACCAAAAACGAAATAATTCAAATTTAAAATCATTTTCGAATTTTATAAAATAAATCAGAATCTTTTATATAAAAACAAATCAGGAAATAATCAAAATGATTCTGATTCGTTTTTCAATAAAACATGAAGTAATCAATTACTTTCTGAAGGTAATCGATTATTCCTTCAAAAATAGAAATTCTTAAATTCATTTGAAAAATATGTAATCGATTAGGCTAATAATAGTTAATCGATTACACCATTCCTGTTCATTGTATGATGCAACTCATAATAATCGATTACACTAAGGAGTTAATCGATTACTGAGCCTCTGGTTTGCATATGATGCAACATCATGTAATCAATTACTACAAAGCTTGTAATCGATTACTAGGCCTCTGAAAAATATATGATGCAACAATTATAATCGATTACTTGACTAATGTAATCGATTACTTTCATAAGAAAGTAACTAATTAACAAGATTCAGTTAATCGATTACAACCTCTCTGATTTTTCTATGATGCAACAAATTTAATCGATTACTTGAGAAGATAATCGATTACTCTCTTTTGCAAACATACAAATATACAGAGTTTTGTAACATCAATTATTTTTACTCCGATTTAAATGCAGAAAAACATTTTTATATGCAGAAACACATTTTTCTTCTTTCTCCTAAAATGAAAAAACTTATTGGCTTTGTAACTCTTAAGGAAACAAAAACTTCATTACCTTACATTTGAACTAAGGAGAAGGTTTCTATTCTTAAGCTTGCTTGAGTCTTCAATCTTGACACTTGCACTTGTGAGATTGAACTTGAGTTGGCTTGTTATCATCAAAACACATACTTGAATCAAACTTGAAGTCCATAGAGAGTTTGAAGCATGCCTTCCAACCAGCTTGACTTCCAACACTCCCCCTTTTTGATGATGACAAACAACCATTCTGATATGTTCTTTATTATCTGCATCACAAGTGTTATACAAGCAATATATACATATAAAGTACCAAAACCTTCCTTAGAACACTAAATACAGGAAATATAATAAATCAATTCATCTCCCCCTGTATAGATGCACAAAAATAATTCAATTTGATCAAAATTTGCATAATTCAGAGTATCTCCCCCTGTATGCATTAGTCATATATATCAGAATATCTCTCCCCCTTTTGTAATCATCAAAAAGATGTGTTATCTCCCCCTGAAACACTAAGAAGATGCATCAATAATAACAAGAGAGATAAACAGACTCACATACTCAAAATAGGTGAGAGACAGAAGTTAAACCAATTTCTCTACGAATGAAAAAGAAATTTTCTTTTGGAAGCGGTTTCGTAAAGATATCAGCCAACTGCCGCGAAGTATCAACATACTCAATAATGCAATCACCCTTTTGAATATGATCACGAATAAAATGGTGTCGAATCTCTATATGCTTCGTGTGAGAATGTTGCACTGGGTTTTTGGTAATACTAATAGCACTGGTATTATCACATTTAATGGGAATGTGATCTAGACTTACACCGAAGTCTAGGAGTTGCTGTTTCAACCACAAAATCTGCGCACAACAACTACCTACGGCGACATATTCAGCCTCAGCTGTAGATAGGGCCACACTAGACTGTTTCTTGCTAGCCCATGATACCAAAGAATTGCCAAGAAGATGACAAGTGCCGCTAGTGCTTTTTCTATCTACTTTGCAGCCAGCAAAGTCAGAATCAGAATACCCAACAAGTTTACAAGAAGAACCTTTGGGGTACCATAAACCCATATCAGTTGTGCCAGACAAATATTTCATTATATGCTTGGCAGCAACCATGTGTGTTTCTTTTGGATTCGACTGGAACCGAGCACTAAGACACACACTAAACATTATATCCGGCCTACTTGCCATTAAATAGAGAAGGAATCCGATTATACCTCGATATTTTGTAATCTCTACGGATTTACCTCCTTCATCTTTGTCCAGATAACAGGATGTGCTTATCGGTGTTGCTACTGCCTTGGCCTATCCATACCAAATCTTTTCAGTAATTCCTTGCAGTATTTTGTTTGGCTAATGAAAATTCCGTCCTTTGCTTGCTTTATTTGTAATCCCAGGAAAAAGTTCAGCTTGCCCATCATAGACATCTCGAACTCTTCTTGCATCATACTAGAAAATTCCTTGCATAGGATTTCATTAGTAGCACCGAAAATAATGTCATCTGTAACAGCCCGATTTTCGCTTCCGAAAACTTAACGGAATCATGATTACTTTCTTACAAAAATGAGGCCATTTTTTTTAAAAAGACATGAGTTCATGAATAACCAACACCACCCTTTCAAAAATCGATTTGTCACTTTCGAAACCTTTCACCCTAAATCCACATCATTATGAAAACATGGAACTTGCTTGCATTGATAAAAACATAAGTCACACATACTAAAGATACACTCCAAAGTTTTTCCAAAAGAAGTGAACTGAAGTCAAAATATTACAAACCGAAATAAAAGATAGCTGATTACATCATTAGTTCATTACAAGATAATCCTCGACTGAAACTCAGATCCTAGACACAAGACGTCCTCTAGACACAGATTGCAAGACGTCACTCATCAGCAGAACTAGCCTCCGTCTCCATATCCTCGCTTGGATCCGTCTCCGCTGCGTGATCGGGATCGCTAGCACTCTCCTCTTCCATAGGTTCAGGAACCACCGCTGCCAAGGGTGCAGGATCACCATTTAGCTCATGGTGTTCCCGTGGTCCACCGACTTGATAATCTCGCAGAGTGACTTGCCCAACATGCACGTCCATGCCTGCTCCCCGTAGAATGTGCCTCGGATCGTCGATCTCCAGACGAGTATCTCCTCTCCAGATCCATCCATCAGGTACCACCTCCCATGCACCTCCCTGAAGAGGCCACATGTGGATCGCTACATGATACGCCATCTACCCGTTGCAATACCGGGAAATGCCAATACGACAACCAGGTAGGAGAGAGTCAGCGCGCCATACGTAACAGGTTGACCGCAAGGTCGCAGAATAGACACGATAGAAAGACGAACAGTACCAAGGATACTCGACGACTATATATGTACAGCACAAGACACGAGAACCAGAATACATCGAGTACTTGAAGGATAAAACGCTTTCCCACATCAGACTCAATATCATAAATAAAGGTATAAAATAAACCACACATAAAAAGCAATACTCGCCAAACATTACCACAATATATCACAACAGAACATCATCATAATTTGCCCATCTTTTCAAATATTCAGCATCTCTTTATTCTTTTGTTATTAAGTTTTATCGTACTTAAATCACTCAATGAGGTAGGGGAATCACCATCGCTGAGGAACGCACACTCTACATCTCCTCGGTCTCCATCCACCTAGTCGGAAGCCAACAGGAGTACAGGAACTTTACCACGCGGGAACGACAGCTGTCTCAACAAATGGCTCCAAGCCAGGAGGTCTCAGCCTCAAAACATATCATATAATCAAGGCTCACTGTCCATGCAGTGGCAAAACACATTGCCCCGTTCCAGTCCCTCTCAACTGTTGTAGACTTGCATTCAAGGGGGTGACAGTATCATTTCTAGTTATCTATGCGGTACTTACCACGGCATTAGACCCAGTCCCCACCACGTTAGTGCGCCACTTATGGGATTCGTCCCGCCTAGAAATGTACTCGAGGCTTCTTGACGAGTCACCGTCATTGCCCTCCCCTCATGCAATCTCCACCTGAGTATCCGCAAATACCCATAGTATCTTCCTCTCCACTACTTCACACTCTCATATCGCACCGCGAATATTAATGTCTTTTAATATTCTTTAAAGTCTTTTAGTTAACCTATAGTCGGCTTGCCCTTAGTCCATCCCTTCGACAAGACCCGACCACTAGAGCATCTTTTTCCCATTTTTCACAGATACATTCACATTCCAAGCCCCTCGGGCAACCATCTCACCTCATCTCTTTCTCATAAATTCACATTGCTCTTTGCACTATCACTTCCAGCACAACATATTCTCTAACACGATCTCAGCTTCACAAGCACCATGTCCTTATTCAACACATTGACATTTCATCACATTTCTCATACCGCGTCACATACCAATCCTTCACTCATCCTCGTACGTTCATCCTTTCATTATCATTCATGAATAACTTAAACTTATCAAACGGGAAAATCACCATCTCATCACAGAGTAATAAGGAACTAACTTAAGATAATAAATAACGTGCAGAAGAACGTAACGTAAATAAGCATTACATAAACACATTGCGCCACCATCCGGCAACAATGTTACGGGCTCACCGCAATCTCACTCACCTCTTATTCCAGCAAGAGAAATACTTTGCCCTTGAAGGTCTCTAACTTCTCTTTGAGGATTGTCACCACCGTCCACTGAATAACCTCAAATAAATAAATACACTTTTATTAAAAACTATTTCAATTAGAAATCACCACTTGACTCTCAAATCAAAACCCTTTACTTTCTTTATTCTTTATTAAAATATTGATATTTATCGAAACAACTCTCAATCTTTTCTATTGCTTAAAGCCTTTTGAAAATCATTTGAAAACTCATATTAGGATAAATAAAACAATAGTTTATGTGGCTGTATGGGAAAGTCCAGCCACTCATTCCTAGTTGGAAAACCTTGAAAATCCACCATTTTTCACTCCAAATTTTCATAAATCAATAACACTTGAAATCCATGTCTTTTCACAACTCAAAAACATTTTTAAACTTGAAATACTTGGAATTAAATTCTTGGACAGCAAGGAACAAAAGAAATTAAATCATGAAATCGCTTTAAGAAAATAATCAAATTCATTTACTCATTTCCTTTATCAAACCGAATGGAATCAAAAACAAAACAACACAATTCAAACTAATTTTTCTTAAAACAAAGTCATGAAACATAATCATTTCAAAGAGACAAATACATGCAAAAGAATCTAGCCTCTTCAACCTAATATAGGCCGAATCATCACTAGTTGAAAACAAAATCTTCGATGCACTTTTCTTCATGCAAAAACCTTGAAAATTTTAAATCAAAAACATGCACATGTAAAACACATAGATTTAGAAAATACCACTTCTTTTTCTTCCTCAAAACCGTGACTTACTTGTGTCACTTCAAACACATTTTTATTTTCATTTTCCTTTGCATGCACTTTTAAAATCATGGGAATCAAAAAGAAATTACATGCAAGGAACTTTTTCATGAAAAGTCATTAAGCTTCTTTGTTTTCAAAGCTTGACCGAATGGTACTTTAACAAAATCAAGAGGAAAACTTAAATCCTTGAATTTGAAATACACATGAATTAGATCAAAACATAAATCATTTGGAAAAGAATTGTTTTCCTTGGTTTCTCATCAAAACCGTGACATGCAAGTCATGGAGTAAAACCTTTTGAGCAAAAGAATCTCATACAAAACTTAGAAATCAAAACCATGGAATATCAAGGTAAGAATCAAATCCTTTTCAAAGCCAAAACAAAGATCAAAGTCCTTTTGAAAATAAAACCAAGATCAAAACTTTAGAAAATTTCAAAGTGAAAGCCAAAGTATGAAAACCACATAGATCCTCTTCAAATAGCATCAAGTTATCATGCATGAACTTAGAATGAAATGAAAGTCATCACAACCTAATTTTCTAAGCAAGACCGAATAGGAATGTCCATGGGTTAGGGTTCTACAAGCTTATGATGTTCTTGGAACTTAAGATCAAGGCCTTACAAGTGCTTACAAACATCGATCTTCAAAGAAATTGAACATGAAACAACGAAGAACTTTACAAGACTTAGAAAATTAAAAACCACTTAGAACAACCTAAGACCTTCGAATAAACTAGAGAAATAGAAAGGATCTTCAACCTCTTCACTTAATCTCCAAGAATCCTAAGACTTTTGAGCTTGGTCTTCCTCTTCCTCTTCTCCTTGGTGCTCACGGGTTCTCCCTCTCTCTCTAAGTTTCTAGTTCTTTTCTAAGAGCTTGATGTCTCCCTTAGAAAATGTGTTTAGTTTTGGAAGTGAATTGTGAGGCAAATGGGTGGGTGTACTACGGTTTTGGGGTTATAAGGAGCAACAAAGCATTTCCCTTCTTGCCCTTAAAGAAGTTCGGCCAAGTGTGTTGCTAGGAAGGGTAATTTTGGCATCATCAAGGCTTTCATGGCTCAAGCCAAGCCATTGGACAAATAGAGAAGAATTAGGGCTAATCTCACTTCCTATTGGTTGGTCAAACTACCAACTAAGCTTTACACTAATTAAACCTAGGTGCTAATGGGTTACTAGCTTAGGGTGCAAGAAAGTCAACAAGATTGCATGATGCATGCCACACACACACACCACACGGCGACACCTACACACACATGCACCATAATTCATTTTTATTTTCTTTTTCACAAAACCACATTTTCTTTAAAAATATAAAGTATAAAAGGCTTAAGATATTTAACCCAAAAATGCCAAAAATCCGAAATTCATAAAGTTGGTCTCAAAATAAAATCATTTGCTTAAAAATCCAAAATCATTTGAAATCACCAACATAAATTTAATTCAAGAAATACTCTTTTCAAAATACCTTTGAAAACATTTTCTCAAATCGATTACTTTACCAATTAAAACAAATGTGAGGTATTCAGACGGGGTGTTACATTCTCCCCAACTTAGATATTTCTCGTCCCCAAGAAATACAGTACCTGGATCAAACAGGTGCGGAAAAGAACTTCTCATCTTGCTCTCGAGCTCCCATGTCGCATCCTCCCCATTATTCCGACTCCATACTACTTTAACTAAGGGAATATCTTTCCCTCTCAACTTCTTAACACTACTACCATCTATCCTTAGAGGTAAGGTCTCAAATGTGAGATTCTCTTTTAGTTGTACCGAATCGGGTTCAATGATGTGTGAGGGATCATGAACATATTTTCTCAATTGGGATACATGAAAGACATTGTGCAAGTTTGAAAGAAAAGGAGGTAAGGCAATTTGATAGGCTAAGGGTCCTATTTGTTTGAGAATTGGGTAAGGTCCAATAAAATGAGGTGTAAGTTTTCGGGTTTTGAGCATTCTACCAATTCCAGTAGTTGGCACTACTTTCATAAAGACAAAATCTCCTTCATTGAATTCTAGCGGACTCCTCCTCTTGTCCTGGTAACTCTTTTGTCTACTTTGAGCAGTCCTCATCCTGTCTTGAATTAACCTCACCTTTTCAGTCGTCTGCTGAACTATGTCTGGCCCCATTATCAAATGCTCACCAGTCTCGAACCAACACAACGGCGTTCTGCACTTCCTACCATACAGAGCTTCATACGGTGCCATTCCGATGCTTGAATGGAAATTGTTGTTGTATGTAAACTCAATCAGATGCATAAAAGAATCCCAATCACCACTACTCTCAATCACGCAGGCTCTCAACAAATCCTCCAATGTCTGGATAGTTCGTTCTGACTGTCCATCCGTCTGTGGGTGATATGCGGAACTTAAATCCAACTTCGTTCCAACTGCTGTTTGCAAACTGACCCAAAATTTTGAAGTAAAACGTGGATCTCTGTCTGATACTATACATGAGGGTACTCCATGTAATCTTACTACTTCCTTCAAATAAAGCTCAGCCAGTCTATCCATTGAGTACTTCATGTTGACAGGAATAAATCGCACCGTCTTCGTCAGTCTGTCCACTATTACCCAAACAGCATCATTGTAAGATCCATGAAGAATGTTTTGATAAATGCCAAAAAGTTTTGAACAAGCTACAAATATGTTGATCAAGTTCAAGCTCAACAAGCAACAACAAACATCAAGTTAAGAAGAGAGAGCCAACTCATGAAGACTTAGTTTGGTAATTTATGCTTTATGTTTTATCTTTTGCCTCACAAGTCTTTTAGTTTATGAGTTTGGGTAGAGTATATTAGAGGGTAGTGAATCTCTTTTGATTGCATGATTATATCATATTTTGAGTATTCACTTTGCCTAAAATCAATAGGTGGCTTAAAGGTTTGAAAGAAAAGGTTTAGATTTTGAGAAAACAAGTTTTTAAGTGTTTTTTGAATTGCCTACTCGATTAGCCACTTGATTACTCGAGTAGAATTTTGCAGACTTGCGCAAATACTCGATTAAGGGGCTGATTACTCGAGTAGAATTATTCAGCCTTGCGTAAATACTCGAGTAGAAACTTAAATACTCGAGTAGTGAACAAGTTTTACACTTGTTACTCGAGTAGTGACTTTGTTACTCGATTAACACGAGCTGTAACTGTTTTTAAATGAGTTTTTCACTTCTCAAAAGCACTTCTAACCATTCCTAACTTTTGGGTATTCTATATAAACCTTTTCCTAACCTTTGTGAATCATTATTACAATATTCCATCATTTTGATATTCATTTTACAAAGAATCAAAGCCACTCTATTCTCTCTCACTTTCTCAAGATCAAAGCTTTAAACTTTTACATTCTTTGATCAAGAACCTTGAATCTCTCATGTTGATATTTTCATAGCTTTTGAAAGAGATTCATAGGATTGTTATTTTGTTTTCATTTGAGTTGTAATCTTTGCAAGAGGCAAGCTATCTACAACAATTGGAAGTCTTGGTTGTGAATCAAGCAAAGTTATATTGGAAGCCTTGATGTGGCATTTCATCAAGCACTTGGAAGCCTTGTTGTGTTAACAAGCAATTGGAAGTCTTGTAGTGAAGCAAGCATTGGAAGTCTTGTTGTGGGGTATCGGCAAGCAAGAGAAGAGGTTAGATTAGATATCAATAGGGTTAAAAGGCAAGGGTGTGGTATCTCTTGTAGGCTAGCAAGAAGGGAGTCTTGTGAGGCATTTACTTGTAATTTGAGAAACTCTAATTCCTCATAGTGAAGAATCTCTCTTGGTTGAAGAGGGGACTGGAGTAGCTTTCAAGTGGATGAAAGTGAACCAGGATAAATCACTGTGTCGTATCTCTAAACTCTCTACTCTTTACAATTCTTTTTATTAATTGTGTTCTTGATTGAAAACCTAAAAAAAGTGATTTTTCATAATTGATTGAATTGAATCTTAATTGTGCAAAATTAAGTTTGGGGAAAATCATTTTCATAACCTAGGTAATCAATAAGAATATAGGTGTTAATTGTTTCCGCTGAATCTCTGGTTATACTTGTTAATTGATTGATTTTCGTATTTGATTGAAAAGTGATTTTTCAATGTACAGAGGCATTAATCGATTAGTTCATGTCATTAATCGATTAAGGCTAAAGAATTTTTGTGAAAATCATTTCTTTTGATCGTTTTGATTTGTTTCTTGCGAAAATCTTTCAAGGTTTATCTAACACCTATTTAACCCCCCTTCTAGGTGTTCTCCTAGTGTGTCCTAGTTGTTTCACCCACCGATTGTAGGTTTCCACAATTGGTATCAGAGCTCGGTCGAAAGACACGAGCATAGAGCTTTTTCGTTAAGATCCTTGAGAAACTACAATGGGTTCTACGAATCCTTTTGGTGGTGAAGGTGCTTCAATAAATCGCCCTCCTATGTTTGGTGGAGAGGGTTATGGTTATTGGAAAATTAGGATGAGAATCTTTATAGAAGCTATAGATGTGAACATTTGGGAAGCCATTGAAAATGGTCCTTATATTCCCTCAAAAGATGTAGAAGGTGTGCTTACCCTTACTCCCAAAGATAAGTGGACCGATGATGATAAAAGGAAAATTCAATATGATTTAAAAGCAAAGAATATCATCACCTCCGCTCTTTCTTATGATGAGTTCTTTAGAGTCTCCCAATGTCGTGATGCCAAAGAAATGTGGGACACCTTGCAAGTCACACATGAAGGCACTAGTGAAGTTAGGCGTGCTAGATTAAATTCTTTGATGCATGAATATGAATTGTTTCGTATGTTGCCTAATGAATCTATATGTTTTATGCAAAAACGTTTTACTCATATTGTTAATCATCTCATTGCTCTTGGTAAAACTTTCTTGAATTGTGAACTTGTTAACAAAGTTTTAAGATGTCTAAGTAGGGAATGGCAACCTAAGGTTACCGCAATTGTTGAATCAAAGGACTTGGACACCATGGACTTAGCAACACTTTTCGGAAAGCTACAAGAACATGAAATGGAGCTTGAACGTTTGCATTTGCATGAAGAATCGGATAAGAACAAAGAAAGAAAAGGAATTGCTCTTAAAGCTCAAAGGTCATATCAAAAGGAAGAGAGTTCCGATGATAATGATGATAATGAAGATTCCGATTCGGACATTGATGAAGAGGAGATGAAGCTTCTACTAAGAAACTTCAATAAGATTCTAAGGAGAAAAGGAAAGATGAACAAAGACAAAAGTAAAGAGAAGAATTCCCCACACTACAAGACAAAGACTTCAAAAGAAGGTATAGTTTGCCATGAATGTGGAAAGCCCAGTCATCTCAAGTACTCATGCTCTAAGTATCTCAAGAAGAAGGAGAAAGAAAAGAAAAATTCAAAATCTAAAAGAGCATACATAGTTTGGAATAGTGATGATGAAGATGACAAGAAAAGCACATTGAATAGTTCTTCGGATGATGAAGATGCCGCTTGTCTCAACTTGATAGCTCTAGTAAATGAAGAGGAAAGTTCAAATGATGAATCAAGTGAGCAAAGCTACGAAAGCGATGTAAGTGAAACTAAATCCGAAATTTCTTCTAAATATGAAATGTTATATAATTCTTATGAAGAAATGCATGAACAATTTAAGAAACTAGCTTCGAAAAATATTGAAAGGAAGAAGCTCATTTTGAAACATCAACAAGAGATTTTAGAACTTCAAAAACAAGTTGATGAGCTTAATCTTCAAAATGAAACTCTTGATCTTATATATGCTAGTTCTTCTTGTGATTGTGCTAGTAGATTGAATAATGTGGTTGATTGTGAGAATTTCAAGTTGCTTAAAGATGAAAATGCTATTTTGAAAAATAAGCTTGCAAGTTTCACAAATGGTGATATTAGATTGCGCACATTGTTAAATTTTCAAAGAGAAAATTCAAACAAGTTTGGTTTGGGTTATACTAATGCTAAGAGTATGTCTCATAGAAATGTTGTTGATTTTTCTAAAGTTGATTTTTCAAATGCACCAACATGTTTCTATTGTGGTACTCATGGACATACTTCAAATGTGTGTTATATTAAAGTGCATGGTATACCTAAAGGAAAGTTTGTTTGGGTGAAAAAGGGTGAGAGTCCCTACACTAACAAAAATGGATCCAAAACCATTTGGATACCAAAAAGCAAAGCATGATTGTTTTTGTAGGTATGATTGAAGAGCAAAAGGACTTTCATGTGATATTTATTCATTTGCTTCTTCAATTGGTATGAAGAAAAGATCCTACAAATTGGTAACATTCGATATTATACAATTGGTATTTTCAATTTGATATTGTTGGATATTGCTCATAGTTCTCTCAATTGGTATTATTTCTCTTGATGTGATATTGTTTATACTATTGAGATAATACTATTGGTATCAAAGTCTTACAATTGTTTTACAATTAGTATTACAATTGGTATACAATTGTTTCAATTGGTATCATTGAGTAATCATTAGATGATTATCATGCTTTGGTTGTTATATCTTATTAATCTCTCTATTTTTGGCTTAGATCTTATATTTCAATTGGTATATATTTCTTTTTGATAATGCCAAAGGGGGAGAAATATGATGTTTTGAAAAAGGGGAGAAATATTATGTTTTGACCATTTTTGGTGAAATGAATGGTATGTTTGGAGAAAGGTTGTTTTTGTTGTTTTTATGTAGGTTGAGCATAGTTGTTGGAGATAGGGGGAGAATCAAGCTTAACTCAATTGGATTTCAAATGTCAAAAGCATTTATTAAGGGGGAGCAAGAGTCTCACCAAGTGATCAAATGGTTCAAGCATCAACAACTTCAATGAACTTCATAATTTCAAAACATGTTTGTCATTTTCAAAAAGTAGGAGATTGTAAGATCCATGAAGAATGTTTTGATAAATGCCAAAAAGTTTTGAACAAGCTACAAATATGTTGATCAAGTTCAAGCTCAACAAGCAACAACAAACATCAAGTTAAGAACAGAGAGCCAACTCATGAAGACTTAGTTTGGTAGTTTATGCTTTATGTTTTATCTTTTGCCTCACAAGTCTTTTTGTTTATGAGTTTGGGTAGAGTATATTAGAGGGTAGTGAATTTCTTTTGATTGCATGATTATATCATATTTTGAGTATTCACTTTGCCTAAAATCAATAGGTGGCTTAAAGGTTTGAAAGAAAAGGTTTAGATTTTGAGAAAACAAGTTTTTAAGTGTTTTTTGAACTGCCTACTCGATTAGCCACTTGATTACTCGAGTAGAATTTTGCAGACTTGCGCAAATACTCGATTAAGGGGCTGATTACTCAAGTAGAATTATTCAGCCTTGCGTAAATACTCGAGTAGAAACTTAAATACTCGAGTAGTGAACAAGTTTTACACTTGTTACTCGAGTAGTGACTTTGTTACTCGATTAACACGAGCTGTAACTGTTTTTAAATGAGTTTTTCACTTCTCAAAAGCACTTCTAACCATTCCTAACTTTTGGGTATTCTATATAAACCTTTTCCTAACCTTTGTGAATCATTATTACAATATTCCATCATTTTGATATTCATTTTACAAAGAATCAAAGCCACTCTATTCTCTCTCACTTTCTCAAGATCAAAGCTTTAAACTTTTACATTCTTTGATCAAGAACCTTGAATCTCTCATGTTGATATTTTCATAGCTTTTGAAAGAGATTCATAGGATTGTTATTTTGTTTTCATTTGAGTTGTAATCTTTGCAAGAGGCAAGCTATCTACAACAATTGGAAGTCTTGGTTGTGAATCAAGCAAAGTTATATTGGAAGCCTTGATGTGGCATTTCATCAAGCACTTGGAAGCCTTGTTGTGTTAACAAGCAATTGGAAGTCTTGTAGTGAAGCAAGCATTGGAAGTCTTGTTGTGGGGTATCGGCAAGCAAGAGAAGAGGTTAGATTAGATATCAATAGGGTTAAAAGGCAAGGGTGTGGTATCTCTTGTAGGCTAGCAAGAAGGGAGTCTTGTGAGGCATTTACTTGTAATTTGAGAAACTCTAATTCCTCATAGTGAAGAATCTCTCTTGGTTGAAGAGGGGACTGGAGTAGCTTTCAAGTGGATGAAAGTGAACCAGGATAAATCACTGTGTCGTATCTCTAAACTCTCTACTCTTTACAATTCTTGTTATTAATTGTGTTCTTGATTGAAAACCTAAAAAAAGTGATTTTTCATAATTGATTGAATTGAATCTTAATTGTGCAAAATTAAGTTTGGGGAAAATCATTTTCATAACCTAGGTAATCAATAAGAATATAGGTGTTAATTGTTTCCGCTGAATCTCTGGTTATACTTGTTAATTGATTGATTTTCGTATTTGATTGAAAAGTGATTTTTCAATGTACAGAGGCATTAATCGATTAGTTCATGTCATTAATCGATTAAGGCTAAAGAATTTTTGTGAAAATCATTTCTTTTGATCGTTTTGATTTGTTTCTTGCGAAAATCTTTCAAGGTTTATCTAACACCTATTCAACCCCCCTTCTAGGTGTTCTCCTAGTGTGTCCTAGTTGTTTCACCCACCGATTGTTGGTTTCCACAATCATGACCTCGTCGAGTCTTGGGAAAACCAGAGACAAAATCCATAGTGATACAGTCCCATTTCCACACTGGTACTTCCAACGGTCTTAACTCACCACCATGCTTCTTATGTTCTACCTTCGCCTTCTGACACGTCAAACACCGTGATACATACTCTGCTACTTCCCTTTTCATTCCAGGCCACATGAAAATCTTCTTGAGGTCCTGATACATCTTTTGTGAACCAGGGTGTAAACTCAATTTACTCTTGTGAGCTTCCTCCAAAATCATTCCCTTTATTTCCATATCGTTCGGCACACAGATACGGTCTCTATACTTCAGAATTCCATCACTTCCAATCTTAAATTCTACTTCTTTCCCTTTGTCCGAAAGCTCCTTCTTAGCCTGAAGTTCCTCGTCTTTCGGTTGGAGTTCCTTTATCCGTTCCATGAATCCACTCGAAACAGTTAGTTGTCCCAATATCATACTCCTTGATCCAATCTCCATTCCCAAGTTCAGGTCTCGAAATTCTTCAATCAACTTCGTCTCCTTGATCATTAGTGCAGAGACATGCAATGATTTTCTACTTAAGGCATCAGCAACTACATTCGCCTTTCCAGGATGATATTGCAGCTCAATCTCATAGTCCTTTAAGAATTCCATCCACCTTCTCTGACGCATATTCAGCTCCTTTTGCTCGAACAGGTACTTTAAACTTTTGTGATCACTAAAGACTTCGACTCTTACACCGTACAAGTAGTGTCTCCAAATTTTCAAAGCAAACACTACTGCTGCCAGCTCCAAATCATGGGTTGGGTAGTTGAGCTCATGAGTCTTCAGTTGCCATGAAGCATAAGCCACCACTTTCCGCTCTTGCATCAATACGCATCCTAAACATTGCTTCGAAGCGTCACAATACACACTGAAAGACTTCGTCGTGTCCGGTAAGACTAACACTGGTGCAGTTGTCAACCTTTTCTTCAACTCTTGAAAATTCTCCTCGCACTTTGTCGACCATTCGAATTGTTGACCTTTCCTTGTCAGCTTCGTCAAAGGCAAAGTGATCGAGGTCGTACCCGATACAAATAAAAACAGTTTAAGTATAGTACTAGGAAGTGACTCCTAGGTCGTCTCCCAAGGAATATCTTATCAAGCAAAAGGTCGAACACATAGTATGCATAGAAAACAGGGGTTTTTTTTTTATATTGAATATTGAATAATTGAAATCAAAACAGAATTAAATCAAAACGAAGAAACAGATAAGGAAAAGTGGATAAACCCCTTTGGCTTGCGTTCACAACTCTATCGTCGGTCACAAAAGATCAATTTCTTTCCTCTTCACTGTCCAACTCGTGAGAATTAAATACTAAGCGAAAATTCAATTCTCACCCCAAAACCCAAACCTCTAATTAAGCATTAAAAGCCAAAGCATGGAGTTTTTACGAGTTTGCATAAATTAAGCATTCATACACATGGATTATCTCTATATAATGGAACTAAGTGAACCATAACATATCAATAAGCATGAAAACAGTGAATAAAAACGAAATAGCATTAAGAATAAAACCTCAAGAGTATGTGATACATTACCAAAGGGATTTAACCTAAGAGTTTAGCCTTCCATGATGAAATAAGTCAAAAACGTGTAGAAAAGGGAAGAGAGAGAAACCCTAGCAGCCACCACAAGCTTGGAGAGCAAAACTAAGCCTTCTCTATGAGAGAGAATGTAAAAAAAAAACGTGAATGGAAGGTCTCTCCTCGGGTTTACACGAATTTGGCTTTTTAAATCACAAAACGGGCCTAAATCATGGGCCCAAATCCTAAGGAAAGCTTATCTCTAAATTAAATCTAAAAATATCTTATAGATAAAATCTAAATCTTAAAAGATATAACTAAATCTCAACTAATCCTAAAGATAGATTACAATCTTCACTTCATCATATATCTTCTCTTCCAACATTAAATCTTCATTCCCAAAATGTCCAAAAAGCCCTTGTGCCAAATATGACCTGAAAATAGAAATAGAATTAATTAGGCTAAATAATCCCAAATTAAACAATATTCAGAATATTAGTCCAATAAACTCTAAATCACTAAATCAAGCTAAACAATGTCAAATAGGCAACAAGTATCAATAATAGGAGTAAAATAATGCAAGGAAAAATGGGAAATAAAATGCTCATCACAAAGACAAACGAGAAAATCCTTCGATAAATCGACGATAATATCCAGCTAGTCCTAAGAAACTACGGATCTCTGTCACAGACGTCGGTGTCTTCCACTCCAATACAGCATTTACTTTCGCAGGGTCTACTGAGATTCCATCCTTCGAGATCACATGCCCCAAGTAATGCACTGAGTCTAACCAGAAATCGCAGTTCGACAACTTGGCGTACAGCTGCTTGTCCTTCAGCGTTGTCAAGACTACTCTCAAATGCTCAACATGTTCCTCCTTAGACTTGGAATAAATCAAAATATCATCGATAAAAACGACAACAAATGAATCCAAGTAAGGATGAAATATTCTATTCATGTAGTCCATGAATATTGCAGGAGCATTTGTTACACTAAAGGGCATAACCAGATACTCGTAATGACCATAACGAGTTCTGAAAGCAGTCTTGGGAATATCTTCCTCCTTTACTCTTATCTGATGATACCCTGATCTGAGATCGATCTTAGAAAATACAGTCGCTCTCTTCAATTGATCCAACAAATCGTCAATTCTGGGTAGAGGGTACTTATTTTTGATTGTCACCTTGTTCAATTGCCGATAATCCGTGCACAAACGCATACTACCATCCTTCTTCTTGACGAATAAAACCGGTGCTCCCCAGGGCGAAACACTAGGCCTTATCATCTTCTTCTCCAACATCTCTTCCAATTGCTTCTTCAATTCAGCTAACTCCGCCGGTGCCATCCTATAGGGTGCTTTTGAAATCGGTCCAGTTCCAAGGATCACGTCGATTGAGAATTCCACTTCTCGAATTGGCGGTAAACCAGGTATCTAGTCCGGAAAAACTTCGGGAAAATCCCGAACTACGGGTAACTCATGCAGTTCCTTGTCCTTCTTGACATCCAGTGAAGCCAAAAACATATAAGCTTTCGCGCCGTCCTTCAATGAAGTTCGAATTTGCTTGGCAGATAAATGCTCAAGGTCATCGGGTTTAGGCAAGGAAGATTGGGTTTCACTAAAGACTAACGACTTTTCGGAATAGTTCAGAAGAACATGATTCCTAGTAAGCCAGTCCATTCCTAATATAACGTCTATTTGAGAAAGGGGTAGTTGAATCAAATCAACAAGATAGGTGTTACCTTCTATCTCTAAGGGACAATTGGGGCAATAAGTCGACACTATCACGGGTTTATCAGTAGGGGTAGAAACAATTAAGTTATAGGGTAAAACATCTACTTTCAAATTTAATCTACTCACCACATCATGAGAAATAAAAGAATGAGTTGCACCCGAATCATACAATACTAATAAAGAATTCTTATAGATGAGACATTCACCTTGGATAAGATTAGCAGCATTTGCAGCTTCAATTCCACTCATCGTGAACACTCTTCCTGGCATATTAGGACGATTAGCATTCCCTGAATTAGCCGCTCACTTAGGCTCTCGACAATCTCTCGCAATGTGACCAGGCTTATCACAGTTGAAACAATTCACACTCCTTGATGGACATATCGGACCAAAATGATTCCGACCACACTTGTTGCAATGAGGAGGTACACTCCCTGATCTAGCTCCACCGAAATTGCTGCGATCACCATGATCCATGCGATTCCCTCCAGAATTGCTACCCCCACGGGTTCCACCGCGATTACCATTGCCTCCGAAGCCTCCACCTTGTCCGCTTCCTCCAAAACGTAGGTCTCTCCTTCCACCAGAATATGGGTGCGGAGCCCTATACCTTCCACCAGCATCTCTGTGAAAAGGAAAATTACGAACCGGTCCATGGGATGAAGAAGGGTTCACAGCCGTTCCCCTCGCTTTCAGACCTCCTTCGTACATACGACAGCGGTTCACTAGACTAGCAAAATCATCTATCTCTAAATGAGAAAAAGCTAACTTAATCTCAGGCTTAAGACCATCCCTAAACTTAGCACACTTCGATCGCTCATTCTCTCCTCCAGCATATTGAGGTACATACTTGACTAACTCCTCAAATTTCAAAGCATACTCATCGATCGACAAATTCCCTTGAGTAAGCCTAAAAAATTCCATCTCCTTCTCAGTTCTCAGATACAACGGGAAATACTTCTCAAGAAATCTCTGCTTAAAAGCTTCCCAGATCATTACTTCTCCCAGATTTACCATCACCTGCTTAGTAACTCGCCACCATGCTGCAGCCTCCCTTGTTAACATATACCCAGCATAAGCCAATTTCTGCTCATCATTACACTGAACCATACCCCCGAAAATACGCTCTAAATCCTCGATCCACTCTACGGCCGCATCTGGAGCAAAGCCTCCCGCAAATTCCTTCGGATTTCAACGACAAAACTCATCCAATCCCTTATAGCCTTGGGCTTCCATATTTTGAGCTTGCTGCTGAGTGTTGAAATTCTGTTGCGCCTGACGATGCAACGCTTGGAGATTATCGTTGACTCCCGTCATCATGGCTGCCATCCGAGTCATGAAGTCTGCCGCATCCGAGTGATCAGCATCCTCTCTTGGGTTTCGCGAACTTGATCCAGAAGGTCTTCCACGCGTACAACTCATCTTAAAATAAACCAGATAGAGAATTCAACACACAATAACACATAATCCTAGACTCTAGACACACAGAGTACACAGAGTAGACACGCAAGACTGGGCTTAAGGCCACTGAGGATTAACATTGCTCTAATACCAACTCTGTAACAGCCCGATTTTCGCTTCCGAAAACTTAACGGAATCATGATTACTTTCTTACAAAAATGAGGCCATTTTTTTTTAAAAAAGACATGAGTTCATGAATAACCAACACCACCCTTTCGAAAATCGAGTTGTCACTTTCGAAACCTTTCACCCTAAATCCACATCATTATGAAAACATGGAACTTGCTTGCATTGATAAAAACATAAGTCACACATACTAAAGATACACTCCAAAGTTTTTCCAAAAGAAGTGAACTGAAGTCAAAATATTACAAACCGAAATAAAAGATAGCTGATTACATCATTAGTTCATTACAAGATAATCCTCGACTGAAACTCAGATCCTAGACACAAGACGTCCTCTAGACACAGATTGCAAGACGTCACTCATCAGCAGAAATAGCCTCCGTCTCCATATCCTCGCTTGGATCCGTCTCCGCTGCGTGATCGGGATCGCTAGCACTCTCCTCTTCCATAGGTTCAGGAACCACCGCTGCCAAGGGTGCAGGATCACCATTTAGCACATGGTGTTCCCGTGGTCCACCGACTTGATAATCTCGCAGAGTGACTTGCCCAACATGCACGTCCATGCCTGCTCCCCGTAGAATGTGCCTCGGATCGTCGATCTCCAGACGAGTATCTCCTCTCCAGATCCATCCATCAGGTACCACCTCCCATGCACCTCCCTGAAGAGGCCACATGTGGTACGCCATCTACCCGTTGCAATACCGGCAAATGCCAATACGACAACCAGGTAGGAGAGAGTCAGCGCGCCATACGTAACAGGTTGACCGCAAGGTCGCAGAATAGACACGATAGAGAGACGAACAGTACCAAGGATACTCGACGACTATATATGTACAGCACAAGACACGAGAACCAGAATACAACGAGTACTTGAAGGATAAAACGCTTTTCCCACATCAGACTCAATATCATAAATAAAGGTATAAAATAAACCACACATAAAAAGCAATACTCGCCAACCATTACCACAATATATCACAACAGAACATCATCATAATTTGCCCATCTTTTCAAATATTCAGCATCTCTTTATTCTTTTGTTATTAAGTTTTATCGTACTTAACTCACTCAATTATTCTTTTGTTATTCAGCATCTCTTTATTCTTTAGTTAACCTATAGTCGGCTTGCCCTTAGTCCATCCCTTCGACAAGACCCGACCACTAGAGCATCTTTTTCCCCATTTTCACACATACATTCACATTCCAAGCCCCTCGGGCAACCATCTCACCTCATCTCTTTCTCATAAATTCACATTGCTCTTTGCACTATCACTTCCAGCACAACATATTCTCTAACACGATCTCAGCTTCACAAGCACCATGTCCTTATTCAACACATTGACATTTCATCACATTTCTCATACCGCGTCACATACCAATCCTTCACTCATCCTCGTACGTTCATCCTTTCATTATCATTCATGAATAACTTAAACTTATCAAACGGGAAAATCACCATCTCATCACAGAGTAATAAGGAACTAACTTAAGATAATAAATAACGTGCAGAAGAACGTAACGTAAATAAGCATTACATAAACACATTGCGCCACCATCCGGCAACAATGTTACGGGCTCACCGCAATCTCACTTACCTCTTATTCCAGCAAGAGAAATACTTTGCCCTTGAAGGTCTCTAACTTCTCTTTGAGGATTGTCACCACCGTCCACTGAATAACCTCAAATAAATAAATACACTTTTATTAAAAATTATTTCAATTAGAAATAACCACTTGACTCTCAAATCAAAACCCTTTACTTTCTTTATTCTTTATTAAAATATTGATATTTATCGAAACAACTCTCAATCTTTTCTATTGCTTAAAGCCATTTGAAAATCATTTGAAAACTCATATTAGGATAAATAAAACAATAGTTTATGTGGCTGTATGGGAAAGTCCAGCCACTCATTCCTAGTTGGAAAACCTTGAAAATCCACCATTTTTCACTCCAAATTTTCATAAATCAATAACACTTGAAATCCATGTCTTTTCACAACTCAAAAACATTTTTAAACTTGAAATACATGGAATTAAAATCTTGGACAGCAAGGAACAAAAGAAATTAAATCATGAAATCGCTTTAAGAAAATAATCAAATTCATTTACTCATTTCCTTTATCAAACCGAATGGAATCAAAAACAAAACAACACAATCCAAACAAATTTTTCTTAAAACAAAGTCATGAAACATAATCATTTCAAAGAGACAAATACATGCAAAAGAACCTAGCCTCTTCAACCTAATATAGGCCGAATCATCGCTAGTTGAAAACAAAATCATGGATGCACTTTTCTTCATGCAAAAATCTTGAAAATTTTAAATAAAAAACATGCACATGTAAAACACATAGATTTAGAAAATACCACTTCTTTTTCTTCCTCAAAACCGTGACTTACTTGTGTCACTTCAAACACATTTTTATTTTCATTTTCCTTTGCATGCACTTTTAAAATCATGGGAATCAAAAAGAAATTACATACAAGGAACATTTTCATGAAAAGTCATTAAGCTTCTTTGTTTTCAAAGCTTGACCGAATGGTACTTTAACAAAATCAAGAGGAAAACTTAAATCCTTGACTTTAAAATACACATGAATTAGATCAAAACATAAATCATTTGGAAAAGAATTGTTTTCCTTGGTTTCTCATCAAAACCGTGACATGCAAGTCATGGAGTAAAACCTTTTGAGCAAAAGAATCTCATACAAAACTTAGAAATCAAAACCATGGAAAATCAAGGTAAGAATCAAATCCTTTTCAAAGCCAAAACAAAGATCAAAGTCCTTTTGAAAATAAAACCAAGATCAAAACTTTAGAAAATTTCAAAGTGAAAGCCAAAGTATGAAAACCACATAGATCCTCTTCAAATAGCATCAAGTTATCATGCATGAACTTAGAATGAAATGAAAGTCATCACAACCTAATTTTCTAAGCAAGACCGAATAGGAATGTCCATGGGTTAGGGTTCTACAAGCTTATGATGTTCATGGAACTTAAGATCAAGGCTTTACAAGTGCTTACAAACATAGATCTTCAAAGAAATTGAACATGCAACAACAAAGAACTTTACAAGACTTAGAAAATTAAAGGTTAATCAGTGTTTACACTCAAGGCACATCATGAAAAACAAACACTGAAGAGGCAAGGCAATGCAAGCTTTCAATTATATGTTTTGATGAAGACAACAAGATATAGATTACCTACAACAACAAAGATTCAAGGACTATTCTATCATTTCATTCTTATATATATATTGTAATTGTTTTAATTTTGTTTTATATGAAAGTGGGTGGTAGATTAGTTTAGTAATCTCAATTGGAATTTAAAGATTGATTATGTTTACAAATTGAGATTGCTTTGATAGAGAAAAATAGCTCAAGACTTTTCCAAATTAATTAGGTGAAAAATGGAATTTAATTAAAAAAGTTTTTATCAGCTTTTTAGCAGTGTTTACTCGATTAAGTACTCGAGTAATCGAGTAGTACTCGATTAAGGGACTCGTCTACTCGAGTAAAGTCTGTTAAAACTGAACTTTAAAAAGATTTCATTTACATTTTTTCAAAGGTTACGAACTCTAATTTTTGAAAAGCATTTTTTCTCATATTTTCACAACATTCTTGAGCAAATAATCTTTCCAAAAACATCTCTCTATCAATGTTCATGTGAATCTTAATTTGAGAACATTATTCATTCTTTTCATTCTCATATTGAAGATTCATAGTTTTTTGAGCATTCTATTGTGGTTGAATCATCTAGTAACAACAAGGTTACTTCTCTCAAGATTCAACAAAGTGAAGTTTTCTTTGAAGACTTTGAAGAAAAGGGTTGGAGCAAGACTCTTAGCAATTTGATCAAAGTTGCTCGAAGCTCAAAAGGATTGATCGTGATTCAATCAAAGAAGAAGGAACAAATTGAATTATTGGACAAGAATTGGGTAGAGTTAATTGGTTTGGTACATCAATTAACAAGGGTTAGGATCAAGAGAGAGGAGAGGATCTTAACACATTCTTGTAATCTAATTCTTTTGTTCATAGTGTAGCAAATCACCCAAATCAGAGAGGGTGGACTGGATGTAGCTCATATTTAGATGAGTGAACCAGGCTAAAATCATGTGTTCTTTATTTTGAGCTTTTACGTATTCTTTCGTTCTTAAAATCAACAAAAACTTAAAATCAATTGTGAATAGGATTTGGGAATTTCAATTACGTATTCTTTATTAATTCATTAATTGATGGGTAATTGATTTTCTGTATATTCTTATTTTGATTCATTGATTTTTTGGTTTAGATTTGATTAGAATTGATTTCTGAATTTTCTGTGTTTTTCAGTGTTTAATCGAGTAGTACTCGATTAAGGTTTTTCAAATTTTCAGGTCTACTCGAGTAGCTTGAAATTTACTCGAGTAGATTAGTTAAATCTGACTATTTTTGATCTGTTTTGATTACTTTTTAAAAAACCGGGTATCGTAGCTTGATTCTTCTATTCACCCCCCCTCTAGAAGGCATTTTACCCGCTTGTTGGTTTCCAACAAACACAACCATAGGCTTGACAAGCCTCTAACATCAACAATCAACACACATGCACATTAAGATCAAAAGGTCTTTTCAGGGTTGTAATGGGGCCAAGGACAAGGTAGGATAAAAATATGGGAAATGTAGCTAAAACCCAGGGAATAGAGGAGCAATGGGGAACAAGTAAAAAAAATAAGCACAATCCACCCCAGAATGAAATGGTAAACATAACAACAACCTCTAATTCCAATCCTCCATGCCTCAATCAACCTTTTATTCTATTTTTTTTTTCTTCCTCTTTTTTTTCATCATTCATTTTTTCAAATTTTTTTTTTGAATTGCATTACATTGCAGAACTTCATGAACGAAAGAAAAGAAGAAACAATAAAAATGGCATAATGAGATAAAGCCATAATTACATCACCGACCATAGAGGCAAAACCCAGAACTCACAAGAGATGAAGAACAAAGCACCCTCGCTTACTCAATACCCATTCCCAAAACAATTCCAAAGCTCCAACATTTCCTAAGGTTAGGACAATCATGGTTTTTCAGTCATAGGCTTGTAATGAGCTAAAGAACAAAGAAAAGGGATATAAAGGGTCAAAGGGGCTATCAAAGGATAAATTCATTCAAGGTAGGCTCATATGGCTAGTGGCTTATTCAAGAAAAATCAATGCCTAAATCATTTCAAAATGTGCATGGGAATATCAAGTATCAACAAGAGTCGAGTCAAGTTCTAGAGTGCAAGTAATCCAGAGTGCAATCACACATGAAAGAAAAATTAGGTGGCATATATAGCAATCCACCCACAATTAAGGCTCAAATCCTCACAAAAGGGACAATTCTATCACAGTGTTACCACCTCTTAATTATCAAAAGCAACTTTACACACAGAAATGCATGAATTCAGACACAAGATACCAAGACTCTACTAAAATGAAGCAAAAACATGCAAGAAAATGCCCAAAACTTAGCAAAACCTAAAAAAATCAAAGCAAAAATATGCAACCTAAACTACTCTCCCCCCCACACTTAAATCACACATTGTCCTCAATGTAAAACAAATAGCAGAATCAGACAGATAGAGACAAGTGGAATAAAAGTAGTAAAGAAGGAGAAAAGAAGACTCCCTAAATCATGGTGGGTCAAAAATGGGGTCGACCAATGAGGCCTCCTCCACAGGTGCATCATCCAAAGAAGGGGTAGTGAGGAAAGGCTTGAGTCGGTGGCCATTGACTTTGAAACTCTTGTCTGTGGACTCACTCTTGATCTCCACAGTGCCATAAGGAAACACCTGGGTGACTACAAACGGTCCAATCCATTTAGAGCGGAGCTTTCCACTCATGAGTCCAAGCCTAGAGTTGTAAAGCATCACTTTTTGACCAACCAAGAACTCCTTTCTGCAAATTGAGCTATCATGGAGCTTCTTGGTCTTCTCTTTGTAGAACTTGGAATTCTCATAGGCCTCCAAACGGATCTCATCTAGCTCACTCAACTGCAGCTTCCTCTCCTCACCCGCTTGATCAAGAGCTAAGTTACATTGCTTCACAGCCCAATATGCACGGTGCTCTATCTCCACAGACAGGTGGCATGCCTTACCAAAAACAACCCGATAGGGTGACATCCCTATGGGTGCCTTGTAAGCAGTCCGATGGGCCCATAAAGCATCCTCCAATCGTGTGCTCCAATCCTTTCTATTAGGCTTCACCATCTTCTCCAAAATCCGCTTGATCTCTTTGTTTGAAATCTCAGCTTGCCCATTGGTTTGGGGGTGATATGGTGTAGAAACTTTGTGCACAACCCCATACTTCTTGAGCAAAGCTTGCATGGATCTATTGCAGAAGTGTGTGCCTTGATCACTGACTATGGCTCTAGGTATGCCAAACCTGCAAAGGATATTAGTCCTGACAAAATCTACAACAACCTGAGCATCATTAGTCCTGGTGGCCTTAGCTTCCACCCATTTGGATACATAATCCACAGCAAGTAAGATATAATAAAAACCAAAAGAAACAGGAAAGGGGCCCATGAAATCTATACCCCAGACATCAAACACCTCACAGAACAACATAGGTTGTTGCGGCATCTGTTGCCTCCAAGATAGGGTGCCTCCTGCCCTTTGACATTGCTCACATGAGCTGCAAATTTTGCTTGCATCCTTGAAGATGGTAGGCCAATAAAATCCAAAATCCAGCACCTTTTGTGCTGTCCTTTGAGTGCCAAGGTGGCCTCCAACTGGTGAAGCATGGCAAAATTGGAGAACCGATTGGATCTCCTGGTCTGGAATGCACCTGCGAATGACCTGATCACTGCAAAAACGCCACAAATAGGGGTCATCCCATACATAATACTTGGCATCGCTCTTCAATTTGTCTCTTTGAGCTTTGGATGCCAAGGGTGGAAAAACAGATGCAACTATATAATTTACAATATCAGCAAACCAAGGAGTAAGGGGAGGGGGATGTGAAACATGCAAAACTAAAAGCTGCTTATCCAGGAAGTCATCCCGGATAGGAAATGCATCCTCCTCTCTCTCTATTCTGCTCAAGTGGTCTGCGACAAGGTTATGTGCACCACTCCGATCCTGAATCTCAAGATCAAACTCCTGGAGGAGCAACATCCATCTAATCAACCTAGGTTTGGAATCTGTCTTTTTCAAAAGATACTTCAGAGCAGCATGATCAGTATACACCACAACCTTAGAACCTAATAGATATGATCTAAACTTATCAAGTGCAAAGACAATGGCTAACAGCTCTTTTTCAGTTGTGGTGTAATTAACTTGTGCTGAATCTAAAGTCCTAGATGCATAATAAATCACATGAGACATCTTACCAACCCTTTGGGAGAGAACTGCTCCCAAAGCATAATTCGAGGCATCGGTCATGAGCTCAAATGGGAGAGTCCAGTCAGGTGGTTGGATGATGGGAGTGGTGGTGAGTGCTCTCTTTAGCTCATCAAATGCCTTCTTGCATTGGTCTCCAAACTCAAATGTGGTATCCTTTTGAAGCAAGTTGGATAGTGGAAGGGCTATCTTGCTAAAGTTCTGAATAAACCTGCGATAGAAACCTGCATGGCCAAGAAAAGAACGCACCTCTCGCACGCAAGAGGGGTAAGGCAAATGTGATATTACATGCAGCTTAGCAGGGTCAACCTCTATGCCCTTATGCGAAATAATGTGCCCTAAGACTATGCCTTGTTCTACCATAAAATGACATTTTTCAAAATTCAAGACAAGGTTAGTCTCAATGCACCTATTAAGCACCTTAGACAAACTATCAAGACATGCATCAAAAGAGGAACCATATACACTAAAATCATCCATGAAGACCTCTATGCAATGCTCAAGTAAGTCATTAAAAATACTCATCATACATCTTTGAAAAGTGCCAGGAGCATTGCATAGGCCAAAAGGCATCTTCCTATAAGCAAATGTACCAAAAGGACAGGTAAATGTAGTCTTATGTTGGTCCTCTGGTGCAATACAGATTTGGAAATAACCAGAGAAACCATCTAAGAAGCAATAGTGAGATTTGCCTGCCAGACGCTCCAACATCTGATCAATGAAGGGAAGAGGAAAGTGATCCTTGCGGGTCGCCTGGTTGAGCTTCCTATAATCAATGCAGACTCTCCAACTGTTCTGCACTCTAGTGGGAATCAGCTCATCCTTCTCATTTTTGACAACTGTCACCCCAGACTTCTTGGGAACTACTTGAACCGGGCTTACCCAAGTGTTGTCTGAAATGGGGTAGATAATGCCAGCTTGCAGCAGCTTGGTGACCTCTTTCTTCACCACATCAAGAATCTAGGGGTTCAACCGTCTCTAGGGTTGTCTCACTGGTTTAGCCCCATCCTCCAATAAAATCCGATGCATGCACATGGAGGGGCTAATACCAGGTATGTCTGCCAAAGTCCATCCTATTGCCCTTTTGTTTGCTCTAATCACATCCAGCAGTTGCTTCTCTTGATCAACAGAAAGGGAGGTAGAGATGATCACTGGAAGTTTCTGCTCAGCCTCCAAGTAAGCATATTTGAGATGAGGAGGAAGGGGCTTCAGGTCCAATAAAGGTGCCTGCATCACAGATGGAACTAAAGGAGCAGCAGAATTGGATTCTGCCGCCTGCACCTAAACAAGTGAATTAGACTCATGCAAAACAGAAATGGGGTTAGCATGATCTGAATCTATATCATATGAATCAACAGATGCAGTAGCAGAATTTAAAAACTGGTCAATTTCAATGCATGCAGTGCACATTTCGGAATCAGAACATGCAGAACAAGTAAATGAGCTAGTGAAAGATGGCAAATCATAATCATGCAAAAAGTCTAGAACATGCTCATCAATCAGATCATCAATCAAGTCAACATGAAAGACAGAGTGGTCATCAGAAAAATGTTTCATAGCATCAAAAATATTGAATCGAACCACACTGTCATCAAATTCCATGGAAAGTGTACCTGCATGCACATCTATCTTGGTTCGGGCTGTTTTCAAAAATGGTCTCCCTAATATGATAGGGACAGCACTACGAGAGGTGTCCTCTTCCATATCAAGAATATAAAAATCAGCAGGAAAGATAAGCTCTTCAACCCGAACCAGGACATCCTCTATCAAACCTGCGGGGTAGGCAGTAGATCTATTTGCCAAGTGAATAACCACACCCGTAGGTTGAAGGGGTCCAAGTGAAAGAGACTTGAAAACAGACATAGGCATAACATTAATAGATGCTCCTAAATCTAGCAAAGCATTCTCAAATTTAGTATTACCTATGATACAAGGCACAGAGAAAATTCCAGGATCCTTACACTTTTCAGGAATATGAGGGACGGGTTTACCTATAAGAGCAGAGACATTTCTTCCCATGTTGATCCTCTCATTGCCCTTGAGCTTCCGTTTGTGTGTGCATAGATCCTTCAAGAACTTTGCATACCTTGGAATCTGCTTGATTGCATCAAGAAGGGGTATGTTGACTTCCACCTTCCTGAATGTGTCAAGTATCTCTTTGTCAATCTCTTCCATTTTCTTGCTTTGAGTCACCCCCCTTGGTGGGAAAGGAAGAGGAATGGGGGGTGGTTGTTGGGCAGCAGCAGGTGTTGTGCTTGAGGAAGGCTGAGCTGGATGGGATTTTCTGGTACTTGTGTGCTCACTCTCCTCGACCATTTGGCTCTTCTTGTTGGTTGAAACTAGATCATCTTTGTTGAGGTCAGATTCTGGTGTGGGTGTGACAATCTGCTTCCCTGACCTTAGACTAATAGCATTCACATTCTGGTTTGGATTGATCACTGTTTGGGATGGCAACTTGTTAGAATTATGAGATTGCATAGTGTTGATTGCTGTTGCCATCTGTCCCATCTGATTGGTCAAAGATTGAATGGAGGCCTCTTGTCTTTGAATGGATGCTCTAGTTTCCTGTTGGAATTGGAGATTTTGCATGGTCATCTGTTTCATCAGCTCTTCCAATGAAGGCTGCTGCTCAGTACTAGGAGCTGGTAGTGCAGAATTAGCCTGTTGTTGTCTCTGTTGCTGGACTGGAGGAGGTACATATGGTGGTCTAGAATTGTTCTGAAATTGAACCTGTGAAGGTTGCTGCTGATCAGACCATCTCAGGTTGGGATGGTTCCTCCAACCAGGGTTGTATCTATTGGTAGAGAGATCAAAGTTCTGTGGCTGCTGGTTTCTACTGTTGAAGATGTTGGCGGCATATGCCTCAGGTTGGTCAGCACCAGTCGTGGGCTGCTGCTGCACAGAAGGGCATGCATCTGTGGGGTGCTCAGCGGATGTGCATATGCCACATAATCTAGCAGGCAGAGACAACTTCTTCTGGTTGATGGCCAATTGAGTGACCAAAGTTGTAAGTGAATCTATCTTCTGTTCAAGCTTCTCAACCTTACCAGAACTTGTGCCAACATCATTCACTCCTCTCACTATGATTGCATCGCTGTTGCCCCTTGCATGGAATTGTTGACAATTGGAAGCCATCTTCTCAATCTTGACTCTGGCTTCTAAAGGTGTCATGTCTCCTAGGGCACCACCACTTGCAGCATCAAGCATGTTTCTCTCCATGAGGTTGAGACCTTCATAGAAATATTGAATAAGCAGCTGCTCTGAGATCTGATGGTGGGGGCAGCTCGCACACAGTCTCTTGAATCTCTCCCAATACTCATAGAGACTTTCTCCAACTTGTTGCCTGATGCCTGATATATCCTTTCGGATTGCTGTTGTTTTGCATGCAGGGAAGAATTTCTCCAAAAATGCCCTCTTCAGGTCATCCCAGACTGTGATAGAACCAGGGGCCAGATCGTACAACCAATCCTTGGCTAGCCCCTCTAGGGAGTGTGAGAATGCCTTAAGACAAACATGATCCTCTTGCACATCATGTGGTTTCATAGTAGCACAGACAATATGGAACTGCTTGAGATGTTTATGAGGATCCTCACCTGCAAGACCATTAAACTTGGGCAACAAATGAATTAGTCCAGACCTTAGCTCATACGGGTCATCGGGATACTGGATGCACAAATCTTCAATAGTGAAATCAGGTGCAGCCAGCTCCCTCAATGTCCTCTCACGTGGTGGAGGTTGAGCCATATTTTCAGAATAATCAGAATAAGAATCAGAATTTATAGGAATAGAAGAAAAAAAAAAGAAAAAAGCAGACTCACTATGTAAAGACTCAATAGACTCACTACCTATGGACTGGTTCCTATTTTGTCTAACTAGTCTGTGATAAGTTCTATCAATTTCAGGGTTATATGGATGAAAGTAGCTTGGGTTGCCCCTAGTCATGTACTAAACAGAACACCATTAAGCATAGCAAACTGTCACTAATATACATGACCAAAATAGGCAACAAAATTTTTTATTTTTTAAAATTTTTTTTTCTTTATTTTTTCAGCACCCTAAAATCATGAAAACATACCACAAAAAGTTTGAGGACAAAATTCAAAAGGGAACCAAGGCAAACAATTAAATCAGAGACCAAAAACTAAGAAAATAAAACTTGTAAAATAAAAAAGAAATAGTAAAACGGCTTTTTCAGGATCCAGACGAAGGAGTTTTCTGACAAATTCAGAAAAATCAGATTATTCAGAAAATTCCCTTCGATTTGATATAAAATTCGTCAAATTCCGAGTTACGGGTCAAAAGTTGCGACGATTTGAAGAAAGTGCTGCTAAAACTTGGAAAATTTTTCTGCAACTCACAACCAGTGATGATCTGAGTGATTGTGGTGCCTCAAAACCTTTTTATATGATAAAAGTAGTGTGGATATAAATTTTCGTGCAAAAATTCCACCCACAACTATGTGAACTAGCAACCACAGAATCAATCAAATACACTAATTGCAACAAAATAGCAAAACAGCAAACAGTGCAACTTCAACCGGTTATCAGAATTGACTACTAGACCCTGAATCAGACACGACACACTATAATAACTATACTAACTACGACACTAACTAACTACTAATGACCTTTGGCAAGAACCGATAATCCCCGGCAACGGCGCCAAATTTAATTTGATCGAGGCCGTACCCGATACAAATAAAAACAGTTTAAGTATAGTACTAGGAAGTGACTCCTAGGTCGTCTCCCAAGGAATATCTTATCAAGCAAAAGGTCAAACACATAGTATGCATAGAAAACAGGGTTTTTTTTTTTGTATTGAATATTGAATAATTGAAATCAAAACAGAATTAAATCAAAACGAAGAAACAGATAAGGAAAAGCGGATAAACCCCTTTGACTCGCGTTCACAACTCTATCATCGGTCACAAAAGATCAATTTCTTTCCTCTTCACTGTCCAACTCGTGAGAATTAAATACTAAGCGAAAATTCAATTCTCACCCCAAAACCCAAACCTCTAATTAAGCATTAAAAGCCAAAGCATGGAGTTTTTACGAGTTTGCATAAATTAAGCATTCATACACATGGATTATCTCTATATAATGGAACTAAGCGAACCATAACATATCAATAAGCATGAAAAAAGTGAATAAAAACGAAATAGCATTAAGAATAAAACCTCAAGAGTATGTGATACATTACCAAAGGGATTTAACCTAAGAGTTTAGCCTTCCATGATGAAATAAGTCAAAAACGTGTAGAAAAGGGAAGAGAGAGAAACCCTAGCAGCCACCACAAGCTTGGAGAGCAAAACTAAGCCTTCTCTATGAGAGAGAATGTAAAAAAAACGTGAATGGAAGGTCTCTCCTCGGGTTTACACGAATTTGGCTTTTTAAATCACAAAACGGGCCTAAATCATGGGCCCAAATCCTAAGGAAAGCTTATCTCTAAATTAAATCTAAAAATATCTTATAGATAAAATCTAAATCTTAAAAGATATAACTAAATCTCAACTAATCCTAAAGATAGATTACAATCTTCACTTCATCATATATCTTCTCTTCCAACATTAAATCTTCATTCCCAAAATGTCCAAAAAGCCCTTGTGCCAAATATGACCTGAAAATAGAAATAGAATTAATTAGGCTAAATAATCCCAAATTAAACAATATTCAGAATATTAGTCCAATAAACTCTAAATCACTAAATCAAGCTAAACAATGTCAAATAGGCAACAAGTATCAATAATAGGAGTAAAATAATGCAAGGAAAAATGGGAAATAAAATTCTCATCACAAAGACAAACGAGAAAATCCTTCGATAAATCGACGATAATATCCAGCTAGTCCTAAGAAACTACGGATCTCTGTCACAGACGTCGGTGTCTTCCACTCCAATACAGCATTTACTTTCGCAGGGTCTACTGAGATTCCATCCTTCGAGATCACATGCCCCAAGTAATGCACTGAGTCTAACCAGAAATCGCAGTTCGACAACTTGGCGTACAGCTGCTTGTCCTTCAGCGTTGTCAAGACTACTCTCAAATGCTCAGCATGTTCCTCCTTAGACTTGGAATAAATCAAAATATCATCGATAAAAACGACAACAAATGAATCCAAGTAAGGATGAAATATTCTATTCATGTAGTCCATGAATATTGCAGGAGCATTTGTTACACTAAAGGGCATAACCAGATACTCGTAATGACCATAACGAGTTCTGAAAGCAGTCTTGGGAATATCTTCCTCCTTTACTCTTATCTGATGATACCCTGATCTGAGATCGATCTTAGAAAATACAGTCGCTCTCTTCAATTGATCCAACAAATCGTCAATTCTGGGTAGAGGGTACTTATTTTTGATTGTCACCTTGTTCAATTGCCGATAATCCGTGCACAAACGCATACTACCATCCTTCTTCTTGACGAATAAAACCGGTGCTCCCCAGGGCGAAACACTAGGCCTTATCATCTTCTTCTCCAACATCTCTTCCAATTGCTTCTTCAATTCAGCTAACTCCGTCGGTGCCATCCTATAGGGTGCTTTTGAAATCGGTCCAGTTCCAAGGATCACGTCGATTGAGAATTCCACTTCTCGAATTGGCGGTAAACCAGGTATCTAGTCCGGAAAAACTTCGGGAAAATCCCGAACTACGGGTAACTCATGCAGTTCCTTGTCCTTCTTGACATCCAGTGAAGCCAAAAACATATAAGCTTTCGCGCCGTCCTTCAATGAAGTTCGGATTTGCTTGGCAGATAAATGCTCAAGGTCATCGGGTTTAGGCAAGGAAGATTGGGTTTCACTAAAGACTAACGACTTTTCGGAACAGTTCAGAAGAACATGATTCCTAGTAAGCCAGTCCATTCCTAATATAACGTCTATTTGAGAAAGGGGTAGTTGAATCAAATCAACAAGATAGGTGTTACCTTCTATCTCTAAGGGACAATTGGGGCAATAAGTCGACACTATCACGGGTTTATCAGTAGGGGTAGAAACAATTAAGTTATAGGGTAAAACATCTACTTTCAAATTTAATCTACTCACCACATCATGAGAAATAAAAGAATGAGTTGCACCCGAATCATACAATACTAATAAAGAATTCTTATAGATGAGACATTCACCTTGGATAAGATTAGCAGCATTTGCAGCTTCAATTCCACTCATCGTGAACACTCTTCCTGGCATATTAGGACGATTAGCATTCCCTGAATTAGCCGCTCACTTAGGCTCTCGACAATCTCTCGCAATGTGACCAGGCTTATCACAGTTGAAACAATTCACACTCCTTGATGGACATATCGGACCAAAATGATTCCGACCACACTTGTTGCAATGAGGAGGTACACTCCCTGATCTAGCTCCATCGAAATTGCTGCGATCACCATGATCCATGCGATTCCCTCCAGAATTGCTACCTCCACGGGTTCCACCGCGATTACCGTTGCCTCCGAAGCCTCCACCTTGTCCGCTTCCTCCAAAACGTAGGTCTCTCCTTCCACCAGAATATGGGTGCGGAGCCCTATACCTTCCACCAGCATCTCTGTGAAAAGGAAAATTACGAACCGGTCCATGGGATGAAGAAGGGTTCACAGCCGTTCCCCTCGCTTTCAGACCTCCTTCGTACATACGACAGCGGTTCACTAGACTAGCAAAATCATCTATCTCTAAATGAGAAAAAGCTAACTTAATCTCAGGCTTAAGACCATCCCTAAACTTAGCACACTTCGATCGCTCATTCTCTCCTCCAGCATATTGAGGTACATACTTGACTAACTCCTCAAATTTCAAAGCATACTCATCGATCGACAAATTCCCTTGAGTAAGCCTAAAAAATTCCATCTCCTTCTCAGTTCTCAGATACAACGGGAAATACTTCTCAAGAAATCTCTGCTTAAAAGCTTCCCAGATCATTACTTCTCCCAGATTTACCATCACCTGCTTAGTAACTCGCCACCATGCTGCAGCCTCCCTTGTTAACATATACCCAGCATAAGCCAATTTCTGCTCATCATTACACTGAACCATACCCCCGAAAATACGCTCTAAATCCTCGATCCACTCTACGGCCGCATCTGGAGCAAAGCCTTCCGCAAATTCCTTCGGATTTCAACGACAAAACTCATCCAATCCCTTATAGCCTTGGGCTTCCATATTTTGAGCTTGCTGCTGAGTGTTGAAATTCTGTTGCGCCTGACGATGCAACGCTTGGAGATTATCGTTGACTCCCGTCATCATGGCTGCCATCCGAGTCATGAAGTCTGCCGCATCCGAGTGATCAGCATCCTCTCTTGGGTTTCGCGAACTTGATCCAGAAGGTCTTCCACGCGTACAACTCATCTTAAAATAAACCAGATAGAGAATTCAACACACAATAACACATAATCCTAGACTCTAGACACACAGAGTACACAGAGTAGACACGCAAGACTGGGCTTAAGGCCACTGAGGATTAACATTGCTCTAATACCAACTCTGTAACAGCCCGATTTTCGCTTCCGAAAACTTAACGGAATCATGATTACTTTCTTACAAAAATGAGGCCATTTTTTTTTAAAAAGACATGAGTTCATGAATAACCAACACCACCCTTTCGAAAATCGAGTTGTCACTTTCGAAACCTTTCACCCTAAATCCACATCATTATGAAAACATGGAACTTGCTTGCATTGATAAAAACATAAGTCACACATACTAAAGATACACTCCAAAGTTTTTCCAAAAGAAGTGAACTGAAGTCAAAATATTACAAACCGAAATAAAAGATAGCTGATTACATCATTAGTTCATTACAAGATAATCCTCGACTGAAACTCAGATCCTAGACACAAGACGTCCTCTAGACACAGATTGCAAGACGTCACTCATCAGCAGAAATAGCCTCCGTCTCCATATCCTCGCTTGGATCCGTCTCCGCTGCGTGATCGGGATCGCTAGCACTCTCCTCTTCCATAGGTTCAGGAACCACCGCTGCCAAGGGTGCAGGATCACCATTTAGCACATGGTGTTCCCGTGGTCCACCGACTTGATAATCTCGCAGAGTGACTTGCCCAACATGCACGTCCATGCCTGCTCCCCGTAGAATGTGCCTCGGATCGTCGATCTCCAAACGAGTATCTCCTCTCCAGATCCATCCATCAGGTACCACCTCCCATGCACCTCCCTGAAGAGGCCACATGTGGTACGCCATCTACCCGTTGCAATACCGGCAAATGCCAATACGACAACCAGGTAGGAGAGAGTCAGCGCGCCATACGTAACAGGTTGACCGCAAGGTCGCAGAATAGACACGATAGAGAGACGAACAGTACCAAGGATACTCGACGACTATATATGTACAGCACAAGACACGAGAACCAGAATACAACGAGTACTTGAAGGATAAAACGCTTTTCCCACATCAGACTCAATATCATAAATAAAGGTATAAAATAAACCACACATAAAAAGCAATACTCGCCAACCATTACCACAATATATCACAACATAACATCATCATAATTTGCCCATCTTTTCAAATATTCAGCATCTCTTTATTCTTTTGTTATTAAGTTTTATCGTACTTAACTCACTCAATGAGGTAGGGGAATCACCATCACTGAGGAACGCGCACTCTACATCTCCTCGGTCTCCATCCACCTAGTCGGAAGCCAACAGGAGTACAGGACCTTTACCACGCGGGCACGACAGCTGTCTCAACAAATGGCTCCAAGCCAGGAGGTCTCAGCCTCAAAACATATCATATAATCAAGGCTCACTGTCCACGCAGTGGCAAAACACATTGCCCCGTTCCAGTCCCTCTCAACTGTTGTAGACTTGCATTCAAGGGGGTGACAATATCATTTCTAGTTAGCTATGCGGTACTTACCACGGCATTAGACCCAGTCCCCACCACGTTAGTGCGCCACTTATGGGATTCGTCCCGCCTAGAAATGTACTCGAGGCTTCTTGACGAGTCACCGTCATTGCCCTCCCCTCATGCAATCTCCACCTGAGTACCCGCAGATACCCATAGTATCTTCCTCTCCACTACTTCACACTCTCATATCTCACCGCGAATATTAATGTCTTTTAATATTCTTTAAAGTCTTTTAGTTAACCTATAGTCGGCTTGCCCTTAGTCCATCCCTTCGACAAGACCCGACCACTAGAGCATCTTTTTCCCCATTTTCACACATACATTCACATTCCAAGCCCCTCGGGCAACCATCTCACCTCATCTCTTTCTCATAAATTCACATTGCTCTTTGCACTATCACTTCCAGCACAACATATTCTCTAACACGATCTCAGCTTCACAAGCACCATGTCCTTATTCAACACATTGACATTTCATCACATTTCTCATACCGCATCACATACCATTCCTTCACTCATCCTCGTACGTTCATCCTTTCATTATCATTCATGAATAACTTAAACTTATCAAACGGGAAAATCACCATCTCATCACAGAGTAATAAGGAACTGACTTAAGATAATAAATAACGTGCACAAGAACGTAACGTAAATAAACATTACATAAACACATTGCGCCACCATCCGGCAACAATGTTACGGGCTCACCGCAATCTCACTCACCTCTTATTCCAGCAAGAGAAATACTTTGCCCTTGAAGGTCTCTAACTTCTCTTTGAGGATTGTCACCACCGTCCACTGAATAACCTCAAATAAATAAATACACTTTTATTAACAATTATTTCAATTAGAAATAACCACTTGACTCTCAAATCAAAACCCTTTACTTTCTTTATTCTTTATTAAAATATTGATATTTATCGAAACAACTCTCAATCTTTTCTATTGCTTAAAGCCATTTGAAAATCATTTGAAAACTCATATTAGGATAAATAAAACAATAGTTTATGTGGCTGTATGGGAAAGTCCAGCCACTCATTCCTAGTTGGAAAACCTTGAAAATCCACCATTTTTCACTCCAAATTTTCATAAATCAATAACACTTGAAATCCATGTCTTTTCACAACTCAAAAACATTTTTAAACTTGAAATACATGGAATTAAAATCTTGGACAGCAAGGAACAAAAGAAATTAAATCATGAAATCGCTTTAAGAAAATAATCAAATTCATTTACTCATTTCCTTTATCAAACCGAATGGAATCAAAAACAAAACAACACAATCCAAACAAATTTTTCTTAAAACAAAGTCATGAAACATAATCATTTCAAAGAGACAAATACATGCAAAAGAACCTAGCCTCTTCAACCTAATATAGGCCGAATCATCGCTAGTTGAAAACAAAATCATGGATGCACTTTTCTTCATGCAAAAATCTTGAAAATTTTAAATAAAAAACATGCACATGTAAAACACATAGATTTAGAAAATACCACTTCTTTTTCTTCCTCAAAACCGTGACTTACTTGTGTCACTTCAAACACATTTTTATTTTCATTTTCCTTTGCATGCACTTTTAAAATCATGGGAATCAAAAAGAAATTACATACAAGGAACATTTTCATGAAAAGTCATTAAGCTTCTTTGTTTTCAAAGCTTGACCGAATGGTACTTTAACAAAATCAAGAGGAAAACTTAAATCCTTGACTTTAAAATACACATGAATTAGATCAAAACATAAATCATTTGGAAAAGAATTGTTTTCCTTGGTTTCTCATCAAAACCGTGACATGCAAGTCATGGAGTAAAACCTTTTGAGCAAAAGAATCTCATACAAAACTTAGAAATCAAAACCATGGAAAATCAAGGTAAGAATCAAATCCTTTTCAAAGCCAAAACAAAGATCAAAGTCCTTTTGAAAATAAAACCAAGATCAAAACTTTAGAAAATTTCAAAGTGAAAGCCAAAGTATGAAAACCACATAGATCCTCTTCAAATAGCATCAAGTTATCATGCATGAACTTAGAATGAAATGAAAGTCATCACAACCTAATTTTCTAAGCAAGACTGAATAGGAATGTCCATGGGTTAGGGTTCTACAAGCTTATGATGTTCATGGAACTTAAGATCAAGGCTTTACAAGTGCTTACAAACATAGATCTTCAAAGAAATTGAACATGCAACAACAAAGAACTTTACAAGACTTAGAAAATTAAAAACCACTTAGAACAACCTAGGACCTTCGAATAAACTAGAGAAATAGAAAGGATCTTCAACCTCTTCACTTAATCTCCAAGAATCCTAAGACTTTTGAGCTTGGTCTTCCTCTTCCTCTTCTCCTTGGTGCTCACGGGTTCTCCCTCTCTCTCTAATTTTCTAGTTCTTTTCTAAGAGCTTGATGTCTCCCTTAGAAAATGTGTTTAGTTTTGGAAGTGAATTGTGAGGCAAATGGGTGGGTGTACTACGGTTTTGGGGTTATAAGGAGCAACAAAGCATTTCCCTTCTTGCCCTTAAAGAAGTTCGGCCAAGTGTGTTGCTAGGAAGGGTAATTTTGGCATCATCAAGGCTTGCATGGCTCAAGCCAAGCCATTGGACAAATAGAGAAGAATTAGGGCTAATCTCACTTCCT
The DNA here is from genome assembly GCA_037953625.1 of Crotalaria pallida. Taxonomy (NCBI): domain Eukaryota; kingdom Viridiplantae; phylum Streptophyta; class Magnoliopsida; order Fabales; family Fabaceae; genus Crotalaria; species Crotalaria pallida. Next base: position 138,340,259 of record CM075650.1, on the reverse strand, counting down.
ATTGGTTGGTCAAACTACCAACTAAGCTTTACACTAATTAAACCTAGGTGCTAATGAGTTACTAGCTTAGGGTGCAAGAAAGTCAACAAGATTGCATGATGCATGCCACACACACACACCACACGGCGACACCTACACACAAATGCACCATAATTCATTTTTATTTTCTTTTTCACAAAACCACATTTTCTTTAAAAATATAAAGTATAAAAGGCTTAAGATATTTAACCCAAAAATGCCAAAAATCCGAAATTCATAAAGTTGGTCTCAAAATAAAATCATTTGCTTAAAAATCCAAAATCATTTGAAATCACCAACATAAATTTAATTCAAGAAATACTCTTTTCAAAATACCCTTTGAAAACAATTTCTCAAATCGATTACTTTACCAATTAAAACAAATGTGAGGTATTCAGACGGGGTGTTACATCATCAACATAAATTTGAACTAAAAGAATGTACTTTCCTTTCTTTTTAATAAAAAGTGTGTTATCAACCTTCCCTCTTTCAAAATTATTCTCCAATAAAAATTTGCTAAGACTGTCGTACCATGCTCTAGGAGCTTGTTTCAAACCGTACAAAGCCTTTTTCAATTTAAAAACATAATCTGTGTGTTCATAAATTTCAAAGCCAGGAGGTTGACACACATAAACTTCTTCATTTATAAAACCATTAAGAAAGGCACTCTTTACGTCCATTTGATATAATTTAAAGTCTAAAATGCATGCAAAAGCTAAAAGCAGTCTAATGGCTTCCAACCTAGCAACAGGGGCAAATGTTTCCTCATAATCTATCCCCTCTTCCTGGTTGTAACCTTGTGCAACTAGCCTAGATTTGTTTCGAACAATTAAACCAGCCTCATCAAGTTTATTTTTATAAATCCACTTAGTTCCAATAATCGGATGAGACTCAGGCCTAGGAACAAGTTCCCACACCTGATTTCTTTCGAACTGGTTTAATTCCTCTTGCATTGCCAAAAGCCAATGCTCATCAAGCATAGCCTCAGAATAATTCTTTGGCTCTACTTGAGAAACAAATGCAAAGAAGTTACACAGATTGCTAATAGAATTGCGAGTACTTACACCTTTTGAGATATCACCGATGATCTGATCAATGGGATGGTGCCTAGATTTTCTCCATTCCTTAGGCAAATCAGCGTTGAGTTCCAAGGATTGTTCTTGATTTTTCTCCTCAACAGATTCGACTGATTTTTCCTTGCTTTCGGAATGCTCCTTTCCTTTAGCATTTGGCTCCTCATCCTCATCAATGAACAAATCTCATTAACAGATATCTTTCCCAACTTTCTGGGATCTGATTCGTCAAATGATACATGAATATATTCTTCAATAGTATTACGAGATTTATTGTAAATCCTATATGCTTTGCTCGAAACAGAATATCCAAGGAAAATGCCCTCATCAGCTCTAGCCTTAAAACTTCCTAGATTTTCTCTACCATTATTATGCACATAACATTTACATCCAGAAACACGAAAATGGGAAATATTTGGTTTTCTCCCCTTGTACAGCTCATAGGGGGTTTTCTTTAAAATAGGCCTAATTAAAACACGGTTCATAACATAACAAGCTGTACTAACTGCATCGGCCCAAAAGTATGCAGGCAAATTCATGTCATTAAGCATTGTTCTTGAAAGCTCTTTTAATGAACGATTTTTCCTCTCCACAACCCCATTTTGCTCAGGAGTTCTTGGAGCGGAAAAATAATGCTTAATTCCATGTTTTTCGCAAAACTTTTCAAAAAGATGATTTTCAAATTCTCCACCATGATTAGTTTTAATGGATGCAATGCTCAAATGCAATTGGTTTTGAATAATCTTGGCTAGTTTTTTAAATTCATGAAATGCATCATTTTTATGAGTAATAAACAGTGTCCATGTATACCTAGAATAGTCATCCACCACAACTAAACAATAATAGTTGCCACCAAAGCTTTTCGTTTGACAAGGTCCAAAAAGATCCGTATGTAAAAGTTCCAAGGGCCTTTGAGAAGAAACAAGGTTTTTAGAAGGAAAAGATGCCCTTGTGAGTTTTGATTTAGAACAAGGATCACATTTTTCAGAAAAATAAAAATTTTGCTTTGGCAGTCCAACTACTAAGTTTTTAGAAGAAATTTTATTTAAATGAGTCATATGGATGTGACCTATTCTACGATACCATAGCCACGATTCATCCTCTTTAGATAATAAACATTTTGCATCATTTGAGGGAATTGAATCAAAATCAATAACATAAACATTGTTTACCCTGCGAGCAATTAGCTTAATAAGATTATCAATTTTTCCCTCGATAATACATCTATCAGAATCAAATATAACCCTATTGCCCTTATCACACAATTGACTAATACTTGGCAAATTGTGTTTCAGGCCCTCAACATGTAAAACATTTTCAATGCAAGGGTTAGGAGGTGTACCAATTTTACCGACTCCGAGAATCTTTCCTTGATTGTTATCTCCGAAGGTCACATGTCCTTGGTCCTTAGGCACGAGTTGCGAAAATTTAGATTTATCTCCAGTCATATGTTTTGAGCATCCGCTGTCCAAGTACCACCACGACTTCTTTCCTTCCGGAGTAACCTACAAGCAAAGAATTCAAGGTTTCTTTTTAGGTACCCATATCTTTTTGGGTCCTTGAGCATTAGTATAACCATAGTTTAAATCATGCCACCTTCTAGTTTCATTGTTCGGTTTAACGAACTTCACTTTTCGGTGTATGCATTCATGTGCACCATGGCCCTTTTTACCACAAATATGACAAATAATAAGAGGTTTCTTATGATTACTAGCAGGGACAAAAATGGTACTTAATTTCTTTTGATGCCTACCGGGTTGATATCCTAAACCCGCTCTATTAAAGAAACATTTTTGTCTTCCTAACATTAAATTTAGAGTATTTCTACCTTTTTGTAAATTTAGCAAGGGTTTATTTTAAATCTTCAACTTCTTTAACCAAGTCCTTGCAGAATTTACAAGAAGAAGAACTAGCTTTAAATTTAATGTTATTACTCAATGTGTTTGAAGAATTTTTCAAAGCCAAATTCATCTCCTTATTTTGATTTTTCAAAAAATCATTTTCTTTACTAAGTTCTTTATTCTTTTCTAAAAGAGAAGCTGAATTTTTCTTTTCTAGAGAAACCAATAAGGATAACCTCATCGATTCCTCATGCAATTCTTCAAATGCTTCTTGTAATTCATCATAAGAAAAGTTAAGTTCAGTGGTTACCTCATCTCCGTGAGCCATTAAGCATATGTTGGCAGTCTCCTCTTGTTCGTCTGAATCTTCATCCGAACTTCCTTCATTGTCTAGCCATGCCAAGTATGCTTGCTTCGCCTTCTTTGAATTCGAGTTGCCTTTTTCTGAATTTTCTTTCTTTTTCAACCGATAGCAGTCTGCTCTGATGTAACCAGGCTTGCCACACTCATGACATGTAATGGTTGAGCCTCCACTCTTGGTGTTGTCTCTTCTGTTGAAATTTTTCTTTCTCAGAAATTTCCCGAACTTTTTCACCAATAGACCCATGTGTTCATCATTCAATAACTCTTTGTCCGAGTCACTTTCAGCTACAGGTGCTTCAGCCTTGAATGCCAAACTTATAACTTTCTTGTTCTCTTCTTCATGCTGAGCCAACCTTTTTAGTTCACTTTCATGTTCTTGTAACTTCCCAAAGAGAGTTGCCAGCGTCATAGTTGAAAGATTTCTTGATTCAACAATCGCCGTCACTTTGGGTTGCCAATCTCTTCCCAAACACCTTAGGACTTTGTTGATGAGATCCTCATTGGTGAATTTCTTCCCCAATGTCGTCAGTTGATTTACAATCATTGTGAAGCATTTTTGGATCTCTTAAATCGATTCTCCATCTTTCATTCTGAATAATTCATATTCACCAGTCAGCGTGTTGATTCTCGATCTCTTTACTTCAGTTGTACCTTTATGCGTGACTTCCAGTGTATCCCACATCTGTTGTGCTGTCTCGAATGTTGATATCCTGAAAAACTCATCATGGCTCAAAGCAGATGTTATAATATATTTCGCTTTCAAGTCGTACTGGACTCTACGTTCCTCCTCCTCCGTCCATTCAGCCATAGGCTTATCGACGGTGTTACCATTAACCACATAGGTAGGAACATAGGGACCATTTACAACAGCATCCCAAACTTTTAATCCAACTCCTTGAATAAAAATTTTCATACGGGCTTTCCAATACGCGTACCCTACCCTATCAAACATGGGAGGACGGTTAATAGAACTCCTTTCACCTCCAAACAAAGAGTTTGAAACCATACTCTTGAGACGGTTAAGTCTTAACACAAGAGACTAGCTCTGATGCCAATTGTTGGTTTTGGCCTCAAAATCTCGAGAAGGGGGGTGAATCGAGTTTTATTAATGTATTGTAAAAACCGTGACAAATTAAAAATTGATTTGAGATGGAGATATTAAACTTTCGAAACGGATCGCGAAAACGATATAAAAAATAATAAACGAGTAGCGCGGAAACGTAAAAATTGAAATATGCGGAAATTAAAAGAGATAGGGATAGAAAAGCTTGCACCGGTGAATTTTATACTGGTTCAGCCTTCCCGTCGAAAGGCCTAGTCCAGTCCCCAAGCGACCTGCCTGAGAGTTCTTATACCAAGCGATAGAGCGGCACCCTATTACAACCAAGAGCACCCCGCACACTACTAGGAACCTCCGTTCGCTAGGGGCCTCAATCACACAGCAGGGTTCCTCGCCCTACGACGTATCACACGTCCACTAAGGGATTCTCTCCCTAACCACTAAGGTTTAGAACAAATACAATGAGAGTGATTACAATAGCTTTTTGTGTTCTCAAAACACGGATACAACAATATGCTCTATGATAGTGAAGTAGTGTTTCTCTTTAGAAGCACTACAAGAAAACCTGTTTATTGCAACGACCATTCGCAACGACAAAAAAAAGTCGTTGCAAAAGAGACTTTAACGCAACGACAAATAACCTGTTTATTGCAACGACCATTCGCAACGACAAAAAAAAGTCGTTGCAAAAAAGACTTCAACGCAACGACAAATAAAAAAATAAAAAAAACTGTTATTTCCTATTATACCCCTCTCCCAATTCTAAATTATAACTACTTAAAAATAAAAATAACTGTGTTGTAACTTCCTATTAAAAAAATAAAAAAATAAATAATAGTTATAGAAAAATTGCCTTTGTAATAAATATTTGTTATCATTTGTCTAAAACCTCTCCTTTGCTCCACTCCTTTTTTTTTCTTTGTCACTCTTTTTTGTCAGTACTCTATTTATCAATTCAATCTTCCTCCCTCCTTTATTATTTATTTATTTATTTTAATTTTAATATAGTAGTGTTGTTTGTTTGTTTGGTGACAGATATTGGATGCGTATTTCGTAGTTCTTCCATTGCAGGACGAAGGGGCCATTTCAAATTTGGTAATGTTTCCATTAATTCCTTTTATTTATTTCTAAATTTGTATCAAAAAATAGTATGTGTAACATATTAAAAAAAATGATAACTTGCAGATTTTTGAGGCGCCACTTCTATGGTATAATTACTCTTGCATCCAATATGTGAACTATTATTACCTTCATGGTTTTTTAACAAATTGATCGTAGATCTAAGAAGAGATTTCATGTGAAAGAATGCATTGCATTTTGTCTGCCTTATTAATTTATGTTGCAATTTTTTTTATTCTTTGAGCTTTGAATTTTGATAATCAAGTATGTGTAGATATCCTTTGATCATATCTTAGTTCTATAATATATATGATTAAGGACTTGAAAGTCTGACTGTTTGGTTCTCCTTAAATGTGTGTAGATATTCTTTTACGATGGTACTAATTTGTTGCTTTGGTCCTATCAATACAGTAGTATAGAATGATTGATTGATCTTCTGACTATTTTTTTAATTGCTAGAAACCACATGTCAATTAAGAATGCAACCAAAAAAATACTCACATGCATATTTTCATCTTTAACATAAAATATGATGATAAAAAATAGAAAGAGAGAAAAAGAATAAAAAGAAAAAAAAATTGTCATCTTAGTCACAGTCACAGCGACTCAACACACAGTATTATGTAATTCATGAACATCATTCCTTAATTAAAGAGGTTAGAAAGATGCGCACCGCATGCTTCACTTATTTCATTTTTTTATTACTTATATGCTTTATTCCCTTTTTATCTGTGAAGTTAATTAATAATAATAGAAATATAACCCCCACTTAATTTGGAATTAGGAATGTCATTTTTATCTTTTTTGTTAACAATTACTTAAAATGGTCAATTAATTAAATTGTTTAATATATTTGAAGACGCAATAAAAAGTTAGATACAATTAAATCTGACATTCAGATTATGATACATTCCCAGTGATTTTTTCCCTTTGTAATGGATAATAGTATAGTACCAATTCCCTTTGCCATGTGATTAAGATATTGAAGCCAGAGTTGTTATGTGGACATTCCTTCAACTTGGTAAGTAGTAAAAATAGTTCATTTGATTCATTTCAATTTTTGTTCTTTTCTGACTTAAATTTGATATAAATTTTATATCTCTTAAGCCAATCATTTTATTAGAGACTGGTGAGTCTATTCAAGTTTTGCACTATGACCATGGTCAAAAGTATGGAAAAAAAGCTATTGTATAAAGTTTCAAACACGTTTCTCTTTGCACTCTTTATAGCGCACTTTAGGTTAAAAAATAACCAAAAGTAAACCCTTTTTTTTAACATCTTTAACATATAATATGACATTTATAATTACTAATTATGCAATATATCATTATACTATAAACAACTCTTTACGACAAAAACACAACAATGTGAATGCGGGGCGACAGGCACGAGAGTTTATTTGTTGAGTAGTTATATTTTAATAATTAGTAACAAGTCAATCTTAAAACTATGTTTGCTTAACTAACAAAGTTTGTCTACATTTTTTATGACCAAAGTACCCTTACTAATTACTATTATTGACTTCTTACTCTTTGTTATTTTCAAGTTTTGACAAAAAAAAGGTTTAAATGGATATTCACCTTATTTTTAAACTACCAAAAGCAGTTACATAAATTCAAATAATAAAAAAGAGCAGTTACTTTCCAAAAAGAAGTTACCATGTATAACTATGTCTCAACAAGAAAAACATGGTTTATGCATACTCAAAGTGTGCTGCTACTTTGAATAGTTAAAGTGGTCTCTGCATACTCAAAAAGAAGTTCTTGAAAAACATGGTTCCCTTCATTGATAAAGTGTGCCCATTACTCCACAAAACATGTGTTTTTTCTTCATAAGATGATACAACAATGATAAGAATAGGTGTATGTAGCATTGGCTTCTATGTGTACATTTTGAAACTCTAATATTGAAACTGAAACTTGGTTTTTAATAGACTCCAACAATTTAATATTTGTGACCCATATATTGATTTCTACAATAATAATAATAATAATAGAAAAACAAGGGGTGAAAGAGTTAAAAAAAATTAAAATAACAAAATAACAATGCATTAATAATTCCATTGAAATTATGTGCTTCCATATTGTAGAACTTCACAAGTAAGAATGAACACAGTTAATAAATTCTATTTATACGAAATTGAACATCTTTAACATATAATGACATTCATAATTACCAATTTTGCAATATACTATTTTACTATAAACAACTCTTTACAACAAAAACATAACAATGAGAATATAGATCGAAGTGCCTATACTACTTCATGCATCTAGACAAAATTGTTAAATTTAAAGGAAATTAAATCGGTGAAAAACAAAATAACCATGCATTTTTAACTATGTTGAAATTTATGAATCCATATTATGAAGCATGACAAATAAAAAATGAACATTTTTAATATATAAATTACATTGATAAAGACCTATTTTTAATACATAATTCTACTATAAACAATTCTTTGCGACAAAAACACGACAATGGGAATGCGGGGCGATAGACACGTCGACACGCTAGTAATAATAAAAAAAAACCTGAGCTAGCTATGTGCTAGTGATTCTAAGTGCTAACAGCTAATAAAAACAAGAAAAAAGAGAGTTAAATAACAAAAGAAAGAAGAAATAGAAAAGGGAAAGGGAAAGGCACTTCTTCATCCATTCTCATCGAGTTTCATTCTCACTTCTCACTGTCTAACTCTTTTTCACCACAAACCCTAGACGGTACGAAAGTGACGACAACAACAACAACGGTGGAACCCAGTCATTAACGGCGGAACCGTTGGCGTCACTCGCTTCTCATCACTCGTTCACGGCGGTGACGTCGATAGTGAACTCCCTCCTCCCTCGTTCACGATAGTCGTGACACTCACCCCAGCCAGCCAGCCATTCACTTAGATTGCGAATGCCAACAGGGAGCTCCTCTTCACCCACTCGTGACCAGCCGGGACAAATTACAAAAGCTTGGTTCTGTAAGTATAATTTTAATTCTAGTTATTCGTGTTCTTTGTTCTTTCTCACACTTAAATATGATTCCCTTACAAAATCTTTTTTTTTTTTGTGAATTGGGGTCCTGGGTTTCTGATTTGGGGTATTTTGGATGCTATTGAGTATTGATGATGGGTATTGGGGTTTTGTTGGTGCTATCTACATGGGTTTTGGGTTTTTTTTTTCTGATTAAGTGAATTGGGGTCCTGGTTTTGGGTTTCTAATTTTATGTGTTAAATTTTTGTTAATTTGCACTGGATAATCGTTGGAATCAAAACTGAGATAGATGCAAGAACTCACTTTTAGATGCAAGAACTGAGATAATCCTTTGAAATGCACTATTATTTCCAAAGCAGTGTACCCAGCTATTGGGGACAACATTTTATTTTGAGTTCCTTATTTGCTATTTAGTCTAAAACAATTTCATTTAAGTAAAAAATATTAGAGTAGTAAAAGAGTAGAATGTTACAGTGCTACTAAATTGGATTGATGACTAATTAACAGAATTAAGAAGAAAATAAGAATATAAATGAGATGAAAATGCTGCACTTGATACATGGTAATAGTAAGAAATTAAAGTTACTAACCCAACTCTTAGTATGTAGAGCAAATTATCCCATTTTCTAGATCCTGGTTGTTGTGTCCTCAAGGCTAAGGAATACTTCATACCCTCATTTTCAAAGATCCGTATAGGAAGCAACAAAATTATGCAGTAAAATTGTTCCTTTTGCTACACTTCTGATGCAAGAGCAATTACATAGATGAACAAACAAGGAGTAATTAAGGCAGTCACACTGTTTTGTTCAGTTTTGGAACCAATCCTCCACCTCAGCATGATCACATTCCTTGCTGCCCAAGTTAGAACAAATAGCCTCTGACCGTATAAACCAAAATAGGCTAACCTTTAGCATCCAAACCATCACAATAATTGCTACAAACCAGTAACAGTGCAATATTCCCAAATAGCATGATATCAGCTCTTATGTTTCTCTTCCCACACAATTCAGTAGAAATAAGTGATGTGCTTGCAATAGAACATTATTACAGGAATAGAAATTTAAGTGAAGAATAAGAGATTAGAGGAGAAGCAGGATTCTGATGAGATGAGAAAGAGAAAAAAGAGAGGAACCATTTGGGTATTCATTCTACAATACCATATTCATGCTTCTTTTGCCATTTATCCCCTTATCTGGACCCCAAGGCCACGTGGCACTAAACTTTGTTTTACCCCATTCTGAAGTCCACTGTAAGTTCATTACATAGAACTCTTTTAGTTGTCAACCCCCTTGAAATTAAAGGGGTTCATAGATCAGCACTTTTTGCTGTAAAAGAGTAGAACTCTTTTAGTTAGAAGTAGTTCAGTTTATGAAATTCTGCTTTCATTGCATCAAGCTAGATGCCAAGTTTTATAATTTGGAAGTGCTTGAAATTCTGCTCTCATTGCACCAAGCTAAGGTGCAGACTCCAGTGCCTGTTTCATTGAAATAGGTTCACTGTGAGATAACAAAACCTGAGCATATTTAGACTGGAATAAAACAAATATGGGACTGATTTGCATAGAATGAACTGATCTGGAAGGTATGACAGCCTCTGAAACAGAAGGAGATGAAGCTGCAGTAGACATAGTAGGATGAGAAGGTGATAAGGAAACACTATGAGAGGGACAACCAGAATCCTGAGAAAAGAAAAGTTAGACAGCTTTTATGTCACACTGAAACTGAACTTTAACAAACTGTATGAATTGTTTCATGTGAGTTTGTGCCTCAGATTTGGTCTTAAGAAGTTATAGCCATGTAAAATTAGAACAAGCATCAACTATAGACAAATAATAGGAAAATCATAAATTCAAGAGGGGTTGATAATTAAAAGAGTTATACTCTTTTACTACTCTAATAAAAATGAAAAAGATAACTATCCTAGTAATTAGTATTGCAAGTTACCCTAGTTGTTTTTTTTATTCAAGCTAATTACAGAAACCAAAACCATAATACTTTTTTTTATAAGCTTAAACCATAATACTAAGTGTTGAAAAAATTAATATTTTGATTGAGGATAGCATGTCTTTGGTCAGTTCTTGACAACATCAACATTAGTTCTTGAATATTACCACTGAGGACAGAAGCTTACAACAGCTTATTAGTTCTCTTCACTCTCAACTTCTTATTTATTAGCTTTAATTTAACTTGTGTGGAATAGCATATTAACTTGGCAGTGGGGCATATGAAATTATACAAATACTTATATGTAATAGAGCTATTATATTTTTTGGCATATATCTTACTCTCCTTATAAATTAGTGTTCTTTTCCTGATTATCATATCTTTTGTTGTTCTGCTGATGTATTCCTTGCAGTTTTTTTGTTGCTGGTTTGCTGGAACTGTCGTTTTTTATTTGTTGTTTTTCTATGAAATTGTTTTATACCTCTGCTTACTTGCAGCAGGCCATCGGGTTGTGTACTTGAGGCATTGCATGTGGATACTGCTTCCGGTGTATCTATTGATAATGATAAAGATAAGAGCACTATAGTGTGGAAGTCATCATTATTAAGGTATCCAAGCACTTAAAAAAGTGCAGTCCATACTTTATCCCATAAAAAAGTGTATATGTACTACAATTTATATATGTGAATTTTATGGTAATATCCTTGTGTGCTCTCTGTATTATTGGGCATTAATTTGGTATCAAGATTCATTTCATATCATCCAATTCTAAATAATACTACTTGTTAGGCTTGCATACCATTGAAAATTTCATTATTATTCATTATTACTTTAATTAGTCCTTTTTTTATGTACGATAAAAGGGTATTGCTTTCATTTATTAACTTAGTGACAAGTACAAGATGGTGGGAAGGGGAGCTTCCAAAAATTTGAGCAATCGATATACAGATAATCATTTCACAAAGGATTAAGGTACATATTAAAACTTTATCTTTGTTCGATTTTTTTTATCAGTTGGTTTCTTTAATTAAGTATTAATACTTTTGTTGATAGGCACAAGAATTGGAAATGTAAGAAATGAACCTAACATGATTCAGAATTGTGTGGGTTCCTCTAAATTCATTCATTAGAATCTTAGATCTCCAACACCTGATGCTCAACATGATATAGGTAATCTGGTTCCTCTTGGAAGCGACTCTAGTTTATATTAATATTACTAGTTTGACATAATAAATATAGCAGGTAATTCTAATAATGTCATGTGAAATTGTGTAGGTTCCTCAAAATTGGTTCAAAACAATTTACTAGTTTGTTATTTTTGTTATGAATCAAAAGATTGAATTTGTCTCTATTTATATTGATATATTTGTTTTAAAAGAATTCTGAATGAGGTTATATTTGTTAGGCACTTGTATTGTTGATGAGAATATTAATGATGTCAATGACTTTGATGAATAAACTTGTCATTATATAACTTTTTGCAATAGAAAATTTGGATCACCAGGAACAAAAGCTATTTTTGATAAAGAGAGGGTATGCATCTCAAGCATGGTAGAAAGGATCAGGATTTACTTTATTATGCAAACTGGATGTTAAACTGTTGGGATTGCTTTAAACAAGTGTAATGGCCATACACATAGGAGTTATCAAGTTTTAGTCAAGGGCTTACAGTTATCTCTGAATTTGAATGTGGGTATTAAGCTGTACTGTATGGGAGGGGGCTATCCTGTAACTGTGTGCTAGCTTCTGTAAACAAAAATGTAGGCCCTGCTAATCTTTTGTATCTGTCTGGTGAACATCTCTGTTCACTTTTCTATTTGCTATTAATAAATTTACTTTGCCTATCAAAAAAAAAAAAAATCAATTAAACATTGCTATATTTTGTTTTGCAGTTACAGGTTGCATTGTATCGATGTTTATGTTTTGAAAGGAGGCTGAAGTTTAATAGGGCATATGTGATAGATATGAAAGGGCTTTTTGCAGATGTATTAAACTTATTTTCTCTTTTTTTTTTATATTTCTTTTATGGAGAATTGTAATTTCTTGTTTTATATGGGATGATTGCTTTTGGATGTTGGAAACAATTTATGTTTAGTATCAAATGTATGACATTATATATATATATATATATATATATATATATTTGATAATTTTCATGTATTTGCCATTATTTTAGTCTTACAAATTGATAACAAAATTGAGTTAAAAAATATAATTAGTGATTCCAAAAATATCATTGGCAACGACAAAATGTCGTTGCGAATGGCTTGCGAATGATAATAAGTCATTCGCAACGACAATTGTCGTCACCTAAATGGTAAGCCACATCAGCAAAACAGAATCTTTGGCAACGATATTTCTCGTTGCGAATGTCTATTTCTCGTTGCTAATGTTTATAAGACATTCGCAACGACAATTGTCATTACCTAAATAGTAAGCCACGTCAGCAAAACAGAATCTTTGGCAACGACATTTCTCGTTGCCAAATTCATTGGTTTGGCAACAACAAACGTCGTTACCTAAAAGGTAAGCCACGTCACCCAGTTGTTGCAATTTTGGCAACGACAAATGTTTTGCAACGATATATGTCGTTGCAAAAAAGGTGTGAATCGCAACAAAGATTTGTCGTTGCGATAGTTATTTTGTCGTTGCAATACTTTTTCGCTACGCCCTCACAGATGTCGTTGCGAAAAACATTTTTCGCAACGACTTTTCTTCTTTAGCAACGACTTTTGTCGTTGCAATTGGCCGACTTTCTTGTAGTGAAGATTACTCGGCCAATAAAAGTTTTGTTCTTCAAAAGACTATGAACAATGAAGAGCAGAAAACTTGAGAAGATGAAGAAGAGAGAAACGTGTAGAAGAATGAATAAAAAATTAGTTCTGATCGAATGAATGAATAATAATTCAATGTTGGAGTGATTTTGAATTTAAAAAGAAAAACCATTTAGAATCAAAAAGATTTTTAATAAGTAAAACAAAATCAAAACCGAATAAAATAAGATTTGAAATAAGTTTTAAAATCAAAACTAAATCAAAACGATTTACAAAATAAAATAAAGATTTGATTCTTAAAAGCAAAAAGGAAATAATTCAAATTTAAAATCATTTTCGAATTTTATAAAATAAATCAGAATCTTTTATATAAAAACAAATCAGGAAATAATCAAAATGATTCTGATTCGTTTTTCAATAAAACATGAAGTAATCGATTACTTTCTGAAGGTAATCAATTATTCCTTCAAAAATAGAAATTCTTAAATTCATTTGAAAAACATGTAATCGATTAGGCTAATAATAGTTAATCGATTACACCACTCCTATTCATTGTATGATGCAACTCATAATAATCGATTACACTAAGGAGTTAATCGATTACTGAGCCTCTGGTTTGCATATGATGCAACATCATGTAATCGATTACTAAGCCTCTGAAAAATATATGATGCAACAATTATAATCGATTACTTGACTAATGTAATTGATTACTTTCATAAGAAAGTAACTGATTAACAAGATTCAGTTAATCGATTACAACCTCTCTGATTTTTCTATGATGCAACAAAGTTAATCGATTACTTGAGAAGATAATCGATTACTCTCTTTTGCAAACATACAAATATACAGAGTTTTGTAACATCAATTATTTTTACTCCGATTTAAATGCTGAAAAACATTTTTATATGCAGAAACACGTTTTTCTTCTTTCTCCTAAAATGAAAAAACTTATTGGCTTTGTAACTCTTAAGGAAACAAAAACTTCATTACCTTACATTTGAACTAAGGAGAAGGTTTCTATTCTTAAGCTTGCTTGAGTCTTCAATCTTGACACTTGCACTTGTGAGCTTGACCTTGAGTTGGCTTGTTATCATCAAAACACATACTTGAATCAAACTTGAAGTCCATAGAGAGTTTGAAGCATGCCTTCCAACCAGCTTGACTTCCAACATATTTTACAATCTTTTACTCTTCTCGGCTGCATACACCCAGTGCATGTCTTACACCATTTAGGGTCGGATTCCGGAGTGTCCATAACTGCGAGTATCCAGTACCCGTCTTACAGCCGCACATACCCAGTATGCGTCTGACGCGATCAATGCACGCACCCAGTACGCGTCTTCTATGACCAGGAGCACTACCGCCGATTCTTCTATGGAGTTAAGGAGTGTCCATAATTGCGAGTACCCAGTACCCGTCTTACAGCTGCGCCTCTCGGCGTCTTACGCAATCAATGCACGCACCCAGTACGCGTCTTCTATGACCAGGAGCACATCCTACCGATTCCATGCTCGGAACCTTGTGTGAGTCATAACTGCGAGTACCCGGTACCCGTCTTACAGCTGCACATACCCAGTATACGTCTGACGCGATCAATGCACGCACCCATTACGCGTCTTTTATGACCCGACCACACAACCATTTCTCTTTAATTACTCTTTTATCCTTTAAACCATTTCCCTACTCGGCCTCTCTCGGCTCAACCCCTTAGTTATCCCCTTTTTCACTAGTTTCTCTCATTATTTAATTCTTTAACTTATATTTTCTTCCTTCACATCTACCCACATATCTCATACCCATTCTCGGCCTCTCACGCTCGGTCACAGACAGATTCATTTACACAACACAAACAATGAACATCACAACTCATAAACATTGGTACAACACGACAATATGATTAAAAGCACTTAGCAAGTAAACAAATCTTTCAACTCATCTCATGACTACATAACCTTAGTTCACTTACTAGTTTTCCTTACCCTTTTGTCCTTTCTCCCTAATATTACCCTAGGTCTCTTCCCTAATCTAACATCCACTCTTAGCACCCGTTATGCACACACTAGCAACCCAAACCTAAGCAAAGGTAACACTCACTCCTTACCTCAATCCGTGAGAGATAAGAGTTTGAGAGCTTGAGTGTAGTTTCCTTGTTGTTTGACCTCGTGAGCTTAGAACCCCTTGAACCTTTTCCTCCTAGCTGCACACCCAAAACACCGAATGCTCCAAGGACGTCCGACACGGGGGAGGAACGGAAAGAAGAAGGGCTTCCAGTTGGTGGGTCTTGGTGGAGGAGAAATGAAAGAGAGATATGCGTGAGTGAGAAGAGAGTATGTTGGATTTTGGTGTTGGAGTTTCAGAGAAAATGAGAGAGACGAAAGAGAAATAGAATAGAAAGTGTTGTTGTGTTGTTTGTGGGTTTTCTTTTATTCTTTTATGGGCATTATTTGTGTGGCTCTCATTGGAGGCTTCTTTGATAAGCTTAGAATATGTGGACAGGGTTTATTGGCTTCTAAGGGAAGCCACCAACATTGACTTGACAAAAGACATAAAGTGATGGATAGGACATCTGTACGGAAGGCATGAAAACTAAGGAATTAGCAACTCAGTGTGAGCTGTCACGGAGGAGCAAGGAGACTTCGGCTTGACACGGAGAAGCAGTAGCAGTCCGAGTCTCCTCTCGGTCATCAGTGCTACTTGTGGTGGTCGGCTTATCCAGTTCGGCATAATCACTAGACTTCGCGTTCGTTACTTATTTTGCTCGACCGAGATCGGTTCAAGGTCCAGCCTTTACTCATCTGGTCGGTCTAGGCTTCCTATTTCGCTCTCGGCAGTATACAACTTCTACGACTTAATCCTATTCTTAAATAAATTTATACTTAAATCTATTATATTAAATTTTAAATTTCGGGATGTTACATTCCTCTCCCACTTACAGGAATTTCAGTCGGCATTGAACAGCTGCGGATACGACAGCTTCATCTTCTCCTCAAGTTCCCAAGTAGCCTCTTCTACGTCATTCCGATTCCAGATATCTTTGACCAAAGAGATCTCTTTCCCTCTGAGCCGTCTGACCTATTTGTCCTCGATTCTGACTAGAAGAACCTCAAAGGTCATATTGTCTTTTAATGGTAACTCATCCACTGCTATAACATGCGAGGGGTCATGGATGTACTGCCTAAGTTGTGAAACGTGGAATACATCATGGAGTTTAGTCAGGTGCGGAGGTAAAGCAATTCTGTGGGCTACTTGTCCGACCTTCTCCAGTATCTGATATGGTCCGACGAACCGAGGGGTCAACTTTCTCGATTTGATAGCTCGGCCAATACCCGTTACAGGGGACACCCGTAGGAACACATGATCTCCTGCATTGAAATCCAAGGGTTTTCTTCTTTTGTCGGCATAACTTTTCTGTCGGTCTTGAGCTGCTTTCATCTTTCCTTGTATCATTCGAATCTTCTCGGTTGTCTCATGCACAATGTCGGGACCAATCAATAAGTTCTCTCCTATCTGGAACCAGCACAACGACGTTTGGCACTTCCGACCATACAACGCTTCAAAAGGAGCCATTCCGATGCTCGAGTGAAAGCTGTTGTTGTAGGTAAATTCGACAGAAGTGCTTCCCAACTTTCCGACTGTTCGAGTACGCATGTCCTTAGTAAGTCCTCCAGGGTTTGAATGGTGCGCTCGGATTGTCCGTCGGTCTGAGGATGATAAGCAGTGCTGAACCTCAATTTCGTACCCATGGCTTGCTGCAAACTCTGCCAGAATCGGGACAAGAAGCGAGGATCATGGTCCGACACAATGCTGCTCGGAACACCGTGAAGTCTAACAATATCCTTTATGTACAGTTGTGTCAGCTACTCTAGGCTGTACTTCATGCTGATCAGCAGGAAATGGGCACACTTTGTCAGTCGGTCCACCACAACCCAAATGGCTTCATGCCCTAATCTTGTTCTCGGTAGGCCCGACACAAAATCCATCGAGATGCTGTCCCACTTCCATTGCGGAATCTTCAAAGATCTGAGCAATCCTCCCTGTTTCTGGTGCTCAATCTTGGCTTTTTGACAAGTCAAACACCGAGACACATAATCCGCCATGTCGGCCTTCAGCTTTGGCCACCAAAACAACCTCTTCAGATCCTGGTACTGTTGATTGTCTAGCAAGAGTACTAGGTCGACAAGCAATACAGATAGTAAGTGAGTATCGTTCCACCCGGGGATTGAAAATTGTTTCTAATAACTTTTCACAAATTCGTAATTATTAATGCAACTTGTTATTGAATTTCAGAAGGAGAGGGAGAATTTAAAATAAAATAAAATAAAAAGATTGAGGAGATAAGATGTATAGAAAGCAATAGAAAAAGGTTAGGAACGTGGTTTCGTTGTATGATTCACTTATTCAATTATAATTTAGATTTTCCTTCAATTCATGGACAATTCCTCTCAAATAGCAATAGTTAGATCTCTCTAACATTACCCTTATTCTCTAAATACTTAATCCTTGATCTCTCAACAAATTACAATATTAGAAAATATCAAATTCAGCACAAGGGAATTACCAAGTCAATAATCATTTAATCATATCTCTATAACTAAACTGATTATACCATTAATTGCATAGCCTATTCAAAATCCTAACTCTCATTACGAATTAAGAAATCCAAAACATAAATTGATCAGGTTTACGTATTCAATAAAAACTCAATTAACGCATGAATTAAGAACAGGAAAACTCTAAATCATAAATTAAAATAAGTTACACCATACAATTTACACCATGTTCCTAACAAGAGGTTTTAGTTACACATATAGAAATAAAGAAAACAGAAGCAAAGAGAAAACCTCATATCATAGACAATACAGGTTAACTCTCCAAGAGACCTTCAATCCTCACACAGATCTCTCTTGTAGTGATGATCTCCAATCTTCGTGCCTTGCCTCCTTGCTCTCAATAGATGTTACTAACCTCTCTCTTTAATCCTAATTGAATTCTATGATCTCAAAACCTACTGAAAACTATTTACAAATCCTTTATTTAAAGAGTAAAACAAATCCTAAAATAAATCTTAATTAAATCTAGTAGATAAGGTCCATGTTTATCTTCTAATTTCTGACCAAATCTAAGATATGAAGCCAAATTAGACTTCTCTTCTTCTACTTTGTTCAGAATCTGGTCAATTGGGCCTCAACAGGTACGCGCGCCCCAGGCGCACGCGACCTCGCGCCCCAGGCGCGCAGGTATGATAATTTGTGTTTTTCCATACAGGCGCGCGGGGTAGTTCCCGACTCCGTTTTGCTCCGTTCTTTTTCCATTTGCAAGATCTTTTCGTCCTCTTTTTAGGTCCATAAATATTTTATCCATTTAAGCTCCAAAAAGTACCTGAAACACTAACAAACGGATCAAAATGCTCAAAGGACCCTAAACTACTAAAAATAATTAAAATCTACTAAAAAGTCCTAAATTTGCTAGAGAAACAAGCCAAATACATAGTAAAAGGGAGTCTAAATCATGCTCAAATCACTATATATTGGACCTAAATCACTCCCCCAAACTTAGCATTTTGCATGTCCCAGGCAAAAGTAAAATAACCTTCTAAACAAAAGACAAACTCTCTAAATCAACATATATACACCTCATCTAAGACTACGACTCATGACTCCAACACATATTATCACAAGCTATTTACACAATCACTAACTAGTTAACGTAACAATCCCAATCAGAACTCAAAACTAGTGAACACTCTCAACCTCTCAAATGTTTCTCTCAAAAGTGTAGAAGGGTCATATTTTCAATTCACTCAAGTTCAACAATGATAATGTGTTACCATAGGCTTGACCATAGACCAAAATTGCCACTGAAATTATTGAAAGTATGCAAAAATCAAAAGGTCTTTAATTTTGGTTGTAATGAGGCCATGGCTAAAAGTGTCAGGTGGGATAAAAGAAAGAAAGGATAAAACTAAGGCTAACTCGCAAAAAATATTTACAAAAGCAAGTTTCCCTCAAAAACCATGAATGAGCAATGAATACAATAAAGACTCACACACACATCAGGAACATTTTATTCTTCCTTTCTTTTTCAATTTTTTTCTCTTCTATTCTCTTCCTTTACATTTGTTATTTTTTAATTCTCTTTTTATTTCATCTTTGGAAGAGAAATAGAACTCATACACTTTTCACCAATTACTTTCACTTTTTCTTTCTATATTCCTCTCAATTGCTCATTCAAAATTCCCAAGGTACTACAAAGAATATGCAATAAATGCAGGGTACCAAAGAAAAATCATAATGTCTCATAAGGCTCAAAATAGGCAACTAAGGGAAAATTATCAATGCAAAACATCTGAAGGCCACAAAAACACATCCTAAGTGCCTTAATCATCTTAATGCATGCAATCAATTATCAATTTTGAAATGGTCACAGGTCAAGTTCTAGAACAACAATACCAAAGTGAACACACTCATGAAAGAATAGGGGTCTCAAAATTAGAATATTTCAATCAAATTCATACCCCTCAATATAAGGCTCAAAATCTCATAGGGCTAAAGTCAGTTCACTAATCACAAATTCTGAAAGCATTTGTCGAAATAACCCGTTCACGATCATATTTACAGCTCAATCAAATAGAGTCAAAAGTCAATGAGTTTCAGTCCTAAACAAAGTATATACATGCATCATTAGAGAAAAAGTCCTAAGGTTAGAAAAATTACCTACTCTTGCTAGGGACACAAACCAATACCAATATGGGAGAAAAAATTTCAGATCTGAAAAATTTTTATTTTGTATACACTCCCCCAAACTTAGATGTTGGCTTGTCCTCAAGCAAACTAATCTAGCCTACACTACGAAATAAAAATTAAAACTACCTAAGAAAGCTGAACAATATTTTTGTGAGATACAGGTCCTGGGGTGCAATATTGAAAAAAAATTGGGGCTAATGGGGTCCAAATCCTAAAAATACAAATCTAATCCTAAAAAAAATCTATCCCTAAAAAATAGAAAATAAATAAAAACGAAAATAAATAAAAAAAATCTATTCTAAAAATAATCCTAAGAAGATAAATCTAATCCTAAAAAGATAAAACAAAATTTATAAAAAGATATAAAACTAATCTAATCCTAAAAAGATAAAAACAAAATTATAAAAAGATACAAAACTAATCTAATCCTAAAAGATAAGATAAAAAAAAATATCTATCACTAAAAATAAGATAAAAAAAACTTCCTAGAGATAAAGATAAATCTAATCCTAAGAGATAAGATGGTAGAATCAGAATTTGACCCCAAAACTGAACTTTTGCACCCCTTTGGGGAAACTAGAAAAATTCCCCCAAACTGGGTCTTGTAGCAGGGCGCACGAGGTCTGTAACTCAAAATTTTTTATTTTTTTTTAACAACTACCTAAGAATTGAAACCTACACTACTACTTATGTACAAAACAAATCCACCAGGATCCCAAATTCTATGGGTCAAATCCCATGTGATGCAACAATAATGAGTTATGCCCACATCCCATGGGGAAGACCTTGGGTGATCTTTTCTTCCATCATCCATCATGAAGTTGTTAACTCCATTAGTCAGGAAGATTACTTTCTCATGCTTCCCATTGCCTAATAATGACTCAGATTGCTCTAGATATTTTTCATAAAAGTACTTGGGCTGAATATAATAGAAAAATTTTGAATCACCCAAGCATGAACTAGATTTAATAAAATTCTCTATAAAAACAAATTCCTCATGCAAGGGTGGTTCAATTTTTATTACAATCTGAATCACTATTACAACTATTACAACTATAATATACATGAGAAAGTACAAATTACACAAATAATTACAAAAAGTACCGAAAAGAAATTAGAATCGAATTTCAATCCCCGACAACGGCACCAAAAACTTGTTGATTGTCTAGCAAGAGTACTAGGTCGACAAGTAATATATATAGTAAGTGAGTATCGTTCCACTCGGGGATTGCAAATTGTTTCTAATAACTTTTCACCAATTCGTAATTATTAATGCAACTTGTTATTGAATTTCAGAAGGAGAAGGAGAATTTAAAATAAAATAAAATAAAAAGATTGAGGAGATAAGATCTACAGAAAGCAATAGAAAAAGGTTAGGAACGTGGTTTCGTTGTATGATTCACTTATTCAATTATAATTTAGATTTTCCTTTAATTCATGGACAATTCCTCTCAAATAGCAATAGTTAGATCTCTCTAACATTACCCTTATTCTCTAAATACTTAATCCTTGATCTCTCAAAAAATTACAATATTAGAAAATATCAAATTCAGCACAAGGGAATTACCAAGTCAATAATCATTTAATCATATCTCTATAACTAAACTGATTATACCGTTAATTGCATGGCCTATTCAAAATCCTAACTCTCGTTACGAATTAAGAAATCCAAAACATAAATTGATCAGGTTTACGTATTCAATAAAAACTCAATTAACGCATGAATTAAGAACAGGAAAACTCTAAATCATAAATTAAAATAAGTTACACCATACAATTTACACCATGTTCCTAACAAGAGGTTTTAGTTACACATATAGAGATAAAGAAAACAGAAACAAAGAGAAAACCTCATATCATAGACAATACAAGTTAACTCTCTAAGAGACCTTCAATCCTCACGCAGATCTCTCTTGTAGTGATGATCTCCAATCTTCGTGCCTTGCCTCCTTGCTCTCAATAGATGTTACTAACCTCTCTCTCTAATCCTAATTGAATTCTATGATCTCAAAACCTACTGAAAACTATTTACGAATCCTCTATTTAAAGAGTAAAACAAATCCTAAAATAAATCTTAATTAAATCTAGTAGATAAGGTCCATGTTTATCTTCTAATTTCTGACCAGATCTAAGATATGAAGCCAAATTAGACTTCTCTTCTTCTACTTTGTTCAGAATCTGGTCAATTGGGTCTCAACAGGTACGCGCGCCCCAGGCGCACGCGACCTCGCGCCCCAGGCGCACGCGACCTCGCGCCCCAGGCGCGCAGGTATGATAATTTGTGTTTTTCCATACAGGCGCGCCTCAGGCGCACCCGTCCCCGCGCCTCAGGCGCGCGGGGTAGTTCCCGACTCCGTTTTGCTCCGTTCTTTTTCCATTTGCAAGATCTTTTCGTCCTCTTTTTAGGTCCATAAATATTTTATCCATTTAAGCTCCAAAAAGTACCTGAAACACTAACAAACGGATCAAAATGCTCAAAGGACCCTAAACTACTAAAAATAATTAAAATCTACTAAAAAGTCCTAAATTTGCTAGAGAAACAAGCCAAATACATAGTAAAAGGGAGTCTAAATCATGCTCAAATCACTATATATTGGACCTAAATAAGGTACATTTTTGTGGCTCCTGGGTGGAGACTCATCTTCGTTTTATGGGCCTCTTCCATTATATCTCTTCAGACTTCAAAGTTCATGGGGATGCAGACTCAGTCCCGAAACGGTATGAGACCGTTGGGTCCTTTAGTGAAGTCGGGTTTATCCTTGTCTCCCGCTCTTTCCAGTAATTTCTGGAGTTCTAAGTCGGCAGCCTGTCTCTCTTTGATGAAACCCACGAAGTCATTTGTCACCTGCAGCATTTCGAGCACAACACTGCTTTCCTTTTTCTGTACTTCGAGGTTGAGATCACTAAACTCCTGCATCAATTGCATCTCTCGGACCATCATATTACTCAGATGAAGGCTTTTTCTGCTCAGCGCGTCGGCCACCACGTTGGCCTTTCCAGGATGATAGTGCAAGTTAAAGTCATAGTCTTTCAAGAATTCCACCCATCTGCGCTGCCTCATATTTAATTCTTTCTGGTCAAACAAATAGCCGAGACTCTTGTGGTCGCTGAACCCTTCAAATCTCGTGCCATACAGGTAATGCCTCCAAATTTTAAGAGCAAACACCACAGCTGCCAATTCGAGATCATCGGTGGGGTAATTTTGTTCGTGTTGTCGAAGCTGTCTAGAGGCATAGGCCACCACTTTTCCTTGTTGCATTAATACACAGCCGAGACCCTGCTTCGAGGCATCACAGAACACGTCAAACACTTTGGTCGACTTTGGCAAAATCAACACTGGTGAACTTGTCAATCTTTTCTTCAACTCTTGGAAGCTCTGCTCGCACTCCTCGGTCCACTGATAAGGCGTATCCTTTCTGGTCAGCGATGTCAACGGAATGGCCAGCTTAGAGAACCCTTCAATGAATCTTCTATAGTATCCTACAAGACCGAGAAAGCTCCTGATCTCGGTTACCGAGTTGGGTCTCTCCCACTTAAGCACCGCTTCCACCTTAGAGGGATCAACCGCAACACCGTGCTCGGATATTACATGACCGAGGAAATGAACCTCTTTGAGCCAAAAACTGCATTTAGAAAGCTTGACGTAGAGTTCTCTGTCCTTCAAAACCTGTAATACAGTTCTCAAATGCTTCTCGTGTTCGCTCAGACTTCGGGAGTAGATGAGGATATCGTCGATGAAGACTATCACAAATAAATCTAAGTAGGGTCGGAAGATCCTATTCATGTAGTCCATAAAGATGGCAGGGGCGTTCGTAAGTCCGAAGGGCATAACCACATACTCGAAGTGCCCGTATCTTGTCCTGAAAGCTGTCTTCGGAACATCTTCCTCTTGGATACGGATCTGGTGGTATCCCGATCGGAGGTCTATCTTTGAAAACACCGTCGCTCCCTTAAGCTGGTCTAACATGTAACATCCCAAAAATTAATATTAAATAATATAATTTTAGTATATAAATATCTATTTAAGGATAGGATTAAGCCTTAGAAATTGTACATGGTTAGAAGGGTAGTATGAGCATAGGCCGACCTAGGATGTGAGATTAAGGCCTCGGCCCGATCTCGGCCGAGCTAGATGAGATTGTGTGCTTATGAACCGAGCTGAAAGGGAACCCAACGTGAAACCCATTGTCCATTCTGGGTTAGCCGATCTCAGAGTCCTGTCCGAGAGGGAAGCTCGGACTACTGCTGTTCCTACAAACCGAGCCAACACATCTTAGCTCTTCCGTGCCAGCTCATGTTGAGCTGTTGACCCTTTGGTTTCCGTGCCATCCGTACGATACTGTCTTTCACTTTATGTCACTATCACTACTTTATGTCCCTTTCAATGTACTATTCATGGCTTCCTCAAGAAGCCAATGAATCTTGGCCATACAATCTAGCTTCCACAAGAAGCCAATGAATCCTAGCCACACAAATACTTTCCCTAAATAAATAAAAGAAAGCCCAAACACCCCATAACACACTTTGCATTTCTCATTCTCTTCCTCCTAACGAATCTCTCTCTTTTTCTCTTTCAAGTCCCAGCAACAACAAACCCTCAACACATCCTCTTTCCCCCTTCTCACTCACACATCTTCCTCTCCTCCACCAAGTCTCACAAACCGGAGACCCACCTTCTCTCCGTCCCCGCTCTGTTCCGGCGTCCCTGGACCGTGTGGCAGCCGGCGTGCAGCTAGGAAGAAGGGATTCGAGTGGTGTGAAGCTCACAAGGCCAAGGTCTAGGTCAAGGAAGTGATTCTCAAGCTCTCAACTCTTATCTCTCACGGTTTGAGGTAAGGAGTGAGTGTTACCTCTACTTGAGTTTGGGTTTCTAGGGTGTTCATAAAGGGTACTAAGAATGGGTATTAGATTAGGAAATGGACATAGGTTAATGTTAGAAGAGGAATGGTAAGAAGGGAAAAAGGGGAATTAATGAATGAACTAGAAACATGGATTTTAGGTGAAGATGGGATATCAATTTTGATTACATGCTATATTTCATATGCTGTATTTTATATGATGGATTGACTAAATGTTTTGTGCATACGGTTGTTGTGGTATACGTGTTTATGAGCTTTGATATTTGGTGTTTGTATCTGTGGCCGAGCCGAGAGAGGGTGAGAATGGAGAATGAGAAAAATGGTAACCAGGGTGGATCGAAAAGACAAACTAATAAGTTACATAATGAGTTAGGTAGACGAGATAGATAATAGGATTAATGGAATCGGGAATGGGTGAAGGGTTGAGCCGAGATAGATACAAAGAGGAACAAAACGAAAGAGGTGAACTGAGGTGGGCCGAACTAAAAGTAATGGTTAATAAGATAAAGGGAATTAAAGATAAATGGTTGTGTGGTCGGGTCATAGCAGACGCGTACCGGGTGCGTGCATTGATCGCGTAAGCCGAGCATTGTGGTGCTCGCAGCTATAAGACGAGCATGGTGGTGCTCGCAGTTATGACACACAAGGTTCCGAGAACGGAATCGGTACGAAGTGTTCCTGGTCATAGCAGACGGGTACTGGGTGCGTGCATTGATCGCGTAAGCCGAGCATTGTGGTGCCCGCAGCTGTAAGACGAGTATGGTGGTACTCGCAGTTATGGACACTCCTTACTCCATAGAATGATCGGCAGTAGTGTTCCTGGTCATAGCAGACGCGTACTGGGTGCGTTCATTGATCGCGTAAGCCGAGCATTGTGGTGATCGCAACTGTAAGACGGGTATTGTGGTGCTCGCAGTTATGGACGCTCCAATATCCGACTTAAATGGTGTAAGACATGCACTGGGTGTATGCATCCGAGAAGAGTAAAAGATTGTAAGCTATGTCAAAGCGAAATAATGAGTAAGGAATCCGAGATAGAGATGGTAATCAGAGGTAAGAGGATGTAAACCGAGGTATAGCTAGTATTGAATCAGCTGGTTGATGATGTGAGCCGAGCCAGACGAGGTTGTGGGTTTGCGAACCGAGTTAAATGAGATAGTATGCATGTGATATAGGGTTTGACTACTTGTGATTTATTTGCTAATTGACTATTTGTGTTTGGCTTGGTAGTTCGGTATGTCATTTTAGAAACTGCTTACTTAAGTTCCGTGTAATGCTCACCTCCTTACCATTTTTCAGGTACTGAGCCCGAGCAGACGCAGTCCCCGGCCGAGCAGGATCACTCTCCCTCACAGGGAGAGTAAGTTATTTAGAGTCAGATAGGTGGATGGGCCTCGGCCAGTTTGCCGAGCTAAAACACTGATTGTATTTTGAATGACCGAACTGAATGTACTTAAACTTATACTTTATGTATCTGATGCATTTAGGTCTTCTGATTTATTAAAACTCTGATGTTTTCGTTATTAATGGAAGGAAATATTATTTTTGTCAAATATCATATTCCTTTTCTTAAAAAAAAATTTAAATCCTAATTTTGGGGTAATTAAGGGTAATTATTATATAGGGTGTTACATAACAAGTTGTCAATCCGAGGGAGGGAATATTTATTCTTCACCGTTACCGCGTTGAGCTTCCTATAATCAGTGCACATTCTGAGGCTACCATCTTTCTTTTTAACAAATAAGATTGGAGCTCCCCAAGGTGACATGCTCGGTCTGATTAGCTTTTTGGCCAAAAGTTCTTCCAGTTGCTTCTTGAGCTCTTCTAACTCGGGAGGTGCCATTCGGTATGGAGCAATTGAAATCGGGCCAGTCCCCGGAATAAGGTCTATACTAAACTCTACTTCTCTTCTCGACGGTAAGCCAGGCATTTCGTCCGAGAAGACCTCTGGGAATTCTCCGACTACAGGAATTTGGTTTATAGTTGGTTCCTCTGTCATCTCTAACATTGCAACAGAAGAGTCACTAAAGATCACGGTCTTCTTACGGCAATCGAGTAGAACATGGTGTTGAGACATCCAGTCCATGCCGAGGATGATATCTAGTCTGGTTAGGGGCAAACAAATTAGGTTGACCTTAAACTCCCGGCCTAATACTTGGATAGGACACTCCAAGCACATTTGGGAGGTGATCACCGAAGAATTGGTAGGGGTAGAAATGGATAATTTATAAGGCATTTCTACTGGGGATAATCTTAGCTTGTTCATACAATCGAGGGAAATGAAAGAATGTGTCGCTCCACAATCAAATAACACGGTAGAGGGAATGTTGTTTACTTGACAAGTACCTCGGCTCAGCTCATCGGCGTCAATCACTTCCTCACCATCCATAGTGTAAACTTTGCCTCTCTGCATCGGTCGGTTAGCAACAGCCTGCTGAGCCCTTGTCACATTAAATTCTTCCTTCACCATATTCTCGGTACATCGAGCTACAAAATGACCAGGCTTGCCACAGCGAAAACAGGATCCTCTTGCTCTGCTCGGATCCAGACTCCAGCATTCTCCCTTGTGTTGCTTTCCACAGTGTTGGCATATTGGGTAGGGGCCAGGGATAATCACCATCTGACCACCACTTCTTGATGCTGCTGGTACCTTGGAGCTCGAATTCACATAGGGGGCAGATCTCTGGATGACTCCTTTCCCCCTAATAGGACCCGCTGCTTTCTGTGCCGACCTGTTTTGCTTTCCGTCGGCCTTCCTTTTGACCCTTCTCGTAAGTGCTAGCCATATTCACCAACTGCGAGAGGTTGGCCACATTCTGATACTCGAATGCGAGCCAAATATCATCACGGAGACCAGATTCAAACTTAATGCATTTGGTGCATTCATCAGCATGTCTGTAGCTCCCTGAGTAGCGGATCAAATCCTCGAACTGAGCGGCATATTCCCCGACACTTAAACTCCTCTGCTCCAGTTTGAGAAAAGCGAGCTCCTTTTCCCTCCTAACATCCTCAGGAAAATACTTGCCGAGAAATCGAGTTCGGAATAAATCCCAAGTAATGGCTTGATTAGCCGCTTCCAGTCCTCGACTCTGCTGCTCCCACCAGTGCTCGGCTTCACCAGCCAACACAAATTCAGCTAACCTCACCCTGTACTCATAGGGCAGTTGCAGGGATCGGAAGATCTTCTCAATGTCTTGGAGCCATCTCTGAGCTCCGTCTGGATTGTAACCCCCTTCGAACCGAGGTGGTTCATTCTTCCTAAATCGACTTATCCAATTGATCTCGACCGGAGCCGCAGGTGGAGGCTGAAGGGCTGCAGCTGCAGCTGCTGCGATCGCGGTGATGTTCTGAGCAAGATTCTCAGCCTGGTTCTGCTGAGCTTGCGCTTGGTTCTGCTGCAGTTGAACCAAAGTTTCCAACACAGCAACAATTCGGTCATTATCAGCTCTTCTCCCAGCCATACTGCTTGGTTATGGAGAGAAAGCCGATTAACGATCGGATGATTAGATAATAATATATACATATATATACTTCTATAAGCTCTATTGACTAGCCTAGACACTTGACTTTACTTATTTGCTACTCTCTTGGTGAGTAACCACTAGAGTCACTTGTAACTCCAATAGGCCGAGGAGAAACTGCTCTGATACCAAAAATGTAACACCCTATTTGAATTTACCCTTAAACCAAAAATTAGGACTTAAAATTTTCTTATTGAAACAGTTATGACAATGGTCACAACAATAATTCTTTTCATTAATACTGAATCGTTAGAGTTTTAGCGGAAGACTTAGTTCAACAAAAGGTATGAAAACAAAACAACTTAGTTACACCGAATCAGTTATCCAAAATATAAAATACATAAGCAGTATTTTAGCTCGGCCAATTGGCCGAGGCCTAACTTAATTCTCCGACTCAATGACTTACTCTCCCTGTGAGGGAGAGTGATCTGCTCGGTCGGGGACTGCGTCTACTCGGGCTCAGTACCTGAAAAATGGTAAGGAGGTGATCATTACACAGAACTTAAGTAAGCAGTTTCTAATATGACATCCCGAACTACCAAGCCAAACACAAGTAATCAATTAGCATGTTAACAGATAAAGAAACAGATACACATCACATGCATACAACATCATTTTGCTCGGTCCATGTTATTGTCCAGTATACTCTTTACCTACCAGTTTTACCTCTCCTTATCCGATTGATTCCCCTTGTACTTATTTCCTCAATTCCTATGCTTAGTTACTCGGTCGTTACTTTCCCTTCTCGGTGTTCCATTTTCCTCTCTCGGTCTCATTACTCATTATTCATCTTTTACCTATTTTACAATCTTTTACTCTTCTCGGCTGCATACACCCAGTGCATGTCTTACACCATTTAGGGTCGGATTCCGGAGTGTCCATAACTGCGAGTACCCAGTACCCAACTTACAGCCGCGCATACCCAGTATGCGTCTGACGCGATCAATGCACGCACCCAGTACGCGTCTTCTATGACCAGGAGCACTACCGCCGATTCTTCTATGGAGTTAAGGAGTGTCCATAATTGCGAGTACCCAGTACCCGTCTTACAGCTGCGCCTCTCGGCGTCTCACGCGATCAATGCACGCACCCGGTACGCGTCTTCTATGACCCGACCACACAACCATTTCTCTTTAATTACTCTTTTATCCTTTAAACCATTTCCCTACTCAGCCTCTCTCGGCTCAGCCCCTTAGTTATCCCCTTTTTGACTAGTTTCTCTCATTATTTAATTCTTTAACTTATATTTTCTTCCTTCACATCTACCCACATATCTCATACCCATTCTCGGCCTCTCACTCTCCGTCACAGACAGATTCATGTACACAACACAAACAATGAACATCACAACTCATACACATTGGTACAGCACGACAATATGATTAAAAGCACTTACCAAGTAAACAAAGCTTTCAACTCATCTCATGACTACATAACCTTAGTTCACTTACTAGTTTTCCTTACCCTTTTATCCTTTCTCCCTAATATTACCCTAAGTCTCTTCCCTAATCTAACATCCACTCTTAGCACCCGTTATGCACACACTAGCAACCCAAACCTAGGCAAAGGTAACACTCACTCCTTACCTCAATACGTGAGAGATAAGAGTTTGAGAGCTTGAGTGTAGTTTCCTTGTTGTTTGACCTCGTGAGCTTAGAACCCCTTGAACCTTTTCCTCCTAGCTGCACACCCAATACACCGAATGCTCCAAGGACGTTCGACATGGGGGAGGAACGGAAATAAGAAGGGCTTCCAGTTGGTGGGTCTTGGTGGAGGAGAAATGAAAGAGAGATATGCGTGAGTGAGAAGAGAGTATGTTGGATTTCGGTGTTGGAGTTTCAGAGAAAATGAGAGAGACGAAAGAGAAATAGAATAGAAAGTGTTGTTGTGTTGTTTGTCGGTTTTCTTTTATTCTTTTATGGGCATTATTTGTGTGGCTCTCATTGGAGGCTTCTTTGAGAAGCTTAGAATATGTGGACAGGGTTTATTGGCTTCTAAGGGAAGCCACCATCAGTGACTTGACAAAAGACATAAAGTGATGGATAGGACATCTGTACGGAAGGCGTGAAAACCAAGGAATTAGCAACTCAGTGTGAACTGTCACGGAGGAGCAAGGAGACTTCGGCTTGACACGGATAACAGTAGCAGTCCGAGTCTCCTCTCGGTCATCAGTGCTACTTGTGGTGGTCGGCTTATCCAGTTCGGCATAATCACTAGACTTCACGTTCGTTACTTATTTTGCTCGGCTGAGATCGGTCCGAGGTCCAGCCTTTACTCATCTGGTCGGTCGACGCTTCCTATTTCGCTCTCGGCAGTATACAACTTCTACGACTTAATCCTATTCTTAAATAAATTTATGCTTAAATCTATTATATTAAATTTTAAATTTTGGGATGTTACAGGACTGCTTGAGTAATAGACCATCACCATCACACCAATCAGAACTAAGGAAGCAAATGACTGAAGGTAGGAATCAACGGGATGTGGAGTGTGCTGAATGGAAACGTTCCAGACAGAAAGGTCCAACTCAGAATGACAAAGATGTGTCGCGACAGCGGTCTCCCACTAGAAAGGGAAGCCCCTCTCACTACCATCATGAAAGTAGAGGATCATCTTTTGGACATTCAAAAAGAAGGCCGAATTTGGAGGAGAAACTCTTACTGTTCGGAAAACGCCTGGACGCCCAAGACAAATTGATTAATGAGTTGAAGATTTGAAATAAGTTTTAAAATCAAAACTAAATCAAAACGATTTACAAAATAAAATAAAGATTTGATTCTTAAAACCAAAAAGGAAATAATTCAAATTTAAAATCATTTTCGAATTTTATAAAATAAATCAGAATCTTTTATATAAAAACAAATCAGGAAATAATCAAAATGATTCTGATTCGTTTTTCAATAAAACATGAAGTAATCGATTACTTTCTGAAGGTAATCGATTATTCCTTCAAAAATAGAAATTCTTAAATTCATTTGAAAAATATGTAATCGATTAGGCTAATAATAGTTAATCGATTACACCACTCCTGTTCATTGTATGATGCAACTCATAATAATCGATTACACTAAGGAGTTAATCGATTACTGAGCCTCTGGTTTGCATATGATGCAACATCATGTAATCGATTACTACAAAGCTTGAAATCGATTACTAAGCCTCTGAAAAATATATGATGCAACAATTATAATCGATTACTTGACTAATGTAATCGATTACTTTCATAAGAAAGTAACTGATTAACAAGATTCAGTTAATCGATTACAACCTCTCTGATTTTTCTATGATGCAACAAAGTTAATCGATTACTTGAGAAGATAATCGATTACTCTCTTTTGCAAACATACAAATATACAGAGTTTTGTAACATCAATTATTTTTACTCCGATTTAAATGCAGAAAAACATTTTTATATGCAGAAACACGTTTTTCTTCTTTCTCCTAAAATGAAAAAACTTATTGGCTTTGTAACTCTTAAGGAAACAAAAACTTCATTACCTTACATTTGAACTAAGGAGAAGGTTTCTATTCTTAAGCTTGCTTGAGTCTTCAATCTGGACACTTGCACTTGTGAGATTGAACTTGAGTTGGCTTGTTATCATCAAAGCACATACTTGAATCAAACTTGAAGTCCATAGAGAGTTTGAAGCATGCCTTCCAACCAGCTTGACTTCCAACACTCCCCCTTTTTGATGATGACAAACAACCATTCTGATATGTTCTTTATTATCTGCATCACAAGTGTTATACAAGCAATATATACATATAAAGTACCAAAACCTTCCTTAGAACACTAAATACAGGAAATATAATAAATCAATTCATCTCCCCCTGTATAGATGCACAAAAATAATTCAATTTGATCAAAATTTGCATAATTCAGAGTATCTCCCCCTGTATGCATTAGTCATATATATTAGAATATCTCTCCCCCTTTTGTAATCATCAAAAAGATGTGCTATCTCCCCTTGAAACACTAAGAAGATGCATCAATAATAACAAGAGAGATAAACAGACTCACATACTCAAAATAGGTGAGAGGCAGAAGTTAAACCAATTTCTCTAGGAATGAAAAAGAAATTTTCTTTTGGAAGCGGTTTCGTAAAGATATCAGCCAACTGCCGCGAAGTATCAACATACTCAATAATGCAATCACCCTTTTGAATATGATCACGAATAAAATGGTGTCGAATCTCTATATGCTTCGTGTGAGAATGTTGCACTGGGTTTTTGGTAATACTAATAGCACTGGTATTATCACATTTAATGGAAATGTGATCTAGACTTACACCGAAGTCTAGGAGTTGCTGTTTCAACCACAAAATCTGCGCACAACAACTACCTACGGCGACATATTCAGCCTCAGCTGTAGATAGGGCCACACTAGACTGTTTCTTGCTAGCCCATGATACCAAAGAATTGCCAAGAAGATGACAAGTGCCGCTAGTGCTTTTTCTATCTACTTTGCAGCCAGCAAAGTCAGAATCAGAATACCCAACAAGATTACAAGAAGAACCTTTGGGGTACCATAAACCCATATCAGTTGTGCCAGACAAATATTTCATTATACGCTTGGCAGCAACCATGTGTGTTTCTTTTGGATTCGACTGGAACCGAGCACTAAGACACAAACTAAACATTATATCCGGCCTACTTGCCATTAAATAGAGAAGGGATCCGATTATACCTAGATATTTTGTAATCTCTATGGATTTACCTCCTTCATCTTTGTCCAAATAACAGGATGTGCTTATCGGTGTTGCTACTGCCTTGGCCTTATCCATACCAAATATTTTCAGTAATTCCTTGCAGTATTTTGTTTGGCTAATGAAAATTCCGTCCTTTGCTTGCTTTATTTGTAATCCCAGGAAAAAGTTCAGCTTGCCCATCATAGACATCTCGAACTCTTCCTGCATCATACTAGAAAATTCCTTGCATAGGATTTCATTAGTAGCACCGAAAATAATGTCATCTGTAACAGCCCGATTTTCGCTTCCGAAAACTTAACGGAATCATGATTACTTTCTTACAAAAATGAGGCCATTTTATTTTTAAAAAAGACATGAGTTCATGAATAACCAACACCACCCTTTCGAAAATCGATTTGTCACTTTCGAAACCTTTCACCCTAAATCCACATCATTATGAAAACATGGAACTTGCTTGCATTGATAAAAACATAAGTCACACATACTAAAGATACACTCCAAAGTTTTTCCAAAAGAAGTGAACTGAAGTCAAAATATTACAAACCGAAATAAAAGATAGCTGATTACATCATTAGTTCATTACAAGATAATCCTCGACTGAAACTCAGATCCTAGACACAAGACGTCCTCTAGACACATATTGCAAGACGTCACTCATCAGCAGAACTAGCCTCCATCTCCATATCCTCGCTTGGATCCGTCTCCGCTGCGTGATCGGGATCGCTAGCACTCTCCTCTTCCATAGGTTCAGGAACCACCGCTGCCAAGGGTGCAGGATCACCATTTAGCTCATGGTGTTCCCGTGGTCCACCGACTTAATAATCTCGCAGAGTGACTTGCCCAACATGCACGTCCATGCCTTCTCCCCGTAGAATGTGCCTCGAATCGTCGATCTCCAGACGAGTATCTCCTCTCCAGATCCATCCATCAGGTACCACCTCCCATGCACCTCCCTGAAGAGGCCACATGTGGTACGCCATCTACCCGTTGCAATACCGGCAAATGCCAATACGACAACCAGGTAGGAGAGAGTCAGCGCGCCATACGTAACAGGTTGACCGCAAGGTCGCAAAATAGACACGATAGAAAGACGAACAGTACCAAGGATACTCGACGACTATATATGTACAGCACAAGACACGAGAACCAGAATACATCGAGTACTTGAAGGATAAAACGCTTTTCCCACATCAGACTCAATATCATAAATAAAGGTATAAAATAAACCACACATAAAAAGCAATACTCGCCAAACATTACCACAATATATCACAACTGAACATCATCATAATTTGCCCATCTTTTCAAATATTCAGCATCTCTTTATTCTTTTGTTATTAAGTTTTATCGTACTTAACTCACTCAATGAGGTAGGGGAATCACCATCGCTGAGGAACGCACACTCTACATCTCCTCGGTCTCCATCCACCTAGTCGGAAGCCAACAGGAGTACAGGACCTTTACAACGCGGGCACGACAGCTGTCTCAACAAATGGCTCCAAGCCAGGAGGTCTCAGCCTCAAAACATATCATATAATCAAGGCTCACTGTCCACGCAGTGGCAAAACACATTGCCCCGTTCCAGTCCCTCTCAACTGTTGTAGACTTGCATTCAAGGGGGTGACAGTATCATTTCTAGTTAGCTATGCGGTACTTACCACGACATTAGACCCAGTCCCCACCACGTTAGTGCGCCACTTATGGGATTCGTCCCGCCTAGAAATGTACTCGAGGCTTCTTGACGAGTCACCGTCATTGCCCTCCCCTCATGCAATCTCCACCCGAGTATCCGCAAATACCCATAGTATCTTCCTCTCCACTACTTCACACTCTCATATCTCACCACGAATATTAATGTCTTTTAATGTCTTTTAATATTCTTTAAAGTCTTTTAGTTAACCTATAGTCGGCTTGCCCTTAGTCCATCCCTTCGACAAGACCAGACCACTAGAGCATCTTTTTCCCCATTTTCACAGATACATTCACATTCCAAGCCCCTCGGGCAACCATCTCACCTCATCTCTTTCTCATAAATTCACATTGCTCTTTGCACTATCACTTCCAGCACAACATATTCTCTAACACGATCTCAGCTTCACAAGTACCATGTCCTTATTCAACACATTGACATTTCATCACATTTCTCATACCGCATCACATACCATTCCTTCACTCATCCTCGTACGTTCATCCTTTCATTATCATTCATGAATAACTTAAACTTATCAAACGGGAAAATCACCATCTCATCACAGAGTAATAAGGAACTGACTTAAGATAATAAATAACGTGCACAAGAACGTAACGTAAATAAGCATTACATAAACACATTGCGCCACCATCCGGCAACAATGTTACGGGCTCACCGCAATCTCACTCACCTCTTATTCCAGCAAGAGAAATACTTTGCCCTTGAAGGTCTCTAACTTCTCTTTGAGGATTGTCACCACCGTCCACTGAATAACCTCAAATAAATAAATACACTTTTATTAAAAACTATTTCAATTAGAAATCACCACTTGACTCTCAAATCAAAACCCTTTACTTTCTTTATTCTTTATTAAAATATTGATATTTATCGAAACAACTCTCAATCTTTTCTATTGCTTAAAGCCTTTTCAAAATCATTTGAAAACTCATATTAGGATAAATAAAACAATAGTTTATGTGGCTGTATGGGAAATTCCAGCCACTCATTCCTAGTTGGAAAACCTTGAAAATCCACCATTTTTCACTCCAAATTTTCATAAATCAATAACACTTGAAATCCATGTCTTTTCACGACTCAAAAACATTTTTAAACTTGAAATACTTGGAATTAAATTCTTGGACAGCAAGGAACAAAAGAAATTAAATCATGAAATCGCTTTAAGAAAATAATCAAATTCATTTACTCATTTCCTTTATCAAACCGAATGGAATCAAAAACAAAACAACACAATTCAAACTAATTTTTCTTAAAACAAAGTCATGAAACATAATCATTTCAAAGAGACAAATACATGCAAAAGAATCTAGCCTCTTCAACCTAATATAGGCCGAATCATCACTAGTTGAAAACAAAATCTTGGATGTACTTTTCTTCATGCAAAAACCTTGAAAATTTTAAATCAAAAACATGCACATGTAAAACACATAGATTTAGAAAATACCACTTCTTTTTCTTCCTCAAAGCCGTGACTTACTTGTGTCACTTCAAACACATTTTTATTTTCATTTTCCTTTGCATGCACTTTTAAAATCATGGGAATCAAAAAGAAATTACATGCAAGGAACTTTTTCATGAAAAGTCATTAAGCTTCTTTGTTTTCAAAGCTTGACCGAATGGTACTTTAACAAAATCAAGAGGAAAACTTAAATCCTTGACTTTGAAATACACATGAATTAGATCAAAACATAAATCATTTGGAAAAGAATTGTTTTCCTTGGTTTCTCATCAAAACCGTGACATGCAAGTCATGGAGTAAAACCTTTTGAGCAAAAGAATCTCATACAAAACTTAGAAATCAAAACCATGGAAAATCAAGGTAAGAATCAAATCCTTTTCAAAGCCAAAACAAAGATCAAAGTCCTTTTGAAAATAAAACCAAGATCAAAACTTTAGAAAATTTCAAAGTGAAAGCCAAAGTATGAAAACCACATAGATCCTCTTCAAATAGCATCAAGTTATCATGCATGAACTTAGAATGAAATGAAAGTCATCACAACCTAATTTTCTAAGCAAGACCGAATAGGAATGTCCATGGGTTAGGGTTATACAAGCTTATGATGTTCTTGGAACTTAAGATAAAGGCTTTACAAGTGCTTACAAACATAGATCTTCAAAGAAATTGAACATGCAACAACAAAGAACTTTACAAGACTTAGAAAATTAAAAACCACTTAGAACAACCTAGGACCTTCGAATAAACTAGAGAAATAGAAAGGATCTTCAACCTCTTCACTTAATCTCCAAGAATCCTAAGACTTTTGAGCTTGGTCTTCCTCTTCCTCTTCTCCTTGGTGCTCACGGGTTCTCCCTCTCTCTCTAATTTTCTAGTTCTTTTCTAAGAGCTTGATGTCTCCCTTAGAAAATGTGTTTAGTTTTGGAAGTGAATTGTGAGGCAAATGGGTGGGTGTACTACGGTTTTGGGGTTATAAGGAGCAACAAAGCATTTCCCTTCTTGCCCTTAAAGAAGTTCGGCCAAGTGTGTTGCTAGGAAGGGTAATTTTGGCATCATCAAGGCTTGCATGGCTCAAGCCAAGCCATTGGACAAATAGAGAAGAATTAGGGCTAATCTCACTTCCTATTGGTTGGTCAAACTACCAACTAAGCTTTACACTAATTAAACCTAGGTGCTAATGGGTTACTAGCTTAGGGTGCAAGAAAGTCAACAAGATTGCATGATGCATGCCACACACACACACCACACGGCGACACCTACACACAAATGCACCATAATTCATTTTTATTTTCTTTTTCACAAAACCACATTTTCTTTAAAAATATAAAGTATAAAAGGCTTAAGATATTTAACCCAAAAATGCCAAAAATCCGAAATTCATAAAGTTGGTCTCAAAATAAAATCATTTTCTTAAAAATCCAAAATCATTTGAAATCACCAACATAAATTTAATTCAAGAAATACTCTTTTCAAAATACCCTTTGAAAACAATTTCTCAAATCGATTACTTTACCAATTAAAACAAATGTGAGGTATTCAGACGGGGTGTTACATCATCAACATAAATTTGAACTAAAAGAATGTACTTTCCTTTCTTTTTAATAAAAAGTGTGTTATCAACCTTCCCTCTTTCAAAATTATTCTCCAATAAAAATTTGCTAAGACGGTCGTACCATGCTCTAGGAGCTTGTTTCAAACCGTACAAAGCCTTTTTCAATTTAAAAACATAATATGTGTGTTCATAAATTTCAAAGCCAGGAGGTTGACACACATAAACTTCTTCATTTATAAAACCATTAAGAAAGGCACTCTTTACGTCCATTTGATATAATTTAAAGTCTAAAATGCATGCAAAAGCTAAAAGCAGTCTAATGGCTTCCAACCTAGCAACAGGGGCAAATGTTTCCTCATAATCTATCCCCTCTTCCTGGTTGTAACCTTGTGCAACTAGCCTAGATTTGTTTCGAACAATTAAACCAGCCTCATCAAGTTTATTTTTATAAATCCACTTAGTTCCAATAATCGGATGAGACTCAGGCCTAGGAACAAGTTCCCACACCTGATTTCTTTCGAACTGGTTTAATTCCTCTTGCATTGCCAAAAGCCAATGCTCATCAAGCATAGCCTCAGAATAATTCTTTGGCTTTACTTGAGAAACGAATGCAAAGAAGTTACACAGATTGCTAATAGAATTGCGAGTACTTACACCTTTTGAGATATCACCGATGATCTGATCAATGGGATGGTGCCTAGATGTTCTCCATTCCTTAGGCAAATCAGCGTTGAGTTCCAAGGATTGTTCTTGATTTTTCTCCTCAACAGATTCGACTGATTTTTCCTTGCTTTCGGAATGCTCCTTTCCTTTAGCATTTGGCTCCTCATCCTCATCAATGAACAAATCTCCAAGAATACCTGAAATTTCATTAACAGATATCTTTCCCAACTTTCTGGGATCTGATTCGTCAAATGATACATGAATAGATTCTTCAATAGTATTACGAGATTTATTGTAAATCCTATATGCTTTGCTCGAAACAGAATATCCAAGGAAAATGCCCTCATCAGCTCTAGCCTTAAAACTTCCTAGATTTTCTCTACCATTATTATGCACATAACATTTACATCCAGAAACACGAAAATGGGAAATATTTGGTTTTCTCCCCTTGTACAGCTCATAGGGGGTTTTCTTTTAAAATAGGCCTAATTAAAACACGGTTCATAACATAACAAGATGTACTAACTGCATCGGCCCAAAAGTATGCAGGCAAATTCATGTCATTAAGCATTGTTCTTGAAAGCTCTTTTAATGAACGATTTTTCCTCTCCACAACCCCATTTTGCTCAGGAGTTCTTGGAGCGGAAAAATAATGCTTAATTCCATGTTTTTCGCAAAACTTTTCAAAAAGATGATTTTCAAATTCTCCACCATGATCAGTTTTAATGGATGCAATGCTCAAATGCAATTGGTTTTGAATAATCTTGGCTAGTTTTTTAAATTCATAAAATGCATCATTTTTATGAGTAATAAACAGTGTCCATGTATACCTAGAATAGTCATCCACCACAACTAAACAATAATAGTTGCCACCAAAGCTTTTCGTTTGACAAGGTCCAAAAAGATTCATATGTAAAAGTTCCAAGGGCCTTTGAGAAGAAACAAGGTTTTTAGAAGGAAAAGATGCCCTTGTGAGTTTTGATTTAGAACAAGGATCACATTTTTCAGAAAAAGAAAAATTTTGCTTTGGCAGTCCGACTACTAAGTTTTTAGAAGAAATTTTATTTAAATGAGCCATGTGGATGTGACCTATTCTACGATACCATAGCCACGATTCATCCTCTTTAGATAATAAACATTTCGCATCATTTGAGGGAATTGAATCAAAATCAATAACATAAACATTGTTTACCCTGCGAGCAATTAGCTTAATAAGATTATCAATTTTTCCCTCGATAATACATCTATCAGAATCAAATATAACCCTATTGCCCTTATCACACAATTGACTAATACTTAGCAAATTGTGTTTCAGGCCCTCAACATGTAAAACATTTTCAATGCAAGGGTTAGGAGGTGTACCAATTTTAACGACTCCGAGAATCTTTCCTTGATTGTTATCTCCGAAGGTCACATGTCCTTGGTCCTTAGGCACGAGTTGCGAAAATTTAGATTTATCTCCAGTCATATGTTTTGAGCATCCGCTGTCCAAGTACCACCACGACTTCTTTCCTTCCGGAGTAACCTACAAGCAAAGAATTCAAGGTTTCTTTTTAGGTACCCATATCTTTTTGGGTCCTTGAGCGTTAGTATAACCATAGTTTAAATCATGCCACCTTCTAGTTTCATTGTTCGGTTTAACGAACTTCACTTTTCGGTGTATGCATTCATGTGCACCATGGCCATTTTTACCACAAATATGACAAATAATAAGAGGTTTCTTATGATTACTAGAAGGGACAAAAATGGTACTTAATTTCTTTTGATGCCTACCGGGTTGATATCCTAAATCCGCTCTATTAAAGAAACATTTTTGTCTTCCTAACATTAAATTTAAAGTATTTCTACCTTTTTGTAAATTTAGCAAGGGTTTCTTTTAAATCTTCAACTTCTTTAACCAAGTCCTTGCAGAATTTACAAGAAGAAGAACTAGCTTTAAATTTAATGTTATTACTCAATGTGTTTGAAGAATTTTTCAAAGCCAAATTCATCTCCTTATTTTGATTTTTCAAAAAATCATTTTCTTTACTAAGTTCTTTATTCTTTTCTAAAAGAGAAGCTGAATTTTTCTTTTCTAGAGAAACCAATAAGGATAACCTCATCGATTCCTCATGCAATTCTTCAAATGCTTCTTGTAATTCATCATAAGAAAAGTTAAGTTCAGTGGTTACCTCATCTCCGTGAGCCATTAAGCATATGTTGGCAGTCTCCTCTTGTTCGTCTGAATCTTCATCCGAACTTCCTTCATTGTCTAGCCATGCCAAGTATGCTTGCTTCGCCTTCTTTGAATTCGAGTTGCCTTTCTCTGAATTTTCTTTCTTTTTCAACCGATAGCAGTCTGCTCTGATGTGACCAGGCTTGCCACACTCATGACATGTAATGGTTGAGCCTCCACTCTTGGTGTTGTCTCTTCTGTTGAAATTTTTCTTTCTCAGAAATTTCCCGAACTTTTTCACCAATAGACCCATGTGTTCATCATTCAATAACTCTTTGTCCGAGTCACTTTCAGCTGCAGGTGCTTCAGCCTTGAATGCCAAACTTTTAACTTTCTTGTTCTCTTCTTCATGCTGAGCCAACCTTTTTAGTTCACTTTCATGTTCTTGTAACTTCCCAAAGAGAGTTGCCAGCGTTATAGTTGAAAGATTTCTTGATTCAACAATCGCCGTCACTTTGGGTTGCCAATCTCTTCCCAAACACCTTAGGACTTTGTTGATGAGATCCTCATTGGTGAATTTCTTCCCCAATGTCGTCAGTTGATTTACAATCATTGTGAAGCGTTTTTGGATCTCTTAAATCGATTCTCCATCTTTCATTCTGAATAATTCATATTCACCAGTCAGCGTGTTGATTCTCAATCTCTTTACTTCAGTTGTACCTTCATGCGTGACTTCCAGTGTATCCCACATCTGTTGTGCTGTCTCGAATGTTGATATCCTGAAAAACTCATCATAGCTCAAAGCAGATGTTATAATATTTTTCGCTTTCAAGTCGTACTGGACTCTACGTTCCTCCTCCTCCGTCCATTCAGCCATAGGCTTATCGACGGTGTTACCATTAACCACATAAGTAGGAACATGAGGACCATTTACAACAACATCCCAAACTTTTAATCCAACTCCTTGAATAAAAATTTTCATACGGGCTTTCCAATACGCGTACCCTACCCTATCAAACATGGGAGGACGGTTAATAGAACTCCTTTCACCTCCAAACAAAGAGTTTGAAGCCATACTCTTGAGACGGTTAAGTCTTAACACAAGAGACTAGCTCTGATGCCAATTGTTGGTTTTGGCCTCAAAATCTCGAGAGGGGGGTGAATCGAGTTTTATTAATGTATTGTAAAAACCGTGACAAATTAAAAATTGATTTGAGATGGAGATATTAAACTTTCGAAACGGATCGCGAAAACGATATAAAAAATAATAAACGAGTAGCGCGGAAATGTAAAAATTGAAATATGCGGAAATTAAAAGAGATAGGGATAGAAAAGCTTGCACCGGTGAATTTTATACTGGTTCAGCCTTCCCGTCGAAAGGCCTAGTCCAGTCCCCAAGCGACCCGCCTGAGAGTTCTTATACCAAGCGATAGAGCGGCACCCTATTACAACCAAGAGCACCCCGCACACTACTAGGAACCTCCATTTGCTAGGGGCCTCAATCACACAGCAGG
Source organism: Crotalaria pallida (assembly GCA_037953625.1). Classification (NCBI taxonomy): domain Eukaryota; kingdom Viridiplantae; phylum Streptophyta; class Magnoliopsida; order Fabales; family Fabaceae; genus Crotalaria; species Crotalaria pallida. The sequence goes on along the minus strand of CM075650.1, from coordinate 138,298,204 downwards.
GTTCCTCGCCCTACGACGTATCACACGTCCACTAAGGGATTCTCTCCCTAACCACTAAGGTTTAGAACAAATACAATGAGAGTGATTACAATAGCTTTTTGTGTTCTCAAAACACGGATACAACAATATGCTCTATGATAGTGAAGTAGTGTTTCTCTTTAGAAGCACTACAAGAAAACCTGTTTATTGCAACGACCATTCGCAACGACAAAAAAAAGTCGTTGCAAAAGAGACTTTAACGCAACGACAAATAACCTGTTTATTGCAACGACCATTCGCAACGACAAAAAAAAGTCGTTGCAAAAGAGACTTCAACGCAACGACAAATAAAAAAATAAAAATAACTGTTATTTCCTATTATACCCCTCTCCCAATTCTAAATTATAACTACTTAAAAATAAAAATAACTGTGTTGTAACTTCCTATTAAAAAAATAAAAAAATAAATAATAGTTATAGAAAAATTGCCTTTGTAATAAATATTTGTTATCATTTGCCTAAAACCTCTCCTTTGCTCCACTCCTTCTTTTTTTTTTCTTTGTCACTCTTTTTTGTCAGTACTCTATTTATCAATTCAATCTTCCTCCCTCCTTTATTATTTATTTATTTTAATTTTAATATAGTATTGTTGTTTGTTTGTTTCGTGACAGATATTGGATGCGTATTTCGTAGTTCTTCCATTGCAGGACGAAGGGGCCATTTCAAATTTGGTAATGTTTCCATTAATTCCTTTTATTTATTTCTAAATTTGTATCAAAAAATAGTATGTGTAACATATTAAAAAAAATGATAACTTGCAGATTTTTGAGGCGCCACTTCTATGGTATAATTACTCTTGCATCCAATATGTGAACTATTATTACCTTCATGGTTTTTTAACAAATTGATGGTAGATCTAAGAAGAGATTTCATGTGTGTGAAAGAATGCATTGCATTTTGTCTGCCTTATATAATTTATGTTGCAATTTTTTTTATTCTTTGAGCTTTGAATTTTGATAATCAAGTATGTGTAGATATCCTTTGATCATATCTTAGTTCTATAATATATATGATTAAGGACTTGAAAGTCTGACTGTTTGGTTCTCCTTAAATGTGTGTAGATATTCTTTTACGATGGTACTAATTTGTTGCTTTGGTCCTATCAATACAGTAGTATAGAATGATTGATTGATCTTCTGACTATTTTTTTTAATTGCTAGAAACCACATGTCAATTAAGAATGCAACCAAAAAAATACTTACATGCATATTTTCATCTTTAACATAAAATATGATGATAAAAATAGAAAGAGAGAAAAAGAATAAGAAGAAAAAAAAATTTTCATCTTAGTCACAGTCACATCGACTCAACACACAGTGTTATGTAATTCATGAACATCATTCCTTAATTAAAGAGGTTAGTAAGATGCGCACCGCATGCTTCACTTATTTCATTTTTTTATTACTTATATGTTTTATTCCCTTTTTTATTTGTGAAGTTAATTAATAATAATAGAAATATAACCCCACTTAATTTGGAATTAGGAATGTCATTTTTATCTTTTTTGTTAACAATTACTTAAAATGGTCAATTAATTAAATTGTTTAATATATTTGAAGACGCAATAAAAAGTTAGATACAATTAAATCTGACATTCAGATTATGATACATTCCCAGTGATTTTTTTCCCTTTGTAATGGATAATAGTATAGTACCAATTCCCTTTGCCATGTGATTAAGATATTGAAGCCAGAGTTGTTACGTGGACATTCCTTCAACTTAGTAAGTAGTAAAAATAATTCATTTGATTCATTTCAATTTTTGTTCTTTTCTGACTTAAATTTGATATAAATTTTATATCTCTTAAGCCAATCATTTTATTAGAGACTGGTGAGTCTATTCAAGTTTTGCACTATGACCATGGTCAAAAGTATGGAAAAAAAAGCTATTGTATAAAGTTTCAAACACGTTTCTCTTTGCACTCTTTATAGCGCACTTTAGGTTAAAAAATAACCAAAAGTAAACCTTTTTTTTTTAACATCTTTAACATATAACATGACATTTATAATAATTACTAATTATGCAATATATCATTATACTATAAATAACTCTTTACGACAAAAACACAACAACGTGAATGCGGGGCGACAGGCACGAAAGTTTATTTGTTGAGTAGTTATTTTTTAATAATTAGTAACAAGTCAATCTTAAAACTATGTTTGCTTAACTAACAAAGTTTGTCTACATTTTTTATGACCAAAGTACCCTTACTAATTACTATTATTGACTTCTTACTCTTTGTTATTTTCAAGTTTTGACAAAAAAGAGGTTTAAATGGATATTCACCTTATTTTTAAACTACCAAAAGCAGTTACATAAATTCAAATAATAAAAAGGAGCAGTTACTTTCCAAAAAGAAGTTACCATGTATAACTATGTCTCAACAAGAAAAACATGGTTTATGCATAATCAAAGTGTGCTGCTACTTTGAATAGTTAAAGTGGTCTCTGCATACTCAAAAAGAAGTTCTTGAAAAACATGGTTCCCTTCATTTATAAAGTGTGCCCATTACTCCACAAAACATATGTGTTTTTTCTTCATAAGATGATACAACAATGATAAGAATAGGTGTATGTAGCATTGGCTTCTATGTGTACATTTTGAAACTCTAATATTGAAACTGAAACTTGGTTTTTAATAGACTCCAACAATTTAATATTTGTGACCCATATATTGATTTCTACAATAATAATAATAGAAAAACAAGGGGTGAAAAGTTAAAAAAAATTAAAATAACAAAATAACAATGCATTAATAATTCAATTGAAATTATGTGCTTCCATGTTGTAGAACTTCACAAGTAAGAATGAACATAGTTAATAAATTCTATTTATACGAAATTGAACATCTTTAACATATAATGACATTCATAATTACCAATTTTGCAATATACTATTTTACTATAAACAACTCTTTACAACAAAAACATAACAATGAGAATATAGATCGAAGTGCCTATACTACTTCATGCATCTAGACAAAATTATTAAATTTAAAGGAAACTAAATCGGTGAAAAACAAAATAACCATGCATTTTTAACTATGTTGAAATTTATGAATCCATATTATGAAGCATGACAAATGAAGCATGACAAATAAAAACTGAACATTTTTAATATATAAATTATATTGATAAAGACCTATTTTTAATACATAATTCTACTATAAACAATTTTTTGCGACAAAAACAGGACAATGAGAATGCGGGGCGACAGACACGTCGACACGCTAGTAATAATAAAAAAAACCTGACCTAGCTATGTGCTACTGATTCTAAGTGCTAACAGCTAATAAAAACAAGAAAAAAGAGAGTTAAATAATAAAAGAAAGAAGAAATAGAAAAGGGAAAGGGAAAGGCACTTCTTCATCCATTCTCATCGAGTTTCATTCTCACTTCTCACTGTCTAACTCTTTTTCACCACAAACCCTAGACGGTACGAAAGTGACGACAACAACAACAACAACAACGGTGGAACCCAGTCATTAACGGCGGAACCGTTGGCGTCACTCGCTTCTCATCACTCGTTCACGGCGGTGACGTCGATAGTGAACTCCCTCCTCCCTCGTTCACGATAGTCGTGACACTCACCCCAGCCAGCCAGCCATTCACTTAGATTGCGAATGCCAACATGGAGTCCTCTTCACCCACTCGTGACCAGCCGGGACAAATTACAAAAGCTTGGTTCTGTAAGTATAATTTTAATTCTAGTTATTCGTGTTCTTTGTTCTTTCTCACACTTAAATATGATTCCCTTACAAAATCTTTTTTTTTTTGTGAATTGGGGTCCTGGGTTTCTGATTTGGGGTATTTTGGATGCTATTGAGTATTGATGATGGGTATTGGGGTTTTGTTGGTGCTATCTACATGGGTTTTGGGTTTTTTTTTCTGATTAAGTGAATTGGGGTCCTGGTTTTGGGTTTCTAATTTTATGTGTTAAATTTTTGTTAATTTGCACTGGATAATCGTTGGAATCAAAACTGAGATAGATGCAAGAACTCACTTTTAGATGCAAGAACTGAGATAATCCTTTGAAATGCACTATTATTTCCAAAGCAGTGTACCCAGCTATTGGGGACAACATTTTATTTTGAGTTCCTTATTTGCTATTGAGTCTAAAACAATTTCATTTAAGTAAAAAATATTAGAGTAGTAAAAGAGTAGAATGTTACAGTGCTACTAAATTGGATTGATGACTAATTAACAGAATTAAGAAGAAAATAAGAATATAAATGAGATGAAAATGCTGCACTTGATACATGGTAATAGTAAGAAATTAAAGTTACTAACCCAACTCTTAGTATGTAGAGCAAATTATCCCATTTTCTAGATCCTGGTTGTTGTGTCCTCAAGGCTAAGGAATACTTCATACCCTCATTTTCATAGATCCGTATAGGAAGCAACAAAATTATGCAGTAAAATTGTTCCTTTTGCTACACTTCTGATGCAAGAGCAATTACATAGATGAACAAACAAGGAGTAATTAAGGCAGTCACACTGTTTTGTTCAGTTTTGGAACCAATCCTCCACCTCAGCATGATCACATTCCTTGCTGCCCAAGTTAGAACAAATAGCCTCTGACCGTATAAACCAAAATAGGCTAACCTTTAGCATCCAAACCATCACAATAATTGCTACAAACCAGTAACAGTGCAATATTCCCAAATAGCATGATATCAGCTCTTATGTTTCTCTTCCCACACAATTCAGTAGAAATAAGTGATGTGCTTGCAATAGAACATTATTACAGGAATAGAAATTTAAGTGAAGAATAAGAGATTAGAGGAGAAGCAGGATTCTGATGAGATGAGAAAGAGAAAAAAGAGAGGAACCATTTGGGTATTCATTCTACAATACCATATTCATGCTTCTTTTGCCATTTATCCCCTTATCTGGACCCCAAGGCCACGTGGCACTAAACTTTATTTTACCCCATTCTGAAGTCCACTGTAAGTTCATTACATAGAACTCTTTTAGTTGTCAACCCCCTTGAAATTAAAGGGGTTCATAGATCAGCACTTTTTGCTGTAAAAGAGTAGAACTCTTTTAGTTAGAAGTAGTTCAGTTTATGAAATTCTGCTTTCATTGCATCAAGCTAGATGCCAAGTTTTATAATTTGGAAGTGCTTGAAATTCTGCTCTCATTGCACCAAGCTAAGGTGCAGACTCCAGTGCCTGTTTCATTGAAATAGGTTCACTGTGAGATAACAAAACCTGAGCATATTTAGACTGGAATAAAACAAATATGGGACTGATTTGCATAGAATGAACTGATCTGGAAGGTATGACAGCCTCTGAAACAGAAGGAGATGAAGCTGCAGTAGACATAGTAGGATGAGAAGGTGATAAGGAAACACTATGAGAGGGACAACCTGAATCCTGAGAAAAGAAAAGTTAGATAGCTTTTATGTCACACTGAAACTGAACTTTAACAAACTGTATGAATTGTTTCATGTGAGTTTGTGCCTCAGATTTGGTCTTAAGAAGTTATAGCCATGTAAAATTAGAACAAGCATCAACTATAGACAAATAATAGGAAAATCATAAATTCAAGAGGGGTTGATAATTAAAAGAGTTATACTCTTTTACTACTCTAATAAAAATGAAAAAGATAACTATCCTAGTAATTAGTATTGCAAGTTACCCTAGTTGTTTTTTTTTACTCAAGCTAATTACAGAAACTAAAACCATAATACTTTTTTTTATAAGCTTAAACCATAATACTAAGTGTTGAAAAAATTAATATTTTGATTGAGGATAGCATGTCTTTGGTCAGTTCTTGACAACATCAACATTAGTTCTTGAATATTACCACTGAGGAGAGAAGCTTACAACAGCTTATTAGTTCTCTTCACTCTCAACTTCTTATTTATTAGCTTTAATTTAACTTGTGTGGAATAGCATATTAACTTGGCAGTGGGGCATATGAAATTATACAAATACTTATATGTAATAGAGCTATTATATTTTTTGGCATATATCTTACTCTCCTTATAAATTAGTGTTCTTTTCCTGATTATCATATCTTTTGTTGTTCTGCTGATGTATTCCTTGCAGTTTTTTTGTTGCTGGTTTGCTGGAACTGTCGTTTTTTCTTTGTTGTTTTTCTATGAAATTGTTTTATACCTCTGCTTACTTGCAGCAGGCCATCGGGTTGTGTACTTGAGGCATTGCATGTGGATACTGCTTCCGTTGTATCTATTGATAATGATAAAGATAAGAGCACTATAGTGTGGAAGTCATCATTATTAAGGTATCCAAGCACTTAAAAAAGTGCAGTCCATACTTTATCCCATAAAAAAGTGTATATGTACTATAATTTATATATGTGAATTTTATGGTAATATCCTTGTGTGCACTCTGTATTATTGGGCATTAATTTGGTATCAAGATTCATTTCATATCATCCAATTCTAAATAATACTACTTGTTAGGCTTGCATACCATTGAAAATTTCATTATTATTCATTATTACTTTAATTAGTCCTTTTTTTATGTACGATAAAAGGGTATTGCTTTCATTTATTAACTTAGTGACAAGTACAAGATGGTGGGAAGGGGAGCTTCCAAAAATTTGAGCAATCGATATACAGATAATCATTTCACAAAGGATTAAGGTACATATTAAAACTTTATCTTTGTTCGATTTTTTTTATCAGTTGGTTTCTTTAATTAAGTATTAATACTTTTGTTGATAGGCACAAGAATTGGAAATGTAAGAAATGAACCTAACATGATTCAGAATTGTGTGGGTTCCTCTAAATTAATTCAACAGAATCTTAGATCTCCAACACTTGATGCTCAACATGATATAGGTAATCTGGTTCCTCTTGGAAGCGACTCTAGTTTATATTAATATTACTAGTTTGACATAATAAATATAGCAGGTAATTCTAATAATGTCATGTGAAATTGTGTAGGTTCCTCAAAATTGGTTCAAAACAATTTACTAGTTTGTTATTTTTGTTATGAATCAAAAGATTGAATTTGTCTCTATTTATATTGATATATTTGTTTTAAAAGAATTCTGAATGAGGTTATATTTGTTAGGCACTTATATTGTTGATGAGAATATTAATGATGTCAATGACTTTGATGAATAAACTTGTCATTATATAACTTTTTGCAATAGAAAATTTGGATCACCAGGAACAAAAGCTATTTTTGATAAAGAGAGGGTATGCATCTCAAGCATGGTAGAAAGGATCAGGATTTACTTTATTATGCAAACTGGATGTTAAACTGTTGGGATTGCTTTAAACAAGTGTAATGGCCATACACATAGGAGTTATCAAGTTTTAGTCAAGGGCTTACAGTTATCTCTGAATTTGAATATGTGGGTATTAAGCTGTACTGTATGGGAGGGGGCTATCCTGTAACTGTGTGCTAGCTTCTGTAAACAAAAATGTAGGCCCTGCTAATCTTTTGTATCTGTCTGGTGAACATCTCTGTTCACTTTTCTATTTGCTATTAATAAATTTACTTTGCCTATCAAAAAAAAAAAAAATCAATTAAACATTGCTATATTTTGTTTTGCAGTTACAGGTTGCATTGGATCGATGTTTATGTTTTGAAAGGAGGCTGAAGTTTAATAGGGCATATGTGATAGATATGAAAGGGCTTTTTGCAGATGTATTAAACTTATTTTCTCTTTTTTTTTTTTATATTTCTTTTATGGAGAATTGTAATTTCTTGTTTTATATGGGATGATTGCTTTTGGATGTTGGAAACAATTTATGTTTAGTATCAAATGTATGACATTATATATATATATATATTTGATAATTTTCATGTATTTGCCATTATTTTAGTCTTACAAATTGATAACAAAATTGAGTTAAAAAATATAATTAGTGATTCCAAAAATATCATTGGCAACGACAAAATGTTGTTGCGAATGGCTTGCGAATGATAATAAGCCATTCGCAACGACTTTTGTCGTTACCTAAATGGTAAGCCACATCAGCAAAACAGAATCTTTGGCAACGACATTTCTCGTTGCTAATGATTATAAGACATTCGCAACGACAATTGTCATTACCTAAATAGTAAGCCATGTCAGCAAAACAGAATCTTTGGCAACGACATTTCTCGTTGCCAATGAAAGCCACGTCACCCAGTTGTTGCAATTTTGGCAACGACAAATGTTTTGCAACGATATATGTCGTTGCAAAAAAGGTGTGAATCGCAACAAAGATTTGTCGTTGCGATAGTTATTTTGTCGTCGAAAAACATTTTTCGCAACGACTTTTCTTCTTTAGCAACGACTTTTGTCGTTGCAATTGGCCGACTTTCTTGTAGTGAAGATTACTCGGCCAATAAAAGTTTTGTTCTTCAAAAGACTATGAACAATGAAGAGCAGAAAACTTGAGAAGATGAAGAAGAGAGAAACGTGTAGAAGAATGAATAAAAAATTAGTTCTGATCGAATGAATGAATAATAATTCAATGTTGGAGTGATTTTGAATTTAAAAAGAAAAACCATTTAGAATCAAAAAGATTTTTAATAAGTAAAACAAAATCAAAACAGAATAAAATAAGATTTGAAATAAGTTTTAAAATCAAAACTAAATCAAAACGATTTACAAAATAAAATAAAGATTTGATTCTTAAAACCAAAAAGGAAATAATTCAAATTTAAAATCATTTTCGAATTTTATAAAATAAATCAGAATCTGTTATATAAAAACAAATCAGGAAATAATCAAAATGATTCTGATTTGTTTTTCAATAAAACATGAAGTAATCGATTACTTTCTGAAGGTAATCGATTATTCTTTCAAAAATAGAAATTCTTAAATTCATTTGAAAAACATGTAATCGATTAGGCTAATAATAGTTAATCGATTACACCACTCCTGTTCATTGTATGATGCAACTCATAATAATCGATTACACTAAGGAGTTAATCGATTACTGAGCCTCTGGTTTGCATATGATGCAACATCATGTAATCGATTACTACAAAGCTTGTAATCGATTACTAAGCCTCTGAAAAATATATGATGCAACAATTATAATCGATTACTTGACTAATGTAATCGATTACTTTCATAAGAAAGTAACTGATTAACAAGATTCAGTTAATCGATTACAACCTCTCTGATTTTTCTATGATGCAACAAAGTTAATCGATTACTTGAGAAGATAATCGATTACTCTCTTTTGCAAACATACAAATATACAGAGTTTTGTAACATCAATTATTTTTACTCCGATTTAAATGCTGAAAAACATTTTTATATGCAGAAACACGTTTTTCTTCTTTCTCCTAAAATGAAAAAACTTATTGGCTTTGTAACTCTTAAGGAAACAAAAACTTCATTACCTTACATTTGAACTAAGGAGAAGGTTTCTATTCTTAAGCTTGCTTGAGTCTTCAATCTTGACACTTGCACTTGTGAGCTTGACCTTGAGTTGGCTTGTTATCATCAAAACACATACTTGAATCAAACTTGAAGTCCATAGAGAGTTTGAAGCATGCCTTCCAACCAGCTTGACTTCCAACATATTTTACAATCTTTTACTCTTCTCGGCTGCATACACCCAGTGCATGTCTTACACCATTTAGGGTCGGATTCCGGAGTGTCCATAACTGCGAGTACCCAGTACCCGTCTTACAGCCGCACATACCCAGTATGCGTCTGACGCGATCAATGCACGCACCCAGTACGCGTCTTCTATGACCAGGAGCACTACCGCCGATTCTTCTATGGAGTTAAGGAGTGTCCATAATTGCGAGTACCCAGTACCCGTCTTACAGCTGCGCCTCTCGGCGTCTTACGCGATCAATGCACGCACCCAGTACGCGTCTTCTATGACCAGGAGCACATCCTACCGATTCCATGCTCGGAACCTTGTGTGAGTCATAACTGCGAGTACCCGGTACCCGTCTTACAGCTGCACATACCCAGTATACGTCTGACGTGATCAATGCACGCACTCAGTACGCGTCTTTTATGACCCGACCACACAACCATTTCTCTTTAATTACTCTTTTATCCTTTAAACCATTTCCCTACTCGGCCTCTCTCGGCTCAGCCCCTTAGTTATCCCCTTTTTCACTAGTTTCTCTCATTATTTAATTCTTTAACTTATATTTTCTTCCTTCACATCTACCCACATATCTCATACCCATTCTCGGCCTCTCACGCTCGGTCACAGACAGATTCATTTACACAACACAAACAATGAACATCACAACTCATAAACATTGGTACAACACGACAATATGATTAAAAGCACTTAGCAAGTAAACAAATCTTTCAACTCATCTCATGACTACATAACCTTAGTTCACTTACTAGTTTTCCTTACCCTTTTGTCCTTTCTCCCTAATATTACCCTAGGTCTCTTCCCTAATCTAACATCCACTCTTAGCACCCGTTATGCACACACTAGCAACCCAAACCTAAGCAAAGGTAACACTCACTCCTTACCTCAATCCGTGAGAGATAAGAGTTTGAGAGCTTGAGTGTAGTTTCCTTGTTGTTTGACCTCGTGAGCTTAGAACCCCTGGAACCTTTTCCTCCTAGCTTCACACCCAAAACATCGAATGCTCCAAGGACGTCCGACACGGGGGATGAACGGAAAGAAGAAGGGCTTCCAGTTGGTGGGTCTTGGTGGAGGAGAAATGAAAGAGAGATATGCGTGAGTGAGAAGAGAGTATGTTGGATTTTGGTGTTGGAGTTTCAGAGAAAATGAGAGAGACGAAAGAGAAATAGAATAGAAAGTGTTGTTGTGTTGTTTGTGGGTTTTCTTTTATTCTTTTATGGGCATTATTTGTGTGGCTCTCATTGGAGGCTTCTTTGATAAGCTTAGAATATGTGGACAGGGTTTATTGGCTTCTAAGGGAAGCCACCAACATTGACTTGACAAAAGACATAAAGTGATGGATAGGACATCTGTACGGAAGGCATGAAAACCAAGGAATTAGCAACTCAGTGTGAGCTGTCACGGAGGAGCAAGGAGACTTCGGCTTGACACGGAGAAGCAGTAGCAGTCCGAGTCTCCTCTCGGTCATCAGTGCTACTTGTGGTGGTCGGCTTATCCAGTTCGGCATAATCACTAGACTTCGCGTTCGTTACTTATTTTGCTCGACCGAGATCGGTTCGAGGTCCAGCCTTTACTCATCTGGTCGGTCTAGGCTTTCTATTTCGCTCTCGGCAGTATACAACTTCTACGACTTAATCCTATTCTTAAATAAATTTATACTTAAATCTATTATATTAAATTTTAAATTTCGGGATGTTACATTCCTCTCCCACTTACAGGAATTTCGTCCTCGAATTTCAGTCGGCATTGAACAGCTGCAGATACGACAGCTTCATCTTCTCCTCAAGTTCCCAAGTAGCCTCTTCTACGTCATTCCGATTCCAGATAAATTTGACCAAAGAGATCTCTTTCCCTCTGAGCCGTCTGACCTATTTGTCCTCGATTCTGACTGGAAGAACCTCAAAGGTCATATTGTCTTTTAATGGTAACTCATCCACTGCTATAACATGCGAGGGGTCATGGATGTACTGCCTAAGTTGTGAAACGTGGAATACATCATGGAGTTTAGTCAAGTGCGGAGGTAAAGCAATTCTGTAGGCTACTGGTCCGACCTTCTCCAGTATCTGATATGGTCCGACGAACCGAGGGGTCAACTTTCTCGATTTGATAGCTCGGCCAATACCCGTTACAGGGGACAGCCGTAGGAACACATGATCTCCTGCATTGAAATCCAAGGGTTTTCTTCTTTTGTCGGCATAACTTTTCTGTCGGTCTTGAGCTGCTTTCATCTTTCCTTGTATCATTCGAATCTTCTCGGTTGTCTCATGCACAATGTCGGGACCAATCAATAAGTTCTCTCCTATCTGGAACCAGCACAACGACGTTTGGCATTTCCGACCATACAACGCTTCAAAAGGAGCCATTCCGATGCTCGAGTGAAAGCTGTTGTTGTAGGTAAATTCGACAGAAGTGCTTCCCAACTTTCCGACTGTTCGAGTACGCATGTCCTTAGTAAGTCCTCCAGGGTTTGAATGGTGCGCTCGGATTGTCCGTCGGTCTGAGGATGATAAGCAGTGCTAAACCTCAATTTCGTACCCATGGCTTGCTGCAAACTCTGCCAGAATCGGGACAAGAAGCGAGGATCATGGTCCGACACAATGCTGCTCGGAACACCGTGAAGTCTAACAATATCCTTTATGTACAGTTGTGTCAGCTACTCTAGGCTGTACTTCATGCTGATCGGCAGGAAATGGGCACACTTTGTCAGTCGGTCCACCACAACCCAAATGGCTTCATGCCCTAATCTTGTTCTCGGTAGGCCCGACACAAAATCCATCGAGATGCTGTCCCACTTCCATTGCGGAATCTCCAAAGATCTGAGCAATCCTCCCGGTTTCTGGTGCTCAATCTTGGCTTTTTGACAAGTCAAACACCGAGACACATAATACGCCATGTCGGCCTTCAGCTTTGGCCACCATAACAACCTCTTCAGATCCTGGTACTGTTGATTGTCTAGCAAGAGTACTAGGTCGACAAGCAATACAGATAGTAAGTGAGTATCGTTCCACTCGGGGATTGAAAATTGTTTCTAATAACTTTTCACCAATTCGTAATTATTAATGCAACTTGTTATTGAATTTCAGAAGGAGAAGGAGAATTTAAAATAAAATAAAAGGATTGAGGAGATAAGATGTATAGAAAGCAATAGAAAAAGGTTAGGAACGTGGTTTCGTTGTATGATTCACTTATTCAATTATAATTTAGATTTTCCTTCAATTCATGGACAATTCCTCTCAAATAGCAATAGTTAGATCTCTCTAACATTACCCTTATTCTCTAAATACTTAATCCTTGATCTCTCAACAAATTACAATATTAGAAAATATCAAATTCAGCACAAGGGAATTACCAAGTCAATAATCATTTAATCATATATCTATAACTAAACTGATTATACCGTTAATTGCATGGCCTATTCAAAATCCTAACTCTCATTACGAATTAAGAAATCCAAAACATAAATTGATCAGGTTTACGTATTCAATAAAAACTCAATTAACGCATGAATTAAGAACAGGAAAACTCTAAATCATAAATTAAAATAAGTTACACCATACAATTTACACCATGTTCCTAACAAGATGTTTTAGTTACACATATAGAAATAAAGAAAACAGAAGCAAAGAGAAAACCTCATATCATAGACAATACAGGTTAACTCTCCAAGAGACATTCAATCCTCACACAGATCTCTCTTGTAGTGATGATCTCCAATCTTCGTGCCTTGCCTCCTTGCTCTCAATAGATGTTACTAACCTCTCTCTCTAATCCTAATTGAATTCTATGATCTCAAAACCTACTGAAAACTATTTACAAATCCTCTATTTAAAGAGTAAAACAAATCCTAAAATAAATCTTAATTAAATCTAGTAGATAAGGTCCATGTTTATCTTCTAATTTCTGACCAAATCTAAGATATGAAGCCAAATTAGACTTCTCTTCTTCTACTTTGTTCAGAATCTGGTCAATTGGGCCTCAACAGGTACGCGCGCCCCAGGCGCACGCGACCTCGCGCCCCAGGCGCGCAGGTATAATAATTTGTGTTTTTCCATACAGGCGCGCCTCAGGCGCACCCGTCCCCGCGCCTCAGGCGTGCGCGGGGTAGTTCCCGACTCCGTTTTGCTCCGTTCTTTTTCCATTTGCAAGATCTTTTCGTCCTCTTTTCAGGTCCATAAATATTTTATCCATTTAAGCTCCAAAAAGTACCTGAAACACTAACAAACGGATCAAAATGCTCAAAGGACCCTAAACTACTAAAAATAATTAAAATCTACTAAAAAGTCCTAAATTTGCTAGAGAAACAAGCCAAATACATAGTAAAAGGGAGTCTAAATCATGCTCAAATCACTATATATTGGACCTAAATCACTCCCCCAAACTTAGCATTTTGCATGTCCCAGGCAAAAGTAAAATAACCTTCTAAACAAAAGACAAACTCTCTAAATCAACATATATACACCTCATCTAAGACTACGACTCATGACTCCAACACATATTATCACAAGCTATTTACACAATCACTAACTAGTTAACGTAACAATCCCAATCAGAACTCAGAACTAGTGAACACTCTCAACCTCTCAAATGTTTCTCTCAAAAGTGTATAAGGGTCATATTTTCAATTCACTCAAGTTCAACAATGATAATGTGTTACCATAGGCTTGACCATAGACCAAAATTGCCACTGAAATTATTGAAAGTATGCAAAAATCAAAAGGTCTTTAATTTTGGTTGTAATGAGGCCATGGCTAAAAGTGTCAGGTGGGATAAAAGAAAGAAGGGATAAAACTAAGGCTAACTCGCAAAAATATTTACAAAAGCAAGTTTCCCTCAAAAACCATGAATGAGCAATGAATACAATAAAGACTCACACACACATCAGGAACATTTTATTCTTCCTTTCTTTTTCAATTTTTTTCTCTTCTATTCTCTTCCTTTACATTTGTTATTTTTTAATTCTTTTTTTTTTCATCTTTGGAAGAGAAATAGAACTCATACACTTTTCACCAATTACTTTCACTTTTTCTTTCTATATTCCTCTCAATTGCTCATTCAAAATTCCCAAGGTACTACAAAGAATATGCAATTAATGAGGGTACCAAAGAAAAATCATAATGTCTCATAAGGCTCAAAATAGGCAACTAAGGGAAAATTATCAATGCAAAACATCTGAAGGCCACAAAAACACATCCTAAGTGCCTTAATCATCTTAATGCATGCAATCAATTATCAATTTTGAATTGGTCACAAGTCAAGTTCTAGAACAACAATACCAAAGTGAACACACTCATGAAAGAATAGGGGTCTCAAAATTAGAATATTTCAATAAAATTCATACCCCTCAATATAAGGCTCAAAATCTCACAGGGCTAAAGTCAGTTCACTAATCACAAGTTCTGAAAGCATTTGTCGAAATGACCCGTTCACAATCATATTTACAGCTCAATCAAATAGAGTCAAAAGTCAATGAGTTTCAGTCCTAAACTAAGTATATACTTGCATCATTAGAGAAAAAGTCCTAAGGTTAGAAAAATTACCTACTCTTGCTAGGGACACAAACTAATACCAATATGGGAGAAAAAATTTCAGATCTGAAAAATTTTTATTTTGTATACACTCCCCCAAACTTAGATGTTGGCTTGTCCTCAAGCAAACTAATCTAGCCTACACTACAAAATAAAAATTAAAACTACCTAAGAAAGCTGGACAATATTTTTGTGAGATACAGGTCCTGGGGTGCAATATTGAAAAAAATTGGGGCTAATGGGGTCCAAATCCTAAAAATACAAATCTAATCCTAAAAAAAATCTATGCCTAAAAAATAGAAAATAAAAAAAAACGAAAATAAATAAAAAAATATATTCTAAAAATAATCCTAAGAAGATAAATCTAATCCTAAAAAGATAAAACAAATTTATAAAAAGATATAAAACTAATCTAATCCTAAAAAGATAAAAACAAAATTATAAAAAGATATAAAACTAATCTAATCCTAAAAGATAAGATAAAAAAAAATATCTATTGCTAAAAATAAGATAAAAAAAACTTCCTAGAGATAAAGATAAATCTAATCCTAAGAGATAAGATGGTAGAATCAGAATTTGACCCCAAAACTGAACTTTTGCACCCCTTTGGGAAAACTAGAAAAATTCCCCCAAACTGGGTCTTGTAGCAGCCCGCGCGCCTGAGGCGCGCGGGCGCACGAGGTCTGTAACTAAAAATTTTTTATTTATTTTTTTTAACAACTACCTAAGAATTGAAACCTACACTACTACTTATGTACAAAACAAATCCACCAGGATCCCAAATTCTATGGGTCAAATCCCATGTGATGCAACAATAATGAGTTATGCCCACATCCCATGGGGAAGACCTTGGGTGATCTTTTCTTCCATCATCCATCATGAAGTTGTTAACTCCATTAGTCAGGAAGATTACTTTCTCAGGCTTCCCATTGCCTAATAATGACTCAGATTGCTCTAGATATTTTTCATAAAAGTACTTGGGCTGAATATAATAGAAAAATTTTGAATCACCCAAGCATGAACTAGATTTAATAAAATTCTCTATAAAAAAAATTCCTCATGCAAGGGTGGTTCAATTTTTATTACAATCTGAATCACTATTACAACTATAATATACATGAGAAAGTACAAATTACACAAATAATTACAAAAAGTACCCAAAAGAAATTAGAATCGAATTTCAATCCCCGACAACGGCGCCAAAAACTTGTTGATTGTCTAGCAAGACTACTAGGTCGACAAGTAATATAGATAGTAAGTGAGTATCGTTCCACTCGGGGATTGCAAATTGTTTCTAATAACTTTTCACCAATTCGTAATTATTAATGCAACTTGTTATTGAATTTCAGAAGGAGAAGGAGAATTTAAAATAAAATAAAATAAAAAGATTGAGGAGATAAGATCTATAGAAAGCAATAGAAAAAGGTTAGGAACGTGGTTTCGTTGTATGATTCACTTATTCAATTATAATTTAGATTTTCTTTTAATTCATGGACAATTCCTCTCAAATAGCAATAGTTAGATCTCTCTAACATTACCCTTATTCTGTAAATACTTAATCCTTGATCTCTCAACAAATTACAATATTAGAAAATATCAAATTCAGCACAAGGGAATTACCAAGTCAATAATCATTTAATCATATCTCTATAACTAAACTGATTATACCGTTAATTGCATGGCCTATTCAAAATGCTAACTCTCGTTACGAATTAAGAAATCCAAAACATAAATTGATCAGGTTTACGTATTCAATAAAAACTCAATTAACGCATGAATTAAGAACAGGAAAACTCTAAATCATAAATTAAAATAAGTTACACCATACAATTTACACCATGTTCCTAACAAGAGGTTTTAGTTACACATATAGAGATAAAGAAAACAGAAGCAAAGAGAAAACCTCATATCATAGACAATACAGGTTAACTCTCCAAGAGACCTTCAATCCTCACGCAGATCTCTCTTGTAGTGATGATCTCCAATCTTCGTGCCTTGCCTCCTTGCTCTCAATAGATGTTACTAACCTCTCTCTCTAATCCGAATTGAATTCTATGATCTCAAAACCTACTGAAAACTATTTACAAATCCTCTATTTAAAGAGTAAAACAAATCCTAAAATAAATCTTAATTAAATCTAGTAGATAAGGTCCATGTTTATCTTCTAATTTCTGACCAGATCTAAGATATGAAGCCAAATTAGACTTCTCTTCTTCTACTTTGTTCAGAATCTGGTCAATTGGGTCTCAACAGGTACGCGCGCCCCAGGCGCACGCGACCTCGCGCCCCAGGCGCGCAGGTATGATAATTTGTGTTTTTCCATACAGGCGCGCCTCAGGCGCACCCGTCCCCGCGCCTCAGGCGCGCGGGGTAGTTCCCGACTCCGTTTTGCTCCGTTCTTTTTCCATTTGCAAGATCTTTTCGTCCTCTTTTCAGGTCCATAAATATTTTATCCATTTAAGCTCCAAAAAGTACCTGAAACACTAACAAACGGATCAAAACGCTCAAAGGACCCTAAACTACTAAAAATAATTAAAATCTACTAAAAAGTCCTAAATTTGCTAGAGAAACAAGCCAAATACATAGTAAAAGGGAGTCTAAATCATGCTCAAATCACTATATATTGGACCTAAATCAGGTACATTTTTGTGGCTCCTGGGTGGAGACTCATCTTGGTTTTATGGGCCTCTTCCATTATATCTCTTCAGACTTCAAAGTTCATGGGGATGCAGACTCAGTCCCGAAACGGTATGAGACCGTCGAGTCCTTTAGTGAAGTCAGGTTTATCCTTGTCTCCCGCTCTTTCCAGTAATTTCTAGAGTTCTAAGTCGGCAGCCTGTCTCTCTTTGATGAAACCCACGAAGTCATTTGTCACCTGTAGCATTTCGAGCACAACACTGCTTTCCTTTTTCTGTACTCCGAGGTTGAGATCACTAAACTCCTGCATCAATTGCATCTCTCGGACCATCATATTACTCAGATGAAGGCTTTTTCTGCTCAGCGCGTCGGCCACCACGTTGGCCTTTCCAGGATGATAGTGCAAGTTAAAGTCATAGTCTTTCAAGAATTCCACCCATCTGCGCTGCCTCATATTTAATTCTTTCTGGTCAAACAAATAGCCGAGACTCTTGTGGTCGCTGAACCCTTCAAATCTCGTGCCATACAGGTAATGCCTCCAAATTTTAAGAGCAAACACCACAACTGCCAATTCGAGATCATGGGTGGGGTAATTTTGTTCGTGTTGTCGAAGCTGTCTAGAGGCATAGGCCACCACTTTTCCTTGTTGCATTAATACACAGCCGAGACCCTGCTTCGAGGCATCACAGAACACGTCAAACACTTTGGTCGGCTTTGGCAAAATCAACACTGGTGAACTTGTCAATCTTTTCTTCAACTCTTGGAAGCTCTGCTCGCACTCCTCGGTCCACTGATAAGGCGTATCCTTTCTGGTCAGCGATGTCAACGGAAGGGCCAACTTAGAGAACCCTTCAATGAATCTTCTATAGTATCCTGCAAGACCGAGAAAGCTCCTGATCTCGGTTACCGAGTTGGGTCTCTCCCACTTAAGCACCGCTTCCACCTTAGAGGGATCAACTGCAACACCGTGCTCGGATATTACATGACCGAGGAAATGAACCTCTTTGAGCCAAAAACTGCATTTAGAAAGCTTGGCGTAGAGTTCTCTGTCCTTCAAAACCTGCAATACAGTTCTCAAATGCTTCTCGTGTTCGCTCGGACTTCGGAAGTAGATGAGGACATTGTCGATGAAGACTATCACAAATGAATCTAAGTAGGGTCGGAAGATCCTATTCATGTAGTCCATAAAGATGGCAGGGGCGTTGGTAAGTCCGAAGGGCATAACCACATACTCGAAGTGCCCGTATCTTGTCCTGAAAGCTGTCTTCGGAACATCTTCCTCTCGGATACGGATCTGGTGGTATCCCGATCGGAGGTCTATCTTTGAAAACACCGTCGCTCCCTTAAGCTGGTCTAACATGTAACATCCCGAAAATTAATATTAAATAATATAATTTTAGTATATAAATATCTATTTAAGGATAGGATTAAGCCTTAGAAATTGTACAAGGTTAGAAGGGTAGAATGAGCATAGGCCGACCTAGGATGTGAGATTAAGGCCTCGGCCCGATCTCGGCCGAGCTAGATGAGATTGTATGCTTATGAACCGAGCTGAAAGGGAATCCAACGTGAAACCCATTGTCCAGTCTGGGTTAGCCGATCTCAGAGTCTTGTCCGAGAGGGAAGCTCGAACTACTACTGTTCCTACAAACCGAGCCAACACATCTTAGCTCTTCCATGCCAGCTCATGTTGAGCTGTTGACCCTTTGGTTTCCGTGCCATCCGTACGGTACTGTCTTTCACTTTATGTCACTATCACTACTTTATGTCCCTTTTAATGTACTATTCATGGCTTCCTCAAGAAGCCAATGAATCTTGGCCATACAATCTAGCTTCCACAAGAAGCCAATGAATCCTAGCCACACAAATACTTTCCCTAAATAAATAAAAGAAAGCCCAAACACCCCATAACACACTTTGCATTTCTCATTCTCTTCCTCCTAATGAATCTCTCTCTTTTTCTCTTTCAAGTCCCAGCAACAACAAACCCTCAACACATCCTCTTTCCCCCTTCTCACTCACACATCTTCCTCTCCTCCACCAAGTCTCACAAACCGGAGACCCACCTTCTCTCCGTCCCCGCTCTGTTCCGGCGTCCCTGGACCGTGTGGCAGCCGGCGTGCAGCTAGGAAGAAGGGATTCGAGTGGTGTGAAGCTCACAAGGCCAAGGTCTAGGTCAAGGAAGTCATTCTCAAGCTCTCAACTCTTATCTCTCACGGTTTGAGGTAAGGAGTGAGTGTTACCTCTACTTGAGTTTGGGTTTCTAGGGTGTTCATAAAGGGTACTAAGAATGGGTATTAGATTAGGAAATGGACATAGGTTAATGTTAGAAGAGGAATGGTAAGAAGGGAAAAAGGGGAATTAATGAATGAACTAGAAACATGGATTTTAGGTGAAGATGAGATATCAATTTTGATTACATGCTATATTTCATATGCTGTATTTTATATGATGGATTGACTAAATGTTTTGTGCATACGGTTGTTGTGGTATACGTGTTTATGAGCTTTGATATTTGGTGTTTGTATCTGTGGCCGAGCCGAGAGAGGGTGAGAATGGAGAATGATAAAAATGGTAACCAGGGTGGATCGAAAAGACAAACTAATAAGTTACATAATGAGTTAGGTAGACGAGATAGATAATAGGATTAATGGAATCGGGAATGGGTGAAGGGTTGAGCCGAGATAAATACAAAGAGGAACAAAACGAAAGAGGTGAACTGAGGTGGGCCGAACTAAAAGTAATGGTTAATAAGATAAAGGGAATTAAAGAGAAATGGTTGTGTGGTCGGGTCATAGCAAACGCGTACCGGGTGCGTGCATTGATTGCGTAAGCCGAGCATTGTGGTGCTCGCAGCTGTAAGACGAGCATGGTGGTGCTCGCAGTTATGACACACAAGGTTCCGAGAACGGAATCGGTACGAAGTGTTCCTGGTCATAGCAGACGCGTACTGGGTGCGTGCATTGATCGCGTAAGCCGAGCATTGTGGTGCCCGCAGCTGTAAGACGAGTATGGTGGTACTCGCAGTTATGGACACTCCTTACTCCATAGAATGATCGGCGGTAGTGTTCCTGGTCATAGCAGACGCGTACTGGGTGCATGCATTGATCGCGTAAGCCGAGCATTATGGTGCTCGCAGCTGTAAGACGGGTATTGTGGTGCTCGCAGTTATGGACGCTCCAATATCTGACTTAAATGGTGTAAGACATGCACTGGGTGTATGCATCCGAGAAGAGTAAAAGATTGTAAGCTATGTCAAAGCGAAATAATGAGTAAGGAATCCGAGATAGAGATGGTAATCAGAGGTAAGAGGATGTAAACGGAGGTATAGCTAGTATTGAATCAGCTGGTTGATGATGTGAGCCGAGCCAGACGAGGTTGTGGGTTTGCGAACCGAGTTAAATGAGATAGTATGCATGTGATATAGGGTTTGACTACTTGTGATTTATTTGCTAATTGACTATTTGTGTTTGGCTTGGTAGTTCGGTATGTCATTTTAGAAACTGCTTACTTAAGTTCTGTGTAATGCTCACCTCCTTACCATTTTTCAGGTACTGAGCCCGAGCAGACGCAGTCCCCGGCCGAGCAGGATCACTCTCCCTCACAGGGAGAGTAAGTTATTTAGAGTCAGATAGGTGGATGGGCCTCGGCCAGTTTGCCGAGCTAAAACACTGATTGTATTTTGAATGACCGAACTGAATGTACTTAAACTTATACTTTATGTATCTGATGCATTTAGGTCTTCTGCTTTATTAAAACTCTGATGTTTTCGTTATTAATGGAAGGAAATATTATTTTTGGCAAATATCATATTCCTTTTCTTAAAAAAAAAATTTAAATCCTAATTTTGGGGTAATTAAGGGTAATTATTATATAGGGTGTTACATTTTTGGTATCAGAGCAGTTTCTCCTCGGCCTATTGGAGTTGCAAAGGACTCTAGTGGTTACTCACCAAGAGAGTGACAAATAAGTAAAGTCTAGAAGTCTAAGTTAGACAATAGAACTCGTAGGTATATATATGTTTATATAAAAATATATATATTTACTTGATTATTGGGAAGTTAATTGGCTTTCTCTCCATGACCGAGCAGCATGGCTGGGAGACGAGCTGATAACGACCAAATTGCTGCTGTGTTGGAAACTCTGGTTCAACTACAGCAGAACCAAGCGCAGGCTCAACAGAATCAGACTGAGAACCTCGCTCAAAACATCGCCGCAGCCGCAGCAGCTGCAGCTGCAGCCCTTCAGCCCCAACCTCCGGCTCCGGTCGAGATAGACTGGATGAGCCGATTTCGGAAGAACGAACCACCTAGGTTCGAAGGAGGATATAATCCAGATGGAGCTCAGAGATGGCTCCAGGATATTGAGAAGATTTTCCGGTCTCTGCAACCTCCCTATGAGTACATGGTGAGGTTGGCCGAGTTTGTGCTGGTTAATGAAGCCGAGCACTGGTGGGATCAACAGAGCCGAGGGCTAGAAGCGGCTAATGAGGTCATCACTTGGGATTTGTTCCGAGCCCGCTTCCTCGGAAAGTACTTTCTCGAGGATGTCAGGAGAGAGAAGGAGCTCGCTTTTCTCAAGCTGGAACAGAAGAACTTGAGCGTTGGGGAGTATGACGCTCAGTTCGAAGATTTGATCCGTTATTCAGGAAGCTACCGAGATGCTGATGAGCGTACCAAGTGCATCAAGTTTGAGGCTGGTCTCTGTGACGACATTCGGCTCGCATTCGAATATCAGAACGTGGCCAATCTCTCGCAACTGGTGAACATGGCTAGCACCTATGAGAAAGGGCTTAAGAGGAAAGCTGATGGAAAGAGGAGCAAGTCGGTACAGAGAGGAGTGGATCCGATCAGAGAAAAAGGAGCTGTCCAAAGATCTGCCCCATATGTGAATCCGAACTCCAGAGCTCCGAGGATTGGTGGTCAAATGGTGGCTTTTCCTGGCCCGTATCCGATATGCCAACATTGTGGAAGGCAGCACCGGGGGGAATGCTGGAATCTGGATCCGAGCAAAACCAGAGGATCCTGTTTCCGATGTGGCAAGCCTGGCCATTTTGCAGCCCGGTGTACCGAGAATATTGTGAAGGAAGAGGTCAATGTGACCAAGGCACATCAGACTGATGTTAACCGACCTGTGCAGAGAGGCAAGGTTTACACTATGGATGGTGAAGAAGTGACTGATGCTGACGAACTGATCCGAGGTACTTGCCAAGTAAACAGTATTCCTTGTGCCGTAATATTTGACTGTGGAGCCACACATTCTTTCATTTCCCTTGACTGTATGAATAGACTAAAACTATTCCCAGTAGAAATGCCTTACAAACTATCCATTTCTACCCCAACCAATTCTTCTGTAATCACTTCTAAAATGTGTCTAGAGTGTCCTATCCAAGTATTAGGCAAAGACTTTAAAGTCAATTTGATTTGTCTACCCTTAACCAAGCTAGATATTATTCTTGGCATGGACTGGATGTCTCAACATCGTGTCTTACTCGATTGTCGAGAAAAGACCGTAATCCTTAGTGGCCCGTCTGTTGCGAAGTTAGAGACAACAGAGGAACCGACCTTAGACCAAATTCCTGTGGTCGGAGAATTCCCTGAGGTTTTCTCGAATGAAATGCCTGGCTTACCGCCGAATAGAGAAGTAGAGTTCAGTATAGACCTCCTTCCGGGAACTGGCCCGATCTCAATTGCTCCGTACAGAATGGCGCCTCCCGAGCTAGAAGAGTTTAAGAAACAGCTGGAAGAACTTTTGGCCAAAAAGCTAATCCGACCAAGCGTATCGCCATGGGGAGCCCCAATCCTGTTTGTAAAAAAGAAAGATGGTAGTCTCAGAATGTGCACTGACTATAGGAAGCTCAACGCGGTAACGGTGAAGAACAAATATCCCCTCCCTTGGATTGATGATTTATTGGACCAACTCAAGGGAGCGTCGGTGTTTTCAAAGATAGATCTCCGATCTGGATATCACCAAATCCGAGTCCGAGAAGAAGACATTCCGAAGACAGCCTTCCGATCAAGGTATGGGCATTTTGAGTACGTGGTTATGCCCTTTGGACTTACCAACGCCCCAGCTATCTTCATGGACTACATGAATAGAATCTTCTGACCTTACCTGGACTCGTTTGTGATAGTCTTCATTGACGATATCCTCATCTACTCCCAAAATCCGAGTGAACACGAGCAACATCTGAGAACGGTGTTGCAAGTTCTGAAGGATAAGAATCTCTACGCTAAGCTCTCTAAGTGCAGCTTTTGGCTCACCGAGGTTCATTTCCTCGGGCATGTGATATCCGACCAAGGCGTAGCAGTTGATCCTTCCAAGGTGGAAGCGGTACTTAAGTGGGAGAGACCGAACTCGGTGACTGAGATCAGGAGTTTCCTCGGTCTTGCAGGGTATTACAGGAGATTCATTGAAGGATTCTCTAAACTGGCTCTACCGTTGACTTCGTTAACCAGGATGGATGCACCCTACCAATGGTCCGAGGTGTGCGAACAGAGCTTCCAAGAGCTAAAGAAAAGGTTGACGAGCCCGCCCGTGTTGATCTTGCCCGATCCGACCAAAACCTTTGACGTATTTTGTGATGCCTCGAAGCAGGGCCTCGGCTGTGTGTTGATGCAGCAAGGAAAAGTGGTGGCTTATGCCTCTCGGCAACTTCGGCAACACGAGCAGAACTACCCTACGCATGATCTCGAATTGGCAGCAGTAGTGTTCGCCCTTAAGATCTGGAGACATTACTTGTATGGCACAAAGTTTGAAGTGTTCAGTGACCACAAGAGTCTCGGCTACCTATTCGACCAGAAGGAGTTAAATATGAGGCAGCGCAGATGGGTAGAATTCTTGAAGGACTATGATTTCAACTTGCACTATCATCCTGGAAAAGCTAACGTGGTGGCCGACGCACTGAGCAGGAAAAGTCTTCATCTGAGCAACATGATGGTCCGAGAGATGCAGTTGATGCAGGAGTTCAGTGACCTTAACCTCGGCATACAGAAGAAGGAAAATAGTGTGGTGCTGGAAAAGTTGCAAGTAACAAATGAGTTTGTGGGTTTCATCAAGGAGAGACAGGCTGCCGACCTAGAGCTCCAAAAGCTATTAGAAAGAGCCGGAGACAAGGATGAACCTGATTTCGCTAAAGGATCTGATGGTCTTGTGCGATTTCGAGGCCGAGTTTGCATCCCCATGGACTTTGAAGTCTGAAGATAGTTAATGGAAGAAGCCCACAAGACGAAGATGAGTCTTCATCCAGGTGCCACAAAGATGTACCAAGATTTGAATAGGTTATTTTGGTGGCCGAAGTTGAAGACCGACGTGGCCGATTATGTGTCTCAATGCTTGACATGTCAGAAAGCCAAGATCGAGCATCAGAAACCAGGAGGATTACTCAAATCCTTGGAGATTCCACAATGGAAGTGGGATAGCATTTCGATGGACTTTGTATCTGGTCTACCAAAGACGAGATCAGGGCAGGAAGCCATTTGGGTTGTGGTAAACCGACTTACAAAGTGTGCTCATTTCCTGCCGATCAGCATGAAGTACAGCCTGGAGAAGCTGACGCAACTGTACATAAAGGACATTGTTCGACTCCATGGTGTTCCGAGCAGCATAGTGTCAGACCGTGATCCTCGTTTCTTGTCTCGATTCTGGCAGAGTCTGCAAGAAGCCATGGGTACAAAGTTGAGGTTTAGCACTGCTTATCATCCCCAAACTGATGGACAATCCGAGCGCACCATTCAAACTCTTGAGGACTTGCTGAGAACATGCGTGCTTGAACAGTCGGAAAGCTGGGAAACACTATTGCCGTTGGTCGAATTCACCTACAACAACAGCTTCCATTCAAGTATTGGAATGGCTCCTTTCTAAGCCTTGTATGGTCGGAAATGCCGAACACCGCTATGCTGGTTCCAGATAGGTGAAAACTTGCTGATTGGTCCCAACATTGTTCAGGAGACAACTGAGAAGATCCGAATGATACAAGGGAAGATGAAAGCCGCTCAGGACCGACAGAAGAGCTACGCCGACAAGAGAAGGAAACCCTTGAACTTCATCGAGGGAGATCATGTATTTCTTCGGGAATCCCCTATAACGGGTATCGGCCGAGCTATCAAATCAAAGAAGTTGACCCCTAGGTTTGTCGGACCGTACCAGATATCGGAGAAGGTCGGACCAGTAGCGTACAGAATCGCTCTACCTCCACATTTGTCTAAGCTTCACGATGTGTTCCATGTCTCGCAACTTAGGAGATACATTCACGATCCCTCGCAAGTGATAGCAGTGGACGAACTGCCGCTAAGAGACAATCTGACCTTCGAAGTCCTACTAGTCCGAGTTGGAGATAGACAAGTCAGACGACTCAGAGGAAAGGAAATCCCCTTGGTGAAGGTAGTATGGAATCGAAATGGTGTGGAGGAAGCTACTTGGGAACTCGAGGAGAAGATGAAGCAGTCATATCCGCAATTGTTCAATGCTGACTAAATTTCGAGGACGAAATTCCTGTAAGTGGGAGAGGAATGTAACATCCCGAAAATTAATATTAAATAATATAATTTTAGTATATAAATATCTATTTAAGGATAGGATTAAGCCTTAGAAATTGTACAAGGTTAGAAGGGTAGTATGAGCATAGGTCGACCTAGGATGTGAGATTAAGGCCTCGGCCCGATCTCGGCCGAGCTAGATGAGATTGTGTGCTTATGAACCGAGCTGAAAGGGAACCCAACGTGAAACCCATTGTCCAGTCTGGGTTAGCCGATCTCAGAGTCCTGTCCGAGAGGGAATCTCGGACTACTGCTGTTCCTACAAACCGAGCCAACACATCTTAGCTCTTCCGTGCCAGCTCATGTTGAGCTGTTGACCCTTTGGTTTCCGTGCCATCCGTATGGTACTGTCTTTCACTTTATGTCACTATCACTACTTTATGTCCCTTTTAATGTACTATTCATGGCTTCCTCAAGAAGCCAATGAATCTTGGCCATACAATCTAGCTTCCACAAGAAGCCAATGAATCCTAGCCACACAAATACTTTCCCTAAATAAATAAAAGAAAGCCCAAACACCCCATAACACACTTTGCATTTCTCATTCTCTTCCTCCTAACGAATCTCTCTCTTTTTCTCTTTCAAGTCCCAGCAACAACAAACCCTCAACACATCCTCTTTCCCCCTTCTCACTCACACATCTTCCTCTCCTCCACCAAGTCTCACAAACCGGAGACCCACCTTCTCTCCGTCCTCGCTCTGTTCCGGCGTCCCTGGACCGTGTGGCAGCCGGCGTGCAACTAGGAAGAAGGGATTCGAGTGGTGTGAAGCTCACAAGGCCAAGGTCTAGGTCAAGGAAGTCATTCTCAAGCTCTCAACTCTTATCTCTCACGGTTTGAGGTAAGGAGTGAGTGTTACCTCTACTTGAGTTTGGGTTTCTAGGGTGTTCATAAAGGGTACTAAGAATGGGTATTAGATTAGGAAATGGACATAGGTTAATGTTAGAAGAGGAATGGTAAGAAGGGAAAAAGGGGAATTAATGAATGAACTAGAAACATGGATTTTAGGTGAAGATGGGATATCAATTTTGATTACATGCTATATTTCATATGCTGTATTTTATATGATGGATTGACTAAATGTTTTGTGCATACGGTTGTTGTGGTATACGTGTTTATGAGCTTTGATATTTGGTGTTTGTATCTGTGGCCGAGCCAAGAGAGGGTGAGAATGGAGAATGAGAAAAATGGTAACCAGGGTGGATCGAAAAGACAAACTAATAAGTTACATAATGAGTTAGGTAGACGAGATAGATAATAGGATTAATGGAATCGGGAATGGGTGAAGGGTTGAGCCGAGATAGATACAAAGAGGAACAAAACGAAAGAGGTGAACTGAGGTGGGCCGAACTAAAAGTAATGGTTAATAAGATAAAGGGAATTAAAGAGAAATGGTTGTGTGGTCGGGTCATAGCAGACGCGTACCGGGTGCGTGCATTGATCGCGTAAGCCGACCATTGTGGTGCTCGCAGCTGTAAGACGAGCGTGGTGGTGCTCGCAGTTATGACACACAAGGTTCCGAGAACGGAATCGGTACGAAGTGTTCCTAGTCATAGCAGACGCGTACTGGGTGCGTGCATTGATCGCGTAAGCCGAGCATTGTGGTGCCCGCAGCTGTAAGACGAGTATGGTGGTACTCGCAGTTATGGACACTCCTTACTCCATAGAATGATTGGCGGTAGTGTTCCTGGTCATAGCAGACGCGTACTGGGTGCGTGCATTGATCGCGTAAGCCGAGCATTATGGTGCTCGCAGCTGTAAGACGGGTATTGTGGTGCTCGCAGTTATGGACGCTCCAATATCCGACTTAAATGGTGTAAGACATGCACTGGGTGTATGCATCTGAGAAGAGTAAAAGATTGTAAGCTATGTCAAAGCGAAATAATGAGTAAGGAATCCGAGATAGAGATGGTAATCAGAGGTAAGAGGATGTAAACGGAGGTATAGCTAGTATTGAATCAGCTGGTTGATGATGTGAGCCGAGCCAGACGAGGTTGTGGGTTTGCGAACCGAGTTAAATGAGATAGTATGCATGTGATATAGGGTTTGACTACTTGTGATTTATTTGCTAATTGACTATTTGTGTTTGGCTTGGTAGTTCGGTATGTCATTTTAGAAACTGCTTACTTAAGTTCTGTGTAATGCTCACCTCCTTACCATTTTTCAGGTACTGAGCCCGAGTAGACGCAGTCCCCGGCCGAGCAGGATCACTCTCCCTCACAGGGAGAGTAAGTTATTTAGAGTCAGATAGGTGGATGGGCCTCGGCCAGTTTGCCGAGCTAAAACACTGATTGTATTTTGAATGGCCGAACTGAATGTACTTAAACTTATACTTTATGTATCTGATGCATTTAGGTCTTCTGCTTTATTAAAACTCTGATGTTTTCGTTATTAATGGAAGGAAATATTATTTTTGGCAAATATCATATTCCTTTTCTTAAAAAAAAATTTAAATCCTAATTTTGGGGTAATTAAGGGTAATTATTATATAGGGTGTTACATAACAAGTTGTCAATCCGAGGGAGGGAATATTTATTCTTCACCGTTACCGCGTTGAGCTTCCTATAATCAGTGCAAATTCTGAGGCTACCATCTTTCTTTTTAACAAATAAGATTGGAGCTTCCCAAGGTGACACGCTCGGTCTGATTAGCTTTTTGGCCAAAAGTTCTTCCAGTTGCTTCTTGAGCTCTTCTAACTCGGGAGGTGCCATTCGGTATGGAGCAATTGAAATCGGGCCAGTCCCCGAAATAAGGTCTATACTAAACTCTACTTCTCTTCTCGACGGTAAGCCAGGCATTTCGTCCGAGAAGACCTCTGGTAATTCTCCGACTACAGGAATTTGGTCTATAGTTGGTTCCTCTGTCACCTCTAACATTGCAACAGAAGAGTCACTAAAGATCACGGTCTTCTTACGGCAATCGAGCAGAACATGGTGTTGAGACATCCAGTCCATGCCGAGGATGATATCTAGTCTGGTTAGGGGCAAACAAATTAGGTTGACCTTAAACTCCCGGCCTAATACTTGGATAGGACACTCCAAGCACATTTGGGAGGTGATCACCGAAGAATTGGTAGGGGTAGAAATGGATAATTTATAAGGCATTTCTACTGGGGATAATCTTAGCTTGTTCATACAATCGAGGGAAATGAAAGAATGTGTGTCTCCACAATCAAATAACACGGCAGAGGGAATGTTGTTTACTTGACAAGTACCTCGGCTCAGCTCATCGGCGTTAGTCACTTCCTCACCATCCATAGTGTAAACTTTGCCTCTCTGCATCGGTCGGTTAGCAACAGCTGCTGAGCCCTTGTCACATTAACTTCTTCCTTCACCATATTCTCGGTACATCGAGCTACAAAATGACCAGGCTTGCCACAGCGAAAACAGGATCCTCTTGCTCTGCTCGGATCCAGACTGCAGCATTCTCCCTTGTGTTGCTTTCCACAGTGTTGGCATATTGGGTAGGGGCCAGGGATAATCACCATCTGACCACCACTTCTTGATGCTGTTGGTACCTTGGAGCTCGAATTCACATAGGGGGCAGATCTCTGGACGACTCCTTTCCCTCTAATAGGACCCGCTGCTTTCTGTGCCGACCTGTTTCGCTTTCCGTCGGCCTTCCTTTTGAGTCCCTTCTCGTAAGTGCTAGCCATATTCACCAACTGCGAGAGGTTGGCCACATTCTGATACTCGAATGCGAGCCAAATATCATCACGGAGACCAGATTCAAACTTAATGCATTTGGTGCGTTCATCAGCATGTCGGTAGCTCCCCGAGTAGCGGGTCAAATCCTCGAACTGAGCGGCATATTCCCCGACACTTAAACTCCTCTGCTCCAGTTTGAGAAAAGCGAGCTCCTTTTCCCTCCTAACATCCTCAGGAAAATACTTGCCGAGAAATCGAGTTCGGAATAAATCCCAAGTAATGGCTTGATTAGCCGCTTCCAGTCCTCGACTCTGCTGCTCCCACCAGTGCTCGGCTTCACCAGCCAACACAAATTCAGCTAACCTCACCCTGTACTCATAGGGCAGTTGCAGGGATCGGAAGATCTTCTCAATGTCTTGGAGCCATCTCTGAGCTCCGTCTGGATTGTAACCCCCTTCGAACCGAGGTGGTTCATTCTTCCTAAATCGGCTCGTCCAATTGATCTCGACCGGAGCCGCAGGTAGAGGCTGAAGGGCTGCAGCTGCAACTGCTGCGGTCGCGGTGATGTTCTGAGCAAGATTCTTAGCCTGGTTCTGCTGAGCTTGCGCTTGGTTCTGCTGCAGTTGAACCAGAGTTTCCAACACAGCAACAATTCGGTCATTATCAGCTCTTCTCCCAGCCATACTGCTTGGTCATGGAGAGAAAGCCGATTAACGATCGGATGATTAGATAATAATATATACATATATATACTTCTATAAGCTCTATTGACTAGCCTAGACACTTGACTTTACTTATTTGCTACTCTCTTGGTGAGTAACCACTAGAGTCACTTGTAACTCCAATAGGCCGAGGAGAAACTACTCTGATACCAAAAATGTAACACCCTATTTGAATTTACCCTTAAACCAAAAATTAGGACTTAAAATTTTCTTATTGAAACAGTTATGATAATGGTCACAACAATAATTCTTTTCATTAATACTGAATCGTTAGAGTTTTAGCGGAAGACTTAGTTCAACAAAAGGTATGAAAACAAAACAACTTAGTTACACCGAATCAGTTATCCAAAACATAAAATACATAAGCAGTATTTTAGCTCGGCCAATTGGCCGAGGCCTAACTTAATTCTCCGACTCAATGACTTACTCTCCCTGTGAGGGAGAGTGATCCTGCTCGGTCGGGGACTGCGTCTGCTCGGGCTCAGTACCTGAAAAATGGTAAGGAGGTGAGCATTACACAGAACTTAAGTAAGCAGTTTCTAATATGACATCCCGAACTACCAAGCCAAACACAAGTAATCAATTAGCATGTTAACAGATAAAGAAACAGATACACATCACATGCAACCAACCTCATTTTGCTCGGTCCATGTTATTGTCCAGTATACTCTTTACCTACCAGTTTTACCTCTCCTTATCCGATTGATTCCCCTTGTACTTATTTCCTCAATTCCTACGCTTAGTTACTCGGTCGTTACTTTCCCTTCTCGGTGTTCCATTTTCCTCTCTCGGTCTCATTACTCATTATTCATCTTTTACCTATTTTACAATCTTTTACTCTTCTCGGCTGCATACACCCAGTGCATGTCTTACACCATTTAGGGTCAGATTCTGGAGTGTCCATAACTGCGAGTACCCAGTACCCAACTTACAGCCGCACATACCCAGTATGCGTCTGACGCGATCAATGCACGCACCCAGTACGCGTCTTCTATGACCAGGAGCACTACCGCCGATTCTTCTATGGAGTTAAGGAGTGTCCATAACTGCGAGTACCCAGTACCCGTCTTACAGCTGCGCCTCTCGGCGTCTTACGCGATCAATGCACGCACCCGGTACGCGTCTTCTATGACCCGACCACACAACCATTTCTCTTTAATTACTCTTTTATCCTTTAAACCATTTCCCTACTCAGCCTCTCTCGGCTCAGCCCCTTAGTTATCCCATTTTTCACTAGTTTCTCTCATTATTTAATTCTTTAACTTATATTTTCTTCCTTCACATCTACCCACATATCTCATACCCATTCTCGGCCTCTCACTCTCGGTCACAGACAGATTCATGTACACAACACAAACAATGAACATCACAACTCATAAACATTGGTACAACACGACAATATGATTAAAAGCACTTAGCAAGTAAACAAATCTTTCAACTCATCTCATGACTACATAACCTTAGTTCACTTACTAGTTTTCCTTACCCTTTTGTCCTTTCTCCCTAATATTACCCTAGGTCTCTTCCCTAATCTAACATCCACTCTTAGCACCCGTTATGCACACACTAGCAACCCAAACCTAGGCAAAGGTAACACTCACTCCTTACCTCAATACGTGAGAGATAAGAGTTTGAGAGCTTGAGTGTAGTTTCCTTGTTGTTTGACCTCGTGAGCTTAGAACCCCTTGAACCTTTTCCTCCTAGCTGCACACCCAAAACACCGAATGCTCCAAGGACGTTCGACACGGGGGAGGAACGGAAATAAGAAGGGCTTCCAGTTGGTGGGTCTTGGTGGAGGAGAAATGAAAGAGAGATATGCGTGAGTGAGAAGAGAGTATGTTGGATTTTGGTGTTGGAGTTTCAGAGAAAATGAGAGAGACGAAAGAGAAATAGAATAGAAAGTGTTGTTGTGTTGTTTTTCAGTTTTCTTTTATTCTTTTATGGGCATTATTTGTGTGGCTCTCATTGGAGGCTTCTTTGAGAAGCTTAGAATAAGTGGACAGGGTTTATTGGCTTCTAAGGGAAGCCACCAACAGTGACTTGACAAAAGACATAAAGTGATGGGTAGGACATCTGTACGGAAGGCGTGAAAACCAAGGAATTAGCAACTCAGTCTGAACTGTCACGGAGGAGCAAGGAGACTTCGGCTTGACACGGATAACAGTAGCAGTCCGAGTCTCCTCTCGGTCATCAGTGCTACTTGTGGTGGTCGGCTTATCCAGTTCGGCATAATCACTAGACTTCACGTTCGTTACTTATTTTGCTCGGCTGAGATCGGTCCGAGGTCCAGCCTTTACTCATCTGGTCGGTCTACGCTTCCTATTTCGCTCTCGGCAGTATACAACTTCTACGACTTAATCCTATTCTTAAATAAATTTATGCTTAAATCTATTATATTAAATTTTAAATTTCGGGATGTTACAGGACTGCTTGAGTAATAGACCATCACCATCACACCAATCAGAACTAAGGAAGCAACTAACTGAAGGTAGGAATCAACGGGATGTGGAGTGTGCTGAATGGAAACGTTCCAGACAGAAAGGTCCAACTCAGAATGACAAAGATGTGTCGTGACAGCGGTCTCCCACTAGAAAGGGAAGCCCCTCTCACCACCATCATGAAAGTAGAGGATCATCTTTTGGACATTCAAAAAGAAGGCCGAATTTGGAGGAGAAACTCTTACGGTTCGGAAAACACCTGGACGCCCAAGACAAATTGATTAATGAGTTGAAGAGGGAGCAACCTCCTAGGGACAGATGGAATGGATTTAGGAGGTGTTGTTGAAATCAAGCTATGAAGAGGGAGAGGGTTATGATAACCCATTTTTTGAGGCTATAATGGCATATCCGATGCCCCAAAATCACAAAGCTCCAGCAACGGTGGAGCCTTACTTTGGTAATACTGATCCCCAAGAGAACATGGTCAGTTTCTTAGAAACGATGACTTGCCAGGGAGCCAGGGACGCATATAAGTGCATGGCGTTTCCGTTAACATTGAAGAAGGCAGCACTGCGATGGTATTCCAAGCTAGAGCCAAACTCGATCGGTTGCTGGAAGGATTTGGTTTCCATGTTCCTTGGACATTTCATGACTAGCAAAGCGCAATCGAAGTCTAAGCATCACCTTTCCCAAATCAAGCAGAAGAAAAGAGAATCTTTGAGGGACTTCCTTATGCGATTCAACACCGAGTATGTGTCAATCAATGACATCACTAGTACAAAAAACACATTTTAGACCAGTTGATTCAGACCGGTTCCATGCGGAACCAGTCTCTTTATGGCCATTTATTGAAATCAGACTGGTTGCTTGGTATAAGCAGTCTGAATTATATATTAAATGAGACTGGTTCCGTGCCGAACCAGTCTCCTTGAATCAAAAAATTTAAATGCGGAACCAGTCTCTTTTGGTATTTAAATAACACGGAACCAGTCTTCTTATGTGCAGTTAAATAAGACTGGTTCCATGCTGAACCAGTCTCCGTACAGCAGTTTATTTAAATTAGACTGGTTCCGCATTGAACCAGTCTCTTTTTAATACTATTGAACCGGTCTGATCTTCTTCTTCATCTTCTCTACGTCGTGGCCTCTCCTCTCCTCTAAAGTTCAACCAGCCCTAATACTCTTAACACAATCTCCCTTTTATCTCTCTCTTCGCCGGTAAACAACTCGAGGACGGCCGCACCCTCGCCGACTACAACATCCAGAAGGAGTCCACCCTCCACCTCGTCCTCCGCCTCCGCGGCGGCGCCAAAAAATGCAAGAAGAAGACCTACACGAAGCCAAAGAAGATCAAGCACAAGCACAAGAAAGTCAAGCTCGCGCTTCTCCAGTTTTACAAGGTTGATGATTCGGGCAAGGTTCAGAGGCTGAGGAAGGAGTGCCCTAACGCGGAGCGCGGCGCCGGAACCTTCATGGCTAATCATTTTGATAGGCATTATTGTGGCAAGTGTGGCCTCACTTATGTTTATCAGAAGGCTGGTGGTGATTAATTCATCCATTTCACTTATTAGGATCTGCCTCCATCGCCACTGCGCCATTCACATCTCCAAGAATTAGTTCTATCTCACTAACAGTCCTAGGGTTCTTATGTCCTTTGCATTAACAGATCCAAGAATTAGTTGAAGCAATTGTTTTGCCAATGACCCACAAGGAGCGGTTCCATAAATTAGGAGTTCATCCACCAAAAGGAGTGCTTTGCTCTGCTTTGTTCATTCTCTCTGCTTTGGTTTGTTCTTATTTGTTGCCCTATGCTCTGCTTTGTTCGTTTTTGCTGTGTTGCTTTGTTCATTTTTGCTGTGTTACCCTCTGTTCTTACTTGTTGCCCTCTCTTTGCTTTGATTCGGTTAACGCTTAGTACAAATTTAGTATTTTGATTCAGTTAGCACTTAGCATTTTGATTAAATTAGCAAGCTTGAATTATTATGCATAAGCTTAAATTAACAAGCATTTTGATTAAATTTACTTTGTTCTGTCATGCTTTGTTCGGTTTTTTTTTTAAATTAGCATTTTGATTCAGTTAGCACTTAGTTTAGTCTTTTTTTAGCACATTTTGACTAATTTTGCTTGAATTTGTCACTGTAGCATCCTGTAAATTGTTCAGCACTATCCATATACGAATTTCTTCCATTTATTTTTTCTTTAAATAAAATTTAAAGCTCTTTCCTCACTTATTTTGTAAGTTTTGGCTGCTAGAAAATATTAATTGGCCCTCTTATTCTTAATCTCATGTCGTTTTGTAGAAAGTAAGTTAACCTATTTTTTCTCAGCAGCTGATCAAATATATTAAGTTGTGATGATTTTCATAATGACGTTGTTATCTTAGCCATGTGATTATTTTGTCTGTAATTAGATGCAATTTCTGTGATTACCCAAGTCCAACTGCCTGCCAAAAGAAACATCGCTCCTCATGTAATTTTTATTACAATTAATTTATTTACGTTAGAAACGAAATCTACCTTTGTTTTGAGCTGAGTAATGTGATTTAGATATTCAGAAATGAAGCCTACTTATTTTTAACACTATTGTGTTGCTTTGATTTTGAATTTCCTATTTCATGAATGATTATTATGCCCAGGCTATCAGTATTAGTGGTGGCACTCTAGTAGCTGAAACTCTGGGAGATACTATCAAAGTTAGCCAGCAAGATGTTTGGGACATAACATTGAACACTAAAACAGGTTCAGTTGAAAGCTGGAAGGTAAATATGTGCTTTGGGTTTATTATTGTTCATGATATGTTTTACAAGTATTAAAAAGTTCTATCTCTTTTAAAATCAATACAATTTTAGGCTTAATTTTTTTAATACTGGTGTAATGAGCCAAAATATGTCTTAACAAAAATGGTTTTGGAATATATGCTTCTACATATGGTAGCTCTCCACCCATGCAAATGAGTGCAAGCTACTATAGCACTTCAGAGCTTGACCGACCCACACACAATGAAAAGCTCATTGAAGGAGATAGCATTGAGGTATTTAACTTCTATATTTCTGTTCCTGTTCCTTTCCAGACCTGTCAAAAAGTTAACTATATTACACTTTCACAAGCTAATATGATTTTGCCTTTGAAATGCTGACATTTTATGTGATGTGCATTTGATCACTTTGTGTTGCATTGCGTGTATACATGGATTTTTTCTTATGAATTTATACGAGTAATTAGGTGATGTGATGAGAATGTTACTTGTCAACGGTGTTATGCAATCTCTTTTCTTAGATGACAATACTGTCATTTTTTCATTTATTATGATGTCGTGTTTCTAAAATTAGTATTATTTATTTTAATATTTTGATCTCTATAGTTTGTAAAATTCTGAGATTGTTTTATGGTACTACAGGTTCATCTTGATCACAAGCACATGGGCGTGGGTGGAGATGATAGTTGGTCCCCATGTGTACATGACCAGTATTTGGTTCTTCCTGTGCCGTACTCTTTCTCTGTCAGGCTGTCTCCTGTAACTCCAGCTACTTCTAGTTATGACATCTACAAATCTCAGTTTCAAAACTCTTGATTTCTTGGGTCACATGCATATTGGTTTTTTTGAGTAGCAACTTTCCCATTTGATAAACAGAGTGACCAATATTTGGAAAATAAAATGTAGCAGAATGAAATAGAGTGTGCAACTATTCTTTTATTTTTGTTTCAGACTTGAGTATTTGGTTCAGCATTATA
The DNA here is from genome assembly GCA_037953625.1 of Crotalaria pallida. Classification (NCBI taxonomy): domain Eukaryota; kingdom Viridiplantae; phylum Streptophyta; class Magnoliopsida; order Fabales; family Fabaceae; genus Crotalaria; species Crotalaria pallida. Next base: position 138,261,380 of record CM075650.1, on the reverse strand, counting down.
AATTGTTTGAGACTATGATAAGTACTTTACATTTTGAATGAGTAGTAGAAAATGTGTAATTTTCAGGCCAAGGGTATATCAGGGAACAATTACAACCGCACTCCTCTAACACCAAGGTCTATATTGGAAAGGCTTTTGAGGGAAAGAGAGCTAAGGAAATCTAGTAGGTATGTTCAACCAGCAGAGGAGGGAAACAAAGAGGCAGAACAATTGTGTAGTGATTCAGCAGAGGGGGATAGTTTGCAGCTTATTGCTCTAGATATAAGACTTTTGTAGTTTTGTGTAGTTTATGTTAGTTTCACTAAGCATAGTGTTATATACTTGTGTTGATCAAACTTGTACTAGATATGCTGATAACGTGGTTTTTATAATATAATTTTAGAATTTAGTTATGTCTAGATAATTATTATTTATAAGTTTTATTATATATTTATGTGTTTTTTTAATTGAGACCGGTTGAAAACATCAAACGAGACTGGTTAAAAATTTAATTGAGACCTAGTTCAGATTTTAATGAGACCGGTTCAAAACGCTCAATAAGACCGGTTCAAAAAGCCAAAAAAAAAAATTAATTGAGACCGGTTCAAAATACTCAATGAGACTGGTTATTTTTTGTTTTCAGACCGGTTCAAATGAATCAATCAGACTGGTTCTTAGTTTAAATGAGACCGGTTCAAAATACTCAATGAGACTGGTTCATCTTTTAATAGAGACTGGTTATTTTTTGATTTTCAGACTGGTTCGGAACCAGTCTCTTTAGTTGGAAACGAGACTGGTTCGAAACCAGTCTCATTTAAAGGCATAGCAATAAGACCGCCACTTTTAAGACTGGTTCGGAACCGGTCTGAAATGGGGTGCAGAACCGGTCTGAAATGACCGATCTGTACTAGTGCATCAAACCGTTGGTTGCAGTACATCTGCTCATAATGGCACTCAAACTCGGGAAGTTCACCAAATATTTGGTGATGCACAAGACAAAGACCATTGATGTGATTATGAAAAAGGATGAAGCATATATACACTTGAATGAATACCGAAGGACAGATTAAGAGGATGAGTTCCAAGGAAATTGGAGAGGGTGAATGAAGTGGCTGGGTTTTAGGAAAGACATGCGAAGCTAGTATTCTATGTTTGAATAAAATATTTTATGATTGATTTCAAGCTGTTTAGAAATAAAGCTCATACAAAATAAATTGTAACTCAATTATGTTCCAAATAATGAAAAAATAATCATATTCAACCGACGAGAAAAATTCTAAGAGACTCTCGAGCAACAACAAGCCGAGTCGCCGTCTCAACCACTAAAAATAAGTACACCCTCCACCCAACTAGCCATCGGGGGGACAGGCTAATGGGAAGTTATGACCCGCACAACGGTCACCACCCATGTACGAGAATTATGACACCGTCCGAGTGATATAAGACAACTCGGTCAGCGCAAGAATACCACCTTGGCTAGGGTAGAGTTATTCATGTCAATATAAATATTTTGAGTTATAGTTAAAGGCAACCATATTGAAGAACATCGGTCAGGAGCTCAACCTTGTAACCCATATACAAGGCATCACAACCACGCCATAGACCTTTTGTGAGCGGTATGTGAAAAGCACAACCCTTTATGGACTGGTACCATGAACATGAGGAAACCGGGTCAGAGCTACAAAAACCAAAGATGGTCTTCAACAACCAACCTTTGCTTGGGGGCTACTGTTATGGACCGGAATTATGCATCTTCCTCAAAGTCATACCAGTGCGAGGCTGTACTGACCCAATTCCTCATGAGACCGATATATCGGTGTGAGACCGTACTAACCCAATTCTCATGAAACCGGTATACTGGTATGAGGCCATACTGGCCCAATTCCCATGAAACCAGTATACCGGTATGAGACCGTATTGGCCCAATTCCATGAAACCGGTATACCGGTATGAGGTCGTATTGGCCCAATTCTATTAGAACGTCTAAACGACTTAATGGTTCAAAGATGCCACCCACAAGGACGTCTATCATTGAGAGGAATGACTGTTGCGCCTTGGATCCCATCCTCATAACTCCCCATGAATACTCGCCATTAACCGAAATCAATAAGAAATAATCCCTCGTAATAGTATAGCGGGTGAGCCTATAAAAGCGTGATAATGAGGGAAGGTATGGAGCTAACTTGCTCACATAAACACACACACACACACACACACTAAGCAAATCGACATGAGACCAGTTATCTTGGTATTCAAGGTATCCTTCTCAAGTCTAATAGCAATAGAGGAATGATTGGATACTTGGTTGTCTAGCTCAAGTCCAAGAATTCCATGACAAAACTTGTGTGTATGTTTAAAAAAACGTAGCTCGAAATGAATTCATTCAGAATGTGTATTTTACTTTTTTTTTAAATTTTCTATTTCTAATGGAAAACAATACAACAATAATCAAGCCTTTGTCTTATTAGGTTGTGTTGGTTATATGGATAAAATGATGCCATAAAGGTTTATCGAAAATTATATATTTTTTTTGTGAACCAAGAGTATCATCCGGCCGATAGCCAGAGACTAATCCCTTTCGAGGCGGAGAGATCACCGAAGTGGGTACAACCTCTCCCAACAAAGCATTTTCCATACTCACAGCAGGAGTCAAACCCTTGACATCATGCTTAAGGAACCCAGATATCTACCAACTGTGATGGGATTTCTTGGTTGTAAATCATATCTTTTGATAAAGCATTTATCTCTATGTCCTTCTTAATTGTTTCACCTATGATTTTTCTTGGCCTTCCTCTGCTTCTAGCACATGGAGTATCCTATGCTTGATCTACTCTCCGAATCGGGGATTCTACTGGTCTCCTCCACAAATGCCCAAACCATCTAAAACGGGATTCCACATTTTTTTAATAGGTGCAACCCCAACTCTTTCTTAAATACACTCATTCCTAATCCGATCTTGTTTGGTGTGGCCACTCATTCACCGCAACATCCTCATCTCTTCTCTATGAAGTTTATTCTCTTGTTGGCATTTTGCCACCCAACATTCGTTCCCATACAACATTGTCAACCTTATAGCATTGCAGTAAAAATTCCTTTTAAGTTTGAGTAACACATTTCTATCGTATAACACATCCAAAACACTCTTCCATTTTATCCACTTGGCTTGAATTCTATGGTTTACATGTGTTAAAAACTTATGTTGATGATATTTGTGTCATGGAAAACACATTGCCTTAACAACAAGATTGTTAGATAGTCGTGGTGCAACTATATCACCGGTCTTGCTCCCAAGGTTAGCACAACAACTCACGAACACAAGCACTTGGGGCTGAGAACTTGAAATCTCACAAAAAGGAATAGGTTGCTTAGTAAAGTATAGAGAGAAGAAGGAATTTTTTTTTTGTGTATATATCTCTGGCTGACCATGATGGCATTTTATATCCACTACAACAGCCATAAACTCATGGCCCATTATTTGTCATTACAACTAAAAACCATTTAGTCATTAAAATGAATTCATTAACCATAAACGGCCAAATAATGGAGTCATAAATCTTCAACGGCTAATTATAGAAAAACGTGCAAAAAATAAAAAAGATGTTTGGCTAGTGGCCTATCAAAAACAGGACTCGTACACCCATGCTTTGCACCGCCCGCCCAAACAAACGGCGGCAGTGTGCGCGTGGTCATTTGGCTCAACAAGACCACCTCAAAAACCCAATTGGATGTTTGCTAGTGGAAAGGGAATGATAATATATAAAGGCTAAAAGATAACTAAGAATATGCAAAGTGGGACTAGATATTTTCATGGAAATGTCATTATTCCAACAATCCTCCACTAATGGCAGTCATAGAAAGAGACAGGAAATGATGAGAAACCTTAAGTTTTTTTTTATGCTTAAGTGTTAATATCCATATGATTTGAATTATTAACAACACATAGTGATGTGAGGCATCAACTATATCCTATAAAGTGAAGTGAATTTTATTAATTGAGACTCTGACAACACACATTAACCTTAAACAATTTGTGAGATTCTGCGATAGAATTATAATAACACTTTTTAAGCCTTTAGTATACCTTGAGAACTATTAGCGTGTCTTAGAAAGATTGGCTATGTCTTTCATAGAAAGTGGCTTAATCCTTCTCACTCACTAAAATAGATACATTGAGTGTGTCTCCATAGCACCACCTAACTTAACGAGTTACATATCTTGTATAATTATAACAAGTACTTCAAGTGCATCTCTTTAGCACCACTCAATTTAACGGGCTATGTAACTTTTATTCTATATTTTATTAGTAGGTACATCAAGTGCAAACTTTCAAAGCACCACCCTAACATATGGGCTATGTATCTATTACATCAAACATTACCATACGCCACAAGGATAAACATGTAATGCACACGAGCACTCATGTGGCTTAGTTTGACCATCAAAAGGGTATCCACCACACTTTCGTCCTCTCAATGCGTAAGGCCCATCCCCCTCGACGAATTCCGGACAACTTTCCTCGGTAGCCCCATGGTTAAGGGGTCAGCTAAATTCTTTTAACTTTTTACATAATTAAGAGTAATTACACCATTTCCTATTAGTTGCCTAACACTACCATGTCTAACACGAATGTGTCTTTCTTTCCATTGTAAGTGTTATTGTTGGCAACTCCAATTGCTGCTTGAGAGTCACAATTTACATTATCTATAAAGGAGATGTTGAATTTTGATTATTTTTTCAAGAACATACTCTAAAATTATATTTTTCTAATTTTTTTAATGTAGATTTAATAATCCAATACACTGTAAATGAAAAAATAAATTATACGACACACAATGACAAAATAACATTAGTATTAGGTAAATTATTTAGTTTGCACTCTCAAAAGTCATGATAATCCTATTTACTTGATTTACATCCTCTCCGTCAGAGATACTTTAATAAATAAAATAATTGATTTACATGCTCTTAAATTGACACTTCATATATAATTGAGTGAAATTAGAATTTATGATTTTTTAAAAATAAATAATTTTAAAAACTTATAGTATAGATGATAATTAAAAAAAGTAATATATAGATAATAGATATATACTTTTATTTATTAATTTTTAATAAAAAAATCTTTAAATGCAAACAACAAATAAATTTATTAATGAGGTCTATATTTTGAAATTCATTAAATTCATACATGTTACTCACGCGACAAATTACAAGTAGACCCAATTATTATTATTTTTTTTTTGGTAAATAAAATTTTTTATTACCAACAAAAGAAAATTTAACACAAAGTCCAACTAGCATGAATCAATTGCCCCCTACTAGGTAGATTTCAAATTAGACCCAATTATTGCATTAACACATGGTGTACTCAAACACCAAATATATTTGGTTTTTTTTAGTCAAAACCAATAAAGAGAGAAAAGAAAAATACAAACCTGTTCAAAAAGAGTACATTACATGGGTATTGAGCTCGAATAACTAACCATCACAAGATAAATAAATAATATATTGGATATTGAAACAGAGAAGGGCTAAGGAGGATAGGTATGTAATACCCGCAATTTCCTCAATTATTTTCTATATTTAAAAATGAAATAGAAATTTATTTATCTGATTTATTGAATGGAATTTTATTTCCAAGAATTAATTAAATTAGTATTTGGTTTGATTTTTCATAAATTTATTTAATTGTGATTTTTGTGTTTTTATTTATTTAAAACGTGGGGGGTATATTATTTTATTTAAATTAGATTTTTATTTTGTACTTCCTTTAAAGTGGAGAAGGAAAATTTTATTTCCCTCTCATATATGTGGTACGGCCAAGCCCTAGAAGGAGAAGGAAAATTTTAAGTTTAGAGCCAAAAATTCAAATTCAAAAATGCTTTAATTATTTATCTTCTCCATTAGAGAACCAAGGAGACAAACATTAATTACCCTATTGATTATGTCTCCCACTAAGTTATTTGTCATAAAACCTAAGCCAACAAAAATTTGCCCCTTTTTGCCTCTTGAAAAATTCGAACCCCATATTTTAGGTGATGTACTCCAATTAAAATTTGCAAATGAGTCCCCCATGACTCTTGGAAAATTCGAACCCCCTCTTTTAGTTGGTGAACCCCAACTTAGTTTGCTTATAAATACCCACCCAAGGCTATGAAGCCCTTCTTACACACATTCATGTCTTAGAACAAAAAAAAAATAGAAGAAGAAGTGAGAAGAAGAGGAGGCCGCCGTAGGTAGGAGGAAGAATAGGAAGGGAAAAGGCTTGAAGTTTTTAGCTTATTTTCATTCTTTTCTTCTAGGTAATGATTCTAAGCTTGTTGTTGTTCTTCTTTTTCATTTTTATTTTCGGTTTTATGAGCTCATTGTTAGGGTTTTTGTTGCTCAAAGCTTAAAGCTTCTTGCATGTTGGTTTTTCTTGCTTCTACTTGTATTTGAGCTTGAAAGTTAAAAAATGAACATGCATCAACTTTGATGATGCTCACGGTTTTTGTCCCTTTTTGGTTGAAATAATTTTTGATCTTTACTTTGTGTTTTTATGCTTGATTATGAGTTGATATGAGATGTTCAAGAGCTATTTGTTATTGATTTTCAAAAATTCCTCTTGATTTCCCTTTGTATGTCATGGTTAGGGTTTGTATTTGGGGGAAAATGAAATTGTTTTTCAATTCATATAATTGATTAATGATTATTTCTATTTATTTAGTGTATTTTCGGTTTCTAAGAGGAAATGCATGAAAAATGAATTTTTTTGTTGATTTATTCTTCCCTGGGTTATTCGGTTTTGGCCCCTTTATGCTCAAAATAATTTTTGTTCATTGATTTCTAATGGAAATGTTTGAATATGAGTATATGACTGTTGATTCATGAACTTTGTGTATTTGATTTGCAAAAATTTTCTAATTTTCCTCTATGCATGTCACGACCTAAGCAAAAAATGAGGGAAATAATTTTGTCTTTGAATGCATGTCAATGATTTGTTAAGTTTTGTTACTTTCAAAGTGTAATTTTCGGTTTATATGAGAAAAAGAATGTTTGAATTGATTTTGCCTTGATTTGTTATTTTAGGGTTATACCGTTTTGACCTCTAATGCATGCATATGTGTTTAGTAAAATTTTGATGCATGATTTTGTTCAAGAATGTGAATAATTTAAGTATGTGCATGAGTTGATTTGATAAAAAAAATGTGTGTATGCTTTTGTTTGTATATGTATATTCGGCCAAGAGCATAAGAAAATGAATAAATGATGTGTGTTTGATAAAAGTTTAGGCCTTTGTACTTGCATGTATGTATATTTGGTTGAAGTATGGAAATGTACCTAAATGATTTTGTTTTATGAAAATAAAGTTGTATTTGAGAGCTTGAAATGAATCATGTTGATCTAGGTGTTTTAGGTTTTTAATTTTTTGTTTATTTTCTTGGAGTAATTCGGCCATGCATGTGTTTTAGATGAAATGATTTTTATCCTTTGAAAAAAAATTGTGTTTAAGTGCTTGACATGAATCTTAATGATTTAGGTGTTTAGATTTGTGATTTTGTTTAGCTTATTTGCTCTCGTTTAATTCGGCCATGCATCATGAATATGCTTAGATGAATTTTGCTTCATGAAAATAGGTTTGCATGTTAACACTAGAGAAGAATTAAGTTGTATTGAATGTTGATGACTTGCATATGTTTGGTTGTTTTCTCTTTGATTAATTCAGTTATGTATGTGTTTAGGTTTAAATGATTTTTATTCCTTGAAAATGAATTTGCATGCTAATGTCTTGAAAAGATTAAGTTGATTCAAAGTGTTTGAACTTGTAATCTTTGGTTTATTTTGGTTTGTGCAATTCGGTTTCATTGAGTATAATTAGTAGGTAAATATGAAAATGACATTGTTTTGAAATAGATTATGTGTTGTATAGATGATTTGATAATGATTAAGTAATTTAGTGTTGATTAAGTGTTTATATGCTTGAGTTTAATTGAAAAAGTGTTGTTTTGATGTTTCATGGATTGTTAGAAAAGTTTATAAACATTGTTGGCCTTGAGATGCATGATTCGTCCAAGGCATGTTTAATAGGATAGAGATTTATTTTCTTAAATGCCAATTGATATTTGAAAAGTGTATGACATATGTGAATTGATTTATTAAAGTGTTGCTTGTCGTTTGTGTTTTAATGTATGTTTGGAAAATGTTTGGGTACGTAAATAGTTTTGAAAGTTAATGGATTTTAAGTTTGTTTGCTTTGATTTATTTGAGTTTATTGGTTATGTTTGGTGGCTGTCCTAGTTTTGTTTCTTGTTTAAAAGCTTGAATTTTAAAGTGTTAAAGTGGTGGTTTTGTGTTGAAGCATGTTGTAAAACAAAAAGTACTTTTACGCTGTTTCGAAAATCTTAAAAGTGAATTTTAAAGACAAGCTCTTTGCTGTCCAGAACTGTTTTGATTTGTTTCTCAACTTTAAAAATGTGTTCAAGTGATTTAAAGTATAGCTTTTAAGTGGTATTTGATTTGGGAACAAGTTGGATTGAAAACGTAAATTTTTCGGTGTTTTCGGAGTTGTTTAGGGTGCTGTCCAAGGCAGACCAGCAGCCCCTACTTGCTTTTAAAAATTTATTTATGGATTATTTTCAATGTGCTTTAATGTATTTAAGTTACGGTTTTTACTTTGGAACAACTTGAGGAAAAGGAAATGTGTTTTTTCTTTACCCGAAAGGATTTATATTAAGTTTTATAGGCTTTGTGCAAGTGATAAAGAATGAATATGGTATTTGAGATTTTATATTAATATATTATGTTTAATTTGAGGAAATAAAGGTGTTGTTGTGGATCGTGATCGAGGAAATCAAAGTTCCCTAGATTCTCAGAGAGTTTCAGTTCACAATCAAGGTGAGAATAATAGCTTATCTGGAATGTATGCCATGACGAAGTGATTTTATTTTCGATTGTTTAAATCGGAACCGTGATCGGTCAAAGGTCAATTAGTGTGAGGACGATTGGTCTGTTGATTGTTTGGCTCCTCGCACAAAAGACTAAGATCACTATTGCATTTATGTGTTGTTGCTTGATTGAGTTATGTGAACATTTGAATATGAACGTGTTATGCCTGCTCATGCATGATGATTCATTCTGTTTTATTAATTATAGCATGATGCATGACATTTAGAAATGAATATAAAGTGATGAATGAATGCTATGAGTTTGAGAAATTAATTAAAGGAAAATGTGATTGGAAATGAATCACCTTGATGAGAACCAAGAGGGATGTTTCTGCTCTAGGTTGAGTTGAGCTGGCCACATGTGCGGTATGCCGTGGATCTGAGCCTTGATCAGTTAAGCAAGTGATATTGGAAAAGACTGAACGTGGTGGAAGATTGTGTAATTAGAGGTCGAGGATCACCGAATGGATGGATAAGGGTGACTCGTCCGACCATAGGGTTAATAAAACTTTAATAAGAAAGAAACATATAAAAGATATTAATTATATGCGGCGAGATGAGTGTGAAGTAGTGGAGAGGAAGATACCCTGTCTATCTGCAGATATTCAGGTGTGTGATTGTGATAGGGGAGGGTGATGACGCTTAAACGTCAAGAAACCTAGAGTGCTTTTCTAAGCGGAACTAGACTATATGTGATCAGGACTTAAGACCCAAGGGATCGTAGCGTGTTATGCAGCGCAAACTAGAAAAGTACTGTCGCCCCCTTGATCAAATTCGAAACGGTGAGAGGGAACCTGAACGAGGCGGGCAAATGAATTGGTGGTTGGACCTTGAAGGATCGCTTGAATATCAACTGTCATGATGGCCGGCCTGTACGGTTGTGGCTTTGACATTCATATTTACATGATGTTGGTTTTCTCTACTGTTTGACCTGCGTGGGTTAAGGTTCATGTACGTCCCGTTTGCTTCCGACTAGGTTTGGGAGGATGTGGAGGAGATGTAGACGTGTGTGCTAACTATATAATTTTCACAATGATGTCTTATCTTTCTCCTGACATCATTGGCAATGTTAATTCTCAATAAGACTTAATAAAATACCCTGAGAAAGCTAACTGTTGTGAAAGGATCAAGTGTGGTGGTGAAGATGCGACTGATGGTAGTAAAATGTGATAAGAGTGATGATGCGAGATTAATGAAGTATTTAATTGATGATGATGATGATCATGCATTCATTTCATATTCATGTGCATTGTACTGTTGTTTATTTTATGCCTTGAGATAAGTTGGTGGATTCGCTGGTTTTGTTGGCGTCCGGAAAAGCTTATTCTTTCTCCTGTTCGTTGTTTCTTTTCGTTCTTCGTGGGGACGCAATGGGCAGATGGTATACAACATAGAGATCATCATGTGGCCCCTAGCGGGGGAAGTGTTGGAAGTTACCCATGACGGCTGGATCTAGAGAGGCCCGACTCGGTTGGAGATTAGAGACCCGGAGCACAGATTGAGAGGAGCAAGGATTGACTTGCACATTGGTCGCATTACCCTGAGAGGCTACATGGATGGTGGACCTCGGACGTACTACGCACGGAGTGTGCAACCTGCACAGCCTGCGGAGGTGAAGACCGAGGAGGAGGAGATAGCACCGGAGGATGACGAGGATCAGCTGACATCTTAGGGAGTCTCGTGGGTGTTGTGGCTTAGGTGTCTTATTTTGTTTAGTTTGGGTCTTGTCCGACTGAGGAGAGTCATGCTCTAGATATATGATGATGTAACTATCTTATCTTTTGATGTATTTTGGGACTTGGTGTTCACAACTCTTTTCTACACTGTTTTAGCAACTATTTCGAAAACTGCTTTTGGGAACTTATGTAATTATTGGCACTCGTGAACTTTATTTGAAAATGTTTAAAAATGCAAGCCAATGTTTTAGTTTATGGTTCGGTGTATGTGATGGGAGTTTTTGTGACATCTCGATTTTGGAAACGGCGGTGACAAATCTTTGTGATAAACTGAATAAATGTCATCTTTTGTAAATGATTAATAATGATGGATCTTTTGGGAAATAAAAAAAATGAACCAAGCAAAATGCGCGTGTACATAAATGAAAAAAAAATTGACCCTCATTTTTACTAATATTTAATAAATAAATGCAATATTTTCGGGAAACAAAATCATGGTGTTACAAGGTATGTGATGAAAAGTTGAGATGTATTAAAGAATATGAAAGGTGGGGTTAAGGGAATACTCCATCCGATAACTGAAGACTAATTCTCCGAGGCATAGAGATCACCGAAGTGTGTTTTGCCTCTATCAACACAGTCTTTTCCATATTCACGGCAGGGACCAAATCCCCGACATCATGTTTAAGGAACCCAGTCATCCACTAACTGTGCTGGGCCTTGTTAGTTGGAATGGTAATGGTACCCAGACATCTACTATCATGCTTAATATATTTTATTTTTTTTATGTTCAATATATCAAGTTGTAAAAAAAGAAGAGAGAGAAATAGTGATGGCCTCTTTCTCAGTACACATGATTAGTTCCATCTTCCTGTGATTTCCTTCTTTTTATTCTAACATTTTGTTTTTATTAATAAAAAAAAAGTTAGGTCTACCTATATATATATATATATATATGAGTTTGTGGATTTTGCAATGCTAAATAGTGTACCCTTCAATTCCTCTCTCATTCATATCTTATCACTTTATTGGGTTCCTTTACCATTCCAATATATCTTCTCTTGATCTCTTCCGAACCCCACTCTTCATATTCTCTAATATATATCAACTTTTTAAGACATACTATATCCTCCTTAACCCTTCTCTGTTTCAATATCCAATTGTATTGTTTATTTATTCCTCTATCGATCATATCTCACCACCTTTTGCTAGGTAACTATTTATTTATTCCTCTCACATTCATATTTACCTAGCAAAAGGTGATGAGATATGTAAGGTGATGAGATATAAAATTTATCTAGCAAAAGGTGGTGATCGAGATATGAATGAGAGAGGAATAAATAAATATTATATTTGGATATTGGAATAGATAGGGGCCGGTTGAGGAGGATATAGTATGTGATGAGAAGTTGAGATATATTAGAGATTATATGAACGATAGGATTAAAAAGAGAGAAGATATAATGGAATGGTAATGGTACCTAGCAAGGGGGTGAGATATGAATGAATAAGAAAGGAATTGAAGGGTATACTATTTAGCATTGCAAAGTTCACTTCAATAATAAATTACAAACTCACACTAAGCCGGGGGGTGGACCTAGTTCACTTCAATAACAAAGATGAAAAAGATGCCTTTTTCTTTTTTTTCATAAGCCGGGGTGGACCTAGTTTTGTTTTTATTAATAACAATAAATGTTAGAAAAAAAAGATGGGAATCACAGGAAGAAGGAACAAATCATGTGTACTGAGAAAGAGGCCACCACTATTTCTCTTTTATTTTTTTTTTATTTTTTACAACTTATTTTATTGAAAATGAAAAAAAAATAAATATATTAGGTAGTTAGTTGCTATCTCATATCCATTATTAAGAAGGCTAAAATGGAAAATTATTGAGCTTTGTCCATACTCACGATAGGGATCGAACTCCTGACATCATACTTAAGGATCTTAGTCATTTACCAATTGTGTTGGGCCTTGTTGGTTAACCGGTATTAACTTTACTAACAAATGAATAATACTCAACACATGAAATCCTTGTACCTGTTCAAAGAACAAAAACAAGTGGCACCAACGGCACAACTAACTCTATATATTAAATCCCTAAACATTTACATGTTTGAAAACAAAAAAAAAAAAAAACTATTATAGGAAAAAAATATGAACAGTGACAGTGTGACAGGTGCTTGTTAAATTTTAGTTTGTGAAGAACAAAAAAAAAATCTCAAACAAAAACAAACTAAACTTGCTTATTAGCATAACAAATATTAAAAAAATAATATAAAATAAAAGTTAATATCATTCTCTCAAAAGTTTCCACAAACACTTGATACCTAAATTCACTATTACTAAACTCAGGAGATCAAGGTAAACGCGACTCGCAAACTCGACTCGCAAACTCGACTCGTAAACTCGTACGAGTTTACTTATTTTAAAACTAATATGTACACAACATTCATAACATACATAGAAATGCACCTTATGAAGGTTAAGAGAGAGTAACCGACGATTGAGCGTAATCGGTGGTTGAAACTTGAATCTTTACAAACGAGGAGATGAGTGAGACTTGAGAGTCGAAGGGAGACTCAACAAAGAGAAAGAGACGATTGAGGAAAACGAGGGATACGAGTAAGGTGTTAATGAATTTTGAAAAATTGAGTTAAAACGACGTTATATTGGAGTTGAATTTCTATTTCTGATCCAATTGGATGAGTTATTTCTATTTCTGGGCCAATTGGGATGATTCACGAGTTTATACAAGTTAACTCGCGAGTTTGCACTAGTTTACCCGAATTTACTCAATTCCGAGTTTTGGACCAATTTAACTCAATTATGTGGTCTAAACTCGTATGATTCGAAGAGTTAACTCGCGAGTTTGACAACTATGCCTAAATTATCATTATTATTATCTTTGTTTTCGACTACTATGTTAGCTTGCAACAGCAACACGACAACACAATAGTAGCAGCAAACACCAGCAAAAGCAACAACAACCAACAAGTTAACATCATCTTCAAAAATATAATTAGCTTCATTTAATCATCAAATATTGGCAGCACAAATCATTTAGTCAAACTACATATAATCAAACTCGAGTAAAGGAAGCACAAAACCATTTAATCGAACTACAAATAGCTATCAAAAGCAGGTATGCATAGTAAAGGTTAATTGTAATTCAAAATCAAGATAATTTACTTTTCGCAATTCATTTTACATTTAGATAGATTATTCATACTCCATGCACATAAAAAGAAAGAAATAAAATGAATCAAAGAATGACTCATCCCTAAAGAAATATATGTAAAAGCACAAAATCAGAAAAGAATAAGATAAGATAGCTATGCATAAGTTAATTAAAACATGTACCAGATTCAGCAGAAATATAATAACATTATGAAGCTCTTGAACTATAATACTAATCACCCTTATTTGCTTTATCATGTGTGTTGAGTAACTTTACCTTTTCTCTTTGATTTTGTGGCCTCTTGAAAACAGAGCATAAAAATAACTTGAATGATTTAAGTCAATAGATGCATCCTACCCAGGTAGTTAAAGCGTAGATTTAAGCTTGGCACGGGTAGAATCGTTGAAGCAGTGAAGCGTAACACGAAGCGTAGCTTCAACCAAAATGCAAAATTACGTAATAAAAAAACACACATATATATTTAGAAAAATAGAACAGAGCAAAGGTTGAAGTTTGAGGGGAAAAAAACGAGCAGGTCTTAGAAGGGGCTGGTTTGGTCGAAGTTACAGTGAGAAGAAAGGTAGAACGTTGAAGGTTTTAGGCTTTTAGGGAAGAAATGAGTTGAGAATAAAAAAAAACAGAGCAGGTAAGGGAGAAGAAGAAGTTACAGTGAGAAGAAAGGTTTAAGGAAGGAGAGTTAGAGGAGAAGAATCCATATTATGATGGGTGGGAGTGAGAGGAAGGGAGTGAAAGATTAAAATATGAAAGTGGTAAAAATTAGGTTTTTTTATTCGGTGGGTAAAGGTGAAAAGGTAAAAACAATTAGGTTCAAATTAGGGTTTTATGTGCTTGGGCTGCAAAAAAGGGTTTTTGGGTCGCAGTCGGGTCCCAAACCGGGTCTAAACCCGAAAAAGTCTTTCTTCTTCCTCATCATGAAAAAGCGCAGCGCCTCTTCGTTTTGACACTTCAGAACGACGCTCTGGGATGCGCCACCTTCTTTGCGCTTTTCCGGACGCACCAACGCGTGTTCCAGGGTGGAGCTCGTTGAATCGCACACTTCAACGTGTTGGCGCGCGCTTTTGACTACACTAACTATAATAATCTCTCATTGCAAAAACATAACATCAATTTCATAAATTAAAACCTCTAGCATCAAAAGCCCCAAATAATAAATTCTCAAAACCCTTAAAATTCAAAGTTCACCAAAATCAAATTAAACTGCACTCTAGTATCCCAAATCATGAGGATTGCGAAAATGTAATCATTTTTTTGAAAAGGCAAACCAAGTATAATCAATATCAAATCTAAGAAATATAATTAAACAAATACGGAAACGAATTGATAGGATGTAGAATCACCTCGAGAGATAGTTGGGAAAAATGGAGAGGAGGATGAGACAAAACTAACGGTGGATAGTGGCGGTGAGGCCTGTGATTCATGGTCGTGCGACCAGGAGGGTTGTGCGACCAAAACCTCGGCCTTGGTTGTGCGAACTTTGATGGTGGTTGCGGGTGGCACCATGGTGACAGTGACCGTTCACGATTCTCCTCGACTCATCTTATTTGTCTTGTCGCACTCCATCATATTTGTGAAGGCACCATGAGGTTTTGATGAGTTTTGTTGAATGTATGTAGAGAAATTAATGGATGGCTACGGAGTTTGAAGAAAGGAAGAAAATGAAGATGAGAAGTGAAAGAGTTGTTTTTTTTTGGGAAAATTAAAAGGTGTTTTTTTTGGGTGGGAGAGGTTGGGTTTTAATTTTTGCGGAATTGAGTTGTTTCAATGTGTTGAGGTGGGCATTTGGGATTTGGGCGGGATAATTTTAGGATGTAGTAAATGGAGGGATGTTTTGAACAAAAATAACTCTTTGGTGTTCTCACTTTTTTGTTTTTAGAACAAAAATATAGAACTTGTTTTGAGAACAATTATTTATATAACTCTCCCAACACATTTTTTTCTTTTGTTTTAAAAACAAAAAAGTTGTTTTTGTAAAACAATAATCAGACAGACTCTTTATTTCTCTTATATTTCTTCTCATGTTTGCTTGTGCCAAATAACCAACAAATTCACTTATTTTATTACCTTTTTATCTCTAACCTACTTCATCTTCTCATTTTCTTTTGTGTAACCAAAAACAGTGTAAGAACATTCACATTAGCCGACAACATTTTTGTCTTTAAAGGACCTCGCACATTATTTTATTATTCTTTACACTTTTTCATACCTTAATAATATCAATCATATTTTCACTCCACTCATAAACCGACTTTTGTCTTTATATTGGTACCACGCATTCACGCACTACCTCACCATCTTAATATTTTACATTAAATAAAAACTATAACCAGCCAACTATATTTTTAGTGGCAAAAATATAATTATTTAAAACACTTTCTTATTCTTTGGCGACTGCTTTTTTTTTAAAAATAAAATAAAAATACTACGAGTCTATTATTGATCTTAATTTTTTCATCCTAAATATTTAATAAATTATAATACATTAAAGATAAGATAAAGTTGTCTTTCACTCTCTAACAATTCCCAAAATCAAAACACTCAACCTCTCCCTCCCTAAGGCGTCCCTTAGCCTCACAAATCACTCTTTGATCCCCCTAAATCTCCTTACTCTCATAAATCACTCTATTATCCTCCTCAATCCTTAATGATCTTCATCATTGAACCTCATGCCTACTTCAATCCTACTCATTATTCAATATTCAGTGATCCTCCTTTAAGTAGTTCCTCTCACCACAAATCTGCAACCTATATTTACACCACTCACCAAATCAATCGCATGCTTGTTTTGGGTTCTAGGATCCACCCCTTCTCGACCCAAATCGACTTTCACTCCTTTTCTCCTTTATGTTTTGGTTTTTTTAGTTTAGTGATTGAAAATCCTGGAAAATTGATTATGTTTAACATTTCTCTCTCTTTACCCTCTCCATTTTATGAAATTAAAGTATTCCTCCCTCCAAGCCATGAACAATATCAAATCAGGACCATCTGAAATAGGGACAGAAGTCATTTTGTCCACACTAACACTTTTTTTAAGGATAATCCTAAAGCTTGAGGGACAAGACGATGTGAATACTCAGAGAAAGTGTTAAAAAGATTAAAGAAAAATCCTACGTGACAATGTATCATAGGTGAATAGGTCATACAACACTTGTGAAATTGAATGTAGGTTTTGTTCTTTTAGGTAAGGTATTCCAAATCAGGGTATTCACCGACACGAGTACAATGACTAATCCCGTCACAAAGTTGAAGGTACATGTTTCTATTGGGCAATACTACTGATCAAACAATTTAGAGGTGTTGCATACACAGGACTAGAAATCAAACCATCAACTTTGCTTAAACTTGGATCGACCCATTCCCATAAACCAGACCCTCTTGGTTACTTAAAACTAACTTTAAAATCCATAAACTTAAAAAATTTCATTCATTTTCTCCTTTTTCCTTACTTCTATTTTACATTTAAATTTATAAAAAGTAAATTACTCATTTTATATAATCCAGAGTAAATTGAAGATTCATTTTGTCTTTCTCAAAATATTCTAATGTATCGAATGATTCTTAAAGCGTTGAAAAATCCAAATTAACCTGCAAAGATTTTAGGTTGAGATCAAATTATTGCTTTTAGAAAATAAATTATCTTAAAATTTATTCCCCAAACAAATTAATTACAGATCAAATGAGAGAACAAAATGAAAGTCCACTTTACAATCTAAAAGAATAAAGATGCAAATTGATCTTGAAACATTTGCATGATCAAATATTCCCAATAACCAGCTTATTTGGTAAAGTTGGAGGAAATAGAGTGACGAAATTTGAATTCGATCTTTGATGACGACCCCCTTTCCGTTAAAAGAAAAAGAGTGAAGTATCAACTTAGTCCCTGAAAATTCATAAATACACATTTAGTCCCTCAATGTTTTCAGATATACCAATTTGATCATTCAATATTTTCTTACTATACATTTCAATTTGGTCTCTCATGTTTTAAGGATTAAATTCATACACCTAAAAAACATAAGGGACCAAATTGGTATATTCGAAAATCTTGAGCGACTAAATGTGTATTTATAAATTTTAAAGTACTAAGTTGATACAATTAAAAAATATCGGGATTAAATTGGTACTTCACAAAAAAAAGGATATATATGCCAATAAAACTTTTTTGCATGACCAAATTTCTAACATCCCATTCCAATAAAAGAAATGTTATTTTAATTCAAAATAAAATATAATTTCGTGTACAATTTCAATTCCAATAGGATGTACAACATGGAATCAGCTATCATTTATTGGAGTTCTTTTCTTTTCAACCTTCACCATCATGAAATCTGGTTCTTTGCTCCTCGAAACTCGACCTAAAATGTTAAACCACAAGGGAGTGAACATCTTTTCATAATAGAATAAAAATTAAGAATTGAAACTAAATAAATGAGACTTATCAAAATCTAAGTTATTAAATCATCGACTATTTGATTTCTCTGCATGCATTTCTTAAATAAATTACAAAACTTATAAGTTTATTACTATTGTTAAATTTATCTTTTCTAACTTCCTTAATATCTTGTTTGTAGTCATCATAATGTAGTTTATAACTTCCTAAATGATATTTCTTTTAGTTTAGTATTGGTAATTATAATTATCAAATTTTGATACAATTCCTTTAATGTCCTCTTATACTTCATATTTTTCATTTAGAGTTATAGTTTACTTTTCTCAAATATATATATATATATATATATATATATATATATATATATTGCGATACCCTTCTTTATTATGGAAAAATATTAAATATATTTCCTTTATTAGAAAAGTATTGCTTATGGACATTAAAGGTTAACATAAGGTATCTCAAAAGTATTTGAAATTACATTTAAACGTTATATTAAATCATAGAAGAAAATTATCGAATTCGGCTTGACCATTTAAAATTTAGTCGTAGTAATATAAACTTTTCTCAAGACAACAGTTTATACTTGAAAATATGTCTACACTTGAGTAGTATGTGTGAGACCTCCAATTTTACCCAATTTATTTGAGAACTTATATTTGAATTTAAAATATTATATTTGTGATACCTGGGTTTAATTAAAATCGTATGATTTATATATATATATATATATATATACGTGATATATATATTATATGCATACCAATGTTTCATCTAATGTATTTAAATCATATTCTTAAGATGAAATATTTTAAGGTATAGTATTTGATTTAAATGAAATGCTTTTTGAAGGATTAAAGTGTTCTATCTTCAGAAATTTATATCTTTTAAACCGTAGGTCGAAAAATTACAAATGATATGTCAAAACGATCGTATCGAAGTGTAGATTATGAAAATGTAAAGTTTTGATTTTTATTTTTGATTTTTCGAAATTTTATCACTGCTACAGTACTGAACGAATTTTTGAGCTTTAAGTGTGAAAGTGTGGTTTAATGCATTTAATGGCTCTTTGACCCAAAAATATTTTTTATGTGAATAGAAAATATATTTTTAAAATCCCTGATTGGCTACACCGTCCAAA
This sequence comes from Crotalaria pallida, assembly GCA_037953625.1. Lineage (NCBI taxonomy): Eukaryota > Viridiplantae > Streptophyta > Magnoliopsida > Fabales > Fabaceae > Crotalaria > Crotalaria pallida. Next base: position 138,242,071 of record CM075650.1, on the reverse strand, counting down.
TAAAATATAATTTTCGTATTTTTGAATAAATTTGAAAGCTTATGAAGTGCATTTTTGGAGGAAATGATCTTAGAGCTTGAAAAATTCATAACTTTCAAACCGTAAGTCCAAAAATTATAAATTTTATATGAAAACGATCATATTGAAGTGTAGTATTTGAATATGTGAAAATAAAATTTTATTTTGACATCTACAAAAAAATTTACTGTACAGTAGGAAAAACGAATTGTTGGTATTTTAAACTTAGGAAAAATTATTTTGGAGCCTAAAATAAATTATTAGACTATAAAATATTTTTATCTATACATTTAAATAATTATCTGGATGCTCATTGGCTTCACCGTCCAGATATTACTATTTTCTTATTTAATTCTGAATTTTTAAAACAAATGCTTTATTATGATTGGTTGTTGAAGAGGTGAATTCAAATATGAGCCAATGAAAATTTTTATCCTCACCAGGACCAAGGAGTGCCGTCCAAAATGAAGGAAGAAGAGAGGAAAATATCTTCTGAAAATTAGTGGAAGCATCTCTTGGAATTAAGGCTTTAGGAGTTAGAAAAATCCCCATAAATGCACACTCATGTTCCAAAGTAAAAATTGAAAATGGTTGACTCATATTTGGGAAGGGGGGGGGGACGAATTTCATCAGATCCTTGGGGGAAAATGTATTCTCACTTCACCTATAAATAGAACCCAAGACATCTCCTATTTTCACACATGACAAACAATCCATTTTTGAGAGAAAAAATGAAGAAAAGTCTTGAGAAATTGAGGGAAGGGCGTGACACTCTTTGGGAGAAGGAAGGGAAATTTTCATACTCATTCTGGAAGATCACTTTGCTTAAGGAAGAAAGGTAACCCTAGAACCTATGTTTTACTTTACTGTAATCTCTTATTTCATTAATCTTTGTTAAATAAAAATCTCTCTTCTATAAACTAAAATCTCTAAATACTTTTGATATAGATTTTTGAATTATATGAATGATTTTATTAGTCATATGAACAAAGAATGAAAAGGGACTCAAATAAGGTTTAAAGAAATGTTTCATTTCCCCTTTTTTATTCAATGTGATGACCAACTTTTGATGATGATATGGGAAATAATATTCTGGATTTTTTTTATGTTCTTAAAACTATTTCTATTCTGCAAGTTTTTAAATTGTCTTAAGTATTTGTGAATTTTGTTCATGTTCATATAAATAAGGATTAAAAAGGGACTTATAAAGTGGTTTAAAGAAACAAAGTTTCCCCTTTTTATTTCCTTATGATGGACGAATTTTTGAGAGAGGAATAAGGGCAAGGAAAATTTGATTTGAAATCATATAAAAATGTTTAAGTGATCTTTGAGATTTGTGATAATGATTGTTTGAGGTTTAGTCATGAATTTTTAAAGAGAAATAATCCTTTGATGAATAAACAAAACTTGATTTGGAAATTTTGAAAAAATTTATTTTACTCACTGTATAAACCGTGAGGTATATGGAAAAACAAAAAAATGAAATTTGTATAATTACTGGATGTTTATGTGCATGATTGATTCTTTGTTCTTAATAGTTAATAGCTGATTATAAGGATTAAATGATTGATTATGTGAAAAATAATTTTGGTTACTGTTTTATCATGATGATATGGCCGAAATTATTATTTATATAGGGTAGGTATGTTGTTGTAATTTTTATGAGTATATATGTAATTATGTGGTGTTTATATCTTAAATTCTTGAAGTGATCTCATGAAATAACAATTGAAGAAATGATTTTTTATAAAGGTTAATAATTCTGGAAATTTATTTATATTCTGGAAAATTTTATTGGCATGAGGATATATGAATTAAAATGATATTTCTATGTGTAATTATGATATGCCTATGTGCCTATGTGTTTAGTATAGTTTATAGTGTGAAAAAGAGAGTTTTTAAGTAATTGAAATTATTATCTTTCTGGAAAATTTAGTTGCTGTCCAGACTTGATATAAATTAGAAAATGTGACTATTTTTATAAGTTATGGATATTTTTGAGTTATAGTTCTTAGTTCTTTGTATATAGGTGTTAGATTATGAGTGATGCAACTTTATTTTGCGTTGCTGTCCAGAAAATATTTTTAAATAGTTACATGATATTTAAATGTTAATTAGATAATAGAACTTGTAATTAAGTTACAGGAAAAAGTAGCATGAGTTTTGAATAAACTAACTATAAGAAAAGTGATTTTTGAGTTTGTATTATAATGTTGTCCAGAATTTTAGTTTGAGTTACATCAACTCTAGAACTTGTTTTGACTTGATAAATGAATGAGTTTATATTCTAGAATGATTGTTGATGTGTTAGGTGTTTGTGTAAAAGTTAAAATTGATTTTTAAGAATGTGTTTCTTGGCTGTTCAAATGATTAAAAAGATTGCACCAAGTTTAAGTTATGTGTGTAAGTGGCTTATGTTAATCTTTGAATGGTAGTTGTTATATAAGCATTTGGAATTGATTTATGAGTTAATGAAAGTACGAATAGTGTCTTTTGATTTAATTGAGTAAGTTCTAAATTTTGTATTATAGCCCTTAGGATGTGTACATGGTTGTATATGAATGATAGAATATGTTTTCTCCAATTTTTAGAATTGATGCAACTGGATTTTTGGTGGCTGTCCAGCAAGCAAAATTATTTTGTTTAACTCATACTTAATCATATTGTTATACTAGAACTTGTAAAGAAATTTTAGGAAAAAGTGGCATGTCTTTCCGATAAACCATTTGTAAGAAAAAGTGATTTTTGCAAGACTTGTAGGGTAGGCTGTCCAAAATTCTAAATTGGTTGCATCAACTATAAAGATTGTTCTGCAATGAATTAGTATGAAAATTTTTATGTTAGGACCTTTAATATAAGTGTATAGAGTAAAAAGGAATTATAAAAGTGATTTTGTGAAAGTATGATTTGATGTTATTTGTTTAAGTAAATTGTTGTTTTTACTTGTATAAGTGTGTGAATATGGTAGTTGTTATATTAGTAATATAGTATGGTATTGTAGAAATAAAAATGTATTCTAAATAGTTTTCAAGTATTAGAATGAGTTTTAAATTATGTTTTGCAAAAAGGATTTCTCGAATTTTAAAAGGAATTATTTTAAGTTATTTGACGCCTTAAAAAGGATTTCTGTTTTAAAAAGGATTTCTGGTTTAAGATACTTTAGTACTCTGGATTTAGTCTTTGCCAAAGTAAAGAGATAGTATAAGGTACTTGCTAGATATTAATGGTATGTCATTCGTCGTTTAAGAAATAAAAGGAATCAAAAGTGAGCGAGCTGCTGGAGCTGTTGGCATAAAGGTTGAAACAGAGTAAGCGTGGACCTCAGGTGAGAGAGCAACCTTCCTAAGACATAAGTAGCATTAGGACGTTCCGTATCATCTCAAAGGTCGGAACTAGGAATCTATCGGTTGAGTAGTAAAACGGCAATTGTATGCGTGTTCCGGCGTTTATACGAAAAACACGATTCCTCGATATTACTTGTATGTCTGATATCACTATGATGTTGAATAAAGTTGTATGTGGTATATTGCTTAATGGATTTTTGAAATGATAATGGATTATGTGTTAGTGAAATTGGATAATTGAGAAACATTGGTACATGTTATGAAGGATTACTGGATGTAATTGGGAATTAATGGTTTATGATTTTGGTTATATATTGGAATGGTTTATCCTATGGAAGGATGCTCAATGTATTTTGAACTGATGTTCTTATGAAAAAGACTTGGAATATTTGGAAGTATTATTATGGAAAGAAAATATGAGAAATGATTATTTGAATCTTGTGGAAATTTGAGGATCGTTGTTAGTGTACAGTGATGGTGCAAGCGGCACAATGACTTTATTATATCCCCTTAAGTGACTGGCCACGTGAATAACTTTGCCGTGGTTTCATGTCTTGTGGAATCCACTGTACTATAGGGAGGTGTTTGCTGTGGTCCCTTAGAGGTCGAGACCTGTTAGAAGCATGGCTTAGAATGGGTCGACCAACGTAGGGTAATAAAGACTTAAAAGACTTAAAAGACTTTAAGCTTAAATCCTTTCTAACTACGCGTTGAGAGAGAAGTAGTGGAGAGGAAAGATAGCTTGGAGGTTGGTGTCTCTCCAAGTGGTGATTGCGATAGGGGAGGGGAAGGACGGTGAAACGTCAAGAAGCCTAAGAGCGCTTCCCTAGGCGGGACGAGGTTACAATGATCAAGGTCACTGGCGGGCATTGATCGTAGCAAGGACTGCACGTACAACTAGGGATAGAGCTATCGCCCCCTTGAGCAAATCTTAGATGGTGTATAGGGAATCCGAATGGGACTAGAAGCCATTGTTTTTGTGAAATGTGGGAAATTATGAAATGATATTTTGTTTTGCTGGCCAACAAGGCGTGGTTCCAGCCGGTACGTACCCTTTGGCTTCGATGTCAGCATGGTTAGGATTCCTGTGCATCCCATCTGCTTTCCGAACTAGGATGTGGTTGGATATTGAAGGAGGAGATGTATCGTGTGTGCTAATCTACCCCTACCTCAATGATTTCCCTCCCTAAATCATTGATGGTTGTGAAAGACTTAGTGGAAAGATTAGGAGTATGGAACCCTGGAGTAATGATATTAAGTTATGATGATGATGACAAAGTTGTAATGATAAAGTTATAAGGATAACATGGTAATGATATGATATGGTGAACACATGATGATTATGAGATGTTAATGGGATAATGTCATGATGTAAAGCTTATGCTTTGTGAAAGTAGTATGTATTTGAATCCTAATGTGATCCCTTAGAGTAAGTCCATGCCGTCGACGATTATTTCGTCCGGATTGTTGACTCTCTCTTTCTTTTCTCTTTCCTGTGGTCGTCATGAATGATGGCCACAGATGGCAGATCTAATAGTGTGTCGTGTAGAAGTTTCACACGTTGGAATCATAGATGTCAATGACCTTGGACAGTGGGAAGTCAACCGAGAGGGATGGATTTGGACGGGTCCGGCTAGAGTTGAAATTGTGGACCTAACTATGGTAGTTACATGATCGATGGATGAGGTCTTCTTTAGCCACTTATATTTGAAGGATAGGGTGCTGGGTGGACCAGCGACCTACCACGATGTACATCCGGCTTTGAGACAGCTTACCTTTGAGGATATTCCCGAACCGGAGGATGATCTCCTAGCTTTTATGGACGATGAGGAAGAAGTTCTGGAAGTATTCGAAGTGGACCCGGATGATGAAATGGACGAAGAAGAGCCAGAGGTAGATGAGGTTCTCGCAGAAGAACCAGATGAGTGGGAGTTTGATCCAGCAGAAGCACCAGCTATAGAAGATAGTGATGAAGACTATTAGGATAGGATAGTCTTTGTTTTGCATTCCATCTTATGATGGGTAGGACATAATTACTCTATCCCGAATTTAACCCTTACTGTAATAATTATTTATTTGAAATGAAATGAAAGAAGTCCCTTTTTGTTATGTATCAAGTTCATAAAGTAATTAAATGTTTTTCCGCAAGATAACCATCGACTAATTATGACGTAAACAAAATAAGTTTTTGGAAATGTGTTGGATGGTAACATCTCTTTTTGGAAATAGAATTTTATGACACAAGTCTAAGTATCAAATCCTTTTTAAAATCGTTTAAAGAAAACCCTTTTGATAAAAGAATTAAAATGAACTAATTTTGGAAATGTATAATGTATATAAAAAAAATGGCGCAAATTTTTAGTGAAAATTCTAAGTCCAAATTGGGGTGTTACAGTATGAACTTAGCGTTGTCTTGTGAGATAATAATAATGTTTCATAAACAATAGCTTCTGAACCTTTGTTTATCAGAGTGTGCGGAAAATAGTATTGCTCAAGGATCATTGTTGGTACAAACATCATAACCTCATAATATATATATATATATATATATATATATATATCATAGAAAGAAATCCATGAGTACATAGGTCATCGTCAGCAAGAGTAATACAAGATACCATGTCCATAATACTGAAAATACATAATAAGATCTGAAAGATAAGACTTGGACTCTCAAAACACTAAAATATGTACAATATATAACAACCCAAAAATAAAGTGTCTGAGAGCAGGTCAACTGGTCCTCCGTGCATCCGTGGTCCACTGCAGCTACAAAAGTCGGTTCGGGGTCCCTATCATCTATACTATGCAATACACTAGGAACCACTGGGTCCTCCTCGAGGTCTGGGAACCGGCTCGACTGGTACCTCCTCCTCCTCGCTCTCCCCCTCCACGGGATCCTCTTCAATCTCATCCGATGGAGTAGCAGGCCTGCTTGTAGGTCCAAAACCAGTAGCTGGTGCAGTCCTACCAGCTCCAGCCGGATCGGATGAAGGAACATCATCATCAGTGGAAACTCTATAGGCAGAGGGGTGTGAACGAGTAGCAGGACGGATATGGAAACTATGAAACCTACGTACAGGTTGAGCTGGTGGTGGTGGTCCTCTATAAACATAAAGAGCTGGGATATGCATAGTATATATAATAGGTATCCTAAACCTACGAGGGCGCACACGAACGAGGGGGTTAGGGTGGAAGAGTGTAAACTCCACCTCACCCTCGAAAGTCGCTCGGTGCTCCTCATACGTCCAGATCCTGGTAGGGATGTGTCTGATCTCTACGCATGCTAGGTAACGAGCCATCACCAAACAAGGGCACAGGGGTAAGCATATACATACACATAATCAAATAAGGATAATCAGTAAATGCATAACAATAACACTGTATTCACATGATCATATACCATCTATCCTTTCAGTCATTTATCAGGGTTTATGATATGATGCATGAATCCTCACATTCCTATGATTCTCCAACTAATAACTCAAATGGACGTCCTTCCATAACTTCAATGTATTCCCAGAATACAAATAATACGTTATCAAACGTATGGCGTACTTGCTCGAAAGTGATAAAAAACGTCACCACATCTGGTGATTGTCACGTCGCCAAAACGTAAACTATCACTTCATTACGCACATTCAAAAGTGATAAACAACGTCACCATGTCTGATGATCGTCATGTCGCCAAAACGTAAAACTATCACTTTAGTGCAACTCATAATAACCACATTGTCAACCTTAATGTGGGGTCAAGCAAGCAGTAACCTTTGGCACTCCCAGAGGCCCTCCTCATGTTCCTCGAACATGACAAAACGATAACATCATCACCTTTCACCATGCATGGATGCAATAACATATTTCGTTTAAGATTAATCCTATTAATCTTAATTTACACAACATGGAATAATTCATTAACTAAACTCCAATGTAATTGATGTAATCCATTAGTATAATTATCCCTTTGAAACATGTTTAATCATCTTGCAATGATTAAAATTGGATTTAAATAACTTAGTTGAATTGAAAATGGTATTTTCAGCATTCTGGTTAAATGACTCGAGTGGTTCTTGACAAGACTCGAGTGGATCATAGTTTTCAGAAAAGTTGAATTTCAGATTTTTCCAGAAATACTCGAGTGATTATATTCATGCACGACTCGAGTGGATCATCAGTATTTCCAAAAGATGCATCAGATAATACCCGAGTCTCAGCTAAAATACTCGAGTGTTGGTGCTATCAGACGCACTGGTGCACCACGAAACACTCGAGTCTCGAGCCAAAGACTCGAGTCTTATCTGACAGTAAACATTAGAAACTGGTTTTAACATACCATTTTCAGTTCTAACAAGTTTTAACCAAAACCAATGATCAACAGAGTGGTCTTTATGTTAAATAAACATGTTCCAGTACAGAGATTACATCAAATTACAGTGAATCATATCCAAGCATCAATTATGCATAAAAACACATTTTTAACAACTCAACATACCAAATTCAAATTTAAGCATATTTGGTATGAAAATAACTTGCATTAAGCACACATGCAACATAAGAAACATGTTCGAATAGGTTACATAACACAAAATGGCCTCCAAGCCAGTAACCTAATTCAAACTAAGCCCTTTAAGCCTCATGGTGGCTTTCTACACAAAATCATGCAATTAAACCTTATTCTAGTGAATTTATAGCTTCAACCTTACCTCTAAATCGCGTAGGAACTGAGATTCGACAGAGATTCAACCTCCAAGCTAGTTTCCCCAAAAACCATTTAACAGCAACACAGTTTTGAGTAGGGTCATAAGACCAAGGATTTTGACCATTAAATCATGCAAAATAATTGGGGAAAATGATTAGAATTTGTTCTCTGCAACATGCATAAGAGAATGAAACGAAATTGAAGTTTCAAAAGTTCAAGAGCTTACCAAAATCAAGGATCCAAGTAAGCTTCCCGAACCACTTTTCAACAAAGACTCCAATCTTTCGAGCTTCGATTCTCTTAGCACACAAATCCTCAACTCACAAGCTTAGAGTCTTTACGAAGCTCAGGATGTAAACTTCGTAACGGTGTATTACTCTCAACCTAACACTCAAAGTTGAAGGAGAATCATTGAAGATAAGCTTCGGAACCCTAATTCACGAATTCATCAACAAGAGCATGAATTCGTTGTTAATGGGCTTATATCATCGATTCCCAAATGCATGAAGGCTGACATGACACCCTTGAGGTGTTGCCAAAGCGAATTCGTGTCAGTTTCTGGGGATAGTGGATTGATGACTCATCAAACGCACTATCTTCAGCAACTTTGCCCAGAATACTCGAGTCTTCACAAAAAGACTCGAGTCTTTCGACTCAATTTTTGAAAAATAATTATTTTATTCCTTTTTCCCTCCAAAATCTTTCTAATATTGCTCCTAGGTCCTACAGCAGGGACTAATATGCAAAATTCTAATTTTTGCATAGAAAATAATTATGGGATTATTTTCCACCTACAAGCATACTAAATACCTAATCTTAATCAAAGATTATTATAATAACAATTAATTATAAATAAAATTTATAATTAACTCTTATTAATCCAGGATTACAATTTTGGCGTGTAACACTGTTGGAAGTCAAGCTAGTGTTGGAAGACTGCTTCAAACTCTCTTATGGACTTAAAGTATATATCAAGCTGATGTTTTGATGATAACAAACCAAATCAAGTTCAAGTTCACAAGTTTCCTTCATGATCAAGAATGAAGATTCAAGCAAGACATAGTTTAGAAGCCTTTTCCCTTAGAACATTTGTAAGGTAATGAAGTTTCTATTCTTTACGAGTTTAAAAGGCCAATAAGTTTTTCATTTAAAAAGGGAGAAGAAAATGTGTTTTCATGAAAAGTTGTTTTCTATCTTAGTCTTTGTGAAAATACTTGATGTTACAAAACTCTGTATATTTTTACTATGCAAGAAGGAGTAATCGATTAACTGCTTAAGATAATCGATTAACTTTGTTGCATCATAGAAAAATCAGAGAGCTTGTAATCGATTAAGCGAACTTTGTTAATCCATTACTTTCTTATGGGAGTAATCGATTACCTGGCTCAATTAATCGATTATAATTGTTGCATCATATGTTTTTCAGAGGCTTAGTAATCGATTACATGTTGTGTAGTAATTGATTACATGATGTTGCATCATATGCATAACAGAGGCTCGGTAATCGATTAATTGATTAGTGTTAATCGATTAAATGAGTTGCATCACATATTGAACAGAGGTGATGTAATCGATTAATCATTGTTGGTCTAATCAATTACTTATTTTTCAAATGAATTTAAGAATTTCTATTTTTGAAGGAATAATCGATTGCCTTCAGAAAGTAATCGATTACTTCAAGTTTTATTGAAAAACGTGTAAGAATCATTTTTATTATTTCATGATTTGTTTTTATATATAAGATTTTGATTTATTTTACAAAATTCGAAAATGATTTTTAATTTGAATTATTTCCTTTTCCGTTTTAAGAATCAAATCTTTATTTTATTTCGTAAATCGTTTTGATTTAGTTTTTGATTTTAAAACTTATTTCAAAATCTTATTTTATTTTAAATTGATTTAAAATTGATTTTGTTTTGTTGAATTAAATCTTTTTGATTCTAAATGTTTTTCTATTTTAATAAAGCTTCACTCCAACATTCAAACATTATTCTTTTTCCTCTCTAACATCTTTTCTGAAATTCACGTTCTCTCTTCTTCTCTAAACTTCTGGTTTTCACGTTCATATCATTTTGAAGAACAAAACCTTATTGGCTGATTAATCTCTTAGAGAAAAACACTTCATTATCATAAGAGCATATTGTTGTATTCGTGTTTTTGAGAACACACATAGCTATTGTAATCACTCTCATTTTCGTTGTATTTGAAACCTTAGTGGTTAGGGAGAGAATCCCTTAGTGGACGTGTGATACGTCGTAGGGCGAGGAACCGTGCTGTGTGATCTTGAGGCCCCTAGCGAACGGAGGTTCCTAGTAGTGTGAGGGGTGCTCTTGGGTGTAATAGGGTGCGGCTCTATTGCTGATTATAGAACTCTCAAGCGGGTCGCTTGGGGACTGGACTAGGCCTTTTGACGGGAAGGCTGAACCAATATAAAATTTCCTGGTGCAAGCTTTTCTATCCCTATCTCTTTATTTTCCACATATTTCAATTATTTACGTTTCCGCGCTACTCAATTTATTTCTATCTATCGTTTTCGCGATCCGTCTCAAACGTCTAATCTCTCCATCGCAAAACAATTTTTTATTTTTTAAAGGATTTCACAATACATTAATAAAACTCGATTCAACCCCCCCCCTCTCGAGATTTTGAGGCCAAAACCAACAATTGGCATCAGAGCTAGTCTCTTGTGTTAAGACTTAACCATCTCAAGAGTATGGCTTCAAACTCTTTGTTTGGTGGTGAAGGGAGTTCTATTAACCGTCCTCCCATGTTTGATGGGGTAGGGTACGCGTATTGGAAAGCTCCTATGAAAATTTTTATTCAAGGAGTTGGATTAAAAGTTTGGGATGTCGTCGTAAATGGTCCCTATGTTCCTACCTATGTAGTTAATGGTAACACCGTCGAAAAGCCTATGGCTGAGGGGACGGAGGAGGAGGAACGTAGAGTCCAATACGACCTGAAAGCGAAAAATATTATAACATCTGCTTTGAGCTATGATGAGTTTTTCAGGATATCGACATGCGAGACAGCACAACAAATGTGGGATCGATACGCTAGAAGTCACGCATGAAGGTACAACTGAAGTGAAAAGGTCGAGAATCAATACTCTGACTGGTGAATATGAATTATTCAGAATGAAAGATGGAGAATCAATTCAAGAGATCCAAAAACGCTTCACGATGATTGTCAATCAGCTAACAACATTGGGGAAGAAATTCACCAATGAGGATTTCATCAACAAAGTTCTAAGGTGTTTGGGAAGAGAATGGCAACCCAAAGTAACGGCGATTGCTGAATCAAGAAACCTTTCAACTATGACGCTGGCAACTCTCTTCGGGAAGTTACAAGAGCATGAAAGTGAACTGAAAAGATTGGCTCAACACGAAGAGGAGAACAAGAAGGTCAAAAGTTTGGCATTCAAGGCTGAAGCATCAGCAACAGAAAGTGACTCGGACAAAGAACTGATAAATGATGAACACATGGGTCTGTTGGTCAAAAAGTTCGGGAAGTTTCTGAGGAAGAAAAGCAACTTCAATAGAAGGGAGAACAACAAAAGTGGAGGGTCATCCATTACATGTCATGAGTGTGGCAAGCCTGGTCACATCAGAGCAGACTGCTACCAGCTGAAAAAGAAAGAAAATTCAGAAAAAGGCACCTAAAATTCAAAGAAAGGAATGCAAGCATATTTGGCATGGCTAGACAACGAGGGAAGTTCGGATGAGGATTCAGAAAAACAAGAAGAGACAGCCAACATATGCTTGATGGCACACGGAGATGAGGTAATTTCTGAACTTAACTTTTCTTATGATGAATTACAAGAGGCTTTTGAAGAATTACACGAGGAGTCAATGAGGTTATCTTTATTGATTTCTTTGGAAAAGAAAAATTCAGCTTCTCTTTTACAAAAGAACCAAGATCTTATTAAAGAAAATGAATTTTTGAAAAATCAAAATAAGGAGCTGAATTCTACCTTAAAAAATTCTTCAAACACCTCGAGTAACGAAGTTAAATTTAAAGCTAGTTCTTCTTCTTGTAAGTTTTGAAAGGACCTTGTTAAAGAAGTAGAAGATTTAAAAGAAACTCTTGCAAAATTTACGAAAGGTAGAAATACATTAAATTTAATGCTAGGGAGACAAAAATGTTTCTTTAATAGAGCGGGTTTAGGATATGAACCGGGTAGGCATCAAAAGAAATTAAGTACCATTTTTGTCTCTGCTAGTAATCATAAGAAACCTTTAATTATTTGTCATATTTGTGGTAAAAAGGGCCATGGTGCACATGAATGCATACACCGGAAAGTGAAGTTCGTTAAACCGAACAATGAAACTAAAAGGTGGCATGATTTAAACTATGGCTACGCTAACGCTCAAGGACCCAAAAAGATATGGGTACCTAAAAAGAAACCTTGAATTTTTTTTGCTTGTAGGTTACTCCAGAAGAAAGGAAATCGTGGTGGTTCTTGGACAACGGATGCTCAAAACATATGACGGGAGACAAATCTAAATTTTCGCATCTTGTTCCAAAGGACCAAGGACATGTGACTTTCGGAGATAACAATCAAGGAAAGATTCTTGGAGTCAGTAAAATTGGTACACCTCCTAACCCTTGCATAGAAAATGTTTTACATGTTGAGGGCCTAAAACACAATTTGCTAAGTATTAGTCAGTTGTGTGATAAGGGCAATAGGGTTATTTTTTTATTCTGATAGATGTATTATCGAGGGTAAAGTTGATAATCTTATTAAGCTAATTGCCCGCAGGATAAACAATGTATATGTTATTGATTTTAACTCAATACCCTCAAATGATGCGAAATGTTTATTAAGTAAAGAGGATGAATCGTGGCTATGGCATCCTAGGATAGGTCACATCCACATGGCTCATTTAAATAAAATTTCTTCTAAAAACTTAATAGTTGGTTTTCCAAAGCAAAATTTTTCTATTTCTGAAAAATGTGATCCTTGTTCAAAATCAAAACTCACAAGGGCATCTTTTCCTTCTAAAAATCTTGTTTCAACTCAAAAGCCCTTGGAACTTTTACATATGGATCTTTTTGAACCTTGTCTAATGAAAAGCTTTGGTGGAAACTATTATTGTTTAGTTATTGTGGATGACTATTCTAGGTATACATGGACGCTTTTTATTGCTCATAAAAATGATGCATTTCATGAATTCAAAAAGCTAGCTAAGATTGTTCAAAACCAATTGCATTTGAGCATTGCATCCATTAAGACTGATCATGGTGGAGAATTTGAAAATCATCTTTTTGAAAATTTTTGCGAAAAACATGGAATTAAGCATTATTTTTCAGCTCCAAGAACTCCGGAGCAAAACGGGGTTGTGAAGAGGAAAAATCGTTCATTAAAAGAGCTTTCAAGAACAATGCTTAATGACATGAATTTGCCTGCATATTTTTGGGCCGATGCAGTGAGTACAGCTTGCTATGTTATGAACCGTGTTTTGATACGGCCTATTTTAAAGAAAACCCCCTATGAGCTGTACAAAGGGAGAAAACCAAATATTTCCCATTTTCATGTCTTTGGATGTAAATGTTTTGTGCATAATAATGGTAGAGACAATCTAGGAAGTTTTGAGGCTAGAGCTGATGAGGGCATATTCCTTGGATATTCTGTTTCGAGCAAAGCTTATAGGATTTATAATAAATTTCGTAATACTATTGAAGAATCTATTCATGTATCATTTGATGAATCCGATCCCAGAAAGTTGGGAAAGGTATCTGTTAACGACATTTCAGGTATTCTTCGAGATTTATACATTGATGAGGATGAGGAGCCAAATGCTAAAGGAAAGGATCATTCCGAATGCAGTTGAGGATAAGAATCAAGAACAATCCATGGAACTCAATGTTGATTTGCCTAAGGAATGGAGAACATCGAGGCACCATCCCATTGACCAAATCATAGGTGATATCACAAAAGGTGTAAGTACTCGCAATTCTATTAGCAATCTGTGTAACTATTTTGCTTTTGTTTCTCAAGTGGAGCCAAAGAATATCTCCGAGGCTACACTTGATGAACATTGGCTTCTGGCAATGCAAGAGGAATTAAACCAGTTCGAAAGAAATCAGGTTTGGGAACTTGTTCCTAGGCCTGAGTCTCATCCGATTATTGGAACTAAGTGGATTTATAAAAACAAACTTGATGAGGCTGGTTTAATTGTTCGAAACATAGCTAGGTTAGTTTCACAAGGTTACAACCAGGAAGAGAGGATAGATTATGAGGAAACATTTGCCCCTGTTGCTAGGTTGGAAGCCATTAGACTGCTTTTAGCTTTTGCATGCATTTTAGATTTTAAATTATATCAGATGGACGTAAAGAGTGCCTTTCTGAATGGTTTTATAAATGAAGAAGTATATGTGTGTCAACCTCTCGGCTTTGAAAATTATGAACACCCGGATTATGTTTATAAATTGAAAAAGGCTTTGTACGGACTCAAACAAGCTCCTAGAGCGTGGTATGACCGTCTTAGCAAATTTTTACTTGAAAATAATTTTGAAAGAGGGAAGGTTGATAACACTCTTTTTATCAAAAAGAAAGGAAAGGACATTCTTTTAGTTCAGATTTATGTAGATGATATTATTTTCGGTGCTACTAATGAAACCCTTTGCAAGGATTTTTCAATTATGATGCAAGAAGAGTTCGAGATGTCTATGATGGGTGAGCTGAACTTTTTCCTAGGATTGCAAATAAAACAAGCAAAGGATGGGATTTTCATTAGCCAAACAAAATACTGCAAGGAACTATTGAAACGATTCGGCATGGATAAGGCCAAGGCAGTAGCAACACCAATAAGCACATCTTGCTATCTGGACAAAGATGAAGGAGGTAAATCCGTAGAAATCACTAAATATCGAGGTATAATCGGATCCCTTCTCTATTTAACGGCAAGTAGGCCGGATATTATGTTTAGTGTATGTTTATGTGCACGTTTTCAAGCGAATCCAAAAGAAACGCACATGGTTGCTGCCAAACGTATAATGAAATATCTTTCTGGCACAACTAACATGGGTTTATGGTACCAAAAGGTTCTTCGTGTAACCTTGTTGGGTATTCCGATTCTGACTTTGCTGGGTGCAAAGTAGATAGGAAAAGAACTAGCCGCACTTGTCACCTCCTAGGTAATTCTTTAGTATCATGGGCTAGCAAGAAACAGTCGAGTGTAGCCCTACCCACAGCTGAGGCTGAATATGTCGCTGCGGGTAGGTTTTGTGCACAAATCTTATGGTTGAAACAACAACTCCTAGACTTTGGTGTAAGTCTAGATCACATTCCCATAAAATGTGATAACACAAGTGCAATTAGTATTACCAAAAACCCTATGCAACATTCTCGCACTAAGCATATTGAGATTCATCACCATTTTATACGTTATCATATTCAAAAGGGTGATTGTATTATTGAGTATGTTGATACTTCGCGGCAGTTGGCTGATATCTTTATGAAACCGCTTCCAAAAGAAAATTTCTTTTTCATTCGTAGAGAAATTGGTTTAACTTCTGCCTCTCACCTATTTTGAGTATGTGATTATTTTATCTCTCTTGTTATTATTGATGTGTTTCCTCAGTGTTTCAGGGGGAGATAGCACATTATTTTTGATGATTACAAAAGGGGGAGAGATATTCTGATATTCTGAAGATGCTATGAATGAATTGATATAATTGTTTATGCATCAATACAGGGGGAGATGCTACAAGATGCTATGAATTGTTATATCATTATTATTATTGTTCTAGGGAAGGTTAATTTTTCATATATATATATATATGTTTTTTGCTTGTATAACACTTGTGATGCAGATAGTAAAGAGCATATCAGAATAGTAGTTTGTCATCATCAAAAAGGGGGAGTGTTGGAAGTCAAGCTAGTGTTGGAAGACTGCTTCAAACTCTCTTATGGACTTCAAGTATATATCAAGCTGATGTTTTGATGATAACAAACCAACTCAAGTTCAAGTTCACAAGTTTCCTTCATGATCAAGAATGAAGATTCAAGCAAGACATAGTTTAGAAGCCTTTTCCCTTAGAACATTTGTAAGGTAATGAAGTTTCTATTCTTTACGAGTTTAAAAGGCCAATAAGTTTTTCATTTAAAAAGGGAGAAGAAAATTTGTTTTCATGAAAAGTTGTTTTCTATCTTAGTCTTTGTGAAAATACTTGATGTTACAAAATTTTGTATATTTTTAGTATGCAAGAAGGAGTAATCGATTAACTGCTTAAGATAATCGATTAACTTTGTTGCATCATAGAAAAATCAAAGAGCTTGTAATCGATTAAGCGAACTTTGTTAATCCATTACTTTCTTATGGGAGTAATCGATTACTTGGCTCAAGTAATCGATTATAATTGTTGCATCATATGTTTTTCAGAGGCTTAGTAATCGATTACATGCTGTGTAGTAATCGATTACATGATGTTGCATCATATGCATAACAGAGGCTCGGTAATCGATTAATTGATTAGTGTTAATCGATTAAATGAGTTGCATCACATATTGAACAGAGGTGATGTAATCGATTAATCATTGTTGGTCTAATCAATTACTTGTTTTTCAAATGAATTTAAGAATTTCTATTTTTGAAGGAATAATCGATTACCTTCAGAAAGTAATCGATTACTTCAAGTTTTATTGAAAAACGTGTCAGAATCATTTTTATTATTTCCTGATTTGTTTTTATATATAAGATTCTGATTTATTTTACAAAATTCGAAAATGATTTTAAATTTGAATTATTTCCTTTTCCATTTTAAGAATCAAATCTTTATTTTATTTCGTAAATCGTTTTGATTTAGTTTTTGATTTTAAAACTTATTTCAAAATCTTATTTTATTCTAAATTGATTTTAAATTGATTTTGTTTTGTTGAATTAAATCTTTTTGATTCTAAATGTTTTTCTATTTTAATAAAGCTTCACTCCAACATTCAAACATTATTCTTTTTCCTCTCTGACATCTTTTCTGAAATTCACGTTCTCTCTTCTTCTCTAAACTTCTGGTTTTCACATTCATATCATTTTGAAGAACAAAACCTTATTGGCAGATTAATCTCTTAGAGAAAAACACTTCATTGTCATAAGAGCATATTGTTGTATATGTGTTTTTGAGAACACACATAGCTATTGTAATCACTCTCATATTCGTTGTATTTGAAACCTTAGTGGTTAGGGAGAGAATCCCTTAGTGGACGTGTGATACGTCGTAGGGCGAGGAACCCTGTTGTGTGATCTTGAGGCCCCTAGAGAACGGAGGTTCCTAGTAGTGTGCGGGGTGCTCTTGGGTGTAATAGGGTGAGGCTCTATTGCTGATTATAGAACTCTCATGCAGGTCGCTTGGGGACTGGACTAGGCCTTTCGACGGGAAGACTAAACCAGTATAAAATTTCCTGGTGCAAGCTTTTCTATCCCTATCTCTTTATTTTCTGCATATTTCAATTATTTACGTTTCCGCGCTACTCAATTTATTTCTATCTATCGTTTTCTCGATCCGTCTCAAACGTCTAATCTCTCCATCGCAAAACAATTTTTTATTTTTTCAAGTATTTCACAATACATTAATAAAACTCGATTCACCCCCGTCTCGAGATTTTGAGGCCAAAACCAACGTGCACTACTCCCCCACTTACAAGGAATTTCGTCCCCGAAATTCTTGTCTTATAAACACAAACCTGGATACTCTTGACACATCTTACTTTCTAATTCCCACGTCGCTTCTGATACGTCTCCGCTTTCCCAAATTACTTTACCTAAAGGGATTTCCTTTCCTCTGAGTTGTTTAACTTTACGATCCTCTAGTCGGACTGGTCTAGTTTCAAAGGTAAGGTTTTCTCTTAGACTCAGATCATTAGGTTTAATCTGAAGGATAGCGGTTGGATCATGCATGTATTTCTTGAGTTGAGACACATGAAATACATCGTGTAAATTGGTTAAAGACGGGGGTAAGGCTATTTGGTAGGCAACAAAACCTATTCGTTTAAGAATTTGGTAAGGACCAATAAACTTGGGTGAAAGCTTTCGGGTTTTTAAGGCTCGACTAACTCCTTTCATGGGAACAATCCGGAGGAATACATGCTCCCCTTCCGAAAACTCCAATGGTCTTCTTCTCATGTCTGCATAACTTTTCTGCCTACTTTGTGCTGCCCTCATCTTATCCTGAACCATCTTAATCTTCTCATTTGTCTGATGAACCATTTCCGGACCAACCATCAAATTCTCCCCCACTTGAAACCAACATAGTGGGGTCTGAAATTTTCTCCCATATAGAGCTTCAAGTGGTGCCATTCCTATACTGGCATGATAGCTGTTGTTGTAAGTGAATTCTGCAAGAGGTAACACCTGATCCCAACTTCCTTGTTCTTCTAGCGCACAAGCTCTCAGAATATCTTCTAAAGACTGAATAGTTCTTTCTGTCTGTCCATCAGTCTGAGCGTGATATGCAAAACTCATCCTTAATCTTGTGCCCATAGCTTGATGTAAATTGTGCCAGATTCTTGACGTAAATCTGGGATCTCGATCCGAGACAATACTCGAAGGTACACCATGTAGTCGAACAACTTATTTGATGTACAACTGGGTATGTTTCTCCAAAGAGTAGCGCATGTTTATCGGAATAAAATGCGCCGACTTCGTTAAACGATCCACTGTTACCCAAATTGCATCATGATTTGAGGTTTTCTTGGGCAAACC
Organism: Crotalaria pallida; assembly: GCA_037953625.1. Taxonomy (NCBI): domain Eukaryota; kingdom Viridiplantae; phylum Streptophyta; class Magnoliopsida; order Fabales; family Fabaceae; genus Crotalaria; species Crotalaria pallida. The sequence goes on along the minus strand of CM075650.1, from coordinate 138,223,313 downwards.
TGATACAAAGTCCATTGAAATACTTTCCCATTTCCATTGAGGAACATTCAATGGTTGTAGCTCTCCTCCAGGCTTCTGATGTTCCGCCTTGGCTTTTTGACACACCAGACACGAAGCTACATATTCTGCTACATCTCTTTTTAATCCTGACCACCAAAACATCTTTTTCAGATCTTGATACATCTTAGTCGATCCCAGATGCATACTCATTCTGCTTTTATGGGCTTCGTCAAGAATCAGCCTCCTCAATTCTGGATCCTTCGAGATGCAAATTCTTGTTTGAAAACGAAGAATCTCATCTTGTCCAATGTAAAAGTCTTTCTCCTTTCCTTCTGCCATCAATCTCTTGTTTTCAAATAGTTCTTCATCCTTCTGTTGCAATTCACGAATTTTATTCATGAATTCATTTGTGATTCACAGCACACCCATTTTTATGCTTGAGGGCTCAACTTCCATTGTTAAGCTTAGATCTCTGAATTCCTCAATCAAAATTGCTTCCTTCACCATCATGTGACTTATATGAATTGCCTTTCTGCTTAGTGCATCTGCCACCATGTTCGCCTTGCCGGGATGATAATGAAGCTTGAAATCATATTCCTTTAGAAACTCTATCCATCTTCGTTGTCTCATGTTCAATTCTTTCTGTTTGAATAGATACTTTAAACTCTTATGGTCACTATACACTTGAAAAGTAGTGCCATAGAGATAATGTCTCCATATCTTCAAGGCAAATACAATTGTAGCGAGCTCCAAATCATGTGTTGGATAATTCACCTCATGCGTCTTCAGTTGTCGTGAAGCATAAGCAACTACTCGCATTTCTTGCATTAACACACTTCCAAGTCCTTGCTTAGACACATCACAGAACACTTCAAAACTCTTATTAGGATCTGTAAAGATTAACACAGGAGAGGATGTTAATCTTTCTTTTAATTCTCGGAAACTCCTTTCACACCTATCGTTCCAAACAAACGGTTGATCTTTCCGAGTCAACTTTGTCAGAGGCAATGCTATCTTTAAAAATCCTTCAATGAATCGACGATAGTATCCCGCCAATCCTAAGAAACTTCTCACTTCCGTCACAGTAGTAGGCTGTCCCCATTGCAACACAGAATCCACCTTTGTAGGATCTACTACTACTCCTTTAGAGATCACATGCCCCAAGAATTTAACTTTCTTTAGCCAAAACTCACATTTGGAGAGCTTGGCGTACAGTTGTTTCTCTTTTAGGATGTTTAGCACCATCCTAAGATGCTCCGCATGCTCCTCTTGATTCTTGGAATAAATCAATATATCATCAATGAACACTACCACGAACGAATCCAAGTATGGTCTAAAGATTTGATTCATGTAGTCCATGTAACAGCCCAGCCCCAGCCAGCCGTACGGTACTGGGCACTGGGGCCCAGCGCACCGCCACGTGGATATTGTCTGCTTTGGGCATCCTTCACCCTCACGGTTTTGCTCTTGGTCTCACACTAACAGTGAGCCCCAAAACGGGTCCAGGAGAGCCAGGCGTGCGCCCAGGCGCGCGCGCTGCAACACCAGATCTGGTGCGTTGAAATTGAGACTTGGGGCCAAAGTTTAGATCTTGGCCACACGATTTGGTGCTGCTTCATGGCTGATCATATGGGCATCTAGGCACCTCATTTCCTCATTTCATCACCCTCATCAACCCATCATCTTCATCAACTTTCTCTCAACTCCAAGAACATCTCCATCACCATTCCTTCTCAAACACTAGATTCTTGGGCACCTCAAACCCAAAATCAACCAAACCCATCAAGCTTGCATCATGGATTTTGATTGAAGTCTCATTCCTTCCCTCTCCCTTGACTAACGAATTGCTCCCTCCTTCCTTCTTCTTGGTTTTCAAATTCCACCATTATTGGAGTAAGTTAAGCTTCATGTCATAATATTAATTTCCTTCCCTTCCAAATTCGTTTTCTCTCTCCCTCTCCACCATCAATGGTGGTTTTCACCACTAGGCTCTTGAGACTTCACTTTTTATTTGAGGCTTGACTTGAATCATGGCATAAATGTTGATCCCTCTCTTTTATGACTCTTTATTTTAGGTTCCTTCCTAATCCTGTGGCTTGGTATCTCCTTGGTGGGCAAACTAAAGCATAGGGCATTTGGAATCTCCTTATTCTTAAGTATTTGAGGTAAGGGAGTGGATATAGTGAGCTTTGCCTTGTTCTAGGGAGTAGGTTCTAGTTAGAATATAATACTTGTTAGGATTATGTGTTAGCGGAGAAAATTAGATTATAAATCCCTAGGTTATTGAATATGAAATTCTAATTAATTAAATGTGCATGATGATTGGATGTTAAGACTAGGAAAGGGAAACCTGTAACGCCCCGATTTTCACCTTTCGAAAGTTTTCATCACTTAATTAAATGTTACTAAAAATTGAGGCCATTTTTTTTATGTGGGTGCACGTTTACGCTCTCACCTGAAAACCGGGTCGTTACGTGAAACTTACCTCCACATCTTTACATAACCATTTCATAGATCTTACCAAAAGATTAGGGCTCGTTCACAAAACAAAATAGGGCAACATTACAGAAGTGATACATTGCTCAGATAATCCTTGATACTCACCTATTTACAACTACTTAGACTAAACACCCTGCTTACGGCTTTGCCTAATGAAAACTAAGGGATGAAGATCCTGATCCATCTTGCGTTCTGTCTTCACTCCTGAAGAAGAAGCAATCTCCCTTGCTGCCAGTCCACCATTGCTTGGCACCCACTGCATTCTAGAGGGAGTAGAGGAAGTCTTCAGAGTTTTCGCAGCGCAGCATCTCCTCGTAGTCTCGGTATCCTTGGACAATTACTTGTCCCAACAAAGGTCCTAATTTGGCTCCTCCCAGTCGATGTTCTGGATCCGGAACCGTGATCTGGGTATCACCAATCCATACCCAACCAGAGGGGATACGCTTACAGCTACATCCATACTTGGTCCAGATAGCAACCTCCATGTGATACTCCATCTGCACATTGGTGTCACGGAAGCACCAGAGTACCAATGGGCAGGAGAGAGTTAGCGCTCCGAACGATAAATCGTCGACGTCGTGGATTTACAGCAGGCGCAATACCAAGACCACACACACACAATACACGCAATGCACACACAGCAAGCACTCAAATAAATTCCTATCACATTCCATTATCATCTTAACTCTTTATTATCTTATCATCATTCTTTATGTAACGACTTTCTTTTCGCCTTCTCAATTCCATACTTAATCATTCACTTATCCATTTCTCTCTCGAGGGCTCAACCCTTTCTTCCACACTTTCCATATTCATCACCAACCATTCACACACTTTTCTTGTCTTAATTATTACTCTTTTATTCGTCAAGTCTTATTGAATTAGAACCATCGATGATTAAGGGGAAATTTAAGAATCATCGAGGTGCGCGTTCGTTCGTAGTTAGTACTCAAACCTCAAGTCTACATCTCCTCGGTCATCCATCCACCTAGTCGGAAGCAAACAGGAGTACAGGACCTTTACCGTGTGGGCACGACAGCTGTCACAACACAAATGGCCCCAGGCCAGGAGGACTCTGCCTCAATCAACTCACAATAAACATGGCACACTGCCTCGCAGTGGCAAACAAGATGCCCCACTCCAGTCCCTCTCACTGTTCTCGAATTGCCATAGGGGGCGACAGTACTAGTCTAGTCTCGAGTGCAGAACTCACCACGGCATAGGACCGGCCTGCCCGTACCACATGTGGAATTCGTTCCACCTAGAATAGCACTCAAGGCTTCTTGACGTATCACCGTCCTTACCCTCCCCTATTGCAATCACAACCCGAATATCCGCAGATACTCCGGGGTATCTTCCTCTCCACTACTTCGATACGACACTCATACCTCACCGCGTTTGCTATTAATGTCTTTTAAAAGCTTTTATCTTATTTAATCCTAATGGTCAGCTCACCCTTCGTGCAACCCTTCAATGAGTCCTGACCGCTAACTTCGCATCACCGTTCTTTCACAACTTAGCATAGAGCAAGATCACAATCAAAACTTAACTCTCATCATGACATCAAAACACTTCCAACATCTCACTTCACAAATCCCCTTCCACAACTTCATAGAAACTCTTTCAAAACTTTAGTTCATCAATTCTTTTGTAAAATTTTCCTTTCTTACTTCTCTCCCAAAATCTCCTTTCAAACTCATTTCAAAAGTTCTCCTTTCAAATTCTTTTTCAAAACCTCCTTTCACAACCCCTTTCAAAAAATCTCTTTTGGGAAACTTTTTCTCATTTTGGGAATCCCTTCCAAATTATAAAACCTTTTCAAAAATCTCACATTGGGAATCCCATTTCAAAATTTCTCTTTTGAAAGCTCATTTTCAAAGTCTCATTTTCATAAAACCCTTTTCAAAATCATTTTCACCACTTAAAAATTTCTTTTCATAAATCTTTTTCGAAAATTCTCTTTTCCCAAAAACTCTTTTTCAAACACTTTTGTGCTGGGTGCTAGTGGAGGAGCAAGCCCAGCTCAACACTAGCTCCCAGACTAAAACCAAAAACGGAGGAGCTCAGCTCTACTCAGTTCACCTCTCATTCCACAATCCACATCACTTTCCTCAACTCTGGCTCGTTCACACACATCGTTGCACCACTTCAATCTCATCTTACTATCTCTTATCACATTACTATTCACAATCATCCGTCCAATCCTTTTATCATCATTCCCATTCTCAATGTCTTATCAAGGTAAGGCGGCCTTGTTCTGCAAGGGCTTAGGCCAAACCGGGCTTATTTCTTCTCTTGGTGTCTTTTACTTTAAAAATTTCTCTTATCTTTCTTAATTGTTTCATATTAACATTTCAACATCAACATTCATAAACAAATACACATAAACAACACATCATCACACATCACACACAACAATGTGGTCTTTGTCCTATTCGTATAAGTGGCCACACAAAGCACACAATTGCCACTATACTACTGACGCAGAACCACTTAGTTCTGACCTTTGAGCTGATACGGAACATCTTAATACAACACCTACTACCACGGTGTCTTAGGAAAGCTACTCTCTCACCTGAAGTCCAGCGATTAAACGTGCACAGTCGTTCTCCGAGCTTGGTTGCTGCTACTGCCTTAATCTCTCGTCTGTAACATTCCTCGGTTTAATTAAAACTCGTTTTCTCAAAATCACTCAAACTTTTCTTAACTCTTAAATACTTTAAAACCACTTTGAAAACATCATTTAAAACAATTTAAACCATTCGGTTAGGTGGCTGGTCCGTCTGGGACAGCACCTTAACCATGTTCCAAAAACACCGAAAATTCACCGGTTTTTGATCCGGGTTTTTTTTTTCCAAAATCAATTACTTTATAAAAACCAAATTTTGAATCTCACAACCCAATTTAGAAATCAAGAAAATAATTTTAAAACATCTTGGACAGCAAAGAAACGTTTTACAAAAATCAATTCTACAAAACCCGAAAACATCGTAAAACTCTTTATTTCAAGTTAATTCTTTAAAAACTCAAGTTCTTATTAGAAAACAAGTCACAAACACAATCTCACAAACTTAAATAAATTAAATCAAATCAAATGCACAACTAAGCATACATACGGTTACAACACATTTTAATCACATAACAAATTCAATTTTATTCCAAACTAACGTTCATTCTTAAGCAAATATTTCACAAATCAAACATTAGATCACATAACAAATTCAAAACCATTTCATCTTCATAAAACAATTTACTTAAGCATACTAACCGAATACATGCACACACATAATCCCTCAAGCACCTAATTAACTTTGGAAACACTTCATTTTAATAATGAAAGCATTTAAATATATATAGACCCATAATCCGAATGCATGCACATAAATACTTTCACACAACTTATTCCTACTCAATTATTTTGCAAGATACATGCATTATTTCTAGGTTATGTCATGGAAAAGAACTCTAACCTAATCATCATGCACAAACCGAAACCATGCATACATCAAAACAAGATTCATGCAATCATCAAACATACATAAATCATGCAATTATTCTATTCTTTTTCCTCATAAATCCGTGAGCTACAATTTGGGAAAAATAACCAATTTAATTCACTTTTCTCGAAACAAATCAAAAATCATGCAAGAACATAGGACATATATCAAATTCTCATAAAATAAAAGCATGGGTCTTAAATCTAGACATGACCGAATGTATCATGCATAAGGTCAACACATAGTCGTGCAAGGAAAAATTGTTTTAAAGCTTATTCTCCTAATTTCTTTCTAGAACCGAAACATGCATCCAAGGAACACATAGTCTTTCCACTTAAATTAAATCAAGGATCACATAAGAACATATAACACAAGTCAAATTAGAAAAATCATTTTGTTTTCCCTAATTTCCTTTCAAGGCCGAGGCATGCAACAAGAAAACATATCCATTTCATTTACAATTGACATGCAAGATCAAGTCTAATATTTTCTAACAAAACATGTAAAATCATAGATCCAAACATAACTTCAAGACAAACTATTCTAGATGGAGAAAGAGACTAAAACCGTGACACACTTTGAGAAAACAAAAGAACTTTTATTCACAAATCCTTTACATAGCTCACGGTCAAAATCAAAATCAAAGACCAAGACATGAATCAAGGCTTTCTTAGGATTAAACCAAAAATTGCACATACAAGGTTCAAGATCATGAATCAACATGCAAGACCAAAAATTACAAATAAGTTTAGATCAAACATAGTTTTAACAAATAAACATATAAACACCTTTTGATCTACGGTTTTAAGCATTAAAATCTAGCATGCAAGAAGATCTTACTCTAGATTCACAAGGATCACACAAAAAACTTTAGATCAAAGAGTTTGAACTTGAGAACATCAAGATAAAAATTACATCCGAATCATAGAGTCCATGGTTTAGCTTATTACAAATTTATTTAAGTCTAGAAAAATTAAGATCAAAGCAAAAACATTACATGCAAGCTTAGATCAAACCGAAAAATAAACATGCAAAGGAAGAAAATAAAATTAAAAAATTAAGAACTCATGCTAAAGCTTCTAGATCTTCGGCTATACCAAGAAGAATGGCTTCTAAACACTTGATCTTCAAAAACTCCTAGGTTTAATGGCTTGATCTCCTTCTTCCTACTCACGGCCTCCTCTTCTTCTTTCTCCTTTCTCTCTATTTTTCTTATTCTTTTGTCTAAGAGTTTGATGGGCTCTTAGACTTAGTGTTTAGTGTTGGTGCTTGGACGGAAGAGTGAAGAAAATGAAGAGTGAAATAGGTGAGACAAGTTAAGGCCAAGGCTTATAATCAACTCATGGCTTCCTCTTTTACCCTTGGTTGGTTCGGTCATGAGTCAAAGAGGAAGGGGCAATTTCGGCTTCCCATAAAATTGCATGGGTGAAGTTTATCAACACTCAAGGGGACAACATAGGGACTTACGGCCTAGGGTTTCATTTTAGGGGGGTTGACTACTTGGTTCTCTTTAGGGTTTCCTTCACCTAGTTAGGGATTTAGTTGGGGTTTGGTTTGGTTTTGATCACTTAGTTGCTTGGTCTCCATTATAAGGAATTCCTAGGTTGCTTACTCACTCACTCCCACACGTGTCACACACATATATTCACACATTCACTTACTCATGCACAAACACACTCTTGCACGACACATACACACACTCATGCACTCACATATTTGTACTAACACATACATACATCCTTCTAGCACATACATTCATGCATGCTTCATCTCATTCATTTACAAACTAAATTTTAGGCACTCATGCATGTAGAAACCGCACACACATATACATGCATCCATAAAATAAACTATTCATGTAGGAACACCAAAATATCAAGCACATATAGGAAATAAGTCCTTCATGCACCAAATTATAACACCGAAGCATCAACATACACATACGGAAAAATCAATTGTTATTCTAAAATAAATTTCAAAACTCATAACCTTACTTCATAAAAATCATCTAAAAAAAAATAATTTACCATTTACAATATGAATTTAAAAACCCATTTAAGAAAACATTTTTTTTTCAAAAGTCCTTTTCTTAAAAATAATTCTTTTTTGAAATCAAACCAATTCGAGGATTTTGAGGGATGTTACAAAACCCAATAATAATATAAGAATGAATTATTTGATAACTGAAATTTGGTTAATGATCATATTGAAGTACATGAGGAATTGGGTAATGTGAAAGTGAAGTTGACCTAAATGATTTCTATGATTATGTGTAAACGAAAGTGAAAGATGATATATGTAAATTAAAATGAAGGGCAATCTAAATGCTGGGCAATAAAAGATAATACTACTTGGTATGATTGTGATAATTGAGAAAGGAAAAGAATAAGGAAACTACAAGAATGACTAGTTGTTAAATGTGTGTAAGTGTATTTGTGATTGTATGTGCTAAGTTGTTTGTGTAAGATGGTGAAAGTATGATTTGGCCTCTGATGTGAGGTAATGTGAAATGAAAATGTAACAAGTGCGTTGGCCTCTGTTTTGAGGTGACGATTAATGGAAAGTGATGATTTGGCTGACCTCTGATATGAGGGGCACAAAATGAATGAAAGCGTGTGTTGACCTCTGACCTGAGGGGCACGAAAAGGAATAAAGTGAATGGGTGTTGACCTCTGACCTGAGGGACACCATATGAATTAAAGTGAATGAGTGTTGACCTCTGACCTGAGGGACACAGAATGAAATAAAGTGTTGACCTCTGACCTGAGGGACACGATATGAATTAAAATGAATTGAGTGTTGACCTCTGACCTGAGGGACACCGGATTAAATAATGAGTTGGGTGTTGACCTCTGACCTGAGGGACACCGGATGAAATGTGTATTGGTGTGTTGACCTCTGACCTGAGAGACACACCGTGAATTAAGAGATTGAAGTGTTGACCTCTGACCTGAGGGACACAATATGAATTATAATGAATGGGTGTTGACCTCTGACCTGAGGGGCACATAATTTAAATAAGGAAAAGAATGGGAGCCTCAGATTGAGGTGACAAACGTGTTGAATGAAATTGTACATTGGCCTCTGATTTGAGGTGACGTACCTAAATAAAGTAAGTGTGCGAAATGATTAATGAAATGGATGTTGAGAGAAATAAGGAAAATGGATGTGGAAATGAATAATGGAAACGGATGTTGAAATGAATAATTAAAATGGAATTTTGGAATGAATAATGAGTATGGTGTACAATATGTGAATATCTGTTTAATTGCTATTTGTGCTTGACCTAGCGGGTCCTTATGTCTAGTTAGAAACTGCCTCCTATTTCATGTGCAATGCTCACTCCCTTACGTTTTTCAGGTATGGAGATTGAGTTGGCACAGCCCCCGGCCGAGCAGGAGTACTTTCCCTTACAGGGAGAGTAGGGCGTTATGGGTTTAGATCATAATATGGACCTAAGCCTCCTATACTATTTTGATGTAAATTTGTTATAAATCTTTTTAATTGAGGCTTAGGATGTTTTGTTTTGATAAAGTATTGTGTTTTGGTTTTCGATGCTCCAACTTAATATTTCCGCTAATACTCTGATTAATTAATGCGCTCTGATATATTTGGAGCCCGTAGGGCCTTGTTATGAATTAGACATACATATTCTGAAGCCCTGCTGGCTACTTGATGTCTAATTGAAATTGCTTATCACAGGTTAAATTTTGGAATAGTCCTAAAAACAAACAAAACTCCGTCCGTTTGACGGGTGATTTTAATATAATAAACAATGAATTTTTAAGTCCGTATCTTAATATAAGGGGAATTCAGGGTAAAAATCTTAGGTGTTACATTTATGGTATCAGAGCAGTTTTTCCTCGGCCTGAAGGGAGTAACTCATTACTCCTATAGTTACTCATCAAGCAAGTAACTTGTAGTTAGATATCAAACTGCTTTGTGGTTTTGTTAGGTATTATTGCTAGCATGATAATTGGTATAGTTACAAAGTCTAGTGCAGTGAGTACTCTAGGTTCCTTCCAGTTTATTGAGTGATTTGATTAGTGCGATTAGTATATGACAATTTATTTCGAAAAGCATGGTAAGCATTAGAAAATCTTTTCTAAGTTCCTTTAAACTATGTTCAGTTTACCATGCTAAACTTGAAATCTTGTGGAAAATAATGACTCATATTTAAAAGTGGATGAGTTACGAGACTAAGGATAACAATACCCCAACGGGCTAGAGCACTAAGTTGCTACCCCATCGGTAGGAAGTGATCTTTAGTTTCGCGCCAAGTAAACCAATTCTAAATGTGACACACAAAACAAGGTTTCAACGTTTTAAAACCAATAGGTTGAGTGATTCGAACTTAAGTAAGACGAGAATGGTCTTATCACTAATATGATGCATGTTTGAGCCTGATCACCTCAAGCATACATATATTGGGAGATATCACCATCCTGTCCTTAAGTTTCGGCGAGTATTTTGGGAATTGAGGAAGATCCCAAATTTAGAAGGATTAGAAGTTTAGTTAGCTGTAATAGTTGCTAGAATTATGTGCATAGAATAGAAAATAAGAAACCCTCAAGTAGTACGTAGCGTTGGTTTAGGTCTAAACAATTAAGTGCTTGAAAACCTTAGGCGATTGCTTAGAGCTAGGATGTATGTTAGATATATGTATATATATAGGTATGATGCTATGTGCTGACTTGTGTTTATCTAAATTATAAATTGTGCATTTGGATGATACCTGCAATTGTTCGAACATGTGAATGTTGACATTGTTTTGGAGAGTAAAACCATTTTTGAAAACTGAATTTAAAATGAATTTCACTACTTTAAAATAGAATCAGAAATCCTTCCAAATTGAGTTCTAAGTCGCAGGATAAATTTTATAGAAGTTAGTAAGGAACCCAAAGATTCTTAATTAATCAGGCGGTGAAGTAGTTCATTGTTTTAATTAAACCACACGCCGATTAAATAAGAAACTTTATGTGCGACAAAAATCGATTTAGAACGAAGTTAATTCTCAAACTCAAAGTTAAAGGGAATGCAACTATTTCAATTGATGAAGAAGTACCAAAATAAATTTTTTTGTCAACTGCCTATTCCTTTTCTCTTTGAGTTTGCTAATCCTGGATAATGGAACACTCCTTCATCTTTGTTCTTATGAAGTTAGATGAAGGTGATTCTTTTTAGAAGGATATGATTTGATTTGCAAGCTTGTTTTCAGAAGGTCATACAAATTATTTGACAAGGAAGATATCAAGATTTTAAAGTACAAAATAATTTGTATGATCAAATATGTTACGAAGACTTTACTCCAAAATAAATGTTTTCCTAGTACTCCACTTTGATTTTCAAAATGTGTAAGTACTTTGTAGCATGGGAGTAATATTTACTGAACTTTAAATTCCCCATGCATAGAAGTTGATTTTAACAAAGGTTTTGACACGCAATTTTGATTGATTTAAATCCCATAGATTCTGTTTCTTGGCATATGGTTGTAATGAATGTGGGATGTATGTATTTCTGTTAAGTAGCTATTTGCCTGTTAGGAGTTATGTGGTTTCTTTAGCTCCTTTGAAACCCTCAGTTGATGAAAAATAGAAGTTCTTGGACTAGACAAATAGAAAGATTAAACCTTAGGAATTGTTTAGCGCTATATGTTTATGCTGGTAATTAAATGATGTGTATGTAATAAATGCTTACTTGAATAAGAAATGTGTTTGATTAGGGCTTAAGAGTAATACATAAGTTGTATGTACTTGGGTAGAGTAGGCTCAAATCCCTGTGGATGCTGTCGGATAGATAGGGTGTAGAAGTGGATTTGGATCGTTCTAAGTACGGTAGTTGCTAAGTGACAGTGCTATTAGTGAACCTGACCACGATGTCACCATTGATGGATAAGAGATTGGGATGGGCACCTCAATCTTTTAGTTATTAATCGCCAATATCATTGGGGAAACTTTAATTAGCACAAAACCAAACAGGCAATGAAGGAAGGAATTCGCCTGAATAGTAGTATTCCCAACCCTTATTGTAAAATCCCTTGAGAAAACCCAGATGACCTTAGAAAACTATATCTAATCGTTGGGAGAATCGTACCTGATTCTTGAAACCCAAAACCAAGTAGGAGTCTTCCTAGTAGGACTCTTGAAATGAGAGACTGCCGATAGTGTAAGACCTTGAAAACCTTAGAGCATTTCGCCTCGAAAACTAACCAAATTAAACCATAACTTGTATTCTTCATTGAGTGCAAGAGTCCAGTGGCGTACTAATGCTAGAAGGTATGCCGATTCCAAGTGGGGGAGTAGAACTAAAGGGAAGTGAGTGTCGTAGTTAGAAGACCCTTTGTCTGGGATGGTTCTCCTTTTAAAGGAATTGAAACGAAATTTCGGGGACGAAATTCCAATAAGTGGGGGAGAATTGTAACATCCCAAATTTAATTCCAAGTAGAAATATTGAGTTAATAGGCCTAGAGCGTAGAAAATGGGTAGATTAATTGCTTAAAGAATTTTGGGAGATAGGTGAGTAGTAATTATAAGTACTAGGGGTTGTATAGAAGGCATTTGTAGCATCGAGCAAAGTTGTCTAAGCGAAATCGGGGGTTAAATCGGCGTTTTGGATGTTAGAAATCAACCGAAAAGAGAAAATTAGAAATTTATTATAGGATGCTAAGAAAATAAATTCCACCGTTGGATATGAAGTTTATGGGGTGAAGAAGCTCATCTAAAAATTTGGACCCGATCCGACAGTTACCGAAAATGTTACGGCGAATCGAAGGTTGAAGATCCTGTTTCTCGCCCAGGCGCACCAGCCATGCGCCCAGGCGGGTGCACTGTTCATACGTGCACCAGACAGTGAAAAACCCGCCCCGGCGAGGCACAAATTCACCCAGGCGAGCGGAAATGCGCACCAGCCCCACCAATCCGCGTTTTGGAGAGCCAGATCCCCCCACCACACGCACCAGCCCCACGCACCACGCACCAGCAGCACGAGCTGGTGTGGTTCTCGCGCCCAGGCGAGCCAGGCGTGCGCCCAGGCGCGCGCGCTGCAGCACCAGATCTGGTGCGTTGAAATTGAGACTTGGGGCCAAAGTTTAGATCTTGGCCACATGATTTGGTGCTGCTTCATGGCTGATCATATGGGCATCTAGGCACCTCATTTCCTCATTTCATCACCCTCATCAACCCATCATCTTCATCAACTTTCTCTCAACTCCAAGAACATCTCCATCACCATTCCTTCTCAAACACTAGATTCTTGGGCACCTCAAACCCAAAATCAACCAAACCCATCAAGCTTGCATCATGGATTTTGATTGAAGTCTCATTCCTTCCCTCTCCCTTGACTCACGAATTGCTCCCTCCTTCCTTCTTCTTGGTTTTCAAATTCCACTATTATTGGAGTAAGTTAAGCTTCATGTCATAATATTAATTTCCTTCCCTTCCAAATTCGTTTTCTCTCTCCCTCTCCACCATCAATGGTGGTTTTCACCACTAGGCTCTTGAGACTTCACTTTTTATTTGAGGCTTGACTTGAATCATGGCATAAATGTTGATCCCTCTCTTTTATGACTCTTTATTTTAGGTTCCTTCCTAATCCTGTGGCTTGGTATCTCCTTGGTGGGCAAACTCAAGCATAGGGCATTTGGAATCTCCTTATTCTTAAGTATTTGAGGTAAGGGAGTGGATATAGTGAGCTTTGCCTTGTTCTAGGGAGTAGGTTCTAGTTAGAATATAATACTTGTTAGGATTATGTGTTAGGGGAGAAAATTAGATTATAAATCCCTAGGTTATTGAATATGAAATTCTAATTAATTAAATGTGCATGATGATTGGATGTTAAGACTAGGAAAGGGAAACCCAATAATAATATAAGAATGAATTATTTGATAACTGAAATTTGGTTAATGATCATATTGAAGTACATGAGGAATTGGGTAATGTGAAAGTGAAGTTGACATAAATGATTTCTATGATTATGTGTAAACGAAAGTGAAAGATGATATATGTAAATTAAAATGAAGGGCAATCTAAATGCTGGGAAATAAAAGAGAATACTACTTGGTATGATTGTGATAATTGAGAAAGGAAAAGAATAAGGAAACTACAAGAATGACTAGTTGTTAAATGTGTGTAAGTGTATTTGTGATTGTATGTGCTAAGTTGTTTGTGTAAGATGGTGAAAGTATGATTTGGCCTCTGATGTGAGGTAATGTGAAATGAAAATGTAACAAGTGTGTTGGCCTCTGTTTTGAGGTGACGATTAATGGAAAGTGATGATTTGGCTGACCTCTGATATGAGGGGCACAAAATGAATGAAAGCGTGTGTTGACCTCTGACCTGAGGGGCACGAAAAGGAATAAAGTGAATGAGTGTTGACCTCTGACCTGAGGGACACCATATGAATTAAAGTGAATGAGTGTTGACCTCTGACCTGAGGGACACATAATGAAATAAAGTGTTGACCTCTGACCTGAGGGACACGATATGAATTAAAATGAATTGAGTGTTGACCTCTGACCTGAGGGACACCGGATGAAATGTGTATTGGTGTGTTGACCTCTGACCTGAGAGACACACCGTGAATTAAGAGATTGAAGTGTTGACCTCTGACCTGAGGGACACAATATGAATTATAATGAATGGGTGTTGACCTCTGACCTGAGGGGCACATAATTTAAATAAGGAAAAGAATGGGAGCCTCAGATTGAGGTGACAAACGTGTTGAATGAAATTGTACATTGGCCTCTGATTTGAGGTGATGTACCTAAATAAAGTAAGTGTGCGAAATGATTAATGAAATGGATGTTGAGAGAAATAAGGAAAATGGATGTGGAAATGAATAATGGAAACAGATGTTGAAATGAATAATTAAAATGGAAATTTGGAATGAATAATGAGTATGGTGTACAATATGTGAATATCTGTTTAATTGCTATTTGTGCTTGACCTAGCGGGTCGTTATGTCTAGTTAGAAACTGCCTCCTATTTCATGTGCAATGCTCACTCCCTTACGTTTTTCAGGTATGGAGATTGAGTTGGCACAACCCCCGGCCGAGCAGGAGTACTTTCCCTTACAGGGAGAGTAGGGCGTTATGGGTTTAGATCATAATATGTACCTAAGCCTCCTATACTATTTTGATGTAAATTTGTTATAAATCTTTTTAAATGAGGCTTAGGATGTTTTGTTTTGATAAAGTATTGTGTTTTGGTTTTCGATGCTCCAACTTAATACTTCCGCTAATACTCTGATTAATTAATGTGCTCTGATATATTTGGAGCCCGTAGGGCCTTGTTATGAATTAGACATACATATTCTGAAGCCCTGCTGGCTACTTGATGTTTAATTGAAATTGCTTATCACAGGTTAAATTTTGGAATAGTCCTAAAAACAAACAAAACTCCGTCCGTTTGACGGGTGATTTTAATATAATAAACAATGAATTTTTAAGTCCGTATCTTAATATAAGGGGAATTCAGGGTAAAAATCTTAGGTGTTACAGTCCATGAAGATAGCAGGTGCATTCGTCAATCCGAACGACATTACTACATATTCATAATATCTGTATCAGGAACGAAATGATGTCTTGGGTATATCTTCTTCCCTTATTCTGATATGATGGTATCCCGATCTCAAATCTATCTTGGAAAATACTGAGGCTCCCTTGACTTGATCTATAAGGTCGTCAATCCTTGGCAAAGGATACTTGTTTTTGATGGTGACCTTGTTCAGTTGTCTGAAGTCCACACACATACGCAAACTTCCATCCTTTTTATTTACAAACAATACTGGAGCTCCCTAGGGTGACACACTTGGCCTGATTAGTTGCTTCTGCAATAACTCCTCTACTTGCTTCTTCAATTCCGTCATTTCTTGTGGTGCCATTCTATATGGAGCGATAGAAATGGGACCAGCTCCTGGAGTCAATTCTATCCCAAACTCAATTTCCCTCTTCGGAGGTAGTCCTGGCATCTCTTCAGGAAATACTTCCGAAAAGTCTTCACCACTGGAATTTCCTCGATTGCTTTCTCTTTCTCTTCTCCCATGATCGAGAACAAACACATGAATCCTTCGGGTTCAAGGGGTTTATATAGGATTGTTTTTCTATCACAATCGATAATTACTTGGTTTTTCTTTAACCAATTCATGCCTAAGATCATATCCATTTGTAACAGAGGGAGACAAATCAGATCTACCTTAGTGACGCGATCAAATACCTCGACACTACAGTCTAAACAGACTTTAGAGGTTATTACGGGTGATCCCGTAGGGGTTTCTATTTTAAAACAAATAGGTGAATCTGAAACTACTAAATTCAACCTATTCACACATTCATAGGAAAGAAAAGAATGTGTAGCTCCTGAGTCAAACAAAATCATGCAAGGGTGGTTATTAAGTAGATGATTACCTTGCACGAGATCAGGAGATTGGTTAGCTTCTACTCCACTCAAGGTAAACACTCTTCATTAAGTCATTGGTTTGCTAGCAGGTTCATTGGAATTACTCTTTCCAGGTTCTTTAAAAAAACGTGCAATATGACCCTGCTTTCCATAGTTGAAACAACTATTGGTCGCCCAACATACTCTTCCATGATGATGACGTTTGCACTTTTAACAAAAAGGTGCATCACTGCGATACTTAATCCTATCATCACTTGCAACTTTACCCTTGCCTCGGTTCTTGTTGAAGTATGGATTCTTTCCCCGATAGCCAAAGCTTTTCTTCCTTTGTGGTCCATAAACCTTCTGACTACTCTTGTCTTGAATAGCTACTATTTCAGCTTTCTTATCATCTTCATACATTCGACACATGTCCACCAATGCAGGAAAACTCTGTATCTCTGATAACTAAAAACGGGCTTCAATTCTGGTCTCAAGCCACCTTCAAACTTGATACATTTTTTGCGCTCATCAGGATTATTCAAGTAGTAGGGAGAATACTTCATCAGTGCCTCGAACTTGGCAGCATATTCTCCTACACTCATATCCCCTTGCTTCAGTTGCATAAATTCTATCTCCTTTTTCCTTCTTAAATCTTTTGGAAAGTATTTATTAAGGAATTTCTCCATAAACACTCCCTAGGTGATTTCCCTTCCTTCATAATTCAATAGCTATACCGTATGGTTCCACCAGTTCTCCGCTTCTCCATCTAGCATAAAAACTGTGTATGCTACCTTTTGCACATCGGTACAATCCAGGGTTCGAAAAATTTTATCTATCTCATAAATCCACTTGTTGGCTTCCTCTGGCTTGTATCCCCCTTCAAACTTTGGAGGATTGAAACTCCGAAATTCCGACAGAGTCTTAGCCTCTAAGTTTCCCATGTTACACGGATGTGGCTGATTTGCTTGCTGTTGTTGGCGTTGCTGCATGTTCTCCAGAACAGCAGTAATCCTATCCAACATCGCATTGGTTTGACTCTGGTTTCTAGTTGTCATAGCAGACCTGCACTATGGACTCTAGGTCACTAAAGGTCTCCTTTAGAACAAGACAAACTAACTTATCTTATCTTAACTATGTTCAATCAAGTTGAACAGCATGCCTAACCACTTCCAATTGAGCTAGGAGGAACAGGACCATTGCTCTGATACCATAAAATTGTGACATCCTTCTTTATTATGGAAAAATATTAAATATATTTCCTTTATTAGAAAAGTATTGCTTATGGACATTAAAGGTTAACATAAGGTATCTCAAAAGTATTTGAAATTACATTTAAACGTTGTATTAAATCATAGAAGAAAATTATCGAATTCAGCTTGACCATTTAAAATTTAGTCGTAGTAATATAAACTTTTCTCAAGACGACAGTTTATACTTGAAAATATGTCTACACTTGAGTAGTATGAACTTAGCGTTGTCTTGTGAGATAATAATAATGTTTCATAAACAATAGTTGTCAAACTATCGTTTATCAGAGTGTGCGAAAAATAGTATTGCTCAAGGATCATTGTTGGTACGAACATCATAACCTCATAATATATATATATATATATCATAGAAAGAGATCCATCAGTACATTGGTCATCGTCAGCAAGAGTAATACAAGATACCATGTCCATAATACTGAAAATACATAATAAGATCTGAAAGATAAGACTTGGACTCTCAAAACACTAAATTATGTACAATATATTACAACCCAAAAATAAAGTGTGTAACACCCCGATTTCGGAAACTTGAAAACACTTATCTCTTTAACAAAATGTAGTAAAAATTTGGGAATTTTTTTTAATGGTGACATGGACATGAGAACCTCTATGTTCAAAAACATTTCATTAACTTGATTGTAATAACATTCTCATGTCACACATCACAAGTCAAGTTCCAAACCGAGATGTTACTTAACATCGCACTTTGTAACTTGGCTTCATGAATCCGTTTTGAGAAAACATTTTCATTTCTTGTTTTATGAAACTTTATTCTTTCAAATTAAAAGTCATATTAAATAAAATATCCAATGGGGTACAGAATGATATGACAACATTAACCAAGTAGTTGCAAGGAATACAGTGCTCAGGGAAATTACCTACTACTAGTCTTGACCTCTAATCTGAAGTCCACTGCAGCAGCCTCATCAAGATAACGTACCGATTTGCTGCAGGGTCGACCATCTATCTGTTGCGATACCGGAATAACCCGATACGAGAACATGATAGGAGAGATGGTCAGTATTCCAGAAGTACAAACATGACAAGACAGAATACTAATGACTTCGTATAAAAAGAATACTCAGAATAAAAATATAAGAATCATGCATTGACAACTACTCATGCTATGCATATGGCAAATATATTCATATAAGAACATAGGAAACATTTATAATAAAACATATCAAATATAAAAAAATCATAAATCATCATAACCCACATCACTTCACTTGGCATCACAAGCCTTCGAGTACTCAAGTCTTCATCACCATCTTTCTCACTCTTTCCAACAATTACTTATACTTTCTTTCTTCTTTGAATCTTTCTTAATAAATTCTTCATAAATTCTTTATGCTTTCATTCTTGTAATCTTCATTTATCATTAAGTCTTATCAAACGGTTCGTTCAATGATGAGGGGGAAACATCATTGAACTCGCACACACGTCTACATCTCCTCGGTCATCCACCCAACCTAGTCGGAAGCAAACAGGAGTACAGGACCTTTACCACGCGGGCACGACAGCTGTCACACAAACAAATGGTCCCAGACTAGGAGGACTCAGCCTCAAATCATATCATATCAATTCACATATATATCAAGGCACGCTCTCAGCGGCATTCACAAATGCCCCGTTCAAGTCCCTCTCACTGTTCTCGATTTGCAATCAAGGGGGCGACAGTATAATTTCTAGTTCGCGATGCGGAACTTACCACGGTATTAGACCCAGTCCCCACCACGTTAGTGCACCACATGTGGGATTCGTTCCGCCTAGAAATATACTCTAGAATTCTTGACGTTTCACCGTCATCGTCCTCCCCTCATGCAATCTCCTCCTAAGTATCCGCAGAAAACTATGGTTTCTTCCTCTCCACTACTTCGATACGACACTCATGCCTCACCGCGTATATAAATGTCTTTTTAAGTCTTTTAAAGTTTTATAGTTTTAATTAGCGGCTTAATCCTAAAAGTCGGCTCGTCCTTGGTGCATCACTTCAACGAAGCCCGACCACTAGTCGCAATCTGTTCCCCCTAAATCTCAATGGCCTCATGCCTCATATCACTTTCATCTCATCATCACAATTCACATAACTCATGCTCAACATAGTCTCATCAACATCATCAACATCTTTCCTCGTCTTTCTCAAAATCTCTTTTCGCAAAACTTTTCGAAAGCTTGAGTTCACAAAACTTTTGCTTCACAAAACATTTTCAGTAACCTCATTTCAAAAATCCTTTCACAAAACTTTTCAAAAATACTGTTTCCAAAAACTTTCACAAAAATATTGTTTTTACAAAAGTTTTTCAAAAATCTCTTTTCAAAACCTTCTTTCAAAAATCACATTTTTGGGTGAGTGTTAATGGAGGAGCAAGCTCAACTCAACACTAAGCTTCTTCCCAAAAACATGTACGAGGAATCACATCTCCACTCAACCACACCTCGCTTTCACAACAACATTACTCTTCTCCAATCACAACTCTTTGTGTTCCATTATGTAGGGTCTGCCGACCAGACACGAGTTCAAGCCTTGTCAAAGGGATTCTCTAAAGGCAATTCCCTCGGATTGCGAAGCATGAAACGTCCCTCGCTCGGACTCATGGACCCCGAGCACACTAAAGGACCAGGCTCGGACATGACGGGGCCGAGCCTTATAATCGGTCCTCAACCCATCGGGCTCGGGACTCTAGGTCCGAGACATACCGTCGGCTTGTGGATAGACTCAGTCTCATTCAGGCTTCATATCCCTTCCGCAAATCTCTCCTAGATTCTCGCTAACAGCCTAGACATGAGATCTTCAGTTGATCCTAACCAGATTCTAAGAGCATAATTATCCGACATTATCTCACAGAGTCCTGGTTCAGCACAACTCTGATACAGGGCCCAAACGACCCATATCAGCCTCCTCCAAACCCTATAAATAGCTCATTACAGCTAGGGTTTCAGGTACGTACTCTCATCCCTAAGTTGACACTCTGCACACACACGTTGACTAGGGAGATCCTGCTTTTCCCAATTGGAATTGCAGAAACACCATAAAGTCATACATTAATACTTGATCCTCTCTTGGGCTCCTGGTTTCCATAATCTTGAGCACTTAGAGGGTTAAGGACATCTAGTGTTCAAGGACACTACATTGGCGCCGTCTGTGGGGAACGAATAACCAGTATTCCCACTTCCACCGTACTCATGGAAAACGACAACGATAACCAAGGACAAGGGGATCTCTGCCGTCGCCTTCGTGGGAGGCCGCCTAAGAATGCAGGAAACGTTAGGGACAGAATCGCCCCAGGAAGACCTACTGGAGGCAATCGGGCTAAGACTCCACCAGTTCCTCCGGTGGATCAGACGGTTGTTCCCCTAGTTCCTCCGGTTCAGGGCAATGTTCCTCCAGTTCCTCCGGTGGTTCAAGCCACTGTTCCTCCCCTCGTGGAAGGCGGCGGAAGGCGATCCAATCCCCGCACTGTTCCGGATGGCCATGTCTCAGATTGGCATGATACTGCGGATTCTGGACCACATCAGTCTCGGAGGCCCCCTGCTGGATCACGAACGGGTGAAGATCGGCGAGCTGAGCATTCTGCTCATCATGATCACTCTCGAGCCGTGAGATCCAACAGGAAAATGCCTCACTTGACTAGGGGTCGTTTTGGAACGCTTCAAGGTGGACAACGTTCTGAAACAGAGGGTAGATCTTATATGACTACTTCCTCGGCCCGGAGGAGAGAAGAGACAATCATGGAAATCTTGAGAACTCAGACTTCCCTGATTGAGAAACAGAACCAAGCTATCGCCACTCTACAACAGCAGAGCATGGCAAGAATAGCCGAGCAAGGCCCTCACGTGGCTCTCGGCAACCCGAACAACCTTCCTCAACCCCCACCCCTCAACCCGAACGTGGTTCCTGAGCATGTTACTGGGGGGCTCCATCCTGGACATCCTTTCACGGTTGAGATTATGGCATTTCAGACCCCGCAGACTTATGTGGGCCATCAGAA
Source organism: Crotalaria pallida (assembly GCA_037953625.1). NCBI lineage: Eukaryota > Viridiplantae > Streptophyta > Magnoliopsida > Fabales > Fabaceae > Crotalaria > Crotalaria pallida. The sequence continues at coordinate 138,201,681 of CM075650.1, read as the reverse complement.
TATCCCTCGGTACACTGGGACAACTGATCTGATGGACCACATTGCAGCCTACGAGTCTTCCATGATGTTTTATGGAGGAGGGGATTTCATGAAGTGCCGAGCTTTCTCAATGAGCCTGGGCTCGGCACCTTTGAGGTGGTTCAACTCCCTACCTGCTAATTCGATTCATTCTTGGGCGAAGCTTAGGAGAGCATTCTTGAATCGATACACGACCAGTATGTCACAGCCGAAGTCAGATCATTCATTAGCTGGAGTCGCACAGAGACCTGACGAGTCTCTACGCGACTACCTAGCTCGGTATCAACAGGAGGTCAGTGGCATATCAGGACTGCAATCTGGATTCTCTGTTCTTTTGCTAACTCAAGGGTTGCGGGATGGAGATTTCATGGATTGTTTAATTGGGGAACCACCAAAGGATATGGCCGAGCTAAGGGAAAGATCTAGGAAGTTTGTCAATCTGGAGGAATTCCACAGAATCAGTACTGCGACACGGGGCAGAGAGGAACGACAGGAGCAACGACCTCGTCAAAGTGATCGTTTTCGAGATAGGGGAGGAAGGACAAGAGAGAAAGAGGAGAAAAACTGCCTCCAAAAGGCAAGTATGATGAATATACCCAGCTTACAGTCTCGAGGAGTCAAATCCTTCGTGAGACTATGCATACCGAGATGCGTAACATCACTCGGCCCCCAGCTTTGAGGAGAACTGCTCAAAAGGATAAGACAAAGTATTGCGATCATCATGGCGGATGGGGGCATACTACCGATCAGTGTACCCAGCTGAAAGATCTGATTGAGGAGATGGTAAGGGATGGAAAGCTTCAACAATATATTGGTGAAGCATTGCGGAAGCGTGCGAAGAGAAGAAGCCATTCCCCGCCTAGATCCGAACAGAAACAAAAGAACAAAAGCCCTTCACCACCTGCAGGGGGAGCCTCCATCCTACTGTCCGAGCAGGATAAGGGTCGAGAGACTTTCCTGATCAATACCATTGCTGGAGGATTTGCAGGCAGAGGGGAAAGAAAAGGAGATCGAAAGAAGTATGTGGGGCAGGTCCTTTCGGTGGCCAGCCGACCAATCCAGAAACCCAAAAAGAAGAATATTGTCATCAGCTTCAGTGACGAGGATTTTGTTGATATTATTCAGGACCACAATGACCCAATGGTAGTCACAGCCAGACTCGGTAATTACGAAGTGAAAAGGATTCTTGTCGATCAGGGGAGTTCAGCAGACATTATGTTCTTGGATCTGTTCGAGGCCTTGAAGTTGAAAAGATCTGACCTAACTCCATTTGAGGGCAGTTTGATTGGCTTTACGGGTCATTCCATTGTTCCCTTAGGCCACATTCATCTCCCAGTGACCATGGGTGAACAACCGTCTGCTCGGACCGAGATGGTAAAATGGCTAGTTGTCCAAGCACCGTCGGTCTACAACGCCATCCTTGGCAGTACTGCACTCCAATTATTTGGTGCCGTTGTATCAACCGTTCACCTAGCCATGAAGTTTCCAGGGTCTGATGACCAGTTGGTAACGGTACGTTCCGAACAAGAGTTGGCTCGGAAATGTTACAATATCAGCTTGGGCAAACTGAAGCTGGATGACGATGAGAAGATTATGCAAGAAGTTCTCAGCAAGGGAAGTGTTAATCTGGCAGATCTTGACATAAGGGAGGAGGATGAAACTAGGCCAACTCCCCAGGGGGACTTCAAGAAGATAATTCTGGGGATCGATCCACCCCGTTGTGTCAAGATTGGTGTTGGCCTTGCTGAGGAAGTTGAAAAAGAACTAACAGAGTTGCTGGTAGAAAACAAAGACTTGTTTGCCTGGACATCGGCAGACAAGCCAGGAATCGATCCGAACTTCATCTGCCACAAGTTAAGTGTGTATCCTGGTGCCAAGCCGGTGTGTCAGAAGAAAAGACGGGTCGGATTGGAGAAAGCTCAAGCAACAGAAGAAAAGGTAGCCGAGCTTCTTGAGGCAGGATTTATCAGGGAAGTGGTATATACTAATTGGTTGGCTAATCCCGTACTGGTCAAAAAATCCAACGGAAAATGGAGAATGTGCGTGGATTACACATACTTGAACAAAGTTTGCCCCAAGGATCAATATCCACTTCCCTGTATAGACAAACTCGTAGATAGCTCGGCAGGGTATCAAAGGCTATCCTTCATGGATGCTTATTCGGGGTACAGTCAGATCCCTATGTATCCCCCGGATCAGGTGAAGACTTCGTTCGTCATGGAAAATGCTACATATTGTTACAATGTCATGCCGTTCGGACTTAAGAACGCTGGGGCAACGTACCAACGAATGATGAATAAGGTGTTCAGCCCATTGATTGGACCCAGAATGGAGGTATACATTGACGATATGATTGCAAAAAGCTTGAAGGAAGAAGATCATGCTAAGGATTTAAAGGTCATCTTGGGCAGAATTCGAGAGTTTGATATGAGGTTGAATCCGGAAAAGTGCACGTTTGGGGTCCCTACTGGTTCATTCCTCGGATTCATGCTCACCGAACGAGGGATCGAAGCAAATCCAGAGAAGTGCCGAGCCATCCTCGAGATGAAGAGTCCATCCGATATCAAGGGAGTACAACAGTTGGCAGGTCGGGTTGCGGCTCTTTCTAGATTCTTATCCCAGACAGCTCAGAAGGCTCTACCATGGTACCAACTGCTACGGAAGGAGAAGGAAAAGACGTTCGAGTGGAATGAGGCATGCGAAAAGGCCTTCACTGACCTTAAGCAATACTTGGCATCCCCTCCAATCTTGTCTAGCCCTGTAAATGGAGAAATTCTATTCCTTTACTTATCTGTGGGTGACTCAGTGGTCAGTTCGGTTCTGGTTCGTGAAGAGTCAGGCAAGGAATCTCCGATTTATTTCGTCAGCCGAGCACTACAGGGACCAGAGCTGAGGTATCAGAAGGTAGAAAAGTTGGCATTCTGTTTGGTTATCACGGCCAGAAGATTGCGTCAATACTTCCAGAGCCACCACATCAAGGTCAGAACGGCTCAGCCAATCCGTCAGATACTCCAAAAACCAGACTTGGCAGGCAGAATGGTGACTTGGGCCATTGAACTTTCCGAGTTCGACATCACTTTCGAACCAAGGAAGGCAATGAAGTCCCAGGTCTTAGCTGACTTTCTCACCGAGTTTACTGAGCCATTGACGAGCTCAAACTTGGACTAGAACATTTATGTCGATGGGTCGAGCAACAAGCTCGGGGCAGGAGCTGGAATAATCTTGGAGAATTCCGAGGGAATCACTTTGGAATATTCTTTGAAGTTCGGATTTTCGACTTCGAATAATCAGGCGGAGTATGAAGCTGTAATGGCTGGTCTGAGGATGGCGAAAGAAGTGGGGGCCCGAGAAGTGAAGATCTTCAGCGATTCTCAGTTGGTGGTATCGCAAGTGAAAGGTGATTATCAAGCCAAGGAACCCATCCTCCAAAAATATTTGGAGAAGGTGAAGTTCCTGTCTTCAGAGTTTGCCAAGGTTGAATTCTGTCACATCCCAAGAGAAAGCAATGGCCGGGCGGACATTCTTTCCAAACTTGCTTCAACAAAGGGTCTTGGAAATAACAAGACGTTGATCCAAGAAATGGTGCATGGACCTAGCGTTGTCCTCTCTGTTTCGGTGGATCCAAGTTGGACCTCTCCGATCATAAGCTACTTGGAACAAGGAATTTTGCCGACGAATCCAATCGAGGCCAAAAAACTTGTCAGAAAGGCATCCCAATTTGCTATGATCGATGGAATTCTGTTTCGCCGAGGGGTCAGCGGCCCCATGCTCAGGTGCTTAGACCCCGCCGAAGAAAAGAAGGCACTAGAAGAAGTCCATGGAGGTATCGGAAGCCATCATGTTGGGGGGAAATCACTGGCAAAAAAGATTCTAAGGGCAGGATACTACTGGCCGACCCTACAACAGGATGTGATTAGTCATGTGAGAAGATGTGAAAAATGTCAGTTTCACAGTGATGTCTACTAGAAGCCGGCCGAGGAACTCCATTCACTTTCATCTCCCTATCCCTTCTATCAATGGGGAATGGATTTGATTGGCCAGTTCCCCATCGCACCAGGACAACTCAAATGGGTGATAGTGGCCATCGATTATTTTACCAAGTGGATTGAAGCCGAGCCCCTTGCAACTATCTCATCGGCCAAGGTGCAGAAGTTCTTTGAGAGACAGGTTGTGTCTCGGTTTGGAGTGCCACAAGTTTTGGTAACTGACAATGGAACTCAATTCGCTACAAAGGCATTCCAAGACTTAGTCAATGCTTTGAACATTGAACACTATTTTTCCTCGGTCGAGCACCCTCAGACCAATGGACAAGTAGAATCAGTGAACCGAAGTATCATTCAGGGGATCAAGAAGAGACTCATCGGTGCAAAGGGAAATTGGTTAGAAAACTTGCATGAAGTGCTTTGGTCATACCGCACCACCGTACAGACTTCGACGGGAGAAACCCCTTATCGTCTTACTTATGGTTGCGACGCTGTCATCCCGATAGAAAGGATCATCCCTTCTTTCCGAGCCATACAACAACCGAACCCCCTCAACAACACTTTACTGTGTGAGGACCTAGTTCTGTCGGAAGAAGTCAGAGATATAGCTGCCGAACAGGAAAGACATGCCAAGCTTATGCAAGCGAAAGGGTATAATCGCTCAGTAGTGCCCAGAGAATTCGAGGTAGGTGACCTTGTCCTACGAAGAGCTGACATCGGCCTCAAAAATGCTAAGGATGGGAAACTGGCTCAGAATTGGGAAGGTCCATACCGAGTAGCTTCCAAAACAGGAACGGGAGCCTACAAGCTCGAAACTCTCTCGGGTGCCCTCATCAACAACACGTGGAACGTGGCAAAACTTAGAGCATATTTCAGTTAGAACTTTCTATCTATTTCAATTCTGTTTTCAATTGTTTTTGTTTTATTATTTCCCTTGCTGTGTTAGGACTATTTATTTTTAATGATGGTGTACGCTCGGTGGAACTCCGAGCCCATTGTATTTACTGCTTCGAATAAATAAAAGTTCTGTTATTGAATTCATTGTATTTACGTACTTTTCCTCATAACCGACTAGCCACCGTTTATGACGCGAACGATTATAAACAGCTCAAACAAGAGCTTATAACTCGTCAATTACCTTAAAAGGATTCCCGATTCAAACATGATTTGTTTTAAAAATCATTTATACATCGCGGATAGAGGAACCCACCTCGGCTAAAGTGCTGGAGTTCCGAGGTCTTAACACTTCAATTCTTAACAAAAAGTTCAGAAAGAAGCATAAAATAAAAACGGATATCATAAATATTCCAAACCAGTTACAGCAAAAAAGATTTAAACCCATCTATTGGGGCAGATACAAAAGCAAAGAAGCAAAAGAAAAAAAAAACTACTCGATATCAGACAGTACTACGCTGTCAGGGTCGAACTTCTCATCTTCCTCTTCCTCACCTTCGGCACCCTCGGCGTCTTATTCCCCGGATTCCTCGGCGAAATGGTCAGGTAGATCATTGCTGCTCATGTCAATGGGAACCCCATTCCCACCCACAATCTGACCATTCTTGGTAGCAAAGAGGGGGTCGGCGCCCTTTGTCACAAGGCTAGGGTTCAGGATGCGAAGCTGCTCGGCTGTGTTAAGGAAGGAATCTTCAACTGCGTGACTCCAGTTGTACAGATTCTCCTGGGCTGCCTTCTTATGCTTAAGAGCTTTCACTCTCATCTTGTCCAAAGAAGCTCGGAGCCCAGTAACCTCGTCCCTAGCATACTCAAGTTGCTCCTGAGCCACAACAGCATCCTCCTTAGCCTTTCTCAGGGTTTCCTCAGATTGCCTCAACTTTTCCTCAGCCTCTTGACGAGTCTTTTCGGCTGTTTCTTTATCAGCTTCGGCCTTAGCTTTGGCGCCTTCAGATTCCTGCATTCCCTTCTGCAGTCTTTCATTCTCAGCCGCCAGTGCTTGAAGTTTTTTCCCAAAGCTTTCCACTTGAAGCTGCAAGTAATCCTCCTGATCATCAGCTTCTGATCTTTTCTTCTTCTCCTCGGCGGCCACTCCAGCGTAGATATCGTCACCACGCTGACCGAGGTAGTGGAGAATGCTTGAACCTCGTAGGAAGCTCCTCACCAAGGCCGAGCAATTATTTTCCCAGGTGCCTGGGGTCCAGGCACCTATAACTTCAGCGTCCTCAGGAGGAAAGACAGTTGCGGTGAAGGAATCTAACTTCTTCTTGCCCCACACAGTTTTGGCGACGGCGTCATCCATACCCTCAGTAACTTGAATTCCCTTGTGGGGCTTGCTCAGGTGAAACCAATCACTAGCCAATCCTTTCCCTTTTTTCACCTGAGCCCTTTTGGAAGGACGCTCAGGAGTACTTTTACCACTTTGTTGCGCCTCTGACTGGACGATTTGCTCGACATTCTCGGCGGCCTGGGGAACTTCGGCTGGGATAGTTTGTGAGGCAACCTTGGGACTTTCCATTGGAGTTGGCTCGGAGGCTTGGCTTTTAGCCGAGGATCCTGAATCTCCTCGTACAACAGCTAGTTGAGCCACCCTGGCCGAAGCAGCTACACTCTTCTTGGCTTTGGAAGCTTTCTTCCCCATTTTTTCTGCAACAAGGAAATATGCTTTAGACCGAGTAAAAAAAAATATATATATATATATACCCAGCTCGGCCTTCACTTCGACCCGTGTCCTCTTCAGCAATATTTTTTTGGTATCAATTTGACCATTCGCCTTGAGGTACTCCCAAACTCGGTCACACAATCGTCTCTCGGCCTTCGTCAAATCGACCTTATAGTCAAATTGATACAAGGAGGCCCCTCGGTTATAGATACCGTTCGACCAACCCAGAGGGAAGCGGGGTAGGACCTTGATTTCCCCTTCTTCCTCAACCTGCTCCATAAGCCAGCACACACTAGCCCCATTGTACTCATACCGAAAAAAGAGAGGCTTGAAGGACTTCCAAGAATCGGTGACTTTAGCGAAAAGTGCGTGGTCCTTCCGAGCTTTCAGTGACACCCAAAGCCCTTTGGAGTTGCCGAACTTATTCACTTGAGGGGCGTATAGCCAAAAGAAAGCTCGAAGTGTTGCAACTAAACCTTCGGCGTTGTAGAACTGTTGGAATGCTCGAACAAATGCCCATCCGCTCGGGTGTAGCTGGCTCGGGGCTATACCCAAGTGGTTGAATACCTCTATTTAAAAAGTCGAAAAGGGCATGCGGATTCCAACCTTTGTTACTATTTCTTCGTAGAAGTAGAAGAGTTGTTGATTTTGCGGCACTTCGAAGCATATCCGGTCGTCAATGCTCACGTGCCTTAGTACGAATTCCGAGACATTTCCGTCAGTACTCGGAGGCGTTAAAATTGGACGAAGGTGATTTAGACTGTCGGCCGTCAGCAGCGAAGGCCTTGTCCCAAGTACCTCCAGATCAAAAACTGCGTCATACTGCGCATGGTTGGGTGGCAGAGGATACTCTTCAGGATGCGAATCACACCTGCGCTCCACCATATCTGAGGAAAAGGTAAAAGGCCCGGCATTAGTATTTTTAATGGCAAATGTTTTAACTCTAAACCTAAGGCCGAGCCCTGGACCTTTTCCCCCCTCTCTCATACAAGTTCCAAAAGGTTCCCTTTCCCCTACTTGGCGCTTGGGGCTAACCCTTATCTGGGCTCGACGCTCGGCAAATCTATAGGCCAACAGCCATCTATTTTCCTCTGCGGAGTCAGAAGGAAATTCTACGGTTAATGGTCCTACCTCGGATGACTCGTTGGATCCATGATCACAATAGGGGGAAAGAGGATCTGCTATGTCATTAGTATTAGAACTAATTCCTATTGGAATGGTTTCTTCTCCAGAATCCCCAGAACTCCCTGAAAAAGCTGAATCACTATCACTAGAAGGCTCCTCTCCTATTTTCCTACAAAGTTCGTGATAAATCCTCTTCCAATCCCTCCAGCCACTCATGATTCAGAAATAAAAAACCCACGACACTATCTACCCAGAACAAAAAACCCCCAAAATCCCTGCAAAACCCAGAAACGCAACACCCTTTCAACAAATAGAAAAAAGAGCAGAACCAAAAAATGAGTTATTAAAGTTAGAAGAAGAGGAAGAGGTTACCTATTTTTGATGTTTGAACTCTGAAAGAAGTTGATGGCAGTGGGTGATCGTGGGAGAACTGAAGAAAAAAAGGTGGAGGGAGTGAGTGAGAAAAAGAGTCTGGAGTATTTTTGGAGTAGCAAGGGGAGCGTGTTTGATTTTTTGGGAATCAGAAATGAAGGAAGTGTGGGAAGAGGGAATGAAGAAGTTGAATAACCCTTAAAACCTTTCGGTTTCCTTCCAACGCACGTGTGGGCCGAAAGCCCATTTACCTCACTCAACCACACGCATGATGAAACGTGGTAGTTACCAAAAAGGCACTTTTTCGAATTTCAAAATTTGAAATGATTTGGCACAATTTACAAGGGAACTCGCCGTACATAGAGAACCCAAAACGTCACTTCGAAACAGGTGGCATAATTGCAGTCATTGCGAGACATCCGGAAAGGTCAACCCTAAACACTTGCTACCTCGTCACAGACTTCCCAAAGTCTTACGAGCTGGGGGGCTTGTAGGGTCTGCCGACCAGACACGAGTTCAAGCCTTTTCAAAGGGATTCTCTAAAGGCATTTCCCTCCGATTGCGAAGCATGAAACGTCCCTCGCTCGGACTCATGGACCCCGAGCACACTAAAGGACCAGGCTCGGACTTGATGGGGCCGAGCCTTACAATCGGTCCTCAACCCATCGGGCTCGGGACTCTAGGTCCGAGACATACCGTCGGCTTGTGGATAGACTCAGTCTCATTCAGGCTTCATATCCCTTCCGCAAATCTCTCCTAGATTCTCGCTAACAGCCTAGACATGAGATCTTCAGTTGATCCTAACCAGATTCTAAGAGCATAATTATCTGACATTATCTCACAGAGTCCTGGTTCAGCACAACTCTGATACAGGGCCCAAACGGCCCATATCAGCCTCCTCCAAACCCTATAAATAGCTCATTACAGCTAGGGTTTCAGGTACGTACTCTCATCCCTAAGTTGACACTCTGCACACACACGTTGACTAGGGAGATCCTGCTTTTCCCAACTGGAATTGCAGAAACACCATAAAGTCATACATTAATACTTGATCCTCTCTTGGGCTCCTGGTTTCCATAATCTTGAGCACTTAGAGGGTTAAGGACTTCTAGTGTTCAAGGACACTACACATTACTTATACAACCTTTGTTAGCATTCTTCTTTCTTTCAATCACGTTTTCTTTCAAATCTCAACTTATTTCTTTCTCATACTTCTCAAATCTTACTCTTTTCTCATTACCACCTTCAACTTTTCCATTTAGCCTTAAGTCTTACTCTTTCTCATGATTCTTATTATAATTAATCACACTTCCAGATTTTCCAAACAGAATATAATAATCACAAAGATATCCAGTCCATAATAAATTCAATCATGCAACATATTTAACAAAACAGGAAAGCATCTAACACATATATGCATCACGTATGATAATGCAGCATGTAACATATTAGACTCGATGTACTCAGTTTAGAACTGAGTCTACGCGTCACGATGACCTAGGCCCACTGCATCTCTCACCTCAAATTCCAGCATCTGAAATCGTCGCGAGTCCTTCCCAACAAGTCGGCTGTTCCGCTTCTCGACTTATACGCACCTTGTACTAAGGGAGATGACACTAACGTTATAATTCTATCTTAAACAATCGTCCTACTTAATATCAAACGCGTTTTCGAAAACTCTTTTTACTTCTCGTCGGAAAATCGCAAAACGTTAAAACTTTTTCAAATCAAATTCAACTTTTGAAAATACTTTAAATATCTCAAAATCTTTTTAAAACAATTGACAAAACAATTTTAAAACCATTTGTTTTGGTTGCTGGTCCGTTCCGGACAGCCCTCAACCAAAACTCAAAACACCGAAAAACTTAACTTTTAGTTCATATAATACTTTGTTATAAAATAAATACTTAAATGATTTATTTTTAAAAATTAACATTGTGAAATGAATTAAGGGCAGAAACCATTAAGTCCAAGGTTTTTCATTTAATTAAATCAAGACTAAACCATTTCAAAGCCAATTACAAAATCAAACACAACACTTTGATTAATTTGATAGTTCATTCATACATAACTTAAACACATCATCAGACAATCACTCATCCAATTATTTCAAAGCATCATGATTATCAAATAAGTCAACCAAGCCATAATATCAAGCATAAAAATTTACATTCATCTAAAACATTCAAATAGAAACTTAGTGTGCTTAAAGGTGAAACACAAAAGATAAAATCCAAAACTAAATCAAATAAATTTATTTAATTCTCAAAATTTTCAGAACATACACATACATGCCAAAGTTCATCATATAAAAATTTCAAGTCATTTAAAAAATCCAAAGTTAGGTTTCAAATCAAATTTTGCATGAAAAACAAAACTGTACTGTTGCTGGTCAGAGGCAAAAACGTCATTATTAAAAATAGTTTTTCAATTCCAAATTGCACAAAAATTGGTATAGGTCTTCCTTATACAGTCAAGACTATCTCATAAAATATTCAGAATATTTGGAATTGTATAAGTCATATTTTTCTAATTAAAATTGTCACTAAGTTCAGAAAATCTGAACCAAGTGATTCACTGTTTTGCCTTTATTAAAAAAATTTAAATCAACTCCAAATCTCTTCAAATTTTACAGAGAACATCTAGAGATGTCCAGGAAGCTACCATAAAAATTTCAAGAAATTTCAAGCAGCACAAGTTCAAAAATTATATTTCTCTTTAAACTGAAAAACTAATTTTCTTAAAATCATTTTCACAAGGTTGGTTCTCATAAAAATAGGAAATCACTCCCAAAAATCATTTAAAAATTCAGGGAAGCCTATTTTAATATACTTAGGTCGGTGACAAAATTCCAGAATTATTGAACATATAAAAACATCATTTTTCAAAGTTAAATACACACATATCACAAATTCAGCACAACATATTGTTCAACCAATTTATTCAACCATTTCTTTTCATGAAAATCAAAATGCACACATACATACAAATCATCACAAGAATCTATTTATCAATTATTTTCCTTTGAGAACCGAATTAATTTTTCATGAAAACAATTTATTTTAATTCAAATCAACATGCATCAACTTCTTAGAGATAGAAATCAAGTCTTTTAAACTAAAAATCAAGAATCAACTAAACTATCCTTGATCGTAACATGCACATAACACAATTTCAACATCAAAACTTCTAACCTAAAAATCAATCAAAACCGTGGCCAATCATAAGAAAATCACCAAGAAAAATTTAATCATTTCAAAGGTCTTTTACATTAAGACTCAAGTATCAAACATATCATAGTTCAAGCATGGATCTTGACATGCATGCAATCAAAATTACTAGATCTAACTTAAAAACAAACATGCATCAAAGATTCACTTTAAAAATCAATTTCATTTTCCAAGTACAAGCATAAAATCAAAGTTCATCAAAGAAGACAAAAAAAATCATTTACACAAAATAGTTATGAAAACCGAATCACCTTCAATTCTTTTTGCATGTCCAATTTGTTTTTTTAAAAACTTTAATCTTCATTCATTAGTCTTTGAAAAACATAGATCAACAATGAAAATTAACATGCAAGAACAAATCCACACATAGAACCGAAAATAAAATGATGAAGAAGAAAGAACATCAAACATAAAGCTTTAACATATTACAAATTAAGTGAGTCCCTAAAATCCAAGATTAAAGAAGATCAACACATAAGTTCATCATAAAAGTGAACATGCAAGAAAGAAAATAAAGAGAAACTAAACTATTACAAATCTTCATCTTAATCTTCAAGTCCTACCATGAAAGGGGTTGGTCTTCTAGTCTCCTAACACTTATATCTCCAAAGAATTCTCCTTGGTTTGGCATAGAATCTCCTTCCTTCTTCCTCTCTAATTGATTCAGTCCCTCTCTCTATCTCTTTGTTTCTCTCTTTTTTTTTTCCATGTCTCAAGAGCTAATGTTGCTCTTGGGACTAAGTGTTTGTGTTTGTATTGGTGTGAAATGAAGGAAGTGGAAGAATGAAAGAAAGGAACGTAGGAAAGGGTGAGAAGAATGAGGGAAATAACTAAGGTTGAAACACACTTTCCTTCTTTGGTCTTAACTAGTTCGACCATGATGTACCTAGGAGGGGTAGTCTTGGCTTTCTAAGACTTCTACTTGGTCCCCAAGTTTTCCCATTTTCTTTTCTTTTTATTTTTATTTTCCCTTCCTAGCTTAGTCACTAAGCCAATGCTTCATGAACTTACACATAAACACACCCCTACACTTGTCACTCATACACACATTACACACATGTATCATGCATGCAAGCACTCACCAAACCGTGCCACCTATATGCACACGCATGCCTACAACTTTCATTTCTTAATTAAATTCATTTATAATTATTAATTTGCATAATCAAGCACTTAACACAATCATACACACATATATAAGCACACATTCATAAATCAAGCACACACTTAATCACAAAATAATTAATCAAACATACATATATAAGCACACATAAATCTTAACACAAAATAATTAACTTAACCAAACATACATATTAACAATTAAACACATTTTCCTTTAAATAATAAACTGCACTTATTGGTTGCAATTATAGCCCTTATTTCATTTTCTAAAATCATAATTTAATATATTAAAGATAATCCCAAAAGGAAAATTTATTAAAAATCAAAAACTATTTTTCATGATTTATTCTTTGGAAATTCGTCCTTTGTCACACTGAAAAACAATTTTCGCAAACCAACCCATAAAATTATGAAAGGTACATTTTTGAAATCTACGTTTCGATACGATCGTTTTGATATAAAGATCATAAAAATTGGAGTTACGGTTAAAAAGTTATGGATTTCTGAAGTTAATTTTATCAAAATCCATAAAGAAATTCATCTTTTACAATAAATCACCAATCAATAAAATCATTTCTCATAAAAATCATTTTTATTAACTTCATAAAAATATTTGTTTATCAAAACTCCGTAAAATCAACACTTTACTTCGTAATCGAATAAAATGTTCATTGAAAACCTTTTGTAAAACGATTTCTCAAAACTTTTTCTTTAATAAATTTTATTCGTCCTAGTCGGAAAAACGTGGGATGTTACATTCTCCCCAACTTGCAGATTTCTCGTCCTCGAGAAATGCTACGCAAAATTCCATAATCAATGGATGTCGGATTCTCTGGAGTGATTCTCTCGGCCTATAACGGTAGTCGTCGTCCTCGAGTCGTCGCATATGCATCGTTCTTTCAAAGGTAATCTTCGTAGGCCGTTTCATCATCGGACACAATGGAATACTAATGGTATAGCTTTGTCAACAAGAGTTCAAAGGGTTCAAATGGTTTCAAAACAAAATTCAAAAAGAATAGCACGCTTATGCCAATCCTGACAAGGATGCTACTTTCCTCATGGTCTTTCTTCCTTAATTTGACTCTTCTCATCCTTTTAAGCCTAGGTGGTTTATTAAAAACCTCAAAATCTCCGTTTACTCCCCAACTTTGACAGATCATATTCCTATACATCACATCTATCCCATAACATTTGACAGAGACTAAGGTCATAAAATTTCCCAACATCTACTAATTCTAGGTTATCTTACAAAACTTCCCATCACTTTGTTCAAGCCTATATGAGTTTCATCCAAATTTCTGCTAACTAAACCAAATTTTTGTGTTCTAAACCATTAAAAACTCTCCAACTCAGGGATTCATGACACTCTGAAATCCACAGCTTATAATCACCTATGTCCATTAAAATGTCAAATCTTGGTCATTTAACCAAATTTTGGTCTTCACTTAAAGGTTCTATCCGTTAATTTCACCACTTCATCTAGTTGATCTTATGGTCCTATTATAAGTTCACACTTATCCCAATCATTCACCTACTCCAACTAGAGCTTTCCTAACTCCATCTCTCTCAGATCATCCCAAATATCCACAATCTTAACACCATCTATGCCATTGCTTGGGTTAGACTACTATCAAACTTTTTCAGTTTTAATCCTTTTGGTACATCCCACTATCTTACTCAAGGTTCTAAGGGTACATCCGTTCACACTTATTCTTTCCTCAACCATTATAACAACATCTCACCATCCACCTTATAACTTAGGCATATATAGTCGATTGGCATAAGGTGTCAGGGTCTAAAGTTTTCATGAAAGGCTTTTAGAGAAAACAAACGTATTGTCAAGACAACTCAACAACACATAGGGTTTACATAAGAAGTTTTAGCAAGGAAAAGAGGGTTCAAATCGCAAAACAAAGTCGCATGTCAATAGCTCAGAGGTAGTTACAAACAAAAAGAGAATCCTCAACAAAAGGGGTTTCAACAATCAAGAGAGGTTCAGGTCACAAAGAATAAAGTCTCCATATGATTCTTATCACTGTTCCTCGTACCATCGTAGACAAATCCGTAACACGTTTCGAAGATAGAGATATAGAATGATAGAGATAGAACGAACAGTAGAGGTGGTATGATAGAGATGCTCACGTAACTTCGCACTTCTCTTCTCACTCATCGCAACTCTAATGTAACATCCCGCGTTTTTCCGATTAGGACGAATAAAAATTCATTAAAGAAGAGTTTTGAGAAATCGTTTTTCAAAGAGTTTTCAATGAGTATTTTATCCACTTACAAAGTAAAGTGTTGATTTTATGGAGTTTTGACAAATAAATATGTTTATGGAATTAGTGAAAATGGTTTTTATGAGAGATGATTCTTATTGTTGGTGATTTATTGTAAAAAAATGAATTTTCTGTGGACTTTGAAAGATTTACCAACTTTAGAAAATCCATAACTTTTTAACCGTAACCCCGATTTTTATGATCTTTATATCAAAACGATCGTATCGAAATGTAGTTTTCAAAAATGTATCTTTCATAATTTTCTGGAGTTGGTTTTCGAAAATTGTTTTTCAGTGTGATAAAGGACGAATTTCCAAGGAATAAATCATGAAAAATGGTTTTTGATTTTTAATAAATTTTTCCTTTTGGGATTATCTTTTATATATTAAAGTATGATTTTAGAAAATGAAATAAGGGCTATAAGTGCAACCAATAAGTGCATTTTATTATTTAAAGGAAAGATGTGTTTAATTGTTAATATGTATGTTTGATTAAGTTAATTAATTTGGTGATTGAGTGTATGAGCATGTATGATCAAATGTCTGATTGAATATGAGTGTGTATATGATATATGAAAGTGTGCTTATATGTGTATGTATAGTTGTAATTTTAGAGTTAATTGCTTGATTATATAAATTAATAATTATGAATGAATTTAAGTAAGAAATAAAAAGTAGGACATGTGTGTGCAAATGGGTGTGCCACGGTATTGGTAAGTGCATGCATGATATATGTGTTATATGTGTGTGGGTGACATGTGTGTGAAGGGTGTGTATGTGTAGGCTTGTGAAGCCTTGACTTGATGACCAAGCTAGAAAGTAAATAAAATAAAAGAAAAGAAAATGGAAAACTTGGGGACCAAGTAGCTAGAAACTAAGTGAACCAAACCAAAAACCAAACTAATTAGAGAAGTAACCAAATTAAGTTGGAACTAAGTAGCACCCCCTAACCAAAAGCCAACTAATATTTAGCCCTAAAAATGACCCCTAAAACCTAGACTAACCTACCTTGTCCTCTTAGTCTTGCTAAACTCCACCCATGCAAGTTTTTGAACTTCCAAAATTACCCCTCCTAGTGATGTGTATGACCGAATTACTTGAAGGCTAAAAGAGGGAAATTGTGCATCACCCTAGCCTATTTCTATTCACTCTTTCATTTTCTTCTTTCGTTCGTAGCATTCACCCTTCATTCCATTCATTCTTTCATTTTCTTCATTTCACATTTCCACCAACACAAACACTCAAGTTTCAATAGCAACATTAGCTCTTGAGACATATACAAAAAAAAAGGAGAGAACCATGGAGAGAAAGAGAGAACCGTGGGGAGGAAGAAGATCCAAGCTAAACTAAGGAGAGTCTTTTGTAGACCAAGAGTGTTAGAGCTAGAACCAACCCCTTTCATGGTAGGAACCGAAGATCTAGAAGAAGAATTGTAATAGTATAGATTTCCTCTTCTAGTTTGTAGATTTTTGTTCTTTCTTCTTGCATGTTTTATTTTATGGTTTGTAAGATGATTTCATGTGTTGATCTTGCTTGATCTTGGACTTTACGGACTTCAATTTAATTTGTAATATGTTAGACTTGTGCTTTGAGTTTCGGTTGAGTTTTCTTAAAGGATCTATTGTTTTTCTAACTAAAACTTTAAAGATCTAAAGTATGGTTTAAGATTTTCGAAGCTCAACATAAATCCTTCTTGCATGTTGATTTTTAAGTTAGATCTAATAATTTTGATTGCATGCATGTGATTTTCTCAAGTTGATCTTAATTTTTCTCACTTGCATGTAAAGATCTTGATTTTCTAATATGTTTAAGAACTTGATGTTTGAATCGGTTTTTAAAGAATTTTTGTGTTAATAATTTTCTTTCTTGCTTGATTCGGTTTTGTGAGTATGTAGAAAAAAATTATTTTTAATAAAATAGTTAACTTAAAGCATGGAAATTTTTGATAAAATGAACTCATTTTTCTTGTGCATGTTTCGGTTTTGCTTAGATATTTAGAAGTGTAGTTTTATTTGAAGTATTTGATGCATGCATGTATGATTTTTCTTAAGATCTATAAATTCTAAATATGTGCATGTTAAGATCTAGGATAGTTTAATTTGATTCTTGATTTTAGTAAGATGATGCATGTTGTATTGAATTAAAATAAATTGTTTTCATAATATATTCGGTCTTCAAAGGAGAAATAATTGGTAGATGGATTCTTGTGTTGATTTGTATGTATGTGTGCATTTTTGATTTTCATGATAAGAAATGGTTGAATAAATTGGTTGAACAAATTGTTGAATAAAAAGTGTGTGCTGAAATTGTGATTTGTATGTCTTTTGATCTTGATAAATGATATGTATGCATGCTCAATAATTCTGGGATTTTGTCACTGACCTAAGTATGTTGAAATGAACTTCTCTGAATTTTTAAATGATTTTTGGAATTTATTTTCTATTTCTATGAGAGCCAACTTTGTGAAAACGATTTTAAGAAAATCAGTTTTTCAGTTTAAAAATTTACAGAATTTTAAAACTTGTGCCACTTCAAATTTTTATGGTAGCTTCCTGAACATCTCTAGATGTTCTCTATAAAATTTGAAGAGGTTTGGAGTTGATTTGGTAATTTTTCAAAAGGTAAAACAGTGAACCACTTGGTTCAGATTTTCTGGACTTAGTGACAAATTTAATTAGAAAAATATGACTTTCACAACTCAAAATAATCTGAAAATTTTATGAGATAGTCTTGACTGTATAAGGAAGACTTACACCAATTTTTATGCAATTCGGAGTTGAAAAACTATTTTTAATCATGATGTTTTTGCCTCTGACCAGCAACAGTTCTGTTTTGTTCTTCATGTGAAATTTAATTTGAGACCTAGCTTAGGATTGTTTATATGACTTGAAAATTTTATATGATGAACTTTATCATATATGTGTATGTTCTGGAAATTTTGAAGATTAAATGAATTTATTTGATTTAGTTTTGAATTTTATCTTTTGTGTTTCACCTTTAATCACACTAGGATTCTATTTAAATGTTTTTGATAAATATAAATTTTATACTTGATGTTATGACTTGGCTGCCTTGTGTGATGATTAATATGTCTTAAAATGATTGAAGGAATGATTGTTTGATGACATGTTTAGGTTATGCATGAATAAATTATTTAATTAACCAAAGTGTTGTGTTTGATTTTGTAATTGGTTGTAAAAAACTAATTGGTTTTGAAATAATTTAGCTTTGATTTAATTAAAAACCTTGGACTTAATGGTTTCTTCCCTTAATTCATTTCACGGTATTAAGTTTGAAAAATAAATCGTTTAAGTGTTTATTTTATAACAAAGTCTTACATGAACAAAAGTTGATTTTTTCGGTGTTTTCGGATTTTCTGAAAAGTAATTTATGGACTCATTTAATTGCTGTCCAGATTTTATTTAAATTGTTTTTCAATCCTAAAAATTTATTTAGTTGGTTTAAATTTTAAGTGGTATTTAACTTGGGAAAAATTTTGATTTGAAAAAGTTTTAACGTTTTGCGATTTTCCGACGAGAAGTAAAAAGAGTTTTCGAAAACGCGTTTGATATTAAGTAGGACAATTGTTTAAGATAGAATTATAACGTTAGTGTCATCTCCCTTAGTACAAGGTGCGTATAAGTCGAGAAGCGGAACGGCCGACTTGTTGGGAAGGACCCGCGACGATTTCAGATGCTGGAATGTGAGGTGAGAGATGCAGTAGGCCTAGGTCATCGTGACGCGTAGACTCAGTTCTAAACTAAGTACATCGAGTCTAATATGTTACATGGTGCATTATCATACGTGATGCATATATGTGTTAGATGCTTTCCTGTTTTGTTAAATATGATGCATGGTTTATTTTGTTATGCATTGGATTTCTTTGTGAATTATCCTGTAGAGTGTATCTTGTTCTATTTTGAAAAAGGTTGTATGAGGAAATAAGAATCATGAGAAAGAGTAAGACTTAAGGTTAAATGGAAAAGTTGAATGTGGTAATGAGAAAAGAGTAAGATTTGAGAAGTATGAGAAAGAAAACGTGATTGAAAGAAAGAAGAATGATAACAAAGGAATACAAAGAGTTGTGATTGGAGAAGAGTAATGTTGTTGTGAAAGTGAGATGTGGTTTGAATGGAGATGTGATTCCTCGTTCATGTTTTTGGGAAGAAGCTTAGTGTTGAGTTGAGCTTGCTCCTCCATTAACACTCACCCAAAAATGTGATTTTTGAAAAAGGTTTTGAAAAGAGATTTTTGAAAAACTTTTGTGAAAACAATATTTTTGTGAAAGTTTTTGGAAACAGTATTTTTGAAAAAGTTTTGTGAAAGGATTTTTGAAATGAGGTTTCTGAAAATGTTTTGTGAAGCAAAAGTTTTGTGAACTCAAGCTTTCGAAAAAGTTTTGCGAAAAGAGATTTTGAGAAAGACTAGGAAAGATGTTGATGATGTTGATGAGACTATGTTGAGCATGAGTCATGTGAATTGTGATGATGAGATGAAAGTGATTTAAGGCATGAGGCCATTGAGATATAGGGGGAAAGAATGGCGAGTACTGGTCGGGCTTCGTTGAAGGGATGCACCAAGGACGAGCCGACTGTTAGGATTAAGCTTTTTAATTAAAATTCAAAACTTTAAAAGACTTAAAAGACATTTATATACACGGTGAGGCATGAGTGTCGTATCGAAGTAGTGGAGAGGAAGGAACCATAGGTATCTGCGGATACTTAGGAGGAGATTGCATGAGGGGAGGACGATGACGGTGAAATGTCAAGAAGTCTAGAGTATATTTCTAGGCGGAACGAATCCCACATGTGGTGCACTAACGTGGTGGGGACTGGGTCTAATACCGTGGTAAGTTCCGCATCGTGAACTAGAAATTATACTGTCGCCCCCTTGATTGCAAATCGAGAACAGTGAGAGAGACTGGAACGGGGCATTTGTGATTGCCGCTGAGAGCGTGCATTGTTATTATGTGAATTATGATGATGATTTGAGGCAAGGCCTCCTGGTCTGGGACCATTTGTTTGTGTGACAGCTGTCGTGCCCGCGTGGTAAAGGTCCTGTACTCCTGTTTGCTTCCGACTAGGTTGGGTGGATGACCGAGGAGATGTAAACGTGTGTGCGAGTTCAATGATGTTTTCCCCCTCATCATTGAGCGAACCGTTTGATAAGACTTAATGATAATAAAAGATTACAAGAAAGAAAGCATGAAGAATTTATGAAAAATTGAGAAAGACTCAAAGAAAGAAAGTATAAGTGTTTGTTGAAAGGATTGAGAAAGATGATGATACTTGAGTACTCGAGGGCTTGTGATGCCACGTGCAGTGATGTATACTGTGATGAGTTATGGTTTTGATATGTTTGATATATTATGATATGCTTTGTTTATAAGTGTTTCCTATGTGCTTACATGAATATAGTTGTCACATGCATCGCATGAGTAATTGTAGTGCATGAGAATTAGTAGATTATATGTCTTTATTGTATGCCTCTAGTTATTATTTTACTGTCCTATCATGGATGTACTTTTGGGAATGCTGACCATCTCTCCTATCATATTGTCGTATCGGGTTACTCCGATATTGCAATGGATAGATGTGTGACTCTGCAGTAAATCTGTAGGAAGCTCTGCAGTGGACTTCAGCGAGAAAGATTAGAGATCAAGACTAGTAGTAGGTAACCCCTTTGAGCACTGTATCCCTTGCAACTACTCGGTTTACATTCTCATATCATTCTGTACCCCACTTGGTATTTTATTGAGCATGGCTTCGGAAAGAATAAAGTTTTATAAAATGAAAATGTTTTCCCAAAATGGATTTAAAAAGCCAAGTTACAAAGTGCGATGTTAAGTAACATCTTGGTTTGGAACTTGACTTGTGATATATGACATGAGAACAAAATTTTATTTCAATTAAGTTATTGGAATGTTTTTGCAACATAAAGGTTCTCATGCCCATGTCACCATTGTAAAAAAAAAAATTTCCCAAATTTTTACTATATTTTGTTAAAGAGATGATGTTTTTCAAGTTGCCGAAATCGGGGTGTTACAGAGTGGTATCAAAGCAATGGTTATCCAAAGTAGCCTGATGCATGGGCTTACGTGCTTGTTTATGTGTCTGTCTGTGCGTTAGTGTTAGAATTTCGATGAGTGAGAATAGGAGTACTGTTGGTACCCCAATATTTGGTGGCCCAAATTACAAGGCCCAATCCATATGAAGGCCCAAAATCATCAAACAAAAATAAAACAATAAAGGACACTGAGAAAGGCGTGCAAGCACCAAGAGCTTCCCAGAGCGTCACGTGCCCAGAGCGGCAGTCATCAAGGCGACACATTCTGATGATGTGCCCAGGAGAAAGAGCAAGACGTACTGATGACAGTGAGCACAACATGTCCTCCCAAAGCGCCCCAGGTGTCATGGAAACTTGGGGAGAAAGTCATGATAAATGAGAGCGAACAGGGAATGAAGCTTGCGGAAGGCGCACACACGTACAAACAAAGGCAACCCAGCCTCCTAAGACTTCAACGGCTTGTGTGGGAAGCCAAGAGAGAATCTTTGCTTACCTCACTTGGCCACTCCCAAGGAAAAGCCAAGAATGGCATGACTTGCACAGCTCCTCCCTGCAACCATTGAATGCCAATGCCCAAAATGATAAAGAAGACAAAGCTACTGAGAAGATGCCCTGAGCACATGATGCAAACTGCTATTACCCAGCGAACAAAAGGTGAGCAACCAGTGACCACTGGTCTAAAACACCATTATAAATAGGAGGTTCTTCTCCTTCCAAGGGGACAACAGAGAGGATAGAGAGGGAAACAGCACACCAAAGCAACAATAAGCAATACACACAAAACACAAGGTTCTCTCCTCTGCAACTTAGAGGGAGAACACGAACAAAAAGGGATAAAAATAGGAACTGAACGGAGGAAAACAACACAATAAACACATGAAACACTAGTTCTCTTCTCTAAGTCTCAGAGAAGGAACGCTGAAGAAAAGCAAGAGACAGAGCATAAGAAAGAGAGAGGTCCAACGAAGGAGAAAAGCCAGAGAGCGCACATCTCCAATAACTACCATCAAAATCAGGACAAGGGTGATCAGAATACCCAAAACACAACAACCCACAACACCCACAATGCAGAGAGTACGAGAAGAGAGAAAAGGAATGGAAGCTTCCTCTGAAACTTAAGCTTAGCAACATAAAGGAGAGTGTAAAGCCAAAGCGCACACTCCTCCCCCTGTAAAAATACCACAAGTGTGGAAGCCATTTCCTTGTATCCACCTCTATGTATCTCATTTCAATATAATGAAAGCCTAAAGCTTCACTAAGTTTACGAACCCATTTATTTTTCTTTAATCATTCACTTATCGCACAAAGCGGTCCAAAAAAATTGGCGACTCCGTTGAGGAAGCTATGGCTTCCAACCTTGAAGGAAATGGGATTCACGTCGTGCAGCATGTGCCTGTGGGAGATGCCGCTCCGAAGGCGATACCCGCAGTTGCCATTCAAAACCCAACATCCAGTCTTACAAGCCATGGAACAGGAGCAGGTTCTAGGAGGTTGAGCTTTAACCCAGCCAATCAGGGAAGTTATGGCTCCGAACTATGAAGGGAATGCTCCCAGAAGCGTTGCTCCAAAGACGGCTCTTGAAGGCGCTCACTGTTATCAACAATCTCCAACTGAAGAAGCGTTACGGCGAGGAGGTGGTCTTTCAGTCCAAAAGCGACCTCCTCGGAAGGCGGCCTGCTCCCAAAAGGCGAGCTCCCTAGAAGGCGCTCCTTAGAGAGCGATCTCCACAGAAGGCGTGCTCACAGAAGGCGACCAGGTTCGCTCTGACACAAACTTTCCAGAGGGCGACGAGACTCGTCCAAGAGGCGGTCTAGATCCTTGCGAGCCCAACTGTCCGGAAAGGCGACGCTTCAAAAGGCGACGATGTTTGCTCTGCCTAGCTTTCCAGAAAGCGGTCACACGACTGAAAGGGCGAAAGTACGCCCTCGCTGACGAAGGCGTCACACAAATTACGCCCTCACTGACGAAGGCGCCACACAAAGTACGCCCTCACTGACGAAGGCGCCAGATTACAGAAAGTAGAAACTCAGGAGCAAAGGCGCAACCAGAAAGTTTTATGGAAAACTTGCTGCACAAAAAGCTAAGTACACATAACTCTTAACTCAGTGCATATGTTAGTATGCCTTTTTCATGACTTTAATTATGATAGATATGAATCATGACCAAATAAAAAATGTATTGTACCCAATCACGTATCAGTTGTTGTATGCATAGTTAAGGAAATATAGCTACTGTATGCTCATTTCGTGCATATATTTCTTAATATGCTTTTGGAAGTATCGCCTTCACATGACATCATGCTCTACGTAGTTAGTTTCATGTCTAAGATTATCCTGATAACAATGATTTAATTTTACTTTGTCTAGAATAACATTGTTATGATATGTTATGAAGATGGTCTGACTCTAAGTTTGCCATGGCTGAGAATTGCATATGTATGATCACAATCATGAATGTTGTCGCTCTGATATGTATCAAATATCTGACTAGAAAAGCAATAATTAGATAACTCTGTACATTTGAATGTTTGCTGTAGAACTAAAATTGGTATTTCCATTTAATTTTGCAAACACAGTGTTTCCTGTTATAAGTTGCATGATTTAGATGCTTAGAAGGCGTGCTTTAGAAAGGCGTTACATGAAAACGTAATCTTGGTAATGTTACATGACGATGCATGATTTATTTTGTACATAATACTAGAAATAACCAACAAAACGGATATGAGTAGCATGAAAATGTCTTAAAAATGAAATCTGTCTATATAGGAACAAGAAGTGACCTCTTTCTAAGATTTGAGAAGTCCTAAGTACGCTCTCAAGCCATGATTTGTCAAGTTTTGCGAAGATGCTCAATGTCATGGGTGGATCGCTTCCTCTACTGAGAGCGAGAGGGCACCTGACCTATCCAGAATAGAAAAGCGCTCTCGCCCAGTGAAAAGGCGATCAAAAGTGAAGTATCAAACAGCGAACAATGAAACAAGAGCAAAAGTTTCAAGAAAGAGCAACACAACGCAAATAGAAAAGAGCAGTGAAAATTAAACAAATAAAATCAAGCAAAGATAAAGGATGAGATCCATACCAGATGGCGAACCCTGAGGTTGACAGTAAGACGCATGAAATCCAGAACTAGAAGGCGAACACAAAGTCATGGTGGAAGGGCGGCGCATGTCCACCTTGCAAGCAGAAGTAGTTATGCATTTAGCACGAACTGATTGAAAAGATACGCTACATAGAATGACGAAGTTAGGACAAACGAAGGTGAGAAAAGCAAAGTTGAATCAGAAAGCCTCATGTGAAGTTGCAAAGATGAAATCCAAGGCGCATCAGGAGAAAATAAACAGTGTTGAAGCTAGAAATCCTGAAGTAAACCAAAAACAGAATGTTACTAATGTCAAGCCAAAATTCTAAAAACAAGTTATATCGAAAGCTGAAAGCAAAAGCTGACAATGAATTCGAACCAGATAGACGAAGGTGACTTCGAAGCAAAAGCATGCAAGAGAAGTAATTGAAGAGCAAGAGCAAGCACATATGCATAAGCTGACACAAGTAAACCCAAGAGTAAATGAGGATGAAGCAGAAGATATTTCCAAGAAAAAAAGCCAGCCAGAAGTCAAAAGCGAACCTTAAAGGCGACTGTATGTAATTACAATTGCAAAGGCGTACAACTGCAAGGCGTACAACTGCAAGGCGTACAATTGCAAAGGCGTACAACTGCAAGGCGTACATGAAAAGGCGTACATGCTACGTGAGGGCGAATGCAAGCTTTGTAATGACCAGTACGAGTACAAGATCCTGAAAAGTATGTTACTCAAAGGCATACTTAAACACTGAAGCATTAAATCAGATGCAAGAGCAAGGTGCAAGACGAAAGCAAGCCAAAAAGCGTACAAGTGACTGACCCAAAACTGTTCCAAACATAACATAACCAAGGCGAGCTCAGTTTACCTGATGATTGAACAACTGCCATGCTAAAATATTGAGTTCATCCTAGTCTGCTCTCATAAGCAAGCCAAAGCACCCTGACGCAAGAGAAACCAAGAAATCTATAATAATAACAAGCCTCTGAAGTAAGGCACATCTGAGCTTATCCATACGTCAAATCAGATCATGCGAAAGCAAGCATAAGCACAAAGCCAATCAAGAAATCCAAGCATTTTCACACTGATAATTGCAAGAAGAACTAAAAGAAAAGTAGCACCCATGACAAGAGGTGTTACGAAGCACAAGCAGTCAGAGTTAAGCAATCAATCAGAAGCAAGGTAGTGCCTATGACAAGAGGTGCCAATACTAAAGCTTGAAGCGACACTGATGACATGAGGTGTCCCCAGAAAATGCTTAAATGATACTGATGACATGAGGTATCGCTGTAGCAAAACCCCTTCAAACAGGGTCAGTAATGCCATATCGTGAGGTCCAACACACACAAAAAAAAAGAAGAAAAAGAAAAGAAAAGAAAGAATAGTGTTGGACCGTACCGCGGGCACAAGCGCCTTATCGCGGTACCCGGATAGACCTCCTCAAAAAGAGAAATTTCCGGGACAGACGCGGGCGAAGTACGCCATATCGCGAGACTAGAAAAGGTCCCGGGAAACAAGGGCGCTAGTCTTAAACGCGGGCGGAAAAATATGTAAAAAAAAGAGGTTGGCTAACGCAAGATCCAAGGCGATCCGTTAGTTTATGAAGCCCAAAAGCGGCAACTGAAGAGCCCAAAAGCGGCAAGCTGAAAAGTCCAAAGTGACAACTGAAAAGAAAAGCCCAAAGCGGCAAAATCTGTAGAATGTGCCCAACGTGCACCCTGAGAAAAAATCTTGGCACCGATGACATGAGGGCCATTATTCAAAAGAAAAAGAGAGAGCGTGCCCAACGTGCACCCTGAGAAAAAATATTGGCACCGATGACTTGAGGGGCCATTGTTCAAAAAAAAAAAGAGAAAAGAAAAAAAAGGAGAGAGGAAACCTCTTTTGGGCACCAATGACATGAGGGGCCACTGTTATACTTGAAAAGAAAAGAAAAAAGACGAGATGTACGCTATCAAAATACTTGAAGAAAAGGCATCAAAGCTGGAAAGAGCGTACAAGAATGGAAACAAGCACAAGTGCAGTAACAAGCAATTATAAAGCTACGTTTACAAGATAAAGTTCAAGCCACAAGCGCCAAAGCGACAAAGCCAGCCAAAGCGCACAAGAGCCAAAAGTGTAAAATCCAAATGCAAGCCTAGGCGCAAGGCGAACAAATAAATAAAAAAGACAAAGACAAGACATACATAAACATTGTCAAGGTGGCAGCAAGCATACAAAAGCAGAGTCTAAGCCTGAAGAGCGCACCACCACAAATAAGTACAACTTCAAGAAGTTCAGCAAAACAAATTCTGAAATACAAGTCCAAAAGCAACATAGCCTAACAGCAACTATCAAACACTAAAAAGAGCATTCAAAAGTCACTTGTGCAAGATGGGCTGAGAGTTCCTTTGAACGAGTAGCCAAAGCAGTACGACGCTCTTGCAAAGCGCGCTTGGTTTCAGTCAAGCCAGCAACATCAAAGGGAGGGCGCAACTTCTCCAATCTATCAAAAGCATCATCAAGTCAAGTACCAGAATAGTGTTGAAACTTAAGGGAATGAAGGCAGTCCAAGAGCTCCACCTTGTCCTCCCATGGCAAGGCGTCAACGTCAACAGAGCTCACCAAACCTAGCATTTGCACCATGGCACGTGCAGCGGACTCCCTGAAAAAGCGAGGGAACGAAGCACCTGGTGGCACTGAGTCAGGATGGGCAAGAAGAAACGAGTCAAGCATAAACTGCTCCTCCGTATCAAGAGAGCCACGAGACTTGGCGAAAAATGTCGCTGCAAAGTGGAGAGAGAACAAAGAAGGAACAGAACTAGTGTCATCCCTGGGGGCAAGATGCTCCTCAACTAGGATCTCAACAACGGCCTCGACTTGGCTTTCCTTGGAAGCAGAAGTACCTGCCCCAGTGTCCATCCCATCAAACACGACATCTGTCTCACCAAATATATCATCAATTTTTTGAGCATCAAGGACGCTCTCACCAACAACACCAGCATCAGTAATACCCGAGGGAGCATCAACAAGCACGCCCTTGGAAATAATAGAAACGCCCTTAAAAGCGCCAACAGGGGGCATCAAAGGATCAGTATCCTCACCAACAGCAGATTCAAAAGGAACAAAGGGAGCAACGCCCCCACTAACAAAAGGATGACGACGGAAGTCCAAGGAGCCCTCACCACCAGGGGTGGATGGAATTGTTGGAGAACTGACTGGAGTATGGACACCTTCAGAAATCTGAGGCGAAGGCGACGCCGAGGAACGACCACCAGAGCCACCCGTACCCAGAAGGAATATGAGAGAGGCAATGAGTGAGAAAACACTTAGAGAAAGCCAAAGAAGGAGAAGTTGCTGCCAAATCAAGCACCAAAGCGCACTCCATCAACTCCACAAGAGCGACAAACCAACATAGAAGAACACAAGTTCTTCACAGTATCAAGAGAAGAACGGAAAAGCGAACCAGAGAAGCATTCTTCACCTTGTTTCCTCACAGGAGCGACACAAGAGAGAGCGCATCCCTCTGCCCAGCAGCGACAACCGCTCTACTCCTCCTTGGCATCTCAAAACTAATGAACAGAAGCAACAGGAACAACAACAATGAAGTGAACAGAGTCTGTAGCAACTCTCTAGAAGAAAAGGAGAATAAAGTGTGAAAGTCCTAGAGCGACCTCCGAAAAGCGTACGTCGCTCCCCAGAATAATAACTCCACCGCAAGAGCGACAAGAACAACAACAGTAAAGAGTAATTAATCAATAATACATCAGAGAAGAAACCAAAGAGAATGGGAGTCACTATCCATCAGTAGTCGAAGGCGCGCAACGAAAGCGCGCACCGAAGGCGCGCAACGAAAGCGCGCACCGAAGGCGCACGACAAAAGCGCGCACTAAAGGCGCCCCTGTTCAATATTAAAGGTGACACCTTGCCCAGTAGTAGCAGTATGAAGTATCTCTGTTCAGTCCCAAAGGCGACGCTATGCCCCATGTCATGCAGTCCGAAGGCGTCCCCTCAGTTCAACCTCAAATGGAAAAAAGAAAGAAGAAAGTGTGCAGGTCCAAGAGCGACATCTGAAAACGCACGCCCCTGTCTAACTTTGATGCTCCCTTGAGGATGCATCTTTCTGAAATACATCCTCAATCCATTCTTGCCACCCACCTGTGGTAGTAACCCTTACATGAAAGCACACCTCAGATCAAGGGAACCCAGAACAAAGAAGACAAGAGCGAAGAATGAGTGGAACATGGAAACCATGCAGAAGAAGAAGAAAAGACAAGACCAGAGCAGAACAAAGATTTGCACTAAAGAGGAAACAATTTCTCCTCTTTATTGCAAAGGGGGCAATTGTTGGTACCCCAATATTTGGTGGCCCAAATTACAAGGCCCAAAATCATCAAACAAAAATAAAACAATAAAGGACACTGAGAAAGGCGTGCAAGCACCAAGAGCTGCCCAGAGCGTCACGTGCCCAGAGCGACAGTCATCAAGGCGACACATTCTGATGATGTGCCCAGGAGAAAGAGCAAGGCGTACTGATGACAGTGAGCACAACATGTCCTCCCAAAGC
Organism: Crotalaria pallida; assembly: GCA_037953625.1. Classification (NCBI taxonomy): domain Eukaryota; kingdom Viridiplantae; phylum Streptophyta; class Magnoliopsida; order Fabales; family Fabaceae; genus Crotalaria; species Crotalaria pallida. Next base: position 138,173,254 of record CM075650.1, on the reverse strand, counting down.
GCCCCAGGTGTCATGGAAACTTGGGGAGAAAGTCATGATAAATGAGAGCGAACAGGGAATGAAGCTTGCGGAAGGCGCACACACGTACAAACAAAGGCAACCCAGCCTCCTAAGACTTCAACGGCTTGTGTGGGAAGCCAAGAGAGAATCTTTGCTTACCTCACTTGGCCACTCCCAAGGCAAAGCCAAGAATGGCATGACTTGCACAGCTCCTCCCTGCAACCATTGAATGCCAATGCCCAAAATGATAAAGAAGACAAAGCTACTGAGAAGATGCCCTGAGCACATGATGCAAAGTGCTATTACCCAGCGAACAAAAGGTGAGCAACCAGTGACCACTGGTCTAAAACACCATTATAAATAGGAGGTTCTTCTCCTTCCAAGGGGACAACAGAGAGGAGAGAGAGGGAAACAGCACACCAAAGCAACAATAAGCAATACACACAAAACACAAGGTTCTCTCCTCTACAACTTAGAGGGAGAACACGAACAAAAAGGGAGAAAAAGAGGAACTGAACGGAGGAAAACAACACAATAAACACATGAAACACTAGTTCTCTTCTCTAAGTCTCAGAGAAGGAACGCTGAAGAAAAGCAAGAGACAGAGCACAAGAAAGAGAGAGGTCCAATGAAGGAGAAAAGCCAGAGAGCGCACATCTCCAACAACTATCATCAAAATCAGGACAAGGGTGATCAGAATACCCAAAACACAACAACCCACAACACCCACAACACAGAGAGTACGAGAAGAGAGAAAAGGAATGGAAGCTTCCTCTGAAACTTAAGCTTAGCAACATAAAGGAGAGTGTAAAGCCAAAGCGCACACTCCTCCCCCTGTAAAAATACCACAAGTGTGGAAGCCATTTCCTTGTATCCACCTCTCTGTATCTCATTTCAATATAATGAAAGCCTAAAGCTTCACTAAGTTTACGAACCCATTTATTTTTCTTTAATCATTCACTTATCGCACAAAGCGGTCCGAAACAAGTACGAAGCCACGTGAGCATCTCTATCATACCACTTCTAACGTTCGATCTATCTCTATCATTCTATCACTCTATCTTCGGAAAGTGTCACGGGTTTGTCTACGATGGTACGAGGAACAGTGATCAGAATCATACGAAGACTTTATTCTTTGTGGCCTGAACCTCTCTTGATGGTTGAAACCTCTTTTTGTCGAGAATTCTCTTTTTGTTTGTAACGACCTCTGAGCTATTCACATGCGGCTTGGTTTTGCGACTAGAACCCTCTTTTCTTGTTGACACTTCTTTCTATGTAAACCCTATGTGTTGTTGAGTTGTCTTGACAACACGTTTGTTTTCTCTAAAAGCCTTTTATGAAAACCTTAGACCCTGACACCCTATGCCAATCAACTAGACATATCTAAGATATAAGGTGGATGGTGAGATGTTGTTAAGGAAAGAGTTGAAGTTAGAAAAGCTCTAGTTGGAGTAGGTGAATGATTGGGGTAAATGTGAACCTATGATAGGACTATGAGATCAACTAGACGGAGTGGTGAAATTAGCGGATATAGAACCTCCAAGTGATGACCAAAATTAGGTTAAATGACCAAGATTTGACGTTTTAATTGACATAGGTGACCATAAGTTGTGGAGTTAAGGGTGTCATTAGGTGCTAAGATCGTTAATCTGGAGGATAAATCCCTGAGTTGGAGAGTTTTTAATGGTTTAGAGCACAAAAATTTGGTTTAGTTAGCAAAATTTAAGATAGGCTTGAACAAAGTGATGGGAAGTTTTGTAAGATAAGCTAGAATTAGTGAACGTTAGGAAGTTTTATGACTTTAGTCTCTGTCAAAGGTTATTGGATAAATGTGATGTATAGGAATATGATCTGTCAAAGTTGGGGAGTGAACGGAGAATTCGAGGTTTGTAATAACCCACCTAGGCTTAAAAGGATGAGAAGAGTCCAAATTGAGGTAGAGTCCAATAATGAAATGGCTCAAGAGGATTACCTTTGTAAAAACGATGCATATGCGACGACTCGAGGACGACGACTGCTGTTATAGATTGGGAGAAGCACTCCGAGGAATCCGACATCCGTTGATCGTGGAATTTCGCGTAGCATTTCTCGAGGACGAGAAATCTGCAAGTTGGGGAGAATGTAACATCCCGCGTTTTTCCGATTAGGACGAATAAAAATTCATTAAAGAAGAGTTTTGAGAAATCGTTTTTCAAAGAGTTTTCAATGAGTATTTTATCCACTTACAAAGTAAAGTGTTGATTTTATGGAGTTTTGATAAATAAATATGTTTATGGAATTAGTGAAAATGGTTTTTATGAAAGATGATTCTTATTGTTGGTGATTTATTGTAAAAAAATGAATTTTCTGTGGACTTTGAAAGATTTACCAACTTTAGAAAATCCATAATTTTTTAACCGTAACCCCGATTTTTATGATCTTTATATCAAAACGATCGTATCGAAATGTAGTTTTCAAAAATGTATCTTTCATAATTTTCTGGGTTGGTTTTCGAAAATTGTTTTTCAGTGTGATAAAGGACGAATTTCCAAGGAATAAATCATGAAAAATGGTTTTTGATTTTTAATAAATTTTTGCTTTTGGGATTATCTTTTATATATTAAAGTATGATTTTAGAAAATGAAATAAGGGCTATAAGTGCAACCAATAAGTGCAGTTTATTATTTAAAGGAAAGATGTGTTTAATTGTTAATATGTATGTTTGATTAAGTTAATTAATTTGGTGATTGAGTGTATGAGCTTGTATGATCAAATGTCTGATTGAATATGAGTGTGTATATGATATATGAAAGTGTGCTTATATGTGTATGTATAGTTATAATTTTAGAGTTAATTGCTTGATTATATAAATTAATAATTATGAATGAATTTAAGTAAGAAATAAAAAGTAGGACATGTGTGTGCAAATGGGTGTGTCACGGTTTTGGTAAGTGCATGCATGATATATGTGTTATATGTGTGTGGGTGACAAGTGTGTGAAGGGTGTGTATGTGTAGGCTTGTGAAGCCTTGACTTGATGACCAAGCTAGAAAGTAAATAAAATAAAAGAAAAGAAAATGGAAAACTTGGGGACCAAGTAGCTAGAAACTAAGTGAACCAAACCAAAAACCAAACTAGATTACAGAAGTAACCAAATTAAGTTAGAACTAAGTAGCACCCCCTAACCAAAAGCCAACTAATATTTAGCCCTAAAAATGACCCCTAAAACCTAGACTAACCTACCTTGTCCTCTTAGTCTTGCTAAACTCCACCCATGCAAGTTTTTGAAGTTCCTAAATTACCCCTCCTAGTGATGTGTATGACCGAATTACTTGAAGGCTAAAAGAGGGAAATTGTGCATCACCCTAGCCTATTTCTATTCACTCTTCCATTTTCTTCTTTCCTTCGTAGCATTCACCCTTCATTCCATTCATTCTTTCATTTTCTTCATTTCACATTTCCACCAACACAAACACTCAAGTCTCAAGAGCAACATTAGCTCTTGAGACATATACAAAAAAAAAGGAGAGAACTATGGAGAGAAAGAGAGAATCGTGGGGAGGAAGAAGATCCAAGCTAAACTAAGGAGAGTCTTTTGTAGACCAAGAGTGTTAGAGCTAGAACCAACCCCTTTCATGGTAGGAACCGAAGATCTAGAAGAAGAATTGTAATAGTATAGATTTCCTCTTCTAGTTTGTAGATTTTTGTTCTTTCTTCTTGCATGTTTTATTTTATGGTTTGTAAGATGATTTCATGTGTTGATCTTACTTGATCTTGGACTTTACGAACTTCAATTTAATTTGTAATATGTTAGACTTGTGCTTTGAGTTTCGGTTGAGTTTTCTTAAAGGATCTAATGTTTTTCTAACTAAAACTTTAAAGATCTAAAGTATGGTTTAAGATTTTCGAAGCTCAACATAAATCCTTCTTGCATGTTGATTTTTAAGTTAGATCTAATAATTTTGATTGCATGCATGTGATTTTCTCAAGTTGATCTTAATTTTTCTCACTTGCATGTAAAGATCTTGATTTTCTAATATGTTTAAGAACTTGATGTTTGAATCGGTTTTTAAAGAATTTTTGTGTTAATAATTTTCTTTCTTGCTTGATTCGGTTTTGTGAGTATGTAGAAAAAAATTATTTTTAATAAAAGAGTTAACTTAAAGCATGGAAATTTTTGATAAAATGAACTCATTTTTCTTGTGCATGTTTCGGTTTTGCTTAGATCTTTAGAAGTGTAGTTTTATTTGAAGTATTTGATGCATGCATGTATGATTTTTCTTAAGATCTATAAATTCTAAATATGTGCATGTTAAGATCTAGGATAGTTTAATTTGATTCTTGATTTTAGTAAAATGATGCATGTTTTATTGAATTAAAATAAATTGTTTTCATAATATATTCGGTTTTCAAAGGAGAAATAATTGGTAGATGGATTCTTGTGCTGATTTGTATGTATGTGTGCAATTTTTGATTTTCATGAAAAGAAATGGTTGAATAAATTGGTTGAACAAATTGTTGAATAAAAAGTGTGTGCTGAAATTGTGATTTGTATGTCTTTTGATCTTGATAAATGATATGTATGCATGCTCAATAATTCTGGGATTTTGTCACTGACCTAAGTATGTTGAAATGAACTTCTCTGAATTTTTAAATGATTTTTGGAATTTATTTTCTATTTCTATGAGAGCCAACTTTGTGAAAACGATTTTAAGAAAATAAGTTTTCTCTGTAAAAATTTGAAGAGGTTTGGAGTTGATTTGGTAATTTTTCAAAAGGTAAAACAGTGAACCACTTGGTTCAGATTTTCTGGACTTAGTGACAAATTTAATTAGAAAAATATGACTTGCACAACTCCAAATAATCTGAAAATTTTATGAGATAGTCTTGACTATATAAGGAAGACTTACACCAATTTTTATGCAATTCGGAGTTGAAAAACTATTTTTAATCATGATGTTTTTGCCTCTGACCAGCAACAGTTCTGTTTTGTTCTTCATGTGAAATTTAATTTGAAACCTAGCTTAGGATTGTTTAAATGACTTGAAAATTTTATATGATGAACTTTATCATATATGTGTATGTTCTGGAAATTTTGAAGATTAAATAAATTTATTTGATTTAGTTTTGAATTTTATCTTTTGTGTTTCACCTTTAATCACACTAGGATTCTATTTAAAAGTTTTTGATAAATATAAATTTTTATACTTGATGTTATGACTTGGATGCCTTGTGTGATGATTAAGATGTCTTAAAATGATTGAAGGAATGATTGTTTGATGACATGTTTAGGTTATGCATGAATAAATTATTTAATTAACCAAAGTGTTGTGTTTGATTTTGTAATTGGTTGTAAAAAACTAATTGGTTTTGAAATAATTTAGCTTTGATTTAATTAAAAACCTTGGACTTAATGGTTGCTTCCCTTAATTCATTTCACGGTATTAAGTTTGAAAAATAAATCGTTTAAGTGTTTATTTTATAACAAAGTCTTACATGAACAAAAGTTGAGTTTTTCGGTGTTTTCGGATTTTCTGAAAAGTAATTTATGGACTCATTTAATTGCTGTCCTGATTTTATTTAAATTGCTTTTCAATCCTAAAAATTTATTTAGTTGGTTTAAATTTTAAGTGGTATTTAACTTGGGAAAAAGTTTGATTTGAAAAAGTTTTAACGTTTTGCGATTTTCCGACGAGAAGTAAAAAGAGTTTTCGAAAATGCGTTTGATATTAAGTAGGACAATTGTTTAAGATAGAATTATAACGTTAGTGTCATCTCCCTTAGTACAAGGTGCGTATAAGTCGAGAAGCGGAACGGCCGACTTGTTGGGAAGGACCCGCGACGATTTCAGATGCTGGAATGTGAGGTGAGAGATGCAGTAGGCCTAGGTCATCGTGAAGCGTAGACTCAGTTTTAAACTGAGTACATCGAGTCTAATATGTTACATGCTGCATTATCATACGTGATGCATATATGTGTTAGATGCTTTCCTGTTTTGTTAAATATGATGCATGGTTTATTTTGTTATGCATTGGATTTCTTTGTGAATTATCCTGTAGAGTGTATCTTGTTCTATTTGGAAAAAGGTTGTATGAGGAAATAAGAATCATGATAAAGAGTAAGACTTAAGGTTAAATGGAAAAGTTGAATGTGGTAATGAGAAAAGAGTAAGATTTGAGAAATATGAGAAAGAAAACATGATTGAAAGAAAGAAGAATGATAACAAAGGAATACAAAGAGTTGTGATTGGAGAAGAGTAATGTTGTTGTGAAAGTGAGATGTGGTTTGAATGGAGATGTGATTCCTCGTTCAAGTTTTTGGGAAGAAGCTTAGTGTTGAGTTGAGCTTGCTCCTCCATTAACACCCACCCAAAAATGTGATTTTTGAAAAAGGTTTTGAAAAGAGATTTTTGAAAAACTTTTTTGAAAACAATATTTTTGTGAAAGTTTTTGGAAACAGTATTTTTGAAAAAGTTTTGTGAAATGATTTTTGAAATGAGGTTTCTGAAAATGTTTTGTGAAGCAAAAGTTTTGTGAACTCAAGCTTTCGAAAAAGTTTTGCGAAAAGAGATTTTGAGAAAGACGAGGAAAGATGTTGATGATGTTGATGAGAATATGTTGAGCATGAGTCATGTGAATTGTGATGATGAGATGAAAGTGATATGAGGCATGAGGCCATTGAGATTTAGGGGGAACGGATTGCGACTAGTGGTCGGGCTTCGTTGAAGGGATGCACCAAGGACGAGCCGACTGTTAGGATTAAGCCGCTAATTAAAACTATAAAAGTTTAAAAGACTTAAAAATACATTTATATACGCGGTGAGGCATGAGTGTCGTATCGAAGTAGTGGAGAGGAAGGAACCATAGGTATCTGCGGATACTTAGGAGGAGATTGCATGAGGGGAGGATGATGACGGTGAAACGTCAAGAAGTCTAGAGTATATTTCTAGGCGGAACAAATCCCACATGTGGTGCACTAACGTGGTGGGGACTGGGTCTAATACCGTGGTAAGTTCCGCATCGCGAACTAGAAATTATACTGTCGCCCCCTTGATTGCAAATCGAGAACAGTGAGAGGGACTGGAACGGGGCATTTGTGATTGCCGCTGAGAGCGTGCCTTGATATATATGTGAATTGATATGATATGATTTGAGGCTGAGTCCTCCTGGTCTAGGACCATTTGTTTGTGTGATAGCTGTCGTGCCCGCGTGGTAAAGGTCCTGTACTCCTGTTTGCTTCCGACTAGGTTGGGTGGATGACCGAGGAGATGTAGACGTGTGTGCGAGTTCAATGATATTTTCCCCCTCATCATTGAGCGAACCGTTTGATAAGACTTAATGATAATAAAAGATTACAAGAAAGAAAGCATAAAGAATTTATGAAAAATTGAGAAAGACTCAAAGAAAGAAAGTATAAGTGTTTGTTGAAAGGATTGAGAAAGATGATGATACTTGAGTACTCGAGGGCTTGTGATGCCAAGTGCAGTGATGTATACTGTGATGAGTTATGGTTTTGATATGTTTGATATATTACGATATGCTTTGTTTATAAGTGTTTCCTATGTGCTTACATGAATATAGTTGTCACATGCATCGTGTAACACCCCGCATTTTTCCAGTACGTGCGTAAACAGATTCGTTAAAATACATCTTAAAGCTTTATTTTCAAAAGGATTTTTTTAAAAGGATTATTTATGATTTTATTCAAGAATGATTTCTTTACGAAAAGAATCTGTATTCTTATGAACGAACCTTGAAAATATGATTCTTTAGAATTTTCTGATTAAATTGCAAATTGTATTCCTAAAAATTTTGAAGATGAATTTTTATGAAATCATGACTTCTAAAAAGCTAATGACCTTAAACAAATTATCTTTTGGGAATTTTCTAATTGTACGAGAAGCTTGATTTGCAAGATTGCTAATTTTGTGTTTTGTGTGGAAGATTATTTCGTTTTGAAATAATTTAAGTTTTCATAGAATGATAATGTGTTCTTATAAGAGATTAACTCAATTGATATAATATAGAATTAATTTGTGATGTGCGTTTATTGTGATATGTGTTTGCTTGATATGTAAATATTGCTTGAAAATGAACATGTGTGCATATGTGTGTGAACGTGTTACGGTTTGAGCATGTAGGAGTATGCATGACTCTTAAACATATTGCATGATCATAGGAAGTAATAGCCTTAACATTTTAATTAACTAGGATTAGAAAATGCAAATGAAAAATGCATGAAGTAAGGACATGTGTGTGTGCTACGGTGAAGGCATGTGTGTGCAAAGGTGTGGGCGTGTATGTGTGCCACGGTGATGGAGGAGTGAGTAAGCAAGGAGGAGTTTGACTTAGGATAGAAAGAGAGGAGTGGAAGTGAGAATGCATGATGGGGTCTAGTCTAGCCCAAGCAACTTTGTCCCCTTTGATCAAAGACCTTGCCATGCAAAAATATTAGAAACACAAATTTACCCTCCCACTTGATGCTTTGGTCGAACCTTCACTTAAGGGTAGAAGAGGCAAATTTGATGGCCTTAAATCTATCTTACCTTAGTTCATTCTCACTTTTCATTCCCATTTCCTCCACTTATCCGTCCAAACACTTTCTAAGGGAACATCAAACCCTTAGAAAAAAGAAAAGAAAGAAAGAAGAAGAAAGTGTGGCCGTAGGGAACCAAGAAGGAAGGAGAAGGGAATTAGATCAAGACCTTGAGTTCCTTTGAGGATCAAGTACCTTAGGAGTTAGAGAACCAACTTTCTTGGTAGGTTACATGAAGATCAAGAAGAAAACCATGATAGTTGTATTTTCCTTTGGATTTGTAACTTTCTTTTCTTTTCTCTTGTATGTTTGTTTCGTGAGTGCAAGTGTGTCTTAGCCTTAACCATGGACTTCTTGAAATTGATTTGTAATATGTGAACTCATGGACTTTATGTTTCGGTTGAAACTCTTTCTAGTTGATCTTGAAGCTTTTCTAAAACAAACTCTTAAGAAATCTAAAATTGTTACTTGAGATCTTTATAAAAACTAAAATTGAAACTTCGTGCATGTTGGATCTTTCTTTAAAACCGTGACCTATGGGGTTTCTATGAATGGTTTTGGTAAATAAATTATGATCTAAGTTTGATTTGCAACTTAGTGAAGATTTTAAGTCTTGCATGTAAATCTCTTTTACTCCCACCGTGAACTAGGTGCTTATATGTGAAGGTTTGATAAACAATTTCATGATCTAAAATCATTTGAGAAGAAAACAAGGATTTTTAGTTTTTCATGTTGATCTTGTAATGATTTTGGGTGATCCTTGCATGAACATGTTTTCATCCATGTTTATTATTTTACAAGTTAGAACATTGAGGTTCACATGTTAATTTTTAAGTAAAGAAATTAAGCTTTTCCTATATGTATGTCACGGTTTAGGGGAAACAATTAGGATAAGGGTCTTTAAAATGAATATTCCTTTTTATGCACATGATTTAATTGAAATATTTGTTTTATTCATGATTGTATTGACATGAAGGCCATTCAGCCATGGGTGTTAAAGGTGTTTTGATGCTTGATTTTTGGGTGCATGTATGCATTAGAAAAAAAAAGACTTGGTGATCTTGAGTTCATGCCTAATATTCTTTTAAAGGTCTAGTTGTAAACCATGTTTTTATTTAGGAGTTTGAGTTCTAATAAAAAGGTCTAAAGAAAACCTCATAATAGTTCATGCATGTTGGTGTGATTAGATGATGATGTGTTACCTACATGAATTGCTTGAATTGACTGTCTATAGCTTGCCAAAAGTGAACTAAAATTCTTAATTCATGTGTGATGTTATTCGGCCTTGAGGTAGGAAATTAGGAAAATGTGTTTCATCATCATTTAGGTAGTATATAGACTAAGATTAGTTTAATTTAGAGCACCAAGGTGCATGTGTGGACTAACCAATTTAAAGGAAAATAAAATAAATCTTTGAAGTAACTTGTAGTTTTAATTGCTGTTTTGATTTGGAATTAAGAAAATGAAATTGAAGTTGCTAATTTCCTCATAATACTCACGGTTTCAGTTTTAAAAGAAATGAAATAACTTCATTGTTTGATGCCTTGATTGTATGTTGTGTTTTTACAAGATTTTACTTGAATAATTCGGTTGATGTATGTTTAGGTGCTTAAAATGATTTTCCTTTTTAAATGATTCATGAAAGTGATTATAATCTATGTTTGTGCTCTTATATGTTTGGTACAATGATGTGTTAACTTCTTCTCGGATTAGGAACTAGAAGTAAATAAAATTGATTAGATTGATTTCCATTCTATGATTTTAAGATTTAGAAATGATTAGTAATTAGAAAATGTTAATTCGGTTTTTGCCTTGATTTAAACAAGAAATTTAGTTGAACCATTTTCCTATATATGCTTGAACGTGTGAGTTGATGTGTGATTTAAATGGTTGTTTTCTTGAAGCCTAAGAGTGTTTTACAGTAAGTGAATGATGAATGTTTTAAACTAAGAATTTAATGATAAAAGAAAATTTATTTCTAAAAGTGTTTTCAAAAGTCCTCTCAAGAAATTTTTATTTGAATCGAATTTAAAGACCTTAGACAAGGATAAAAAGTTTTCAAAAGAGAGATTGTTTTCAAAATAAATCCAATGAATATATCGAAAACGTTTCTAACGCACGGGAAAAATGTCTTAGTTCGAGCGACGGACGCAATAGGAAGGAGCAAGGATAATAATCGAGAACTCGGGAGAGCTTTCGAATGATCGTCATTGAGGTGAGAGAGGGGCTTATCCTTAAGACGCCGTGGTGATTAGGTAACATATTAGGACATCCAATCATCTCAAAGATTGGACATCCAATCTCATTTAGCGTAGTGGTGTATGTGATAGCGTTTGTTTGATTGGTTGAGCTATCCACCCGAACGACTGAGATTGGTTTATTTAAATTGATCAATATGTTTACTGTTTGGCTATGTTGATGTACCTTATGCTTTATTTACCGGTAAAATGAATGTGATATTGTCAATGGCTACTTAATTGTGCTGTTATAAGTAAATTATGAAAGTAATGACCTAAGAACGTAAAGAAAAGATTTATAATGCGAATGATGATGAAGAGAGGCAAATAGTGATGAGACTAAATTGTGAGGTGCATAGAAATGATGGGAAATTTGAAAAGAATGAGAGGAGCTGTTGATGCTGCTGAGTCTGAATCCAGCAAGGATGGACATCAATGACGCGGCTAAAGTCACAATTGGCAACGAGGACAAGGATGACGTGCTGAGCAACAATTGATTCAGGAAGTAATGATAATGTGGATGAGCTAATGGCTGATGAGAGCCATGCTGTTACGGATATGTGAAAGAGGAAGATGATACAATGATACTGTGATGATTTGAGTAATCGTATACGAGTTTTAGGGGGGATTAGATGCGAATGATTAGCGATCGGGTTTCATTGAAGGGATGTACCAAGGATGAACCGATCATTAGGAATAAGCCGTAATTAAAACTCCTTAAAAGATTCTAAAAGACATTGATAAACGCGGTGAGGTATGAGGGTCGTATCGAAGTAGTGGAGAGGAAGATACCCCGGAGTATCTGCGGATATTCGGGTTGTGATTGCAATAGGGGAAGGTAAGGACGGTGATACGTCAAGAAGCCTTGAGTGCTATTCTAGGCGGAACGAATTCCACATGTGGTACGGGCAGATCGGTCTTATGCCGTGGTGAGTTCTGCAGGCCAACTAGAATAGTACTGTCGCCCCCTATGGCAATTCGAGAACAGTGAGAGGGACTGGAGTGGGGCATTTTGTTTGCCACTGCGAGGCAGTGAGCCGTAATTATGATTATGTTATTGAGGCTGAGACCTCCTGGCTTGGAGCCATTTGTGTTGTGACAGCTGTCGTGCCCGCACGGTAAAGGTCCTGTACTCCTGGTTGCTTCCGACTAGGTTGGGTGGTGTACCGAGGAGATGTAGACGTGTGTGAGCACAATGATGTTTCCCCCTCATCATTGATGCTAATCGAATTGATAAGACTTAAATAACCTAGATATTTAAAGATAAGTATATGATAATAAAGATGCTACTGATAAATATGTTAGCTTCGAGTGATGGATAAGTGTTGAGAGTAGGATGGAATATGAGTACTGGTGAAGTACTTGATGAATCTGAAAATGAGGAAAGGAAAGGAAGTCTCATGGTGAAGAATGTGATATCCACGAATGTGGAAATATTAATATGAATAATTTAACGTGGTTTACGTTTATATTGATTTGATAAGTCTGTATGGTTTTGATTATATTTGACTGCTTGTTTGATTTTAAGCTGTTACTTTGTCTTAATATTTACCTGATGTAATCCCACATAGTCGACATTGCCGTTTTGGGTAGCTCACTCTCTCTCTCCTACATTTCTGCTATGTAAAATGGTGCGAATACCAGATGGACAACATCGCAAGACTCCGGCTGACTAGAGGAACAGGAGCACCACCAATGAGAAGGGATAACAACACCATGCCGGCCTACGTGGCATTCTTCCTAAGGATCCAGCACAGAAGGACAGAGTTAACCGGAAGGGCCTCGCCATGGGAAAAGAAGACTGATATTGCACCAGACGATTCTGCGATAGAAGGCCAGAAGAGATAGAGAAGGAGGACGAGTACTTAGATAGTCCGATGACTAGAGATTAGGTAATTCCCTCCTGAGTATTGTACTTCACTACAAGTTATTAGATACACATCTCTACTACGCTGTAACCCCAAACAAGTTTGTAATACTGATGTTTTGAGACTAACTCAAATGGGCCATCTTGTTTAAATAACGTTTTGAAAACGAGTTTCAAAGTGCGATGTCCTGTGACATCTCGGTTTGGAACTTGAAGGGTAACGTGCCTCTGAGAACGCAATGCTTCATAACTCGGTATCAAATTGAAAATGTTCTCACGGACATGTAACCCCTGTTTTGTTTTAAAAAAAAATGGCCCCTAATTTTCACTTAAATGGTTGTGGTTTTCAAGTTTCCAAATCAGGGTGTTACAGAAGTGGTATCAGAGCAATGGTTAATCTAATAACTCTTGTATGTGGACTTACATACTCTATCGTGTGACTCTGAGCGTGCGCTAGTCGTAAGATAGCAATAGATAAGAGTAGGAACGTTAGGAGCGTATCGACGCATTTCTGGAAGGTGTTGATTTCCGTCTGCAATGGAATCCAGGAGCAGTGACCAGTACCATCGTGCAACGTCAATATGAGACTCGAACCCTTCTTGCTGAACTCCTTTTGACAATAACCTCTTTTGTTTGAAATAACCCTTGAGATATTAACCTGAGGTCTTGTCTTGTGACTAGAACTCTCCTTTATTATTGAGAACTTTCTTGTGGAAATCCTGAGATTTTGCCAAACTACTTTGACAAAACGTTTGAAAGAACCTTATCCATAATGTATTAGTCCTTGCTAAGAAACCTGACCCATCTGTTATGGACCTCAACGAACCCAAAGCCTTCTTTTTAACCTTAGCCAAATATTTGTTCTTTCCTACAACTTTCTTGAAAACCTAAACCTTTGGTATCCGGCATCCATCATACAGGTGTTCCTAGATTAAGTAGTGACCCGTGAAATGTCCGGGAAAGTAAGGATTGATTGGTATGAATGAAGGAAGTATAAGATGGGAATGCCTTAGAGTCATAGGGAGGTGATGAGTTATGCCAATAGAATGAAGATTAGAATCCTGAAGACGGAATGGTCAAGATGTTGGTCTAGATGGTGTAGGACAAGGAGGAAATTGAGAAAGTGCACGAGATCTAAGGTCATAAGCTTCTAAATTGGAGAAGGAAGAATGGTTGAGTAAGGAAGGATGAGAGATAATAGGGAGAAACCAAATCGATGAATGGTAAGGTCGTGGCTAAAACCTTTAAGTATGACCCAAAAGCTAGGATAGGGAAGTCAGGACTTGACGTTTTGAAGAATAATAGGTCTCCAAACCGCAAGGAATGTTGATGGAATAGGACCCGTGTTAAGTAGAAAAGTTGGCAAAAGGTTTAGTACGCTTAAGTTGTGTGATCAAATATTGAAGGGCTGAGGGAGAAGTAGTGTGTATTCCTTGAGGATTAGCGGTAGTTAAGCAAAGGAGAAGAGGAGATAATGGTCTTAGAAATTGATAAGGGTGGAAGTGTAAGACAATTAGAGTTTGGGATGAAACTAGATAATGAAGGATGAGATTTTGAAGTTGAATTACGATCAAATAGAAGGAGTGTATGTAGGGATAAGATTGATCTAAGTTGGGGAGTGAGTGGAGATATGGAATTTTAGGAAATACTTGAACTAGGCTTGACTGGATGAAGAAGGAATTAAACCCCAAGATGTAGTGGAGTCCTGACCCAAATGAGATTAATCCTGTTATGCTGGGATGTTGCCCGGAAGTCCTGAACCCCTGAAAATTCTTTGCTTTTCCTTAAAATAACATTGTTTGTACCCCATTCCGTTTGATGGCCAAGAAACCCTGAGGAATTACTTACAAAAACAGTCCGCTTGAGTGACTCGTATGGATAGCAGATTGACAGTGCACGACCACGAATGTTCGCGACGACTGCTACAGTTAGTAAATAGAGAGACCAACCACTTGAGCTCCGCGTCCATAATCTGAGTCGCTCTACACAGCATTTCTCGAGGACGAGAAATCGCTAAGTTGGGGAGAATGTAACACCCCGCATTTTTCCAGTACGTGCGTAAACAGATTCGTTAAAATACATCTTAAAGCTTTATTTTCAAAAGGATTTTTCTAAAAGGATTATTTATGATTTTATTCAAGAATGATTTATTTACGAAAAGAATCTGTATTCTTATGAACGAACCTTGAAAATATGATTCTTTAGAATTTTCTGATTAAATTGCAAATTGTATTCCTAAAAATTTTGAAGATGAATTTTTATGAAATCATGACTTCTAAAAAGCTAATGACCTTAAACAAATTATCTTTTGGGAATTTTCTAATTGTACGAGAAGCTTGATTTGCAAGATTGCTAATTTTGTGCTTTGTGTGGAAGATTATTTCGTTTTGAAATAATTTAAGTTTTCATAAAATGATAATGTGTTCTTATAAGAGATTAACTCAATTGATATAATATAGAATTAATTTGTGATGTGTGTTTATTGTGATATGTGTTTGCTTGATATGTAAATATTGCTTGAAAATGAACATGTGTGCATATGTGTGTGAATGTGTTACAGTTTGAGCATGTAGGAGTATGCATGACTCTTAAACATATTGCATGATCATAGGAAGTAATAGCCTTAACATTTTAATTAACTAGGATTAGAAAATGCAAATGAAAAATGCATGAAGTAAGGACATGTGTGTGTGCTACGGTGAAGGCATGTGTGTGCAAAGGTGTGGGCGTGTATGTGTGCCACGGTGATGGAGGAGTGAGTAAGCAAGGAGGATTTTGACTTAGGATAGAAAGAGAGGAGTGGAAGTGAGAATGCATGATGGGGTCTAGTCTAGCCCAAGCAACTTTGTCCCCTTTGATCAAAGACCTTGCCATGCAAAAATATTAGAAACCCAAATTTACCCTCCCACTTGATGCTTTGGTCGAACCTTCACTTAAGGGTAGAAGAGGCAAATTTGATGGCCTTAAATCTATCTTACCTTAGTTCATTCTCACTTTTCATTCCCATTTCCTCCACTTATCCGTCCAAACACTTTCTAAGGGAACATCAAATCCTTAGAAAAAAGAAAAGAAAGAAAGAAGAAGAAAGTGTGGCAGTAGGGAACCAAGAAGGAAGGAGAAGGGAATTAGATCAAGACCTTGAGTTCCTTTGAGGATCAAGCACCTTAGGAGTTAGAGAACCAACTTTCTTGGTAGGTTACATGAAGATCAAGAAGAAAACCATGATAGTTGTATTTTCCTTTGGATTTGTAACTTTCTTTTCTTTTCTCTTGTATGTTTGTTTCGTGAGTGCAAGTGTGTCTTAGCCTTAACCATGGACTTCTTGAAATTGATTTGTAATATGTGAACTCATGGACTTTATGTTTCGGTTGAAACTCTTTCTAGTTGATCTTGAAGCTTTTCTAAAACAAACTCTTAAGAAATCTAAAATTGTTACTTGAGATCTTTATAAAAACTAAAATTGAAACTTCATGCATGTTGGATCTTTCTTTAAAACCGTGACCTATGGGGTTTCTATGAATGGTTTTGGTAAATAAATTATGATCTAAGTTTGATTTGCAACTAAGTGAAGATTTTAAGTCTTGCATGTAAATCTCTTTTACTCCCACCGTGAACTAGGTGCTTATATGTGAAGGTTTGATAAACAATTTCATGATCTAAAATCATTTGAGAAGAAAACAAGGATTTTTAGTTTTGCATGTTGATCTTGTAATGATTTTGGGTGATCCTTGCATGAACATGTTTTCATCCATGTTTATTATTTTACAAGTTAGAACATTGATGTTCACATGTTAATTTTTAAGTAAAGAAATTAAGGTTTTCCTATATGTATGTCACGGTTTAGGGGAAACAATTAGGATAAGGGTCTTTAAAATGAATATTCTTTTTTATGCACATGATTTAGTTGAAATATTTGTTTTATTCATGATTGTATTGACATGAAGGCCATTCGGCCATGGGTGTTAAAGGTGTTATGATGGTTGATTTTTGGGTGCATGTATGCATTAGAAAAAAAAAAGACTTGGTGATCTTGAGTTCATGCCTAATATTCTTTTAAAGGTCTAGTTGTAAACCATGTTTTTATTTAGGAGTTTGAGTTCTAATAAAAAGGTCTAAAGAAAACCTCATAATAATTCATGCATGTTGGTGTGATTAGATGATGATGTGTTACCTACATGAATTGCTTGAATTGACTATCTATAGCATGCCAAAAGTGAACTAAAATTCTTAATTCATGTGTGATGTTATTCGGCCTTGAGGTAGGAAATTAGGAAAATGTGTTTCATCATCATTTAGGTAATATATAGACTAAGATTAGTTTAATTTAGAGCATCAAGGTGCATGTGTGGACTAACCAATTTAAAGGAAAATAAAATAAATCTTTGAAGTAACTTGTAGTTTTAATTGCTGTTTTGATTTGGAATTAAGAAAATGAAATTGAAGTTGCTATTTTCCTCATAATACTCACGGTTTCAATTTTAAAAGAAATGAAATAACTTCACTGTTTGATGCCTTGATTGTATGTTGTGTTTTTACAAGATTTTACTTGAATAATTCGGTTGATGTATGTTTAGGTGCTTAAAATGATTTTCCTTTTTAAATGATTCATGAAAGTGATTATAATCTATGTGTGTGCTCTTATATGTTTGGTACAATGATGTGTTAACTTCTTCTCGGATTAGGAACTAGAAGTAAATAAAATTGATTAGATTGATTTCCATTCTATGATTTTAAGATTTAGAAATGATTAGTAATTAGAAAATGTTAATTCGGTTTTTGCCTTGATTTAAACAAGAAATTTAGTTGAACCATTTTCCTGTATATGCTTGAACGTGTGTGTTGATGTGTGATTTAAATGGTTGTTTTCTTGAAGCCTAAGAGTGTTTTACAGTAAGTGAATGATGAATGTTTTAAACTAAGAATTTAATGATAAAAGAAAATTTATTTCTAAAAGTGTTTTCAAAAGTCCTCTCAAGAAATTTTTATTTGAATCGAATTTAAAGACCTTAGACAAGGATAAAAAGTTTTCAAAAGAGAGATTGTTTTCAAAATAAATCCAATGAATATATCGAAAACGTTTCTAACGCACGGGAAAAATGTCTTAGTTCGAGCGACAGACGCAACGGGAAGGAGCAAGGATAATAATCGAGAACTCGGGAGAGCTTTCGAATGATCGTCATTGAGGTGAGAGAGGGGCTTATCCTTAAGACGCCGTGGTGATTAGGTAACATATTAGGACGTCCAATCATCTCAAAGATTGGACATCCAATCTCATTTAGCGTAGTGGTGTATGTGATAGCGTTTGTTTGGTTGGTTGAGCTATCCACCCGAACGACTGAGATTGGTTTATTTAAATTGATCAATATGCTTACTGTTTGGCTATGTTGATGTACCTTATGCTTTATTTACCGGTAAAATGAATGTGATATTGTCAATGGCTACTTAATTGTGCTGTTATAAGTAAATTATGAAAGTAATGACCTAAGAACGTAAAGAAAAGATTTATAATGCGAATGATGATGAAGAGAGGCAAATAGTGATGAGACTAAATTGTGAGGTGCATAGAAATGATGGGAAATTTTAAAAGAATGAGAGGAGCTGTTGATGCTGCTGAGTCTGAATCCAGCGAGTGTAACACCTAAGTTTATTTACCCTTTTTATACCCTTAAACAAAAATAGCAACTTGAAAATTTCATTTTTAACTTATAAATTGATTAGGAAAAACATTTAGTTACTTCTGATTCATATGAAAATCTCCCGTCAAACGGACGGAGTTTCGTTTGTTTTTAGGACTTTCCCAAAATTTCTGTTTTCCTGCAACCTGATAAATAACATATTTTCAAATTTTCAACGCCAGCAGGGCTATTCACATATATATAAATTAGCTAGTGCATCTTCGTGCACGCATCAGAAACAAGTTTAAAACATCAGAATCTAGACATCAGAATCTAGACATCAGAGTTAGCGGAATATAAACAGGTTAGGAAAACAGTTTTTCCCCAAAATAGACCCCTTTCCCAAAAGGAGTCGTCCTGGGCCCCCAAAAGCTATTTACATTTATACACAACAAAAAGGATTCACATCATCGGGCCCAGGACATTCCCATGTCCTACATAATAATAAGTGACCTACTCTCCCTGTGAGGGAGAGTACTCCTGCTCGGCCTGATCTTGTGCAAACTCTTCCTCAGTACCTGTGGAGATAGTAAGGAGTGAGTATTACACATAAAATGGGGAGGCAGTTTCCAATTAAGACATAATGCAACACTAAGCCATACACAAATAACAATTCAATGACAACATAATAAGAGTCAATTCCCCCCAATTCAATTTCAAGTATTCATTAGTTTCTCAAATCGATTTTATTTAACATTTTCTTAAGTCTTTCGTTCCATGTATTTTAAACATATTCATATTCTTTTCAATCTGTCCCTGGTCACGACCTACTGTGTCTGCACTCCTGTGCACTCACGACTTACTGCGTCCGGGTGTGTTTCTCAATCCCCTGGTCATGACCTACTACGTTCGCACCACCGCGCGATAACGACTTACTGCGTCCGGGTATAATACAATCTCCCCTGGTCACGACCTACTGCGTTCGCACCCCCGTGCGATAACGACTTACAGCGTCCGGGTATAATACAATCTCCCCTGGTCACGACCTACTGCGTTCGCACCCCCGTGCGATAACGACTTACTGCGTCCGGGTATAATACAATCTCCCCTGGTCACGACCTACTGCGTTCGCACCCCCGTGCGATAACGACTTACAGCGTCCGGGTATAATACAATCTCCCCTGGCTGAGCCTGGGTGTAATTCATTCTGTTCTTTTATCATTATCAACTCTTTAGCACTTTCCATTACTCAAAATTAATCACCAGTTTACTCATTTCCACTATCCAATGATCACAATTGTATTTTATAACTTAATTAACCCAATTCAACATAATATCACATCTCAATTCATTTAACAACATAGGCATCTAAGTCATCAATCATCACCAAATAACAAATGAGACATATCATCATCAAAATAATTTCCATAAGTCATAGATTCTAGTTTAACAATTATTCCATATCATATCAATCCTAAACTACCACAAAAAATCTTAGTACCCATTATATGCATATTGTAAACTAAACCCCAGAGTAAGGTAATACTCACTATAACCCACTCCTTACCTTAAATTAGCAAGAAGTAAATAGAACCTTAGTGAGCCCTAGCTCAAAATCTTGGAAACTTGAGCTTCCTAAGTCTAGCTTGCCACCTCAATATGGAAATGATGAAATGATCCTTGTCTTTGCCTTGGTTTGAGTTGGAAAAGCATGAAAAGAAAATCCCTATATAACAAAGAGTGCAAGAATCCTAGGGTTTTAAAGCTCAATTTCTATGAGTCAAAGAAAGTTGAAATGGAAAGGAAAATAACTCATGGCATGAAGCTACTTACCCAAATCAATGGTGGAAAAATGAAAAACCAAGGAGAATGAAGGTGGGAGTGATTCGTGTGGTCCTAGGGAGGAAGAGGATGAAGCTTTAACCCACTTCCATGGTGCAAGGATTGATGGAGCTTGGTGGTTTTGGGTTTGAGGTGCCCAAAACTATGTGTTTATGGTGGTTTGGTGGTGGAAGATGGCCTTGGAGTGGAGGGAACTTGATGAGGATGATGTGTTGAAATGGTGTTGGAGTATGAAGGTTTTATGTTTGTTTTGGGTTTTATTTTCTTGCCTTAAGACCAGCAAGATCGTGTGGCTGGGAACAAAACTTTGGCCCCAAGTTTAATTTTGGACGCACCAGATCTGATCTGGTGTGCGTCGCGCGCCTGAGCGCCAGATTTTTGCGCCTGAGCGCAGGATCAGCACCAGCACCAAGCTGGTGCATGGCTGATGCGCCAGCTGCTGGGTGTTGGGGGAGTTTGGCGCGCCAGAACGGAACGGTGCGTGGCATGGTGTGATACCCGCGCGCCTAAGCGCACCAAATGGTGCGCCTGAGCGTTAGACTTCCTGTATCAGCACCAAGCGTGCACCGGTGCGCCTGGGTGTGCACCAGAATTTCCAATTTTCGATTCGCCGTAACTTTTTCGTCAACCGTCGGATCGGGTCCAAATTTTTATACAAGCTTCTTCACCCCATAAACTTCATATCCAACGGTGGAATTTATTTTCTTATCTTCCTATAATAAACTTCTAATTTTCTCTTTTCGGTCGATTTCTAACATCGAAAACGCCGATTTAATCCCCGATTTCGCTTATTTGACTTAGCCCAAAGCCACACTTGCCTTCTATACAACTCCTAGGACCTATAATCACCACTCACATATTTAGAAAAATTCATTAAGTCATTTTTCCCATTTTTCTAAGGTTTTTAATAATTATTTCATTTAAATAAAAGCTTAGGATGTTACAATTCTCTCCCACTTACCTGAATTTCGTCCTCGAAATTCGTCGAACAATTGTGGATGAGACTGCCTGATCTTGTCCTCCAGTTCCCATGTAGCCTCTTCCACATCGTTCCTGATCCAAATCACTTTTACCAAAGAGATTTCCTTGCCTCTGAGCTGCTTCACCTGCCTGTCTTCAATTCTAACTGGCAGAACTTCGAAAGTCAAATTCTCCTTCAAAGGCAAATTATCTAAGGTAACCACATGCGAAGGATCATGGACGTATTTCCTTAGCTGTGAAACATGAAACACGTCATGAAGCCTTGACAAATGAGGGGGTAATGCAATCCTGTACGCCACTGGGCCAACCTTCTCCAGAATCTCATAAGGCCCAACAAACCGAGGAGTTAACTTTCTAGATTTGATTGCCCTACCAATTCCTATGATCGGAGACACTCCTAGGAACACATGATTCCCAACATCGAACTCCAAAGGTCTCCTTCGCCTATCTGCATAACTCTTTTGGCAATCCTGTGAAGTTTTCATTTTGTTCTTGATCATTGTGACCTTCTCTGTTGTTTCTTTCACAATGTCAGGACCTGTCAACAGATTTTCACCTATTTGGAACCAACACAAAGGCGTTCTACATTTCCTTCCGTAGAGAGCCTCGAATGGTGCCATACCGATACTGGAGGGAAAACTGTTGTTGTAAGTAAACTCCATCAAAGGTAGTAACTGCTCCCAACTACCAGCTTGTTCCAGTACACATGCTCTCAACAAATCCTCAAGTGTCTGGATAGTACGCTCCGATTGTCCGTCTGTCTGCGGATGGTAAGCCGTACTAAATTTCAGCTTAGTACCCAATGCCTCCTGAAGACTCTGCCAAAATCTAGACATAAATCTCGGATCGCGATCGGATACAATACTAGTAGGAACACCATGCAAATTCACTATGTCCCTGATGTACAACTGAGTCAACTTCTCAAGAGTGTACTTCTTATGAACAGGAATGAAATGAGCACACTTTGTCAGACGGTCTATAACCACCCAAACTGAATCACATCCTCCAACAGTCCTTGGTAAACCCATCACAAAGTCCATAACTATACTGTCCCATTTCCATTCCGGAATCTCAAGTGATCGCAAAGGACCACCAGGCTTTTGATGCTCAATCTTAACCTTCTGACAAGTTAAGCAATGAGACACATGATCGGCCACATCAGTTTTCAACTTCGGCCACCAATAAATCCTTTTTAGATCTTGGTACATCTTTGTTGCACCAGGATGAAAATTCATCTTGGTTCGATGTGCTTACCATAGGATATCTCTTCTAACTTCGAAATCCATAGGAACACATATCCGACCCCTAAATCGGATGATGCCATCAGAACCTTTCACAAAGTCGGGCTCTTCATTGCCCGATGCCCCTTCTAACAACTTTTGCAGCTCTACGTCATCGGCTTGCCTTTCTTTAATAAGAGCCATCAAGTCATTAGTAATCCGCAACATTTCAAGAACGATGCTCTTCTCTTTCACTTGCATGTTCAAGTTGAGGTCACTAAATTCTTGAATCAATTCCATCTCTTTCACCATTAGATTGCTGACATGCAAAGTCTTACGACTTAGTGCATCAGCCACTACATTGGCCTTGCCCGGATGATACTGAAGATCGAAATCATAGTCTTTCAGAAATTCCATCCACCTCCTCTGTCTCATATTCAACTCTTTTTGATCGAAGAGATAGCGAAGACTTTTATGATCGCTAAAGACTTCGAACTTTGAACCATATAGATAATGCCTCCAGATTTTCAAAGCAAAAACTACTGCCGCCAACTCAAGATCATGAGTGGGATAGTTCTGTTCATGCTGCCTCAATTGTCTGGATGCATAAGCTATGACTTGCCCTTGCTGCATCAACACACAACCCAACCCTTGTTTAGAAGCATCACAATACACCACGAAGGATTGAGTCGGGTCCGACAAAATTAACACTGGGGAACTAGTCAACCGCCTCTTCAACTCTTGGAAACTACCTTCACATTCCGGGGACCACTCAAACGGAACACCTTTCCGTGTAAGAGTCGTCAATGGAAGAGCCAACTTAGAGAACCCTTCAATGAACCTCCGATAATACCCAGCCATACCAAGAAAACTTCTGATCTCAGTGATGGACTTAGGTCTCTCCCACTTAAGTACCGCTTCCACCTTAGAAGGATCAACAGCAACACCCTTCTCAGAAATGACATGCCCCAGAAACTGCACTTCATTCAACCAGAAACTACATTTAGAAAGCTTTGCATAAAGCTGTTTGGATTTGAGAATTTGCAGCACTATTCTCAGATGCTCAGCATGCTCACTCGGACTCTTAGAATAGATTAGAATGTCGTCAATGAAGACTATGACGAAAGAATCCAAGTACGGCCTGAATATTCTGTTCATATAATCCATGAAGATAGCCGGAGCATTGGTGAGACCAAAGGACATAACCACATATTCAAAATGTCCATATCTCGACCTGAATGCCGTTTTAGGAATGTCCTCCTCTCGGATACGGATTTGATGGTATCCCGATCGAAGGTCAATCTTAGAAAATACAGCTGCTCCTCGCAATTGGTCCAACAAATCGTTGATGCGAGGGAGAGGATACTTGTTTTTCACCGTCACCGCATTCAATTGTCTATAGTCGATGCACATTCGGAGACTTCCGTCCTTCTTTTTAACAAAGAGAATCGAAGCTCCCCAAGGTGACACGCTCGGTCTAATCAAACCCTTAGCCAAAAGCTCCTCTATCTGCTTTTTCAACTCTTCTAACTCCGGAGGTGCCATCCGGTACGGGGCTATAGAAATAGGACCTGCACCGGGCATCAGATCAATGCTAAACTCCACTTCTCTGTTCGGCGGTAATCCAGGAATCTCTGAAGGAAAGACTTCTGGAAACTCACAGACTACCGGAATCTGTGGGTGTAGAAACAGATAATTTATAAGGCATTTCTATTGCAGACAACCCTAACTTCTTCATGCAATCGGAAGAAATAAATGAATGAGTAGCTCCGCAGTCAAAGAGAATACCACAAGGAATACTATTAACATAACTGGTACCTTTAATCAGTTCATCAGCATCAGTAACCTCCTCGCCATCCAGAGTATACACCTTGCCCTTTCGAGTCACCCTGTTGTCACCAGCTTTCTGAACCTTAGCCACATTCACCTCCTTCTTAACTGCATTTTTAGGACAATTCATCACAACGTGACCCGGCTGCCCGCACTTGTAACAGGTTGGACCCTTACTCAGATCCAATGTCCAGCAATCTCCCCTATGGTGTCTACCACAATGTGGACAAGTCGGAATAGGACCAAAAGTGCTTACTGCTTGGCCTGTTCTAGGCTGAGAGTAAGGACCTGGTCGCTGCACCGAACTCTTGCCCCTGACAGGACCTCCAGACTTCTGCGCATTCTTGTTGCGTTTCTCAGTTGCATGCTGCTTGCGGCTCTTTTCATAAGTGCTGGTCATGTTGATCAACTGAGACAGGTTAGAGATGTTCTGATATTCAAAGGCCATCTTGATCTCAGAACGAAGTCCGGTCTCGAACTTGATGCACTTTGTCCTCTCATCGGCATCCCTGTAACTTCCTGCATACCGGATCAAGTCCTCAAACCTAGCAGCATATTTCGCGACGCTCATGTTTCCTTGCACGAGCTGCAGAAAAGTAATCTCCTTCTCTCTACGGACATCTTCCGGAAAGTACTTGCCCAGAAAACGACTCTTGAACAAGTCCCATGTAATCGCCTGATTGTTAGCCTCCAGACCCCTCCGCATTTGTTGCCACCAATGTTCCGCTTCACTAGTCAGCATATACTGTGCTAGCAGAACCTTCTGTTCCTCCGGCGGTGTCATAGTGTTAAGAATCTTCTCGATCTCTTGCAACCATAGCTGTGCCCCATCGGGATTGAAACCGCCTTCGAACTTCTGCGGGTCGTTCTTTCTGAACCGCGCCAACCAATCAATAGCCACTAGAGTTGGGGGTTGAGGAATCATTGCAGCTGCTGTTGCTGTTGCTGCTGCTGCAGTTGCTGCTGCGATGTTATTCCCCTGATCCTGTTGCATCTTAGCCATCTGCTCCAGAATAGCTCGGATCCCATCACTATCGATCCGTCTACCCGCCATTCTGTTAAGTCATGCACAAGGCCGACAATTAATGCTTAATAGCACAATTAATAGTATAAACATCCTATCAATAAACTCTAGACTCTAAACTATAATTATCGATTACTCGCTCGATGAGTAATCACTGGAGTAGCTCATAACTCCAAAGGCCGAGGGAAACTACTCTGATACCACAAATGTAACACCTAAGTTTATTTACCCTTTTTATACCCTTAAACAAAAATAGCAACTTGAAAATTTTATTTTTAACTTATAAATTGATTAGGAAAAACATTTAGTTACTTCTGATTCATATGAAAATCTCCCGTCAAACGGATGGAGTTTCGTTTGTTTTTAGGACTTTCCCAAAATTTCTGTTTTCCTGCAACCTGATAAATAACATATTTTCAAATTTTCAAAGCCAGCAGGGCTATTCACATATATATAAATCAGCTAGTGCATCTTCGTGCACGCATCAGAAACAAGTTTAAAACATCAGAATCTAGACATCAGAGTTAGCGGAATATAAACAAGTTAGGAAAATAGTTTTTCCCCAAAATAGACCCCTTTCCCAAAAGGAGTCGTCCTGGGCCCCCAAAAGCTATTTACATTTATACACAACAAAAAGGATTCACATCATCGGGCCCAGGACATTCCCATGTCCTACATAATAATAAGTGACCTACTCTCCCTGTGAGGGAGAGTACTCCTGCTCGGTCTGATCTTGTGCAAACTCTTCCTCAATACCTGTGGAGATAGTAAGGAGTGAGTATTACACATAAAATGGGGAGGCAGTTTCCAATTAAGACATAATGCAACACTAAGCCATACACAAATAACAATTCAATGACAACATAATAAGAGTCAATTCCCCCCAATTCAATTTCAAGTATTCATTAGTTTCTCAAATCGATTTTATTTAACATTTTCTTAAGTCTTTCGTTCCATGTATTTTAAACATATTCATATTCTTTTCAATCTGTCCCTGGTCACGACCTACTGTGTCTGCACTCCTGTGCACTCACGACTTACTGCGTCCGGGTGTGTTTCTCAATCCCCTGGTCATGACCTACTACGTTCGCACCACCGCGCGATAACGACTTACTGCGTCCGGGTATAATACAATCTCCCCTGGTCACGACCTACTGCGTTCGCACCCCCGTGCGATAACGACTTACAGCGTCCGGGTATAATACAATCTCCCCTGGTCACGACCTACTGCGTTCGCACCCCCGTGCGATAACGACTTACTGCGTCCGGGTATAATACAATCTCCCCTGGTCACGACCTACTGCGTTCGCACCCCCGTGCGATAATGACTTACAGCGTCCGGGTATAATACAATCTCCCCTGGCTGAGCCTGGGTGTAATTCATTCTGTTCTTTTATCATTATCAACTCTTTAGCACTTTCCATTACTCAAAATTAATCACCAGTTTACTCATTTCCACTATCCAATGATCACAATTTTATTTTATAACTTAATTAACCCAATTCAACATAATATCACATCTCAATTCATTTAACAACATAGGCATCTAAGTCATCAATCATCACCAAATAACAAATGAGACATATCATCATCAAAATAATTTCCATAAGTCATAGATTCTAGTTTAACAATTATTCCATATCATATCAATCCTAAACTACCACAAAAATCTTAGTACCCATTATATGCATATTGTAAACTAAACCCCAGAGTAAGGTAATACTCACTATAACCCACTCCTTACCTTAAATTAGCAAGAAGTAAATAGAACCTTAGTGAGCCCTAGCTCAAAATCTTGGAAACTTGAGCTTCCTAAGTCTAGCTTGCCACCTCAATATGGAAATGATGAAATGATCCTTGTCTTTGCCTTGGTTTGAGTTGGAAAAGCATGAAAAGAAAATCCCTATATAACAAAGAGTGCAAGAATCCTAGGGTTTTAAAGCTCAATTTCTATGAGTCAAAGAAAGTTGAAATGGAAAGGAAAATAACTCATGGCATGAAGCTACTTACCCAAATCAATGGTGGAAAAATGAAAAACCAAGGAGAATGAAGGTGGGAGTGATTCGTGTGGTCCTAGGGAGGAAGAGGATGAAGCTTTAACCCACTTCCATGGTGCAAGGATTGATGGAGCTTGGTGGTTTTGGGTTTGAGGTGCCCAAAACTATGTGTTTATGGTGGTTTGGTGGTGGAAGATGGCCTTGGAGTGGAGGGAACTTGATGAGGATGATGGGTTGAAATGGTGTTGGAGTATGAAGGTTTTATGTTTGTTTTGGGTTTTATTTTCTTGCCTTAAGACCAGCAAGATCGTGTGGCTGGGAACAAAACTTTGGCCCCAAGTTTAATTTTGGACGCACCAGATCTGATCTGGTGTGCGTCGCGCGCCTGAGCGCTAGATTTTTGCGCCTGAGCGCAGGATCAGCACCAGCACCAAGCTGGTGCATGGCTGATGGGCCAGCTGCTGGGTGTTGGGGGAGTTTGGCGCGCCAGAACGGAACGGTGCGTGGCATGGTGTGATTCCCGCGCGCCTGAGCGCACCATCCTGAGCGTTAGACTTCCTGTATCAGCACCAATGAATAGTGGTGCACGCTTGGGCGTGCACCGGTGCGCTTGGGCGTGCACCAGAATTTCCAATTTTCGATTCGCCGTAACTTTTTCGTCAACCGTCGGATCGGGTCCAAATTTTTATACAAGCTTCTTCACCCCATAAACTTCATATCCAACGTGGAATTTATTTTCTTAGCTTCCTATAATAAACTTCTAATTTTCTCTTTTCGGTCGATTTCTAACATCGAAAACGCCGATTTAACCCCCGATTTCGCTTATTTGAATTAGCCCAAAGCCACACTTGCCTTCTATACAACTCCTAGGACCTATAATCACCACTCACATATTTAGCAAAATTCATTAAGTCACTTTTCCCATTTTTCTAAGGTTTTTAATAATTATTTCATTTAAATAAAAGCTTAGGATGTTACAGCGAGGATGGACATCAACGACGCGGCTAAAGTCACAATTGGCAACGAGGACAAGGATGATGTGCTGATCAGCAATTGATTCAGGAAGTAATGATAATGTGGATGAGCT
Source organism: Crotalaria pallida (assembly GCA_037953625.1). Lineage (NCBI taxonomy): Eukaryota > Viridiplantae > Streptophyta > Magnoliopsida > Fabales > Fabaceae > Crotalaria > Crotalaria pallida. Next base: position 138,145,040 of record CM075650.1, on the reverse strand, counting down.
AATGGCTGATGAGAGCCATGCTGTTACGGATAAGTGAAAGAGGAAGATGATACAATGATACTATGATGATTTGAGTAATCGTATACGAGTTTTAGGGGGGATTAGATGCGAACGATTAGCGATCGGGTTTCATTGAAGGGATGTACCAAGGATGAACCGATCATTAGGAATAAGCCGTAATTAAAACTCCTTAAAAGATTCTAAAAGACATTGATAAACGCGGTGAGGTATGAGGGTCGTATCGAAGTAGTGGAGAGGAAGATACCCCGGAGTATCTGCGGATATTCGGGTTGTGATTGCAATAGGGGAAGGTAAGGACGGTGATACGTCAAGAAGCCTTGAGTGCTATTCTAGGCAGAACGAATTCCACATGTGGTACGGGCAGATCGGTCTTATGCCGTGGTGAGTTCTGCAGGCCAACTAGAATAGTACTGTCGCCCCCTATGGCAATTCGAGAACAGTGAGAGGGACTGGAGTGGGGCATTTTGTTTGCCACTGCGAGGCAGTGAGCCGTAATTATGATTATGTTATTGAGGCTGAGACCTCCTGGCTTGGAGCCATTTGTGTTGTGACAGCTGTCGTGCCCGCACGGTAAAGGTCCTGTACTCCTGTTTGCTTCCGACTAGGTTGGGTGGTGTACCGAGGAGATGTAGATGTGTGTGAGCACAATAATGTTTCCCCCTCATCATTGATGCTAATCGAATTGATAAGACTTAAATAACCTAGATATTTAAAGATATGTATATGATAATAAAGATGCTACTGATAATTATGTTAGCTTCGAGTGATGGATAAGTGTTGAGAGTAGGATGGAATATGAGTACTGGTGAAGTACTTGATGAATCTGAAAATGAGGAAAGGAAAGGAAGTCTCATGGTGAAGAATGTGATATCCACGAATGTGGAAATATTAATATGAATAATTTAACGTGGTTTACGTTTATATTGATTTGATAAGTCTGTATGGTTTTGATTATATTTGACTTCTTGTTTGATTTTAAGCTGTTACTTTGTCTTAATATTTATCTGATGTAATCCCACATAGTCGACATTGCCGTTTTGGGTAGCTCACTCTCTCTCTCCTACATTTCTGCTATGTAAAATGGTGCGAATACCAGATGGACAACATCGCAAGACTCCGGCTGACTAGAGGAATAGGAGCACCACCAATGAGAAGGGATAACAACACCATGCCGGCCTACGTGGCATTCTTCCTAAGGATCCAGCACAGAAGGACAGAGTTAACCGGAAGGGCCTCGCCATGGGAAAAGAAGACTGATATTGCACCAGACGATTCTGCGATAGAAGGCCAGAAGAGATAGAGAAGGAGGACGAGTACTTAGATAGTCCGATGACTAGAGATTAGGTAATTCCCTCCTGAGTATTGTACTTCACTACAAGTTATTAGATACACATCTCTACTACGCTGTAACCCCAAACAAGTTTGTAATACTGATGTTTTGAGACTAACTCAAATGGGCCGTCTTGTTTAAATAACGTTTTGAAAACGAGTTTCAAAGTGCGATGTCCCGTGACATCTCGGTTTGGAACTTGAAGGGTAACGTGCCTCTGAGAACGCAATGCTTCATAACTCGGTATCAAATTGAAAATGTTCTCACGGACATGTAACCCCTGTTTTGTTTTAAAAAAAAAATGGCCCCTAATTTTCACTTAAATGGTTGTGGTTTTCAAGTTGCCAAATCGGGGTGTTACACATCGCATGAGTAATTGTAGTGCATGAGAATTAGTAGATTATATGTCTTTATTGTATGCCTCTAGTTATTATTTTACTGTCCTGTCATGGATGTGCTTTTGGGAATGCTGACCATCTCTCCTATCATGTTGTCGTATCGGGTTACTCCGATATTGCAACGGATAGATGGGTGACTCTGCAATAAATCTGTACGAAGCTCTGCGGTGGACTTCAGCGAGAAAGATTAGAGATCAAGAGTAGTAGTAGGTAACCCCTTTGAACACTGTATCCCTTGCAACTACTCGGTTTACATTGTCATATCATTCTGTACCCCACTTGGTATTTTATTGAGTATGGCTTCGGAAAGAATAAAGTTTTATAAAATGAAAATGTTTTCCCAAAATGGATTTAAGAAGCCAAGTTACAAAGTGCGATGTTAAGTAACATCTCGGTTTGGAACTTGACTTGTGATATGTGACATGAGAACAAAATTTTATTTCAATTAAGTTATTGGAATGTTTTTGGAACATAAAGGTTCTCATGCCCATGTCACCATTGTAAAAAAAAAAATATTTCCCAAATTTTTACTATATTTTGTTAAAGAGATGATGTTTTTCAAGTTGCCGAAATCGGGGTGTTACATCTAACACTAACATACAGACAGACACACACATGCAAGCATGTAAGCCCATGCATCAATCTACTTTGGATAACCATTGCTCTGATACCACTCTGTAACACCCCGATTTCGGCAACTTGAAAACACTTATCTCTTTAACAAAATGTAGTAAAAATTTGGGAATTTTTTTTAATGGTGACATGGACATGAGAACCTCTATGTTCAAAAACATTTCATTAACTTGATTGTAATAACATTCTCATGTCACACATCACAAGTCAAGTTCCAAACCGAGATGTTACTTAACATCGCACTTTGTAACTTGGCTTCATGAATCCGTTTTGAGAAAACATTTTCATTTCTTGTTTTATGAAACTTTATTCTTTCAAAAGTCATATTAAATAAAATATCCAGTGGGGTACAGAATGATATGACAACTTTAACCAATTAGTTGCAAGGAATACAGTGCTCAGGGAAATTACCTACTACTAGTCTTGACCTCTAATCTGAAGTCCACTGCAATAGCCTCATCAAGATAACGTACCGATTTGTTGCAGGGTCGACCATCTATCCGTTGCGATACCGGAATAACCCGATACGACAACATGATAGGAGAGATGGTCAGTATTCCAGAAGTACAAACATGACAAGACAGAATACTAACGACTTCGTATAAAAAGAATACTCAGAATAAAAATATAAGAATCATGCATTGACAACTACTCATGCTATGCATATGGCAAATATATTCATATAAGCACATAGGAAACATTTATAATAAAACATATCAAATATAACAAAATCATAAATCATCATAACCCACATCACTTCACTTGGCATCACAAGCCTTCGAGTAATCAAGTCTTCATCACCATCTTTCTCACTCTTTCCAACAATTACTTTTACTTTCTTTCTTCTTTGAATCTTTCTTAATAAATTCTTCATAAATTCTTTATGCTTTCATTCTTGTAATCTTCATTTATCATTAAGTCTTATCAAACGGTTCGTTCAATGATGAGGGGGAAACATCATTGAACTCGCACACACGTCTACATCTCCTCGGTCATCCACCCAACCTAGTCGGAAGCAAACAGGAGTACAGGACCTTTACCACGCGGGCACGACAGCTGTCACACAAACAAATGGTCCCAGACCAGGAGGACTCAGCCTCAAATCATATCATATCAATTCACATATATATCAAGGCACGCTCTCAGCGGCAATCACAAATGCCCCGTTCTAGTCCCTCTCATTGTTCTCGATTTGCAATCAAGGGGGCGATAGTATAATTTCTAGTTCGCGATGCGGAACTTACCACGGTATTAGACCCAGTCCCCACCACGTTAGTGCACCACATGTGGGATTCGTTCCGCCTAGAAATATGCTCTAGACTTCTTGACGTTTCACCGTCATCGTCCTCCCCTCATGCAATCTCCTCCTAAGTATCCGCAGATACCTATGGTTCCTTCCTCTCCACTACTTCGATACGACACTCATGCCTCACCGCTTATATAAATGTCGTTTTAAGTCTTTTAAAGTTTTATAGTTTTAATTAGCGGCTTAATCCTAACAGTCGCCTCGTCCTTGGTGCATCCCTTCAACGAAGCCCGACCACTAGTCGCAATACGTTCCCCCTAAATCTCAATGGCCTCATGCCTCATATCACTTTCATCTCATCATCACAATTCACATAACTCATGCTCAACATAGTCTCATCAACATCATCAACATCTTTCCTCATCTTTCTCAAAATCTCTTTTCGCAAAACTTTTCGAAAGCTTGAGTTCACAAAACTTTTGCTTCACAAAACATTTTCAGTAACCTCATTTCAAAAATCCTTTCACAAAACTTTTCAAAAATACTGTTTCCAAAAACTTTCACAAAAATATTGTTTTCACAAAAGTTTTTCAAAAATCTCTTTTCAAAACCTTTTTTTCAAAAATCACATTTTTGGGTGAGTGTTAATGGAGGAGCAAGCTCAATTCAACACTAAGCTTCTTCCCAAAAACATGTACGAGGAATCACATCTCCACTCAACCACACCTCGCTTTCACAACAACATTACTCTTCTCCAATCACAACTCTTTGTGTTCCATTACTTATACAACCTTTGTTATCATTCTTCTTTCTTTCAATCACGTTTTCTTTCAAATTTCAACTTATTTCTTTCTCATAGTTCTCAAATCTTACTCTTTTCTCATTACCACCTTCAACTTTTCCATTTAGCCTTAAGTCTTACTCTTTCTCATGATTCTTATTATCATTAATCACACTTCCAGATTTTCCAAACAGAATATAATAATCACAAAGATATCCAGTCCATAATAAATTCAATCATGCAACATATTTAACAAAACAGGAAAGCATCTAACACATATATGCATCACGTATGATAATGCAACATGTAACATATTAGACTCGATGTACTCAGTTTAGAACTGAGTCTACGCGTCACGATGACCTAGGCCTATTGCATCTCTCACCTCACATTCCAGCATCTGAAATCGTCGCGGGTCCTTCCCAACAAGTCGGCCGTTCCGCTTCTCGACTTATACGCACCTTTTACTAAGGGAGATGACACTAACGTTATAATTCTATCTTAAACAGTCGTCCTACTTAATATCAAACGCGTTTTCGAAAACTCTTTTTACTTCTCGTCGGAAAATCGCAAAACGTTAAAACTTTTTCAAATCAAATTCAACTTTTGAAAATACTTTAAATATCTCAAAATCTTTTTAACACAATTGACAAAAAAATTTTAAAACCATTTGTTTTGGTTGCTGGTCCGTTCCGGACAGCCCTCAACCAAAACTCAAAACACCGAAAAACTTAACTTAGTTCATATAATACTTTGTTATAAAATAAATACTTAAATGATTTATTTTTTAAACTTAACATTGTGAAATGAATTAAGGGCAGCAACCATTAAGTCCAAGGTTTTTCATTTAATTAAATCAAGACTAAACCATTTCAAAGCCAATTACAAAATCAAACAGAACACTTTGATTAATTTGATAGTTCATTCATACATAACTTAAACACATCATCAGACAATCACTCGTCCAATTATTTCAAAGAATCATAATTATCAAACAAGTCAACCAAGCCATAATATCAAGCACACAAATTTACATTCATCAAAAACATTCAAATAGAAACTTAGTGTGCTTAAAGGTGAAACACAAAAGATAAAATCCAAAACTAAATCAAATAAATTTATTTAATTCTCAAAATTTTCAGAACATACACATACATGCCAAAGTTCATCATTTAAAAATTTCAAGTCATTTAAATAATCCTAAGTTAGGTTTCAAATCAAATTTTGCATAAAAACAAAACTGTACTGTTGCTGGTCAGAGGCAAAAACGTCATTATTAAAAATAGTTGTTCAATTCTAAATTGCACAAAAATTGGTATAAGTCTTCCTTATACAGTCAAGACTATCTCATAAAATTTTCAGAATATTTGGAGTTGTACAAGTCATATTTTTCTAATTAAAATTGTCACTAAGTCCAGAAAATCTGAACCAAGTGATTCACCGTTTTGCCTTTATTAAAAATATAAAATCAACTCCAAATCTCTTCAAATTTTACAGAGAACATCTAGAGATGTCCAGGAAGCTACCATAAAAATTTCAATCAATTTCAAGAAGCACAAGTTCTAAAATTATATTTCTCTTTAAACTGAAAAACTGATTTTCTTAAAATCATTTTCACAAGGTTGGTTCTCATAAAAATAGGAAATCACTCCCAAAAATCATTTAAAAATTCAGGGAAGCCTATTTTAATATACTTAGGTCAGTGACAAAATTCCAGAATTATTGAACATATAAAAACATCATTTTTCAAAGTTAAATACACACATATCACAAATTCAGCACAACATATTGTTCAACCAATTTATTCAACCATTTCTTTTCATGAAAATCAAAATGCACACATACATACAAATCAACACAAGAATCTATTTATCAATTATTTTCCTTTGAGAGCCGAATTAATTTTTCATGAAAACAATTTATTTTAATTCAAATAAACATGCATCAACTTCTTAGAGATAGAAATCAAGTCTTTTAAACTAAAAATCAAGAATCAACTAAACTATCCTTGATCGTAACATGCACATAACACAATTTCAACATCAAAACTTCTAACCTAAAAATCAATCAAAACCGTGGCCAATCATAAGAAAAATCACCAAGAAAAATTTAATCATTTCAAAGGTCTTTTACATTAAGACTCAAGTATCAAACATATCATAGTTCAAGCATGGATCTTGACATGCATGCAATCAAAATTACTAGATCTAACTTAAAAACAAACATGCATCAAAGATTCACTTTAAAAATCAATTTCATTTTCCAAGTACAAGCATAAAATCAAAGTTCATCAAAGAAGACAAAAAAAATCATTTACACAAAATAGTTATGAAAACCGAATCACCTTCAATTCTTTTTGCATGTCCAATTTGTTGTTTTAAAACTTTAATCTTCATTCATTAGTCTTTGCAAAAAATAGATCAACAATGAAAATTAACATGCAAGAACAAATCCACACATAGAACCGAAAATAAAATGATGAAGAAGAAAGAACATCAAACATAAAGCTTTAACATATTACAAATTAAGTGAGTCCTTAAAGTCCAAGATTAAAGAAGATCAACACATAAGTTCATCATAAAAGTGAACATGCAAGAAAGAAAATAAAGAGAAACTAAACTATTACAAATCTTCATCTTAATCTTCAAGTCCTACCATGAAAGGGGTTGGTCTTCTAGTCTCCTAACACTTAGATCTCCAAAGAATTCTCCTTGGTTTGGCTTAGAATCTCCTTCCTTCTTCCTCTCTAATTGATTCGGTCCCTCTCTCTATCTCTTTGTTTCTCTCTTTTTTTTTTCCATGTCTCAAGAGCTAATGTTGCTCTTGGGACTAAGTGTTTGTGTTTGTGTTGGTGTGAAATGAAGGAAGTGGAAGAATGAAAGAAAGGAACGTAGGAAAGGGTGAGAAGAATGAGGGAAATAACTAAGGTTGAAACACACTTTCCTTCTTTGGTCTTAACTAGTTCGACCATGATGTACCTAGGAGGGGTAGTCTTGGCTTTCTAAGACTTCTACTTGGTCCCCAAGTTTTCCCATTTTCTTTTCTTTTTATTTTTATTTTCCCTTCCTAGCTTAGTCACTAAGCCAATGCTTCATGAACTTACACATAAACACACCCCTACACTTGTCACTCATACACACATTACACACATGTATCATGCATGCAAGCACTCACCAAACCGTGCCACCTATATGCACACACATGCCTACAACTTTCATTTCTTAATTAAATTCATTTATAATTATTACTTTGCATAATCAAGCACTTAACACAATCATACACACATATATAAGCACACATTCATAAATCAAGCACACACTTAATCACAAAATAATTAATCAAACATACATATATAAGCACACATAAATCTTAACACAAAATAATTAACTTAACCAAACATACATATTAACAATTAAACACATTTTCCTTTAAATAATAAACTGCACTTATTGGTTGCAATTATAGCCCTTATTTCATTTTCTAAAATCATAATTTAATATATTAAAGATAATCCCAAAAGGAAAATTTATTAAAAATCAAAAACTATTTTTCATGATTTATTCTTTGGAAATTCGTCCTTTGTCACACTGAAAAACAATTTTCGCAAACCAACCCAGAAAATTATGAAAGATACATTTTTGAAATCTACGTTTCGATACGATCGTTTTGATATAAAGATCATAAAAATCGGAGTTACGGTTAAAAAGTTATGGATTTCTGAAGTTAATTTTATCAAAATCCATAAAGAAATTCATCTTTTACAATAAATCACCAATCAATAAAATCATTTCTCATAAAAATCATTTTTATTAACTTCATAAAAATATTTGTTTATCAAAACTCCGTAAAATCAACACTTTACTTCGTAATCGAATAAAATGTTCATTGAAAACCTTTTGTAAAACGATTTCTCAAAACTTTTTCTTTAATAAATTTTATTCGTCCTAGTCGGAAAAACGCGGGATGTTACATTCTCCCCAACTTGCAGATTTCTCGTCCTCGAGAAATGCTACGCAAAATTCCATAATCAATGGATGTCGGATTCTCTGGAGTGATTCTCTAGGCCTATAACGGTAGTCGTCGTCCTTGAGTCGTCGCATATGCATCGTTCTTTCAAAGGTAATCTTCGTAGGCCGTTTCATCATCGGACACAATGGAATACTAATGGTATAGATTTGTCAACAAGAGTTCAAAGGGTTCAAATGGTTTCGAAACAAAATTCAAAAAGAATAGCACGCTTATGCCAATCCTGACAAGGATGCTACTTTCCTCATGGTCTTTCTTCCTTAATTTGACTCTTCTCATCCTTTTAAGCCTAGGTGGTTTATTACAAACCTCAAAATCTCCGTTTACTCCCCAACTTTGACAGATCATATTCCTATACATCACATCTATCCCATAACATTTGACAGAGACTAAGGTCATAAAATTTCCCAACATCTACTAATTCTAGGATATCTTACAAAACTTCCCATCACTTTGTTCAAGCCTATATGAGTTTCATCCAAATTTCTGCTAACTAAACCAAATTTTTGTGTTCTAAACCATTAAAAACTCTCCAACTCAGGGATTCATGACACTCTGAAATCCACAGCTTATAATCACCTATGTCCATTAAAATGTCAAATCTTGGTCATTTAACCTAATTTTGGTCGTCACTTAAAGGTTCTATCCGTTAATTTCACCACTTCATCTAGTTGATCTTATGGTCCTATTATAAGTTCACACTTATCCCAATCATTCACCTACTCCAACTAGAGCTTTCCTAACTCCAACTCTCTCAGATCATCCCAAATATCCACAATCTTAACACCATCTATGTCATTGCTTGGGTTAGACTACTATCAAACTTTTTCAGTTTTAATCCTTTTGGTACATCCCACTATCTTACTCAAGGTTCTAAGGGTACATCCGTTCACACTTATTCTTTCCTCAACCATTATAACAACATCTCACCATCCACCTTATAACTTAGGCATATATAGTCGATTGGCATAAGGTGTCAGGGTCTAAAGTTTTCATGAAAGGCTTTTAGAGAAAACAAACGTATTGTCAAGACAACTCAACAACACATAGGGTTTACATAAGAAGAAGTTTTAGCAAGGAAAAGAGGGTTATAAGCAGAAAAACAATAAATTAGTAACCCTAATCCTAGTTTTCTCTCTTCTCTCTCCTCCTTCACGGTTTTCGCCGTGAGCCTCCATGGGTAGGAAGAGGGGAAGACCCCCGAAAACTCCATCATCCTCTAACAAGAAATCTCCAAGTGCAGAGAAGGAGGCTGTGGCTTCTACTTCGGTGGAGTTCAGCCTTTCTGATGAGGAGGCACTTGAAGATATCGATAGCTTGACCCCCAAGAAAGCGGCTGAGTTGTTGCAAAGTATTGACCTTCTGCGGCAAAAAGTACAAAGCAAGATTCCTGCAGTTCATAAAAGCAGTGATATCAATAATGAAGGACAGAATAATAGTCATCAAGACATCAACAAGGGTGTAAGGTCAAATAAACAGCAAGATGATCAGACGAAAGCAATGGAAAAAACAACAGGAAAGGTAGAGCATGCTATTCACTCTGTTTGGGCGAATTTCGATATTTCGAAATTGAGGAATGCAGGGGAAAAACTCAATTTTTTAGAACCAGTCCTTAAGGAAGGAATGGCTATTACTAAAATTGTGCTAGAAGATGTGGAGGCAGAAGTATCCTATTGGCAAAATGCAATTGTGTGCTATGTATTAGGGGCTAGGCCACCCTATTCTGTGTTTAGTGGATTTATAAAGAAGGTTTGGGGTCATTTAGGGATTGACAAAATCCTAATGACTAATGAAGGATCTATGGTGGTTAGGTTTAATACGATTGAGGCAAGGAATGAAGTTCTAGAAATTGGAATTTATCATTTTGATAAAAAGCCAATTATTTTGGGACCTTGGACTGGAAGAACAGGAATGAAGGATCATCTAGACAAATTTCCTGTCTGGATTCAGTTACCTAATCTTAGCCCAAAATTTTGGAGTCAATCTGCTTTAAGCAAGATTGCTAGTTTGGTTGGTACTCCAATTATGGTTGATAAGGTAACAAAAGAGAGGAATAGGCTAAGCTATGCAAGAATCCTGATTGAGGTTAATCCTAATACTCTGCCTGAGGAGATTTTTTTTGAAGATGAGAAGGGGAATGTGGTGAATCAGAAGGTGACTTATGAGTGGAAGCCTGTGCTTTATGGTCAATGCTCAAAATATGGGCATGATGCCAAGATGTGCAGGACCAATGTTACTCAAAAATGGGTAGAAAAAAAGAAACCTTCAAGAGAGGAGATTGAAAAAATTGATGATTGTTTAAAAGCAAATGATGAAAAGGCTTTAGAAACTGTCATTCAGCAAGCAAATGAGGTTGGTCAAGCTTCTTCTTTTGTTGCTGAAACTGATCAGGTAAGGACAGACTCTGCTTCAAAGGGGTGTGATATCACCAGGAAGGAGGATAAAGGAAAAGGCAAACTAGTTGAGGTAGTGCAAGATGATTCGGAGTCTGAAAGTGCAGAACCATGGATCCCTGTGGTAACAAGGAGTAAATCTCAGAAGAGGCAAGAGGGTAACAAGGGGATTGTGTTAAGAGATTTGGCCTCTAAGGCCAATGGATAATATCTTAACATGGAATGTTAGAGGGTTTAACAACCCTCAAAAGCAAAGAGAATTAAAATCTCTTTGTGGTTTGAATAATGTAGGTTTGTTAGCTATATTAGAGAATAAATTAAGAGCTATTTCTATTGAAGCTACTCTAGAGAAGTTTGCTCCTGGCTGGCATCATGTTTCTAACATTGAGCATCATCCAGTAGGGAGGATTTGTGTGTTATGGAAGCCTGACATGTTTAAGGTCAATGTTTTGGAAAAGTCTAGCCAGATGATTCACTGCTTAATCTCTATGCCTATTGGTTCAATTCAATGGTATGCTACTTTTGTTTATGGTGCTAATGATCAAGGTTTGAGGAAGGAGCTATGGGAAGATATAAGGAGACTTCATGCTACTGTAAGCATTCCTTGGTTAATTTCAGGGGATTTCAATTGCTGCTTGGATCCATCAGAGAAGCTAAGAGGGAATAAGGTGGATTGGGATGCCATGGAAGATTTTAGATCTTGTGTTCAGGATTGTAGATTACAAGACATGAGATATTGTGGGAACCTGTTTACTTGGTGTAACAGGCAGACTGATGGTCAAAGAATTTACAGTAAGCTGGATAGGAATCTTGTGAATGAAGATTGGCTGACAGTGTGGCCTCATCTATACACTCAGTTTCTTAATAATGGTATCTCAGACCACTCTCCAGCTTTGATTAAGAACTCTAAGGTTCTGCTTAGATTTGGTGGGGATTTCAAATTTTTTAATGTGTGTGCTCAGAATCAGGATTTCTTGAGCATAGTGAAGGAGAATTGGGGGTGTGATGTTCAGGGGTATGCTCAATATAGGGTTATGGAGAAGTTAAAGGTATTGAAACAACCTTTAAAAAATCTTAACTCTAGGGAGTATTTGCATTCAGTGAAGCAGGAGCAGTTACTAAGGCAGGAGTTAGATGCAATTCAATCAGAATTGAGAATGAAGCCTCAAGATTCAGATTTACATAAGAAGGAGAAGTTATTATATGGCACTTATATGAAAGCTTTAAATGAGTCGATTTCTATTCTGAAGCAGAAGGCAAAGGAGAAGTGGATTCAAGAGGGGGATCAAAACACAGCTTATTTTCACAATGCAATTAAGTCAAGGCAATATAGGAACCGTATTCTGAGTATTGTTAAGGAAGATGGTCAGTGTGTGCAGGAGCAGCAGGGTATTATGGATGAGTTTGTGAATCAGTACACTAGTTTGTTTGGAAGGAAGAATGTAAGGTGGTGTATAGAGGAAGCAGTTAGCCAGAATGGTCCTGTGCTTAATGTAGAGGAGCAGATTGCTTTGATTAAACCTTTCTCTAGGGAGGAAATTAAAGAGTGTATGTGGTCTATTAATAAGGAAAGTTCTCTTGGTCCTGATGGCTATGGCTCAGGTTTTTTTCAAGCAGCTTGGGATGTGGTTGGAGATGATTGTTGTGTGGCAATTGAAGAGTTTTTCTCTTCAGGTAAGCTTTTAAAAGCTTGGAATTGCACTAATTTAGTAATGATTCCTAAATGTGAGAATGCTACAGCAGTTAAAGACTATAGGCCAATAGCATGTTGTAATACATTGTATAAGTGTATTTCTAAACTGTTGTGTTTGAGACTAAGAGAGGTTCTGCCTAAGGTGATTAATTGTAATCAAGCAGCTTTTGTGAAGGGGAGGAGTATTGTCCACAATGTGCTTATTGTGCAGGATCTTATGAGGCTTTATAGGAGGAAGAATGTGTCTGCCAGATGCTTACTTAAGATAGATTTGAGGAAGGCTTATGACTCCCTTAATTGGAATTTTATAAGAGACATGCTGGAGGCTTTAAAATTTCCTAGTAAGTTTGTGAGTTGGATTATGGAATGCATATCAACAGTGACATTTAGTATTGTGGTGAATGGGCAGAATTCTCAGTATTTCAGAAGCTATAGTGGCATAAGGCAAGGAGATCCTATTTCTCCTATGCTCTTTGTTATAGCTATGGAAGGGCTGTCAAGAAGGCTATTGGCTGCAACTAAGGAGAATGGGTTCAGATTTCACCCTTTGTGCAAAGAGTTGAATCTTGTGAATCTCATTTTTGCAGATGATCTAATGACCTTTTGTAAGGGTCATCCTAAAAGTGTCAGAATCATTATGCAGGCTCTACAGGAGTTTTCTCATAACTCAGGAATGTATGCTAATCAGGACAAGTCTCAAGTTTATCTTGCAGGGGTGAAAGATGTGATTAGAAGTGAGATTGTGGGTAGTACTGGGTTCAAAGAGGGCTCATTTCCTTTCAGGTACTTGGGGTTTCCAATATCAGCAAAGAAATGGTCCATAGCTACTTGCAAAGTTCTTATTGATAAGGTTGCTGCTAGGTTGAATTGCTGGAAGTCTAGGAATTTATCCTATCAGGCAAGGTGTGTCCTTATCAATGCTGTGTTGCTTACATTACATGTTTACTGGGCTACTACTTTTATAATTCCTAAAGCAGTTTTGAAGGGTGTTGAGAAGCTGTGTAGGAAGTTTTTATGGGGGGATAAAACTACTGGAAATGTTGCTTGGTCAAATGTGTGCAAGGAGAAGAGGTTTGGTGGGCTTGGCTTTAAGAATTCTATCTTATGGAATCAAGCAGCTATTGGAAAACAAGTATGGCAATTATCTAAGAAGGAAGATATTCTGTGGGTTAAATGGATCAATCAGATTTATTTAAAGGATGAGATTATTTGGGAAGCTCAGCCAAGACAGGACCAGGGTTGGCACTTTAAAAAGATCCTTAAAGTCAGAGATAGGTTGGCTCCTGGTGTTTCTAATGGGGTGTGGCTTAATCAAGACTATTTGATTGCTTCAGGGTACAGATTTCTATGTGGGCATCATGAAAAATTCAAGTATCACAAAATAGTTTGGAACTCTGTTTCAGTTCCTAAACATTCTTTTATTATGTGGTTGATGGTATTGGGGAGACTTAACACTCGGGACAGATTGGGGAAGTTTCTAAACCTAACTTCAATAATCTGTCCTTTGTGTGGGAATCAACCAGAATCACATGAACATTTGTTCTTCAAGTGTGATTGGAGCAAGGAGCTGCTCACTCTACTTGCTAATTGGATGTGCATGCAGATTGGAAGCTATGACATTAATGCATGGATGAAATGGCTTCAATATGGTACGAAGGAGAGAACTTACCAGAGGATAATGAGTGCTTTCTTGGCAGCGGTTGTATACGAGATTTGGACTGAGCGGTGTCGCCGGATTTTCCAGGATCAGAGACAATCCCCAGTAGCTCGATGGAGGGTGCTTGGTCATGAGTTGGCTTCTAGAGTTTTCAGTAGAATTAGAGACTTTACAGGTTGTAGACATGTTTTGGTGGTTCATAGATTGGCCAGCCTTGGTTAGTTGGTTTGGTTTTTTTCTTGGTTTAGTTTTTGGTTCGGTTTAGTTTTTTTTTACCAATGAACCCTTCCTAGAAGGTGGCATTGGTTTTTTTTGTTAGTTCAGTGTAAAAGGTGCAAGTTGGTATTAATAATATTTTTATTTACCAAAAAAAAAGGAAAAGAGGGTTCAAATCGCAAAACAAAGTCGCATGTCAATAGCTCAGAGGTAGTTACAAACAAAAAGAGAATCCTCAACAAAAGGGGTTTCAACAATCAAGAGAGGTTCAGGTCACAAAGAATAAAGTCTCCATATGATTCTGATCACTGTTCCTCGTACCATCGTAGACAAATCCGTAACACGTTCCGAAGATAGAGATATAGAATGATAGAGATAGAACGAACGGTAGAGGTGGTATGATAGAGATGCTCACGTAACTTCGCACTCCTCTTCTCACTCATCGCAACTCTAATGTAACATCCCCCGTTTTTCCGATTAGGACGAATAAAAATTCATTAAAGAAGAGTTTTGAGAAATCGTTTTTCAAAGAGTTTTCAATGAGTATTTTATCCAATTACAAAGTAAAGTGTTGATTTTATGGAGTTTTGATAAATAAATATTTTTATGGAATTAGTGAAAATGGTTTTTATGAAAGATGATTTTTATTGTTGGTGATTTATTGTAAAAAAATGAATTTTCTGTGGACTTTGAAAGATTTACCAACTTTAGAAAATCCATAACTTTTTAACCGTAACTCCGATTTTTATGATCTTTATATCAAAACGATCGTATCGAAATGTAGTTTTCAAAAATGTATTTTTCATAACTTTCTGGGTTGGTTTGCGAAAATTGTTTTTCAGTGTGATAAAGGACGAATTTCCAAGGAATAAATCATGAAAAATGGTTTTTGATTTTTAATAAATTTTTCCTTTTGGGATTATCTTTTATATATTAAAGTATGATTTTAGAAAATGAAATAAGGGCTATAAGTGCAACCAATAAGTGCAGTTTATTATTTAAAGGAAAGATGTGTTTAATTGTTAATATGTATGTTTGATTAAGTTAATTAATTTGGTGATTGAGTGTATGAGCTTGTATGATCAAATGTGTGATTGAATATGAGTGTGTATATGATATATGAAAGTGTGCTTATATGTGTATGTATAGTTTTAATTTTAGAGTTAATTGCTTGATTATATAAATTAATAATTATGAATGAATTTAAGTAAGAAATAAAAAGTAGGACATGTGTGTGCAAATGGGTGTGCCACGGTTTTGGTAAGTGCATGCATGATATATGTGTTATATGTGTGTGGGTGACATGTGTGTGAAGAGTGTGTATGTGTAGGCTTGTGAAGCCTTGACTTGATGACCAAGCTAGAAAGTAAATAAAATAAAAGAAAAGAAAATGGAAAACTTGGGGACCAAGTAGCTAGAAACTAAGTGAACCAAACCAAAAACCAAACTAAGTTAGAGAAGTAACCAAATTAAGTTGGAACTAAGTAGCACCCCCTAACCAAAAGCCAACTAATATTTAGCCCTAAAAATGACCCCTAAAACCTAGACTAACCTACCTTGTCCTCTTAGTTTTGCTAAACTCCACCCATGCAAGTTTTTGAAGTTCCAAAATTACCCCTCCTAGTGATGTGTATGACCGAATTACTTGAAGGCTAAAAGAGGGAAATTGTGCATCACCCTAGCCTATTTCTATTCACTCTTCCATTTTCTTCTTTCCTTCGTAGCATTCACCCTTCATTCCATTCATTCTTTCATTTTCTTCATTTCACATTTCCACCAACACAAACACTCAAGTCTCAATAGCAACATTAGCTCTTGAGACATATACAAAAAAAAGAGGAGAGAACCATGGAGAGGAAGAGAGAACCGTGGGGAGGAAGAAGATCCAAGCTAAACTAAGGAGAGTCTTTTGTTGATCAAGAGTGTTAGAGCTAGAACCAACCCCTTTCATGGTAGGAACCGAAGATCTAGAAGAAGAATTGTAATAGTATAGATTTCCTCCTCTAGTTTGTAGATTTTTGTTCTTTCTTCTTGCATGTTTTATTTTATGGTTTGTAAGATGATTTCATGTGTTGATCTTGCTTGATCTTGGACTTTACGGACTTCAATTTAATTTGTAATATGTTAGACTTGTGCTTTGAGTTTCGGTTGAGTTTTCTTAAAGGATCTAATGTTTTTCTAACTAAAACTTTAAAGATCTAAAGTATGGTTTAAGATTTTCGAAGCTCAACATAAATCCTTCTTGCATGTTGATTTTTAAGTTAGATCTAATAATTTTGATTGCATGCATGTGATTTTCTCAAGTTGATCTTAATTTTTCTCACTTGCATGTAAAGATCTTGATTTTCTAATATGTTTAAGAACTTGATGTTTGAATCGGTTTTTAAAGAATTTTTGTGTTAATAATTTTCTTTCTTGCTTGATTCGGTTTTGTGAGTATGTAGAAAAAAATTATTTTAAATAAAAGAGTTAACTTAAAGCATGGAAATTTTTGATAAAATGAACTCATTTTTCTTGTGCATGTTTCGGTTTTGCTTAGATCTTTAGAAGTGTAGTTTTATTTGAAGTATTTGATGCATGCATGTATGATTTTTCTTAAGATCTATAAATTCTAAATATGTGCATGTTAAGATCTAGGATAGTTTAATTTGATTCTTGATTTTAGTAAGATGATGCATGTTGTATTGAATTAAAATAAATTGTTTTCATAATATATTCGGTTTTCAAAGGAGAAATAATTGGTAGATGGATTCTTGTGTTGATTTGTGTGTATGTGTGCATTTTTGATTTTCATGAAAAGAAATGGTTGAATAAATTGGTTGAACAAATTGTTGAATAAAAAGTGTGTGCTGAAATTGTGATTTGTATGTCTTTTGATCTTGATAAATGATATGTATGCATGCTCAATAATTCTGGGATTTTGTGACTGACCTAAGTATGTTGAAATGAACTTCTCTGAATTTTTAAATGATTTTTGGAATTTATTTTCTATTTCTATGAGAGCCAACTTTGTGAAAACGATTTTAAGAAAATAAGTTTTTCAGTTTAAAATTTACAGAATTTTCGAACTTGTGCTACTTCAAATTTTTATGGTAGATTCCTGTACATCTCTAGATGTTCTCTGTAAAATTTGAAGAGGTTTGGAGTTGATTTGGTAATTTTTCAAAAGGTAAAACAGTGAACCAGTTGGTTCAGATTTTCTGGACTTAGTGACAAATTTAATTAGAAAAATATGACTTTCACAACTCAAAATAATCTGAAGATTTTATGAGATAGTCTTGACTGTATAAGGAAGACTTACACCAATTTTTATGCAATTCGGAGTTGAAAAACTATTTTTAATCATGATGTTTTTGCCTCTGACCAGCAACAGTTCTGTTTTGTTCTTCATGTGAAATTTAATTTGAAACCTAGCTTAGGATTGTTTAAATGACTTGAAAATTTTATATGATGAACTTTATCATATATGTGTATGTTCTGGAAATTTTGAAGATTAAATGAATTTATTTGATTTAGTTTTGAATTTTATCTTTTGTGTTTCACCTTTAATCACACTAGGATTCTATTTAAATGTTTTTGATAAATATAAATTTTATACTTGATGTTATGACTTGGCTGCCTTGTGTGATGATTAATATGTCTTAAAATGATTGAAGGAATGATTGTTTGATGACATGTTTAGGTTATGCATGAATAAATTATTTAATTAACCAAAGTGTTGTGTTTGATTTTGTAATTGGTTGTAAAAAACTAATTGGTTTTGAAATAATTTAGCTTTGATTTAATTAAAAACCTTGGACTTAATGGTTGCTGCCCTTAATTCATTTCATGGTATTAAGTTTGAAAAATAAATCGTTTAAGTGTTTATTTTATAACAAAGTCTTACATGAACAAAAGTTGAGTTTTTCGGATTTTCTGAAAAGTAATTTATGGACTCATTTAATTGCTGTCCATATTTTATTTAAATTATTTTTCAATCCTAAAAATTTATTTAGTTGGTTTAAATTTTAAGTGGTATTTAACTTGGGAAAAAGTTTGTTTTGAAAAAGTTTTAACGTTTTGCGATTTTCCGACGAGAAGTAAAAAGAGTTTTCGAAAACGCGTTTGATATTAAGTAGGACAATTGTTTAAGATAGAATTATAACGTTAGTGTCATCTCCCTTAGTACAAGGTGTGTATAAGTCGAGAAGCGGAACGACCGACTTGTTGGGAAGGACCCGCGACGATTTCAGATGCTGGAATGTGAGGTGAGAGATGCAGTAGGCCTAGGTCATCGTGACGCGTAGACTCAGTTCTAAAATGAGTACATCGAGTCTAATATGTTACATGCTGCATTATCATACGTGATGCATATATGTGTTAGATGCTTTCCTGTTTTGTTATATATGATGCATGGTTTATTTTGTTATGCATTGGATTTCTGTGTGAATTATCCTGTAGTGTGTATCTTGTTCTATTTGGAAAAAGGTTGTATGAGGAAATAAGAATCATGAGAAAGAGTAAGACTTAAGGTTAAATGGAAAAGTTGAATGTGGTAATGAGAAAAGAGTAAGATTTGAGAAGTATGAGAAAGAAAACGTGATTGAAAGAAAGAAGAATGATAACAAAGGAATATAAAGAGTTGTGATTGGAGAAGAGTAATGTTGTTGTGAAAGTGAGATGTGGTTTGAAGGGAGATGTGATTCCTCGTTCATGTTTTTGGGAAGAAGCTTAGTGTTGAGTTGAGCTTGCTCCTCCATTAACACTCACCCAAAAATGTGATTTTTGAAAAAGGTTTTGAAAAGATATTTTTGAAAAACTTTTGTGAAAACAATATTTTTGTGAAAGTTTTTGGAAACAGTATTTTTGAAAAAGTTTTGTGAAAGGATTTTTGAAATGAGGTTTCTGAAAATGTTTTGTGAAGCAAAAGTTTTGTGAACTCAAGCTTTCGAAAAAGTTTTGCGAAAAGAGATTTTGAGAAAGACTAGGAAAGATGTTGATGATGTTGATGAGACTATGTTGAGCATGAGTCATGTGAATTGTGATGATGAGATGAAAGTGATATGAGGCATGAGGCCATTGAGATTTAGGGGAAAAGAATGGCGAGTAGTGGTCGGGCTTCGTTGAAGGGATGCACCAAGGACGAGCCGACTGTTAGGATTAAGCCTTTTAATTAAAATTCAAAACTTTAAAAGACTTAAAAGACATTTATATACGCGGTGAGGCATGAGTGTCGTATCGAAGTAGTGGAGAGGAAGGAACCATAGGTATCTGCGGATACTTAGGAGGAGATTGCATGAGGGGAGGACGATGACGGTGAAACGTCAAGAAGTCTAGAGTATATTTCTAGGAGGAACGAATCCCACATGTGGTGCACTAACGTGGTGGGGACTGGGTCTAATACCGTGGTAAGTTCCGCATCGCGAACTAGAAATTATACTGTCGCCCCCTTGATTGCAAATCGAGAACAGTGAGAGGGACTGGAACGGGGCATTTGTGATTGCCGCTGAGAGCGTGCATTGTTATTATGTGAATTATGATTATGATTTGAGGCAAGGCCTCCTGGTCTGGGACCATTTGTTTGTGTGACAGCTGTCGTGCCCGCGTGGTAAAGGTCCTGTACTCCTATTTGCTTCCGACTAGGTTGGGTGGATGACCGAGGAGATGTAAACGTGTGTGCGAGTTCAATGATGTTTTCCCCCTCATCATTGAGCGAACCGTTTGATAAGACTTAATGATAATAAAAGATTACAAGAAAGAAAGCATAAAGAATTTATGAAAAATTGAGAAAGACTCAAAGAAAGAAAGTATAAGTGTTTGTTGAAAGGATTGAGAAAGATGATGATACTTGAGTACTCGAGGGCTTGTGATGCCAAGTGCAGTGATGTATACTGTGATGAGTTATGGTTTTGATATGTTTGATATATTATGATATGCTTTGTTTATAAGTGTTTCCTATGTGCTTACATGAATATAGTTGTCACATGCATCGCATGAGTAATTGTAGTGCATGAGAATTAGTAGATTATATGTCTTTATTGTATGCCTCTAGTTATTATTTTACTATCCTATCATGGATGTACTTTTGGGAATGCTGACCATCTCTCCTATCATGTTGTCGTATCGGGTGACTCCGATATTGCAACGGATAGATGGGTGACTCTGCAGTAAATCTGTAGGAAGCTCTGCAGTGGACTTCAGCGAGAAAGATTAGAGATCAAGACTAGTAGTAGGTAACCCCTTTGAGTACTGTATCCCTTGCAACTACTCGGTTTACATTGTCATATCATTCTGTACCCCACTTGGTATTTTATTGAGCATGGCTTCGGAAAGAATAAAGTTTTATAAAATGAAAATGTTTTCCCAAAATGGATTTAAGAAGCCAAGTTACAAAGTGCGATGTTAAGTAACATCTCGGTTTGGAACTTGACTTGTGATATATGACATAAGAACAAACTTTTATTTCAATTAAGTTATTGGAATGTTTTTGGAACATAAAGGTTCTCATGCCCATGTCACCATTGTAAAAAAAAAAATTTCCCAAATTTTTACTATATTTTGTTAAAGAGATGAGGTTTTTCAAGTTGCCGAAATCGGGGTGTTACAGAGTGGTATCAAAGCAATGGTTATCCAAAGTAGCCTGATGCATGGGCTTACGTGCTTGTTTATGTGTCTGTCTGTGCGTTAGTGTTAGAATTTCGATGAATGAGAATAGGAGTACTGTTGGTACCCCAATATTTGGTGGCCCAAATTACAAGGCCCAATCCATATGAAGGCCCAAAATCATCAAACAAAAATAAAACAATAAAGGACACTGAGAAAGGCGTGCAAGCACCAAGAGCTTCCCAGAGCGTCACGTGCCCAGAGCGACAGTCATCAAGGCGACACATTCTGATGATGTGCCCAGGAGAAAGAGCAAGACGTACTGATGACAGTGAGCACAACATGTCCTCCCAAAGCGCCCCAGGTGTCATGGAAACTTGGGGAGAAAGTCATGATAAATGAGAGCGAACAGGGAATGAAGCTTGCGGAAGGTGCACACACGTACAAACAAAGGCAACCCAGCCTCCTAAGACTTCAACGGCTTGTGTGGGAAGCCAAGAGAGAATCTTTGCTTACCTCACTTGGCCACTCCCAAGGAAAAGCCAAGAATGGCATGACTTGCACAGCTCCTGCCTGCAACCATTGAATGCCAATGCCCAAAATGATAAAGAAGACAAAGCTACTGAGAAGATGCCCTGAGCACATGATGCAAAGTGTTATTACTCAGCGAACAAAAGGTGAGCAACCAGTGACCACTGGTCTAAAACACCATTATAAATAGGAGGTTCTTCTCCTTCCAAGGGGACAACAGAGAGGAGAGAGAGGGAAACAGCACACCAAAGCAACAATAAGCAATACACACAAAACACAAGGTTCTCTCCTCTGCAACTTAGAGGGAGAACACGAACAAAAAGGGATAAAAATAGGAACTGAACGGAGGAAAACAACACAATAAACACATGAAACACTAGTTCTCTTCTCTAAGTCTCAGAGAAGGAACGCTGAAGAAAAGCAAGAGACAGAGCATAAGAAAGAGAGAGGTCCAACGAAGGAGAAAAGCCAGAGAGCGCACATCTCCAACAACTACCATCAAAATCAGGACAAGGGTGATCAGAATACCCAAAACACAACAACCCACAACACCCACAACGCAGAGAGTACGAGAAGAGAGAAAAGGAATGGAAGCTTCCTCTGAAACTTAAGCTTAGCAACATAAAGGAGAGTGTAAAGCCAAAGCGCACACTCCTCCCCCTGTAAAAATACCACAAGTGTGGAAGCCATTTCCTTGTATCCACCTCTATGTATCTCATTTCAATATAATGAAAGCCTAAAGCTTCACTAAGTTTACGAACCCATTTATTTTTCTTTAATCATTCACTTATCGCACAAAGCGGTCCGAAACAATTGGCGACTCCGTTGGGGAAGCTATGGCTTCCAACCTTGAAGGAAATGGGATTCACGTCGTGCAGCATGTGCCTGTGGGAGATGCCGCTCCGAAGGCGATACCCGCAGTTGCCATTCAAAACCCAACATCCAGTCTTACAAGCCGTGGAACAGGAGCAGGTTCTAGGAGGTTGAGCTTTAACCCAGCCAATCAGGGAAGTTATGGCTCCGAACTATGAAGGGAATGCTCCCAGAAGCGTTGCTCCAAAGACGGCTCTTGAAGGCGCTCACTGTTATCAACAGTCTCCAACTGAAGAAGCGTTACGGCGAGGAGGTGGTCTTTCAGTCCAAAAGCGACCTCCTCGGAAGGCGGCCTGCTCCCAAAAGGCGAGCTCCCTAGAAGGCGCTCCTTAGAGAGCGATCTCCACAGAAGGCGTGCTCACAGAAGGCGACCAGGTTCGCTCTGACACAAACTTTCCAGAGGGCGACGAGACTCGTCCAAGAGGCGGTCTAGATCCTTGCGAGCCCAACTGTCCGGAAAGGCGAAAGTACGCCCTCGCTAACGAAGGCATCACACAAAGTACGCCCTCACTGACGAAGGCGCCACACAAAGTACGCCCTCATTGACGAAGGCACCAGATTACAGAAAGTAGAAACTCAGGAGCAAAGGCGCAACCAGAAAGTTTTATGGAAAACTTGCTGCACAAAAAGCTAAGTACACATAACTCTTAACTCAGTGCATATGCTAGTATGCCTTTTTCATGACTTTAATTATGATAGATATGAATCATGACCAAATAAAAAATGTATTGTACCCAATCACGTATCAGTTGCTGTATGCATAGTTAAGGAAATATAGCTACTGTATGCTCATTTCGTGCATCTGTGTCTTAATATGCTTTTGGAAGTATCGCCTTCACATGACATCATGCTCTACGTAGTTAGTTTCATGTCTAAGATTATCCTGATAACAATGATTTAATTTTACTTTGTCTAGAATAACATTGTTATGATATGTTATGAAGATGGTCTGACTCTAAGTTTGCCATGGCTGAGAATTGCATATGTATGATCACAATCATGAATGTTGTCGCTCTGATATGTATCAAATATCTGACTAGAAAAGCAATAATTAGATAACTCTGTACATTTGAATGTTTGCTGTAGAACTAAAATTGGTATTTCCATTTAATTTTGCAAACACAGTGTTTCCTGTTATAAGTTGCATGATTTAGATGCTTAGAAGGCATGCTTTAGAAAGGCGTTACATGAAAACGTAATCTTGGTAATGTTACATGACGATGCATGATTTATTTTGTACATAATACTAGAAATAACCAACAAAACGGATATGAGTAGCATGAAAATGTCTTAAAAATGAAATCTGTCTATATAGGAACAAGAAGTGACCTCTTTCTAAGATTTGAGAAGTCCTAAGTACGCTCTCAAGCCATGATTTGTCAAGTTTTGCGAAGATGCTCAATGTCATGGGTGGATCGCTTCCTCTACTGAGAGCGAGAGGGCACCTGACCTATCCAGAATAGAAAAGCGCTCTCGCCCAGTGAAAAGGCGAACAAAAGTGAAGTACCAAACAGCGAACAATGAAACAAGAGCAAAAGTTTCAAGAAAGAGCAACACAACTCAAATAGAAAAGAGCAGTGAAAATTAAACAAATAAAATCAAGCAAAGATAAAGGATGAGATCCATACCAGATGGCGAACCCTGAGGTTGACAGTAAGACGCATGAAATCCAGAACTAGAAGGCGAACACAAAGTCATGGTGGAAGGGCGGCGCATGTCCACCTTGCAAGCAGAAGTAGTTATGCATTTAGCACGAACTGATTGAAAAGATACGCTACATAGAATGACGAAGTTAGGACAAACGAAGGCGAGAAAAGCAAAGTTGAATCAGAAAGCCTCATGTGAAGCTGCAAAGATGAAATCCAAGGCGCATCAGGAGAAAATAAACAGTGTTGAAGCTAGAAATCCTGAAGTAAACCAAAAACAGAATGTTACTAATGTCAAGCCAAAATTCTAAAAACAAGTTATATCGAAAGCTGAAAGCAAAAGCTGACAATGAATTCAAACCAGATAGACGAAGGTGACTTCGAAGCAAAAGCATGCAAGAGAAGTAATTGAAGAGCAAGAGCAAGCACATATGCATAAGCTGACACAACTAAACCCAAGAGTAAATGAGGATGAAGCAGAAGATATTTCCAAGCAAAAAAGCCAGCCAGAAGTCAAAAGCGAACCTTAAAGGCGACTGTATGTGATTACAATTGCAAAGGCGTACAATTGCAAGGCGTACAACTGCAAGGCGTACAATTGCAAAGGCGTACAACTGCAAGGCGTACATGAAAAGGCGTACATGCTACGTGAGGGCGAATGCAAGCTTTGTAATGACCAGTACGAGTACAAGATCCTGAAAAGTATGTTACTCAAAGGCATACTTAAACACTGAAGCATTAAATCAGATGCAAGAGCAAGGTGCAAGATGAAAGCAAGCCAAAAAGCGTACAAGTGACTGACCCAAAACTGTTCCAAACATAACATAACCAAGGCGAGCTCAGTTTACCTGATGATTGAACAACTGCCATGCTAAAATATTGAGTTCATCCCAGTCTGCTCTCATAAGCAAGCCAAAGCACCCTGACGCAAGAGAAACCAAGAAATCTATAATAATAACAAGCCTCTGAAGTAAGGCACATCTGAGCTTATCCATACGTCAAAGCAGATCATGCGAAAGCAAGCATAAGCACAAAGCCAATCAAGAAATCCAAGCATTTGCACACTGATAATTGCAAGAAGAACTAAAAGAAAAGTAGCACCCATGACAAGAGGTGTTACGAAGCACAAGCAGTCAGAGTTAAGCAATCAATCAGAAGCAAGGTAGTGCCTTTGACAAGAGGTGCCAATACTAAAGCTTGAAGCGACACTGATGACATGAGGTGTCCCCAGAAAATGCTTAAATGATACTGATGACATGAGGTATCGCTGTAGCAAAACCCCTTCAAACAGGGTCAGTAATGCCATATCGTGAGGTCCAACACACACAAAAAAAAGAAGAAAAAGAAAAGAAAAGAAAGAATAGTGTTGGACCGTACCGCGGGCACAAGCGCCTTATCGCGGTACCCGGATAGACCTCCTCAAAAAGAGAAATTTCCAGGACAGACGCGGGCGAAGTACGCCATATCGCGAGAGTAGAAAAGGTCCCGGGAAATAAGGGCGCTAGTCTTAAACGCGGGCGGAAAAATATGTAAAAAAAAAAAAGACGTTGGCTAACGCAAGATCCAAGGCGATCCGTTAGTTTATGAAGCCCAAAAGCGGCAACTGAAGAGCCCAAAAGCGGCAAGCTGAAAAGTCCAAAGTGACAATTGAAAAGAAAAGCCCAAAGCGGCAAAATCTGTAGAATGTGCCCAACGTGCACCCTGAGAAAAAATCTTGGCACCGATGACATGAGGGGCCATTATTCAAAAGAAAAAGAGAGAGCGTGCCCAACGTGCACCCTGATAAAAAATCTTGGCACCGATGACATGAGGGGCCATTGTTCAAAAAAAAAGAGAAAAGAAAAAAAAAAGAGAGAGGAAACCTCTTTTGGGCACCAATGACATGAGGGGCCACTGTTATACTTGAAAAGAAAAGAAAAAAGAGGAGATGTACGCTATCAAAATACTTGAAGAAAAGGCATCAAAGCTGGAAAGAGCATACAAGAATGGAAACAAGCACAAGTGCAGTAACAAGCAATTATAAACCTACGTTTACAAGACAAAGTTCAAGCCACAAGCGCCAAAGCGACAAAGCCAGCCAAAGCGCACAAGAGCCAAAAGTGTAAAATCCAAATGCAAGCCTAGGCGCAAGGCGAACAAAGAAATAAAAAAGACAAAGACAAGACATACATAAACATTGTCAAGGTGGCAGCAAGCATACAAAAGCAGAGTCTAAGCCTGAAGAGCGCACCACCACAAATAAGTACAACTTCAAGAAGTTCAGCAAAACAAATTCTGAAATACAAGTCCAAAAGCAACATAGCCTAACAACAACTATCAAACACTAAAAAGAGCATTCAAAAGTCACTTGTGCAAGATGGGCTGAAAGTTCCTTTGAACGAGTAGCCAAAGCAGTACGACGCTCTTGCAAAGCGCACTTGGTTTCAGTCAAGCCAGCAACATCAAAGGGAGGGCGCAACTTCTCCAATCTATCAAAAGCATCATCAAGCCAAGTACCAGAATAGTGTTGAAACTTAAGGGAATGAAGGCAGTCCAAGAGCTCCATCTTGTCCTCCCATGGCAAGGCGTCAACGTCAACAGAGCTCACCAAACCTAGCATTTGCACCATGGCACGTTCAGCGGACTCCCTGAAAAAGCGAGGGAACGAAGCACCTGGTGGCACTGAGTCAGGATGGGCAAGAAGAAACGAGTCAAGCATAAACTGCTCCTCCGTATCAAGAGAGCCACAAGACTTGGCAAAAAATGCCGCTGCAAAGCGGAGAGAGAACAAAGAAGGAACAGAACTAGTGTCGTCCCTGGGGGCAAGCTGCTCCTCAACTAGGATCTCAACAACGGCCTCGACTTGGCTTTCCTTGGAAGCAGAAGTACCTGCCCCAGTGTCCATCCCATCAAACACGACATCTGTCTCACCGAATATATCATCAATTTTTTGAGCATCAAGGACGCTCTCACCAACAACACCAGCATCAGTAATACCTGAGGGAGCATCTACAGGCACGCCGTTGGAAATAATAGAAACGCCCTTAAAAGCGCCAACAGGGGGCATCAAAGGATCAGTATCCTCACCAACAGCAGATTCAGAAGGAACAAAGGGAGCAACGCCCCCACTAACAAAAGGATGACGACGGAAGTCCAAGGAGCCCTCACCACCAGGGGTGGATGGAATTGTTGGAGAACTGACTGGAGTATGGACACCTTCAAAAATCTGAGGCGAAGGCGACGCCGAGGAACGACCACCAGAGCCACCCGTACCCAGAAGGAATATGAGAGAGGCAATGAGTGAGAAAACACTTAGAGAAAGCCAAAGAAGGAGAAGTTGCTGCCAAATCAAGCACCAAAGCGCACTCCATCAACTCCACAAGAGCGACAAACCAACATAGAAGAACACAAATTCTTCACAGTATCAAGAGAAGAACGGAAAAGCGAACCAGAGAAGCATTCTTCACCTTGTTTCCTCACAGGAGCGACACAAGAGAGAGCGCATCCCTCTGCCCAGCAGCGACAACCGCTCTACTCCTCCTTGGCATCTCAAAACTAATGAACAGAAGCAACAGGAACAACAACATTGAAGTGAACAGAGTCTGTAGCAACTCTCTAGAAGAAAAGGAGAATAAAGTGTGAAAGTCCTAGAGCGACCTCCGAAAAGCGTACGTCGCTCCCCAGAATAATAACTCCACCGCAAGAGCGACAAGAACAACAACAGTAAAGAGTAATTAATCAATAATACATCAGAGAAGAAACCAAAGAGAATGGGAGTCACTATCCATCAGTAGTCGAAGGCGCGCAACGAAATCACGCACCGAAGGCGCACAACGAAAGCGCGCACCAAAGGCGCACAACGAAAGCGCGCACCAAAGGCGCACGACAAAAGCGCGCGCACTAAAGGCGCCCCTGTTCAATATTAAAGGTGACACCTTGCCCAGTAGTAGCAGTATGAAGTATCTCTGTTCAGTCCCAAAGGCGACGCTATGCCCCATGTCATGCAGTCCGAAGGCGTCCCCTCAGTTCAACCTCAAATGGAAAAAAGAAAGAAGAAAGTGTGCAGGTCCAAGAGCGACATCTGAAAGCGCACGCCCCTGTCTAACTTTGATGCTCTCTTGAGGATGCATCTTTCTGAAATACATCCTCAATCCATTCTTGCCACCCACCTGTGGTAGTGGCCCTTACATGAAAGCACACCTCAGATCAAGGGAACCCAGAACAAAGAAGACAAGAGCGAAGAATGAGTGGAACATGGAAACCATGCAGAAGAAGAAGAAAAGACAAGACCAGAGCAGAACAAAGATTTTCACTAAAGAGGAAACAATTTCTCCTCTTTATTGCAAAGGGGGCAATTGTTGGTACCCCAATATTTGGTGGCCCAAATTACAAGGCCCAATCCATATGAAGGCCCAAAATCATCAAACAAAAATAAAACAATAAAGGACACTGAGAAAGGCGTGCAAGCACCAAGAGCTGCCCAGAGCGTCATGTGCCCAGAGCGACAGTCATCAAGGCGACATATTCTAATGATGTGCCCAGGAGAAAGAGCAAGACGTATTGATGACAGTGAGCACAACATGTCCTCCCAAAGCGCCCCAGGTGTCATGGAAACTTGGGGAGAAAGTCATGATAAATGAGAGCGAACAGGGAATGAAGCTTGCGGAAGGCGCACACACATACAAACAAAGGCAACCCAGCCTCCTAAGACTTCAACGGCTTGTGTGGGAAGCCAAGAGAGAATCTTTGCTTACCTCACTTGGCCACTCCCAAGGCAAAGCCAAGAATGGCATGACTTGCACAGCTCCTCCCTGCAACCATTGAATGCCAATGCCCAAAATGATAAAGAAGACAAAGCTACTGAGAAGATGCCCTGAGCACATGATGCAAAGTGCTATTACCCAGCGAACAAAAGGTGAGCAACCAGTGACCACTGGTCTAAAACACCATTATAAATAGGAGGTTCTTCTCCTTCTAAGGGGACAACAGAGAGGAGAGAGAGGGAAACAGCACACCAAAGCAACAATAAGCAATACACACAAAACACAAGGTTCTCTCCTCTACAACTTAGAGGGAGAACACGAACAAAAAGGGAGAAAAAGAGGAACTGAACGGAGGAAAACAACACAATAAACACATGAAACACTAGTTCTCTTCTCTAAGTCTCAAAGAAGGAACGCTGAAGAAAAGCAAGAGACAGAGCACAAGAAAGAGAGAGGTCCAACGAAGGAGAAAAGCCAGAGAGCGCACATCTCCAACAACTACCATCAAAATCAGGACAAGGGTGACCAGAATACCCAAAACACAACAACCCACAACGCAGAGAGTACGAGAAGAGAGAAAAGGAATGGAAGCTTCCTCTGAAACTTAAGCTTAGCAACATAAAGGAGAGTGTAAAGCCAAAGCGCACACTCCTCCCCCTGTAAAAATACCACAAGTGTGGAAGCCATTTCCTTGTATCCACCTCTCTGTATCTCATTTCAATATAATGAAAGCCTAAAGCTTCACTAAGTTTACGAACCCATTTATTTTTCTTTAATCATTCACTTATCGCACAAAGCGGTCCGAAACAAGTACGAAGCCACGTGAGCATCTCTATCATACCACCTCTAACGTTTGATCTATCTCTATCATTCTATCACTCTATCTTCGGAAAGTGTCACGGGTTTTTCTACGATAGTACGAGGAACAGTGATCAGAATCATACGAAGACTTTATTCTTTGTGGCCTGAACCTCTCTTGATGGTTGAAACCTCTTTTTGTCGAGAATTCTCTTTTTGTTTGTAACGACCTCTGAGCTATTCACATGCGGCTTTGTTTTGCGACTAGAATCCTCTTTTCTTGTTGACACTTCTTTCTATGTAAACCCTATGTAATGTTGAGTTGTCTTGACAACACGTTTGTTTTCTCTAAAAGCCTTTTATGAAAACCTTAGACCCTGACACCCTATGCCAATCAACTAGACATATCTAAGATATAAGGTGGATGGTGAGATGTTGTTAAGGAAAGAGTTGAAGTTAGAAAAGCTCTAGTTGGAGTAGGTGAATGATTGGGGTAAATGTGAACCTATGATAGGACTATGAGATCAACTAGACGGAGTGGTGAAATTAGCGGATATAGAACCTCCAAGTGACGACCAAAATTAGGTTAAATGACCAAGATTTGACGTTTTAATGGACATAGGTGACCATAAGTTGTGGAGTTAAGGGTGTCATTAGGTGCTAAGATCGTTAATCTGGAGGATAAATCCCTGAGTTGGAGAGTTTTTAATGGTTTAGAGCACAAAAATTTGGTTTAGTTAGCAAAATTTAAGATAGGCTTGAACAAAGTGATGGGAAGTTTTGTAAGATAAGCTAGAATTAGTGAACGTTAGGAAGTTTTATGACTTTAGTCTCTGTCAAAGGTTATTGGATAGATGTGATGTATAGGAATATGATCTGTCAAAGTTGGGGAGTGAACGGAGAATTCGAGGTTTGTAATAAGCCACCTAGGCTTAAAAGGATGAGAAGAGTCCAAATTGAGGTAGAAGGACCATGAGGAAAGTAGTACCCTTGTCAGGATTGGCATAAGCGTGCTATTCTTTTTGAACTTTGTTTCTAAACCATTGAACCCTCTAAACCCTTGTTGACAAAACTATACCGTTAGCATTTCATTGTGTCCAATAATGAAATGGCTCAAGAGGATTACCTTTGTAAAAACGATGCATATGCGACGACTCGAGGACGATGACTGCTGTTATAGATTGGGAGAAGCACTCCGAGGAATCCGACATCCGTTGATCTTGGAATCTCGCGTAGCATTTCTCGAGGACGAAAAATCTGCAAGTTGGGGAGAATGTAACATCCCGCGTTTTTCCGATTAGGACGAATAAAAATTCATTAAAGAAGAGTTTTGAGAAATCGTTTTTCAAAGAGTTTTCAATGAGTATTTTATCCACTTACAAAGTAAAGTGTTGATTTTATGGAGTTTTGATAAATAAATATGTTTATGGAATTAGTGAAAATGGTTTTTATGAAAGATGATTCTTATTGTTGGTGATTTATTGTAAAAAAATGAATTTTCTGTGGACTTTGAAAGATTTACCAACTTTAGAAAATCCATAACTTTTTAACCGTAACCCCGATTTTTATGATCTTTATATCAAAATGATCGTATCGAAATGTAGTTTTCAAAAATGTATCTTTCATAATTTTCTGGGTTGGTTTTCGAAAATTGTTTTTCAGTGTGATAAAGGACGAATTTCCAAGGAATAAATCATGAAAAATGGTTTTTGATTTTTAATAAATTTTTCCTTTTGGGATTATCTTTTATATATTAAAGTATGATTTTAGAAAATGAAATAAGGGCTATAAGTGCAACCAATAAGTGCAGTTTATTATTTAAAGGAAAGATGTGTTTAATTGTTAATATGTATGTTTGATTAAGTTAATTAATTTGGTGATTGAGTGTATGAGCTTGTATGATCAAATGTCTGATTGAATATGAGTGTGTATATGATATATGAAAGTGTGCTTATATGTGTATGTATAGTTGTAATTTTAGAGTTAATTGCTTGATTATATAAATTAATAATTATGAATGAATTTAAGTAAGAAATAAAAAGTAGGACATGTGTGTGCAAATGGGTGTGCCACGGTTTTGGTAAGTGCATGCATGATATATGTGTTATATGTGTGTGAAGGGTGTGTATGTGTAGGCTTGTGAAGCCTTGACTTGATGACCAAGCTAGAAAGTAAATAAAATAAAAGAAAATAAAATGGAAAACTTGGGGACCAAGTAGCTAGAAACTAAGTGAACCAAACCAAAAACCAAACTAAGTTAGAGAAGTAACCAAATTAAGTTGGAACTTAGTAGCACCCCCTAACCAAAAGCCAACTAATATTTAGCCCTAAAAATGACCCATAAAACCTAGACTAACCTACCTTGTCCTCTTAGTCTTGCTAAACTCCACCCATGCAAGTTTTTGAAGTTCCAAAATTACCCTTCCTAGTGATGTGTATGACCGAATTACTTGAAGGCTAAAAGAGGGAAATTGTGCATCACCCTAGCCTATTTCTATTCACTCTTCCATTTTCTTCTTTCCTTCGTAGCATTCACCCTTCATTCCATTCATTCTTTCATTTTCTTCATTTCACATTTCCACCAACACAAACACTCAAGTCTCAAGAGCAACATTAGCTCTTGAGACATATACAAAAAAAAAGGAGAGAACCATGGAGAGAAAGAGAGAACTGTGGGGAGGAAGAAGATCCAAGCTAAACTAAGGAGAGTCTTTTGTAGACCAAGAGTGTTAGATCTAGAACCAACCCCTTTCATGGTAGGAACCGAAGATCTAGAAGAAGAATTTTAATAGTATAGATTTCCTCTTCTAGTTTGTAGATTTTTGTTCTTTCTTCTTGCATGTTTTATTTTATGGTTTGTAAGATGATTTCATGTGTTGATCTTGCTTGATCTTGGACTTTACGGACTTCAATTTAATTTGTAATATGTTAGACTTGTGCTTTGAGTTTCGGTTGAGTTTTCTTAAAGGATCTCATGTTTTTCTAACTAAAACTTTAAAGATCTAAAGTATGGTTTAAGATTTTCGAAGCTCAACATAAATCCTTCTTGAATGTTGATTTTTAAGTTAGATCTAATAATTTTGATTGCATGCATGTGATTTTCTCAAGTTGATCTTAATTTTTCTCACTTGCATGTAAAGATCTCGATTTTCTAATATGTTTAAGAACTTGATGCTTGAATCGGTTTTTAAAGAATTTTTATGTTAATAATTTTCTTTCTTGCTTGATTCGGTTTTGTGAGTATGTAGAAAAAAATTATTTTTAATAAAAGAGTTAACTTAAAGCATGGAAATTTTTGATAAAATGAACTCATTTTTCTTGTGCATGTTTCGGTTTTGCTTAGATCTTTAGAAGTGTAGTTTTATTTGAAGTATTTGATGCATGCATGTATGATTTTTCTTAAGATCTATAAATTCTAAATATGTGCATGTTAAGATCTAGGATAGTTTAATTTGATTCTTGATTTTAGTAAGATGATGCATGTTGTATTGAATTAAAATAAATTGTTTTCATAATATATTCGGTTTTCAAAGGAGAAATAATTGGTAGATGGATTCTTGTGTTGATTTGTATGTATGTGTGCATTTTTGATTTTCATGAAAAGAAATGGTTGAATAAATTGGTTGAACAAATTGTTGAATAAAAAGTGTGTGCTGAAATTGTGATTTGTATGTCTTTTGATCTTGATAAATGATATGTATGCACGCTCAATAATTCTGGGATTTTGTCACTGACCTAAGTATGTTGAAATGAACTTCTCTGAATTTTTAAATGATTTTTGGAATTTATTTTCTATTTCTATGAGAGCCAACTTTGTGAAAACGATTTTAAGAAAATAAGTTTTTCAGTTTAAAAATTTACAGAATTTTCAAACTTGTGCTACTTCAAATTGTTTGAAATTTTTATGGTAGCTTCCTAAACATCTCTAGATTTTCTCTGTAAAATTTGAAGAGGTTTGGAGTTGATTTGGTAATTTTTCAAAAGGTAAAACAGTGAACCACTTGGTTCAGATTTTCTGGACTTAGTGACAAATTTAATTAGAAAAATATGACTTTCACAACTCCAAATAATCTAAAAATTTTATGAGATAGTCTTGACTATATAAGGAAGATTACACCAATTTTTATGCCATTCGGAGTTGAAAAACTATTTTTAATCATGATGTTTTTGCCTCTGACCAGCAACAGTTCTGTTTTGTTCTTCATGTGAAATTTAATTTGAAACCTAGCTTAGGATTGTTTAAATGACTTGAAAATTTTATATGATGAACTTTATCTTATATGTGTATGTTCTGGAAATTTTTAAGATTAAATGAATTTATTTGATTTAGTTTTGAATTTTATCTTTTGTGTTTCACCTTTAATCACACTAGGATTCTATTTAAAAGTTTTTGATAAATATAAATTTTTATACTTGATGTTATGACTTGGCTGCCTTGTGTGATGATTAAGATGTCTTAAAATGATTGAAGTAATGATTGTTTGATGACATGTTTAGGTTATGCATGAATAAATTATTTAATTAACCAAAGTGTTGTGTTTGATTTTGTAATTGGTTGCAAAAAACTAATTGGTTTTGAAATAATTTAGCATTGATTTAATTAAAAACCTTGGACTTAATGGTTGCTGCCCTTAATTCATTTCACGGTATTAAGTTTGAAAAATAAATCGTTTAAGTGTTTATTTTATAACAAAGTCTTACATGAACAAAAGTTGAGTTTTTCGGTGTTTTCGGATTTTCTGAAAAGTAATTTATGGACTCATTTAATTGCTGTCCAGACAATTGTTTAAGATAGAATTATAACATTAGTGTCATCTCCCTTAGTACAAGGTGCATATAAGTCGAGAAGCGGAACGGCCGACTTGTTGGGAAGGACCCGCGACGATTTCAGATGCTGGAATGTGAGCTGAGAGATGCAGTAGGCCTAGGTCATCGTGACGCGTAGACTCAGTTCTAAACTGAGTACATCGAGTCTAATATGTTACATGCTGCATTATCATACGTGATGCATATATGTGTTAGATGCTTTCCTGTTTTGTTAAATATGATGCATGGTTTATTTTGTTATGCATTGGATTTCTTTGTGAATTATCCTGTAGAGTGTATCTTGTTCTATTTGGAAAAAGGTTGTATGAGGAAATAAGAATCATGAGAAAGAGTAAGACTTAAGGCTAAATGGAAAAGTTGAATGTGGTAATGAGAAAAGAGTAAGATTTGAGAAGTATGAGAAAGAAGAATGATAACAAAGGAATACAAAGAGTTGTGATTGGAGAAGAGTAATGTTGTTGTGAAAGTGAGATGTGGTTTGAATGGAGATGTGATTTCTCGTTCATGTTTTTGGGAAGAAGCTTAGTTGTTGAGTTGAGCTTGATCCTCCATTAACACTCACCCAAAAATGTGATTTTTGAAAAAGGTTTTGAAAAGAGATTTTTGAAAAACTTTTTTGAAAACAATATTTTTGTGAAAGTTTTTGGAAACAGTATTTTTGAAAAAGTTTTGTGAAAGGATTTTTGAAATGAGGTTTCTGAAAATGTTTTGTGAAGCAAAAGTTTTGTGAACTCAAGCTTTCGAAAAAGTTTTGCGAAAAGAGATTTTGAGAAAGATGAAGAAAGATGTTTATGATGTTGATGAGACTATGTTGAGCATGAGTCATGTGAATTGTGATGATGAGATGAAAGTGATATGAGGCATGAGGCCATTGAGATTTAGGGGGAACGGATTGCGACTAGTGGTCGGGCTTCGTTGAAGGGATGCACCAAGGACGAGCCGACTGTTAGGATTAAGCCGCTAATTAAAACTATAAAACTTTAAAAGACTTAAAAATACATTTATATACGCGGTGAGGCATGAGTGTCGTATCGAAGTAGTGGAGAGGAAGGAACCATAGGTATCTGCGGATACTTAGGAGGAGATTGCATGAGGGGAGGACGATGACGGTGAAACGTCAAGAAGTCTAGAGTATATTTCTAGGCGGAACGAATCCCACATGTGGTGCACTAACGTGGTGGGGATTGGGTCTAATACCGTGGTAAGTTCCGCATCGCGAACTAGAAATTATACTGTCGCCCCCTTGATTGCAAATCGAGAACAGTGAGAGGGACTGGAACGGGGCATTTGTGATTGCCGCTGAGAGCGTGCCTTGATATATATGTCAATTGATATGATATGATTTGAGGCTGAGTCCTCCTGGTCTGGGACCATTTGTTTGTGTCACAGCTGTCGTGCCCGCGTGGTAAAGGTCCTGTACTCCTGTTTGCTTCCGACTAGGTTGGGTGGTTGACCGAGGAGATGTAGACGTGTGTGCGAGTTCAATGATATTTTCCCCCTCATCATTGAGCGAACCATTTGATAAGACTTAATGATAATAAAAGATTACAAGAAATAAAGCATAAAGAATTTATGAAAAATTGAGAAAGACTCAAAGAAAGAAAGTATAAGTGTTTGTTGAAAGGATTGAGAAAGATGATGATACTTGAGTACTCGAGGGCTTGTGATGCCAAGTGCAGTGATGTATACTGTGATGAGTTATGGTTTTGATATGTTTGATAAATTATGATATGCTTTGTTTATAAGTGTTTCCTATGTGCTTACATGAATATAGTTGTCACATGCATCGCATGAGTAATTGTAGTGCATGAGAATTAATAGATTATATGTCTTTATTGTATGCCTCTAGTTATTATTTTACTGTCCTGTCATGGATGTGCTTTTGGGAATGCTGACCATCTCTCCTATCATGTTGTCGTATCGGGTTACTCCGATATTGCAACGGATAGATGGGTGACTCTGCAATAAATCTGTACGAAGCTCTGCAGTGGACTTCAACGAGAAAGATTAGAGATCAAGAGTAATAGTAGGTAACCCCTTTGAACACTGTATCCCTTGCAACTACTCGGTTTACATTGTCATATCATTCTGTACCCCA
This sequence comes from Crotalaria pallida, assembly GCA_037953625.1. NCBI lineage: Eukaryota > Viridiplantae > Streptophyta > Magnoliopsida > Fabales > Fabaceae > Crotalaria > Crotalaria pallida. The sequence goes on along the minus strand of CM075650.1, from coordinate 138,108,549 downwards.
CTTGGTATTTTATTGAGTATGGCTTCGGAAAGAATAAAGTTTTATAAAATGAAAATGTTTTCCCAAAATGGATTTAAGAAGCCAAGTTACAAAGTGCGATGTTAAGTAACATATCGGTTTGGAACTTGACTTGTGATATGTGACATGAGAACAAAATTTTATTTCAATTAAGTTATTGGAATGTTTTTGGAACATAAAGGTTCTCATGCCCATGTCACCATTGTAAAAAAAAAAAATATTTCGCAAATTTTTACTATATTTTGTTAAAGAGATGATGTTTTTCAAGTTGCCGAAATCGGGGTGTTACATCTAACACTAACATACAGACAGACACACACATGCAAGCATGTAAGCCCATGCATCAATCTACTTTGGATAACCATTGCTCTGATACCACTCTGTAACACCCTGATTTCGGCAACTTGAAAACACTTATCTCTTTAACAAAATGTAGTAAAAATTTAGGAATTTTTTTTTAATGGTGACATGGACATGAGAACCTCTATGTTCAAAAACATTTCATTAACTTGATTGTAATAACATTCTCATGTCACACATCACAAGTCAAGTTCCAAACCGAGATGTTACTTAACATCGCACTTTGTAACTTGGCTTCATGAATCCGTTTTGAGAAAACATTTTCATTTCTTGTTTTATGAAACTCTATTCTTTCAAAAGTCATATTAAATAAAATATTGTGGTGGACCTGGCTAGGCCGAGCTCCCCATAAACCCCGCTAAAAGATCAAGGACCTAACAAGGGACCCACTGAACGCTTGGCCGAGCTCATGGCTCAACGGCCGAACAAGCGCCAGATACAGGTCGACCTCATGCCTCTGCTCAGGTCCGATCTCCGTACGTCTTCCCAGGTCCGACATCACCCCAAAGATTCCGACACCAAGGAGATGATGACGTCCCCCAGCTTTATCCGCAAGGACAGCTCACCCCATCCTTATCCGCAAGGACAGCTCACCCCATCCTTATCCGCAAGGACAGCTCACCCCATCCTTATCCGGAAGGACAGCGCACCACTCCTAGCTCATTACAGGCTGGCCCTACTTGGGCCCCAAGTTGGCCCATTAGGCAACCAGCTCCCCCCTATAAGTAGCTCAGTACTACATGGGGCAAAGGTACGTCCTCTTACCCTAATCGCCACCCTCACACACCAGTGATTAGGGTATCTCTTTGGCTTCCCCTTTGGCCACTAGAGGACTCCCAACAGACATCACACATAAACCCTAGGCAGAGTCCCCTCTAAGGTAGATTTCCCCTCCTTAGAGGTTCTCCTCGCCCTAGGACATCACATTGGCGCCGTCTGTGGGAAAAAGATAAACATCAGCCCCACCAAGAATCTACCATGTCTGACGTTCCAACAGCTCAGAGGAGAGGAAGAGGGCATCCCAGGAGGGCACGGTCTCCAGAGGACCTACGTGAGCATCTTGAAGCCAACAGGGCAGCAAGGCCATCACCACCTCTGCCACCGCCCCCTCCACCGCCTCCCCTTCCTCCTCCCCCACTACCTCCCCCACCGCCACCTCCTCCCCCAGAGTTTACCCATACACACAGTGGGCCTTATACCATCCACACTGATACCACCAACCCAGCTCAGTATGACAGAGGAGGTCGGCGCGTGCAGCTACGTTCTGAGCTTGGTGAGACCAACACTGAACAGCACCGCCCCCGTGGTGAGCGTGCTCAGTCTATCAGCACCACCCACCGCTCCCACTCACGTCACTCCTCCCTTTCACGAGATGCCGAACTCTTATCTCTAATGCGACAACAAATGAGAATAGTGGAGCAACAAGGAAAAGCTATCGCAGACCTACAACAGATAACCATGCACCGCCTTGCTGAACGAGTTATACCAGATCAAACCCCAGCCACAAATGAGCCAACACAACCTCTGACCATCCCAACAGACCAAGGTAACACTATACTCCCAACCCAAAACTTGGCATCTCCACAACTGTTGACACCACAAATGGTTCAACACCCCTTACTACTCTCAATCAGTTACCTCAGACACCACCTTTTGATGACCAACAAGCCGACCCCGACGATGTCCATCCAGGCCACCCCTTCACCCCAGCAGTCATGTCCTACCAGCCACCACTTGGGTACCTCGGGCCAACCAACATCGCTAGGTACAACGGCCTGACCGACCCGCAGGAACATGTCCTCAATTATCAAGGCGCAATTAACTTTCATGGGGGAGGAGATCGGCTTAAGTGTCGGGCCTTCTCCATGACCCTCCAAGCTCCCGTCCTGCGTTGGTTTTCCACACTGCCAAGAAATTCCATCAATAACTGGAAAGAAATGAAGCAAGCATTCCTCAATAGGTACACCGCAAGTTGCATACAGCCAAGGTCGGATCACACCCTAGCAACAGTAACCCAGAAGCCAGATGAAACACTGCGTGCGTATTTGCACAGATTCCACACTGAATCCAGCTCGGTCCCTCACTTATCACCCGAGGTAGCCATACTCCTCCTTACTCAAGGATTGCTCGAAGGAGGATTCAAAGATTCCTTGGTTGGAAGACCGCCGAGGGACATGGCCGAGCTGAGACAACGGTCAAATAAGTACATTAACTTAGAAGAATTCACCAAAGGACAGACTAATAGAATGGATAACAGCCAAGCTACAGTTCAAAGTGCCCTTCCCCGAGGTCGCCCTCGAGGCAACAGGGACGAGAAAGGAGGAAGATCAGACCAAGGTGACCGAGGACGCCCCAACCCCAGGCACCAAGAGGACCGTCGACGTCCCTACACCACCAAGTATGATGTGTACACCCCCCTAACAGTCCCGAGATCTCAAGTCTGGAGAGAGACTATGCAAACCGACCTCAGGGGGGTAACTCGCCCCCCTTTCCTCAGGAATCAAAGTAATATCAGAGATAGGTCGAAATACTGTAATTTCCATGATGGGTATGGGCATCACACCGACCAATGCACTTGGCTTCGGGATGTGATCGAAGACATGATAAGGAAGGGAAAATTACAACAGTATGTAAGAGAAGCAGTAGAAAGGAAAGGCCGAAGAAGAACCCGCAGCCCGGATAATGATAAAGGCAAAGCAAAAGCGGAGCCATCCCCCGAGAAGAGAGATGAGGAGCCACAACGAATAAGCTTGGTCGCGATCCAAGACATGGATAAGTCACCAGAAAACCTACGGGTAGAAACTATCTCCGGAGGTTTCGCAGGTGGAGGAGAAATGAGAGCAGATAGGAAAAGGTACATCAACCAAATCCTGGCAGTACACCACAAGCCCATTTACAAAAAGCCATCTCGAGATATTCCCATCGTTTTCTCCGACCTGGATATGGAAGATGTTGTCCCCGATCATAATGACCCCATGGTAATAACCGCGCTGATAGGAAATTTTGAAGTCGCCAGGGTTTTTGTCGATCAAGGGAGTTCGGCCGACATTCTCTTCCTGCACACTTTTCAAGCATTAAAACTCAGATCATCTGACCTCCTCAAGTTTGAAGGAAACCTTATCAGCTTTACAGGAGAAGCAATCCGCCCCCTCGGAGCTATCCATCTTCCGATAACCCTGGGTAAGCAACCATCAGCCCGGACGGAGATTATAAAATTCTTGGTAGTAAACTCTGATTCCCCATACAACGCCATTCTGGGACGAACCTTCCTCCAAGCCTTTGGGGCGGTAGTTTCTACGGTCCACCTAGCAATGAAGTTTGTTGGTTCAGACGAAAAGGTCGTCACGGTAAAGGCCGACCAAGTAAAAGCCCGAATTTGCTATAATGCAAGACTACGGGAAGGAAAAAGGAAGCAGAAAGAATCCACTGATCCAACCTTGACCAAAGGACAAATTTTAGGCATCGAGGTTAGAAAAGAGAGTCCAGGACAACAAGACGACAACGGTCCTACCGACCAAACCCGATCTGGGATCAACAGCTTTTTCATAATCAAAAAGCACCTCCTTCTCCTCCTACAAACTCGGCAGCCCCCAAGTGGCTTCAAGCTGGTTAAGTATCCCAGGCATTCCTCCTCGGTTCAGAAGGGGGCAGCTAAGAAGAAAAAAGCAGAAACAAACCCTGGAGCAAAATGTCCTGATCCTGCAAGCGCGGAAGATCAGCGCTCCAAAAGTGAAACCTGAGCCTCGGTCCCCGAAGGGTGTGAGCACGGTTCTAAGACAAGCAGACCCCAACAGAGGTGCTCACGAAGCACAGACTCTGGGACACTGTCTAAGGAGCCGAACTCAGTAAAGCCCTTAGATCACCACCCTACTGAGAACCTACATCGCCCAAACAGGTTTACCTCAGAAGCAAGTCACGGTTACCAAAAAGCTCTACTTAAATTCCTAATCAAAATGTTTGCCTATCAGTTTAGGCTTTTTAATTCATGTTTGGCCAGCGTGCCTTTTCATTGTGAGATATCCACCTTTTTAAGTTCGGCCATAGCACCCTTTCATTGTGAGATATCCATCTTTCCAAGGTCGGCCAGAGTGCCACCACTATGAAATACCAAGTTTATTTTCAAAAGGCAATGTATTCTGACATCTAATCAATGAAATACAAACTTGCCCTTTACTCAAGTGCCACAGTTTTATATACGTACGTACTAGCTTCTCATTTAGCACTAGACACCTAAATTTTGCATGGCGCTATGCACAGCCTACATCTCCCAAAAGAGATCGGCTCATATGCACAATGTACAAGGGACACCCGATGATGTACAGCTTGCAGTGAAATGTTTTTACATCACTTCACTCAGCAACCTCTTCCACATCGGGGTAGAGGACACCCACCTCGGCCAAGACGGGATGTTCCGAGTTCCCTACCGTATGCCCTTATATACAGCACCTCTTTCCAGAGGAAACCTTATAAGATTACTGCACTTACTGAGTAACCCGATCTAAACCTTAAAACGATCATGGGTGACTTGGGTGTGAGAAAGCTTCACAGACCAAGGCCCTTAATAATTCGTTATACGTCACAAGTTAAACTTAATACTTGCGTAAACAACGATGTAAAACCACGCAACGGATCTCACTATCTCGCGTTGCCTAAAAACTTTTTCAACGTATGCAACAAGTGACAAATTGTTGGAAAACTACAATCGGTGGGTGAAATAACTAGGAAATACTAGGAGAACACCTAGAAGGGGGGTTGAATAGGTGTTATAGAAACTTTGAAAGATTTTCGCAAGAAACAAATCTAAACGATTAAAACCAATGAAAATCAATCAATTAACAAATATTATATCAGAGATTAAGCGGAAACAATCAACACCAATATTCTTATTGATTCACCTAGGTTATGAAAATGATTTTCCCAAAATCAATTTTGCACAATTAAGATTCAATTCAATCAATTATGAAAAATCACTTTTTCTAGGTTTTCAACCAAGAACACAATTAAAGACTTGAATTGTAAAGAGTAAGAGTTTAGAGATACGACACAGTGATTTATCCTGGTTCACTTTCATCCACTTGAAAGCTACATCCAGTCCCCTCTTCAACCAAGAGAGATTCTTCACTATGAGGAATTAGAGTTTCTCAAATTACAAGTAAATGCCTCACAAGACTTCCTTCTTGCTAGCCTACAAGAGATACCACACCCTTGCCTTGTAATCCTATTGATATCTAATCTAACCTCTTCTCTTTTGCTTGCCGATACCCCACAATAAGACTTCCAATTGCTTGCTTCACTCACAAGACTTCCAAATGCTTGTTCTTCAACAAGGCTTCCAAGTGCTTGATGAAATGCCTCACCAAGGCTTCCAATGAAACTTGCTTGATTCACAAAATCAAGGCTTCCAATGTTGTAGAATGTTTGCCTCTTGCAAAGATTACAACTCAAATGAAAAACAATAACAATCCTATGAATCTCTTTCAAAAGCTATGAAATATCAACATGAGAGATTCAAGGTTCTTGATCAAAGAATATAAAAATGAGAGCTTTGATCTTGAGAGAGTGAGAGAGAATAGTGTGGCTTTGATTCTTTGTAAAATTGTGTATCAAAATGATTCTAGTTGATAGAAATGATTAGGAAAAGGTTTATATAGAATACCCAAAAGTTGGAGCAACTTAGAATAGCTTTTGAGAAGTGAAAAACGTATTTAAAACAGTTACAGACCCTGTTTACTCGAGTAAAATAAGTATTAATCGAGTAATACGAAAGTCTGATAAATTTCACTCGAGTGAGACCAAAAATACTCGAGTAAAAGTGCAGATAATCGATTATCAAAAGCTTGTTAATCGATTATCCGTTCAAAATACACTGTTAATCAATTATCAAAACCTGTAAATCGATTATTAACATTAAAAATCACTTAAAACTTGTTTTCTCAAAAACTAAACCTTTTCTTTCAAACCTTTAAGCCACCTATTGATTTTAGGCAAAGTGAACACTCAAAATATGATATAATCATGCAATCAAAAGAGATTCACTACCCTCTAATAAACTCTACCCAAACTCATAAACTAAAAGACTTGTGAGGCGAAAGATAAAACAATAAAACATAAACTACCAAACTAAGTCTTCATGAGTTGGTTCTCTCTTCATAACTTGATGTTTGTTGTTGCTTGTTGAGCTTGAACTTGATCAACACATTTGTAGCTTGTTCAAAACCTTTTGGCATTTATCAAAACATTCTTCATGGATCTTACACAAATAACTTGCACACAAATTTTTTATGCAACAAGTTAAGCAAAATATGAACTTGCATTAAGTTAAAAACAAACTGTTATCAGGTGACAGTCAGCATATCCAACAAAGTTGTTACAAAGAAAAATCATGCTGCCCAGCATAAGGGACTTACGCCATGTCAATCCTCTACGTCGGATAACACAACCGACCTCGGATCAAAATCTTCTTCCATTCTCTCGGTCAGGGGGTCAGGAAGATTCTCCTCAGGCTGGTCAAGATCAACTTCGGCCCTATCTCTCCCATAATCCACCATCTTGCCATCCTCTACCCCATAGGCGGCACTAGCCCCAACCACCCTAATTCGGAGACCAGGATTCAAGTGCAGAACCTGCTCCACCGCACTGGCGAAGATTTTGTTTCCAGCTTTCTCAAACTGGAAATCAGCTTCCTGTGCCACCACTTTGTGCTTAAGTGCTTGGGCAGCCCTCCTTTTCAGCAGGGTCCTAACTTTCTCCACCTCGGCCAACCCCTCCTGCCGACCAGCCTCCCTAACCTCAGCCTTCATCTGAGCCATGGCCTCCTCATTCTGCTTTTGGAGCTCCGCGATATGTTGCCGATGTTTTTCTTCCAGCTCCGCCAGCTTCTCTTCGGCCGCTTTCTTCCTCTGTCTTAGATCCTCCACCTCCGCCGCAGCCTCCAACCGAGCTTTCTTCTGAGCGGGTGATATACCCTCTGCCACATCGTCAGCAACCTCGGATAGAACACTAAACATGGTACAGGCCCTTTTCATCTGAATAGAAAAGCCTTCGGCCTTCTTCTTCCACTCAGCCCCCGACATCTTCAGAATTCCCTCTCTAACTGAGGGACTGACGGTGACTACTGGAGGTCGGGAAGAACCTTCAGATCCCCGGCCCTGAGCAGGCGAGCTCGACGCGACAACCATCTCTACGTCCGAGCTAGCCGCCGGTTGAGGAGCCTGCGCAAGGATAACGGCAGGCGGAGTAGGTTGAAGAGGACCAGAACCTGTCGAGGTCGTATCAGCAGTGACCTCGGTGGCTGCCACCTTGGCGACGACGGCAACAGCAGCAGGAGATGTGGAAGCCTTCTTTTTGCGCGCTTCCAAGGCAGCCCTCATCGCTTTAGAAGACATGTTGGCCCAATATTTCTCTGCAAAACACAAAGAAAAGAAACAAAGAAATCAGCAAAAGACAAAAAGAATAGATTACAAAGGCAAAAAAGTGAAAAGCTATCTACCAATGTTTGTTAAGACGTCTCGGACTGGGCACGTCATGAACACTCCTATATCAAGCTGAGACTTGCGAGCTCGGTACTCAGTTTGAAAGTGAAAGGCTGTAACAGCCTCATCGGCATCCAAGGTCGCCCCTGACCACCGTTGAGATGCCTCCGAATGTCGGATGAAAAATTCTTGTGTCCATTCTAAGGGAAATCTCGGTTTCGTTTCTCCCATAAACCAGGGGCGACCAGAACCCACATGTTGGTACTTAAAGAAGCGCGATTTGAATTGTTTCCATGATTTAGAGAACATCCCAAAAAGCCCATAACGACCTCGAGCCTTGGTCGATACCCAAAGCCGACCTGAGACACCCTCCTTGTTACTAACGAACGGATTGTACACCCACAGGAAGAGCCGAGCTGTGCAAACCAGGTTCCTAGCGTTACAATATCTCTGAAAGGCTCGGAGAAAAGACCAAGTATTGGGATGGAGCTGAGAGGGAGCCAGGCCGAGTTCGTTCAATACCCTAATCTCTATGTCGGTGAAAGGCAAGCTCACCCCTAAATTTTGAATAAGGTCGGCGTAGAAGAAGAAAGAGCTATTGTCAGTCCGAGAACAAATCCTGTCATTGGCTGAGCAGGGTAGAATTTTGTAGTTATCACCAGCATCCCCCGAGCTGGGAAGCACGACCTCCCGCACTGCCATGAGCTGGTCATCTGAAACTAAGCTGGATTGGACTCCCTTGGGCTCCACGTCAACCCAAGTGTATAATTCGGCATCAAAGGGAGCAGGGTACAGTTCAGGTCGGACGATGCACTTCCGAGGAGCCATAGTACCTGCGGAAGGACAGGGGATCTCGAAGTTAGTTCTCCGGGTCGCGAAAAATAAACCACCCGAAAACCCCCTCGAGGTAGTCCCGAGGGGCGAGCATCTCCCCTCTTCCACAGGTACCCCCCATTCAAACAATTTCTCCCTTTCCATCCTCTCGTAATCGGCACGCTCTCTGCCATCTACAAACTCAGCCCAAGCATACTCCTTAATCCATTTTCGTTTCTCTTCGGAGTTCCGAGGGTAGACGACTTCGACGGGGTCAACCTCCAGAACCCGCCGCTCGTACTTCCGCCCAAACTCCCTCCTGCGCCGCAGCATCTCATCCACCTCCGTGGACGAGCAGGAGGAAGAAGAGGAACCGTCCTCTTCCTCACTACTGCTTGACGAAAGAAGAACCGTCCCAGCCCATTTCCTAAGCCATTCCGTAAAGAAAAGGAAGAAATACAAGGGATCAAGCAAAAACTATAAGTAGCAAAGAAGAAACGAAATATAGGAGGAACCTTTGAGTATAGTGAGAGATCTGCAGAAGTGAAAAAAGAAGGGGAGCCTTGTCTAGTCGAAGAAGATAATGGTAAATGAGAGACAAATGAAGAGACGGGGACGGTGAAGGAGGAAAAAAGGACACTCTGGGTAAAACTGAAAAGAAGCGGTTTTCCCTCCAGTTTTGAATAATGGGCCTGGCCCACATAAAACCCTATTCAATGCCTAACCCCTAGGATCGAGGCATGTGGCGCACGGCCACAAGATTCGAGGATCTCGAATAACGTCACAATGATAGTGACACTTCGAAAACAGAGCTTTCTGACACGTGTCAGGTACCACATCGGTACTAGATAAATGGGCAGCTATCAAGTGTACTCTGACGTTAAGATGGAGACAACTGGAACCAGTCCTTCCACTTGACCAGATGGCCAAGTCCTGAAACCCTCCGGAACCTCGGAACAAGCCCCAAAGAGCCTTGACCGAGCTGGGGGGCTTATGTGGTAAACTCGACCGTAAAATGATGGACTTCGGGAAGATATCTAAACCACGACCTCGGAGCAAGCCTCAAAGAGCCTTGACTGAGCTGGGGGGCTTATGTGGTGGACCTGGCTAGGCCGAGCTCCCCATAAACCCCGCTAAAAGCTCAAGGACCTAACAAGGGACCCACTGAACGCTTGGCCGAGCTCAGGGCTCAACGGCCGAACAAGCGCCAGATACAGGCCGACCTCATGCCTCTACTCAGGTCCGATCTCCGTACGTCTTCCCAGGTCCGACATCACCCCAAAGATTCCGACACCAAGGACATGATGACGTCCCCTAGCCTTATCCGCAAGGACAGCTCACCCCATCCTTATCCGGAAGGACAGCGCACCACTCCTAGCTCATTACAGGCTGGCCCTACTTGGGCCCCAAGTTGGCCCATTAGGGCAACCAGCTCCCCCCTATAAGTAGCTCAGTACTACATGAGGCAAAGGTACGTCCTCTTACCCTAATCGTCACCCTCACACACCAGTGATTAGGGTATCTCTTTGGCTTCCCCTTTGGCCACTAGAGGACTCCCAACAGACATCACACATAAACCCTAGGCAGAATCCCCTCTAAGGTAGATTTCCCCTCCTTAGAGGTTCTCCTCGCCCTAGGACATCACAAATATCCAGTGGGGTACATAATGATATGACAACGTTAACCAAGTAGTTGCAAGGAATACAGTGCTCAGGGAAATTACCTACTACTAGTCTTGACCTCTAATCTGAAGTCCACTGCAACAACCTCATCAAGATAACGTACCGATTTGTTGCAGGGTCGACCATCTATCCGTTGCGATACCGGAATAACCCGATACGACAACATGATAGGAGAGATGGTCAGTATTCCAGAAGTACAAACATGACAAGACAGAATACTAACGACTTCGTATAAAAAGAATACTCAGAATAAAAATATAAGAATCATGCATTGACAACTACTCATGCTATGCATATGGCAAATATATTCATATAAGCACATAGGAAACATTTATAATAAAACATATCAAATATAACAAAATCATAAATCATCATAACTCACATCACTTCACTTGGCATCACAAGCCTTCGAGTAATCAAGTCTTCATCACCATCTTTCTCACTCTTTCCAACAATTACTTATACTTTCTTTCTTCTTTGAATCTTTTTTAATAAATTCTTCATAAATTCTTTATGCTTTCATTCTTGTAATCTTCATTTATCATTAAGTCTTATCAAATGGTTCGTTCAATGATGAGGGGGAAACATCATTGAACTCGCACACACGTCTACATCTCCTCGGTCATCCACCCAACCTAGTCGGAAGCAAACAGGAGTACAGGACCTTTACCACGCGGGCACGACAGCTGTCACACAAACAAATGGTCCCAGACCAGGAGGACTCAGCCTCAAATCATATCATATCAATTCACATATATATCAAGGCACGCTCTCAGCGGCAATCACAAATGCCCTGTTCCAGTCCCTCTCATTGTTCTCGATTTGCAATCAAGGAGGCGCCAGTATAATTTCTAGTTCGCGATGCGGAACTTACCACGGTATTAGACCCAGTCCCCACCACGTTAGTGCACCACATGTGGGATTCGTTCCGCCTAGAAATATACTCTAGACTTCTTGACGTTTCACCGTCATCGTCCTCCCCTCATGCAATCTCCTCCTAAGTATCCGCAGATACCTATGGTTCCTTCCTCTCCACTACTTCGATACGACACTCATGCCTCACCGCGTATATAAATGTCGTTTTAAGTCTTTTAAAGTTTTATAGTTTTAATTAGCGGCTTAATCCTAACAGTCGCCTCGTCCTTGGTGCATCCCTTCAACGAAGCCCGACCACTAGTCGCAATACGTTCCCCCTAAATCTCAATGGCCTCATGCCTCATATCACTTTCATCTCATCATCACAATTCACATAACTCATGCTCAACATAGTCTCATCAACATCATCAACATCTTTCCTCATCTTTCTCAAAATCTCTTTTCGCAAAACTTTTCGAAAGCTTGAGTTCACAAAACTTTTGCTTCACAAAACATTTTCAGTAACCTCATTTCAAAAATCCTTTCACAAAACTTTTCAAAAATACTGTTTCCAAAAACTTTCACAAAAATATTGTTTTCACAAAAGTTTTTCAAAAATCTCTTTTCAAAACCTTTTTTCAAAAATCACATTTTTGGGTGAGTGTTAATGGAGGAGCAAGCTCAATTCAACACTAAGCTTCTTCCCAAAAACATGTACGAGGAATCACATCTCCACTCAACCACACCTCGCTTTCACAACAACATTACTCTTCTCCAATCACAACTCTTTGTGTTCCATTACTTATACAACCTTTGTTATCATTCTTCTTTCTTTCAATCACGTTTTCTTTCAAATTTCAACTTATTTCTTTCTCATACTTCTCAAATCTTACTCTTTTCTCATTACCACCTTCAACTTTTCCATTTAGCCTTAAGTCTTACTCTTTCTCATGATTCTTATTATCATTAATCACACTTCCAGATTTTCCAAACAGAATATAATAATCACAAAGATATCCAGTCCATAATAAATTCAATCATGCAACATATTTAACAAAACAGGAAAGCATCTAACACATATATGCATCACGTATGATAATGCAGCATGTAACATATTAGACTCGATGTACTCAATTTAGAACTGAGTCTACGCGTCACGATGACCTAGGCCTACTGCATCTGTCACCTCACATTCCAGCATCTGAAATCGTCGCGGGTCCTTCCCAACAAGTCGGTCGTTCCGCTTCTCGACTTATACGCACCTTGTACTAAGGGAGATGACACTAACGTTATAATTCTATCTTAAACAATCGTCCTACTTAATATCAAACGCGTTTTCGAAAACTCTTTTACTTCTCGTCGGAAAATCGCAAAACGTTAAAACTTTTTCAAATCAAATTCAACTTTTGAAAATACTTTAAATATCTCAAAATATTTTTAAAACAATTGACAAAACAATTTTAAAACCATTTGTTTTGGTTGCTGGTCCGTTCCGGACAGCCCTCAACCAAAACTCAAAACACCGTAAAACTTAACTTTTAGTTCATATAATACTTTGTTATAAAATAAATACTTAAATGATTTATTTTTTAAACTTAACATTGTGAAATGAATTAAGGGCAGCAACCATTAAGTCCAAGGTTTTTCATTTAATTTAATCAAGACTAAACCATTTCAAAGCCAATTACAAAATCAAACAAAACACTTTGATTAATTTGATAGTTCATTCATACATAACTTAAACACATCATCAGACAATCACTCATCCAATTATTTCAAAGAATCATGATTATCAAACAAGTCAACCAAGCCATAATATCAAGCATACAAATTTACATTCATCAAAAACATTCAAATAGAAACTTAGTGTGCTTAAAGGTGAAACACAAAAGATAAAATCCAAAACTAAATCAAATAAATTTATTTAATTCTCAAAATTTTCAGAACATACACATACATGCCAAAGTTCATCATTTAAAAATTTCAAGTCATTTAAATAATCCTAAGTTAGGTTTCAAATCAAATTTTGCATAAAAACAAAACTGTACTGTTGTTGGTCAGAGGCAAAAACGTCATTATTAAAAATAGTTTTTCAATTCCAAATTGCACAAAAATTGGTATAAGTCTTCCTTATACAGTCAAGACTATCTCATAAAATTTTCAGAATATTTGGAGTTGCAAAAGTCATATTTTTCTAATTAAAATTGTCACTAAGTCCAGAAAATCTGAACCAAGTGATTCACCGTTTTGCCTTTATTAAAAATATAAAATCAACTCCAAATCTCTTCAAATTTTACAGAGAACATCTAGAGATGTTCAGGAAGCTACCATAAAAATTTCAAGAAATTTCAAGCAGCACAAGTTCGAAAATTATATTTCTCTTTAAACTGAAAAACTAATTTTCTTAAAATCATTTTCACAAGGTTGGTTCTCATAAAAATAGGAAATCACTCCCAAAAATCATTTAAAAATTCAGGGAAGCCTATTTTAATATACTTAGGTCAGTGACAAAATTCCAGAATTATTGAACATATAAAAACATCATTTTTCAAAGTTAAATACACACATATCACAAATTCAGCACAACATATTGTTCAACCAATTTATTCAACCATTTCTTTTCATGAAAATCAAAATGCACACATACATACAAATCAACACAAGAATCTATTTATCAATTATTTTCCTTTGAGAACCGAATTAATTTTTCATGAAAACAATTTATTTTAATTCAAATAAACATGCATCAACTTCTTAGAGATAGAAATCAAGTCTTTTAAACTAAAAATCAAGAATCAACTAAACTATCCTTGATCGTAACATGCACATAACACAATTTCAACATCAAAACTTCTAACCTAAAAATCAATCAAAACCGTGGCCAATCATAAGAAAAATCACCAAGAAAAATTTAATCATTTCAAAGGTCTTTTACATTAAGACTCAAGTATCAAACATATCATAGTTCAAGCATGGATCTTGACATGCATGCAATCAAAATTACTAGATCTAACTTAAAAACAAACATGCATCAAAGATTCACTTTAAAAATCAATTTCATTTTCCAAGTACAAGCATAAAATCAAAGTTCATCAAAGAAGAAAAAAAAAATCATTTACACAAAATAGTTATGAAAACCGAATCACCTTCAATTCTTTTTGCATGTCCAATTTGTTGTTTTAAAACTTTAATCTTCATTCATTAGTCTTTGAAAAACATAGATCAACAATGAAAATTAACATGCAAGAACAAATCCACACATAGAACCGAAAATAAAATGATGAAGAAGAAAGAACATCAAACATAAAGCTTTAACATATTACAAATTAAGTGAGTCCTTAAAGTCCAAGATTAAAGAAGATCAACACATAAGTTCATCATAAAAGTGAACATGCAAGAAAGAAAATAAAGAGAAACTAAACTATTACAAATCTTCATCTTAATCTTCAAGTCCTACCATGAAAGGGGTTGGTCTTCTAGTCTCCTAACACTTAGATCGCCAAAGAATTCTCCTTGGTTTGGCATAGAATCTCCTTCCTTCTTCCTCTCTAATTGATTCGGTCCCTCTCTCTATCTCTTTGTTTCTCTCTTTTTTTTCCATGTCTCAAGAGCTAATGTTGCTCTTGGGACTAAGTGTTTGTGTTTGTGTTGGTGTGAAATTAAGGAAGTGGAAGAATGAAAGAAAGGAACGTAGGAAAGGGTGAGAAGAATGAGGGAAATAACTAAGGTTGAAACACACTTTCCTTCTTTGGTCTTAACTAGTTCGACCATGATGTACCTAGGAGGGGTAGTCTTGGCTTTCTAAGACTTCTACTTGGTCCCCAAGTTTTCCCATTTTCTTTTCTTTTTATTTTTATTTTCCCTTCCTAGCTTAGTCACTAAGCCAATGCTTCATGAACTTACACATACACACACCCCTACACTTGTCACTCATACACACATTACACACATGTATCATGCATGCAAGCACTCACCAAACCGTGCCACCTATATGCACACACATGCCTACAACTTTCATTTCTTAATTAAATTCATTTATAATTATTAATTTGCATAATCAAGCACTTAACACAATCATACACACATATATAAGCACACATTCATAAATCAAGCACACACTTAATCACAAAATAATTAATCAAACATACATATATAAGCACACATAAATCTTAACACAAAATAATTAACTTAACCAAACATACATATTAACAATTAAACACATTTTCCTTTAAATAATAAACTGCACTTATTGGTTGCAATTATAGCCCTTATTTCATTTTCTAAAATCATAATTTAATATATTAAAGATAATCCCAAAAGGAAAAATTTATTAAAAATCAAAAACTATTTTTCATGATTTATTCTTTGGAAATTCGTCCTTTGTCACAGTGAAAAACAATTTTCGCAAACCAACACAGAAAATTATGAAAGATACATTTTTGAAATCTACGTTTCGATACGATCGTTTTGATATAAAGATCATAAAAATCGGAGTTACGATTAAAAAGTTATGGATTTCTGAAGTTAATTTTATCAAAATCCATAAAGAAATTCATCTTTTACAATAAATCACCAATCAATAAAATCATTTCTCATAAAAATCATTTTTAATAACTTCATAAAAATATTTGTTTATCAAAACTCCGTAAAATCAACATTTTACTTCGTAATCAAATAAAATGTTCATTGAAAACCTTTTGTAAAACGATTTCTCAAAACTTTTTCTTTAATAAATTTTATTCGTCCTAGTCGGAAAAACGCGGGATGTTACAAAGTGTCTGAGAGCAGGTCAACTGGTCCTCCGTGCATCCGTCTGGTTCACTGCAGCTACAAAAGTTGGTCCGGGATCCCTATCATCTATACTATGCAATACACTAGGAACCACTGGGTCCTCCTCGAGGTCTGGGAACCGGCTCGACTGGTACCTCCTCCTCCTCGCTCTCCCCCTCCACGGGATCCTCTTCAATCCCATCTTATGGAGTAGCAGGCCTGCCTGTAGGTCCAAAACCAGTAGCCGGTGCAGTCCTACCAGCTCCAGCTGGATCAGATGAAGGAACATCATCATCAGTGGAAACTCTATAGGCAGAGGGGTGTGAACGAGTAGCAGGACGGAAATGGAAACTATGATACCTACGTACAGGTCGAGCTGGTGGTGGTGGTCCTCTATAAACATAAAAATCTGGGATATGCATAGTATATATAATAGGTATCCTAAACCTACGAGGGCGCACACGAACGAGGGGGTTAGGGTGGAAGAGTGTAAACTCCACCTCACCTTCGAAAGTCGCTCGGTGCTCCTCATACGTCCAGATCCCCGCTAGGGATGTGTCTGATCTCTACGCATGCTAGGTAACGAGCCATCACCTAACAAGGGCACAGAGGTAAGCATATACATACACATAATCAAATAAGGATAATCAGTAAATGCATAACAATAACACTGTATTCACATGATCATACCATCTATCCTTTCAGTCATTTATCATGGTTTATGATATGATGCATGAATCCTCACATTCCTATGATTCTCCAACTAATCACTCAAATGGACGTCCTTCCATAACTTCAATGTATTCCCAGAATACAAATAATACGTTATCAAACGTATGGCGTACTTGCTCGAAAGTGAACAACGTCACCATATCTGGTGATTGTCACGTCGCCAAAATGTAAACTATCACTTCATTACGCACATTCAAAAGTGATAAACAACGTCACCATGTCTGATGATCGTCACGTCTCCAAAACGTAAAACTATCACTTTAGTGCAACACATAATAACCACATTGTCAATCTTAATGTGGGGTCGAGCAAGCAGTAACCTTTGGCACTCCCAGAGGCCCTCCTCATGTTTCTCGAACATGACAAAACGATAACATCATCACCTTTCACCATGCATGGATGCAATAACATATTCCATTTAAGATTAATCCTATTAATCTTAATTTACACAACATGGAATAATTCATTAACTAAACTCCAATGTAATTGATGTAATCCGTTAGTATAATTATCCCTTTGAAACATGTTTAATCATCTTGCAATTATTAAAATTGGACTTAAATAACTTAGTTGAATTGAAAATGGTATTTTTAGCATTATGGTTAAAAGACTCGAGTGGTTCTTGACAAGACTCGAGTGATCATACTTTTCAGAAAAGTTGAATTTCAGATTTTCCAGAAATACTCGAGTAGTTCAAGAATTACTCGAGTTGTTATTCAACCCAGAAGACTCGAGTGATTCATGCACGACTCGAGTGGATCATCAATATTTCCAAAAGATGCATCAGATAATACCCGAGTGTCAGCTAAAATACTAGAGTGTTGGTGCTATCAGACGCACTGGTGCACCACGAAACACTCGAGTCTCGAGCCAAAGACTCGAGTCTTATCTGACAGTAAACATTAGAAACTGGTTTTAACATACCATTTTCAGTTCTAACAAGTTTTAACCAAAACCAATGATCAACAGAGTGGTCTTTATGTTAAATAAACATGTTCCAGTACAGAGATTACATCAAATTACAGTGAATCATATCCAAGCATCAATTATGAATAAAAACACATTTTTAACAACTCAACATACCAAATTCAAATTTAAGCATATTTGGTATGAAAATAACTTGCATTAAGCACACATGCAGCATAAGAAACATGTTCCAATAGGTTACATAACACAAAATGGCCTCCAAGCCAGTAACCTAATTCAAACTAAGCCCTTTAAGCCTCATGGTGGCTTTCTACACAAAATCATGCAATTAAACCTTATTCTAGTGAATGTATAGCTTCAACCTTACCTCTAAATCACGTAGAAACTGAGATTCGACAGAGATTCAACCTCCAAGCTAGTTTCCCCAAAAACAATTTAACAACAACACAGTTTTGAGTAGGGTCATAAGACCAAGGATTTTGATCATTAAATCATGCAAAATAATTGGGGAAAATGATTAGAATTTTTTCTCTGCAACATCATAAGAGAATGAAACGAAATTGAAGTTTCAAAAGTTCAAGAGCTTACCAAAATCAAGGATCCAAGTAAGCTTCCCGAACCACTTTTCAACAAAGACTCCAATCTTTCGAGTTTCGATTCTCTTAGCACACGAATCCTCAACTCACAAGCTTAGAGTCTTTACGAAGCTCAGGATGTAAGCTTCGTAACGGTGTATTACTCTCAACCTAACACTCAAAGTCAAAGGAGAATTGTTGAAGATAAGCTTCGGAACCCTAATCTCACGAATTCATCAACAAGAGCATGAATTCGTTGTTGATGGGCTTATATCATCGATTCCCAAATGCATGCAGGTCGACACGACACCCTTGAGGTGTTGCCAAAGCGAATTCGTGTCAGTTTCTGGGGATAGTGGATTGATGACTCATCAAACGCACTATCTTCAGCAACTCTGCCCAGAATACTCGAGTCTTCACAGAAAGACTCGAGTCTTTCGACTCAATTTTTGAAAAATAATTATTTTATTCCCTTTCCCTCCAAAATCTTTCTAATATTGCTCCTAGGTCCTACAGCAGGGACTAATATGCAAAATTCTAATTTTTGCATAGAAAATAATCATGGGATTATTTTCCACCTACTCGCATACTAAATACCTAATCTTAATCAAAGATTATTATAATAACAATTAATTATAAATAAAATTTATAATTAACTCTTATTAATCCAGGATTAAAATTTTGGGGTATTACATATATATTCTATTCCATTATCATCGTCTAAACCATAACCATAAAATATACGTTTACATAAGTATATAAGTATAAAAAAAAATCTTTCTTTGATTATTAATTATGGAATCATGCTTTTATATAAATTTTAGTTAGTTGTTCCTATGACAAATATTCATTTAGGCATTTTATCGAACATCTTGGCTACACTTTATTTTACTTGAGTAATGGTAAGAGTTTATTACCTAAATCAAGCTTTAAATTGATTACTCCACATACACAGGCATGTGGTATAACAGAATCAACTATCCTAGGGTTCAATTCATAATATTCGATAAGCATTTATTAATTCCAAAACCTAAATTCTATTCTAAGAGAAAAGAGTTCCTCCCTTACCTCAAGGGAGAAGAAAATCCAACT
Organism: Crotalaria pallida; assembly: GCA_037953625.1. Taxonomy (NCBI): domain Eukaryota; kingdom Viridiplantae; phylum Streptophyta; class Magnoliopsida; order Fabales; family Fabaceae; genus Crotalaria; species Crotalaria pallida. The sequence continues at coordinate 138,089,253 of CM075650.1, read as the reverse complement.
CCAAAGCACTTGGTTATATGAGTTAGTACCTAGAGTCCTTCTTCTTGGCTTGGTTGAGGAAAACTTCAAGAATATGAAGGGATTATAGCTAATTGAAGGAGAATATATATGTAAAGGAGAGGGAATTTGTTGGTGGAATATGAAAACAAGAGTTAAAATTGGTGGGAAAGTGTTTAGTGATGTTAATTCATGGTGTTGGGGTTTGATTTGTAGAGATTTAGGCTTGGGGGCTACTGTTATGGACCGAAATTATGCATCTTCCTCAAAGCAGTATACCGGTGCGAGGCCGTACAGAACCAATTCCTTATGAGACCGATATATCAGTGTGAGACCGTACTGGCCCAATTCCCATGAAACCAGTATAGCGGTATGAGGCCTTATTGGCCCAATTCCATGAAACCGGTATACTGGTATGAGGTCGTATTGGCCCAATTCTATTAGAACGTCTAAACGACTTAACGATTCAAAGATGCCACCCACAAGGACGTCTACCATTGAGAGGAATGACTGTTGCGCCTTGGATCCCATCCTCATAACTCCCCATGAATACTCGCCATTAACCGAAATCAATAAGAAATAATCCCTCGTAATAGTATAGCGGGTGAGTCTATAAAAGCGTGATAATGAGGGAGGTATGGAGCTAACTTGCTCACACAAACGCGCACACACACACACTAAGCAAATCGACAGGAGACCAGTTATCTTGGTATTCAAGGTATCCTTCTCAAGTCTAATAGCAATAGAGGAATGATTGGATACTTGGTTGTCTAGCTCAAGTCAAAGAATTAGGTTGTGTTGGTTATATGGATAAAATGATGCCATAAAGGTTTATCGAAAATTATATCTTTTTTTTGTGAACCAAGAGTATCCTCCGATCGATAGCCAGAGACTAATCCCTTTCGAGGCGGAGAGATCACCGAAGTGGGTAAAACCTCTCCCAACAAAGCCTTTTCCATACTTACAGCAGGAGTCAAACCCTTGACATCATGCTTAAGGAATCCAGATATCTACCAACTGTGATGGGCTTTCTTGGTTGTAAATCATATCTTTTGATAAAGCATTTATCTCTTTGTCCTTCTTAATTGTTTCACCTATGATTTTTCTTGGCCTTCCTCTGCTTCTAGCACGTGGAGTATCCTATGCTTGATCTACTCTCCGAACCGGGGATTCTACTGGTCTCCTCCACAAATGCCCAAACCATCTAAAACGGGATTCCACAATTTTTTTCAATAGGTGCAACCCCAACTCTTTCTTAAATACACTCATTCCTAATCCGATCTTGTTTGGTGTGGCTACTCATTCACCGCAACATCCTCATCTCTACTCCATGAAGTTTATTCTCTTGTTGGCATTTTTCCACCCAAAATTCGTTCCCATACAACATTGTCAACCTTATAGCATTGCAGTAAAAATTCCTTTTAAGTTTGAGTAACACATTTCTATCATATAACACACCCAAAACACTCTTCCATTTTATCCACTCGACTTGAATTCTATGGTTTACATGTGTTAAAAACTTATGTTGATGATATTTGTGTCATGGAAAACACATTGCCTTAACAACAAGATTGCTAGATAGTCGTGGTGCAACTATATCACCGGTCTTGCTCCCAAGGTTAGCACAACAACTCACAAACACAAGCACTTGGGGCCGAGAACTTGAAATCTCACAAAAAGGAAAAGGTTGCTCAGTAAAGTATAGAGAGAATAAGGAAGTTTTTTTTATGTATATATCTCTAGCTTACCAAGATGGCATTTTATATCCACTACAACAGCCATAAACTTATGGCCCATTATTTGTCATTATTACAACTAAAAATCGTTTAGTCATTAAAATGAATTCATTAACCATAAACGGCCAAATAATGGAGTCATAAATCTTCAACGGCTAATTATAGAAAAACGTGCAAAAAATAAAAAAGATGTTTGGCCAGTGGCCTTTCAAAAACAGGACTCATACACCCATGCTTTGCACCGCCCGCCCAAACAAATGGCGACAGTGCGCGCGTGGTCATTTGGCTTAACAAGACCACCTTAAAAACCCAATTGGATGTTTGCTAGTGGAAAGGGAATGATAATATATAAAGGCTAAAAGATAACTAAGAATATGCAAAGTGGGACTAGATATTTTCATGAAAATGACATTATTCCAACAATCCTCCACTAATGGCACTCATAGAAAGAGACACGAAATGATGAACAACCTTAAGTTTTTTTTTATGCTTAAGTGTTAATATTCATATGATTTGAATTATTAACAACACATAGTGATGTGAGGCATCAACTATATCCTATAAAGTGAAGTTCCCATGGACTTTACAGAATTTAATTAATTGAGACTCCGACAACACACATTAACCTTAAACAATTTGTGAGATTCCGCGATAGAATTATAACATACAACAGTTTTTAAGCCTTTAGTATACCTTGAGAACTATTAGCGTGTCTTAGAAAGATTGACTATGTCTTTCATAGAAAGTGGCTTAATCCTTCTCACTCACTAAAATAGATACATCAAGTGTGTCTCTATAGCACCACCTAACTTAACGGGTTACATATCTTGTATAATTATAACAAGTACATCAAGTGCATCTCTATAGCACCACCCAATTTAACGGGCTATGTAACTTTTATTCTATATTTTATTATTAGGTACATCAAGTGCAAACTTTCAAAGCACCACCCTAACATATGGGATATGTATCTATTACAGCAAACATTACCATACGCCACAAGGATAAACATGTAATGCATACGAGTACTCATGTGGCTTCGTTTGACCATCAAAAGGGTATCCGCCACACTTTCCTCCTCTCAATGCGTAAGGCCCATCCCCCTCGACGAATCCCGGACAACTTTTCGTGGGTAGCCCTATGGTTAAGGGGTCAGCTAAATTCTTTTAACTTTTTACATAATTAAGAGTAATTACACCATTTCCTATTAGTTGCCTAACAGTACCATGTCTAACACGAATGTGTCTTTCTTTCCATTGTAAGTGTTATTGTTGGCAACTTCAATTGCTGCTTGAGAGTCACAATTTACATAATCTATAAAGGAGATGTTGAATTTTGATTATTTTTTCAAAAACATACTCTAAAATTATATTTTTCTAATTGTTTTTAATGTAGATTTAATAATCCAATACATTGTAAATGAAAAAATAAATTATACGACACACAATGGCAAAATAACCTTAGTATTAGGTAAATTATTTAATTTGCACTCTCAAAAGTCATGATAATCCTATTTACTTGATGTACATCCTTTACGTCAGAGATACTTTAATAAAAAAAAATTTACATGCTCATAAATTGATACTTCATATATAATTGAGTGAAATTAGAATTTATGTTTTTTTAAAAATAAATAATTTTAAAAACTTATAGTATAGATGATAAATAAAAAAAAAGTAATATATAGATAATAGATATATACTTTTATTTATTAATTTTTAATAAAAAAAAATCTTTAAATGCAAACAACAAATAAATTTATTCATGAGGTCTATATTTGAAAATTCATTAAATTCATACATGTTACTCACGCGACAAATTACAAGTAGACCCAATTATCATTATTTTTTTTGGTAAATAAAAATTTTTATTACCAACAAAACAAAATTTAACACAAAGTCCAACTAGCATGAATCAATTGCCCCCTACTAGGTAGATTTCAAATTAGACCCAATTATTGGATTAACACATGGTGTACTCAAACACCAAATATATTGGTTTTTTTTTAGTCAAAACCAATAAAGAGAAAAGAAAAATACAAACCTGTTCAAAAAGAGTACATTACATGGGTATTGAGCTCGAATAACTAACCATCACAAGATAAATAAATAATATATTGGATATTAAACAAAGAAGGGCTAAGGAGGATAGGTATGTAATACCCGCAAATTCCTCAATTATTTTCTATATTTAAAAATTAAATAGAAATTTATTTATCTGATTTATTGAATGGAATTTTATTTCCAAGAATTAATTAAATTAGTATTTGGTTTGATTTTTCATAAATTTATTTAATTGTGATTTTGTGTTTTTATTTATTTAAAACGTGGGGAGTATATTATTTTATTTAAATTAGATTTTTATTTTTTACTTCCTTTAAAGTGGAGAAGGAAAATTTTATTTCCCTCTAATATATGTGGTACGACCAAGCCCTAGAAGGAGAAGGAAAATTTTAAGGTTAGAGCCAAAAATTCAAATTAAAAAATGCCTTAATTATTTATCTTCTCCATAAGAGCACTAAGGAGACAAATATTAATTACCCTATTGATTATGTCTCCCACTAAGTTAGTTGTCATAAAACCTAAGCCAACCAAAATTTGCCCCTTTTTGCCTCTTGAAAAATTCGAATCCCATATTTTAGGTGATGTACTCCAATTAAAATTTGCAAATGAGTCCCCCATGACTCTTGGAAAATTCGAACCCCCTCTTTTAGTTGGTGAACCCCAACTTAGTTTGCTTATAAATACCCACCCAAGGCTATGAAGCCCTTCTTACACAAATTCATGTCTTAGAACCAAAAAAAATAAAAATAGAAGAAGTGAGAAGAAGAGGAGGCCGCCGTAGGTAGGAGGAAGAATAGGAAGGGAAAAAGCTTGAAGTTTTTAGCTTATTTTCATTCTTTTCTTCTAGGTAATGATTCTAAGCTTGTTTTTCTTCTTCTTTTTCATTTTTATTTTCGGTTTTATGAGCTCATTGTTAGGTTTTTTGTTGCTCAAAGGTTAAAGCTTCTTGCATGTTGGTTTTTCTTGCTTCTCATGCTTTTCTATACTTGATTCTACTTGTATTTGAGCTTGAAAGTTAAAAAATGAACATGCATCAACTTTGATGATGCTCACGGTTTTTGTCCCTTTTTGGTTGAAATAATTTTTGATCTTTACTTTGTGTTTTTATGCTTGATTATGAGTTGATATGAGATGTTCATGAGCTATTTGTTATTGATTTGCAAAAATTCCTCTTGATTTCCCTTTGCATGTCACGGTTAGGGGTTTGTATTTAGGGGAAAATGAAATTGTTTTTCAATGCATATAATTGATTAATGATTATTGCTATTTATTTATTTATTGTATTTTCGGTTTCTAAGAGGAAATGCATGAAAAATGAATTTTTGTGTTGATTTATTCTTCCTTGGGTAATTCGGTTTTGGCCCCTTTATGCTCAAAATAATTTTTGTTCATTGATTTCTAATGGAAATGTTTGAATATGAGTATATGACTGTTGATTCATGAACTTTGTGTATTTGATTTGCAAAAATTTTCTAATTTTCCTTTATGCATGTCACAGCCTAAGCAAAAAATGAGGGAAATAATTTTGTCTTTGAATGCATGTCAATGATTTGTTAAGTTTTGTTACTTTCAAAGTGTAATTTTTGGTTTATATGAGAAAAAGAATGTTTGAATTGATTTTGCCTTGATTTGTTATTTTAGGGTTATACGGTTTTGACCTCTAATGCATGCATATGTGTTTAGTAAAATTTTGATGCATGATTTTGTTCAAGAATGTGAATAATTTAAGTATGTTCATGAGTTGATTTGGTAAAAAAAATGTGCGTATTGTAACATCCCGATTTGGCAACTTGAAATCCATAATCAATTAAGTGAAAATTAGGGCCATTTTTTTTTAAAAGTGAGTAATGTACAATTTGAGAACACTTCTTATTTACAAAACATAGTTTCATACTCATGTTCTCAAGTTGTACCGACTCTTTCAAGTTCCAAACCGAGATGTCACGGGACATCGCACTTTGAAACTCGTTTTTCAAAACATCGTTTAAACAAGATAGCCCATTTTATTGTTTCCAAAATGTCAGCATTGCAAACTTGTTTGGGGTTACAGTATATTAGAGCTATGTATCTAATAACTTGTAGTGTAGTACAATACTCAGGAGGGGATTTCCTATGTTCTAGTCATCGAACTATCTAAGTACTCATCACATAGTACTAATCTGATCCTCGTCCTCCTTCTCTATCTCTTCTGGACCTCTACTGTAGGGTCATCCGGCAAGTTATGAGTCTCCTCCTCCAAGTGAGTAACCTCTTTGGCTAGTTCTATTCTTCTATGCTGGACCCTCAGAAAGAATACCACGTAGGCCGACATAGTGTTGCTATCTCCTCTCATTGGTGGTGCTCCTATTTCTCAAATCAGCTGAAATCTTGCAATGTTGTCCATCTAGTATCTGCCCAATTTTACATAACAGAAATGTAGGAGAGAGAGAGTGAGCTACCCAAAACGGCAATGTCGACTATGTGGGATTACATCAGGTAAATATTAAGACAAAATAAATGTAACAAAGTAAATCCAACCACAAATAAAGCATAATCAAAACAACACATAATTCTCATCAGAGTGAAAACATAAACATGCATTTGATTTTTCATAGACAATAATGTTCTCACAATTTCCTCAATATCCCTTCTCAATCTCAGTACTTCTTTTCATTTCTCATTCACACCGTCCACGTATGCCTTAGAGTTCCATATCACAAATACTTCATCCGTGTCCGTTGTCACTTAGTATCATCACCACTCTTATCATTATTACTATTATAATCCTTGCTACACTTATCTTTGGAACATCTTGGTTCTTTAAGTCTTATCAATTCGATTAGCATCAATGATGAGGGGGAAACACCATTGTGCTCACACACGTCTACATCTCCTCGGTCATCCACCCAGCCTAGTCGGAAGCGAACAGGAGTACAGGACCTTTACCACGCGGGCACGATAGCTGTCTCAACACAGATGGTCCCAGACCAGGAGGATCTCGTCCTCAAATCATATAATCAAGGCTCACTGCCTCGCAGTGGCAAAACACATTGCCCCGTTCCAGTCCCTCTCCACTGTTCTCGAATTGCCATAGGGGGCGATAGTACTATTCTAGTCTCGAGTGCAGAACTCACCACGGCATAGGACCGATCTGCCCGTACTACATGTGGAATTCGTCTGCCTAGAATAGCACTCAAGGCTTCTTGACGTATCACCGTCCTTACCCACCCCTATTGCAATCACAACCCGAATATCCGCAGATATTCCGGGGTATCCTCCTCTCCACTACTTCGCACTCATACTCACCGCGTTAATAAATGTCTTTTAATAGTCTTTTAGAGAGTTTTAATTACGGCTTAGTCCTAATGATCGGTCCATCCTTGGTGCATCCCTTCAATGAGACCCGATCGCTAATCATACGCATCTAATCCCCCTAATACTCACATAGCATCACTTGAATCATCACAACATCATTGCATCGTCTTTCTCTTTCTCAAATCACAGCACATTGCTCTCATCAACGTTAGTATCACTATTTCAAATCAACCGGTCACTTAACATGTCATCACTGTCCTCCTTGCCAATTGGGACTCAGCAGCATCACTGGTATCTCTTCTCGCCAATTCGGGTTCAGCAACCTCAGCAACTTATCTAGTTCTTTCCAAATTTCCAATCGTCATCTACTTTTTTTCTCAATTCAATCTCATCATAACTTGTCTCTCTCCCTTATTCACTCTTATTATCCTAATTCATTCTTCTTTTCTTATCACACTTAGCTTGTTGCTCCCATAACTTTATTACTAATGCACAATCAAATAATTTCCAGCAACATCATTTAAATATAACGAATAAAAGAGTCATAAGAAAATTAAATAAACCAGCACGAACAATTAAAATCACAACATCATGTTAAGAATCCAATCTCAGTCGTTCGGGTGGATAGCTAAACCAATCAAACAATCGCTATCACATACACCACTACGCTAAATGAGATTGGGGTCCAATCTTTGAGATGATTGGACGCCTTAATATATACCTAATTACCACGACGTCTTAAGGGAAAGCCCCTCTCTCACCTCAACGACGAACATCCTAAAGCTCTCCACGGTTCCTCGACCTTTATCCTCGCCTCATTTCCTTTGCGTCCGTCGCTGTAGCTAAGACAATTTTCCCGTGCATTAGAAACGATTTCGATACACTCTTTTAAATTTGCTTTTGAAAACAATTTCTTGCTTTTTGAAAATCCGTTGTTAACGTTCAAAGCTTTCAAATGCAACTCCAATCCAGGATTAAAACGGTTTTCGAGAAAACTTGAAAACAATTAAAAAATATTCTTTTAGTATTAAAGACTTGATTTAAAATATTCATGTTATGAAAACATAGTTCTTAAAACACTTTTCAAAATGTAGGAATTAAAGATAAAATTCTAGGATCACATTAGTTAATAAAAATCCAAACATTCATCATTCACATATCACAAAGCACTCTTAGACTAAAGGAAATAACTAATTAAATTACAATCACCAATCTTACAAATTCATTCATACACAAGAAGATAATTCAAACTTAATTTCCTTTTAATTCACTATGGCAAAACCGAATTGCCTAAACTTAGCATTTTCTAATTACTAATCATTTATAAACCTTAAAGTCATAGAATTAGCATCAATTTAATCAATTTTATTTATTTCTTGTTCCTAAAAGGATAAAAAGAATGAACATGTTATTGTGTCAAACATAACATAGAACATAACCAATCTCTTAAGTCATTTTGAAAGAAATATCATTTTTAATACTTAAACATGCACTAACCAAATTATCTAAGTACAATCTTGCAAACATATAGCACATAATCAAAGACATCAAACAAGGAAATTATTTGGTTTCTTTCAAGACTGGAGCCGTGAGCATCATATGAAAACTTAGCAACTTCAATTTCATTTTCTAAACAACAATTAAAACTATAATCATGTCAAAGATTTATTTTATTTTCCTCTAATTTGGTTATCCCATACATGCACCTTTTTACTTCTAAACTAAGCTAATCTTAGTCTATTTACAACCTAAATGATGATGAAACACATTTCCCTAATTTTCTACCTCAAAACCGAATAACATCACACATGAGTTAAGAATTTTTGTTCACTCTTTGACATCACAAGGATGGTTAGTCAAAGAAAATCATGTAGATCACACATCATTTAATCATACTAACATGCATGAACCATTATGGGTTTTCTTTAAACCTTTTTATTAACACTAAAATTCATATTTTTCTAAAAATAAAACATGGTTTACAACTTAATCTTTTAAAAGAATGACATGCATTAACTCAAGATCACCAAATCTATTCCTAGTGCATACATGCACCCAATACTCGATCACCAACACATTTTCAACACTCATGGCCGAATGTCCCTCATGCTAACACACTTGGATAAACAAATCATGTTTACAAAGAAAAAAAATCATTTTAAAGACCTTTACCCTAATCATTTCCTCTAGGCCGAAACATACATATAGGGAGACTTAATTTCTTTTCTTGAAAATTGACATGCAAAACCCCAATGTTCTAACTTGTAGAATAATAAACATGGATTAAAACATGTATATACAAAGATCACCCAAAATCCTTACAAGGTCAAAACTAAAAACCCTTATTTTCTTCTCAAATAATTTTAGATCATAAAATTGTTAATCAAACATCTACATAGAAGCACATAGGTCACGGATTGAACACAAGGACTTGATCATGCAAGGCATAAATTCCTCACTACATCACAAACCGAATTTAGATCATGTAGAAGTTTATCAAATAGTCATATAGAAGTACATGGATCACGGTTTAAGCAAAGAAAATCATTATGCAAGACTTGAAATCTTCACTTTTTAACAAATCAAACTTAGACCATAATTTATTTACCAAAACTTTTCATAGAAATCATATAGATCATGGTTTTTAGAGGAAAAACCCAACATGCAAGAATTTTCAATTTTAGTGTTCATGCAAATCTCAAACAATAGTTTAGATCCTTTAAAAGTTTGTTTAGAATTTCATTAAGATCCATCTAAAAAGAGTCACGACCAAGGCATAGAGTTCATGAGTTCACATATTACAATCAATTTCAAAAGTCCATAGTTAAGGTCAAGACATACTTGCACTCATGAAGATAAACATACAAAGAAAGAGGAAAGAAAAGAAAGTTACAAAATCCAAAAGAAAATAAAACTATCATGGTTTTCTTCTTGATCTTCATGTAACCTACCAAGGAAGTTAGTTCTCTAACTCCTAAGGTGCTTGACCCTCAAAGAAACTCAAGATCTTGATCTAATTCTCCTCCTTCTTCCTCCTTGTTTTCCTACGGCTACACTTTCTTCCTCTTCTCTTCTTTTCTTTTCTAAGGGTTTGATATTTCCCTTAGAAGGTGTTTGGATTGGTGAGTGAATGGAATGGGAATGAAATGTGAGAAATGAACTAAGGTGAGATAGTTTTAAGGCCACCGAATGTGCCCCTTCTACCCTTAGATTGAGGTTCGGCCAAAGCATCAAGTTAGAGGGTAAAATTGGGTTTCTAATATTTTTGCATGGCAATGTTTTGATCAAAGGGGACAAAGGTTGCTTAGGCTAGGCTAGGCTTCATTTTTCTACCCAAGAGTCAAACTCCTCCTTGCATACTCACTCACCCATCACCGTGGCTCCCTCACAAGCTCACACCATAGCACACACATGTCCACACCGTAGCACATTCATGTGTTCACACTTCATGCAAATTTTATTTTCATTTCCTAATCCTATTTAATCAAGATGCTATGGTCATGGCTTCCTATGATCATGCAATATTTTTAAGAGGCATGCATACTCCTATATGCCTTCACCGTAACACATTAATACACACACATACACACACATATTTGTTTTCAAGCAATATTTACATATCAAGCAAACACATATCACAATAAGCACACATCACAAATTAATTCTAAGTCATGGCAATTGATCTAATCCTTTACAAAAACACATCATCATCCTAGGGAAACTTGATTTATTTCAAAATGAAACAATCATCCACACAAGGCACATAATTAGCAATTCTTAAAAATCAAACTCCTTGTACCATTAGAAAATTTTCCAAAAGATAATTTATTTAAGGTCATTCAGCTTTTTAGAAAAGAAATCACGGTTTCACAAAATTCAATTCCCAAGATTTTCAGAAATACGATTTGTAATTGAATCCAGAAAGTTCTTAAAATTACATTTTCAAGGATTATCCGTAATAGTACAAATTCTTTTCATAAAGAAATTATTTTCGAATAAAACCATAAATAATCCTTTTAGAAAAATCCTTTTGAAAATAGAATTCAAGGTTTATTTTTTTTAACGAATTCGTTTACGCACGTACGGGAAAATACGGGGTGTTACATTCTCCCCAACTTAGAGATTTCTCGTCCTCGAGAAATACTGCGTAGAGCGAGTCTGGCTATGGACGCGTAGTTCAGTTACTTGATCCCTCTATCTTCCAACTCTCGAGAAATACTGCGTAGAGCGAGTCTGGCTATGGACGCGTAGTTCAGTTACTTGATCCCTCTATCTTCCAACTGCAGCAATCGTCGCGAACATCCGTGGTCGTGCACTGTCTGTCTGCTATCCTTACGAGTTATCCAAGCGGACTACATTTGCAAGTAACCTATCGGGTTCTCTGGCCACCTAAGGAATGGGGTACAAGCAATACCGTTTTAAGGAAACAGATAATGTACAGGGGTTCAAGATTTCCGGGCGACATCCACACATGACAGGGTTAGACTCAGTTGGGTCGAAACTTTACTACATCCTTTAATTCTTCTCCATCGGCTCGAGCCTAATCAAACCATTTCCTAAAATCCCGTATCTCCACTTGCTCCCCAACTTCGATAAATCATATTCCTACACGCATACCTTACTTTCGATCGTAAATTAACCTCTAACCTTTCATCCTTCATTTCCTAGTTTCATTCTAAACTCCAATTGTCTTACACTCTATCCATTAATCGTCATTATCCAACTTCTATGACCATTATCTCTTCTTCTCCTTTGCTTAACTGTTGTTAATCCTCAAGGAATACGTACTACTTTTCTCCCGGTCCTTCAACGCTCGGTCATCTCACTTAAACGTGCTAAACCTTTTGCCAACTTTCTACTTATCACGGGTTCTACTCCGCCAACATCCCCTTTGGTTCATAGACCTATTATTTTTCAGATCGCCAAGTCTTGACTTCCTATCCTAGATTTGGGTCATACCTAAAGGTTTTTAACCATAAGTTCCATCATTCATCAATTCAACTTCACCACATGAGCGCCTATTTTTCTTACTCAACCATTCTGCCTTTTCAAATTTAGACACTTATAACCTTAGATCCCACATACTTTCTTAATTTTCCTCCTTGTCTTATACCATCTAGACCAATATTTCGACCGATCCGCCTTCCAAAATCCTGATCTCTACTCAAATGGGCACAACTCATCACCCACCTACGACTCTAAAGGGTATTCCTATCTTTTCCAAAATTCACACTTCCTTCATTCATATCAATTAATCTTCATTCTTCCGGACACTTCACGGTTTACCGCTCAATCTAAGAACACCTGTATGACGGATGCCGGATAGCAAGGGTTTATGTTTCCAATGAAGCTTTGGGAAAGAACAAATATTTGTCCAAGGTCAAAAGGAGACTTTGGGGGTTCATCAATGTTCAGGACGAATGGGTCAGGTTTCTGTGACAAGAAGAACTAAAATATCTTGAAAAGGTTCTTTCAAACGTTTTGTCAAAGCGGCCTAGCAAAATTCAGGGTTTCCACAAGAAAGTTTCCAATAATAAAGGAGAGTTCTAGTCACAAGACAAGATCTCAGGTCAATAACTCAAAGGTTTTAAGAAAAAGAAGTTATCATCAAAAGGAGTTCAACAAGAAGGGTTGACGTTACAGGACGACACCGAGCACTGTTCCCGGATTCTATTGCGAATGGAAACTAACACCTTTCGGGAATACGTCGATACGTTCCTAGCGTTCCTATTCTTGTCTATTGCTATCTTATGATTAGCGCACTCTCAGAGTCACGCGATAGAGTATGTAAGTCCACATACAAGAGTTATTAGATTAACCATTGCTCTGATACCACTTCTGTAACATCCCGATTTGGCAACTTGAAATCCATAATCAATTAAGTGAAAATTAGGGCCATTTTTTTTTAAAAAGTGAGTAATGTACAATTTGAGAACACTTCTTATTTACAAAACATAGTTTCATATTCATGTTCTCAAGTTGTACCGACTCTTTCAAGTTCCAAACCGAGATGTCACAGGACATCGCACTTTGAAACTCGTTTTTCAAAACATCGTTTAAACAAGATAGCCCATTTTATTGTTTCCAAAATGTCAGCATTGCAAACTTGTTTGGGGTTACAGTATATTAGAGCTATGTATCTAATAACTTGTAGTGTAGTACAATACTCAGGAGGGGATTACCTATGTTCTAGTCATCGAACTATCTAAGTACTCATCACATAGTACTAATCTGATCCTCGTCCTCCTTCTCTATCTCTTCTGGACCTCTACTGTAGGGTCATCCGGCAAGTTATGAGTCTCCTCCTCCAAGTGAGTAACCTCTTTGGCTAGTTCTATTCTTCTATGCTGGACCCTCAGAAAGAATATCACGTAGGCCGACATAGTGTTGCTATCTCCTCTCATTGGTGGTGCTCCTATTTCTCAAATAAGCTGAAATCTTGCAATGTTGTCCATCTAGTATCCGCCCAATTTTACATAACAGAAATGTAGGAGAGAGAGAGTGAGCTACCCAAAACGGCAATGTCGACTATGTGGGATTACATCAGGTAAATATTAAGACAAAATAAATGTAACAAAGTAAATCCAACCACAAATAAAGCATAATCAAAACAACACATAATTCTCATCAGAATGAAAACATAAACATGCATTTGATTTTTCATAGACAATAATGTTCTCACAATTTCCTCAATATCCCTTCTCAATCTCAGTACTTCTTTTCATTTCTCATTCACACCGTCCACGTATGCCTTAGAGTTCCATATCACAAATACTCCATCCGTGTCCGTTGTCACTTAGTATCATCACCACTCTTATCATTATTACTATTATAATCCTTGCTACACTTATCTTTGGAACATCTTGGTTCTTTAAGTCTTATCAATTCGATTAGCATCAATGATGAGGGGGAAACACCATTGTGCTCACACACGTCTACATCTCCTCGGTCATCCACCCAGCCTAGTCGGAAGCGAACAAGAGTACGGGACCTTTACCACGCAGGCACGACAGCTGTCTCAACACAGATGGTCCCAGACCAGGAGGATCTCGTCCTCAAATCATATAATCAAGCTGGCTCACTGCCTCGCAGTGGCAAAACACATTGCCCTGTTCCAGTCCCTCTCCACTGTTCTCGAATTGCCATAGGGGGAGACAGTACTATTCTAGTCTCAGGTGCAGAACTCACCACGGCATAGGACCGATCTGCCCGTACCACATGTGGAATTCGTCTGCCTAGAATAGCACTCAAGGCTTCTTGACGTATCACCGTCCTTACCCACCCCTATTGCAATCACAACCCGAATATCCGCAGATATTCCGGGGTATCTTCCTCTCCACTACTTCGCACTCATACTCACCGCGTTAATAAGTGTCTTTTAATAGTCTTTAAGAGAGTTTTAATTACGGCTTAGTCCTAATGATCGGTCCATCCTTGGTGCATCCCTTCAATGAGACCCGATCGCTAATCATACGCATCTAATCCCCCTAATACTCACATAGCATCACTTGAATCATCACAACATCATTGCATCGTCTTTCTCTTTCTCAAATCACAGCACATTGCTCTCATCAACGTTAGTATCACTATTTCAAATCAACCGGTCACTTAACATGTCATCACTGTCCTCCTTGCCAATTGGGACTCAGCAGCATCACTGGTATCTCTTCTCGCCAATTCGGGTTCAGCAACCTCAGCAACTTATCTAGTTCTTTCCAAATTTCCAATCGTCATCTACTTTTTTTCTCAATTCAATCTCATCATAACTTGTCTCTCTCCCTTATTCACTCTTATTATCCTAATTCATTCTTCTTTTCTTATCACACTTAGCTTGTTGCTCCCATAACTTTATTACTAATGCACAATCAAATAATTTCCAGCAACATCATTTAAATATAACGAATAAAAGAGTCATAAGAAAATTAAATAAACCAGCACGAACAATTAAAATCACAACATCATGTTAAGAATCCAATCTCAGTCGTTCGGGTGGATAGCTAAACCAATCAAACAATCGCTATCACATACACCACTACGCTAAATGAGATTGGGGTCCAATCTTTGAGATGATTGGACGCCTTAATATATATCTAATTACCACGACGTCTTAAGGGAAAGCCCCTCTCTCACCTCAACGACGAACATCCTAAAGCTCTCCAGGGTTCCTCGACCGCTATCCTCGCCTTATTTCCTTTGCGTCCGTCGCTCTAGCTAAGGCAATTTTCCCGTGCGTTAGAAACGATTTCCATACACTCTTTTAAATTTGCTTTTGAAAACAATTTCTTGCTTTTTAAAAATCCGTTGTTAACGTTCAAAGCTTTCAAATCCAACTCCAATCCAGGTTTAAAACAGTTTTCGAGAAAACTTGAAAACAATTCAAAAATATTCTTTTAGTATTAAAGACTTGATTTAAAATATTCATGTTATGAAAACATAGTTCTTAAAACACTTTTCAAAATGTAGGAATTAAAGATAAAATTCTAGGATCACATTAGTTAATAAAAATCCAAACATTCATCATTCACATATCACAAAGCACTCTTAGACTAAAGGAAATAACTAATTAAATTACAATCACCAATCTTACAAATTCATTCATACACAAGAAGATAATTCAAACTTAATTTCTTTTTAATTCACTATGGCAAAACCGAATTGCCTAAACTTAGCATTTTCTAATTACTAATCATTTATAAACCTTAAAGTCATAGAATTAGCATCAATTTAATCAATTTTATTTATTTCTTGTTCCTAAAAGGATAAAAAGAATGAACATGTTATTGTGTCAAACATAACATAGAACATAACCAATCTCCTAAGTCATTTTGAAAGAAAAATCATTTTTAATACTTAAACATGCACTAACCAAATTATCTAACTACAATCTTGCAAACATACAGCATATAATCAAAGACATCAAACAAGGAAATTATTTGGTTTCTTTCAAGACTTGAGCCGTGAGCATCATATGAAAACTTAGCAACTTCAATTTCATTTTCTAAACAACAATTAAAACTATAATCATGTCAAAGATTTATTTTATTTTCCTCTAATTTGGTTATCCCATACATGCACCTTTTTACTTCTAAACTAAGCTAATCTTAGTCTATTTACAACCTAAATGATGATGAAACACATTTCCCTAATTTTCTACCTCAAAACCGAATAACATCACACATGAGTTAAGAATTTTTGTTCACTCTTTGACATCACAAGGATGGTTAGTCAAAGAAAATCATGTAGATCACACATCATTTAATCATACTAACATGCATGAACCATTATGGGTTTTCTTTAAACCTTTTTATTAACACTCAAATTCATATTTTTCTAAAAATAAAACATGGTTTACAACTTAATCTTTTAAAAGAATGACATGCATGAACTCAAGATCACCAAATCTATTCCTAGTGCATACATGCACCCAATACTCGAGCACCAACACATTTTCAACACTCATGGCCGAATGTCCCTCAAGCTAACACACTTGGATAAACAAATCATGTTTACAAAGAAAAAAATCATTTTAAAGACCTTTACCCTAATCATTTCTTCTAGGCCGAAACATACATATAGGGAGACTTAATTTCTTTTCTTGAAAATTGACATGCAAAACCCCAATGTTCTAACTTGTAGAATAATAAACATGGATTAAAACATGTATATACAAAGATCACCCAAAATCCTTACAAGGTTAACATGCAAAACTAAAAACCCTTATTTTCTTCTCAAATAATTTTAGATCATAAAATTGTTAATCAAACATCTACATAGAAGCACATAGGTCACGGATTGAACACAAGGACTTGATCATGCAAGGCATAAATTCCTCACTACATCACAAACCGAATTTAGATCATGTAGAAGTTTATCAAATAGTCATATAGAAGTACATGGATAACGGTTTAAGCAAAGAAAATCCTTATGCAAGACTTGAAATCTTCACTTTTTCACAAATCAAACTTAGACCATAATTTATTTACCAAAACTTTTCATAGAAATCATATAGATCACGGTTTTTAGAGGAAAAACCCAACATGCAAGAATTTTCAATATTAGTGTTCATGCAAATCTCAAACAATAGTTTAGATCCTTTAAAAGTTTGTTTAGAATTTCATCAAGATCCATCTAAAAAGAGTCACGACCAAGGCATAGAGTTCATGAGTTCACATATTACAATCAATTTCAAAAGTCCATAGTTAAGGTCAAGACATACTTGCACTCATGAAGATAAACATACAAAGAAAGAGGAAAGAAAAGAAAGTTACAAAATCCAAAAGAAAATACAACTATCATGGTTTTCTTCTTGATCTTCATGTAACCTACCAAGGAAGTTAGTTCTCTAACTCCTAAGGTGCTTGACCCTCAAAGAAACTCAAGATCTTGATCTAATTCTCCTCCTTCTTCCTCCTTGTTTTCCTACGGCTACACTTTCTTCCTCTTCTCTTATTTTCTTTTCTAAGGGTTTGATATTTCCCTTAGAAGGTGTTTGGATTGGTGAGTGAATGGAATGGGAATGAAATGTGAGAAATGAACTAAGGTGAGATAGTTTTAAGGCCACCGAATGTGCCCCTTCTACCCTTAGATTGAGATTCGGCCAAAGCATCAAGTGGAAGGGTAAAATTGGGTTTCTAATATTTTTGCATGGCAATGTTTTGATCAAAGGGGACAAAGGTTGCTTAGGCTAGGCTAGGCTTCATTTTTCTACCCAAGAGTCAAACTCCTCCTTGCATACTCACTCACCCATCACCGTGGCTCCCTCACAAGCTCACACCATAGCACACACATGTCCACACCGTAGCACATTCATGTGTTCACACTTCATGCAAATTTTATTTTCATTTCCTAATCCTATTTAATCAAGATGCTATGGTCATGGCTTCCTATGATCATGCAATATTTTTAAGAGGCATGCATACTCCTATATGCCTTCACCGTAACACATTAATACACACACATATTTGTTTTCAAGCAATATTTACATATCAAGCAAACACATATCACAATAAGCACACATCACAAATTAATTCTAAGTCATGGCAATTGATCTAATCCTTTACAAAAACACATCATCAACCTAGGGAAACTTGATTTATTTCAAAATGAAACAATCATCCACGCAAGGCACATAATTAGCAATTCTTAAAAATCAAACTCCTTGTACCATTAGAAAATTTTCCAAAAGATAATTTATTTAAGGTCATTCAGCTTTTTAGAAAAGAAATCACGGTTTCACAAAATTCAATTCCCAAGATTTTCAGAAATACGATTTGTAATTGAATCCAGAAAGTTCTTAAAATTACATTTTCAAGGATTATCCGTAATAGTACAAATTCTTTTCATAAAGAAATTATTTTCGAATAAAACCATAAATAATCCTTTTAGAAAAATCCTTTTGAAAATAGAATTCAAGGTTTATTTTTTTTAACGAATTCGTTTACGCACGTACGGGAAAATACGGGGTGTTACACGTATGCTTTCGTTTGTATATGTATATTCGGCCAAGAGCATAAGAAAATGAATAAATAATGTGTGTTTGATAAAAGTTTAGGCCTTTGTACTTGCATGTATGTATATTTGGTTGAAGTATGGAAATGTACCTTATGAAGGTTAAGAGCGAGTAACCGATGATTAAGCGTAATCGGTGGTTGAAACTTGAATCTTTACAAATGAGGAGATGAGTGAGACTTGAGAGTCGAAGGGAGACTCAACAGAGAGAAAGAGACGATTGAGGAAAACGAGGGATTCGAGTAAGGAGTGAAGGGATTTTGAAAAATTGAGTTAAAACGATGTTATATTGGAGTTGAATTTCTATTCGAGTTATTTCTATTTTTGAGCCAATTGGGATGATTCACGAGTTTATACAAGTTAACTCGCGAGTTTGCACTAGTTTACCCGAGTTTACTCAATTCCGAGTTTTGGACCGGTTGAACTCAATTATATGGTCTAAACTCGTATGATTCGAAGTGTTAACTCGCGAGTTTGACAACTATGCCTAAATTAGCATTATTATTATCTTTGTTTTCGACTACTATGTTAGCTTGCAACAGCAACACGACAGCACAACAGTAGCAGCAAACACCAGCAGAAGCAACAACAACCAACAAGTTAACATCATCTTCACAAATATAATTATCTTCATTTAATCCTCAAATATTGGTAGCACAAATCATTTAGTCAAACTACTTATAATCAAACTCGAGTAAAGGAAGCACAAAACCATTTAATCGAACTACAAATAGCTATAAAAAGCAGGTATGCATAGTAAAGGTTAATTGTGATTCAAAATCAAGATAATTTACTTTTTGCAATTCATTTTACATTTTGATAGATTATTCATACTCCATGCACATAAAAAGAAAGAAATAAAATGAATCAAAGAATGACTCATCCCTAAAGAAATATATGTAAAAGCACAAAATCAGAAAAGAATAAGATAAGATAGCTATGCATAAGTTAATTAAACATGTACCAGATTAAGCAGAAATATAATAACATTATGAAGCTCTTGAACTATAATACTAATCACCCTTATTTGCTTTATCATGTGTGTTGAGTAACTTAACCTTTTTTCTTTGATTTTGTGGCCTCTTGAAAACAGAGCATAAAAATAACTTGAATGATTTAAGTCAATAGATGCATCCTACCCAGGTAGTTAAAGCGTAGATTTAAGCTTGGCACGGGTAGAATCGTTGAAGCAGTGAAGCGTAACAGGAAGTGTAGCTTCAACCAAAATGCAAAATTACGTAATAAAAAAACACACATATATATCTAGAAAAATAGAAGAGAGCAAAGGTTGATGTTTGAGGGGAAAAAAGAGCAAGTCTTAGGAGGGGCTGGTTTGATCGAAGTTACAGTGAGAAGAAAGGTAGAACGTTGAAGGTTTTAGGCTTTTAGGGAAGAAATGAGTTGAGAAAGAAAAAAAAACAGAGCAGGTAAGGGAGAAGAAGAAGTTACAGTGAGAAGAAAGGTTTAAGGAAGGAGAGTTAGAGGAGAAGAATCCTTATTATGATGGGTGGGAGTGAGAGGAAGGGAGTGAAAGATTAAAATATGAAAGTGGTAAAAATTAGGTTTTTTTTTATTCGGTGGGTAAAGGTGAAAAGGTAAAAACAATTAGGTTGAAATTAGGGTTTTATGTGCTTGGGCTGCAAAAAAGGGTTTTTGGGTCACAATCGGGTCCTAAACCGGGTCTAAACCCGGAAAAGTCTTTCTTCTTCTTCAGCATGAAAAAGCGCACCGCCTCTTCGCTTTGACACTTCAGAACGGCGCTCTGGGATGCGCCGCCTTCTTTGCGCTTTCTCGGCCGCACCAACAAGTGTTCGAGGGTGGAACTCGTTGAATCGCACACTTCAACATGTTGGCACGCGCTTTTGACTACAGTTACTATAATAATCTCTCATTGCAAAAACATAACATCAATTTCATAAATTAAAACCTCTAGCATCAAAAGCCCCAAATAATAAATTCTCAAAACCCTTAAAATTCAAAGTTCACCAAAATCAAATTAAACTGCACTCTAGTATACCCAAATCATGAGGATTGCGAAAATGTAATCGATTTTTTCAAAAAGGCAAACCAAGTATAATCAATATCAAATCTAAGAAATATAATTAAACAAACACGGAAACGAATTGATAGGAATTAGAATCACCTCGAGAGATAGTTGGGAAAAATGGAGAGGAGGATGAGACAAAACTAACGGTGGATAGTGGCGGTGAGGCGTGTGATTCATGGTCGTGCGACCAGGAGGGTTGTGCGACCAAAACCTCGCCCTTGGTTGTGCGAACTTTGATGGAGGTTGCGGGTGGCACCATGGTGATAGTGACCGTTCACGATCCTCCTCGACTCATCTTATTTGTCTTGTCGCACTCTATCATATTTGTGAAGGCATCTTGAGGTTTTGATGAGTTTTGTTGAATGTATGTAGAGAAATTAATGGATGGCTACAGAGTTTGAAGAAAGGAAGAAAATGAAGATGAGAAGTGAAAGATGTTTTTTTTTTGGGAAAATTAAAACGTGTTTTTTTTTGGGTGGGAGAGGTTGGATTTTAATTTTTGCGGAATGGAGTTGTTTCAATGTGTTGAGGTGGGCATTTGGGATTTAGGCAGGATAATTTTAGGATGTAGTAAATGGAGGGAAGTTTTGAAAAAAAATAACTCTTTGGCCTTCTCACTTTTTTGTTTTTAGAACAAAAATATAGAACTTGTTTTGAGAAGAATTATATATGACTCTCCCAAACACATTTTTTTATTTTGTTTTAAAAACAAAAAAGTTGTTTTTGTAAAACAATAATCAGACATACTCTTTATTTCTCTTATGTTTCTTCTCATTTTCGCTTGTACCAAATAACCAACAAATTCACTTATTTTATTACCTTTTTATCTCTAACGTACTTCTCTCTTTTCATTTTCTTTTGTGTAACCAAAAATAGTGTAAGAACATTCACATTAGCCGACAACATTTTTGTCTTTAAAGGACCTCGCACATTATTTTATTATTCTTTACACTTTTTCATACCTTAATAATATCAATCATATTTTCACTCCACTCATAAATCGACTTTTGTCTTTAAATTGGTCCCACGCATTCACGCACTACCTCACCATCTTAATATTTTACATTAAATAAAAACTATAACCAGCCAACTATATTTTTAGTGGCAAAAATATAATTATTGAAAACACTTTCTTATTCTTTGGCGACTACTTTTTTTTTTAAAATAAAATAAAAATACTACGAGTCTATTATTGATCTTAATTGTTTCATCCAAAATATTTAATAAATTATAATACATTAAAGATAAGATAAAGTTGTCTTTCACTCTCTAACAATTCCCAAAATCAAAACACTCAACCTCTCCCTCCCTAAGGCGTCCCTTAGCCTCACAAATCACTCTTTGATCCCCCTCAATCTCCTTACTCTCACAAATCACTCTATTATCCTCCTCAATCCTTAATGATCTTCATCATTGAACCTCATGCCCACTTCAATCATACTCATTATTCAATATTTAGTGATCCTCCTTTAAGTAGTCCCTCTCACCACAAATCTGCAACCTATATTTACACCACTCACCAAATCAATCGCATGCTTGTTTTGGGTTCTGGGATCCACCCCTTCTCGACCCAAATCGACCTCCACTCTCTTTCTCCTTCATGTTTTGGTTTTTTTTGGTTTAGTGATTGAAAATCCTGGAAAATTGATTATGTTTAACATTTCTCTCTCTTTACCCTCTCCATTTTATGCAATTAAAGTATTCCTAAAGCTTGAGGGACAAGACGATGTGAATACTCAGAGAAAGTGTTAAAAAGATTAAAGAAAAATCCTACGTGACAATGTATCATAGGTAAATAGGTCATACAACACTTGTAAAATTGAATGTAGGTTTTGTTCTTTTAGGTAAGGTATTCCAAATCAGGGTATTCACCGACACGAGTACAATGACTAATCCCGTCACAAAGTTGAAGGTACATGTTTCTATTGGGCAATACTGTAACAGCCAAGTTTTCGGAAACCAAAATAATTGACTTTTGTTTATTAAGGTTGCAAAAATGAGGCCATTTTTTTTTTGAAAACATTATTGTAACTTATTGTTGAAGGGAATCGAGAACATACTTGAAAAGTGGTTGATGTTCTTTAACCGTCTCTTTTGAAAACCGAGTTGTTACTTAGATCCAACTCCTTTACTTTATTTGTCGAAAATGTTTCATTCAGGAAACAGTTTGATTTCATCTTAGACTCTTTCATTCATTGCCCGAAAAGATCTTAAGTATATTTCATAAAAGAGTGTGGTCATAAAACGTCGGGCCTGCTTCAAAATAGTTAGAGTACAGTAATAGTTCATCACTTTGGTAATCCTGAGTACAAACAGAGCATCAAGATCTAAAATAACTAGACTATTCTTACACTACCCTATCAAAGGCAACCGGATGAAGGTCCTCTTTCTTCTTGTGTCCTTTCTTCTTCCCCGGGAATGCTACCTTACGAGTTGATGTCTCTGCTGGGTCGTCGGATTCCATCGTTGCTTCATCTCTGGTAGTATAGTTCCATCGTTCCTCATAACGTACCTTCTCTCTGTAGTTCTTATATCCGTGATCCGTAACTTGTCTCAAGCACGGTCCTATGTCTGTCCCGCTCAATTGATGTTCCGGGTCGGGGATTACAATCTGAGTGTGGCCGGTCCATACCCAGCCTCTGGCGGTACGCTTCCATCCTCTCCCAGATTTGCTCCACGTGGTGATGTCCATACAACACTCCATCTGCCCGTTGGAAGCCAACAGGAGTACCGGACCTTTACCACGCGGGCATGACAGCTGTCTCAACAATGGCTCCAAGCCAGGAGGTCTCAACCTCAAAACATATCATATAATCAAAACACATTGCCCCGTTCCAGTCCCTCTCCACTATTGTAGACTTGCATCGAGGGGGCGACATTATTGTTGTAGTGCTCGCACAGAACTCACCACGGTATTGGACCCAGTCCCCACCACGTTAGTGCACCACTTATGGGATTCGTTCTGTCTACATCAATACTCTAGACTTCTTGACGTTTCACCGTCATCGTCCTCCCCTCCTGCAATCCCCACCTGAGTATCCGCAGATACCCATAGTATCTTCCTCTCCACTACTTCGGATTAACCCTCATGACTTGCCGCGTTCGCTGTTAATGTCTTTTAAAATCTTTTAATTATTTACTTAACCTAACGGTCGGCTCACCCTTAGTGCATCCCTTCGGTGAGCCCGACAACTAATTTTGCACAACCTTTTCTCATGGCACAGAGCTGGGATTACAACAAACTCATATTCCCTTTCATCAACCCTTCTCTAAACTTTACTAAAGACTCCTTCTCTCAAACTTTTCAAAAATACTCTCTCTCCAGACCTTTCCCAAAACTTTACTTTCACCACAGTCACAAAACATGGTTTCAAAATCACTTCCCAAAAATATTATTCCCAAAACTGTATCAGAAAATAGTGTTTCACCAAACATCCTCCAAAACTTTGTTCTATCATAAAATTTTCCAAAAGACCATTTCTTGAAAATTCCTTTGAAAACGTTGTTTCACAACTTCTCCAAAGTCTCCTTTCGAGAACCTTTTCAAAATTTTGTTTCATAAAACCTTTTTCAAAAATTGTTTTTACCACTCAAAATTTCCCTTTCACCAATCTTTTCAAAAATTCCTTCTTCCAAAACTCATTTCAAAATACATTTTGTGCTGAACACTGGTGGAGGAGCAAGCCCAGCTCAACACCAGTCCCCAGACTAAAACCAAGAACAGAGGAGCTCGGCTCAACTCAGTCCATTTCCCATTCCAACAACTCACATCACTCTCCCCAGCTCTGGCCCGTTCTTTTTATCACTCTCAATTTCCTTTTCTCGGTCTCAGTTCTCATCTCTCTTTCCTTCAATTTCTTTTTTGTTATCATCCTTCTTTCCTATTACTCCATTGCTTTCAATTTCATTTCATGTCCAAACGTCCAATCCATCATTTACTCATCATAATGATAAACTTTATTATAGATCATTAAATAAATAACCAAGCATGCAATCACACACAGCATCACACAATAGCATTGTGGTTTTTTTTTGTCACCTTCGTATAAGCGACCACCCAAGACAAACAATTGTCGCTTATACTACTGACGCTAACCACTAGTTCCGATCTTTGAGATGATACGGAACGCCCTACTAAATCACCTAGCTACCACTATGTCTAAGGAAAGCTTCTCTCTCACCTGGGGTTCAGCTGTTGAAGGTGTGCTCTCCTTGGAACCTTGTGCTGCCATCTGCCCCAACCTCTTTTCTTTATCATTCCTCATATTAAATAAAACATTTTACGTTATTAGCTTACTTGAAAAAAAAATCTTTTCTTAGTTTAATACTTGTCTTTCTCTTTTATTGGGAAAACTTTGAAAATATAACTAATTTCGATCAATTTCCACTTAAAACTTTACTCTAAATCATATGAAAATATTCTTAATTGTACAAAGACAAGTCCAAATAATCCGGGACAGCAAAACGGTTTATAAAATTACTTTAATAAAACTTCCCAAAATTGTTGTAAAAACATTCTTTTATTTTAAATAGCTTTTTAGCTTAAACTTACTACTTTGAAAATTCGTGTTTTTATCATAAAACAATTTAGGACAGCCAAGCATACATCATGACATTCAAGCAAATCATGCCACATATAAGTGCAAATAACATTTAGGAATGCAAGTACTCATAAACCGAACAAAATCAGGTTTCAAACCAAACACATCAATACTCATTTCCATGCATATTTTATTTAAGTAATTAAGCTCCCTAAACCTACTTAAACTATGTGGCCGAATAAAAGCAAGGAAGTAAATCAAGAATCCACAAATTAAACCTCATAACCGAATAAATCAAAAGAAAAGAAATCATACATCACAATCCACATAAATCAACTTATTCATTCAAAGCATTTCATTTTCTTTCAGTCTTAACCGAATACTCACGGCACATCTAAACACACATTCATTCAAATAGGTATTTAAACACAACACCCTGCCATGATCACTTAGATTTATTTGTTTCCTTTATTTCTAAGAAAAGATCCTGTTTGAAAATAAAGGTTCACAACATAAGTTCAAACAATTTGTTTTAGCATAATTCCTTAAAATACACCTATTTCCTCAAAGTCATTGTATTAAAACGCATCCTAGTTTAGCTAATGTGCATAGACCGAGTAGCATCATGAGAGGGCAACATCAAATATGCATCATGTATGCACGTAGATGCAAAGATCATTTTCGAAAATCTTAGTTTCTTATTTCTTTTACAAGAACCGTGAGTTGCATAAGAAAATTTAGTAACCAAAGTTAATTTCTTAATATAATAAAATCAAGTATTATGTCAAGGCTATCAATCCTTTAAGAAAACCTATGCATGCACCTACAATCTCTAGGTGAGGCAATTTTCAACATGCATGTAAGAAAAGCATGATTTCTTACTCCTCCTAGCTCTTAACCGAATCATGACATACAAGAAAACAAAGTCTTATAGTTTTATTTTCACATGCAAGCATCTAAATTCACATAATGTAAAACTTAAGGCATCATTTTACCCTTAAAAATTTTACCAACCGAATTACAGTCATCACTCACACACACAAAATCTTGTTTCAATTCAAAATTATTTTCAAGCTTATTAAGCTTAATTTCTCTTGAGAACCGTGGCACATATACAAGAGAAATAAGGTTTTCACTCTCACTTTAGACATGCCTAATGCAAGCTTCATGTTTTCTCAAAAACCAAACATAGATCCAGACATGCACAAAACGGTCAAGACAAAAACATAGACTTAGACTCAAATCTTCAAATAAACCGTAACAAACAAGTTAGAAATTAATTTTCTAAACATGAAAGTAGCATGAAAGTATTTGAATCAAGCTAATAGTATCAAGACTTAAATTTCTACTCATGGCCGAATCACTTTAGCTATTGATTTAGGGATTTATGAGTTCATTTAGTTCCAAAAACCCAAAATCAAAACATAAGGAAAACATGCAAAGCAATCAAGGATTATAAGGCCACAAAATCAACATGCATGAGGAGATCAAGCAATCTATGGATTCTAAACACACCCTCATCAAAACCGTGACAAAGATCATTTGCAAGTAAGGGATCAAAGCACAAAAATGACATATAAGACACTTAGGCTTCAAAAGCATCTTAGAAATAATTACATGCATCACCAAAATTAAATCAAAGTCCATAAAAAGTCCTTTACAACACAAAATCGTTTAGTTAAAACTCTAGCTACCTTAATCCTAACTTAGATCTTCGAATCCTCTCTTCTTCTCCTCTTGGGTTTTGCCTCGGTCTCACTCTTCTTCTAAGGTTGATGGGGGTTTTCTCCTTGATCTTTGAAGACTAAGATGATTGAGAAAGAATTAAGGGAAGTTTGGGTTAAGAACTTTGGGCCTTCTTTCTCTCTTCTCCTTACGATTTCCCTCTCTTTCTCTCAAGAGCTTGATGGTGCTCTTGAGAGTGAAGTGTGTTGGTGTTTGTGGGTGTTTGTTGTGAAAATGAGTCCAAACCAACAATCCCCACACGGTTTTGAGATCAAAAGCAAGGCATAGAAGTTTCCTTTTCTACCCTTGGTTCAATGTGGAAACTTAAGGGCAAATTGGTCTAGGAAAATTGTTGCATGGGGTGGGCGTTCGGTGGAGGCAAGGGGAAAGGAAAGTCTTCATTTAGGGTCATGACTCATCCCCCTTAGGCTTCATGAGTCACCACTCTACTTCTCCTCCAATTCTCCACTTTGAATCTCCTTGGCTTAAGGCTTAAGGAAAGGCATTCCTACTTGGTCCTTCTATTCCTCTACTTAGTCGAACCATACACACCCTCATGCACATGTAATTTCATTTTCATATAATATGCATACACTTAGCACATGCATGGGCACGGCGCATATATACACATATTCATACATTCATGCATCACATATTTTCATCATGTTTTCACGGCACACACATATATACATGCATCATACACCTATTCATTTCTCTTTATTCAATTAATTCTCATGTGATCCCAAGCTTGTGCACACTAAGACCGTATAGATACGCATCTAGAAAACAAATAAATCATAACATTCATATAAAATTGCTAAGCATATAAATTTCTCAAAACTAGATTTCTAAACTTTGGGCGTTACTCTCAGAAAAATCATTTTTCTAAAAATCATTCCTTATCTTAAAATCGTGGATTTTAAGAAATCATTTAAGAAAATATCCTTTCAAATTGCTTTTCTAATAATTTCTTTAGTGTTTTACTTTAATATGAGGAATTTACGGGGTGTTACATTCTCCCCAACTTAAGGATTTCTCGTCCCCGAGAAATACATTGGAGATTGGGCAGCAGGGCAACAACATTCCCATGTCATTCTGATGTTCCTCTTTAACTGCTTCCAGCTGGAGAGATTCTGCTCGTACCGTCACTTGCGCGTTCAGTCGGGTTAAGTCGAGCGGACTAACCGAAGAAGAAGTCATCCTCCCATTGGGTCGTTGTTACAAAAGTCCGACCAGAGATGCGAACTTGGGGAAAAATCAAACAAACAACATTCATTCGTATCCAAAAACAAGGATTTCACTAAAAATCCTCGGATACCCACTATTCTCTATCTAATCCGTCTCCCCTATAACTCGCTTTCTGATTCTAGGAAACCCCATTACTATCTAGGCTTTTCTTAAAATCTCTTCTAAGGACTGTCACTATGTGCTTCCTTCCCTCCTTGTGACTCCCCAACTTGGGTTCAGCTTATAACTATTCCACGGAAATCTTAGAGTCTTTCTAAGTTCAACTATTTTCCTCCTCCTCATTCACCTAAACCGTAGGCTACTTGGGCAATTATGACGCTTCCAACTCCACCATTTGAACCAAAAAGTCTTGGATAAAATCATGAGGTGTTAGGGGTTCATGAAAAAAAAAGGGTTCGAATTCGGATAGAAAGATCATTTTGTTGAAGCAATTCAACAAACACAGGAAGTAGAAAATAGCAATCTACATGTTCAAAGGTAATAGTTATCCCTGCATAAAGGTATGCTATGGCTAAACAAACCTAAGTCTAGCGATTCATCAATGAAACATCAGGGGTATAGGGTCTTATTTACAAAAACTATTCATAGTCTACTGCTTATAGAGCCAAAAGGTTTCTTAAACTAACACGGTCAGTGCTAACCTACAAACTGATCCATGTCCTAATAAACAAAACTTATCCTCCTATTCCTATTCAAAGGCTAGCAAGCACACAGAGTCACACAAGCAAAGCATGAAGCCCATGCTTAAGGCTGCAAAGGATTACCATCAGCTCTGATACCATTCTGAAACAGCCCGGTTTTCGGAAACCAAAATAATTGACTTTTGTTTATTAAGGTTGCAAAAATGAGGCCATTTTTTTTTTGAAAATGTTATTGTAACTTATTGTTGAAGGGAATCGAGAACATACTTGAAAAGTGGTTGATGTTCTTTAACCGTCTCTTTTGAAAACCGAGTTGTTACTTAGATCCAACTCCTTTACTTTATTTGTCGAAAATGTTTCATTCAGGAAACAGTTTGATTTCATCTTAGACTCTTTCATTCATTGCCCGAAAAGATCTTAAGTATATTTCATAAAAGAGTGTTGTCATAAAATGTCGGGCCTGCTTCAAAATAGTTAGAGTACAGTAATAGTTCATCACTTTGGTAATCCTGAGTACAAACAGAGCATCAAGATCTAAAATAACTAGACTATTCTTAC
Organism: Crotalaria pallida; assembly: GCA_037953625.1. NCBI lineage: Eukaryota > Viridiplantae > Streptophyta > Magnoliopsida > Fabales > Fabaceae > Crotalaria > Crotalaria pallida. The sequence continues at coordinate 138,059,895 of CM075650.1, read as the reverse complement.
ACTACCCTATCAAAGGCAACCGGATGAAGGTCCTCTTTCTTATTGTGTCCTTTCTTCTTCCCCGGGAATGCTACCTTACGAGTTGATGTCTCTGCTGGGTCGTCGGATTCCATCGTTGCTTCATCTCTGGTAGTATAGTTCCACCGTTCCTCATAACGTACCTTCTCTCTGTAGTTCTTATATCCGCGAACCGTAACTTGTCTCAAGCACGGTCCTAAGTCTGTCCCGCTCAATTGATGTTCCGGGTCGGGGATTACAATCTGAGTGTGGCCGGTCCATACCCAGCCTCTGGCGGTACGCTTCCATCCTCTCCCAGATTTGCTCCACGTGGTGACGTCCATACAACACTCCATCTGCCCGTTGGAATCACCAGCGACACCAATGCGCCAACGAACAGGAGAGAGTAAGCATTCCAGACGCGTAGCGTCGACGGTGTGGAATTACGGTAGGCAAAATAATAGGACACACACAAATAGCACACAAGACATACAAAACAACAGGAAACATTTTATCATCATCATTATCTCACTTTATTTTTATTCATTCTTGATTCTCACTCCCACTCACGGGTCTTACTTTCTTTTCCATATTTCTACTCTCAACCTCTTTCTCGTCCCCTACACTTCTCAACGCTCATTCTTTCTTGGACAATCTTTTCTGTTAATGTCTTATTGAATTAAAACCATCGATGACCAAGGGAGTTAAAGGATCATCAAGGTACGCGTTTCCTTTCGTAGTTAGCACTCGTATTTCAAGCCTACATCTCCTCGGCCATCCACCCAACCTAGTCGGAAGCCAACAGGAGTACAGGACCTTTACCACGCGGGCATGACAGCTGTCTCAACAATGGCTCCAAGCCAGGAGGTCTCAACCTCAAAACATATCATATAATCAAAACACATTGCCCCGTTCCAGTCCCTCTCCACTGTTGTAGACTTGCATCGAGGGGGCGACAGTATTGTTGTAGTGTGCGCACAGAACTCACCACGGTATTGGACCCAGTCCCCACCACGTTAGTGCACCACTTATGGGATTCGTTCTGTCTACAACAATACTCTAGACTTCTTGACGTTTCACCGTCATCGTCCTCCCCTCCTGCAATCCCCACCTGAGTATCCGAAGATACCCATAGTATCTTCCTCTCCACTACTTCGGATTAACCCTCATGACTTGCCGCGTTCGCTGTTAATGTCTTTTAAAATCTTTTAATTATTTACTTAACCTAACGGTCGGCTCACCCTTAGTGCATCCCTTCGGTGAGCTTGACCACTAACTTTGCACAACCTTTTCTCATGGCACAGAGCTGGGATTACAACAAACTCATATTCCCTTTCATCAACCCTTCTCTAAACTTTACTAAAGACTCCTTCTCTCAAACTTTTCAAAAATACTCTCTCTCCAGACCTTTCCCAAAACTTTACTTTCACCACAGTCACAAAACATGGTTTCAAAATCACTTCCCAAAAATATTATTCCCAAAACTGTATCAGAAAATAGTGTTTCACCAAACTTCCTCCAAAACTTTGTTCTATCATAAAATTTTCCAAAAGACCATTTCTTGAAAATTCCTTTGAAAACGTTGTTTCACAAATTCTCCAAAGTCTCCTTTCGAGAACCTTTTCAAAATTTTGTTTCATAAAACCTTTTTCAAAAATTGTTTTTACCACTCAAAATTTCCCTTCCACCAATCTTTTCAAAAATTCCTTCTTCCAAAACTCATTTCAAAATACTTTTTGTGCTGAACACTGGTGGAGGAGCAAGCCCAGCTCAACACCAGTCCCCAGACTAAAACCAAGAACAGAGGAGCTCGGCTCAACTCAGTCCATTTCCCATTCCAACAACTCACATCACTCTCCCCAGCTCTGGCCCGTTCTTTTTATCACTCTCAATTTCCTTTTCTCGGTCTCAGTTCTCATCTCTCTTTCCTTCAATTTCTTTTTTGTTATCATCCTTCTTTCCTATTACTCCATTGCTTTCAATTTCATTTCATGTCCAAACGTCCAATCCATCATTTACTCATCATAATGATAAACTTTATTATAGATCATTAAATAAATAACCAAGCATGCAATCACACACAGCATCACACAATAGCATTGTGGTTTTTTTTGTCACCTTCGTATAAGCGACCACCCAAGACAAACAATTGTCGCTTATACTACTGACGCTAACCACTAGTTCCGATCTTTGAGATGATACGGAACGCCCTACTAAATCACCTAGCTACCACTATGTCTAAGGAAAGCTTCTCTCTCACCTGGGGTTCAACTGTTGAAGGTGTGCTCTCCTTGGAACCTTGTGCTGCCATCTGCCCCAACCTCTTTTCTTTATCATTCCTCATATTAAATAAAACATTTTACGTTATTAGCTTACTTGAAAAAAAATCTTTTCTTAGTTTAATACTTGTCTTTCTCTTTTATTGGGAAAACTTTGAAAATATAACTAATTTCGATCAATTTCCACTTAAAACTTTACTCTAAATCATATGAAAATATTCTTAATTGTACAAAGACAAGTCCAAATAATCCGGGACAGCAAAACGGTTTATAAAATTACTTTAATAAAACTTCCCAAAATTGTTGTAAAAACATTCTTTTATTTTAAATAGCTTTTTAGCTTAAACTTACTACTTTGAAAATTCGTGTTTTTATCATAAAACAATTTAGGACAGCCAAGCATACATCATGACATTCAAGCAAATCATGCCACATATAAGTGCAAATAACATTTAGGAATGCAAGTACTCATAAACCGAACAAAATCAGGTTTCAAACCAAACACATCAATACTCATTTCCATGCATATTTTATTTAAGTAATTAAGCTCCCTAAACCTACTTAAACTATGTGGCCGAATAAAAGCAAGGAAGTAAATCAAGAATCCACAAATTAAACCTCATAACCGAATAAATCAAAAGAAAAGAAATCATACATCACAATCCACATAAATCAACTTATTCATTCAAAGCATTTCATTTTCTTTCAGTCTTAACCGAATACTCACGGCACATCTAAACACACATTCATTCAAATAGGTATTTAAACACAACACCCTGCCATGATCACTTAGATTTATTTGTTTCCTTTATTTCTAAGAAAAGATCCTGTTTGAAAATAAAGGTTCACAACATAAGTTCAAACAATTTGTTTTAGCATAATTCCTTAAAATACACCTATTTCCTCAAAGTCATTGTATTAAAACGCATCCTAGTTTAGCTAATGTGCATAGACCGAGTAGCATCATGAGAGGGCAACATCAAATATGCATCATGTATGCACGTAGATGCAAAGATCATTTTCGAAAATCTTAGTTTCTTATTTCTTTTACAAGAACCGTGAGTTGCATAAGAAAATTTAGTAACCAAAGTTAATTTCTTAATATAATAAGATCAAGTATTATGTCAAGGCTATCAATCCTTTAAGAAAACCTATGCATGCACCTACAATCTCTAGGTGAGGCAATTTTCAACATGCATGTAAGAAAAGCATGATTTCTTACTCCCCCTAGCTCTTAACCGAATCATGACATACAAGAAAAAAAAGTCTTATAGTTTTATTTTCACATGCAAGCATCTAAATTCACATCATGTAAAACTTAAGGCATCATTTTACCCTTAAAAATTTTACCAACCGAATTACAGTCATCACTCACACACACAAAATCTTGTTTCAATTCAAAATTATTTTCAAGCTTATTAAGCTTAATTTCTCTTGAGAACCGTGGCACATATACAAGAGAAATAAGGTTTTCACTCTTACTTTAGACATGCCTAATGCAAGCTTCATGTTTTCTCAAAAACCAAACATAGATCAAGACATGCACAAAACGGTCAAGACAAAAACATAGACTTAGACTCAAATCTTCAAATAAACCGTAAGAAACAAGTTAGAAATTAATTTTCTAAACATGAAAGTAGCATGAAAGTATTTGAATCAAGCTAATAGTATCAAGACTTAAATTTCTACTCATGGCCGAATCACTTTAGCTATTGATTTAGGGATTTATGAGTTCATTTAGTTCCAAAAACCCAAAATCAAAACATAAGGAAAACATGCAAAGCAATCAAGGATTATAAGGCCACAAAATCAACATGCATGAGGAGATCAAGCAATCTATGGATTCTAAACACACCCTCATCAAAACCGTGACAAAGATCATTTGCAAGTAAGGGATCAAAGCACAGAAATGACATATAAGACACTTAGGCTTCAAAATCATCTTAGAAATAATTACATGCATCACCAAAATTAAATCAAAGTCCATAAAAAGTCCTTTATAACACAAAATCATTTAGTTAAAACTCTAGCTACCTTAATCCTAACTTAGATCTTCGAATCCTCTCTTCTTCTCCTCTTGGGTTTTGCCTCGGTCTCACTCTTCTTCTAAGGTCGATGGGGGTTTTCTCCTTGATCTTTGAAGACTAAGATGATTGAGAAAGAATTAAGGGAAGTTTGGGTTAAGAACTTTGGGCCTTCTTTCTCTCTTCTCCTTACGGTTTCCCTCTCTTTCTCTCAAGAGCTTGATGGTGCTCTTGAGAGTGAAGTGTGTTGGTGTTTGTGGGTGTTTGTTGTGAAAATGAGTCCAAACCAACACTCCCCACACGGTTTTGAGATCAAAAGCAAGGCATAGAAGTTTCCTTTTCTACCCTTGGTTCAATGTGGAAACTTAAGGGCAAATTGGTCTAGGCAAATTGTTGCATGGGGTGGGCGTTCGGTGGAGGCAAGGGGAAAGGAAAGTCTTCATTTAGGGTCATGACTCATCCCCCTTAGGCTTCATGAGTCACCACTCTACTTCTCCTCCAATTCTCCACTTTGAATCTCCTTGGCTTAAGGCTTAAGGAAAGGCATTCCTACTTGGTCCTTCTATTCCTCTACTTAGTCGAACCATACACACCCTCATGCACATGTAATTTCATTTTCATATAATATGCATACACTTAGCACATGCATGGGCACGGCGCATATATACACATATTCATACATTCATGCATCACATATTTTCATCATGTTTTCACGACACACACATATATACATGCATCATACACCTATTCATTTCTCTTTATTCAATTAATTCTCATGTGATCCCAAGCTTGTGCACACTAAGACCGTATAGATACGCATCTAGAAAACAAATAAATCATAACATTCATATAAAATTGCTAAGCATATAAATTTCTCAAAACTAGATTTCTAAACTTTGGGCGTTACTCTCAGAAAAATCATTTTTCTAAAAATCTTTCCTTATCTTAAAATCGTGGATTTTAAGAAATCATTTAAGAAAATATCCTTTCAAATTGCTTTTCTAATAATTTCTTTAGTGTTTTACTTTAATATGAGGAATTTACGGGGTGTTACAAATACTGCTGATCAAACAATTTACAGGTGTTGCATACATAGGACTAGAAATCAAACCATTAACTTTGCTTAAGCTTGGATCGACCCATTCCCATAAACCAGACCCTCTTTGTTACTTAAAACTAACTTTAAAATCCATAAACTTAAAAAATTTCATTCATTTTCTCCTTTTTCCTTACTTCTGTTTTACATTTAAATTTATAAAAACTAAATTACTCATTTTATATAATCCAGAGTAAATTGAAGATTCATTTTGGCTTTCTCAAAATATTCTAATGTATCGAATGATTCTTAAAGCATTGAAAAATCCAAATTAACCTGCAAAGATTTTAGGTTGAGAAAAAAATTATTGCTTTTAGAAAATAAATTATCTTAAAATTTTGTCCCCAAACAAATTAATTATAGATCAAATGAGAGAACAAAATCGAAGTCCACTTTACAATCTAAAAGAATAAATATGCAAATTGATCTTGAAACATTTGCATGATCAAATATTCCCATATTTGGTAAAGTTGGAGGAAATAGAGTGACGAAATTTGAGTTCGATCTTTGATGACGACCTTCTCCCCTTTCCGTTAAAAGGAAAAGAGTGAAGTATCAACTTAGTCATGGATATTTTTTCACTATATCAACTTAGTCCCAGAAAATTCATAAATACGCATTTAGTCCCTCAATGTTTTCAGATATACCAATTTGATCATTCAAGATTTTCTTACTACATTTCAATTTGGTCTCTCATGTTTTAAGGATTAAATTGATACACCTAAAAAACATAAGGGACCAAATTGGTATATTCGAAAATCTTGAGCGACTAAATGTGTATTTATAAATTTTCATGTACTAAGTTGATACAATTAAAAAATATCAGGGATTAAATTGGTACTTTACAAAAAAAGGATATATATGCCAATAAAAAATTTTTGCATGACCAAATTTGTAACATCCCATTCCATTAAAAGAAATGTTATTTTAATTCAAAATAAAATATAATTTCGTGTACAATTTCAATTCCAATAGGATGTACAACATGAATCAGCTATCATTTATTGGAGTTCTTTTCTTTTCAACCTTCATCATGAAATCTGGTTCTTTGCTCCTCGAAGCTCGACCTAAAATGTTAAATCACAAGGGAGGGAACATCTTTTCATAATAGAATAAAAATTAAGAATTGAAACTAAATAAATGAGACTTATCAAAATCTAAGTTATTAATTCAACGACTATTTGATTTCTCTTCATGCATTTCTTAAATAAACTACAAAACTTATAAGTTTATTACTATTGTTAAATTTATCTTTTCTAACTTCCTTAATATCTTGTTTGTAGTCATTATAATGTAGTTTGTAACTTCCTAAATGATATTTCTTTTAGTTTAGTATTGGTAATTATAATTATCAAATTTTGATACAATTCCTTTAATGTCCTCTTATACTTCATATTTTTCATTTAGAGTTATAGTTTACTTTTCTCAAATATATATATATATGTGTGTGTGTGTATATATATATATTCTATTCCTTTATCATCGTCTAAACCATAACCATAAAATATACGTTTACATAAGTATATAAGTATAAAAAAATCTTTCTTTGATTATTAATTATGGAATCATGCTTTTATATAAATTTTAGTTAGCTGTTCCTATGACAAATATTCATTTAGGCATTTTATCGAACATCTTGGCTACACTATATTTTACTTGAGTAATGGTAAGAGTTTATTACCTAAATCAAGCCTTAAATTGATTACTCCACATACACAGGCATGTGGTATAACAGAATCAACTATCGTAGGGTTCAATTCATAATATTCGATAAACATTTATTAATTCCAAAACCTAAATTCTATTCTAAGAGAAAAGAGTTCCTCCCTTACCTCAAGGGAGAAGAAAATCCAACTCCAAAGCACTTGGTTATATGAGTTAGTACCTAGAGTCCTTCTTGTTTGGCTTGGTTGAGGAAACCTTCAAGAATATGAAGGGATTATAGCTAATTGAAGGAGAATATATATGTAAAGGAGAGGGAATTTGTTGGTGGAATATGAAAATAAGAGTTACAATTGGTGGGAAGGTGTTTAGTGATGTTAATTCATGGTGTTGGGGTTTGATTTGTAGAGATTTAGGCTTGGGGGCTACTGTTATGGACCAGAATTATGCATCTTCCTCAAAGCAGTATACCGGTGCGAGGCTGTACTGACCCAATTCCTCATGAGACCGATATATCGGTGTGAGGCCGTACTAACCCAACTCTCATGAAACCGTTATACTGGTATAAGGCCATACTGGCCCAATTCCCATGAAACCAGTATACTGGTATGAGGCCGTATTGGCCCAATTCCATGAAACCGATATACCGGTATGAGGTCGTATTGGCCCAATTCTATTAGAACGTCTAAGCGACTTAACGGTTCAAAGATGCCACCCACAAGGACGTCTACCATTGAGAGGAATGACTGTTGCGCCTTGGATCCCATCCTCATAACTCCCCATGAATACTCATCATTAACTGAAATCAATAAGAAATAATCCCTCGTAATAGTATAGCGGGTGAGCCTATAAAAACGTGATAATGAGGGAAGGTATGGAGCTAACTTGCTCACACAAACACACACACACACACTAAGCAAATCGATAGAAGACCAGTTATCTTGGTATTCAAGGTATCCTTCTCAAGTCTAACAGCAATAGAGGAATGATTGGATACTTGGTTGGCTAGCTCAAGTCCAAGAATTCCACGACAAAACATGTGTGTATGTTTAAAAAAAAACGTAGCTCGAAATGAATTCATTCAGAATGTGTATTTTACTTTTTTTTTAAAATTTTCTATTGCTAATGGAAAACAATACAACAACAATCAAGCCTTTGTCTTATTAGGTTGTGTTGGTTATATGGATAAAATGATGCCATAAAGGTTTATCGAAAACTATATCTTTTTTTTTTGTGAACCAAGAGTATCCTCCGGCCGATAGCCAAAGACTAATCCCTTTCGAGGCGGAGAGATCACCGAAGTGGGTACAACCTCTCCCAACAAACCTTTTCCATACTCATAGCAGGAGTCAAACCCTTGACATTATGCTTAAGGAACCCAGATATCTACCAACTGTGATGGGCTTTCTTGGTTGTAAATCATATATTTTGATAAAGCATTTATCTCTATGTCCTTCTAAATTGTTTCACCTATGATTTTTCTTGGCCTTCCTCTACTTCTAGCACATGGAGTATCCTATGCTTGATCTACTCTCCGAACCGGGGATTCTACTGGTCTCCTCCACAAATTCCCAAACCATCTAAAACAGGATTCTACAATTTTTTTCAATGGGTGCAACCCCAACTCTTTCTTAAATACACTCATTCCTAATCCGATCTTGTTTGGTGTGGCCACTCATTCACCGCAACATCCTCATCTCTGCTCCATGAAGTTTATTCTATTGTTGGCATTTTGCCACCCAACATTCGTTCCCATACAACATTGTCAACCTTATAGCATTGCTGTAAAACTTCCTTTTAAGTTTGAGTAACACATTTCTATCGTATAACACACCCAAAACACTCTTCCATTTTATCCACTCGGCTTGAATTCTATGGTTTACATGTGTTAAAAACTTATGTTGATGATATTTGTTGTAACATCTGCCTTTTTGACTCACTTCTTCTACAAGTCCCTAATTAAGAAATTATCTTAACCTAATTGATTTAAGAATTAATTTAAAAAGAGTTTTGATCTCATGATGGGTTTTAATGTTTGAAATTTAATTTACGTGTGTTGTGATTTTGTGTTTGATTTCTTAAGATTTTAATTAAGATTTTGTTTTCCTAGATTTAGTTCATATGATTTTGTGATAGAGAATTATTTTACTTTAAATTTTAAAAAAATCAAAGTCCAAATCACCTTGATCTAGAATTGTCTCTAGAAACCCTAATTAGTATCCTAATTTTTTATTAAACCCTAATCGAGCTCTTAATCCTTGATTAAGTGCTTAATCACTCTCTTAAACCCTAAACCCTCAAGGTTAGTAAGCTAATCTAGAATTAGTTTTCCTTAAACATAGATTAGTATTGATTAAGTTTTTGATTAGTACCTTAATCCTTGATTAAACCCTAATCTCTAAGGATTAGTGGACTAAACCTAAATTAATTTTTCCTAATCCTACCCTAATCATGATTAGAACCTAATTAGTGCCTTAAACCTAATTAAGCTAACCTAGTCTACCCTAATTACCCTATGGCCGAATATCTAGGTGCTTTACTTGGCCTCCAAGTTCCTTAACTTGATCACCAAGTTGCATGGCCCAAAAGTCAAACACATGACATCATCAACATGACCTAAGCATGACTTAAGAGGGGAAGGAAAAATAAAAGAAAAAGAAAAAGAAGGAAAACCGTGGAGGGACATAGAAGCAAAACTTGGTCCCCAAGTTTTGTAACTTGGTCCCCAAGTAGTTGCACTCAAGCCCCCCATGCAAGCCCTTGATGGCAAATAAGGAAAAGTAAAGAAGAATAAAAAGAAGGGGCCAAAACCATGTGGAGGAAAAGGGAGTGAGTTTCTTCTTTCCTCATCCTTTCTTCTTTCTCTCATCAACATAAACAACACACACACACACCAACAAACCGTGAGAGAGTGAGAGAGAGAGTGGCCGAATAAGAGAAAGAATAAGAACTAACCCTAAACACTTCACAACCTAAACTAGATCAAGCCAAGCTAGTGAAGGAGAGAAGGAGAAACCAATGGACTTAGGAAAGGAGGGAGAAAACCGTGAGGAGTAGGAAGAACAAACCCAAAGATTGGACTTGATTTTGAAGTTTTTAATTAAGTAAGCACTTCATTTCATGATTCCTTAAAAGCTTAAACCTATTTCCTTTGATCATCCTCTAAAGCTTATTTTTGATTTGAAAGTGTGATGCATGTTTGTTTCCAAGTTAGATCTAGTGATTTCCTTTACATGCATGTTGATCTTTGAACTTGATCTTGAAGTTTTTGTTAAGAAAATGTTTTCTCTCATGATCTTGAGTTTTCTCTTTGATTTCTTAAAAATTTTTTTGAAAAGAACTTGATTTTAAGTTTTCATAAAGGGATTTCTCAAAGATCTAGTGTTTTGTTGCATGTATGTTAAGATCTTTGAAAATAATTGATTTTCTTGGTGATTTTCTTTGTGATGGCCACGGTTTGTGCTTTATCTTTAGGTTAGAAGTTTTGATGTAGGATTTTGTTATGTGCATGTGATTATCTTGAGATTCTAAGTATGATTTGGAAGTTTGAATCTTTAAGAAAACTCTTTTTAAGAACACCATGGACAAGTCACGGATTTGATGATGATGTGATTGAGATCTTGATTTTCTTTTGTTTGACTTCTTGCATGTCATGATCTTGGAATTTAATAATGAATATAAAATTTTGTGGTGTTGTGATCTTGAGTGGTGGTCACTGTTTGTATGTGTAAATGAAAAGGGTTAAGATTTTCTTAAATTTAGTTAATGAATATGTGATTTCCACGAACTTTATGTTGATTTTAAGTGTTTAATGTGAAATAAAAATTGTTTAGAGAATGTGTGATGCTCACGGTTTCCATGATGAAATATATGTTAGGATTGTATTTCTACTTGCTTGATGAATTATGTGAAATTGTTGTTGGAATTGGAGTTGTTTTTAGGTCTTGAATCCTTGAAAATATTTTTCAGAAAACCTAGTTAAGGTCACGGTTTGGACCTTAACTTTGGAGATAAATTTTCTTGAGTATATATGTGTTCATGTCATGAAACTATATGTTTATTTGTGAAACTAATCTTTGAAGAAATAATTTTTAAAAGACTAATGATGCATACGGTTTTGATGTGATTAAGTGTAAGATGAATAAAAAAATTAGTCTAGGTGTTTAGGTGATGCATGATTCGGTTTGTATATCTGATTAAGTTATATGTATGAATGAGTATGTGGGCATGTTTATGTTTGACTTAACTTGATGACTTGTGATTATGTGATGCTTGAAATGAATGTATGTTTGTTTGAGATTCTTGAGTAAAGTAAGAATGATCTTTGGAATGCATGAAGGTGTTTAAATAGTTTAAAGTGTTTAAGTATCATGCTGTCCACATTTGGTTCTAAGTGTTTGAACTTGAGAAAGTGTTGAGTTAAGTGTTTATTTGATTGATTTCAAGATGCTTGACTTATCTATGTGTTTAAATTGGTTTTGAAAAATGGAAAATGAATTTGGGACTTATCTATATAGATATTGCATTTTGGTCCCTAAGACAGGACCTAAATGTGATATTAAAAAGGGTTTATAGGAAAAGAATTATTAAATTAATAATTTTCTGAAATTCATCAGTAGGTAACCGGTTAGGAAGATCTTGTAACCGGTTACACGATGAACTCAGAAAACCCAGATAGTGGAATTTGATGAGTAATCCACCAATTTACCAGGAATTGCCACGAAAACCCACTTAATTTCCTGTGAGGGATACGTGTCGAGCTGCATGCTCATCAATTTCTCTATAAATAGGCGATTTGTGAGGCAAATTGAGGGTTTGGCTGATGGAGTGTTAGTATTGAAACTGAATTAGGGTTTTCAGATTACTCTGTCAATTTCTCTTTGATCTTTGAGAGTCAGACTAAGTGAGATACGCTATGTTAAAGACGATTCTTCCAGCTTTATATTGAGGTATGGAGAGCGACTTGAGAGCAAGTATTGCATAAGTTATTGGTCTTGAAAGATTGAGGAAGGAGTCTGTCCAGAATCAGAAATCATTTCTTGAGGCTCCCTTTAGGGCATGATCTTGGTAAGTACATGCACTCTTTAAGCCTCAAACTTGTTTTCAAAGCTAGTACATGTTACCTAGTTTGAATTCTGATAGTTTTCCCCAATTTCTTTGGTCCAAGGATATGACCAATCTTCTGGTCTTTCACTACTACAGAATTGCAAAAAAGTAGCCGAATATTAATCCCGGTTCTATTCCGGAACTGGGATTAATAGACAAATGATAGTTAAAAAATACCATGAATTTATTGATCCCGGTTATAAAAAACACGGAACCGGGATCAATGTTGTATCATATATAATTTTTTATTTTTTAAAAATTAAAAATCACACGAACCTTATTTATCCCGTTGTTCTACTTCAACTGGGATAAATAATAAAAACACGGAACCAGGATCAATGTTATAACATAAATAATTTTTTATTTTTTAAAAATTAAAAATCCCAGAAACATTATTTATCCCATCATTTTACTTTTAACTGGGATGAATAAATTACTTATTTTGCCAAAAATCCCCTTGAACTAACTCCCTCATGTACTGTGCACATAAGGCAAAACCTAATTTCCCTTCTTCTTCCCTACGAGAGTCGCCACCCCCCATCCCTTCTTGTCTCCGTCGACCCCCGTTCACGTTGCCGCCACCAAGCCGCCGCTTGTCGTCCTCACCATCAACCTTCCTCTCTCTTCATCGTCGCTCTCTCTCCTCCGTCTCTTGCGCCACCAAACACCCTTGCCATAACCACAGAGCCACACATCCCTTGCTCTATCCTTCAATCGCGAACCCAACCAGCACCGCACCGTTGCCTCCCTCCAGTCACGGATTCGCCGTTCGCTGCCGTGTTGGAACCGCCGCCACCGGGACCTAAAGCTAGTGTCGCCCTCGATCTCTTCTTCTTCCTCGCGATTCGTCACACCATAGACAGAGCTCGCAAATCGTCCTTCTTCCTTGTATCTATTTTTATTGTGGCCTAAACTTATGTTGCTATCTCGTGGGGATACATTGAACTCACCCATTCATGAATGTTGTTTGGTTTGTTTGCAACTTCACTGCTGTTTACTTCATGGACTAATTGTTCATTTTGATCATTGAAGGATTTATGCTGTTTCTTGCATAGTCAAACTAAAATGCTGATCTTTTTACTTATTAACACGTGTATTTATGTTGGATTAATAGGTTTCTTTTTAGAATGTTCCATTGTCTAAGAGCGATCTTTATAATATTTGATTATCTCAACACTTAAAAAGAACAACGCTCAGATTTTGTTCTTATTTATTTAAATGATAATATAATCCAAAAAGCTTGGTTTTTTTTCCTAGAAAAGGACCATCTATAGTTGCAACATTAGCATCTGTCTTAGCTTTCTGTGGATAATCCAACCCTTAAATATCATAAATTTTTTCTTTTTAATAAATTTTAGCAGCACTTAAGTTTCTAATGTTTTTATGATGCAGTTTTTGTCACTATTGGATTCCAGTGCAACATTCAACTGTGAAGTTGTCCGGGACTGCTACGCGGTTTTGCATTCTATTGCTTTTAAAGATATACTTGATAGCTTGCTTAGGTATGTCAAATGGATTTAATACCCGTATGCTTTTCATCAGCTGTAGCTATTACTCTTGTATATTTAGATCTTTTAAGAGGTTTTCCTTCTTCTTTAATCTCTCAAGTGTCTCAGTATCATTCAAAATCTGGTAAATCTGTGTGAGGGGCTTGAATGTTATAACTCATGACTGAGATGTTATAAATCTTCTCAAATTTCATGTTATGCTGCATTTATAATTATCATGCCCTTTAATACAAAAATGTTTATGCTTGCTTGTAGGTGGTGAGGATAAAACAATTCAATTTATGGAAAGTATGAGCCTAACAACAGACTCAAGCACTCCTCTGCTGAAAGAAGCATATGCGTATGGAATTGTAGAGCATCCGTTTCCCTTAAATTGCCTCTTAAGAGATTGGTATCTTGGCCCTGACTTTTATCAATCTGTGAAAATTGGCATCGTACAATATGTATGTTGGATTTGGGTAATTTGTTCTTTATTCCCCGTTGTTTAGGTAAGAATCTATATCTTGCTGATCACTAAAACCTACATTCCAGATGATTGTGAAAATGATCTGTGCATTGCTGGCGATGATCCTCCAGTCTTTTGGGGTTTATGGAGAAGGGAAGTTTGAATGGAAATATGGGCAAGATAGCAGTGGCTTGTCTTTGATCTTGTATGCATGTGTATAATGCATACCATAAATATGCAACCTTTGTTCTCAGCTACGAAGATTGTTTTCAAATTTAGATATAACTTCATGTTGCGTTGTGAGTACCAATGAAAAGAGCAGGGGCATGTTGTTATGACTTGCCATCCTTGTTGCATCCTGCTGACACTCTGATTGGTTGCAGGTATCCATACTTGGCATGTGTTCTTAATTTTAGTCAGACATGGGCCCTGTATTGCCTTGTACAGTTCTATTCTGTCATTAAAGATAAATTTCAGCCTACCAAACCATTGGCGAAGTTCCTACCTTTAAGTCAATCGTCTTCTTGACATGGTGGCAAGGCGTAGCTGTCGCTTTTCTTTTTTCTATGGGAGCATTTAAAGGGAAACTCGCGATTCATGGATAAGAAGGGTAATGACCCACTTATCTGCTTGATGGAGTTATAAGCTTTAGACTTATCCACTTTAGTTTATGTTGCCAAGAACTGACTCTTTATTAGATATACTTTAGTAGATATAACTTATACCTTATTCAATTTGAGGTTAATGCCTAAGTGGAATAGACTATATCCAAATCCAGTAATTTTAGTGCAAGCTTTGACTCTGATAGCTTATTCCAGTAATTTGTCATTGAAGCAATCTAGTTTTTGGTCAATTCATATGAATGTTACTAATTGACCCTCACATGTTTGACTTACTCAGTCTTTTCTCAAAATGAATAGATTGCATTGATAAGGTATGTTACTAACAATTGTATAGTAAACACAATTCAATATAAGCAATTTATTTTTCTAATCGTTTATGATTCCAAATATTTTTGCAGGTTTGTTGGTCTGCATCTGATGGTGGTCAAGAAAAAAGGAAGGAAGTTGCGAATTGGAAAAAATCTTATTCAAATCTGACGAAACCGCAATTGGTGGTTGGAGAGACTTAGGAACCCTAGGAAAACACCTAGAAGGGGGGGTTGAATAGGTGTACAAGATACCTTGAAAGATTTTCGAACGAAACAAATCGAAACAATCAAAACAAATGATTTTTGCAAATTCTACAGCACTTAATCGATTAACCTGAAATTTACTCGAGTAGTACTCGATTAAACTTGAACTTAATCGATTAAATATGACAGAAAACAGAAAAATCAATTTTTCATTCGAATACGAAAATCAATCAATTCACATGCAAGATCAGAGATACAACGGAAATGATTAACACCTATATTCTTATTGATTAACCTAGTTATGAAAATGATTTTCCCTTTATCAATTTGAACAATTAAAGATTCAATTCAATCAATTGTGAAAATCAATCTTTCTAGGTTTTCAACCAAGAACGCAATCAAATGACTTGAATATAAAGAGTAAGGGTTTAGAGATACGACACAGTGATTTATCCTGGTTCACTTTCATCCGCTTGAAAGCTACATCCAGTCCCCTCTTCAACCAAGAGAGATTCTTCACTATGAGGAATTAGAGTTCTCAAATTACAAGTGATTGCCTCACAAGACTTCCTTCTTGCTATCTTACAAGAGATAACCGACACCCTTGCCTTGTAATCCTATTGATCTTCTCTCTAATCTAACCTCTACCCCTTGTTGATAATCGACACAACAAGTCTTCAATTGCTTGATGATAAACCACACACCAAGGCTTCACTTGCTTGATTCACAACCAAGACTTCTTCTTCTTCTTCAATAAGAATGCACTTGCTTGATGATAAAATCGACACACCAAGACTTCTTGTTTGTTGTAGTGGCTTGCCTTCTTGCAAAGATTACAACACAATAGAATACACAAAACAATCCTATGAATCTCAATCAAGAGTTATGACAATTCACCATAAGAGATTCAAAGGTTCTTGATCAAAGAATATGAAAATATGAGAACTTTGATCTTTAGAAAATGAGAGAGAATAGAGTGGCTTGATTCTTTGTAAAACTTGTATGAAATTGATTCTAATCTATCACAAATAATTGGAAAAGGTTTATATAGAATACCCAAAAGTTGTAGCACTTGAAAACTGATTTTGAGAAGTGAAAAACGTATTTTAAAAAATCAGTTCAGCAGTACTTAATCGATTAAGCAAGTCGTGTACTCGAGTAGTACTCGATTAAGTTAATCACTTAATCGATTAAGTTGGTACTGCACATGTTCAAAACTTGTTTTCTCAAAATCCAACCTTTTCTTTAAAACCTTTAAGCCACCTATTGATTCTAGGTTAAGTGAAAACTCAAATTATGATTAAATCATGACTTATGAATGAGATTCACTACCCTCTATAATAATCTACCCAAATAAAAATCCTATGAAGCTTGAGAGGCAAAAGATAAAAGAAATACAAATACACTCAAACTTAGGTCTTCATGAGCTTGCTTTCTCTCTTCTTCATTTGATGTTTGTTGTTGCTTGTTGAGCTTGAAACTTGATCAACACATGTAGTTTGTTCAAAAACACTTTGTCATTATCAAAACATTCATCATGTTCATCATGGAACTAACAATCTCCCCCTTTTTGAAAATGACAACCCATGTTTTGAAATCTCTTGAAGTTGTTGATGCTTGAAACATTTGATCACTTGAGAAGACTCTTTCTCCCCCTCAATCAATGCTTTAACACTTGAATCCAATTGATAGAAGCTTGATTCTCCCCCTATCTTCAACAACTTAGCTCAACCTACATAAAAACAACAAAACAACCTTTCTCCAAACAAACATCTAAAAATCATATTATATTTCTCCTATGTTTCAAAACATACCATGTCTCCCCCTTTGAGAAACATGTCATTCAATTCAAAACATCATATTTCTCCCCCTTTGGCATTATCAAAAAGTAATATATACCAATTGAAATATAACATCTAAGCCAAGGTAAGAAATCAATGATCATTTCTTCACAACATTGATACCAATTGAACAAATACAATAGAACTATACTTTGAAATGTGATATCAATTAGCAAAAGAATATAACAATGAAATATAATACCAATTGAGAACTAAAAAAAAATCATAATATCACTTAACAAAGAAGATATCAATTGTAAAGAAGAATCAATAATCACAAAAGCATGATAATCAACTAATAATCTCTCAATGATACAAATTGAATTAACTAAACATTTAGAAAAGTAATATCAATTGAGAAGATATCAATTAAGATAATATATCAATATCAAATATTACCACTTTGTAGGACATTCACTTGAGATGCAAGTGTGATACCAATTGAAGATGTGAATATAGACATTCATAGTTGAGACCAATTGAGAACATGTGTCATTCATTTGCATCTTCAATCAAACCTACAAAACAATCATGCTTTGCTTTTTGGTATCCAAATGGTTTTGGATCCATTTTTGTTAGTGTAGGGACTTTCACCCTTTTTCATCCAAACAAAATTTCCTTTAGGTATACCATGCACTTTAACATAACACACATTTGAAGTATGTCCATGAGTACCACAATAGAAACATGTTGGAGGATTTGAAAAATCAACTTTAGAAAAATCAACAACATTTCTATGAGATTTACTCTTAGCATTAGTATAACCCAAACAAAACTTGTTTGAATTTTCTCTTTGAAAATTTAACAATGTGCGCAATCTAATATCACAAATGGTGAAACTTGCAAGCTTATTTTTCAAAATAGCATTTTCATCCTTAAGCAACTTGCAACTCTCACAATCAACCACAACATTTAATCTACTAGCACAATCACAAGAAGAACTAGCATAGATAAGATCAAGAGTTTCATTTTCAAGATTAAGCTCATCAACTTGTTTTTGAAGATCTAAAATCTCTTTTTGATGTTTCAAAATGAGCTTCTTTCTTTCAATGTTTTTCAAAGCTAGTTTTTCAAGTTGTTCATACATTTCTTCATAAGCATTATGTAACAATTCATATTTAGAAGAAATTTCGGATTTAGATTCACTTACATTGCTATCCTCGCTTTGATAACTTGATTCATCATTTGAACTTTGTTCTTCATCATCTACTAGAGTTATCAAGTTGAGACAAGCGGCTTCTTCATCATCCGATGAACTATTCGATGTGCTTTTCTTGTTATCTTCATCACTATCCCAAACTATGTATGCTCTTTTAGATTTAGAATTTTTCTTGTCTTTCTCCTTTTTCTTGAGATACCTAGAGCATGAGTACTTGAGATGACCGGGCTTTCCACATTCATGGCAAACTACACCTTCTTTTGATGTCTTGGTCTTGTAGTGTGGGGAATCCTTCTCTTTACTTTTGTCCTTGTTCAACCTTCCTTTTCTCTTTAGAAACTTGTCAAACTCTTTTAACAAAAGTTTCATGTCTTTTTCATCAACATCGGAATCGGAATCTTCACTATCATCATCATCGGAACTTTCTTTCTTTTTGTATCCACTTTTGACTTTAAGAGCAAGTCCCTTTCTTTCATTGTTTTTATCCGACTCTTCATTGATACTTAATCGTCCAAGCTCCATTTCATGTTCTTGAAGCTTTCCAAAGAGTGTTGCTAGATCCATAGCATCCAAATTCTTAGATTCAACAATAGCCGTTACTTTTGGTTGCCAATTTCTGTCTAAACATCTCAACACTTTGTTAGAAAGTTCACCTTGAAGAAAAGTTTTACCAAGAGCAAGTAAATGATTTATAATGTGAGTAAAACGCTTTTGCATATCATTTATAGATTCATTTGGAAGCATAGTAAATAATTCATATTCACGCATCAAAGCATTCAATCTAGCTCTCCTAACCTCACTAGTTCCTTCATGAGTCACTTGTAAAGTGTCCCACATTTCTTTAGCACTAGAACATTGAGAAACTCTAAAGAACTCGTCATAGGATAAAGCGGATGTGATGATATTCTTTGCTTTATAATCATATTGTACTTTCTTTCTATCATCATCCTTCCACTTATCCTCGGGGATCAATTGTTCTACACCTTCAACTAAACTAGAGGGGATATGAGGACCTTTTTCAACTACTTTCCAAATTTCACTATCTATGGCTTGGATAAAGATTTTCATTCTAACTTTCCAATATGCATAGCCTTCTCCGGCAAACAATGGAGGACGACTTATTGAAGCACCTTCACCACCAAAGGGATTCGTAGAACCCATTGCGATTTTCTTAAAGGATCATTACGAAAAAGCTCTTATGCTCGTGTCTTTCGACCGAGCTCTGATACCAATTTACGAAACCGCAATTGGTGGTTGGAGAGACTTAGGAACCCTAGGAAAACACCTAGAAGGGGGGGTTGAATAGGTGTACAAGATACCTTGAAAGATTTTTGAACGAAACAAATCGAAACAATCAAAACAAATGATTTTTGCAAATTCTACAGCACTTAATCGATTAACCTGAAATTTACTCGAGTAGTACTCGATTAAACTTGAACTTAATCGATTAAATATGACAGAAAACAGAAAAATCAATTTTTCATTCGAATACGAAAATCAATCAATTCACATGCAAGATCAGAGATACAACGGAAATGATTAACACCTATATTCTTATTGATTAACCTAGTTATGAAAATGATTTTCCCTTTATCAATTTGAACAATTAAAGATTCAATTCAATCAATTGTGAAAATCAATCTTTCTAGGTTTTCAACCAAGAACGCAATCAAATGACTTGAATATAAAGAGTAAGGGTTTAGAGATACGACACAGTGATTTATCCTGGTTCACTTTCATCCGCTTGAAAGCTACATCCAGTCCCCTCTTCAACCAAGAGAGATTCTTCACTATGAGGAATTAGAGTTCTCAAATTACAAGTGATTGCCTCACAAGACTTCCTTCTTGCTAGCTTACAAGAGATAACCGACACCCTTGCCTTGTAATCCTATTGATCTTCTCTCTAATCTAACCTCTACCCCTTGTTGATAATCGACACAACAAGTCTTCAATTGCTTGATGATAAACCACACACCAAGGCTTCACTTGCTTGATTCACAACCAAGACTTCTTCTTCTTCTTCAATAAGAATGCACTTGCTTGATGATAAAATCGACACACCAAGACTTCTTGTTTGTTGTAGTGGCTTGCCTTCTTGCAAAGATTACAACACAATAGAATACACAAAACAATCCTATGAATCTCAATCAAGAGTTATGACAATTCACCATAAGAGATTCAAAGGTTCTTGATCAAAGAATATGAAAATATGAGAACTTTGATCTTTAGAAAATGAGAGAGAATAGAGTGGCTTGATTCTTTGTAAAACTTGTATGAAATTGATTCTAATCTATCACAAATAATTGGAAAAGGTTTATATAGAATACCCAAAAGTTGTAGCACTTGAAAACTGATTTTGAGAAGTGAAAAACGTATTTTAAAAAATCAGTTCAGCAGTACTTAATCGATTAAGCAAGTCGTGTACTCGAGTAGTACTCGATTAAGTTAATCACTTAATCGATTAAGTTGGTACTGCACATGTTCAAAACTTGTTTTCTCAAAATCCAACCTTTTCTTTAAAACCTTTAAGCCACCTATTGATTCTAGGTTAAGTGAAAACTCAAATTATGATTAAATCATGACTTATGAATGAGATTCACTACCCTCTATAATAATCTACCCAAATAAAAAACCTATGAAGCTTGAGAGGCAAAAGATAAAAGAAATACAAATACACTCAAACTTAGGTCTTCATGAGCTTGCTTTCTCTCTTCTTCATTTGATGTTTGTTGTTGCTTGTTGAGCTTGAAACTTGATCAACACATGTAGTTTGTTCAAAAACACTTTGTCATTATCAAAACATTCATCATGTTCATCATGGAACTAACAAAATCAATGTTTTTTGTATTTTTCATTTGTTAAATGACATTATTATGCGTTGGATTATATTGTTTGCATTTAAAAATTTAATGGTCGAGCTTGTTTAGCCTTTTGTATGTATGGAGCCATTTGTTTTGATTTGGGAGTTATATATCTTAAATGTGTATTGACATTTACGTTTCTAATATATATAATTATGGCATTTATTTGTTGCAAAAAAAAAATGTTGACAATTTATTTAAATATATGGATATAGAAAATATTATAAATTAAAAAATATATATATATATACTAAATTGAAAATATTATAAATTAAAAAAAAATATATATATATATATACTAAATTGCAAATATTATAAATTAAAAAAAATATATATATATATATACACACACTAAAGATCCCGGTTCATTTAAAAAAACTCAACAGTGATCATATACACTAAACATCCCAGTTCATTATTAAAAATCAACAGTGATCATAAATGCTATTGATCCCGGTTCCTTGTTTTTTATTGATCCCGGTTCCGTGTTTTCTAAAATACTGGGATCATAAGAATCAAACTTGTTATACCAGGGGATACAATCCCAGTTCGGAACCGGGATCAATAGGCATGCGGAACCGGGATCTTTTAGCTATTCTGTTGTAGTGTTTGAACCTGGTTGAGAGAAATCGTGACTGAAATAGAGCATAGGAATCGTGACTGAAACAGATCATAAATGCTATTGATCCCGGTTCCTTATTTTTTATTGATCCCGGTTCCATGTTTTCTAAAACAACTGGGATCATAAGAATCAAACTTGTTATACCAGGGGATACAATCCCAGTTCGGAACCGGGATCAATAGGCATGCGGAACCGGGATCTTTTAGCTATTCTGTTGTAGTGTTTGAACCTGGTTGAGAGAAATCGTGACTGAAACAAAGCATAGGAATTGGGAGGAAATAGTGAATTCTCTTCAAGTTCCAGTGTTGATCTTCATCAAGATCAACCTTAAGGTAAGGGAGAAGCTTTCTTTTGCTAGAATGAGAATGGATTTCATGGAATAATAGGTGGAGTCACCATGAGACTCACAAAGGGCATAGTGTATAATAAGTAAAGGCTTGGAGGCCACTGAATAAGCTAATTCTGCTTATAACAGTTCTAAGAGTTTCATGCAAATGATATAGAGGCATTAAATCTGAGATTTACATGTATGGAAATGAATTGTGTGTTGGTACTTGCTGTCATTTATGTTTACATGTAGTTATGTACAAAAGTTAATGCTCTACATGACATGTATGATAGATTTAATGAGCTTATGTGGCTAAACAGAAATTATTCAAGGCATATGAGTTCCTATGACTATTGGAATGAGTTAGAATTGAGCATTGAAAGGAAATATTTGCAAAATCTTATTTTCAATACACAGACTGTCTAATCTAACCGGTTAGTCGATTTTTGTAACCGGTTAGACGCTGTGTAATTTCAAAGAAAACTGTATTATTAAAAATTCGTGAAAAGCTCCTATTGTCCTTACTCAAATCTAACCCTAATTTCAATAAATACCAATCCAAAAAGTAAGTGATAAATCACTATTGGTTTTGGATGAAGAAAGAAGAATCAATTCCTTGAAGTGTTATGATAACTTAAAAGTCAAGTTATGTGTTATTAATAACAAATTGTGGATTTAGGCCTGTGAATGATAAACACAATAGGTTTGAGGTACAAGGCCATGGTAAAAGCTGTCTGTGAATTGAGTAGAAATATCAAGAGAAAGGGGTTTCCTTGAATTTCCACGGTAAAACAGTTTCAGATATGTGACTCTAACCGGTTAGTCTAGGACTGTAACCGGTTAGTATCTGAAGTTGCAAAAAGGAAAATTTAGTCTTTAAAAGGAGGAGTGATTACCATGGGCTAAGACTACTCAATTCAAGATCCTTGGCATAATTGAAACTAATTTAAGTGTATCTCATCATGCCAATGTTAGTACCTCAAATCAATCATTCTAAGGGAATTACGAGATGTACCTAAATCACAGTGGATTAATCGAAGATAAAAATCGCTCTTGAATGTGGTGCATTCAAGAATAGAGGAATGGAGAATAGGTTGGCAAGGAATAATTCTCATATTCTGGGAATATGAGAAGGATACTCTGGGAGTACTGAAATTGTAACCTACTTGATGACACATTATAGATATGTGGCCAGTGTCCGGGACCTGGTTTTATACGTTCTGGGAACGTAGGCGTTCTGGGAACGTGGTGCACACTCCGGGAATGATGCTTATTTTCCAAGTATGGTTTGCCACTCGTTCTAGGAACGTTTGGTGGTGTTCTGGGAACACCGGGATATCATTTGCCAGATATCCAACACTGTTGGAGGCCTCGGTTGTGGATGGAACCATGCATCATGCCATTTGCATTACAAGATTGAAAGTATTAAAAAGGGGCGTGCTCATATGTACTTGCATTTTGTGTGATACTTGAATAACTGTGATTGTTAATATTATCTTTCTTATATCTATCTCATTTGATTATGCAAACGGAAATGCTTACTCCCGTGCCCTTGTAGGTTAAGGATCAACACTATGACCTTCTCATGGTTGAGTAAGGGTAGGAGACCCATAAAGAACATTGGAGAACAGAGGAAAAAGAGATTTTCAGTGAAGTGCACAGCAGTCGGAAATCAAATGTAATAGACGATGGAACCAGGACCCCGAATCAGCTCTAAGGCCTTTCTGTGATAATATTTAAGTTATATTTTGAAAATGATAACCCAAGATAACATTATAAGTTCTTTGGTACAATCATTTTAGTTTAGTATAAATATATCCGTTAAAATCCTTTTTTTTAAGTGATTTATATAATTCTATGAGCTGATCTCAATATTTTACCACCAACTCTGAAGTTATCATACACCCTATGTTTTAGAAACTCGTGTTTTCAATAGATTATGGGAAAAAGTTTCCAAATCTATGCTGCACCAGTTTGAGTTTTGAATTTTCAGCCAAGATTTTACGAGGTGGAACGTTTAGTAGAAAATCTTTTGAACAGCAGATTGAACTCGTTTCAAAATGAATACAATTATTCTATTTTATTAAGTGTATTGAAAGAGCGTTACATTTTGTGGTATCAGAGCAAATGATCCTGATTCTTGGTTCCTGAGGTATGATTTCAAGCATTAAATTTCCGATGGTTGTGCTACTTTTGGGGAAATCTGTTCTCACAAGCTCACTCTTTGGGTCCAAGTTGATTTTGGGTTGATTTTTTTGCACGTGGTTTAGATTATTTAGTAAGAAAACTAGATGGCCAAAGTGAAACTCAAATGGGAGGATAGTGTTTTTCCAATTTGTTGCCATAGTAAGATTCGAGTATTGGTTCGGTAAGATTAAAAACGAATCAATGCTGTAGTCATTTTGGGAAATGACCATTAAGGAAGTGAATAGGGAGGAAGCACTTATTCACTGTGGTGAAAGGGATAACTTATTCTGAAACCTGACGTGGTATGACCAGCTGTTAGCATTTGACCTTACTACAATTGATATATCCCAAGGGTTACTTATTCCTTGTTTCGGAAGAGTAACAGTGGTAATTCAAATACTCTATACCTTACCCTTTTTGTCATCTCTCATTCGAAATTTTTATATAATCCTATGTTCCTGCCTCTAAATCAGCGTTTGTATTGTTCCGATGAAACGGTAAAACAAGGATTTCAATCCGTTCAAACTCCTCTTACTCTAATTAATTGACCTGCTGCATGACCTAACCGGTTAGCTGATTCTGTAACCGGTTACAGTCTGCAGACAGGGACAATCATAAAGCAGGATCAGTTTTGAGTGGTTTCGGCACTTCGAACGCTATATCTCTTACCCTCAGAACTGTTGTACCGGGTGTATCATCGGTGTGTCATGCTATGAGTTTTGTTTTTCAAACCCTTAGTCCGTTGTTCATGTTGCAAGCTAAATTAAAGCAATAAGAATTAGGGGTAATTTTGAAATATGATTGCAGTTGTTATGCAAATGATATGCATCAAGTAGCTATATAAGTGCATAATGGGATAGGAACAGCCTAGACAGGGAACGGTGATGATTAACAAAGATACTTCATTACAAGCATAAAGGTTCACACACCTAGCAACGCAACTAAAACATTAGGTAGTAGGCGAAAGTTATAAGTAGCCAAATACATCGGATAAGCATATTAAACCAAAACGCATAAGGGGAAAATATTACTAGAAGTATGATGAGACCCAAAATTTCCCCAAGAACCACATAGTTATAATATAAGGATTACATAGTCAAGGTCCTAAACAAAACAAGAGATTCAAAGTCACTAGTCTTCATGAGGGGGAGATGCAGGAGGTGGTGTAGGGGGACCCTGGAAACGTCCGAATGTGCGTAGCAAGAAGTGCATGTTCTCCATGGTGATGCCTAGAGAATCAAACCGCCCATTCAGATTTGCAAATCGTTCATCCATCCTGTCCATACGTCCTTCGACCCTAGAAAAACCAGCATCCACTCTGGCGTTTATCCTCTCTTCCATAGAAGCAAACACGTTAGCCTCGCCCGCCTGACCTGAACCTCCACCAACATCAAAGGTGGAATAAGGCTGGGTAAAGTGCCTCAGAATCTCACCACCACCCGTAGTTGGAGCCCCATCCCCCATAGTCACATCCTCGGGCTCAACCCCTGCCCCTTCTTCCTCTTGCCGCTGTTGCTCTCTTTCCGCAGCCGCCGCAGCATCTTCGGCTTTGATGTCAGCAGTCCATTTCCAGATTCCGTCCGTATCATGTTGATAAATTCCCATCGAGTGAAGGATCCTATCGTTGATGCAGGTTAAGCTTTCACTTGGCTCAAACTCCTCATCCTCCGGGATGGGAATCCCTTTGTACTCAATGAGTCGGCTCACAAAGAAAGGATAAGGCAAGCCACTGCTTGTCGAATAAGTCGCCTGTGCCATGTAGGCACACACCACTCGCACCCAATTCACCTAAATTTGGTTCTTGATCGCGAACATATACCGAAGATCTGCTGCCATGGCTTGAGTGTGGTTGGAAGAAGTCCTAGGGGTCAGTAAGTATGTCAAGACATAGAGAATCATCCTGTCCTCCACAGTCATGTTACCCACAGATTTACGAGGACCAGTCAAGTAAAAATCCGGGTTCCGTAAACTATCTTTGTAGACATCCTCAGTGTTGCAGACATTAAGCCGATCATCATCAGGATCACCGGGATAAGTTCCCGCTGATTGGAGTCCACCCACAATCAGAAAATCCATAGGGGTAACATCAAAAATCACCCCATTCACTTTGGACTGATAACCCCCTTCATACTCCCTGAAATTGGCATAGAACTCCCTAATCAACCTTGGAAAAATAGAACCCTTCAACTCCAGGAAAGTTACCAAACCTTAATACTCATACAACCTCTGAAATTGGAAGTTGTTGTTGGCACACCACCGGAAGTTCATCCATCTCTTGAGCCCAAACCCTCTGTCACAGAAACTCTCGAACCTCTCCGCACATTTGTCCTCGCTGTAGTACTCGATTCTTGGTCTTCTAGGTGGTCGGGTAGCAGTGGACTTGACTCTAGCACGACGAGGAAGATTGGAAGCCATGCTTTCTGAAGGTTAGGGTTTTGGAAAAGGGGGAAAAACAGAATTTGGAAAGGAACCCTAGGGGAGAATGAGAATAAGGGAAAGAATTAGGAGTGATAGTGATGAGAATGGATGCGAAATCAGGATGTGAAAGGTTTAGGCCTTGAAGAGGAAGGGAGAATGAGGAAATCATATTTTAGGAGGGAGAAAAGAAGGAGAATCGTGTTTTTAAAACTGCTATAACTAGTCTGATACAGTACTCTAACCGGTTAGGTTTATCGTGTAACTGGTTACATACTGTGACTTGAACCAGTTATAAATGGAAATTTGTGAATTGTTGGAGACTCTTCAATAGATATGAAAATTTCCCAATTGTTGGTTAAAATTCCATAGTAATATTTTGTAGAAGGAGGGAAATGAGTGCTTTCAAGGACTCCGCATAAGATTTCACTCGAGGCAATTCTAAGCAATTAAGAAGAACAATTGAACTTTCAACGCAAGAAGTCTATGATAGTCAGGTTGGTTAATGGATAGAAGAGAAGCAGAAATTGACAATCGGAGGAAATAGACAAGCAAAGCTATTATGTTACGAAAGATCATGAAGTAGATTCTAAATTTGACCATCTTAGTTATCTCGTTTCCGAATCAATTTAGCCAAATGTTTCCGAATATAGTTAATCTAACCTCTTAGAATGTTAAGACTTTGTTGAAGGTCCAATTCAAAATTTTGTAATTCAAACTGTTATCACAATTGGATGTGATAACTATCCGCGAACACTGCAACCATAGGAGGATTAGTTAAGGCTAGAGGGATTAACAACCACCGGGTTAGGACAAATTTTTGTCTCCCCAACGGAAATGTCTCTAGACGTTGACTATCCACCTAGAGCTTAGTAGTGATCGTTAACTTATCTTTAAGTTCATCTAACTTAAAGACATATCGTATAATCCTTCTTGTGAGAGATTATATCTAAGAAGTATGATTCATTACTAATAGTTTGAATATTCGGACTGATCACCCTAATATTCCAAATTATCGAGTAACGAGGTCATACAAATATCTTTTCATTCATACCTAAGGAATCCGCGTGTACAATCCAAAAAGCTTACCTGGAAAGAATTAGAGGGAGGCTTATCGAGGAAAAGAGTTGTGGACCGTATTTTTCATACGATAAGAAGGGAATTGGTTATGTTAAAGTTGGGCGACGAAATTTGATTTCGTAAATTTGAAACTATCTCGGGATACTAATATCCTATCTTAATCTTTTAAGTGGGGGAGAACCCAAAAATATATATTTTTGAGAATGGCCAAGCAAATTTCGGGGACGAAATTCCTTTTAAGTGGGGGAGTAGTGTAACACCCCTAATTTTCGTCTTCCGGATAATGCGAGATTTAATCATAAAGTTTGATATTGAGCTCTTTTAAATTTATATTTTAATTTAATTCTATAGTGATATTTAAAATAGGGGTAAAGATGATTGTTGGTAAGGGAATAATCAAAATATATAGATATTGCATTTTGGTCCCTAAGACAGGACCTAAATGTGATATTAAAAAGGGTTTATAGGAAAAGAATTATTAAATTAATAATTTTCTGAAATTCATCAGTAGGTAACCGGTTAGGAAGATCTTGTAACCGGTTACACGATGAACTCAGAAAACCCAGATAGTGGAATTTGATGAGTAATCCACCAATTTACCAGGAATTGCCACGAAAACCCACTTAATTTCCTGTGAGGGATACGTGTCGAGCTACATGCTCATCAATTTCTCTATAAATAGGCGATTTGTGAGGCAAATTGAGGGTTTGGCTGATGGAGTGTTAGTATTGAAACTGAATTAGGGTTTTCAGATTACTCTGTCAATTTCTCTTTGATCTTTGAGAGTCAGACTAAGTGAGATACGCTATGTTAAAGACGATTCTTCAAACTTTATATTGAGGTATGGAGAGCACTTGAGAGCGAGTATTGCATAAGTTATTGGTCATGAAAGATTGAGGAAGGAGTGTGTCCAGAATCAGAAATCATTTCTTGAGGCTCCCTTTAGGGCATGATCTTGGTAAGTACATGCACTCTTTAAGCCTCAAACTTGTTTTCAAAGCTAGTACATGTTACCTAGTTTGAATTCTGATAGTTTTCCCCAATTTCTTTGGTCCAAGGATATGACCAATCTTCTGGTCTTTGAACCTGGTTGAGAGAAATCGTGACTGAAACAGAGCATAGGAATTGGGAGGAAATAGTGAATTCTCTTCAAGTTCCAGTGTTGATCTTCATCAAGATCAACCTTAAGTTAAGGGAGAAGCTTTCTTTTGCTAGAATGAGAATGGATTTCATGGAATAATAGGTGGAGTCACCATGAGACTCACAAAGGGCATAGTGTATAATAAGTAAAGGCTTGGAGGCCACTGAATAAGCTAATTCTGCTTATAACAGTTCTAAGAGTTTCATGCAAATGATATAGAG
This sequence comes from Crotalaria pallida, assembly GCA_037953625.1. Taxonomy (NCBI): domain Eukaryota; kingdom Viridiplantae; phylum Streptophyta; class Magnoliopsida; order Fabales; family Fabaceae; genus Crotalaria; species Crotalaria pallida. The sequence continues at coordinate 138,030,788 of CM075650.1, read as the reverse complement.
GCATTAAATCTGAGATTTACATGTATGGAAATGAATTGTGTGTTGGTACTTGCTGTCATTTATGTTTACATGTAGTTATGTACAAAAGTTAATGCTCTACATGACATGTATGATAGATTTAATGAGCTTATGTGGCTGAACAGAAATTATTCAAGGCATATGAGTTCCTATGACTATTGGAATGAGTTAGAATTGAGCATTGAAAGGAAATATTTGCAAAATCTTATTTTCAGTACACAGACTGTCTAATCTAACCGGTTAGTCGATTTTTGTAACCGGTTAGACGCTGTGTAATTTCAAAGAAAAATGTATTATTAAAAATTGGTGAAAAGCTCCTATTGTCCTTACTCAAATCTAACCCTAATTTCAATAAATATCAATCCAAAAAGTAAGTGATAAATCACTGTTGGTTTTGGATGAAGAAAGAAGAATCAATTCCTTGAAGTGTTATGATAACTTAAAAGTCAAGTTATGTGTTATTAATAACAAATTGTGGATTTAGGCCTGTGAATGATAAACACAATAGGTTTGAGGTACAAGGCCATGGTAAAAGCTGTCTGTGAATTGAGTAGAAATCTCAAGAGAAAGGGGTTTCCTTGAATTTCCATGGTAAAACAGTTTCAGATATGTGACTCTAACCGGTTAGTCTGGGACTGTAACCGGTTAGTATCTGAAGTTGCAAAAAGGAAAATTTAGTCTTTAAAAGGAGGAGTGATTACCATGGGCTAAGACTACTCAATTCAAGATCCTTGGCATAATTGAAACTAATTTAAGTGTATCTCATCATGCCAATGTTAGTACCTCAAATCAATCACTCTAAGGGAATTACGAGATGTACCTAAATCACAGTGGATTAATCGAAGAAAAAAATCGCTCTTGAATGTGATGCATTCATTCATAGAGGAATGGAGAATAGGTTGGCAAGGAATAATTCTCATATTCTGGGAATATGAGAAGGGTACTCTGGGAGTACTGAAATTGTAACCTACTTGATGACACATTATAGATATGTGGCCAGTGTCCGGGACCTGGTTTTATACGTTCTGGGAACGTAGGCGTTCTGGGAACGTGGTGCACACTCCGGGAGTGATGCTTATTTTCCAAGTATGGTTTGCCACTCGTTCTGGGAACGTTTGGTAGTGTTCTGGGAACACCGGGATATCATTTTCCAGATATCCAACACTGTTGGAGGCCTCGGTTGTGGATGGAACCATGCATCATGCCATTTGCATTACAAGATTGAAAGTATTAAAGAGGGGCGTGCTCATATGTACTTGCATTTTGTGTGATACTTGAATAACTGTGATTGTTAATATTATCTTTCTTATATCTATCTCATTTGATTATGCAAACGGAAATGCTTACTCTCGTGCCCTTGTAGGTTAAGGATCAACACTATGACCTTCTCATGGTTGAGTAAGGGTAGGAGACCCATAAAGAACATTGGAGAACAGAGGAAAAAGAGATTTTCAGTGAAGTGCACAGCAGTCGGAAATCAAATGTAATAGATGATGGAACCAGGACCCCGAATCAGCTCTAAGACCTTTCTGTGATAATATTTAAGTTATATTTTGAAAATGATAACCCAAGATAACATTATAAGTTCTTTGGTACAATCATTTTATTTTAGTATAAATATATCCGTTAAAATCCTTTTTTTTAAGTGATTTATATAATTCTATGAGCTGATCTCAATATTTTACCACCAACTCTGAAGTTATCATACACCCTATGTTTTAGAAACTCGTGTTTTCAATAGATTATGGGAAAAAGTTTCCAAATCTATGTTGAACCAGTTTGAGTTTTGAATTTTCAGCCAAGATTTTACGAAGTGGAACGTTTAGTAGAAAATATTTTGAACAGCAGATTGAACTCGTTTCAAAATGAATACAATTATTCTCTTTTATTAAGTGTATTGAAAGAGCGTTACAGAATTCGCCGGTGGATATGCCACGGAAAATGCTAACGAATGGATTAGGGAGTTGGAAAAGATCTTCACCGCTATGCAATGCACCAATGCTCAGAAGGTAACCTACGCGGTCTACATGTTGACGAAGGAAGCATCAGACTGGTGGGAGAATACTAGGCAAGTTATGGAGGTTCAGCAAGAGGCTATCACTTGGGACTCCTTTAAGCAAAGGTTTTTGGAGAAGTATTTTCCTATCGATATGAAGTTGAAGAAGGAAATAGAATTCATGCACTTGTCTCAAGGAGATATGTCGGTCAGCGAGTATGCTGCGAAGTTCGAGGAACTGGTGAAGTACGTGCCACACTACAATCAACCCGGAAATGACCAATCGAAGTGCGTGAAATTCCTAGATGGACTTAAGACTGAGATTAAGATGGCTTTCATACACATGGGGATCGATAGCTTCCCACTCTTAGTGAGCAGATGCAGAATCTATGAGGATGGACTCAAGGCGAAGAACATGGGAAATAAGACTACTGTACCCTCAAGTTCCCATGGACCAGTAAGGAACAACCCTAATTTTCTGAATGCGAGGCAAGGAACCCAGCATGGACGAGGACCCTACGATCGATCTAGAGGAAGAAGGGATAATCAGAATAGAGGATCGTGGCTCCGAAGGAACAACAATCGCAACAATGGCAACCGGGGCAATAGGAGCGCCAACACTTGGAGCCGCAATGGAAGTAGGAATCGCTACAATAATAACCCTGCCGATAGGAACTCTGAAACATCACCGCCCTTCTGTACCCGATGCCTCAGATGCCACTTCGATATTGAGTGTAACCCCAAACCCGTTTGTTTCATCTGTCAAGAGTCTGGCCACTATGCGAGGCAGTGCCCCAACCCAAGGAAAGGGAATGATGCTGGAAATGCTGCGAGGCCACAAGCTAGGGGAAAGGTGTTTAAGATGAGCGGTGTAGAGGCTTCAAACCACGATGGTCTCATCCAAGGTACATGTCTTATACGTGAGAATTCCTTAAATGTGTTGTATGATTCGGGTGCCACACACTCTTTTATATCGAATGATGTTGTGAGTAGGTTGCACTTAATGGTAGCTTCTCTACCATCAAATGTAATAGATGATGGAACCAGGACCCCGAATCAGCTCTAAGACCTTTCTGTGATAATATTTAAGTTATATTTTGAAAATGATAACCCAAGATAACATTATAAGTTCTTTGGTACAATCATTTTATTTTAGTATAAATATATCCGTTAAAATCCTTTTTTTTAAGTGATTTATATAATTCTATGAGCTGATCTCAATATTTTACCACCAACTCTGAAGTTATCATACACCCTATGTTTTAGAAACTCGTGTTTTCAATAGATTATGGGAAAAAGTTTCCAAATCTATGCTGAACCAGTTTGAGTTTTGAATTTTCAGCCAAGATTTTACGAAGTGGAACGTTTAGTAGAAAATATTTTGAACAGCAGATTGAACTCGTTTCAAAATGAATACAATTATTCTCTTTTATTAAGTGTATTGAAAGAGCGTTACAGAATTCGCCGGTGGATATGCCTCGGAAAATGCTAACGAATGGATTAGGGAGTTGGAAAAGATCTTCACCGCTATGCAATGCACCAATGCTCAGAAGGTAACCTACGCGGTCTACATGTTGACGAAGGAAGCATCAGACTGGTGGGAGAATACTAGGCAAGTTATGGAGGTTCAGCAAGAGGCTATCACTTGGGACTCCTTTAAGCAAAGGTTTTTGGAGAAGTATTTTCCTATCGATATGAAGTTGAAGAAGGAAATAGAATTCATGCACTTGTCTCAAGGAGATATGTCGGTCAGCGAGTATGCTGCGAAGTTCGAGGAACTGGTGAAGTACGTGCCACACTACAATCAACCCGGAAATGACCAATCGAAGTGCGTGAAATTCCTAGATGGACTTAAGACTGAGATTAAGATGGCTTTCATACACATGGGGATCGATAGCTTCCCACTCTTAGTGAGCAGATGCAGAATCCATGAGGATGGACTCAAGGCGAAGAACATGGGAAATAAGACTACTGTACCCTCAAGTTCCCATGGACCAGTAAGGAACAACCCTAATTTTCTGAATGCGAGGCAAGGAACCCAGCATGGACGAGGACCCTACGATCGATCTAGAGGAAGAAGGGATAATCAGAATAGAGGATCGTGGCTCCGAAGGAACAACAATCGCAACAATGGCAACCGGGGCAATAGGAGCGCCAACACTTGGAGCCGCAATGGAAGTAGGAATCGCTACAATAATAACCCTGCCGATAGGAACTCTGAAACATCACCGCCCTTCTGTACCCGATGCCTCAGATGCCACTTCGATATTGAGTGTAACCCCAAACCCGTTTGTTTCATCTGTCAAGAGTCTGGCCACTATGCGAGGCAGTGCCCCAACCCAAGGAAAGGGAATGATGCTGGAAATGCTGCGAGGCCACAAGCTAGGGGAAAGGTGTTTAAGATGAGCAGTGTAGAGGCTTCAAACCACGATGGTCTCATCCAAGGTACATGTCTTATACGTGAGAATTCCTTAAATGTGTTGTATGATTCGGGTGCCACACACTCTTTTATATCGAATGATGTTGTGAGTAGGTTGCACTTAATGGTAGCTTCTCTACCATCAAATGTAATAGATGATGGAACCAGGACCCCGAATCAGCTCTAAGACCTTTCTGTGATAATATTTAAGTTATATTTTGAAAATGATAACCCAAGATAACATTATAAGTTCTTTGGTACAATCATTTTATTTTAGTATAAATATATCCGTTAAAATCCTTTTTTTTAAGTGATTTATATAATTCTATGAGCTGATCTCAATATTTTACCACCAACTCTGAAGTTATCATACACCCTATGTTTTAGAAACTCGTGTTTTCAATAGATTATGGGAAAAAGTTTCCAAATCTATGCTGAACTAGTTTGAGTTTTGAATTTTCAGCCAAGATTTTACGAAGTGGAACGTTTAGTAGAAAATATTTTGAACAGCAGATTGAACTCGTTTCAAAATGAATACAATTATTCTCTTTTATTAAGTGTATTGAAAGAGCGTTACAGAATTCGCCGGTGGATATGCCTCGGAAAATGCTAACGAATGGATTAGGGAGTTGGAAAAGATCTTCACCGCTATGCAATGCACCAATGCTCAGAAGGTAACCTACGCGGTCTACATGTTGACGAAGGAAGCATCAGACTGGTGGGAGAATACTAGGCAAGTTATGGAGGTTCAGCAAGAGGCTATCACTTGGGACTCCTTTAAGCAAAGGTTTTTGGAGAAGTATTTTCCTATCGATATGAAGTTGAAGAAGGAAATAGAATTCATGCACTTGTCTCAAGGAGATATGTCGGTCAGCGAGTATGCTGCGAAGTTCGAGGAACTGGTGAAGTACGTGCCACACTACAATCAACCCGGAAATGACCAATCGAAGTGCGTGAAATTCCTAGATGGACTTAAGACTGAGATTAAGATGGCTTTCATACACATGGGGATCGATAGCTTCCCGCTCTTAGTGAGCAGATGCAGAATCTATGAGGATGGACTCAAGGCGAAGAACATGGGAAATAAGACTACTGTACCCTCAAGTTCCCATGGACCAGTAAGGAACAACCCTAATTTTCTGAATGCGAGGCAAGGAACCCAGCATGGACGAGGACCCTACGATCGATCTAGAGGAAGAAGGGATAATCAGTATAGAGGATCGTGGTTCCGAAGGAACAACAATCGCAACAATGGCAACCGGGGCAATAGGAGCGCCAACACTTGGAGCCGCAATGGAAGTAGGAATCGCTACAATAATAACCCTGCCGATAGGAACTCTGAAACATCACCACCCTTCTGTACCCGATGCCTCAGATGCCACTTCGATATTGAGTGTAACCCCAAACCCGTTTGTTTCATCTGTCAAGAGTCTGGCCACTATGCGAGGCAGTGCCCCAACCCAAGGAAAGGGAATGATGCTGGAAATGCTGCGAGGCCACAAGCTAGGGGAAAGGTGTTTAAGATGAGTGGTGTAGAGGCTTCAAACCACGATGGTCTCATCCAAGGTACATGTCTTATACGTGAGAATTCCTTAAATGTGTTGTATGATTCGGGTGCCACACACTCTTTTATATCGAATGATGTTGTGAGTAGGTTGCACTTAATGGTAGCTTCTCTACCATATGATTTGATTGTGTTTACCCCTACTAGTGACCCGGTCACAGTTTCAACTTTTTGCCCTAAGTGTCCGGTAGTGATACATGATAGGACTTTTCCCACTGACCTGATAACCTTACCCTTATCCCAAATTGGTGTTATCTTAGGAATGGACTGGTTATCCGCTAACCATGTTCAATTGAATTTTTCACCAAAACCCTAACTTTTGAAAACCCTGACGAATCCCTACCAAAGCACGTAACTGCCAATCAAGTCATGGCTTCTTTGAGAGGGGGAGCCCATGTATACATGATCTCAACTTCTTTGGACGTCGATGTGGACAATCACATTCAAGAGCTACCTGTAGTTCGAGACTTCCCTAAAGTATTTCTTGACGACATTCCCGGACTACCACCTGTTCGAGAGGTCGAGTTTTTGATCGATGTGATACCGGGAACTGGACCAATCTCTAGAGCGCCCTATCGAATGGCACCAGTGGAGCTAGCTGAGTTGAAAAAGCAGATCGAGGAGTTGACGGAGAAGCAACTCATTAGGCCCAGTGTGTCACCGTGGGGAGCTCCAGTTTTGCTAGTGAAGAAAAAGGACGGTAGTATGAGGTTGTGTGTCCACTATCGCCAGCTGAATAAGGTGACGATCAAAAACAAGTATCCTCTACCTAGGATAGATGACCTGATGGATCAGTTGAGAGGAGCAGCGGTATTTTCGAAAATTGATCTTCGATCAAGCTATCACCAGATTCGAGTAAAGGAAGATGACATTCCGAAGACTGCATTTAGGACCCGATATGGACATTTCGAGTATTTAGACATGCCTTTTGGAGTGACTAATGCACCTGCAGTGTTTATGGACTACATGAACAGAATCTTTCAACCCTACTTAGATTCGTTCGTGGTAGTATTCATAGACGATATCCTCATTTATTCCAAGGACAAGGAGGAACATGAGGAACATTTGAGGATAGTTCTGCAGATTTTGAAGGAAAAACAGTTGTATGCGAAGCTTTCGAAGTGCGAATTTTGGTTGGAAGAAGTGAATTTCTTGGGTCATGTAATCTCAAGGGAAGGAAGTGTAGAACGTCGTTATGTTGGTTTGAAACTGGGGAAAATCTTATTCTAGGTCCGGAAATGGTTCAGCAAACAACAGAAAAGATTAAAATGATTCAGGAGAAGATGAGAAGTGCGCAGAGCCGGCAGAAAAGCTACTATGATTAGAGGAGAACTCTGATCGAGTTTAAGGAAGGCGACCATGTATTCATGCGAGTAGTACCAACTACTGGGATTGGCAGAGTGCTTAAAACCCGAAAACTTACCCCAAAATTCATAGGACCTTATCAAATCCTGAAACGTGTAGGACCAGTAGCTTATGAAATTGCCTTACCCCCAATGTTTTCCAACCTACACAATGTCTTTCATGTGTCACAACTTAGGAAGTACATTAGTGATTCTTCTCACATCATCAAACCCGACTCTATACAACTCAAGGAAAATCTAACGTACGAGACCTTACCCTTAAGGATAGATGGTCGAAGTGTAAAGACTCTTCGAGGAAAGGATATTCCTCTGGTTAAGGTTATTTGGAATTCGGTGAATGGCGAGAATGCCACTTGGGAGCGTGAGAGTAGTATGAGGGATTCGTACCCTCACTTGTTTGAAATAGGTACGCCATTTCTCGAGGACGAGAAATTTCTAAGTTGGGGAGGATGTAACATCTGCCTTTTTTACTCACTTCTTCTACAAGTCCCTAATTAAGAAATTATCTTAACCTAATTGATTTAAGAATTAATTTAAAAAGAGTTTTGATCTCATGATGGGTTTTTATGCTTGAAATTTAATTTACGTGTGTTGTGATTTTGTGTTTGATTTCTTAAGGTTTTAATTAAGATTTTGTTTTCCTAGATTGAGTTCATATGATTTTGTGATAGAGAATTATTTTACTTTAAATTTCAAAAAAATCAAAGTCCAAATCACCTTGATCTAGAATTGTCTCTAGAAACCCTAATTAGTATCCTAATTTTTTATTAAACCCTAATCGAGCTCTTAATCCTTGATTAAGTGCTTAATCACTCTCTTAAACCCTAAACCCTCAAGGTTAGTAAGCTAATCTAGAATTAGTTTTCCTTAAACATAGATTAGTATTGATTAAGTTTTTGATTAGTACCTTAATCCTTGATTAAACCCTAATCTCTAAGGATTAGTGGACTAAACCTAAATTAATTTTTCCTAATCCTACCCTAATCATGATTAGAACCTAATTAGTGCCTTAAACCTAATTAAGCTAACCTAGTCTACCCTAACTACCCTATGGCCGAATATCTAGGTGCTTTACTTGGCCTCCAAGTTCCATAACTTGATCACCAAGTTGCATGGCCCAAAAGTCAAACACATGACATCATCAACATGACCTAAGCATGACTTAAGAGGGGAAGGAAAAATAAAAGAAAAAGAAAAAGAAGGAAAACCGTGGAGGGACTTAGAAGCAAAACATGGTCCCCAAGTTTTGTAACTTGGTCCCCAAGTAGTTGCACTCAAGCCCCCCATGCAAGCCCTTGATGGCAAATAAGGAAAAGTAAAGAAGAATAAAAAGAAGGGGCCAAAACCGTGTGGAGGAAAAGGGAGTGAGTTTCTTCTTTCCTCATTCTTCTTTCCTCATCCTTTCTTCTTTCTCTCATCAACATAAACAACACACACACACACACACCAACAAACCGTGAGAGAGTGAGAGAGAGAGAGTGGCCGAATAAGAGAAAGGAGAAGAACTAACCCTAAACACTTCACAACCTAAGCTAGATCAAGCCAAGCTAGTGAAGGAGAGAAGGAGAAACCAATGGACTTAGGAAAGGAGGGAGAAAACCGTGAGGAGTAGGAAGAACATTCCCAAAGATTGGACTTGATTTTGAAGTTTTTAATTAAGTAAGCACTTCATTTCATGATTCCTTAAAAGCTTAAACCTATTTCCTTTGATCTTCCTCTAAAGCTTGATTTTTTATTTGAAAGTGTGATGCATGTTTGTTTCCAAGTTAGATCTAGTGATTTCCTTTACATGCATGTTGATCTTTGAACTTGATCTTGAAGTTTTTGTTAAGAAAATGTTTTCTCTCATGATCTTGAGTTTTCTCTTTGATTTCTTAAAAATGTTTTTGAAAAGAACTTGATTTTAAGTTTTCATAAAGGGATTTCTCAAAGATCTAGTGTTTTGTTGCATGCATGTTAAGATCTTTGAAAATAATTGTTTTTCTTGGTGATTTTCTTTGTGATGGCCACGGTTTGTGCTTGATCTTTAGGTTAGAAGTTTTGATGTAGGATTTTGTTATGTGCATGTGATTATCTTGAGATTCTAAGTATGATTTGGAAGTTTGAATCTTTAAGAAAACTCTTTTTAAGAAAACCATGGACAAGTCACGGATTTGATGATGATGTGATTGAGATCTTGATTTTCTTTTGTTTGACTTCTTGCATGTCATGATCTTGGAATTTAATAATGAATATAAAATTTTGTGGTGTTGTGATCTTGAGTGGTGGTCACTGTTTGTATGTGTAAATGAAAAGGGTTAAGATTTTCTTAAGTTTAGTTAATGAATATGTGATTTCCACGAACTTTATGTTGATTTTAAGTGTTTAATGTGAAATAAAAATTGTTTAGAGAATGTGTGATGCTCACGGTTTCCATGATGAAATATATGTTAGGATTGATTTTCTAATTGCTTGATGAATTATGTGAAATTGTTGCTGGAATTGGAGTTGTTTTTAGGTCTTGAATCCTTGAAAATATTTTTGAGAAAACCTAGTTAAGGTCACGGTTTGGACCTTAACTTTGGAGCTAAATTTTCTTGAGTATATATGTGTTCATGTCATGAAACTATATGTTTATTTGTGAAACTAATCTTTGAAGAAATAATTTTTAAAAGACTAATGATGCATACGGTTTTGATGTGATTAAGTGTAAGATGAATAAAAAAATTAGTCTAGTGTTTAGGTGATGCATGATTCGGTTTGTATATGTGATTAAGTTATATGTATGAATGAGTATGTGGGCATGTTTATGTTTGACTTAACTTGATGACTTGTGATTATGTGATGCTTGAAATGAATGTATGTTTGTTTGAGATTCTTGAGTAAAGTAAGAAATGATCTTTGGAATGCATGAAGGTGTTTAAATAGTTTAAAGTGTTTAAGTATCATGCTGTCCACATTTGGTTCTAAGTGTTTGAACTTGAGAAAGTGTTGAATTAAGTGTTTATTTGATTGATTTCAAGATGCTTGACTTATCTATGTGTTTAAATTGGTTTTGAAAAATGGAAAATGAATTTGGGACTTAGCATATGATGTTGTCCAGAATTTTCTAAGTTGTATTTCTTGTTTTAAAGTGTTTTCAAAGTGTTTTAGAGTTGAGTTTTTAGGAGTATTTGATATGAGACAAAAATTGGTTTTAAAAGTGCGATTTTTCGGTGTTTTCAAAGTTAGATCAATGCTGTCCAAGAGGGATTGTAACATCCTCACTTTTAATAGTTAATTTTAGTTTTTAATAAAATCAGAGTTTAAAAGTTCATTTTAGAATTTAATTACTTATGAAAATTCTTTGGAAAATCCGGCAGAGTTTCCTCTGTTTTTCGGACTTCCCAAAATTTTTCTTCTTATAAACCTGTCAGTCCAGAATTGTTTAAAACATAAACTCAATAAATTAAAAACCAGTTTAGATCCTAACGCCCGATTAATACCAATCTCAGGGCATATAACTACACATATTATAAATTACAAAATTTAACAGTTTTAATGTAATTAAATACAAAATCCCCTCTTGGTATCATAACCACACACTCCACGTAGTGGAGGGTTTCCAGTTCGGCCCGCAACAGCGTAAGCTCCGCTCCCGTACCTGTAAAATGATATCAAGAAGGGTAGCATTACACAAACTTAAAAAGATAAATTCTAAAAGAAGACATAGTAAATAACTAAGCCTACTTAATCATTAATGTATTTTATTTACAATTACTCATATAAATATACTCTTTCAGTTCTTCACTTATTCACGCATTCTCTTATTTATTGATTCTCTTATCATTTTCACATTCTCTTTTCTTTTCTTTTTCTTCTTTTCTTCCTTTTCCTTTCCTTTTTCTTTTCTTTATCCATTCCTTTTTCTTATGACTGAGTCCAACAGACCATCAGTCCTTTTACCTTTTATTTTGACTGAGTCCAAAAGACCATCAGCCGTTTCCTTTCCATTCTTTTTCCTTTTAATCGACACGCCTTCCTAGGCTCGCATCGACGCCGATACGCCTTCCTAGGCTCGCACCGGAATTTTATTCTGTTTTTAATCTTTTTAATCGACACGCCTTCCTAGGCTCGCATCGATGCCGATACGCCTTCCTAGGCTCGCACCGGACTTTTACCTCCTTTTTAATCGTCTTTTCTTTTCTTTTAATCGACACGCCTTCCTAGGCTCGCATCGATGCCGATACGCCTTCCTATGCTCGCACCGGAATTTTATCTTTTATCATGACTGAGTCCCACAGACCATCAGCCTTTCATCATTCATTATGACTGAGTCCAACAGACCATCAGCCGTTTATCTTTTCTTTATGACTGAGTCCAACAGACCATCAGCCGTTCTCTTTTATTCCTTTTTAATTAATTCTCTTTTCTCTTTTTATTTTTGTTTGTACTTTTCTGTTTTACTCTTTCTTTGTACTTTTCTCTTTTACTCTTTCTTTGTACTTTTCTCTTTTCTCTCGTTTCTTTATTTATAGACTTATTGTTACATTATTTACTTTTCACTCTTTTCAATATCCTTCTTTCTTTTCCTTTTTCTTACAATTTAAATAATTCTTTTATACTCATCCGAATCGTTTTAGCCTTTATCTTCATTTATGACTTATCGCGTTTTCTACGTTTTCTACTTTATTCTTTTTCTCTATGTTAGTTTCCCCCAATCTTATCCAACTCTAATCATTATGGTCAATTATAGTATATTCTAGTTCTCGTTACTAATTCTTAGTTATTTCTCCGTTTCCCTATCTCAATCAATTACCCAATTCATTGTTCCTATTTCATTAACTATATTAGTTTTAATTGCTCTATTCTCTTAATCTAACTTTTCAATTATTTCACTCCAACTTCCCTCATAATGTACTCTCTCTTAGTTTTCTTATCTATTCGTAAATCCACTTATCGTTTTCCTTATTTTATTTTAAATCTTAATTCATCATTTTATTTCTATTCTCTACTTTACTCTGCGTGCATTCCTTATTCCTTATTCTAGACTCTCTTTTACCCTTTTTGTTCCTTTACCTCCCCTATAACTTTTACTTTATAATTTCCCACATTTGGTTTTATATTAACTATTTTAATATCCTTAAATACGCTCATCCACTCCGAGCTTTATTCTACACACATACATTTTATTCCCTAGGGTGTGGTTTCTTGTCGCAATTTTATTTACTTTATCTATATCAACGGGGGTACCCTACGGTTCATTAACATACTTTTAATTACTCTATTCCTAGCTACCACTATAGCATCCTAGAATTTACTTCTTAAGCAAAGGTAACGCGAACCCTCTTACCTCAGGCTTTTTAAATAGAACCTGGATTTTAGCTCGGCGTCGGTTACGGCGTCGGTGTTGCTCCTCGTGACTAAACCGAGGCAAGGCTTCGAGCTCCGAGGTTCCCGACACGAACCCAGCACGAACACGGACCGGTAACGGCTCCGGGGACGTCCTTGGAGAGACAGAAAGCTCATGGGTGTGAGAGCAATGAATGATGGAGAGGCTATGGTGGTTTAGTGATGGTGGCGGTCACCACCGCAAGTGGCGGCAATGGCGGCTGTGGTGGTGAGGGTGGCGGTGTGTGTGTGGGTGGAGAGGGAGAGAGAGCTTGAGGGGAAGATCCATGGGGAGGGAGGAGTTGGTGATGATGTTGATGATGATGGTGGTTGTGGGTGGCGGCCGCAGGCAGCGGTGGTGATGGTGGTTCGGAGGGAAGTGGTGGTGGTGGTTTTGTGTGGAGGAGGGAGAACAAGAGAGAGAGAGAGAGAGCTTAATAGGGAGAGAGAGAGATGGAGGAGGAAGAGGGTGATGATGAGTGGTGGTGGCCACCGTGGGTGGAGGTGGCTGCCATGGAGGAGGGGGGAGGAGGAGAGTGGAAGGAGGTTGGGGTTTTGGGGGAAAATGACCCCCAAAACACGTTTTTATTTTTGCTGATCGGGGTATTTTCGCTTAAGCGAACCTCATCTGTGTTGCTACTGGGTCATTTTCGCTTAAGCGAAATATTTTCGCTTAAGCGAAACGATCAGATACTGCTGTTTCATTTTTCTATTTTTCTTCTATTTTCTTCCGAACTTCAAACCTCCATAACTTCTTCGTTCACCGTCGGATCTTGCTCAAATTTGACGAGCAACTTCCTAAAAATCATATCTTCATATCCAACAGTGGAAATTATGTTTGGAGTCTTAAATCTTTTATTTTAATTTTTCCCTTGTTATTATGTTTATTATCGAATTATCTATTTTCTGGCCCGATCCTAACTTCGATTTAACGCTCCTTTCTTCTCTAATTCGCTTAGTATTATTATTATTATTATTTTCTTATAATACTAGAATTCTCATTTGGAATACCTATTTGTGGTTTGTTATTTTCATTTTTAATTATTCTAATTATTATTTATTTATTAATTTATCTTCGGGTTTAAAATTTGGGATGTTACATTTCTCCCCCACTTATTTGAATTTCGTCCCCGAAATTCCAATTGTCCCTTAAGTTGGAGGAGTATCCCTTGACATAGTTTCCACTCATGTCATTTCAATTCTTTTGGTTCCAATCTTCCCTTTGAGGGAGTTCTAAGTTAATAGTTCTGCGGTGTAATTATTCGCCTCAGGTATGGTTTATCTCAGTCACTCAGAAATCCGCGTAATACACAAAATCTTAAGAGACTGAGACAATCATTTGTGGTGCTCCGACATAACTTCTTAAGTGAGACTCCAATTCGCGACTCCACTCTTTACGTTTTCGTTCTTACTCCTTTAAGTGAGTCTAGTGAGGTCGCCCTTCGAATCCACCTTAGCTATATTTGTATTTTACTCCGGTGATACATCCCTTTTTGTTTGTTTAACGATTTCAATTGGGCACGGGGTTCCTATGGATCGATTTCACTTAAGGGTCAAGGTTATGGTTTAAATTTATTTCCCAATTGTCTAATGGTCCGAGAAGGTATTGATTGACTCTTAGTTTAATTCTCGTTCCATTCTCCGCGAACCTCTTTGACGATTAATGCGGAACGTTTGGGATGAGGCATTCATTAGCCCTACGGGTTATGGTTTGATCATCGGACATTGAGTCCGGCTTGATACAATCTTCCTTACGCTTCGTTACCGTTCTGCATTCCACCTTGTTACTCAGATAGGATCCACAATTTTCTTGTTGTTAAAATTTCATCTTCCATTCCTTGGATTTAAATCCTCCCCCACTTAGCATCGACATAGTTATATCAATGCCGAGGGAGTAGGTTCGGTCGTTATCAAAAGTCGGTCGTTCCGATTCCCGAATATATTATTTTGAGATTGGAAATGACATGGGGTTTTACTAATGGTTGGTGAATATTGAGTTCGGTTAAGTTCCTGTAGTCTTGGCGAATGCTCCAGAGTGTATCCAAATCTTTTCACAAAGTATCTGAAGCTTGAAGAGAATGAAGATGAAAAGAAGAATTATGCAAGGAGGGTTTAATGGTCTCCACAAGGTGACCAAGGATGTTTTAGGCGACAAGGTTGAGAAATTGTGAGATAAGGCCATGTCGTTGTTCTTCTGTTGGATACATTATAATTGACGAATACGAGTGGATTGTCGGCATGAAAGTGTCATGCACGCACAGGTATCGCCGGGTAATAACATGGTTGAGTACGTGTCCAGCAAGAAGACAACAGAGACTATTCTAAAGATTGCATCTTCAATGAAGAATCATCGAAAACGCATTTTCTACAAATTAATGATCGACTTGATTGGTCTTAATATGAATGGCTGTGGATGGATATCTGTCGGCTTCTCTGGCAACTTTTAAGAGTCTGAATAGATACTTAGCGAGTTTTGAGTTTCTGAATATCTAGTTTTGTTTTCAAAGGGTCTCAGGTGACCACTATAGAGTTCGCGAGGTCCTATTGGGATTCTATGTCTAATGGTGCTTACCTTAGGCGAGGGTGATATCTTAAGGCTTTCATCTCCTAAGTTCTGGCGTTGGGTTCGCTCCCCTTGCAAGGGTTGGTTTGTCTACCTTTTCGATTAGTTAGCACGGCAAGATTTAAGATACTTGTCCGTGCTATCAAATATGTAGTAAATTTTCTAAGGTATGAAAATCGCACATACTTACATCTCTCCGAGCTCTTGCACCAAGTGAAAAAGTAGGTCGGTGTTTCTACCGAGCTGAGTTAAATGGAAGTAATTGAAGGTGTTGTCAGGAATTGATATGTCTAACTAATGGATGTTTATGAATTCTAACAGGTTCCTAAAGAGCGAGAGTTCGATTTGATCCTACGAGGTTGGAATTTCATATGTTGGTTGTTCTAATTAAATTGGAAATTGCAATGATATCATCGGTTAGTAAACGCAAAGACTGGGGTAGCTAATCCCAATCTCACCTCTACTAAGAGAAATATCACTGTCGGGTCTGTCGATAACATTATCCCCTAACAGATGTAAAAGTTAGAGTGATCAGTGTGGTGGACTCGGCCCAGCCGAGGTCCTCAGATTCCTCGCCAAATGCCTAAGGACCCTTCAGGAAGCCTTCTGAGCGCTTGGCCGAGCTCAATGCTCAACGGCCGAACAGACGCCAGATACAGGCCGACCTCGCGTTCCCACTCAGGTCCGACGTCTAGGTCCGACACCTTCCCAAGTCCGACACCTAGGACATGATGACGTCCCCCTTCCTTATCCACAAGGACAGCTCACTACCTTATCCACAAGGACAGCTCACAACCTTATCCACAAGGACAGCCTATCCACTCTTAGCTCAGTACAGGCTGGCCCTACTTGGGCCTAAAGCAAGCCCATTAGGGCAACCAGGTCCCCCCTATAAGTAGCTCCGTACTACATGGGGCTCAGGTACATCCTCTAACCCTAATTGTCACCTTCACACACTAGTGATTAGGGTTACTTCCTGGCTCTTTCCCTTAGCCACTTGAGGACTCCCACCAAACATCACATATCAACCCTGGACAAAGGCACCTTCAGAGGTCTTCTCCTACCCTTGGAGGTCCTCACCGTCTAGGACATCACATTGGCGCCGTCTGTGGGGAACAGATAAACTTCACCCCCACCCAGAAGATTTTACCATGTCTGAAGAACAGCCAGTCTAGAGGAGGAGGAGGGGGCGTCCAAGAAGGGTGCCGTCGACTGAGGACCTGCGCATGCACCTGGAAGCTAATAGGGCAGCGAGGTCCTCACCACCACCCCCTCCACCACCTCCACCTCCACCTCCTCCCCCGCCATCACCTCCGTTTCCACCGCCACCTCCTCCACCAGAATTCACCCATACCCACAGTGGACCCTACACCATCCACACGGGAGACACCGAAAATCCAACCCAGCTTCTTGGCGGAGGTCGGCGCGTGCAGCTACGCTCTGAGCTCGGAGAAACCAACACTGAACAGCACCTCCACCACGGCGAACGTGCTCACTCAGTCAGTACAACACACCGTTCCCACTCTCGACAGTCTACGCTCTCTCGGGATGCTGAACTCTTATCCTTGATGAGACAGCATATGAGAATCGTAGAGCAACAAGGTAAAGCTATTGCAGATCTCCAACAAGTTGCCATGCAACGTTTAGCTGAACGAGCTGCTGTTCAAGCTCCGGCCCCGAACGAGTTCCCTCCACCCCCCCCCCCTCCACCACCTCTTCCACCACAACCTCCGTTAACTCCACAAACCTTTGCAACACCACACACGACTGTCACACAACTTACACCACCCCCCGACCAGCAACAACCTGAGCTGGATGATTCCCACCCTGGGCATCCCTTCACTCCTACCATCATGACCTATGAACCACCACCTGGGTACCTAGGGCCCAGTAACATCCCCAGATACAATGGCCTTACAGACCCTCAGGAACATGTCCTTTCCTACGAGGGAGTCGTGAACTTTCACGGAGGAGGAGATCGGCTCAAATGCCGAGCTTTCTCCATGACCCTCCAGGCCCCAGTCCTTCGGTGGTATTCAACGCTTCCCAAAAACTCTGTCAACAACTGGGCAGAAATGAAGCGCGTCTTCCTCAACAGGTACACTGCTAGCTGTGTGCAACCCAGATCGGACCACACGCTGGCGACAGTAACCCAGAAGTCAGAAGAATCCTTACGTGCATACTTGCACAGGTTTCACAGCGAGTCCAGTTCGGTCCCAAATCTGTCTCCCGAGGTGGCTGTCCTCCTTTTGACCCAAGGATTGGCCGAAGGAGGCTTCAAAGATTCACTTATTGGAAAGCCACCAAGGGACATGGCCGAACTGAGACAGAGATCAAACAAGTACATCAATCTTGAAGAATTCAGCAAGGGACAGTCGAGCAGGCTAGAAAACGCTCAGGCCACCTCACAGAATGCCCTGCCCCGAGGTCGTCCTCGCGACAATAGGGATGAAAGAGGAGGAAGAGCAGATCAGGGAGACCGAGGTCGCTCTCAACAAGAGGACCGCCGACGTCCGTACATCACCAAATATGACTCTTACACCCCCCTGACGGTCCCGCAGTCTCAAGTCTGGAGAGAGACCATGCAGACCGAACTTAGGAGTGTACCCCGCCCCCCTTTCTCAGAAATCAAAACTATGTCAGAGACAAGTCCAAATACTGCAATTTTCACGACGGGTACGACCACCATACCGATCAGTGCACATGGCTCCGGGATGTCATTGAGGATATGGTAAGAAGAGGCAAGCTACAACAATATGTCCGGGAGGCAGTGGAAAGACGAGGTCGGAGAAGGTCTCGCAGCCCGGACAATGATAAAGGAAAAGCTAAAGCCGACCTGTCCCCAGAGAAGAAGGAAGAGGAGCCATCACGGGTGAACATGGTCATGGTTCAAGACCTGGATAAGTCGCCAGAAAACTTCCGAGTAGAAACCATCTCGGGAGGTTTCGCTGGCGGCGGTGAGATGAGGGCGGGAAGGAAAAGATACATCAACCAGGTTTTGGCAGTTCATCACAAACCCGTCTGCAAAAAGCCTTCTCGGAATGTCCCCATTATCTTTTCCGACCAGGATATGGAAAACGTCATCCCAGATCACAACGGTCCTATGGTGATTATGGCATTAATTGGCAATTTTGAGGTCGCCCGAGTCTTCGTTGACCAATGGAGTTCGGCCGACATTCTCTTTCTGCATACTTTCCAAGCTTTGAAGTTGAGGTCTGCCGACCTCGTAGGATTTGAAGGTAATCTCATCAGCTTCACAGGTGAGGCAATCTGCCCCCTGGGAGCCATTCATCTCCCGGTGACCCTAGGCAACCAGCCTTCGGCCCGAACGGAGATCATCAAATTTCTGGTGGTTGACTCCGACTCCCCGTACAATGTAATACTGGGACGAACTTGCCTACAAGCTTTTGGGGCAGTAGTCTCAACAGTGCACTCGGCAATGAAGTTTGTTGGATCAGATGATAAGGTTGTTATGGTAAAAGCTGACCAAGTGAAGGCCTGGCTCTGCTACAATGCAAGCCTACGGGAGGGAAAAAAGAAGCAAAAAGAGTTCACCGATCCGACACTGTCCAAGGGAAGAGTCTTATTGGCCGAATTCCAGTCTGAACGAGATATTCATATATCTTCTCCTCATGAAGAGCGGGTGATAATTCCCACCGTCACCTCTCCCCCAAGCAAAGATGCTATCATGAATGACAAACCCCTCCGAAAAATCCAAAATGCAGTCAAAGGAAATCTTTTATCTCTTTCAGTCCTCTCCTACTCCCTGCACGGGGAGAATTTTCTCTTTCATCTAGTTCTCACTAACCCCGCCCTCCGTTCGGTACATCTCCGAATTGAGGGTCGAGGTGACCTTCTTGCCCATGTCTTCAGCCGAGCTTTTCAGACCCTCAAGCTCAGGTGCTTCAAGATGGGAATGCCCTCACTTTTCAACATTACCAATAATCTCGGCAGCCTTTCCTATCAGCTTACCTCGGAGGACCATAACAAGGAAATCCGACAAGACGCCCCTGGTCCGAAGAGGATAGCGATGAAAGAGCCAGCCGACCATGACAAGAAAGCAAAGAAACCCGGGTCTTCTGAGTCCAATCACCTCGCGCCCCGAGGATCAGACATCGGCCCTAACGGCCAGAAAAGCGGGAACTGAGCTCGAGATCGATAAGCCCCAACAGAGGCGTTCTAGAAACATACTCTGGGTAATTACCGAACTCAAGGATTCCAAAAAACTTCAAAACACTGAGAACTTGTTCAAATAGGTTTACCTCAGATATTTTCGCAGCCGTCAGCATCCTCATCTGAGGAGTTCAAGTCCAACTTCCTTTTGTTATTTTTGTTTCCTTCAAATACTATTCATGTTTTTCAATTTCCATTGTGAGATATTCACCTTTCAAAAGAAAAAGCAATGTACTCATGACTACAATTAATGAAAAGTACAAACTTGCTCATACTCAAGTGCAACAGTTTTATATACGTACTTACTAGCTTCTCATTTAGCGCTAGCCACCTAAATGTTGCATGGCGCTATGCACAGCCAACGTCTTCCACAGAAGATCGGCTCATATGCACAGTGTACAAGGGACACCCGATAAAGAACAGACTGCTGTGAAATGTTTTCACATAACTTCACTCAGCACTCTCTTTTACATCGGGGCCGAGGACACCCACCTCGGCTAAGGTGGGTAGATCCGAGTTCCCTATCGTATGCACTTATATACAGTACCTTTATTCAGAGGAACACTTATAAGATTACTGCACTTACTGAGTCGTCCGATCTATTAATATACTATTTCAAACACCAATGATTGGGTACAATTTCTCTTAGGTCCGATCAGGCCGAAATACAACAAGTTGGCAAACGACTCGTATTCTCAAAAATAGTTTTACTTATAAAAAGACCTCGGATGCCATATATATGCGACAAGTTAAAGCAAGAACTTGCATAAAAGTTCCAGCATGCAACACGTGTCAAACACTTGCATCCTTTCTTAAAAAACTTCCTGACATAGTACATGTGCAACGAGTTAGAGTAAAAACTTGCATAAATACGACAACACGCAACAGGCCAAAACTGCGCTAAACTTGCAATAAAAAGAAACGTTGTACAATAAGCTAAACAGAATTTCACATTGTCAAACATGTTATAAAAGGACATAGACAAATCACAAGCCGTCCAGCATAAGGGACTTACGCTGCCTCATCTTCAACGTCAGAAAGGACGACCGAGCGACGGTCGAACTCCTCATCCATCCTCTCAACTAAAGGGTTGGGCAGATTCTCCTCAGGTTGGTCCAGGTCAACCTCAGCTCCACCCTTGTCATAGTCAACCATCTTTCCATTTTCTACTCCGAATCCGGCAGATGCTCCGACGTACCGAATTCGGAGCCCCTGATTCATATGAAGAATCTGCTCAACCGCATTGGTAAAAACCTTGCTGGCCACCCTTTCAAGGTCGAAGTCCGACTCATGTGCCGCCACCTTATGCTTAAGAGCTTGGGCAGCCCTCTTCTTCAGAAGACTCCTAACCCTTTCCACCTCGGCAAGGCCCTCCTGCCGACCTGCCTCCCTCGCATCTTCTTTGGCTTGGGCCAAATCTTCTTCATGTCTTTTTCGTAGCTCTTCCATTTGCCGACGGTGCTCCTCCTCAGCCTCAAACAACTTTTGTTCAGCTGACCTTTGGCTACTCTTCAGTTCTTCCACCTCGGCCGCCATAGCCGACCGAGCTTTTTTCTTAACAGGCAAAACACCGTCCGCCACATCATCAGCCACCTCGGCCAGCACATTAAACATGGTGGTGGCTCTCTTCAATTGGCAAGCCATCTCTTCCGCCTTTTTCTTCCACTCCGCACCAGACATTTTGACAAGAGTGTCTTTGAGTGATGGTTTGGTAAGAGTTGCGGGCAGCTTTGATTGAGTTCCAGTACTTGGGGGCGGCGCATCTACAACAAGGGCTACCTCGGTGCTGGGACTCGGCGAGGTAGGAGGAGGAGGAGCAATAATAACGGCAGGAGGGGTAGGATGGAGGGGACCAGAGTCGGCTGATAGCGTATCAGCGGAAACCTCGGACGACACAGCGTCGACAGAAGGAACCTCGGGCTTCTTCCTCCTCCGAGCTTCAAAAGCAGCTTTCAGCGCCCTGGAAGACATCTCGGACCAATATTCTTCTGTAAAAAAAATATATATATATTATTATTAATTAGTGTAAGAGAATTGAAAGAAAATGCATAAGTGCAAGAGCAAAAGTAACTACCAATCTTCGTCAAGACTTCGTCGTCATGACACTTTATGAAAACTCCAACATCAAGTTGGAATTTCCGAGCGCGATATTCTGTTTGAAAATGGTGAGCCATTACAGACTCGTTGGCATCCAGTGTTACTCCCGACCACCTTTGAGGTGTATTGGTATGGCGACTAAAGAACTCGGAGGTCCACTCCAGAGGGAACTTCGGCCCCGTCTCGGACCGAAACCAAGGCAGCCCCTCTCCAACGTATTTGTATTTAAAAAATCTCGGCTTAAAGTGCTTCCAAGACTCAGAGAACATGCCGAACAGCCCACAATGAGCTCGGGCTTTGGCTGACACCCAAAGACGACCAGTGACCCCGTCCTTATTGCTGACGAACGGGTTGTACATCCACAAAAATAATCGAACTGTGCATACCAAACGTCTGGCTCCGCAGTACTTCTGGAACGCTCGGAGAGACGTCCAAGTATTAGGATGAAGTTGGGAGGGAGCTAGTCCGAGCTCGTTTAAGACCCTCATCTCCAGGTCGGTGAATGGGAGGGTCACGCCAAGATTGTGAATCAGATCGGCATAAAAGAAAAAAGAGTTATTGTCAGTCCGGCTGCATATCCTGTCATTTGCCGAACAGGGGAGCACTTCGTAAGAAGTTCCGGTGGTGTCCCCTGGGCAAGGCAGCACGACCCTCTTTACCTCGGCAAGCTTATCCTCCGAGAAAAGGCTGGACTGAATTCCTTTGGGCTCCACGTCAACCCACGCATACTGATCGGCATCGAAAGGTGCGGGGTAAAGTTCAGGTCGACGGACGCACTTCCGGAGCGGCATGGTACCTGTGGAAGAACAGGGGAGCTCGGTATTAGTCTTACGGGTTAAGAAAAATAAGCCCCCAGAGAATCCCCTCGAAGTAGTTCCGAGGGGCGAGCATCTCCCCTCTACCACAGGTACCCCTCGTTCGTACATTCCCTCTTTCTCCATCCTCTCGAAATCGGCACGCTCCCTACCGTCAACAAACTCGGCCCAGGCGTATTGTCGTATCCACTCCCTCTTCTCCTCCCAATCCCGAGGATAAACTACCTCAACAGGATCAACCTCTAGAACCCGCCTCTCGTATTTCTGCCTATACTCCCTTTGGCGACTTAGCGCCTCGTCCACCTCCGTTGAGGAACAGGACGAGGAGGAAGAGCCATCCTCCTCATCACTACTGCTAGACGACAGGGAGACTACCCTAGCCCACTTCCTAAACCATTCCCTGCTCATACTGAACCCAATCCACTCCTTTGATTTTCTGAAAAATAAACAAAAAACATGAATCAAAAACTCTCCAAAATCCTCAAAACATGCCTAACCCAAAGAAGGCCTAACCCCAGGAACAAACCCCAAAATCAAAACACCCGAATGTAGAAAAACCCCCAAACCCCAGCCCTAACCCCCAAAATCAGAGCCCCAAAACCCGACGGGAGAACTCCACTGCCATGAAAACAGAAGGCAAGAACCAGAAATCCTAATACCTCACCATGCAAATCAGAAAACCGTAAAGAAAGAAGAAATGATAGTATCAAAGTCGAAGACAGGGGAAAATGAGCATACCTGGTGAGTACAAAATTCGAAGAAAGAGCCTGCAAGATCAAACAATGTCCATTGTTGGGGGTGGGGAGAAAGGAAAGCGCAACAGAAAATGAGAGACGCCGGAAAGGGTACGGTTTCAAACGATTTCGAGGGAAGAGGGGAGCGGTTTGGAAGAGAGAATATCTGGTAGAGAGAGAAAAGGCAATAGCGTGAAGAGAGAGAAAGTGAGGGAAAGAGTAAGAAGGAGAAGCGGTTTTCTAGGATAGAGGGGGTAGGGAAACCGTTTTCCCCCTCAAATTTGAAATCTGGGCCTAGCCCAAATAGCCCAACCCAGCGAACAGCCACGCATATTAAGACACGTGGCGAACAGCAGCGAAAATTAGGGACCTCGAGCAACGTCACAATGATGGTGACGCCTCGAGGGTCACGATTTTTGACACGTGTCAGATCCCGGAAGAGCAAACGTCACTTCGGTACTGGCAAGTAGACGGCTGTTAAACCTGCTCAATGAAAGGACGTCAGAGACAGCTGGATCCAACATATCGGCAACTTATCGCCCGAACTACCTAGAACCTCGGAACAAGGCTCTGATGGCCTTGACCGAGCTGGGGGGCTTTTGTGGTGGACTCAGCCCTTATAAGGTGGATTTGGGAAAAAAGCCTAAACAAGAACCTCGGAACAAGGCTCGGATAGCCTTGACCGAGCTGTGGGGCTTATGTGGTGGACTCGTCCCAGCCGAGGTCCTCAGATTCCTCGCCAAAGACCTAAGGACCCTTCAGGAAGCCTTCTGAGCGCTTGGCCGAGCTCAATGCTCAACGGCCGAACAGACGCCAGATACAGGCCGACCTCGCGTTCCCACTCAGGTCCGACGTCTAGGTCCGACACCTTCCCAAGTCCGACACCTAGGACATGATGACGTCCCCCTTCCTTATCCACAAGGACAGCTCACTACCTTATCCACAAGGACAGCTCACAACCTTATCCACAAGGACAGCCTATCCACTCTTAGCTCAGTACAGGCTGGCCCTACTTGGGCCTAAAGCAAGCCCATTAGGGAAACCAGCTCCCCCCTATAAGTAGCTCCGTACTACATGGGGCTCAGGTACATCCTCTAACCCTAATTGTCACCTTCACACACC
Source organism: Crotalaria pallida (assembly GCA_037953625.1). Taxonomy (NCBI): domain Eukaryota; kingdom Viridiplantae; phylum Streptophyta; class Magnoliopsida; order Fabales; family Fabaceae; genus Crotalaria; species Crotalaria pallida. The sequence continues at coordinate 138,006,574 of CM075650.1, read as the reverse complement.
AGTGATTAGGGTTACTTCCTGGCTCTTTCCCTTAGCCACTTGAGGACTCCCACCAAACATCACATATCAACCCTGGACAGAGGCACCTTCAGAGGTCTTCTCCTACCCTTGGAGGTCCTCACCTTCTAGGACATCACAATCAGTTCTAACCTTACTCTCCATTAGTGACAATATTATCAATGCGATTGGTGGGTCTCTAACTAGAATACTAGCGCTCGTCTTTTCTTTTTAAACCGAATTGGACAAGTTTGTCTTATATAACTGAATCGGGACGGAGACTTGAGGTTCTGATGTAATTTCCTATCTTAGGGACATAATATGCCTCTACACTTCTCGTCTGGATTCCCTTCGTCCTTTTCAACCATAAGATATATTCGTCCTCTTTGAGTTGAGCTAGGAACCAACATATACCCTGATGAGGTCTCCCACATCATGGGCATAGTGGTGTAGCACATGAAACGGCAATCGCCTCTATTTGACTTAAGTCCATCTGAACTAAGTCCCTTAGGATTGACACAACCTTAGCTCTATTACTAGATGTGTCTCCCATAATACTAGAGTTTAGTAATAGAAACAAGTTAAGGCACGAATAGTCGGATATTCCTAGAATTAATTAAGTCCGATATCATATGTATGTAAATATACTGACTAGCTATGGCTGGATTCGACAACAACTTTGGTCACTCGCTTGGTGAGTAAACCATAGGAGTGGTGATTTCGCACTCCAAGGCCGAGGGAAACTGCTCTGATACCATAAATGTAGCATCCTCACTTTTAATAGTTAATTTTAGTTTTTAATAAAATCAGAGTTTAAAAGTTCATTTTAGAATTTAATTACTTATGAAAATTCTTTGGAAAATTCGGCAGAGTTTCCTCTATTTTTCGGACTTCCCAAAATTTTCCTTCTTATAAACCTGTCAGTCCAGAATTGTTTAAAACATAAACTCAATAAATTAAAAACCAGTTTAGATCCTAACGCCCGATTAATACCAATCTCAGGGCATATAACTACACATATTATAAATTACAAAATTTAACAGTTTTAATGTAATTAAAAACAAAAACCTCTCTTGGTATCATAACCACACACTCCACGTAGTGGAGGGTTTCCAGTTCGGCCCGCAACAGTGTAAGCTCCGCTCCCGTACCTATAAAATGATATTAAGAAGGGTAGCATTACACAGAACTTAAAAAGATAAATTCTAAAAGACATAGTAAATAACTAAGCCTACTTAATCATTAATGTATTTTATTCACAATTACTCATATAAATATACTCTTTCAGTTCTTCACTTATTCACGCATTCTCTTATTTATTGATTCTCTTATCATTTTAACATTCTCTTTTCTTTTCTTTTTTTCTTTTCTTCCTTTTCCTTTCCTTTTTCTTTTCTTTATCCATTCCTTTTTCTTATGACTGAGTCCAACAGACCATCAGTCCTTTTACCTTTTATTTTGACTGAGTCCAAAAGACCATCAGCCGTTTCCTTTCCATTCTTTTTCCTTTTAATCGACACGCCTTCCTAGGCTCGCATCGACGCCGATACGCCTTCCTAGGCTCGCACCAGACTTTTATTCTCTTTTTAATCTTTTTAATCGACACGCCTTCCTAGGCTCGCATCGATGCCGATACGCCTTCCTAGGCTCGCACCGGACTTTTATCTTCGTTTTAATCGTCTTTTCTTTTCTTTTAATCGACACGCCTTCCTAGGCTCGCATCGATGCCGATACACCTTCCTAGGCTCGCACCGGCCTTTTATCTTTTATCATGACTGAGTCCCACAGACCATCAGCCTTTCATCATTCATTATGACTGAGTCCAACAGACCATCAGCCGTTTATCTTTTCTTTATGATTGAGTCCAACAGACCATCAGCCGTTCTCTTTTATTCCTTTTTAATTAATTCTCTTTTCTCTTTTTATTTTTGTTTGTACTTTTCTCTTTTACTCTTTCTTTGTACTTTTCTCTTTTCTCTCGTTTCTTTATTTATAGACTTATTGTTACATTATTTACTTTTCACTCTTTTCAATATCCTTCTTTCTTTTCCTTTTTCTTACAATTTAAATAATTCTTTTATACTCATCCGAATCCTTTTAGCCTTTATCTTCATTTACGACTTATCGCGTTTTCTACGTTTTCTACTTTATTCTTTTTCTCTTTGTTAGTTTCCCCCAATCTTATCCAACTCTAATCATTACGGTCAATAATAGTATATTCTAGTTCTCGTTACTAATTCTTAGTTATTTCTCTGTTTCCCTATCTCAATCAATTACCCAATTCATTGTTCCTATTTCATTAACTATATTAGTTTTAATTGCTCTATTCTCTTAATCTAACTTTTCAATTATTTCACTCCAACATCCCTCATAATGTACTCTCTCTTAGTTTTCTTATCTATTCGTAAATCCACTTATCATTTTCCTTATTTTATTTTCAATCTTAATTCATCATTTTATTTCTATTCTCTACTTTACTCTGCGTGCATTCCTTATTCCTTATTCTAGACTCTCTTTTACCCATTTTGTTCCTTTACCTCCCCTATAGCTTTTACTTTATAATTTCCCGCATTTGGTTTTATATTAACTATTTTAATATCCTTAAATACGCTCATCCACTCCGAGCTTTATTCTACGCACATACATTTTATTCCCTAGGGTGTGGTTTCTTGTCGCAATTTTATTTACTTTATCTATATCAATGGGGGTACCCTACGGTTCATGAACATACTTTTAATTACTCTATTCCTAGCTACCACTATAGCATCCTAGAATTTACTTCTTAAGCAAAGGTAACGCGAACCCTCTTACCTCAGGCTTTTTAAATAGAACCTGGATTTTAGCTCGGCGACGATTACGGCGTCGGTGTTGCTCCTCGTTAGCGGGGAATGATCGTGACTAAACCGAGGCAAGGCTTCGAGCTCCGAGGTTCCCGACGAACCCAGCACGAACACGGACCGGTAACGGCACCGGGGATGTCCTTGGAGAGACAAAAAGCTCATGGGTGTGAGAGCAATGAATGATGGAGAGGCTATGGTGGTTTAGTGATGGTGGCGGTCACCACCGCAAGTGGCGGCAATGGCGGCTGTGATGGTGAGGGGCGACGGTGTGTGTGTGGGTGGAGAGGGAGAGAGAGCTTGAGGGGAAGATCCATGGGGAGGGAGGAGTTGGTGATGATGTTGATGATGATGGTGGTTGTGGGTGGCGGCCGCAGGCGGCGGTGGTGATGGCGGTTCGGAGGGAAGTGGTGGTGGTGGTTTTGTGTGGAGGAGGGAGAACAAGAGAGAGAGAGAGAGAGCTTAATAGGGAGAGAGAGAGATGGAGGAGGAAGAGGGTGATGATGAGTGGTGGTGGCCACCGTGGCTAGAGGTGGCTGCCATGGAGGAGGGGGAGGAGGAGAGTGGAAGGAGGTTGGGGTTTTGGGGGAAAATGACCCCCAAAACGCATTTTTATTTTTGCTGATCGGGGTATTTTCGCTTAAGCGAAATCCGTTCGCTTAAGCGAACCTCATCTGTGTTGCTACTGGGTCATTTTCGCTTAAGCGAAACGATCAGATACTGCTGTTTCATTTTTCTATTTTTCTTCTATTTTCTTCCGAACTTCAAACCTCCATAACTTCTTCGTTCACCGTCGGATCTTGCTCAAATTTAACGAGCAACTTCCTAAAAATCATATCCTCATATCCAACGGTGGAAATTGTGTTTGGAGTCTTAAATATTTTATTTTAATTTTTCCCTTGTTATTATGTTTATTATCGAATTATCTATTTTCAGGCCCGATCCAAAACTTAGGACCTCAGGAATATAGGGGATTAGATGAGTTTTGTAAGAGGAACCCTAAGGAATTCGCCGGTGGATATGCCTCGGAAAATGCTAACGAATGGATTAGGGAGTTGGAAAAGATCTTCACCGCTATGCAATGCACCGATGCTCAGAAGGTAACCTACGCGGTCTACATGTTGACGAAGGAAGCATCGGACTGGTGGGAGAATACTAGGCAAGTTATGGAGGTTCAGCAAGAGGCTATCACTTGGGACTCCTTTAAGCAAAGGTTTTTGGAGAAGTATTTTCCTATCGATATGAAGTTGAAGAAGGAAATAGAATTCATGCACTTGGCTCAAGGAGATATGTCGGTCGGCGAGTATGCTGCGAAGTTCGAGGAACTGGTGAAGTACGTGCCACACTACAATCAACCCGGAAAATGACCAGTCGAAGTGCGCTAAATTCCTAGATGGACTTAAGACTGAGATTAAGATGGCTTTCATACACATGGGGATTGATAGCTTCCCGCTCTTAGTGAGCAGATGCAGAATCTATGAGGATGGACTCAAGGCGAAGAACATGGGAAATAAGACTACTGTACCCTCAAGTTCCCATGGACCAGTGAGGAACAACCCTAATTTTCTGAATGCGAGGCAAGGAACCCAGCATGGACGAGGACCCTACGATCGATCTGGAGGAAGAAGGGATAATCAGTATAGAGGATCGTGGTTCCGAAGGAACAACAATCGCAACAATGGCAACCGGGGCAATAGGAGCGCCGACACTTGGAGCCGCAACGGAAGTAGGAATCGCTACAATAATAACCCTGCCGATAGGAACTCTGAAACATCACCACCCTTCTGTACCCGATGCCGCAGACGCCACTTCGGTATTGAGTGTAACCCCAAACCCGTTTGTTTCATCTGTCGAGAGTCTGGCCACTATAGTGCCCCAACCCAAGGAAAGGGAATGATGCTGGAAATGCTGCAAGGCCACAAGCTAGGGGAAAGGTGTTTACGATGAGCGGTGTAGAGGCTTCAAACCACGATGGTCTCATCCAAGGTACATGTCTTATACGTGAGAATTCCTTAAATGTGTTGTATAATTCGGGTGCCACACACTCTTTTATATCGAATGATGTTGTGAGTAGGTTGCACTTAATTGTAGCTTCTCTGCCATATGATTTGATTGTGTTTACCCCTACTAGTGACCCGGTCATAGTTTCAACTTTTTGCCCTAAGTGTCCGGTAGTGATAGATGATAAGACTTTTCCCACTGACCTGATAACCTTACCCTTATCCCAAATTGATGTGATCTTAGGAATGGACTGGTTATCCGCTAACCATGTTCAATTGAATTGTTTCACCAAAACCCTAACTTTTGAAAACCCTGACGAATCCCTACCAAAGCACGTAACTGCCAATCAAGTCATGGCTTCTTTGAGAGGGAGCGCCCATGTATACATGATCTCAACTTCTTTGGACGTCGATGTGGACAATCACATTCAAGAGCTGCTTGTAGTTCGAGACTTCCCTGAAGTATTTCTTGACGACATTCCCGGACTACCACCTGTTCGAGAGGTCGAGTTTTCGATCGATGTGATACCGGGAACTGGACCAATATCTAGAGCGCCCTATCGAATGGCACCAGTGGAGCTAGCTGAGTTGAAAAAGCAGATTGAGGAGTTGACGGAGAAGCAACTCATTAGGCCCAGTGTGTCACCGTGGGGAGCTCCAGTTTTGCTAGTGAAGAAGAAGGACGGTAGTATGAGGTTGTGTGTTGACTATCGCCAGCTGAATAAGGTGACGATCAAAAACAAGTATCCTCTACCTAGGATAGATGACCTGATGGATCAGTTGAGAGGAGCAGCGATATTTTCGAAAATTGATCTTCGATCAGGCTATCACCAGATTCGAGTAAAGGAAGATCGATGACATTCCGAAGACTGCATTTAGGACCCGATATGGACATTTCGAGTATTTAGTCATGCCTTTTGGAGTGACTAATGCACCTGTAGTGTTTATGGACTACATGAACAAAATCTTTCAACCCTACTTAGATTCGTTCGTGGTAGTATTCATAGACGATATCCTCATTTATTCCAAGGACAAGGAGGAACATGAGGAACATTTGAGGATAGTTCTGCAGATTTTGAAGGAAAAACAGTTGTATGCGAAGCTTTCGAAGTGCGAATTTTGGTTGGAAGAAGTGAATTTCTTGGGTCATGTAATCTCAAGGGAAGGAAGTGTAGAACGCCGTTATGTTGGTTTGAAACTGGGGAGAATCTTATTCTAGGTCCGGAAATGGTTCAGCAAACAACAGAAAAGATTAAAATGATTCAGGAGAAGATGAGAAGTGCGCAGAGCCGACAGAAAAGCTACTATGATTAGAGGAGAACTCCGATCGAGTTTAAGGAAGGCGACCATGTATTCATGCGAGTAGTACCAACTACTGGGATTGGCAGAGTGCTTAAAACCCGAAAACTTACCCCAAAGTTCATAGGACCTTATCAAATCCTGAAACGTGTAGGACCATTAGCTTATGAAATTGCCTTACCCCCAATGTTTTCCAACCTACACAATGTCTTTCATGTGTCACAACTTAGGAAGTACATTAGTGATTCTTCTCACATCATCGAACCCGACTCTATACAACTCAAGGAAAATCTAACGTACGAGACCTTACCCTTAAGGATAGATGGTCGAAGTGTAAACACTCTTCGAGGAAAGGATATTCCTCTGGTTAAGGTTATTTGGAATTCGGTGAATGGCGAGAATGCCACTTGGGAGCGTGAGAGTAGCATGAGGGATTCGTACCCTCACTTGTTTGAAACAGGTACGCCATTTCTCGAGGACGTGAAAATTCTAAGTTGGGGAGGATGTAACATCTGCCTTTTTGATTCACTTCTTCTACAAGTCCCTAATTAAGAAATTATCTTAACCTAATTGATTTAAGAATTAATTTAAAAAGAGTTTTGATCTCATGATGGGTTTTTATGCTCGAAATTTAATTTACGTGTGTTGTGATTTTGTGTTTGATTTCTTAAAGTTTTAATTAAGATTTTGTTTTCCTAGATTGAGTTCATATGATTTTGTGATAGAGAATTATTTTACTTTAAATTTCAAAAAAATCAAAGTCCAAATCACCTTGATCTAGAATTGTCTCTAGAAACCCTAATTAGTATCCTAATTTTTGATTAAACCCTAATCGAGCTCTTAATCCTTGATTAAGTGCTTAATCACTCTCTTAAACCCTAAACCCTCAAGGTTAGTAAGCTAATCTAGAATTAGTTTTCCTTAAACATAGATTAGTATTGATTAAGTTTTTGATTAGTACCTTAATCCTTGATTAAACCCTAATCTCTAAGGATTAGTGGACTAAACCTAAATTAATTTTTCCTAATCCTATCCTAATCATGATTAGAACCTAATTAGTGCCTTAAACATAATTAAGCTAACCTAGTCTACCCTAATTACCCTATGGCCGAATATCTAGGTGCTTTACTTGGCCTCCAAGTTCCTTAACTTGATCACCAAGTTGCATGGCCCAAAAGTCAAACACATGACATCATCAACATGACCTAAGCATGACATAAGAGGGGAAGGAAAAATAAAATAAAAAGAAAAAGAAGGAAAACCGTGGAGGGACTTAGAAGCAAAACTTGGTCCCCAAGTTTTGTAACTTGGTCCCCAAGTAGTTGCACTCAAGCCCCCCATGCAAGCCCTTGATGGCAAATAAGGAAAAGTAAAGAAGAATAAAAAGAAGGGGCCAAAACCGTGTGGAGGAAAAGGGAGTGAGTTTCTTCTTTCCTCATTCTTCTTTCCTCATCCTGTCTTCTTTCTCTCATCAACATAAACAACACACACACACACACCAACAAATCGTGAGAGAGTGAGAGAGAGAGTGGCCGAATAAGAGAAAGGAGAAGAACTAATCCTAAACACTTCACAACCTAAGCTAGATCAAGCCAAGCTAGTGAAGGAGAGAAGGAGAAACCAATGGACTTAGGAAAGGAGGGAGAAAACCGTGAGGAGTAGGAAGAACATTCCCAAAGATTGGACTTGATTTTGAAGTTTTTAATTAAGTAAGCACTTCATTTCATGAATCCTTAAAAGCTTAAACCTATTTCCTTTGATCTTCCTCTAAAGCTTGATTTTTGATTTGAAAGTGTGATGCATGTTTGTTTCCAAGTTAGATCTAGTGATTTCCTTTACATGCATGTTGATCTTTGAACTTGATCTTGAAGTTTTTGTTAAGAAAATGTTTTCTCTCATGATCTTGAGTTTTCTCTTTGATTTCTTAAAAATGTTTTTGAAAAGAACTTGATTTTAAGTTTTCATAAAGGGATTTCTCAAAGATCTAGTGTTTTGTTGCATGCATGTTAAGATCTTTGAAAATAATTGTTTTTCTTGGTGATTTTCTTTGTGATGGCCACGGTTTGTGCTTGATCTTTAGGTTAGAAGTTTTGATGTAGGATTTTGTTATGTGCATGTGATTATCTTGAGATTCTAAGTATGATTTGGAAGTTTGAATCTTTAAGAAAACTCTTTTTAAGAAAACCATGGACAAGTCACGGATTTGATGATGATGTGATTGAGATCTTGATTTTCTTTTGTTTGACTTCTTGCATGTCATGATCTTGGAATTTAATAATGAAATAAAATTTTGTGGTGTTGTGATCTTGAGTGGTGGTCATGGTTTGTATGTGTAAATGAAAAGGGTTAAGATTTTCTTAAGTTTAGTTAATGAATATGTGATTTCCATGAACTTTATGTTGATTTTAAGTGTTTAATGTGAAATAAAAATTGTTAAGAGAATGTGTGATGCTCACGGTTTCCATGATGAAATATATGTTAGGATTGTATTTCTACTTGCTTGATGAATTATGTGAAATTGTTGTTGGAATTGGAGTTGTTTTTTGGTCTTGAATCCTTGAAAATATTTTTGAGAAAACCTAGTTAAGGTCACGGTTTGGAGCTTAACTTTGGAGCTAAATTTTCTTGAGTATATATGTGTTCATGTCATGAAACTATATGTTTGTAACAACCCGATTTTCGTAAACCAATTTAATTAGCTTTTACTTGTTAAAGTTGTAAAAATGCGGCCAATTTTTTTTTTGTAAAACATTGTTGACATGTTTGAAAAGTACTTGGTGTTCTCAACACCCTTTTTCGAAAACCGAGTTGTTACTAAAAACTTTTCTTTTTATAATACATTTATTTCAATAGAAGAACTTGGTTCTAATCATCTTGACAATCTTTCAAAAACTTCACATGAGTTACTTAGCAGGAAATGTATTCCATCAATCAGTTTAAAAACTTAGCTTGATTACATAAATGGTTCATGGCTTGGTAATCCTTACTTCAAACTTTCACAAAAACTTAAATTAATAACCCGATCCTTAGACTATCCTATTGAACACGATCGGATGAAGTCCCTCCTTCTTCTTGCGTTCCTTCCTCACTTCCGAGGATGATGCCCTTCTTGTTGCTGTCCCCTCATTGGTGATTGATTCCGGCTCCGCCTCATGAAGGAGGGAAGTATTCCTCCGAGTCTTATACCGAAACTTCTCCGCGTAGTTCCTATACCCTCGTACGGTGACTTGCCCTATGTGCGGCTCCAGGTTAGCTCCACTGAGTAGATGTTCTGGATCTGTAATTACGATCTGGGTATAGCCGGTCCATACCCAACCACATGGGGTGCGCTTCCAACCTCTTCCGTACTTACTCCACGTAGTGACATCCATGCAGTACTCCATCTGCCCGTTGAAATACCAGCAGCACCGATACGCCAACGAACAGGAGAGAGTAAGCGATCCGAACGACGAATCGTCGACGGTGTGGAATTACGATAGGCAAGATAATAGGACCATACAACACATACAGTGCAACACTCATACACACAACACAACAAGCATATCATTATCATTATCATCCATTATTATTATTGTCATTCTTGTTATCACTCTTCATTCTCTTGCCAACTTACTTTTATTTCTTACAAAGCACTTTTTCTTTCTCTTTCACTCACACTCTTAATTTCTTCTTATTCAGCCTTATCAGTTCACATCCTTCTCTTAATTTAGGGAATTACAAAATATCATCACAACATTCCTTCCGTTCTCGGCTATCACTCACGTCTACATCTCCTCGGTCATCCACCCAACCTAGTCGAAAGCAAACAGGAGTACAGGACCTTTACCGTGCGGGCACGACAGCTGTCACACATCAAATGGTCCCAGACCAGGAGGACTCAGCCTCAAATCATTACCATATCAATTCATATACATGGCACACTGTCTCACTACAGTGGCAAACAAAATGCCCCACTCCAGTCCCTCTCACTGTTCTCGATTTGCAATATAGGGGGCGATAGTATATTTCTAGTGGGCCCGCAGAACTTACCACGACATTAGACCCAGTCCCCACCACGTTAGTGCGCCACATGTGGAGTTCGTTCTGCCTAGAAATATACTCTAGACTTCTTGACGTTTCACCGTCATCGTCCTCCCCTAATGCAATCTCCTCCTAAGTATCCGCAGATACTTATGGTATCTTCCTCTCCACTACTTCGCACTCTCATACCTCACCGCGTATGTCTTTTAAGTCTTTTATCTTTTTAATTATCCTATGGTCGGCCCGTCCTTCGTGCAACCCTTCAACGAGTCCCGACCACTAACTTTGCACAATCTTTCTCTCACATAGCACAGAGCTGGGATCACATCACAATTTCCAATCTCATTTCTCAAACTTTATCAACATACTCCATTTCTCGTAATCATCTCATTTCAAAACCTTTTCTCAAAACAATCTTCTTACAAACTTTTTCGAAACACTGTTTCATAATCTGCCACAAAACGTCATTTCGTAATCTTTTCATAAAAATCTCTTTCTTCTTAATCTTTCTTTTTCAAAAGTCCCCTTTCTCAAAGTTTATAAAAATCTCCTTCCAAAGCCTTTCACAAAAATTTCCTTTCAAAACTTTTCTGAAAACACTTTTTATAATATTTCTCAAAACCTCTTTTCAAAAACATTTTCAAAATAATTTCTTTTCACAAATCCTTTTCTAAAAATTTCCTTTCACCATTCTCCACAAGATCTCTTTTCAAAAATCTTTTCAAAAAGCTCTTCTCAAAAACCTTTTCAAAAACTGCTTTTCAAAAACCTTTTTTTTCAAAAATAATATCTTTGCTGAGCGCTAATGGAGGAGCAAGCTCAACTCGACACTAGTCCCAGACTAAAACCAAAAACAAAGGAGCCCAGCTTCACTTAAATCTCATCTCATATCCACAAACAACATCATTCTCCCTAGCTCTGGCTCGTTCTCAACATCATCATTAATTCGTTCCCCAATCTCAAATCTTTATCTCCTTTCAAATCCATCTTATCATTATTCTTTTCTCTTTACATCTTTATTTTCTTCAACTTACTTATCTCATTTTCATTTCTTATTCAGGACGTGAAAGACGTCCATCAGCATGTTACTCATTTAATTTAACAACAATAAATAACATCAGGCACAATTAAATAAATATATAAAAGCATGTTATTATTCACACAAACATCACACAACACAATGTGGTCATTGTCACCTTCGTATAAGTGGCCACACAACACAAACAATTGCCACTATACTACTGACTCAGAACCACTTAGTTTCGATCTTTGAGATGATACGGAACGTCCTAATATATCACCTAACTACCACGGTGTCTTAGGAAATCTTCTCTCTCACATGAGGTCCAGCTATTAAATGCGTACCGTCTCCTTGGATCCTTGTTGCTGCCTGCTGCCCCAATCCCTCGTCTTTCAAATTCCTCGTACTAAATAAAATACGCTTACGTTATTAACTTATATTATGAAAATATTTTTCATAACCTAGACACCTCTCATTTCCTCGTATTAAATAAAACATACTAATGCTGCTAGCGTATATTAAGAAAATCTTTTCTTAAATCAGTTATCTCTTGAAAACTTTACTTTAAATCGCATGAGAACGTATTTAAATGTAAGAAGCAAGTCCAAATAATTCTGGACAGCAAAGAATCATTTTATAAAAATCACTTTGATAAGACTCCGAAAACATCGTAAAACACTCTTTGTTTTAAATGACTCTTTTATTCAAAACTAACACTTTAAAACTCAAGTCTTTATCGCAAAACAACTTTGGACAGCCATGAACATAATTTAGAATCTCAAATAAATCAAATCAGATTAATTACATACTCAAGTATTTTTCAAACACCAATTAGTACACAACCACAATAGCACTTAAATAAGTTAAATCATATAAATAATCCATATTTCAAATATCAATTAGCATGGAGAATAACCACATTAAGTTTCCAAAGCATTCATAAATTCACATAATGCAAATCACATTTCATCTTCATATTTACCTTCTTTATAAAAAGAAAACCGAATTGAACATGTCAAGACAAACCAAGAATTATTTGTTCAAACACTTTAAATCAAGTTGATTATCTTAAAACATCATCATGCAAGTCCCTTTTTAATTAATAAAATCACTTAGACATACACATATTAATAAACCGAATTGAGCCAAAGATGCAAACCAAACACATTTAATTTTCTTACTTTAAACAACTTAATTCCTTTCAAAAATCATTATGTGAAATTACTTTTATGCAACTAAATCTCCTAGGCTTGACTATACTATATGGCCAAATGGAATTAAAGAAACAAGTTAAAAATTACAAATCCAAAACACATATATCAACTTAGTTTATTTCAAGCATTTTAAACCTTGTTTTCTTTTTTTTTTTTATGAAACAAAATCATTTATCCTTTTTGTCCTTGACCGAATACTTATTTATTCACACACTTAAACACAAACTTTTCCAAATCATTTAGTTTATTTATTTCCTTTATCTCTTCAATGAAAACCGAATTGGAAGAAAAATAATCACAATGCAATTTCAATTAATTAATTTAACCTCAGTTCACAAGACATACTCATTACTTTTAAGTCAATTCATATGAAAAAGAACCTAGCCTACTAATCCTAACTAGGCCGAATCATCATCATGGCAAAACAAAGTTTTTGATGCACTTTTCAACATGCAAAACCTAAAATCAACAAATCAAAACATGCACCTTTGAAACACATGGTTTTAGAAAATACCACTCCCTTTTTCTTCACAAAACCGTGACCTCCTAGTCACTTCAAACATGTTTTCATTTCTATTTTTCTTTCCATGTGTTTTTAAAATCATTTGAAGTAAAATAGAATCACATGCAAGGATCTTTTATGAAAACCAATCATGATCTTTTTGTTTTCCAAAGCTTGACCGAAAACTCATCAACAAAATCGAGTGAAAACTTAGATCTTTAACTTTCAAACACACATGAATTTAAGTCAAAGTAAAACCATTTTGCAAAAGTTGTTTTCCTTTACTTTCTCTTCAAAACCGTGACATGCAAACCATGATCAAGACTTTTTGAGTAAAAAGAATCACATGCAAGACTTAGAAATCAAAGCTATTGAAGATCAAGGCAAGAATCAAATCTTTTTCAAGGTTAAAAAAATATATCAAAGCCTATTTGAAAAGAAAACCAAGGATCAAAGCTTAGAAAAATCAAAGTTAAAATCAAAGCATTCAAACCACTTAGATCATCTTTAACAAACATCAAACTAACATGCATGAACTTAAAACAAAATAAAAATGATCACAACCTAATTTTCTAGACATGGCCGAATGATAATGTCCCTGGTTTAGGGTTCTACAAGTTTGTTTGGCTCTTGGGACTCAAGATCAAGACTAAACAATTAAATACAAACATAGATCTACAAGGAGATTAGTCATGCAACAACAAATAACTTTACAAGGCTTGGAAAAATGAAAACTACTTCTAATACTACTATGATCTTTGAATGAACAAAGAAAAGAGAAGATCTTCAACCACCTTCACTTGATCTTCAAGGTTTCCTAAAGCTTTTGGGTTTGATCTCCTTCTTCTCCTCTCTTGAAGCTCACGGTTTCTCTCTCTCTCTCTATGTTTCTCTCTAAGAGCTTAAGGAGAACTCTTAGGAAAGTGTTTGGAAAGTGAATGGAAATGAGAGAAATGAAGGGGAAGTGGAAATGAAGAAGTGAAGTGGCTCACACTTCACCCATTCGGCTATCTATAGACAAGGGCAAAGGCATGGACTTTTCCCCTTTTTGCCCTTAATCAATTCGGCTAAGGTGCAAGTGAGAGGGGTAATTTTGGCAACTCAAAGAGTTGCATGGGTGGAGGTTATCAAAATTAGGGGGACAATGAGGAGTAGTGTCGTGTTCCAATATTGATGGAACACCACGATGTGTTTGATGGATTGTTGTAGCTGGCGAGGGTGATCCCGGTCCTACGTATCCCCAGTGAAAAGGGAATCAAGCCACACGTAGTTCTTGAGAGTAGGGATGAGAACATACCTTAGCCCCTATAGCTTGGCGGTTCTTATAGGGGGTTTACCTGATATGTGTGTTGTGGGCTTTCTGATGAGGCCCGTGAGAAGGTAGCGTTCGAATAGGATTAGTTTAAGGTACTGATAAGCTAACCCTTATCAATCCTGTAATGGATAAGCACTGATCTATATCACGTAGTTATCAAGCTACGCGGGAATATAGGAGTAGTTATTAGACTGTTAGGACCGTAAGGAGTAAGGATAAGGATGATAATCCTGTGCTCGGTCCAGATCCCGTAAGCCTTTAAACCACATTGTCCCTAGCTCGGTGTGTTGTGAATCCGACCAGTTTATGGTCAGTGCTCATAAACTCAATGCTAACTGGTCGGCATAAGATCAAACCGGTTGGACAGGAGTTAGGTCCACTACATAAGCCCCCAAGCTCGGGAAGAGTCATAGAGACTCTGTGCCGAGTTTAGAGCCCTTTTGGGTCGATCAAACGTTATCTTCCGAGGCTTGGTGGTGAAATAAAAGACTGTTCGCAGCCGAGGTCTTTTACTTGGAAGAGTATCGCGATTTGGAGATTCTTACACCTCTCTCATCGGGGTGTGTTAAAAGTAATATCATGAATTGGATTGTAAAGTCTACGGGGGATGCTGTCGGAATGACTGCCTTGGCCGAGGTGCATTCCTCGATCCTGCGACGTATTTGGCCGATGGCCAAGTTATCGAGGTAGCAATCCCCGTTTTCACTTGTTGCCACGCCGATCTGGTCGGCCAACCAAGATCGTAGGCAAGTGCGTCGGGACGTGATCCGAAATGAGTGAATGTATTAAAATAATACCTTGATGAGAGAGACATATACCAAATCTGACAGCGATGGGTTTGTTATATCCCTTATACGACAGGATATGATCTTGATCATCATATGGTGCCAGTATCTAGGTCAGCCTATGTCGGCAATGCACATACTATATCACATACCAGTCCCTCACTCGGTAGAGCCTGAAAAAGGCCTGTTCCAGGTCATAAGTGTCGTGTTCCAGTACTGATGGAACACCACAATAAGATCTATGAAGCTCTCGGGGCCACAGCGAGTGAAGAAAGGTTGGAGTATTCAGATCAACTTTGTGCCCGCCTCCTTCACTTGAAAGAGGTGATCGGGAAAGGCCGTTGAGGCTTGTGTCGATTGAATGATAATTGTGAGACGCTAACTGTTGATGTTCGAGGCTTCCTCAAACTCGATCTGGCTCCGAAAGAATTCCTATAGATATTGATCGGCGGCAATGATTTGTCAATGCATAGCGAGCATGAAAACTTCCTTGTTATCGTTCTTCCCAGATGACTCCCAGACCTTGGAGTACGCTGCTAATCCCAATCAACAGGCAATGAAACATGATGTGGCCGCTCGGGAGGAAGTCTTTACTTCCCAACTGGCGGAAACATGCTGACACATGGGAGGACATGATAGAAAACTTGATAGACAGAGGGAGTATGCTGGGGATGCCGAGAAGGTAAAGAATGACACCGAGAGGGAAAAAAGTGAGATCATCTTCAACAAAGCCGAGAAAACAGTCTGAGAAAATTCCTTGTGGATACGAAAAAAGTAGCGCTGATTCTTTCGTCAATGCTGATAATCAACTATAACTGCTAAACCCCTCGGAAATCGGAATAATTGAGGCAGATCCATGTTACGGAAATCGGAATAATTGAGGCAGATCCATGTTATGAGGTCGTCGAAGGCAAGGTGATAGATTATTCAAATAACGAAGCTGAAGTAGACCTCTACTCCCTTGCATAACAAAATCGAACCCGATAAAGCCTGAAGAGGCTTGAGCCGAGTTCGGAACTCCTATGGTACGTAACAAAGTGTTTAGGTCAGCGCCTTATGAATCCGAGAGGAGATGGACGAAACCAGTCAAGCTCGGGTTCGGATGCTGACTAATGAAACCGAGGGGAGATGACCGATGTGTAGTTCCTCGCAATCGCGAAAATAATTCTGGGAAGGAGGAAAGAAACAAAATGTTTGTTGTGTTTGCAGAACATGCTGTCTGTTGGGAGAATCTCGAAGTGGCTTGCTTTTGGAGTTTCTTGAGCAGCTTGTGTGATTATACTTGCACCTTCTTTTTCTTTCATGGTTCTCAGAAACGATTCTATGAGCGGTTCGACCTAAAGATCGAGGCCACCATAAACCATGGTGGTCCTTGTTTGGCCACCGAGAGGAGTTGAGTGTCGAACTAATTTTGTGATGGCATAGGAAGAAGGGTCAGCATGATGTTCACTTCCTAGGAAGGATGTCGATCGAGCAATAATGTATTGTGAGTCATTGGGAAGGACGAGCGAGCAAATGTGACGATCTGCATGCGTTGGCCCGATTAGATCAGATTCAAGCTTGTTTAGGAAATTTCAAGATTCAGATCTGTGTGGAAGAACACTATGACGAGTTTGAACGTTTGTGAGTTGTGAAAGAGACTCTTCATTGTAGGGTTCCTAGGATCTGATGGATCCAAATCAGAAAATGGACCTCGGTGCTCGGATCCGTGGAGGTACCGACTCATTGCGAGACAGTTAAGACAAGATGCTCGGCGAATGTACAATCAGCTGAGTGTCGACTTGTTGTGGTCGATCGGTTGCTGGGAAGGAGTGTAAGGCGAAGCGAGGTCAGCCTGTGACCCTGATGTCGTGGCAGAAGGTGCGAGGATGCTAGAGGCTTCCGTTGTGTCACTTGAACAGGAAACCGAGTGAAGATTTTGAGGCCATGACTAGTAATAAATGGAAATAGTCATAGTAAGCATGTTCAATAGAGGAGACAGTGATGTCATCGTGGGATTTTGCCGAAATCATGTTGAGGATGATGTAGTATTAGACGCCCATAGTGACGTGCTGTAAGATTAGACGCCAAGCATGACTAAGTTTGTATGACACCGATTGATTTGAAGATATCGTTGGTGATTTGAGGCTGACAAAAGAGGTGACCATCAGTCGGTTACCTCGCGGTGATTTGCTCGACCTTCGTAGTTGTGTTTATGGATGATGATGAGATCATGGTGTGATGATAACATGGACTCCTGGGACATGCTCGACAGTGTTGAGAATCATTTCGGCATGACTTGGTTCTAAGCTTCTGGTTTTGTTTAGTATTTCAGAATTGCTGATCGCCACGTAGCTCGGTATGTTGATTGTCATTATCTCAACTTTCGAATTATCGAGAGCCGTCGGGCACCCATCTGTTCAGAACGGATACTAGTGTAACACTTAGAGAATGCATGTGGAAGCGTTGTGCGATAACTGCTTTGTGAGAATGATGGCAGGATTCTTTCGATCCTTCGTCCGAAACTCTGAGGGTGCCATTATCCCATGTGTCCTCAAGCTGTATGGGAACGTAGGAGTGGAGGTTGGACTGTTGGGACCGTAACTGGTTTAAATAGGGATGAGGATCCTATGCTCGGTCGTGATCCCGTAATTCTCGATCCATTCGTGTCCCTAGCTCGAAAGACATGGTTCCAACCAAATTCGTAGGAGAGGAGCCACAAGAGACAAAATGTTATCCATAGCCCGGTGTTCAACCACAGGCGTAGGAGGGTAGTCGGAAACCGGTGGAAGAATTGCGACAATCGTCTGATGAGCGCCCGCCGCGCTTGTCACGTACATCCCGAATTATGGATCGAACATGATCCCTTTTCGTTCAAGACACGTGCTCGAAGATTAATCGTGAAGCTTTGGCAAAGTTTTGGCACTTGGGTCCTTGCCACCTCATCTTCGCCGTCGTCAGCTAGACTCCAAACATGTCGATGTGTTCCCAACACTTGGAAACAGTTTTTCCATTGACGGGGATCTCGAGATGGGCTGTTTAGAGAAAAAAGGCCATCATACATGTACCTCGCATAACAATTAAATAACAATTAAATAATTAATGATCGTCGTTAGATTGGTGATGTATAACAATTAAATAACAACAAAATAATTAGTGATCGCCGTTAGATTGACGATGTATAACAATTAAATAGCAATAATGAAAATTATTGGCTAAGATAGAATGTATTATCAGTATAAAATTAGTATGATTTTATAAATATCATACGAAATAAACATGATTATGACAATTATTGGGAATTAAAATGCCCGTAAATTGCACAAGATTGTCTACGAAAAGAAGCATGATATATCACGCGTTATAGAAATAATTATGATTATGTAAATAATCGTAAATAACATTTGATGACATTTATTGTGAAGAATATCATATCATGTATAAAGTAAATGAACATAATTATGTTGAGCTAATAGATGTATTATTGGCGATTATTGGCGAAGAGTTGATATATAATATCAGTATAAAAGTATGATTTAACGATGTCACACGTAATAAACACAATAATGAGAATTATTGGAGATTACATACTTGTAAGTCATACAAGATTGTCAATAAAAAGATGCGAGAAAACATATCATGCGTAGTAATAAGTGACAAGCACGAAAAATATGCCAGAACAATTAATGGTGTTGAATCAGATAAAAGCATTAATTATTGAATAATGACAATGTTTAATTGTCAGGAACTACTTTGTGTTACTTTAAAGGCAATGCACATCAAATATTATTATTCTATAATGTCAGGAAAGACAGACGTTTAGGGATATTCGGCAGCAAGGAAGTTTGCGTCACATATCAACATGTATGAAAAATCATGAGTATAGGATAAACGATATGTGAAGGAAAAAAGCATTAGGAGCATATATCAAAAACATTAATATTAGCATGTGTGCAAAGTAATCACTTAAAAATGCTAAGTAAACAGGAAAGTAATATAGGAACGAGAATTCCTTCCCTGATTCAGTGTGGCGAGGAATGTCGGGTTGAAGACTGTTAGATTGAAGTCTCCTGTCAATCCTTTCCAAGCAGGTTTCGTTGAGCGGTTGACCCGGAAGAGACTCTAGTAGGGAACATGGTGCAAGGTTTACGCAATCATCTTATAAATCCGAGGAGAGAAGAGTAGTGAGTGGTTCCTAGCATTTCGGATGTATGAGATACCAAAAAAGGGGGACGCTGTCGAAGGTCCGCGCACAGTTGGCACATGTATCCGAAGCATGGAACCGAGCACGGGGTACTCTATACTCGGAGACGATCTTAAAGAGGAAAACTCGGCGGGGGGGTCTTCGCTGTCGTCGCCATGTTTTGAATAAAATGACATGATTGTAATCACGGTGCTCAAAAAATAGTTTTGCCCATTGATTAAAATAAAATGACGTCTTCCCGGGATTTTGCTAATAGGGTGGCTCCTTACTTGATGGTTGAATATTGTTTAGGCTTGTGTCGTTGTCAAGCCCGCATTTATTTTGACTTAATTTTTTTAGGCCTGTTTTAGTGTTAGGCCCGTATTATTCTTATTTTTTCTTTACAATGATTTGGGCCTATGGCCCATTAGGTCTTCTTGCTTGTGCAGGGAGAATGGCTGCTGCTATGTGCAGCCACGGCAAACTCTTTATTTTTATTTTTTTTTGAATTGGGCTGGTTGGCCCGTTTTGGAGGAAACCCTAGTCCAAAGAGAGGTTCTGCATTTCTGCAACTTGGAGGATTGTGTGAAGGCGGCGGCGGGAATGCGATGGGCGAAGATGACGGCGTCGCCGTGGTCGTCATTGGCCGTCGTGAATGAAGGAGGCACGTTCGATGTGGCTCGGTGAGAGTGAGGGCGTGAAGGAGCTTGTTGCTCGGTCCGCGACGGTGGCGGTGGCCACGGGACCAAGATCGTGGAACAGTGGAGACGCGAGCGGAGAGACATCAAGGGCAGTAGAAACGTAAGGCATGTTAGGAAGGGAGAAGAAGAAGGCCACACATGACGGTGACGGTGGCGGTGGTTTGAGAACGAAGGAGGGAGAGGACATCGTGAACAGTGATCAGTGGTTGGCGATGAGAACGAACCCGATGCCCAGGTTGCAGCCCGGTGGCAGACAAGACGCGAGATCAGAAGATGGCGGAGGTAGTGAGATCGTGATGAATTATCACATCGCTGTTTGTGCACCGCCATCTGAGTTGTTGATGATGGCGGTTCGAGTCGGCGGCGGCGGTGATGACCTTGGTTGATCGTGGTAGAACACGATCGGATCTGTAATGGCGTTTTGGACGATGTATTGCTGCTTTGACGGTCTCGTTCTAGTCACGCGATTCAGCAACACCGGCAAGTTTATGGTAGTGCCTGGGTATCACGTGATTCAGTGACCACACGCTAATGCGAGTCCATGAAGTGCGCCTTCACTGATTCTGTTAGAGGTTAAGATATTCCCACGATCCTCGATGCCTCCACTGACGCGTCTGATGTAACACTCTCACTTTTATTAGTAATTTTTAGGTTTTATTAAAATCGGAGTTTGAAAATTTCTTTTTAATACTTAAATTTCTTTAAAAGGTTTTACGAAAATCCGGCAGAGTTTCCTCTGTTTTCCGGACTTCCCAAAAATTTTCTTCTAAAAACCTGTCAGTCCAGAATTGTTTAAAAACGTAAACAACAACAGTTAAATAATTATAACAAATCCTAATGCCGGATGGATACAAAGTTCAGGGCAAGCTACTAATTCATATATAATTTGCAAAAAGTAATTATTCTCTCCAAAACATGTAAAACACATTCCACGTAGTGGAACTTAAAATCCTGCTCGGCCAGCACTGGTGTATGCTCTGCTGGTGTACCTGAAAAATAATAACCACACAGGGGAAGCATCACACAGAACTTAAAAAGGAGATTTTTAAGCAGATATATACGACACGCCAAAACCATTCAAGCCTATGCTATGCTTCACAATTCATGTTCTTCTTTCCTCTTTACCTCCTAACTGTTTCTCAATTCTTTTCCTTTCTAATTGTCTTCTTTTAGATAATCCCTAATCTATATTTATTCTTGTTCCTCATTGCGTTCGTTATTTTCCCTTTTTGTTCTCATTTTCCATTTGTATTTCCATTTTAATTTCCTTTTTATTTCATTCTCATTACCCTTTATCCTTTCCATTTTCCTTTATTACTTTTTCCAATATGTGTAACCTCAATCAGAGATCTACACCTTATTTATTTACGAGGTATGCAACCACAAGCAGATGATCTGCATACCCCCACAATCTTATTTACGATGTATGCAACCAC
Source organism: Crotalaria pallida (assembly GCA_037953625.1). Taxonomy (NCBI): domain Eukaryota; kingdom Viridiplantae; phylum Streptophyta; class Magnoliopsida; order Fabales; family Fabaceae; genus Crotalaria; species Crotalaria pallida. The sequence goes on along the minus strand of CM075650.1, from coordinate 137,985,285 downwards.
AAGCAGATGATCTGCATACACCCACAATTTTTACGACGTATGCAACCACAAGCAGATGATCTGCATACGCCCACCTTTTATTTAAGATATATGCAACCACAAGCAGATGATCTGCATATATCCATAATCTTATTTACGATGTATGCAACCACAAGCAGATGATCTGCATACATCCTTAGCCTCTTTCCTTGTTATTTTTTTCATTATTAATTTACCTCAGTCTTTTCTCTTTTACTTTTAGTTCCTTAGTTCTCTTTTTCTGGTTCACTGAATCATTCTCTTTTCGCTCATTCCGTTACTTAAGGGCTTATTATCACATTATTTATTTTCCACTATTTTCAATATTTCTCTTTCTTATTATTCCGTTTATTTCGTTGCTAATTGTTTTAACTCCTCTTTAACTAAATTTTCTTTCCTAATTATCTTCCTTCATTATTAGCGGGCTACTCTAAGGTTCATTAACAATTAACATTTCCCCCGGTCCTAGCGATAGATATAACTACCCAGAAATACACCCCTTAAGGACTGGTAATGAAACCCCTTACCTCAATCGATGACAGTGAGAGGGGTAACCTTAGTCTGACGCTTTACTCCCCGGCTTATGCTCTAACTCGGCTCCAATTTGATCCTAAGCTTCCACAATCTTCGATTCCAAGCATGACAGGGACAATCGATCTCGATCACGGTGACGGTGTTGCTCCTCGTTGTTTGCGAACGATCGCGGCCGGATCGAGGCCCAAGCTTCAAGCCTCGGAGTACCCAACACAAGCCCGGTGCGAATCACGATCGGTATTGGCGTCGGTGAGATCCGGTGAGGAGAGAGAGAGCCCTAGAGGAGAGAGAAACATAAAGGGAGGAGGAAGAGAGAAAGGGGACTCAATCAATGGGGAAAGAGGGGAGGAAAGCTCATGGTGGTGGTGGTGGGTGGTGGTTCGTGGTGGTGGAAGGAAAGAGGGAAAGAGATGAGGGAAAGAGAGAGAAAGAGACTAAGAGGGAGGAGAGGAAAAGAGAGGATCCATGAGGAGGAGGAAGAACAAGGAGGTGGGGCGGCCCTTGGTGGTCCTTGTGGTGGCTGGAGGTGGTTTTGGGGTGTTTGGGGTTGGTTTAGGTGAGGGAGAGAGAAGTGGTGCGGAGGAGTATGAGAGAAGAGGGCCTGGTGCGTGATTCTTATAGTTCTGGTGCGGATGGGTCGCGTCGCGCGCCTGGGCGCGGTGCTTGGTGCGCCTGCGCGCGCCAAACGCGCATCTGATGCGCCCTTGTTCTCTCGCGCGCGCCTGGGCGAGTAATTGGTGCGCCTGGGCGGATTTTCTACTGGATTGGTGCACCTGGTGCACACGGGTGCGCCTGGGCGTGCACCGGTGCGCCTGGGCGTGCACCAGAAGTTCCCAACTTTGATTCACCATAACTTTTTCGTTAACCGTCGGATCGGACCCAAATTTTTAGACAAGCTTCTTAATCCCCTAAACTTCACATCAACGGTGGAATTTATTTTCTTAGCATCCTATAATAAATTTCTAATTTTCTCTTTTCGGTCGATTTCTAGCATCTAAAACGTCGATTTAACCCCCGATTTCGCTTATATAATTTTGCTCGAAGCCATAATTGCTTTCTATACAACCCCTAGTACTCAAAATGACTGCTCACCTTGCTCACAAAATTCGTTAAGCAATTAATCTACTCATTCTTTCCACTTTAATTCCATTAATTCATTAATTATTGCTTGGAATTAAATTAGGGATGTTACATCTGATATACTGGTCCTTCGGAATTTAATGGTGGCTGGAATGATGAATTTAATTGTTTGCCGGTATCGGCATCGGGTGTTCGGATCGAGCACCGTGCCGCAAAGAGGTGCATATGTGGTATCGAAAAATCTCTGGCTTTGAGTTGCACCAGCGGTAAGAATGCCGGCGGCAACGCCTGGCGGCACGGTCCAGAGGCAATGATGAGGACGGCCTTGATGATATATTTTTTTTGGTTTAATTTTGTTTTTGTTGTGTTTGAATGTGGATGGGGATCGAAGTTTATCGTTTCCCACAGACGGCGCCAATGTCGTGTTCCAATATTGATGGAACACCACGATGTGTTTGAGGTGATCCCGGTCCTACGTATCCCCAGTGAAAAGGGAATCAAGCCACATGTAGTTCTTGAGAGTAGGGATGAGAACATACCTTAGCCCCTATAGCTTGGCGGTTCTTATAGGGGGTTTACCTGATATGTGTGTTGTGGGCTTTCTGATGAGGCCCGTGAGAAGGTAGTGTTCGAATAGGATTAGTTTAAGGTACTGATAAGCTAACCCTTATAAATCCTATAATGGATAAGCACTGATCTATATCACGTAGTTATCAAGCTACGCGGGAATATAGGAGTAGTTATTAGACTGTTAGGACCGTAAGGAGTAAGGATAAGGATGATAATCCTGTGCTCGGTCCAGATCCCGTAAGCCTTTAAACCACATTGTCCCTAGCTCGGTGTGTTGTGAATCCGACCAGTTTATGGTCAGTGCTCATAAACTCAATGCTAACTGGTCGACATAAGATCGAACCGGTCGGACAGGAGTTAGGTCCACTACAAGTAGATTAAGGAACTAGGTCTCCTAAGTTTAGTTACTCTTTGGCTAATGGTTAGGACTTAGTTACTAACTTAGTTACTTAGGGTCCTTAGCCTAGTCCATGACTTCTTGTCCAAGAAAATAAAATCCTATCCCTCATTCATGCATGCATACACGTAGCACACACACATCCACACACGTATCACACACATCACACTCATGCATGCATGCATATATCAATACATATTTTTCACTAATTAAATTCTCACCATATCCTAAGCATATAAAGCCGTACATACATACATACATATAGAAGGTACATCATTCAAAAATAATAATTCCTTTAGAAATACTAAAACATCACACACACATTTATAGAAAATAAGTCTCCTTTTCAGAATAAATTTCAAAACTCATAACTTTATCTAATGAAAATCATTTCTTTAAAATCATTTACCTCTTTAAAAACGTGATTTAGAAAATTTATTTAAGAAAATATTCTTTCGAAAGCACTTTTCTCAAAATAAACTTCTTTAGTATTTTAAATTAATACGAGGAATTTGCGGGGTGTTACAATGTTGATTTGTGAAACTAATCTTTGAAGAAATAATTTTTAAAAGACTAATGATGCATACGGTTTTGATGTGATTAAGTGTAAGATGAATAAAAAAATTAGTCTAGGTGTTTAGGTGATGCATGATTCGGTTTGTATATGTGATTAAGTTATATGTATGAATGAGTATGTGGGCATGTTTATGTTTGACTTAACTTGATGACTTGTGATTATGTGATGCTGGAAATGAATGTATGTTTGTTTGAGATTCTTGAGTAAAGTAAGAATGATCTTTGGAATGCATGAAGGTTTTTAAATAGTTTAAAGTGTTTAAGTATCATGCTGTCCACATTTGGTTCTAAGTGTTTGAACTTGAGAAAGTGTTGAGTTAAGTGTTTATTTAATTGATTTCAAGATGCTTGACTTATCTATGTGTTTAAATTGGTTTTGAAAAATGGAAAATGAATTTGGGACTTAGCATATGATGCTGTCCAGAATTTTCTAAGTTGTATTTCTTGTTTTAAAGTGTTTTCAAAGTGTTTTAAAGTTGAGTTTTTAGGAGTATTTGATATGAGACAAAAATTGGTTTTAAAAGTGCGATTTTTCGGTGTTTTCAAAGTTAGATTCAATGCTGTCCAAGAGGGACCAGCAAAGAAACCTTTGATTTAAATTGATTTATTTAATTGTTTTCTCATGGTTTTAAAGTATAAAAGTTAGTGTTTGATTTTGGACAAGTTTGAGTGAAAGAACTAATGTTTTGATTTTAAATAAAGACGAAAGTTTGGATTTTCTTAAGTTGCTTTGATAATAATTTCAAGAGTAATATTTAAATAAAGTTTAACACTCATATGTCTATCTTATGGGACTTGAAAGAAGTTGGAGTCGGGCAGACTAGGAAGGAAGCAGATCGTTCGGAACCTGTAGATTCGGTACCTGCAAACCCAGGTGAGAGAGAAGTTATCCTAAGACGCTTTGGTGTCTAGTGAGTATGCTAGGACACTCCGTACTCTCTCAAAGTCGGAGTAAAGGTCTATTGTAGCTAGTAGTATACCCGATAAATTGTGTGCTTGTTTGTATCTTGGTATACGAAGACTCAGACCTATACCGTTACATGGTATTGATTGATTGATATATTTGTTTATGTGAGGCATATTGTTGTTTATATTATCATTGCATGTGCATAATGCATCATTCCTCGATGTAAGATAAGAATAGAAAAGACATAGAGAACTATAAGAAATCCCCCAATGAATAGAGCGAAACTCTAAGGGATGGAGCACGTGATGGAACCGGATGATGCTGATGCGCCGAGTACGTGGATCGAGCTGACGATATGACGATGACGACGATGCTTTTGGACTAGACGTAATGGTTGCTGAATTCTACAAAGAATGTTTCCATATGGTTGTAGCCATATGTTGAGAGTGGTTTAAGATAGGTCAGAGCCTATCTATCAATGATTGATGGATATCCCGCATATGGTCGGAGCCATATGCCGATGGTGATTCTGAGTGGGTTGTAGCCCGTCAGAAAGATTGTGGATATCCTGCATACTGGTCGGATCCGTATGCCGAAAATGATTCAAGATGGGTCGGAGCCCGTCAGACTTAGTGGTCGAGTCCCACAGAAGCATTCCGCATATGGTCGGAGCTGTATGGTGGAGATGACTTAGGATGGGTCGACGTTAGAACGAACAAGTATAACCTCATGACTCGAAACCCTAACCCGAAGTAGTGGAGAGGAAGATACACCTGAATTACCCATGTGGTGTTCAGCTGGATGATTGAGATAGGGGACCACAATGACGGTGATTCGTCAAGAAGCCTTGAGAAGTCTGTCTAGGTGGGAAAAACCATAGGGGCCCTGGCTGAACCGGTCGAAGCTGGTCACTCAGTGGTGTGGACGAAGTACCACATGATCACTAGACAGAGGACTGACACCCCCTTGACCAAATCTTGATCAGTGAGAGGGATGCTCGAACACGGCCAGATGTGCTTATTTCCTGGGCATTTTATGTATTCATTTGTTTTGCCATCCAGTAAAAGCCGGTGTGGTTAGAGATCCTGTACTCCTGATTGCTTCCAAACTAGGTGGTTGGATTCCGAGGAGATGTAGACCTGAACCCAAGACCATAAAGCCTGAATTTCCGATGTTATGGATTCGTGATATGTGGATAGAGATAGACTTCGATTTTGCGAGATGATCGATCAAGAGATTCCCTTAAGATAAAGATAAAGTATTAGATAATGCGACGATTGCATTGCATCCTCATGCATCTTGCATAATTATCTGCTGTATTGTTTGCTTGTATTGTTTGTTATGTTCTGGTATGCGTCGCTAGTGTAAATCCAAGAAGTCGATGGGAGTAATTCCATTCGGGTAACTTACTCTCTCAACTTCTTGTGCACATGTGACGGTGAACCTCTGGTACTAAAAGATAGAGGAGCTGGTGATGCTTCTCCTGGAAGAAGGACTTACTGATCGTGATGCGCTGACGAGAGGGCTGCTGCTGGACGACGAAGACTGCTTTTGGGAACTTACATTCCGGATCGAGAAGGGGACACTGCTTAGTAGATTATAATTAGGTTCCAATGGACCCTTGCATGATATTTATATCCAGTGTACCCCTTATCTTTTGAAATGTTTTTGCTAAGGTAAAAGTTTATGTAAGAATGGCACCGTTGAACTATGGTGACTACTTTTGAAAAGACCTTTATGATCTATTTTCCATAATGTTTTCTAAGAACTGTCTAAATCAGACAGATAAACTATTTTAAGCAAATCAAATACGTTTTCTACGCGCAAAATATTTATTTAATGAAGTCCCAATATCAAACTGTTTTTATAAAATTTGGTAAACGTTTTGAGAGAAAGGATTTAAAAGTAATACCTTGTTTTGGAAAGCTTGACCGATGAGTTTTCTACTTGTTTAAAAAAAAATTCACCTTATTTTCATAAAAGAATTAATTAGTAATTGATGTTGTTTATTTTCGAGTTTTCCAAATCGGGGTGTTACACTTGTGTCATGGAAAACACACTGCCTTAACAACAAGATTGCTAGATAGTCGTGGTGCAACTATATCACCGGTCTTGCTCCCAAGGTTAGCACAACATCTCACGAACACAAGAACTTGGGGCCGAGAACTTGAAATCTCACAAAAAGGAAAAGGTTGCTCAGTAAAGTATAGAGAGAAGAAGGAAGTTTTTTTTTTTGTGTATATATCTCTGGCTGACCAAGATGGCATTTTATATCCACTACAACAGCCATAAACTTATGGCCCATTATTTGTCATTACAACTAAAAACCGTTTAGTCATTAAAATGAATTCATTAACCATAAATGGCCAAATAATGGAGTCATAAATCTTCAACGGATAATTATAGAAAAACGTGCAAAAAATAAAAAAGATGTTTGCCCAGTGGCCTTTCAAAAACAGGACTCGTACACCCATGCTTTGCACCGCCCTCCCAAACAAACGGCGGCAGTGCGCGCGTGGTCATTTGGCTCAACAAGACCACCTCAAAAACCCAATTGGATGTTTGTTAGTGGAAAGGGAATGATAATATATAAAGGCTAAAAGATAACTAAGAATATGCAAAGTGGGACTAGATATTTTCATGGAAATGTCATTATTCCAAAAATCCTCCACTAATGGCAATCTTAGAAAGAGACGGGAAATGATGAGTGTAACACTCTCACATTTATTAGTTAATTTTAGGTTTTATTAAAATTGGTGTTAGAAAATTCCTTTTAAAACTTCATTACTTATAAAAACTTCTACGAAAATCCGGCAGAGTTTCCTCTGTTTTCCAGACTTTCCAAAAATTTTCTTCTTAAAACCTGTCATTCCAGAATTATTTAAAAACATAATACACAACAGTCTAAAAACCAGTTCAGATCCTAGTGCCCGATTAGCATAAGTCTCAGGGCATATAACTAATTCACATTATACTTTACAAAATAACTGTCCACTCATGATAATGATAAATATACATTCCACGTAGTGGAATGAAGTCCTGCTCTGCCATGTCCTATGTAAGCTCCACTTCAGTACCTGCAAAATATAGCAAGAAGGGTAGCATTACACAGAACTTAAAAAGATAAATCCTATAAGAAGACATAGTAAATAACTAAGCCTACACTATTACCACTAATCATACACTATATACATCCATATATTTAGTTCCCTTTCTCTTCATCTCTATTCCTCACATTCTTTTTCCTATTTCATTTCCATTTTCACTAATCCAATTTCCTTTACATTTTTAATTTCGTTACCATTATCCATTATCTTTTCCGTTTATTTTTATTAGGCCACAGGGTCATTACAACCACCTGTGACATTTACCATTTTTATTAGGCCACAGGGTCAATACAACCACCTGTGCCGTTTACCATTTTTATTAGGCCACAGGGTCAATACAACCACCTGTGCCGTTTATCTTTAGTTCTCTACCTCTTTATTAACTCTTCTTAGTCTTTTTCTCTTTACTTTTAGTTCCTTAATTCTCTTTAATTCTTTTAATTTCTTAACCCTTCTTTAATCTCTATTATTTGTTTACTCCACTTGTCCCCTTCCTTTATTTTCTTATGCTAAGTGTTTCTCTTTACCAATTTTACTCTTGCTTTTAATTAACTTTACTTAGCTTGTTCGTATACTTTGTATTTTGATTCTCCTTATTAGTTCTTTGTTTTCCTTTATCTCACCATATTATTTAACTTATTATTCATATTTCATTAACCCCATTTTATTTAACTATCCTATTAACTTAACTCAGTTTCCCTATTCTATTATTCTATTCTATTTAACTTTCCTAATATTGTTCTCTCTCATCGTGTTATTACCTTTTCATTAATTTCTTTTACCTTTTATCTTTTTTCTTTTACATCTAATTCATTATTTTATTCTTATTTCCTATATTCGACTCCGCACATATTCCTTTTTCCACATTCTAATCCCTCTTTTATCCCATTTAATCCTTCACTTACTATTTTCCTTATTATCTTTCAGTTTATTAGTTCTACTCTTTATGCCTATAACGTATACCCTTTATTCTTTGATTCCCAAACTTAGTTGGTTTTTCCCTAACTGATTCCTCTTGGTTTTACTTTATGTTTTTCTACATTTTCATTCTATATTAATTATTTTAATATCCTAATTAAATTCATTTATTCCGGACCTTATCCTAAGCACATAAATCCTATTCCCTAAGGCGTGGTTTCCATTAACAATTTTAAATGCTCATTTATGTCAGCGGGGACTACCCTAAGGTTCATTAACATATTACCCGATTCTCAGCCATCACTATAGCATCCTAGAATTTACTTCTTAAGTAGAGGTAATACGAACCCTTCTTACCTCGGGCTTTCTTTTAAAAAGAACCTGGGTTGTGGCTCGACGACGATGACGGCATCGGTGTTGCTCCTCGTTAGCGAGAACGATCGCGGCTGGATCTGGGAAAAAGCTTCAAGCCTCGGGGTACCCAACACAAGCCCAGTGCGATCACGGCCGGTAACGGCGCCTGTGCGGTCCGTGGAGAGAGAGAAAGCTCGTGGGTGAGAGAGAGAGCTTGGGAACCGGTGGTGAGGGAAAGAGAGAGGTCTTGATGGTGGTGGGTGGTGGTTCAAAGGGCGGTGACGGTTGTAGTGGTGGTGGTGGCGGCTTGGTGGCCGGAGGAGGGAGGAGGAAGAGATGAGGCAAAGACAGAGAGAGAGAGATCTATGGAGAGGAGGAGAGAAGGAGGGAGAAAGAGAGAGTTATGGTGGCGGTGGTGGGTCGGAGCGGCGGCCCTGAGGTGGTGGCTGCACGTGGTGGAGGGAGTGAGAGAGGCTAGAGAGAGAATAAGGGAGAAGGGAGGGTTTGAGCACCACAAGTGGTGCTGCTGCGTCTCAAATAAGCGCACGCGCTCCTGGGGCACGGTGCCTCATGCGCCTCGGGCGGGAAGGAGGTTGTGGCGCAGGTCTGATGCGTCGCGCGCCTGGGGCGCGGCTACTCGCGCCTGGGGCGCGAGTCTGTTGACTCGGGGTTGACCGTACCATAACTCCTTCGTTCACCGTCGGATCTTAAAATATTGTGTTGTGAGTCTTAAATCTTTTATTTTAATTTTCTACCCTTTGTTATGTTTTAGTACCGAATTATCTATTTTCCTGGCCTGTTCCTAACTTCAACTTAATGCTCCTTTCTTTTCTAACCTTATTATTATTATTGTTATCCTTTCCTAATGTTAAAATACTTCTTTTAAATAAATATTTGTAGTTTATTATCATTATTTCCTATATTCTAACTATTATTTACTTATTCGTCTTTCAGTTTAAAATTTGGGATGTTACAATGAGCAACCTTAATTTTTTTTATGCTTAAGTGTTAATATCCATATGATTTGAATTATTAATAACACATAGTGATGTGAGGCATCAACTATATCCTATAAAGTGAAGTTCCCTTTGTTGGAAACCAACAAGCGGGCTTAGCAATTACGAGAGGGGGGATGAATAGTAATATGGAAGCAACAGTGACTAATTTTCGGTGCAATTAAAAGATAATTGATCAAAAGCTTCTGAAACTGGGCAATTTACTCGAGTGAATTTAAAAACACTCGCGTGTTTTTCAGAAAACCTGAAAAACACTCGCGTGAAAATGAAGAACACTCGAGTGAAATGCTACGAAATACTCGAGTGAATTGAAAAACACTCGAGTGTTTTATGCAGAACAGAAAGGAGCAGTTTCAGAGAAATTTAGCAAAATGATTCAATTTCTTAAAGACTAATCCAGGGCAGATATAAATCAAAGTAGAGGGCAATTAAACTAAGTTAAAACAAGTTGAAAACAAGTTAATTGCAACCAATTGCTACTAGAATTATAAAAGCCCCTTTCTAGAGAACTTAGGGTTTGGGTTTACTTGAAAACTAAGAAAGCTATAAAAGAGAGAGACAACACCAATTTTATCCTGGTTCACACTCAATCTAGAGTGCTAATCCAGTCCCCCTAATCAACTTAGGAGTTTCTACTAGTGATCAAATTGTTAGAAATTACAAGGATAAATTGAGATTCCTCACTCAATCCTAACCCTTTTCAATAGTGTACCAAACTCTTGAAATTTCTACCCCAACTTGATTTGGTGATGAAGAGTCCCTTCTTCTTAAGCTCCTTGGAACCTCCAAGAGCCCACCAAGCTAAGAATCCTCTTAGTCTTTGTGCTCGAGAACCTCCCAAGACTTGAGAACTTGGATACCTCACCAAGTACTTGGATACTTCACCAAGATTTTCTAAACAAGCTAATGTGTTTGAGTGTTTGAGAATTTTACAACAAATAATTCTCTTACAAATGAAGCACACTCTCTTAACTCACTAAGACAAATAATAAAGATGAATGCTTGGTTGAGTTTAGAGAGAGAAATGATTTTTAACACTTAAGAGAGAATGAAATCAATGAAGGATTGTAAGCTTGTTGTTATAAATGAGGTCAACTCTTCAGAATATAAGTAAGGGGACAAAAAGGGGAGGAAAAACAAAGTTATTCTTCCTTTTTGTCCTCTTCTAACGTTTAAAAAATTTGCTGACAGATCTAAATCACTCGAGTCTTTTTGAAAACACTCGAGTGTTTTGGTCAACTCTGATAGGGTTACCTTTTTACTTTATCCAACGGCTATATTACTGAAAATTCATAAATCACTCGAGTGAATTGAGAATCACTCGAGTGAATTTCTCAATGTTGGAAAAATTAAGTTTTTCTAACATTGTTTTCAATTCTCTTCTCAGGTTTAATTGGTTTTAATCTCAACCTTTCATGCATAGTTATTGTTTGACCTTATGTGAGAATAAAAACCTAAACTACCCACTCTCATAAATAAAATAAAATACATCAAAATTAAATGAGAATGAATAAATAACTAAGCACTTGATCTTCTTTAATGTTGGGCTTGCATTCTTCACTTTAAGTCCATAATTTAATTACATTGTCATCATCAAAATTAATCCGCCTTAATCAGAGATTTGATTTTACAATCTCCCCCTTTTTGATGATGACAAAATAATTAAACCTCTAGCACTTGAGAGCTTCCCCCTCAATCTAGGAACCTTTTTAACCTGTACAATCCAGAAAATGCCAAGCACAACGTAATACAATAATAAACATAATCAAGTGCTCATTGGTATCAGAGCAAGAGCATATATCATCAGAGTGAAAGTAAGAAAGCGGATAAAATAAAAAATATGCTCTTTGCTCTTTAATCTCCTTTCTTCCCCTTTTTGTCATGATCAAAAAATATAACATTTTGGAAACAAAGGTGGAGAATGAAGGATACCAATAAGAAAACTTTCCCTTAAGAGTAAATAAGAATCAAAATATGACTATGAAGCAATATTGAAAAATCATGAAGGAACATGAAATCCATGAGAAACCATCATTAATGCACAAACATCATTAATCCACCATACACAAACCATAAAACATGAGTTTGAAAATAGGTACATCCAACTCCCAACAAAATTAACAAAAGTCTCAAAATAACTAAATAAAGTCATAAAGCATAAACTCTAGTGAAAAACTAGAAGAAATTTTGAGAAATTGGAGTTTTTGGGGAGTTAGGGTTTTGGAAAGGGAATGATGAATTTGATGCTCAAAAACTTGAATTTGATGTGAAATAGGAGTAGAAATGAGTTGAGAAGATAAAATAGAGTTGAAATATGACTGATAACTGAGTTTAGAAAATCGCAGCAGCATCAGACTATAACTGATGAATTCACTCGAGTGAATTTTAAAACACTCGCGTGTTTTTCAGAAAACCTGAAAAACACTCGAGTAAAAATGAATTCACTCGGGTGTTGGCCGAAAGATAGATTTTCAGAAACTTTGAATTCACTCGAGTGAAATGGGATTCACTCGAGTGTTGGCCCAAAAGACTCGAGTCTTTTATAAAAGACTCGCGTGTTTTGCATCAGACCTGCTCAAAAACTTTTCCAATTAAAACTGATTTAATTTTGAATTAAAATCACTCGAGTGATTTACGAAACACTCGAGTGTTTTTATCAGATATGCAGAAAAACTCAGTTTTGAAACACAAAAGCACAAAATCAAACACATTTAATGAACCCAATAGATAGGAAACATGATCACACACAATTAAAGACACAAATTTATAACATCTTCAAGGTAATTACAAACAAGTATCACCACACACTAAAGTTAGACACACTTGGTGATTTTCAAATGGCACAAATCAATTAGTTTATACTTAACTCCTCTAAAATACCAAGTTCCCTTCTTATATGATAGAAGGTATCCCTTGGCAAAGGTTTTGTAAAAATGTCCGCTAATTGATTTGTGGTACTTACAAATTCAATTGTGCAATCACCCTTTTGAACATGATCCCTTAGGAAATGATGTCTAATTTCAATGTGTTTAGTCCTTGAGTGATATACCGGATTCTTAGTTAGATTGATGGCACTCGTGTTATCGCATTTTATGGGAACACTTTCTAATTTTAAACCAAAATCCGATAATTGTTGTTTCATCCACAAGAGTTGAGCACAACAACTACCGGCAGCGATATATTCCGCTTCGGCGGTGGAAAGAGCAACACAAGCTTGCTTTTTAGAAAACCATGACACTAATGAACTTCCCAATAAATGGCAAGTACCACTAGTGTTTTTGCGATCAAGCTTGCATCCCGCAAAGTCGGAATCCGAATAGCCAACTAAACTAAGACTAGCATCCCTAGGATACCATAATCCGGTGTTAATTGTTCCTTTAAGATATTTAAAAATATGTTTAACCGCGGATAGGTGTGATTCTTTAGGATTAGCTTGAAAACGGGCACACATGCATAAACTAAACATAATATCCGGTCCAGATGCGGTAAGATATAGAAGACTACCTATCATGCCCCTATATTTACTAACATCAACCGGTTTACCTATGTCATCCTTGTCTAGGTAGCATGATGTGCTCATGGGAGTGTATGCTTCTTTGCATTTGTCCATTCTGAATTTTCCAAGGAGCTCCTTGCAATATTTTCCTTGATGCACAAAAATCCCCTCCTTGACTTGCTTGATTTGAAGTCCTAGGAAGAACTTGAGCTCCCCCATCATGGACATTTCAAATTCCTTTTTCATCAAATTAGAGAACTTTCTACACAAGGACATGTTAGTGGCACCAAAGATAATATCATCTACATATATTTGCACTAACAAAATGTCCTCTTTGGTTTTGTAGATGAATAGTGTATTATCAACCTTTCCCCTTTGAAAGCCATTTTCTAATAGAAAGGTACTTAATCGATCATACCAAGCTCTAGGAGCTTGTTTTAATCCATAAAGTGCCTTTTTCAACTTGTAAACATGGTTTGGAAACTCATGACTTTCAAAACCGGGTGGTTGCTTAACATACACTTCTTCATTTATGAAACCATTCAAGAAAGCACTCTTGACATCCATTTGATAAAGAGTAAAATTCATAATTGATGCAAAGGCAAGCAAGATTCGGATTGCCTCAAGACGTGCAACTGGAGCAAAGGTCTCATCATAATCAACACCTTCCTCTTGGTTGTACCCTTGGGCAACAAGTCTCGCTTTGTTTCTTATAATCAAACCGGATTCATCAAGTTTATTTCTATAAATCCATTTTAAACCAATTATGGTATGATCATCGGGTATAGGCACTAATTCCCAAACATCATTTCTAATAAATTGATTTAGTTCTTCTTGCATGGCCATAACCCAATGTTCATCCATAATTGCTTCCTTAATTGAATTTGGTTCGATTTGAGAAACAAAGGAAACAAAATGACAAATGTTTTGAATTGACCTACGAGTTAATACTCCCTTTGAAAGATCTCCTATGACATTGTCAATAGGGTGAGCTTTCACCGTTTTCCAAGCCGGATCAAGTTCATCTTTGACTTCTCCTTCATCCTTTGATTTTTCCATCTCTTTGTCAACATTTGAACTTTCAAGTCCATCATCACTATCATCACATAAAACACTATCTTCTTTCGAAGACTCATTAAAAACAACATGTATAGATTCTTCAATAGTCATAGTTCTTTTATTATAAACTCTAAAGGCTTTACTATGAGAAGAGTAACCCAAAAATATTCCCTCATCCGATTTAGAATCAAATTTTCCAAGTTGATCTTTTCCATTGTTTAAAATGTAAACTTTGCATCCAAAAACATGGAAATGGGATATATTGGGTTTTCTACCTTTGTAAAGCTCATAGGGGATTTTCTTTATCATGGGCCTAATTAAAATTCTATTCATTACATAACAAGCCGTATTAACGGCATCGACCCAAAAATATTGAGGTACTTGAGAATTATTTAACATGGTTCTTGCAAGTTCCTCTAGCACCCTATTTTTCCTCTCAACAACTCCATTTTGTTGAGGAGTCCTAGGTGCCGAATATTGGTGCTCAATTCCATGCTTATCACAAAATCTATCAAATTTATAGTTTTCAAATTCACCTCCATGGTCGGTTCGGATAATAATCACTTTTTGGTTTACTTGGTTTTGGGCAAGTTTAATATGGCGTTTAAAAGACTTGTAGGCCTCACTCTTAGCACTTAAAAATAATGTCCATGTAAATCTTGAAAAATCATCAACAATCACCAAGGCATAGTAGTTGCCACCAAAGCTTTTTACTTGAGAAGGTCCAAACAAGTCCATATGAAGCATTTCCAATGGTCTTGTTGTGGACACATCATTTTTGGAACCAAAATGATTTTTAGTTTGTTTGCACTTCTTGCAAGGAGTGAAATCACCTTTAATTTGAAAATTGAGCTTTGGTAAACCAACTACTAAGTCTTTGGATTGAAGTTTCTTAAGTTGATTTACATTAATGTGAGCGGTCCTACGATGCCATAACCAAGTATCACTTTCTTTGCTAATTAAACATTTTGAAACTAAAGAAGTGATATTATTCAATTCAACCATGTAAGTGTTATTAGACCTTTTTCCATCAAATTTGATAGATTCATCTTTGTCACTTTTTATGAGACAATGAGTAGAGGTAAATAATACATGGTTACCAATATCACATAATTGACTAATGCTCAAAAGATTATGTTCTAATCCTTGAACATAAAGTACATTATCAATAACCAAGTTGGAAGAATTACCAATTTTACCTATACCAAGTATTTTGCCTTTGTTGTTGTCCCCATATGTGACATATCCCTTTTCCTTAGGAGTAAGCTCAATGAAGTGTCGCTTATCTCCCGTCATGTGCCTAGAACATCCACTATCAAGTATCCAAAGTTGCTTTCCGGTTCTAAGGCACACCTACAAGACATAATCACTTGCTCATTTTGGGTACCCAAATTATGTTGGGTCCCTTTTTGTTAGTCTTGGATGATTCTTCCTTCTTAATCCAAACATAAGTACCATTTTGAATTCCAAAATTTTTGATATGGCACTTATTTTTTGTATGTCCAAATTTTCCACAATAAAAGCAAGTTGGTTTCTTTGTAAAATCAATTTTTGAGAATGAACCAACCACTTTATTTTTCTTTTTCTTGTGGACATATCCTAGACCGGTTTTGTTTGAATTGTGTCTAAGAGAACCAATTAACCGATCTAGGTTTCTATCACTTTTGTTAAAAGTGTTGAGTTTGATTTTCAAATCATTAACTTCATTTTCAAGCACACAACACTTTTCACAATGAGTGATGGTATATGATTGATTTGCATTCTCACAAACATGACTAGAGTTAGCAAGTTCCAAGGATGCATTTTGGAGTTTCAAATCATTAATAGATTTTTCTAATTCATTGATTTCCTTTTGATACTCCAAAAGCTTCTTTCCTTTTTCTTTGTTAACTTTAGCAAGTCTTTCAAATTGAGTGAGCATTTCATTATATTCATTTAGCAAATCATCATAAGAAATAATATGAGAGGAGGTGTAAGAATAGTTAGATGATACCTCATCCTCACTCTCATTGTCATTTCTTTCACTACTTGAGGAAGCTTCATTGTCATTCTTGGCCATGAGGCATAGCTTGGCTTCCTCATCATCCGAACTACTTGAGGATGACTTGGAATCCTTTTCTGGTTCATCCCAAACAATGTAAGCTCTTTTCCCCTTGCCATCTTGAGTCTTCCTCTCATTCTTTCTCAAGTAGGTGGGACATTCCATTTTTATGTGTCCTATCCCACCACACTCATGACATTTGACACTTTCGCTTGAGCTCTTGTTTCTTGGCTTGCTATCCTTGAATCTTTTGTCTTGAGGTCTCTTGTCCTTAGAGAATGATGAACTACCGTTTTTGCCTTTGAGGAATTTGTTGAACCTCTTGGCAAATAAACTAATGTCTTCCTCATTTAGAGCACGATCGGAGCCTTCACTTGAAGATTCATCTTCATCCTCTTTTGACATTTTGGTTGAGGCTTTTAGAGAGATGCTTTTCTTTTTCTTGTCTGAGTCTTCATTTAAGTGAAGTCTTGATAGTTCCATCTCATGTTCTTGGAGCTTCCCAAACAAGGTGGTCAAGTCCATAGATTTTACATCCTTAGCTTCCTTGATGGCGGTCACCTTAGGTTGCCATCTCCTATCAAGACATCTCAAGACTTTGTTAGTAGTTTCACCATCTCTAAATTCCTTTCCTAAGCCAATCAATTGGTTAACGATATGTGTGAACCTTGTTTGCATATCATTGATAGACTCATTAGGGAACATATGAAAGAGCTCATATTCATGAGTTAAAGCATTTAATCTTGAGTCTCTAACTTCACTAGTTCCCACATGAGTAATTTGCAAGGTATCCCACATTTCTTTAGCCGATTGACATTGTGAAATCCTATGAAATTCATTTTTGGACAAAGCGGAGAAGATGATATTTTTAGCTTTTAAATCATATGAAACTTTCTTTGTATCATCTTCATTCCAACTTGTCCTAGGAATAATAATGGCTTCACCATTAATCACTCTTCTAGGAATATAAGGACCTTTTTCAATTGCATCCCAAATATCGGTGTCTATTGCTTCTACAAACACTCTCATCCTAACCTTCCAATAAGAATATTCTTCACCATTGAAGAATGGAGGTCGGTTAAGAGACATAGACCCTTCTTGTTGATTGCTAGAGCCCATTTGTTTCCAAAAGGATCTTTTTCGAAAAAGCTTTTACGCTCGATCTTTCGACCGAGCTCTGATACCACTTGTTGGAAACCAACAAGCGGGCTTAGCAATTACTAGAGGGGGGTGAATAGTAATATGGAAGCAACAGTGACTAATTTTCGGTGCAATTAAAAGATAATTGATCAAAAGCTTGTTTTTCTGAAACTGGGCAATTTACTCGAGTGAATTTAAAAACACTCGCGTGTTTTTCAGAAAACCTGAAAAACACTCGCGTGAAAATGAAGAACACTCGAGTGAATTGAAAAACACTCGAGTGTTTTATGCAGAACAGAAAGGAGCAGTTTCAGAGAAATTTAGCAAAATGATTCAATTTCTTAAAGACTAATCCAGGGCAGATATAAATCAAAGTAGAGGGCAATTAAACTAAGTTAAAACAAGTTGAAAACAAGTTAATTGCAACCAATTGCTACTAGAATTATAAAAGCCCCTTTCTAGAGAACTTAGGGTTTGGTTTTACTTGAAAACTAAGAAAGCTATAAAAGAGAGAGACGACACCAATTTTATCCTGGTTCACACTCAATCTAGAGTGCTAATCCAGTCCCCCTAATCAACTTAGGAGTTTCTACTAGTGATCAAATTGTTAGAAATTACAAGGATAAATTGAGATTCCTCACTCAATCCTAACCCTTTTCAATAGTGTACCAAACTCTTGAAATTTCTACCCCAACTTGATTTGGTGATGAAGAGTCCCTTCTTCTTAAGCTCCTTGGAACCTCCAAGAGCCCACCAAGCTAAGAATCCTCTTAGTCTTTGTGCTTGAGAACCTCCCAAGACTTGAGAACTTGGATACCTCACCAAGTACTTGGATACCTCACCAAGATTTTCTAAACAAGCTAATGTGTTTGAGTGTTTGAGAATTTTACAACAAATAATTCTCTTACAAATGAAGCACACTCTCTTAACTCACTAAGACAAATAATAAAGATGAATGCTTGATTGAGATTAGAGAGAGAAATGATTTTTAACACTTAAGAGAGAATGAAATCAATGAAGGATTGTAAGCTTGTTGTTATAAATGAGGTCAACTCTTCAGAATATAAGTAAGGGGACAAAAAGGGGAGGAAAAACAAAGTTATTCTTCCTTTTTGTCCTCTTCTAACGTTTAAAAAATTTGCTGACAGACCTAAATCACTCGAGTCTTTTTGAAAACACTCGAGTGTTTTGGTCAACTCTGATAGGGTTACCTTTTTACTTTATCCAACGGCTATATTACTGAAAATTCATAAATCACTCTAGTGAATTGAGAATCACTCGAGTGAATTTCTCAATGTTGGAAAAATTAAGTTTTTCTAACATTGTTTTCAATTCTCTTCTCAGGTTTAATTGGTTTTAATCTCAACCTTTCATGCATAGTTATTGTTTGACCTTATGTGAGAATAAAAACCTAAACTACCCACTCTCATAAATAAAATAAAATACATCAAAATTAAATGAGAATGAATAAATAACTAAGCACTTGATCTTCTTTAATGTTGGGCTTGCATTCTTCACTTTAAGTCCATAATTTAATTACATTGTCATCATCAAAATTAATCCGCCTTAGCTTAATCAGAGATTTGATTTTACACCCTTGGACTATTAGTATTCCTTGAGAACTATTAGTGTGTCTTAGAAAGATTGGCTATGTCTTTCATAGAAAGTGGCTTAATCCTTCTCACTCACTAAAATAGATACATCAAGTGTGTCTCTATAGCACCACCTAACTTAACGGGTTACATATCTTGTATAATTATAACAATTACATCAAGTGCATCTCTATAGCACCACCCAATTTAACGGGCTATGTAAATTTTATTCTATATTTTATTAGTAGGTACATCAAATGCAAACTTTCAAAGCACCACCCTCACATATGGGCTATGTATCTATTACATCAAACATTACCATACGCCACAAGGATAAACATGTAATGCATACGAGTACTCATGTGGCTTCGTTTGACCATCAAAAGGGTATCCACCACACTTTCCTCCTCTCAATGCGTAAGGCCCATCCCCCTTGACGAATCCCGGACAACTTTCCTGGGTAGCCCCATGGTTAAGGGGTCAGCTAAATTCTTTTAACTTTTTACATAATTAAGAGTAATTACACCATTTCCTATTAGTTGCCTAACACTACCATGTCTAACACGAATGTGTCTTTCTTTCCATTGTAAGTGTTATTGCTGGCAACTCCAATTGCTGCTTGAGAGTCACAATTTACATAATCTATAAAAGGAGATGTTGAATTTTGATTATTTTTTCAAGAACATACTCTAAAATTATATTTTTCTAATTGTTTTTAATGTAGATTTAATAATCCAATACACTGTAAATGAAAAAATAAATTATACGACACATAATGGCAAAATAACCTTAGTATTAGGTAAATTATTTAATTTGAACTCTCAAAAGTCATGATAATCCTATTTACTTGATTTAAATCCTCTACGTTAGAGATACTTTAATAATGAAAATAATTGATTTACATGCTCATAAATTGATACTTCATATATAATTGAGTGAAATTAGAATTTATGATTTTTTAAAAATAAATAATTTTAAAAACTTATAGTATAGATGGTAATTAAAAAAAGTAATATATAGATAATAGATATATACTTTTATTTATTACTTTTTAATAAAAAAATCTTTAAATGCAAACAACAAATAAATTTTTTAATGAGGTCTTGGAAATTCATTAAATTCATACATGTTACTCATGCGACAAATTACAAGTAGACCCAATTATTATTTTTTTTTTAGTAAATAAAAAAATTTATTACCAACAAAACAAAATTTAACACAAAGTCCAACTAGCATGAATCAATTGCCCCCTACTAGGTAGATTTCAAATTAGACCCAATTATTGGATTAACACATGGTGTACTCAAACACCAAATATATTTGGTTTTTTTAGTCAAAACCAATAAAGAGAGAAAAGAAAAATACAAACTTGTTCAAAAAGAGTACATTACATGGGTATTGAGCTCGAATAACTAACCATCACAAGATAAATAAATAATATATTGGATATTGAAACAGAGAAGGGCTAAGGAGGATAGGTATGTAATACCCACAATTTCCTCAATTATTTTCTATATTTAAAAATGAAATAGAAATTTATTTATCTGATTTATTGAATGGAATTTTATTTCCAAGAATTAATTAAATTAGTATTTGGTTTGATTTTTCATAAATTTATTTAATTGTGATTTTTTGTGTTTTATTTATTTAAAACGTGGGGAGTATATTATTTTATTTAAATTAGATTTTTATTTTGTACTTCCTTTAAAGTGGAGAAGGAAAATTTTATTTCCCTCTCATATATGTGGTACGGCCAAGCCCTAGAAGGAGAAGGAAAATTTTAAGTTTAGAGCCAAAAATTCAAATTCAAAAATGCCTTAATTATTTATATTCTCCATTTTTAGGTGATATACTCCAATTAAAATTTGCCCCTTTTTGCCTCTTGAAAAATTCGAACCCCATATTTTAGGTGATATACTCCAATTAAAATTTGCAAATGAGTCCCCCATGACTCTTGGAAAATTCGAACCCCCTCTTTTAGTTGGTGAACCCCAACTTAGTTTGCTTATAAATACCCACCCAAGACTATGAAGCCCTTCTTACACACATTCATGTCTTAGAACCAAAAAAAAATAGAAGAAGAAGTGAGAAGAAGAGGAGGCCGCCGTAGGTAGGAGGAAGAATAGGAATGGAAAAAGCTTGAAGTTTTTACCTTATTTTCATTCTTTTCTTCTAGGTAATGATTCTAAGCTTGTTATTTTTCTTATTTTTCATTTTTATTTTCGGTTTTATGAGCTCATTGTTAGGGTTTTTGTTGCTCAAAGCTTAAAGCTTCTTGCATGTTGGATTTTCTTGCTTCTCATGCTTTTCTATACTTGATTCTACTTGTATTTGAGCTTGAAAGTTAAAAATTGAACATGCATCAACTTTGATGATGCTCACGGTTTTTGTCCCTTTTTGGTTGAAATAATTTTTGATCTTTACTTTGTGTTTTTATGCTTGATTATGTGTTGATATGAGATGTTCATGAGCTATTTGTTATTGATTTTCAAAAATTCCTCTTGATTTCCCTTTGCATGTCACGGTTAATGTTTGTATTTGGGGGAACATGAATTTTTTTTTCAATGCATATAATTGATTAATGATTATTGCTATTTATTTAGTGTATTTTCGGTTTCTAAGAGGAAATGCATGAAAAATGAATTTTTGTGTTGATTTATTCTTCCCTGGGTAATTCGGTTTTGGCCCCTCTATGCTCAAAATAGTTTTTGTTCATTGATTTCTAATGGAAATGTTTGAATATGAGTATATGACTGTTGATTCATGAACTTTGTGTATTTGATTTGCAAAAATTTTCTAATTTTCCTCTATGCATGTCACGGCCTAAGCAAAAAATGAGGGAAATAATTTTGTCTTTGAATGCATGTCAATGATTTGTTAAGTTTTGTTACTTTCAAAGTGTAATTTTCAGTTTATATGAGAAAAAGAATGTTTGAATTGATTTTGCTTTGATTTGTTATTTTAGGGTTATACGGTTTTGACCTCTAATGCATGCATATGTGTTTAGTAAAATTTTGATGCATGATTTTGTTCAAGAATGTGAATAATTTAAGTATGTGCACGAGTTGATTTGATAAAAAAAATGTGTGTATGCTTTCGTTTGTATATGTATATTCGGCCAAGAGTATAAGAAAATGAATAAATGATGTGTGTTTGATAAAAGTTTAGGCCTTTGTACTTGCATGTATGTATATTTGGTTGAAGTATGGAAATGTACCTAAATGATTTTGTTTTATGAAAATAAAGTTGTATTTGAGAGCTTGAAATGAATCATGTTGATCTAGGTGTTTTAGGTTTGTAATTTTTTGTTTTTTTTCTTGGAGTAATTCGGCCATGCATGTGTTTTAGATGAAATGATTTTTTTATCCTTTGAAAAAAAATTGTGTTTAAGTGCTTGACATGAATCTTAATGATTTAGGTGTTTAGATTTGTGATTTTGTTTAGATTATTTGCTCTTGTTTAATTCGGCCATGCATCATGAATATGCTTAAATGAATTTTGCTTCATGAAAATAGGTTTGCATATTAACACTAGAGAAGAATTAAGTTGTTTTGAATGTTGAAGATGTAACGCCCCGATTTTCACCGTCCGGAAATAATCATCATTTAATTAAAGGTTGTTAAAAATGAGGCCATTTTTTTTTAAAAGAGTTGTTGCAAAGCGATTGGTGCACGCCCAGGTTCTTACTAGAAAACCGGGTCGTTACTTAAAAACCATTTCGCACCTTCCCTTTCAAATCTTTCAAAACAGTTTTTAAAGATTCATCCAGTTCACAAAATAAAGTAGGGCATAGTTACAGAAGTGATACTTTGCTAAGATGGTCCTTGACACACACTTACAACAACTTAAACTAAGTACCTTACCTACGACTCTTCCTAATGAAAACTATCGGGTGAAGCTCCTGATGATCTTCCTTGCACTCTTTCTTAACTCTAGAAGAAGACGCCACGGCGGTCGCTGCTGGCCCACCATTCTTCGGCACCCACTGCATCCTAGTTGAAGCAGAAGCAATCTTCTGAGCTTCACATCGCACCTTCTCCTCATAGTCTCTGTATCCTCGGACAGATACTTGTCCCAATAGTGGTCCTAGGTTGGCTCCGCAAAGTCAGTGCTCAGGATCCGGAATCACGATCTGAGAGTCACCAATCCATACCCAACCAGATGGGGTACGCTTCCAGCCGCATCCGTGTCTGGTCCATGTTGGAATCTCCATGCGATAATCCATCTGCACGTTGGAGTACCGGAGACACCGATATACCAACGGGCAGGAGAGAGTTAGCGAATCGAACGACAAGTCGTTGACGTTGTGGATTTACCGCAGGCGGAATATCAAGACAGCACACACAGTACAAACAAAGCACACACAATACAGCACTCATACATAACATCACAAATCTTATTATTATCTTATTATCTTTCTTACACATACATCTTTTAATTTTCGATCATTTCCTCAATCACATCTTCCTTCACCATTCTCAATCTTTCACCTATTCCCTTTTCAAGGGTCTCATCATTTCCTTTCACACTTCCATTCTCATCATCAAATCTCCAAAAACTCTACTTTCTTAATTATAAATCTTTTCTTAATGAGTCTTATCAAATTACTACCATCGATGATTAAGGGGATTTAAAGAATCATCGAGGTACGCGTCCGTTCGTAGTTAGCACTCACGTCTCATGCCTACATCTCCTCGGCCACCATCCACCTAGTCGGAAGCAAACAGGAGTACAGAACCTTTACCGTGCGGGCACGACAGCTGTCACAACACAAATGGTCCCTGACCAGGAGGCCCAGCCTCAATAATATCAATTCATATATAACAAGGCACACTGTCTCACTACAGTGGCAAACACAAATGCCCCACTCCAGTTCCTCTCACTGTTCTCGATTTGCAATCTAGGGGGCGACAGTACAATTCTAGTGTGCACGCAGAACTTGCCACGGTATTGGACCCAGTCCCCACCACGTTAGTGCACCACTTGTGGAGTTCGTTCTGCCTAGAAAGGTACTCGAGACTTCTTGACGTTTCACCGTCATCGTCCTCCCCTAATGCAATCTCGTCCTAAGTATCGGCAGATACTTATCGTTTTTATCTTCATTTAACCTAATGGTTAGCTCACCCTTCGTGCATCCCTTCAATGAGTCCTGACCGCTATCTTTGCATCACTTTTTCTTTCTTATCCCATACTTGGCATAGAGCGGGATCACCATCACAACTCGAATCTCATCAAAAACTTTTCTCGAAACCACCTTTTATACATCTCTCTTCATAGAAAAATCTCACTTCCCAACTTCTCAACTCCTCCTCAAAATTTCATTTCGTAAAATCTTTTTCCAAAACTTCAGTTCACCACCTTTTCTAAAAATATTTCATTTCATAGATCTTTGTCCAAATCTCCTTTATAAAACTCATTTCAAAAATTTTCCTTTCGAAATCCTTTTTCAAAACCTCTTTGCACAATCTCATTCAGAAAATCAATGTTGGAAAATTTTTTCTCATTTTGGGAATCCCTTTAAAAATACATGTTGTAAACTCTTTTCAAAAATCTCATTTTGGGAACCCTTTTCAAAAATACATTTTCAAAAACTTATTTTCAAAAATTTCAGTTTGCAAACTCTTTTCAAAAATTCCTTTCATAAATCCTCAAAAATCTCATCTTTGAAAATCTTTTCAAAAATTTCTTTTCAAAATCCTTTCTCAAAAACTTTCCCTTCTTGAGAACTAGTGGAGGAGCAAGCTCAACTCAACGCTAGTCTCAATCCAAGAAACCAAAGCCAAAGAATCAAGCTTCCACTCTCATCAACTCTTCACTTTCAGTTTCACATCATCTTTCCTTCCCAGCTCTGGCTCATTCACATCACATCATTACCTCTTTACCACTCTCATCTCATCATCTTTTCTCAATCAACATCTCAACTCTCTTATCATCATTTCCATTCTCAAGTCTTATCATGCTAAGGCTGCCTTGCTCCACAAAGACCTAAGCCAAACAAGGGTTATCTGTTTTCTTGATGTCTTTTAATTCTCATCTCTTTTATTATCGCTATCAATTATTTCACATTGATTCACTTCAACACTTAAAATATTATCATGCATAAGCAAACTAATATAAATAACACACCATCACACATCACACACAACAATGTGGTCTTTGTCCTATTCGTATAAATGGCCACACAATTGCCACTATACTACTGACGCAGAACCACTTAGTTCCGATCTTTGAGCTGATATGGAACGTCTTAATACAACACCTACTACCACGGTGTCTTAGGAAACTACTCTCTCACCTGAGGTCCAGCAATTTGATGTGCACAGTCTTGTCTTGATCTTGGTTGCTGCCACTGCCTTAATCCCTTGTCTGTAACGTCCCTCGAATTAATTAAAAACACAATTTCATTACCAACTTTATCAAGAAAACTTTTATTAACTTAAAATGCTTTTTCATTCCTCGTCGGAGATCTTAAAACATGTTTGTTTTCTCAAAACACCTTTAACTTTTCTTAGTTCTTTAAACACTTGAAATCACTTTGAAAACATCAAATAAAACAATTTAAATCACTTGGTTAGGTTGCTGGTCCGTCTTGGACAACACCATAACCTCATTCGAAAATACCGAAAAATTCACCGGTTTCAATCCGGGTTTTGCTCAAATCAATTACCTTTTGAAAACCAAACTTTGAGTCTCATGAACTCATTTTAAAAATCAAGAAAACAATTTTAAATAGACTTGGACAGCAAAGAAATACTTTACAACAATCAATTTAATAAAATCCGAAAACATCAAAAAACTCTTTTTGTTTTAAATACTTTTTAATTCAATGTTAATACTTTGAAAACTCAAGTTTTTTTTTTTTGTTATAAAACAAAACTTAAAACACAGCTTCACAAGTTCAAATAAATCAAACCAAATAATTTTTAAAACCAATCACACACATAATCAACAACACACTTTGATAAATCAAGGCACATAGACAATTAGTCAAGTATTCCATTAAATCACAAACAAACACTATTTCTCAAATAAACATTATGCAAATCCAATACTTGATTCAAATTATTCAACACATAATTCATTTCAAAACCATTTCATTTTTGTAAAACAAAATCATTTAGGCACACTTAAGTACACAAACCGAATACACAGACACATAGTCATTCAAGCACAAAACTTATTCCTAATTAATTATTTTACAAAATACCTTCATTATTCCTAGGTTACTTCATGAGAAAGAATTCTATCCTAATTAACATGCACAAACCGAAACTACACACACATCAAAACAAGATTCATGCCATCATCAAACACACAAAAACTTATGAAATTATTTCTTCTTTCTCTTGACAAAAACCGTGAGCTTAATCATTAGAAAACCCATCAAACTTTAATTTATTTTCTTAAATCAAATCAACACTACAACATTTTGGATTTTCTGCAACGGCAGAAAACCGTTGCCTAAAGACCAAAAACCGTTGCTGAAAGTATATGCAACGGTTTTGAAACCGTTCTCTAGGTGAGTGTTGCCTATTGTCAAAGGCAACGGTTTTTTGCATTCGGCAACAGATTTATAAAAACCGTTGCCCATTGTCTTATAAACAGCAACGGTTTTTTGTAACCTAATATGCAACGGTTTTTATTTAAACAACAACGGTTTCTTGATTTAGAATATGCAACGATTTTGATAATAAAACCGTTGCCGTTTCCTAATAAACAGCAACGGTTTTTGAGAAACAGCAACGGTTTGGATTTTCAGAATATGCAATAACTTGTTTAAAAAACCGTTGCCTTTTCCTTTAAAACACTGGTTATTTTCATTTACAGCATATGCAACACTGAAAAACCGTTGCACTATGTTTCAGCAACACTTTTTCAAGTTAACAAATGAAACACTTATTTTAGGTTCAATCTATATGCAACACTTTAAATAAAATTATATTGAGTAGTGTCTACACACATACATAATGAAATTAAATTATAATCATCACCATACATACCAAAATAACATAAGATTATATTGTTCCATCATCCAAAAAGTACAAGACCAAATTAAGTACTTCCTAATTAACATAATAATTTTTTGCTAAAGTTAAAAAAAAAATTCAAAGCTTAAATAATCCACATATATATATATATATATATATATATATATATATATTCTTGCATTGCCAATGATATCCTTCTCATTCATCTTCAGCAGCTTGGTCTTCCTCAACATTCAAATTTTGCTGCAATATGAAAAAAAAATATATACATGTTAAGAATATAGAATCAAAACATCATTACAATATATATATATATATATATCTTCATAGACACAATAGGTTATACCTCTTCATTTGGAAAATGGGTTGAGGTAGAAGATGGAAATTGCAAAATAAATGGAAATTGCAAATATCAAACAATACTTTCCTCCAACGAAAATGGAAATTGCAAATAATCAATCACCCTCACAAAACAGAAATGCAAAGTAAAAGGGAGTATTCCTCATACTCACGAAAAACCCATTCTCCTTCTCTAGGAAGAAACCTAATTGATAAGTATGTTTGGTTTGCTTTATGAGTTTAATAACTATGATGAATTCACCACAGGATCAGGAAGAGGAAAACTGTGTTTTTTTTTTCACTCATTAAAATTTGAGGATTTCTGAATTCCATAGCTAAAATGCTTCCCTAATTAGTCCATACCAACAATATAAATCACAACACGAACTCTTTTTTTTAATAGAAATGCCTAACTTTCAAAGTGAACAGATTAACTTTGATAATCAATACAACAAAGGAACAAAAACTCAAAGTATCATACCCAAATTTCAGGTTCATTCACAAATCAATATAAGATCAAATGAATATATTAACCTTTAATTAAAAACAGATAACATAACATAAAGTAACATAATCATAAACAAATCTCAGAAATTTGCAAGAAATAGATTAATTTCTTAAGCTAGTGAGACCTAAATGACATGAACAAGCACAAGCCATAAGAGCCCAGCTAAGTTTCATAACATCAGTCTAGGAAAAAAAAAGGAAAGAATGCATCTTTTAGGACCTGTTCATATCCCAACAAACCAAGCTCAAAACAAACAAAAACAAAGGATTTGGGCAGTAAGAATTTGGACCAGTGTTTCCATTGATAGAATTTAGAGGTAAGAATGTAGAATATTCATTGTAGAAAGGAAAATGTGAATGTATATAGCTATTGCTGCAAGTTGTTTCGTGTTGCTTACTGTGGTTGCTAGAATATCATTTATTTAAAAAGGAAAAATTAAGACAACCAATTTGAGAAACGCACCTTCGCTCTTTCCAAACTAAGAAGCATTGTTTGTGCTCGTTCAACTTCATCCATCAGGAGATTGACCTCTGATTGTTTAGCTGCCCTCTCTTCATCTGAAATCGTCAAGAACACAAAAGATCATTTTCTTCAATATAGAATAATATTTGATGAATCATGATTTCAAAGTGCAGAAAGAGTCGTCAGAGTGCTGAAATCAGACAGTACCGTAATATAATAACCGTTGAAATTTCAGTGTTGCCTAAAGCCAAAAATGTTGTAGTGCAAGATCATGCAAGAATATAAAGCATATATAAAGTCCTCACAAAGTACAAAGTATGAACATGAATCAAACATAGCCGAATGCACCACATACAAAATCAACACTTAGATTAAACCATGTTCATGCAAGGAACATTATTTTAAAGCTTATTTTCCTAATTTTCTTTCAAAAACCGAGGCATGCAATTCAAGGAAACATAATCATTTCATTTAAAACTAACATGTAAGAAGAAATCATAAACTTTCCTACAAAAATAAATAAAAATCATAGATCAACACAACACTTTCAATTCGTTTTCAAGGGAATCATAAAAATAACTTTCCAAAGTCAAACACTCACATGCATGCATATAAATCATGTAGATCAAATTATGCAATCACACATAAAAACACAAATAAGAGACAAAATCATCTTAGGTAACAAAAGGGGTCAAAACCGAGACATAATCCAAGAAAATAAAAAGTTTTGTTTCAAAATCATTTTGAGTAAGAGAAAGGCAAAAAACCGTAACATATAGTAAGAAAACATTAAAGCTTTTGGTTCAAAGATCACATAGAAAATTCAAGATCCAAACAAAATCAAAGATCAAGACATAAATCAAAGCTTTTCTTAAGATCGAACTAAAAACCAAGACATGAAAAGGTTCAAAGTCTTCATCAATCAATATGCAAAACAAAATTAAAAATAAATTTAGATCAAACATTTATTTTCAAAACAAACACTTAAACACCTCTTGATCTATGGTTTCAAGTACTAAAATCACACATGCAAGAAGATCCACTCATACTCACAAAGATCACAAATAAAACTTTAAATCTAGAGGAAAACATTAAGATCTAGTATGAAAACACTAAGATCTATCATGAAAACATCAAGATCTAACATAAACAACATCAACCGAAACATCAACATAAGTAACACATATTACAAATTAATTTATGTCCTTAAAAGTCCATAGTTTGAGAAGAATCAACACATAAGGTGCATCAAAAGGAACATGCAAGAGAAGAAAAGAAATAAAATTACAAGATCACAAATCAAGAACTATGTCTACTTCTTCTAGGGTCTTCGGTTTATACCAAGGAAAAAGAGTCTTCTAGTACTTGATCTTCAAAGAGTTTCCTATATTTGGGATTGATCTCCTCTCCTTCTTCCTTCCTACCTCACGGTTTCCTCTTCTTCTTTCTCTCTTTCTATATTTTCTTTCTTAGTCTTAGAGTTGAGTGAACTCCTAGACTTGTGTATTGTGTTGGTGTATGGGACGAAAGAAGTGAAGAAATGAGATGGGAAATGGGTGAAATGCACCAAAGGCCAATCTTATAAAACAACTCATGGTTTCCTATTTTGTCCTTGATGAGTTTCGGTCCTAGCATAATTGGGAGGGGTAAATTCGGTCCTCCACAAAATTGCATGGGTGGAGTTTAGCATTTGCTTAAGGAGACAAAGTAGGGGACATAAGGGGTTAGGGTTTCATACTAGGCTTTTAACTTAAGGGTTCTCCTTAGGACTTTAACTATTAGTTAGGGTTTAGTTTGGGTTTTGGTTGGGATTTAGTTACTTGGTTACTTAGTCTCTCCACTCTTAGAAAATTCTAGGCTTCTCACAACACACACACACACGACACTCTCATGAACTCACACATATACACCTTAATCACACCCTCCTTCATGCATGCACACATTGCACACACACATATTCATGCACATATTCACTCATTCTCACGCCTAACACCTACACTCATGCATGTACATACATCATGCCAACACATACTTGTTAAACACGTATATTCACTCACACATAATTACATTCATTCACTAATCAAATTCCACATAATACTAAGCATACACACACAAAACCGCACATATATACCTCTTCATGCATTCATAGAAAAATAAATCATTCATGCATAAGAAATTATAATTACACCAAAATATCAAACACAAAACACACTTTCATAAAATAATTCTTATCATATAATCATTTCCAAAAATCACTTTAAAAATTATTTCGTGAAAATCATTTCTTTGAATTCATTTACCACTTTGAAAACATGATTTAAGAAATTTATTTAAGAAAACATCCTTTAAAAATACTTTTCTTCACAAAATAATTCTTTTTAGAATTTAAAACCGTACTAGGATTTTGAGGGGTGTTACAGAAGACTTGCATATATTTGGTTGTTTTCTCTTTGATTAATTCGGTTATGTATGTGTTTAGGTTTAAATGATTTTTATTCCTTGAAAATGAATTTGCATGCTAATGTCTTGAAAAGATTAAGTTGATTCAAAGTGTTTGAACTAGTAATCTTTGGTTTATTTTGGTTTGTGCAATTCGGTTTCATTGAGTATAAGTAGGTAAATATGAAAATGAAATTGTTTTGAAAGAGATTATGTGTTGTATAGATGATTTGATAATGATTAAGTAATTTAGTGTTGATTAAGTTTTATATGCTTGAGTTTAATTGAAAAAGTGTTGTTTTGATGTTTCATGGATTGTTAGAAAAGTTTATAAACATTGTTGGCCTTGAGATGCATGATTCGGCCAAGGCATGTTTAATAGGATAGAGATTTATTTTCTTAAATGCCAATTGATGATACTTGAAAAGTGTATGACATATGTGAATTGATTTATTAAAGTGTTGCTTGTCGTTTGTGTTTTAATGTATGTTTGAAAAATGTTTGGGTACGTAAATAGTTTTGAAAGCTAATGGATTTTAAGTTTGTTTGCTTTGATTTATTTGAGTTTATTGGTTATGTTTGGTGGTTATCCTAGTTTTGTTTCTTATTTAAAAGCTTGAATTTTAAAGTGTTAAAGTGGTGTTTTTGTGTTGAAGCATGTTGTAAAACAAAAAGTACTTTTATGGTGTTTCGGAAATTTTAAAAGTGAATTTTAAAGACAAGATCTTTGCTGTCCAGAACTGTTTTGATTTGTTTCTCAACTTTAAAAATGTGTTCATGTGATTTAAAGAATATCTTTTAAGTGGTATTTTATTTGGGAAAAAGTTGGATTGAAAACGTAAATTTTTCGGTGTTTTCGGAGTTGTTTAGGGTGCTGTCCAAGGCGGACCAGCAGCCCCTACTTGCTTTTAAAAATTTATTTATGGATTATTTTCAATGTGCTTTAATGTATTTAAGTTATGGTTTTTACTTTGGAACAACTTGAGGAAAAGGAAATGTGTTTTTGCTTTACCCGAAAGGATTTATCTTAAGTTTTAAAGGCTTTGTGCAAGTGATAAAGAATGAATATGGTATTTGAGATTTTATATTAATATATTATGTTTAATTTGAGGAAATAAAGGGTTTGTTGTGGATCGTGATCGAGGAAACCGGAGTTCCGTAGATTCTCAGAGAAATTCAGTTCACAATCAAGGTGAGAATAATAGCTTATCTAGCATGTATGCCATGACGAAGTGATTTTATTTTCGATTGTTTAAAATCGGAACCGTGATCGGTCAAAGGTCAATTAGTGTGAGGACGATTGGTCTGTTGATTCTTTGGCTCCTCTCACGAAAGACTAAGATCACTATTGCATTTATGTGTTGTTGCTTGATTGAGTTATGTGAACATGAGAATATGAACGTGTTATGCCTACTCATGCATGATGATTCATTCTGTTTTATTAATTATAGCATGATGCATGACATTGAGAAATGAATATAAAGTGATGAATGAATGCTATGAGTTTGAGAAATTAATTAAAGGAAAATGTGATTGGAAATGAATCTCCTTGATGAGCACCAAGAAGGATGTTTCTAGGTTGAGTTGAGCTGGCCACATGTGTGATATGCCGTGGATCCGAGCCTTGATCAGTTAAGCAAGTGATATTGGAAAAGAATGAACGTGGTGGAAGATTGTGTAATTAGAGGTCGAGGATCACCGAAGGGATGGATAAGGGTGACTCGTCTGACCATAGGGTTAATAAAACTTTAATAAGAATGAAACATATAAAAGATATTAATTATATGCGTCGAGATGAGTGTGAAGTAGTGGAGAGGAAGATACCTTGTCTATTTGCGGATATTCAGGTGTGTGATTGTGATAGGGGAGGGTGATGACGCTGAAACGTCAAGAAACCTGGAGTGCTTTTCTAAGCGGAACTAGACTATATGTGATCGGGACTTAAGACCCAAGGGATCGTAGCGTGTCCTACAGCGCAAACTAGAAAAGTACTGTCCCCCCCTTGATCAAATTCGAAACGGTGAGAGGGAACCTGAACAAGGCGAGCAGATCAATTGGTGGTTGGACCTTGAAGGATCGCTTGAATATCAACTGTCATGATGGCCGGCCTATACGGTTGTGCCTTTGACATTCATATTTACATGCTGTTGGTTTTCTCGACTGTTCGACCTGCGTGGGTTAAGGTTCATGTACGTCCCGTTTGCTTCCAACTAGGTTTGGGAGGATGTGGAGGAGATGTAGACGTGTGTGCTAACTATATAATTTTCACAATGATGTCTTATCTTTCCCCTGAAATCATTGGCAATGTGAATCTCAATAGACTTAATAAAATACCCTGAGAAAGCTAACTGTTGTGAAAGGATCAAGTGTGGTGGTGAAGATGTGACTGATGGCAGTAAAAGGTGATAAGAGTGATGATGCGAGATTAATGAAGTATTTAATTGATGATGATGATGATCATGCATTCATTTCATATTCATGTGCATTGTACTGTTGTTTATTTTATGCCTTGAGATAAGTTGGTGGATTCGCTGGTTTTGTCGGCATGTCATGCATCCGGAAAAGCTTATTCTTTCTCCTGTTCGTTGTTTCTTTTCGTTCTTCGTGGGGACGCAACGGGAAGATGGTGTACAGCATAGAGATCATCATGTGGCCCCTAGCGGGGGGAGTGTGGGAAGTTACCCATGACGGCTGGATCTAGAGAGGCCCGACTCGGTTGGAGATTAGAGACCCGGAGCACAGATTGAGAGGAGCATGGATTGACTTGCACATTGGTCGCATTAACCTGAGAGGCTACATGGATGGTGGACCTTGGACGTACTATGTAACAGCCCGATTTTCGTATGCCAAAATAATTTAAATTTTATTCATTAAGGTTGCAAAAATGAGGCCAGATTTTTTTTTGTAAGACATTGGGGAAGTGTTCGAAAACATTCTTGAAAATTCATTTTTTCGAAAACCGAGTTGTTACTTAAAACCTTTCTTTTCATAAAACATTTGTTTCCTTAAAAGAACTTAGTTCAACATTGTCTTCCACAACTTGACATGGGTTTACTTTGCATAAAGACGTGCTCCATAAGTTAAATCAAAACTTAGCTCAATTACATAAATGGCTCATTGCATTGGTAATCCTTAACATCAAAACATTCACCATAATCTAGACTAACTACACTACCCTTACACTATCCTATTGAAGACAATTGGGTGAAGGTCCTCCTTCTTCTTGCGTCCTCTCCTTGCTCTCGAAGATGATGCCCTCCTCGTGGTTGTCTCCTCATGGCTAATAGATTCCAGCTCTGCTCCATTGAGAAGGGAAGAATTCCTCCGGGTCTCGTACCAAAACTTCTCTGCGTAATTCTTATATCCTCGTACCGTGACTTGTCCCAAGTGCGGCTCCAGATTAGCTCCACTCAGTCGATGCTCTGGATCAGGAATCACGATCTGGGTGTAGCCGGTCCATATCCAACCGCAAGGGGTACGCTTCCATCCTCTTCCGTACTTACTCCATGTGGTGATGTCCATCCGGTACTCCATCTGCCTGTTGAGATATCAGCAACACCGATATGCCAACAAACAGGAGAGAGTAAGCGTTCCGAACGACGAATCATCGACGGTGTGGGATTACGATAGGCAAAATAATAGGACCACACAAGCACACAACACAACACACAGGCACACAACAATCAAGTATATTATTGACATCGTTATCATTATTATTATCCTTCATTATCATTCCAACTTAATTTCACTCCTCATAAACATTCTTTCTTTCTCAATCCTTTTCCTTCTCATACTCATAATTTCTTCTTTCAAAATATCATCGAAGTACTCATTTCGTTCTCGGTTATCACTCACGTCTACATCTCCTCGGTCATCCACCCAACCTAATCGGAAGCAAACAGGAGTACAAGACCTTTATCGTGCGGGCACGACAGCTGTCTCAAACTCAAATGGCCCCAGGCCAGGAGGTCTCAGCCTCAAATCATAATCATATCAATTCATATACATGGCACACTGACTCACAGTGGCAAACAAGATGCCCCACTCCAGTCCCTCTCACTGTTCTAGATTTGCAATCTAGGGGGCGACAGTATGTTTCTAGTGGGCCCGCAGAACTTACCACGGCATTAGACCCAGTCCCTACCACGTTAGTACGCCACATGTGGAGTTTGTTCTGCCCAGAAACATACTCTAGACTTCTTGACGTTTCACCGTCATCGTCCTCCCCTAATGCAATCTCCTCCTAAGTATCCGCAGATACTTATGGTATCTTCCTCTCCACTACTTCGCACTCTCATACCTCACCGCATATGTCTTTTAAAGTCTTTTATCTTTTAATTAACCTAAGGTCGGCCCATCCTTCGTGCAACCCTTCAATGAGTCACGACCACTAACTTGGCACAATCTTTCTCTCATCATTTCTCACATAGCACAGAGCTGGGATCACATCAACAAACTCGAATCTTATTTCTCAAACTTTTCTCAACATCCTTCATTTCTCGTAATCGTCTCATTTCAAAATCTTTTCTCAAAACATTGTTTCATAGTCTGCCACAAAATATCATTTCGTAAACTTTTCATAAAAATCTCTTTCTTCTCAATCTTTCTTTCTCAAAAGTTTATAAAAATATCCTACCAAAGCCTTTCACAAAAATTTCCTTTCAAAACTTTTCTGAAAACACTTTTTATAATATTTCTCAAAACCTCTTTTCAAAAACATTTTCAAAAGAATTTCTTTTCACAAATCCTTTTCTAAAAATTTCTTTTCACCATTCTCCACAAAATCTCTTTTCAAAAATCTTTTCGAAAATCTCTTTTTCAAAAACCCTTTTTAAAACTACTTTTCAAAAACCTTTTCAAAGATTACCACTTTGCTGAGCGCTAGTGGAGGAGCAAGCTCAACTCGACACTAGTCCCAGACTAAAACCAAAACAAAAGGAGCCCAGCTCCGCTCAAAGCACATCTCATATCCACATTCACATCACTCTCCCCAGCTCTGGCTCGTTCTCATCATTATCCTCAATTTCATTCCCCAATTCTCTGCTCTTTCTTTCCTTTCCAGCACATACCATATTTCCAATCATTAGATCTTTCTGATTGTGTCTTTACTTTCAATTTCATTACTTTCTCAACTTGTTCCTTTCGTTTTCATTTCTCATTCAGGACGTGTCTATCAGCATATCACTCATTTAATTTAACAACAATAAATATCATCAGGCATAAGGAAATAAAAACATAAAAGCATGCTATCAATCACACACTCATCACACAACAACATTGTGGCCTTTGTCACCTTCGTATAAGTGGCCACACAACACAGACAATTGCCACTTATACTACTGACTCCGAACCACTTAGTTCCGATCTTTGAGATGATACGGAACGTCCTAATATATCACCTAACTACCACGGTGTCTTAGGAAAGCTTCTCTCTCACCTGAGGTCCAGCAATGTAATGCGTACCGTCTCCTCGAATCCTTTTTGTTGCCGGCTGCCCCAATCCCTTGTCGTTAAGATTTCCTTGTACTAAATAAAATACACTTACGTTATTATCTTGTTCTAAGAAAATCCTTTCTTAATTCGTGACACTTTCCGTTCTTAATCGAAAGACTTAAAACACTATTGTTTTATCCAAACAATTCTCATATTTTCTAGCACT
The DNA here is from genome assembly GCA_037953625.1 of Crotalaria pallida. Classification (NCBI taxonomy): domain Eukaryota; kingdom Viridiplantae; phylum Streptophyta; class Magnoliopsida; order Fabales; family Fabaceae; genus Crotalaria; species Crotalaria pallida. The sequence continues at coordinate 137,949,085 of CM075650.1, read as the reverse complement.
TTAATTACTTTAAAACCATTTGAAAACATTTAATAGAATGGTTCAAATGATTTGGTTTGGTTGCTGGTCCATCTTGGACAGCACCATAAACATGTTTGAAAACACCGAAAAATGCCTCGTTTTCAATCCGGGTTTTCTTAAATCAAATATCACTTGAAAGTTCTTCTTTAAATCACTTGAACACATTTTCAAAGTTTAAGAAACAATTATAAATAATTCTGGACAGCCATAAACACCATTTAGAAACCTCGGATGAATCAAATAGAATTTTCTTAAAATAAATTAGTTTCAAAGCCAATTACACATTCACCTATTTTTCAAACATCAATTATAATATAATCAACAAACAACACGTCACCAAGTATATAATATAACTATTTAAATCAGTATCAAGGCAATGACACAACTCACGCATATTTCATAACACAGAACACTTAGGCATACATGTATCAAACCAAGATGTAAACTACATACTTTAAACAATTGATTCCTTTCAAAAATCATTGGGTGACATTATTTTCATGCAACTAAATTTCCTAGACTCATTTAAACCATATGACCTAATGCAATCAAGGAAAACAAGCCAATCATCAAAAATTTGAATCACATAAATCAATTCGATTCATTTCAAATACTTAAACTCCATTCTTTTTCATGAAACAAATTTATTTATTCATTCTTTTACTTCCAACCGAATGCACATATACATACACACATTTTATTTAAACATGATACTCTTCCAAAATCATTTAGTTCATTTATTCCCTTTATTTTTAAGTAAAAACCGAATATAAATTAAATAATCACAACACCATTTTAAACATATTAATTTAACAGTATTCCTCCAGACATACTCATTACTCTAAGTCAACTCATGAAAAAGAACCCTAGTCTATTTATCTAACCTAGGCCGAATCCTACTTTGACAAGAGAAGTTCTTAAATCAAAGAAAGTAGCATGCATGTGTCCTTTTTCATGGAGGTAAGACATGGTTTCCTAACCCTAGACTTAGACCGAATGCACATAGAACATGGATTAAATTTAATTTTAAATCATGCAAGAACATGAATCAAGTTAGAGATAGATTTCCAAAAGCTTGTTTCTTTGACTCTTTGAAAAACCGTAATGATCTCTAAGAAAAATCAAACCTTTTTCTCTTAAAAATAACATGCATGCACCTAGATTTTGCAAATCAAGTCATGAAATCAAGTACAGTAGCATAAATCAAAGATGAAAATTTACTTTGGGTGAGAAGAAGTTAAAACCGTGAGGATCATTGAAGAAAATCAAGTCCTCTTGTTGAAAAACAACATGCATGACTTCAAGAACATAATTTCTTTATAGATCAAAACAAGATTTAAAGCTTTTAAAGGTCAAAATTCAAAAAACCAAAGCTTTGTCAAAATCAAATCAAAATTAAACATTTCAACAATTCAAATTAATTTTTCTAAACATGGAATTAACATGCAACCACTTAGATCAAATTCACAACATCAAGACCTAATTTCTTTAGTCATGGCCGAATCATATAGTCTAGGATCTAGTGTATCATGAGTTCATTTGGTCTTAAAAATTCAAGATCCAAGTATAGACAACACATGCAAGTACACAAGGCACCAAGATCCACATCAAATCAACATGTAAAGTTAAAGATCACATATTCATTTTTCAAACAAATTCTCAAACTCATCTTTAAATCACGGTTTAGGGAAGAAAGTTCAACATGCAACAAGATTTACTTTAAACTTCCCAAAGATCATAAATGAAACTTTAAATCTAAAGGATTTAACTTAAAAACATTAGGATCTAATACCAACCGAATCATAGAGTCCATCATTTAGTTCATTACAAATTTATTTAGTTCTAAAGAATCAAGATCAAGGCAAGACATCACATGCACCCTTAGATCAAACCATAAAAATAAACATGCAGTAGAAGAAAAGAAAAATTATAAGTTTACAAATCAAACTAGTTCTACTCCTTCTAGGGTCTTCGGTTTATACCAAGGAGAAAGGTCTTCTAGTCTTCTAAGCACTTTGATCTTCAAGGGACTTCCTAGGTTTAGCTTGATCTCTTCCTTTCCTCCTCTTCTTAACTCACGGCCTCTTCCTTCTCTCTTTCTCTCTATTTTTCTTTTTCTTAGTCTAAGAGTTGGATGAGCTCTTAGAACTAGTGTTTGGTTTGTGCTTGAAAAGAAGGAAACAGAAGAGTGGAAATGGAGATGGGTGAAGGAAATGAACTATGGCTTCTCACATATATAGGCCACGAATTCTCCCTATTTTGCCCTCATGAAATTCGGTTCATGCACAAGTGGGAAGGGTAGTTTCGGCTCTTCATTATTTTGCATGGGTGGAGTTTAGCAAATCCAAGGAGACAAGTAGGGTGGCTTAGGGTGCTTAGGGGTCATTCTAGGTTTAGTGGCTTGTTGGTTCCTCCTTAGGGTTTCCACCAATTTGGTTAGAACTTGGTTAGGATTTTGTTCATTTGGTTACTTGGCTAGTACTTAGGAAAATTCTAGGCTTTCCTTTCCACACTCACACACATACACGACACACACACATATTCACGCATACACATGTTCATTTACACGCCTAACATATACACATACATATGCATATCATATCAACACATACATCCATGCATTCATCACCATATTCTTTCACTAATTTAATTCCATATAACTTCAAACATACATATACATTTAGCAATGCCACACATACGTTCATAACATCACTCATATATAAAAATCCTTAATTCTTTTAAAGTATAAAAATTGTAAACACATGACCATTCGCAAAACTCAATTTTTAAAACTCATGACTTTATTTCATGAAAATCATTTCTAAAAAAAATCATTTTCCATTTTGAAAAAGTGAATTAAGAAATTTATTTAAGAAAATATTCTTTCAAAAACATTTCTCTCAAAACAAATCTCTTTAGTATTTTAAATTAATACGAGGAATTTGCGGGGTGTTACATACTACGCACGGAGTGTGCAGCCTGCTCAGCCTGCGAAGGTGAAGACCGAAGAGGAGGAGATAGCACCGGAGGATGACGAGGATCAGCCGGCATCTTAGGGAGTCTCGTGGGTGTTGTGGCTTAGGTGTCTTATTTTGTTTAGTTTGGGTCTTGTCCGACTGAGGAGAGTCATGCTCTAGATATCTGATGATGTAACTATCTTATCTTTTGATGTATTTTGGGACTTAGTGTAACACCCCGATTCGGCAACTTGAAAACTCAAACTAAAAGTGACAAAAATTAGGGCCATTTTTTTTTGTGAACATGAGAACACTAGACTTTTAAAACACAGTTACAATTAAAACTCGTGTTCTCACATTACATGAACTCTTCCAAGTTCCAAACCGAGGTGTCACAAGACACCGCACTTTGAAACCCGTTTTGAAAACATCATTTAGACTTGGCCCATTTAATTGTCCCAATAGTCAGTGTCAAATAAAACTGTTGTCGGGGTACAGTATGATCGAGCTAGGGAACTAAGAAACTTACATTGGAATACATTCCGCCAGGGGGATTCCTAGCTTCTAGTCATGCTTCCTAGCATTTTCCGTCTAATTCCGGGCCTTGGTCGAGGAAGTCCACCACGCTTCCGCTGCGCCATCTACCAGTTGCAATATCAGCAAGTGTCAATACGACAACATGGTAGGAGAGAGTCAGTGTTCCGAACACTAACGGGTTGACCTTGCGGTCTCGGAGTAGAAAGGGACAGAGGATACACCATGACTATATAACTAAAACAAAATACTAGAGAATGCAATTATCATCAACAAAAATGCATCTAGCAGGTTATACACATAGCATGAATCACAACGATAATATAAACATCATCATCAATACGATTACATTATTCGGGTTCTCATTCCCAACTTCTTTCTCATGAACTTTCACCACTTTCCTCGATCCTTCTTTCCTCATAATTTCCACACTTAATTCCAGAATTTACTCCTTTTGTGAATCTTATTCGATGCTTAATGCTTTATTATACTTTTCTTTGAAACATCTTTGTCTTTTAAGTTTTATCATTTCGATTAGCGTCAATGATGAGGGGGACACATCATTGAGCTCACACACGTCTACATCTCCTCGGTCAACCACCCAACCTAGTCGGAAGCAAACAGGAGTACAGGACCTTTACCACGCGGGCACGACAGCTGTCACACAAACAAATGGTCCCTGACCAGGAGGCCCAGCCTCAATAATATCAAAACATGGCACGCTCTCAGCGGCAATCACAAATGCCCCGTTCCAATCCCTCTCACTGTTCCTGAACTGCCATAGGGGTGACAGCACTATTCTGGTCCCGGGTGCAGAACTTACCACGGTATTAGACCCAGTCCCCACCACGTTAGTGCACCACATGTGGAGTTCGTTCTGCCCAGAATAGTACTCAAGGCAACGTGACGTTTTACCGCCCGAGCCTACCCTAATGCATTCATCAACCCGCATATCCCTGATATCCGGGGTACCTTCCTCTCCACTACTTCGATACGACACTCATGCCTTACCGCGTTTGTATATGTCTTTTAAGGATTTAACATTTTATTAGCGGCTTAATCCTAACGGTCGGCCCGTCCTTGGTGCATCCCTTCAAACGAAGCCCGACCACTAATCGCAAACTAATCCCCCTATATCTCATTGGCCCCAGGCCACAAATTACTTTCTCGTCTCATCATCAACATTCTCAAAACTCATTCTCATTCACATCATCAACAGATTTTCCTCGTCTTTCCAAAACCTCTTTCACAAAACTTTTCGAAAACACGATTTCACAAAACTGTCATTTTCACAAAGCTTTTCAAAACCTTTTCAAAAATCACATTTTTGGGTGAGTGTTAATGGAGGAGCAAGCTCAACTCAACACTAAGCTTCTTCCCAAAAACGTGAACGAGGAAATCACATCTCTACTCAACCACTTTCATAATCACATCCTTTTTCCAATCTCAACTCTTTCCACTCAAATATCAATTCTCTGTTACATTCCATTCTCCTCATACTTTATCTCTTTCTCACTCATTCTCATACTTCCTCATTAGTCTTAACTCATTACTCATTCTTTCTCAATCCTTTTCCATATCTCTTACTCGCTTCTCTTTTCTCTTTTCGGTTTTTCTTATTATTCTCATGGTTCTATCATCATCATTTTACTATCCAGACAAAATGAAACGATATCTAAACAAAATGAAGTATGCACAATAAATAAACATTTAGTATGCACAGAACAGATGAACATTTAGCACGAACATCTACATTGCCTAACTCGCAGTATTCCCGTAATTCGTCTACTCGAATTACGGGCAACCACGTTACGGGATCACCACACTCTCACTCACCTGGATGACAACACATCCAGAAACTTTCCGAAATTTCCAGTCGTTATCCTTGCCAGGCTTCCTTCGCGTCCAACACCCGCACTAGACATTTTTCCCCGTGCGTTAGAAACGATTTACGTAAATTCTTAATTTCGTTTTAGAACACTTTAAAATAATTCCCTTTTTAAAAGCACATTGCCAATATCCAAAAGACTTTAAATTTAAATCATTCTTTTATAAAATGTTTCCAAGAAAAACATCTTAAAACAATTTCTGTTTCAAAACAGGATCTATTTCTCATAGTTTAAAACACTTTGGTTAAAGAAAATCATTTCCTTTAAACATTAAAGGAAAAACAATTCTTTGAAAACCTTTATTAAATCAAATACAGAATTCAAGAAAATAAAACTTCAAAACCAATCGATTGATTTATTTAATTTATAATCTTTATAACCTCCTCAAACACTGATCAAAGAACATCAGTTAAGAATTTTGAATTAATTTAAGTTACCTAAATCATTCTTTTTATAGAAAACATTTTTTTTTGGTAGAAGAAAAAATTCTATTACCACAAGCAAAAAATAAATACATCAGTCAACTCAATGCCTTTTATCTGCCACCTTCTAGGAAGGGTTCAGAAAAAGACAAAGAGGGAAAACACAACTAAAATTCCTCAAGGGCCACCTTCTAGGAAGGGTTCCCTCAAGACAAGCTAACAAATCTCACTACAAATCCTGTCTACTAAACCTTTATTGGACCAACTCCTAAAATTATAATAACAAAAGGATATTCTAAAAGCTATTTCTTTTTTAATCAAAATAAACCTCTGGTTGGGAGTACTAGATCTATTGTTGAAAGCTCTTTCATTTCTTTCCTGCCACGTGTGGTAAAGAGCAGCTACCACAACAGCCCAAAGGAGTCTCTTCATCGGCTTCCTGGACACAGCGAACATCACCCATCTCTTCCAGCTCTCAAATCGTGAAGGGAACCGTCGAATACCCAGCCAATCCATGCAATGAGAAATCAATTCAGAGCTCCAAGAGCATTCAAAGAAGATATGAGACAGCGATTCCTCAGCAGCAAGACATAGATTGCAAAAATTTGGTAAGAAACTCCAAATCATTTTGTCTCTTGTCATTAGTTTGCCATGCATAATCATCCATGAAATGAAACAATGTTTAGGAACATTGATTCGATTCCAGATGAATTTAGTCATAGGGAACAAAGTTAGGTCTCCCTTAAGGAATCTGTATCCCGAATTTACGGTGTAGACGCCATCAGAGCTTGCTCTCCAATGATTATTAGAAAAACCCACACAAATCATATCTCTGACCTTCAATAATTGCTTCCATTGCCAACTCTGCCCCTGAATCCATTGACAATCCCAGATCGAATTCTGTTTAATGTAATAGGAATGCAACCAACGAACCCAAAGACATTCCTTATTCTCAGCAATACACCACACCTGCTTACCCAAGGCTGCTATGTTCCATAATCTGCAATCCTGAATGCCAAGACCCCCAAACCGCTTCTCATTACACACAGTGGCCCAAGCAACTTTTGCTTGATACTTCCCTTGCTCATCTGCATTCCAAAGGAAACGCCTACACTGTCTTTCAATTTCCTTGAAAATAGATGCAGGCACAATAAAAATAGATGCCCAATACACATGAAAACTTAAGAGAACAGAATTAATAAGACATACTCTGGCTTGATATGAGAGGTTCCTAGACCTCCAATAAGTAATATTCTTCATTACCTTGTCCACCAAACTCTGGCAAGTATTTGCATTCCACTTCCTAGATGAAAGAGGGATGCCCAAATACCTACAAGGAAACTGCCCTTCTTGGAATCCAGTAATCTCCATAAGGCTGTTTTTAGTATGCTGATTAATCCCAGCCATGAATATGTGAGATTTTTCAGGACTAACTTGTAGCCCTGACCAGAGATGAAAATCCTGAAGTGATTCCTTTACCAATCTGACACTAGCTGGGTGTGCCTTGAAGAAGACCATAAGGTCATCTGCAAAAGCCAAGCTAATCAAGCCAACCTCCTTATTCAATTACTTTAAAATTCAAGCAGATATTTTCCACAATTAAAAACCCATAACAGAATTCAAAACAACTTCATAACAATTTCCAATTCAATCTAAATTTTCTAATACACATTCAACTAGCATACAGAACACACACGTAACAGTTTCAAAGCATTCACATACACATTACAAAACACTCAAAGCATACCTAAGCACACAGACAGGAGTCACATTTTAAATCATCTAAAATCATCAATCAAATTATAATCTAAATTAAATTAATTAAATTACTCTTTTTAGAAAATAATTTAGACTTAATCATTTAATTAACTCACAAAACCGAACCACACATAGTCATTTTCATGATAACAAATTTTCCTAACTATATTAGCATACCTAGGCCGAATCACACAGGTACAATTTTACAGAGATTAATGCACACATACAAGCACAAAATAATGAAATCGTTTTCTTCTTTTTTTGGACTAAACCGAGAGCATTCCAAAAGAAAGCTTAATTTATTTTCTTAATCTACATCAAACAACAAGTTACAGCACAGTCACTTCAAAGTTTCACTGTTAGTTTCTTTTAACTTAATGATTTCATGCATGGACTCCTAAGTTCTTAAATTAAACTAGCCTCATCCTAAAAGCAACTTAAACAATGATCAAATATGATTTCCTACTTATTTCTCTCATGGCCGAACGCTAACATGCAAGCAGACAAGATTTTTAGTTCAATTTCCAATATACAAAACCACAAAATCAACCATCAAGACATGTAAGAATTCAAAGCAAGCTTTTCAAGGCAGCACACCACATCACATCATTTATTTACATCACATACATAATTAGCTCAAGTTCATGACTTAGTTTCAATTGAAAATCCAGGTTACATTTTAAACTTCTAAAAATGTCATGCATGCACTCAAATTTACTAGATCTAGTCTCATCATACACATGCATCAACTAAAAAGCATGGGATTCATTCTTATTCAATATGGCCGAATGGCCTACACACAAAATAAGGCATATAAAAATCAATCACTTAAGTTAAATCATGTTCACACTTTAAGAATTATTTTAAGACTTGTTCCTTAAATCTTCTCTTCTAAACCGAGGCATGCATAAAACAAAAACATGATTTCTCTACTTAAAATTAACATGCATGCTTTAAAAAACTTGGATCATGAAATGCTTGCACATAAATCAACAAGAACATTATCAAATCAACATGTAAAGTAAAAGGGTTTCAATTTTACTTTCGGGTAAATTTAGATCATGTATTTATTCATGAAGAAATCTCATAAATACATCATCGATCATCATTTAAATAAGGAATTTTAACATGCGAGACAAAAGATCTCAAATCAAGTTCAAATAACAAATTAGTTTATCAAATCACTTCTTAAAAAAAATTTATAGCTCACGGTGTCAACAAGAAATTCATCATGCAAAGCCAAATAATTTATTTTACCATTCATTTAACTTAGATCATAAATGGATTCATCAAACAAGTACATACACACACATAGATCATAGTTTAGGACAAGAAAAACATACATGCAAGAAGGATCCATGTCGAGTTTCACAAAAAGCATAAGCAAAACTTTAGATCTTTTAAATTTAAGTTAGAAAAATGTTTAGATCTAACAAAGAAAATGCAAACCGAAACACAAACATAGAGTCACAATTATTACAAATAATGTTTAGTCCATGTAAGTTCAAGATCAAGAAGGTATAGAACATAGTTTCACTTTACAATTTATAGAAACAAACATGCAAGAAGAAAAATAGAAGGGATCTACAACTTAAAAGAAAACTAGACTATTACATTTCTTCCTCTTTATCTTCGGATTTCCTAGCAAGAAGGTTGATCTCTTTAGGCCTCTAGCACTTAGATCTTCAAAAGGGAAGGCTCCTAAATCAAGCTCCTAAGTTTTCCTCTTCTTCTTCTACCTCTCGGCCACCACTTTCTTTTCCTTTCTCCCTATTTTCTTTTCTTTTCTTTCTAAGAGTAAAATGAGCTCTTAGAATGTGTTTTGTGTTTGTGTGAGTGGAGGAAGAACGAAGAAATGAGAATGAAAGGGTGAATGAACTAAGACTTCTAGTATAAATAAACCAACTCACAATTCCCTCCTTGTCCTTGTGTTTAAGTTTAGTCACACACTATAGGAGGGGCGGTTTTGGCATCATAGAAGTATGCATGGGTGGATTTTATCAAAGCAAGGGGGCAAAGTGGAGTGGGTTAGGTCTTAGGGGTCATGTTAGGCTTAAAACTAGTTAGGATTTTACTAACTTGGTTTGGTTTATGGTTGCATCCTAATTCCTTTGGTTTCTACCTTTCTTACTCACTAAGTCTCTCAAGTCTTAGGCTCATCTACACACACACACGTACAATGCATACACACACATACACATAATTCGTGGCACTCTCACACACCAACACATGTCTTGCAAATTTTTATTTCCTAAACCATTAATTTATTCTTAATCATTTTTACTTATAAATTATTAATTCACACAATCATGCACTAATTTTAACAAATTACACTCACACCCTTAGTTTCATGCATCATACAGCACACATATCAAACCAAACATTCATCACATAAAAATTTCAAGCCAAATCAATAAAAATCACTTTCTTCAAAACACAATTCTTTAAACTCGTATTTCACTGTTCTGAAAATAAATTTCTGTAAAACAAACCAGAAAAATCTTAAAATTATATTTTTAAAATATACTTTTCAAGACGATAGTTTTGATATAAAGTTTGTAAAAATCCGAGTTACGGTTAAAAAGTTACGAATTTTTCAAGTTAATAGTTCAAAAACTTCACTTTAAACAAAAACCACTTTTTTTTTTTAATAAAATCACAACTAATTCTTTATAATTCAAATTATTTCAAACTCAACAAAATTCATCACCTCACATTTATAAAAACATTTTGTTAATAAAAATCCTTGAAAATCAATGCTTGATTTCTTTCTCACGTAAAATTCTTTTCTGAAAATCTCTTATAAATTAGAATCTTAAAGTTTATTCTGTCGAAAATCGTTTACGCACGTGGGGGAAAAATGCGGGGTGTTACACTTAGTGTCCACAACTCTTTTCTACACTGTTTTAGCAACTGTTTTGAAAACTGCTTTTGGGAACTTATGTAATTATTGGTACTCGTGAACTTTATTTCACAATGTTTAAAAATGCAAGCCAATGTTTTAGTTTATGGTTCGGTGTATGTGATGGGAGTTTTTGTGACATCTCGATTTTGGAAACGACGGTGACAAATCTTTGTGATAAACTAAATAAATGTCATCTTTTGTAAATGATTAATAATGATGGATCTTTTGGGAAATAAATAAAATGAAACAAGCAAAGTGCGCGTGTACATAAATGAAAAAAAAAATTGACCCTCATTTTTACTAATATTTAATAAATAAATGCAATATTTTTGGGAAACAAAATCGGAGTGTTACAAGGTATGTGATGAAAAGTTGAGATGTATTAGAGAATATGAAAGGTGGGGTTAAGGGAATAATCCATCCGATAACTGAAGACTAATTCTCCGTGGCATAGAGATCACCGAAGTGAGTTTTGCCTCTATCAACACAGTCTTTTCCATATCCAAGGCAGAGATCAAATCCCCCGATATCATGTTTAAGGAACTCAATCATCCACCAACTGTGTTGGGCCTTGTTAGTTGGAATGGTAATGATACCCAGCCATCTACTATCATGCTTAATATATTTTATTTTTTTTATGTTCAATATATCAAGTTGTAAAAAAAGAAGAGAGAGAAATAGTGATGGCCTCTTTCTCAGTACACATGATTAGTTCCATCTTCCTGTGATTTCCTTCTTTTTATTCTAACATTTTGTTTTTATTAATAAAAAAAATTAGGTCTACCTATATGTATATATATATGAGTTTGTGATTTATTATTGAAGTGGATTTTGCAATGCTAAATAGTGTACCCTTCAATTCCTCTCACATTCATATCTTATCACTTTATTGGGTTCCTTTACCATTCCAATATAACTTCTCTTGATCTCTTTCGAACCCCACTCTTCATATTCTCTAATATATGTCAACTTTTTAAGACATACTATATCCTCCTTAACCCTTCTCTGTTTCAATATCCAATTGTATTGTTTATTTATTCCTCTTTTGATCATATCTCACCACCTTTTGCTAGGTAACTATTTATTTATTCCTCTCACATTCATATCTCATCATCTTTTGCTAGGTAAATTGCCTAGCAAAAGGTGATGAGATATGTAAGGTGATGAGATATAAAATTTATCTAGCAAAAGGTGGTGATCGAGATATGAATGAGAGGAATAAATAAATATTATATTGGATATTGGAATAGATAGGGGCCGGTTGAGGAGGATATAGTATGTGATGAGAAGTTGAGATATATTAGAGATTATATGAACGATAGGATTAAAAAGAGAGAAGATATAATGGAATGGTAATGGTACCTAGCAAGGTGGTGAGATATGAATGAATAAGAAAGGAATTGAAGGGTATACTATTTAGCATTGCAAAGTTCACTTCAATAATAAATTTCAAACTCACACAATATATATATAACAAAGATGAAAAGATGCCCTTTTTCTTTTTTTTTTCATAAGCTGGGGTGGAGCTAGTTTTGTTTTTATTAATAACAATAAATATTAGAAAAAAAAGAAGGGAATCACAGGAAGAAGGAACAAATCATGTGTACTGAGAAAGAGGCCACCACTATTTCTCTTTGTAACATCCCAAATTTAATTCCAAGTAGAAATATTGAGTTAATAGGCCTAGAGCGTAGAAAATGGGTAGATTAATTGCTTAAAGAATTTTGGGAGATAGGTGAGTAGTAATTATAAGTACTAGGGGTTGTATAGAAGGCACTTGTAGCATTGAGCAAAGTTGTCTAAGCGAAATCGGGGGTTAAATCGGCGTTTTGGATGTTAGAAATCAACCGAAAAGAGAAAATTAGAAATTTATTATAGGATGCTAAGAAAATAAATTCCACCGTTTGATATGAAGTTTATGGGGTGAAGAAGCTTATCTAAAAATTTGGACCCGATCCGACGGTTAACGGAAACGTTACGGCGAATCGAAGGTTGAAGAACCTGTTTCTCGCCCAGGCGCACCAGCCATGCGCCCAGGCGGGTGCACTGTTCATACGTGCACCAGACAGTGAAAAACCCGCCCAGGCGAGGCACCAATTCGCCCAGGCGAGCGAAAATGCGCACCACCCCCACCAATCCGGGTTTTGGCGCGCCAGATCCCCCCACCACACGCACCAGCCCCACGCACCACGCACCAGCAGCACGAGCTGGTGCAGTTCTCGCGCCCAGGCGAGCCAGGCGTGCGCCCAGGCGCGCGCGCGCTGCAACACCAGATCTGGTGCGTTGAAATTGAGACTTGGGGCCAAAGTTTAGATCTTGGCCACACGATTTGGTGCTGCTTCATGGCTGATCATATGGGCATCTAGGCACCTCATTTCCTCATTTCATCACCCTCATCAACCCATCATCTTCATCAACATTCTCTCAACTCCAAGAACATCTCCATCACCATTCCTTCTCAAACACTAGATTCTTGGGCACCTCAAACCCAAAATCAACCAAACCCATCAAGCTTGCATCATGGATTTTGATTGAAGTCTCATTCCTTCCCTCTCCCTTGACTCACGAATTGCTCCCTCCTTCCTTCTTCTTGGTTTTCAAATTCCACCATTATTGGAGTAAGTTAAGCTTCATGTCATAATATTAATTTCCTTCCCTTCCAAATTCGTTTTCTTTCTCCCTCTCCACTATCAATGGTGGTTTTCACCACTAGGCTCTTGAGACTTCACTTTTTATTGAGGCTTGACTTGAATCATGGCATAAATGTTGATCCCTCTCTTTTATGACTCTTTATTTTAGGTTCCTTCCTAATCCTGTGGCTTGGTATCTCCTTGGTGGGCAAACTCAAGCATAGGGCATTTGGAATCTCCTTATTCTTAAGTATTTGAGGTAAGGGAGTGGATATAGTGAGCTTTGCCTTGTTCTAGGGAGTAGGTTCTAGTTAGAATATAATTCTTGTTAGGATTATGTGTTAGGGGAGAAAATTAGATTATAAATCCCTAGGTTATTGAATATGAAATTCTAATTAATTAAATGTGCATGATGATTGGATGTTAAGACTAGGAAAGGGAAACCCAATAATAATATAAGAATGAATTATTTGATAACTGAAATTTGGTTAATGATCATATTGAAGTACATGAGGAATTGGGTAATGTGAAAGTGAAGTTGACATAAATGATTTCTATGATTATGTGTAAACGAAAGTGAAAGATGATATATGTAAATTAAAATGAAGGGCAATCTAAATGCTGGGTAATAAAAGAGAATACTACTTGGTATGATTGTGATAATTGAGAAAGGAAAAGAATAAGGAAACTACAAGAATGACTAGTTATTGAATGTGTGTTGTTGTACTCAAATGTGTTACAATTAATTGAACAAGAAAGTGAATAATTCTTGGTATCTGAATTGAGGCGTCGAACACTGAAAATGTGGTTGATGCGTTGGCCTCTGATTTGAGATGACGACTAAAGGAAAGATTTGATAATTGATATAGGGAATAAGTATGGATAAAGAATGAATGGGAAATGTGTGTAAGTGTATTTGTGATTGTATGTGCTAAGTTGTTTGTGTAAGATGGTGAAAGTATGATTTGGCCTCTGATGTCAGGTAATGTGAAATGAAAATGTAACAAGTGTGTTGGCCTCTGTTTTGAGGTGACGATTAATGGAAAGTGACGATTAATGTGAAATGAAAGTATAATTAACATTTCATTAATCGGGGATTAAAATTTTGGGGTGTTACACTACTCCCCCACTTACAAGGAATTTCGTCCCCGAAATTCAACTCATACAAACAAAGTCAGGATAATCCTGACGCATCTTATCGTCTAATTCCCAAGATGCCTCTATCACATCACCACAAACCCAGACGACTTTGACTAGACAAATGTCCTTCCCTCTAATCTGCTTGATCCTTCGATCTTCAATGCGAACTGGTACAGCTTTGAAGGTTAGGTTCTCATGAATTTCTAAGTCATCCGGTTGGATTCTAAGGACAATGGTGGGGTCATGGACATATCTTTTCAGTTGAGACACATGGAATACATTATGAAGGTTAGCCAATGACGGGGGCAGAGCCAATTGATAGGCTACTGGGCCGACTCTTTTGAGAATTTGATAGGGACCAATAAACTTAGGTGATAGTTTCTGGGTTTTCAAGGCTCTACTAACACCTTTGGTTGGTACTATTCTAATGAACACATGGTCTCCTTCAGCAAACTCTAAAGGTTTTCTTCTTTTATCAGCATAGCTTTTCTGCCTACTTTGAGCTGCCCTCATCTTCTCTTGTATCATCTTGATCTTCTCAGTCGTCTCTTGCACAAAACTGGCCCAACCAGAGAGTTCTCCCCCACTTGAAACCAGCATAACGGCGTCCGACACTTTCTTCCATACAAAGCTTCAAATGGTGCCATTCCAATACTCGTGTGATAACTGTTGTTGTAAGTGAACTCCACGAGTGGCAACATCTGCTCCCAATTCCCTTGTCCTTCCAAAGCACAGGCTCGTAAGATGTCCTCCAGCGACTGAATAGTCCTCTCCGTCTGGCCATCAGTCTGAGGATGGTATGCAGAACTCAACTTCAATCTTGAACCCAAGGCTCTATGCAGATCTTCCCAAAACTTCGATGTAAACCTCGGATCGCGATCTGACACAATGCTTGATGGTACCCCATGCAGACGAACAACTTCCTTGATGTGTAACTGGGTGATCTTTTCCAAAGAGTAGCGCATGTTAACAGGGATAAAATGCGCCGACTTAGTGAGACGATCCACGATCACCCAAATTGCATCATGACCAGTAGATGTCCTTGGCAATCCCGACACAAAATCCATCGAGATACTATCCCATTTCCACACGGGAACTTCCAAGGAAAGTAATTCTCCTCCTGGCCTTTGATGTTCCACTTTCGCCTTTTGACACACCAAACAACAGGCCACATACTCAGCTACGTCTTTCTTCAGACCAGGCCACCAAAATATATTCTTTAGATCCTGGTACATCTTAGTAGCTCCTGGATGCATACTCATCTTACTCTTATGCGCTTCATCCAGAATCATTCTTCTTACTTCCAAATCATCAGGGACACATATTCTTGTCTTAAAACGCAGGATTCCATCCTTTCCTTCTTGAAATTCCAACTCCTTACCTTCTTGCATCAACTTCTTTCTTTCCATCAGCTTCTCATCCTTGTGTTGTAATTCCCGAATCCTTTGCAGAAACTCATTAGCAATCTGCAGCATCCCCATCTTAATACTTGTCGGCTCTACTTGCATTGTCAGGCTTAGATCCCGGAACTCCTCTATCAATGCAGCTTCTCTGACCATCATGACACTGATGTGCATTGCCTTTCTACTTAATGCGTCCGCCACGACATTTGCCTTCCCAGGATGGTAATAGAGCTCGAACTCATAATCCTTCAAAAATTCCATCCATCGGCGCTGTCTCATATTCAACTCTTTCTGATCGAAGAGGTATTTTAAAATCTTATGGTCACTAAACACCCGGAACGTAGTGCCATAGAGATAATGCCTTCAGATCTTTAATGCGAACACCACAGCTGCCAGCTCCAGATCATGAGTTGGATAGTTCATTTCATGAACTTTTAGCTGTCTCGAGGCGTAGGCAACGACTTGCCCCTCTTGCATCAAAACACTCCCAAGACCTTGTTTCGATGCGTCACAATACACATCAAAACTCTTCTGTGTATCGGGCAAAACCAATACAGGAGACGATGTCAACCTTTCCTTCAACTCTTGAAAACTCCTTTCACATTTCTCATCCCATAGGAATGGTTGATATTTCCGAGTCAATTTCGTCAAAGGCAGTGCGATCTTTGAGAAACCTTCTATGAATCTTCTGTAGTAACCAGCCAAACCAAGAAAGCTTTTCACCTCCGTGACTGACTTTGGTTGCTCCCATTGCAAAACCGAGCTCACTTTCGTCGGATCAACGACTATTCCTTTGTCTGAAATCACATGCCCCAAGAACTTAACCTCCTTCAGCCAAAACTCACATTTTGTAAGTTTGGCATACAACTGCTTCTCCTTTAGGATACTCAACACTATCCTCAAGTGTTCAACATGCTCCTCCGGGCTCTTAGAGTAAATAAGTATATCATCAATGAACACAACCACGAATGAATCTAAATAAGGTCTAAAGATTCGATTCATGTAGTCCATGAAGATAGCTGGTGCATTAGTCAATCCGAACGGCATCACGACATACTCATAATGTCCGTATCGAGATCGAAATGCAGTCTTAGAGATATCCTCTTCTCTAATCCTGATCTGATGGTACCCCGACCTCAAATCAATCTTGGAAAATATTGAAGCCCCACGAACTTGATCCATAAGGTCATCTATCCTCGGCAATGGATACTTGTTCTTGATCGTGACCTTATTCAACTGTCTGTAGTCGATGCACATCCTCATGTTGTCATCCTTCTTCTTGACAAACAAAACCGGAGCACCCCAAGGTGACACGCTTGGTCGAATCATCTGCTTCTGCAACAGCTCCTCAATCTGCTTCTTCATTTCAGCCATTTTCGGTGGTGCCATTCTATAGGGAGCAATAGAAATGGGACCAGCTCCCGGAACTAGATCGATACCGAATTCAATCTCTCCTCTTGGTGGCAGACCAGGGATCTCGTCAGCAAATACTTCCGGAAAATCTCTGACAATAGGGATTTCTTCCATCCTTGGACCATTCTCTTCTACCTCAGAGTTGAACAAACACACGTAGCCGGAGGGTTTTGAATTTCTATAGGTCAGTACTTTTCTATCACAATCAATGATTACTTGGTTTTGACTTAACCAATCCATTCCCAAGATCACATCTAATTGTGCCAAGGGTAAGCAGATCAAATCTACTTTAGAGGTTTGTCCTAACACTTCTATATAACAGTTAAGACATGCTCTAGAAACAACTACAGGAGCATTAGTAGGGGTTTCTACTTTGAGGATATAGGGCATCTCAGACATACTCAAACCCAAACGTTCTACGCATTCATATGAAACAAATGAATGCGTTGCACTAGAATCAAACAAAACAAGACATGGCTGACCATTAAGCAAGTATTTACCTTACACCAGATCAGAGGATCGGTTTGCATCCACACCACTAAGGGTGAAAACCCTTCCTTGAGCCATAGGTCTATCAGCAGCTCCTCTTGTGTTAGCCTTGACCGGTTCCTTGCGATCCCTTGCAAAATGTCCCGGCTTTCCACAGTTGAAGCATCCACTTGTTCCCCAACAAACACGGCCATAGTGGTTGCGCTTGCACTTATCACAGAATGGAGCATCGCCCCGAAAGTTCTTTCCATCCGAACCACCAGCTTTTCCCTTACCTTTCCCTCGGCGATCATACGGACCTTTGCCTCGATTATTGAAACCTTTACGCCTCTGGGGTCCATAGCTCTGATTGTCCTTCCTCTCTGAGGCTTGCACCTCCTCAGCCTTTGTGTCGTCTTCATACATCCTACACATGTCCACCAGTGCAGGAAAGATTTGGATTCGCTGGTAGCTGAAGATTGACTTCAACTTGGGCCTCAAGCCTCCCTCAAACTTAATGCATTTGCTTCTTTCATCCGGATTGTTCTGATAATATGGAGAGTACTTCATAAGCTCCTCAAACTTGGCCGCGTACTCACCCACACTCATATTACCTTGCTTCAGCTGCAAGAATTCTACCTCCTTCTTTCTCCTTAGATCCTCAGGGAAATACTTATGGAGAAACTTCTCCATGAATATACCCCAACTCACTTCCCTTCCCTCATATTGCAGAAGTTGCACCGTGTGATTCCACCAATTCTCAGCTTCATCCTCCAACATGTATGTTGCATATGCCACCTTCTGAGTATCAGAACACTCCAATGTTCTCAGAATCTTATCCATGGTGTGAATCCATTTATTGTCCTCTTCCGGTTTAAATCCTCCTTCGAACTTTGGCAGATTGCAACTCCTAAAATCAGCCAGAGTCTTCGCCTCAACGTTACCCACATTACCTAGATGAGACGGGTTAACCGGTTGAGATGGTTGCTGAGTTTGTCGCTGCATGGCTTCCAACACCGTGGTGATCCTTTCTAACATCGCGTTGGTGTATTTTGGTTTCTAGTTGCCATATTAGACCTGCGCTGTGGGCTTATGGTCATATATGTTGAACTAAAGAAACTTTCGTTACACCACCTATACTAAGACTATTACCTAAACGTCTAAATCTACAATCAATTGTGTCTTGTACTCAAAAGAGACAAGATACAAACAAATCAAGGGTATCTAAAGCTCAACAAGCAAAATAATAACATTCAGAAGAGTGTACATGCCCTGGAGATACCTGCTTGATGTTGATGGCTACCTTTCTGGTACTACTTCCACTACTACAAGATCTGACTTTTGCTCTGATACCACTCAGTGTGACACCCTTCCGAATTACCCTAATTATAATATAGTACTTAAGCTATTATATTGGATAATATATGGACTTGTGAGTATTAAGAAAATATGTAAGTGAAATTTTTTCTTTTTAAAGCGGGTGCACAAATCAACACTTGGAATTCTTGGAGAATAAACTCTAAAGCATTTCGAAACAGTTGTATCGAATTCGGCGATTTCTAAAACCTTTTCAAAAGTTGGGTAACATTCGTCTTTTGAAATCGTTTTTATATCATAGAAAATAACTAAAGCTACCCTTGCTTTATTTGATAAAACTGATACCATCGAATAGTTTTCACAACCGAACTCTCAAATAGATTAAATCAGAGTAAGCGGAAATTATAGGACTATGCAACTAATAGTAATATAACCATAGGTATATACATATATATGAAAAGAGTTATAAGTACATAGTCCCAACATCAAGTCTCCAAGATCCAAAATACAAGTCCATAAACAGATCTACATAGCAGTGCAACCAAAACCCTAGAGTACTCCAAAAGTATATCTACAACATATATACATAACCAAAATATAACTCTAAGGGTGGTCACGTAGATCTGGCAGCATCAGATGTAGTAGTAGTGATAGCAGCAGTCTCCAAGGAACATAAGTAGTAAGGTAATAGCATCATCATCAACACAGCAGCAGCAGCAAGGTATCCTCCACAGCAACTCCACATCGGATCCTCCATCCACATCATACACCATATACATATACCTAGGGATCATCGTCCCTCCAATCGCTCCCAGTAGAATGCACGACAGGCTCGCTCCCACTCTCGTCCTCCACCGGATCCTCCTCGATCTCATCCGAGGGAGAGTGTACCCTACCACTGGGTACCAGGTCAGGTGTTGGTGAAACCCTGACTGGGCTCCTCGGATCAGAAGAGGGAGTCTCCTCGCGGACGACTCTAGAAGAAAAAGGGTGTGAGCGGGTAGGTCGAAAACGGAAATTATGATAAGAGCGAGCTGGTCGTGTGGGAGGTGGTCCATGGTATGTGTAAAACAGGGGTACATGCATAGTGTATATGATGGGAATCCTAAATCTACGAGGACGGAATCGAATCAACGGGTTCGGGTGGTAGAAGGTAATCTCTACCTCTCCCTCGAACACCGCGCGATGGTCCTCATAGATCCATGTACCACTAGGAAGTGGCCAGATCTCGATGCAAGCAATGTAACGAGACATCACCTACAAGGGCATAGGGGTAAGCATGTCTATACACATAATCAACAGAGAATAAATTGTACAATGTGAATATGTAAATATGCAATCATAAATAACAATCACATTTAGCACTTAGCAAGTATTGAATGCAAGTAGGATGCTCACACTTGTTTCATTTATCACAATTAATGCAAATCACTGGCATGATGCATGAATTTAGCTCTCAAGCCTATCTCCATCATTCTATGTCACTCTCTGACGTCCATCCCTGACAACCCAGCACTCAACAGTGCGTTGTATTCCTAGGTATACAACAATTCGTACAATCACCTAGAATGTACACGACAAGCTTGGAATCCATGCCACCCGAGCATATCCCGTCATCCAAACGGTATAACCATATCGGCATCCACTCAGCCGACCACGTCAACGACGTGTCATCAAGCAAGCGTATTGGCACTCCCAGAGGCCCTCCACATGTTTACCAAAAACATGATATATGTCCTACCATCCAAACTCCAGAATGAATGCATTACTTTACTTAAAGGGAATTGACTGATGTTTTATCCTTTTATTAATATCTTACGTGCCTCCCGAGCAGCGTGTCATTATCCAAATAAAAACATCATGACGTCAATCAATTTCCTTTAAGTCCAGGATCACTTGGTTTATTGTCCTTTAAGTGTTACAAAATAACTTAGAATTGAAAATGGTATTTTTAAGTATCTGACTAAAAATACTCGAGTGTTTTCCATAATACTCGAGTAGTTTATCAGTTTCCAGATTTTACTCGAGTAGTTCATAATTATACTCGAGTCGTTCATGTCTTTTTAGAGATTTAAGTTTTCAGATCTTCATAAATATACTCGAGTAATTCATGAGATACTCGAGTAGTTCATTACCCAGAATACTCGAGTAGTTCATGTATCACTCGAGTTGTTCATCAATTTTTACTCTTGTTGCATCTGAAATACTCGAGTGCCAAGCCTGGCTCTCAAGTTGGTGCGCCAATTTTCACACTGGTGCACCACGAAATACTCGAGTGTTAAGCCATATACTCGAGTATTTGCAGGCAGAACAGACTGAAAACTTGGTTTTTACATACCATTTCAATTTCTAAACATTTTTAACCCAAACCAGTGATCACAATAGTTCATATACCATATATTGAACATGTTACAATACTCATTTCATATCAAATAACAAATTTGACAGAGAATTAATCATTTATGCATAAAATACACAATTTAGCAACTCAACACCTCAAATTGCAAAATAAACATCACACTCATAAAACAATGGTCATTTAAGCTTGCATGCATGATTTAGAACTTGCTCAACACAGTCATAGAGCATGGATTGGTCTCCAAACCAAAGTTCCTATTCAAACTAAGCCCTTAGAGCCTCTTGTTGGCTCTCTAACACAATTAATGGAATTTAAACTCTATCTAGTGTAAGAAATTACTTCCCCTTACCTATCAGACGTTTTCCAACCAAGAATTGACCAGAAAAAGGCTCCACAACTCCCAGACCAACTTCAAGCACCACATGCAGAGCATTTTGAGTGCAACACCAAAGTGGAATTGGTTTACATATGAAACAGAGAATAGAATTGGGGAAATTAGATTTTCTAGACTCTATGCAACATCAACTAACTAAAGGAACTGAATTTGAGACTCAGGGATTCATGAGCTTACCAGAAATTGAACTCAAAGTAAGCTCCAGACCAAGGCTTGACTAGAAACAGCTTCACTTCAACTCCTTGAATCTTCCACCACACTCACTCAATCCTCACGATTTTGGTGTTTATACAAAGCTCGTGATGTGAGCTTTGTATTCGTGTTTAGTTTATGACTTGAATCAAAATAGGGAAAGAGAATCGATTACTTGAATCCAGGAACCCTAACTTGGGTAGAAAACTCGAATTTGACCAAAATCCTCAACAAATCGGTGTTGGTAGGCTTTTATAGACGTGGGAAAGACTCATGCATCACGACACGACATCCATGGCGTTGGCATGGTGGTGATTTCGTGTCAACGAAGGGGAATCGGTGGTGGTGACTCACCAAACGCACTAACTCGTGCAACTCTGTCCAGAATACTCGAGTTTTCCGAGAAATACTCGAGTATTTTGCCCCATTTTTGAAAAATAATTATTTTATTTACTTTCCCTCCAAAACCTTTTCTATAATTGCTTCTAGGTCCCAACCCAGGGACGAATATGCAAAACATTTATTTTATGCATTATAATATTTATTAAATCAATTTGCACACATATGCTAACTATATGAACACATATTTTAATCAAGGATTAATATAGAAATAATTAATTATAATTAACATTTCATTAATCGGGGATTAAAATTTTGGGGTGTTACACTAATCACTGGTGTGTGAGGGTGGCAATTAGGGTTAGAGGACGTACCTGAGCCCCATGTAGTGCGGAGCTACTTATAGGGGGGAGCTGGTTGCCCTAATGGGCTTGTTTTTAGGCCCAAGTAGGGCCAACCTGTACCGAGCTATGAGTGGATAGACTGTCCTTGCGGATAAGGTGGTGAGCTGTCCTTGTGGATAAGGTGGTGAGCTGTCCTTGTGGATAAGAAGGGAGACGTCATCAGGCCCTAGGTGTCGGACTTGGGAAGGTGTCGGACTTGGACGTCGGACCTGAGTTGGAAAGTGAGGTCGGCCCGTATCTGGCGTCTGTTCGGCCGTTGAGCATTGAGCTCGGCCAAGCGCTTAGAAGGCTTCCTGAAGGGTCCTTAGGACTTTGGCGAGGTAGTCTAAGGGGCCTCGGCTAGGCCGAGTCCACCACAAAGTTTGAGGGGAAAAAAAGAGCAGGTCTTAGGAGGGGCTGGTTTTGTCGAAGTTACAGTGAGAAGAAAGGTAGAACGTTGATGGTTTTAGGCTTTTAGGGAAGAAATGAGTTGAGAAAGAAAAAAAAACAGAGCAGGTAAGGGAGAAGAAGAAGTTATAGTGAGAAGAAAGGTTTAAGGAAGGAGAGTTAGAGGAGAAGAATCCTTATTATGATGGGTGGGAGTGAGAGGAAGGGAGTGAAAGATTAAAATATGAAAGTGGTAAAAATTAGGTTTTTTTTATTCGGTGGGTAAAGGTGAAAAGGTAAAAAAAATTAGGTTAAAATTAGGGTTTTATGTGCTTCGGCTGCAAAAAAGGGTTTTTGGGTCGCAGTCGGCTCCCAAACTGGGTCTAAACCCGAAAAAGTCTTTCTTCTTCCTCAGCATGAAAAAGCGCAGCGCCTCTTCGCTTTGACACTTCAGAACGGCACTCTGGGATGCGCCGCCTTCTTTGCGCTTTTCCGGCCGCACCAACGCGTGTTCCAGGGTGGAACTCGTTGAATCGCACACTTCAACGTGTTGGCGCGCGCTTTTGACTACACTAACTATAATAATCTCTCATTGCACAAACATAACATCAATTTCATAAATTAAAACCTCTAGCATCAAAAGCCCCAAATAATAAATTTTCAAAACCCTTAAAATTCAAAGTTCACCAAAATCAAATTAAACTGCACTCTAGTATGCCCAAATCATGAGGATTGCGAAAATGTAATCGATTTTTTGAAAAGGCAAACCAAGTATAATCAATATCAAATCTAAGAAATATAATTAAACAAACATGGAAACGAATTGATAGGAATTAGAATCACCTCGAGAGATAGTTGGGAAAAATGGAGAGGAGGATGAGACAAAACTAACGGTGGATAGTGGCGGTGAGGCGTGTGATTCATGGCCGTGCGACCAGGAGGGTTGTGCGACCAAAACCTCGCCCTTGGTTGTGCAAACTTTGATGGTGGATGCGGGTGGCACCATGGTGATAGTGACCGTTCACGATCCTCCTCGACTCATCTTATTTGTCTTGTCGCACTCTATCATATTTGTGAAGGCACCATGAGGTTTTGATGAGTTTTGTTGAATGTATGTAGAGAAATTAATGGATGGCTACGGGGTTTGAAGAAAGGAAGAAAATGAAGATGAGAAGTGAAAGAGGTTTTTTTTTTGGGAAAATTAAAACGTGTTTTTTTTTTGGGTGGGAGAGGTTGGATTTTAATTTTTGCGGAATGGAGTTGTTTCAATGTGTTGAGGTGGGCATTTGGGATTTGGGCGGGATAATTTTAGGATGTAGTAAATGGAGGGAAGTTTTGAACAAAAATAACTCTTTGGTGTTCTCACTTTTTTGTTTTTAAAACAAAAATATAGAACTTGTTTTGAGAAGAATTATTTATATAACTCTCCCAAACACATTTTTTTCTTTTGTTTTAAAAACAAAAAAGTTGTTTTTGTAAAACAATAATCAGACAGACTCTTTATTTCTCTTATGTTTCTTCTCATTTTCACTTGTACCAAATAACCAACAAATTCACTTATTTTATTACCTTTTTATCACTAACGTACTTCTCTCTTTTCATTTTCTTTTGTGTAACCAAAAATAGTGTAAGAACATTCACATTAGCCGACAACTCTTTAAAGGACCTCGCACATTATTTTATTATTCTTTACACTTTTTCATACCTTAATAATATCAATCATATTTTCACTCCACTCATAAACCGACTTTTGTCTTTAAATTGGTCCCACGCATTCACGCACTACCTCACCATCTTAATATTTTACATTAAATAAAAACTATAACCAGCCAACTATATTTTTAGTGGCAAAAATATAATTATTTAAAACACTTTCTTATTCTTTGGCGACTGCTTTTTTTAAAAAAAAATAAAATAAAAATACTACGAGTCTATTATTGATCTTAATTTTTTCATCATAAATATTTGATAAATTATAATACATTAAAGATAAGATAAAGTTGTCTTTCACTCTCTAACAATTTCCAAAATCAAAACACTCAACCTCTCCCTCCCTAAGGCGTTCCTTTGCCTCACAAACCACTCTTTGATCCCCCTCAATCTCCTTACTCCCACAAATCACTCTATTATCCTCCTCAATCCTTAATGATCTTCATCATTGAACCTCATGCATACTTCAATCCTACTCATTATTCAATATTCAGTGATCCTCCTTTAAGTAGTCCCTCTCACCACAAATCTGCAACCTATATTTACACCACTCACCAAATCAATCGCATGCTTGTTTTGGGTTCTGGGATCCACCCCTTCTCGACCCAAATTAACCTCCACTCCCTTTCTCCTTTATGTTTTTGTTTTTTTTGGTTTAGTGATTGAAAATCCTAGAAAATTGATTATGTTTAACATTTCTCTCTCTTTACCCTCTCCATTTTATGCAATTAAAGTATTCCTCCCTCCAAGTCATGAACAATATCAAATCAGGACCATCTGAAATAGGGACAAAAGACTTTTGTCCACACTAACACTTTTTTTTTAAGGATAATCCTAAAGCTTGAGGGACAAGACGATGTGAATACTCAAAGAAAGTGTTAAAAAGATTAAGTAAAAATCCTACGTGACAATGTATCATAGGTGAATAGGTCATACAACACTTGTGAAATTGAATGTAGGTTTTGTTCTTTTAGGTCAGGTATTCCAAATCAGGGTATTCACCGACACGAGTACAATGACTAATCCCGTCACAAAGTTGAAGGTACATGTTTCTATTGGGCAATACTGCTGATCAAACAATTTACAGGTGTTGCATACACAAGACTAGAAATCAAACCATCAACTTTGCTTGAGCTTGGATCGACCCATTCCCATAAACCAGACCCTCTTGGTTACTTAAAACTAACTTTAAAATCCATAAACTTAAAAAATTTCATTCATTTTCTCCTTTTTCCTTATTTCTGCTTTACATTTAAATTTATAAAAAGTAAATTACTCATTTTATATAATCCAGAGTAAATTGAAGATTCATTTTGGCTTTCTCAAAATATTCTAATGTATCGAATGATTCTTAAAGCAATGAAAAATCCAAATTAACCTGCAAAGATTTTAGGTTGAGATCAAATTATTGCTTTTAGAAAATAAATTATCTTAAAATTTTGTCCCCGAACAAATTAATTACAGATCAAATGAGAGAACAAAATGGAAGTCCACTTTACAATCTAAAAGAATAAATATGCAAATTGATCTTCAAACATTTGCATGATCAAATATTCCCAATAACCAACTTATTTGGTAAAGTTGGAGGAAATAGAGTGACGAAATTTGAGTTCAATCTTTGATTACGACGCTTATCCCCTTTCCGTTAAAAGAAAAAGAGTGAAGTATCAACTTAGTCACGGATATTTTTTCACTATATCAACTTAGTCCCAAAACATTCATAAATACACATTTCGTCCCTCAATGTTTTCAGATATACCAATTTGATCATTCAAGATTTTCTTACTACATTTCAATTTGGTCTCTCATGTTTTAAGGATTAAATCCATTCACCTAAAAAACATAAGGGACCAAATTGGTATATTCGAAAATCTTGAATGAGTAAATGTGTATTTATAAATTTTCAAGTACTAAGTCGATACAATTAAAAAATATCAGGGATTATATTGGTACTTCACAAAAAAAAGGATATATATTGTAACATCCCGTATCTTCTGGACTCAAATAAATCCATGAGGTTTTATTTAAAAAGAATTTTTGAGAATAAAAGAAGGATTTTCAGAAAAATGTTTTAGCAAATGATTTTTATGGGGTATGATTTCCTGAAAACCAAGTTACAAATTTGATTTCTAAAGAAACGAATTTTCTTTTTATCCAAAAAGATTTATTTGAGATTTTAAATAACTAGTTTCTTCGTAAATGTTTTCTATTTATGTGGAAATATGGTTTTATGAAATAAAGTGAAGTTTGTGTTTTTAGTTTAGTGGTACGATTTTCCTTAAGTTATGAGTGTGTGAGTGCTTGTGTGCAATAAACTATGTATGAAACTTAATCAATAAAGTTGAGATGCATGAATGAATGAATATGAATTGTGTGATGTATGATGTATGTGTGTGTGTCGTGTATTTTGAGTGAGAAACATGAAATGTCAAAGTGTTGTATGCATGTATGTATATGAATGACCGAATGTGTGTTAAATGTATGCATGATCCCATAACTTAATGTTATGTGTTGCTATAATGAAATGAAAATATGTGTATGATGTGCATATGTGTGTGTGCATTGTTCGGCCATGAAGAGAGTAGGAGGATCAAGTTAGGATGCATTTTCTTATTCATTAAGGAAGTGAAAATTTAATAGAAAATTTGAATGAAAAACAAGTAGAAACTAGGTGGAAAACAAATAGATGAAGTAGGGTGATGAGTAATGAAGTCTAGGGAAGACTTTCCTTCCCCTTTGTCTCCCACGAAGAAGACCCCCATGCAACATTTAGAGTGGACCAACTTGCCCTTAAGCTAGCACCTTGAACCGAGGGTAAAGAAGGAAAATTCCATTCCCTTGACTTGCCTACTTAGAACCGTGTGAGTGTATGAGGGATGGCCTTGATTCATTTCTCATTTTCTTCATTCATTTTCTTCACATTTCTTCCAACACCAACACTCTAGTCCAAGAGCAACAAAAGCTCTTGAGACCCTTAGAGAAAGAGAGTAGGCCGAGAGGAGAGAAGAGGAAAAGAAGAGTGGAAACCTAAACTCCCAACCCAAACACCTTGATTTCTTTCTTTGATCATTTCCTTCTTCAAAGACTAAAAAGAAAACCAACCTATCAACCCTAAGAGGTAGAGGCCGAAGCAAACTCTAGGAAGGAAGGGAGGAGAGTTTGAAGCTTGAAGATTAGAATTTTTGTTTAAGGTAGTTGTCTAAGGAAATTTTAATATAATAATCTTAGTTTTGTAAATGACTTTGTGGTGGACTTTGTTTGAACTTTGATTTTGTGATGCATGTGTTATTTTTCTTAAGATCTTGAAGTTTAAATGCTTTGCATGTAATCTCTATGGCTTGATCTTGAATATTTATGCTTGGAAGCTTTGATCATTAAGTTGTGAACTTCCTTCTTCACGGTTTTATTTTAAGTTTGTGTTTTTACCTTGATCTTTTCTTGCATGTCTTGATTTATGGTAGATCTTTGCAAAGGCATGGAGTTTGATCTTTGCATGTTTGCTCTAAGTGTAAAGTCTTAATTTCCTTTGATGCATGTCATGATTTTTGAAAGAAAAATTTTGATAATAAGCTTTAAAAGTGATTTTTGGTACAAAAAGGATTTTTAAACCAAGATCTTGTGTGTGATGATGATTTCTTGATGATTGAAAAGAAAATGTTGTTTTAAAGCTTTGCATGTGAAAATAAAACCCAAGATCTTATCCTTGTGCATTGTGTTATTCGGTCAAACTTAGAAAAAAATAGGAAATCATGTTTGATCCTTAATTTAGTTACATGTATGTTGAAATTTATGTGATCTAAAGATTTTTTACCCTTGATTTTATTGAAAGAAATAAAATTAAAGTTTGATGAATTTTGTATGAAGCTCACGGTCTTGTTCTTAAGAATACTAAAGTTGTTTATTTTGTTTTGCATGTATATTTTGTTGGTGGATCTATGGATTTCAAGTATGTGAAAACCAAAATTTTTGATTAAAAACTTAAAAATGATTTTATGGTCCTATTCGGTTTTGAAAAACAAATTTTATTCAAACCATTCTTATTTCCTTGTGTGTTGTTGTTTGAGTTAGCCTTGAGTGAATAAGATTGATTTGGTATGTGTCTATAATGTTATGAGTTTGAATTATTTTTCTATGATCAATTCGGTTTGGTTGAGAAATAAAAGAATATGAATTGATTTTCCTTGCATGTTAATTTAGGGGTAAAGCTAACCAACTTAAAAGATGTTAGCATAATTTTAAGTAAAGATTTTCCCTTTTTCTTCATTAATTATTTTCGGTCGTACTGTTTGAAATAGGATATTGTGCTCTAAATGATTATTTTCCCTATGTGTATGTGCTAGTAATTATTAATGTTTGAAATGGTGTATATAACTTAGTTTCATTCGGCCATGCATAAGAAAATAGGAGTTTATGTTTGATCCTTGTTTTATATGCATGAATGATGAATGGTTGTGATATTATATTTGTTTGTGAGTGTGTTTGAATGATATAAGTGCTTAATGACTTTAAAAAGGTTTTTGATTTAATTCTGTTTTACTTTCTTTTGATTCGGTTTTTAAAGAAAATAAAGTAAGAAGAATGATTTGATTTTCATTTGATAACTAAAATACTTGGTTTTAATTTAAAAAGTGTTTTATATTTAAATGTGGCTTTTAAAGAGATCAGAAAACTAATTATGTTCTTAGCAAAATTTTTGAAAAGAAGATTTTAAGTTCTAATTTTATTAACAAACGTTTTACTTGATTTTGATTGTGAGTTCAAACCCAAAGTGATTTTAAATTATTAAGAAGAAATGGATGTTCATTCTCAAATCAAAAGTTTGTAACATTGCCTTATTTCCAAGATAATTAAATAAGAATGATTTTAATAAGAGAGAAATATTTGAGTTCCAGTAACGATCGGGAAGCGGTTACGAACGTCGCAATGGAAACCAAGGAGCGCATTGAAGATCGTCATCGGTTGAGGTGAGAGAGAAGTTTCCCCAAACACCGTGGTATTTAGGTAATGTATTAAGTGTTTCGACCATCTCAAAAGTCGAAACTCAGTGGTTCTGAGTCAGTAACACAGTGGCAATTGTTTGTTTGTGTGGCCACCTGTGTGAAATGGACAAAGACCACATTAAATTAGGTAATGAGTTTATATGAGGATGCCTGAATGCTAGTGAGTGGTTTATTTATTTATTTATTTGATGAATTTATTATGTTGATGAGATTGGAAATAAGCTGAATAATAATGAATTAGAAGAATGAAAGAGATGTAAGAAAAGTTGAGAGAGGATGTTAAGACGTTGTGGAATGTATAACCAATGATGAGTAAGAATTGATGAATATGATGTGGATGAGCCGGAGCTGGGAGGAGTAATGTTGTTGTTGATGTGAGATGTGAATTGACCGGAGTTGGACTCCTTTTATTTTGGTTTTAGTCTGGGACTAGTGTTGAGTTGAGCTTGCTCCTCCATTAGTATCCAGCAAAGTTGTAATTTTGGAAAGGTTTTTGAAAAACAGTTTTAACAAGGTTTTGCAAGGAGTTTTCGAAAGGATTTTTGGAAAAGAGATTTTGTGGAGGGTGGTGAAAGGAAAATTTTAAAAAAAGATTGTGAAAAGAAATTCTTTAGAAAATGTTTTTGGAAATAAAGTTTTTATTTAAAAAGGTTTTTGAAAAGGAGAATTTTTTAAAAGAGTTTTTGAAATAAGACTTTTGATAAATTGTGTGAAAAGATAATTTTGAAAGATTTATGAAAAGAGATTTTGTGAGAATTTAAGAAGTAAGTTTTTAAGGAAGGTTTGTGAACGGATATTTTATTATGAAAAGAAATTTTTCAGAAAGTGAGATTTTGAGAAGGTGGGACAAAAAGATTTTGAGCCATTTGTAAAAGTTTGTGATTTTGAGATTTTAAAGAAAAGTTTTGTGAGTTGAGATTTTGAGAAAGAGGATGGTGTGAGATTGCTGAACCGAGTTATGAAGTGAGATATAAGTGTGATGATGCGAACCCAGCTCTGTGCTTTGATATGTGCAAAGATAGCGGTCGGGACTCACCGAAGGGATGTACGAAGGGTGAGTCGATCATTAGGCTAATTAAAAGAGTTAAAAGACTTTTAAAAGACATGAACATACGTGGTGAGGCATGAGAGTGCGAAGTAGTGGAGAGGAAGAAACGATAAGTATCTGCGGATACTTAGGACGAGATTGCATTAGGGGAGGACAATGACGGTGATACGTCAAGAAGTCTAGAGTATGTTTCTAGGCAGAACAACTCCACAAGTGGCGCACTAATGTGGTGGGGACTGGGTCTAATGTCGTGGCAAGTTCTGCGAGCTCACTAGAAACATACTGTTGCCCCCTAGATTGCAAATCGAGAACAGTGAGAGGGACTGGAGTGGGGCATCTTGTTTGCCACTGCGAGGCAGTGTGCCATGATTGTGAATTGATATTATTGAGGCTGAGCCTCCTGGTCTGGGACCATTATGTGTTGTGACAGCTGTCGTGCCCGCACGATAAAGGTCCTGTACTCCTGTTTGCTTCCGACTAGGTTGGGTGGATGACCGAGGAGATGTAGACGTGTGTGCTATCTTTGAAAGCGACCCTCCTCAATGATGATTAAGATTTTACCCGCATCATTGACGGATACGAATTCATAAAACTTAAATAAGAAAAGATAACTTGCATTGTAAGGTAAATAAATCTTAAGCGACTGTATGGAAAAGAAGATGAAATGCTGTGGAGATGAAATCAGAGTGCGCAACGGAAGCAATTTGTGGAATGAGAGGTGATTTTGCATAAGGTGTTAAGTAATGAAAGATTAATAAGATAAGATAAGTTTTTATGTGAGTACATGTGAGTACTCTTCGTGTGCTTGATTGTATGGTTTGTCTATCTTAATATTTTACCTATTGTAATCCCACATCGTTGGCATAACATGCTTGGGAATACTTACTCTCTCGAGTCCTTTTGTTCTGTATGCTTGTTGTCGCGATGTTTATCCCCTAGTCTATGGACCCTGTCGGGTGTACGCACAACGCTTGAGAC
This sequence comes from Crotalaria pallida, assembly GCA_037953625.1. Lineage (NCBI taxonomy): Eukaryota > Viridiplantae > Streptophyta > Magnoliopsida > Fabales > Fabaceae > Crotalaria > Crotalaria pallida. The sequence continues at coordinate 137,917,438 of CM075650.1, read as the reverse complement.
GAAGGAAGATGGATGTAGCGTGAAGGTACCAAGAGCGGTGAGTCAGCTGACTGTCATGGTGGACCCTCGATGCCTCGTCTATACGCAAGGATTGGATGAGGGCATAGATGCTGGGAAGCGGACGGAATCGAGGTCGTCTCTAGCGTGATATTTCCCGTGGACTCCGTCTTCAGTTAACTGGCCTAGTGGTAGTCCTTTTGTTTCCCGGAGGTATTTTGCATTCCCTGTATTTACTTAGTGGCATTGCAATTCCATGATGTAACCCCAAGCTTCTATGAACGAAATTTATTTTGGTGACCACCACTGTTTTAATTTAGAAAAGAAACGGGCCATGATAATTGAGTTGAGAAGGAATAGGTTGCAAAGCGTATTGTTAGTAACACTTCGGTTTGGAACTTGAACTTCAGCATGAAGTGTGAGAAAATCTTTGTACTCATGACAACGCTTTGAAATAACATGGTCCTCATACTCATGTTGCTCAACTACGTTACATGTTTTTAAAAAAAAATGGCCCTAATTTCCACTTAAAATGATTATGGTTTTCAAGTTGCCAAATCGGGGTGTTAATTACATATATGCCAATAAAACTTTTTTGCATGACCAAATTTGTAACATCCCATTCCAATAAAAGAAATGTTATTTTAATTCAAAATAAAATATAATTTCGTGTACAATTTCAATTCCAATAGGATGTACAACATGGAATCAGCTATCATTTATTGAAGTTCTTTTCTTTATTTTCAACCTTCACCATCATGAAATCTAGTTCTTTGCTCCTCGAAGCTCGATCTAAACTGTTAAACCACAAGGGAGTGAACATCTTTTCATAATAGAATAAAAATTAAGAATTGAAACTAAATAAATGAGACTTATCAAAATCTAAGTTATTAATTCATCCACTATTTGATTTCTCTGCTGCATTTCTTAAATAAATTACAAAACTTATAAGTTTATTACTATTGTTAAATTTATCTTCTCTAACTTCCTTAATATCTTGTTTGTAGTCATCATAATGTAGTTTGTAACTTCCTAAATGATATTTCTTTTAGTTTAGTATTGGTAATTATAATTATCAAATTTTGATACAATTCTTGTAATGTCCTCTTATACTTCATATTTTTCATTTAGAGTTATAGTTTACTTTTTTCAAATATATATATATATATATATATATATATATATATATATATATTCCTTTATCATCGTCTAAACCATAACCATAAAATATACGTTTCTATATATAAGTATAAAAAAAATCTTTCTTTGATTATTAATTATGGAATCATGCTTTTATATAAATTTTAGTTAGTTGTTCCTATGACAAATATTCATTTAGGCATTTTATCGAACATCTTTTTTTTGGTAAAATAAATAATTTTATTTAACCACAAGCAAAAAAAATGAATCATACAAATCACTCCATGGTCCAAGTGCCACCTTCTAGGAAGGGTTCACCAGACCAGGAGGATTAAACCAAAAACGACCACCACCAGCCCAAAAAACAAAACTGGCCCAGAAACAATACCAACCCAAACGACCAAAAATTTATCGAACATCTTGGCTACACTTTATTTTACTTGAGTAATGGTAAGAGTTTATTACCTAAATCAAGCCTTAAATTGATTACTCCACATACACAGGCATGTGGTATAACATAATCAACTATCCTAGCGTTCAATTCATAATATTCGATAAGCATTTATTAATTCCAAAATCTAAATTCTATTCTAAGAGAAAAGAGTTCCTCCCTTACCTCAAGGGATAAGAAAATCCAACTCCAAAGCACTTGTTTATATGAGTTAGTACCTAGAGTCCTTCTTCTTTGGCTTGGTTGAGGAAAACTTCAAGAATGTGAAGGGATTATAGCTAATTGAAGGAGAATATATATGTAAAGGAGAGGGAATTGTTAGGATTGGCAGCCGTCACCCAAGAGGGAGGTGAATTGGGTGTTTATGAAAACATTGGAAAATATTCGATTTAAATCGTTTTTAATAAAATAGATAAACTTTGCAGCAGAAAACTCTTAAAAACGATGAAAATGATTATGCAAGCGGAAGCAAACAATAATAACAACGATTAATATTACGCGCGAAGATAAACAACAATATAACAACGAAAAGTCTAACGCGCGTTGATTAATTTAAAATAATTAAATTAATAATAATCGATATGTTGTAATATAACACTTACGCACATGCAACTACAACGAAAATAAAGAGATGAGGGATAGAAGAGATTGCACCGGAGATTTTATCCTGGTTCGGCAAAGCAGCCTACTCCAGTCCCCAAGCGACCCGCTTGAGCTTTTCACTAAACCAAAGACGCCTCGCGTCCCTAAGTACAACTAGAGCGCCCCGCAAGCTACTAGGAACCTCCTTTCGCTAGGGACCTCAACAACCAGATAGCCTAACTACTAGGTGCCCCACCGTTCGTCTAGAACTACCCAAACACAACAGGGTTCCTCACCCTAAACACTATGAACGCAGCACGTCTGCACTAGGAGATTCATTCCCTAGTCACTAAGGGTTACACACCCTTTACAACACTGGTTAAGATATGATTGATTGGGTACAAGACCTATAGTGCACTCTTAATAGTACGGATACAACAATATAAGGCTTCTAACAAATGAGTGTTCTATATAACACGATTACAACAATAAAGCTCTAATGGCTATGGATAAAGGTTTCACTATAGCATAGGCGGCCAAGACTCAAAGAAATATGGAGAAGAAGAAGAGTGAAGCGTGAAAACGTTTTTCTCAAAATTATGATCAGAAGAATTATTTTGGAAGAGAGAAAACTTTTCTTAAATAAAAGATTTGAAACATTTGAATTTTGAATTTGAAATCAGAATCAAATCAAAAACGATTTTGGAAATAAATCAAATTCAAAATCAAATCAAAAACAAATCAGGAAATATATAAAGATAGATTTTCTGAAATCAAATAAATAAAATAATATTTTTGAAATCAAAATCAAATAAAATAGATTTAAAGAATAAAATGAAAGATTTGAATCTTAAACAAAAAAGGAATATTTTCAAAAATCAAATCAAATTCGAATTTTGAAAATAAATCAGAATCAATTAGGTAAAAACAAATCTGGAAATAAATGATTCTGACACGTTTTTCAATAAAGCTTGAGGTAATCGATTACTTCAGGGAGGTAATCGATTATCCCTTTAAAAATAGAAACTTTTAAATTCTTTTGAAAAACCAGTAATTAATTATCACATGCATGTAATCGATTACTTCACTTCTGTTTAATATATGATGCAACTGATATAATCGATTAACACTAATCAATTAATCGATTACACAGCCTCTGGAAAATATATGATGCAACTCCAGTAATTGATTATCTGTGCCAAGTAATCGATTACTTTCTTACAAAAAGTAATGGATTAGCCAGGTTCAAATACTCGATTACACACTCTCTGGATTTTCTATGATGCAACATAAGTAATCGATTATCTTGAAAGAGTAATCGATTATCTCTGTCAAAACTTGTAAAAACAGATTTTCACAACTTAGAGAAATCCAGCTAGAGGTTGCCAAGATATATTTTCACAGTGAATCAATTAAGACATTAAAATAATATTTTTAGAAAACTCTTTTTGCAATTAAAACATTTTTTAGATTTAAAACGCTCTTCTCCAACAACTCTAAATAAGGGCCTAAACAATAGTGACACAATTATTCTAGCCTTACATTGATTCCTAATGAAGGAAGGGAGGAAACCACTTGAAGCTTCTTTCTTGACACTTGACTTGCATCTTGACTTTGAAAGGTCCTTGTTTGGCATCATCAAAACTCTTCAACGCTCTTCCACGTTGAATTCTAACACTCCCCCTTTTTGTTGATGTCAAACCTATTCTCTGCAAGACAATGGTTAAAGCAGTATGCATATATAAAAATATATCTCCCCCTCATACATAGGAATATCAATGTCTCCCCCTTAATTGATGCACATAAGATATAAATAAAATACGATTAACCTTGGCATCAACTAGGGACTCCAATATCCTGCAAGAGGGTATCTCCAACGCCCAAGTCAGTTAACACATTAAAAATATTTAATGGACGATGTAAATACACATAATCAAGTATAGGCAGGATAAAGGTAAAACAAATAACATGATTTGTTATCATCAAAACACAATGCACTAGGCATAGGGGAAATCCATATTTCCACAGGAATTTGTTGGTGAAATATGAAAACAAGAGTTACAATTGGTGGGAAGGTGTTTAGTGATGTTAATTCATGGTGTTGGGGTTTGATTTGCAGAGATTTAGGCTTGTTGATGCATAAAATTAAGGTTTGGTGCCTAAAAATGAAGTCTGGTGCGCATGGTGGGGTCTTGGTGCGTAACAACCCGATTTTCGTAACACAAAATATTCTGCTTTCATTCATTAAACTGCTAAAAATGAGGCCATTTTTTTTTAATTTTTTTGTAAACACTTTATTGAAATGTTGTTGATATACTTTAACATTCGTCACTGAAAACCGAGTTGTTACTAAAACGGTTTATTTCAAAAAACTTTCATCTTCATAAAATGGCTAGGTTCAAAGCATCATGTTCCATTACATCAAATCAAAAGTATTCATAACGGTTTCCAAGAGATTACATTATTCCCTCTTTCAAACGAGAAGTATTCAACAAGACAGAATCAGAAGCTTAACTGAGTTACATAAATGGCTCAATGCTGGGTAATCCTTGACTCAAAACACTCACAACAAACTTAAACTAATAACACTATCCTTAAACCTTCCTGTCGAAAACAATCGGATGAAGTTTCTCCTTCTTCTTGCGCCCTTTCTTCCTTCCCGACGAAGATGCCATCTCTGTCACTGCTTTTTCCTTGTCATTTGGCTCCAACTCTACTCCATCTCAAGTGGTAGAGTTTCTCTGAGTCTCATACCGCACCTTTTCTTCATAGCTCCTATATCCTCGTACGGTGACTTGTCCCAAGTGCGGCCCCAAATTAACTCCGCTCAATTGGTGTTTCGGGTCCGGAATCACGATCTGAGTGTAGCCGGTCCATACCCAGGCATATGGAGTGAGCTTCCAACCATTTCCATGCCTATTCCAAGTGGTGATCTCCATACGATGCTCCATCTGCCCGTTGAGATACCAGCAGCACCGATATGCCAACGAACAGGAGAGAGTAAGCGATCCGAATGACGCATCGTCGACGGTGTGGGTTTAGAGTAGGCAAGATATCAAGACAATACAAACATAACAAAGCAACATACACACAACACAACATTCAAGCATATTATCATCAATAGCATTATCGTTATCTTGCCCAAACTTATTTCCACTTCTCAGCATAACATTCTTTCTTTCTCATTTCCTTTCTCATCTCATCTTGTGAGTCTTTCACTCTCATTCATTTCCCTTTTCATAGGGTATCATTCGTCTTTCTATACTTCCATTCTCGATTCCTTCTCATTATCAATAGTTCATAATCTTTTGCTTCTCAAACTTATAAATCTTTTCATATCAAGTCTTATTGAATTACAACCATCGATGATCAAGGAAGGTTAAAATATCATCGAGGTACTCGTTTCTTCCGTAGTTAGCACACACGTCTAAATTCTACATCTCCTCGGTCATCCACCCAACCTAGTCGGAAGCAAAAAGGAGTACAGGACCTTTACCACGCGGGCACGACAGCTGTCTCAACAAATCAAATGGCTCTAAGCCAGGAGAACTGTAGAAAATCGGGTACAGTCTCAAATCATATCATATCATATCATATCAAGGCACACTGTAGAAAAATCGGGTACAGTGGCAATTCAAAGATGCCCCGTTCCAGTCCCTCTCACTGTTCAAGATTTGCAATCTAGGGGGCGTCAGTACTAGTTCTAGTTGCGCTACAGAACTTACCACGGCTTTGGCCCACAGTCCCTACCACGTTCATATGCCACATGTGGAGTTCGTTCTGCCTAGAAAGTACTCAATAATTCTTGACGTTTCACCGTCATCGTCCTCCCCTAATGCAATCTCCACCTAAGTATCCGCAGATACCCATGGTTCCTTCGATATCACACTCATAGATCACCACGTTCGCATTTGTCAATGTCTTTTAAAGAGTTTTAGTTATTACCCTAAGGTCGGCTCATCCTTAGTGCATCCCTTCAACGAGTCCCGACCACTATCTTTCAACATTACTTTTCTCAACAGAGCACAGAGCTGGGATCACATCAACATACTTGCATCTCACTTCAAAACCTTTCTCAACACCTCATGTCATAAACTTTCTCAAAATTCCTTTCATAATCTTTCTCGAAATCACAATCTCTCTGAACATCTCATTTCACAACATCTCATCTCATAAACTTTCTCGAAATATCATCTCGCAAACTTTCCCAAAATATCATTTCGCAAACTTTTTCAAAATATTATTTCGCAAACTTTCTCAAAATTCTCATTTTGTAAATTTTCTCAAAAATCTCATTTTGTAAATTTTCTCAAAAATCTGATTTTGTAAACTTTCTCAAAAATCTCGTTTCATAAACTTTTTCAAAAACTCATTTCACAAACTTTCTCAAAATCACAACATATCTCTTTTGAAACAATAGCCCTCTGACTGCACTTTCACCACTAAGGAGCCCCGCTCCACTCATATCACATCTCATTTCATTCCAGTACTAATCAACAAAGAAACAACACTCAGCTCATATCATATCTCATTTCAAATAGACAACCGTAGCATCACTTTACCCAGCTCTGGCTTGACGTCAAAACGATACTTTCATTCGCATCATAAATTACTTCTCATCTCTTTCTCATTCTCAGCTCATATCTGTAATATCTGCCCATTTACCCACTTCTTCTACAAGTCCCTAATCAAGAAATTGTTTTAACCTTATTGATTTAAGAATTGATTAAAGGAGTTTTGATTTCATGATGAATTTTTATACTTTGGAATTCAATCCACTTGTGTTATGATTTTATGTGTTTATTTTTCTAAGGTTTTCAATGAATTATATTACTTAAAGTTTTAACTAAGATTTTATCTTTTTAACTTCATGCATACGGTTTTATGGTTTTAAAATGGAAAATTATTTCTACTCTAAGCTTCAAAAAATCAAAGTCCAATCGTCTTATCATACCCCTAAACTAGAATCATCTCTAGATACCCTAATTAGCATCCTTAATCTTTAATTAAACCCTAATCAAGTTCCTAATCCTTGATTAAGTTCTTAATCACTCTCTTAAACCCTAAACCCTCAAGGTTAGTGAGCTGACCTAGAATTAGTTTTCCTAAACCTATGTTAGAATGGATTAAGTTTTTGATTAGTACCTTAATCCTTGATTAAGCCCTAAGCCCTAAGGATTGTGAGCTAAACCTAATTTATTTTTCCTAATCCTACCTTAATCATGATTAGATCCTAAATAATACCTTAAACCTAGATTAATTAGCCTAACCTACCCTTAAACCCCCCAAAACCGAAATGCACCTCCCATGTGCATTACTTAGTCTCCAAGACTTGTTTACTTGGCCTCCAAGTTTGATTGCTTAGTGGCTAAGTTGATGACATCACCTAAGCGACCTAAGCATGACTTAAGAGAAGAAAAGAAAAGGGAAAAGAAAAGGTGAGCCGTGGGGAGGAGGAAACAAAAGCCCAAGCCCACTAAAACCATGAGTATACAAACATCAACACACACCCTTCATTTGGTTCTTCTTCATTTCCATTCATTCCAAACCAAACACAACACCAAAAGCAAAACCAAGCTCTTAGTGAGAGAGAGAGAGAGAGAGTAGAGGCCGAAGCCTTAAGGAGAAGAAGAAGGAGGATTCTTAGCTTCTCTAATGGAATTCCAAGCTTGATCTAGGTAGATCCTTAAGTTCCTAACCTTCTTTCTTCAATTCATTTTCGTTTTCCATGATTTCATTTCTAAAGCTGTGATTTTTGTTTGAAGAAATTGATGCATGTTTGTTTTCAAGTTAGATCTAGAGTTTTTACTCTCATGCATGTTGATTTATAAACTTGATTTTGAAGCTTTTGCTAAGAAAGTGTTTTTTCTTTCATGATCTTGAGTTATCTTATGAAATCATCCATTTTCTATTTGATTTCTTAAAGTGTTTTAAGAAAAAGTTTGATTTTGAGTTTTGCATGAAAGATTTTTCAAGAGATCTAGTGTTTTTAATAGCATGCATGTCAAGATCAAAGCTTAAACTATGAAATACTTGATGCTTGTGTTGTGATGTAAATATTTTTGAAAAAGGTTGAATTTTTCTTAGTGATTGTCCTTATGATGGCCACGATTTGGATGATTGTTGTGGTTGAAAGCTTGATTTTCTTTTGTTTGATCTCATGCATGTTATGATCTTGGAATTTATGGTGTTTTAAATGAATAAAAATTTTGCGTGATGTTGTGATTTCTAAGTGATAGCCACGGTTTGCATGTTTAGATAAAAAGGATTGAGATTTTCTTAAGCTTAAACAATGAATATGTGATTTCTATGGACTTTAAGTTGATTTTATGTGTTAAATGTGAAATGAAAATTGTTTAGAGGTTTGATGATGCTCACGGTTTTATAAAGAGATATATGTTAGGATTATGTTTCTACTTGCTTGATGAATTATGTGAAATTGTTGTTGGATTTGGAATTGTTTTTAAAAAGTCTTAAACTCTTGAAAAAGTTTTTGAGAAACCTAGTCCAAGGTCACGGTTTAGACCTTAGTTTTTGAGTTAAATTTTCTTGAGTATATGTGTGTTGATATCATGAAACTATGTGTTGATTTGTGAAGTTATTCCTTGAAGAAATAATTTTTGAAAGACAAATGATGCATACGGTTTTGATGTGATTAAGTGTAAGTTAAATGAAAATTTGTCTAAGTGTTTATGTGAAGCATGATTCGGTTTGTATGTGTTCATAAGTTTAACTACCTTATTTGATTAAGATATATGCATGAATAAGTATGTGAGCATGTTTATGTTCAACTTGATGATTTGTGATTATGTAATGTTTGAAATGAATGAAAGTTAGTTTGTGAATTGAATGAATGTTTGTTTGATATTTTTTTAATAATGTTGGAATGATTTTTGAAATGCATGAAAGTGTTTAAGTGGTTTGTTTTATTTGAGCATCATGCTGCCCACACTTGATTTTAAGTCTTTGAACTTGAGAAAGTATTGATCAAAGTGTTTTATTAGTTGTTTTCAAGATACTTGGTTTGTCTATGGATTTAAATTGGTTTTGAACAATGGAAAATGAACTTGGGACTTAGCATATGATGCTGTCCAAAATTTTCTAAGTTGTATTTCTTGTTTAAAAAAAATGTTTTCAAAGTGATTTGAAGTTGAGTTTTGATGAGTATTTGATATAAGAAAAAGTTGGTTTGAAAAGTGCATTTTTTTTTCGGTGTTTTCGGAATTTAATTCATTGCTGTCCAAGAGAGACCAACAAAGAAACTTTTGAATTAAATTAATTTATTTGATCATTTTCTCATGAATTTAAAGCATAAAAGTTAGTGTTTGATTTTGGACAAGTTTGAGCAAAAGAATTGATGTTTTGGTTTTACATAAAGACAAAGTTTGAATTTTATTAAGTTACTTTGAGAATAAGTTCAAAAATAATATTTAAATAAAGTTTTAATACTCTTGTGTCTATCTTACGGGACTTAGAAGAAGTTGGAGTCGAGCAGACTAGGAAGGAAACGGATCGTTCGGAACTTGTGAATCGGTAACTGCAAATCGAGGTGAGAGAGAAGTTATCCTAAGACGCTTTGGTGTCTAGTGGGTATATTAGGACACTCCGTACTCTCTCAAAGTCGGAGTAAAGGTCTATTGTAGCTAGTAGTATACCCGATAAATTGTATGCTTTGTTTGTATCGTGGTACACGAAGACTCAGACCTATACTATCACATGCTATTGAATGATTGATTTGTGTGTTTATGTTGAGATATAATGTTGCTTATAATGTCATTGCATGAGCATAATGCATCATCCCGCGATATACGTTAAGAATAGAAAAGACATTAGAAACTAAGAGAAATCCCCCAAAGAATAGAACGAAACTCTAAGGGATTAGACGCTCTATGGAACCGGATGATGCTGATGCGCCCGAGTACGTGGATCGAGCTGACGATACGACTAATGGACTAGAGTCTGGACGATGATGATGCCTTTGGACGCAGACGCAATGATTGCAGAATTCCACAAAGACAATTTCCATATGGTCGTAGCCATATGTTGGAGTGATTTAAGATAGGTCGGAGCCTATCTATCAAAGTTTGATTGATATCCCGCATATAGTCGGAGCTATATGCCGAAGGTGATTCTAAATGGGTCGGAGCCCGTCAGATTGATTATTGATATCCCGCATATGGTCGAAGCTATGTGCCGAAAGTGATTCAGGATGGGTCGGAGCCCGTCAAACGTAGTGGTCGAGTCCCACAGAAGCATTCCGCATATGGTCGGAGCTGTATGACGGAGATGACTTAGGATGGGTCGACGTTAGGACAACTGAGTGTAGTATCACGACTTAGAACCCTAACCCGAAGTAGTGGAGAGGAAGATACACCTGAATTACCCTTGTGGTGTTCAGCTGGATGATTAAGAAAGGGGACGGCAATGACGGTGATTCGTCATAAGCCTTGGGAAGTCTGTCTAGGTGGGAAAAACCATAGGGGCCTTGGCTGAACCGGTCGGAGCTGGTCACTCAGTGGTGTGGCCGAAGTACCACATGATCACTAGACAGATGACTGATACCCCCTTGACTAAATCTTGATCAGTGAGAGGGATGCTCGAACACGGCCGGATGTGTTTATTTTATTTCATTTCCCGGGACATTATATGAATGCATTCACTTTGCCATCCAGTAAAAGCCGGTGTGGTTAGAGATCCTGTACTCCTGATTGCTTCCGAACTAGGTGGATGGATTCCGAGGAGATGTAGACCCAAAACCATAAAGCCTGAATTCCCGATATTATGGACTCGAGAAAAGTGGACAAAGAGACTTCGATCCTATGAGATATCGAGAGTGAGAGATTCCTTTAAGAGAAAGACAGAGCGTTAGATAATGCGCCTATTGCATTGCATCCTCATGCATTATGTATAATTATCTGTTTGTATTGTTTGTATTGTTTGTTATGTTTTTCTTATGTTCTGGTATACGTCGCTAGTGTAAATCCAAGAAGTCGATGGGAGTAATTCCATTCGGGTAACTTACTCTCTCAACTTCTTGTACACATGTGATGGTGAACCTCTGGTTCTAAAAGATGGCGGAGCTGGTACTGCTTCTCCTGGAAGGAACACTTGCTGATCGTGGTACGCTGACGAGAGGGCTACTGCTGGACGATGGAGATTGCTTTTGAGGACTTACGCCCCGAATCGAGAAGGAGATGTTGCTTAGTAGTTTATAATTAGGTTTCGATGGACCCTTGCTGATATGCATATCAAGTGTACCCCTTTTCTTTTGAACTGTTTTTGATAAGGTAAATATTTATGTAAGACTGGTACCGATGAACTATGGTGACCACTTATGAAAGAACTTTCATGATCTATTTCTAAACTTTTTCTGAAGTTCTGTCGTGATCAGACAAACTAACCATTTTAAGTAAATCAATTATGTTTTCTGTAAGAAAAATATTTATTTATTTGTTGAAAGTGAAGTCACCAATATCAAACTACTTTTATAAATTCAGTGAACTGTTTTTAATGACAATTTTTCTATACATGATATGAAACCCCATTCTTTTCACTATCATTAGTAAATGTTTTCAAGAAAAAGGATTTGAAGTAATACCTTGTTTTGGGAAACTTGAATGATAAGTTTTATACTTGTGAAAAAAAAAATTTCACCCTATTTTTCATAAACAAATTATTTAGTAATTGATATTGTTTATTTCGAGTTTTCCAAATCGGGGTGTTACAATATCTCTTTCTCATATCTCATATCATTACTTCTTTCTTAATGTCTTAACAAGGTTGCCTTATTCCATAAGGACTTAGGCCAAACAGGGGGGTTATATCTTTCTCTTTGCGTGTCTTTTACTTTCACAATCTATTCACATTGTCTCATTTTCAGGACGTAACAGACGTCCATCAGCATGCTACTCTTATTATTCAACAATTCATATATCATCATGCATAATTAAACAAATAAACATAAGCATGCTATTTCACATCATCATCATATAATTTCATCACACAACAACATGTGGTCTTTGTCTCCTTCGTATAAGTGGCCACACAACACAAACAATTGCCACTATACTACTGACTCAGAACCACCAAGTTCCGATCTTTGAGATGATCCGGAACGTCCTAATAAATCACCTAAATACCACGGTGTCTTAGGAAAGCTTCTCTCTCACCTCAAGTCCAGCAATTAAACGCACACGATCTCCACGGATCCTTATCGCTGTCAGCTGCTCCAATCCCTCATCTTTAAAATTTCTCGTATTAAATAGAACACATTTACGTTATTAACTCGCATCAAGAAAATCTTCTTCTTACTCAAACACAATTCATTTCAAGTTGTAGAACATAATTATTTTTCTCAAAACAACTCTGACTTTTTCTGGTACTTTAAGTACCTCGAAACCATTTGAAAACATCCCATAAAATAATTCAAACCAATTGATTTGGTCGCTGGTCCGTCTTGGACAGCGCCTTAAACATATCCAAAAACACCGAAAAATTCACCGTTCTTAATCCGGCTTTTTCTCAAATCAAATACCACTTGAAAACCATACTTTAAATCATATGAACACACTTTTAAAGTCAATGAACAAGTCCAAACGATTCTGGACAGCAAAGGATTGTTTCACAAAATCACTTTAACAAAAATCCGAAAACATCGTAAAACACTTTTGTTTCAAATAATTCTTTAGCTTAAAACTAACACTTTAAGATTCAAGTTTTTTTTTTGTCATAAAACAAACCTTGGACAGCCTCTAAATACAATCCAACAATCCCAAATAAATCAAATGGATTTATCTTAAAATCAATTAATTTCAAAACCAATTACGTACTCAAATATTTTTCAAACATCAACTAGCACACAACCAACAACAACACTTGGATAAATCAAGTCATACAATCACTTAATCCAATGATAGACCAAACATTCATTTTTAAGTAAACACTTTCACAATCAAACACTTATTCATTTATTCCACACGCAATTGCTTTCAAAACCATTTCATTTTCATAAATCAAAAACACTTAGACATATTTATACTCACAAACCAAATTGAATCAAAGATGCAAACCAAATACATTTGTTTTTCTTAATTTAAACAACTTAATTCATTCATGGCCGAAAATATGTACATATCAAAACAAAGATTTGTTCACATCAAAGACACAAAATTATGAAATTATTTCTTCCTCTTTTGATCCTAAAACCGTGAGCCCTTCTTGAAAAATTAAACAAACTTCAATTCATCTTCTCAACTTAAATCAATTTATTACATCAAGTACCACCTCAAAGTCTTATCTTTCGAATTAACATGCAAGGTAAAATCAATTTACTCCCTTTATCTTTTAACCAAAACCGAATGGAAAAGAATTAATCACAACACAATTTCAAACAAATTAATTTAGCACTAATCCACAAAACATACTCACTACTTGAAGTCACTTCATAAAAAAAAGAATCCTGTCCTAGTTAGCATGCATTGGCCGAATATTCACAATGATAAAGACAAGGTTTTTGGTTCACTTTTCAACATGTAAAGATTAAGGTTCATGGCTCAAATCATGCACTTTCTTACACAAAATTTTAAAAACATCATTTCCTTTTCCAAGAATAAAACCGAACCATCATCACTACTTCAAACCAAGTTTTTCATTTTTAAATCTCTTGCATGCACTTTAGAAATCCTTAAATCAAGAAGAAATCAACATGCATGTGTCTTTTTCATGAAAAACAAAACATAATCTCTTGGTTCTAAGCTTAGACCGAATACTCATCACCAAAAATCAAGAGTTAACTTCAAATCTTTAACATGCAAGATCACAAGACATAGATCAAGTTAAAAATCATTTTTCAAAAGCTTGTTTCCTTGGTTTCCTTGCCAAAACCGTGACATGCACTCAAGAAAGATTAAAGCTTTTTGTTCAAAATCACATGCAAGGCTCAAGAACAAAACTTTTTCAAAGATCAAGACAAAATCAAAGCTTTATCAAGATCAAGTCAAAATCAAAACATTTTAACAACTCAAATCAACTTTTCTAAGTATAAAGTTAACATGCAACTACTTGAATCAAATTAAAAAGCATTAAAACCTATTATACTAGTCATGGCCGAACCACATAGCTCATGATCTAGTGTTTCACAAGTTCATTTAGTTCTTAAAATTCAAGATCAAGACATTATCAATACAAGCAACCATCAATCAACCCTAAAAATAGACATGCAAGACCAAAGACTTCAACTTTATCATTAATCAAACTTAGATCATACATTTATTCATCAAATAATCTCTTAAATACATCATAGTTCACGGTTCAAGTAAGAAAATTTAACATGCAAAGAGATTTATCTTAAACTTCACAAAAATATTAAACCGCTCTTTAGATCTTTAAGATTTATTTTGAAAAGCATCAAGATCCATTATATAATTCTTAACGGAATCATAAAGTCCATTGTTTAACACATTACAAGTTTCTTTTAGTTTCAAAAGTCCATGATCATGCACAACAACACTTATACTCATCATTTAAGCCTTGAAAATCAACATGCAAAGAAGAAAAGAAGAAAGATTTACAAGATTAAAAGAAACCCTAAACCAATACAATCTTCTTCATGACTTTCGAATCACCCACCTAAAGAGAAGTTGGTCTTCTAGCCTCCTAGTACTTGGATCTTCAAGGGAAAATCTTGGATCAAGTTTGAGCTCCTCTTCTTCTTCCTCTCTTCTTCACGGCCTCTCTCTTTCTCTCTCTCTCTCTCTCTCTCTCTCTCTTTCTTTCTCTAAGAGTTTAAGGAGTCTCTTAGAGTTGTGTTTGGAAAAATGAGGAAATGAAAGTGAAGAAATGAATGAATGGATGAAGGAAATGAATTCATGGCTAGGCTATATATATATATAGGAAAGCCGTGTACTTCCTATTTTGCCCTTGGGAATTCGGTTCTATGTGGGTTTAGGAGGGGCAATTTTGGCACTTCAACAAGTTGCATGGGTGGATTTTATCAAGGGGACAATGAGGAGTAATTTAAGGGCTTTAAGTCACTTCATGCATAATTGATGCTTTTACTTCAAAATTTCTTACCAACTTAATTTCCTTATGGTTCTAATCTATCCTATTAGCTCCTTGTCCTAAAATGAAAAATCCTAGGCTTACATACATGCATACACATACACGTAGCACACATACACATACACATAGGAAATAAAATTTTTCTCATACAATTACTCATGTATAAAAATAACCATCTCTTTAAAGTATACAAATATTAAACACCCAACCAATCCAAAAACTCAATTTCTAAAACTCATAATGCCATTCCATGAAAATCATTCATCACTTTAAAATCATGAAATAAGAAATCCATTCAAAGGAATACTCTTTCAAGAACACTTAAAAAAAATAAATCTCTTTAGTACTCAAAACAATACGAGGAATTTGCGGGTCGTCACATGGTGCGGCTGTGGAAGGATTCTGGTGCGTCAGCCCTTGATCTGGTGCGTTTGGTGCTATATATGAGCACCGCGCGCCTGGGCGCGCACCAGGTTCCAGAAAATTTTAGCACCGTGGCGAGTTTTCTGGTGCGTACGAGACAAGTCCTGGTGCAGCGGGTGCGGCGCGCCTGAGCGCGCTGACCGTGGCCCTGAGCGCGCCTCGTGCGCCTGCGCGCACCATTTCATGCGCCTGAGCGCCACTATCTGGGCGCACCGGTTCGTCCTGTAACGCCGATTTTCGCATTTTCAACCCGATTTCATGAATTTTAATCATTCCTAACACTAAATCAAACTCATATAACATTAGTTTACCTCTCCAATCATAAAAGTCCACACAATTAACATACATCTTTTTAATCGAATCTCCGACTTAGTCCTATTATTCTGTCTTTCTCACCAATCTACGATCCTTTCTAATTATTTCTTGTTTTATTCTTATCCACTTTCGGGGTGTGCTTAAGGGGTCGATAATATTCAAATTTTCTAATATTCAATTGGTTTTACCGCCTTACCGCCGACTATAAAGAATTCTTCTAAGTCGGATGCTTGTTATCTTTGTTTACACTCTTATTCTTCATTTATCCTCCTGTACCAATACTCATCCCAACTCATAATACTTCAGATGTCTTCTAATACTTATTACTCCTTCCTTCCCAACATACTTCATAACTCTTGATCGTACCAAGATAACAACACATGTAGTTTGCTTTCTGTTTAAGATTACTTTACTTCACCATCCTTCAGAGATACAACAAATACATAATTATCATTATTCATTAATTTAAAGAAAGTTTAGGTCGATACAATACTCCCCCGCTTATTGGAATTTCGTCCTCGAAATTCAGTTAAAATTTGTGGGGTGAGGCGTTCAAAGTAATTTATTTAAAAAGGTTTAAAATTTCCAACTAGAAGTTTTAGAAAGAAGTTCAAATTACATAGCTACATATTTATATATTCATATTCTTTCCTAAAACACATATCATCTTTTACTTACCATATAAGATAATTCCTTACTCTATGTTTTATAGTAGTTGACATTAATATAAAGAGATTACATGCTGTCTTTCTTCCTTCCTTCCTTCTGTTAGGGCATTCCTTCGCATAATGTCCCAATCCTTTGCAATGATGACAAATAGCCCTTAGTTTCCGACATTCCCTTAGGTGGATTCTTTGGCAAATCTCGCACCGAGGTGGGTTGGTCGATTTATATTCTTCATTGTTTTATTTCTTTTTGTTTCTAGCTTCATCTTGACCAACGGTGTGGGAGTTATCTTGGGTTAGGGATCCTTTACCTTTCTCTTCAAATCTCTTCTTGGCTTCCAGATCCTTTTCGTAGATGAAATACATATTTACCAATAGTGGAAAGCTTTGGATATTTTGATACTCAATGACTAGTTTGATCTCGGGGCGAAGGCCGCCCACAAACTTGGTGCACTTGAATTTCTCCTCAGGGTTGGCTTCATAGTAAAGGGAATATCGAAAAAGTTCTTCAAATCGTGTTACGTATTCCTTTACACTCATATTCTCTTGTTTTAGTTCGAGGAAATCAATTTCTTTTTGACGTCAAATTTCTTCTGGAAAGTATCTCTCTAAGAACTTTTCCTTGAATAATTCCCATGTGATTCTTCTTGATTCTGTTTCTAAAAGTTGTTTGGTATTTTCCCACCAGTTATCAGCCTCTTCGGTCAATACATGTGTTGCAAATAGGACTTTTTGGGCATCAGGACAATTCATTATTCTGAATATTTTCTCTATGCTACGGATCCATTTGTGTGCTTTGATCGGGTCGAATCCTCCTTCAAATTTAGGGGGGTCTACTTTACAAAACTCTATAAGTTTATGAAATTCTGTCAGGCTTTTGGTTAATTTGCACGAGGTTTCCATATACGTCTGCATTCCTTGTGGTCATTTTGTTGAGTCTGCAATTTCATTTTGATTAGAATTGTTCTATTTTTACTTTGATAAAATTATTCTTTTCTACAACGGGTACTGAGAGTTTCTACTCCCCCACTTAGTGTTTGGCTACCTTCTATTTTACTTTTAGGATTTTCATTATTTTCTATCATGCATGATTAGATCTTATACTATGCAATCATGTAGTTGTTTCATCTCCTGCAGTTTCTTGTCATTATTGAGTTTCCTTATTACATTAAATATATTTCTATTGCCTTCATTCTCTATGTATTTTATTGAATATATTACAACATTTTATGAAAAGTTTTCTCCAAAGTTTCTTCTAAAGTATAGATCTTTTCCAACTCGCAAAACACCTATTTAAATCTGCACTTATTACTGTTGGGTTTGGCCTCAAAATCTCGAGAGGGGGGTGAATTGAGTTTTATTAAATTATTGCGAAATCCCTTATAAATTAAAAAAATTGTTTTGCGTTGGAGAGATTAGCGTTTGAGAAGGAGAGCGAAATCGATTGATAAAAATAATAAAGTAGCGCGGAAACGTAAATAATTGAAATATGCGGAAAGTAAAGAGATAGGGATAGAAAAGCTTGCACCAGGAAATTTTATACTGGTTCAGCCTTCCCGTCGAAAGGCTTAGTCCAGTCCCCAAGCGACCCGCTTGAGAGCTCTATAACCAGCAATTGAGCCGCACCCAATTACAACCAAGAGCACCCCGCACACTACTAGGAACCTCCGTTCGCTAGGGGTCTCAACAACACACAACAAGGTTCCTCACCCTACGAACGCCTCAACGTTCAACTATGGGATTCTCTCCCTACCACTAAGGTTGAGTACAAATCAAAGAGAGTGATTGCAATTGTTTGATGTGTTCTTCAACAACACGGATACAACAATTCAAGTACTATGATAATGAAGTTGTCTTTTGAAGTCTAAAGGGCCAACAAGGATTTCTTAGAGTTCTTCAAAAAAATATGAGCGTTATGTTCAGAGAAAAGTACGAGAAGAGAGAAACGTGAAATTCAGAAAACTTGTCAGAAGAAGAATGAAAAGAATTGTTGGAGTGAATAATGAAAAAATAACTTTTACAATTCAAAAGGATTTAAATCAGTAAAACAAAATCAACTTTAAATCAAAACAAAATAAAATAAGATTTTGAAATAAGTTTTAAAATCAAAACTAAATCAAAATGATTTACGAAATAAAATAAAGATTTGATTCTTAAAACGAAAAAGGAAATAATTCAAATTTAAAATCATTTTTGAATTTTGTAAAATAAATCAGAATCTTATATATAAAAACAAATCAGGAAATAATCAAAATGATTCTGACACGTTTTTCAATAAAAGTTGAAGTAATCGATTACTTTCTAAAGGTAATCAATTATAACTTCAAAAATAGAAACTTTTAAATTCTTTTGAAAAACAAGTAATCGATTAGACCAATAATAGTTAATCGATTACATCACCCCTGTTCAATATATGATGTAACTCATTTAATCGATTACTACTCATCAAATAATCGATTACTGAGCCTCTGTTAATTGTGTGATATAACATCATGTAATTGATTACTACAAAGGATGTAATCGATTACTTTGTCTCAGGAAAATATATGATGCAACAATTTTAATCGATTACTCTCATAAGAAAGTAATTGATTAGCAAAGTTCACTTAATCGATTACAAGCTCTCTGATTTTTCTATGATGCAACAAAGTTAATCGATTAACTCAAGCAAGTAATCGATTACTCCTTCTTGCATACATAAAAATATTCAGAGTTTTGTAACATCAGTTATTTTCACCAAAACTAAGACATAGAAAACAACTTTTCATGAAAACACATTTTCTTCTCCTTTTTAAATGAAAAACTCATTGGCCTTTTAGAACTCTTTAAAAACAGAAACTTCATTACCTTACAAATGTCCTAAGGGAAAAGGCTTCTAAGCTATATCATGCTTGAATCTTCAATCTTGAACTTGAAGAACCTTGTGAGCTTGAATCTTGAGTTGGTTTGTTATCATCAAAACATTTGCTTGATATTTGCTTGAAGCCCATAAGAGAGTTTGAAGCATGTCTTCCAACACTAGTTTGACTTCCAACAATTACGAATATATCCGTTTTAACATTCATTTGTATTTCCCCATTTTATATAGGTATATCTTTCTGTTCATAAGATTTGGGTGGCCATAACAAATATTGACAACAATTTCATTCATAACATCTATTGATTTATTTTTCCCTTATTTCATATTCAAGTTTCATAATCAATTTCTCTATCTTGCATCTTAGTCATCATATCATCTCATCCACATATATACTAAAGGTTCATACGTTACTTATTCAATTCACTATCAATAATTGACTAGTCTATTCTTTTTAGATTTTACTCCAATCCCTTTTCGTTGGATTCATACTCATCTGGCTTAATCTTTTGAACACAATTCTTATATACATTTTCGTCACCCTTAATCTTTCCTTTATCTTGCTTTTACATCACTCCTCTCATTTCCTTCACCTTAAGGTGTATCATGGAGGGTCAAAAGGATTAGCACCACTTGTTATCAATAAATCATTTTTCCTTTTACATCAAGATTTAGACTTTCAAATTTTCGATAAATTTTACCACCCAATGAATGCAAACATTGGGGTGATCAGTCCCAATTCCACATTCCATTGGTGGTAAAATTTCTCGTTACCCAAATCATTCTTCATATAAACATTTCAACTTTCATATTCTGTTGGTTCAATACTAAGGGTTCTCTGTCTCTTTCAGATTTTCACAAATTCTTTTCATTTACTCCTTCATTTACTCTTTCCAGTCATGCTCTTAATTTTCAACATTTTCCATTTACTCTTTTCTTTCTTTCTTTCCTCATCCATTCACTCTTATTCTTGGTATTGTTGTATGAGACATTTATCATTCATTGAATTCCATTTGATTTCCTCACTTCACCCTTCGCTCCAGGAAAAGACCAACCGGGAGTGAGTGTTCCTCCACCACTTCTTGCACAGTACTGGCCACTCTTTTCCGGTCCAGTACAACTTGGGTTGAAGGCCCAAGTTGACTATAGCAGGGAATCACCCTCAATCGGTCCTGAAATGACTCTGTGACCGATAGAATTATCGGGGTTAACGTGAAACCAATCTCCCGACATGGGTGGCCAGTCCATGTCCTCCTAGGAGATCAAAGTTCCACCCAGCGACAATTCCCGCGGTTGTTTCAATAGCACAACCTAGTCAGATATCATTCATGTGCCTCCGCATATGTCTTTCCCAACTTCCTCACCGTCCACCTTATGACTTCAAGATATTCGTTTCTATGTAACGCAGCTTACATTCTCAGTTTGGTTCAAATTCAACTTATAACTTTTCCAAATTGAATGACTCAATTGATTTAGAATCCCGCTTTTCATTGTTTTCTTAGTTCAAGTATTATTCACCGGGCCTCTAAGTCAATTGAGTAATTCCCAAATCAATTCATTTTAAAATTTTATTCACATTGCAAAGCATCTTTATTTGAGAATGTAATCTGTCTACATAGATTATCTTACCAAGATCATTGAAAAGGAAAACTAATTATTCATTCTTCAACACTTGAAAACAATTGATTTTCTTAAAGATATTTGTGATTTGATTCAAAAGCATTCATTTACAAAGATTTTTCCTTTTCATTGGTCTTAGCTAAGTATTCTCTCATCATTCATGTTGTGGTGCATAATGTAATGGATTCTCGAAGGGACTTAAATCATCTTTCTCTTTTCTTCACAATTGAATCTTTGCATTTTCAAAAATCATTTTTTTATCATTCAAGTCCCGTTGAAAATACGAAATAATTTCTAACACTTTTTTAATATTATAGCCATTGGAAAGGAATTCTATTTCAAAAGCTCATTCACCTTTAACTTGAGTTAAATCTGAACAGAAGTAAAGTCATTAAGTTAAAAGAATCATAAAATCTTCCTTTCCTTTCCAATGACGTAAATGTATTCATTATGCACCATTCAACAATCGATTCATCTTTTCTTTTTCTCCCTCCATATGTCACTATCATTGTCTCATACAACAATATCTTGGCACTGGTCAGCTACGTTATCCTCGGCGGACCCCGACAACACACCAGTCAGCAACATCTGAGGTGTCCCCCCGACCATGCCAAATAAGTCTCATTTCATTCCTCTCCTTCATAGCTCTCATATATCTCATTAATCTCTTTGTTCCTTGGTAACAAAATCTTTTCTTTCACATCTTTTAGTGGTATCTTTATTTCTTTCTTTTTGAACCCTTAGCATTAACCAACACATTTTCATTTCCTTATGGTGCTATATCCATTTTGACTCTCTTATATTCCACAATATATCGCTTTATTTTACAACATATAATTTATACATTTCACTCCTTGTGTGGTTGAAGAGCTTAGAACTGGAGTTTCATAATGGATTTGGGACCATTTCCCCAGGCCGAAAGGAAAGAACTGCTCTGATACCATATTGTAACATCCCATTCCAATAAAAGAAATGTTATTTTAATTCAAAATAAAATATAATTTCGTGTACAATTTCAATTCCAATAGGATGTACAACATGGAATCAGCTATCATTTATTGGAGTTCTTTTCTTTTCAACCTTCACCATCATGAAATCTGGTTCTTTGCTCCTCGAAGCTCGATCTAAAATGTTAATAATAGAATAAAAATTAAGAATTGAAACTAAATAAATGAGACTTATCAAAATCTAAGTTATTAATTCATCGACTATTTGATTTCTCTGCATGCATTTCTTAAATAAATTACAAAACTTATAAGTTTATTACTATTGTTAAATTTATCTTTTCTAACTTCCCTAATATCTTATTTGTAGTCATCATAATGTAGTTTGTAACTTCCTAAATGATATTTCTTTTAGTTTAGTATTGGTAATTAAAATTATCAAATTTTGATACAATTCCTTTAATGTCCTCTTATACTTCATATTTTTTACTTTTCTCAAATATATATATATATATATATATATATATATTCTATTCCTTTATCATCCTCTAAACCATAACCATAAAATATACGTTTACATAAGTATATAAGTATTAAAAAAAATCTTTCTTTGATTATTAATTATGGAATCATGCTTTTATATAAATTTTAGTTAGTTGCTCTTATGACAAATATTCATTTAGGCATTTTATCGAACATCTTAGCTACACTTTATTTTACTTGAGTAATGGTAAGAGTTTATTACCTAAATCAAGCCTTAAATTGATTACTCCACATACACAGGCATGTGGCATGTGGCATAACAAAATCCACTATCCTAGGGTTCAATTCATAATATTCGATAAGCATTTATTAATTTCAAAACCTAAATTCTATTCTAAGAGAAAAGAGTTCCTCCCTTATGTAACACCCCAAAATTTTAATCCAGGATTAATGAAATGTTAATTATAAAATTTATTATAATTAATTATTTCTATTTTAATCTTTGATTAAAAATCTGTGTTTATGTTATTAGGTAATGTGTGACTTTATTTGGTAAGTATATTTATGCATAAAATAAATATTTTGCATATTAGTCCCTGATTTGGGACCTAAGGTAATTATAGGAAAGGTTTTGGAGGGAAAGAAAATAAAATTAACATTTTTCAAAAACTGACCAAAATACTCGAGTGTTTCTGAAAAAACTCGAGTGATCTGGTCAGAGTTGCACGAGTTAGTACGTTTGGTGAGTCACCACCAACGATTCTCCACCGTTGACACGAAAGCACCACCCCAACACGTCCATGGTAGTCGTGTCGAGCTGTATGAGCCTCCAACCAGCCTATATAAACCAATTAAACCCGAATTTGTGAAGCATTTGGCCATTTTCGTGGGTATTGCATGAGTTAGGGTTCCTGAACCATTTCTTTCGATTCTCCCTCTGTGATTTGATTCAAGTTACAAACTATACACCTATACAAAGCTCACATCACGAGCTTTGTATAGACATTAAAATCGTGAGCTGAGAGTGTGTGTGGTGGAAGAATTGGAGCTTGAAAGTTGGAGCTTGTTGCTGTCAAGTTGGTTCTGGAGCTTACTTTGATCACTGATTGTGGTAAGCTCATGCATCTTCTGAGTCTCAAATTGATTTCTATAGTTAGTACGTGTTGCATAGAGTTTAGAAATACTAATTTCCTCAATTGTTATCTCTGTCTTCTATGTCAACCAATTCCATTTTGGACCTCCATTCAAACCTCCATTCGTTTTTGGTGTTGGAGGAGTTTTTCTTGCGAATTTTCAGTTGATACACGTCTGTGAGGTAAGGGGAAAGCTTTCTGTTCACTAGATAGAGTTTAAATTGCATAAATTTGATTAGAGAGCCACCAAGTGGCTCTAAGGGCTTAGTTTGAATAGGGAGATTGGTTTGGAGACCAACCTGTGCTCTAAAATGGTTTTGAGCAAGTTTAATATGTTGCATGCAAGCTATTGAGAACTTAAAATCTTGAGAATTCTGAGTTTTATGCAAATTGATATGTTAAGTTGTGAATTTTCATGTTTTGTGCATAATCTTGTGATTCTCTGTCAAATCTGTAATTTGATGTGTTCTAAGTGTATGAACATGTTTATTATATGTTATATGAACTCTGTTGATCATTGGATTGGATTCGAAATGGTTAGAATTGAAAATGGTATGATAAAACCAAGTTTTTAGTCTGTTCTGTATGAAAAGACTCGAGTAATTGACTTGGTACTCGAGTATTTTGCAATAAAACAGCGTGCCTTTCTGCTCCAACACTCGAGTATCAGGTTCAGAACTCGAGTATTAACTGATGCAACAAAAGTACTTTCTGATGAATCACTCGAGTAATGCATGAATCACTCGAGTATTCTGGAATTTATGAAGAACACTTGAGTATTCATGAACTACTCAAGTACTTTTAAGATCTGAAATCTAACTTTTATGAAAAGCATGAACGACTCGAGTGACCATGAACCACTCGAGTAATCTGGAATGGCTGAAGAACTACTCGAGTATTCTGAAGAACACTCGAGTATTTCTGTCCAGAAAATTAAAAATACCATTTTTAATTCTGAATCATTTTGTTAGTACCTAAATGATCATAATCCAAGTGATCTAAGACTCAAAAGAAATTGATTGATGATGGTATGAAATTATTGAATTAATAATGTGAGATATTGTTAATTAAGATATACCAATCAGTTCTTTTAAGTTAAGATATAGCATTCATTCTGGAGTTCGGATGATATATCGTTTATCATGTTTTGGTAACATGAGGAGGACCTCTGGGAGTTCCAACCGACGGCTCGCTTGATGACACGTTATGGTTGACGACGTGGCCAGCATAGTGAGATGCTGATGATATGGTTGTTCCGTTTGGATGACGGGACGTTGCTCGAGTTGCACGTTATGTACCATTTCCAAGCTTGTCGTGTACATTCTTGGTGAATGTACGAATGTTGTACACCTAGGAGTACAACGCACTGTTGAGTGCTGATATGAAGTAAAGGATGGACGTCAGAGAGTGATAAAGATTGATGGAGATAGGATTGAGAGCTAGATTCATACATCATGTCACCCATTTAACCTAAAACTGATAAATGAAATAAGTATGAGCATCTTACTTGCATTAAATATTTGCTAAGTGCTAAATGTGGTTGTTGATTACTGCTGCATGTTTACATATATAAATTGCACATTTATTTACGCTCTATTTATTATGTGTATAGAATTGCTTATCCCTGTGCCCTTGTAGGTGATGTCACGCTACATCGCTTGCATCGAGATCCGGCCACTTCCTAGTGGCATATGGATCTACGAGGATCACCGAGCAGTGTTTGTAACACCCCGCAAATTCCTCATATTAATTTAAAACACTAAAGAAATTATTTTTGAGAATTAAGTTTTGAGAAAGTGTTTCTTAAATGATTTTCTTAAAATTCATGTTTTCAAGATAAGGAGTGATTCTAATGATTTTCTCAAAGTAATATCCAAAGTTTAGAAAAATTGAGTTTTTGAAAGGTCTATATGCTTGATGTTTTCAGAAAAATATTTATGATATGGTCACGTGTGTATATACGGTTTTGGAATGAATGTGGGTTATATAAGAATTTAATTCTTGAAGATATGTATGTGTAAATGTAGGAGAATGAATATATATGAAGGAGGTATATGATGCACAAATGCATTTGTGTGTGTGCCTCACGTATATGTACATGATGTATGTATGTGCATGCCGTGTGGATATGATATCCTAAAGATGATAATTGTATGATACATGAATGTGGGTGTGTAAATGTGTGTCATACGTGTGTGTGTGTGTGTGTGTGTGCATGAATGAGTTAAATGTATGCATTTTCCCATGATGCCATACTATGTGTTATTGTGATAAACATGAAAAGAAAATTTGTATGTGAATGTGTGTGTACTAGTGTAAGAGGTTCGGCCATAGGAGGACCAGGAAAACCAAGTGGGATTGATATTCCTTATGCATTAAGAAATGAAATTTAAAATAGAGAAAAAGAGGAGGAGTAGGAGGCGTGAGTCATGATACTAGGGAGAGATTAGGAGTGATGAGTCATACAACCTAGTGAGACTTTCTCACCCCTTGTCCCCAACGAAGTGACCTCTCCCATGCAACAAATGGGTTGGACCGAATTGCCCTTTTCTTTCACACCTTGGACCAAGGCTAAAATAGGGAAATTCCATCCCTTGTTCTTGCCCTCAAAACCGTGTGTGTGTAGGTGTTGCCTTTGGCTCATGTTTCATTTCCTTCATTCACTTTCTTTCCCACACCAACACAAACACATTTTCTCTCAAGAGCACTATCAAGCTCTTGGAGACTTAGAGGAGGAGAGTGAGGCCGTGAGAGGAAAATAGAGGAAGGAGAGTGCAAACCCCAAACTTTTAGCCCAAACACCATTGATTTCTTTCTTCCACACACTTTCTTCCTCAAAGATCAAGGAGAAAACTACCCCCAACCCTAGAAGAGAGAGAGAGAGACCGAGGCAAAACCCAAGAGGGGAAGAAGAGGAGATTGAAGATCTAAGTTAGGACTTAAGGTAGATAGAGTTTTAATTGAACGATTTTGGTGTTGTAAGGGACTTTATCATGGACTTTGTTTAATTTTGGTGATGCATGTACTTATTTTTGAATGATCTTGAAATTTAAAGGTCAAGCATGTCCTTCTTATGTTTTGATCTTGAATGTTGTTGTTAAAAAGTTTTGATCTCTTATTTGTAAATGTTCTTCATCACGGTTTTGTTGAGGTTGTGTTTAGAGTTCATAGATTGCTTTGATCCCCACATGCATGTTGATTTTGTGACATTATAACTCTTATTTTTCTTTGCAAGTTTTCTTTATGTTTTGATCTTGGATTCCATGAACAAGTAAACTTATAAATCACCAAATCCATGAATAAATGATTCGGCCATGAGTAGAAGAAGTAGGTCTTGATGCTCTTGACTTGATCTTAGTAATTTTATGATTTATTGTGTTAAATTCTAGCTTGTTCCTTACGGTTCATTTGAAGATTTGAGTTTAAGTTTATGATTTTGCTTTGATTGTCTTTTGCATGTCTTGATCCATGAGTAATTTTTAAGAAAACATGAAGCTTGAATTTTGTGTGTCTTATTTGAATATAAAGTCTTGATTCCTCATATGTAAGTCACGGTTTTCACAAGAAAATAAGTTTTAAAAATAATTTCTAGTATGAAAAGAAATTGAATCAAGGTTTGTGTGTGTGATGATGATGATTTGATTGATAGTTGAAAAATGAATGATACTTTTAAAGTTTTTCATTATATGATTCATGAATTTAGATGCTTGCATGTAGAAAATAAATCATAAAACTTTGTTTTCTTGCATATCACCATTTGGCCAAGTCTAAAGTAGAATAGGGAATCATACTAGATCATCATTATGTTTACTTACAAGTTAAAGATTGCCTTACCTAGAGATTTTTAAGTGCATGCATGTGTTTTCTTGGAAGTCAAAGACTTTGACATAATTCTTAATTTTATTGTGTTAAGAAATCGAATTTTCATTTGCTAAATTTTTGTGCAACTCACGGTTGGTACCAAGAAAATAAGAAAATAAGTTTTTAGAAAATGATCTTTGCATGAATGATGAATATTTGACCTTGTTTTACCATGATGCTATTCGGCCTAATCATGTTACCTAACCTAGGATCCTTTTTCAATGAAGAGATTTAAAAGGAATAATTGTGTTTTAAGGAATTGTGTTAAAATAAATTGTTTGAACTTGTGTTGTGGACATGTGTTCTCTATTCGGTTCTTTGCTTAGAAATAAAAAGGGATAAATGAATAAATTAAATTAATCTTGGAAGAATATGTGTTTGCATGAATATGTGCTTATGAGGGTGTTGCGTGTATTTGGTTGAGAATTGAAAGAAACTAGGATCTAAGTACCTAAAATGAAATAGATTGATTCATGTGATTTGAGTTGTGGTGATTGATTTATTTTCTTTACTTTTATTCGGTCAAGTAATTTAAATAGATTTAGGGAGTTTAATTGTGGGACTGAAATGTGCATGAACGTTTTATGAAAAGAAATCATGTGTGGATACATAGTTGTTTGATGCTGATTGTTTAAGTGCTTCTAATAATTTAGTAAAGTGTTACTTGTTGTTGTATGTGGTGTGATTTGTTTGGAGTTATATTGTGGTTGCATATTAGTTATGTGTGAACAGTCTTGAAATAAGTGTTTTAAGAAAATTTGATGTGATTTCCAAAGCTGTTTTATGGTGAAAACATGAATTTTCAAAGTGTTAACGTTAAGCTAAGAAATTATTTGAAGTAAGGAATGTTTTTATAACATTTTCAGAGTTTTATTAAAACAACTTTGTAAAACCATTTTGCTGTCCAGAATTACTTGGACGTGCTTTTTATGTTTAAAAATATTTCCATAAGATCAAAAATCAAGTTTTCAAGTGATAGTTGGTTTTGGTTATATTCTCAAAGTTTTTTCAACAAAGAAAGGGCATGTATTAAACTAAGGAAAGATTTTCTCAAATAAGTCAATAACGTAAAATGTTTTATTTAATATGAGGAATGACATAGAAAGGAGGTTGGGACAGATGGCAGCACACGGATTCGAAGAGAGCACACCTTCAATAGCTGGACCTCAGGTGAGAGAGAAGCTTTCCTAAGACATCGTGGTAGCTAGGTGATTTATTAGGACGTTCCGTATCATCTCAAAGATCGGAACTTCGTGGTTGGCGTTAGTAGTATAAGTGGCAATTGTTTGCTTTGTGTGTCCACTTATACGAAGGTGACAAAGACCACAATGCTATTGTGTGATGTTGTATGTTGATAGTATGCTTTGTTATTTATTCATTTATGTATAATGAGGCCTATTGTTATAATGAGTAAACGGCTATTGGATGTTTGAAAATGAAAATGAAGTGGAAAGTAGAGGCATAATAAGGGAAGAGTGACGATAAAGATAAGAGATTGAGTGGAAAAGAAGGATAAGAGTTGGTTGGAAAGAATATTAATGATAAGAACGAGGACGAGCCAGAGCTGGGGAGAGTGATGTAAGTTGTTGGAATGAGAGGTGAAATGAGTGGAGCTGGGCTCCTTTGTTTTCGGTTTTAGTCTGGGAACTAGTGTTGAGTTGAGCTTGCTCCTCCATTAGCGCTCAGCAAAGAAAATGTGTTTATGAAAAAGGGTTTTTTTTTAAAAGGAATTTTCGAAAAGGATTTGTGAAAAGAAATTTTTATAAAAAGTTGGGAAAAGAAATGTTTTTGAAAAAGGCTTAAGAAATGAAAATTTTGAAAAGGTTTTTGGACAGGGATTTTGGAAGAAGGTTGTGAAACAATATTTCAAAGAAGTTTTATAAAGTAAATCCTTGTGAAAAGTTTGGAAAGAGTATTTTTGAAAAGTTTGAGAAATAAAGTTTTAGAAAGTGGTGAAACTGAGATTTTGAGAAGGATGGTAAAGAGGAAGATTTGGAGGAAACAATGAGAGTGTGATTAAGCTGAGGAATGAGTTGTGATTCAATTGAGGAAACTCCCAGCTCTGAGCTATGCATGATTTTGATGAGAGAAAGATTGTGCACAGTTAGTAGTCGGGACTCATTGAAGACATTAACAGCGAAAAGAAATTAAAAGACATTAACAGCGAACGCGGTGAGTCATGAGAGTTAACCCGAAGTAGTGGAGAGGAAGGAACGATAAGTATCTGCGGATACTTAGGACGAGATTGCATTAGGGGAGGACGATGACGGTGAAACGTCAAGAAGTCTAGAGTATTGTTATAGGCAGAACAAACTCCATAAGTGGTGCACTAACGTGGTGGGGACTGGGTCTAATACTGTGGTAAGTTCTGCGCGCGCACTATAACAATACTGTCGCCCCCTAGATTGCAAATCGAGAACAGTGAGAGGGACTGGAACGGGGCATTGTGTTTTGCCACTGTGAGGCAGTGTGCCATGATTATTATGAATTGATATTATTGAGGCTGGGCCTCCTTGTCAGGGACCATTTATGTGTGAGACAGCTGTCGTGCCCGCGTGGTAAAGGTTCTGTACTCCTGTTTGCTTCCGATTAGGTGGATGGATGGCCGAGGATGTAACATCCCCAAATTTACTAAGTGTTTAGGTGCCTTAGTGAATAGAATTGCCCTAAGTGTTGTAGCATTCTTAGGTTTCGATTTCAGTTGAAAACGTTAATTGGTATTAGGATTAGTGTGTGCTTAAGTGTTTAGAGTGTGGTATTTAGCTAAGAATAGATTTGTATGAAGTAGAAATAAGTTAGAATAGGTTTAGACTGAAGAGAAAGGAATGTGTTAGGTTAAGATTGTGATTTAGAAAGGTTATTTAAGAGTTAAGAGCATAGGACTTTAGGAAATTTAGAATAAAAGATCCATAGCTCTAAACTCAAATTCCACCGTTGGATGTTAAGATAAGTGTCTTAGGAAGCTTGCCTCAAAATTTGAGCTAGATCCGACGGTTAACGAAAAAGTTATGACACTTTGAAGTGCAAAGGAATGGTGGGTTAAACCAGTTAATCGATTAAGCCTTGACTTAATCGATTAAGACTTGATTTAATCGATTAAGGCCGAATGATGCTTAAAAATTAATCGATTAACAGCCCTGTTAATCGATTAACAAGCCCTGTTAATCGATTAACCTCTGCAGTCCAGCCATAAAACACGACTTTTTGGGTGCTGAACTCATTTTCCTCTTCCTCTTCTTCGAAGTTCTTCTTCTCCTCTCCTCTTAGGCTTTTCAATTCATCAAATTAACATCAAAACTAGAGACATTAACACACCACATCATCTCCCTATCAATCCTCTATCATATTCCCTCTCTCAATCTCACTTAAATTCCTCTCTCTCAAAAACCCCCAAATCAAAACCCCAAAACCCTAACTTTCCTAATCCATCAAATTGAGCCTCCCAATCATTCAATTGGTATTAGGAGATGCTAAAGGGTCAAGGGATAGGAGTCATGGAGCATGGATTGGAGCTTGGTGTGGAGCTCCAACAAAATCCCCAATTCTCTTTCTCTCTCCTCAAGGTAAGGGGTGTACTTTGGTCTAATATTAAAGGAAGGGTTTATTTATAGTAATAGAGTTATAATTGGGTATATTATTGATTGGTTAGGTTGATGGGTAGGAGGGTAGAGTATAGTTAGGAACCCTAAGTTTTAGTGAGATGTTATTAATGTATGTTTATATTAATTAATTTTATAAATTGTTAAGTAGGAAGTGAAGAACCCTAGGAAGGTGATTTAAATTACAGTCCCTGAGACATACCTGAGTATGTTGACTGATTGTTGATTGACATTGTTTGTATTAATATTATTCAAGTGTATATAAGTAAACTGTAAATGACATTCATATAGTTATGCATCAAATAGGGCCAAGTATTTCTCAATTGAGTTTAAACCAATTAAATGACATTTTCTAAAGAACAAAGAGAGTCTTAAATTCAATTGAGAAACACTTAGGATATGGGATCATGCATGGTGAAAAGGTGGACGTTAGGTGTAGGGGAAAAACACACGTCGCTTTGCGATTGATGAGGACAAGAGTAAATGTTAGGAATTATTATGGAGAACTTTGATCCTGCAAAGGATACGGGTTTGCTTCCCGTATTGGGGGTTGGTTCTATGCAAACCATAACAATTCTATTTACTTTGGTTTCTTTGGGCCAGTCGAGGGTGATTTCTGCTAAAGCCCGATTTGGACAAATCAACCCAAATCGCATGAGGGACCTTCCTAAGTGGAGGTGAAGTGTTGTGCAAGCGGGTGAGCGAGGGACCTTCCTAAGTGGAGGTGAAGCACCCAACTAGAGGTTGAGAAATGCTTACTCCTGGTCGGTTTTTCCCCAGAGTGGAGGGAGGGTTGTGAGGTGGTTGTGTTATTATTGTTATGGAAAAGGTAATGTGTATAGGTACATTGTGTGAGGAACCCTCCTGCGGGGAGAATGTGAAGCACAATGTACCTAATCGTTAAAAAGTGTTAAAGGTTAAAGTGTTAAAAGTGTATAGGTACATTGTGTGAGGAACCCTCCTGCGGGGAGAATGTGAAGCACAATGTACCCAATCGTTAAAAGTGTAAAAGTGTTAAAAGTAAAGTGAAAAGTGTGAAAGTGAAAGGGAAAGTGTGAATGAATTGTTATAGGAATTTAATTCGTTGAATCCGATCAAAAGTGTTAAAGTGTTTAAAATTGAAATGAAATGTTTAATATCGGATTCAAGGATTAAATCACCTAAGTGTGATGTTAGTAGAGCATAACCATGTGATTGCTCATTAATGCATTATATTAAAGATATACACATGTAGTATATTCAAACTGGATAGTGTTATAATGTTGTACTTGATAAGTGAATTGTGATTTGCTTAATTGTTATTGTTTGTGTTTGAATATACCTATTTATGATTTATTACTGTTTTTAAGCGTTTTCTTTGATCTAGATTTCAAAGTACTCACCCTTACAGTGGACATATTAGGTACACCAAGGAGACAGACACGAAAGGATCAAGGCCGAGAACGGTATACTCATAGTAGAGAGTATATTGGTATAAGTGACCCAAGGGTCACGGAGTCTGAGCAACCATTCATAGGTCCTGTTTTGTAATATATAGATTATTGTAAATATAATTGTAATTAATGAATTTTATTTTGTTTTAGCATTCTGTGTATTGGAAGAGTTAAATGTATACCCTTGTTTTGATAAGTTTTAAAGTATGGCCTAATGTTGAACATTTGGAATTGGAAGTTTTATTTTTATTTGATTTTGAAAACTGTTCTGGACTGACAGGTTTAATTCTATTCGGGGAAAGTCCATTTTATAAAGGAAACTCTGTCAAAATTTTTATAAACCCCGAATATTTTCATAAATAAATATTAAATTTTAAAGTATTTTCTTAAAGTATAAAAAGTAGGATGTTACATTATGGTATCAGAGCAATGGTTGCAATCCTCGGCCCGGAGTATGGATTCTCCTACTCCCAATGAGTTACTCCACATGAGAGTAACTAATAGGTAGTTGAATAAGTAGTGCACTCTAGTGTTTCTTGCATGCATGCATCGTAAACAGGAATGCGTATAATTTAGTAGGGTGAGTCATAGTTTAGTATTCATAGGAGTATATCTTCAATTTAAAGTGGGCTAACCAAATTTTTCAAAGTATAACCTTGTTGTATTTAGAAATGGACAGAGAGTAGAGACTAAGGGAAAGGAAAACTCCCAACGGGACAGAGCATGAAATTGCTACCCCAACGGGAAGGACTGACTCTTAGTTTTGAATCAATTGTGTCTATTTTAAATATGACAAGGAATTGAGATTTCGCTTTAAGACGAAATTTCAAAGCCTCCTTTCGAATCGAAGACGAGTCATTCTTTATTTGATTGGAACTCAAGTAGCACGAAAACAATTTTGTCTCCAATGCAATATAGAATCGAGACGGATCCCTCGCATTTTTTATTCATTGACAGATGAAATCGCTGAGTCCTTGAATCTAATCAAATAATTGTTGGATTTATTTTCTAAGTTTAAGAATAGGATCAGTATTAGAGGTCATCTAGTTTATACACTTCGAGCATTCTTTATCAGAGTGCGCAGCGGAAGTGAATAGGTGTTAACCCATTGTAGTTGCCTTTAACTGTGATCACTAAGTGTCGTCTTAGTAGAACCTAATTGCCTTCTACATTTCCACATTATGTTTTGGTGATAAATGTACTCTGAATTTTTAAGGTATGAAATGCTTTTGTAACATAATTTTCCAAGACTATATTTTTGAAAAGTATTAATACTATGATTTGAAACGAATGTCAAGTGCAGTAATGTTTTCATATTTTTCAAAGTATGGAATTGATTCAAACTCTGATAATTGATTGAATGTCGCAACACTAATTCTCAAGAAAGTTTTACTTACAATGTGAATTCTTAACCAATTGAATGATAGTGTAATTTAAGTTTAAGTTACACCAATTATCGATTGATAGGAATTCAGTTAACGCGACATAAGTCAATTTGAACTTTCAAACTAAAATGAGAGGAAAGGCATTCACTAGAATTTAAAGAGAGTGAATGACATTGAAACTTTTTAACCATAAATCTGTTCCTTTTATTTGAGTTTGGTGACTATAGAGGGTTCTTATTTTCTTTGTCAAAGGAATCCTCAAGCTTCAGAATCAATTTCAAATGGATGTAAAATGATTTTGAAAACTTATAGGAATGATTTGAACTTGCAAGTGCTTGATATGTTTTTCCTAAACAATAATTTTGTTTACGTTTTAAATGAAAATAATTTACAAAAGAATAAAGTGTTTTTCCTCGTTTTTGAGGAAATACAAACTCTCGAGAATTCTTTTATCACCAAGTGCCAAATCTTTTTACCGAAGTAGGCACTCCATTGTTTTACTTTAATGTGGAATTGCGAAATGTGAAGTGAAGGTAGTAAGGTGGGTTAAAGGCAATGCGCCAGTATTAGAGTTAGAGTCTAGTTTAGAACCTACACCATAGTAATGGATGTTATTTTTCTTCCTTCAAGTTCAAATAGAACTCCAAGGAATTTGTTATTCTCAGTGAACAAACTGTATTCCGGAAGTGCAAACCATTTTCAAACCATTATTAACTCTTTCATGGAATATAGTTTGTGAATGTTAAAGTTCCAGTCTCAACATCCATTGTAAGAGTCGTAGCACCAAAGTCTAGTGAGTAATAGGGAAGTCTCAACTAGGATTTAAGTGCAAGTCTTAGTTGTGCAATCTTTAAGAAACCAATCAGGAACCCTCGAACCATAGGAAGAACAGTAAGTGTAGGGTAGTTGAAGCCTGGTATCATAGAGTTTCTTTTAGTTTGAGTGTAGGACCCCAATAGTTTTCATTCATATACTGGATGATAGAAGTTAGGTTCGATTCGTTGAGTCCAAGAATTTAAGCATAGGTGTGTAGGCATATAGATTTGCATGTAGGAAGCGGGTTTTAAAATGTTTTCGAACGCTGGACTTTTATATATGTGTATTTACGATTTTTAAACTTATTAGGACTATATGTTAAGTCCAAATGTTTTCCTGAACCTTTCCTATGATTTCTGGTAGTTCCCAACTTCCAAATTCTTTCAAGTCTTTTGTTTACTATTTCGAATCGATTTTGACTAAGATTATTTTTACCTCTTACTAAAAGTAATTTTAAAAAGAATACTATATTAGTTTCTATTAACTAGTTATCAAATCAAATTTTCAAAGTTAAATTGCCTTGTATTTCCTCACATGGTAATCTAGAATTTCTATATATCTTTCTCTAGTATGTCTCTATTTTTCAAAGTAACCTTTTTGGAGAAAACCTTACAAGTGACAAACTTGTAATGAAAAACAACTACTTATTTTCTATACCTATGATTAAAATGTATTTTTCCATCACATGTCTTAAACATATTTCCAATTTTACTATGGATACATATATATAGTATTCAATTATTTAAGTTTCTCAATGAATGTTTACATTTGTTTTGGAAAGCCGATGCATTTAACTATTTCCTTTCAAAACCTTATTTTCATCCATGCGCAAATCATGATTCCCTATGACCCTAACGGAGTCTTGCCATTTGTAAACTTTTCAAACCCTTTTCCCTTCCTCAAT
Organism: Crotalaria pallida; assembly: GCA_037953625.1. Classification (NCBI taxonomy): domain Eukaryota; kingdom Viridiplantae; phylum Streptophyta; class Magnoliopsida; order Fabales; family Fabaceae; genus Crotalaria; species Crotalaria pallida. The sequence continues at coordinate 137,881,771 of CM075650.1, read as the reverse complement.
GCAAAACTCCTTTTGGTGTGTATGGATTGTTTTTACTTGATCTTGTGTTGAACTGATGTTTTGCTATTCTTTTAAGAAATGTACTCTTTAATAAAGTTTAATTTAAATTTAAATGATGTTTCTTTTACTCAATTTATGTTTGATTTTAAAATGAAATTTTTTATGTATTATAATACTTTGATGCTTTGTTTTTGTATTTGATTTTCCCTTTAACTTATGTTTAAATTATAATCTTGTGACATTGATTCCTTTTGTAAATGATAAATGTTTTGTGTTTTGATTGTCTTTACCTGTATTATGTATGAATATGTGTTGTGAAAGTTTGGATGCCTAGATTTTGTTGAATAATGTTAGATAGTGTGGATATAGGGCTAAGTAGGTCTGTATTGTCAGGTATTGCCCCTAGGCTTCGAACTTTATGTTTTGAACCTTAAGGAACTAAGTGGGACTTTATGGTAAAAGTCTCAATAGTACTCAAGTAGATATAGTAATAGAAACCCAACCGGAGTCGTATCCTAAGTGGGGGAGTGAATTCCCCAAAGTTGTGTCTATCCTGAACTAGATTAAGACCCCTTGTTCAATCGAGCATATAGTTCTATATCCTCCTTTCTTTGAAGTGAGCCAAATTTCGGGGACGAAATTCATATAAGTGGGGGAGAATAGTAACATCCCAAAATTTACTAAGTGTTTAGGTGCCTTAGTGAATAGAATTGCCCTAAGTGTCGTAGCATTCTTAGGTTTCGATTTCAGTTGAAAACGTTAATTAGTATTAGGATTAGTGTGTGCTTAAGTGTTTAGAGTGTGGTATTTAGCTAAGAATAGATTTGTATGAAGTAGAAATAAGTTAGAATAGGTTTAGAGTGAAGAGAAAGGAATGTGTTAGGTTAAGATTGTGATTTAGAAAGGTTATTTAAGAGTTAAGAGCATAGGACTTTAGGAAATTTAGAATAAAAGATCCATAGCTCTAAACCCAAATTCCACCGTTGGATGTTAAGATAAGTGTCTTAGGAAGCTTGCCTCAAAATTTGAGCAAGATCCGACGGTTAACGAAAAAGTTATGACACTTTGAAGTGCAAAGGAATGGTGGGTTAAACCAGTTAATTGATTAAGCCTTGACTTAATCGATTAAGACTTGATTTAATCGATTAAGGCCGAATGATGCTTAAAAATTAATCGATTAACAGCCCTGTTAATCGATTAACAAGCCCTGTTAATCGATTAACCTCTGCAGTCCAGCCATAAAACACGACTTTTTGGGTGCTGAACTCATTTTCCTCTTCCTCTTCTTCGGAGTTCTTCTTCTCCTCTCCTCTTAGGCTTTTAAATTCATCAAATTAACATCAAAACTCAAGACATTAACACCCCACATCATCTCCCTATCAATCCTCTATCATATTCCCTCTCTCAATCTCACTTAAATTCCTCTCTCTCAAAAACCCCCAAATCAAAACCCCAAAACCCTAACTTTCCTAATCCATCAAATTGAGCCTCCCAATCATTCAATTGGTCTTAGGAGATGCTAAAGGGGCAAGGGATAGGAGTCATGGATCATGGATTGGAGCTTGGTGTGGAGCTCCAACAAAATCCCCAATTCTCTTTCTCTCTCCTCAAGGTAAGGGGTGTACTTTGGTCTAGTATTAGAGGAAGGGTTTATTTATAGTAATAGAGTTATAATTGGGTATATTATTGATTGGTTAGGTTGATGGGTAGGAGGGTAGAGTATAGTTAGGAACCCTAAGTTTTAGTGAGATGTTATTAATGTATGTTTATATTAATTAATTTTATAAATTGTTAAGTAGGAAGTGAAGAACCCTAGGAAGGTGATTTAAATTACTGTCCCTGAGACATACCTGAGTATGTTGACTAATTGTTGATTGACATTGTTTGTATTAATATTATTCAAGTGTATATAAGTAAACTGTAAATGACATTCATATAGTTATGCATCAAATAGGGCCAAGTATTTCTCAATTGAGTTTAAACCAATTAAATGACATTTTCTAAAGAACAAAGAGAGTCTTAAATTCAATTGAGAAACACTTAGGATATGGGATCATGCATGGTGAAAAGGTGGACGTTAGGTGTAGGGGTAAAACACACGTCGCTTTGCGATTGATGAGGACAAGAGTAAATGTTAGGAATTATTATTGAGAACTTTGATCCTGCAAAGGATACGGGTTTGCTTCCCGTATTGGGGGTTGGTTCTATGCAAACCATAATAATTCTATTTACTTTGGTTTCTTTGGGCCAGTCGAGGGTGATTTCTGCTAAAGCCCGATTTGGACAAATCAACCCAAATCGCATGAGGGACCTTCCTAAGTGGAGGTGAAGTGTTGTGCAAGCGGGTGAGCGAGGGACCTTCCTCAGTGGAGGTGAAGCACCCAACTAGAGGTTGAGAAATGCTTACTCCTGGTCGGTTTTTCCCCAGAGTGGAGGGAGGGTTGTGAGGTGGTTGTGTTATTATTGTTATGGAAAAGGGAAAGTGTATAGGTACATTGTATGAGGAACCCTCCTGCGGGGAGAATGTGAAGCACAATGTACCCAATCGTTAAAAAGTGTTAAAGGTTAAAGTGTTAAAAGTGTATAGGTACATTGTGTGAGGAACCCTCCTGCGGGGAGAATGTGAAGCACAATGTACCCAATCGTTAAAAGTGTAAAAGTGTTAAAAGTAAAGTGAAAAGTGTGAAAGTGAAAGGGAAAGTGTGAATGAATTGTTATAGGAATTTAATTCGTTGAATCCGATCAAAAGTGTTAAAGTGTTTAAAATTGAAATGAAATGTTTAATATCGGATTCAAGGATTAAATCACCTAAGTGTGACGTTAGTAGAGCATAACCATGTGATTGCGCATTAATGCATTATATTAAAGATATACACATGTAGTATAGTCAAACTGGATAGTGTTATAATGTTGTACTTGATAAGTGAATTGTGATTTGCTTAATTGTTATTGTTTGTGTTTGAATATACCTATTTATGATTTATTACTATTTTTAAGCGTTTTCTTTGATCTAGATTTCAAAGTACTCACCCTTACAGTGGACATATTAGGTACACCAAGGAGACAGGCACGAAAGGATCAAGGCCGAGAACGGTATACTCATAGTAGAGAGTATATTGGTATAAGTGACCCAAGGGTCACGGAGTCTGAGCAACCATTCATAGGTCCTGTTTTGTAATATATAGATTTTTGTAAATATAATTGTAATTAATGAATTTTATTTTGTTTTAGCATTCTGTGTATTGGAAGAGTTAAATGTATACCCTTGTTTTGATAAGTTTTAAAGTGCCTAATGTTGAACATTTGGAATTGGAAGTTTTATTTTTATTTGATTTTGAAAACTGTTCTGGACTGACAGGTTTAATTCTATTCGGGGAAAGTCCATTTTATAAAGGAAACTCTGTCAAAATTTTTATAAACCCCGAATATTTTCATAAATAAATATTAAATTTTAAAGTATTTTCTTAAAGTATAAAAAGTAGGATGTTACAGAGGAGATGTAGACCTGAAACGTGAGTGCTAACTACGAAGGAAACGCGTACCTCGATGATGCTTTAACACCCCCTATCATCGATGGATATAACTCAATAAGACATGATAAGAAAAGATTTATAATTGTCAAGAAACAAGAGTGTGAGCAGTGTAAAGAATGAGAAAGGGATTGAGAATGGAAATGTGGGAAGGTATTAAGTTCCATGAGAGAGATTTGAAATAAAGTGGAGAGGCATGAAGAAAATGATAATAAGATGAAATAATGAGGTGTGTTAATGATGATAGTATGTTTGCTTGTTATCCTGTATGTGTGTTATGTATTGTGTGTGTGTCCTATTATCTTGCCTACCGTAATTCCACACCGTCGACGCTACGCCGTCCGGATCGCTTACTCTCTCCTGTTCGTTGGTGCATCGGTGTCGCTGATATCCCAACGGGCAGATGGATCGTCGCTTGGAAATCTCTACGTGGATTCGTGAAGGGAATGGATGGAAAGCTACACGTCACGGATGGGTATGGACTGGACATGTTCAGTTGGTGATCGCTGACCCGGAGCATAAGCTAGGAGGAAAGACAACGAGTTCGCGCTTAGGAAGCGTATCTTTTGTGGGACATAATTCTGAACCACCATCTCGGAATACCAAGAAGGAGCACCCTGTGAAGCTATTCGGAGTGGAGCTTAAACCGAATTCGGGAGTGGATACAACAAGTGAGGTTGCATCAACCTCTGGCGCAAAGGCATCAGCGAAGAAGAACAGAAAGTTGGAACCGACCATCTTTGATAGGAAGAGGGAGCCAGTAGTAGAATTAGAATAAGTTGATTGTTTGTATTTGATATTCAGGATTACCTAAGTCATGAGCTATTACTGTACTTCAGTTATTTTGAAGCATGCCCGACTTTTAAGAAATGTAAGAACCCTCTTTTATGAAATCGTTTAAGTAGAAATTAAAGTGTTTTCTTCATAAAACGTTTTCGGAAAACAAGGTGAAAGAGTTTTGGAATCTAAGTAACAACTCGGTTTTCGAAAGAGAAGGTTGATAGAGATTAATAACTTTTCAAATATGTTTTCAAGTCCTTCAAAAATGTAAAAAAAAAAATTGGCCTCATTTTTTACAACATTAATAAGTAAAAGTCGGTTATTTTCGGTTTTCGAAAATCGGGCTGTTACAGTGTTTGAGGGAGAGGTAGAGGTTACCTGTGACGCCCTTGTTTTATATTTTGAAGATAATAAATATTTCCAAATATAGAATACTTGCTATCCAAAAATTTGGTCTAGAAAATTTTTCCTTTTGTACTTGCTCAATTGTAAACATCTTTAACCTTGACGAATAATTTGAATTCGGCTTTATAATACCTTAACTTACAAAAATATCCCGAGACAACTCCTTTTTAATATAATAAAACATATCCGTAGCGTTGGTTAAAAACATATTAATTGTCTCTTGAGTTATTTGGATTTGTAGCATGTAAACTTATTTGTCGAATCCTTTTTAACCAAAATCAGAGTATGCGAAAGTAAAAATAATACTTGTGGGGAACTGCTGAGGTAAATCATCATATATATATATATATATATCATAATATAAAACCCTCACCAGCATCACAGTGGCAAGTAACAAAGTCGAGATAGCAAGTTTTTGGTAAAACATATACATAACCAGCTGCTCAAAAATAAACCTCACTCTAAGACCTCTCAAAATATGTACAATATATAACAAGATCAAAATAGAAGTCCCAGAGCAGGTCATCCATGTCCTCAGCAGCTCCTCGGATCCTCTGCAGCTCTATCCCTAGACCTAGGATCCAAAACATCTATGCTATGCAGGCTCCTAGGAACCAGCAAGTCCACCTCTAGCAGAAACAATATGCTCGACAGGCACCTTCTCCTCGTCCTCATCCTCCACGGGATCCTCCTCGACCTCGCCAGACTGTGCAGAGACCCCACCACTGGGTCTAGGATCTGCAGAAGCAGTCCTCTCAAAATCAGCCGGACCAGGAGAAGGAGTCTCCTCAGTAACAACTCTATGTAATGAGGGATGAGTACGAGTAGCAGATCTAAAATGAAAACTATGAAATCGACGCATTGGTCGAGCCGGGGGTGGTCCTCTATATGAGTAAAAGGGTAGAACATGCATAGTATAGACTAAAGGGATAATAAACCTACGAGGTCGCACCCGAACCAAAGGGTTAGGGAGGTAGAGAGTAATCTCCACCTCTCCCTCAAAGGTGGCTCGGTGCTCCTCGTACGTCCATTGTAACACCCCTAATTTTCGTCTCCCGAATAATAGGAAATTAATAATAAAAAGTTTTATTATTAATTTATAGAATTTTCCAAGTTTATGTTTTGTATTTAATTAGCCTTAAATATAAAAATAAGTTGAAATATTTTTATATGGCAAATAAATGCAAAATATAAGAATATTGCATGTTAGTCCCTGAGTGAGGGCTTAAAAGCAATATTGAAAAGGTTCTTGGAGGGAAAGATTTAAAAATAATAATTTTTAAATTTTGAACTGATCTAACCGGTTAGTAATGCCCTGTAACCGGTTAGACGATGAACTCAGAAACTGGTTTAGTGGATTTTTGATGAGTAATCACTTGATTAATCCAAAATTCGCCACGATTACAGTCCCAAATTAAGTGGAAACCACTCGTCCTTGTGCATGGCACTCTGGATTGCCTTTAAATAGACGAATTTTTGATGAAGCAAGGGTTGTTGATCTGAATTTTGGGTGGAAGGACTGATTTAGGGTTCCGATTGCATCTGAGGCGATTCTCCTTCTTCTTTGAGTGTTAGAAAGGGAAAAATACACTTTTGGAAAGCTTAAATCCAGATCTTTCCATTGATATAGAGATTGTGAGTTAAGAGTGTGTGTGTGAGGAGAAATCAGCTATCAAAGTTCAGTGTTGAAAAACTGAACTCTGTCTTTCTTTGGTTCGGGAAGCTGTTTTGAGACTCTGATTCTGATCAATACAGGTAACCTCTAGGTCCCAAATCTCTTTCATTCATTAGTGCATGTTGCTTAGATCAATGTCTAATCATTTTCCCCAATTTTCTTGGCCAATTTCTATGTCAAACCTTCTGGTCTTTGGACCCTGTTGATAAAAATCGTGGCTGGGAGCAGAACTGTGGATTTGTGGAAATCTGTGGTTTGATCTTCAAACTCAGTGGTAATACTCATCAAAATCGACTTAGAGGTATGGGAGAAGTTTATACTATACTAGATTTAGACTAAAATCGAATGATTTAGGATTTGAGTTCACAAAACTCAAAAGGGCATTATGTGCAATATGGCACAGAGGCTTGGAGGCCAAAATCCTGCTCATTGTGGTTTTGAGCAACTTTAATTTGATGCATGCAAAGTATGTTGATGCTTAATTCTGAGTTTAAGTGCTTAATCTATGTTTTGTTGTATTAAATTGTGTTTATGTGAATTTTCATGCAATTTGATACCATAAACTTGATGCATGCAATATGAATGTGTTTCTGGGTGTAAACATGTTTGTTTTAAGGCATATGAACTTTGTGCATATTGAGTTTGGGTTAGATTTGAGAAAGGAAGAAAATGAGTTGTTGAAACTCTTGTTTTAATGGACTGACTGCATAATCTATCCGGTTACACGATATTCGTAACCGGTTAGACACTGCAGATTTTCAAAGAAAATTAGTTTATTAATCAGTCCTGAAATCTTAATGGTCTCTGCTCAAATCTAAGCTTTAATTTCAGTATACATGGTTTGAATATGAGATATTATAATGCCAAGGTTCAGACTTCAAAGATTAAAGTTAATGCCTTAAGTTAATGAAATAATTTCAAGAGGAAATTATGTTCATTAGAGAATGAAATGTGATTTGGACTTTTGAATGATGCAAACAATGGCTTTTGAGGTATAAAACAATGTTAAAGGTGTTTTGGATTGGGTAGAGAATTCAAGAAAAAGGGTTTTCAGAATTGCAATGGTAAATAGTTCAGGTCTGTAATTCTAACCGGTTAGCCTGAAACTGTAACCGGTTAGTACCTGAATCTGAAAAATAAAAAGTTAAGTTTTTAAATACCATTGAAGTTGTATTACTCAATCTAAGTTTAAAAAGGCATGTTTTGAGAAAAATTCAAAGGGGAATTTTATGCCAAAGGTTATACCTCATATAAATCATTCAAGAGGAGAAATTGGGATATTTCTAAATCACATTAATTAATTCAAAGATAAAACCAACCCCAATATTTGTGCATCCATATAGATTGGAAGTCTAGTTGGTAGGAACGTTATCATATTCTGGGAATATGAGGAGGGTACTCCGGGAGTACCAAATTATAACCTACTTGATGACACATTATAGATATGTGGCCAGTGTCCGGGACCTGGTTTTTATGCGTTCTGGGAACGTATGCGTTCTGGGAACGTGGTGCACACTCCGGGAGTGATGCTTTTTATCCAAGTATGGTTCGGCATTACGTTCTGGGAACAAATGTCGGTGTTCCGGGAACACAAGGGTGTATTGGATGGACGTCCAAGATGGACATTAAGAGGCCTCAGTTGTGGATAGAAAATCATACATCATGCCACTTGCATTATAAGAGTTATAATGTTGAAAAATTGGTGTGCTCATATGTATTTGCATTATGATATGTCCATGATATACTTGTGATTGTAATTTTAGTCTTTATCAATTATGTATATGTGTATACTTACTCCCTGTGCCCTGTTTAGGTGATGGCCAGATACCTAGCCTGCATCGAGATACGCCCTATCCCTAGCGGTATATGGACGTATGAGGAGCACCGTGCCACTTTTGAGGGGGAGGTTGAGATCACTCTCTACCACCCTAACCCTCTGGTGCGTGTGCGACCTCGTCGATTTAGGATCCCATTAGTCTATACTATGCATGTTCCACATTTTTACACATATAGAGGACCACCCCCGGCTCGACCTATGCGTCGTTTTCATAGTTCCGTTTTAGAGCTGCCACTCGTTCCCATCCTTCTTCCCATAGAGTTGTCACCGAGGAGACTCCTTCTCCTGGTCCGACTGATTATAATAGGACTGCTTCTGCAGACCCTAGACCCAGTGGTGGGGTCTCTACACAGGCGGGCGAGGTCGAGGAGGACCCTGTGGAGGATGAGAGCGAGGAGGAGGTGCATGTTGAGCCAACTGTTTCTGCTAGAGGTGGACCCGCTGGTTCATAGGAGCCTGCATAGCATAGGTGTTTTGGATCCTAGATCCTAGGGATAGAGCGGTGGAGGATCTGAGGAGCTGCTGAGGACACTGAAGACCTGCTCTGAGACTTCTATTTTGAGACCATGTGTTTAGTGTATATATTTTTGAGAGGTCTTAGAGTGAGGTTTTATTTCTTACAGCTGGGTTGTATATGTTTTTATAAACTCTTGCTATCTCGACTGATGTTACTTGCTACTTACTGTACTGATGGGGTTTCATATTATGATATGATATATATATATATATGATGTCTTATTTTCCTCAGCAGAGCCCCATAAGTATTATTTTTACTTCCGCGAACTCTGATTTTTATTTACAAGGGATTCGGCGATAAATTTATATTTCCTATGTTATGTGTTCAGATCCCACTCGAGAAGCAAGTGATATGTTTTCAATAATAACTATTAATAATGTTTTCTATGACTAAGGAAATGTTATCTCGAGAGTCTTTTCGAACTTAATATCGTGCTGAGCCGAATTCAAAAGCATTTTTGACCGAGCAAGTACAAGTTTTAAAAAGGAAAAATTTTCTAGTCCTGATTTTTGATAGCAAGAAATAAACTATTTGGAAATATTAATTATTTTCAAGTTAAAAAGAGAGCGTCACACCTTTGGTGGTATCAGAGCATTGGTCCTGTTCCTCATGGCCCCGAAGATGCAGCTAAGTATGATATTCAATGTTGATTGAATATGATTTGAGTAAGTTAGTGGTAGTATTTATGTTTTTAAAGACCTTTTTAGTAACCCAAAGCCCATAGTGCAGGTCTTTCTATGGCAACCCGAAATAGAAATGTTACTAATGAGATGTTAGAACGAATCACAACAGTGTTGGAGGGTATGCAGCAGCAGCAGAGACAACAATCCTCTCAAGGGAGAGCTGGTAACCCATCTGCTGGAAACATGGCGAATCATGATGCTAAGACTCTGTCGGAGTTCAGGAAGTGCAATCCGCCAAGATTCGAGGGAGGATATAAACCTGATGAGGCGAACAAGTGGTTGTACGAGATCAATAAGATCTTCCGAACTCTGGAGTGTTCTGACGAACAGAAGGTGACCTATGCAGTTTACATGCTTCATGGGGAAGCTGAAAACTGGTGGGATCACACGGTCCAATTGCTGAGTTTTGAAAGGAGGGCAATCAACTGGGGAGTATTTATGGAGAAGTTTCTTAATAAGTACTTTCCAGAAGATTTGCGGAGGAAGAAGGAAGTGGAATTCATGCAATTGAAGCAGGGGGATATGAGTGTAGGAGAGTATGCTGCAAAATTCGAGGAATTGATGAAGTACTCTCCCTATTACTTAAATAACCCTGATGAAAGAAGTAAGTGTGTGAAGTTTGAAGGTGGGCTAAGGCCGGAGCTGAAGTCTATCTTCAGTTATCAAAGGATTCAGAGTTTCCCTGCACTGGTGGACATGTGCAGAATGTATGAAGATGATAAGAAGGTGGAGCTGATAGGAAGTCAAGTGAAAGGGGTTGGACAGAACTATGGACCCCAGAGGAAGAAGAAGTTTGACCATCGGAATAATGGTCCATATTCTAAGAACAAGGGAAAGGGCAAGGCAGTGATGAATAACCGGAACAAGCCTCGCGATAATGCTCCTTATTGCGAGAAGTGCAAGCATTATCATCATGGTCAGTTTTGCTGGTCCACAGGAGGATGTTTTAAGTGTGGGAAGCAAGGTCATTTTGCCCGCGAATGCAAGGAATCTGCAAAGGGAGATGCAAAGGGATCTGCTGGAAAGCCTGTGGTACAAGGACGAGTATTTACTCTGAGTGGTAGTGAAGCAACCCAAACCCCGAATCTCGTGCAAGGTAATTTTCTGCTCAATAATCAACCTTGCAAAATCATGTTTGATTCTGGAGCTACACATTCTTTTGTTTCCCCTGAATGTGTGAGTAGACTGAATCTTATTATTTCTGATTCACCCTGCTATCTTAGCATAGACACCCCTACGGGTATACCGATCTACACCGCTAAAGTCTGTCTAGGGTGTAATGTAGAAATTTTGGGTCGTTCATCTCGGGTAGATTTGGTTTGTCTACCTAAGTTACAATTGGATGTGATCTTGGGAATGGATTGGTTGATGAAGAACCAAGTGATCATCAATTGTGAGGAAAAGACAATTCAATATAGGACCCTTGAATCGGAGGGCTATATGTGTTTATTCTCGACCTCTGGAGAAGAAGAGTCGATGCCGATCAAAGAAATTCCAGTGGTGAGGGAATTTCCGGAAGTATTTCCTGAAGAGATACCAGGATTACCTCCGAAGCGAGAGATAGAGTTTGGGATTGACTTAATCCCTGGAGCTGGTCCCATCTCTATTGCTCCTTATAGGATGGCACCACCAGAAATGGCAGAGATGAAGAAGTAAATCGAGGAGTTGTTGCAGAAACAGATGATCAGGCCAAGTGTTTCGCCTTGGGGAGCTCCATTATTGTTCGTAAAGAAGAAAGATGGAAGTATGAGGATGTGCGTGGATTATAGGCAGCTGAATAAGGTCACTATTAAGAATAAGTATCCTTTGCCAAGGATTGATGACCTTATGGACCAAGTGAGGGGAGCTGCAGTATTCTCCAAGATTGATCTGAGATCGGGTTATCATCAGATCAGGATAAAGGAGGAGGATATACCCAAGACTGCATTTCGATCGCGATACGGTCATTATGAGTATGTTTGATGTTTTTCGGATTGACAAATGCACCTGCTATTTTCATGGATTACATGAACCGGATCTTTAGACCATATTTGGATTTGTTTGTGGTGGTATTCATTGACGATATTTTGGTCTATTCTAAAAATCCGGAAGAGCATGAAAAGTATCTCAGGATTGTGTTAAAGGTCCTGAAGGAGAAGCAACTATATGCCAAACTTACGAAGTGTGAGTTTTGGTTGAATGAAGTGAAGTTTCTGGGGCATGTGATCTCTAAAGAAGGAATTGCGGTAGATACAGCGAAAGTAAGTTCAGCGCTAAGTTGGGAACAGCCTAAGACGGTGACGGAGGTGAGAAGTTTCTTAGGGCTGGCTGGATACTATCGTCGATTCATAGAAGGATTTTCTAAGATTGCATTGCCTTTGACTAAGTTGACTTGGAAGGATCAACCGTTCGTATGGGACGATCGGTGCGAAGTTAGTTTTCGTGAGTTGAAGGAAAGGTTAACATCGTCTCCTGTGTTAATCTTACCTGATCCTCACAAGAGTTTTGAAGTTTACTGTGATGCATCTATGCAAGGACTGGGTTGTGTATTGATGCAAGAACGAAGGGTAGTGGCTTATGCATCGAGACAATTGAAGAATCATGAAGTGAATTACCCGACACACGATTTAGAATTGGCTGCGATCGTGTTTGCCTTAAAGATATGGAGACATCATCTCTATGGCACTACATTCCAAGTATTTAGTGACCATAAGAGTTTGAAATATCTGTTCGACCAGAAAGAGTTGAACATGAGGCAAAGGAGATGGATGGAGTTTTTGAAAGATTATGACTTTAAACTCCATTATCATCCGGGTAAAGCGAATGTGGTGGCAGATGCTTTGAGTCGAAAAGCAATCCACATAAGCGCGATGATGGTTAAAGAGGCAGCGCTGATTGAAGAATTCAGAGATTTAAGCTTGATGACACAAGTGGAACCATCAAGTATCAAGTTGGGAACGTTGCAGATCACCAACGAGTTCTTGGAAAGAATTCGGGAGTTGCAACGAACAGATGAGGAATTGATGGAAAAGATGAGACTAGGTTCGGAAGGAAAGGAACCTGATTTCAAGTTTGGGAAGGATGGAATCCTTCGTTTCAGGACAAGGATTTGTGTACCAAGAGATCAAGAAGTTAGGAGACTAATTCTTGATGAAGCCCATAAGAGTCGGATGAGTATGCATCCTGGATCAACCAAAATGTATCAGGACTTGAAGAAGATATTTTGGTGGTCAGGATTAAAAAGGGATGTGGCAGAATATGTGGCGGCGTTCTTGATTTGCCAAAAAGCGAAGGTAGAACATCAGAAACCGGGAGGACAGTTGCAACCTCTGAGGATTCCCCAGTGGAAGTGGGATAGCATCTCAATGGACTTTGTGTCTGGTTTGCCGAGGACCGCAGCAAACCATGATGCAATCTGGGTGATTGTGGATAGATTGACAAAGTCGGCGCATTTTATTCCGATAAATATGCGTTATTCTTTGAACAAGCTTACCCAGATCTATATCAAGGAGGTAGTTCGTCTTCACGGAGTGCCTTCGAGCATTGTGTCAGACCGAGACCCGAGATTTTCGTCGCAATTCTGGAGAAGTTTGCATGATGCTATGGGAACAAGGTTGAAATTGAGTTCTTCATATCATCCACAGACGGATGGCCAGACGGAGAGAACAATTCAATCTTTGGAAGATATATTGCGAGCGTGTGCACTTGAAGAACAAGGAAGTTGGGATCAAGTGTTACCTCTTGCAGAGTTCACATACAACAATAGCTACCATGCGAGCATTGGAATGGCACCGTTCAAGGCGTTGTATGGAAGAAAGTGTCAAACCCCGCTATGTTGGTTCCAAGTGGGGGAGAACTTGATGGTTGGACCAGAAATGATACAGCAAACATCTGAGAAGATCAAGATGGTTCAGGAAAAGATGAAAACGGCTCAGAGTCGGCAGAAGAGCTATGCGGATAAGAGGAGAAAACCATTAGAGTTTCTGAGGGCGATCATGTGTTTCTTCGGGTAGTTCCGATGAAAGGAATTAGTAGAACTTTGAGAACCCGAAAGCTTTCGCCTAAGTGTATAGGTCCATATCAGATTCTTAAGAGAATTGGTCCTGTTGCTTATCAATTGGCTTTACCACCCTCTCTATCCAATTTTCATAACGTCTTTCACGTTTCGCAATTGAAAAAGTATGTTCATGATCCATCTGTTGTTCTGAAACTCCAACCTGATGACCTAACTCTGAAAGAAAATCTGACCTTTGAGACCAGACCGGTTCAGATAGAAGATCGGGAAGTCAAGCGGCTCAGAGGAAAGGAAATACCTTTGGTCAAGGGGATCTGGGAGAATGCTGACGTATCTGAAGCTACGTGGGAATTAGAAGAGAGGATGCGTCAAGAGTATCCGGAGTTGTTTTTGTAATCTAGAATTTCGGGGGCGAAATTCCTTTTAAGTGGGGGAGTAGTGTAACACCCCTAATTTTCGTCTCCCGATTAATAGGAAATTAATAGTAAAAATTTTTATTATTAATTTATAGAATTTTCCAAGTTTATGTTTTGTATTTAATTAGCCTTAAATATAAAAATAAGTTGAAATATTTTTATATGGCAAATAAATGCAAAATATAAGAATATTGCATGTTAGTCCCTGAGTGAGGGCTTAAAAGCAATATTGAAAAGGTTCTTGGAGGGAAAGATTTAAAAATAATAATTTTTAAATTTTGAACTGATCTAACCGGTTAGTAATGCCCTGTAACCGGTTAGACGATGAACTCAGAAACTGGTTTAGTGGATTTTGATGAGTAATCACTTGATTAATCCAAAATTTGCCACGATTACAGTCCCAAATTAAGTGGAAACCACGCTTCCTTGTGCATGGCACTCTGGATTGCCTTTAAATAGACGAATTTCTGATGAAGCAAGGGTTGTTGATCTGAATTTTGGGTGGAAGGACTGATTTAGGGTTCCGATTTCGTCTGAGGCGATTCTCCTTCTTCTTTGAGTGTTAGAAAGGGAAAAATACACTTTTGGAAAGCTTAAATCCAGATCTTTCCATTGATATAGAGATTGTGAGTTAAGAATGTGTGTGTGAGGAGAAATCAGCTATCAAAGTTCAGTGTTGAAAAACTGAACTCTGTCTTTCTTTGGTTCGGGAAGCTGTTTTGAGACTCTGATTCTGATCAATACAGGTAACCTCTAGGTCCCAAATCTCTTTCATTCATTAGTGCATGTTGCTTAGATCAATGTCTAATCGTTTTCCCCAATTTTCTTGGCCAATTTCTACGTCAAACCTTTTGGTCTTTGGACCCTGTTGATAAAAATCGTGGCTGGGAGCAGAACTGTGGATTTGTGGAAATCTGTGGTTTGTGTAAGTTCCATGATGAATGTTTTGATAATGACAAAGTGTTTTGAACAAGCTACAAAGATGTTGATTAAGTTTCAAGTTCAACAAGCAACAACAAACATCAAGTGAAGAAGAGAGAACAAGCTCATGAAGACATAGTTTGAGTGTAATTGTAATTGTTTATATTTTGCCTCTCAAGCTTCTTAGGTTTTTTATATTGATGAGTTTGGTTAGAGTTAATAGAGGGTAGTGAATCTCTATCAAGGTCATGATTAAATCATAATTTGAGTTTTCACTTAACCTAAAATCAATAGGTGGCTTAAAGGTTTTAAAGGAAAGGTTTGGTTTTGTTAAAACAAGTTTTAATCAAGTTTCATCAGTGTCTAATCGATTAAGAACATTGTTAATCGATTACTAATCGATTAAGAAGGGATTTAGTCGATTAAGTACTGCAGATCTGATTTTTAAAATACGATTTTCACTTCTCAAAATCAGTTTTCAAGTGCTACAACTTTTGAGTATTCTATATAAATCTTTTCCTAACCTTTGTGATAAATTAGAACACTTTCATAATCAATTTTACAAGAATCAAGCCACTCTATTCTCTCTCAATTTCAAAGATCAAAGCTTTCATATTTTCATATTCTTTGATCAAGAACCTTTGAATCTCTTGTGTGATTTTTCATTGCTATTGAATGAGATTCATAGGAGTGTCATGTGTATTCATTGAGTTGTAATCTTTGCAAAAAGGCAAGCCAACTACAACAACAAAGAAGACTTGGTGTGTCGTTTATCATCAAGCAAGTTCATTCAAGCAATTGAAGAAGAAAGTCTTGGTTGTGAATCAAGCAAAGTGAAGCCTTGGTGTGTGGATTATCATCAAGCAAGTGAAGACTTGTTGTGTGGATTATCAACAAGGGGTAGAGGTTAGATTAGAGAGAAGATCAATAGGATTGCAAGGCAAGGGTGTGGAGTATCTCTTGTAGGCTAGCAAGAAGGGAGTCTTGTGAGGCATTTACTTGTAATTTGAGAACTCTAATTCCTCATAGTGAAGAATCTCTCTTGTTTGAAGAGGGGACTGGATGTAGCTTTCAAGCGGGTGAAAGTGAACCAGGATAAATCACTGTGTCGTATCTCTAAACTCTTACTCTTTACATTCAAGTCATTGATTGTGTTCTTGGTTGAAAACCTAGAAAAAGAGTGATTTTCATAATTGATTGAATTGAATCTTTATTGTTCAAATTGATAAAGGAAAAATCATTTTCATAACTAGGATAATCAATAAGAATATAGGTGTTAATTGTTTCCGCTGAATCTCTGGTTATACGTGTGAATTGATTGATTTTCGTATGCGATTGAAAAGTGATTTTTATGGTTTCTGATAGATCTAATCGATTAAGGACTTTCATAATCGATTAAGATACTTTGAGTTTTCTGATCTTAATCGATTAGAATTCAGATTAATCGATTAAGTGCTGTAGAATTTGCAAAAATCATTTGTTTTAATTGTTTCGATTTGTTTCATTCGAAAATCTTTCAAGGTTTCTTAAACACCTATTCAACCCCCCCTTCTAGGTGTGTTCCTAGGGTTCCTTAGTTGTTTCAACCACCAATTGCGGTTTCCCTCAATTGGTATCAGAGCTCGGTCGAAAGACACGAGCATAAGAGCTTTTTCGTAAAGATCCTTTAAGAAAATCGCAATGGGTTCCATGAATCCCTTTGGTGGTGAAGGTGCTTCAATAAGTCGTCCTCCACTCTTTAATGGTGAGGGATACGCTTATTGGAAAGTTAGAATGTAAATCTTTATCCAAGCCATAGATAGTGAAATTTGGAAAGTAGTTGAAAAAGGTCCTCATATCCCCTCTAGTTTAGTTGAAGGCGTAGTACATTTAATCCCCGAGGATAAGTGGAAGGATGATGATAGAAAGAAAGTTCAATATGATTATAAAGCAAAGAATATCATTACCTCCGCTTTATCTTATGATGAGTTCTTTAGAGTTTCTCAATGTGCTAGTGCTAAGGAAATGTGGGACACTTTACAAGTGACTCATGAAGGAACTAGTGAGGTTAGGAGAGCTAGATTGAATGCTTTAATGCGTGATTATGAATTGTTTCAAATGCTTCCAAATGAATCTATTAATGATATGCAAAAGCGTTTTACTCATATTATTAACCATTTACTTGCTCTTGGTAAGACTTTCTTACAAGGTGAACTTTCTAACAAAGTGTTGAGATGTTTAGACAGGAATTGGCAACCAAAAGTAACGGCTATTGTTGAATCTAAGAATTTGGATGCTATGGATCTAGCAACACTTTTCGGAAAGCTTCAAGAACATGAAATGGAGCTAGGACATTTGCATATGAATGAAGAGTCGAATAAGAACAAAGGAAGAAAGGGACTTGCTCTTAAAGTCAATAGATCATACAAGAAGAAAGAGAGTTCCGATGATGATGATAGTGAAGATTCCGATTCGGATGTTGATGAAAAAGAAATGAAATTTTTACTAAGGAAGTTTGACAAGTTTCTAAGGAGAAAAGGAAGGTTGAACAAAGACAAAGGTAAAGAGAAGGATTCCCCACACTACAAGACCAAGACATCAAAAGAAGGTGTAGTTTGCCATGAATGTGGAAAACCCGGTCATCTCAAGTACTCATGCTCTAGGTATCTCAAGAAGAAGGAGAAAGACAAGAAAAATTCAAAACACAAAAGGGCATATATAGTTTGGGATATTGATGTAGAAGAGAAGAAAAGCACATCAAGTAGTTCGTCGGATGATGAAAAAGTTGCTAATCTCAACTTGCTTGTTCAAGTCAATGAAGAGGAAAGTTCAAATGATGAATCAAGTGAACAAAGCGAGGATAGCAATGTAAGTCATACTAAATCCGAAATTTCTTCTAAATATGAATTGTTATATAATGCTTATGAAGAAATGCATGAACAACTTGAAAAACTAGTTTTGAAAAACATTGAAAGAAAGAAGCTCATTTTGAAACATCAAAAATAGATTTTAGAACTTCAAAAACAAGTTGATGAGCTTAATCTTGAAAATGAAGCTCTTGATCTTATATATGCTAGTTCTTCTTGTGATTGTGCTAGTAGATTGAATATTGTGGTTGATTGTGAGAGTTGCAAGTTGCTTAAAGATGAAAATGTTATTTTGAAAAATAAGCTTGCAAGTTTCACAAATGGTGATATTAGATTGCGCACATTGTTAAATTTTCAAAGAGAAAATTCAAACAAGTTTGGTTTGGGTTATACTAATGCTAAGAGTAATTCTCATAGAAATGTTGTTGATTTTTTTAAAGTTGATTTTTCAAATGCACCAACATGTTTCTATTGTGGTACTCATGGACATACTTCAAATGTGTGTTATATTAAAGTGCATGGTATACCTAAAGGAAAGTTTGTTTGGATGAAAAAGGGTGAAAGTCCCTACACTAACAAAAATGGATCCAAAACCATTTGGATACCAAAAAGCAAAGCATGATTGTTTTGTAGGTTTGATTGAAGAGCAAAGGGCTTACAAATGTTATTCATACATTTGCATCTTCAATTGGTATTACATTTGCATCTCAAGTGAATGTCCTACAAAGTGGTAAAATGATATTGGTGAATATTTACAATTGTTTAGTCTTCTCAATTGGTATAATTGAATTGTTCTCAAATAGTATTACTTTTCTAAAGTTCAATTGGTATCATTGAGTGATGATTAGATGATTATCATGCTATTATTGTTGTGATATTTCTTTACATTGATGATATCTCAATTGGTATTATGACTTCTTAGTATTTCTATTGGTTCATAATTCATTGTTATATTTTCTTGCCAATTGGTATCACATTTCAAAGTATAGTACTTGTTATATTTCAATTGGTATCAATGTTGTGAAGAAATAAATGTGAATTTCTCTATTTTGGCTTAGTATTTTATATTTCAATTGGTATATATATTACTTTTTGATAATGCCAAAGGGGGAGAAATGGTATGTTTTAAAAAATGGGAGAAATGGTATGTTTTGAAAAATGGGAGAAATGGTTGTTTTGGGAGAATGTTTGTTTTGTTGTTTTTATGTAGGTTGAGCAAAGTTGTTGAAGATAGGGGGAGAATCAAGCTTCTATCAATTGGATTTCAAATGTAAATTGCATTGATTAAGGGGGAGCAAGTTTCTCACCAAGTGATCAAATTGTTAAAGCATCAACAACTTCAAACAACTTCAAAACATGGTTTGTCATTTTCAAAAAGGGGGAGATTGTAAGTTCCATGATGAATTTTTTGATAATGACAAAGTGTTTTGAACAAGCTACAAAGATGTTGATTAAGTTTCAAGTTCAACAAGCAACAACAAACATCAAGTGAAGAAGAGAGAACAAGCTCATGAAGACATAGTTTGAGTGTAATTGTAATTGTTTTATATTTTGCCTCTCAAGCTTCTTAGGTTTTTTATTTTGATGAGTTTGGTTAGAGTTAATAGAGGGTAGTGAATCTCTATCAAGGTCATGATTAAATCATAATTTGAGTTTTCACTTAACCTAAAATCAATAGGTGGCTTAAAGGTTTTAAAGGAAAGGTTTGGTTTTGAGAAAACAAGTTTTAATCAAGTTTCATCAGTGTCTAATCGATTAAGAACATTGTTAATCGATTACTAATCGATTAAGAAGGGATTTAATCGATTAAGTACTGCAGATCTGATTTTTAAAATACGATTTTCACTTCTCAAAATCAGTTTTCAAGTGCTACAACTTTTGAGTATTCTATATAAATCTTTTCCTAACCTTTGTGATTAATTAGAACACTTTCATAATCAATTTTACAAGAATCAAGCCACTCTATTCTCTCTCAATTTCAAAGATCAAAGCTTTCATATTTTCATATTCTTTGATCAAGAACCTTTGAATCTCTTGTGTGATTTGTCATAGCTATTGAATGAGATTCATAGGAGTGTCATGTGTATTCATTGAGTTGTAATCTTTGCAAAAAGGCAAGCCAACTACAACAACAAAGAAGACTTGGTGTGTCGTTTATCATCAAGCAAGTTCATTCAAGCAATTGAAGAAGAAAGTCTTGGTTGTGAATCAAGCAAAGTGAAGCCTTGGTGTGTGGATTATCATCAAGCAAGTGAAGACTTGTTGTGTGGATTATCAACAAGGGGTAGAGGTTAGATTAGAGAGAAGATCAATAGGATTGCAAGGCAAGGGTGTGGAGTATCTCTTGTAGGCTAGCAAGAAGGGAGTCTTGTGAGGCATTTACTTGTAATTTGAGAACTCTAATTCCTCATAGTGAAGAATCTCTCTTGGTTGAAGAGGGGACTGGATGTAGCTTTCAAGCGGGTGAAAGTGAACTAGGATAAATCACTGTGTCGTATCTCTAAACTCTTACTCTTTACATTCAAGTCATTGATTGTGTTCTTGGTTGAAAACCTAGAAAAAGAGTTATTTTCATAATTGATTGAATTGAATCTTTATTGTTCAAATTGATAAAGGAAAAATCATTTTCATAACTAGGATAATCAATAAGAATATAGGTGTTAATTGTTTCCGCTGAATCTCTGGTTATACGTGTGAATTGATTGATTTTCGTATGCGATTGAAAAGTGATTTTTCTGGTTTCTGATAGATCTAATCGATTAAGGACTTTCATAATCGATTAAGATACTTTGAGTTTACTGATCTTAATCGATTAGAATTCAGATTAATCGATTAAGTGCTGTAGAATTTGCAAAAATCATTTGTTTTAATTGTTTCGATTTGTTTCATTCGAAAATCTTTCAAGGTTTCTTAAACACCTATTCAACCCCCCCTTCTAGGTGTGTTCCTAGGGTTCCTTAGTTGTTTCAACCACCAATTGCGGTTTCCCTCAGTTTGATCTTCAAACTCAGTGGTAATACTCATCAAAATCGACTTAGAGGTATGGGAGAAGTTTATACTATACTAGATTTAGACTAAAATCAAATGATTTAGGATTTGAGTTCACAAAACTCAAAAGGGCATTATGTGCAATATGGCACAGAGGCTTGGAGGCCAAAATCCTGCTCATTGTGGTTTTGAGCAACTTTAATTTGATGCATGCAAAGTATGTTGATGCTTAATTCTTAGTTTAAGTGCTTAATCTAAGTTTTGTCGTATTAAATTGTGTTTATGTGAATTTTCATGCAATTTGATACCATAAACTTGATGCATGCAATATGAATGTGTTTCTGGGTGTAAACATGTTTGTTTTAAGGCATATGAACTTTGTGCATACTGAGTTTGGGTTAGATTTGAGAAAGGAAGAAAATGAGTTGTTAAAACTCTTGTTTTAATGGACTGACTGCATAATCTAACCGGTTACACGATATTCGTAACCGGTTAGACACTGCAGATTTTCAAAGAAAATTAGTTTATTAATCAGTCCTGAAATCTTAATGGTCTCTGCTCAAATCTAAGCTTCAATTTCAGTATACATGGTCTGAATATGAGTTATTATAATGCCAAGGTTCAGACTTCAAAGATTAAAGTTAATGCCTTAAGTTAATGAAATAATTTCAAGAGGAAATTATGTTCATTGGAGAATGAAATGTGATTTGGACTTTTGAATGATGCAAACAATGGCTTTTGAGGTATAAAACAATGTTAAAGGTGTTTTGGATTGGGTAGAGAATTCAAGAAAAAGGGTTTTCTGAATTGCAATGGTAAACAGTTCAGGTCTGTAATTCTAACCGGTTAGCCTGAAACTGTAACCGGTTAGTACCTGAATCTGAAAAATAAAAAGTTAAGTTTTTAAATACCATTGAAATTGTATTACTCAATCTAAGTTTAAAAAGGCATGTTTTGAGAAAAATTCAAAGGGGAATTTTATGCCAAAGGTTATACCTCAAATAAATCATTCAAGAGGAGAAATTGGGATATTTCTAAATCACATTAATTAATTCAAAGATAAAACCAACCCCAATATTTGTGCATCCATATAGATTGGAAGTCTGGTTGGTAGGAACGTTATCATATTCTGGGAATATGAGGAGGGTACTCCGAGAGTACCAAATTATAACCTACTTGATGACACATTATAGATATGTGGCCAGTGTCCAGGACCTGGTTTTTATGCGTTCTGGGAACGTATGCGTTCTGGGAACGTGGTGCACACTCCGGGAGTGATGCTTTTTATCCAAGTATGGTTCGGCATTACGTTATGGGAACGAATGTCGGTGTTCCGGGAACACAAGGGTGTATTGGATGGACGTCCAAGATGGACGTTAAGAGGCCTCAGTTGTGGATAAAAAATCATACATCATGCCACTTGCATTATAAGAGTTATAATGTTGAAAAATTGGTGTGCTCATATGTATTTGCATTATGATCTGTCCATGATATACTTGTGATTGTAATTTTAGTCTTTATCAATTATGTATATGTGTATACTTACTCCATGTGCCCTGTTTAGGTGATGGCCAGATACCTAGCCTGCATCGAGATACGCCCTATCCCTAGCGGTATATGGACGTATGAGGAGCACCGTGCCACTTTTGAGGGGGAGGTTGAGATCACTCTCTACCACCCTAACCCTCTGGTGCGTGTGCGACCTCGTCGATTTAGGATCCCATTAGTCTATACTATGCATGTTCCACATTTTTACACATATAGAGGACCACCCCCGGCTCGACCTATGCGTCGTTTTCATAGTTTCCGTTTTAGAGCTGCCACTCGTTCCCATCCTTCTTCCCATAGAGTTGTCACCAAGGAGACTCCTTCTCCTGGTCCGACTGATTATAATAGGACTCCTTCTGCAGACCCTAGACCCAGTGGTGGGGTCTCTACACAGGCGGGCGAGGTCGAGGAGGACCCTGTGGAGGATGAGAGCGAGGAGGAGGTGCATGTTGAGCCAACTGTTTATGCTAGAGGTGGACCCGCTGGTTCATAGGAGCCTGCATAGCATAGGTGTTTTGGATCCTAGATCCTAGGGATAGAGCGGTGGAGGATCTGAGGAGCTGCTGAGGACACTGAAGACCTGCTCTGAGACTTCTATTTTGAGACCATGTGTTTAGTGTATATATTTTTGAGAGGTCTTAGAGTGAGGTTTTATTTCTTACAGCTGGGTTGTATATGTTTTTATAAACTCTTGCTATCTCGACTGATGTTACTTGCTACTTACTGTACTGATGGGGTTTCATATTATGATATGATATATATGTATGATGTCTTATTTTCCTCAGCAGAGCCCCATAAGTATTATTTTTACTTCCGCGAACTCTGATTTTTATTTACAAGGGATTCGACGATAAATTTATATTTCCTATGTTATGTGTTCAGATCCCACTCGAGAAGCAAGTGATATGTTTTCAATAATAACTATTAATAATGTTTTCTATGACTAAGGAAATGCTATCTCGAGAGTCTTTTCGAACTTAATATTGTGCTGAGCCGAAATCAAAAGAATTTATGACCAAGCAAGTACAAGTTTTAAAAAGGAAAAATTTTCTAGTCCTGATTTTTGATAGCAAGAAATAAACTATTTGGAAATATTAATTATTTTCAAGTTAAAAAGAGAGCGTCACATCCATATACCACTAGGGATAGGGCATATCTCGATGCAGGCTAGGTATCTGGCCATCACCTAAACAGGGCATAGGGAGTAAGTATACACATATACATAATCAATAAAGACTAAAATTCCAAACACAAGTATATCATGGACAGACAATAATGCAAGTACATATGAGCACACCAATTTTCAACATTATATCTCTTATAATGCAAGTGGCATGATGCATGATTTCTATCCACAACTAAGGCCTCCAATATTTCCATCTTGGACGTCCATCCAATACACCAATGTGTTCTCAGAACACTAGCATACGTTCCCAGAACATATGGCAAACCATACTTGGAAAAACAAGCATCACTCCCAGAGTGTGCATCACGTTCCTAGAACGTATAAAAACCATGTCCCAGACACTGGCCACATTCCCAGAATGTGTCATCAAGTAGGTTACACAAATTTGGTACTCCCGGAGTACCCTCCTCATATTCCCAGAATATGATAATCGTTTCTTACCAACCTATTTCCCATTCTCTATGCATGAATGCACAATTATTAAGGTTGGTTTTTATCTTTAATTTAATTATTGTGATTTAGAAATAACTCAAATTCTCTTTTGAATGATTAATGTGAGGTATAATCTTTGGCATAAAAATTCATCCATGAATTAACTTAAAAACATGCCATTAGACTTGGATTGGGAAAAACTTAACCAATGGTATCAAACTTTTCACTTAAAAGATTTAACTTTTATTTTTCAGTTTCAGGTACTAACCGGTTACAGTCTCAGGCTAACCGGTTAGAATTACAGACCTGAACCTACTAACCATTTAAATTCAGAAAACCCCTTTTTCTTGAATTCTCTACCTAATCCACAAACAGAGTCTTAGCTTTGTTATATACCTCAAATCCCACTGATTTCATCATTCAAAGGTCTAAATCACAATCCAATTCCAATTTAGCCTAATTTCCTCTTGAAATTATCTTATCACATTAAGGTATGGACTCATCAATTACAATCTGAAACAAACAGTGTTCATTAACATGTTTTCAGATTGATTTCAAATGAAATTAGAGTATAGACTTGAGTGAAAATGGTAAGAACACAGAGCTAATTTCAGAAATTCATTTTCTTTGAAAACTAACAATATCTAACCAGTTACAGAATTCGAATAACCGGTTAGATTATGCAGAGTGTACACTGCAGAAAGGGATTTTGCATACCATTTTCCACCATACTCAAATCTAACCAATTTCAATCATTATCAGAGGTCATATACCTTAAAACAAATATGTTTATCCACAAAAAAAACATATTCCTTTGCATGCATTCAACTTAGAGTATCAAATTGCATATAAACCAACATAAACACAACTTGATATCACAAAACTCATAATAAGCCTTTAGATTATGATTCAATCATCAGAATAACTTGCATGCAGATTATCAAACTTGCTCAAAAAGAATTGAGCCACAGAAATGGCCTCCAAGCCTTTTAACTTATTCACATAATGCCCTTTTGAGTCTTTGTTGACTCAAATCCTAAAACACATGATTTTAGTCTCAATCTAGTATAAGGTAAACTTCTCTCATACCTCTAAGTCGTTTTTTATGAGTATAATCTCTGAAATTAGCAAGAAATTCCCAGAATCCACAATTCTCTGTTTTCAGCCATCAACAGTTGAGCAGGGTCTAGAAACCAGAATTTTTATGCATGTGCAGACCATAAAAATTGGGGAAATTGGTTAGGGTTTGTTCTAAGCAACATGCACCAAGAGATTGAACGATTTTGAGATCAAAGGAGTTCATACACTTACCCAAATTGAAGCTCCAAATAAGCTCCAAGAACTAGTTTTTGCAGAAACAGTTTTGAACCCCTCCACTTCAAAGGCTTCGCTCTCTTAGCTCCCTAACTCTTAACTCACGATTTTTATGTCTTTGTAAAGCTCTTGATGCAAGCTTTACAACAGTGTATCACTCAATTTTTAACACTCAAAAACGAGAGAGAATCAAAAGAAACAATTCTAGAACCCTAGAACAGAGCTTCACACCAAACCAGAGCAAAATAACCTAATTTGATCAAGATTAAGGGTTTTTATAGAGGAATTCGTGTTCCATGCACAATGACGCGTGTTTTCCATTATCACTGGATTGATTTCATGGAGATTCTTTGATTAATTTCAGTGATTACTCATCAAAATCCACTAACCCAGGTTCTGGGTTCATTGTGTAACCGGTTACAGGGCATTACTAACCGATTAGGTCAGTGTAAAATTTAAAAATTAATACTTTTAAAACCTTTCCCTCTAAGAACCTTTCTAATATTACATTTAGGTCCTAATCCAAGGACTAAAATGCAATATCTATATTTTTGTATATATTCACCATATAAAAATACCTTCACCTATTTTTATATTTCAAGGCTAATTAAATACAAAACATAAACTTGGAAAATTTATATTAATTAATAATAAAACTTTATTTATTATTAATTTCCTTATTATCCGGGAGACGAAAATTAGGGGTGTTACATTACCTTCTACCATCCCAACCCGTTAATCCGGTCCCGTCCTCGTAGATTTAGGATTCCCATCATATACACTATGCACGTACCACCCTTTTACACTTACCATGGACCACCTCCCACACGACCAGCTCGCTCATATCATAGTTTTCGTTTTCGACCTACCCGCTCACACCCTTTTTCTTCGAGAGTCGTCCACGAGGAGACTCCCCTATCTGATCCGAGGAGCCCTGTTAGGGTCTCGCCATCACCTGACCCTGTACCCAGTGGTAGGGTACCCACTCCATCGGATGAGATCGAGGAGGATCCTATGGAGGATGAGAGCGGAGGCGAGCCTGTTGTACACTCTACCGGGAGCCAGTGGAGGGATGATGATCCCTAGGTATGTGCATATGGTACATGATGAGGATCAGGGGATCTGGTGTGAAGGATGCTGTGGAGGAGATGATGATGTTGCTGCTGTGATGTTGGATAAGGACTACTGCTACTACTTCTTGGAGACTTCTACTACTACTACTACTGCTGCTTATGTTCTATGATCAGCTTCAGAGTCTTTATTTTTGAGATGTAGATATTGTATATAGTTTTGAGAACTCTGGAGTGATGATCTATTTTATGGACTTGTACTGGTTCTTGGAGACACGACTTTGGACTATGTATTACCTGACTTATATATATATATATATCTTATGTTCATATTACTACT
The DNA here is from genome assembly GCA_037953625.1 of Crotalaria pallida. Lineage (NCBI taxonomy): Eukaryota > Viridiplantae > Streptophyta > Magnoliopsida > Fabales > Fabaceae > Crotalaria > Crotalaria pallida. Next base: position 137,855,289 of record CM075650.1, on the reverse strand, counting down.
GTGCATAGTCCTATTATTTCCGCTTACTCTGATAACGAATATTCTAAGAATTCGGCTACGTTATTTGAAAATGGTATTAGTTTCGCGAAACGAAAGAATGGATGGCATCATTTAATTTCTACTATGTAAATACGATTTCGAAGTACCGATGCTATCTGGATTGTATGAAAAGATTTTATTGACTTAGAAAATGCCGAATTCAGTACAATGATTAAAGTGATACAATTTACATTCTCCAAGAGTTCCATGTTTTGGTCTGTGCACCCGCCTCTATAGAAAATAAAAAGAAAATTTTATTTCCTACATTTTTCTAAAAATACTCGCAAGTCCATAACTAATACGAGTAATAGTACAATTATTGTATTAGTTACTTGGTTTATATTGAGGGTGTCACACGTAGTGGTATCAGAGCAAAAGTCAGATCCTGTAGTAGTTGAAGTAGTTCCAGAAAGGTAGTCACCAGCATCAAGCAGGTATTCACAGGGTATATTTATTGTTTTGAATGCTAGTATCTTGCTTATTTTAAGCATTAGATACAATTGAATGTTTTGTTTGAGGTTATGGTTATAGCCTTAGTATAGGTGGTGTGATGAATGTTTCTTTAGTTTATCATATGTGACCATAAGTCCATAGCGCAGGTCTATTATGGCAACTAGAAATCACACCATGGATAAGATCTTCAAAACGTTAGTCCCTGATTTGGGACCTAGAGGTAATTATAGGAAAGGTTTTGGAGGGAAAGAAAATAAAATTAATATTTTTCAAAAACTGACCAAAATACTCGAGTGTTTCTGAAAAGACTCGAGTGATCTGGTCAGAGTTGCACGAGTTAGTGCGTTTGGTGAGTCACCACCAACGATTCTCCACCGTTAAAACGAAATCACCACCCCAACACGTCCATGGTAGTCGTGTCGAGCTGTATGAGCCTCCATCCAGCCTATATAAACCAATTAAACCCGAATTTGTGAAGCATTTGGCCATTTTCGTGGGTATTGCATGAGTTAGGGTTCCTGAACCATTTTTTTCGATTCTCCCTTTGTGATTTGATTCAAGTTACAAACTATACACCAATACAAAGCTCACATCACGAGCTTTGTATAGACATTAAAATCGTGAGGTGAGAGTGTGTGTGGTGGAAGAATTGGAGCTTGGAAGTTGGAGCTTGTTGTTGTCAAGTTGGTTCTGGAGCTTACTTTGATCACTGATTGTGGTAAGCTCATGCATCTTCTGAGTCTCAAATTGATTTCTATAGTTAGTACGTGTTGCATAGAGTTTAGAAATACTAATTTCCCCAATTGTTATCTCTGTCTTCTATGTCAACCAATTCCACTTTGGACCTCCACTCAAACCGTCCTGCATGTTGGTGCTTGAAGTCGTTTTTGGTGTTGGAGGAGTTTTTCTTGCGAATTTTCAGTTGATACACGTTTGTGAGGTAAGGGGAAAGCTTTCTATTCACTAGATAGAGTTTAAATTGCATGAATTTGATTAGAGAGCCACCAAGAGGCTCTAAGGGCTTAGTTTGAATATGGAGATTGGTTTGGAGACCAACCTGTGCTCTAAAATGGTTTTGAGCAAGTTTAATATGTTTCATGCAAGCTATTGAGAACTTAAAATCTTGAGAATTCTGAGTTTTATGCAAATTGATATGTTAAGTTGTGAATTTTCATGTTTTGTGCATAATCTTGTGATTCTCTGTCAAATCTGTAATTTGATGTGTTCTAAGTGTTTGAACATGTTTATTATATGTTATATGAACTCTGTTGATCATTGGATTGGATTGGAAATGGTTAGAATTGAAAATGGTATGATAAAACCAAGTTTTCAGTCTGTTCTGTATGAAAAGACTCGAGTAATTGACTTGGTACTCGAGTATTTTGCAATAAAATAGCGTGCCTTTCTGCTCCAACACTCGAGTATCAGGTCCAGAACTCGAGTATTGACTGATGCAACAAAAGTACTTTCTGATGAATCACTCGAATATTCTGGAATTGATGAAGAACACTCGAGTATTCATGAACTACTCGAGTACTTTTAAGATCTGAAATCTAACTTTTCTGAAAAGCATGAACGACTCGAGTGACCATGAACCACTCGAGTAATCTGGAAAGGCTGAAGAACTACTCGAGTATTCTGAAGAACACTCGAGTATTTCTGTCCAAAAAATTAAAAATACCATTTTTAATTCTGAATCATTCTGTTAGTACCTAAATGATCATAATCCAAGTGATCTAAGACTTAAAAGAAATTATTAATGGAGGGTACTACAAGGGCTAGAGGAAGAGGAAGACCTAGAAAAACTATAGGCGAAACAATTGAGAAGGATATGGCAATCAATGCCTTATCAAAAGACATGATTTATGATAGGCCTTTATGGCGTCATTTGATCCATGTAGCCGACCCCACCTAGTGGGACAAAGGCTTAGTTGTTATTGTTGTTGTTGTTGAATAATGTGAGATATTGTTAATTAAGATATACCAAACAGTTCTTTTAAGTTAAGATATTGCATTCATTCTGGAGTTCGGATGATAGATCGTTTATCATGTTTTGGTAACATGAGGAGGGCCTCTGGGAGTGCCAACCGACGGCTCGCTTGATGACACGTTATGGTTGACGACGTGGCCAGCATAGTGAGATGCTAATTGTAACACCCCGATTTGGCAACTTGAAACCATAAACATTGTTAAGTGAAAATTAGGGGCCATTTTTTTTTAAGTGAGTAGCGTACAAAATGAGAACACCTCTTATTTACAAAACATAGTTTTATATAAACTCATGTCCTCAAGTTGCACCAACCCTTTCAAGTTCCAAACCGGGATGTCACAAGACACCACGCTTCGAAACTCATTTTCCAAAACATTAGTTAAATAGAATAGCCCATTTGATTTCATGTCAGAATATCAATACAAAGATTAACTTGTTGGGGTTACAGCAGGACGTCACCAGATTGCTAAGAACTCATGGTGAGTTACATACTCAAAAGGAAAATTACATACTCCCTAGTCATGCCCATGATTCTTCCCTAGTCTTGCTTTCTAAATCTACTATACCACTCATCATCATCCGCCAGCAGCTCCTCGGGACTAATGATCCAGCTCTCGTCACTAGAATACTCCTCTGCATCCTCGTCAGACCAGAGGTCAGGATCCTCCTCCTCAGCCTCTTCAGGAAGCTCCACCTCAGCATCATCAGTCTCACAATCCGTCTCCTCCTCCGCCGCAGCATCCTCTTCTTCTAACTGTAACTCAGCCCTTCTACGCGGAATCTCTATGAAGAACATCTCATAGACAGACATAATGCTGTTGGCGCCTCTTCGGGGAGTCGCTCCTATCTCCCGCATAAGCTGATACCGTACCATATTGGCCATCTAAAATCCGCACCATTTTTATACAAGACAGAATGGAGATGATAGAGAGAGTGAGCAACCCAAAACGGCAATGTCGACTATGTGGGATTACATCAGGTAAATATTAAGACAAATAAATATAAAAGAGAACATAAATCCAACAATAGCATAAGGTAAATCAAACACTACATCTAACTATCAGGATGTACACATACATAATCACTCAATTATTCGTTCCAATATGTATAAGTTCAATGCAATCACATCCTTCACCATGATACTTTTCTTTCATTCTCTCTCGTTCTTCGTTCTCAACTCATCAAATGTTTCAAGAGTATTCATATCCACTTCCACTCTCAAATCTTATCCAACACTTGGTATTAGCATTATCATTATCATTATTATTATAATCATTGCTACACTTATCTTTGGATCATCTTGGTTATTAAGTCTTATCAATTCGATTAGCATCAATGATGAGGGGGAAACATCATTGAGCTCACACACGTCTACATCTCCTCGGTCAACCACCCATCCTAGTCGGAAGCAAACAGGAGTACATGACCTTTACCATGCGGGCACGACAGCTGTCACAACACATAAATGGTCCCAGACCAGGAGGATCTCGTCCTCAAATCATTTCAATAATAACAAGGCTCACTGCCCACGCAGTGGCAAAACACAATGCCCCATTCCAGTCCCTCTCACTGTTCTCGATTTGCAATCTAGGGGGCGACAGTACTTATTCTAGTTTCGAAAGCAGAACTTGCCACGGCATTGGACCCAGTCCCCACCACATTAGTGCGCCACTTGTGGAATTGTTACGCCTAGAAAAGTACTCTAGACTTCTTGACGTATCACCGTCATTGTCCTCCCCTAATGCAATCTCCTCCTAAGTATCCGTAGATACCTATGGTTCCTTCCTCTCCACTACTTCGATACGACACTCATACCTCACCGCAATTGTTAATGTCTTTTAAAATCTTTTAAAAAGTTTTAATTACGGCTTAATCCTAATGATCGGCTCATCCTTGGTACATCCCTTCAATGAGACCCGATCGCTAATCGTTCGCATCTAATCCCCCTAAAGCTCATGCACTATCATTGAATCATCACAACATCATTGCATCATCTTTCTCTTTTTCAAATCACAGCACATTGCTCTCATCAACATTAGCATCACTATTCCAGGCCAATTGAAACTCAGCGCGCCATCATTGTTCTCCTTGCCAATTGTGATTCAGCAGCATCACTGGTGTCCTTTCTCGCCAATTCGGATTCAGCAGCATCAGCAGCTCCTCTCATTCTTTCCAAATTTCCAATTACCATCTACTTTCTCACAATTCAATCTCATCATAACTTGCTTCTATCCCTTATTTATTCTCATTATTCAAATCCATTATTCTTTTCTTATCATTCTTAGCTTGTTACTTCCATAGCTTTATTACTAACGCACAATCAAATAATTCCCAACAATAACACATACATATAACAAATAAACGAATCATAAGAAAATTAAATAATCCAGCATGGAAAATTATAACATCATTTATGATAAGCCAATCTCAGTCGTTCGGGTGGATAGCTAAACCAATCAAACATGCGCTATCACATACACCACTACGCTAAATGAGATTGGGGTCCAATCTTTGAGATGATTGGACGCCTTAATATGTTACCTAATCACCACGGCGTCTTAAGGGAAAGCCCCTCTCTCACCTCGATGACGAACGTCCTATAGCTCTCCAAGGTTTCCCGATCATCTCTCCTCGTCTCTTATCCTCTCGTTCGTCGCTCAACTAAGACATTTTCCCGTGCATTAGAAACGAGTTCGATACATTTGTTGAATTCGTTTTGAAAACAATTTCTCTTTTTGAAAACTTGTTATCATTGCCCAAGATTTTCAAATTCAATTCAAATTCATGATTAAAACAGTTCTTAAGAAAATCTTTGAAAACAATTTAGAAACACTCTTTCATCCAAATAAGCTTCCTTTCATATTTAAAACTTGTAGTGGATCTGAGAAATAGATCCACCACGATGTGTGTTTGTGGTTGTTGCAGCTGACGAGGGTGACCCCGGTCCTACGTACCCCCAGTGATAAGGGGATCAAGCCACACGTAGTTCTTGAGAGTAGGGATGAGAGAACATATCTTAGCCCCTATAGCATGGCGATACTTATAGGGGAAGTTGTGTTGTGGTGCCTTATGGGCCTGTTCGGCCCAGTAGGGCTGACGTGGCTCTTAGAGGATAAGAAGGATGAGTTATTCACCCTTATCCTATACTAGAGAGCTCATGCTTATCCTGTAGCGGTAGGATTTATTATTGGTAAACCCTACAAAACTTGATTTAAAACAATTATCATTTACTTATCACAAAACACTTTTGGCTAAAGAAATTAACTAATCAAATTATAACACTAACACACAATTTCAATCATGCACAAGAAAATATTTCAAGCTTAATTTCTTAATTAAATCATGGCAAAACCGAATTGCCTATAATTAACATTTCCTAATTACTAATAATTTCTAAACCTTAAAAACCATAGAATTATCATTATGAAAATTATTTCTATTAATTTTATTTATTTCCAGCCCTTAAAACCGGAAAGAATAAAAGAACTTAGCACATCTTTGTATCAAACATATGACAACACAAACATAGAATTTAATCATTCTCATAAGGTGTTTCAAAAGAAAATCCTTCTAAGCACCTAAACATATACTAACCGAATTATTTCAAGTAAAATCTTGCAAAGTATAACACACCATCAAAGACATAAAACAATGAAATCATTTTATTTCTTTCAAGACCAAAACCGTAAGCATCATAGGGAAAATTTAATAATTTCAATTTCAGTTTTCTTAGCTTAGTTCAAGAAAACAATCAAGGCCACAAATGATTTCATGTATGCACCTTTATGCTCTTAAATGAGGCTAATCTTAGTCTATATGCAATTCAAATGATGATTAAGCACACTTTTCTATTTTCTATCTCAAGACCGAATACTAGCATGCATAAGACAAGAATCTTAGTTCATTTTTCAATGCACTAAAGGCAATTAAAGCAAACCATATTACACCAACATGCATAAACCATCATGAGATTCCTTAGATTTTTTTTTATTAAAACTCAAACTTATAATTTTTCTTGAATAGAAACATGGTTTATAGCTTGATCTTCTAAAAAGAATGGCATGCATGGACTTAAGACCACTAAATCTATTCCTAATACATACATGCACCTAAAAATCATGCACCAAAACATTTTTAGCACTCATGGCCGAATGGCCTTCACATCAACACATCATGGATGAAACAAATCTTTAAATCAAATCATGTTCATAAAAATAAAAATCATTTTAAAGACCATTACCCTATTATTTCTTCTAGGCCGAGACATACACAAAGGGAAACATAGCCTTTTTCATTTGAAACTTAACATGCAAAGCCTCAAAGTCCTAACTTTTAATCAACAAACATGGATTAATGCATGCACATACAAAGATCAACCAAAATCATCACAAGGTCAACATGCAAAGCTAAAAATCCCTATTTTCTTCTCAAATAAACTTAGATCATGAAATTGTTAATCAAACATTCACATATATACACATAGATCACAGTTTGAGCACAAGAAATCAACATGCAAGGCATAAATTTCTCACTTTGTCACAAATCAAACCTAGATCATAAATTATTTACCAAATCCTTTCAACAAAAACCTCATAGGTCACGGTTTTGGAGAAGAAATCAACATGCAAGGGGGTTTCATTTTAGTTTTCATAAAGATCTCAAGTAGTGATTTAGATTCTTTAAGAGTTGGTTTAGAAAATCATGATGATCTACCTAATGAAGCCATAACCGAAGCTTAGAGAGTCCATAAGTTCACATATTTACAAACCGAATTAAAAGTCCATAGTTGCACTCACCTCTCAAGCTATAAAAATAAACATGCAATGAAAAGAGAAGAAAGAAAAATTACAAGACCAAAAGAAAATCCTACTTCTCATGGTTTTCTTCTTGATCCTCGAATAACCTACCAAGAAAATGGGTCTTCTACTTCAAATGCTCTAGGTCTTCAAAGGAATTTCAAGAACTCGGTCTAGATCTCCTCCCTCCTTCTTCGAGTCCCTCACGGCCACACCCTCTCTTCTTCTTTCTCTTTTTCTTCTAAGGGTTGGATAGTCCCTTAGGAAGTGTTTGTTTTGTGAGTGAAAGGAATTGGAAAGAAAAGTGGGGAAATGAACTAATGCTTGGTTTACTTAAGGGCAACCGAAGTGGTCTCTTTTGCCCTTGGGTTGTGGTTCGGCCAAGGCATCAATTGGGAGGGTAGTTTTGGGTTTCTCAAAGTTTGCATGGGAGGGGTTCAATCAAAGGGAACAAAGGGAATAGGCTATAGCTTAGGTCTCATCATGCATGGTCATTTCAAGGTTCCTATTTTCTACTCATGCAATCCACTTGGTAGCTTCTAAGCCTTCCAAGTATCTCCTCCCAAATTGAAAATCTACCCCAACACACACACACACACACACTCATCACCTTAGCATCACACACATGCACATACATCATGCAATTTTTCATTTTCTATTTTTCTACTCTTATTTACTTAAGACATTAAAATCATGCAAATATTTTCAACACACATACACACAAAGTCGTAGCACATGCACATATATACACACATATTTATTTCTCAAGCCACATTCACATATTAAATCAAACATATATCATATTGAGCATAATTAATTTCATGTCATGGCAATTAATTTAATTTCCCACAAGAACACATTTTATTGTAAAGAAAACTTATACTTTTTCAAAGTAAAACAATCATCTACATAACACATACAAACAATTAAAGTCTCCAAATAACCTTCTAAAAGTCAAGCTTTTATACAAATAAGAATTTTCCAAAAGACAAATTTATTTAAAGTCATTAACTTCCAAAAATCATGGTTTAAAAAAAAATTCGTCCTTCACAATTTTCAAAAATAATTTTGTAAATCAAATAAAAAATTCAAAAGATCACATTTTGAAAGTTCACAAATCCAAAAATGCAAAGTCATTCCAAAAAGAAATTCACTTTTTAATAAAATTAGAAATCCTCTTTTAGAAAATCCTTTTTGGAAAACAAAAATTAAAGGTTTATTTTTGACGAATTCGTTTACGCACGTACGGGAAAATGCGGGGTGTTACACTGATGATATGGTTATTCCGTTTGGATGACGGGACGTTGCTCGAGTTGCACGTTATGTACCATTTCCAAGCTTGTCGTGTACATTCTTGGTGAATGTATGAATGTTGTACACCTAGGAGTACAATGCACTGTTGAGTGCTGATATGAAGTAAAGGATGGACGTCAGAGAGTGATAGAGATTGATGGAGATAGGATTGAGAGCTAGATTCATACATCACGTCACCCATTTAACCTAAAACTGATAAATGAAATAAGTATGAGCATCTTAATTGCATTAAATATTTGCTAAGTGCTAAATGTGGTTGTTGATTACTGCTGCATGTTTACATATATAAATTGCACATTTATTTATGCTCTATTTATTATGTGTATAGAATTGCTTATCCCTGTGCCCTTGTAGGTGATGTCACACTACATCGCTTGCATCGAGATCCGGCCACTTCCTAGTGGCATATGGATCTACGAGGATCACCGAGCGGTGTTTGAGGGAGAGGTAGAGGTTACCTTCTACCATCCCAACCCGCTGATCCGGTTCTGTCCTCGTAGATTTAGGATTCCCATCATATACACTATGCACGTACCACCCTTTTACACTTACCATGGACCACCTCCCACACGACCAGCTCGCTCATATCACAGTTGTCGTTTTTGACCTACCCGCTCACACCCTTTTTCTTCGAGAGTCGTCCGCGAGGAGACTCCCCTATCTGATCCGAGGAGCCCTGTTAGGGTCTCGCCATCACCTGACCCTGTACCCAGTGGTAGGGTACCCACTCCATCGGATGAGATCGAGGAGGATCCTATGGAGGACGAGAGCGGAGGCGAGCCTGTTGTACACTCTACCGAGAGTCAGTGGAGGGATGATGATCCCTAGGTATGTGCATATGGTACATGATGAGGATCAGGGGATCCGGTGTGAGGGATGCTGTGGAGGAGATGAAGATGCTGCTGCTGTGATGTTGGATGAGGACTACTGCTACTACTTCTTGGAGACTTCTACTACTACTACTACTGCTTATGTTCTATGATCAGCTTCAGAGTCTTTATTTTTGAGATGTAGATATTGTATATAGTTTTGAGAACTCTGGAGTGATGATCTATTATATGGACTTGTACCGGTTCTTGGAGACACGACTTTGGACTATGTATTACCTGACTTTTATATATATATATATATATATATATATATATATATATATATATATATATATCTTATGTTCATATTACTATTGTGCATAGTCCTATTATTTCCGCTTACTCTGATAACGAATATTCTAAGAATACGGCTACGTTACTTGAAAATGGTATTAGTTTCGCGAAACGAAAGAATGGATGACATCATTTAATTTCTACTATGTAAATACGATTTCGAAGTACCGATGTTATCTGGATTGTATGAAAAGATTTTATTGTCTTAGAAAATGCCGAATTCAGTACAATGATTAAAGTGATACAATTTACATTCTCCAAGAGTTCCATGTTTTAGTCTGTGCACCCACCTCTATAGAAAATAAAAAGAAAATTTTATTTCCTACATTTTTCTAAAAATACTCGCAAGTCCATAACTAATACGAGTAATAGTACAATTATTATATTAATTACTTGGTTTATATTGAGGGTGTCACACCTTACCTCAAGGGAGAAGAAAATCCAACTCCAAAGCACTTGGTTATATGAGTTAGTCCCTAGAGTCCTTCTTCTTTGGCTTGGTTGAGGAAAACTTCAAGAATATGAAGGGATTATAGCTAATTGAAGGAGAATATATATGTAAAGGAGAGGGAATTTGTTGGTGAAATATGAAAACAAGAGTTACAATTGGTGGGAAGGTGTTTGGTGATGTTAATTCATGGTGTTGGGGTTGGATTTGTAGAGATTTAGGCTTGTTGGTGCATAAAATTGAGGTTTGGTGCCTAAAGGTGGAGTCCTGGTGCGGGTGGTGGAGTCCTGGTGCGGTTGTGGAAGGATTCTGGTGCGTCAGCCCTTGATCTGGTATGTTTGGTGCTATATATAAGCACTGCGCCTGGTTCCAGAAAATTCTAGTACCGTGGCGAGTTTTCTAGTGCGTACGAGACAAGTCCTGGTGCAGCGGTGCTGGGCGCCTGAGCGCGCTAACCGTGCGCCTGAGCGCGCCTACGCGCACCATTTCATGCGCCTGAGCGCTTGCGCCACTGTCGGCACCAGGAATCCTGCACCGTTGCGTCTGGGCGCACCGGCTCGTGCCTGGGCGCACCGGTTCGTCCCGTAACGTCGATTTTCGCATTTTTAACCCGATTTCATGAATTTTAATCATTTCTAACACTAAATCAAACTCATATAACATTAATTTACCTCTCCAATCATAAAAGTTATATACTCCTTCTGTTGTCCACACAATTAACAGTCATCTTTTTAATCGAATCTCTGACTTAGTCCTATTATTCTCTCTTTCTCACCAATCTTCAATCCTTTCTAATTATTTCTTGTTTTATTCTTATCCACCTTCGGGGTGTGCTTAAGGGGTCGATAATATTCAAATTTTCTAATATTCAATTGGTTTTACCGCCTTACCGCCGACTATAAAGAATTCTTCTAAGTCTGATGCTTGTTATCTTTGCTTAAACTCTTACTCTTCATTTATCCTCGTCTACCAATACTCATCCCAACTCATAATACTTCAGATGTCATCTAATATTTGTTACTCCTTCCTACCCAACATACTTCATAACTCTTGATCGTACCAAGATAACAACACGCATAGTTTGCTTTCTGTTTAAGATTACTTTACTTCACCATCTTTCGGAGATACAACAAATACATAATTATCATTATTCATTAATTTAAAAAAAATTTAGGTCGTTACAAAATTCAATAAAAAAATCTAAAATAATTATTGAAAATTATGTTTATGGGACAATTTAATTCCCGAAAGAATAAATTCAAAAATAGTTCCAAAAGCTTATGCATGAGACAAATTCAATTCTCAAAATTTGATTTTACCCAATTAAATCCAGAAGTTCTGATGATTAAATTGATGAAGGAAAGAATTTTACAGATTTAAATTCTCTTATGAAAAAAATTAGGCACTATTTGTTTGTATTTTGATTATCTAACTCATCTAACTTAGGCCCCGTTCGGGGTGGTTGCCAGTTTCTGGTTTTTGGTTTTGAAATTGTATTTTCAAAACAAAACTCGTTCGGCAAAATTTGAGCTGAAATGGTTTTTTAATCATTTTCAGAACAATTTCATCTTTATTCTCAAAACAACAAATTATGGTTTCATAATTTCAGTTTTGAGTTGCAAACTTATACCACCTCAACCATCACCACCATCATCGTCATCACTACTTCTACTACCATAACTGTTGCGGTCACTGTTACCACCATGACTGTCACCCAACTAACACCACTATGACTGTCTAAACCCCAACCACCACCGTGATCACTACAACCACCCTAACCACTACCGTCCTTAATGATAACCACCACGTTATAACCACCGCAACCGCTACCACATCCTCATCTGCTATCATTGCCCCTCTTTGTACCACCATCATCACCACTCGAACCACCATCACCACCATAGTGACCACTTCGGCCACCATTACCCTCGCATGACCACCACCACCATCACAACCATATCACTACCAACTCAACCACCACTATTCCTAAATGACACCACCATCAACACCACCACCACCTCCATATCCACCCCAACCATCACCATCACCACCACCACATCCTCGCTCCCTCCCCCACCATCTCTCCCTCTACCAACACCATAAAAATTATCATTATAGACTGCAACTACTATAACAATGACCACCACTTCCAACTAATAATAACAACAACCACATGGAAGTTGTTATTAAATAGTAGTGGTAATATATAAGATGGTGGTGTATATATATGGTGATGAATAACATGGTAGGAACACTATAAAAATTATAACTTTGGAAATAATTTTCAAAACGGAAAACCAAAAAATTTTGAAACAAACATTTATAAAACGGAAACTAGTTTTGTTTTTTTTTTAATTTTAAAACTCAAAACTAAAAACCACCCCGAACGGATTTAACTCACAAATTTCAGTCATTAAATATTTTTAGTCATTAAAACTCACAAATTTCAGTCATTAAAAATCACAAATTTCAGTCATTAAATATTTTTAGTCATTCAAATTTAAAAGGATTTAAAATAGTTTAATGATTAAAAAATTGCGTTAACGAGTCGCACAAAAATTGAGTTAGTAAAAATCACAAAGATCTTGAATTGAAGGAACCAAATTGTTGACTTTATTTGTTACTTATCTTTTTCATGGATCAATAGAAATAACTTTAGTGATCAATTTAGATTTTTAGTGGTCATTTTGTTTTATATGTAATGTATTTTTTAAGGTTATGCATAAAAATTAAAATACTTAAATGATATAAGAATTTATGATATTTGAACTATATTATCATTATGTAATTGTTATCATTGAAGAGAGAGTGACAAGTTGAAAGTGAAAAAGATCGTGATAAATAATAAAGATATTGTTGAAAAATATAATTTTAAAGAATTTGCTACACATTATCGTAGGGGCAATGGATAAAGAACCTAAAAAATGTAAAGTTAACATTGAAAAACTACAAAGTTTTTTTTGAATGACTTAATTATGTCACAAGTTTCTGAAATTTAAGATACTTTTGCCATATACCCTTACTCTTTTTTTTTCCAATGTTTGGTTTCTCGAAGTTATTTTTGAGTTTGTCATATAGTCCTACTACTAATTCCGACCAATTTTGCTGAGATGTAACATCAGAATCCTTGTTAGACGCAAGAAGTTAGTCACGTGGTGCCACGTGTGCGAATATCCTTTTTTTTAAATTAAAACACTAAAAAAATTCATATTTTTATAATTTTAGTTAAAGAAAAAAATAAAAAAAAGGATTGAAGAGAGATGTCGTCTTCGCCCGTGTGACAGCACGCGGTACCACATGGCCAACCTCCTGCGTCTGACTAGGATTACATGTAAGCAAAATTGGTCAGAATTGGTAGTAGGGGTATATGACAAATCCAGAAGTAACTTCGGGAAGTCAAACATTGAAAAAAAAAGAATAAGAGTATCTGGAAAAAATACCCCAAACTTCAGGAACTTGTGACACAATTAAACATTTTTTAATTATTAAACACATCATTTTCCAGGTAAACTTACCACTTTTAGTTCCCTAAATATTAAAATTCAAACAACAAAATCTGACACAATTAATAGATGATTGAGTTCCTCAAATGTGTTAGTATAATCCATACCATATGTATACAAAAGAATTGTTTTTAATAAAAGCAAAATTCACGTCAATCATATCTACACATTAAGGAAAAAAACGACTAAATTGTCATTTTTATCCCTGAATTTGCATCAAACATTCCCTTTGGTCCCTAAAATTAAAGAAATTGTTTTTAGTCTCTCAATTTCTAAATTGTTACTCACTTTAGTACCTTGGTTATGTCATCGTTTATGTCTGTTAACGGCAAGATGATGTGGCCAGTTAAATGGCTAACGCGACGTCATTTTGGGTGATGTAAACGAAGAGGATCGGTTTTGACAAACTCAGAACAAACCTACCCACAAAGGAGAACCAAAACAAACCTATAATAATATATGGAAGGCAAAGAACGAAGGTGGGGGTGATTCTAAAACAAATCGAATCAGGTTAAGCAAACCAAAACAAACTCAGAGTATACTGAAACACAAAGGAGAATATGTTCACTTATATGGCTATGCTGAGTCATCTTCCAGAGACGACAACGATGACAACCATATTCTAATGCACGGGGTTATTTTTGGCAATAATGTTGAGGGATGAGCTTGAGAAAGCAGAATCGATGAAGTTAAGACCGAAGAGTGAGGATCAATGGTGGTTGCAGTGAATAAGGGGAATCAATAGTGACTCTAGTGATTCAGGATAATTCAAGTTGAGGGTGAGAGGGAGAAAGCATGAGGGGTGGGAATGAGGGAGTTGGTTGAAGAATTATATTGAAGGTTGTTAGGTTGTGGAGGTGATTGAGGGATAGTCATCGATGTACGAGACTATTTTTTTCTTTTTTTAATTTTTATTTATTGATTGATTGAAGATCCGAATTGGCCCCTAAAATTTTTTGCATAGTCAAAATTGGTCCCTGAAAATAATAAAGTCCTAAAATAGTCCTCGAAAATTTTGCTTATAAGACAATATGGTCCCTAAAAAAATTAAGTCACCAAATAGTCCCTAATTTTTTTCTTCTAGGAGACAAATTGGTCCCTGAAAATTTTAACTTCACGTAAGGTCGCGGTTGATTGTGTTGGTTTAAGTCTGTTTGATAAATAAGCAGGTTTATTATGTTTTTAAAAGTGGATAAAAAAGATCTTGGGAATTTTTGGTCCGTATTATCAAAGCAAAATGTGCTTGGTTTGGGCAAGTAATCTCTTATCACATGAAAGTCTGACCCGTTCTTGTTTCATCAGTGGTCTGTTGCAGGTTTTGGTAGATAAATTTTTACTTGAATTATATTCGAGATTTTTTGAGCCATCCCGATCATGGCCAAAGCTCGAAGCAAGCCTACCCGAACCTGATCGATAAATCCAAATTAATACCTCTAATTTCACTCGATTTAGTCCAAACTTTTGAGTATTAAATTGTCCCATGAAATTATTTTAAAGGACCAAGCCTCATGGAAGAAAACTTCAAGGACTATTTGGTGACTTTATTTTTTTAAGTACAAAATTGTCTAGTAAACAAAATTTTCAAAGACTATTTTGTGTCTTTATTATTTTAGGGGCTAAATGTAATCACGTAACCGATGGAGGCTGATACAGATGGATGGAGTGTGTGTCCCTTAAACATGTAGTCATCGGTTCGATCCCTGCCTGGCTCATGCGAATGGAGAATGTCTTTTGGGAGCGCCACCCTTGAAAGAGCCCGATCGATGTGTGAATGAATTAGTCACTCAATTGTGCTGGTGGATACCGTGGATTAAAAAAAATGTAATCACGTGAAAAAAATAGGACTAATTTGGGTATTTAGTCTTATTTATTTTGCATTAATTTTTAATATATTTTTAAGTCAAGATGACGTCATTTTGATTATTTAATCGGCAACATCAGCTTATTATTTGATAAGACCCTTATAAATATGCATTATACTTTGATTTCCAAAATTATATATATATATATATATATATATATATTAATTAGTCCTTTGTAAAGTATTTTTTATTTTAGTGACTCGATTATATTGTCATTTTAACAAACCAAAAATATATCCACACCAACCTGGTAGAATTTCAACATTTCAATTAATGCTTATTGAAAATTGGTATAGGGTCTTATCAAATAATACATATTTATAAGACTCTAATTAAACCGCATATCGGTCATTATTCATATATTTATATAAATATGTAAATATATTAAGGTGAAATAGTGTTAAAAAATTAAATAATATAATAAATACTTTATTTCAAAAGCATAGCATTAAAAATATCGGTGGTGTTGTGATAAATCCAGTTCTATAAATAATAAATAGGGAAGACTCCCATCATGACATTTTTTTTTTAAAATTAAGAGATTTATAGGAAATCGGTTCATCCATTGGTTCATCGGTTCAGGAACGGCTCAGGAACTGGCTCACCGGTTTTTGGCTAAGGGGGAGGGGGGAAGTGTTGGTAATACAAACCACAAGAAGCCAATATGTTAAAGTTAAAATCAAGGGGGACAAAAATTTTGGTCAAACCACAAGGGGGGTTAAGTGTAATTAACCTATAATTCTTAATTGAGAAATAAGGCAATGAATAAACGATTACTTTTAAAAAAAAATTGAAATCCAAAAGGGTTTAAACTTTAAACTAAAGAAATGGCCACTGGATTTGACTAAAAAACTCTGGACATATTGAAATCAAACTCCGAAGCGAAGCGTTATGGATCCTCCGCAAGCTCCCGCCAGCGGCACCACCGCCCGAAACGCCGCTGAACTCTCACAACCTCCACCAACGTCACTCCCTCCATCTTCCTCATCAGCCCCTCCCCCTCACCCTCACCAGAACCCGAACACTATCCGGAACCCTAATCCAATCCACACCCAAACCCCAAACTCCAGACCCCACGCACCAACCCCTCCCCAACCTCGCCCTCCTCCCTCCTTCAACCGAACCCTCCCTCAGCCACCTCAGCACCAGCCCCAGTCCCATTTCCATCACTTCTCCTCCCCTCCCCCTCCATCCACCGCTCCCACTGGCGCCAATGCCCCGAGGGGCGGCATGGCCATCGGTGTCCCCACACACAGCCCCTCCCCTCCGTTTTCGCCCGCTTTCGGTCAGCATCAGCATTTTGGCGCATTGAATCGAACCGGAGTTAATGTCTCCGAACCGGCCTCCAATTCCAACACCTCCTCTCAGGTTAACAGCAAATACTTATTATTTAAAAAAAATAAAATAAAATTGAATTGGAGCTTTTTTGTTGACGGATGTGAATGTGATTTTGATTAGGTTAAAGCGCCAATGCAAGGAATGGGAATGATAGGATCTGCGGGTTCGAGCTCTCAAATGCGTCCGGGTGGGATGCCGCCTGCACATCAGCAGAGACCGGTTCAATCGTCTCTTAGACCGCCATTACCTGTGCAAAATAATCAGTCTAATCCTACGCAAGTTAGTATTTGCATTTGCGTTTGCTTTGTTACTCTCTGTATGTTTTAGCCTTCGAAGCATGGATATGACATGGGGCAAAGATATCACGACATGACACTGTTATTATATAGGATGGACATGACTATGATATAAGATATATAAAATTAAATAAGGTTAGCAAAAAAGCACAAATTTTAACTGATAGAGAGAAATAATATTTAAAAGTTGAGTGCTACCTTTGTAAACACAATGAAATGTTAGCATTTATCAAATCATTGCGGCATTTTTATATAATGCTATAAGGTGTAAAATTAAGACATTGTCAAATGCAATTAGTAATGTTTTTAAGTGTTTGATGCTGAGATGTCTCCGACATGGATTCGGCGATTACTATGAAGTGATTGTGCTTCCTAGATTGTATACAACTACACATAGCTGAACTTTATGAGTATGCTTGTGTGTTGATAAAAATGAAAGGCTGTGTAAGAATTTGAGAATCTGCTGAAGTAAATTGAGAGTTATAGAATGCTTATAAAAATTGAACCAGTAATGATTAGAAGGTTATGTGACAATCTCTCAAATTATTTCTCTTGTTTGAAAATATTAGCTAGGACTATGTTTACTCGAAAACAATTATTCACTTTCCCTTTCCTTTATGTTGAAACTCCTTCATCAAAACATACTCAAGGGCATTTCTTGCTTTTGAGATTGCATCTTTTTGTTCTGCATGGAGGAGAATTCTCCCCAGTTCAGAGTCAGTGAAGGAGTAAACACGCTAAATTTTAATTAATTTTTATAAGCTTATGATGTAAATTCTATTGTTCCGATTCGTGAATCGTATGTGAATATTTTGAGCATTTTTTTTTTTTAATTCTTACATGGACTTAAGAATTTGTTCTCTTTATATTATATGTGATATAATATCTTAGTTTTCCTTTTGTATGATGTGTACCAGCATATTTTTTTAAGGGAACAAATGAAAGCAGTTTTCTACTTTTTTTTTTTTTTTACATTTTTTCAGAGCTTCCAAGGGCACGGACTTATGAGAACCTCCTCAGTGGGATCACCTGCGTCACCATCTCCTAGTGCACCACAAAGTATGCAGTCGATTAACCAACCATGGTTGTCATCTGGGCCACAAGG
Source organism: Crotalaria pallida (assembly GCA_037953625.1). NCBI lineage: Eukaryota > Viridiplantae > Streptophyta > Magnoliopsida > Fabales > Fabaceae > Crotalaria > Crotalaria pallida. The sequence continues at coordinate 137,836,982 of CM075650.1, read as the reverse complement.
GAAGCCTCCTTTGCCATCCCCTTCTTATAGGCAGCAATTGAACCCACAATCCTTGCAGCAAAGGTCACATATTTCTCAGCAGCAGCAGCAGCAGCAGCAGCAGCAGCAGCCGCCACCTGCACCAACATCATCACAGCAGCAGGAGCATTTTGGGCAGCAAGTTCCATCATCAAGGGCAACTGCTCATGTGCCTCACCAGCAGCAGGTTACGAGGGTACAGGCTTCAGGAAATCAGAAGCCTTCATCTCTTGTGGTTGCACACTCTAGTGCTGTTCAAACAGGGATTCAAAGTAGATTACCTAATGTAGATGCTGATGAATCTTGCAATAGTATTCTTAGCAAAAGAAGTATACATGAGCTAGTGAATCAGGTGAGCTACTCCACTTCCTTGCAATCTATAGTACTTCCTTCCTCCTTGATTGCATACACATGGAATTCTCTAGAATTTGTAGTGCAAGTAGAAATGCTGAAAGCCTGTTACAGGAACTTACTAATATTATGCATGGTAGCATTAAGCTAATAAAATATGTATCGGGATTGTGTTTATCATTTTCCTTTGTTCCCATTCTCAGTGACCTGTTGAAATTCACAAGGTTTTCTCGTAATACCCATTCATGGTGTTTTATGATACTCCAAGTCTTGCATGAGACGTGTAAGGGATTGGATTAAGGCTTATAAGCACCAAAAAGCTTCCTATGAACTCGGGGTTAGCTTTTAGGCCTGATGTTTTGTCCTAGAAGTTGTCTCGGATCATTTGGGTTTGGGCCCATAATATTGTCTCAATGTTTAATTGAAGTGGTATAATTGCTGTTCTTTACTTTTGTTGTTCATCTATTAAAATTTCCTTCTATATATACACTTTTGCTGTTCTTTACTTTATAGCTGAACAAAATCAATATTGGAAATCGAAAGTAAGAGCTAGGGTTTTTGTTTTGCATTTGAGCGGGGGCTTATACCTGCTGGCACCGTTAAGGTGACAGTGACGAGAGTGAATCCAGTAACTGCTGTGAATAGCACTGCTGGAGAGGAGGGAATGGCCGTGGCAGCCATCAAGGATAAAGTGGTGTCACCACTGCCAGAGAGGAAGTGAGTGTTGTCGTTGGTATTGGTGTTCAAGTGAGTGGATGTTATCGCTGAGAAGCTGAAATTACTTTGATTTTATTCCTTTTCATCCATCTAGTTCTTCTTCCCTCGATTGTTTGAGAGAGTAGCCATTTGCAACTGTTAAGGACAAGAGGATTTTGGGGGGGGGGGGGGGGGGGGGATTTGAAGACTTAGGGGAAGAATCTATGCATATGTCGTGGATAGAGCTATTGGTTTTTACTTTGATGGGTGTAGTCATCATAGATGTGAGTTAAACAGCGTCGTTTCTCTCCTAATCATATCATCCAAAGTTTCAAACCAACCAAAACCTCTCTCGAAATTTAATCAGTGTATATTTATTCAGTATGTTCATAATTTGCAGATTTGATAATTTTACCATGAATCGGTGTGGATGTCACAACTTTGTTTCATGACCCTTGTTCCTTTTTTTTGGTCCTAATTTACACTTATGCTTTATTAACAGGTTGATCCAGCGGAGAAGTTGGATCCTGAAGTTGCAGACGTTCTTGTGGATATCGCAGAAAACTTTTTTGAGTCTGTAAGTGTTTTCATATAGTTTTCTTCTGTAAAATGTACTGTTTAGATTATTCAATTCTTTGCAACTTGGTGAAATTTATTTAATTTATCAATTATTTTGTTGCGAATCATGTATGTTGGTTTTTCTTATGTTTCTTATTTTTTTCATTTATTACTTGAACGGTTGAACCATGAGTTACTGTACTTAATGATTTCTAAACATAGTTATTTTTTTAAAGTCCTTTTTTTTTAATATATTTGTAAATGCCTTTTTGTATATCATGTCTTGTAATTCGAACTTTCTGATTTCTGTGCCATTCGTCTCTGATGGGTGTTATGTGATTCTAATTCTTTTACTTTATTTTATATAAGTAATTGTTACTGCATACAACAATATATTAGAAATTTATAAGTGACTCAAAATGAGATGAACCTCGTCTGAAATAGTTGAATAATCTACAGTTTGTATTGGCTTTTAAAGATATTTTTGGTGTTTTTGTGTCTTAAATAAAAAAGCCACATTCGTTATGAATGAATTGGTTTTTTGTATTTGACGACTATAATTTTTTTTCTGTCGCTGTGGTTATTGATAATTTAAGCCGTCAGTAATAGCTAGAGGTTTGTTTCATGATTTTCTTTTTCTTCTGAACTATTTTCTTTTGTGATGGGTTTATTCTGTATAGAAATGAACCGAGCATCACACTATTGCTCTTGATCTTTTTTTAGAAAATCTTCTTCTGGTGTCTTTTTTCTTAATACACACTCATATTATATCATCTTCAATAATGAGCATTCTTTCTCTATCCTTAAATAGATAACCAGATCTGGTTGTTCACTGGCCAAGCATCGGAAATCCACAACTCTTGAAGCAAAGGATATACTTTTACATCTTGGTGAGTTACCAGAAAAATTCTCCAAGCTCGGATTTTAGTTTCAGGACATTTCATGCTTAACTCTATGTGTGCATGTTTATAGAGAAAAATTGGAATATGACCCTTCCTGGATTCGGTGGTGATGAGATTAAAAGCTACAGAAGACAGGTAACAATTATCAGAGTCTGTTACATTTTTATGTTATGTTCTTATTCATTTGATTTTGTTCTTTTGAGTTTCATATTCTTGACTTGTGCATTGTGATGGTTTTGCAGCCTGTTTGTGATATTCATAGGGAGCGTCTGGCAGCTGTAAGTTTTGATCTATCTTCCTCTTCTTATTCTGGTAGTGTTATATTGTCTGTGAGGTGCTTGTGAATTGTGTTACACATTTCTGCCAGCGTGAAAAGTGAAGACATACCTGTAGACTTTATTTGTGTTAACTTTTTCTTAGCTACTGTTTGGTAAATATAGTTTTCTTATTGTTATTATTATCATGACGATGGTGATTATTTCATTTACTTATTTATTTTGGTTTTGTTTCTTGCCAGATAAAGAAATCAATAGTAGCAACTGAGGCAGCGAATACTAAGGGCTCTGCCGGCCAGGCATCTGGTAGTGGGAAGGGCAGTCAGGTGAAGACACCCATGAATGTCATCGGCTCTCCCAACTTTAAAAGTTCATGAGATGTTTGCTACATTTATGCTTTATACAGCAATGCAGAAACCCCTTTAGTGAAGGTAATTGATTTTTACAATCAAACAGGTATTCCTGTTTGCAATTTTGCACTGCAAACATAAATGGCATCCGTATCCATTATTCGTCATTTCACATGAATTGCAGACCTAGGAAGCTTTAGAGGTTTCACTTAATGCTTAAGTTGTTCAAAGTGATGTCAACTTGGATTAACTTCTTTGTCTTAAGTGGAAAGCCAAACATGTTGAATATTTTTCCTGATGAAACATTTAAATCTATGCGTATGTCATGTTCCTTAATATTTCGGATTCCTAATTCTTAGAGGGTGAGCCTAGGCTTAACGGTAAGGTTGTTGCCTTGTGACCTGGAGCTTACTGGTTCAAATCCCAGAAACAACCTCTATACATAAGGTTGCATACATACATATACTCCTCACATCCTCAAGTTGAAGTCTTGTCCATTCCATGATGGAGGGTTATTAGGACTTGGTAGGACTATACTTCTTGTTAGTCACCTTCGCAGTATTGTTTCGTTCTTCTCATGTGCTTACAATCTGATTCTGCATTTTTGCTAAATTTTATGCCTATATCTTTTTTTTTTAATTTATTTTTTTTTATAATAAAAAATATTTTATAAACAGGTACAAAGGGTACCTGAACCCAAACAAGGAAAAAGATATTTACATTATAAGAGCACAATTATTGATGCATGACTTAGGGCTCATACACCAACTAACAAATGAAACTTTCCCACCAATTAATACATTAAACCGGTCCCGCGATCTCACCTTAATAGTATCAGGAAGGGTAGTCCTATCCTGGTTACCATTAGAGAACACAACACTGTTACGGTTTACCCAAATGGACCACAAAACCACTGTCCAAATCATAAGGCCAGCTCCATTATAATAACAAGATGCAAACAAGGAGCTAGCCATAATAAAAGAGAGCCCTCCACCGTGGAGCATGAAACAGTTGAGCATATCAATTTTTCTTAGGACTGACTATCTGGGTTTTTTCAGGCTGTTTCTAAGCATCAATGTAACAGAACATGAGGATCGGTTTGAATTTTTGAAGCATTGCAGAAAGCCAGATAAAGGGATGAGAATTGGTATGACTTGTCTTGTATAAATTTTGAATGTTATTTCCTACAGTCACCGGATTCTTCAGCTGTGTCAAAGAAAGTCATATCAATGGGATAGGTTGGTTCATACTTCATATTGACTTTCTAATTCAGACGGAAACAGTGAATTCAAATATACTCTCTGTTTCATATATTATTCTGTTTTGGAGAGAAATTGTTTCATTACCAACCGTTTTAGAAAAGAATTTAGTAATATTATTTTTTTCAGCTCTGTTATTGTCTTTTTTACATCTCCCTCAATTAAATGAGCATCAAGAGTGGGGGATTTTTTTGGCCCATGATATGTTTTTTTAACGGAATAGAGAGCGAAGGAATTTAGTTAATAATGTTACCTTTGATGACTATTAAAAACAGGGGGTGCTACTGTGCTTTGAGGTTTCAACCTCCACAGGAATCCAATTTGTCGCTTCAATTTATGGTTATTACATTGTTTTATATAGAATTATTGGGTTTTAGTCTCTAATTGGTTTTGAATTTTGATACATAAAGCATCAATATTTCAAAATTAGGTTTTGGTCCTTATTAATGACATAACTAACACCATATTTGACACTTATCTTTCTAATTGTTGATATGATCGATTATGGTGTTGACATATTATCACTTAATTGGTGATATGTATTAAAATTTTTTTTACAATCATTCAAGGATTAAAACTGGTAAAGAAATGTCATGCAGGCTAAAAATGAAGGGCTTTTCTAATTGTCCATTAACATATATACTCAAGGAAGAAGATTGCTATAAAATTCATGTGAATCAACAAGATGAATATTTTTAAGGAGAAAGAATTGTTTTTATTCCAAACAAAACTAAAGACGTGCACAAATAAAAATAATCATAAAATTTAAAGAGAACAAGAAACAATTACGTTACGTTTTACATTCTCAAACAAATAAATCCTATTTATTCCCTCCACAAAAATTCCATAACAACAATTTATCTGCTATATTTTTCCTGAAAAATAGTAGAAATAGTTGGGGTTAATCCCTGTAGGCTGGATGATAGATAAACTAGCACTAGCTCTGTTTGGTTATGGTTAATATTTTTTAAAAAAGGCTTTGACTCGAGCTCCTATTTGATAAATCAATTTAAGAATATATTTGGCAAAACTAACTTATAATTATGTGATAACTCTTGATTAGTTTTGTTTTCATCATGGAAGCTAGTCGGGTTTTCTAATGCGAATCAGCAAATAAAGAAAGGATAAGAAAATCTGAAGCAATATCATATAATCTAAAAGTAATCTAAAAAATCAATGGGAGTTGGCTTAGTTGGCAATGTGGAACCAACTGAGATTTTAAGAATGAGATCTGGATGCTAGTAGTCTCGTTCGATTCCTAAGAAAAACATCCCGTTGGAAAAGACACCACCTCAAAGCATTAGTCTCAAAAACCCCTATTAGTAGTGGTGGATCCTTGGAATACTGTAGACTAGAAAAATCATAAATCTAAAAAAATAAAAATAATCTAAAAAATATGACCATTCTTCGGGAGCTCATTACCAACCGCGTTAGCTTTTCAAAAAATGTGTTTATCCAGCCAAAAGCTTGACTATAACCATGGAATCCACCTTCACAACTAAATTATGAAAACCCCTTCCTATAGCCGGCTTCAACCCATGCCAAATACCTTATAGAGTCATAGCTCCGCATGTGTAATGGAACATACAATATCCCAAATTCATGGAGAAGCCAACAATAAAACATAAAAATAAGGAAGCTTAATTTTATGGAATCAGATTTAATTTTCCAGTTAAACCATATCCCCATCTCTTTGCTGAGTTAATATTACCTCTGTCCCTAATTATAAGACCCTTTTGGAGATTTCACGTCCATTAAAAGAGTGAAATAATTTAGTTAATTGTATTGAAAATGTGAACTTTTGATTTGTATTTTCAAAATTACCTCTATTAATATTATTGAGAATCTAAAAAGTGTTAAATAAATAGGGGTGTTTGTGGAAAAAAATAATTAATGCTCATTGAAAATTGGTAAAGAGCCTTATAAATAGGGACAAAATAAAAGTGTCAAGAGGACCTTATAATTAGGAACAGAGGGAGTACTCCCTCCGTTCCAATTTAATTGTCACTTTAGCAATTTCATACATATTAACAAAGTCATTTAATATTTCAATTTTCAAGAGAATTATTAAATAACTTTACTATAATACCCTCAAAGTACATTAATTATCACCCATTTCACATATTTCAACACATTAAATGCAAGGTTAAAGGTGGAAAAAATCAATTAATACATCGTCGAATTCCTAAAGCGACAAATAATTTGGAACAAGTTAAAAATGCTAAAGTGACAGATAATATGGAAGGGAGGGAGTACTAATTTGCTATGATAAAAAAAATAGCTAAAATTGTGGCTGCTGGGATTCGAGCCCAGGTCTCCACGGCCACAACGTGGAATTCTTACCACTAAACTACAGCCACATTTTGATGTTCAGGTCTCTAATAAAAACTAATCATTATGACTTTCCTGACCGTCGACAATACCATACATGTTTGTTGAAATGTGCTGCAACTTCTAGATTATTTTAGCATTTTTTAGGAGTAATTAAAGGGTCTATCTTCAATGCTCCACAAAGTGTGGGGCGCACTAGTGTAATTCAGTGGATTTTCAAAAATAATACTACAGTAAATCCAACCTTATATATAAAACCTTTGAGACTTTTATATTGTCCCTATTTATAAGATTTTAAACCATTTTTTAATGACAATTAATTACTTCTTTCCACAAATACCCTTATTTACTTAACACTTTTTAGATTCTCAATACTATCAATAGGGGTAGCTTTAAAAATACATGTAAAATATTCACATTTTCAATATAATTAACTAAAGTAATCAATTTTCTTAATGGACGTGAAATCTACTAATAGGGAGTATTTGGGCTAAAAAGCTATAAGTTGCTGAATTGGTTATAAGCTTGATAATTTTTCTTTTCTTTTCCATATTGTAATCACTATTTTGCCCTCAATCTCAATGGTGTAGCACGTAATTGGTTCAATCCGGTTCAATCAAATATTGGTCCAGACCGGTCTGAATCGGCATCACAGCAACAATAACAAATTCGTTATGGCAACAAATTTGTGACGGTGACGACAACAAATTTGTGATGACAACGACGGCGACAGCTCCAAGGCACTAAGGTTTTGTGTGTGAACCACAAGCGAATCGAGGTTCATGTTAGTCCAGTGTCGAGATCGGGAAAGAAGGGTGAATTGAAAGGATGAGGTATGTCGGCGACGGTGATTCACGATTTGGGACTGGGAGCAATCGCGACGGAGAGAGCAATCACGATTTGGGATTTGGTAAAAGTCAAACAAGTCAATGAAAATATAAGAGAGTATTTGTTTAATATAATGATATGATTGACTCATTAGTTATAAATTGATATTATACAAATTTTCATATCATTTTTTGGTAAATAAAAAAATTGCATTACCAACGAACAAATAATACACATCACGGCAATAATCTACCCCCTAGCCACCTTCTAGGAAGGGTTCTAAGAGTTAGAAAATCACAAAAAAATATTGTATGAAACTAACAAAATAATCTGAAAGCTAAATGACATTCCTTATTCTAGATAATAATAAAATTGATGGCCCATTAGCCTTAGCCCAATTGCTATTCAACAGCCTAACTCCTAACTCTGTCTGAAGAATACGAAGCACTTGATGAGGAAGAAGGTATTGTTGCCTGAAAATCCTTCTGTTCCTCTCCGACCAGATATTATACACACATGCAGCCACCATCGCTCGAATCAATTGTCTTCTCCATTTCTCCTTGAACCCATATCTCAGCCACCTCAACCATCTATGGAATTTGAAATGCACAGCTTCCACTCCCACCCAGTTAGCAGCAAGCTCAAGAAGCTGCTTGCTCCAGTCACAGTCGAAGAACAGATGCCTACACGATTCCGTCTCTCTCTTGCAAAGTTCACACACAGGAGATACCTGAAGAAACTAGAGGTTGTCTTTTGTTCTTAATTTCTCATGAACAAGGAGCCACATTGTGAATTGGTGTTTTGCAATACTCAGTGAGTTCCAGATTACACGATGCAAAGGAAAAGGTGCTTGAGCTCCCATGAGGTACCGATACCCTTCCTTAATTTCATACTCCTGCTGATTTGCTTGTAATTGTATGAATTTAGGCATTAGTTTATCGCGTACCTTTAATAGTTGTTTCCAGTGCCAATTTGTCGAAATATTTGCTTGAATACTGCTGAATGTATCTCTTTTTAAGTAAATTGCATGCACCCATTTAAGCCAAAGAGATTCTTTATTTCCCATGATCTGCCATGCCTGTTTGCCTAAAGCTGCTACATTCCACACATAGACATTGTGAAAACCCAATCCTCCATGCTCTTTCTCACTACAAACAGTACTCCAAGCAACCTGTGCCTTAGCTCTTCCTCCCTGATCCTTGCCCCATAAAAAGCCCCTGCATAACTTTTCTACATTTCTGATCACAGTTTTAGGGATAATGAATGTAGTTGCCCAATAAACGTGCATTGTTAGCAAAACAGACTGGATTAATTGGGCTCTTCCCTGAAAAGATAAATTTCTTGTAGTCCACATATTGAGCCTTTTAGTCATTCTTTCAATCAAAGAGTTACATGTAGCAACATTCCAATTTTTTGCAACCATAGGCAAACCCAAGTAAGTGAAGGGAAAAGAACCCCCCCTAAAACCAGTAATAGTCTCCAACCTCTCTTTCAGGTTACTATCAACACCAGCACTATATATCTGCGACTTTGAGTGATTAGCACACAAACCAGAGCTTTGAGCAAACTCTGAAAAAGCCTTCATTAGGATCTGAACACTGCTTTCATTAGCTTTGCAGAAGATCATCAGGTCATCTGCAAAGGCTAGATTAACCAAGCCCACCCTCTTGCACATAGGATGGTAGTAGAACCCTTTTTCATTAGCTGCATTCAAAATCTTCCTAGTTAGCATTTCCATTACAATGACAAACAGAAGAGGTGAGACAGGGTCCCCTGCCTCAACCCCCTAGAACTCAAAACCCTTCCCTGCACACTACCATTTATCACCAGCCTGAAAGACATAGTTTGCACACAAACCATTATCCACTTCACAAACTTCTCAGGGAATTTTAAGCTCACCAGACTTTTTTGAATAAAACTCCAGCTAACACTGTCATAAGCCTTTCTTAAGTCTAACTTCATCAGGCATCTAGGTGAGACTCTCTTCCTTCTATACAATTTCAAAAGATCCTGAGTTATAAGAATATTATGTAGTATAGATTTATCCTTCACAAAGGCAGCTTGATTCTCATGGATTAAATCAGGCAAACATTCTTGGAGTCTATTACATAGGAGTTTAGAGATGACCTTATAGATAACATTACAGCAAGCAATAGGTCTAAAGTCACTTACAGAATTAGGGCAGTCTATTTTAGGAACCAAAACCAGCAAAGTTTGATTAGCTTCCCTTAACAGTTTCCCATTAGAAAAGAAATCCTGCACAGCTTCAATTATATCCTCCCCTATAACTGGCCAAGCTGCCTTATAGAAGGCTGCTCCATACCCATCAGGGCCTGGAGCTTTGTCATTACCAATCTGGAACAGGCATTGCTTTATTTCAGAGTCATCAAACCTCCTTATTAACTTCAGTTGCTGCTCAACAGTCAAAACTTTGCCTATCTTGACCTCCTCATCACTTAGGCACCAATTCCTAATCCCATCTTCAAAAAGACTCTTGTAATACTCCTCAAAAGCATGCACAATCTGATTCTGATCTGTGTGCACAACACCATCCTTATCCTGAACCCTCAGAATTCTGTTCCTGTATCTTCTTAACCTGATAGTTTGGTGAAAGAATTTGGTGTTCATATCACCTTCACAAATCCAGTCTTGCTTAGCCTTCTGTTTCAAAAAAATTGAAGCCACTGCATACACCTTTAAGTGCTCCTCTTTAGCCTCTTTTTCCATTTTCAATAAGTGCTTGTTCATGGGATCAGATTGAAGAAGACTCTAGATATATTCAAGCTTACCCCTAGCCTGAATCTCCTTGACATCAATGCTCCTAAACTTCCTCTGATTCAGATCTTTCAAGCCATTCTTTAGTTGCTCCAGGTTTCTCATAATTCTATACATTGCACACCCTTCCCTACTCCTTGACCAATTAAGGCTGACAATCTGGATAAATTCAGGATCCAGAGTAAGATGATTAAGAAATTTGAAGCTCTGTCCTTTACTCCCCTCAAACTGAGGCCAGTGAATCACCATAGGGCTGTGATCAGATACTCCACAGTTCCCAAATTCTGCATGCACATCAGGCCAATCCCTACACTAGCTATAGTTTACAAGAACTCTATCCAACTTGGATAAAATCCTCTCCTCTACTTCCTGGTTGTTGTTCCACGTATAGAAGCACCCATGATAATTCATGTCCTCCATCTGGCAATAATTAACCGTCTCCCTAAAATCCAGCATAGATTGCTGCTCAAGAGGCATACCACCAATTTTTTCATGAGAATTCAAGCAACAATTGAAATCCCCCAACATCATCCATTTGTCTACCATATGCTCACCTATCTCCTTCAGATCTTCCCATAAATCAACTCTGCTATCACAATCATTATGGGCATATACAAAAGTGACATAGAATAAGGTATTATCTTGATTGCATTCAACTTTGCAATGCACAAATTGACTCGAATGGCTAAGAACCTCCACCTTAAATCTGTCCTTCTTCCACACCACCCATATTCTTCCTATAGGGTAATCATCCAGGTTAATGAAACTTCCCCAGTCAATAAACATTTTCTTCCTCACCAAATCAAACGAGTTAATTCTAAGCTTGTTCTCTAGAAAGGCCATAAGACCAATAGAACTTTTATTTATCAAACGTTTAACCTCTTTTTGTTTCAAGGGTTGGTTAAGGCCCCTTGTATTCCAAGCACCAATATTATCCATTTAAAGGAAGGGAAGATGATTCCCCCTGTTGAAATTTTCCCATTGTTTTCCTTCTGGTCATCACTGGTGTCCATTGACCTTCCTTTTCAATATTCCCCTGTTCCACCTCAACTGCTCCACTTGTCTCCTTTTCCATCTGTGATTCATTCACAATGGAAACAGTCTCATCTATACCATGTGCTTGCAGTACCTCCTTAACCACTTGAGATGCAGATTCCACATTTTCCTTTGGCACATTCCCTTCATCAATACTTTTTTGAAGTTTCAAAGCATCATCCACTTTTTCTATGTCCTCCCTTGTAGGCTTCCTTTTTTCCACCCAAACCTTCTTTGTTTGTTTTCTGCAAGACTTGCTATCATGACCATACATAGAACAAGAGGCACATAACACAGGCTTCCATTCATAATCAATCTTTTGAGCAATAACATTTTCCTTTTCATCTTCAAAGAACACCTCTTCAGGAAGAATATTAGGGTTTACCTCAACAAGAACCCTTGCAAAGCTGATTCGATTTCTCTCTTTTGTGATATTGTCCACCATAATAGGGGTTCCTACAAGACTAGCTATCTTGCTTAGGGCTGGAACACCCCAATACTTCAGATTCAAGTTTGGCATTTGTATCCAGACTGGTACAGAGTCATGCATAATTTTAGATATAGGTTTCCCTGTCCAAGGTGCTATAATGAGGGGTTTCTTATCAAAGTGATAGATTCCAACCTCCATAACAGCATTCCTAGCCTCCATTGAATTAAACCTTACAATCATCGTTCCATCACCATTCATGAGTACCTTATCTATGCCATGATGTCCCCATATTTTCCTTATGTATCCATTGAGTACAGAATATGGTGGTCTTGCTCCCAGAACATAGCATACAATTGATTGCTGCCAGTACTCCTCTTCACTTTGTATGTCTTCAACCACTATTTTACCCACTGCTACCCCTTCTTTGATCACTGGTTTCACAAAATTCAGTTTGTCTCCCGCATTTCGCAGCTTCGAGATGTCAAACGTGTCCCATACAGACACCCTTTTGTTTGATGCCTCTTCCTCCTTACCGCTTTTTCCTTGTTGATCATCTTTTTCTGCCTCAATTGTTTGAATCATCGCCTTCCCTTTGATTTTCGATCTCAACTCATCAAGCTTTTTCAAAATACTAGCCGCTTTCTTAGGGCTCAAGTTATCTATATCTTCAAAGTCATCATCGTCCAATTGCTCAAGATCCAGATTCTTTGGAATAGAAGGGGGTGGGGGAGGGGAGATGAGAGGAGAAGGGGACTTGGGGGGCCGTCCCTTCTTTTTTGCCATGGTGGCAAACGGCGGTGATCCTATGATCAGCCGCGAGACAAGAAGGAAAACCTAAACCCTAGCAGAGCAAGTCAACCCTAAGTCAACCCTTTCTTGATCTCATTGAAACCCTTTCATATCATTATGATTAATACATATTGCAATATTGACTAAAAAAAATATTTAAATGCATTTTCTTTACTCACTTATCAATCATTGATACAATATACCATTTTTAATATTTTTCATTTATTTTTGTACTTTAATATGTGACAATTTTTTTTTTGCATATTTATACCAAGATAATTGGATGGAGGGAGTATAAGTCCTTTAACCAATTTTCACACCCTCTAAAAAAGTTAGTTAGTATTGTTAGTGACATTAAAAATGTAAATATTTGGTATACTTTTTCAAAAGTATCCCTATAATTATTATTGAGGTTTTAAAAAATGTTGAGTAAATACGGGTGTTTGTGGAAAAGAAGTAATTAATGTTGGAAATTGGAAATAAGACTTATATTAAGGACAAAAAAAAAGTCTTCGAAGGAGATTTATATATAGGACCAGAAGGAGTAAATTACAGATCTGTAAACCAGCTTTTGGAAATGCCAATGGTCGTTGTATTCCTTAGTCATTTGATCCACTGACTGACTCATTGTATTAATTTGTTATTTCATTTGGAGCATTTCAGCTCGAAGTTTTTCTATGCTTTCATTTTCATTGGCTATGGTCCTGGTTCTCAGTCTAGTTTGGTATGGATGTTTATGAGCAATTGTGAGAAAAACTGAATTTGTTAAAAGGAGAATTCTTTAGAGTTTTACTTGATGAATGATACTCATGAATACAATGATTCAAAAATGTATGATGCAATGCCCTTAGAATTCACAAGATCCTATTTGGGGGCGATTAAGCCTTCATTACCAATATGACGTATCAGGATGGATTGATGACATTCATATAGTTCTGGCCAGCTTCGAAATGATGGTGGGTCGCTTCGAAATTTTTATTTATGAAATGTTATGATTCGAACGGATATGCCAATATATGCCCTTAGGGTACCCTATTTGGGGGAGATTGTGCCTTCATTTTAGAATAAAGAATGTCGATATAATTCGGCGACTACCATATAGTTCAGGCCAACCAAGAATAACGTATTACTCTAAATTTTCGCAAGTATGAAAATGATGGATCGCTTAGGGCGTTGGGCCCTATTACGGGTTTTTGTATATGCAAAAGGTTGTCTTATGATATAAGGACACCAAGGTGCAATGACGTCTCTTATATCATTCAGGCTTGGATAACAATGGGTCATCCAAGTTTTCCGAGATGGTAATCCTCGACTTATGATAAATAAGTAGTAGGGTAAGAAAGAATATACTCCTTCATGGTAAATCCTATAAGGTTTTTTGGAATGTAGGCCACAATCCTACAACATTGTTCTATGGTATAATCATAGTGTAACATTCTAATTTGCATAGGTAACTTGAAAAAGAGTATATATTTTTTAATTTTTTTTATCGACACAATTCCCACAACTTTTTGAAGGTTAAGTAGATAACAGATGAACTATTTTGACACCCCTTAACCTTTGATAGTGAATGAGATGAATTATGACAGATTTATTCAAGTTTCAAAATAGAATGTTACACAAAGTGTACTCCATGGTGGCTTTAGGCTTCTAAAGGCCCCCAGATTACCAACATTATTTAAGGTGAGGACCCACTCCGGAAACAGTCGACAAGATATTGGCTATGCCTCCAAAAATAGGTCGGATGCACCTTCCAAAGGTCGTGCTTATGAGAAATGGTTTCCAATCCGAATGGTAATTCTGCACACTACAGGAGACCATACACTTGGTAAGTCAAAAATAGGGCAAAAATACCCCTGAACTTAGGTTTAAATGATAGTATCCGGGTATAGGGTTTCGTGTGTGGCATGATTCGTGTAAAAAAAAAAAAGAAAACCTATTTCAAGGGTATTCAAATCTTTTTTTTTTTAAATATAAAAAAACAAAAGTTACAAAAAAAAAAAAACAAAAGAGATTACCATAAATAATAAATATATAAATAAGCAAATATGTAAAAAAATAATTAAACAGATATATACAATAAACAATTAATTAAGGGCAAACCAATTAGGAAAAAAAACAAGTCAATTAAAAGAAACGAATCATTTAGGCCCGACTCTTTTATTTGGCTTTGTCTCCGGCTGTCGCGGCTGGGGTCCCGGGTGGCCCTCGAGGCTCCCTTACGAATGAAGATCGATTGACCCAATATGGAGTCGCCAACACATTTTTCTTCCAAAGTGTGGAATAAATATTTATTAATTAAAATGAATATAGAAAGGTCTCGAACTCAATAGATTCTGAGCTCGAGAGTCGATTACTGGTTCTGGGAAGATATTAGCACCCCATCTGCTCGTTCGAAAACTATACCTTGATTGGCTTTAAATTATTTGACTGACTAATTGATTTGCCAAAATTATTTATTTTTTATTTTTGTGCATATCAAGGTTGCTCTAGATCCTACGTAAAGAGGAATCAAGGCTACGTAGTTCTAAATTAATTTTTAATATTTTTTAATTTTTTTTTTAAAAAAATATTTGATGCAGAGAGGAACATGCACAAGACTTTGACATTTAGATGAGTAGCGGTATATCTCCAAAATGCATGTGGTTAATACTTAATTAATATAATCTTTTTAATTTTCATTTTTTAAAAAAATGGTTTTGGTCTATTTTATTTTAAAATTCATTTATTTAAAAGAAAATGTTTTTTTAGGTAAATAAAAATTTTATTACCCACAAGCAAATTTAGACACATCACAATCCCAAAAAAAATATTACAATGAGAGTAAAAACAATAGCCTATTAAATTTATCTAATAATTCTATCCACTAAGGTCCTATTTGATCAGGATCGAAAACTCACAAAATATAAAGACAATCTAAGAGCAAGCTCCTTCCTAAGCATTACAAAAACTTGACCAGTCCTTTGAGTTTGATGCTTGAAAATACGTTTATTCCGTTACAGCCAAATGTGATAAACAACCGAAGCCATAGCCGCATAGACAGTCCTTCTTCTGGTTCTCCCCTTGAACACATGGTGCAGCCACCTACACCAAGGATCAAACCGAGTGTGTGCACAAACCAAGCAGCACCAGTTACACACCATCTCAAGAAGATCACTACTCCACCGGCACTCAAAAATTAAATGATCTATAGTCACCATAGCACAATGACAAAGCTCACAAACCGGATTCAATTGAGTAAAAGCTGCCAACACATCCTTAATCCCGAGCCTATCTTTCATTGTCAACCACAAAATAAAACAATGTTTCTGCACAGAGGTTGGATTCCAAACCAAACGATGCAATGGAAAGATTTCTTGATCACCAAGTAAAAACTTGTAACCCTGACTAATCGTGTAAACAACACCTTCAATACCAAGCCAAAGATCATCCACATACCCCAGTTTTAGCTTGTCGCGAATCTTTAAAATCTGAGACCAATGCCAGCTTGAATTAGAAGGATTGCAAGACCAAAAATTAGTGTGTCTTAAATAGACAGAACTAATCCATCTTACCCATAAAACATCTTTCTTGCTGGCCAAATCCCAAACTTGTTTGCCAATTGCTGCCATGTTCCAAATCTGAATATTTTGGAAACCCAAACCACCAAAACGCTTTCGCCGATAGACTTGAGACCGTGCAACGGCAGCACGGGGTCTGCCAATTTGATTCAACCCCCAAAGGAAATCCCTACACTTTTCCTCAATCTCCTTTACCACCTTCTTAGGAATGATAAAGACACTGGCCCAATACACATGCAATGATAAGAGGACTGAATTGATTAACTACATCCTACCTTGGTAGGATAAGTTCCTTGTGCGTCAAGAAACCAACCTCCTAGTTATTCTGTCCACAAGAAATTGACAAGTATTGAAGGATCACTTTCTAGCTAAAAGAGGCATGCCCAGATACTTGAATGGAAAGGAACCCATAGCAAAACCTGAAACTTGCATCAACTGATTCTGCATACCCTCATCAAGACCAGCCATGAATGTTTGAGACTTTTGAGGATTAGCACACAACCCAAAACTCCTCGAAAACTGATCAAATGTATCTTGTAGAGTCCTCACACTCTCAATGTCCCCTCTACAGAAAAACAAGAGGTCATCTGCAAAGGCCCAATTAATTAGGCCAGAATCTTTGCATAAAGGATGATACTTGAATCTAGTATGGCAGACAACAGCCTTCAACTTCCTTGTTAACATATCTATGACAAGCACAAAAATTAGAGGGGACATGGGGTCCCCTTGCCTGATACCCTTGGAACTCTTAAACATCTCACTTCTATGGCCATTCAGCACCAACCTGAAGGAAGTAGTGGAAATGCATTCCATAACCCAACCAACAAATTTCTCATGAAACTTGAGAGCTAAGAGCATATTGTGAATAAAATCACAACTGAGAACATCATAAGCCTTCCTTATATCCACTTTCATGAAACATCTTGGGAGACATTCTTCCTTCCATAGAGTCTCATTAGCTCTTGACTAATTAAGACATTATGGACAATGCTCCTACCCGAAACAAAAGCAGCTTGATTATCACTTATCAGCTCAAGTAACACATTCTGTAGTCTACTGCAAATGACCTTAGTGATACACTTATAAACAGTGTTACATAATGCAATAGGTCTATAGTCATTTACAATATTTGCACAATCATGCTTTGGAATTAAGACTAAGTCAGTGTAATTAACTTCCTTTAATAATTTACCAGTTGATAAAAATTCCTACACAGCATCAATACACTCCTTGCTGATAATTGTCCAAGACTTTTTAAAAAAGCCTGCACCAAAGCCATCAGGTCTAGGGGACTTGTCACTATGCATTGCCATAAAACTTTGAGTAATCTCCTCCTCAGAAATTGGCCTAATCAAAGATAACTGCTGAGACACAGAAAGCTTCTTTCCATGACACACGTCAGCCTCAGAAAAATTCCAGTTAGTTGCAGTGCCTCTCAAGAGATTTTTATAGAACGTCAAGAAAGTACTTTCAATCGCAGGCTACTCAGTATACAAGGAACCATGATCATCCCTAACAGACAGAATTCTGTTTCTGTACCTCTTATACTTGATAATAGCATGAAAATAGCTTGATTTATGGTCACCATCCTTCAACCAATGGTCCTTTGCTTTCTGTTTCAGGAAAAGAATGGCTGCAGCAGAAACCTTATTCAACTCCTGATTTGCTTCCTTTTTTGATTTTGTAAGCTAATGTTTAGAGGATCATTTGCAAGAGCAGCTTGAGCTCTTAACAAATTCTCTCTGCACACTATCTCAATCTTGTCTATGTCCCTAAATTTGATGGAATTGAGTTGCCTTAGAGGTTCATGAAGACCCTGCAGCAATCTCATAAGTTTAAACATTATTCTCCCATGAACACTGCACACCCAACCCTCTCCGATGATGTTTAAGAAATCAGGGTCAGTGGTCAGCATATTAAAGAACTTAAAACAAACCTTCCTTCTACTAACATTATGATTCCAACTCACCACAGTAGGAGAATGATCAGAAACATTTTCACTTGGAAAACAATTTTAGTGTCTGGCCAACAATTCATCCACTGAGCATTAATGAGGGCCCTTTCAATTTTACTATAAATTCGATCCTGGCCATCCTTCTTGTTGTTCCAAGTGTACATATCCATCAAATTGTAAAAACTGACACAATCCTGAAAGGGAAAAGTTGATTTAAGTCCATTGCTTGACCCCCCAAGCTTATCTTCAGGCTCCAGAATAGAATTGAAATCACTAATAACTAGCCAAGGGAGGATAGTACTTGTACTAAGACTACCAAGGAAGTTCCACAGCCGATGCCTCTCCTCATAATCATTGGAACTGTAGACAAAAGAGACAAAAAATTCCACAGGTCTGTGCTTATGCTTAACCAAGCAATGCACCACTTGGCTACTACTATCAACAATATTGACCTCAAACATATTAGTTTTCCAAGCAACCCAAATCTTGCCCAAATGATGGTGCTCCAAGTTTATATTAGAACCCCAGCCACACACCACACAATTTCGCACATGCCCATAAGAAGCTGCTCTAAGTTTATTTTCCAAAATAGCAATGATACCTACACTAAACTCATTAATCAACCACTTAATTTCTCTTTGTTTTCGAGGGTGGTTGATCCCTCGAATATTCCAACAAGGCAGGCTATCCATGTTGAGGTTGAAGGCCTTGGCCAACACCCTTTTGCATCTCATGTCTCATCTGAGCCTTACTCCTAGTTTGAACACGAGTCCATGTACCACCATTGGTATTTTTCATATTAGGATTTGCATCAGAATTCTCAATCCCCGCATCAGTCACTAAATTCCTGATTGCACCAGACGCACCAGATTTATCACCCTAATCAGCCAATGCACCAGATTTCTGTGTAGGACCAGATTTTCCATCAGACCTGATACCCTCAATTTGTTCAGTACTAGAATCCACCACCATAACCTCTTCCTGAATCAAATCTTTTACCAATTCAGTTGCTGCATCACGATTCTCCTCAGGAATAGTGCCATCTTCCAAGGCTTTCTTGAGCCTCAATCTATTATCCATTTCTTCAACCTCTTCTCTTGTTGGCTTCTTCTTTTCCATCCAAACCTGCTTAGATTTTTTTCTACAAGACTTACTATCATGACCATACATACTACATGTTGCACACAACACAGGCTTCTACTCGTAGACAACCTTCTAGGCCACCACATTCTCCTTGTCATCTTCGAAAAACACCTCTTTTGGAAGAATAGTAGGGTTTACTTCCACCAAAAAACTTGCAAAATTTATCCTATTCCTCTCCTTAGTAACTTGGTCAACCATAATAGGAGTCCCAATCAAACTAGCAACTTTATTCAATGCTTCTGATCCCCAAAATTTCAGGTTCAAACCTGGCAATTGGATCCACACAGGAACACAATCCAAGAAGCTCTTAGTAACCGGTCTTCCTGTCCAAGGGGCCAAAATCAACAGTTTCTTATCAAAGTGGTAAACTCCAAATTCCAAAACCTTATCTCTGCCTTCCATGGAATTGAATCTAACTATCACAGTACCATCCTCATTCATAAGGATTTTGTCAATTCGAAACTGACCCCAAGCCTTCTTCATAAACCCTTAAAGCACTGCATACGAGGGCCTTGCACCAAGAACATTACACATCACTGCTTGTTGCCAATACTTAACTTCTTATGCAACATCATCACTATCAATCTTTCCCATCAACACTCCTTCCTTAAGAATTGGCTTAACAAACTTCAACTTGTCACCAGCATTCCTTAATTTTGAAATGTCAAAATAATCCCAAACAGAAACTTTCTTATGCATATCATCAGGAATCCTAGTTTCTGTTGACCGAGGGATCGTAGAATTCTCCTTTTCCACTGAACGTACAATATTCAGATCATCATTCACCATAGGAGCTTTCCCTTTGACTCTTGCACAAATTAATTCCAGACCATGCATCAAAGAATCCAATTGCTTAGGCGACAAAGCATCTATTGTTTCTAAATCCTCCTCATCCAGTTGCGTCAGGTCAAAAGCATGAGGCTGTCTTTCGTCAATCTTAGAGCAAGAAGGTTTAGAAGGTTGAGATGAGGGTGATTTGGGAGGCCTCCCCCTCTTTTTGGCCATTACGACGGTGCCGGCGACCAAGTCAGCCGCGAGCAAGAGAAGGAAACCCTAGGAGAGAAAAGTCAACCCTGGTCAACCCTAGTTATTGTTAACTTTATTTTAAAAAAAAGAAAAGAAAAAAAAAGGAAAAAGAAAAAAAAGAAAATTCGTGTATATCTATATTTTTGAATACGAAGAGGAAAGCATGAGAGATCCCACCACTTAATAAATTTGGATGAGTAAAATCAGTTTACCAAAGCATATCGAATTTAATTAAGTGATGTTTTTTTTTAAAATAGATGAGATCTAATTATTAACATTAAGATCCCAATTTTTTAATTTAAATTTAAGAATTAAGTTCATAATATATCATATAAAAATCCACATATATAGATTTAAGGAGAAGATTAGAATTCAAAAATTAAATTTATTTGTAAATGCAAAATAATTATCATTCAGTAATTAAAAAAAATTATTAAAAATTAATAATTAAGATCTCAACAACGAATAAAAAAAAGACTATGTTTTAATTTATTAGCATTAGATTATTTACCGAAAAGAACTAACTACAATAAATTAAAAAAAGAAAGAAAGGGACTTGATGCAAATGAGAAAAAGTACCCACGGATTGTAGGGGGACTGGTTTGATCGACATGTGGTGCAGACGGATTGACGTGGCAAGGGGGACAACGATTGACGGAACTGGGGGAATGAAATGGTGCATGTATTATTGCACGTGCTTGAGAATTTGAGAGGAGGGGTGAAGGACACGTGTCTTTCATGAGTCTAGAGAAGAGTGGGTGAACGCGGAAACTAATGGGAGAAAAGGTGTTGTACACATATTTTTATACTAAATTGCCTCTCTCCAATTTTTTGTGTGTTTTTGAAGTAGGGATAGGTTGTATTTATAGAAAAAAATTAGGTTAAAAAAAGCGGGTTTTTGCAACAGGAATTGGAAGCCCTATAAAATATTCCCTTTTTGTTCCTCAATCAAATTTTTTAAATTTTATTGAAGATCAACTTTCAATCCTTTTAAAATAAAAACAAATTTGATGATAATCTTTTCATTAATTAATCCTTATCCTCACATCAATTTTAAAAACTAACCAAATCTTTTACCAAAAATAACTTTTTTATCTTATCTTTTTTTTAACTCTCTTTTTAAAACTCTATCCCTTATCTTTTATTTTTCCCTATATTATTATTTACAAAAAAAGTTCTTTTATTTTTCTCTCTCTCTTTTTTTATATATTTTTTTGTATTTTATTTTGTATGGGGGGATAAAATTGGGTGTCAACAATTAACACTATCAAAATATCTCTCTATGTTAAAGTGACTGAATCATTATTCAAATTTAGAATTGCACTTCAATTCGGGGGTTGGTGATAGTTTGTTTGTTTTTTTTCAACATATAGATATGCAATGGTGGGATAAATATCAGGTGCATTAGGAGAAAATGATACATTACAACATGTGTGGGATAAAAAAATCTCAATATTCCGTACGGCCAATTGCCCCCACTTGGTTCATGTAAATATGTCCTTGGGAGCGAACCATAGTCGCGTTTGTAACAACCCAAAATTTTATTTGCAAAAAAAAAAAGGGGCACGCGCTCAAGGTCAAGTGACTTGCACTCAAGGGCGCGGGGCGCACCAGTATCTGAATGTTACAAAGTGCATACGTGAACAATAACGATGGCCAAAACAACGTCGTATTTTACATCCAACAATCGTAACTTAATCATTCTAATCCAATGGCTCAAAGATCATCTTCTACCTTTTTAAATACATAAACCCTAAATTCCCAAATCAAAACCTTAAAAAATGAAATTACTTCCAAAATTCACAACCCCTATCCCTCAATCATATACATATTTCAATATATGGAACAATTATTCACATATTTCAGTCACTTATTCCCAAATTCCCAAGTTTATAGCATGCAAATCAGGGTTGATTTGGGTATTTGGGAATTAGTAATTGAAATATGTGAATGATGGTTTCATCTTATGTTATTGTGGGCTTGAGGTTGTGATTTTTGGAAGTAACTTTACATTTTGAGGTTTTGATTTTGGAATTTAGGGTTTATGTATTTGAAAAGGTAGAAGATGATCTTTGAGCCATTGGATTAGAATGATTAATTTATGACCGTTGGATGTGAAATATGACCGCTTAGGGTTGAGGATGGCTAGTGAAAGCATTTTGGCTACCGTTATTGTCCACGTATGCACTCTGTAACGGTACAATGACGATAGGGACTAACGTGCTCTACATCTTCCTATCTCAGGCACTAAATTGCAATTTCACAAATCTCAGGGACCAAATTGATCGATGGCTACAAAGTAAGGGACCAATCTGACATATCACTCTTATTTTATTAGAAATTCATGTATCTTTTCAAAAAGTTGTGTTTCTTTGTGCATCACACACACACACAAATATATATATATATAAAATATTTGTAAGTGAGAAAGAGAAAATTGTCTTCCCATTTTCATCCTTTTCTCTTTAGTCAGGTTTATATCATCTAAAAGTGTACTGCCAGTTATGTGACCAGACTTGTGTAAGAAGGGTCTTTGAATCCTGGAGAATTGTCGTGATATGTGAATATATTATGTGACCTGACTTATGTTAGAGTGCCGAGTATTCAGGATGAGGGTGGCAATCTCATAATTGAGTTTGAGGAGATTTGTAGTGTCCTTGAGCATTATTACAAAATGTTGCTTAATTTTTCCCAATGTGATTGGACCTTTATTGAGGAGGAAGTCAATGCTTGCCCAAGACTAACAACAGAGCAACGACTCAAGCTAATTGAACCCTTTATAATGGAGGAGATTAAGTATGATTTCTTCTCTATTCCATAAGAATAGATTCTTGGTTCGGATGGCTTTGGGTCTGGATTCTACAAAGCAGACAGGAATATTGTTGGGCAGGAGTGTTGTGATGCAGTTACTGAATTTTTCAGGACTGGCGATATGCTTACTCAGGTAAATGATACTATTTTGAGCCTTATTCCAAAAGTACATTGTCCTAATCATGCAAGAGTTTAGGCAAATTTCATAAGAGAAAACTCATTTGTAGAAGATTAAAAGATGTGATGCCTTGTATTGGTAAAGATAACCAAACAACTTTTGTAAAAGGGAGGAATATTTGTCATAATATCTTGATGAGTCAAGACCTCTTAAGATTATATGAGAGAAAAATTGTCTCTGCTAGATGTTTGATAAAAATAGATATCAAGAAGGCTTATGATATGGTGGATCAGGTTTTGTGGAAAATATGTTTGAAGCATTGAACTTTCATAAGAAGTTTACTGTCTAGATTATGACATGTATTAGAACTGCCTCTTTTTTCCTATCTCTGAATGGTTGTATGTTTGGTTATTTAGAAGTAGTGGAGGGATTCGTCAAGGAGACCCTATGTCTCCCTAGATCTTTGTTATGATTATGGAGATGCTCACTAGAAAATTTAAGATTGTTGGCTAGCATAAGCAATTTAGAGTTCACCCTTTGTGTAAGGAGTTGCAATTGTTTAACTTGGCCTTTGCGAATGACTTAATGATTTTTTGCAAAGGAAAACCTCATTGTGTTCAAATTTTAATGAGAGCTTTTTCTGAATTCTCTGCTTGTTCTGGTTGTATGCATGACCAGAGATATCTAATGTGTATATGGCTGGTGTCAAGTCTACTGATAAAAAAAAAATCCTAGAAATAAGAGGGTTTCAAAGAGGGAATTTTCCCTTTAGATACCTTGGTATCCCTCTATTAGCTAAGAAATGGAGTGTAAGCACTTGTCAGACTCTAGTTAATAAAATAACAAAGAGATGTCAACATTGGACCACCAGAAATTTGTCTAACCAAGGAAAGGTTAAGTTGATTCAGACTATTTTGCTCACCTTACACACTTATTGGACAACTATGTTCATTATCCCGAAGAGAGTGCTAAGAGGTATTGAACAAGATTGTAAAAGATTCCTTTGGGAAGTGAAGGTGGTTGGAAGATATAGTGCTTTAGTGAGCTGGGATATGATTTGCAAGCAGAAGAAGCATGGAGGATTGAAATTTCAGAATTGTAATATTTGGAGCAATAGGTAGATAGGTTTACAAAATTGCTAATAAAGAAGATATTCCTTGAGAAAATTGGACTAATAGTATTTACTTAAAGAACCAAAATTTCTGGGATCAGGAGGCTAAAATAAGTGATGGTTTGCGCTTAAAGCAAATCATCAAAGTTAGGAATCTCCTTAAAGCTGGAAAATTTAATGATATATAGCTGGGTTGCCAAGGCAGATGAAAGCTATTCTGTGAAAAGAGGTTATCAGTGGTTATTGGGCATCAACAGAATTTTATTGTGCATATGGTAGTTTGGAATAGATATGCTCTATTTATAGGAAAAAAATTAGAATAAAAAAATAGGGCTTTTTTCAACTGGCCTTGGAAGTCGAATGAAATATTCCCTTTTTTTCCTCTATCAAAATTTTCAAAATTTTATTGAAGATCAACTTTCAATCCTTTTAAAATAGCAACAAATTTGATGATAATCTTTTCATTAATTAAATACTTTCCCTCACATCAAATTTAAAAACTGACCAAATCTTTTACCAAAATTAACTTTTTGATCTTATATTTTTTAACTCTCTTTTTTAAACTATATCCCTTATCATTTATCCTTCCCTATATTATTGTTTACAAAAAAGTTCTTTTATTTTTCTCTTTCATTTTTATTTATATTTTTTTATATTTTATTTTTTTGGACGGACAAAATTGGATGTCATCAATTAGTACTATCAAAATATTTCTCTATGTTAAAGTGACTGAATCATTATTCAGATTTAGAATTGCACTTCAATTCGTTTGGTGATAGTTTGTTTTTTCCAACTTATAGATGTGCAATGGTGGGAAAAATGTCAAGTGCATTAGTGATTGGGGTCTAATATGTGATGTTTTTGTACCTTTTTTGCCTCCCTTTTACATAGTAAGTGGCTTGTTTCTTGAGTAAATTGGAATAAAACAATGGAATTTTGTCTTTATAAGATTTCTGGAACCTTTTGATGTGTTTGGTTTGTTTTCAGGTATTTAAGCTCTTAAAACAATGATTTTTGCAAAGGAATGAAGAATGAGAGTTTGGTACTTGATTTGGGAAGAAAAAGAGGAAAAAAAATGAAGAAAAGTTGACCGTAGTGCACCCAGGCGCAGGCAATCACGCCCAGGCGCAGGCCATCACGCCCAGGCGCAGGATTTTCACGCCTGGGCGCGCAAAATGCGAGAAAGTGACACTGTTCGCTGTTTTGATCATAACTTGAGCTACGCTTATCCAAATGAGGCGATCTATATATCATTTTAAAGCTAAGGAAAAGATCTACAACTTTGCCAGAATCCCAACAAGTTTTTGGCGCCGTTGCCGGGGAGTGATTCTGTTTTAATTAATTTTGGTACTAATTTAATTTTACTTAGTGTAACTTGGGTATATATTTTTATTTTTCTTTATTTTATTATTATGTCACATGGCTTATTCTCATGATGACATAGAATTTTTCAAATTTATTTTGTCGTCACCTATTCCATCCTGTTATGCACAAAATATTGTTGATGAGATTAAAGTTTTTGATGGTCTTTTAGAGGAGGTGGTACAAAAATTTTCTATTATGGAAGACCAAAGTGTTTCCCTTTCTAAACCCATAGAAAAAGAAGAAATTGTGCATGATGAGATTGAGGAAGTGAAACAAGATAAATTGAATGATGGGGTGAGTCTAGGGGTTGAATTAAGGTTCACTTTGCATGATGAATTTTCTGCTCTTGCTAAATGTATTGGATTGCATGAATATGTGGAACCCTCAAAAATTTTTCCCTCAATTTACCCCTTAATTTTTTATGACTTCCCTAATGCTCATGATGAAGATAAGCCATTGTTCTTTTTTTTAGCGCCTGAAAAGGCAACTTTGCTAAGTCATGGACTTTACACTTTCATAGACTCCATGCATGATGGAAAAGACAAGCACCATGTGATGATGCTTGGAGTGAAAAATGCACCATTTGACCCGGGAGGGTTAAAAAATATTTTTAAACATTTGCTCCAACATCATCCGTGCATATTTCCATGGGATCCAGGAATAACTTGTTATTGCTGCATAACATGGAAGTTGTGCTATAGGATTTGGGATCCTGGTGGATTCTCTTTAGTTTTGTAGTAGTGTAGGATTTAAATTTTTAATTAGGAGATTGAATAAAGAGTTTAGAGTTTTCTATATGTAACTGCTAATGGGGTGCTTCAAGCACTATTTTTAGTTGTTCATGTGACACAGGTGAATATGTTTAGGGGAGTCTCCTCCATGGTGCATCAAGAGAGAATCCTGTGCTACAAAGGGAAGTCTCTAACTCCTTGCTTTTGTTTTTTTATTTTTATTTTGTAGTTTAGGATAGATTTGTTGCTTGAGGACAAGCCACATTCTAAGTTTGGGGGTGAGGGTAACAAAATAAATTTTTTTCTGATCTTGATGTCTCCCCTGGCTTTGTGTTGGTTTGTGTCCTGGCATGAGTAGGCACTAATTCTAGGTGTTAGATTTGTCCCTTTGATAAGTGGAAATGCTTGATTGTAATTTTCGACTTGTTTTACCCAGATACTAATTGGATTTAGCTTTGAAATTTTTTGAAAATTAGTTGTTTGGCAAACTTGTTGTGAATGATTGATTAGTGAATTGACCTTAACCAGTGAGATTTTGAGCCTACACACTTGAAGGAGTAATGTTTAATGAATATTGCGATGAAACTCCTATTTTTTTTTCATGAGTGTTGTTCGCTTTGACTATGTGTTCTAGAACTTGACTTGTGACCTCTTCAAAATTGATATTGGATTGCATGTATGAACATGATTAAGGCACTTAGGTTTGTGTTTTTGTGGCCTTCAACAAATTTTTGAGACATAATGATCCCTTAGTTGCCCACTTTGAGCTTTGAGATTTAAGGACTTTCTTTGGTACCTTACATAAATTGAATTATTCTTGTGAAGTACCTTTGAAATTGTGAATGAGCAATTAAGTGGAATGTTAGAAATTGGTGAAAGTGTAAGTGCTGAAAATTTGATGTTTCTATTTCTCTTCTTAAAAAAAAAGAAAAGAAAAAAGAGCAACAAATGTGCTAAAAAAATGAAAAGAAGAAGAGAATAGAAATAGAAAAAGAAAAAGAAAGAAAAGGAAAAATCAAGTGAATTGAGTTGTGATTGTGTAATTACTTTATTGCTCATTTTATAATTTAAAAGGGAAGTGTTGTGATTTCACTGATTAAGCCCTTTGTTTATCCTTTTATTCTTTTATCCCACCTGACACTTTTAGCCATGACCCCGTTACAACCAAATAAAGACCTTATGATTTGTGCATGTTTTCAATAAATTCAGTGGAGATGTAGGTCTATAGTCAAGCTTATGGTAACATACTTTCATTGTTTGAACTTGAGTGAATTGATAATTATTACCCATACACATGAGAGATATTGAGAGGTGGTGTGGTCACTAATCTTTTGCTCATTTTGAGTTTGTTTTTCAACTAGTTTTCATTGCGGTGATTTGCTAGTGAAGAAAGGTATCTTGGGTAGGCGAGTTGGAATTTATGGTTAGGTTGCTATACCTTGAGAGGGGAGAATCTTAGGCTCTGAATTTTTGTTTTACTTTTGCCTGGGACATGCAAAATGCTAAGTTTGGGGGTGTGATTGGGGTCTAATATGTGATGTTTTTGTACCTTTTTTGCCTCCCTTTTACATAGTAAGTGGCTTGTTTCTTGAGTAAATTGGAATAAAACAATGGAATTTTGTCTTTATAAGATTTCTGGAACCTTTTGATGTGTTTGGTTTGTTTTCAGGTATTTAAGCTCTTAAAACAATGATTTTTGCAAAGGAATGAAGAATGAGAGTTTGGTACTTGATTTGGGAAGAAAAAGAGGAAAAAAAATGAAGAAAAGTTGACCGTAGTGCGCCCAGGCGCAGGCCATCACGCCCAGGCGCAGGATTTTCATGCCTGGGCGTGCAAAATGCGAGAAAGTGACACTGTTCGCTGTTTTGATCATAACTTGAGCTACGCTTATCCAAATGAGGCGATCTATATATCATTTTAAAGCTAAGGAAAAGATCTAAAACTTTGCCAGAATCCAAACAATTAGGAGAAAATGATACATTATAACATGTATGGGATAAAAAAATCTCAATATTCCGTGCAGCCGATTGCCCCTACTTGGGTAATGTAAATATGCACCTGGGAGCGAACCCTAGTCGCGTTTCCATTGTCAATCTAAAAAATAAATTCTGAAACCCCAATCGTGTTCTTTGTTCTCCTATCTTCTTTATTCCACTTTCTATCTCACAAACCCAATCACGATTTTATTATCAACCTTAAAACCCTAACCCGAAATGCAAATTGTAACACCCCAAAATTTTAGTCCCTGATTAATGAAATGTTAATTATAAAGTTTATTATAATTAAATATTTCTATTTTTAATCTTTGATTAAAATCTATGTTTAGGTGGTATGTAAATGTGTGAATGTGAATTGGAAATTATGTTTATGCATAAAAATAAATATATTTGCATATTAGTCCCTGCTTTGGAACCTAGAAGTAATTATATGATAGGTTTTGGAGGGAAAGAAAATAAAATATTTATTTTTCAAAAATCAGCCAAAAGACTCGAGTCTTTTGAAGATGCAAGGCAAGGCATTAGCATTCAATTGAGTGTTTTGATGAAGACAACATGATGTGGAATTACCTACAACAACAAGTCACAAAGGACAATTCTATTATTCATTCTTGTATATGTATTATAATTGTTTTTATTATTATTTTATATGAGAGTGGGTGGTAGAATTAGGATAGTAATCTCAATTGGAACTAAAGAATTAATTATGTTTAGAATTGAGATTGCATTGATAGAGAAAAATGGCTCAAGACTTTTTTTAAATAAATTGGTGAAAAATGAAAATTAATAGAAAAGGTTTTTAGCAGTGTTTAATTGATTAAGTAAACAGGTTAATCGAGTAGTACTCGATTAAGGCTTCGTTTAATCGATTAAGTACTGTTATAACTGAACTTTAAAAGACTTTCATTTTCTACATTTCAAAGGTTACGAACCTTGATTTTCATACATCATTTTTCACACATTATTTCAACATTCTTGAGCAAATATTCTTTCTTACATCATCTCTATCAATGTTCATGTGAATCTCAATTTGAAAATACAATTCATTCTTTTCAATCCATATTGAAGATTCATAGTTTGTGAACATTCTTTTGTGGTTGGATCAATTTGTAACAACAAGGTTACACACCTCAAGATTCAACAAGACAAGTTTTCTATTGAAGAAAATTGAAGAAGGGTTGGAGCATTACTCTTAGCAATTGGATTGGAATTGCTCGAAGCTCAAAGGATTGAACACGAAGGATTCAATCAACGAAGGAACAAAGAGGATCGACTCACAAGAATTGGGGTAGAATTGTATGAAGTGGTTGTTGGAAAACTACACTCGGTGGTTGAAACAAATAGGAACACTAGGAGAACACCTAGAAGGGGGGGTTGAATAGGTGTTATAGAAACTTTGAAAGATTTTCGCAAGAAACAAATCTAAACGATTAAAACCAATGAAAATCAATCAATTAAAAAATATTATATCAGAGATTAAGCGGAAACAATCAACACCAATATTCTTATTGATTCACCTAGTTATGAAAATGATTTTCCTCAAATTAATTTGAACAATAAAGATTCAATTCAATCAAATATAGAAAAATCACTTTTTCTAGGTTTTCAACCAAGAACACAATTAAAGACTTGAATTGTAAAGAGTAGAGAGTTTAGAGATACGACACAGTGATTTATCCTGGTTCACTTTCATCCACTTGAAAGCTACTCCAGTCCCCTCTTCAACCAAGAGAGATTCTTCACTATGAGGAATTAGAGTTTCTCAAATTACAAGTAAATGCCTCACAAGACTTCCTTCTTGCTAGCCTACAAGAGATACCACACCCTTGCCTTGTAACCCTATTGATATCTAATCTAACCTCTTCTCTTGCTTGCCGATACCCCACAACAAGACTTCCAATTGCTTGCTTCACTCACAAGACTTCCAAATGCTTGCTTCACTCACAAGACTTCCAAATGCTTGTTCTTCAACAAGGCTTCCAAGTGCTTGATGAAATGCCTCACCAAGGCTTCCAATGAAACTTGCTTGATTCACAAAATCAAGGCTTCCAATGTTGTAGATAGCTTGCCTTTTGCAAAGATTACAACTCAAATGAAAAACAATAACAATCCTATGAATCTCTTTCAAAAGCTATGAAATATCAACATGAGAGATTCAAGGTTCTTGATCAAAGAATGTAAAAATGAGAGCTTTGATCTTGAGAGAGTGAGAGAGAATAGTGTGGCTTTGATTCTTTGTAAAATTGTGTATCAAAATGATTCTAGTTGATTCTCATTGATAGAAATGATTAGGAAAAGGTTTATATAGAATACCCAAAAGTTGGAGCAACTTAGAATAGCTTTTGAGAAGTGAAAAACGTATTTAAAATAGTTACAGACCCTATTTACTCGAGTAAAATAAGTGTTAATCGAGTAATACGAAAGCAAGATAATTTTCACTCGAGTGAGACCAAAAATACTCGAGTAGAAGTGCAGTTAATCTATTATCAAAAGTTTGTTAATCGATTATCTGTTCAAAATACACTGTTAATCAATTATCAAAATCTGTTAATCGATTATTAACATTAAAAATCACTTAAAACTTGTTTTCTCAAAAACTAAACCTTTTCTTTCAAACCTTTAAGCCACCTATTGATTTTAGGCAAAGTGAATACTCAAAATATGATATAATCATGCAATCAAAAGAGATTCACTACCCTCTAATAAACTCTACCCAAACTCATAAACTAAAAGACTTGTGAGGCAAAAGATAAAACAATAAAACATAAACTACCAAACTAAGTCTTCATGAGTTGGTTCTCTCTTCATAACTTGATGTTTGTTGTTGCTTGTTGAGCTTGAACTTGATCAACACATTTGTAGCTTGTTCAAAACCATTTGGCATTTATCAAAACATTCTTCATGGATCTTACAGTGGTATCTCATACAATAAAGGATTAGGATCGTGAGAGGAGAGGATCTTAACTATTCTTGTAAACTGATTCTTTTGTTCATAGTGTAGCAAATCACCCAAGTCAGAAAGGGTGGACTGGATGTAGCTCATCGTTTATGAGTGAACCAGGCTAAAATCACTGTGTTCTTCGTTTTGAGCTTTTTCATATTTTCGTTTCTAAAATCAATCAAGAAATTAAAAGCAATTTAGGATTAGAATTGGGTTTTTCAATTATCTAATCTTTTCATATGTGTTAATTGATTGGTAATTGATTCTCTGCGTTTTAATTCTTGATTCATTGAATTTCGGTGAAGAATTGTTTAGAATTGAATTCTGAATTTTCTGTGTTCTACAGAGTTTAATCGAGTAGTACTCGATTAAGTAAAAACAATCATTCAGGTGTACTCGATTAAGTTGCAGGATAATCGAGTAAGTTAGTGCAAATTGGGCAAATTTGAACTGTTTTTGATTACTTTGCAAAAATCAGATATCGTAGCTTAACTCTTCTATTCACCCCCCCTCTAGAAGGTTATTTTGCCCGCTTGTTGGTTTTCAACAAGTGGTATCAGAGCTCGGTCGAATAAACCGAGTTTAAACACTTTTTCGAAAGGATCCATTGGAAACCATGGGTTCTCTAAATCCTTTTGGAGGAGAAGGTGCTGCAATAAACCGTCCCCCACTATTTAGCAGTGAGGGATATGCTTACTGGAAAGTAAGAATGAAATTTTTTATCCAAGCTATCGATAACGAGATTTGGAAAGCTATCGAAAAGGGTCCACACATTCCCTCCACCATAGTTGAAGGTGCTGCACAATTAACCCCTGAGGATAAGTGGACGGATGATGATAAGAAAAAGATCCAATTAGATTACAAGGCTAAGAATATCATTACGTCTGCTTTGTCATATGATGAGTTCTTTAGGATATCCCAATGCTCTAGTGCAAAGGAAATGTGGGACACTTTACAAGTGACTCACGAGGGAACTAGTGAAGTTAGGAGAGCTAGATTAAATGTCTTGATGCGTGAATATGAGTTATTTCAAATGTTGGCTAATGAAAGTATTATTGATTTGCAAAAGAGATTTACTCATATTATTAACCACTTGCTTGCTCTTGGTAAGGTTTTCTTACCGGGAGAACTCACTAACAAAGTTTTGAGGTGTTTGGATAGAAATTGGCAACCCAAGGTCACGGCGATTATTGAATCAAAGAACTTGGATACTATGGATCTCGCTACTTTGTTTGGTAAGTTGCAAGAGCATGAGATGGAGCTCGGTCGCCTAACTTCAAATGAGGAATCCGATAGGAAGAAAAAGGGTATTGCATTGAAAGCATCATTAAGAAGTGTTGATACTCTAAATGATTCTTCCTTGGATGATGACACGGATTCCGACTTAGATGACGAGTCACTTGCATTCGTTGTGAAGAAATTCAGAAAATTCTTCAAGAAGAAAGGAAACACAAGGAGATTCAATTCAAAGGAAAGCAAGGAAACTCCACAAAGGTCAAAAACCCCTAGAGACAAGATAATATGTCATACATGTGGGAAAGCGGGCCACATCAAATATCATTGTCCTCAAAAGCCTAAAAAGTCCGATAGTGATAAGAAGAGGTCCAACAATCACAAGGCTAAGAAAGCCTACATTGTTTGGGATGAACCCGAAGATGAGACTAATTCAAGTGCTTCGGATGAGGAAGAATCGGCTAACTTGTGTTTAATGGCTAATGATGACATTGAAGCTTCCATTAGTGACACGTCTCTTGAGCTTTCAAGCTCAAAGGAGGTACATTCTAAAACTAACTCTGATATGGATTCGGATAGTGAATCTTGCTCTTCCCCTTCATATGATGCACATTATAATGCCTATGTTGATATGCATGCCGAACTTAAAAAATTAGCTAAAATCAACATAGAGGCTAAGAAAGCCATTTTGAAGTACAATGAAAAGATTTTGGAAATGCAAAAACATATTGATGAGCTTGTACTTCAAAATGAGACTTTAGAACTCATTTACTCTAATGCATCATGTGATCATTGTGTTTCTAATGCTGTGATTTTCGATTGTTAAAGATGCAAGACTTATGAAAATGAATTACATGATTTGAAAGAAAAACTTGCTACCTTTACAAAAGGAAAAAGAGATTTGAATGATTTGCTCTCTAGACAAAGAGACAATACAAATAGAACCGGTTTGGGATATACTAAACCAAAGAAGAAATCTTATAGACAAGTTGGAAGTTTTTCAAAGGTTAATTTTTCTAGAAAACCTACTTGTTTCTATTGTGGTATCTTTGGTCATACTTCGAACATTTGCAAAATCAAAAAGTTTGGTATACCCAATAAGGAATTTATTTGGATTGTTAAGGGAGAGAAACCGGATATTAACCCCCAAGGACCCAAAATTGTTTGGGTACCTAAGTCTTCCATATAATTTGTTTTTGTAGGTGTGCCTTCGAACGAGAGATGATCGTTGGTATTTGGACAGCGGTTGTTCAAGGCACATGACGGGAGACAAGAGACATTTCATCGAATTTTCACCAAGAGATAAAGGTCATGTCACATATGGTGATAACAATCGTGGAAAAATTCTTGGTATAGGTAAAATCGGAAACTCATCCAATGTTATAATTGACAATGTTTTGTTTGTTGAAGGTTTAGAACATAATTTACTTAGCATTAGTCAATTGTGTGATATTGGAAATAGTGTTAGTTTTACCTCTAACCATTGCATTATTAGAAGTGACAGTGATCAATCCATTAAGTTTGTTGGGAATCGGGTGAATAACACTTACTTGATTGACTTGAATGATATTACAACTTTGTTTTCAAAATGTTTTCTAAATAACGATAATGATGTTTGGCTATGGCATAGAAGAGTAGCTCATATCCACTTGGGTCAATTAAATAAAGTTTTATCCAAGGACTTGGTAATTGGCCTTCCAAAGCTCAATTTTAAAATAGATGGAGTTTGAGCCCCTTGCAAGAAATGCAAACAAACTAAAACAACTTTTCCATCAAAGAAAGTGATTTCTTCTTCAAGGGTGCTAGAACTCATACATATGGATTTATTTGGTCCTTCACAAACAATGAGCTTTGGCGGTAATTACTATGGACTTGTAATTGTGGATGACTACTCACGTTTTACATGGACTTTGTTTTTGCCAACAAAAGATCAAACTTTTACACGTTTTAAAACTTTTGCCAAACAAGTTCAAAACAAAGTCAATCATAGTATAGTTGCTATTCGTACCGATCACGGTGGAGAATTTGAAAATTATGCATTTGATAGATTTTGTGAAAAGTTTGGTGTTGAACATCAATTTTCTCCTCCTAGAACTCCTCAACAAAACGGAGTTGTTGAGCGGAAAAATAGAGTGTTAGAAGAATTAGCAAGGACTATGTTGAGTGATAGTAAATTTCCTAAATACTTTTGGGCCGATGCGGTGAACACCGCTTGCCATGTGTTGAATAGAATTATGATTAGGCCCTCTCTTAAGAAAACCCCTTATGAGCTTTTCAAAGGCCGAAAACCTAATATATCTTATTTTCATGTTTTTGGATGTAAATGTTTTATTTTGAATAATGGAAAACATGCTTTGGGAAAATTCGATCCAAAAGCGGATGATAGGATATTTCTAGGTTATTCGAGTCATAGTAAAGCATTTAGAGTGTTTAATAAACGAACTTTAACTATCGAGGAATCAATAAATGTTGTATTTGATGAATCTCCGGAAGGAGAGAAGGGTACTCTTGATATTTCAGGTATTGACATTTATGAAGAAGTGCCACGTGATGAAAATGAGAAAGAAAAGGAGATGGACATTCAAATTCATGGAGATGGACATGAACAAGCATATGAGGGACTTCCACCGGCATGGAAAACTAACCGAAACCATCCTTTGACGAATGTGATAGGTGATGTAGCTAAGGGCGTGGTAACCCGAAGCTCACTTCGTAATATTTGTCACTTTGTAGCTTTTGTGTCTCAAATAGAACCCAAAAATATAAATGAGGCCATACAAGACGAACATTGGGTCATGGCCATGCAAGAATAGCTTAATCAATTTGAAAGAAATAGGGTTTGGGAACTTGTCCCTAGACCCGACGATAGGCCCATAATAGGAACTAGGTGGGTTTATCGCAATAAGTTAGATGAGATGGGTTTTATTGTGAGAAATAAAGCTAGGTTAGTTGCTCAAGGTTATAGTCAAGAAGAGGGAATCGATTATGACAAGACTTATGCCCCTGTAGCTCGTTTAGAAGCTATTCGATTTGTTAGCATATGCATCTATTATGAATTTCAAGTTATACCAAATGAATGTTAAGAGTGCTTTTCTTAACGGCTTTATTCAAGAGGAGGTGTATGTATCTCAACCGCCGGGTTTTGAAAATCATGAATTTCCTAACTATGTTTTCAAATTAACGAAGGCTCTTTATGGTCTTAAGCAAGCTCCTAGAGCTTGGTATGACCGTTTGAGTACATTTCTATTAAATAAAGGATTTAAAAGAGGCGCGGTTGATAATACCCTTTTCATTGAAAAATACGGAAATGACATCCTATTGGTTCAGATTTATGTAGATGATATAATATTTGGTGCTACTAACGATAAGCTTTGCAAGAAGTTTTCAGATTTGATGCAGAGCGAATTCGAGATGTCGATGATGGGCGAGTTGACATTCTTTCTTGGCCTTCAAATTAAGCAAATGGATGCCGGAATCTATATCCATCAAACAAAGTATTGCAAGGAGCTTTTGAAGCGTTTCGGGATGGATTTTTGTAAGCACGCGTCAACACCGATGAGCAACACGTGTCATATGGACAAGGACGAAAGCGGCAAACCAATAGAGGTAACCAAGTATAGAGGAATGATTGGTAGTCTTTTATACTTGACTGCGTCGCGTCCTGACATTATGTTTAGCGTTTGTATGTGTGCTCGTTATCAATCTAATCCTAAAGAATCGCATCTAACTTCGGTTAAACGAATCATGAAGTATTTAAAAGGAACAATGAATACCGGCTTGTGGTATCCACGAGATGCTTTTTTAAATCTAGTAGGGTATTCGGACTCAGATTTCACCGGTTGCAAAGTTGATAGAAAAAGTACAAGTGGTACTTGTCACTTGATAGGTAACTCACTTGTTTCTTGGTTTTCCAAAAAGCAAAATTGTGTTGCTTTGTCGACCGCGGAAGCCGAATACATAGCGGCGGGTAGTTGTTGTGCCCAAGTTTTATGGATGAAACAACAATTGCTTGATTTTGGTGTTTGTTTATCAAAAATACCTATTCGTTGTGATAACACCTCTGCTATTAACCTAACTAAAAATCCGGTACTTCATTCTCGAACAAAACACATAGAAATAAGGCATCATTTTATTAGAGATCATATTCAAAAAGGTGATTGTGTGATTGAGTTTGTTTCAACTTCAAATCAACTAGCCGATATTTTTACAAAACATCTTCCTAGAGATACCTTTTATTATATTAGAAAGGAGCTAGGAATTTTGGATGAATCAACCATTGGTTAGTTGTGTTTGACATTTTTTTTTTCAAACCAATCTCATAGTTCATGCCTATCTCTAAGTGATTTGTTTAGAGTTGTTTTGGTTTTGAAAATTAAAAATCATGATTCTATTAACTTTGGTTATGTGTGTTTTCTTTTGTGATTTTGTTGGTATATGCTTTGGTGTTGTGCTT
Organism: Crotalaria pallida; assembly: GCA_037953625.1. Classification (NCBI taxonomy): domain Eukaryota; kingdom Viridiplantae; phylum Streptophyta; class Magnoliopsida; order Fabales; family Fabaceae; genus Crotalaria; species Crotalaria pallida. Next base: position 137,799,942 of record CM075650.1, on the reverse strand, counting down.
GGTTGCTTATTTGCTTAATTGACAATGTGCTAAATGTGTTTGTGTCTCACTTAAAATGTGCATATGGTTTGTGCATTTGATTTCCATGAGCTGTGCATTAAAAATTGTTTTGAAAACTGCATTTTATCAGACTTTAATCGATTAAGTTGTGCCTTAATCGAGTATAAAAAATTAATCTTTCTGGAATACTCGATTAAGTTGCAGGTTAATCGATTAAGTGTCATTTTTACACATGTCTTACTCAATTAAGTGGCAGTTTACTCGAGTAATACTCGATTAAGCGATTACTTAATCGAGTAGATCATGTCTGCACGGAAACATAAAAATCAGTTTTTCAGCATTCGTTCTTCACTTTCTCTCTCAAAAACACGAAGTTCTCTTCGTTTTCAACACGGTTTCATCATCATTCATCACTTTCTACTTGATTTCTTTCAAATTACTTCCATATTCTTCATCATATCTTCATTATACATCACTTTCATCATCAATTTCACATTATTTCTCTAAATTTCCAAAACCCCCAATTCCTCAAAACCCTAAGAGCACTATGGCCCCTCCATCAACTTCCACTGGCCATCGCAAGAAGCAGCGTGTGAATTTGGACTTGGACTCTCAATACTACTCCACGGAAATGCGAAAGCAGCGGGAAGCCGGGTTCTTGCGAAGGGAATTTGGTCACATTCGGTTCATGAATGTGAAATGGCTCTTGAATCAAAGGTTTGCATGCTCTTCTCTTTTTGTTGAGCAAGGATTGCAGAAATTTCTAGGTTTTCATTGTGACATTTATCCTAGATTAGTTCGTAAATTTTATGCAAATCTTAAATTTGAGGATAACAAGTACAAGTCGGTTGTTAAGGGTACATTGCTGAGGATTACTTCAAAGGACTTGCATGAGTTGTTTGGTTTAAGTTTGGAAGGGACATTCTTCAATGATCCTAATAGTGAGATTTTAAATGACTGTGATGTTGCCTCTGTTTTTGCCTCTACTATGAGAGAAGGTTTCTCTTGGACAAAAGGGACTAAGCATGCTGGACATATGACTCCGGACAGTAGGCTGTTACTCTATGTTATTTCATATATTTTGATGCCTAAATCAAGTCAAAATTATGCTCAAGCATCTAATGATGAGGTGCGACTGTTTTATGCGTTGAGGGAGCATATTCCTATCAACTGGTCTAAGGTTGTACTTGATCGGATGCTAATTGCTGCTGGGTCTATTGGTTCTGCTACTTTGCCTTATCCTATGATAGTTACAAAGCTTTTGATACATTATGGTGTGGCGATTGCCGATGACGAAGAAACCCAATCAATCACTGAGCAAAATTGCATCAATTCTGCGTTGTTACATGGTTTAGGGATGGATGAGTATCCCACTGCTAAGAATTGGATGTGGAAAAGTGACATTGAGCGGTTGAAGAAGCAAAATGAGCTTGAAGAGGAAATGGCAAGGCAAATGGGTGCTGGGCCATCTAATCCGCCACCTGAGCCCACTTTCAATGTTGAAGATTTTATGAATGTTGGTGATCAAGAGCAAACTCCGCCTTATGCTGGTTTTGATTTTCAGGCGCTTCGTGATAGCCTTTCAGAAGAAATTGGTGGTCACTTTGCGCAAGTGGAGCAAAGGCAATATGCAATTGAGGAGCGTCAAAGTGAGATGATTCGCAGTGGCTTTGAGACTCTTGCGACTCGTCAGCAGGCGATGGAGGATAGGTTTTTCGGTGCTCTTGGGCGGATGTTTCCACAACCACCACCACCACCTCAGTGATCACATGCATTTCATTCTATGTTTTGTTGCATTTTGAGTTGATGTTATCTTGGTGTTATTGTTAGTTCCATGATGAACATGATGAATGTTTTGATAATGACAAAGTGTTTTTGAACAAGCTACAAGTGTTGATCAAGTTTCAAGCTCAACAAGCAACAACAAACATCAAATGAAGAAGAGAGAAAGCAAGCTCATGAAGACCTAAGTTTGAGTGTATTTGTATTTCTTTTATCTTTTGCCTCTCAAGCTTCATAGGTTTTTTTTTATTTGGGTAGATTATTATAGAGGGTAGTGAATCTCATTCATAAGTCATGATTAAATCATAATTTGAGTTTTCACTTAATCTAGAATCAATAGGTGGCTTAAAGGTTTTAAAGGAAAGGTTGGATTTTGAGAAAACAAGTTTTGAACATGTACAGTACCAACTTAATCGATTAAGTGATAACTTAATCGAGTACTACTCGAGTACAAGACTTGCTTAATCGATTAAGTACTGCTGAACTGATTTTTAAAATACGTTTTTTACTTCTCAAAATCAGTTTTTAAGTGCTACAACTTTTGGGTATTCTATATAAACCTTTTCCTATTATTTGTGATCAATAAGAATCATTTTCATACAAGTTTTACAAAGAATCAAGCCACTCTATTCTCTCTCATTTTCTAAAGATCAAAGTTCTCATATTTTCATATTCTTTGATCAAGAACCTTTGAATCTCTTATGGTGAATTGTCATAACTCTTGATTGAGATTCATAGGATTATTTTGTGTTTTCTATTGTGTTGTAATCTTTGCAAGAAGGCAAGCCACTACAACAAACAAGAAGTCTTGGTGTGTCGATTTTATCATCAAGCAAGTGCATTCTTATTGAAGAAGAAGAAGAAGTCTTGGTTGTGAATCAAGCAAGTGAAGCCTTGGTGTGTGGATTATCATCAAGCAATTGAAGACTTGTTGTGTCGATTATCAACAAGGGGTAGAGGTTAGATTAGAGAGAAGATCAATAGGATTACAAGGCAAGGGTGTCGGTTATCTCTTGTAGGCTAGCAAGAAGGGAGTCTTGTGAGGCAATCACTTGTAATTTGAGAACTCTAATTCCTCATAGTGAAGAATCTCTCTTGGTTGAAGAGGGGACTGGATGTAGCTTTCAAGTGGATGAAAGTGAACCAGGATAAATCACTGTGTCGTATCTCTAAACTCTTACTCTTTATATTCAAGTCATTTGATTGCGTTCTTGATTGAAAACCTAGAAAGATTGATTTTCATAATTGATTGAATTGAATCTTTGATTGTTCAAATTGATAAAGGGAAAATCATTTTCATAACTAGGTTAATCAATAAGAATATAGGTGTTAATCATTTCCGCTGAATCTCTGATCTTGCATGTGAATTGATTGATTTTCGTATTCGAATGAAAATTGATTTTTCTGTTTTCTGTCATATTTAATCGATTAAGTTCAAGCTTAATCGAGTACTACTCGAGTACACGACTTGCTTAATCGATTAAGTACTGTAGAATTTGTAAAAATCATTTGTTTTGATTGTTTAGATTTGTTTCGTTTGAAAATCTTTCAAGGTAGCTTCAACACCTATTCAACCCCCCCTTCTAGGTGTATTCCTAGGGTTCCTAAGTCTCTCCAACCACCAATTGCGATTTCCTCAGTTATGTCTAGTTTTATCTAGTTTTTCCATTTATGGTGTTTATGTCTCTGGATATTGTGTTATATTTCATGTTTTCTGGTTTGGTTTATTGGTTCGTTTTAAAGTCCGACATGTGGACTTGGTGTTATGTTTCAGGCTATGTGGTTTTATGGTTTATGTTTGGGTTATGAACTTATGTGTATGGATGCTATGGCACGTTGTGGTTTTATGATATTATGGTTTGATTATGTGCTTGTGCGTTCATTATTGCCCTTACATATATTTTTCATAGTATGGATTGTGGATTTATTTTCTCACCTTTGGCAAGATGTTTTATTATATTTTTTTTGATTAATGCCAAAAGGAAGAGAAAGGTTGGATTGTTGTTTTTGTAGGTTAATCACTTTTTCTAAGTGTGCATACATTTAGGGGGAGTATGGAGTATGGAGATATTGGATCGTGTTTGTCATTCATAAAAAAGGGGGAGATTGAAGATGCAAGGCAAGGCATTAGCATTCAATTGAGTGTTTTGATGAAGACAACATGATGTGGAATTACCTACAACAACAAGTCACAAAGGACAATTCTATTATTCATTCTTGTATATGTATTATAATTGTTTTTATTATTATTTTATATGAGAGTGGGTGGTAGAATTAGGATAGTAATCTCAATTGGAACTAAAGAATTAATTATGTTTAGAATTGAGATTGCATTGATAGAGAAAAATGGCTCAAGACTTTTTCTAAATAAATTGGTGAAAAATGAAAATTAATAGAAAAGGTTTTTAGCAGTGTTTAATTGATTAAGTAAACAGGTTAATCGAGTAGTACTCGATTAAGGCTTCGTTTAATCGATTAAGTACTGTTATAACTAAACTTTAAAAGACTTTCATTTTCTACATTTCAAAGGTTACGAACCTTGATTTTCATACATCATTTTTCACACATTATTTCAACATTCTTGAGCAAATATTCTTTCTTACATCATCTCTATCAATGTTCATGTGAATCTCAATTTGAAAATACAATTCATTCTTTTCAATCCATATTGAAGATTCATAGTTTGTGAACATTCTTTTGTGGTTGGATCAATTTGTAACAACAAGGTTACACACCTCAAGATTCAACAAGACAAGTTTTCTATTGAAGAAAATTGAAGAAGGGTTGGAGCATTACTCTTAGCAATTGGATTGGAATTGCTCGAAGCTCAAAGGATTGAACACGAAGGATTCAATCAACGAAGGAACAAAGAGGATCGACTCACAAGAATTGGGGTAGAATTGTATGAAGTGGTATCTCATACAATAAAGGGTTAGGATCGTGAGAGGAGAGGATCTTAACTATTCTTGTAAACTGATTCTTTTGTTCATAGTGTAGCAAATCACCCAAGTCAGAAAGGGTGGACTGGATGTAGCTCATCGTTTATGAGTGAACCAGGCTAAAATCACTGTGTTCTTCGTTTTGAGCTTTTTCATATTTTCGTTTCTAAAATCAATCAAGAAATTAAAAGCAATTTAGGATTAGAATTGGGTTTTTCAATTATCTAATCTTTTCATATGTGTTAATTGATTGGTAATTGATTCTCTGCGTTTTAATTCTTGATTCATTGAATTTCGGTGAAGAATTGTTTAGAATTGAATTCTGAATTTTCTGTGTTCTACAGAGTTTAATCGAGTAGTACTCGATTAAGTAAAAACAATCATTCAGGTGTACTCGATTAAGTTGCAGGATAATCGAGTAAGTTAGTGCAAATTGGGCAAATTTGAACTGTTTTTGATTACTTTGCAAAAATCGGATATCGTAGCTTAACTCTTCTATTCACCCTCCCTCTAGAAGGTTATTTTGCCCGCTTGTTGGTTTCCAACATCTTTCTGCCAAGACTCGAGTGTTCTAGTCAACTCAGCACTCGTTAGTGCGTTTTGATGAGTCACCCACTCGAATTACCCAGAATTGCCACGAAAACAACTCATGAACACGTCCCAGTATTCGTGTCGAGCTGCATGAATGTTCTAGTTGTGTATTTAAGCTTCTGGTTGATGAATCAACAACCCATTTTGCCTAATTTCGTGTGAAATTCGTGAGTTAGGGTTCTTAATTTCGCTTGATCGATTCTCTTTCCATGTTTAGAGTTAAACAACATATTATACACCAATACAAAGCTCACATCACGAGCTTTGTATAGACACCAAATTCGTGAGCTAAAAGCATTTGTGTGAGAAGAATCGGAGCTTGGAAGTTGGGGGTAGAACCTGGAGAAAACCAGAAAACAGAGTCTTGGAGCTCACTTTCTTAATCGATTGTGGTAAGCTCTTATAACCATTTGATTCCAAACTTGTTCTGTTTTCTAGTCTTTGTTGCAAAGTTCAAATCCTAATCTTTTTCCCCAATTTTCGTGCATGTATACTCACTCAAACAATCTGATTTTTGGACCTTGCTCACACTGTTCTGTACTTTGGTGGTTGAAGTGGTTTCTGTGTTGGAGAGCTCTTCCTTTCAAATTTTCTGTTGGTACACGTCAAAGAGGTAAGGGGAAGCTTTCTATCCACTAGATAGAGTTTAAATAACATGAATTGGATTAGAGAGCCACCAAGAGGCTGTAAGGGCTTAGTTTGGATAGGGAAATTGGTTTAGAGACCAACCAGTGCTCTAAAGTTGTTTTGAGAAAGTTTTACATGTTGCATGCAAGCTATTTAGAACTTAAAATCATGAGTATTCTGTGTATTATGCAAATTGATATGTTAAATTGTGAATTTTCTAAGTTTCATGCATAATCTTGTGAATCACTGTGAATTATGTAATTTGATGTGTTCTAAGTGCTTGAACATGTTTAATATTTGTTATATTAACTCTGTTGATCATTGGATTGGATTGGAATTGGTTAGAAATGAAAATGGCATGTTAAAACTCAATTTTCACTGTCCATTGTCTGATAAGACTCGAGTCTTTGACTCGAGACTCGATTGTTTTATGATGCACTAGTGCGTCTGTTGGCACCACCACTCGAGTCTTTGGTCCAAGACTTGGGTATGATTGATGCACCAATGAACTTTTCTGATGAACCACTCGAGTCTTGCATGAATCACTCGAGTCTTCTGGGTTGATGAATGACTCGAGTGTATCATGAACGACTCGAGTATTTTTGAGAAAACCTGAATCAAGAATTTTCTGGAAATTTGTAATTCACTCGAGTCTTTTCATAAACCACTCGAGTCTAAGGGGAAGTTTGAAGAACTACTCGAGTCCTATGGGGAATAATCGAGTCTTTTTTATCAGAAAACTTAAAAATGCCATTTTTAATTCTGAATCATTATGTTAATATCAAGTGGTAATAATCCAAGTGATCTAAGACTTAAAAGTAATTGATTGATGACGCTATGAAACTATTGAATTAATAATGTGAGATATTATTAATTGAGATATACCAATCAATTCTTTTAAGTTAAGAATTTGCATTCATCCTGGAGTTCGGGTGTTAGATCGTTTTTCATGTTTTGGTAACATGAGGAGGGCCTCTGGGAGCGCCAACTGACGGCTTGCTTGATGACACATTATGGTTGACGATGTGGCCAGCGAAAGTGAGATGCTGATGATATGGTTATTCCGTTAAGACGACGGGACGTTGCTTGAGGAGCACGTTATGTACCATTTCCAAGCTTGTCGTGTACATTCTTGGTGAATGTACGAATGTTGTACACCTAGGAGTATAGCGCACTGTTGAGTGTGTTGGAGAGTGCCCTAGTGGCAATCGTATTTTCTCTTTTACTTGTACTTATTTCATGTTTATGGATTATTACTATTAATAATAATGAGGCATTTCATTTATTATATTTATGCTTTAATTGTTTAATTAAAATATATGTAATAAAGTCCTTAGGATTATAAGTTCAATGTCATAAGAATATCAAGTACATGACTTGATAGTGAGATCTTATTGATTGATAATTATCCTTAAAGATTCCCTAGTCGAGTATTATAGTTAATAAGGACAACTATAATACATCGAGACTAGTATGTGGCAGACTGACGACTGTATCTCACCGGTCATGGATATGGGATATCAAGTCTTCACGTAAGTACACATTGGGACAATTGTGTACTGGATTGACCCGCCATGAGAATGCTACATGGGTTATTAAGTGAGTGTCATAAGCGATTCTCATAGTGACAATGGTGTACATGGTCCTTCGACCTGAAGTCGCTACGGTTCCCAACATGAGGAATTATGTGCTTTCACGCAATCAAACGTCATCTTTAACCAGGTGATCATAACGGTTGTAGTCGGGTATATGACAAATCATGTAGAGGGATGTGAGTGACGTAGATGGGATTAGTCCTTCCTTGTCAATAGGAATTATATCTCTGGGCCCCTTGATTGAGTGAGACGGTGAAATGTATGGCCATACTCAAGACAGTCAATATGAGATATTGACGAGACTTGTTTAGACGCCTCTACTCAGGGATCAAGAAACCATAGGTTACACTATACATGGGTGACACGTTCCATGCCATGAGTGTAACTAAGATATTTGGACAAAGGGATTAAATTTACACATGATCATTGGTCACACTAAGGTTATGTCAGATCACAGACATTCTTGTCACTTGGGTAGCAATGACGTGTTGCTAGATACCGCTCATTGCTTGTAAACTTAAAATGGGATTTTAACTTTACTGCCAACGTTATAGGAACCTATAGGGTCACACACTTAGAACAGATAAATTGGAGATATCACATTTGATAAAAAATACAATAGTTGTATTTTTTATAAAATTTACGTCCGTGCGATGCATAGTATGATCGTGCGACGCATTCTAATATGTGCTACCAAGCCCAGCCCGCTAGTCTAATACTATTATAAATAATAGTATTAGCCTTAGGGTTTTGGTACGTGTGAGACACAGAACGACAACCCTAGCCGTCCATATCAGAGAGTGAGTGATACACTGAATCTCTCTCTTCTCCGCTAGCATTGAGAAGAGAGACGTGACTCCAATTGGGAATCTGTTCGTGTGGATACCGATAGAGGCACGACTACCTTGCTGCGCTCGTGATTGACGTGAATTGTTCGTGGACGATCTGACCAGCGTCGTTCTCCTCTTCGCATCAAGAGGTAAACGTTTTTCTATCTCGAATCATGCTCTCTCGCATGGATCTTGTTCTGGAAATAGGATATTTTTTTTCCTCTGCGTATTTGATCCCTATTTCCAGTAGTGGTATTAGAGCCGCTTGCGAAACCATGATTCATTTATTTTCTGATTAAGCATGTTTTAATGAGATTATAATGTGTTGTGTTTAATCGAAAATTGAAAACAGAGATAAAATTTGTTTATCGCTGTTTTGATGTTGTTATTGTTCGTCACAGAATGGTGATGTCAAGAGTTGACTCGATCATGCTGTAACTAACAGCGTCAGGGTCGCTAGGGTTCTGCATCAGACGATCGACATGTCTGTGCCAATTGTTGGACAAGATCATGACGGGTATTACAGTGGTGTAATCGATGCGAACTTCAGCGAAACTGATATGATCGTGCCAATTGTTGGACATGGTCTTCGAATCAAATAATAACAGTCATAAAATCGCAGATTAATTTTTTATAGAGGCGGAGTATCAAGAGTTGGTACATGAATTTTTAAATCGCCGTGCTTCCTCTGCGTAGGTATCTTAAATCGTAACGAACATAATTTTATATAATATAATAAATATTTATTTTATATATACTATTATGTGTTGTTCATTTATGTGGTGAATGGTCATGGCCTATTAGATCGCTTATGTATGGTTTATTTACTTATTTTAAATACGGCCTGCGTGTCGTGCCTCTCTCAAATATTCAATATGTATTTCTCTTCTCATCTAAATCCCCTCATGAACGAGGTTTCTGCTTGTAATTTTATTTAAAAAATCAAGAGTCTTGGAGATGATGAGGAAGAGGACATTCAAGGAAGGCTCTTGGAGAAGATGCTGCCAGTCATAGGATTTTTTTATTCACTCATTGGCTTGGGTGAATTAATTATTTTGGGCCATGATCATATCACATATAGTTTATAATTATAGTATGTATGTGATGCATGTTATAGTTTATAATTATAGTATGTATGTGATGCATGTTATCGTTATAATGTTATGTATGTTAATACAAGATAAAACTAGTGAGATCACTTAACTTAAAAACCCCTCAAATTGAAATATTAAGTTATATGCCTTCCAATGCTTGACACTCGTCTTGATTGATGTCATTTTGAATGTGGGCCTGGTAAAGTAGGGTACTTTTATCTACGTTGGTCAGACGCGAGGGGATAAATGTAATATCTGTTTGTCAACCATGGGTCTAACTTAAATGGATAGTTCAATAGGATTGAAGGTCTATAGGCAAAAGAATTGGGTATAAATTTATAGGATGAATCAGGATAAATGTTATTCGCCCAATTGATCCAAGAGTCACATGAGATGTGATTGGGAAAGGGTTCCCTACCTAAATAATCAAATTATGGGTGATCAGCTAAAGTTTGACTCATAATAAGATGAAATATGGATCTTTGTCCCACTAGAAAATCTTACGCTGAGATTTTCCGAGTCAATATTGAGGGTTATTGATTTGAGGAAAATAGTGGGAGTAATATTTAATAAAAGTCCTTATTAACTATTTAATAAACATGATCTTAATTCTATTTTTAATTTTGTTGTTAGATCACCATGGCATCAAACAATTCGAACAACTTATCACTACGATCAGTCCTTGAGAAGGACAAGCTGATGGGAATTAATTTCCTGGACTGGTATCGAACCCTAAGGATTGTCCTTAGGACTGAGAAAAAGATGTATGTGCTAGAGCAACCGCTACCTAAATCACCCCCCGCTAATGCACCGGTTGCTGAGCGGAATGCTTTCCGTAGGCATCAAGATGATGCCTTAGAGGTTGGAACTCTCATGCTTGTCACTATGACCTCTGACCTTCAGAAGGTTCATAAGAACATGAGTGTGTACGATATGATCGTACACCTTAAGGAGCTCTATCAAGAGCAAGCAAGGCATGAGCGTTTTGAGGTCACAAGGTCCCTTTTCACTTGTAAGATGACAGAGGGAAGCCCAGTTAGTCATCATGTAAACAAGATGATTGGTTATATTGAGAACATTGAGAGGATGGGTTTCCCACTAGGTCAAGAGTTGACTGTTGACTTAGTTTTGCATTCCTTACCACAGAGTTTTAGTTAGTTTGTCATGAATTACAACATGAACAACATTGACAGCACTCTAACTGAATTGTTAGGGAAGTTGAAAACTACTGAGCAGAATATCAACAAGGGAAAAACTGTATTGTTGGTTCAAAATGGAAAGTGCAAAGGTAAGGCCAAAGGGAAAGCACAAAAACCTAAGGATAAGGGCAAAGCTAGAGTAGCTAAGGCTCTTAAGCCTAAAGGTGGGGTGGCTAAGGAGGGAAATTGCTTCCATTGTAACAAGGAGGGACATTGGAAGAGGAATTGCCCAGATTACCTTAAAGAGAAAGAAATGAAGAAAAGCGGAGCCTCTTCTTCAGGTATTTTTGTTATAGAAGTTAATTTTTCTGCTTCAACATCATGGGTATTAGATACTGGATGTGGATCTCACATTTGTGTTAATGTGCAGGATCTAAAAAGGAGTAGAAGATTAGCTAAAGGTGAAGTCGAACTGCGAGTTGGAAATGGAGCAAGAGTTGTCGCCATTGCTGTTGGAACTTGTAGTTTAACCTTACCTAGTGGATTAGTTTTAGAACTAGAGGATGTTTATTGTGTACCTGCTATTCGTAGGAATATTATTTCAGTTTCATGTTTAGACAAAGTAGGTTTTTCGTTTTCAATAAGGAACAAGTGTTGTTCCATTTATTTGAATGAGATGTTTTATGGTAGTGCACAATTAATAAATGGTCTTTATTTGTTAGATCTTGATCATCCAGTCTATAACATTAATGCTAAAAGGTTTAAATCAAATGATACAAACCAAACTTTTCTTTGGCATTGTCGTTGGGGCCATATAAATGAGAAACGCATTTCTAAGCTTCATAAAGATGGATTCTTAGACTCATTTGATTTTGAATCTTATGAGACATGTGAGTCTTGTTTGTTGGGCAAGATGACAAAGGGCCCTTTTACTGGCAGCAGTGAACGGGCTAATGAACTTTTGGGACTCATACATACAGATGTATGTGGGCCTATGAGTTCAATTGCCAGAGGAGGTTACCCGTACTTCGTCACATTTAGTGATGATTTTAATAGATATGGGTATGTATATCTGATGAAATACAAACATGAAACCTTTGAAAAGTTCAAGGAATTCAAGAATGAAGTACAAAATCAACTTGGCAAAAGTATTAAAGCCCTTCGATCTGATCGAGGTGGTGAATACCTTAGCCAAGAGTTCGATGACTATCTAAAAGAGTGTGGTATAGTATCTCAACTCACTCCTCCTGGAACGCCCCAGTGGAATGGTGTTTCAGAAAGGAGAAACCGAACCTTGTTGGACATGGTTAGGTGTATGATGAGTCAATCGGACCTTCCAATCTCTTTTTGGGGACATGCTCTACTTAAAGCTGCTTTTACACTTAACCGATCCCCATCGAAAGCGGTTGAAAAGACACCATATGAGATATGGACTGGGAGGCGTCCTAGTATGTCTTTTCTCAAGATTTGGGGTTGTGATGTTTATGTGAAACGTCTAATTTCTGATAAACTTAGTCCCAAATCTGACAAATGCTACTTTGTAGGATATCCATAAGAAACTAAGGGATACTATTTCTACAATCCCACAGAAGGCAAAGTGTTTGTCGCTCGCACAGGCGTATTTCTTGAAAGAGAATTTCTCTCTAAAGGAAATAGTGGGAGGAAAATAGATCTTGATGAGATTCAAGAATCCCAAAGTCGCTCGCCACTGCTTCCTCCTGGAATTGTTGCTGCCGCGATTCCTCCCAGCGTCGTCGCTCCTTCCTCCTGGAACCGCTTTCGCTCCTTCCTCATGGAATCGTTGCTGCAGCCGTCGTCTCCCCTGCCTCTTCTCAGTGCCGTGAAACTCATTTCTCTCTCTATCTTGCTGCCACGAACTCTCTTTTGTTACTTGCCTCAAGGTATCTCTTTTTTTCCTTCATATTCGATTAAAGGTTAGGGTTAGTGTAGGGGGTTGGCATAGAATGTTTTGGGAGATTGATTGGGGTTGTTGTTCGTTGGCCTAGGTTTGCTTTGTTTATTGATATCATGGTTTTAAAGGTTTTAATATCATGCTTCCATGTTTCATTTTGATTTTTTAGTGTGATTAATTAAGCATGAGGTTCAGTTTTTGAGTCTGTGAATTTATGTGTTTTTTCTTTTTCTTTCCTTCAATGTGTAATAAGTTAACAGAGGATGCATCATGTAATGGACAGCTTTGGCATTAAATGGTTTATGAAATTTGTCTCTAATGACAATATTCACTTCACCGAGTTTGTTAAATAAGTTTATATTCAATTTGGTTAGCCAATAGACTCGCCTAATATGTTTATATTCAATTTGGATCTGCCTGTGGGTTTTGATAGTTTAATAGTAGTCATTTACTTTCTTATATATATATATATATATATATATATATATATATATATATATAATATTCTGCTTAAAGATGCTGGTATGGATTTGTTTCAGTTGCTGGATTGTTTAAGATGAAAGGCTTCAAAGGTTCTTTTGTTGAAGCAGGGTCTTATGCCTCAGAGGCTCTTTCCGTGGCTGTTTTACATTGTCTAGTGAGTTCATATTTGTATCATGTGTTTTTCTTTTTTTTTAAAGTTAGATTATTAACAATATCTTTGTATCTGTACCTCATTAGACATTTGCAGTTTTGTCTAAGCATCATTCTCCATATTATGTTCTATGACTTCGCTTGTTCAAGTGTAAATTCCTATATTGCATCTATGGTCATGATAAGTATATGATAACGAAGCAGTTTCTTATGAAGATGTGTGGGGAGGTAGAGTATGTGTAGTGACGAGGACAGTGGTGAAAACTACTTGACCATGCAATTCGTTTGAAACTTCTACTGAGTTAGAAGTCCGGAAAGTTGAAATTTTTAGTGTCTAGCAAAAAGTTTAGCTTTTAAATTTTAACTTTTGAGGCGTTGTTTCTTTCTTTCATTTAGTGCGAGATATAATCAAAATGGGTAAAAACTGCTACCTAAATAGCAGGAAGTGGGAAAGATTACTAGAACATAAGTACAGTGCTTTTAGTCATGGAGCCATTTCTTTTATCCACAATCCTTTTCCCTCCTCTGGTATCTGTTATTTGTCAATTGAATTTGTTTGTTAATCCTTTAAGACTATAGAATCTGTGTTGTTATGCTTCTTATAATCCTTTTTCTGTTTTTGGCAGAGTAAAAGGCCAAATGGTACTGAAGTGGCATCAAGTAAATTTTCCTTCAGTCTAGAGGATCTTGTCATGAAACTTCAGGGGAATAATTGGAGCATGTGGTACTTTTTGTTTCTGTTGTTCTTATTGCCCTTAGAAATGTTTTGATTCATGATATATTTTTTTGAATGCTTGGCTGGTGCGAGTAACCATGCATCAGGTGCTGATTTTATTTAAATTTAAATCTTAATTGATTACTTTCATGCATATAGATAAGTCTTATGAAATTAGCAGATACTTGTATTTTGGACAATGGATTTCCTACTTTCGCGTCCCTATGAGATACGTCACAGATTAATCAATCTCAGTTTTCTCTTTTTATTAGTTTCTGTTACTTTCTCCTCAACCTCAAATATTGAAAGATGCAATTATAATTTTAGTTCTAATGAGCATGGTAAATATTAAAATTTCACAAAAATTAAAATTTTTGTTTATAGAAGTGTATCTGGTTTCCAGCAGGAATGTAGCAGATGCATGGAAAAATTGAAGGAGTGGCTTTACAAACTTGGAGTTTTTATGCAGGGATACTGACGACTCTTTTTGGTATTGAAGTAGTTATGTAGTTTTTTTTTTTATTCTTTTTGTTGGTGCAGGAGGTTAGGAGTTCTTGTTTAGTTTCTAACAATAGGTGTGTTTTCTCTTTTGATGCTTCTGTGGCTAGTACTTGATCTTTGTAAGCAACCTGTTAATTCTATGGTGTAATGTATTTGGTTTTTATTTTTATCTAGAAGCAATGCTTTTGCTTTTAGTTTTTTAAAAAAATTTATTTTTTAGATCTTTCTTTTGCTATATATATATATATATATAATTATGCATTGCCTCTTGGCAAGAATTTTAAATTCCTACGAGAAGGCCTAGATGGGATGACTATAATTATGACAAGCATTACTAAATTGGTATACGTTCAAAATTGAGACCGGCCGGTTCAAAAATTAATTCAGATTGGTTCAAAATAATAAACGAGAGTGGTTCAAAAATTAATTCAGAACGGTTTAAAAGAATATTTCAGAGTGGTTCAAAAATTAATTCAGAGCGGTTCATTTTTAAGTTTTAGAGCGGTTAATAATTTAGAGACCGGTACAAAAATTATTTCAGAGCGATTCCTTTTTTAATTCAGAGCGGTTCATTTTTAAGTTTCAGAGCGGTTAATAACCAATCTCGTTAATATAAACAAGACCGGTTCATAACTGCTCTCGTTTAACATGTATCTTTTACAACAGGGTCTTTTAGACCGGTTCTCTGAAAAAACTTCTTTGTAGTAGTGGATATGATTTGCAAGCAGAAGAAGCATGGAGGATTGAATTTTCAGAATTGTGATATTTGGAACTGCGTAGGAATAGGTAGACAGGTTTGCAAAATTGCTAATAAAGAAGATATTATTTGAGAAAATTGGACTAATAGTATTTATTTAAAGAACTAGAATTTTTGGGATCAGGAGCCTAAAATAAGTCATGGTTGGCACTTAAAGTAAATCATCAAAGTTAGGAATCTCCTTAAAGCTGGAAAATTTAATGATAGCTGGGTTGGCAAGGCAGATGGAAGCTATTCTGTGAAAAGAGGTTATCAGTGGTTATTGGGCCATCAACAGAATTTTATTGTGCATAAGGTGGTTTGGAATAGATATGCTCTATTTATAGGAAAAAAAATTAGATTAAAAAAAGTAGGGCTTTTTTCAACTGGCCTTGGAAGCCGAATGAAATATTTCCTTTTTTTCCTCAATCAAAATTTTTAAAATTTTATTGAAGTTCAACTTTCAATCCTTTTAAAATAGCAACAAATTTGATGATAATCTTTTCATTAATTAAATCCTTATCCTCACATCAAATTTAAAAACTGACCAAATCTTTTAGCAAAAAAACTTTTTTATCTTATATTTTTAAACTCTCTTTTTTAAACTCTATCCCTTATCATTTATCCTTCCCTATATTATTGTTTACAAAAATAGTTCTTTTATTTTTCTCTTTCATTTTTATATTTTTTATATTTTATTGTTTTGGGTGGACTAAATTGGATGTCATCAATTAGTACTATCAAAATATCTCTCTATGTTAAAGTGACTGAATCATTATTCAACTTTAATTAGAATTTTACTTCAATTCGACGTTTGGTGATAGTTTGTTTCTTTTTTCCAACTTATAGATGTCCAATGGTGGGAAAAATGTCAAGTGCATCAAGAGAAAATGATACTTTATAACATGTATGCATGGGATAAAAAAAATCTCAATATTCCGTGATTGCCCCTAGCTACTTGGGTCATGTATATATGCATCTGGGAGCAAACCCTACTTGCGTTTCCATTGTCAATCTAAAAAATAAATTCTGAAACCCCAATTGTGTTCTTTGTTCTCTTATCTTCTTTATTCCACTACCTATCTCACAAACCCAATCACGATTTTGTTATCAATCTCAAAAACCTAACCCGAAACGCAAATTAAACCTTAATCGCAATCCTAATATACTCTCTAGCAAGGAAAGAAATTGAGAGTTTCAAACTTTGTACTTGGAGTTGTCGACGATTGCAGATTCAAGGTTGACTTCAGAAATCATGTTTACAAGGTGAGTAATCACTTCAACAATAAAATAATGAAATTTTAATTTGTTTCTTCATACTTGCTCTCATAGTCTTTAAAATTATTCATGTTATATTTATGAAACTGTATTCAATCATTTGCACAGAACTAGATCTACTCTCAACCCTAATTGTTTATACAACTTCAATTGTATTTGGAAGGTAAGTTTACATTGTGTTGGTTATTTATTTTTATGAAATTATTGATCTTGTTGCAATTTTTTTTTAACATCTATTGATCTTGTTGAAATTGTTGAGCAAATTTGAGTTTTTCACCCTAGAAGGAGCAATTTTTTTTAACATCTATTGATCTTGTTGAAATTGTTGTGAAAAATTGAGTTTTTCACCCTAGAAGGATTTGTTGTTGTTGGAGAATTTGCAAATAAGATGTACTATACCTTAGTAAAGTAACTCTTAAGTGAACTGCTGAAATTCTTGATAATGAGGATAAGAGGCGGATGTCTAACAAATGGAGAAAGTATCACACTATGTTTGAGAATCGCGAATAATTAATTCGAGGCAGATTTTCAACAGTTGTTAATTTGTTATAAGCGTGGTGGAGCTGGTGAAGGTTCAATCATTTCACATTTTCAACTATGTTGTGGATCAGAGAAGCTGCACGGGGGAAATACGAACGTGAAGTAAGGTTGGTATGGGCAAGGGAGTGATTCGTGAGATCGTTGAGAATGGTTTTGCTAGGAAGAATCTAAGTAATGGGCTGCATCTTTGTGTAGAGTTTTCTGCTCTCCAAATTTATGAGTTAAATATATTTAATTATTTATTTTAAATTATAGATATTGACCTTGATTTAGATTTGGATATCGGTGTAATATTTATTGATTTTATGGAATTGAATTGATAAGTGTGGAGAAATGTGTTGCTGAAAGACAAGGTATGAACCACATGTTGTTGTGTTGTGTTATCCTGGGGAGGATGAAGTTGGTGCAGTCTGGTTTTGATGGATGGCGTCCAAGTTCTTCAGACTTTGATTTTGGTGCGATGGAGAGTCTTTATGCTCTGAAGGAGTATATCATTTGGAAGAGCAGGATGAACACACATGTTTTGCTTGAGTTTGTTTTAAGTTTGAACCTTCCTTCCATCACGGGTTTGCACTTACTTATTTGTTGAAGTAGAACTAGTATTGATGGTTCTTTAGTGACGTGATAATAGGACTTTGTTAAAACATTTGAAAGAAGGCTAGAACTAGTTTTTATGCTTCTTAACATTTAGTGAAATTTTATGATTCATTGTAACTAGTTCAAGCTTTTCATCAAACGTTAAGTGCACTTTTAACAAAATCCAATTACCACATCATTAAAGAACCACCAATACCACCACTACTTCAACAAATAAGTATGCGCGCACCTGTGATGGAAGAAAGGTATAAATTTAAAACAAACTCAAGCAAAACATGGGTCTTCAAAACAAACTCAAGCAAAACATGGGTCTTCATCATGCTACTCCAAATGACATACTCCTTCAGAGCAGAAAGACTCCCCATCCAACCAAAATCAAAGTATGGAGAACTCGAGCGACATTGATACTCCACTAGCTCCATCTTCCCCAGGATAACAAGGCACAATAACATGTGTTTCATATATTGTCTATCAGCAGCACACTCCTTTAGACCAATAAATTCAATTTCACAAAATCAATATCAATATAACAGCGATATTAAAATCTAAATCTTGATCAGTATCTATAAGTTAAAATTAAAAATAATTAAATAGATTTAACGCATAAATTTCCAGAGGAGAATTAAAGCCTCTAGAAAGAGACGAAGCCAATTATTCATACCAACTTTACTGAACATTCATATTCCCTTTGCGCAACTTCGTCTCATCGTGGTTGAAATTCTAAAACGATTGAACCTTCGTCAGCATCATCATCATGCTTATAACAAATAAATAAATATTAATTTCAATCATCATATACAACGTTTTCTATCTACCTAGGATAAAACCATTTGAGGTTTGATATGATTTTCCTTGATGTGGTCATTTAACAGGCATATAGAAATAATAGAAGGAAACCAACCTCCTTTGCTCTATTTTCCAAAAAAAATATTAGTATTATAAATCTCTCTCTAATATTGTAGGGTTCTCAAACATACTGTGATACGTTATCCATTTGTTATATATTTGCCTCTTGTCTTTATTATCAAGAATTTCAACAATTCATGGCTCTATCTAAGAATTTATGGCTCCTTCTAAGTTGAAAAAGTCAAGTATGCACAACAAGTTTAACAGGATCAAGAATTTCATAAAATTAAATAGTTAAGAAAAAAAATTCAGATGAACTCACCTTCCAAACATGATTGAAGTTGTGGAAACGGTTAGGGTTGAGAGTGAAGCTAGTTTTGTGCAAATGATCGATTATAATTTCAGTTATCCGAACAAGTAAGAAGGAAAGATTTCATGATTTAACTATTGAAGTGAGAACTCACCTTGTAAACGCTATTTCTGTACCCAACCTCGTTTATGAAATCTTTGATAGCTCCGTGTATAAAGTACTAAACTCTCAATTGTTTTCCTTGCTAGAGAGTTGATTACGATCGCTAAAAAGTTATTTTAATAATTTATTAGATATTCATGTAATCTTTTCAAAAAGTTGAGTATTTTTGTGCATTATATATATATATAAAGCATTTGTATGTGAGAAAGAGAAAATTTGTCTTCCCATTTTCATCCTTTCCTCTTTAGTCAGGATTATATCATCTAATAGTGTACTACCGGTTATGTGACCTGATTTATGTCAAAAGGGTTTGATGAATCTTGGAGTATTGTCACAATGTGTGAATAGATTATGTGACCTGACTTATGTCCGAGTGCTGAGTATTCAGGATGAGGGTGGCAATCTCATAACCAAGTTTGAGGATATTTGTAGTATCTTTGAGCATTATTATTACAAAAAGTTGTTTAATGGTTCCCAATGTGATTGGACCTTTACCGAGGAGGAAGTCAATGTTTGCCCAAGACTAACAACAGAGGAACGACTCATGCTAATTGAACCCTTTACAAGGATGGAGATTAAGCATGAGTTCTTCTCAATTCCTGAAGAAAAACGTGCTCGTCCGGATGGCTTTTCTAAATTCTACAAAGCGGCTTGTAATATTGTTGGGCAGGAGTGTTGGGATGCAGTTACTGAGTTTTTCAGGACTAGCAAGATGCTCACTCAGGTAAATGATACTATTTTGAGCCTTATTTCAAAACTAGATTCTCCTAATCATGCTAAGGAATGTAGGCCAATTACATGTATTAATGTAATTTACAAGTGCGTAACTAAACTCATTTGCAGAAGATTAAAAGATGTGATGCCTTGTATTGTTAAAGAAAACCAAACTTCTTTTGTAAAAGGGAGGAATATTTGTCAAAATATTTTGATAAGTCAAGACCTCTTAAGATTATATGAGAGAAAAATGGTCTTTTCTAGATGTTTGATGAAAGTAGATATCAAGAAGGCTTTTGATATGGTGGATTGGGGTTTTGTGGAAAATATGTTTGAAGCATTGAATTTTTTTAAGAAGTTTACTGTCTGGATTATGACATGTATTAGAACTGTCTCTCTTTTCTTATCTTTGAATGGTTGTATGTTTGGTTATTTTAGAAGTAGGAGAGGGATTCGTCAAGGAGACCCTATGTCTCCCTAGATCTTTGTTATAATTATAGAGATGCTCACTAGAAAATTTAAGATTGTTGGCTACCATAATCAATTTAGAGTTCACCCTTTGTGTAAGGAGTTGCAATTGGTTAACTTGGCCTTTGTGAATGACTTAATGATTTGTTGCAAAGGAAAACCTCAATGTGTTCGAATTTTAATGAGAGCTTTTACTGAATCCTCTACTTGTTCTGGTTATATGCAAGACTAGAGAAATCTAATGTGTATTTATAAGGCTGGTGTCAAGTCTGCTGATCAGCAGAAATTCCTAGAAATAAGAAGGTTTCAAAGAGGGAATTTTTCCTTTAGATACCTTGGTATCCCTCTATCAGCTAAGAAATGGAGTGTGAGCACTTGTCAGACTCGAGTTCATAAAATAACTAAGAAATGTCAACATTGGACCACCAGAAATTTTTCTTACCAAGGAAAGGTTAAGTAGATTAAGTCGATTTTGCTCACCTTACACACTTATTGGACTGCTATGTTCATTATCCCGAAGAAAGTGCTAAGAGGTATTGAACAAGTTTGTAGAAGATTCCTTTGGGAAGTGAAGGTGGTTGGCAGATGTAGTGCTTTAGTGAGCTGGGATCACTAGTACAAAATATATTTTTCAGACCACTTCATTAAAACCGGTTCCGGTCTGGAAGTTGGAATTAATTATTAAACTAGACTGGTTCATTTAAATGACCAGTCTGAAAATATATTAATTGAAACTGGTTTCGATGCGGAACCGGTCTGAAAGTTCGCAATTGTTCATATCAGAGTGGTTCATTTTGATGACCGGTCTAAAAAATAGATAAATTGGCAAGGATTCTAGCATTTGGTCCTAATATTTGGCCAAGCACCGCCGCCCCAACCCTTCACTATCTTTCTCTCCCTCGTCTCTCTTATAGGGTTGGCCGCTGCTGTCCATAAATTGTTACCCTAAGTATTGCTCACAAAACTAAGCCACAACCCACACTTCCATCTTCACAAAATGAGAACCCAAGCACAACTCCCTCCATACCCGTGGTTTCCTCCTCCTAGCGTCGTTTCCACCACTCTCTTTCACTAGCATCCCCGTCTTCGCTGCCACTCTCTTTCACCATCTACGCCGCCGTCGCTCCTTCCTCCTCGCCACTGCTTCCTCCTGGAATCGCTGCTGCCGCTATTCCTCCCAGCGCCGTCGCTCCTTCCTCCTGGAACCTCTTCCGCTCCTTCCTCGTGGAATCGTTGTTGCAACCGTCGTCTCCCCTGCCTTTTCTCAACACCGTGAAACTCATTGCTCTCTCTATCTTGCTGCCACGAACTCTCTTCTGTCACTTGCCTCAAGGTATCTCTTTTTTTTCCCTTCATATTCGATTAAAGGTTAGGGTTAGTGTAGGGAGTTGGCATAGAATGTTTCGGGAGATTGATTGGGGTTGATGTTCGTTGGCCTATGTTTGCTTTGTTTATTGATATCATGGTTTTAAAGGTTTTAATATCATGCTTCCATGTTTCATTTTGATTTTTTAGTGTGATTAATTAAGCATGAGGTTCAGTTTTTGAGTCTGTGAATTTATGTGTTTTTTCCTTTCTTTCCTTCAATGTGTAATAAGTTAACAGAGGATGCATCATGTACTGGACAACTTTGGCATTAAATGGTTTATGAAATTTGTCTCTAATGACAATATTCACTTCACCGAGTATGTTGAATAAGTTTATATTCAATTTGGTTAGTCAATAGCCTCGCCTAATAAGTTTATATTCAATTTGGATCTGGATGTGGGTTTTGATAGTTTAATAGTAGTCATTTACTTTATATATATATATATATATATTTTGCTTGAAGATGCTTGTAATGGATATGTTTCAGGTGCTGGATTGTTTAAGATGAAAGGCTTCAAAGGTTCTTTTGTTGAAGCAGGGTCTTATGCCAAGGTACATTAGAGATCTCAGAGGCTCTTTCCGTGGCTGTTATACATTGTCTACTGAGTTCATATTTGTATCATGTGTTTTTAATTTTTTTTTTAAAGTTAGCTCATTAATAATATCTTTGTATCTGTACCTCATTAGACATTTGTTTTGTCTAAGCATCGTTCTCCATATTATGTTCTATGACTCTGCTTGTTCAAGTGTAAATTCCTATATTGCATCTATGGTCATGATAAGTATATGATAACGAAGCAGTTTCTTATGAAGATGTGTATGTGGGGAGGTAGAGTATGTGTAGTGACGAGGACAGTGGTGAAAACTACTTGACCATGCAATTTGTTTGAAACTTCTACTGAGTTAGAAGTCCGAAAAGTTGAAATTTTTAGTGTCTAGCAAAACGTTTAGCTTTTAAATTTTAACTTTTGAGGCCTTTTTTCTTTCTTTCATTTAGTGCGAGATATAATCAAAATGGGTAGAAACTGCTACCTAAATAGCAGCAAGTGGGAAAGATTACTAGAACATAAGGACAGTGCTTTTAGTCATGGAGCCATTTCTTTTATCCACAATCCTTTTCCCTCCTCTCGTATCTGTTATTTGTCAATTGAATTTGTTTGTTAATCCTTTAAGACTATAGAATCTGTGTTGTTATGCTTCTTATAATCCTTTTTCTGTTTTTGGCAGAGTAAAAGGCCACATGGTATTGAAGTGGCATCAAGTAAATTTTCGTTCAGTCTAGAGGATCTTGTCATGAAACTTCAGGTGAATAATTGGAGCATGTGGTACTTTTAGTTTCTGTTGTTCTTATTGCCCTTAGAAATGTTTTGATTCATGATATATTTTTTTTAATGCTTGGCTGGTGCGAGTGACCATGCATCAGGTGCTGATTTTATTTAAATTTTAAACTTAATTGATTACTTTCATGAAGATAGATAAGTCCTATGAAATTAGCAGATACTCGTATTTTGGACAATGGATTTCCTACTTCCGCGTCCCTATGAGATACGTCACAGATTAATCAATCTCATCAGTTTTCTCTTTCTATTAGTTTCTGTTACTTTCTCCTCAACCTCAAATATTGAAAGATGCAATTATGATGTTAGTTCTAATCAGCATGGTAAATATTAAAATTTCACAAAAATTAAAATTTTTGTTTATAGAAGTGTATCTGGTTTCCAGCAGGAATGTAGTCGATGCATTGAAAAATGGAAGGAGTGCCTTTGCAAACTTGGAGTTTTTATGCAGGGATACTGATGACTCTTTTTGGTATTGAAGTAGTTATGTAGTTTTTTTTTATTCTTTTTGCTGGTGCAGGAGGTTAGAAGTTCTTGTTCTGTTTTTTAGTTTCTAACAATAGGTGGTGTGTTTTCTCTTTTAATGCTTCTGTGGCTAGTACTTGATCTTTGTAAGCAACCTATTAATTCTATGGTGTAATGTATTTGGTTTTGATTTTTATCTAGAAGCAATGCTTTTGCTTCTAGTTTTTAATAAAATTTTATTTGGTAGATCTATCTTTTGCTATATATATAATTATGCATTGCCTCTTGGCAAGAATTTTAAATTCCTACGAGAAGGCCTGGATGGGATGACTATAAATATGACAAGCATTACTAAATTGGTATACGTTAAAAATTGAGACCGGTCGGTTCAAAAATTAATTCAGATTGGTTCAAAATAATAAACGAGAGTGGTTCAAAAATTAATTCAGAACGGTTCAAAAGAATAATTCAGAGTGATTCAAAAATTAATTCAGAGCGGTTCATTTTTAAGTTTTAGAGCGGTTAATATTTCAGAGACCGGTACAGAAATTATTTCAGAGCGGTTCCTTTTTTAATTCAGAGCGGTTCATTTTTAAGTTTTAGAGCGGTTAATAACCAGTCTCGTTAATATAAACAAGACCGGTTCGTAATTGCTCTCGTTTAACATGTATTTTTTACAATAGGGTCTTTTAGACCGGTTCGGAACCGGTCTGAAAAAACTTCTTTGTAGTAGTGGATATGATTTGCAACCAGAAGAAGCATGTAGGATTGAATTTTCAGAATTGTGATATTTGGAACTTCGTAGGAATAGGTAGACAAGTTTGCAAAATTGCTAATAAAGAAGATATTATTTGAGAAAATTGGACTAATAGTATTTATTTAAAGAACCATAAGTTTTGGGATCAGGAGGCTAAAATAAGTGATGGTTGGCACTTAAAGCAAATCATCAAAGTTAGGAATCTCCTTAAAGCTCGAAAATTTAATGATAGCTGGGGTTGGCAAGGTAGATGGAAGCTATTCTGTGAAAAGAGGTTATCAGTGGTTATTGGGCCATCAACATAATTTTATTGTGCATAAGGTGGTTTGGAATAGATATGCTCTATTTATAGGGAAAAAAATAGATTAAAAAATGTAGGGCTTTTTTCAACTGGCCTTAGAAGCCGAATGAAATATTCCCTTTTTTTCCTCAATCAAAATTTTAAAATTTTTATTGAAGATCAACTTTCAATCCTTTTAAAATAGCAACAAATTTGATGATAATCTTTTCATTAATTAAATCCTTATCCTCACATCAAATTTAAAAACTGACCAAATCTTTTAGCAAAAATAACTTTTTTATCTTATATTTTTTACTCTCTTTTTTAAACTCTATCCCTTATCATTTATCCTTCCCTGTATTATTGTTTACAAAAATAGTTCTTTTATTTTTCTGTTTCATTTTTATATTTTTATATTTTATTGTTTTGGGTGGACTAAATTGGATGTCATCAATTAGTACTATCAAAATATCTCTCTATGTTAAAGTGACTGAATCATTATTCAACTTTAGAATTTTACTTCAATTCGACATTTGGTGATAGTTTGTTTCTTTTTTCCTACTTATAGATGTGTGTAGTGTCCTGGAACACTAGATGTCCTTAACCCTCTAAGTGCTCAAGACTATGGAATCAGGAGCCCTAGAGAGGATCAAGAGTTAATGTGTGACTTATGGTATTTCTGCAGTTCCAGTTGGGAAAAGCAGGTTCTCCCTAGTCAACGTGTGTGCAGAGTGTCAACTTAGGGATGAGAGTACGTACCTGAAACCCTAGCTGTAGTGAGATATTTATAGTGTTTGGAGGAGGCTGATATGGGCCGTTTGGGCCCTGTATCAGGGTTGAGCTGAACCAGGATTCTGTGAGATAATATCAGAGGATTATGCTCTTAGAATCCGGATAGGATCAGCTGAAGATCTCATGTCTAGGCTGTTGCGAGAATCTAGGAGTGATTTGCGGAAGGGATAAGAAGCCTCGGTGGGTCTGAGCTTATCCGCGAGCCGACGGTATGTCTCGGCCTAGAGTCTCAAGCCTGATGGATTGAGGACCGATGATGAGGCTCGGTTCCATCAAGTCCGAGCCTGGTCCTTTGGGTATGCTAGGAGTCCATGAGTCCGAGCGAGGGATGTTCATGTTAAGTAAACCGAGGGAAGTGCCTTTAGAGAATCCCCCTGAAAAGGCTTGAATCCGTGTCTGGTCGGCAGACCCTACAAGCCCCCCAGCTCGTAAGACTTTGAAAAGTCTGCGACGAGGTAGCAAGTGTTTAGGGTTGACCTTTTCGGATGCCTTAGTTCGGGAGTGTGTGACAGCTGTACCCAGGTAGCCTGTTCGAGGTGACGTTTTAGTTTCTCTAAGTACAGCGCGTGTCCTTGAGAGTTGTTACACATCATTTCAAATTTTGAAATTTGAAAAAGTGTCTCTTTGTAACTGCCACGTTTCATCGTGTGAGTGGCTGAGTAAGATAATGGGCTTTCGGCCCATACGTACATCAGGGGAGTAAACTAAACCGTTTGCTGGGGGTTATTCATATCCCATGCTTATTTCATTCCACCCTTTCTCAAACCAGCATTTCTCACTCAATCCAGAAAAAGCTCTCCCTCATTTCTCCTTTTCCCACACCCTTCTTCTACTCTTCTTCGCTCTTTTCACGATCATCCACTACTGTCAACCTTTTCAAAGAATCCAACCACTAAACAGGTAATTTTTCCACTCCTTCTGCTTTTATCCTTGCGGTTTCTTCTTTTTTCATAAAAGGGGTTTTGGTTTCTGGGTTTTGCAGGGGTTTGAGGTTTGAATAATCCGTATTGGTTTTTCAGGGGTTTGAGAAATCTTGGATTTCTGGGATTTCTGGGTAGGTAGTATTAAGGGGTTAGTTAATCATGAGAGGTTGGAGGGATTTAAGGAGGATTTATCGCGAACTTTGTAGAAAATTAGGAGAAGAGCCTTCTAGTGATAGCGATTCAACGTTTTCTGGGAATTCTGGGGATGTTGGGAATTCTGATACCGATGACGCAATAGATCCTTCCACCCCCCATCAGCCGTGGATCCACCGAGACAAAACCGTTAGCTGTAGAATACCCATCGGATCCCGCTGAGGATAGTAAGTGGTTGTTGGCTTATAGGTTTGCTGAACGTAGAGCTTAGGTTAGGATTAGCCCCGAGCGCTGTGCAATAGAGGAAAAGCCTTTGGGAGATCCGAGGAAAGAGGGGGGAAAAAGTCCAAGGTTCGGCCTTAACTTTAGAATTAAAACATCTGCTTTAAAAAATCCTAACGCCGAGCCTTTTACTTTTTCCCCAGATATGGTGGAGCACAGGTGTGACACCAATCCTGAAGAATATCCTTTACCGCCCAACCATGCACAGTACGACGAAGTCTTTGATCGGGAGGTGCTTGGAACGAGGCCTTCGTTGCTGACGAGTAACAGTTTGAACCACCTTCGTCCTCTCCTCACCCCTCCGAGCGCAGATGGGAATGCGTCGGAATTTGAGTTAAGGCACGTGAACATCGACGACCGGATCTGTTTTGAAGTGCCGCAAAATCAACAATTCTTCTACTTCTATGAAGAAATAGTAACAAAGGTCGGAATCCGCATGCCCTTTTCGACTTTTGAAATAGAAGTACTCAACCACTTAGGCATAGCCCCGAGCCAGCTACACCCGAGTGGATGGGCGTTTGTACGAGCATTCCAACAGTTCTGCGATGCCGAAGGTTTAGTTGCCACACTTCGAGCTTTCTTTTGGCTCTATGCCCCTCAAGTGAACAAGTTCGACAACTCCAAAGGGCTTTGGGTGTCGCTAAAAGCTCGGAAGGACCACGCACTTTTCGCTAAAGTCACCGACTCTTGGAAGTCCTTCAAGCCTCTCTTTTTTTTGGTATGAGTACAATGGGGCTGGTGTGTGCTGGTTTATGGAGCAGGTTGAGGAAGAAGAAGGGGAAATCAAAGTCGTACCTCGCTTCCCTCTGGGTTGGTCGAACGGTATCTATAACCGAGGGGCCTCCTTGTATCAATTTGACTATAAGGTCGATTTGACGAAGGCCGAGAGACGGTTGTGTGACCGAGTTTGGGAATACCTCAAGGCTAATGGTCAAATTGATACCATGAAAATATTGCTGAAAAGAACACGGGCCGAAGTGAAGGCCGAGCTGAGTATATATTTTTCTCTTCTTCTTTTTTATTTTTTTTCCTAATTTTTTTACTCGGTCTAAAGCATATTTCCTTGTTGCAGAAAAAATGGGGAAGAAAGCTTCCAAAGCCAAGAAGAGTGCTGCTGCTTCGGCCAGGATGGCTCAATTGGCTGCGGTGAGAGGAGAGTCGGGATCCTCGGCTAAAAGCCAAACCCCTGAACCAACTCCAACAACTAGTCCTCTTGTTGCTCCTCGTGCTATTCCTTCCGAGATACCTCAAGCCACCAAGAGTGTTGAGCAAACAGTTCCCATAGAAGTGCAACCAAGTACTCAGGGTACTCCTGAGCGTCCCTCTAAGAGACCTCGGATGGAGAAAGGGAAAGGATTGGCTGGCGACTGGTTTCAACTGAGCAAACCCCACAAGGGAGTTCAAGTTACTGAGGGTATGGACGACGCCGTCGCCAAAATGGTGTGGGGTAAGAAGAAGTTAGATTCCTTCACTGCAAATCTCTTCCCTCCTGAAGACGCTGAAGTGATAAGTGCCTGGGATCCAGGCACCTGGGATAATAATTGCTCGGCCTTGGTGAGGAGCTTCCTACGAGGTGCAAGCATTCTCCATTACCTGGAGTGGCCCCCAAGGAGAAGAAGAAAAGATCAGAAGCTGATGATCGAGAAGATTACTTGCAGCTTCAAGTGGAAAGCTTTGGGAAAAAACTTCAGGTACTGGCGGCCGAGAATGAAAGACTGCAGAAGGGAATGTAGGAATCTGAAGGCGCCAAAGCTCAAGCCGAAGCTGATAAAGCATTAGCCGAAAGGACTCTTCAAGAGGTCGAGGAAAGGGTGAAGCGGTCAGAGGAAATCTTGAAAAAGGCTGAGGAGGATGCCACAGCTCTTCGGGAAGCTATAGAGAAGGCTCGGAAAGCCGAGCAGGTTGCTGCTGTGGCTCAAGAGCAACTCGAATATGCTAAGGATGAGGTTACAGGGCTCCGAGCCTCTATGGACAAGATGAGAGCGAAAGCTCTTAAGCATAAGAAAGCGGCCCAGGAGAATCTGTACAACTGGAGTCACGCAGTTGAAGATTCCTTCCTTAACACAGCCGAGAAGCTTCGCATCCTGAACCCCAACCTCGTGACAAAGGGCGCCGACCCCCTCTTTGCTACCAAGAATGGTCAGATTGTGGGTGCGAATGGGGCTCCTATTGACATGAGCAGCAATGATCTCCCTGACCATTTCGCCGAGGAATCCGAGGAAGAAGAGGCCGAAGGTGCCGAAGGTGAAGAAGATGAGGAGAAGTTTGACCTTGACAGCGTAGTACTGTCTGATATTGAGTAGTTTATTTCTTTCACTTT
The DNA here is from genome assembly GCA_037953625.1 of Crotalaria pallida. Taxonomy (NCBI): domain Eukaryota; kingdom Viridiplantae; phylum Streptophyta; class Magnoliopsida; order Fabales; family Fabaceae; genus Crotalaria; species Crotalaria pallida. Next base: position 137,771,256 of record CM075650.1, on the reverse strand, counting down.
TTTTTTCTTTTGTATCTGCCCCAATAGATGGGTTTGAATCTTTTTGCTGTAACTGGTTTGGAATATTTATAATATCCATTTTTATTTTATGCTTCTTTCTGAACTTTTTGTTAAGAATTCAAGTGTTAAGACCTCGGAACTCCAGCACTTTAGCCGAGGTGGGTTCCTCTATCCGCGATGTATAAATGATTTTTAAAACAAATCATGTTTGAATCGGGAATCCTTTTAAGGTACTTGACGAGTTATAAGCTCTTATTTGAGTTGTTTATAATCGTTCGCGTCATAAACGATGGCTAGTCGGTTATGAGGAAAAGTACGTAAATACAATGAATTCAATAACAACACTTTTATTTATTCGAAGCAGTAAATACAATGGGCTCGGAGTTCCACCGAGCGTATACCATCATTAAAAATAAACAAAAACAATTGAAAACAGAATTGAAATGGATAGAAATTTCTAACTAAAATATGCTCTAAGTTTTGCCACGTTCCAAGTGTTGTTGATGAGGGCACCTGAGAGAGTTTCGAGCTTGTAGGCTCCTGTTCCGCTTTTGGAAGCTACTCGGTACAGACCTTCCCAATTCTGAGCCAGTTTCCCATCCTTAGCATTTTTGAGGCCGATGTCAGCTCTTCGTAGGACGAGGTCACCTACCTCAAATTCTCTGGGCACTACTGAGCGATTATACCCTTTCGCTTGCATAAGCTTGGCATGTCTTTCCCGTTCGGAAGCTAAATCTCTGACTTCTTCTGACAGAACTAGGTCCTCACACAATAAAGTGTTGTTGAGGGGGTTCGGTTGTTGTATGGCTCGGAAAGATGGGATGATCCTTTCTATCGGGATGACAGCGTCACAACCATAGGTGAGACGATAAGGGGTTTCTCCCGTCGAAGTCTGCACGGTGGTGCGGTACGACCAAAGCACTTCATGCAAGTTTTCCAACCAATTTCCCTTTGCACCGATGAGTCTCTTTTTTATCCCCTGAATGATACTTCGGTTCACTGATTCTACTTGTCCATTGGTCTGAGGATGCTCGACCGAGGAAAAATAGTGTTCAATGTTCAAAGTGTTGACTAAGTCCTGGAATGCCTTTGCAGCGAATTGAGTTCCGTTGTCGGTTACCAAGACTTGTGGCACTCCAAACCGAGCCACAACCTGTCTCTCAAATAACTTCTGCACCTTGGCCGATGAGATAGTTGCAAGGGGCTCGACTTCAATCCATTTAGTGAAATAATCGATAGCCACTATCACCCACTTGAGTTGTCCAGGTGCGGTGGGGAACTGGCCAATCAAATCCATTCCCCATTGATAGAAGGGATATGGAGATGAAAGTGAATGGAGTTCCTCGGCCGGCTTCTGGTAGACATCACTGTGAAACTGACATCTTTCACATCTTCTCACATGACTAATCGCATCCTATTGCAGGGTCGGCCAGTAGTATCCTGCTCTTAGAATCTTTTTTGCCAGTGACTTCCCCCCAACATGATGGCTTCCGATACCTCCATGGACTTCTTCCAGTGCTTGCTTTGCTTCAGCGGGGTGTAAGCACCTGAGCATAGGGCCGCTGACCCCACGGCGAAACAGAATTCCATCGATCATAGCGAATTGGGATGCCTTTCTGACAAGCTTTATGGCCTCAACTGGATTTGCCGGCAAGATTCCTTGTTCCAAGAAGTTTATGATCGGAGAGGTCCAACTTGGATCCACCGAAACGGAGAGGACAACGCTAGGTCCATTGATCGAGGCCGTACCCGATACAAATAAAAACAGTTTAAGTATAGTACTAGGAAGTGACTCCTAGGTCGTCTCCCAAGGAATATCTTATCAAGCAAAAGGTCGAACACATAGTATGCATAGAAAACAGGGGGTTTTTTTTTTTGTATTGAATATTGAATAATTGAAATCAAAACATAATTAAATCAAAACGAAGAAACACATAAGGAAAAGCGGATAAACCCCTTTGGCTCGCGTTCACAACTCTATCATCGGTCACAAAAGATCAATTTCTTTCCTCTTCACTGTCCAACTCGTGAGAATTAAATACTAAGCGAAAATTCAATTCTCACCCCAAAACCCAAACCTCTAATTAAGCATTAAAAGCCAAAGCATGGAGTTTTTACGAGTTTGCATAAATTAAGCATTCATACACATGGATTATCTCTATAGAATGGAACTAAGCGAACCATAACATATCAATAAGCATGAAAACAGTGAATAAAAATGAAATAGCATTAAGAATAAAACCTCAAGAGTATGTGATACATTACCAAAGGGATTTAACCTAAGAGTTTAGCCTTCCATGAAGAAAAATACCAAAAACGTGTAGAAAAGGGAAGAGAGAGAAACCCTAGCAGCCACCACAAGCTTGGAGAGCAAAACTAAGCCTTCTCTAAGAGAGAGAATGTAAAAAAAACATGAATGGAAGGTCTCCCCCAAGGGTTTACACGAATTTGGCTTTTTAAATCACAAAACGGGCCTAAATCATGGGCCCAAATCCTAAGGAAAGCTTATCTCTAAATTAAATCTAAAAATATCCTATAGATAAAATCTAAATCTTAAAAGATATAGCTAAATCTCAACTAATCCTAAAGATAGATTACAATCTTCACTTCATCATATATCTTCTCTTCCAAAATTAAATCTTCACTCCCAAAATGTCCAAAAAACCCTTGTGCCAAATATGACCTGAAAATAGAAATAGAATTAATTAGGCTAAATAATCCCAAATTAAACAATATTCAGAATAATAGTCCAATAAACTCTAAATCACTAAATCAAGCTAAACAATGTCAAATAGGCAACAAGTATCAATAATAGGAGTAAAATAATGCAAGGAATAATGGGAAATAAAATGCTCATCAAATACCCCCACACTTATCCTTTTGCACTCCTGGGCAAAACTAAGAATTAGGACTGAGAAAATCAATATGAACCAAAGTGAATCATGTAACAAGATTACTAAAACTAATGAATGCAAACCTAAGAGATTACATACTTCACAATGAATTCTAGGAAATGCAAAGAAATGGGCAAAATCGAGCACACGAAGAAAATAAGGACCAAAGAATCAAGGCATCCATGAACATCATCCAATTATTTCAAATATGCAAAGAAAACCAATGACATCAAGAGGGTAGTCACAAAGATGGTAGAAACTCACCAGGATCACTCAATAGTGTTTACACTCAAGTGTTTAAGGTTAATCAGTGTTTACACTCAAGGCACATCATGAAAAACAAACACAACCATAGGCTTGACAAGCCTCTAACATCAACAATCAACACACGTGCACATTAAGATCAAAAGGTCTTTTCAGGGTTGTAATGGGGCCAAGGACAAGGTAGGATAAAAATATGGGAAATGTAGCTAAAACCCAGGGAATAGAGGAGCAATGGGGAACAAGTAAAAAAAAAAATAAGCACAATCCACCCCAGAATGAAATGGTAAACATAACAACAACCTCTAATTCCAAACCTCCATGCCTCAATCAACCTTTTATTCCATTTTTTTTTGTTTTTTTTTTCTTCTTCTTCTTTTTTTTTTCTTCTTTTTTTTTTTTTGAATTGCATTACATTGCAGAACTTCATGAACGAAAGAAAAGAAGAAACAACAAAAATGGTATAATGAGATAAAGCCATAATTACATCACCGACCATAGAGGCAAAACCCAGAACTCACAAGAGATGAAGAACAAAGCACCCTCGCTTACTTAATACCCATTCCCAAAACAATTCCAAAGCTCCAACATTCCCTAAGGTTAGGACAATCATGGTTTTTCAGTCATAGGCTTGTAATGAGCTAAAGAACAAAGAAAAGGGATATAAGGGCTCAAAGGGGCTATCAAAGGATAAATTCATTCAAGGTAGGCTCATATGGCTAGTGGCTTATTCAAGAAAAAACAATGCCTAAATCATTTCAAAATGTGCATGGGAATATCAAGTATCAACAAGAGTCAAGTCAAGTTCTAGAGTGCAAGTAATCTAGAGTGCAATCACACATGAAAGAAAAATTAGGTGGCATATATAGCAATCCACCCACAATTAAGGCTCAAATCCTCACAAAAGGGACAATTCTATCACAGTGTTACCACCTCTTAATTATCAAAAGCAACTTTACACACAGAAATGCATGAATTCAGACACAAGATACCAAGACTCTACTAAAATGAAGCAAAAACATGCAAGAAAATGCCCAAAACTTAGCAAAACCTAAAAAATCAAAGCAAAAATATGCAACCTAAACTACTCTCCCCCCACACTTAAATCACACATTGTCCTCAATGGAACACAAATAGCAGAATCAGACAGATATAGACAAGTGCAATAAAAAAAGTAAGGAAGGAGAAAAGAAGACTCCCGAAATCATGGTGGGTCAAAAATGGGGTCGACCAATGAGGCTTCCTCCACAGGTGCATCATCCAAAGAAGGGGTAGTGAGGAAAGGCTTGAGTCGGTGGCCATTGACTTTGAAGCTCTTGTCTGTGGATTCACTCTTGATCTCCACAGTGCCATAAGGAAACACCTGGGTGACTACAAACGGTCCAATCCATTTAGAGCGGAGCTTTCCACTCATGATTCCAAGCCTAGAGTTGTAGAGCAACACTTTTTGACCAACCAAGAACTCCTTTCTGCAAATTGAGCTATCATGGAGCTTCTTGGTCTTCTCTTTGTAGAACTTGGAATTCTCATAGGCCTCCAAACGGATCTCATCTAGCTCACTCAACTGCAGCTTCCTCTCCTCACCCGCTTGATCAAGAGCTAAGTTACATTGCTTCACAGCCTAATATGCACGGTGCTCTATCTCCACAGGCAGGTGGCATGCCTTACCAAAGACAACCCGATAGGGTGACATCCCTATGGGTGCCTTGTAAGCAGTCCGATGGGCCCATAGAGCATCCTCCAATCGTGTGCTCCAATCCTTTCTATTAGGCTTCACCATCTTCTCCAAAATCCGCTTGATCCCTCTGTTTGAAATCTCAGCTTGCCCATTGGTTTGGGGGTGATATGGTGTAGAAACTTTGTGCACAACCCCATACTTCTTGAGCAAAGCTTGCATGGATCTATTGCAGAAGTGTGTGCCTTGATCACTGACTATGGCTCTAGGTATGCCAAACCTGCAAAGGATATTAGTCCTGACAAAATCTACAACAACCTGAGCATCATTAGTCCTGGTGGCCTTAGCTTCCACCCATTTGGATACATAATCCACAGCAAGTAAGATATAATAAAAACCAAAAGAAACAGGAAAGGGGCCCATGAAATCTATACCCCAGACATCAAACAACTCACAGAACAACATAGGTTGTTGCGACATCTCCTTAGACAAACTATCAAGACATGCATCAAAAGAGGAACCATATACACTAAAATCATCCATGAAGACCTCTATGCAATGCTCAAGTAAGTCATTAAAAATACTCATCATACATCTTTGAAAAGTGCCAGGAGCATTGCATAGGCCAAAAGGCATCTTCCTATAAGCAAATGTACCAAAAGGACAGGTAAATGTAGTCTTATGTTGGTCCTCTGGTGCAATACAGATTTGGAAATAACCAGAGAAACCATCTAAGAAGCAATAGTGAGATTTACCTGCCAGGCGCTCCAACATCTGATCAATGAAGGGAAGAGGAAAGTGATCCTTGCGGGTCGCCTGGTTGAGCTTCCTATAATCAATGCAGACTCTCCAACTGTTCTGCACTCTAGTGGGAATCAGCTCATCCTTCTCATTTTTGACAACTGTCACCCCAGACTTCTTGGGAACTACTTGAACCGGGCTTACCCAAGTGCTGTCTGAAATGGGGTAGATAATGCCAGCTTGCAGCAGCTTGGTGACCTCTTTCTTCACCACATCAAGAATCTGGGGGTTCAACCGTCTCTGGGGTTGTCTCACTGGTTTAGCCCCATCCTCCAATAAAATCCGATGCATGCACATGGAGGGGCTAATACCAGGTATGTCTGCCAAAGTCCATCCTATTGCCCTTTTGTTTGCTCTAATCACATCCAGCAGCTGCTTCTCTTGATCAACAGAAAGGGAGGTAGAGATGATCACTGGAAGTTTCTACTCAGCCTCCAAGTAAGCATATTTGAGATGAGGAGGAAGGGGCTTCAGGTCCAATAAAGGTGCCTGCATCACAGATGGAACTAAAGGAGCAGCAGAATTGGATTCTGCCGCCTGCACCTGAACAAGTGAATTAGACTCATGCAAAACAGAAATGGGGTTAGCATGATCTGAATCTATATCATATGAATCAACAGATGCAGTAGCAGAATTTAAAAACTGGTCAATTTCAATGCATGCAGTGCACATTTCGGTATCAGAACATGCAGAACAAGTAAATGAGCTAGTGAAAGATGGCAAATCATAATCATTCAAAAAGTCTAGAACATGCTCATCAATCAGATCATCAATCAAGTCAACATGAAAAACAGAGTGGTCATCAGAAAAATGTTTCATAGCATCAAAAATATTGAATCGAACCACACTGTCATCAAATTCCATGGAAAGTGTACCTGCATGCACATCTATCTTGGTTCGGGCTGTTTTCAAAAATGGTCTCCCTAATATGATAGGGACAGCACTATGAGAGGTGTCCTCTTCCATATCAAGAATATAAAAATCAGCAGGAAAGATAAGCTCTTCAACCCGAACCAGGACATCCTCTATCAAACCTGCGGGGTAGGCAGTAGATCTATTTGCCAAGTGAATAACCACACCCGTAGGTTGAAGAGGTCCAAGTGAAAGAGACTTGAAAACAGACATAGGCATAACATTAATAGATGCTCCTAAATCTAGCAAAGCATTCTCAAATTTAGTATTACCTATGATACAAGGCACAGAGAAAGTTCCAGGATCCTTACACTTTTCAGGAATATGAGGGACGGGTTTACCTATAAGAGCAGAGACATTTCTTCCCATGTTGATCCTCTCATTGCCCTTGAGCTTCCGTTTGTGTGTGCATAGATCCTTCAAGAACTTTGCATACCTTGGAATCTGCTTGATTGCATCAAGAAGGGGTATGTTGACTTCCACCTTCCTGAATGTGTCAAGCATCTCTTTGTCAATCTCTTCCATTTTCTTGCTTTGAGTCACCCCCCTTGGTGGGAAAGGAAGAGGAATGGGGGGTGGTTGTTGGGCAGCAGCAGGTGTTGTGCTTGTGGAAGGCTGAGCTGGATGGGATTTTCTGGTACTTGTGTGCTCACTCTCCTCGACCATTTGGCTCTTCTTGTTGGTTGAAACTAGATCATCTTTGTTGAGGTCAGATTCTGGTGTGGGTGTGACAATCTGCTCCCTGACCTTAGACTAATGGCATTCACATTCTGGTTTGGATTGATCACTGTTTGGGATGGCAACTTGTTAGAATTCTGAGATTGCATAGTGTTGATTGCTGTTGCCATCTGTCCCATCTGATTGGTCAAAGATTGAATGGAGGCCTCTTGTCTTTGAATGGATGCTCTAGTTTCCTGTTGGAATTGGAGATTTTGCATGGTCATCTGTTTCATCAGCTCTTCCAATGAAGGCTGCTGCTCAGTACTAGGAGCTGGTGGTGCAGAATTAGCCTGTTGTTGTCTCTGTTGCTGGACTGGAGGAGGTACATATGGTGGTCTAAAATTGTTCTGAAATTGAACCTGTGAAGGTTGCTGCTGATCAGACCATCTCAGGTTGGGATGGTTCCTCCAACCAGGGTTGTATCTATTGGTAGAGAGATCAAAGTTCTGTGGCTGCTGGTTTCTACTGTTGAAGATGTTGGCGGCATATGCCTCAGGTTGGTCAGCACCAGTCGTGGGCTGCTGCTGCACAGAAGGGCATGCATCTGTGGGGTGCTCAGCGGATGTGCATATGCCACATAATCTAGCAGGCAGAGACAACTTCTTCTGGTTGATGGCCAATTGAATGACCAAAGTTGTAAGTGAATCTATCTTCTGTTCAAGCTTCTCAACCTTACCAGAGCTTGTGCCAATATCATTCACTCCTCTCACTATGATTGCATCGCTGTTGCCCCTTGCATGGAATTGTTGACAATTGGAAGCCATCTTCTCAATCTTGACTCTGGCTTCTAAAGGTGTCATGTCTCCTAGGGCACCACCACTTGCAGCATCAAGCATGTTTCTCTCCATGAGGTTGAGACCTTCATAGAAATATTGAATAAGCAGCTGCTCTGAGATCTGATGGTGGGGGCAGCTCGCACACAGTCTCTTGAATCTCTCCCAATACTCATAGAGACTTTCTCCAACTTGTTGCCTGATGCCTGATATATCCTTTCGGATTGCTGTTGTTCTGCATGCAGGGAAGAATTTCTCCAAAAATTCCCTCTTCAGGTCATCCCAGACTGTGATAGAACCAGGGGCTAAGATCGTACAACCAATCCTTGGCTAGCCCCTCTAGGGAGTGTGGGAATGCCTTAAGACAAACATGATCCTCTTTCACATCATGTGGTTTCATAGTAGCACAGACAATATGGAACTGCTTGAGATGTTTATGAGGATCCTCACCTGTAAGACCATTAAACTTGGGCAACAAATGAATTAGTCCAGACCTTAGCTCATACGGGTCATCGGGATACTGGATGCACAAATCTTCAATAGTGAAATCAGGTGCAGCCAGCTCCCTCAATGTCCTCTCACGTGGTGGAGGTTGAGCCATATTTTCAGAATAATCAGAATAAGAATCAGAATTTATAGGAATAGAAGAAAAAGAAGCAGACTCACTATGTAAAGACTCAATAGACTCACTACCTATGGACTGGTTCCTATTTTGTCTAACTAGTCTATGATATGTTCTATCAATTTCAGGGTTATATGGATGCAAGTAGCTTGGGTTGCCCCTAGTCATGTACTGAACAGAACACCATTAAGCATAGGAAACTGTCACTAATATACATGACCAAAATAGGCAACAAAATTTTTTATTTTTTAAAATTTTTTTCTTTATTTTTTTTAGCACCCTAAAATCATGAAAACATACCACAAAAAGTTTGAGGACAAAATTCAAAAGGGAACCAAGTCAAACAATTAAATCAGAGACCAAACACTAAGAAAATAAAACTTGTAAAATAAAAAAGAAATAGTAAAACGGCTTTTTCAGGATCCAGACGAAGGAGTTTTCTAACAAAGTGAGAAAAATCAGATTATTCAGAAAATTCCCTTCGATTTGATATAAAATTCGTCAAATTCCGAGTTACGGGTCAAAAGTTGCGACGATTTGAAAAAAGTGCTGCTAAAACTTGGAAAATTTTTCTGGAACTCACAACCAGTGATGATCTGAGTGATCGTGGTGCCTCAAAACCTTTTTATATGATAAAAGTAGTGTGGATATAAATTTTCGTGCAAAAATTCCACCCACAACTATGTGAACTAGCAACCACAGAATCAATCAAATACACTAATTGCAACAAAATAGCAAAACAGCAAACAGTGCAACTTCAACCGGTTATTAGAATTGACTACTAGACCCTGAATCAGACACGACACACTATAATAACTATACTAACTACGACACTAACTAACTACTAATGACCTTTGGCAAGAACCGATACTTCCCCGGCAACGGCGCCAAATTTGATCGAGGCCGTACCCGATACAAATAAAAACAGTTTAAGTATAGTACTAGGAAGTGACTCCTAGGTCGTCTCCCAAGGAATATCTTATCAAGCAAAAGGTCGAACACATAGTATGCATAGAAAACAGGGGAGTTTTTTTTTGTATTGAATATTGAATAATTGAAATCAAAACAGAATTAAATCAAAACGAAGAAACAGATAAGGAAAAGCGGATAAACCCCTTTGGCTCGCGTTCACAACTCTATCATCGGTCACAAAAGATCAATTTCTTTCCTCTTCACTGTCCAACTCGTGAGAATTAAATACTAAGCGAAAATTCAATTCTCACCCCAAAACCCAAACCTCTAATTAAGCATTAAAAGCCAAAGCATGGAGTTTTTACGAGTTTGCATAAATTAAGCATTCATACACATGGATTATCTCTATAGAATGGAACTAAGCGAACCATAACATATCAATAAGCATGAAAACGGTGAATAAAAACGAAATAGCATTAAGAATAAAACCTCAAGAGTATGTGATACATTACCAAAGGGATTTAACCTAAGAGTTTAGCCTTCCATGAAGAAAAATACCAAAAACGTGTAGAAAAGGGAAGAGAGAGAAACCCTAGCAGCCACCACAAGCTTGGAGAGCAAAACTAAGCCTTCTCTAAGATAGAGAATGTAAAAAAAACGTGAATGGAAGGTCTCCCCCAAGGGTTTACACGAATTTGGCTTTTTAAATCACAAAACGGGCCTAAATCATGGGCCCAAATCCTAAGGAAAGCTTATCTCTAAATTAAATCTAAAAATATCCTATAGATAAAATCTAAATCTTAAAAGATATAGCTAAATCTCAACTAATCCTAAAGATAGATTACAATCTTCACTTCATCATATATCTTCTCTTCCAAAATTAAATCTTCACTCCCAAAATGTCCAAAAAACCCTTGTGCCAAATATGACCTGAAAATAGAAATAGAATTAATTAGGCTAAATAATCCCAAATTAAACAATATTCAGAATAATAGTCCAATAAACTCTAAATCACTAAATCAAGCTAAACAATGTCAAATAGGCAACAAGTATCAATAATAGGAGTAAAATAATGCAAGGAATAATGGGAAATAAAATGCTCATCATCCATGCACCATTTCTTGGATCAACGTCTTGTTGTTTCCAGGACCCTTTGTTGAAGCAAGTTTGGAAAGAATGTCCGCTCGACCATTGCTTTACCTCGGGATGTGGCAGAATTCGACCTTGGCAAACTCTGAAGATAGGAACTTTACCTTCTCGAGATACTTTTGGAGGATGGGTTCCTTAGCTTGATACTCACCTTTAACTTGCGAAACCACCAGCTGAGAATCGCTGAAAATCTTTACTTCTCGGGCTCCTACTTCTTTTGCCATCCTTAGCCCAGCCATTACGGCTTCATATTCGACCTGATTATTTGACGTGGGAAAGCCGAACTGCAATGAATATTCAAGGGTAACTCCCTCGGAGTTCTCCAGGATTATTCCCGACCCTGCTCCGAGCTTGTTGCTTGACCCATCGACATAAATGCTCCAATCCAAGTTTGAGCTCGTCAATGGCTCAGTAAACTCGGTGAGAAAATAAGCTAAGACCTGAGACTTTATTGCTTTTCGAGGTTCGAAAGTGACGTCGAACTCAGAAAGTTCAATAGCCCACGTCACCATTCTGCCTGCCAAGTTAGGTTTTTGAAGGATCTGTCGGATTGGCTGAGCAGTTCTGACTGTGATATGGTGGCTTTGGAAGTATTGACGCAGCCTCCGAGCCGTAACAACCAAACAAAACGCCAATTTTTCAACCTTCTGATACCTCGGCTCTGGTCCTTGAAGTGCTCGGCTGACGAAGTAAACAGGAGATTCTTTGCCTGATTCTTCCCGAACCAGAACCGAACTGACCACCGAATCCCCCACTGGTAAGTACAGGAACAAAAACTCTCCTGCTGTCGGACTAGATAAGATTGGAGGAGATGCTAGGTATTGCTTAAGGTCAGTAAAGGCCTTTTCACATGCCTCATTCCACTCGAACGTCTTTTCTTTTTCCTTCCTCAGTAGTTGGTACCATGGCAAGGCCTTCCGAGCTGACTGAGATAAAAACCTGGAGAGAGCGGCTACCCGACCTGCTAGCTGTTGTACTCCCTTGATATCGTAAGGGCTCTTCATCTCAAGGATGGCTCGGAACTTCTATGGGTTTGCCTCAATTCCCCGTTCGGTGAGCATGAATCCGAGGAACGAACCAGCAGGAACCCCAAAAGTGCGTTTTTCTGGGTTTAACCTCATGTCAAACCGCCGAATTCTATCAAGGATAACCTTCAAATCCTTAGCATGGTGCTCCTCCTTCAGACTTTTTGCAATCATATCGTCGATGTATACTTCCATTTTCGGCCCAATGAGCGGACCGAACACCTTGTTCATCATTCGCTGGTAAGTCGCCCTAGCGTTCTTCAGTCCGAACGGCATGACGTTGTAACAATATGTAGCATTTTCTGTGACGAACGAGGTTTTTACCTGATCCGGAGGATACATCGGGATCTGATTGTAACCTGAGTAAGCATCCATAAATGATAATCTCTGATAGCCTGCCGAACTGTCCACTAGTTTGTCTATGCAGGGAAGTGGGTATTGATCCTTGGGGCAGACTTTGTTCAGGTCTGTGTAATCCACGCACATTCTCCATTTTCCATTGGATTTCTTGACTAGCACGGGATTAGCCAACCAATCAGTATACACCACCTCCCTGATAAACCCCGCCTCTAGTAGCTCGGACACCTTTTCTTCAGTCGCTTGTGCCTTCTCGGTTCCAACCTATCTTTTCTTCTGACACACTGGCTTGGTGCCAGGATACACACTTAACTTATGGCAGATAAAATTCGGATCGATCCCCGGCATGTCTACCGAAGTCCAAGCAAACAAGTCTTTGTTTTCTACCAGCAGTTCCGTCAGTTCTCTTTCTAATTCCTCAGCAAGGCCGACACCAATCTTGACACAATGGGACGGATCGGGACCCAGAATTACCTTTTTGAAGTTCCCCTGAGGGGTTGGCCTAGTTTCATCCTCTTCCCGTACGTCGAGATCTTCCAAGTTAACACTTCCTTTGTTGAGTGGCTCCTTCATGATCTCCCCATCTTCGATCTTTAACTTCCCTAGGCTGATGTTGTAACATTTTCGTGCCAACTCTTGTTCAGAGCGTACCATGACCACCTTATCATCAGATCCTGGAAATTTCATGGCTAAGTGGATGGTCGATAACACCGCACCAAAAGATTGAAGTGCCGTACAGCCGAGAATAGCGTTGTATGCTGATGGGGCCTGGACAACTAAAAACTTCACTATCTCGGTTCGGGCCGAAGGTTGTTCCCCCATAGTCACTAGGAGATGGATGTGGCCTAAGGGAACAATCGAATGACCCGTGAAGCCGATCAGACTTCCCTCAAAAGGAGTAAGATCAGATCTTTTCAACTTCAAAGCTTCGAACAGGTCCAAAAACATAATGTCTGCCACACCCTTCTTATGATCCAGTAATTAATACATTAATTATACTATTAGGTCGAGTAATATATGGACTTGTAAGTATATAAGAAAATGTGGGAATAAAATTTATTTTCTTTAAGCGGGTGCACAAACTAAAACATGGACTCTTGGAGAAAATAATTCATATGGTTTATAACCTTGCATTGAATTTTGCGATTTCGGAAACCTTTTTACAAACGTGATAGCATCGGCATTTTGAAATCACATTTACATAATAGAAATTAAGCGATGCTATCCATACTTTCGTTTCGCGGAACTGATACCATTCTTTCTCATTGGCCAAATTCTTTAAACAAGTTAAATCAGAGTAAGCGGAAATAATGAGACTATGTACACTCGTAAGATAGGCATAATATGCATATATATATATATATAAAAGTCATAAGTACATAGTCCCATAGTCGAAACTCCAAGATCCCTATACAAGTCTATCAGAAGATCTATGTCTAAAGAAAACCATAGCCCTAGAGTTCTCAAAAGTATATATACAATAAATACATCTCAAAATATAGACTCTAGAGGTGGTCACATAGATCTGGCAACAGTAGTAGTAGTAGTAGCAGTAGCAGTCTCCAGGTAGCAAAAGAAAACATCATCATCAACAGCAGCAGCGATAGAATCTCCTCCACAGCATCCCCACATCTTATCCCCTGATCCTCATCATACACCCTATACACATATCTAGGGATCATCATCCCTCCACTGACTCCCGGTGGAATGAACGACAGGCTCGCCTCCGCTCTCATCCTCCACGGGATCCTCCTCGATCTCATCCGATGGAGAGTGTACCCTACCACTGGGTACGGGGTCAGGAGATGGTGTGGCCCTGACTGGACTCCTCGGATCAGAAGGGGGAGTATCCTCGCGGATGACTCTCGAGGAAAAAGGGTGTGAGCGGGTAGGTCTGAAACGAAAACTATGATAGGAGCGAGCTGGCCGTGTGGGAGGTGGTCCATGATATGTGTAAAACGGGGGTACATGCATAGTGTATATGATGAGAATCCTAAATCTACGAGGACGAAATCGAATCAACGGGTTCGGGTGGTAGAAGGTAATCTCTACCTCTCCCTCGAACACCGCGCGATGGTCCTCATAGATCCATGTGCCACTAGGAAGTGGCTGGATCTCGATGCAAGCGATGTATCGAGACATCACCTACAAGGGCATAGGGGTAAGCAATTCTATACACATAATCAACAGAGTTTAAATATGTACAATATGAAGATGTAAATAGGCAACAATGAACAACAATCACATTTAGCACTTAGCAAGTATTGAATGCAAGTAGGATGCTCATACTTATTTCATTTATCACAATTAATTTAAATGAATGACATGATGCATGGATTTATCTCTCAAACCTATCTCCATCAATCTATGTCACTCTTTGACGTCCATCCCTGACAACCCAGCACTTTCCAGTGCGTTGTATTCCTAGGTATACAACAATTCGTACTTTCACCTAGAATGTACACGACAAGCTTGGAATCCGTGCCACCCGAGCACATCCCGTCATCCAAACGGACCGTCATCCAAACGGTATAACCATATCGGCATCCACTAAGCCGACCACGTCTTCAACGTGTCATCAAGCAAGCGTATTGGCACTCCCAGAGGCCCTCCTCATGTTACTAATACATGATAAACGACCTACCTTGAACCATCCAACTCCAAATGAATGCATCATCTTTTAAACTTAAAGGAAATTGGTTCATATATAACGTGCCACCCGAGCACATCCCGTCATCCAAACGGTACACTCATATTAATCAATTTCTTTTAAGTCTAGATCCCTTGGATTATTGTTGTTCAATTATTAATTAAATGATTCAGAATTGAAATGGTATTTTTTTTTAAGATTTTGGGGTGAATTACTCGAGTGTTCTTCAGAAGACTCGAGTGTTCTTCAAACTATTTCCAAATTACTCGAGTGTTCTTCAAACTACTCGAGTGTTCATATCTTTCTGGGATTTGGGTTTCAGATTCATAAAAATACTCGAGTGATTCATGAGTTACTCGAGTGTCCTTAAGCATTTCCAAAATACTCGAGTGACCCCTGAATTACTCGAGTGGTTTAGCTTAACATATCCCATGCAACACTCGATTACTCGAGTGCTGGGCATGGTACTTGAGTGTTCTTGCTCAAAATACATTGTTTTGCCAAAATTTTACTCGAGTAACCAGCCTAATACTCAAGTGTTTTATTGCAGAACAGACTGAAATCTTGGTTTTAACACACCATTTTCAATCCTAATCATTTTTAGTCCAATCCAATGATCAACAGAGTTCATATACCAGATAATGAACATGTTACAACACTCAATTCATATCAAATTACAGATTTGATAGAGAATCAATAATTAATGCATAAAATACACAATTTGACAACTTAACACCTCAAATTGCAAAATAAGCAACAAATTCATGAATTAATGTTCATTATAGCTTACATGCATCATGAGAAACTTGCTCTAAACAACCATAGAGCATAACTTGGTCTCCAAACCAAAGTTCCTATTCAAACTAAGCCCTTAAAGCCTCTTGGTGGCTTTCTAATACAATTAATAGAATTTAAACTCTATCTAGCGTACAAAATTACTTCCCCTTACCTCTCAGACGTGTTCCAACAAAGAATTTCCAAGAGAAAGCTCTCCAACCCCAGAAATCACTTTGAGCTTCACATGCATGACAGTTTGAGTGCACCACCAAGATTGAATTGGTTTACATGGAAAACAGAGATAACAATTGGGGAAATTAGATTTTCTGGACTCTATACAACACATACTAACTAGAGAAATGGAATTTGGGACTCAGAGGCTCGTGAGCTTACCAGAAATCAGAACCAAAGTAGGCTCCAGACTAAGACTTGACCAAGAACAGCTTCACTTCCAAGCCTTGATTCTTCCACCACACTCACTCAAACCTCACGATTTTGGTGTTTATACAAAGCTCGTGATGTGAGCTTTGTATTCGTGTATAGTTTATGACTCGAATCGAAACACAGAGAGAGAATTGATTCAGAGAAGTTTGGAACCCTAGCTTCACCAACAACTTCGAATTTGACCAAGAACTTCAACAAATCGGTGTTGATAGGCTTAAATAGAATGAGGGAACGCTCATGCAGGTCGACACGACCTCCATAGACGTGGAGTGGTGGTGATTTCGTGTCAACGACACGGAATCGTTGGTGGTGACTCACCAAACGCACTAACTCGTGCAACTCTGTCCAGAATACTCGAGTGTTCCAGAAAATACTCGAGTATTTTGCTCAGTTTTTGAAAAATAATTATTTTATTTACTTTCCCTCCAAAATCTTCCCTATATTTACTTCTAGGTCCCAACCCAGGGACTAATATGCAAAATCTTTATTTCATCCATAATTATATTTATTAAATAAATTCACACACATTTTCTAACTACCTAAACACATATTTTAATCAAGGATTAATATAGAAATCATTAATTATAATTAATTTATAATTAACATTTCATTAATCGGGGATTAAAATTTTGGGGTGTTACACTACTCCCCCACTTACAAGGAATTTTGTCCCCGAAATTCAACTTATAGAAACAACTCAGGATAGACCTGACACATCTTATCCTCTAATTCCCAAGATGCTTCCATCACATCGCCACAAACCCAAACGACTTTGACCAAACGAATATCCTTTCCTCTAAGCTGCTTGACTCTTCGGTCGTCAATGCGAACTGGCATAGCTTCGAAGGTTAGGTTCTCATGAATTTCTAGGTCATCAGGTTGGATTCTTAGGACAATGGTGGGGTCATGGACATATCTTTTCAGTTGAGACACATGGAATACATTATGAAGATTAGCTAAGGACGGGGGCAGGGCTAACTGATATGCTACTGGGCCGACCCTTTTAAGGATTTGATAGGGACCAATGAACTTAGGTGATAGTTTCTGGGTTTTCAAAGCTCTACTAACACCTTTGGTTGGTACTATTCTAATGAACACATGGTCACCTTCAGCAAACTCTAAGGGTTTCCTTCTTCTATCAGCATAGCTTTTCTGCCTACTCTGAGCCGTCTTCATCTTCTCTTGTATCATCTTGATCTGTTCCGTGGTCTCTTATACAAAGTCTGGTCCAACCAGAGAACTCTCCCCCACTTGGAACCAGCATAACGGTGTCTGACACTTTTTTCCATATAAAGCTTCAAATGGTGCCATTCCAATGCTCGTGTGATAACTGTTGTTGTAAGTAAATTCCACGAGTGGCAACATTTGCTCCCAGTTCCCTTGACCTTCCAAAGCACAGGCTCGTAAGATGTCCTCCAACGACTGAATAGTCCTCTCCGTTTGACCATCAGTCTGAGGATGGTATGCAGAACTTAACTTCAATCTTGAACCCAAGGCTTTATGCAGATCTTCCCAAAACTTCGACGTAAACCTCGGGTCGCGATCTAACACAATGCTTGACGGTACCCCATGCAGACGAACAACTTCCTTGATATACAACTGGGTGAGCTTCTCCAAAGAGTAGCACATGTTAACAGGAATAAAATGCGCCGCTTTGGTCAGACGATCCACAACCACCCAGATTGCATCATGACCAGTAGTTGTCCTTGGCAATCCCGACACAAAATCCATCGAGATACTATCCCATTTCCACAACGGAATCTCCAAGGGAAGTAATTCTCCTCCTGGCCTTTGGTGTTCCACTTTCGCCTTCTGACACACCAAGCAACATGCCACATATTCAGCCACGTCCTTCTTCAAGCCAGGCCACCAAAATATCCTCTTCAGGTCCTGATACATTTTGGTAGCTCCCGGATGCATACTCATTTTGCTCTTATGTGCTTCATCCAGAATCATCCTTCTTACTTCCAGATCTTTAGGCACACAAATCCTTGCTCTAAAACGAAGGATTCCATCCTTCCCCTCTTGAAACTCCAACTCCTTTCCTTCATCCATCAGCTTCTTTTTCTCCTTAAGTCTCTCATCCTTGTGTTGCAATTCCCGAATCCTTTGCAGAAACTCGTTAGCAATCTGCAGCATCCCCATCTTGATACTTGTTGGCTTTACTTTCATTGTCAGGCTCAGATCCCGGAATTCTTCTATCAGTGCAGCTACTCTGACCATCATGGCACTGATATGCATTGCCTTTCTACTTAATGCGTCCGCCACGACGTTTGCCTTCCCAGGGTGGTAATGGAGCTCAAACTCATAATCCTTCAAGAACTCCATCCATCGACGCTGCCTCATATTCAACTCTTTCTGATCAAAGAGGTACTTTAAACTCTTATGGTCACTAAACACCCTGAATGTAGTGCCATAGAGATTGTGCCTCCAAATCTTTAATGCAAACACAACAGCTGCCAGCTCCAGGTCATGAGTTGGATAGTTCATTTCATGAACTTTTAGCTGTCTCGAGGCGCAAGCAACTACTTTTCCCTCCTGCATCAAAACACTCCCAAGACCTTGTTTCGATACGTCACAATACACATCAAAACTCTGCTGTGGGTTAGGCAAAACCAACACAGGAGATGAAGTCAACCTTTCCTTCAACTCTTGAAAGCTCCTTTCACACTTCTCATCCCAGATGAAAGGTTGATCTTTCCGAGTCAACTTTGTCAAAGGTAGCGCAATCTTCGAGAAACCTTCTATAAATCTTCTATAATAACCAGCCAAACCAAGAAAGCTTCTCACCTCTGTGACTGACTTCGGCTGTTCCCATTGCAACACTGAACTTACTTTATCCGGGTCAACCGCTATTCCCTTGCTTGAAATCACATGCCCCAAAAACTTAACCTCCTCCAGCCAGAACTCACACTTTGTAAGTTTGGCGTACAACTGCTTCTCCTTCAGAATACTCAACACTATCCTCAAGTGTTCAGCATGCTCCTCCGGGCTCTTAGAGTAGATAAGGATATCGTCAATGAACACAACCACGAATGAATCTAGATAAGGTCTAAAGATTCGATTCATGTAGTCCATGAAAATAGCTGGTGCATTAGTCAATCCGAACGGCATTACAACATACTCATAATGTCCGTATCTAGATCGAAATGCGGTCTTAGAGATATCCTCTTCTCTAATCCTGATCTGATGGTACCCCGACCTCAAATCAATCTTGGAAAATACCGAAGCCCCACGAACTTGATCCATAAGGTCATCGATCCTTGGCAATGGATATTTGTTCTTGATTGTGACCTTATTCAACTGCCGGTAGTCGATGCACATCCTCATTCTACCATCTTTCTTCTTGACGAACAGAACCGGAGCATCCCAAGGTGACACACTTGGTCGGATCATCTGCTTCTGCAATAGCTCCTCGATCTGCTTCTTCATTTCAGCCATTTCCGATGGTGCCATTCTATAAGGAGCGATAGAAATGGGACCAGCTCCCGGAACTAGGTCGATGCCAAATTCAATCTCTCTTCTTGGTGGCAAACCAGGGATCTCATCAGCAAATACCTCCGGGAAGTCTCTAACAACATGGATTTCTTCCAACCTTGGACCATTCTCCTCTAATTCAGTGTTGAACAGACACATGTAGCCAGAGGGTTTTGGATTTCTATAGATCACTATCTTCTTATCACAATCGATGATCACTTGGTTTTGACTTAACCAGTCCATCCCCAAGATCACATCCAATTGTGCTAAGGGTAAACAGATTAAATCTACCCTAGAGGTTTGTCCTAACACTTCTATACAACAGTTAAGACATGCTCTAGAAACAATTACAGGAGCATTAGTAGGGGTTTCTACTTTCAGAGTATATGGCAATTCAAACATAGTTAAACCCAAACGATCTAAACATTCATATGAAACAAATGAATGTGTTGCACCAGAATCAAACAAGACATTACAGAGCTGACCATTTAGCAAGTATTTACCTTGCACCAGATCAGAAGATCGGCTTGCTTCCACACCACTAAGAGTGAAAACCCTTCCTTGAGTCATAGGCCTATCCGCAGTCCCTCTTGAATTAGCTTTGACCGGTTCCTTGCAGTCTCTCGCAAAGTGTCCCGGCTTCCCACAGTTGAAACATCCACTTGTTCCCCAACAAACATGGCCATAATGATGGCGCTTGCACTTGTCACAGAATGGAGCCTCGCTCCGAAAATTCCTTCCATCCGAACCACCAGCCTTTCCCTTGCCTTTCCCTCGGCGGTCGTACGGACCCTTGCCTCGGTTATTGAAACCTTTACATCTCTGAGGTCCAAAATTCTGGTTGTCCTTTCTCTCTGCGGCTTGCAATTCTTCAGCTTTCGTGTCATCTTCATACATCCTACACATGTCCACAAGGGCAGGAAAACTTTGAATCCGTTGATAGCTAAAGATCGACTTCAACTTGGGCCTCAAACCTCCCTCAAACTTGATACACTTGCTCCTTTCGTCGGGGTTGTTCTGATAGTAGGGAGAGTACTTCATCAATTCCTCGAACTTGGCCGCGTACTCGCCCACACTCATACTTCCTTGCTTCAGCTGCAAGAACTCCACCTCCTTCTTCCTCCTTAGATCTTCAGGGAAATATTTATTGAGAAACTTCTCCATAAATACACCCCAATTCACATCCCTTCCTTCATAACGCAGAAACTGAACCGTGTGATTCCACCAATTCTCAGCTTCGTCTTCTAGCATGTAGACAGCATATGCCACCTTCTGAGCTTCTGTGCAATCCAGGGTTCTCAAAATCTTGTCCATGGTATGAATCCACTTGTTGGCCTCCTCAGGTCTAAATCCTCCTTCAAACTTAGGCGGATTACAACTCCTAAAATCAGCCAGACTCTTTGCCTCGGTGTTACCCACATTGCATTGATGAGGTGGGTTAGCCGGCTGAGATGGTTGCTGAGATTGTCGCTGCATGGCCTCCAACACTGTGGTTATCCTCTATAACATCGCATTGGTGTGATTTTGGTTTCTAGTTGCCATAATAGACCTGCACTATATGCTCATGGTCACATATGTTGAACTAAGGAAACATTCCTCACACCACCTATACTAAGACTATAGCTTATACCTTTAAATCAACATTCAATTGTGTCTTGTGCTCAAAAGAGACAAGATACAAACATTCATAACAATAAATATGCCCTGCGGATACCTGCTTGATGTTGATGGCTACCTTTCTGGAGCTACTTCCACTACTACAGGATCTGACTTTTGCTCTGATACCACTCAGTGCGACACCCTTCTTATGATCCAGTAATTAATACATTAATTATACTATTAGGTCGAGTAATATATGGACTTGTAAGTATATAAGAAAATGTGGGAATAAAATTTATTTTCTTTAAGCGGGTGCACAAACTAAAACATGGACTCTTGGAGAAAATAATTCATATGGTTTATAACCTTGCATTGAATTTGGCGATTTCGGAAACCTTTTTACAAACGTGATAGCATCGGCATTTTGAAATCACATTTACATAATAGAAATTAAGCGATGCTATCCATACTTTCGTTTCGCGGAACTGATACCATTCTTTCTCATTGGCCAAATTCTTTAAACAAGTTAAATCAGAGTAAGCGGAAATAATGAGACTATGTATACTCGTAAGATAGGCATAATATGCATATATATATAAGTCATAAGTACATAGTCCCATAGTCGAAACTCCAAGATCCCTATACAAGTCCATCAGAAGATCTATGTCTAAAGAAAACCATAGCCCTAGAGTTCTCAAAAGTATATATACAATAAATACATCTCAAAATATAGACTCTAGAGGTGGTCACATAGATCTGGCAGCAGTAGTAGTAGTAGTAGCAGTAGCAGTCTCCAGGTAGCAAAAGAAAACATCATCATCAACAGCAGCAGCGACAGAATCTCCTCCACAGCATCCCCACATCTTATCCCCTGATCCTCATCATACACCCTATACACATACCTAGGGATCATCATCCCTCCACTGACTCCCGGTGGAATGAACGACAGGCTCGCCTCCGCTCTCATCCTCCACGGGATCCTCCTCGATCTCATCCGATGGAGAGTGTACCCTACCACTGGGTACCGGGTCAGGAGATGGTGTGGCCCTGACTGGACTCCTCGGATCAGAAGGGGGAGTATCCTCGCGGACGACTCTCGAGGAAAAAGGGTGTGAGCGGGTAGGTCTGAAACGAAAACTATAATAGGAGCGAGCTGGCCGTGTGGGAGGTGGTCCATGATATGTGTAAAACGGGGGTACATGCATAGTGTATATGATGGGAATCCTAAATCTACGAGGACGAAATCGAATCAACGGGTTCGGGTGGTAGAAGTTAATCTCTACCTCTCCCTCGAACACCGCGCGATGGTCCTCATAGATCCATGTGCCACTAGGAAGTGGCTGGATCTCGATGCAAGCGATGTATCGAGACATCACCTACAAGGGCATAGGAGTAAGAAATTCTATACACATAATCAACAGAGTTTAAATATGTACAATATGAAGATGTAAATAGGCAACAATGAACAGCAATCACATTTAGCACTTAGCAAGTATTGAATGCAAGTAGGATGCTCATACCTATTTCATTTATCACAGTTAATTTAAATGAATGACATGATGCATGGATTTATCTCTCAAACCTATCTCCATCAATCTATGTCACTCTCTGACGTCCATCCCTGACAACCCAGCACTTACCAGTGCGTTGTATTCCTAGGTATACAACAATTCGTACATTCACCTAGAATGTACACGACAAGCTTGGAATCCGTGCCACCCGAGCACATCCCGTCATCCAAACGGACCGTCATCCAAACGGTATAACCATATCGGCATCCACTAAGCCGACCACGTCTTCAACGTGTCATCAACCAAGCGTATTGGCACTCCCAGAGGCCCTCCTCATGTTACTAATACATGATAAACGACCTACCATCCAACTCCAAATGAATGCATCATCTTTTAAACTTAAAGGAAATTGGTTCATATATAACGTGCCACCCGAGCACATCCCGTCATCCAAACGGTACACTCATATTAATCAATTTCTTTTAAGTCTAGATCCCTTGGATTATTGTTGTTCAATTATTAATTAAATGATTCAGAATTGAAATGGTATTTTTTTTAAGATTTTGGGGTGAATTACTCGAGTGTTCTTCAGAAGACTCGAGTGTTCTTAAAACTATTTCCAAATTACTCGAGTGTTCTTCAAACTACTCGAGTGTTCATATCTTTCTGGGATTTGGGTTTCAGATTCATAAAAATACTCGAGTGATTCATGAGTTACTCGAGTTCCTTCAGCATTTCCAAAATACTCGAGTGACCCCTGAATTACTCGAGTGGTTTACCTTAACATATCCCATGCAACACTCGATTACTCGAGTTCTGGGCATGGTACTCGAGTGTTCTTGCTCAAAATACATTGTTTTGCCAAAATTTTACTCGAGTAACCAGCCTAATACTCGAGTGTTTTATTGCAGAACAGACTGAAATCTTGGTTTTAACACACCATTTTCAATCCTAATCATTTTTAGTCCAATCAAATGATCAACAGAGTTCATATACCACATAATGAACATGTTACAACACTCAATTCATATCAAATTACAGATTTGACAGAGAATCAATCATTAATGCATAAAATACACAATTTGACAACTTAACACCTCAAATTGCAAAATAAGCAACAAATTCATGAATTAATGTTCATTATAGCTTACATGCATCATGAGAAACTTGCTCTAAACAATCATAGAGCATAACTTGGTCTCCAAACCAAAGTTCCTATTCAAACTAAGCCCTTAAAGCCTCTTGGTGGCTTTCTAATACAATTAATAGAATTTAAACTCTATCTAGCGTACAAAATTACTTCCCCTTACCTCTCAGACGTGTTCCAACAAAGAATTTCCAAGAGAAAGCTCTCCAACCCCAGAAATCACTTTGAGCTTCACATGCATGACAGTTTGAGTGCACCACCAAGATTGAATTGGTTTACATGGAAAACAGAGATAACAATTGGGGAAATTAGATTTTCTGGACTCTATACAACACATACTAACTAGAGAAATGGAATTTGGGACTCAGAGACTCGTGAGCTTACCAGAAATCAGAATCAAAGTAGGCTCCAGACTAAGACTTGACCAAGAACAGCTTCACTTCCAAGCCTTGATTCTTCCACCACACTCACTCAAACCTCACGATTTTGGTGTTTATACAAAGCTCGTGATGTGAGTTTTGTATTCGTGTATAGTTTATGACTCGAATCGAAACACAGAGAGAGAATTGATTCAGAGAAGTTTGGAACCCTAGCTTCACCAACAACTTCGAATTTGACCAAGAACTTCAACAAATCGGTGATGATAGGCTTAAATAGAATGGGGGAACGCTCATGCAGGTCGACACGACCTCCATAGACGTGGAGTGGTGGTGATTTCGTGTCAACAACACGGAATCGTTGGTGGTGACTCACCAAACGCACTAACTCGTGCAACTCTGTCCAGAATACTCGAGTGTTCCAGAAAATACTCGAGTATTTTGCTCAGTTTTTGAAAAAAAAATTTATTTAATTTCCCTCCAAAATCTTCCCTATATTTACTTCTAGGTCCCAACCCAGGGACTAATATGCAAAATCTTTATTTCATGCATAATTATATTTATTAAATAA
This sequence comes from Crotalaria pallida, assembly GCA_037953625.1. Lineage (NCBI taxonomy): Eukaryota > Viridiplantae > Streptophyta > Magnoliopsida > Fabales > Fabaceae > Crotalaria > Crotalaria pallida. Next base: position 137,746,602 of record CM075650.1, on the reverse strand, counting down.
ATTCACACACATTTTCTAACTACCTAAACACATATTTTAATCAAGGATTAATATAGAAATCATTAATTATAATTAATTTATAATTAACATTTCATTAATCAGGGATTAAAATTTTGGGGTGTTACAATGTCTGTTGAACTCCCCTGGTCAACAAGAATCCTCTTCACTTCGTAATTGCCGAGCCTGGCAGTGACCACCATTGGATCATTGTGGTCTTGGATAATATCAGCAAAGTCATCGTCACTGAAACTGATGACAATGTTCTTCTTTTTGGGCTTTTGGATCGGTCGGCTAGCCACCGAAAGGACCTGTCCCACATACTTCTTTCGATCACTTCTTTTTTCCCCACCACCTGCAAATCCACTAGCAATGGTGTTGATCAGAAACGACTCTCGACCCTTATCCTGCTCGGACGGTAGGGCGAAGGCTCCCCCTGCAGGTGGTGTAGGGCTTCTATTCTTTTTCTCTTCGGTTTTGGGTGGTGAATGACTTCTTCTCCTTGAACGCTTTCGCATCGCTTCCCCGATGTATTGTTGAAGCTTCCCATCCCTAACCATTTCTTCAATCAAGTCCTTCAGCATCGTACACTGATCAGTCGTATGCCCCCATCCACCATGATGGTCACAGTACTTCGTCCTGTCCCTCTGGGCAGCTTTTCTCAAAGCTGGAGGCCGAGTAATGTTGCGCATTTCAGTGTGCATAGTCTCTTGGAGGATTTGACTCCTCGGGACTGTAAGCTCAGTGTATACATCATACTTGCCTTTGGGAGGCAGTTTTTCTCTTTCTCCTCTCTTCCTCTTGTCCTTCCTCCCCTTATTCTCTCGAAAACGATCAGTTTGACGGGAATCGTTCTGACGAGGGCGCTGTTCCTAAACCTGAGCCGCGGTACTGAGTCTATGGAATTCCTCTAAATTAACAAACTTCCTGGATCTTTCCCTGAGTTCGGCCATGTCCCTTGGTGGTTCTCCAATCAGACAATCCTTGAAATCACCATCTCGCAACCCTTGAGTGAGCAAGAGGACAGATACTCCCGATTGCAGGCCTGATATGCCACTAGCTTCTTGTTGATACCGAGCCAGGTAATTGCGAAGAGACTCGTCAGGTCTCTGTGCGACTCCAGCCAATGAATGGTCCGACTTGGGTTGTGACATACTGGCTGTATATCGGTTCAAAAATGCTGTCCTCAGCTCGGCCCATGAGTGAATCGAGTTGGCAGGTAGGGAATTGAACCATCTCAAAGGTGCCGATCCCAGAGTCATTGAGAATGCTCGACACTTCATGAAATCCCCTCCTCCATAAAACATCATGGAGGATTCGTAAGCCACGATCTGGTCCATCGGATCAGTCGTCCCATTATACCGAGGGATATTCTGATGACCCACATAAGTCTGCGGGGTTTGAAATGCCATTATCTCAGCTATGAAAGGATGTCCAGGATGGGGTTCCCTAGTAACACGCCCAGGAACCAATCCCAGATTAAGGGGTGGGGGTGGAGGAAGGTTATTAGGGTTGCCGAGAGCAACGTGAGGGCCTTGCTCGGCTATTCTTGCCATGCTTTGCTGCTGAAGAGCAGCGATAGCCTGATTCTGATTTTCGATCAAAGAAGTTTGAGTTCTCAAGATCTCCATGATTGATTCTTCTCTCCTACGGACCGACGAAGTAGTCATGTAAGATCTACCTTGTGTTTCGGAACGTTCACCACCTTGAAGTGTTCCAAAATGACCCCTAGTAAATTGAGGAACTTCCCTGTTGGATCGCTCGGCACGGGAGTGGTCACGACGAGCGGAACGCTCAACTCGCCGATCTTCATCAGTTCGTGACCCAGCTGGGGCCCTCCGAGAGTGACGTGGTCCAGAATCTGCAGTGTCATGCCATTCTGAAACATGGCCATCAGGAACAGTATGAGGTTTGGATCGTCCTCCGCCGCCTTCAACACGAGGAGGAACTGTGACTTGTGTTTGAACAACTGGAGGGACTGGAGGAACATTAGCCTGAACCGGAGGAACTGGCGGAGCAACCGGCTGATCCACCGGAGGAACTGGCGGGGTATTAGCACGATCGCCTCCAGTGGGTCCTCCCGGAGCAAATCTGTCCCTAACGTTTCCTCTTCCCCCGCTCTTAGGCGGCCTTCCCCGGATGCGACGGCGGAGATCCCCCTGGTTATTGTCATTGTTATCGTTTTCCATGAGAACAGTGGTTATGGGAATACTGGTTAGTCGATCCCCATAGACGGCGCCAATGTAGTGTCCGGGAACACTAGATGTCCTTAACCCTCTAAGTGTTCAAGACTATGGAATCAGGAGCCCTAGAGAGGATCAAGAGTTAATGTGTGACTTATGGTATTTCTGCAGTTCCAGTTGGGAAAAGCAGGTTCTCCCTAGTCAACGTGTGTGAAGAGTGTCAACTTAGGGATGAGAGTACGTACCTGAAACCCTAGCTGTAGTGAGCTATTTATAGGGTTTGGAGGAGGCTGATATGGGCCTTCTGGGCCCTGTATCAGGGTTGAGGTGAACCAGGATTCTGTGAGATAATATCGGAGGATTATGCTCTTAGAATCCGGATAGGATCAGCTGAAGATCTCATGTCTAGGCTGTTGCGAGAATCTAGGAGTGATTTGCGGAAGGGATAAGAAGCCTCGGTGGGTCTGAGCTTATCCGCGAGCCGATGGTATGTCTCGGCCTAGAGTCTCAAACCTGATGGATTGAGGACCGATGATGAGGCTCGGTTCCATCAAGTCCGAGCCTGGTCCTTTGGGTATGCTAGGAGTCCATGAGTCCGAGCGAGGGACGTTCATGTTAAGTAAACCGAGGGAAGTGCCTTTAGAGAATCCCTCTGACAAGGCTTGAATCCGTGTCTGGTCGGCAGACCCTACAATGTGCAATGGTGGGAAAAATGTCAAGTGCATTAGGAGAAAATGATACTTTATAACATGTATGCATGGGATAAAAAAATATCAATATTTCGTGATTGCCCCTACTTGGGTCATGTATATATGCACTTGGGAGCGAACCTTACTTGCGTTTCCATTATCAATCTAAAAAATAAATTCTGAAACCCCAATCGTGTTCTTTGTTCTCTTATCTTCTTTATTCCACTTCCTATCTCACAAACCCAATCACGATTTTGCTATCAACCTCAAAACCCTAACCCAAAATGCAAATTAAACCTTAATCGCAATCCTAATATACTCTCTAGCAAGGGAAGAAACTGAGAGTTTCAAACTTTGTACTTGGAGTTGTCGACGATTGCAGATTCAAGGTTGACTTCAGAAATCATGTTTACAAGGTGAGTAATCACTTCAACAATAAAATCATGAAATTTTAATTTGTTCCTTCATACTTGTTCTCATAGTCTTTAAAATTATTCATGTTATATTTCTGAAACTGTATTCAATCATTCGCACACAACTAGATCTACTCTCAACCCTAATTATTTATACAACTTCAATTGTATTTGGAAGGTAAGTTTATATTGTGTTGGTTATTTATTTTATGAAATTATTGATCTTGTTGCAATTTTTTTTAACATCTATTGATCTTGTTGAAATTGTTGAGCAAATTTGAGTTTTTCACCCTAGAAGGAGCAAATTTTTTTTTTTGAACATTTATTGATCTTGTTGAAATTGTTGTGCAAATTTGAGTTTTTCACCCTAGTAGGATTTGTTTTTGTTGGATAATTTGCAAATAAGATGTATTATACCTTAGTAAAGTAATTCTTAAGTGAACTGCTGAAATTCTTGATAATGAGGATAAGAGGCGGATGTCTAACAAATGGAGAAAGTATCACACTATGTTTGAGAATCGCGAATAATTAATTCGAGGCAGATTTTCAGCATTTATTAATTTGTTATAAGTGTGGTGGAGCTGGTGAAGGTTCAATCATTTCACATTTTCAACTACGTTGTGGATTAGAGAAGCTGCACGGGGGAAATACGAACGTGAAGTAAGGTTGGTATGGGCAAGGGAGTGATTCTTGAGATCGTTGAGAATGGTTTTGCTAGGAAGAATCTAAATAATGGGCTGCGTCTTTGTGTAGAGTTTTCTGCTCTCCAAATTTATGAGTTAAATATATTTAATTATTTATTTTAAACTATAGATAGTGACCTTGATTTAGATTTGGATATCAGTGTAATATTTATTGATTTTATGGAATTGAACTGATAAGTGTGGAGAAATGTGTTGCTGAAAGACAAGGTATGAACCACATGTTGTTGTGTTGTGTTATCCTGGGGAGGATGAAGTTGGTGCAGTCTGGTTTTGATGGATGTCGTCCGAGTTCTTCGGACTTTGATTTTGGTGCGATGGAGAGTCTTTCTGCTCTGAAGGAGTATATCATTTGGAAGAGCAGGATGAACACACATGTTTTGCTTGAGTTTGTTTTAGGTTTGGACCTTCCTTCCATCACGGGTTTGCACTTATTTATTTGTTGAAGTAGCACTAGTATTGATGGTTCTTTAGTGATGTGATAATTGGACTTTGTTAAAACATTTGATAGAAGGCTTGAACTAGTTTTTATGCTTCTTAACGTTTAGTAAAATTTTATGATTCATTGTAACTAGTTCAAGCTTTTCATCGAACGTTAAGTGCACTTTTAACAAAATCCAATTATCACATCATTAAAGAACCGCCAATACCACCGCTACTTCAACAAATAAGTATGCACACACCTGTGATGGAAGAAAGGTATAAATTTAAAACAAACTCAAGCAAAACATGGGTCTTCATCCTGCTACTCCAAATGACATACTCCTTCAGAGCAGAAAGACTCCCCATCCAACCAAAGTCAAAGTATGGAGAACTCGAACGACATTGATACTGCACTAGCTCCATCCTCCACAAGATAACAAGGCAAAATAACATGTGTTTCATATATTGTATATCAGCAGCACACTTCTTTAGACCAATCAATTCAATTTCACAAAATCAATATCAATATAATAGCGATATCAAAATCTAAATCATGATCAATATCTATAAGTTAAAATTAAAAATAATTAAATAGATTTAACGCATAAATTTCCAGAGGAGAATTAAAGCCTCTAGAAAGAGACTAAGCCAATTATTCATACCAACCTTACTGAACATTCATATTTCCTTTGCGCAACTTCGTCTCATCGCGGTTGAAATTCTAAAACGTTTGAACCTTCGTCAGCATCATCATCATGCTTATAACAAATAAATAAATATTTTCAATCATCATATACAACATTTTCTATCTACCTAGGATAAAACCATTTGAGGTTTGATATGATTTTCCTTGATGTGGTCATTTAACAAGCATATAGAAATAATAGAAGGAAACTAACCTCCTTTTCTCTATTTTCCAAAAAAAAAATATTAGTATTATAAATCTCTCTCTAGTTATGCAGGGTTCTCAAACAAACTGTGATCTTTATCCATTTGTTATATATTTGCCTCTTGTCTTTATTATCAAGAATTTCAACAATTCATGGCTCTATCTAAGAATTTATGGCTCCTTCTAAGTTGAAAAAGTCAAGTATGCACAACAATTTTAACAGGATCAAGAATTTCATAAAATTAAATAGGTAAGAAAAAATTTCAGATGAACTCACCTTTCAAACATGATTGAAGTTGTGGAAACGGTTAGGGTTGAGAGTGAAGCTAGTTTTGTGCAAATGATCGATTATAATTTCAGTTATCCGAACAAGAAAGAAGGAAAGATTTCATGATTTAAATATTGAAGTGAGAACTCACCTTGTAAACGCTATTTCTGTACTCAACCTCGTTTATGAAATCTTTGATAGCTCCGTGTACAAAGTACTAAACTCTCAATTGTTTTCCTTGCTAGAGAGTTTATTACGATCGCTAAAAAGTTATTTTCATAATTTATTAGATATTCATGTAATCTTTTCAAAAAGTTGAGTATTTTTGTGCATTATATATATATATATATAAAGCATTTGTATGTGAGAAAGAGAAAAATTGTCTTCCCATTTTCATCCTTTCCTCTTTAGTCAGGATTATATCATCTAATAGTGTACTACCTGTTATGTGACCTAATTTATGTCTAAAGGGTTTGATGAATCTTGGAGTATTGTCACAATGTGTGAATAGATTATGTGACCTGACTTATGTCCGAGTGCTGAGTATTCTGGATGAGGGTGGCAATCTCATAAACAAGTTTGAGGATATTTGTAGTATCTTTGAGCATTATTACAAAAAGTTGTCTAATGGTTCCCAACGTGATTGGACCTTTACCGAGGAGGAAGTCAATGTTCGCCCAAGACTAACAACAGAGCAACGACTCATGCTAATTGAACCATTTACAAGGATGGAGATTAAGAATGAGTTCTTCTCCATTCCTGAAGAAAAACGTGCTCGTCCAGATGGCTTTTCTAAATTCTACAAAGCGGCTTGTAATATTGTTGGGCAGGAGTGTTGGGATGCAGTTACTGAGTTTTTCAGGACTAGCAAGATGCTCACTCAGGTAAATGATACTATTTTGAGCCTTATTTCAAAACTAGATTCTCCTAATCATGCTAAGGAATGTAGGCCAATTACATGTAGTAATGTAATTTACAAGTGCGTAACTAAACACATTTGCAGAAGATTAAAAGATGTGATGCCTTGTATTGTTAAAGATAACCAAACTGCTTTTGTAAAAGGGAGGAATATTTGTCAAAATATTTTGATAAGTCAAGACCTCTTAAGACTGTATGCGAGAAAAATGGTATTTTCTAGATGTTTGATGAAAGTAGATATCAAGAAGGCTTTTGATATGGTGGATTGGGGTTTTGTGGAAAATATGTTTGAAGCATTGATTTTTTCTAAGAAGTTTACTGTCTGGATTATGACATGTATTAGAACTGACTCTCTTTTCTTATCCTTGAATGGTTGTATGTTTGGTTATTTTAGAAGTAGGAGAGGGATTCGTCATGGAGACCCTATGTCTCCCTAGATCTTTGTTATAATTATAGAGATGCTCACTAGAAAATTTAAGATTGTTGGCTAGAATAATCAATCTAGAGTTCACCCTTTGTGTAAGGAGTTGAAATTGGTTAACTTGGCCTTTGTGAATGACTTAATGATTTGTTGCAAAGGAAAACCTCAATGTGTTCGAATTTTAATGAGAGCTTTTACTGAATCCTCTACTTTTTCTGGTTGTGTGCAAGACCAGAGAAATCTAATGTGTATTTATAAGGCTGGTGTCAGCAAGTCTGCTGATTAGCTGAAATTCCTAGAAATAAGAGGGTTTCAAAGAGGGAATTTTCCCTTTAGATACCTTGGTATCCCTCTATCAGCTAAGAAATGGAGTGTGAGCACTTGTCAGACTCGAGTTCATAAAATAACTAAGAAAAGTCAACATTGGACCACTAGAAATTTGTCTTACCAAGGAAAGGTTAAGTAGACGAAGTCTATTTTGCTCACCTTACACACTTATTGGACTGCTATGTTCATTATCCCGAAGAAAGTGCTAAGAGGTATTGAACAAGTTTGTAGAAGATTCCTTTGGGAAGTAAAGGTGGTTGGCAGATATAGTGCTTTTGTGAGCTAGGATCACTAGTACAAAATATATTTTTCAGACCACTTCATTAAGGCCGATTCCGTGCGGAACCGGTCTGGAAGCTGGAATTAATTATTAAACTAGACTGCCGCGATTCCTCCCAGCGTCGTCGGTCCTTCCAACTGGAACCGCTTCCGCTCCTTCCTCATGGAATCGTTGTTGTAGTCGTTGTCTCCCCTGCCTCTTCTCAGCGTCGTGAAACTCATTGCTCTCTCTATCTTGCTGCCACAAACTCTCTTCTGTCACTTGCCTCAAAGTATCTCTTTTTTTCCTTCATATTCGATTAAAGGTTAGGGTTAGTGTAGGGGGTTGGCATAGAATGTTTTGGGAGATTGATTGGGGTTGTTGTTCGTTGGCCTAGGTTTGCTTAGTTTATTGATATCATGGTTTTAAAGGTTTTAATATCATGCTTCCATGTTTCATTTTGATTTTTTAGTGTGATTAATTATGCATGAGGTTCAGTTTTTGAGTCTATGAATTTATGTGTTTTTTCCTTTCTTTCCTTCAATGTGTAATAAGTTAACAGAGGATGCATCATGTACTGGACAACTTTGGCATTAAATGGTTTATGAAATTTGTCTCTAATGACAGTATTCACTTCACCGAGTTTGTTGAATAAGTTTATATTCAATTTGGTTAGCCAATAGCCTCGCCTAATAAGTTTATATTCAATTTGGATCTGACTGTGGGTTTTGATAGTTTAATAGTAGTCATTTACTTTCTTTATATATATATATATATATATATATATATATATATATTGCTTAAAGATGCTTGTAATGGATATGTTTCAGGTGCTGGATTGTTTAAGATGAAAGGCTTCAAAGGTTCTTTTGTTGAAGCAGGGTCTTATGCCAAGGTACATTAGAGATCTCATAGGCTTTTTCCGTGACTGTTTTACATTGTCTACTGAGTTCATATTTGTATCATGTGTTTTTCTTTTTTTTTTTTAAAGTTAACTCATTAATAATATCTTTGTATCTGTACCTCATTAGACATTTGCAGTTTTGTCTAAGCATCATTCTCCATATTATGTTCTATGACTCTGCTTGTTCAAGTGTAAATTCCTATATTACATCTATGGTCATGATAAGTATATGATAACAAAGCAGTTTCTTATGAAGATGTGTGGGGAGGTAAAGTATGTGTAGTGATGAGGACAGTGGTGAAAACTACTTGACCATGCAATTCGTTTGAAACTTTTACTGAGTTAGAAGTCTCGAAAGTTGAAATTTTTAGTGTCTAGCAAAAAGCTTAGCTTTTAAATTTTAACTTTTGAGGCGTTGTTTCTTTCTTTCATTTAATGCGAGATATAATCAAAATGGGTAGAAACTGCTACCTAAGTAGCAGCAAGTGGGAAAGATTACTAGAACATAAGTACAGTGCTTTTAGTCAAGGAGCCATTTCTTTCAACCACAATCCTTTTCCCTCCTCCTGTTGTTTGTCAATTGAATTTGTTTGTAAATCCTTCAAGACAATAGAATCTGTGTTGTTATGCTTCTTATAATCCTTTTTCTGTTTTTGGCAGAGTAAAGGGCCAAATGGTACTGAAGTGGCATCAAGTAAATTTTCGTTCAGTCTAGAGGATCTTGTCATGAAACTTCAGGTGAATAATTGGAGCATGTGGTAATTTTTGTTTTTGTTGTTCTTATTTCCCTTAGAAATGATTTGATTCATTATATATATTTTTTAATGCTTGGCTGGTGCGAGTAACCATGCATCAGGTGCTGATTTTATTTAAATTTTAGTCTTAATTGATTACTTTCATGCAGATAGATAAGTCTTATGAAAATAGCAGATACTCGTATTTTGGACAATGGATTTCCTACTTCCGCCTCCCTATGAGATATGTCATAGATTAATCAATCTCAGTTTTCTCTTTCTATTAGTTTCTGTTACTTTCTCCTCAACCTCAAATATTGAAAGATGCAATTATGATTTTAGTTCTAATCAGCGTGGTAAATATTAAAATTTCACAAAAATTAAAATTTTTGGTTATAGAAGTGTATCTGGTTTCCAGCAGGAAGTTGCAGATGCATGGAAAAATTGAAGGAATGACTTTGCAATCTTGAAGTTTTTATGCAGGGATACTGACGACTCTTTTTGGTATTGAAGTAGTTATGTAGTTTTTTTTTATTCTTTTTGCTGGTGTAGGAGGTTAGGAGTTCTTGTTCTGTTTTTTAGTTTCTAACAATAGGTGGTGTGTTTTCTCTTTTAATGCTTCTGTGGCTAGTACTTGATCTTTGTAAGCAACCTGTTAATTCTATGGCGTAATGTATTTGGTTTTGATTTTTATCTAGAAGCAATGCTATTGCTTCTAGTTTTTAATAAAATTTTATTTGGTAGATCTTTCTTTTGCTGTATATATATAATTATGCATTGCCTCTTGGCAAGAATTTTAAATTCCTACGAGAAGGCCTAGATGGGATGACTATAAATATGGCAAGCATTACAAAATTAGTATACGTTCAAAAATTGAGACCGACCAGTTCAAAAATTAATTCAGATCGGTTCAAAATAATTAACGAGAGTGGTTCAAAAATTAATTCAGAACGGTTCAAAAGAATAATTCAGAGCGGTTCAAAAATTAAATTTGAGCGGTTCATTTTTAAGTTTCAGAGCGGTTAATAATACAGAGACCGGTACCTAAATTATTTCAGAGCGGTTAATAACCAGTCTCGTTAATATAAACAAGACCGGTTCCTAACTGCTCTCGTTTAACATGTACTTTTTACAACAGGGGCTTTTAGACCGGTTCGGAACCGATCTGAAAAAACTTCTTTGTAGTAGTGGATATGATTTGCAACCATAAAAAGCATGGAGGATTGAATTTTCAGAATTGTGATATTTGTAACACCCCGATTTTCTTCTTTTTTATAAAATATACGGAAATAAAAGTTTTGGAAATCAATAATAAACTTTAAAACTTATTTCGTTAAACAAAACGCATAATTAGAGTTTGAAATATGAAGCGGATAACTTTAAACTTTTACTTTACAAAACAAGTTTATATACAAAATGTGGGGTACCCAATTACAATATAGAATATGTATACAAAATAAATTTCCTTTCTTCCGACATGTTCCGCTGCGCACTCTGATCTCCAAACTTCTTGAACATGTACCTAAATTGTGATCCACTAATGGTGAGATCTTTCACAGCACAGTGAATTTAAAAGGACAATATACAGTTCATAACAAAACTTAGGGTTAATAACCAAATCGAAGAATGGAATCAAAAAGTATAGCCTAGCCACTTCTCTAGAAAATCCACTTTAGATCAAATCCCAATACTCATTCCATTTATATTCATTTTCAATTGATTGACTCTTTAACAATTCCAATACTATAATCATTGACCAATCACCAATCACCATTTCCACTTTTCCTTCTCTTTATTCTTTTAAACAATATATTCACATTCATTCACATTCCATTTTCAATTTCACGATTAAGTCATTAAAACACTTAGTCACAAATATAAACATTTAGCACTCAATAACAATCAACAATTAAAAAATCATCCAGTCAATCAGTCGACATACTCAGGTATGTCTCAGGGACTAGAATTTAAGTCATCTCCCTAATGTTCTTCACTTCCTACTTTAACAATTCACAAAATAAGTTAATATTAACATTTACATTATGACTAAATCAACTAAAAACTAAATTAATCACAATTTATTAAACTCTAGTCTATACTAATTACTACCACACTCTAATTTAATTACTAATCTCAAATCCTATTATAAACTCTAACTATCCCTAATTCAAAGTGAGGAAAGAGTTCCCCCTTACCTTTTGAAGAGAAGAGGAGAAAGAGAGGGAGAGAGTTGCACTTCACCAAGCCCTTGGGATCAAGCTCCTAGCCTCTACTTCCTTGCTCCTTAACCAATTCCTAGCTTCCCTTGGTGAATACCCAACTCTATGTGAAGGATTGAGGGAGTTAGGGTTTCGAATTGGGAATTGGGGATTTAAGGGGAAAGGGAATGAAATTGAGATTTGAGAGGTGGAGATTGATAGGGAGTTGATGGGGAATGATTGTAGGGTGTTAATTTGGTGAGATTTGGTGTTAATTTGATATTGGAGAAGTATTTGGGGAAGAAGGAAGAAGAAGCATTCGAATGGGAGAAAAGGAAAATGAGGAACAACAAATAAAATTCGTGTTTTAAGTCTGAGTTTACAGTGGTTAATCGATTAACCACTTTGGTTAATCAATTAATCATTCAGTGTTCTCGCGCATGCTCAGGCGTGCGCTCGAGCGTTGACTCATGCCTGGTTTCTGGCTCGTTTTCTGCCGCGTCAAAACTGGTGCGGGTGGGGGTTCTCTGGCGCGCGCATGCTCGGGCGTGCGCTCGAGCGCTGGCCGCTGCAACACTTTTGGTGCTTCTTCTAGGTCGAGCGTGCTCTCGGGCGTGAGGGTCTGATTTAACAGTGGTTAATCGATTAACCACTTTGGTTAATCGATTAACTCCCATTGTTTACAAAGGATTAATCGATTAACACCTGAGTTAATCGATTAGGGCCAGAAGGTGCTCTTAAATCTAATCGATTAAGCTGGGTCTTAATCGATTAGTGGCTGAAGGTGGCTCAAAAATTAATCGATTAAGGAACCACTTAATCGATTAATGCCCTATGTTTTCCTTTCTTTCAAGCTTTCTAAGGGTTCTAAGCCATTCCTAACACACCCTAACTTATCCTATCATAAATCCACTATCTAAGCACTTTCTAAACACCTCTAAACACACCCAAACATCACAATCATCAATTGATAATAACAAACACACAAATCACAACCACGGAACGACGAAACGAACTAACGATCGAATTCTAGACTCAACCTATTCTTAAACACTCGATCTAACCCAATCGACTTAAGACGACCCTCTAACAACTTAACCCTAGCACCAATCACTCTCGAGGAATAACCAACAGGGTCGAATTGATCTCAATTGCCTCGCACATTTATTAAACTCCAGAACTCCATCGAATCGTGGGTTCGAAGGGATTCCTCGAACATAGACACTAGGGTCTATCCTTATGCTCAAGGCTCTATCCTAGGATCCTTAATCCACTCACTCTATCAGGGTCGAACCACAAAACGACCCTTATATGGGCTATTAAACACTCCAAGCCCCGGGCCTACACAAACCCTACTCATTCGACTACAACCACACCAATCCAAAATCTAGACCGATTGCCCTTCGACTATATCTACCGACGCTAGAAAACTTCCCTACGCAAACCTAACGATCCAATCACATAACCCATGCATACATACATACAAGGAAAGAAGCACAATTTCATACACCTATGAATGCATACAAGCACACATAACCTATATATATATATATACCTACTCTAGCTTAACCTAAATGCACATATATACATATAAGCATACACATGCAAATAATCACACATACATTCATATATTCAAGAATATAATCACAAATACTAGTACCTACGCAAGGATATATTTATACAAATATACACATATACTAGGAAAACGTTTTCAAACATTTATACATACACATATATACTAAGAAAATAGTTGTAAATCATTTTTCATATATAAAAAAGATATTCATAAATATACTTATTAGGTTAATAAAAATGAGGATGTTACAATATTTGGAACTGCGTAGCAATAGGTAGACAGGTTTGCAAAATTGCTAATAAAGAAGATATTCTTTGAGAAAATTGGACTAATAGTATTTACTTAAAGAACTAGAATTTCTGGGATCATGAGGCTAAAATAAGTGATGGTTGGCACTTAAAGCAAATCATCAAAGTTAGGAATCTCCTTAAAGGTGGAAAATTTAATGATAGCTGGGTTGGCAAGGCAGATGGAAGCTATTTTGTGAAAAGAGGTTATCAGTGGTTATTGGGCCATCAACAGAATTTTATTGTGCATAAGGTGGTTTGGAATAGATATGCTCTATTTATAGGAAAAAATATTAGATTAAAAAATGTAGGGCTTTTTCCAACTGCCCTTGGATGCCGAATGGGATATTTCCTTTTTTTCCTTAATCAAAATTTTAAAATTTTTATTGAAGATCAACTTTCAATCCTTTTAAAATAGCAAAAAATTTGATGATAATCTTTTCATTAATTAAATCCTTATCCTCACATCAAATTTTAAAACTGACCAAATCTTTTACCAAAAATAACTTTTTTATCTTATATTTTTTAACTCTCTTTTTTAAAATCTATCCCTTATCATTTATCCTTCCCTATATTATTGTTTACAAAAATAGTTCTTTTATTTTTCTCTTTCATTTTTATATTTTTTATATTTTATTGTTTTGGGTGGACAAAATTGGATGTCATCAATTATTATTATCAAAATATCTCTCTATGTTAAAGTGACTGAATCATTATTCAACTTTAGAATTTTACTTCAATTCGACGTTTGGTGATAGTTTGTTTTTTTTTTCCAACTTGAAATTGTTGTGTAAATTTGAGTTTTTCACAATAGAAGGATTTCTTTTTGTTGGAGAATTTGCAAATAAGATGTACTATACCTTAATAAGTAATTCATAAGCGAACTGCTGAAATTTTTGATAATGAGGATAAGAGGCAGATGTCTAACAAATGGAGAAAGTATCACGCTATGTTTGAGAATTGCAAATAATTAAATCGAGGCAGATTTTCAACATTTGTTAATTTGTTATAAGCGTGGTGGAGCCGGTGAAGGTTCAATCATTTCACATTTTCAACTATGTTGTGGATCAGAGAAGCTGCACGGGGGAAATACGAACGTGAAGTAAGGTTGGTATGGGCAAGGGATAGATTCGTGAGATCGTTGAGAATGGTTTTGTTAGGAAGAATCTAAATAATGGGCTGCGTCTTTGTGTAGAGGTTTCTGATCTCCAAATTTACGAGTCAAATGTATTTAATTATTTTTTATTTTAAATTATAGATATTGACCTTGATTTAGATTTGGATATCAGTGTAATATTTATTGATTTTATGGAATTGAATTGATAAGTGTGGAGAAGTGTGTTGCTGATAGACAAGGTATGAACCACATGTTGTTGTGTCGTGTTATCCTGGGGAGGATGAAGTTGGTGCAGTCTGGTTTTGATGGATGTCGTCCTCGTTCTTCGGACTTTGGTTTTGGTGCGATGGAGAGTCTTTATGCTCCGAAGGAGTATATCATTTGGAAGAGCAGGATGAACACACATGTTTTGCTTGAGTTTGTTTTAAGTTTGTACCTTCCTTCCATCACGGTTTTGCACTTATTTATTTGTTGATGTAGCACTAGTATTGATGGTTCTTTAGTGATGTGATAATTGTACTTTGTTAAAACATTAGATAGAAGGCTTGAACTAGTTTTTATGCTTCTTAACGTTTAGTAAATTTTATGATTCATTGTAACTAGTTCAAGCTTTTCATCAAACGTTAAGTGCGCTTTTAACAAAATCCAATTATCACATCATTAAAAAACCGCCAATACCACTGCTATTTCAACAAATAAGTATGCGTAAACCTGTGATGGAAGAAAGGTTGAAACTTAAAACAAACTCAAGCAAAACATGTGTGTTCATATTGCTACTCCAAATGATATACTCCTTCGGAGCAGAAAGATTCCCCATCCAACCAAAATCAATGTCTGGAGAACTCGAACGACATTAATACTACACTAGCTCCATCCTCCCCAGGATAACAAGGCACAGTAACATGTGTTTCATACATTGTCTATCAACAGAACCAATCAATTCAATTTCACAAAATCAATAACAACGATATGAAAATCTAAATCATGATCAATATCTAAAAGTTAAAATTAATAATAATTAAATAGATTTAACGCATAAATTTCGAGAGCAGAATTAAAGCCTCAAGAAAGAGACGGAGCCAATTATTCATACCAACCTTATTGCACATTCGTATTCCCCTTGCTCAGCTTCGTCTTGTCGCTGTTGAAAATCTAAAACAATTGAACCTTCATCAGCATCATCATTATGCTTATAACAAATAAATAAATATTAATTTCAAACATCATATATAACGTTTTCTATCTACATTGGATTAAAGCATTTGAGGTTTGAAATGATTTTCCTTAATGTGGTCATTTAACAGGCATATAGAAATAATAGAAGGAAACTAACCTCCTTTGCTCTATTTTCCAAAAAAAAATATTAGTATTATAAGTTTGTCTCTAATTATGCAGGGTTTGTAAACATACTGTGACACTTTCTCCATTTGATATATATCTGCCTCTTGTCCTTATTATCAAGAATTTCAGCAATTCATGGCTCTATCTAAGAATTTATAGGTCCTAAGTTGAAAAGGTCAAGTATGCACAACAATTTTAACAAGATGAAGAATTTCACAAAATTAAATAGGTAACAAAAAATTCAGATGAACTCACCTTCCAAACATGATTGAAGTTGTGGAAACGGTTAGGGTTGAGAGTGAAGCTAGTTTTGTGCAAATGTTAGATTATATTTTCATAAATACAATATGAATAATTTCAAAAGTTGTGTGAACAAGTAAGTTGGAAAAAAATTTCATGATTTTACTATCGAAGTGAGAACTCACCTTCTAAACGCTATTTATGTACCCAACCTCGCGTATGAAATCTTTGATAGCTCCGTGTACAAAGTACTAAACTCTCAATTGATTTCCTTGCTAGAGAGTTGATTACGATTGCTAGAAATATATTTTAATAATTTATTAGATATTCATGTATCTTTTCAAAATGTTGAGTTTCTTTGTGCATTATATATAACATTTGTATGTGAGAAAGAGAAAAATTGTCTTCCCATTTTCATCCTTTACTCTTTAGTCAGGATTGTATCATCTAATCGTGTACTGCCTGTTATGTGACCTGACTTATGTCAAAGGGTTTGATGAATCCTAGAGTATTGTCACAATGTGTGAATAGATTATGTGACCTGACTTATGTCAGAGTGCTGAGTATTCAGGATGAGGATGGCAATCTCCGAACCGAGTTTGAGGAGATTTGTAATGTCTTTTAGCATTATTACAAAAAGTTGCTTAATGGTGCCCAACGTGATTGGACCTTTACTGGGGAGGAAGTCAATGTTGGCCCAAGACTAACAGCAGAGCAAAAACTCAAGCTAATTGAACCCTTTACAAGGGTGGAGATTAAGCATGAGCATATTGTCCTGGACCAGGAACAACCTTACGGTTATGGAAGAAACCAAAGATCTGATCCCAGTCGAGTCATGCTGTAGGACCTCGTAAGATTTTCTGAATATCTAGTTGGGATAATCAGGATCTCCCCAGTCAACAAGGTGTGTAATAGTGTCAACTTAGGGATGGAGAAAATGTACCTTAGCCCCCATAGCCTGGTGGTTCTAATAGGGGATTACCTGATACGTGTGTCTCTGGGCTTGTCTGGTGAGGCCCGTGAAGAAGAAGTGTTCAACTGGGACTGGTAAAGGTTCTGATAAGATTGTCTTTGTAAATCCCGTATGCGATGAACTCTGATCCTTATCCCGTAATCTCACCAAGCTGTGCGGGAATATAGGAGAAGCAGTTAGGCTAGTTGGGACTGTAACTGTTAACGATAAGGATGAAGATCCTATGCTCGGCTGTGGTCTCATGTGCCTGTAGCTCTCCTAAGTGCCCCTAGCTCGGTGTAACGTGGTACCGACCAGATGGTGGTTGGTGTTCTTTTCTCCAGTGTTTAACTGGTCGGCATAAAGAGGACTCGGTCGGTCTAGAGTCAGGTCCACTACATAAGCCCCCAAGCTCTGTAAGGAGATTTGAGCCTGTGCCGAGTTTAAAGATGAGCCGAGCAGTTGGCCGACCGTTTGAGTTTTGCTTATTGGAAAAGGGATCCAGCTGTTGAGCATGTCTGTGCTCTTAGCCTTTCATCTGCATGGGTGTCACGTTTGATTTCTTCACATTCCTCCACGTGTCGTTTCCAGTATTGGGAACTGATACACAATGATTCAAACCTCGAACAACGTCTCCAGAGTAGCTACAACTGTATTGGGCTTTTCCATTCTAGGCCCAACTCTTCGATAATGGAGGGAAAAATTGAAAAAGGAAGGGAAAACGGTTTTCGAAATTCATTCCCCCTTATCCCTTCTCTCTCTTGCGATTTCTAAAAACCATCGTATCCCTTTTATCTCTTGCGATTTATGAAAATCATCGTTATACTTGCGATCTTCCTAGCGATTTCTGGAAACTTCCACCACTCTTGCGACTCTCAACTCGACGATTGTTTCGAAATTCTTCTCTTGACAGTTCGTGCTGCTACAACCTTCTTTTCGAGACTCCAACTTCACATTCAAGTATCAAACTTCTCCTCTTAATAATCTTTAGCGTTGTTCTTTAGATAACTGTCTGCTCCCTCAATCTCCTAGTTTTGTTCCCGTTTTTCTTTTCTGATTTCTGAACTTGCATACCTCTGTTAGTCTTTACCACTTTGCCGGTTGCGTTTAGGACCGGTTGTGTTTAGGATCCCTTTTTTCTCTAATCGATTCTCTGTACTTCTTGAAAACCTGCATTGGCCATCAAATGATGCTTTTTTTCTAAGATTTCCTTCCCTTACTGGATGATTGCCGTAAGGTTTCTAGAAAGATATTAACCATTCGCTATCCACGATCCCTGGGGATTTCAAGTAAAGTGGGTAATAAGATGAGTGAGGACTCGGTGAACTCCAATTCGCCCCCGTCAAACATGGGAGACAACCAAAATAGCAGTGTTAAGCTGCTAGCAATCTATCATCCAAGGAACTTGAAGGAGGCAAGACAAGGGATTCTATTTTATAAAATTTCCGAGAGGATAGAACTAGCGAGATTAAGGAGGCAACGAAGAGGTACTAACTGTCTCAATTGGGGAAGTTCTACCGAGTACGCTCAAGGAAGGTGCTCCCAAATTGATAATATGCATAACTATTTGATTAGATATAATCAAGTTTTTTGTTATTACTGACTCCGCGTGTGCCTCCTTTTCCTCAGGTATGGTGCGAAAGTGTGTTTCGAACCCTGAGTTGTTTCCTTTACCTCCAGATGCTGCAGAATACGACTGGGTCGACCGAGAGGTCGTAGGCACCCCTTCCGAGCTCACGACTGAAGAGTCTCTGGAACAAACAAGGGCCATCATATTGTCGTTCCCAAGAGACCAAGACCGAAATTCGTACACCGTGATCCCAGTAGGGATTAATGAACGGATTTGCACCCGAATCCCGGACGGGAGCACATGTTTTTATTTTTATGAAGAGATGGTGACTCGGCTTGGTGTTAGGATGTCGTTCACCGAATTTGAAATAGAAGTCCTGAGTGCATTAAGGATTGCCCCTTCGCAATTACATCCTAACGCGTGGGCCTTTGTTCGAGCTTTCCAATAGGTGTGCTCTGCAATGGACTGGTCCTGCATCATACCTATTTACTTTTATTTGTTTATGCCCCAGGCTAATGCATTCGAGAAGGGGTCTGCAAAACGGCCCTGGGTGTCATTGAAAGCCCAGACTGGGTATTCGTTACTGACCAAATACTCTGAGTCTTGGAAGACTTTCAAACCATACTTCTTTAGATACAACTACATTGGGAACGGTGTTTGTTGGTTTACAAAGGCCGGCGAAAATCGATCGATTCCGCGCTTCCCCTTACAGTGGTCAGAAAACTTCTTTAATCGTAGGATTAAGTCCTATGGTTCAGAATGGAAACAACCGTTTGATTTTGAGAAATAAGTGTGCCGGGAATTTGAAAGTTATTTGGCTAAGAACGAGATGATTGAGACCAAAGAAATAGTGAATCTCCCTTCTACAAGTGTTAGGGTTCAGCTCGGTATAGCATTTACTATTCTTGTTTATTATTTTGCATATCAGTGATTTTGCTTGTGTTTAATGGGCTTCGATTCCTTTTTGCAGATACCATGGCTGCGTGCATGTCCGAGCTGATGAAAGGGATCAAGAAGAGGAAAGCTCCCTCAACTAGTGCTGCCTCGAGGTCGTCAAATCTGAGCACACCTACTCCCACTGCTTCACCCATCGGCGGATCACCTCGGCGGACAGCTTCCTTAACAATTGCTACTGCCACTACTGGCTCGCCAGCTTCGAGTGGCCAGGCTCCCTCTCTACCTGTCCAACCACTTAGGCACCAACGTATGGACAAAGGTAAAGCTAAAGTCAATGAAGGTGCAAACAGCTCCTGTAGATGCTCCCCGCACCGAGCCCGAGGAGGTTTGTTCAGCGTGGAATCAAAGATTGGATGAAAAATTTCCAGAGTCCATTTGTCCGGAAAACGATCATGATCGGTATTTTAGGCTCAGTTTTTCTGAATGGGTACAGTACACTCAAGTTCTGACAAAGTTTTTGCTACAAGGGGCGAGTTTGACGCACTTTATCCCGAAACATCCAGAGGATCTGTTCTTGGGACTCAATGCCGAGCAAAAAGAAACTCGGGCGCTTTTCGCTGCAAAAGAGGCCAGCTTGACAGACGAGCTGACCCGGGTACGATCCGAGCTAGAGAACTTGAAAGTGGATCATAGTGAGTTGATAAAAGAGCAGGATGCTCTAAAAACTTCTAAGGAAGCTGCTAAGGAGATGAAGGCGGAGGTCGAGAGAGCCCTGAACAACGAAGTGCAGGTGTCTCGGCAGAAGATCGAGGAGCTGAATACTGAAGTGCAGAGGTCGACTGCCTCTGCAGAAAAATTCAAAGAGAAAGCACTCACTTTTAAGAAAAAAGTCGCTGCCAACTTTTTTAACTGGGAGAAAGGTGTTGACGACACCTTCGTCTCGGCCATCAAGCAAATTCAAGTGCTGAATCCTGAGTCGGAGTTCAGGGTGGTCGGAGCGCACCCCTTTCATGCCGTCTAGGATGGTAAACTCATAGACCTCGAAACCAAAGAGGAGGTGGACTTGCAAGCTGAGGACTTGCCTAACTCCCTGGTGGACCTTGTCAAGTGCCCCGCATTCGATGATTCAAACATTGTGCTGACAGATGACGAGGTGTAAACCCTGTATGCTAGGTAGCCCAATTTCTGACATTGTTTATCCTTTTTATGAATTTTTAGTTTGGATCTTGTTGTGTATACAAACATGCTCGCACTTCTTAAGCTCGTTGTGTTAAAGCATTTTTTCTGATAATGCAAGTATCTTTGCACTCTTTAAGCTCGTTGTTTTCGACCGTTTTTACTTAACTTTGCTTTATAGTTCGAGCATATTTACTCGTAACTCTGCTTTTTAAATTGTTGACGTTCGAGCGTATTTACTTTCTGTTCGGCAAGTGTTTTTGATTATTTATTGGATATTGTGAGTAAGAACTTGGATCGCCGACTTTAGCCGAAGCAGGACCCTCGGACGGCGATGCAAGGAAAGTAATGTTCCTGGGATCGGGCGTTCTTTTAGTACGATGTTTCAACTCACAAAAGGAGCTGTATCTCGATTTTGCTCAGTGGCTAGCCAAGCAAAATGAGTCATACGGGTATTCACAATGTAAACAAAAAGACTTTGAATGATATTTGCGAAATTTTATTAATGAAAGTGCACAAGTAACAAAAACTCAATTTGAGCAGCTAATTAACAAAAACTAAGAAAAGTTATCTAAAAGCTTCGGTATTCGAGTTGTAAACTGTAGAGGATGCTATCCTACATTATTCATAACTATCTAACAGCTCAGCAATCGAGCAGTAACAGTAGAAGCTAAACTACTCTACTTTTTAAAGAAAGAAAACTAGAAAAATGAGATCTTAGTTGTAATAAGCTCGGAGCTTGGCCGCGTTCCAACTGTTGTTGACCTCCTTGCCAGAGAGAGTCTCCAATCTGTAACCACCTGTCCCAGTCTTAGATTTCACCCTATATGGTCCTTCCCAATTTGGGTTCAACTTGCTGCTTCCAGAATTTCCCTCGCCAATGTCGGCTCGTCGCAGGACCAAATCTCCAACCTCAAAACTACGAGGTCGGACCTTCTTGTTGTAGTCACGAGCCTGCCGCTCTTTGGCCTTCCTTTCATGGGCCGCTGCTGCTTCCCGTATTTCTTCAGCTAATATGACTTCATCTCGGACCAGGGCATCGTTTACTTCCGAGGGGCGCTCTCGTACTCTAAACGTAGGGATCTTCTTTTCAATTGGTATGACTGCGTCGTAGCCGTAAGTTAATCGGAATGGAGTTTCCCCAGTAGAAGAGTGTATGGTCGTTCGATGCGACCAAAGAACGCTTGGAAGCTTGTCTGCCCATGTGCCAGCCGCGTGGCCAAGCTTTTTCTTAATGCCTTCAGGAATGGATTTATTTGCCGCTTCAGCCAATCCGTTGGTTTGTGGGTGCTCTACCGAGCTGAAGTAGTGAGTAATTCCTAGGTCGGCTGCAAGTTCTTGAAAATGTGAAGCTGAGAATTGCGACCCATTGTCAGTGACTATAGAGTGAGGCACACCGAATCGAGAGACTACTTCCTTCATGAAAAATGACTGAATTTGAGCCGTCGTGATTGTTGCTAAGGGCACTGCTTCGATCCATTTGGTGAAGTAATCTATGGCCACTACGGCGTATTTCAACTGTCCGGGTGCAGTGGAGAATTTACCAATGATATCCATCCCCCATTGGTAAAAAGGCCAGTGAGCTCCGAGGGAGTGCAACTCCTCGGCTAGCCATTGATAGACATCTTTGTGTAACTGGGACTGAATACATTTTTTGACATGGTCCATGGCATTGCTCTACAAGGTAGGCCAAAAGTAGCCTGCTCGGATTACTTTACGGGCCAGAGACTTTCCACCCATGTGGTGGCTGCAGATTCCACCGTGAATTTCCTCAAGAATCTCCTCAGCCTGAGAAGGATCAACGCATCTAAGCATGGGTGAACCGAAACCTCTTTTGTAAAGTATCTCATCCACGACTGTGTATTGCGCCGATTGGCAGACTAACTTACGAGCTTCTGCTTGGTCTTGAGGGACAAAACCGTGCTGAAGGTAAGTTAAGATTGGGCTCATCCATGATTGGGACAAAGATACGGCTAAGATCACACTCGGCTCAGGGATAGTCTTTTTTATTAGAGTTTTATTGTTTTCCGACCCCTTCGTACTTGCGAGTTTAGATAGTATATTTGCTCGGGAGTTTGAATCTCTTGGGACGTGGGAAATGTTGAACTCAGAAAAATTGGAGATCACGCGTTTCACTTCGTTGAGGTATTTTTGCAAAATGGGCTCTTTAGCTTGGTATTGTCCTTTAACTTGGGATACTACCAGCTGAGAATCACTGAAGACGTTGACTTGAGTTGCTCCGAGTTTCTAAACCATCTTGAGGCCTGCTAGGACTGCCTCGTATTCGGCCTGATTATTCAAAGTTTGGAATTCGAACTTCAAAGAGTACTCCATGCTAAGTCCATTAGAATTTTCAATGATGATGCCAGCGCCTACCCCTTTTCTGTTGCTCGACCCATCCACGAATACCGACCAAGAGCCTGATGAAGGCTCGGTAAACTCAGTGAAAAAATCCGTTAAGACCTAGGACTTCATTGCCTTCCTTGGCTCGTAGATGATATCGAATTTTGACAATTCGACAAACCAAGTGACCAGACGGCCAGCCAGATCAGGTTTATGGAGGATCTGCCTGAGAGGCTGAGCAGTTCGAACAATGATCCTGTGGCCTTGAAAATATTGTCTCAACCTTCGAGCAGATATTACAAGGCAATAGGCAAGTTTCTCTAACTTCTAATATCGGAGCTCTGGTCCCTGAAGTGCTCGACTTACAAAGTAAACAGGGGCTTCAACACCATAATCTTCCCTTACTAACACTGAACTGATGGCTGCATCGGCCACTGATAAATAAAGAAGTAGATCTTCCCCGGAGAGAGGGCTGGAAAGGACTAGTGGGCTGGACAGACATTCCTTCAACTGAACGAAGGCCTGTTCATACTGGTCGTCCCAATGGAAATCATTGTTTTTCTTGAGAAGTTGATACCATGGGAGGGCTTTGCGTGCCGACTGAGATAGGAACCTGGAGAGTGCTGCCACTCGTCCAGTAAGCTGCTAGACCCCACGAAGGTTGGTCGGCCTCTTCATGTCTAAAATTGCTCTGCATTTGTTTTGATTCACCTCTATACGTCTTTTCGTTAGCATGAATCCAAGAAAAGACCCTGCTAGAACCCCGAACACACACTTTTCAGGGTTCCGCCTCATGTCGTGGTTCCTTACATGAGTCAAAATTGCCATGAGATTCTGAGCGTGACTTTCTTGTTGTTTACTCTTAGCAATAATGTCGTCGATGTAAACCTCCATGGTTGTGCCGATCATTCCCTGAAAGACTTTATTCATCATGCGCTGGTAAGTGGCTCCGGCGTTTTTCAAGCAGAAAGGCATAACGTTGTAGCAGTAGGTTGCTGTCAGTGATGAAGGCAGTCTTATCCTGATCAGGAGGATACATGGGTATCTGATTATAGCCTGAATAGGCGTCCATGAGTGACAACAGTTGATATCCTGCCGAGCTGTCGACGAGCTTGTCAATGACGGGAAGCGGATATTGGTCTTTGGGGCAGACTTTGTTCAAGTCCATGTAGTTGACGCACATCCTCCACTTCCCGTTGGATTTCTTGACTAAGACGGTGTTGGCCAACCAGTCTGTGTAGTCAATTTCGCGGATAAAACCCGCTCAGAGTAACTCGGTAACCTTTTCCTCAATCGCCAAAGCCTTTTCGGCGCTGACCTTCCTTTTTCTCTGAGCTACTGGTTTGGTACCAGGAAGAACGCTCAGTTTGTGACAAATAAAGTTTGGGTCAATGCCCGGCATGTCAGCTGAGGTCCATGCAAACAAATCCTTATTTGCGATCAAGAGTTCAGAAAGTTCCATTTTGATATTCAGTGGGAGGTCCGATCCAATCTTGATCTGCCTGAGAGAGTTATCTCCTAAGGTTAAAAATTCCCACTGACCCTTTGGAGTTGGTCGAGTCTTATTTGATTCTGCTCGGACATCACGATCTGCAAGGTTCACATTTCCTTTTTCGAGAGAGGGCTTCTCCAAATGGGCCTGGTCTTTGCTTTTGACCTTGCCAAGGCTTGCATTGTAACATTTCCGGGCAGCTTCTTGTTCGGCTTTAACCGTTACCACATTATCATCTGTCCCTACGAACTTCATTGCTAAGTGGACAGTCGATACCACAGCGCCAAACGCTTGTAAGAAAGTTCTTCCCAGAATAGCGTTGTAAGCGGCGGGGCAATCGACCACCAAAAATTTGATTATCTCTGTACGAGCTGACAGTTGCTGGCCGAGGGTAACTGGTAACTGAATATGACCTAGGGGCTCGACAGTGTCACCAGTAAATCCGATTAACTCCCCTTCGAAAGGAGTGAGATTACACTCTCTTAGTTTCTACGCTTTGAACAGAGGTAGAAACATAATATCAGCCGAGCTCCCCAACTGGTCTATGAAAACTCGCTTAACCTCATAGTTTCCTATTAGAGCTGTGATAACCATGGGATCTTTATGACCAGGTAAGATTCCATCCAGATCCTCATCGCTGAAAATAATTGGGACATTCTTTGCTGACCTTTTGGAAATGGGCTTCTGACTAACAGCTAGGATTTCGTTGATGTACTTCTTTGTGTCCGCTCTTTTCTCCCCTCCTCAGCAAATTCGCCAACAATGGTATTAACTAGAAACTCATTTGGAGATGAATTATTTTCAGCAATTGGGTCGGTTTTTTGGTGACCTGAATTATTATCATCAGGGGACCTGCTCCTTCGGCGCTTAGCCATATCAGGGGAGTGTGATCTATTCCTTCCTCTTCGACCAGCTGCATCCCTGATGTATTGCTACAACTTTCCGTCCCTAATCATTTCCTCAATCAAATTTCTCAACCAGATGCATTCATCTATTGTGTGATCGTAAGCTTTGTGGAAGTCACAATATTTGGACCTATCATGCTGTGAGCCCTTTCTCAAAGAAGGAGGTCTTTGGGCCGAGTGTAAGTCGGTCTGCATCGTTTCTCGGAGGATCTAACACCTAGGAACGGTCAGAGGAGTGTACTCCTGAAATTTATTCCTAGGGGATAGTCTCCGCTCACGATCGCTTCTCTCGGGTATACCACTGAATCTCTCGTCACGCTTATGCTTATTCTGGCCCTGAGGATCATTTTTCTGCCGACCGTCTCTGAATTTCTGGCCCTTATGAAATTCTCCCAAATTTATAAATTTGTTGGAACGCTGTCTGAGCTCTGCCATGTCCCTGGGGGTTTACCGATTAGAGACTTTCAGAAATCCCCTACTTGTAACCCTTGGGTAAAAAGTAGCACGGCGACACCCAGTTCGAGTCGTGGGACCGAACTTGCTTCCGTGTGGAAGCGTGACAAATAATACTTCAAAGGTTTATCGGGTTTTTGAGTAACTGCAGCCAGTGTTTGATCAGACTTGTGTTAGATACAGCTGGCTATGTACCTGTTTAGGAACACTCTTTTCATTTCTTCCCACGAGTTTATTGAATTCCATGGGAGAGATAAGTACCATCTCAATACAGATGGTCTGAGGGTCATAGAAAATGCTCGGCACTTCATCCGATCACCGCCTCCATAGTAGTTCATTGCCCCTTCATAAGAAACAATATGATCAACGGGATCGGTTAGGCCGTTGTAATGTGGTACATTCGAAGGGCCTAAATATCCTTGAGGGGTTTCGAACGCCAAAATGTAAGGGGTAAAAGGATGATCAGGGTGGAAATCCCCTTGACTAGGGTCTGTGTTCGGGTTGGCTTCGAGGTGAGGGAGTGGAGGGAGTTGCATCATGGGCATGGGCTGCGGGTTTAAAAGTTGGGGCGTCGGGTTTGGGAACGGATGGAAAGGAGGTTGATTTTGAATGAGTCTTGCCATTGCCTGCTGTTGAAGCTCGGCAATGGCTTGTCCTTGTTTCTGGATTAGTGTTGTCTGTTGTTTCAGAATGTTGATCATCTCCTGCTCACGACTCCGAGCGGATGCAGAAGTTGCGTATGTTCTGCTAGTGGAATGCGCTCGTCGCAGATCTCCTTGGGTTGCCCTAGTTGGTTCTGATCTGGCATTGGGGGGTTACCCTTTTGTGCTCAAGGTTGGGTTGGACTGGAGGTGTTGAGGCTCGACGAGTATTGTGGCCATGGTGAGCTCTGGTTCCTGTTGATCTAGCAGTATTACGGGTTGGAGGAGCTAAACTGCTAGAGTCTCCGTGGGTGGAAGGTGGCGGTGGTGGGGGTGGTGGTGGTGGTGGGGGGGGGAGGAAGTAGATCCCTTTGTGGAGGATTAGGCCCACGTAAGTTAAGGGGTGGTTGGGGATTAGCCCTAGTTCCTGAATGAGGTGAATGTGGCGGCTGGGAATTAGTCTAACGATTCTGATTCAAACGATCATGTAAGTCACCGACGGGTTGGTGTTCGTTGCTGTCAACGTTTCTGGGTCTGCCGCGGTTACGCACGATGCGATCACGAAGATCCCC
Source organism: Crotalaria pallida (assembly GCA_037953625.1). Classification (NCBI taxonomy): domain Eukaryota; kingdom Viridiplantae; phylum Streptophyta; class Magnoliopsida; order Fabales; family Fabaceae; genus Crotalaria; species Crotalaria pallida. Next base: position 137,719,716 of record CM075650.1, on the reverse strand, counting down.
TGCTTGGCTTCTGGTATGAACCATGGTGGAGGTGGGGATGATTTGTTATTCAGATCTCCACAGACGGTGCCAATGTAGTGTCCTGGACCAGGAACAGCCTTACGGTTATGGAAGAAACCAAAGATCTGATCCCAGTCGAGTTATGTTGTAGAACCTCGTAGGATTTTCTGAATATCCAGTTGGGATAATCAAGATCTCCCCAGTCAACAAGGTGAGTGATAGTGTCAACTTAGGGATGGATAAAACGTACCTTATCCCCCATAGCCTGGTGGTTCTTATAGGGGATTACCTGATACGTGTGTCTCTAGGCTTGTCTGGTAAGGCCCGTGAAGAAGAAGTGTTCAACTGGGACTGGTAAAGGTTCTGATAAGATTGCCTTTGTAAATCCCGTATGTGATGAACTCTGATCCTTATCCCGTAATCTCCCCAAGCTGTGCGGGAATATAGGGGAAGCGGTTAGGCTAGTTGGGACCGTAACTGTTAACGATAAGGATGAAGATCCTGTGCTCGGCTATGGTCTCATAAGCCTGTAGCTCTCCTAAGTGTCCCTAGCTCGGTGTAACGTGGTACCGACCAGATGGTGGTCGGTGTTCTTTGCTCCAGTGTTTAACTGGTCGGCGTAAAGAGGACTCGGTCGGTCTAGAGTCAGGTCCACTACAATGAGTTCTTCTCCATTCCTGAAGAAAAGAGTGCTCGTCCGGATGGCTTTTCTAAATTCTACAAAGCAGCCTGGAATATTTTAGGGGAGGAGTGTTGTGATGTAGTTACTGAGTTTTTTAGGACTGGCAAGATGCTCACTAAGGTAAATGATACTGTTTTGAGCCTTATTTCAAAAGTAGATTTTCCTAATCATGCTAAGGAATGTAGGCCTATTGCATGTAGTAATGTAATTTACAACTGTGTAACTAAACTCATTTGCAGAAGATTAAAAGATGTGATGCCTTGTATTGTTAAAGATAACCAAACTGCTTTTGTAAAAGGGAGGAATATTTGTCATAATATCTTTATAAGTCAAGACCTCTTAAAGATTATATGAGAGAAAAATTGTCTCTGCTAGATGTTTGATGAAAGTAGATATCAAGAAGGCTTATGATATGGTGGATTGGGGTTTTGTAGAAAATATGTTTGAAGCATTGAACTTTCCTAAGAAGTTTAATGTCTGGATTATGACATGTATTAGAACTACCTCTTTTTTCTTATCTCTGAATGATTGTATGTTTGGTTATTTAAGAAGTAGAAGAAGGATTCGTCAAGGAGACCCTATGTCTCCTTAGATCTTTGTTATGATTATGGAGATCTCACTAGAAAATTTAAGATTGTTGGCTAGCATAAGCAATTTAGAGTTCACCCTTTGTGTAAGGAGTTGCAATTGGTTAACTCGGCCTTTGCGAACGACTTAATGATTTTTTTCAAAGGAAAACCTCAATGTGTTCAAATTTTAATGAGAGCTTTTTCTGAATTCTCTGCTTGTTCTGGTTATATGCAAGACCAGAGAAATCTAATGTGTATATGACTGGTGCCAAATCTACTTATCATGAGAAAATCCTAGAAATAAGAGGGTTTCAAAGAGGAAATTTTCCCTTTAGGTACCATGGTATTCCTCTATCATCTAGGAAATGGAGTGTAGGCATTTGTCAGACTCTAGTTGATAAAATAACTAAGATGTGTCAACAAAGGGCCATCGGAAATTTGTCTTACCAAGGAAGGGCTACGTTGATTCAGTCTGTTTTGCTCACGTTACAAAATTATTGGACAACTATGTTCATTATCCCTAAGAAAGTGCTAAGAGGTTTTGAACAAGTTTGTAGAAGATTCCTTTGGGGAGTAAAGGTGGATGCCAGATACAATGCTTTAGTGAGTTGGGATATGATTTGCAAGCAGAAGAAGCATGAAGGACTGAATTTTTAGAATTGTATTATTTGGAAGTGTGCAACAATAGGTAGACAGGATTGGAAAATTGCTGATAAAGAATATATTCTTTTGGAAAATTTGATCAATAATATTTACTTAAAGAACCAGAATTTGCGAGATCATGAGGCTAAAATCAGTGATGGTTGGCACAATTAGAAGCAAATCATCAAAGTCAGGAATCTCCTTAAAGCTGGCAGAACTAATGATAGCTGGGTTGGAAAGGCAGATGGAAGATGTTATGTGAAAAGTGTTTATCGGTGGTTATTGGGCCATCAACAGAATTTTATTATGGATAAGGTGGTTTGGAATAGATATGCTATTTCAAAGCACAACTTCATCATGTGGCTTCTTCTCCAGTATCGACATTAAACAATGGACATAATTGTTAAGTTTATAGATGTAGATACTGAATGTTGTTTCTGTCAAGCTATACCAGAGAATAAAGAACACTTATTTTTTGAGTGCTTCTGGTCTACTGAATTATTGAAGCTTGTATGCAACTGGTCGTGTTTGGATTTGTGTCAGATTATATATGCTAAGTGGAGATCTTGGCTTCTTCATGCCTTTAGAAGGAAAGGTGTCAGGAAGAGGATGATATGGGCTTGTTATAGTGCAACTGCCTATCATGTCTGGTTGGAAAGACGAAATAGAAGAAGATTTCAGCAAAAGTGTCTGAATCCTGCTGCAGTTTTTGATACAATGAAAAGTGAATTACTTTGTAGATTTCGATTTTGTTGCTCTGATACTTGTAGATGGGGAAATATAAATTTTGTTAGGAGGATTGATACTAAAATGTAATTGATTAGTGGACTTTTGTTTTGGACAATTATGGACTCCTGAAACCTTCCTAGAAGGTGGCAAGAGGAAATAATTAGTCTTTAGATTAAAATTAATTTTCTTGTTGGTATAAAGTTTACCTTTTACCTAAAAAAAAGCTAAAATCCTAATTATGGCAGAAGACAACAACCTTATGCCATTAAAGGATTATGGAACTCACATTGTTGAAGGATTGCAATTTAGTGTGGCAAGACAACTTGTGGAAGCCAATAATTTCGATCTCAAGACGAGTCTTGTCAACACAGTTCAACAGAACCTATAACATCCGTCAAATTTCATATTATAAAATAAGCATTCTGGAATTTAAATATATGCCATTTTAATAGATATGCATATTATTTTGGAAGATAAATGCATTATTTGGAAAATAAACATATTTGGTTATGACAATATATATTACACTTCCAATTATTGAGTATAAAAGTATTTAATTGTTATTGGGATTTATAGTATTTGAGTTAATAGTCACATAGGTCCCCGAAAGATACCCGTCGAATCAGTTAGGTCCCTAGAGATTTGTGGAATCTCTTAAACTCCCCAAAGATCAATTTGGCGTCACGTTAGTCCTCCCATCCAATTTCGTTAGGAGGGACTTGACGGAATCCTACTTGACACGTTAAATGCTTTGTCGGTCCCAATTCTATGTTGGAATATATAGAAGGTGCCATGTTTAGGCTAACAAAGCATTTGACGTGCCACGTAGGATTCCGTTAAGTCTCTCATAGGAGGACTAATGTGATGTCAAATTGATCTTTGGGGGGTTTAAGAGATTCCACAAATCTTTCAGGTACCTAACTGATTCCAAAATGATCTTTGGGGGTTTAAGAGATTCCACAAATCTCTTAGGGACCTAAGTTATTCTACATGTATCTTTCAGGGACCTATGTGATTATTAACTCTTTTCAAATATATTGTTTTTGGAATTTTGGAAGGAATAGATTAAAAAATGATTTTTTGAATTTTTTGAACTTTTTTAAAACTAAGTTAACTAGTTAGCGAGTCTAGTTAACCGATTAACCCAACGTAAATTTTTCATTTCTGTCTAGTTAAAGCTCGATAATGTGACACCCTCACAATTATTACCCTCTAATTACCCTTAGTTAATTAGCTACTCGAAAATTTCTTGGTTAACTCAATTGTTTATAAAAATTCTCCGTAAAATTGGACGGAGTTTACTTTGTTTTTATGACTTTCCAAAAAAAATTAGTTTTCCTGATTAACCTGTATAAATACATTTATAACATCAACAACACAGCCAGATAAACATAGAACATCATTAGGCATACTATTAACATCATTTCAAAATATAAACATGTTTTGGAATAGTTTGATTCCCAAAATCACTCCTTTCCCAAGAGGAGGAGTCCTGGGCCGACTCTGTGCTACATTCTAGCACCCAAAATACTATTTACATAATTTATCAAAAGAAATTTATATACACATCAGAAATCCCCAAAGCACGGCCCAAGAAGGACACACATAGAGAATAATACTACTTACACTCCCCGAGGGGGAGTGTACTCCAGCTCGGTCTGTGATAGTGTATGCTCAGTCTCGGTACCTGTGTAAAAACAGCAAGGAGGTGAGCATTACATAATAATTAGAAAATAATCTCTAAAGAGTCATAGTAATATACTAAGCCTAACATATTTATAACAAAAATATTTACATCACAATAATCACATTCAAATTCATGTTTTCATTTTCATTTTCATTCTTAACTCACTCACTTCTCTTTCTTTTCCCTTTTACTCACTTTCCTATTTCCTTTGGTTTCCCCATTAGGACATTTATACCTGTTAGGACGTTTGCACCCAATAGGAAATTTTCATCTGTTAGGACGTTGTGACACCCATCAGGACCTTTGAATACCCATTAGGACATTTAATACCCGTAAGGACCTCTCATATTCCTTAACACTCTTAGTCATTCATGTATTTTACATACTTTTTACTTATTTTCTTTTATTTGCGCATAATGATCCGTGGTGACACACTTTACACCTAACGGGACCTTTTTCACCTAATGGAACCTTTTCACCTGATGAGACATTTACACCTAACAAGACATTTGCACCTAACATGACTTTTGTACCTAATGGGGTGTGTCACCCAACCGGATCATTATTCAGCGCCATAATTTATAGGACCTCAAGGCCACATCCTCTTTATTTTCTCATGATTAGTTTCTGTTCTTTCTTTCTTTTCATTTATAGCTTATCATCACTTATTTCACTTTCCAAGGTTATCAAACTAACTTTAAGTTATTAGGAAATCCATTCATCTTATACACAAACATCTCCAAATCATCATTAAATTTATAGAAACCAACTACGCTTATAAACATCACATATTCATTTTAGGCTTATTTATGGTTTTGGTCCCTATAAGTTGACCTCGTTTTGAATTTAGTCCTTAAATCTTTTTTTGACCTTGAATGGTCCTTAAATCTTTTTAAATTTTGTTTTTAGTCCTTAATCTTTTTTTGACCTTGAATGGTCCTTAAATATTTTTAAATTTGGTTTTTAGTCCTTCTGTTTGTCTTCTTCCGTCATCTGCTGACATGGCAAACGGTGTGCCATGTCAGCCCTTATATTGACTGTCAACGATGCCTCTGATGTGGACCTCCCACTCATGTGAGCAGGAACCGAGCATGAGCCGAGCATTAACCGTGCATGAGATATCGACCGAGTACGATGCAATTGGTAACTACATAGCTTGGTTCGTGCTCAGTTCATCGTGCTCGGTTCGTGCTCGGTCGATATCTCCCCTCGGTTTGGCAAGTCATGCTCGGTTCATGATCGGTTAATGCTTGGTTCCTACTCAATTCCTGCTCACATGAGTAGGAGGTCCACATCAGATGCATCATTGGCAGTCAATGTAAGGACTGACATCAGCAGATGACGGAAGAAGACAAACAGAAGGACTAAAAACAAAATTTAAAAAGATTTAAGGACCATTCAAGGTCAAAAAAAGATTTAAGGACTAAAAAAAATTTAAAAAGATTTAAGGACCATTCAAGGTCAAAAAAAGATTTAAGGACTAAATTCAAAACGAGGTCAACTTATAGGGACCAAAACCATAATTAAGCCTTCATTTTAAAACCCTAACCCCTCATGCACATCAACACAAGCATCATATACTAACACACACAATCATTCTCACATTCATTAACCATCATTCTCAAATATAACAATCTGATGCTTCCATAAATATAAATGGGTTTTCCATCTTTATATTCTATATTCAATTTTTATCAATATCAACAACCCTAAGGTTCCTTAACATATATATATATATATATATATATATATATATTCCTCTACCCTTAGCTATCACTATATTCACTCTAGAACTCATTCTCTAAATAAGGGTAATACCCCCTCCTTACCTCAAATGAAAAGAGAGAGACAAAACCTCAAAACCCTAGACCCTTTTTCTCCTTGCCCTTGTGAACCCTTAAAGCTTGAACCTTCTAAGCTTAGCTTGCCACCTTAAGAGAGATAATAAGAGATGAATAGGAATGGGATCCAAATGAGAGTTTGATGGGGAAAGTGGTTTCTCTTTCACTTGCTCTTGAAAGTGTGGAAGCAAGAGAGAGAAAGTACCTCCATGGTTATGTTGAGTTAGAGAGAGAGAGAGCTTGATGGTTATGGTGATGGGGGTGGTGTTTGTGGTGCTTGATGATGGTGGGTGGTGATGTTGAGCTTGGAGGAAGAAGAAATCAAAGAGGAAGAAGAGTGTTTATGTTATGGTGAATGATAATGAGTTGTGTGTGTATTTTGTGTTGGGTAGGGGCCAAGTTTCCAAATTCTGGTCCCCAAGTTTCTATTTTTTTCGCATCAGACATGAAGGTAATTGATTACCTTCAAAAGTAATCGATTACTTTCCTTATTTTCTTTTTATTTTTCCCCCAGAGGGACCAGATAATCGATTACCCCCAAAGCAATCGATTAGTTCCTGAAATTCCATTTTAGGTTCCCCACAACCACGAGAGAATCGATTACTTCCCCAAAGTAATCGATTACTTAGCCTCTTTTTCATCCCTTGCATTTCAGAATGCCACAAATCCTTCGTTACCCGTCAGATCTTGCTCAAATTTGAGAGCAAGCCTACTAAGACTCCCAACTTCACATCCAACGAAGGAGTTCGTGTTTTAAGCTATAAATCTTGTATTCTTAATTTCCTAATATAGGGTGTTCATAACACCGAAAACACCGTTTCTAACGCTCTTTTGGTTCTTCTTTAAATTTCCTATCCGATGCCAATGCTTCTTAACTCCTTTTTGGCATTCAAAGGAGTCATAATCCATCTCCTTAAATCCTCTTTAAACTAATTATCATTTCCAAATTCTTATTATTATTCTAATTATCCTTGGGATTAAAATTCGGAATGTTACAGATAACCAGTTATGGGGTTTAGATAACCATCAACTCTGCATTTCTTAATGATGAAGCAAGGTAAGGAGGCCAAAAACGCGCGGAATTCTCCTTGCTTAACACCTCATACTTCGCTTATGCATGGTCAACAACTGGACAAAAGTGAGGTGTCACCCCTAGTCAGGTTCCCTTACCCTCAAAGCAACTCATTCATCCCAAAGTGTTGCCTATAAATTTGGAGCTATTATATTGGACTTTAGTTTTCTTTCCTTCTTCAGTACTTAGAACAACTTAAAAACACTTCCAAAACCGCGTATATGGTTTGCCTTGAGGTGTAACACAGAATCCTCTTTGATTTGTAGCTAAACCTTGATGAAAACCTTTTTTTGAAACAAATCCATAAGCTAAAACAGTTTTACTAACACCCTCACTTAATCATCTTCGTGTGCCTAGCTCAGGGAGAGGTAAGCCTTGAGTCTTGGATGCAATCATAGTTCTAACAACATAGCGATTAAAGCCTAGTTAATTCTCTATGTTTACTTACAAGATCCTGAATTTCTCGTGTGTCAAAGAAACTAAAAAGTGGTTCTAGTTACTGAATCTGTGGCTGTGCAGTTTTGTGTCTGCCTGAGTTTGTAGCTCACTTTTGGTAAGCAAACCATATCTAAATCCCTATGGTTTGGTTTCCTCAATATGTCCTGATAGCATACAATAGATTCTAACCAACCCGTTGTCATTTCCTTGCAAAACGGTGATGAATTATGTAGGGTTAACCCAACTGAGACCTTCCTTGACCGACTTAGGTCCATTCACACCAGACTCAACATCATGATAGTTTGAAAGTTTATCGCCTATTACTCGGACTAACTGCACGGGCCAGCCAGGCACCAAGTCCCTGCTGGACAAAAAAAGACCGAACGCAAGATCGCCACTTCATCATCTAAGCTCACCTGGCCTCCGCACAGGTCGGAACTCTATCAGTTAACCGGACCTCGGAAGAGCCAGGACCAGCTGGCTCTAATCGACCTTCTACAGGTTGAGAGCATTCCACCAGACCTGGTCTTCATCAGGTCAGACCCCCCTACATGGTCGTTAACTGACCATACACTCAACCTCCCTTAGGAGCCCACCGAGTGGCCCAACTAGGGATGGGTAGGCATTCATCCGACCTCGGGACGCCGTACAGGTCGAGCCATACACCCTACATCCTTAATACGGGCTACACATGAGACCAACTAAATCGTCTAGGCTCTCTGGTACACAATACTGCACAGTCTATCCACTAGACAGCCACAGATATTTATCAGATATTTTACAAAGCCTAACGTCAGCATGGTAACCCTCACGGGCCTCACCACGGGCCCATACCCGCACACCCTATAAAAGGCATCATCATGCCTTAGGGTCAGGTAAGGTTTTCTCATCCCTAAGTTGACACTCTGCACACACTCTTAGTTGACAAAGGGAGAACCTGGGTATCCTAACTAGATATTCAAAAACATTTCATCACCGTCACACATAAACCCCTGATCTCACTCAGATTTAAGGACCACTAGTCATTGGTCTTGAGGTCCCCTAGGTCAGGGACATTTCCTATTTTCCAGATCCACTAAAAATTCTCATGCCAAAGTAGCTTAGGAATCAATTCTGTTTTGTTGTAGGTGCTACTGTCCCAACTTCAAATTGGTCTTGATTCTGAAGTCTAATCTTTCAGTGTTCTAAAACAAATGATTTGGGTCCAATATATGATGTTTTGAACATGAAATAGACTCCCTTTTACTAAGGATTTGGTTTGTTTCTCGTGCAAATTTAGCACTTTTAGTATAGTTTTAGGAATTTTCAATAGATTAGGATCCTTTGAACGTTTTGATCCGTTTTGGGTATGTTTCAGGTACTTTTGGAGCTTAATTGAAGAAAATAAATATGGAACTAGAAAGGGGACGAAAGGACCTTGAAAATGGCACAAGAACGAAGCGAAACGGAGTCGAAGCAGGTGCCACACGCCCAGGCGCCCAGGCTGGGGCGCCCAGGCGCAGGCACCACGAGAGCACCAGTGCACCAGAGCCTGGCGCACCCAGACGCGCAAACGTGCATCAGCACCAACGAATCAGATCAGCTGGCTCACCCAGGCGTGATGCCATGGGTGCCCAGGCGCGCAGCATATGTACAGGCCCAATTGGGCCACTTTTTGATCAGATTTGCCCCGATTCAATTAGGATTAGTTTTAGACTTTAAATATAGGTTTTTCCATTAGGTTTAGTAGACTTTTTAGAGGCAATTAAGAGATTATAATAGAATTAGGATTAGAGAAGGGAGGCTAGTTTTGCAATTGAGAGCAAGGAGGCAAGACACAAGGATTGAAGATCAACATTGTTGGAGGGATCCACTTGATAATTGAAGATCTCTTGGGGGTAAATTTATTATTGTCTATGATTATGAGTTTTTTCCATTCTTGTATTTCTTCTCCCCTTATGTGTAACTAAACCTCTTGTTAGGATTAGGGGGGATTTGTATGGATCTTAATGTGGCTATTTATTTATGAATTAATGTTTTTCGTTTTAAATCAATTGTTTGGTTGCGTTTTAATTACAATTCATAGAATTGGTCACTTTATGTTTTGTTGTGGTGATCTGAACCTCAATTGGAAAATTAGGATTTAAATTAGACCTTTCAACCAAACAATATAATTATTCAACTCGTAAGAATACCTTTGGGTAATTGTATAGCTTTCATAAACTAAAATTCACTTAAGGGATTAATGTGAACTGTCTATAAATTCTAGACTCGATACTCAGTAATCATCACGAGGTAACTGATTATCTAGTCACTTGAGAGTAAACTCTTCTTTTCCTTCATTTCATCCTTTAGAATTACCAAGTTAATTTTCTTATCTTAAAATTGATAACCTACGGTCTCATTGCTAGTAAGCTATAGGTAATTTAGTTAGACTTGAAATCTCAATGATTACCTTTCATATCATTATTGAACTTCGTCGTTTTATCTCACTTGGTCTTGGACATCATTAACTGCTTTTAACAAATCAATTTAATGATAAAAGGGGCAAAGAATCAGTTATTCTCAAGTGATAACCAATTATCTACCTATAATTCATTGATATTGTTCAAAAATTACCTTGATAACCGGTTATCCCCCTTTGTTAACCAATTAACAGAGGCTATTTCTGATCTATCAAATATCAAGCACGATAACCGATTAACACCCGAGGTTAACCGGTTAACATGACAGCAAATATATGAGATAACTTCATTCTTTTGGGATTTCACTTCTAACTTAACTCCTATCTTACCCAAGCCTTCATATCCATCCTTAATTATTAATTCCTCATGCATATTGATGCTGGCATATTCATCAAAATCGCATATTATCACGTATACTTCAATTAAGCACACAATACATAACATATTAATTATATCCAGATCAATTCCAATTACAAATTCATCATTAGCCTTAGCATACATAATTCAGCACTTAATCATTTAGAATTTAAACATAGCATAATCATGGATTATCTTAACCTCTAAGTCAAGTAATCTTGACATGACTTAAAAAGCGATTTCCCACAAACTCATGGTAGCTTGCCCTACTCTTTGCAACCATCAATTACCATTCTAGTGATATGATTAACGTCTTCCATACTTGTTGTTGGGTTACCGGCAAGTGTACCGGGTCAGCAAGTAATATAGTCAGTAAGACCAGTTATCGTCCCACAGGGATTGCAAATTGTTTCTAATTTCTTTCACCTAATTGCGATTACTATGTGAAACTTGTATTAGTTTTGAGTTTTGAGAGAGAAGTGTAGAATTAATAGAATGAGACAAAATAGAAAATAAAAAGTTTTTAGAAACAAATGTAGAAAAGGTTAGGAACGTGGTTTCATTGTAGGATCAGGTTATTAATTATGAAAATCTGTTTTCCAATAAATCAATAACTCCAGAAACAATAAAAGCTAGATCCCTCATGGCTATTACATTTCTTACTTGAAAGGTGTCTTACGCTTTTGATATATAGATTAATTAATTTTGAGGCTTAAAACATTAAACACTACTGCAGATCGGACATTTCACATCTGTTTTTTAAGACATTTCACATCTGTTTTGGAAATGATGTCTTTGTGAGAGATGTAGATAGTTATGATTTTTCGCATCACTTTTTAAAACAGATGCGAAATGTCGGAACTTTCTGCATCACTTATATAACTGATGCGAAAAGTACATATAATTGATGCGAAAAGTATACTTTCCGCATCACTTATTTTAAAACAGATGTAGAAAGTATAATAAATGATGCGGAAAGTACACTTTTCGCATCTATTATTTTTTTAACAGACGCGGAAAGTGCACTTTTCGCATATGTTATTTGTAAATAATAGATGCGAAAAGTTATAACAGATGCGAAAAGTGCACTTTCCGCATCTGTTATTTGCACTTTCCACATCAGTTATATGCAAATAACAGATGTGGAAAGTGCACTTTCCGCATTTGTTATATTTAAATAACTGATGCGGAAAGTTTTGCACTTTCCGCATCAGTTATATGCAAATAACAGATGCGAAAAGTCCAAAATTTTTTTTTTTTGCAATTTTTATATATATTTAGTGACTTGCCTTGACTACCAAAACTAAAATTTTAAATCAAATGAATCCAAAAGGCAAAATATATCCAATAATTTCAATACAACTACAAATTGTACTACAAATTCTAAAAATCTCCAAAACTAAATGCTACAAATTCTATTACAATATATCCAAAACTAAGGCAAAATAAATATATCCAATCCAATAAAACTACCCATAAAACACTCTCTCTTATCGGTCACAATTTTCAATAGTCTCTATCATGCCTATAAATTAAATCAAACTAATACAGTACTAGTAACTTAGTATAAAAATTCAATCTCACATTTCATTCTTAGAACAGAAGCTGCCCCATCATTGAACACAACCACCTCAGCCTGCTGCTCCTGCGCTTCTTTTTCTTTCTCCAATTCTCTCGGAATGGGTTCGTAATAATCATAATGAAAATACAAACCAGTGATCGCCAATCACACAAGCTTTGGCTTTACATTGTTGGAAACACCCTTAGAGAGCATGGAACGAATCTGACTAACTAGTTCTTCCTTCACCATGAACAAAACCGCAGCAGCCAGCACACTTTGTACAATTTTTGTGCCCATGCCTTTGTAAAATCCATAAAACCCTTCATAACGGATCATCTTAATAATAGCATCCAATGTGCCTGAATTTAAAGAACAAGCAACTTTAGATAAGAATTAAAGAATCAGGGCAAGTTTTCCATCTAATAGTTTTTAAATGGCTGTGCAGTTGTGCAATGGATCATAACGGCATTTTTGGCAAACAAGTTCAAGATTCAAAAGAACATGTCAAACATACTTCATTTTAACTTTTACAAGTTCTTCTACAGCTTTAATTTATCTCTGTTTTTCAAAAATACTAATCTCCTTTTTATATTATCCCTTTACATGTTGATGAAACACGAGTGTAACTTTTAAAACATGTGTAATCAAGTAAACCTCAAAAAAGTGTCACAACAATTTTTCTTTAATTTTTTTAATCTTAATGTAGCAGTGCCCACTTTGCATTCTTTTTCCATTCCAAGGAAGGCCATATAAGCATACTAGCTAACTAGTCTTCTCTATTAGATTCCAAGGGTGTGGGTTATTTTACATAAATTTGGGCATAGGGCTTTCCTTCTAGAAGAGGACTTCTTGTGAAGCTTTTGTCAAGAATAGATAATATGTACACAAATATACATATCAAGCTCCAAATTCTTTTATCCACATTCCTCGTTAGAGTCCAGAATTGTAGAACTCAAACTACTACCATAAAAGCATCTTTCGTAAGTGCTATGTAGAGATGGGTTGAGTTCCCTTTTAAAAGAAAAAGGACAAACTACATTTTTTAAAATTTGTACACATTTTCATCATATGAAGCCAAAACAGTACCACCATATTGCTACAAATAGGTTATTACGTGGATAAATTGCAATCATCTCACTATAGTCCAAATCTGAAATCTACAACCTAACCATGCCCAAATGAACTTTCAATAGTTCATCTCATCTTGTTAAATTTTCTAAATAAAATAATAGAAGGCATAGTTGAAAAAAAACTATTATTAATCCAATTTAAAAACAAAACTTTAGATTACTGAAGAATGATATCCAAATTCACAACTAAAAGTCAATTGAGTGCTGCAACTTGTGTAATTCATGACAGCTTTTGGCCTTAACTCCATCTAACTGCCAAAAATTCAACTTATAAAACAACTATTACACATAATATATTGTCATCATGGATGAGTTGTCATCCACCATTCATGTTCTAACTTAAAAACAGTAACACAAGTACCTAAGTTTTGTCCTAGTACATAGAACATACTACTAATGAATTTGAGAAACAAAAGCATTATTCCTCCTGTAGCTGAAACAAAATGTGTGTTCAGCAATATAGAATCGGAGACAACAAATCATCTATATTTTTCTCTTGTACCTTCACATAAAGAGTTTGACAAACACGTTATTCGTGATGCAATAATATTTAGGAGATTTCTAATATGCAATCCAAAATTGGAGTGTTGTCATGCAACCTTCTCTTAAACCAATAGAATGTTGTCATTTAATTTACCTGTGTCATGTCATCATTTGAAGTAGTCAAATTTTATTTTTTGCAATTTGGTCCAACTTAAATAGTAAATTAAAATTTTAGTCCTTTGTACCTAGAGATAAATTATATGTTTTAATTTTAAAAAACATTATTAAAAAAAATCAAAGTATTCTGCTGGTGGTTCTAATGAGCACAACTTAATTTAATTTTTATGTTGGACTAAATCTCAAAACTTAATTTTGACTAATTTAAGTAATGATGTGACATATATGTCTTAGGTGGCAAGATTTTATTAGTTTAACAATGAGTTGCATAGCAACCATTCAATTTTTGATTGCATGGTAGTAACACCCTAATATTTATACTGCACTTGCAAATATAATGATGGAATAGGCCACTTCTAGCAACACGCAGAGATGGGAAATTTTTTTTAAAGCTCGTGTATAATTTGGTTCGCAAATCTCTAGACAATACGAAAAACCAGAAACAACATAATTTTTGAAGAGCATGAGGCAAATTTGGAAAAAGAAGTTGGAGCTAATTAACATTACCTCATGGAACATATTGAGAGCAAAATACTGATCCTATGTTAATTCATTTTCCATTTCAGATTGGCTACAGTGCCCCATAGAATGTATTAACATGTTCATGGATTGAATTATTGTTTGATAGAGTACTGCTGGTACTCTTTTTTGCTAATAAATCCTTTTGAATTGTCGAAAAATAAAGAAACCATCAGTAATTTTCTGTATAAGGATGGTAAATATTAAGATTTTTATGACTAATAGTTATGCAGCCAATAAAAAAGAAGTACAATAGTATTCTTTTAGAATTTAATCATTTTACAAATTAAACCAGTGAAGTAGTGAACCCACTAAGATCTTTTGCTGGGACAAGATACTCTAATAGTAATATATTCTAAATGTCCCTGTCGAAATAAGAACCTAATAAATCTATCATGGAAGGATGCTACGACCCTTTCGAAATAAGAAGAAGCAAAAATAGAGCTCTAGCTAGCATGTTATTGGGCCTATATTGCTATGTTGGACCCAATACTTGGAGGAAGTAAAAATTATAAAAAGATGAAGAGAGAAACCTTGTAGAGAGAAATAGAATTAGGATTAAGATTATAATTAGGAATACAATCTATTGTAACACCCCAAATTTTTAATCCCTAATTAATGAAAGTTTAATTATAAAGTTTTTTTATAATTAATTACTTTTAATTTAATCTTCGGTTGATTATGTGTTTTGTGCCTGCTTTTGATAAGTGAGAATGCACGAGAAATTATTTGATAATAATTATTATGTGAAAATAAGGTTTTTGCATATTAGTCCCTGTTTTAGGACCAAGAAGTAATATTAAGAAGATTTTGGAGGGAAAAGAAAATAAAATAATTATTTTTCAAAAACTGGCCAAAAGACTCGAGTCTTTCTGCGAAGACTCGAGTATTCTGGACAGCAATGCACGAGTTAGTGCGTTTGGTGAGTCACTCACTCGAATACCCCAATCGTTGCCACGAAAACTACTCCAACAACACGTCCTAGCCTTCGTGTCGACTTGCATGAGCTTGCACTTGGTCTATAAAAAGCCATGGTTGATGAATCAACCAACCATTTTGCCAAGTTTCTGAAAAATTGCATGAGTTAGGGTTCTTGATTTCTCTCGTTCGATTCTCACTCGTTTTTGAGATTTGATACACATATTATACACCATTTCAAAGTTTAAATCTCAAGCTTTGCATAGACATTGAAATCGTGAGCTGAGAGTGTGTGTGAGAGAGAAGAATCGAAGCTCGAAAGTTGGGGTTGTTTTGGTGTCAAAACAAAAATCTGGTTCTTGGAGCTTACTTTGGTCTTCGATTTTGGTAAGCTTGTGAACCCTCTTGACTTCAAATTGGTTTTAGTCTCTCATGCATGTTGCAGAGAGTAGATTCTAATCATTTTCCCCAATTATTTTGCATGAATTGATAATCAAAATCTCTGGTCTTGTGACCCTGTCCAAACAGTGTTGTTGTCAAAGGGTTTTTGGGGAAATCAAACTTGGGAGCTAAGTTTTTGCAAAATTCTTGTTGATTCACATCTGTGAGGTAAGGGGAAAGCTTAATATACACTAGATTGAGTTTAAAGTGCATGATTTTAATTAGAGAACCATCAAGAGGCTCTAAGGGCTTAGTTTGAATAGAGAATTTGGTTTGGAGACCAATCCATGCTCTAAAAATAATTTGAGCAAGTCATAATTGATGTATGCAAACTATTTGGAACCTAAAAATGTGAGTTTGTTGAGTATTATGTGTTTTGGTATGTTGAGTTGTTAATTTTCCAAGTTTTATGCATAATTTGATGAATCTATGCAATCTCTGTAATTTGATGTGTTCTAAGTGTTTGAACATGTTTAATATATGTTATATGAACTCTGTTGATCATTGGTTTGAGTTAAGATTGGTTAAAATCGAAAATGGTATGTTAAAACTCAATTTTAATGTTTCTGGTGTCATGAAAGACTCGAGTATTTGAGAAAAGACTCGAGTATTTCCTGATGCAGAATCACCAGATTTTAGTCCAACACCCGAGTATTTGATGAACCACTCGAGTGCTCTGAATGATGAACAACTCGAGTATTTGATGAACCACTCGAGTCTTTTGATTTGACTGAAACAATATTTTCAATGAACCACTCGAGTATCTTATGAACTACTCGAGTATTTTATTCTGTCTGATGCAAACTATTTCCAGAACAACATGAACTACTCGAGTCTTCCTGGAACTACTCAAGTATTTTGACAAAAAAGTGCCTAAATACCATTTTTAAGTTAACCACTTTTATTTAAACCTAATATAACATAAAGGAATGTCATAAACTGAATATATGACAGGATTATGTCTGATTGGGTATTCTCTATATTTATCCTGAATTTATTCATGGAACATGTCTTAATTACTTTGAGATAATGTGGATATTATCAAGTAATTTTAAAATACCAATCAAGGACTTATTTATGATGCACTCATGCATGGAGTTCGGATGATAAATCGAATTGTCACAGTTATTTTTATAACCTGTGGAGGGCCTCTGGGAGCACCAAACACGTCCTGCTTGATGACACGTTTATGTGTAATAAAAATAAACGTGGCCAGTATGAGGATACTGATGATGTGATTATTACGTTGTAACGTGACGTCTATGAGGTTGCGGCGTTTTGAATCACTACCAAGCTTGAACGTAATACATTTTCAAGGACTTGTATTGAATTGTACCCCGCAAAGGTACCGAGTACATAAATTGTACATGAAGTTACAAGGTGGCCGCCCCGAAAAAGGGGAAATAGTTTCTATGGAAGATAGGACTAATGATAGGACATTCATACATCATGCCACACATAAATAGTTAAATGTTATTTGATTAATAACTTGAGTGTGAGCATATTATGTGCATTCTTACTTGTCATTGACATGTTTTTTTTTTTGTAATGACCTGTAATTGATTATATGATTGTTTCATATCTGACATGCACATAAAATGTTAAACCTTTATTCTCTTTCAATTATGAGTATGTTGTTGCTTATCCCTGTGCCCTTATAGGTGATGGCCAAATACCTAGCTTGCGTAGAGATTAGACCCATCCCTAGTGGTATATGGACATTCGAGGAGCACCGAGCTACCTTTGAGGGTGAGGTGGAGATCACACTCTATCACGCTAACCCCCTTGCTCGTGTGCACCCTCGTAGGTTTAGGGTTCCTATTATCTATACTATGCACGTACCCCCTTTTTATACTTTTAGAGGACCACCACAGCCAGCTCGACCAGTACGTAGGTTCCATAGCTTTCATTTTCGAACAGCTACTCGTTCTCATCCCTCCACCTCTAGAGTTTTCACTGATACTGATATCCCCTCACCTGGTCCGACGGGTACTATTAGGACTGCGCCTGCTGCAGATCCTAGACCCAATGGTAGTGTCTCTACCCCGACAGACGAGATTGAGGAGGACCCGGAGGAGGAGGGAGGGAGCGAGGAGGAGGTACCAGTCGAGCCGGCTACTAGACCCCGAGGAGGACCGAGTGGTTCCTAGGTATAGACATAGTATAGGTAGTACAGATTCTGGACCTGATCTGCACCTGCTGTGGACTCTATGGATGGATGGATGGATGCTTCTCTGGTGACTTGGACTACTACTACTACTGCTACTCCTGGATCAGCACTGGAGCCTTTATATTTTGACTTGTTATATACTATATATATTTTTGGAGATCTCTAGAGTGATGATCCCACTTTTTAGTTTTCAGTTTTATGAACTTGTATCTTGGACTCGTATAATTTGGACAACCTGGACTATGTACTCTTTCCTTGTCACTGATATATATGTACATATATTATGGTTATGTTTATTACTCATAATCCAGTAATTTTCGCTTACTCTGATTATGATTTCCAAAGGATTCGGTTATGCAATTTACAAATAAATAAGTCTAAGATTTATGAAACAAAGGATAGCGTTCCTAATAATTTTGAAGTATGAGACACCTTAAGTATTTTATGTAAAGTGAATCCTATCACAAGTCTTATTTCCAAAGCTTAAAGTTAATAATGTTTTCAAACGTCGAATCCAATGTTTGATCAATTGATTTGGGTCTGATATTTGATGTTTTGAGCATGAATTAGACTCCCTTTTACTATGGATTTGGCTTGTTTCTCTTTTAAATTTAGGACTTTTTGTATAGTTTTTAGGAAGTTAGGTAATTTAGAATCCTTTGAACATTTTGATCCGTTTTGTGTATGTTTCAGGTACTTTCGGAGCTTAGTTGAAGAAAATAATTATGGAGCTGAAAAGGTGATGAAATGATCTTGAAAATGGCACAGAACTAAGCGAAACGGAGTCGGAGCAAGGCTGGCACGCCCAGGTGTGGAATCCCCACGCCCAGGAGCGCGACCCCCGGTCAGCATGCATCAGATCAGTCCTGTGCGCCCAGGCGCATGCACTTCGAGAAAGCCCAATTGGGCTGATTTCTGATCAGTTTTGCTTCCAATCAATTAGGATTAGTTTTAGACTTTAAATATAGGTTTTTCCATTAGGTTAGGTAGACTTTTCAGAGCCAAATAAGAGATTAGAATAGAAATAGGATTATAGAATAGAGGTTGTTCTGCAATTGAGAGCAAGGAGGCAAGGCACAAGGATTGAAGAGTGGAAGATTGAAGATCTCTTCGGGGTAAATTGATTATTGTCTATGATTATTAGTTTTTCTCATTCCTTGTATTTCTTCCTCCAATATGTATAACTGAACCTCTTGTTAGGAATAGGGTGAATTTGTATGGATTTTAATTTGACTATTTATTTATGAATTAATGTTTTTCCTTTCAAATCAATTGCTTGGTTGTGATTTAATTACAATTCATAGAATTAGCTACTTTATGTTTTGCTTTGGTAATTTGAACCTTAATTGGAAAATTAGGAGTAAGATTAGGCCTTTCAACCAAACAATATAATTATTCAATTTGTAGGAATACTTTTGGATAATTGTATAACTCTTATAAATTAGAACTCACTTAAGGGATTAAAGGGTAAGAAACATAATTGTCATGAGAGATCTAGCTTTTATTGTTTCTGGAGTTTTTGATTTATTGGAAAACATATTTTCAAAATTAATAACTAATTTTACTTACTCTTTATGACTTGTGCGATCGGTACACTTGTCGAATTGCCAACAGTATAAGTTATTTTTCCGAGATCCAAAGGTTTTTGTGAGTTGCGCATCCGACCTATTAGAATTTCAAAGGAAAAGAAAAAGAAAAATTTATTTCCTATAAATTCTAATATTTTATCAAGTCCATAATATTTCCGGGAAATACTTAATTATTTATTTATTCCTTAATTACCTAGATTAAGAAAGAGGATGTTGCATCTATCATAAAGAGACAAGTTAGAAAATAAGGATTCAAGACGACACAACTTTCTCTGGGTAGAATTAGAAGAAGATTGTAGACAAGATTATTTCTTCTCCGGTCAACTTTTCGTTCTTGCTACTTCTCATGTCTTATTCCTTATTCTTGCTACGGTAGTCAGCTAAGACGGAGTAGTTTCCCCTTTTTCAGGACATGATGTTTTGATATTTTATCTTTTATTTATGCTAGATATTATTTTTATTTAATTTTGGTGTTCTTAATACTTGTGATTACATAAAGTTTTATAATTGCATGATCTCAGATGGTACGGGAAGAACTGAAAGGTGAAACTTAGTATTAGAAAATACAAAATTAAACTTAGGAACGTAAACCACGAAAGTATGATTAATTTCTGAGAGGATTCACTGAATTATCAAAGAACTTAATGGATTTAATGTGCCATAATTACCACGAAAGTAGGAATTAGACATTGTTAGGTACGTTGCTAGATTTTGAAAGGAACTAGTTTTCTACAATAGGATAATTCACCTTCAAAATAAATCTGGCATAATAACAGACGTATCACTAAATATTGTCAAGACGGATATGTGGTGAAACTAATCCTTAGAATTTTTCATCATATTTTATTTCAAATCTTTAGATATTTTATTTTATTTTTTTAAACCAATCTTTTATTTTATTTTTTAAATCGCTGATATATCCGTTTAGATAATCTGTATTTATAATTTGTCGATAATTAACAAGCAAAATCTATGTGGATATGATACTCTTTTTATTACTTGACATATATAACTTGTGCACTATCGAGTTATCAATGGGAGACTTCAAGTATGTTACTTTGATTCATACTTTGAGGGAAGGAAATTGCTACGCTGAGTGATTTATTTGCTAAGCATGGAGTTTGAAATAGTGATGTGCTCAAGTTCTAGGTTGATCCCCCTCCTGCTATATCCCATCTTTTGCTAGCAGAGAAGATGGGCATCCTTTGTGTTAGGCATTAGCTTCTGTTTTTGTTTTTAGCTTTAAGATGTGTATTAAAAAAAGAATTAATTGAGAAAATTATTTTAAGAGTTAATACTCACATAGATTCTCGAAAGATACTTGTGAAATCAGTTAGGTCCCTGAAATATTTGTGGAATCTCTTAAACCCCTTAAAGATCATTTTGGCGTCACATTAGTCCCCCATTCAATTTCGTCAGGATGGACCTGATGTAATTCTACGTAGCACGTTAAATGCTTTGTCGGTCCCAATGCGATGTTGGAATGTTAAGAAGGTGTCACGTTCGGGCAAAAAAGCATTAAATGTGTCACATAAGATTTCGTTAGGTCCCTCATGGGGCTAATGTTATGCCAAATTGATATTTGGGGTTTAAGAGATTCCACAAATCTTTCATGGACCTAACTGATTCCAAAATGATCTTTGGGAGTTTAAGAGATTCCACAAATCTTTCAGGGACCTAACTGATTCCATAGGTATCTTTCGGGGACTTATGTGATTATTAACTCTTATTTTAAATAAAGGTATTTTAGAAATGACAGCATTTAATAAGAAAAAGCTAATTTGTTTTTCTTCTATTTGAGACGAGATGGAGTATCATGGCAGGAACATTATAGTCGTTCAAAGTCATTTTGTATTTTGTAAATGAAATAGAATATTCTAATAGGATTACGTCCAGTCCATACTGAACTTCTACAAGAATCATTTAGCATAACGGAATAAATACCTTCAGTACTTCATTTCTTAAATAGTGGAAAATTGATTCAGTATTAAGGCTCTCGCTAAACTCACCTTGGAGAAAGTCTAATATTATCACCTGGTTGCTCTATGTAAACGTTCTCAAAAATTATTATGCTTCCATTAATATTGCAGGATGAGGAAGTTGATGTAGAAAGATTTAAAGGTTAACAAATACAAGGGAAAATGTAGCTGACCCTTCGCGAATGCTAATATTTTATTACATATTTCTAAGCTGCTTCTGATTTTGACTAGAATCTTTATAACATAATGGAATTTGAAATAACAATAAAAGGACAATAAAAGGTTGGACACTAAGATCAAATTTTCATATAAAAACATTCTTTGTTAGTCTCTAAACAAGTGATTTTCGACCTCTTATGAATTATGTACTGGATTAATGTAACATGTCCCTCTTACACAAATTTTGAATATAAATGTTCGCGCCCCATTCATATTTTTTAATAGTTTGAGCTGCAAGTACAAGAATATCTACGAATTGTGGAGTATGTTTTCAGGCAACACCAAATGGAAAAACTTGGCGGTAGAAGAAAATTCAACTAATTGGTGTTGAAAAAATTATGTTATATGCAAAGTGCACAATTGAGAACCCATTTCTTCCTCTTTTTCCGTTCACTTTTCGTATATGTGAAAAGGAACTTACCAAAGTCAATAGCATATACAATTAAAATAGAAAGAAAGGGAAGAAACAATTTGAAAATGGCAAAACCGCTCGTTTGGTCCCCTAAGTTATTTTTGTATTCTAATTTGGTCCCCTAAGTCTTTTTCGTTTCAAAGTGGTCCCCTAAGTCTTTTACCGTTACCACCGTTAGTCCCTTCCGTCAAAAACCTCATAACACCGTTAAATTTTGCTTACGTGGCAAGCAGGGTTACCAACGTGAGGGACCATTTTAGAACTTAGTAAAAACTTGAGGGACCAATTGAAAACTACTTTAAAACTTAAAGAACTCAATTAAAATTGATATTTCCATACCCCTTGCAAAATTTAACGGTGTTATGGGGTTTTTGACGGAAGGGACCAACGATGGTAACGGTAAAAGATTTAGGGGACCACTTTAAAACGAAAAAAACTTAGAGGACAAAAATAGACCAAAAAAATAATTTAGGGGACCAAACGAGCAGTTTTGCCTTTGAAAATCGTATCAATTGCACGACGCTTCAGATCTATAATTTTGAGAAAAAAATGTCAATTACAGGACATGATGAGAACAAAGTTGTAGTCTCCACCAGAAAACAAATTCAAAGTTTGCCTGTATACATAGTTTTCTCTTCTAGACAGATTCTGTGTCCCGTATTAAGTAACTATGACCTCTTATTCAAGCATTTTGTTCAATTTTTTTCAAGACCAATCCAGAAAGAGAACATTTGTGAGAGAATCTATTTCCATTGTAGAATATCATCTTCAAGCATGTAATAAAAATCAAAATAAAACAGCTTTGTCCAATCTCATGCACACAGAATTTTAGCAATTAGCAATAGCCAAAAGAATGATCCAACATATTAGTCAATCTCAAGCACACACAACTTCCGCACTATCTTTCCTTTGTTTATCTACACACATGAAACGACAAGGATTTAGAACAATATACACGATTGAACATAAATTCATGGCAAAATTGCTTGTTTGGTCCCTTAAGTTATTTATTTGTTCTAAAGTAGTCCCTCAAATTTTTTTGTTTGAAAATGGTCCTTAAGTTAACTTCCGTTAGCACTATTAGTCCCAACCGTCAATTTTCCGTTAAATTGAATAAAATAATAATATTTTCTCTTTCCTCTTCCTTCTTCTCTGGCCAACTTTATTTTTCCGACGAGGTTTCCGACCACCTTTTTTTTCCGGTGAGGTCTTCTCTCTCTAAGATCCGGTGTTTTCTCTCTCCCTTGTTAGATATTTATCTAATATGTGAGCCTACATATATCATTGACTATGTATTATATGCTATCATAAAGATTTAGTCATATTAAAGTGATCTTTTAAGGCTTAATGTATTGGAATTGAGGACATCTCATTTGGTATGGATTTTATAATTGTAGATACCAAAGTTTTATTTCTATATTGTTGATGGACCGAAATAAAAATAAGAAAGTTCAATAGTCATAATATAACCTTTCGCGAAAGGCTATGAACTTATTACAAATAGGTTATGGTCGATCCTCAAGTCATATGTATCCAATTCCATTCTCTAACATATTCCATCATTAGAAAGGATCTAGAGCAATTGTGTATGATTGACTTAGAAGACCAAAGAACCTTCATGTTCATCATGGACATGGATTTCGATACCAAGATCAATGACAAGTTCTTACGTTCATCATATTCTCCGCGAATATATAGGTACGCTTCTGCTTCATTCATTCTTGATGATTTGGCATGAATGTATATTGATTAGATAATAATTTTTATCTCTTTAATATATGCCATCAATTTTCCAACAAGTGGTATCAGAGCATTTTCAGGTTGAATCATTAAGATATATAAATTTTTTCAATTGTCATGTATTTGTTTTGAAAATATAATGTAAATTGTTTTCCAATTACTATATTTGTAATTATATATTTTGAAAGATAATATTTATATTATGATTTAAATTTTCAAGATTTCAAAAATGGATGAATGACTTATTTGCATGAGTTTAGTTTTGGGCATTTCATTTGAATTTTAGTAGATACACTGAAGTCTCTGTCGGTTCACCATCATTGCTATTTGCTACGGTGCTGATGATTGTAATCTGCAAAAGTTTTGTCCGATCTGTTGTACTGATGGTAACATATTGTATGAAACGACAGTTACATAAAGCTGTGTTTAATTAAGTAAAATTCTTTGACCAAAATATGTGTCGGTTCGGTCATTATGCCTAGTGGCTCAGGCGTTGTATCTCATGGTTCTACATCCATTGACAGCAAGTGGTTTTTTTTTTTTTTTTTTAATCATGGGTATCTCCAATCGACAGCCGAAGACTAATTCTCTCCGAGGCGTAGACATCACCGAAGTGAATTTTGCTTATACCAACAAAGCCTTTTCCATGCCCACGACAGAGATCGAACCCTGACATCATGCTTAAAGAACCCAGCTATCTACCAACTGTGCTGAGTTTTGTTGGCGCGATTTTTTATTTTTAATTATATAATTTTCTGAATTGTTTATAGCGACGGATTTACGCTGTCGCGAAAGGGTTTATGTTGCACACTGGCTTTTAGCAGCGAATTTGAAATTGTTGCGACAAATATTATTTTAGTGCAACAATTGTTTTCCTTCTACGTGGTCTTTAGTGACGGTTGTGAACCGTCACAAATATTACTAAAATTTTAGCACTGAATTTGACACCGCTGCGAAAGATGACAGATATGTTTTGCATTTTTTTCCGCAATTTGAACCGTCACAATTTTCATTAAATTTTATTAGTACATATAGTGATAGTTTTGAACCGCTGCAACAGATTTTGAGAAATCATATCATTTATGACGCTTTTTCACCGCCACTAAAGTGTTCCCATAATTTATTTATTTAAAGGGGGACAAAAATAAATTCGAATTTTGGTTTCTTTATGATTTTATGTCTAATATTCTAAATTATTTAATTGAAGCATCATTTTGTCAAAGTAATATCTCATGTGTAGATTAATTGATTTGAAATATCAAGTTAATAGTATGTTTGTAATTTATGCGGATAATGATCGTCCCAAAGGAAGATTACTATTTGGCCAAATTTCAAATATACCTGTGGTAATAAATATATGATACTCATCAAGTTTTCCAGGTGAACAATAAGTCTGATCCAAAGAAAGACTTATTGTTTGACATGATTGATTATTAATATTATTTGATTACTACATTGAGTGTACCACTTACGAGTTAATATTTCTATCCAAAGACTGAATGTTAATGTTGTACTAGGTACCTTGTGATGGGCCCCACCTTTATTTGAATTTATTGATTAAAGTTTATTGTAAGATTATGTTGTATTTTGTTCTTTGTTCAATTAATTTTTTGCTTTTATGATATCTGCAATATAAATTACATTAATATATTCATTTAAAGGCACAAAAAGAATTTGGAAGGGAGCATTGTGACAGCTATGTGATTGCATGGTTTTAGAATTTGCAATTTGAATGAACCTATTGATCTTATGGAATAAGGTTCCTCTAAGGATAAATGGGACATTGAGAAATGAGAATGTTGCTATTGCATGAGTCTCATGATTAATAGGTGTGCAATTCTAGAAATATTTAAGAATATTATGTTTTAAGAGGCTAATATCAAGTTGTTCCATAAAAAAAATTAAACGACATTTTGCCATTAAGGAAAAGGATGAAACAGACATACAATTGGTGTGTGTTGTTTTAATAAGGTATACAGGCAATGGGATATAAAAAAGTAATACGTTTAGATATCTAATCTTGCTTCAAAATTAAAAGGACTAAAGTAGAGTTAGCTAAAAGCTTTATTGAGCATTTGGTTATGATATGCTTGAACACAATTCAGATAAATTTAGTTACATTTTTCAATGGACAAATGATTTCATTAGAACTCATTTGATACTATGTACAAGAATGGGTTGAAGCAAGACTAGACTAATAGTGCTAACTTGGCATATGCCTCTAAAGGTCAAAGGAAACAATGATGATGAAGTTACAATGAGCTCCTAATAAACATAATAATTGATTTGTTTGTTTCTCTTGCAAAAGTAAGTAACACATGAATAAAGTGATATTAAGATTCACACTCAGTGCTCAAAGAAGGTTACATCTTTCAATTTGGTTTGTTCATGGGTTAATTTAATTTTTGTGTCCACACACACATGGTGAGTAGATTGGGTTTTACTACTGATCACATAAGTATGTCTATGCATGGTTGCTTAAGTTGTTCAATGTCACCTGATTTTGAAAGATACATTTTTATGGGCAATGACAAATAAGTTGAGATAGAAACAATATCAACTTTTAGGCTATTGGTAAAGTGTGATGATTATTTAAACCTGAAAGAGACATGTATTGTGTTTTCATTTAGACAATATTTTTTTTTTAATTTCTTTGATGAACTAATTTCGTTATAGTGTTCATTTGGAAATAATAAGGCAGGTTCATGTCAATGTGAAGATTTAAATTTTTTATCATTACATATTCTTCAACTTTACATAATAAACTATTTTTTAAAAAAAATTGTTTGGTATTGTTGCCCTGTTTATTGTAATATTGCATTTAACTTAATGTGGCACAAAATGCAAATTGGCGAAATTCCATTATGAATAATGTTCATTGAGAAACGAAAATGAAGTCAAATGAAGTCCAAACGAAAGTAGTAGCAAAGACCCTTATGAATCATGGACATATAAAAAGCTATCGTGAAATATTTTCACATACAATTGTGGTTGTCCAGCTAAAGGAAGGTCTTTTAGGCCAAATGAAAAGTAGAAACAGTAAGTTTCTACTTTATTGGATATTCTAATTATAGTTAAGAGTCAATGTTTTATGACCTCACTATTAGGTGCTTTGAGACATGAAATTCTTGAATTTTTAGGATGTTGAGTTTGAAGGGGGAGATAAGGTTATAAATAATGCTTTTGAAGATAAATTTATTTAGTTTCTCTTCCTACGGTTGTTTTTTTTTTTTTGTAGAAAGAAAAAATTCTATTACCAACAAACCAAGAATACATCAAAAGGATCCACTCCTAACTCCATCTGCCTCCATCTGCCACCTTCTAGGAAGGGTTCAGAAAAGAATTAGGAGGAAGACAAAAAGGATTAAGAGCCACCTTCTAGGAAGGGTTCCCTTAATCACTAAATTGTTCCAATCTCATTACAAATTCTATCTACCAAAGACTTATTTGACCAACTTCTAAAATTATAAAAACAATAATTAATCCTATAAGCAAACTCTTTCTTAATTAAAGTAAATCTATAATAAGGAGAATGAGAACAATTAGAGAAAGTCCTGGTGTTCCTCTCTGTCCACGTGTGATAAATAGCAGCCACACAAATTCCCCAAAGCAATCTTCTTCTTTGCTCCCCACGAACAGCATAGAGGACCCAACGTTTCCAGTGCCTGAAGCTCGAAGGAAAACCATGGAAGTCCAGCCAATTCATGCAGAGGGAGATCAATTCTTTGCTCCAGATGCAATCGAAGAAGAGGTGTCTCATCGTTTCTGCTGATTCGAAACATAATCTGCAGTAATTAGGTATGTAGCTCCATCTCATCCTGTCTCTTGTTTGAAGCTTATCATGCATAGCTAGCCACGCGATGAATCTGTGCCTAGGAATACTCACATTATTCCACACAACCTTGGACATAATGAATGGGGTTTGATTTCCCTTGAGGAATCGATACCCTGAATTAATGGTGTAGACACCATCTGAGCACCCTAGCCATCTATCGTTTTGAAAACCATTTCTGAGTTTGTCCCTAATCTTCAAGATTTGCTTCCAGTGCCAACTTTGGCCTTGAATCCAGTCACAATCCCAAAACGATTGAGTCTTTAAATAGTAAGAATGCACCCAACGAACCCAGAGACAATCTTGTTTTTGAGAGATACTCCAAATTTGTTTCCCTAAGGCTGCCATGTTCCAAAGACCGCAGTCAGAGATGCCTAAACCCCCAAATCTTTTTTGGTTACGAACTGTGGCACAGGCCACTTTAGCATGATAAGGACCATCTGCTGTTGAATTCCATAGGAAAGATCTGCATTTTTTCTCAATCTCATTTATCACAGCCTTAGGAATTATAAAAGTAGAAGCCCAGTAGATGTGAAAACTCATTAGCACTGAGTTAATTAAATAGACCCTGGCTTGATATGATAGGTGTCTTGATTGCCAGCAACTAATACTTTTCATGATTTTATCAACTAGTAACTCACAAGTAGCAGCATTCCACTCCCTAGATGATAAAGGAAGTCCTAGGTATTTGCAAGGAAAAAATCCTTCATGGAATTCAGATAAATCAAGAATAGTCCTTTTAGTGTCCTGAGATACCCCTGCCATGTAAATGTGAGATTTCTCAGGACTAATTTGTAGGCCTGACCAAGAAGCAAAGTCTTTTAGAGCATTCTTTATTATTCTGATGCTAGCAGGATGGGCTTTACAGAAAATTAGCAAGTCATCAGCAAAAGCCAGGTTAATTAACCTTAATTCCTTACAAGCAGGGTGATACCTAAAATTCCTATCAGCAGCAGATAGTTTTAAGCATCTAGTCATAATGTCCATAGCCAAAACAAAAAGAAGGGGGGACATAGGATCCCCCTGCCTTATGCCCCTTAAAGGCCAAAACCTGCCACCTTGATTACCATTAATAACAATAGAGTAAGAGACTGACCTTACACAAGCCATAACCCAAGAAATAAACTTCCCTGCGAACTTTAGAGCTGTTAACATAGAGTCAATAAAGTTCCACTCCAAAGTGTCAAAAGCCTTCTTAATATCAAGCTTCATCATACATCTAGGTGAGACTCTCCTTCTCCCATATAATCTAACCAGCTCTTGAGCAAGTAAGACATTGTGCAAAATGCTTCTATCCTTGATAAAAGCATTTTGATTATCATGCATCAAAACTGGTAGAACAGTAGCTATTCTGTTGCTCAATATCTTAACAATACATTTGTAAAGAACAGAGCAGCAAGCAATAGGTCTGAATTGGTGAACCTTAGAAGGGGAATCAATTTTAGGAACCATCACAAGGTTTGTATGATTAATCTCTCTAAGCATGTGGCCTGAATCAAAGAAATCCTTAATGGCCCTACACATGTCCTGGCCAATATAATCCCAAGCTGATTGAAAAAATCCAGATCCAAAACCATCAGGGCCAGGGGCTTTAGTTTTATTTATAGAGAATAAACACTGCTTAATCTCATCATCAGAAACTGGCAGAATAAGAGCAAGTTGTTGATCTCTGTTTAAACAGTTACCTTGATTAATAACCTCCTGAGAGAAGACATCCCCTCTGTTTTTGCTTTCAAAGAGGTTTTGATAAAAATCATCAAATAACTCTTGAATTCCCATCTGATCAGATACTGGCTCTTCATTCTCATTGAGAATCCTAAGAATTCTGTTCTTATAGTTTCTCCTCCTTATAGAATCGTGAAAGAACTTAGAGTTCATATCACCATCTTGCAACTAGTTAACTTTAGCCTTTTGCTGGAGAAATAAATAAGCATCATTCTGCACCTTAGTATACTGAATAATAACCTCCCTCTCTGCTGCTATAAGATCTTCATCCATAGGATTTGATGAAAGCTCTGTCTGAATAGCCTCAAGCTTATCCCTTAACTCAGCCTCCCTAACATCAATATTTGCAAAATATTTTTTGTTGAGAGAGGATAACGACTTCATTAAATCCTTAAGTCTTCTGCAAAAAACATACATCTTGCTCCCTTCATAATGCCTCTGCCAACCTTGTCTAACATTACTGATGAAAGAATTGTGATTAGCCCACATGTTAAAATATTTGAAAGAATGTCTCACAATTCCAGATTGGCCTCCCCGTTCAATAAGAATAGCTGAGTGATCAGAGAACCCTGGAGTAGTTAAAGCAGCTTGAGCAGATGGCCAAACTCTGCACCACTCTAAATTCACCATAGCCCTATCAAGCTTTGAGATGATCCTATCCGAACCCGATTGCTTATTGCTCCAAGTAAAGAAACAACCAGTTTGGTTCATGTCAATTAGTCCACATTCATCAATACAATCCTGGAAATCTCCAGCACTGTCTGTGTCTAAAGGACTACCACCACACTTTTCCTCCTGCTTTAAGCTAGTGTTAAAATATCCTAGGACAAGCCAAGGAATTTTGATAAACCTGTGAATACCACTCAGGACCTGCCAAAGCTCCTTCCTTTCATGATAATCATTTTCAGCATAAACAAAAGTAACAAAGAATTGTTTTTGAGATTGTATCACTGTTACAAAACGGTGAACATATTGTGAGGATCTGGCTATCACTTGAACCTCATAAAAATCCTTTCTCCACATAACCCAAATTCTCCCAATAGAGCAAACATCTAAATTAATAAAGGAGCCCCAACCATAGGCTATTTTATTTTGAACTTTCTGAAAAGAATTACTTCTAAGCTTATTTTCTAAAATAGCAAAAAGACCTACTTTATTTTTTCTGTACAAATCCTGAACCTGTTTTTGTTTTCGAGGGTGGTTCAAACCTCGAATATTCCATGCACCAATCTTATCCATGTGGAGGGATTCAGGATTCACCTCTCTGCACCTCTTGATTCCTTTGATGAGATTTATTTCTGGTAGTCACTGTAGTCCATCCATCATTATTAGCCTTCTTTTGCTTCCCTCTTTCTTCTGCTTGTTTGCTTATGGATAATTCCTTTATGACAGCATCAACAGTAGCTAGGCTTGTCTCAATATTATCCTCAGGGATAATGCCATTTTCTATGTTATCCTTTAACTTCAAAACATCATCAAGCTTTTGCATCTCTTTCTGAGTGGGTTTATTCTTGACAACCCACTGTTGTTTGATACCCTTCTTACACATCTTAGCATCATGTCCATAACACGAACATTTAGAGCATAAAGTAGGTTTCCATTCATATGTCACCTTCTGTGAGAGTAAAATACCTTTATCATCCTCAAAGTGTACTTCTTCTGGCAAAATCGTTGGGTTCACCTCAATTAGCACCCTAGCATAATTGATTCTGTTCTTTTCTTCAGTGACCTTGTCTGCCATAATGGGTGTAACCACCAGGCTAGATATCTTTCCTAAAGTAGAGGAGCCCCATAACTTCAGGTTAAGATTAGGTAACTGGACCCAAACAGGAACCCTATCAAGGAAGCTCTTTGTTACAGGTCTTCCCGTCCAAGGAGCTATGATTAATGGCTTCTTATCAAAATGAAAAATTCCTACCTCCAGGACACTGTTCCTTCCTTCTAGGGTATTGAAACGAATAATAAGGGTTCCATCAGTGTTCATCAATATCTTGTCTATTCCATACTGTCCCCAAGCCTTTTTGATGAATCCACTCAATACAGGATAGGGGGGTTTGCTCCCAACACATAGCAAACTAGAGAATTTTGCCAATATTTTACTTCATCTTCCACATCACTAGGGTCAATCTTCCCTATTGATATACCATCCTTCAATTCTGGCTTGTGGAATTTTAGCTTCCCTCCTGCATTTCGTAGTTTGGAGATATCAAAA
This sequence comes from Crotalaria pallida, assembly GCA_037953625.1. Taxonomy (NCBI): domain Eukaryota; kingdom Viridiplantae; phylum Streptophyta; class Magnoliopsida; order Fabales; family Fabaceae; genus Crotalaria; species Crotalaria pallida. The sequence continues at coordinate 137,688,148 of CM075650.1, read as the reverse complement.
TTCTCCCAAACATTAGGAATTGGTGGAATTGTTTCTGAAACTGATGGATCTGGAATTTTAGGATTACTGCTTTCCAAATTCTCATGCTGCTGATCATCATTCTTTCCTGTTTGTGTTGCAGGGATCTCTTGCTTTTTTAATCTGGCTCGTATCATCTCAATGCCATGCACCAGAGATTCCAGTTGCGTGGGGTTTAAGGCATCGATTGTTGCTAAATCATCCTCATCCAATTGAGATAAGTCAAACACGGTGGATTCTTGTCATGCACAGTCGAAGTAGAAGGTGATGCAGGAGAAGGAGTTTTGGGAGGCCTCCCCCTCTTTTTGGCCATGGAGGCCACACGACGGCCGAAGGAAACCCTAGGGAAAACCTAAGTCACCGAAAGAGAAGAGGGGAAACCCTAGGAGAGCTATTATGTCTTTTAAGTTTATTCTTCCTACGGTTGTTATTAACAAGCTAAGGATAGGATTTTTAATTTTAACATTGTTTAAATAACAAATCCAGAATAGGGCAATATTGACTAACTCCTCATTCAAAATCAATAGATTGATCCTTGAGGTCAAATTCAACAACCTTGAAAACCTCAAGTAATGCTATCATGGAAAGTTATGAGTGAGAGATAAAATGCACTTGTCAATGACTAAGTTGTATTTTTTCAAGAACATAAGGTTATAAGGTGATGGAGGATGATTTACTCAACTTCATTTGAGTCATGCAAAGTTTTAACTCTCACAAATGGATTAATACAATGAATGAAGAGATTAAAACCATGAAAGACAACGACATTTGCGATCTTGTCCCTTTACCTAAAGGTTTGAAACCAATTAGCAATAAATGGATATTTAATACTTAAAGGGGAGCAAAGGGTAATATGAAAATATATAAGGTAGTCTTGCTTGAAAAGGTTTTACTCATAAGGAAGATATTTGTTGCAAAGAGAATTTCTCATCAGTTTTTCTAAAAGACTCTTTTAGTATTATAATGGCATTATCTTGAGCTTCATTAGATGAATATAAGGACTTTTTTTTCAATGGTAACATTGATGAAATAAAGTGTATATGGTACAATCATAAAAACTATGTGAAGGATTTGCAAAAATATGTCTTGCAAATTAAAGAAATTCATCTAAGAGCTTGAGTAAGTTTTCTGTCAATGGTATCATATATTTCATCAAGTTATCATCTCTTTTGTTTTTGAGATGACTTCAGTTGTTGATTTTGTGTACCATAATTTAGTGGGAGTAAATAAATTTTCGTAGCTTTATATGTTAAAGGCCGCAAACTAGGTAAGATCCTTGTCGCGAAAGGAGACAAGTTTAGTCTCAACTCGTGTCTAGAGATGGAGTTTTAAAGTTTAAGAGTTGCAGAAGAGTCCTTATGCATTGGCTTAGGGAGTTTAATGCATACATAAGTTTTATGCATCTGGATATTGCATACTTAAGTATAATGCATGTATTTAGGTAATTAAGAGACAAGTTATTAGAAAGCAGCCAAACAAATTATCAGGTAATTAAGGAGAACAAAGAACTAAATGCTCACATGCAGACATGCAGTACAATGATTCAGTAAGAGATCATCAGATATTATTGTTATTATTTTTACTGGATGCATGTCAGTGTAGTCCTGTGCTATATTTATTTGTTAGGTGTATGAACTATTTCGATAAAGTGCTTAGCAGACACTAATAGCTTCTTCCGATATAGCAATGGTGTGTTTTGAGGTATCTAGTAAATGGATATAGCTATGAAATTCTGTCACTTGGCTGCGAATTTTAGATAAACTGAAAGATCATTAAAGTTACTTTCTGACAAAATGTTAGTAGTGTTATATCTGACTTAAGGGAAAAGTTCAGAGTAGTCAAGAGTCTATAGAGCACATTGGCATAAACTCCATAGGTTGCAGATATGCTCACTAAAGGTTTATCATCTAAGGTCTTTCTTAATAACATTGCTCATATATATGGATATTGTAGCATTTGATGATATGTTGGTTCAGTGGGAGTTTATATTTGGGTGCTTTTCTAGTATGGATATGTTTGTGGATATGTTTTTTGTAGAAAAAGTTTAAGGTTCAGCTTCACTCTGAATTTATTCATTGGGATATCACTAAAGAATAAAGTAGGATCAGTTGGAAATAGACATATTTAGATCACTTTCCATGTAATTTCCATGCTACACATCCATACTTGATCTATGTCATTGGTTATATTGATATATGTGACCAATGATGGGTCTAGTTACGATATAAATATAATGAAGATCGCTTTGATCCTATGTTGATATGATTGATGGACAAGATTGTTAGAGATGACCTTTTGGTATAAATAAGCTATTTTTGAGCGTTCATAAAGTTATTTTATAATGCATGATTGTATATTGATATATGTGGCTCAAGTGGGAGATTGTTAGATATTTATCTAATATGTGAGCCTACATATATCATTGACTATGTATTATATGCTATCATAAAGATTTAGCCATATTAAAGTGATTTTTTAAGGCTTAGTGTATTGGAATTGAGGACATCTCATTTGGTATGAATTTTATAATGTGTAGATACCAAAGTCTTATTTCTATATTGTTGATGGGCCGAAATAGAAATAAGAAAGTTCAATAGTTATAACCCTTCGGGAAATTCTATGAACTTATTATAAATAAGTGATGGTCCCCAAGTCATATGTATCCAATTCCCTTCTCTAGGATCCAGAGCAATTGTGCATGATTGACTTGGAAGACCAAAGAACATTCATGTTCTTCATGGACATGGATTTCGATACAAGATCGATGACAAGTTCTTACGTTCATCATATTCTCCGCGAATATATACAGGTAAGCTTCCGCTTCATTCATTCTTGATGATTTGACATGAATGTGTCTTGATTAGATGATAATTTTTATCTCTTTAGTATATGCCATCAATTTTCTAACATCACTGTTTTCTCTCTCTCAAACCGGCACTCTCTCTCTTTTACCAGCGCCCTCTTTCTCTCTCATATACCAGCCCTCTCTCTCTAATTCTCTCTCTAACACACACACATCTGACTCTCTGTATATGATTTGGCACTCTCTTTTCTCTCTTCACAGAACCAGCTCTGAAGCGTTGGATTGCTTACGTCGTGGAGCTACTTGAGATGATGCAGGTGTTGTCGGAAAATCTTGGAGCTCGTCGGAGAAGATGATTGGAGGAAGAAGATAACGGAAAAATGACGGAGGGACTAACACTGATAACTTAAATAAATTTGAGGGATCACTTTCAAACCAAAAAAAAACTTAAGGGATTACTTTAGAACAAATAAATAACTTAAAGCAAGGACCAAACGAATAGTTTTGCCTAAATTCAAATAAGCAAGCCTTGAAGAGGAAATTAACTTCAAAAAGGCAGAATCAAGCTTAAAATGTGATCCTCGGCAATGATAAGAATTTTTTTATTGTGAATATTAGCAAGTTCTGTAACACCTAGGATTTTTACCCTTAATTTCCCCTTATGATAAAATACGGACTTGAAAATTCCTTTTTGATTTATGAAAATCAACCGTCAAACGGACGGAGTTTTGTTTGTTTTTCGGACTATTCCAAAATTCAACCTGTGGTAAACAATTTTAATTAAACAACCAACAGCCAGCAGGGCTTCAGATTATATATATAAGTCATATCAAGGCCCAATGGGATCCAAATATATCAGAGTATGAGCGGAAACGCTAAGTTTGAATATCAAAAACCAAAACATAATAACTTCTCAAAACAAAGTGTCCTAAGCCTCACTCAAATATATATATATATATATATATATATATATATATATATTAAATTTACATCAAAATAAAGTAGGAGGCTTAGGTCTATAATATACTCTAATCCCCAATACAACCCTACTCTCCCTGTAAGGGAAAGTACTCCTGCTCGGCCGGGGGCTGTGCCAACTCAATCTCCGTACCTGAAAAATGTTAAGGGAGTGAGCATTGCACATGAAATAGAAAGCAGTTTCTAACTAGACATAACAACCCACTAGGTCAAACACAATTAGCAAATAAGCATATATTCACATATTGCACACCATACTCATTTCATTATTTCCATACTCATTATTCATTCCAAATATCCATTTTCATTATTCATTTCAACATCCATTTTCATTATTCATTTCAACATCCGTTTCCTTTACTTTTTATTCTTTTCAATACTTACTTTATTTCGGTACATCACCTCAAATCAGAGGCCAATGTACAAATTTTCATTCAACACGTTTATCACCTCAACACAGAGGCCCTCATTCTTTTCCTTATTTAAATTATGTGTCCCTCAGGTCAGAGGTCAACACCCATTCATTATAATTCATTTTGTGTCCCTCAGGTCAGAGGTCAACACTCTAACATTTTAATTCATTTTGTGTCCCTCAGGTCAGAGGTCAACACTCCAATTTCTTAATCCACGGTGTGTCTCTCAGGTCAGAGGTCAACACACCAATACTTTATTTCATCCGGTGTCCCTCAGGTCAGAGGTCAACACCCATTCACTTTAATTCATTTGGTGTCCCTCAGGTCAGAGGTCAACACTCATTAACATTCATTTCATCTTGTGTCCCTCAGGTCAGAGGTCAACACTTTATTACTTTAATTCATTTTGTGCCCCTCATAACAGAGGTCAGCCTAATCATCACTTTCCATTAATCGTCACCTCAAATTAGAGGCCAACGCACTTATCACATTTTCATTTCACATTACCTCACATCAGAGGCCAAATCATACTTTCATCTTCTTACACAAACAATTATAACACATACATTTCCTCATTCATACGATATCCACATTCTTAGCACAATTAAATACAATAGCACACATTCAACACCTAATCATTCTCATCATAAACAATTTATCACAAGTTAAGGAATGTCACCTCAAGACAGAGGCCAACATATATACCACATTCTCAATATTCGGTGCCTCATTTCAGAGGCCAAGAATTATTCACTTTCTTGTTCAATCAATTTTAACACATTTAAATACAACAACACACATTCAACAACTAATTATTCATGTAATTACCTTATTCCTTTCCTTTCTCAGTTATCACAATCATACCAAATAGTATTATCTTTCATAGTCCAACATTTATATTATACTTCATTTCAAATTACATATTTCACCTTCTCACATATTTGCTTTATCACCACATAATAAAATCACCTTTTACTTTTTGTTTACACAAAATCATTTGCTTCCGTTTCCGATATTCACAAGTTCAATTCATAAGCCATGACCTTTGTTCACAATTGACAATACTTAACATTTATACTCATTTAGCATTTAGATACAAATACGCACATTCATCACATATAATCGTTTCCATTCCCTTTTCTTCCTATATTAATTTATTCCATAACATATACACATATTTGCAATAGCAGTGAATTATCATTTAATACAAGGCTTTACAATTAAAATCAATAATCATAGAATTCATTTATGTCAACTTCACTATCATATTACCCAATTCCTCTTGCACTTCTTTGTAATCACTATCCAAGTTTCAATTGTCAAATAATTCATTTTCATATCATGGGGTTCTCTTTTCCTTGTTTTTACGTTCAACATCATACATATTTAATTAGTTAGAATTTTATATTCAATAACCTAGGGTTTTATAATCTAATTTTCTCCCCTAACACATAACTCTAACAAATCATTATATACTAACTAGAACCCACTCCCTAGAACAAGGCAAAACCCACCCCCTTACCTCAAACACTTGGAGATAAGGTGATTTTGCTTGCTCCAAGCTTGGAAGCCTTGCCACCAATTGAGTTAGAATCCAAAGGAAGAGGGAGGAACCTAATATAATTGCCATAACAAGAAGAGTTAGCATTTATGCCATAGCCTCTTGCCAAAACTCAAGAAAATGTGAAGCTTCCATGGCCTAGAGTTGAAAACCACCATGGAAGACAAGAGAGAGAAAGGGAAAACGAATTTAGAGAGAGAAAAGAGGAAATCCATGGCATTAAACACTTACTTGAAGTGAAGAAGGAAGAGATTTGTTGATGGAATGAAGAAATCTCACTTGTTCTTGGTGGATTTGATGATTGAGAATGGAACCCTAGGGGAGAGAGGAAGAGAGAAACGAATTTGGGAAAGAAAGAGCGTGTGTTTTGATTTTATTTTTTTCATCAGCAACAGCTCTTAATCGATTAAATTGTAGTTTAATCGATTAAGAGGCGATTAAGCTGCACAATTTTGCAGTATCCAGACTTTGAAAGGCCATAACTTCTTCGTTACCCGTTGGATCTTCCTCAAATTTTAAAGCAAGCTTCCCTACATACTAATCTTCACATCCAACGGTGGAATTTGTGTTTAGAGTTGTAAATCTTTTATTTTAAATTTCTTAATATCCTATGTTAATAATTCTAAAACAAGCCTTCAATCCACTATTTTTAACTCAATATCATTATTTCCTTCACTCTAAGCTTGACCCATCATCAATTATACTAGGAATTAAATTTGGGATGTTACAATTTACTCCATCTCCTTAGTTACATTGAATTATTTCAAAATGATGGTGTAACAGCATCAGGGCACCATCACTATACCCTATTAAATCAAATGGGATAACAACTTGAATGTTTCTCCAACTATGTATAGAAGAAACGTGCATTGATACCAAGTGATTCTAAAATAACTAGAAAACCATAAAAAAAACTAGGATTTCCTTATAGTATTTATAGACACGCATGCATATATATACGACATGCACGCTCCCTATAATATGATAAATTTGGCAAAGGAACAATATGCTATTCTGTCTTTAAATTCATATAGCTGCCAATCAGGCTATTTAATTACATTAACTAGAGAAAAAAGAAGATAACTAGACCAAGTCTAAGGTAAAATCTCAAACTGCAAAGATTGGATACGAGTAATGTGCCATACATATTAATTAATCAAGTAACATTGGTTATGTATCAACTTAATCAAGATAACAACACTATACAGATGTACCAAGAAGCATAGGAATTATAAGCTTACGATAGATTATTTGGTATCTAATCGCACAAATAAATCTTTCATTGCAAGTCCATGATAGGCCAATGACAAGCAAATGATACAATCAACTGAAAATTACTACTGCAAATGCAGTTTTCTAGTTCTGTACAGAGCACAATTGTGCCTATATATATGTTTACCACTTGACACAAGTAGTACTCCCTCCATCCCAAAAGGATGGTTCAAAAATTCAAAAGTTAAAAAAGTAAGGAGACATGCATTTAATGATTTCTCTAACACATCAATCAATTATCAAACAACTAATTTAATGCATGTTGTATAGATCAACCAATCACAATTCAAAGTTTACAACTTCTAAATTTTGCATTAATTATTTTAACTATAGTTTGAGACAAAAAATTTAGCCATTTTTTATCATCCTTGTGGGACGGAGGGAGTAGTATTTAGCTATATGAATCCCTTGCTTGTGCTGCAACATCGTACTTATAATTCTATAATTGTATCCTATATATTTAGTACATTTAGCAAGATACAAAGATCATATGACTCATTTCTAAACAGTTTATTTTATTATCTTAATATCACAATGCCATGTCTACTTTAATTAAAACAAGACCCGTGTTCTTAGCTCTAGCCAATTGTAAGTTGTAGGTTAGAAGCTTCTTTCAAAAAAGGCTAAAACCACAACGACTGAATAAAACACGTCCGGATTTTCGTATGGAGATGATCAACAAGAAACTCTCCACATACGCGTAACAAACAACAATCAAGACTACTTAATATGTCCGGCCAATCCCATGCAAACAAGATTTAGATTACACACATAAAATATAATAAAAATAACCAGTCACATTAGGGTAAGTGGGTAACTATATCTTTAAGGAAATTTTTTAGTACATGAAATTAATATTACAAGAAGAAATAGAGTAATTATGGCTGCAATTTGTTGAGCTTTTTTGAAAACCAACGAAAATAATAGAATACTTAGGATAGATTCAATTTGGCAGTGGCTCCGGTGCATAAAAAAGATAGCATGCATTCAGTGCATGTTTTTATTTTTGGGTTTTTTATTTATTTTTTTAAAATTTAATCAATTAAAAAATATTCTATGTGTTTTCTTTTTTACGGATATGAAGTGATTTTTATAATTTGGATTTAATTTTTTTTACTCTGTGTTCTTAAAAAACTGTATTGAGTAAAACTGTATTCAAAATTTACAGATTCTAATAAATCTATATACAAACTTGTGTTAAAAAATATTCTGAATAAATCTGTATTAAAAAAATTTGAAAAACAAAAAAAAAATTAAACCATGCACCGATGCATGGTTTAGTTAAACATGCATGGGAGCCTTCCCCATTCAATTCCTATCCCAAAGAATCATCTTCTAGCATATAATAGAAATAAGGGAATTACTAGTATGCAATCTAAATTTAGATGGTTGTTATGCAACCTTTTGTTGGACTAATGAGAGTTTGCCACTTAATATATTAATGACATATCATTGATTGATTTGGTAATTAGAAGTTACTCCCTCCGATCCGGTCCTATTTATAGGGCATATTTTAGAAGAATTCTTTGGTCCTATTTATAAGTCATTTTGCATTTTCTAGGAAGCATTTATTGTTATTTTCTCTTATTTGCCCTTTATCCATTAATGTGAAATAATACATTATCAAATTCCCAATACAAGATTATTAGAGGGTAAAATTGTAATGTTAAAGTATTTTTTTTAAAGTTTCAAGAAACTTAATTACCTTCTTTGGTCCGTGTGATATGGATAAGTATGCCCTATAAATAGGATCAGATGGAGTATAATTTGTCTAAAAGTACAAAAGACTAAATTAAAATAATGTAGTTTTTATGTTGGACCAAATTGCAAAAATTAATTTTGACTATTTTAAATAATGATATGACATAAATACATTAGGTGGTAAACTCTTGTTAATCCAACAAAAAGTTGCATAACAACCATCCAAATTCAGGTTACATGTTAGAAAAATTCTTGAAATAATATGATAACAAATATGTCCAATACATGTATTATGATCCAGCTATTAGCAATAGCCAAGGAATGACGGCTGAACATATAAGTTGAATTAAGCCACCTCAAAAATTGTTCACAATATATACATGTAACTCCACTATTTATCAATACCCAAATTAAATGACAGATTAAACCACGCTTTGAATGTGATCCATGACATCGATCGACCAAGGTCTGTTGTTGCTATATATAGCACGTTCCACTCTCTTATCTATGCGGTTGTATAAAAGAATGAATTGGCTTAGAAGTTAGAAACATAATGACATCGCCATATTCCGCAACAAATGGGATCGCCATTTAATTTTCAGAATTGAGTTAAAAGGTTTTTCAACTCCAAACTCATCATTTTCCAAATGGGTTATTTTGTATTCATAAAAAAGTAGACACTCTTCAAAACTGTTAGTATTTGATAGAAAATAAAAGAGGAGCTTTGTTAATTAAAGACCAAAGATAGACTAAAGAATAGAAGCAGCGTGGATAGTAACAAGAATGCTTTTTTATTATTAGACTTGGCACTTTATAAACAGAGCTTGTGTCTTTTCATATAGCTTAGCATTTTTTTCTAACTCAACAAGTAAGTACTGCAACATATTTATAGTCATATTATGCCGCCACAATAAAGTCGGCAATACAATAAAAAATTTGTAAACTTTAGTACGTTCTAGGACTTGTAATATTTCTAGAGTTAGTTTTTTTATTGTGCTAGAAGGCTCTAGGCAAACATAGGCTAGAAAGTTCCGGAAAATTGCATTATTAATTTAATACTCCTCCTTGATACAATTTTCTGTGACTCCAAACATTGATCGCAGTTGCTCGAATTTTGGTCTTGGTAATGCTTTTGTGAATATGTCTGCAATTGTTCTTCAGTTGTGCAATACTCGAGCTAGCTTTATTTCTTTGTTCTCGCTTGCTTCTCTGATGACGTGATATTTAATTGATATATGTTTTGTTCTGTTGTGATGCACGGGATTTTTCGATATTGCTATCGCTGATTTGTTGTCGCAGTAGATAGTGGTTGGCTCCTTCTGTTGATCTCCCAGATTAACTAGTATTCGTCGAAGCCATATAGTTTGATTTGTTGTCTCTGCAGCTGCCACATATTCTGCTTCAGCAGTTGACTGTGCAACGATTGCTTGCTTCTTAGAAGCCCAAAAGATTACTCCCGAACCGAGTGAGAAGGCATAGCCTGATGTGCTTTTCATATCATCTATGGAACCTACCCAATCACTGTCGGTGTAGCCAATCAACATTGAATTGGTGTTGGTTGTGTATCATATGCCAAACTTCTTCGTGCCTTGCAAGTATCTCAGGATTCTTTTGCCAACTCCAAAGTGAATTTGACTTGGGCTCTGCATGAACCTTGATAGAAGACTAGTTGCGTACATGATGTCTGGTCGTGTAGCAGTGAAATAAAAAAGGCTTCACTTCGATAGAGTGATGCATCTGCCTTTGGAGAACCGTCATCTTTTTGTAACTTCTCGTTCATCACGAGTGGAGTAGCAACTGGTTTGCATTCTTGCATCTTGAACTTCTTGAGTAGTTCTTCTGTATATTTCCTTTGACAGATAAATATGCCTTCTTTTCTTTGACTTACTTCAATACCGAGGAAGTAGTGCATTAAGCCAAGGTCGGTCATCTCGAATGTCTTCATCATGTCTCGCTTGAACTCGTCTATCATATTCATGTTGTTTCCTGTGCAAATAAGATCATTGACGTATACTGACCTTGGGTCTTGATGTACAATGTAGGTTCACTCTTGCTCCTCTTAAATCCTTTATCGGTAAAGTATTGATTGATTCTACTATACCAAGCTCGAGGAGCTTGCTTTAAGCCATATAGAGCCTTTTTCAATCGTAGCACTTTATCTTCGTTGCCTTTGTTGACGAACCCTTGCGGTTGCTCCACATAGATCTCTTCTTGTAGGACTCCGTTGAGGAAGGCAGATTTGACATCTAGCTGGTAAATGCTCCATCCTCTTTGTGCTGCAAGAGCTATCAGTGCTCTTATCGTATCCAAGCGAGCAACTGGGGCAAATGTCTCATTGTAGTTGATTCCAGGTTGTTGTGAGTAGCCCTTAGCGACTAGCCTTGCCTTATGTTTTTGTATAGTGCCATCGGGGTTGAGCTTTATTTTGTAGACCCATTTAACTCCGATGATGTCTTTGTCTTTAGGGCAATCTACTAGCTCCCACGTGTTATTTTTTTCAATCATTTTTATTTCTTCTTCCATTGCCTTGACCCATACTTCTTGCTTTGAGGCTTCTTCAAAGCTCCCGAGTTCAACTAGGGCAATGTTGCATGTCTCATAGATATCTACCAAGGATCTTACTCGTCGTGGAGTAGATTCTGGCGAACTTTGTTCTTGTGGGAGTGCAGTGGGCGTACCTGGATCTTCTTCAGCTTCTTCTATTTCTTCACTTACTTGTTGTTGTTGTGTTGGCACAGAGATACTGCGTCTCTCAACTTTTTGTTCATCCCAGTCCCAAGTAGCACCTTCATCAACTTCCACATCTCGACTGATGATGAGTTTCTTTGTTTCCAAGTTGTAAACACGATAGCCTTTGGACTGTGTGCTATATCCCAAAAATATGCCTCTTATCGTCTTATCTTCAAGCTTGTGTCTTTTTTTGTTCTGGGACATGGACGTAGCAGACAGATCCAAAAATCTATATGTTTTGCAGATGGTTTTCTGCCGCTCCAAGCTTCTATTGGAGTTTTATCTTGAACAGCCTTTGTTGGGCATCTATTCATTATGTAGACTGCAGTGTAGACTGCTTCAGCCCAAAAAGTGTTTGGCAATCCTTTTTCCTTAAGCATCGATCGAGCCATCTCCATTACTGTCCGATTCTTCCTTTCAGATACTCCATTTTTTTTCTGGAGTATACGCTACTATTAGTTGGCGCTCAATACCTTCATCCTCATAGAATTTATCAAACTCACGGGAGTTGTACTCTTTGCCACGATCACTTCTGAGTACTTTTATATGCTTCCCGGTTTACTTCTCGACAAGGGCCTTGAACTTCTTGAATACTCCAAATACTTCTGATTTTTCTTTAATAAAGTAGACCCATGTCATTCTAGATAAATCATCAATGAAAAGGATGAAGTACCTGTTGTTGGTTAATGATGGTGTACTCATTGGTCCGCAGACATCAGTGTGTATAAGCTCCAACAAGTGTTTTGCTCTCCATGTTTTGCTTGGTGGAAAAGGTAGTCTGTTTTGTTTCCCAAGTAGACACCCTTCACATGCTCCTTCGATCTCTTCTATGGATGGAAGGTCTCTCATCATGTGCTTCTTATATAAAAGCTTCAAAGCATGAAAATTGAGATGGCCAAATCTTCGATGCCAAAGCCATGAATCATCAACTTGCACCTTCATGGCAATATTAGTAGCATATTTCCAAGTTATTGGAAAACTTCTATTTCTTTTCTCCATTTTTACTTGGGCTATGTCAAGCTTTCTATTGTTGTCATATATTTTACATGTATCTCCCTCAAAGTGGAGAGAGTAGCCCTTCTCCATCATTTGACCAATACTTAAGAGATTTTCTTTAAGGTTGGGAACTAGTAATACATCTTTGATAAGTCGTGTACCTGACTGTGTCTCCACCATGACAGTACCCTTGCCTTTGGACTCCACCACGGTGCCATTGCCCGATCGAACTTGTACTTTGACAAACTTATCGATATCTTTGAAAATGCTCCCATCCTTTGCCATGTGGTTACTGCAACCACTATCCAAGTACCAATTTTCTTATTTCTCACGGCTTGGGACTTGGTTGGCATAAAATAGTTGTTGTTCTCGTTCACACTCTTCGGTGAAATTGGCCTGATGTTTATCTTTATTGCGACAGATTTGCTCCAAGTGCCCATATTTTTTGCAGTGTTGGCATTGTTGCTTTTTTCGACACCAACAATTTTTTTTGAATGGCCTGGCTTCTTGCAGATGCCACAAAGATGATATTAGTTTTGATTGTTTCTAGAGGAGTCTCTAGAAATCTCCTTGTTTCTAGAATTTTCCGCACCATTATTATTTTTTCTTCCATATCCTTTATTCTGAGACCGTAATTTGAGCTTTGATTGAAAGGCATTTTCTAATGATCCTTCATCATGCCTACTCAATCTTTGCTCATAAGCTTCTAGAGAGCCCATTAGTTCTGTCACCGATAGGGTAGACAGATCTTTGGTTTGTTCAATCGTAGTGACGATTGAATCATACCTTTGGGAATAGAAATTAAAATTTTCTCGACAATTCTCTTGTCAAGAATATTTTCCCCATAGGCTTTCATTTGATTGACTATTTCTTTTATTTTAGAGTAATAGTCTTTGATGGTCTCAGACTCTTTCATTTTAATTAATTCAAACTCGCGCCTTAGAGTTTGAAGTTTAATGGTGCGTACCTTGTCGCTGCTATGGAACTCCTCCTTTAGTGTAGTCCACGCTTCTTTAGCACATGTAGCTCCCATTATCCTTGGAAAGATAGTCTCCGCCAAGGCTTGTTGTAAAATAAATAATGTTTTTGCATATTTTTTCTCATTTTCCTTCAACTCTTTCTTCTGAGCTGCCGTAAGAGTTGAAGTATCCTCTGGAATAGTATTGCCTTCTTCAACAATATCTCATAAATCTTGGGACCAGAAGAAATTTGTCATTTTAGTGCTCCAAAAAACATAATTTTCTCCAGAGAATATTGGAAAAGGGATATATTGTGGTTTAATAGTAGTGGTCATGGCTTAAAGGAATAATAATGAGATAAAAGTGAATAATTAATTTTTTTGGGATAGTTGAAAAATAGTTTGGGTATTATCTCCACGCCCAGTATATGATCGAACATAGCTCTGATATCACTGTTAATATTTGATAAAAAATAAAAGAGGAGCTTTGTTAATTAAAGACCAAAGATAGACTAAAGAACAGAAGCAGCGTGGATAGTAACAAAAATGCTCTTTTATTATTAGATTTGGCACTTTACAAACAGAGCTTGTGTCTTTTCATATAGCTTAGCATTTTTTTCTAACTCAACAAGTAAGTACTGCAACATATTTATAGTCATATTATGCCGCCACACTAAAGTCGGCAATACAATAAAAAACTTGTAAACTTTAGTACATTCTAGGACTTGTAATATTTCTAGAGTTAGTTTGTTTATTGTGCTAGAAGGCTCTAGGCAAACATAGGTTAGAAAGTTCCAGAAAATTGCATTATTAATTTAACAAAAACCCTACTAAGTGAAACAAGATAAGGGATTTCGTCGAGACCACGAGAGGCAGCAACAATTGCTTGTACGTCTCTTTGCTAGATCAAGTGAAACCAGGGCCGGAGGGAAGGGATGACTCGCAGATGCCGTGGTCACCTCGGCAATTTTAAACTTTTTTATTATATGTATATATTATTTGCGACACCTTCCTAGCTATTTTTAATCTGTACTCATATATATATTTTATTATAAATAGTGTACAGTCCAAACTTGTTTTACATTCATTTATGGACTTTTGGTCAGGCCTTGTACAATTATTTTATTTGAAATAAATTAAAAAAACAAAACAAAACAAAGTTGTAGCACCTCACTTTCTTACGATATCAGCTATGAAAATTATAAAAACAAGTTTGCGCAACAAGATGGGAGATGGTTTTCTTACTAATAACTATATATGATTGTATATATTGAGAAGGACAAGATTTCAAATAGATTTACAACTGATAAGATAATTGATGATTTTTACTCCATGAAACAACGAGGAACACAACTTAAGAGTACATGTTTGATCTTGCCATATGTTTGATTGATATATTCATCAACTATGAACATGATAAATAATTTTATTGTATTACGTTATTTATTACGTTCATATAATATACATTTGGTACTTATAAAATTTTCCTTTATTATAAGTTACTACCTCCGTCCCTGTATATAAGGCCTTTGAGATTTTTACTTTGTTCATGTTTATAAGACCTTATATCAATTTTCAATGACAATTAATTACTTCTTTTCACAAACACCCTTATTTTCTTAACATTTTTTAGATTTCCAATACTATTAATAGGGGTAATTTATCATATTAAATATTCACATTTCAAATACAATTAATCAAACTAATCAACTTTCTTAGAGGACATGAAATCTTCCAAAATTGTCCTATATATAAAGACGGAGGAAGTATATATTATTTAGTCTTGACACCCCTTGTGTTTTATCTTACAAAAAAAATGAAATAATTATTAGCTGATCTTTTAAGTGTGGTTCCTAAACGGAACTGCCCTCTTTAGTTTAAATTGATTTAAGAGAAGGATTATTTCATTTAACCAGCCTTAAATATATAATTTTTAAGGGCAGTTGCTAACGGAACCACCTTCGTTTATCCTAAATAAAATACAGATGATTTTTAGAAGAGGGTTCCTTTATTCAACCGCCTACTTAAATCTCAAATTAAAAAAAAAAAAAAGATACCCAAAAAAAACCGGGAAACATTCCCACCAACACAATTTTACTAAGTTGCCTCACACTAAACACACTCACTCAGTCATACACTCACACGAAACACACTCCTCGCAACCCAAAAGAAAACACAGGCACACACTCGCACTTCCCGTCGTCGCCACCATCGTGCTCCAGTGCTCCTCTTACCGCCGTCGCCATCATCGTCCTCCTCTTACCGCCGTCGCCACCATCGTCCTCCTCCTATTACAAAATTTATTTTTTTTATATCTTTGATTTATGATTATTTTGTGTGTGCTTCCCCTTTTTTTGTCATTTATGGTTTTCTTTTATTTTGTGTGTTTCAGATAAATGGCTTCTAATGATGGAAATGCATCTGAGAACAAAAAAAAGGGGGCGTGGGAGAACTATCATGAAGACCGTGATTCGAGAAAGGAGTAAAAGAAAGTGTGACACCCTTCCAAATTACCCAAATATAATATAGTAATTATATTTGTATATTGGATAATATATGGACTTGTGAGTGTTAAGAAAATATGGAAATAAAATTTTCTTTTAAAGCGGGTGCACAAATCGTCATTTGGAATTCTTGGAGAATAAACTCTAAACCATTTCAAAACATTTGTATCGAGTTCGGCGATTTCTAAAACCTTTTCGCAAATAGAGTAACAATTTGTTCTTTGGAAACATCTTTATATCATACAAGTAATTAAAACTACCCATGCTTTGTTCGATAAAACTGATGATACCATTAATTAATATTTATAGCCGAGCTCTTAAGTAGATTAAATCAGAGTAAGCGAAAATTATTGGACTATGCAACTGATAGAGTATAAACATAGGTTTTCTATATAATAAAAGTCATAAGTACATAGTCCCATCATGATAGTCTCCAAGATCCAGAAGTACAAGTCCATAACAACAGATCTACATAACAGTGTAACCACAACCCTAGAGTATTCCAAAAGTATATCTACACTGTATGTACATAACCAAAATACAACTCCAGGGGTAGTCACGTAGATCTGGCAGCATCAGATGTAGTAATAGTAGTAGTAGTCTCCCAAAAGTAAGAGTAGTAAAGTAGTAGCATCATCATCAACACAGCAGCAGCAGCAAGATCTCCTCCTTAGCATCCACACATCGGATCCTCTGATCCTCATCACATACCCTATGCACATACCTAGGGATCATCGTCCCTCCAATCACTCCCAGTAGAATGCACGACAGGCTCGCTCCCACTCTCGTCCTCCACCGGATCCTCCTTGATATCATCCGAGGGAGAGTGTACCCTACCACTGGGTACCGGGTCAGGTGATGGTGAAACCCTGACTGGGCTCCTCGGATCAGATGGGGGAGTCTCCTCGCAGACGACTCTCGAGGTAAAAGGGTGAGAGCGGGTAGGTCGAAAACGGGAACTGTGATAGGAGCGAGCTGGTCGCGTGGGAGGTGGTCCATGGTAAGTGTAAGACGGGGGTACATGTATAGTGTATATGATGGGAATCCTAAATCTACGAGAACAGAATCGAATCAACGGGTTCGGGTGGTAGAAGGTAACCTCTACCTCTCCCTCGAACACCGCGCGATGGTCCTCATAGATCCATGTGCCACTAGGAAGTGGCCGGATCTCGATGCAAGCAATGTAACGAGATATCACCTACAAGGGCATAGGGGTAAGCAATTCTATACACATAATCAACAGAGAATAAATTGTGCAATATGAGTATGTAAATATGCATCAATTAACAACAATCACATATAACACTTAGCAGTTAATTAATGCACATAGGATGCTCACACTTATTTCATTTATCACAATTAATTTAAATGAATGGCATGATGCATGACTTTAACTCTCAAGCCTATCTCCATCATACTATGTCACTCTCTGACGTCCATCCCTGACAACCCAGCACTCAACAGTGCGTTGTATTCCTAGGTATACAACAATTCGTACACTCACCTAGAATGTACACGTCAAGCTTGGTATCCATGCCACCCGAGCATATCCCGTCATGCAAACGGACCGTCATCCAAACGGTATAACCATATAGGCATCCACTAAGCCGACCACGTCAACGACGTGTCATCAAGCAAGCGTATTGGCACTCCCAAAGGCCCTCCACATGTTTACCAAAAACATGATATACGTCCTACCATCCAAACTCCAGAATGAATACATTACTTTACTTAAAAGGAATTGATTGATGTTTTATCCTTTTGTTAATACATTACGTGCCTCCCGAGCAACGTATCGTTATTCAAATGAAAACATCATAACGTCAATCAATTTCCTTTAAGTCCAGGATCACTTGGTTTATTGTCCTTTAAGTGTTACAAAATGACTTAGAATTGAAAATGGTATTTTTAAGTATCTAACTAAAAATACTCGAGTGTTTTCAATAATACTCGAGTAGTTTATCATTTTCCAGATTTTACTCGAGTAGTTCATGATTATACTCGAGTCGTTCATGTCTGTTTAGAGATTCAAGTTTTCAGATTTTCAAAAATATACTCGAGTAATTCATGAGATACTCGAGTAGTCCATTACCCAGAATACTCGAGTAGTTCATATATTACTCGAGTTGTTCATTAATTTTTACTCTTGTTGCATCTGAAATACTCGAGTGCTTAGCCTGGTTCTCAAGTTGGTGCGCCAATTTTCACACTGGTGCATCACGAAATACTCGAGTGTTAAGCCATATACTCGAGTATTTGCAGACAGAACAGACTGAAACTTGGTTTTTACATACCATTTCAATTTCTAAACATTTTTAACCCAAACCAGTGATCACAATAGTTCATATACCATATATTGAACATGTTACCATACTCATTTCATATCAAATAACCAATTTGACAGAGAATCAATAAATCATGCATAAAAACACATTTTAACAACTCAACACCTCAATTTACACAATAAGCACAATACTCATGAAACAAAGTTCATTTAAGCTTGCATGCATGATATAGAACCTGCTCAACATAGTTTTAGAGAAAAGCTTGGTCTCCAAACCAAAGATCCTATTCAATCTAAGCCCTTAGAGCCTCTTGGTGGCTCTCTAACGCAAATAATGGAATTTAATCTCTATCTAGTGGATAAAATTACTTCCCCTTACCTCTCAGACGTGAATCAAACAAGAAATCCCCCAAAGAAAAGCTCCACAGCACCAAAAGCACTTTAACCCAACATGCAGAGCAGTTTTGAGTGCAACACCAAAGTGGAATTGGTTCACACATGAAACAGAGAATAAAATTGGGGAAATTAGGTTTTCTAGACTCTATGCAACATAATCTAACTAAGGAAATCGAATTTGAGACTCAGAGATTCATGAGCTTACCAGAAATCAAGATCAAAGTAAGCTCCAGACACAAGCTTGGCCAAGAACAGCTTCACTTCAACTCCTTGAATCCTCCAACACACTCACTCAATCCTCACGATTTTGGTGTCTATACAAAGCTCATGATGTGAGCTTTGTATTCGTGTATAGTTTGTGTTTTGAATATGAACAAAGAAGGAGAATCGAAGAGGATGAATTCAGAACCCTAACTTCAACAACAACAACAAGGTTGATCAAAATCCTCCACCAAAAGACGTTGATGAGCTTAAATACTAACTTGGAAGCATCATGCACAGCGACACGAAGCTATTGATGTGTTCGTGGTGGAGTATTCGTATCAACGGAGGGGAATCGTCCATGGTGACTCATCAAAAGCACTAACTCGTGCAATTTGACCCAGAATACTCGAGTTTTTCAGAAAATACTCGAGTCTTTTTCCCAATTTTTGAAAAATAATTATTTTATTTACTTTCCCTCCACAATCTTTTCTATAATTACCTCTAGGTCCCAATCCAGGGACTAATATGCAAAATATTTATTTTATGCATTATATTATTTATTAAATAATTCCACACACACAAACTAGTTACATGAACACATATTTTAATCAAGGATTAATATAGAAATCATTAATTATAATTAATTTATAATTAACATTTCATTAATCGGGGATTAAAATTTTGGGGTGTTACACTACTCCCCCACTTAAAAGGAATTTCGTCCCCGAAATTCAACTTATACAAACAAGTCAGGATAATCCTGACGCATCTTATCCTCCAATTCCCAAGACGCTTCTATCACATCACCACAAACCCAGACGACTTTGACCAGACAAATGTCCTTCCCTCTAAGCTGTTTAACTCTCCGGTCTTCGGAAAACTCTAAAGGTTTCCTTCTCCTATCAGCATAGCTTTTCTGCCTACTCTGAGTCGTCTTCATCTTCTCTTGTATCATCTTGATCTGTTCCGTGGTCTCTTGCACAAAATCTGGCCCAACCAGAGAATTCTCCCCCACTTGAAACCAGCATAACAGCGTCCGACACTTTCTTCCATACAAAGCTTCAAATGGTTCCATTCCAATACTCGTGTGATAACTGTTGTTGTAAGTGAACTCCACGAGTGGCAACATTTGTTCCCAGTTCCCTTGACCTTCCAACGCACAGGCTCGCAAAATGTCCTCCAGTGACTGAATAGTCCTCTCCGTCTGACCATCAGTCTGAGGATGGTATGCAGAACTTAACTTCAATCTTGAACCCAGAGCTTTATGCAGATCTTCCCAAAACTTCGATGTAAACCTCGGATCACGATCTGACACAATGCTTGATGGTACACCGTGCAGACGAACAACTTCTTTGATGTACAACTGGGTAAGCTTTTCCAACGAGTAGCGCATATTCACGGGAATGAAATGCGCCGACTTGGTTAAACAATCCACGATCACCCAGATGGCATCATGACTAGTAGATGTCCTTGGCAATCCTGACACAAAGTCCATCGAGATACTATCCCATTTCCACACAGGAACTTCCAAGGAAAGTAACTCTCCTCCTGGCCTTTGATGTTCCACTTTCGCCTTTTGACACACCAAACAACAGGCCACATACTCAGCTACATCTTTCTTCAAACCAGCCCACCAAAATAGCTTCTTTAAGTCCTGGTACATTTTGGTAGCTCCCGGATGCATACTCATCTTACTCTTATGTGCTTCATCCAGAATCATCCTTCTTACTTCTAAATCATCAGGAACACAAATCCTTGTTTTAAAGCGAAGGATTCCATCCTTCCCTTCTTGAAACTTCAATTCCTTGCCTTCTTCCATCAACTTCCTCTTTTCCATGAGTTTCTCATCCTTGCGTTGCAATTCCCGAATCCTTTGCAGAAACTCATTAGCAATCTGCAGCATCCCCATCTTGATACTTGCCGGCTCCACTTGCATCGTCAGACTCAAATCCCGGAATTCCTCTATCAGTGCAGCTTCTCTGACCATCATTGCACTGATGTGCATTGCCTTTCTACTCAATGCATCTGCCACAACATTGGCCTTCCCCGGATGGTAATGGAGCTCGAACTCATAATCTTTCAAAAACTTCATCCATCGACGCTGCCTCATATTCAACTCTTTTTGATCAAAGAGGTACTTTAAAATCTTATGGTCACTGAACACTCGGAACGTAGTGCCATAGAGATAGTGCCTCCAGATCTTTAATGCAAACACCACAGCTGTCAGCTCCAAATCATGAGTTGGATAGTTCATTTCATGAACTTTTAACTATCTCGAGGCATAGGCGACGACTTTCCCTTCTTGCATCAAAACGCACCCAAGGCCTTGTTTCGACGCGTCACAGTACACATCAAAGCTCTTCTGTGTATCGGGCAGAATCAACACCGGAGACGATGTCAACCTTTCCTTCAGTTCCCGAAAACTCCTTTCACACTTCTCATCCCAAAGGAATGGTTGATCTTTCCGAGTCAACTTCGTCAAAGGCAGTGCGATCTTCGAGAAACCTTCTATAGTACCCAGCCAAGCCAAGAAAGCTTCTCACCTTCATGACCGACTTTGGTTGCTCCCATTGCAAAATCGAACTCACTTTCGTCGGATCAACGGCTATCCCTTTGTCTGAAATTACATGCCCCAAGAACTTAACCTCCTTTAGCCAGAACTCACATTTTGTAAGTTTGGCGTACAATTGCTTCTCCTTTAAGATACTCAACACCATCCTCAAGTGTTCAGCATGCTCCTCCAGGCTCTTGGAATAGATAAGGATATCATCTATGAACACAACCACGAATGAATCTAAATAAGGTCTAAAGATTCGATTCATGTAGTCCATAAAGATAGCTGGTGCATTAGTCAATCCGAACGGCATCACGACATACTCATAATGCCCGTATCGGGATCGAAATGCAGTCTTAGAGATATCCTCTTCTCTTATCCTGATTTGATGGTACCCCGACCTCAAATCAATCTTGGAAAATACCGAGGCTCCACGAACTTGATCCATAAGGTCATCTATCCTCGGCAATGGATACTTGTTCTTGATGGTGACCTTATTCAGCTGCCGGTAGTCGATGCACATCCTCATACTACCATCTTTCTTCTTGACAAACAAAACCGGAGCACCCCAAGGTGACACACTTGGTCGGATCATCTGCTTCTGCAGCAGTTCCTCAATCTGCTTCTTCATTTCCGCCATTTCCGGTGGTGCCATTCTATAGGGAGCAATAGAAATGGGACCAGCTCCCGGGACTAGATCAATACCAAATTCAATCTCTCTTCTTGGTGGCAGACCAGGGATCTCATCAGCAAAAACTTCCGGAAAGTCTCTGACAATAGGGATCTCTTCCATCCTTGGACCATTTTCCTCCACCTTAGAGTTGAACAGGCACACGTAGCCGGAGGGTTTTGAATTTCTATAGGTCACTACTTTTCTATCACAATCAATGATTACTTGGTTTTGACTTAACCAGTCCATTCCCAAGATCACATCTAATTGTGCCAAGGGTAAGCAGATCAAATCTACTTTAGAGGTTTGTCCTAACACTTCTATACAACAGTTAAGACATGCTCTAGAAACAACTACAGGAGCATTAGCAGGGGTTTCTACTTTGAGGGTATAGGGCATTTCAGACATAATCAAACCCAAACGATCTACACATTCATATGAAACAAATGAATGCGTTGCACCAGAATCAAACAAAACAAGACAAGGCTGACCATTAAGCAAGTATTTACCTTGCACCAGATCAGAGGATCGGCTCGCCTCCACACCACTAAGAGTGAAGACCCTTCCTTGAACCATAGGTCTTTCTGCAGTTCCTCTTGAGTTGGCTTTGGCCGGTTCCTTGCAGTCCCTTGCAAAATGTCCCGGCTTTCCACAGTTAAAGCAACCACTTGTCCCCCAACACACACGGCCATAGTGATTGCGCTTGCACTTATCGCAGAATGGAGCCTTGCTCCGATAATTCCTTCCATCCGAACTACCAGCTTTTCCCTTGCCTTTCCCTCGGCGATCATATGGACCTTTGCCTCTGTTATTGAAACCTTTACGCCTCTGGGGTCCATAGCTCTGATTGTCCTTCTTCTCTGAGACTTGCATCTCCTCAGCCTTGGTATCGTCTTCATACATCCTACACATGTCCACCAGTGCAGGAAAGCTTTGAATCCGTTGGTAACTGAAGATCGACTTCAACTTGGGCCTCAAGCCTCCTTCAAACTTTATGCATTTACTCCTCTCATCTGGATTGTTCTGATAGTATGGAGAGTATTTCATCAGCTCCTCAAATTTGGCTGCGTACTCACCCACACTCATGTTCCCTTGCTTCAGCTGCAAGAATTCCACCTCCTTCTTCCTCCTTAGATCTTCAGGGAAATACTTTTGGAGAAAATTCTCCATGAATACTCCCCAGCTTACCTCCCTTCCTTCATATTGCAGAAGCTGCACCGTGTGATTCCACCAATTCTCAGCTTCATCCTCTAACATGTAGGTTGCATATGCCACCTTTTGAGCATCAGAACACTCCAATGTTCTCAGAATCTTATCCATGGTGTGAATCCACTTATTGGCCTCTTCCGGTTTAAATCCCCCTTCGAACTTTGGTGGATTACAGCTCCTAAAATTAGCCAAAGTCTTCGCCTCAGCGTTACCCACATTACACTGATGAGGTTGGTTAACCGGTTGAGATGATTGTTGAGTTTGTCGTTGCATAGCCTCCAACACTGTGGTGATTCGTTCTAACATCGCGTTGGTGTGATTTTGGTTTCTAGTTGCCATATTAGACCTGCACTATGGGCTTATGGTCACATATGTTGAACTACAGAAACTTCAATTACACCACCCATGCTAATACTATTGCTAAAAACTCTAATTTCACATTCAATTGCGTCTTGTGCTCAAAAGAGACAAGATGCAAACAAATCAAGGGTATTTAAAGCTCAACAAACAAAATAATAACATTCAAATAGTGTAAATGCCCTGGAGATACCTGCTTGATGTTGATGGCTACCTTTCTGAAACTACTTCCACTACTACAAGATCTGACTTTTGCTCTGATACCACTTAGTGTGACACCCTTCCAAATTACCCAAATATAATATAGTAATTATATTTGTATATTGGATAATATATGGACTTGTGAGTGTTAAGAAAATATGGAAATAAAATTTTCTTTTAAAGCGGGTGCACAAATCGTCATTTGGAATTCTTGGAGAATAAACTCTAAACCATTTCAAAACATTTGTATCGAGTTCGGCGATTTCTAAAACCTTTTCGCAAATAGAGTAACAATTCGTTCTTTGGAAACATCTTTATATCATACAAGTAATTAAAACTACCCATGCTTTGTTCGATAAAACTGATACCATTAATTAATATTTATAGCCGAGCTCTTAAGTAGATTAAATCAGAGTAAGCGGAAATTATTGGACTATGCAACTGATAGAGTATAAACATAGGTTTTCTATATAATAAAAGTCATAAGTACATAGTCCCATCATGATAATCTCAAAGATCCAGAAGTACAAGTCCATAACAACAGATCTACATAACAGTGTAACCACAACCCTAGAGTATTCCAAAAGTATATCTACACTGTATGTACATAACCAAAATACAACTCCAGGGGTAGTCACGTAGATCTGGCAGCATCATATGTAGTAATAGTAGTAGCAGTCTCCCAAAAGTAAGAGTAGTAAGGTAGTAGCATCATCATCAACACAGCAGCAGCAGCAAGATCTCCTCCATAGCATCCACACATCGGATCCAATGATCCTCATCACATACCCTATGCACATACCTAGGGATCATCATCCCTCCAATCACTCCCAGTAGAATGCACGACAGGCTCACTCCCACTCTCGTCCTCCACCAGATCCTCCTCGATCTCATCCGAGGGAGAGTGTACCCTACCACTGGGTACCGGGTCAGGTGATGGTGAAACCCTGACTGGGCTCCTCGAATCAGATGGGGGAGTCTCCTCGCGGACGACTCTCGAGGTAAAAGGGTGAGAGCGGGTAGGTCGAAAACGGGAACTGTGATAGGAGCGAGCTGGTCGCCTGGGAGGTGGTCCATGGTAAGTGTAAAACGGGGGTACATGCATATTGTATATGATGGGAATCCTAAATCTACGAGGACGGAATCGGATCAACGGGTTCGGGTGGTAGAAGGTAACCTCTACCTCTCCCTCGAACACCGCGCGATGGTCCTCATAGATCCATGTGCCACTAGGAAGTGGCCGGATCTCGATGCAAGCAATGTAACGAGACATCACCTACAAGGGCATAGGGGTAAGCAATTCTATACACATAATCAACAGAGAATAAATTGTGCAATATGAGTATGTAAATATGCATCAATTAACAACAATCACATATAACACTTAGCAGTTAATTAATGCACATAGGATGCTCACACTTATTTCATTTATCACAATTAATTTAAATGAATGGCATGATGCATGACTTTAACTCTCAAGCCTATCTCCATCATACTATGTCACTCTCTGACGTCCATCCCTGACAACCCAGCACTCAATAGTGCGTTGTATTCCTAGGTATACAACAATTCGTACACTCACCTAGAATGTACACATCAAGCTTGGTATCCATGCCACCCGAGCATATCCCGTCATTCAAACGGACCGTCATCCAAACGGTATAACCATATCGGCATCCACTAAGCCGACCACGTCAACGACGTGTCATCAAGCAAGCGTATTGGCACTCCCAGAGGCCCTCCACATGTTTACCAAAAACATGATATACGTCCTACCATCCAAACTCCAGAATGAATGCATTACTTTACTTAAAAGGAATTGATTGATGTTTTATCCTTTTGTTAATACATTACGTGCCTCCCGAGCAACGTATCGTTATTCAAATGAAAACATCATAACGTCAATCAATTTCCTTTATGTCCAGGATCACTTGGTTTATTGTCCTTTAAGTGTTACAAAATGACTTAGAATTGAAAATGGTATTTTTAAGTATATGACTAAAAATACTCGAGTGTTTTCAATAATACTCGAGTAGTTTATCATTTTCCAGATTTTACTCGAGTAGTTCATGATTATACTCGAGTCGTTCATGTCTGTTTAGAGATTCAAGTTTTCAGATTTTCAAAAATATACTCGAGTAATTCATGAGATACTCGAGTAGTCCATTACCCAGAATACTCGAGTAGTTCATATATTACTCGAGTTGTTCATTAATTTTTACTCTTGTTGCATCTGAAATACTCGAGTGATTAGCCTGGTTCTCAAGTTGGTGCGCCAATTTTCACACTGGTGCATCACGAAATACTCGAGTGTTAAGCCATATACTCGAGTATTTGCAGACAGAACAGACTGAAACTTGGTTTTTACATACCATTTCAATTTCTAAACATTTTTAACCCAAACCAGTGATCACAATAGTTCATATACCATATATTGAACATGTTACCATACTCATTTCATATCAAATAACCAATTTGACAGAGAATCAATAAATCATGCATAAAAACACATTTTAACAACTCAACACCTCAATTTACACAATAAGCACAATACTCATGAAACAAAGTTCATTTAAGCTTGCATGCATGATATAGAACCTGCTCAACATAGTTTTAGAGCAAAGCTTGGTCTCCAAACCAAAGATCCTATTCAATCTAAGCCCTTAGAGCCTCTTGGTGGCTCTCTAACGCAAATAATGGAATTTAATCTCTATCTAGTGGATAAAATTACTTCCCCTTACCTCTCAGACGTGAATCAAACAAGAAATCCCCCAAAGAAAAGCTCCACAGCACCAAAAGCACTTTAACCCAACATGCAGAGCAGTTTTGAGTGCAACACCAAAGTGGAATTGGTTCACACATGAAACAGAGAATAAAATTGGGGAAATTAGGTTTTCTAGACTCTATGCAACATAATCTAACTAAGGAAATCGAATTTGAGACTCAGAGATTCATGAGCTTACCAGAAATCAAGATCAAAGTAAGCTCCAGACACAAGCTTGGCCAAGAACAGCTTCACTTCAACTCCTTGAATCCTCCAACACACTCACTCAATCCTCACGATTTTGGTGTCTATACAAAGCTCGTGATGTGAGCTTTGTATTCGTGTATAGTTTGTGTTTTGAATATGAACAGAGAAGGAGAATCGAAGAGGATGAATTCAGAACCCTAACTTCAACAACAACAACAAGGTTGATCAAAATCCTCCACCAAAAGACGTTGATGAGCTTAAATACTAACTTGGAAGCATCATGCACAGCAACACTAAGCTATTGATGTGTTCGTGGTGGAGTATTCGTGTCAACGGAGGGGAATCGTCCATGGTGACTCATCAAACGCACTAACTCGTGCAATTTGACCCAGAATACTCGAGTTTTTCAGAAAATACTCGAGTCTTTTTCCCAATTTTTGAAAAATAATTATTTTATTTACTTTCCCTCCACAATCTTTCCTATAATTACCTCTAGGTCCCAATCCAGGGACTAATATGCAAAATATTTATTTTATGCATTATATTATTTATTAACTAATTCCACACACACAAACTAGTTACATGAACATATATTTTAATCAAGGATTAATATAGAAATCATTAATTATAATTAATTTATAATTAACATTTCATTAATCTGGGATTAAAAATTTTGGGTGTTACAGAAAGAAGCTTTTAGAGGTAAATATTTCTGTGTTTTTGTGCATTTTTATTCTTTTTTGTTACAACAACCTAAAAATAAATTATGCCATTTTGAATAGGTTGAATGGAACATAAAAGGACAACCCGTTGGCTCAAATGCATCAAGATTTAATTGTCATATTGGTGTTATCACTAGACGTGATGCTTCATCAATATAGAAGATTGGCGTGATGAGAGTAATGCACAGGTGAAGCTTGAAATTTGGGAAGATGTACAGGTATGATAATATTACTAGTGAAATGTTTTATGCTATATTTCTTATACATTTATTTTTAGCATCCTTATCTTGCTTATCTTTAATGATGTTTTGCAGGCTATTTGGAATGTTGATGAGACACACAAACATTATGTTCTTGGGAAAGCAGGGATTGCACTGAATAAATTTTTATATAGACTAACTAAAAGAGTCCGAAATGGTTGTGTTGATCATCCACCAAAACTATATGCAGATTTAATTGACCAAGATGAATGGGATGAGTTTGTTGCTAGGGTTACTACTACCTTTTTCTGGTATGATTTAGTCAAAACTCTGCTTGTTTTGCATATTAATTTAGCAATTGAGCAAATAGGGGAAGAGGAAATTAGTGATTGTGAGAAACCAGAGAATGAGAAGAGGAAATTAGTTGAATTTTGTAGCTTAGTTGATTTATGCTAAAATATGCAAGAGATATGCTGATTTATGCTGATTTAAACATGAAATCAGCGCTACGAATAGGGAAAGAGCATTACAAGCTGATTGTCCTTCGCGTATATTGCGTAAGGGATATGCCAAGTTGGAGCAAAAAATTGTATGTATGAGTGAATGTTTATCAAATTAACTTATTATTTAATTATTTAACTACTGTTTTTTGAATAAAATCATTTCTGCTAATTAATTGTCTTGATGTATAGCTTCTGGAGACGAAATCAGAGGAAGTGTCATTACCTCGTCATACACTGTATAGGAAAGCCCGCTTGGACAAAACAGGGAATACCAACAATGAGAAGGCTCGTGAAAAAATTTCACAAATTGTGGGTTTGATATGACTTAATCTCGTCAACTTATCCTTTTAATATAATT
This sequence comes from Crotalaria pallida, assembly GCA_037953625.1. Classification (NCBI taxonomy): domain Eukaryota; kingdom Viridiplantae; phylum Streptophyta; class Magnoliopsida; order Fabales; family Fabaceae; genus Crotalaria; species Crotalaria pallida. The sequence continues at coordinate 137,659,585 of CM075650.1, read as the reverse complement.
TTTTATTAAAGTAGGTTGATTGGGGTGGGATTTGGGATCTCAAAAAAAGATTACTTCCGACCTAAAAAACACAAAAGGTCTTTGTGGAAGTTTTTGAATACAATAAGGTCATGGACTCATTGCAAGCCCTCATGAGTATAGTTGAATATTTGGAGAAACAAAAACATGATAAAAGGCCTGATTAGGTTAAGAAAGAGTTAGATTTGCCCTCTCCCAATAGTATAAAGGATAGTTGCCCTGATGGTAATCTTCCTAAGGTAGGATCCAAAACTTCTTGTAGAATTCTTTGTCATTGCTCTCCTGTCGTTGCTGAATTTTTTTATATGCACTTTTAACTTTTTCCTTTCATGTTAAAATAGGGTATCAGTCCATGTCTTCTGTTAATAGTAGATCATGAAAGTCCAGTTGCAAAAGGTCATATGTATAACATTGAGGGTGAGACATTGCATAATCGAGCATTGCCTCTGGACCATATGAAAGTTTTAATTAGTATTCCACTTGATGAAAATGCACCATTAATGCCAGTGGAAGATGAGGTTGGCAATATGTTCACAGTTGGAGATGCAGTAAATGCTTTTGTTGCATGGCCATCCAACCTCATCATTGCTGAAAATCCTCAGGTATCCCACTTGATTAGAGGTACATCATGCTGTATACAATGATTTCTTTTCCCAATACAATGTTTCTAACATCTATTGTGAATTTTAAGAAACATGATGGATCAAATATGAATGCTAAAGGTGAAAATTCTATGCACAAAAAAGAACCATTTAAGGTATATGACTCATTTAAAACTATTTCTTTTTCCAATAAAATGTTTGCATTATACTAACTTGTATTGTGAATTTTTAGAAACCCGGTGAGTCAAATAGGAATGCTAAAGGGGAAAATTCTGGACACAAAAAAGAACCATTGTTTGAGGTATATGACTCATTTACAACAATTTCTTTTTCTAATAATATGTTTGCATTTTACTAACTTTTGTTGGTAATTTTTAGAAACCCCCTGAATCCAATAGAAATAAGGGAGAAAGTTCTGAGCATACAAAAGAATCAATTGCGACTTCTAGAAAGAATCATGGAAAGTGTGTGCTTCAAGCTACTAATCCAAGTGACAAGAAAAAGAACCTTATCAAAACTCCCTTTTTTAAGGCACGTTATTCTTTGTTGACAAAGATGACAACCGATGCCTTTACATTACCCATGGATGAAGGTATATTCGGACCTAGATTGAATAAAGAGATAGTGACCAAAAAATGCTTGGAGGACCTCCTTTTTATGAGCCTATAGATTCCCCACCTATATGCATTTACATAAGGTACCAATCAAATTGCTTATGGACTTCATAAAACTATATACGCTGATGTTATTTAATTACTATATATATAATAATGTATTTTTGTTATACTTTATTTGAAGGTACCTGTATGAAAAATTATGGTTCCAAACGGTTTGACAATGAGGTTCTCATTCCTTTCACCGCATTATTGCACCGGTTCACCTCAAGGGGCCTCACAATATATTGCTATCATTCTCAAAGCCAGTAAGAATGATGAAGGGAAGTGGTTAATAGCTCCTTACAATGTGGGGTAAGTAACTTGTCAATTCTTAATATACTAATTATATAATATGAAATCTCGTGATATTTTGCTATTAATATTTTCTTAGATTTCGTTGGGTGTTAATCGTAATTGATGCCACTACAAAGACTATCTATTACTTGGATCCTTTAAATGGTGGAAGATCATAAAAGTGCAAAAAATAGATGGAGGTTTTCAATAAGTAAGTGGAGTTGATTTTTATTATTTAAGTATATATGTGGTTATCCAAATATTTGCTTCAATTTAGTTTAATTAACTTCATGTGTTGTTAAAGCTATAATATCTTATCGTGGGACAAATGGAGATACTTACACCAAAAGACAGCTAAACACTTTATTCACATGGTCGACTATACAGGTATATATATATATATATATATATATATATAAATTCTCTTTTTCTGGTTATTTTCAAACTGAATCATGGAACTGGTTTGATACCTATGTTATCCTGGAACTGGTTTGGTGCCTTTGGGTGTTTTAAAGTCTTCGATTTAGTATATTTGTCTTGGAACTTTAGTATATATTTGTGTTTAATATGCTCATCCTGGAACAGGTTTGGTGTTTGTGTTGTCCTGGAAATGGTTGTATTTCTCTTGCTTATGCTGTCTGGAATTGGTTATTTCTCTTGTTTTGAAGTCTTTAGGTGTTTCTTGTCTTCCATGTACAGCTTTGCTAATTAATGTACTTCCCATGCATGTGTTTCATAGGTCCCTAAACAAACCAATGGCATTGACTGTGGATACTATGTGATGCGATTTATGAAGGAAATTGTTCAGTTCCACTCTAGCGATAGCAAGATTCCTCCAAAGGTTAGTTTGTGGTTTATTTGTTATATATTTACAAAGAATAATAATATTTGATCATTAATTCAATTCTTATTTTTTTTTATTTCATTTTATAGTACTTCCCGGACTGCAATCATAAAGAATACAGTCGTCTTGAAATGCTTGATGAAGTGAAAGAAGAGTTGACTTCTTATTTGCTTGAAGAACTCTAAGGCCTGCAGCAGTAGTAAAGGTTTTTCACAAGATCAATTTTTGTTTGTTTTGCTATGCTAGTGATTTTGTGATGTAAACCTTCATCATACTCATTCTAATGCTTATATATGTCTTGTTGTCTAGTACCCTAATGCTTGTATTTTGTCCACTACTCTGATACTCTAAAGTTAATTGTCTAGTCCAGTACTCTAATTGTATTTTGTTCAATCCAGGACTATTATGTATGCCACACTTTAATTATATAATGAAGTCATTTTGTTGCATTAAATATGTTTTGTATGTTTTTTTTAGAACTATTATGTATGCCAATTATTTAATTTATGTCATTGAAAAATAATGCAAACAGGGAATTAAAAGTTTAGACATTATTAATAAAATAAACAATGTATTAAAATATTAAAAGAGGGCGGATTTTCAAAAACAATTTGGTTAGAAATAAAAGTAAAGAAGGAGGTTATTTGAGATAAACAAAGGTGGTTTTGATCTGCCTTCTTTAAAACAAAGAGAAGGCGGTTCTCAACTGCTAAAAGAGGGCGAGGCCCTATTTTAAAAGAAATACAAGGCGGTTTCGATCTGTAAAAAGAGGACAATTCTGAACAGCTCTATTCGAAAGAAAAAGAGGGCGGTTCGGAACTACCCTATATAAGGTTAAATAACCTCCTTCAAAAGACTTTTTTGTAGTAGTGCAACCTCGTTCTGAACTGCTAACTAATTAAGAGACCTAATTAAGAAACATCCCTTCTATTAAACACGAGCCAGCCACGCTTTCTTAATAATTTACTGGTGCAAATGGATCTGGATGTGCAGTGTTCCTTGTGTGCTGCATAAACAAATTATCTACTGCACAAACTATTTAATTTATTGAACTTGGTATGAATGTGTATGTGTAGTGTTTCTTGTCTCATGTTGTTGCTGCTGCATAAACAAACTATCATCGTTTTTTTGTCCGGTGGCCGAAACTATTTGTTTGTTATCTATGACTGTGTGGGTTGTGATATGGTGAATTTTAACTCTTTATCTTGAGCACAGCACAGTAGAGTAGTTTAGGGTAGACAAAGAAGAGCAAAAATTCTATAAGCATGATTTGGATGTGGTTTGTTGGATTAGATCAAGAGAATTTCTATTATTCAATAATGATGAGGTTGATATTCCAGATTGGGTTGATGTAATTAAGATTAAATCTTGGTCTTGGTTTTCCTATTTGAGCTGCCTAGTTATTATTTCTTTCTTTCTTCCTTTATGTGATTGGCGCTCTTTCTCTTATTGTTGTGTGGCGCCATACAATGTATAGATAGAGTTGGTTAATTATGTTGTATTGTGATTCATAGTAGGTTTGCCAGGATTTGCTAGGATTTGCTATACTCTTTTTCCCTTATTTAGGATTTTTCCCACATGATTTTTTCCTATCAAGGTTTTTAAGGGGGTAAGGATCCTAATAATACCTTGGTAGGTAGTCTTGGGGTCATTTGATTTTTGTTGTTTTTGAGTTACATGTTGGAGTCATTTGTTTTATGTTGTTTTTAAGTTGTAAGTTGCTTCACATTTTTGTGAGGTAGACTCATGTATTTTGTTCTTGGACTCATGTATTTTGTTCTTGGTTGGTTTTGGTCTATTTGGGCACATTATTGTGTACCCATGTTCAAACAATTCATAGAAGGTGGGGTTCATGTGTATTATGATGCTTAGATAGATCCTTTGTATTAGAATAAAATCTTTATTTGCTTATAAAAAAAAGGCTTATTTAACATTTTAGTCCCTGAACTTAGGTGCTCTTTTGGAATTGGTCCTTAAACTTTTTTTGGATGCTATGGGTCCCTGAACTTTGTTTAATTTTTGGAAATGATCCTTTCGTCACTTAAATGATGATTGACGAAGGGTTGTCGAGACCCTGATCAAAAACAAAAGTAGTGAAGTGTGCTTTATTTGTAGCACAGGAATGCCCCAAGGTCGTCTCTCGCGGATCAAAGGAAATTCTTTTAGTTATATTAGGAATTTCAAAAATATTAACAAGGTTTTGGGTTTTTTTTTTAATTTGGTAGAACTGTCAAAGCAAAAGTAAAATAATGTAAAATTTACTTAATGATTAAAGCTTCAACTTGTGGATTTTGGTTCTTTGGATTTATCCTTGATTCAAAATCTATCTCAACCTCAAATAATAATTGAATTCTTGCATTCAAGTTCAATTAGTTAAGCGCCAACTAAACTTGAATAGATTCCTTCCAAAGTTCAAGCGAACATCATTCGATTACATTAGGTTAGGATCAAACATCAAAATTTAATCCCAATTGGTCTCTAAGTCCAAGAATCCAACAAGCCATCCATTGGAGTATTTAATTAATCAATTCTTACTTGTCCCAAAGTAACTAATCAAGCATCAATTAATTTAGGACATTCTTCAATGTTTAAGCAACATGATTTGAGTTAAGTTGGTTAGAATTATGCATTCACATTTTATCCCTAGTTAACTTTAAGTCCTTGAATCAGCAAGCAATTAATGAGTCAATTAATTATGTCCATGAATGTTCCTTTATCTTTCTCAAGATTAATATAACTAAGCGTCATATAATCCTTTTGATCTTGCATTCTTAACCTTCTTAAGTCCAACGTAATTAAGCATCACAACGAACTTAGTTCAGGTAGTCATTAGGAACAACTTTAAGGGTCTGTTCGGCAAAACTAGCTTGTAGCTGTGAGCTTGTAACTTGTAGCTATGAGCTTCTAGCTTGTAGCTTTTAAGCTAGCTAGGAGCTGTGAGCTTGTAGCTGAGAGCTTATAGCTGTTTAGCTGACTATTTAAAATAGTGTTGTTCGGCAAAACTAACTTTTGAAGTAGCTAAAAGTTATTAAATGACCAAAAAGGACATGCAACATTTTATTATTTTAAATTTTTCAAATTTTTTCTTTATTTATTAAATAGATAGTTAATTAATTAATAAAATATAAAAATTATTAAATTATAATTAATTAAATTCATTTTTTCTTAATTTATTAATTATGTAGTTAATTAATTAATTATAACAAAATTATTAAATTATAATTAATAATTAATTAAAGCGTAGTAAAATAATTTTAAAATTTGTTTGAGGATATAATTGGTATATGAATTATTGAAAGCTAGTTTAGTTTCTAGAAAACTACTTCAAGTAGCTTTCTAAAAGCTAGCTTTCAAAAGCTACAAGCTCCTTTTTTAAAAGCTATAAGCTCATTCTAATTTGTGTTCACCGAACGGGGCTAGTAGCTTATTGACTAAATCTAAAAGCTCCTAGCTAGCTAAAAAGCTCCTAGCTCGTGTTGTCGAACAGAGCCTAAGTGTTTAATTCGAATTCAATTAGATAAGTAATAAGAAGATGGAAAGATAAAGGTAAATTCAATTATTATGAGTTGAGGGATGTCAAGACCTCCTTCAAACCTCAAAATCCATTAGAACTTATTACCACAAGTTGAATTATAAACTTAACTCTCCATGAAATTAAAAGACATTATAACATTAAATAAAAAAACTAAGAAGAAAATGAGAAGAATAAGAAAGGGTGGTAGGAGAAACACCCAAGAGTAACTTGCGTTGAAGGTGTTGATGTCCCCCTTACAAGCCTTTTTGAAAGATCAATTTATAGGAAAAAATTCCAACAAGTTTATGTTAGAAATTAGTTAAGCTTTTTCTAATTTTAGTTTTGTTTGATCTTGTACTTTGAATGAATATTTTGACCCTGAATCCGGCTGAATTTGATGAAGGATATTTCTAGCAAAGTTGTTGCCCTTTCAATTAGCTTTCCAATGCCACCATTTTGCTCAATTTGGAGTTGTGTACACCAAGATATAACCTGAAAACCAAAAGGTGTCACCAAATGCCAAAAATCAAATTTTAAGAATAATTATTCATAAATATATAGTTTGGTCCAAAATCATTTATATTATTATAAAGTCCATAATTTTAAGCATAAAATAAATGTTAAAAAGCTATGAATAAAGTAAAAGATACATGCCATAATTTATTTGATCAATGATATAGCCGACAACATGTCACGTCACCTTCACAATATCGACGAGTGACGTATTATGTAGAGTCACGGGACACTACATGATTTTTTTATTAAAAAAAATAATTTCTTTTAAAATTTATTAAAAGATTCTATTTTTTTAAAGTACAATTTTTAATTATTTTTAATAAATTTGAATTTTTTTTAATTTAAAAAATTAACAAGGCATCATCTAGAACGTTACCTATCAATGTGGCGAAGGTGACGTGACATATCCTCGATCGTATAACCACTTAAGTGATTAAATGACTATTTCCAAAATTTGAGCAAAGTTTAGGGACTCAAAGCATCGAAAAAAAAGTTTAAAAAAAGTTTAATGACCAATTCCAAAACATCACCTAAGTTCAGGGACTAAAAACTTAAATAAGCATGAAAAAAAAGAGCCACGGCCTTGTAAGTAGAGTAATGGATTATGAACCCCACTTTCTGTCCTCAAACCCCATTTTATTTTGTTATTTTCAAAATTACCCTTACTTTATTCAAATCCAAACCCTAGCCTTGATTTCTTCTTCCTCCACCCTCTTTCTTTTCCACCTTCACTCTCTCCCTTCCTTCTCCGCCTCCCACCTTCCATCGCCGTCACCACCTCCACAGCCCATATCACTCTTTCTCTTCTTTGATCGTTCTTCACTTCTTCTTCTTCACTTGTCACTGCCCAACCCGACTCGACGCCGCCACCAAACCACACCACGCCGCCATCACCATGACCCAACCCAACCAGCGACGACGACGACATGACCAGGAATAGCGATAGCCACCTTCAGCGACAGCCACCATCACCACCGCGCACACTCTCTCCACCAGGCTCCACCACCCAGAGCAGCCATTGCTCCTCAGAAGGGGTTGACTCGCGATTGGGAGCAATTACTAGGTGACTCGCGATTTAGGGTTCACAATCCTCACGCTCGTGGTTCCTATGGTGGTGGAAGGGGTTGTTGGAGATGGAATGGTATGTGGATTTGCAGCGGCGGCGACAACTAATTCGCGGTGGTGGCGGTGGTGGTTCTATGGTAGTGGCGGCGGCTAGGGTTTGGGATTTGAATAAGTTATGGGTAATTTTGGAAATGACAAAATAAAATGGGGTTTGAGGATAAAAAGTGGGGTTTGTAATCCATTACTCTTGTAAGTATCACCTGACTTATCATGCCCAAACCCAAACTCAGGAGTCACCAAGCCCAAATTGATTGACAAACCCGACGATTTTTCAGATATCAACCTCATCAAGGGGTTCCAAATACTAACCCAACATTTTTGCATCTGGTATTTGCTAATTAGCAAGAATTGATTAAATAGATCAAGCCATTGCAAGACCCAAGACCATCTATATGTCTTTCCTTCAACTTGAGGATGTGTGATCATCTAGAGGAGTAAGGGATGGGTTCTGGAAAAAGAAGCCTTGGAGCAAGACACGAAATAGAGATATCGATAGCTTACGACTAGGATGTGATTTGGAATTTTGGAAGATCCATGAAGGTGCAATTTGATGAAATACGGTTTGGAGGATAAGGATTTCCAATATTTGCAAACGGAGCTGAAGTGAACAAGAGATTTGACAAGAAGCTATGACAGAATTTTGATAAGTTGTTCCTCCAAGAGGACCAAATGTTGAGGAGCATGATCCATTTTCATACTAATTAACTAACTATACTATCTGCGTGCAAATAATAACAATAAAGAAATGGAAAATGGAAACCCTAAATCATAAAAGAATTTGATCTATAATAACAAGCTAAATTAAATGGGTGTAAAGTAATTAATGTACCTAAAACTGAAAGTAAGTAAGATCAATTAGAAGATGAACGAGCACAATTCATGCAAATTGATTTCAATTCGATGTATCCCTTTCATTCCAAATTCTAAGCTCTTCCTTGTTGTTCCCTTCTTCCTATTTATTTTTCCATTTTTTGTTTTTGGGTCTCGTGGTGTTCATCGTCGTTGTTATTTTGGAAAAAACATTCCCTCTTATTTTTAACACTATTTCAATTTTCAATAATATTTAATTTTTTTAAAAGATTTTATTAAGTCAACACGTTTTCAAATCTCAATAACAATTATAAAAGTAATTTTAAAAAATATATTAAATGTCTACATTTCTATACCACTAAAGATCTTACACATAGGACAGGGGAGTAGATGATAAAAAAGGGTTTGACCCATCATGATTGATGCAAAAGGGATAAATAAGAATAAAAGAGATAAATATGATATAAAAGGTGGCTAATTCAATCAAATTTACGACCTTTTCTTTTTATGCATATCATGGTTCTAGTGTGCTTCATTGATTTTCTTTTGTTTAAACATTTATGTCATAAGAATATTAGTTGAGATGAGTACAAATTCAAATATGCATGTAATATCTCTTATATTTCTTTACTATAGAATTGATAATATGATCTAAGTGCCTAGTCTGAAATGTTTGTGCCAATGATATCAAAATTCAGTCGATGTGTGTGTTAAATTATAATATGGTTGGTATTTGGTAGTGAAATATTAATCTTTATCTCTTTGAATAACAAAGCCTTTTGATGCTTTCACTTTTTAAATTGTGCGGAATACTTAAATCATATAAAGTGGCCATCATTGGGAGACGGTCTAGTTAAGTATCATTAGTTCATTACGCAATCACTTGAGAATGAATGATATTCTAATTTAATTGATTGGTGTGAAGAAGTGTGTTGCTGATAGACAATGTATGAAACACATGTTATTGTGCCTTATTATCCTAGGGAGGATGGAGTTGGTGCAGTATGGTTCTGATCAATGTAGTTCGAGTTCTCAAGACTTTGATTTTGGTGGGATGGGGAGTCTTTCTGTTCCAAAGGAGTATATCGTTTGGAGTAGCAGGATGAACACACATGTTTTGCTTCAGTTTGTTTTAAGTTTCAACCTTTCTTCCATCATAGGTTTGCGCATACTTATTTGTTTAGGTAGCAGTGGTATTGGCTGTTCTTTAATGATGTGATAATTGGATTTTGTTAAAAGCACACTTAACGTTTGATAAAAAGCTTGAACTAGTTACAATGAATCATAAAATTTTACCAAACGTTAAGAAGCATAAAAACTAGTTCAAGCATTTTATCAAATGTATGTTAAGTGTGCATAGCTTTTAACAAAATCGAATTATCACATCACTAAAGAACCTTCAATACTAGTGCTACTTAAACAAATAAATAAGTGCAAACCCGTGATGGAAGGAAGGTTCAAACTTAAAACAAACTCAAAAAAAAAACATGTGTCGTCATCCTGCTACTCCAAATGATATACTATTTTGGAGCAGAAAGACTCTCCACTTCACCAAAATCAAAGTCTGAAGAACTCTGAGGCCATTTATCAAAACCAGAGGCACCAACTTTATCTTTCCCCAGGAAAACACAACACAATAGCATGTGGTTCATACCTTGTCTATCAGCAACACACTTCTCCACACTAATCGATTCAATTCCATAAAATCAATAAATATTACAATTCTATGAAAATCTAAGTCAAGGTCAATATCTATATTTAAAATTCAAAATAACTAAATCTATTTTACTCGTAAATTTGGAGAGGTGAAACCTCTACACAAAAACGCAACCCATTAATTAGTTTCTTCCTAGCAAAACCTTTCTCAATGATCTCACGGATCTCTCCCTTGCCCATACCAACCTTACTTCACGTTCGTATTTCCCACGTCCAGCTTCTCCACAACGTAGTTGAAAATCTGAAATGATTGAAACTTCGCCAGCACTCCCACGCTTATAACAAATAAACAAATGTTGAAAATCTACCTCGCTCTAAGTATACACAATTCTCAAACATAACGTGATACTTTCTCTATTTGTTAGATATTCTCCTCTTATCATCATTATCAAGAATTTCAGCAGTTCACTTAAGTGTTACTTTATATTAGTAAGGTGTAGTAAATCTTATTTGAAAATTATCGAACAAAAACAAATCCATCTTTGAGATCCTATCTAAGAATTTATTGCTTCTTCCAGAGTGAAAAACTCAAATTTGCACAGCAATATCAACAGGATCAATAATTTCATAAAAATAAATAACCAACACAAAATTTAGAAAATCTTACCTGCCAAATACAATTGAAGTTGTATAAACGATTAGGGTTAAGAGTAGATCTAGTTGTTTGCAAATGATTGAATACGGTTTCAGAAATACAACATGAATAATTTCAAAGGCTGTGTGAAATGTATGAAGGAACAAAATTTCATGATTTTATTGTTGAAGCGATTCCTCACCTTCTAAATGTGATTTCTGAACTCGACCTTGAATATGCAATCGTCGACAACTCCATGTACAAAGTTTGAAACTCTCAATTGATTTCCTTGCTAGAGAGTATTTTAGGATTGCGATTAAGGTTTCGTTTCGGGTTAGGGTTTTAAGGATGATAATAGAATCGCGATTGGGTTTGTGAGATATGAAAGGGAATAAAGAAAATAAGAGAACAGAGAACACAATTGGGTTTTTGTATTTTATTTTTGAGATTGACAATGAAAACGCGACTAGGGTTCGCTCTCAGGGACAAATCTTCATGACACAAGTGGGGGCAATCGGTCCCACGAAAAATTGAGATTTTTTTATTCCATACATGATATAATATATCATTTTCTCCCAATGCACTCGATTTTTATCCCACCATTTCACATCTATATGTTGAAAAAAAAAACTATCACCAAATGCTGAATTGAAGTGCAATTCTCAATTTGAATAGTGATTCTGTCACTTTAACATATATAGAGAGATATTTTGATAGTTCTAATAATGAGGAAAGCATTTGATGTCTTAAGAAAACATATAGAGAACAATCACGAAAATTCTTATTGGTCGTTTCTCTATTTTGAAATTTATCTTTCATGTATAGTGTTGTTATATATCATAAGATATTAATAAAGTTAATAGTCCAATATGTCCCCCAAAGATATACTTAGCATCAACTTAGTCCCCAAAAGATTTTTTTACATCAATTAAACCCCCAAAGATTAAAATGGCACCATATTCGTCCCTTCGTCCATCAGTCCATTAGTCCCTCCGTCAAGTTCAACGTGACACTTCCTGATTGGTTATCTCTTCTAATTCATATATACATGGAGTCACTAAATCATTCCTCCTACAGTTTAGATTTTAAGATTTATAAAAAAAAAAAAAAAAAAAAAAACATCGGGCTCCTCCCGAATCACTCACTCCACCCCGCAACCATGACAAATTTGGTGCTTTAGAGCTTACCGGAATAAAGTGGTTACAGCTGAATATTGTTGGACTAATGACAAGAATTAATATTAAAATATAAGTTACACATTATGTGAAGCAAGTGAGCTTGGAAATGATTTTGATGAAGACAAAAGTCAAAGACAAACAAACAATAACAACAAGACTCAAAAGCATCATTTAATAAGACTTGTTCTTTACTGTTTGTTTACAATTTCTAGGTCCTTATGATGTTTGTTTGGGTAAAATCTAGCTAGGTAGTTTCGGCTTTGAAAGGGAATGAATGATATTCTAACTTATCTTTTCACAAAAACCATGAGTGATAGACTAATAAAGGAGAAAAAAAGGTAGCAATGACCTTCAAAGAAACATGCATCCATGTGTTGCGGACTAAAATGACTTTTATTTAATGTTAGAGACTAAATTGAAAAAGAGTTACAAAATCAAGGACCAAAGTAATTTTTGCTCCACTTAAAACCAAATGGCATCGTGTTTATCACATTAAGTGCCACATGGCAAGGTCATTAATGACCAATAAAAACTAATGTGACTTACAATGTGCAATCTCAAGAACTAATATGTGATTTTGTAATCTTAGTAACTAATGGTTTACTCTTTTAAAAATCACAAAAAAAAAGTTTAAATCTTATCAAACAAACTATATTACAAATCCTCTGGCCATATAACATGTCTCAAAGTGCATTTTTCTTATTATTTTTTAGAGGAAAAGTTTATGATGGGAACAAAGAAGGAAAAATAAAACCACCAATAATTCATCAAATTAATAACATTCCTGGAGATCGAATCGGGGACCTTCAACTCCCAAACATCAGAGATTTGGTACATGATCATGTATGCTGCATCCACATGTCCAGCATTTTTTTATTATTGATTAATGATTAATTTACCAGTGGCATATGTTTGTAGGTGGGTAAGATGTTATGAAATCTAATTTTCTAGGAGGATATATCATTTCTCTTTATCAAATTATTATGGATAAAGTAACAAGGAGTTGGTCGAGCAGTGTATGTAAAGCTAGCCTTGCTTAAAACCCATGTATAGCATCATGTCAAAGCTAAGGTTTGATTAATGTGACGACACTTGTTGTTAGAAAAAGCAACTATACATCCCAAAAGACTGAAGTGGATTTGTTCCTCACCTATAGGATGATGAGATACCCTTAATTAAAAAAATTATTATGGATAAAAAAATGGGTTTATAATTTATAGTAATCGTTTTTATAAATAAATAAAACAATTTTGAAGAATTTTTTTAAAGGCTATACCCAATTCTAGCACATAAAAAGTGATTAATGATTAATAGTAGAAGTTATAAATAATGAATAATTTCATACCTAAAGTCTCTGGAGATATTTTAAGAGACCATAGGGAAAGAAAATAAAATTTCTAAAGGAATATGCTTGTTAATACTTACTTAAGCTGAAATTTGGAACAATGTAGTATATTAAGGGAGGATTTAATTTGGATTATAAACTCTTTTTTTTATTTATTTTTTTTTAAATTCATTTTCAAATTTTCTATAATCATAAAAACTCATTTAGTCTAGTATTTATTGTGTAATTTTCACTTTTATGTTTAACCAATCTCATCTTGCAGTTTTGTTGGAGGGAAGAACATGATCGAGTCAATATGTTCTTCAACACATATAAGTCGCACAAATTGGAGATGAACAAGTATAAGCTCAGTACAAGACAGATTATATGCAGCTAATGAAATAAAGAATAACTAAAGTGAAAACCGATTTTTCTTAGTTCTCAAAATTTTCCTTATTTTCATACTTGCATTGCAAAATGAGGAAGTTGTTGTAAAAAGAATCAAAGGTGAACGAATAATATAAGGGAAAATGTTTTCGAATTTCAATATTGAATTACATGTTTCTAGGCTGCTTCTGCTTTTGCCAACAATTTTTATAACATAATGAATTTTGAAGTAACAATAAGACAGTAGAAGAAAATGGCGAAACTTGGCAGTAGAAGAAAATTCAACGTAACTAATTGGCTTGAACAAATTATTTTATTTTATATGCTAAGTGCATAGCTGATAACTCAATTCTTCTTTTTACCATCCATTATTTTGGGAAAAGTGACAAGGCACTTACCAAAGACAACAATATATACCATTAAAACATGAAGTGAAGCAACAATTTCAAAATCGAATCAATTGAACAACGTTTTTTATGAATAATTAGGAGGAAAAAATGACGATTACAAGACATGATGAGAGTAAAGTTATAGTTTACATTACAAAACCAATTCACAATTTGGCTGTATATGTAATTTTCTCTTCAGACATATTCTATTTGTCGAATTTGCTTTTACAATGTCAAACTACTTGTTTCTTGTTTCTTCTAGGAATGTTTTCTGCAAATTACAAACTACAAAGAAACTTCAAGATGTTTGTAAGGTCCAATGCTATCAAAACTTGATTACACATTAAACATAATAAAAATAGGCAACCACATTACATTATAAGAAAAGGTGTGGTTCGCATCAAACATTTTGCCGCGGTTAACCACCCTCGTGATGTACTTTATTTTCCAATCTTGCTCTGGGACTTTTGACCGACACAATGTTTAAGCAGAAACTCAACCGCGTTTTGGTGGAAAGATAGGAGTAAACAGTGATGGATCCAGAAATTTTGAAATGTGGAGGCAGGATATGTATACATTTTTATTGTTAAATCATCAACAAGAATAATTACTTATGAGGACTAGTACTATTCAATCCATACAACATGCATCAATACTACCTTTGGTTCAAGTGGGACGAAGATTGATTCCCCCTATATAAGATCTTGGGGTTAAGCTTTTTAAATGGAACAAGAATAGGAGCGGAGAGAACATTCCCCTTTAAATGGTTTTTTGTGCTCTACTTGGATTAGTCGAGATTCAATTAGACTAATATATATGAAGTTCTAAAAAAGAGCCCTCTATCAAAATGCAAACCATTTATCAATAGCTTTTATAACAATACTATACATTAAAAATAAATTTCAAAATAGAGGAAATAACCAATAAGAATTTTCATAATAGTTCTCTATTTTTCTTTAATACTATAATTTTCTTAATACATCCAATGCTTTCCTCATTATTAATACTATCAAAATATCTCTCTATGTAACACTGGTGGATTCAGAAATTTTGAGGTGTGGAGGCAACACATGTATAAATTTGTATTGTTAAATCATAAACAAAAATAATTACTAATGAGTACCACTAGTATTCAATCCATACAAAATGCAACAACACCTTTGATTAGTGGCAAGAAGCTTGATTTTCCCTACATAAGATCTCGAGTTAAGTTTTTTAAATGAAAAAAAAAAAGGAACAAAGAGAACATTGCCCTCAAAATTGGTTTTTTTGTGCTCTACTTGGATTAGTCGGGATCCAATTAGAACAATACTTCCCCTGTTACTATTTATAATTACTTGGAGTTGTCTATAGCTTATCTTTCTTGTAAGTCCTTATCTCAATTTCTAATAGCATTAATTATTTCTTTTCTACAAATGCACCTATATATTCAACACGTTTTAGAGTCTAAATGATAATTATAGAGTAATTTTGAAAAGGTATATCAAACATTATCATTTTCAATATAATTAACAAAATTAACTAACTTTCTTAGTCTACGTGCAAGGACGCTCCAAGGGTTTATAATTAGTAACCAAGGGAGTATATATGAAGGTCTAAAAAAACTCTATCAAAATGCAAACCATATATGAATATGAGTTACTAGATTAATAGATCTCCCAAAGATACACTTGGTGTTGATTTAGTCCCCTAATAAAACATTTTTTACATCAATTAAACTCCGATCCCCCCCCCCCCCAAAGATCAAAACAGCACCATATTCGTCCCTTGGTCCATCAATCCGTTAGGCCCTCCATCAAGTTCCACGTGGTCTCTCCTAACTCAAACAAAACCATTAAATCATTTCTCCCAAACAATTTTAACCGTTGAATATATACAACGATTTAGATATTAAGATTGAAATAAAAATTAAAAACAAAATACTTTCTCTTCCTCAGCATCCATCTACTCCTCCACCTTGCCTTCTTCTCACCTTCAACCTTCTCCCCCACCACCGAGGACATCATCATCAACATATACCTGACACCATTCTCGTGCCATTTCTTGAATATGCGGAAAATTTTAGAGTGAAGGCCCAATTTGGTCTCTCAAATTTTTCGACTGGGACACTTTAGTCTCTCGAGAATTATAATTCATTTTTAGTCCCTAAAGAATTTAAAAAATAACACTTTAGTCCTTGTTTTCATTCCGTTAACTACTGTCACTGTTTCCAGAAACACCAGGGACATTTACTGGGAGGCCATTAGTACCTGGGAATAAAATGTTACAGTTTATGCCAACAGTGACAGTAGTTAACGGAATGAAAACAGGGACTAAATTGATATTTTTTAAATTCTTTAGGAACTAAAAGTGAATTATAATTCTTTAGGGACTAAAGTGTCCCAGTCGGAAAACTTGAGGGACCAAATTGGGTCTTCACTCAAAATTTTATTTGAGTAATATGCCATATTAGTCCCTGACTTTGTAAGCGTCGGTCAAGTTAGTCCCTGACTTTATCGAAATAGCAATTTAGTCCCTGAGATAGGAGAACGTCGATCAAGTTAGTCCCGACCATCACTATCGCATAGATGTATTTGCTTTAAAATGGGATAAAGATGGGGACGTATATGAATTATAATGAAATCTTAGAGACTAAATTGCTATTTCGATAAAGTCAGAGACTAACTTGATCGACACTTACAAAATCAGAGACTAATCTGACATATTACTCAATTTTATTTACTTAATTATTTCATAGCTAGTGACCATCCCATTGCTATTAGAAGAAAATTTAAACACAATTCAAAGTTGAAGTTCCAGAGTTACATGTCATTCAGGCACAGAGCTGTAAGGATTCAACTTCAAACATTAACTTTTGTTGGACTTTAAAAATTCTCATATTTCATATATTATTTACCAATGCTTCTAAAATACTCAAAGAACAAGACATATCTAAAGTACAAGGAAATAAATGAAGGCAAAGCATTGATGAAGTGAAGTATCCTTCCTTACAAATTTGTGTCACCAAATATTTGATAAAAATACATTATTAAAAGAAAGTTAATTAAGCTAAGAATCAGAGAGAGCTTCAAGCATACCTAGGAAGAGACTTTGTCATATTGCTGCAATTTAATCTTCGCAAAAAAAATATATATCTCTATGGGCCATAGGATGTACTTTATCTAAATCAATCTCACTATGTTGAAAAAAATTCAATAGTTTTGATGTTACGTAGGCTTGGCAATTGAATCCGTACCCGCGTGTAATACCCGTAACGGGTCCGGGTCTGGATCCAAAAATGGACCCGCCGGTATATAAAAAATGGGTACCCGCGGGTAATACCCGAAATGGGTCCAGGTCCGAGTAATGGGGTACCGGACCCGCAGAAAAATACTTATTATTCAATTGATTTGGAATTTAAGTATGTTTGTGTAAGAGGATTTGTTTCTAAGTGAATCTGTTTTTGCCTCTAGTGAATTTGTTTGTGAATTGTTTAATGATATATCAAGTGCTTAGCAAGTAAAAATAGGGAATTTTTATGTTTGTTCAGAAAAAATAAGCTGAAAATTTTAGTAAATATTTTTTAAAAAATATAACGGGTACCCGTGAACCCGTTTGGGTACCCGAAGACCCGCTGACCCACTTGACAGCGGGTACCCGTGCAGGTCCGAGTCCGGATATGCACGAGCAAGGCGAGTCCGGGTAATGGGATACCCAGACCCATTGTCATCGATCCCTACTGTTACGATTATTAGAATTTCATATGATCCTAGTTCTTATTTTAAGAAAAGAATTAATAGTCACGTAAGTCCTTGAAAAATACCTGTGAAATCAGCTAGGTCCCTGAAAGATTTGTGGAATCTCTTAAACTCCCAAAGATCATTTTGAAATCAGTTAGGTCCCTAAAAGATTTGTGGAATCTCTTAAACCCCGCAAAGATCAATTTGACATCATGTTAGTCCGCCTATGAGAGACCTAACAGAATCCTACGTGGCACATTAAATGTTTTGTTGGCCTTAACGTTACACCTTCTTAACATTCTAACATGGCATATGGGCCAACAAAGCATTTAACGTGCCACGTAGGATTCCGGCAGGTCCCTCCTGATGAAATTTGATGAGGAGGACTAACGTGACGCCAAATTAATCTTTGGAGAGTTTAAGAGATTCCGCAAATCTTTCAGGAACCTAACTGATTCCATGGTTATCTTTTGGGAACCTATGTGACTATTAACTCTTTAAGAAAAATACTAGTGAAACAAATGTGTTTCAATCTGAATATGCTAGAATTATCGTTGGAATTTAGGGGTGTTGATAAATTGATTAGAGCTGCGTTGTGGTATGGAGGCAACTTCCTTGAAAGCGATTTCTGATAGACCTTTCGGTGCAATATAATTTCGGGTCACTCTCCACGGTAAACACAGCCTACGTACTCTTTGACTTGTGCACTCAAAACCAAAAGGATGAAGCTTACACTATACAATTGCCCATATCCTTTTCTATAATATCGAAGTACTTGTCCACTGAGTTGTAATACATCTATTTTCCTCTCCTAGCCTATTTATCGAAAAGACACATCTTAATGAGTAACCACATCAAATTGCCACATGCTATAGCAAATAAATATCCATATAATTATGGAATTTTCTCCTAACCGTCAAGCCAAAATCAAAATGGCTATCAAGACAAGTAAATGTCCATAATCTTATTGAATTTGTAATGGTAGGCATGAATAACCTCATTATTAGGCTTTAAATGAAAAGGAATACTATGTACATCAATGTGTTAGATACCAAGGGCTCTAAATACACACCTAGAGGGGGAGTGAATAGGTGTAGTGGCTAGTTTTTGCGATTTTTGATTCCACTCAAAAACGTGAAAATTAGAGAACATTTAAAAGGTTGCTTAGCTGGCGGTAACGGGTAAACAGCGTCAAAAATGCACTTCAGTTAAGTGGTTAAGTAATTGGTAAACTAGTTACAACAACCAATTACCTGAAAGCTTTTCTTTCAAGAAAATGGTTTCTTTCTCAATGATTTGTTCCAACCAACTAAGTAATCAATCTTTATGATTTTCAAGACTCTATAGAATCACTAAAAGATAAATTTTAGAATATAAACAATTATTAACATAATTTAAACACAAGTAAAGAATCACAAGATATATGAGCAATCAAGAACGTTAAGAAGAGAAGGGATAGAAGATACAACACGCCAATAACCATTGAGAGCTACGTCTAGGCCTTTCCTTCTGGATAGGGAGATTTGTGTCACGCACTATGCTTTTAGAAAATTGTTATGTACAAACACGCTTCTAAGATACCTCACTTGCATAGCCTCTCAAGAGATCCCTCACTCTTGTTGCACACCTTTAACAATCTTCCTAAAAGCACTTTGTGAATCCTAACTAGAAAGATACCTCACGTTCTAGCACTAAGAAGATACCTCACTTCCTAGTTTTTTCTCCACCACCACTAAGATACCTCACTTCTTAGATTTTCTCTTGTACAGGAGATGCCTCACTCCTAATACACTCTTGATTTATTGATGAAGCTCCACACCTGAATCAATCTCTAGACCTTCGATGATACCTCACACCTCAATCTTTTACAATATATGTTGCCTCTTGATGAACACCTAATGTGCAATGAACAACTCTGTGAATAGCACCTAAATCTTGAATCTCAATAACAAACTTTGAACAATGATGATAATTGAGATCAAGAGTGAATGAGAAGAATGAATATTAAAATTATTTTGATTCTTCATGAAGGTAATGGCTTAGGGTTTCTATAAATTGAAATTTTGAAAACTATCTTAAAGATACCCTTTAACAATGGGTTTATGTGAAGTCGGTTAAAGAGTTAGTTTGATAAACAAACTAATTTTGGCCCAAATCTGATAACGTAACTGGTTAACCAGTCATGGTAACCGATTATCATCTTTTTTAAAAGTAGTTTCATGGTCATTTTAAAGATCGTTAACTGGTTAAGGAATAGGGTAACCGATTATCGACTTTCAAAATTCACAAGACTGACAAAATTATCATTCGATAACTGGTTAAGGCAGATAGGTAACCGATTATTGGAGTGAAATTTTGTCAATCACTTGACCTTTGAAATGCAAGTTGACTTATTTATAAAACTTTAAGTTCTAAACTCATTCTTAGGCCAAAGTATGATGTATGTACTTGTTTTAAAATATTTATAAAATCATATGCATCAGTTTAAAATATTGGTTATGTAAGGAATCAATTCATGATTATTCAAAATTAATTGATTGAGATTCATTATCCAACCTAGTTAGACTCTACCCAAACAAACATCATAAGGACCTAGAAATTGTAAACAAACGGTAAAGAACAAGTCCTATTAAATGATGCTTTTGAGTCTTGTTGTTGTTTGCTTGTATATCTTTGACTTTTGTCTTCATCAAAATCACTTCCAAGCTCACTTGCTTCACATAAAGTATAACTTATATTTTAATATTGATTCTTGTCATTAGTCCAATAATTTTCAATTGTAAGTTGTAACCACTTTACTTTGGTAAGCTCTAAAGCACCAAATTTGTCATGGTTGCGGGGTGGAGTGAGTGACTCGGGAGGAGCACCATGTTTATTTTTTTTATAAATCTTAAAATCTAAACTGTATGAGGAATGATTTAGTGACTCCATGTATATATGAATTACAAGAGATAACTAATCAGGAAGTGTCACGTTGAACTTGACGGAGGGACTAACGGATTGATGGACGGAGGGACAAATACGGTGCCATTTTGATCATTGGGGGTTTAACTGATGTAAAAAATCTTATGGGGACTAAGTTGATGCTAAGTATATCTTTGGGGGACATATTGGACTATTATCTTTATTAATAGAGAAAATGGTCTATTTGGTCCCCCAAAGATACACCTAGCATCAGCTTAGTCCCCGAAAGATTTTGGGAATCAATTTAGTCCCCCAAAGATCAGAATGACATCCCGTTAGTTCCACCATCCATAAATCTGTTAGTCAACCTTTTTAGTGCCACGTGTCGCATTCTCATTGGTTATTTCTGGTGAACATATTTAGACACGAACCACAGGATTATTCCCTCGTAAAATCTCAACTGTTGCTTATATCTGACGGTCCAAATTTAAAAATGAAAAATAAAATAATAAAACTATATTTAATATTATTAAAAATATTAAAAATTACCAAAAATATTAAAAAATTCATAAAAGTTTTATAAAAATCTGTTAAATATTATTTTAAAAAATACTGAATTTTTTTATATTTTTAAAGTTAATAAAAAATTTAGAAAATAATAAATAATTCATAATTTTTTTTAAAATATGTAAAATATTTTAAAAAATAATGAAAAACGTGTCTTTCCTTTTTTTAAATATTTATAAAATAATAAAAAAGTCAGAAAAATTTTAAAAAACATGCAAATATATTTTCTAAAAATTTCTGAAAATAATAAAAAATACATAAATATATTTTAAAAAAAGGTAAAATATTTTTAAAAAATCTGAAAATTTTATTTTTTCGTTTTTTTATAATCTAAAAAGTAATATAAAATTCGTAAAAATAATAAAAAATTTCTAAAAAATTTTAAAAATTCTGTAAAATATTATAAAAAATTCGGGAAAATAATTAAAAAAATAAGAAAAGTTTTTTAAAACCATTTAACTATTTTAAAATTTTTAAAAGAAGATTTTGTAACACCTATAATTAATTCCCCTTACACTAAACTACGAACTTAAAAATTCATTTTTTTTTATTTCATTAAAATCAACCGTCAAACGGACGGAGTTTTGTTTGTTTTTCGGACTAATCCAAAATTTAACCTGTGATAAACAATTTTCAATAAACAATTCATAGCCAGCAGGGCTTCAGATTATATTTCTAAATCAAATCAAGGCCCCATGGGCTCCAATTATATCAGCGCACAATAATAAATCAGAGTATTAGCGGAAATACTAATTTTGAGTATTAAAACCAAAAGTTATAGCTTTAGCAAAACAAAACACCCTAAGCCTCATTCGAAATATGCATATTAAATTTACATCAAAATAATATCATAGGCTTAGGTCCATATTATACACTAAACCCATAACACCCTACTCTCCCTGTAAGGGAAAGTACTCCTGCTCGGCCAGGGGCTGTGCCAAATCAATCTCCGTACCTGAAACTGTAAGGGAGTGAGTATTGCACATGAAATAGAAGACAGTTTCTAACTAGATATAACGACTCGATAGGTCAAGCACAAATAACAATTAAACAAATATTTACATATTCATTATCCATTCCAAATTTCCATTTTTATTATTCATTTCAATGTTCATTTTCATTATTCACTTCATCATTCATTTCCTTTATTTAAATTATGTGCCCCTCAGGTCAGAGGTCAACACTTTATTTTATTTATGTGTCCCTCAGGTCATTTCTTCATACAGTTTTAGAGTGTATACATTGATTAGTTAATTAATAATCTCACTTCTTTGCATTTTTCATGCTTTTCTTTCCTCTCTTTACATTCTTGAATTCTCTTTTAATTGTGTACAGATAGATATAGTTTTTAAAGATTTAATGTGGATCCATAACCGCGTACAGTCTCCTTCGGACAACGACTTACAGCAGCGCACTATGTGCGACTTACGCGATCTACGCGTACAGTCTCCTTCGGACAACGCCTTACAAGATCTGGAATTCCACAATAGGAATGTACGTCCATCATTGCGTACAGTCTCCTTCGGACAACGACTTACAGCAGCACACTATGTGTGACTTACGCGATCTATGCATACAGTCTCCTTCGGACAACGTCTTACAAGATCTGGAAGCACACAATCCAAATATATCATTATTAGTTTAGGGTGTGTGTGTCCATAACCGCGTACAGTCTCCTTCGGACAACGACTTACAGCAGCACACTAGGTGTGACTTACGCGATCTATGCGTACAGTCTCCTACGGACAACGTCTTACAAGACCTGGAACACCCACAACCATAATGTGCACCCATCATTGCGTACAGTCTCCTTCGGACAACGACTTACAACAGCGCACTATGTGCGACTTAAGCGATCTATGCGTACAGTCTCCTACGGACAACGCCTTACAAGATCTGGGTTACACACTAAATATGTCATTAATCTTTTAGATTACATTTGAATTATTGTAAATTTGTATACCTTGTTATTAATTCATCTTTTTAATAAATTTGGTGTCCCTCAGGTCAGAGGTCAACACATTTTTATTTTGTAATCATTTACATTAGCTTATCAATTTCAACATCTTATTATACTTTTTAATTTCAATTAATCCACTTGTAACCCTTCTTATGGATTTATCAATTTAAATATGTAGTTATATTCTTAAAATTCCGGAGAGTCATTCATACAAATTCCAAACATCACATTTATTATCATTCATAAAGTCTAGGGATCAACATAATATAGCAAAATAACCACCACATAACCAAGAATCATATTTACATTTAGGCACCATATTCACCACTTAATCAAATATCATAGTCTCATTTAGGTCCAACATAACCTATCCCTACACTCTTAAGCATAATCACAATTTAACATATTATTAACTACCCTAGGGTTCCTTTCCCTAGCTAACACATATCTCTTAGTACCCAATATATACACAATACAATCTACCCCCTAGAGTATGGTAACACAAACCTCCTTACTTTTGTTTATGCATAATCCGTTTACTTCCTTCTCCTATATTCACACTTCAATACATAAGCTACGACCTTGTTAGCAATTGTTATTACTTAACATTTATTCTCATTTAGCATTTAAATACAACTACACACGTTCATCACACATAGTCGTTTCCGTTCCATTTTCTTCCTATGTCAAATTACTCCATAATACATACATACATTTGCAACATCAATCAATTATCATTTTATACATAACTTGACAATTAAAATCCATAGTCATAGAAATCATTTATATCATCTTCCCTACCTTATTACCAAAGTCTTATTGTACTTCCTTAACATCATTAACAAAGTTACATTTATCAAATCATTCGTTCTCACAT
Organism: Crotalaria pallida; assembly: GCA_037953625.1. Lineage (NCBI taxonomy): Eukaryota > Viridiplantae > Streptophyta > Magnoliopsida > Fabales > Fabaceae > Crotalaria > Crotalaria pallida. Next base: position 137,635,611 of record CM075650.1, on the reverse strand, counting down.
TATTGGGTTTCCTTTTTCCTAGTCTTAACATCAATTCATCATGAATATTTAATTATTTAGAATTTCATATTCAATATCCTAGGGATTTATAATCTAATTTCCTCCCCTAACACATAACCCTAACAAGTATTATATACCAACTAGAACCTACTCCCTAAAACAAGGCAAAGCTCACTATATCCACCCCCTTACCTTGGAGAGAGAGGAGACTCAATTGAAGCTCCAAGGACCTGCAATCTACCTCTGATCTACTTGATTTCCAACTATATAGACCGGTTCCCAATTTGATTCCAAGATTGGAGGAGAGAGAGAGAGCAAACCCTAGAGGAGAGAGAGAGCTCATAAGAGGGTGAGGGATAAATTAAAGGAGGGAGATGAAAAATAACACATGAGGGAGGAGATAAACTTTCATGGGTGAAGGATTTAAGGTGGGTTTTGTGGGTATTTGTGGGTTTGTTGATGGAGATTAGATGAGATAGAGAATGGGTCATGAAGGTGAGAGAGAAAGGAAGAGCTTAATGGAGGAAGGAAAGAAGGAAGGAGAAATTAAGAGGGAGGGAGTGTGTTGCCATGGGGGAAGGTTGGAGGGAAGGATTTGGGGGTTCCATGGAGGTTGGAGGAGGTTTGGGGGAGGAAGAAGAAGGTTGGTGCGGAGGAAATGGGGTTTGGGGGCAGCTGGTGCGGCCATTTATGAAGTCTGGTGCGGAAATACGCACCCGCGCGCCTGGGCGCAGGGCGCGCTTGGGCGAAAAAGCCCCTGAGTTGGTGCACCAATTGCACTCTGGTGCGCCTGGGCGTGAACCGGTGCGCTTGGGCGTGCACCAGAAATTTCCAACTTCGATTCGCCGTAACTTTTTCGTTAACCGTCGGATCGGGCCCAAATTTTTAAACAAGCTTCTTAACCCCTTAAACTTCATATCCAACGGTGGAATTTAATTTCTTAGCATCCTATAATAAATTCCTAATTTTCTCTTTTCGGCTAATTTCTAACATTTAAAACGCCGACTTAACCCCCGATTTCACTTAGATAATTTTGCCCAATGTCATACATGTCTCCTATACAACCCCTAGCACTCATAATTACTACTCTCTTATCACCCAAAATTCTTTAAGCAATTTATTCAGTTATTTCTTGGGTATTAAACAATAATTTCATTTAAATAAAACTTAGGATGTTACAGATTTACTTTATAAAATTTTTAAAAAGAAAAATAAAAATTTCAGATTTTTTTATAAAATATTTTACCGATTTTTTTTAAATGTATTTATGAATTTTTATTATTTTCAGAATTTTTTAAAAATATATTTGGATGTTTTTTAAAATTTTTCTGACTTTTTTATTTTCATAATTTTTTAAAAATTTTCTGAATTTTTATTATTTTCTGAATTTTTTATTAATTTTTAAAATATAAAAAATTTAGTATTTTTTTAAAAAATATTTTACAGATTTTATAAAAATTTTCAGAATTTTTTAATATTTTTCCGAATTTTTAATATTTTTTAATAATATTAAATATAGATTTATTATTTTATTTTTCATTTTTAAATTTGGACAGTCAGATATATGCAACGGTTGAGATTTTACGAGAGAATAATCATGTGATTCGTGTCTAAATATGTTCACTGGAAATAACCAATGAGAATGTGATACGTGGCACTAAAAAGATTGACTAACGGATTTATGGACGATGGGACTAACGGGATGTCATTCTGATCTTTGGGGGACTAAATTGATTCCCAAAATCTTTTGGAGACTAAACTAATGCCAGGTGTATCTTTGGGAGACAAAATAGACCATTTTCTCTTATTAATATCTTATGAGATATAACAACACTATACATGAAAGATAAATTTCAAAATAGAGAAACGACCAATAAGAATTTTCATGATTGTTCTCGATATGTTTTCTTAAGACATCAAATGCTTTCCTCATTATTAGAACTATCAAAATATTTCTTTATGTTAAAGTGAAAAAATCACTATTCAAATTGAGAATTGCTCTTCAATTCAACGGTTGGTGATAGTTTTTTTTTTAACATATAGATGTGCAATGGTGGGATAAAAATCGAGTCCATTGGGAGCAAATGATATATATATATATATATATATATATATATATATTATAACATGTATGGAATAAAAAAATCTCAATTTTTCGTGGGGCCGATTGCCCCCACTTGGGTCATGTAGATCTGTCCCTGAGAGCGAACCCGAGCAGTCGCATTTCCATTGTCAATCTCAAAAATATAATATGAAATCCCAATCGTGTTCTTTGTTCTCTTATCTTCATCTTTATTCTCTTTCCTATCTCACAAGCCCAATCGCGATTCTGTTATCATCCTCAAAACCCTAACCCAAAATGCAAACCTTAATCGCAATCCTAAAATACTCTCTAGCAAGGAAATCAATTAAGAGTTTCGAACTTTGTACATGGAGTTGTCGACGATTGCAGCTTCAAGGTCGAGTTCAGAAATCACATTTAGAAGGTGAATAATCACTTCAACAATAAAATCATGAAATTTTGTTCCTTCATACTTTTTACAGAGCCTTTAAAATTATTCATGTTATATTTCTGAAACTGTATTCAATCATTTGCAAACAACTAGATCTACTCTCAACCCTAATCGTTTATACAGCTTCAATTTTTTTTGGAAGGTACGTTTTTCTAAATTTTGTGTTGGTTATTTATTTTTATGAAATTATTGATCCTATTGAAATTGCTGTGCAAATTTGAGTTTTTCACCCTAGAAGGAGCATTAAATTGTTAGATAGGATCTTGAAGATGGATTTGTTTTTGTTTCAGAATTTGCAAATAAGATTTACTATAACTAAATAATATAAAGTAACACCTAAGTGAACTGCTGAAATTCTTGATAATGATGATAAGAGGCGAATATCTAACAAATAGAGAAAGTATCACGTTATGTTTGAGAATCATGCATAATTAGAGCGAGGCAGATTTTCAACATTTGTTTATTTGTTATATGTGTGGTAAAGCTAGTGAAGGTTCAATCATTTCAGATTTTCAACTACAATTTGGAGAAGCTGGTTGGTATGGGCAAGGGAGAGATTAGTGAGATCGTTGAGAAAGGTTTTGCTAGGAAGAAACTAAATAATGGGTTGGGTCTTTGTGTAGAGGTTTCACCTCTCCAAATTTACGAGTAAAATATATTTAATTATTTTTAATTTTAAATTATATATATTGACCTTGATTTAGGTTTTGATAGCATTGTAATATTTATTGATTTTATGGAATTGAATCGATTAGTGTGGAGAAGTGTGTTGCTGATAGACAAGGAATGAACCACATGCTGTTGTGCCTTGTTTTCCTGGGGAGGATAAAGTTGGTGCAGTCTGGTTCTGATAAATGTCGTCAGAGTTATTAGGACTTTGATTTTGGTGCGGTGGAGGGTCTTTCTGCTCCGAAGGAGTATATCATTTGGAGCAGCAGGATGAACAAACATGTTTTCTTTTTTTAGTTTGTTTTAAGTTTGAACCTTCCTTTCATCACGGGTTTGCACTTATTTATTTGTTTAAGTAGCACTAATATTGAAGGTTCTTTAGTGATGTGATAATTCGATTTTGTTAAAAGCTAAGCACACTTAACATACATTTGATAAAATGCTTGAACTAGTTTTTATGCTTCTTAACGTTTGGTAAAATTTTATGATTCATTGTAACTAGTTCAAGCTTTTTATCAAACGTTAAGTGTGCTTTTAACAAAATCCAATTATCACATCATTAAAGAACCGCCAATACCACTACTACTTAAAAAATAATTAAGCACAAACCTGTGATGGAAGAAAGGTTGAAACTTAAAACAAATTGAAGCAAAACATGTGTGTTCATCCTGCTACTCCAAATGATATACTCATTCGAAACAGAAAGACTCCCCATCCCACCAAAATCAAAGTCTAGAGAACTCAAACGACATTGATCAGAACCATATTGCACCAACTCCATCGTCCCCAGGATAACAAGGCACAATAACATGTGTTTCATATATTGTCTATCAGCAACACACTTCTTCACACCAATCAATTAAATTTCACATATTCAATATCAATATAACAATGATATGAAAATCTAAATCATGATCAATATCTATAAGTTAAAATTAAAAATAATTAAATAGACTTAAGGCATAAATTTCAAGAGGAGAATTAAAGCCTTTAGAGACAGACGAAGCCCATTATTCATACCAACCTTACTACACATTCGTATTCCCTTTGCACAGCTTCGCCACATCACGGTTGAAAATCTAAAACGATTGAACCTTTGTCAGCATCATCATGCTTATAACAAATAAATAAATAATAATTCCAATCATCATATACAACATTTTCTCTCTGCCTAAGATAAAACCATTTGAGGTTTGATATGATTTTCTTTAATGTGGTCATTTAACATGCATATAGAAAGAATAGAAGGAACTAACCTCCTTTTCTCTATTTTTCAAAAAGTATTAGTATTATAAGTCTCTCTCTAATTATGCATGATTCTCAAACACACTGTGTGATACTTTCTCCATTTGTTATATATCTTGCTCTTGTCTTCATTATCAAGAATTTCAGCAATTTATAGCTCTATCTAAGAATTTATGGCTCCTTCTAAGTTGAAAAAATCAAATATGCACAACAATTTCAACAAGTTCAAGAATTTCATAAAAATAAATAGCTAAGACAATTCAAATGAACTCACCATCTAAACATGATTGAAGTTGTGGAAACGGTTAGGGTTGAGCGTGAAGCTAGTTTTGTGCAAATGATTGATTACAATTTCAAAAATACAATATGAATCATTTCAAAAGCTGTGCGAACAAGTAAGAAGGAAAAAAATTTCATGTTTGACTATTGAAGTGAGAACTCACCTTTTAAATGCTATTTTTGAACCCGACAACCTCGTTTCTGAAATCTTTGATAGCTCCTTGTACAACATACTTAACTCTCAATTGCTTTCCTTGCTAGAGAGTAGATTACGATCGCTAGAAAGTCAATTTATTATTTCATTAGATATATACTAGTGTATCTAACCCGTGCAACGCACGGGTTAATATTTTGAAATGGACATAATTAATCATACACTGATTTAGTGATTTTTTTTTTGTTATCTCAATTAAATTATAGTTTAAAATATATGATATTATTGTATGCTAAATTCAAATACAAAAAATGTTATTTTGATAGTCAATTTATGATAATTTGTCCTTTGATTTTTAAATGAGTTTAAGATAAATGTAAAGATAAATATTAGGAAAATTTTATTTACATCTTAATTTTGTTATTGCACCAAGTTGTTTTACAAACTTTATACCAAACTCCCAAACTTACCTCACAGCCATCATCTTCAATCTTCATTATACCCAAAATCTAATTTTTTTCCTCACCCAACCAACCCCTTTCTTTCTTTCCCCTTAAGCTCAACTCTTCTTCAATAAGTTTAACCGTTGCTTCACTTTGATATCCACAGTAGAAGATATCATTGTGATAAATTTTTATGACAAATATGCCTAAAAACAGAAAGCAAAAAATGGATGATAGCATAAACACATCTTTCTAAGTCATTGAACAAATAAACAATATAATTAAAAAGAAGTAATCAAAGAAGTATGTATGACTTTAACATGCACACAAACTTTCACACAATGATACAAACTGCTATGATTTTTTTTTTGTATAGAAAAATTTATTAATTTGTGGAGCACAAGAAATACTCCCCTCCAACCATAATACCCAAGTATTAAACACGGTGCAGTTTAACAAAATCACCCCTCCAATTGCAGATATAAGCAAATGACAATAGCCTTCCAAGTTTTCTCAATGGCTACTTTTATATCAGTACTATAAGTGTAAAGAAAAGAAGCATAACACTGGTTGACTTATTTTCAAGATCACAGGACCAGTTTTGTGATTGCCTCAGCCTCCACACCCACCTTCCTCACGCGTTACATATCCACCATGCCAATGAAATATTTAGTAATTTTTTATAGACTTCAATTGGTTCCTTAACCATTCTAATGAAGAGTAGCTAAAGCCTGTAATTTTGGCCTTCAACAGATACCACACTAACAAAATAATGGATTCCTCACATCTACTTGGAAATTCCCCTTGGAATACTGCCCAGTTCCTTGCAGTCCATATTTCCCATACAGTGCTGAACCAGATTGCAAGCCACACCAGCATTTGCTTTTTGTTTAGTTTTGCCATGCCACAATGATTTGAAAAATGATTTTCCCATATGCACTCAACACGGTTTTGAAGCAGCACCAAATGTACAATTCTGATGCAATCAATTACTACAATTTTACTCTTCAAAAAGGAAAATTGCCACTAATTGTATAGTACTAAATTTTTGACAACCATAGTTGCTAGTCCCTAGACCAGACTCCAGAGCTACTAATTTTCCTCAGTAATTACTTTACATGCAGATATCAACACGAAATCCTGAAAATCAAATAGTTAGCATCTTATACAATTAAATTAAATAAAACACATGCTCCATAAACTATAATCTAAGTTATCATGCAATCGAATAAACTATAAAGGGAGAGGGATGAACGATAACACAACAACCATCAATCCATCAAAAGTTCAAATATAGAGTGATAGACATATAGTAAAGAATGAGATTTGGTGATAACTATTGAAAACGAATATTAACGGAAATTGCATTGGTTGATGTGTTGTGAAAATAAAAACAATATAAACAAAATATATAACGAAATTGTATTGGTTGATTTGTTAAGAAATATTTGGGCAATTTTCTTCAAGAGTAAAGGAATTGGAAAATCGCCTCAGCCATATATCATAAGGATTCAATTACATTCCTGATGAGGAAGGGAAACTCAACAACTGAATATGAGCCCTTGGTTTCATCATCACCATCAGAAGGTCTTATTTCTTATAATGTTCGTCCCTTGTGGAGAAACCTATGAAGACTCTGAGAAATAGACAAAAAAATATATTATTATGACCAATTGACCAAGCTATGGGCTAGGAACAAAATCTAATGAGTACCAATAAATCCTTGAGAATAAATTGCATTATTTCTTCTTATACTCAAACTTGTCAATGAATAGCAGAACCCTACCTAAGATATTGAGACAGAAATCATACCTCCAATAATATCTATAGAAGTAACTTTTGTTGCATGACAGCGGAAGCTTAAAATTACCACTTGCTCAAATTTGGTATCAAAGCATATGTATTGATATTTATACCTTAGTTGTCATGTTATATGAGCAACATATAGCAATTAGCGAACAGCAGAGTATATATATAGCATTGTCATAAATCTAAATAGACCAAAATCAAGCAACTTAAGGGAGGAATCAAGTGCAGTGGTCTGGAAACACATCGAGTGAGGAAAATAATGATGAGCTAATAAAACTCACAAATTCAAGACCAAAGTGACTTGTGCCAGAACAGCATCACTGCTACCTCCCAAGTGGAACACCTATACATGTTTTACACTATTGATTCAACAATTTTTAGTCAAAACAATGTTCTTTTTCAAAGATTTGATTTTATAAGGGAAAATGGGAAATGCTCTCCTAAATAAATGGTAGACAATCACAACTAAAATGAACCATGACAATTAAACATATTAAAAAAAAGCAATTTAGATATAAGTCTTTCTATTTTCCATTTCTTCATCATCAAATGTTGACATATCCAAAACCAATCACCAAAACCCATGTTGAAAATCAATTAGGGAAAGTCACCAATGTGGTGAGAACCACATCGCCAGCATAGATGAGGATCATCAATTGGAAAGAAGCAAGAACATATCTGATTGTAAATGCAATCAGAGCAAATGCAAGCAGCAGTATCTGCATCAACAGTTCCGCTAGCTTTTGCCTTTACCAATTTTTTATAAATAAAAGCAGAATGCTTTTGTAGACTTATTGTGAAGTTAGATTATGAGGCTAACGACAAGAACATATGATAACCTAAAATCATTAGTAAAAATTATCAAACCTCAACCAACATTTCATGGGCAACTCAAGCCTTTCAAGAGTCCTGTAAAGGATACCAACATGATATTTGTTCAGTTTGTTAGGAAAAAACGGTTCTACTAAAAACCGCATATAAACACTTTTTAATTCTAATAGGAAAACACAACCATAGGACATAAATAGTGAGAGAAATCTTCATTAATCCTAAACATATTAGCAAACAAAAATCGTTTAACCTTAGAAAAAGGGGCTATGTGCAGAGCACCTACCTAAGCACCCTCTTGCTTAGAAGAAAAAAAGAAAGAAGCTTAATATGAAGAGAAAAGGAAAAGGAAAAAACATACCTACAGAAACAATAATTAATTTGGCAATAGGTCATCCAACGAGCAATAACTCATACAATAATTCACCAGACAAAAACATTTACATGTTGAAACTAAATTGATGGAAAATTGGCAATAATTGTCATATGATTATCAAATCAGGAGAATTAGAGAAAACAACATCACAAGAATAGTTTAGATGTAATAAAGACACAAATATACACCAAGTACTAATAAAGTACCATATTAGTAAACTAAATCATAAAAATGAAGATTAGAATTTTATTTGAGTGGTATGCACATAGATTAGGAACAAAGCCAATGTTGTAGAAACATTTAGAGAGGGATAATTTTTCTTTTTCAACTTTTGTTTTCCAATTTTTGTCTAATAAAGAGAGACTTTTTAAGTAAAGGGTGAATGAGAGATTATATTGTAAACACACTTAATTAACACTAACCAATTAAAATATTAGCCCAACTTTATCCAATAAATGTTGACAATGTGACTCTGTATGCTCTCTTTACACTAGTCACACAAATTTGCAAAGAAAATGTAAGTGGATATATTATAAAAATCTGTGTAATCCAACCTGTGTAATTCTTTTAGTTTGCACCTCCTATGCAAAAACTTTGACAACTCAAATGTACTTTGCACTACAGCAATTCAAAAGTATGCATTTAAACTTTAATCAACTGACTGTGAAACTTCTTTAGGCAAACTAACATGGCTGTTGAGTTATGCTCCAAAATGAAGACAAATGCATACTCATCGATGGTAACATTGATATGAAATTTTTTATTGCTTTAAGCCACTTGTAGTTGCTTCCCCCAATCCATATATGCATATCAAAATATTCATCATACCATAATAATAAATAAACAAACACCACAAAATACAATTTTAATCACCAATTCTAGACCCTTCCCAGCCTCTGTCATGTTTTGTAACCACCATGTCTTCCCCAATTGACAAAAAAAAAAGTCCATAAGGAAGTGCGGTTAAAGTATACAGAAACTATTGTCTTTCATCACCTTTATGCACATGCTTGTATAATAAGGGAACAACATCTCATATAAGAGAACAAAGAAGTTCAATGTAGGGTAGATTTTAGTTTAGGCTAAACATATCTATGGAACACTAATTTATCGTATGGAAGAAAAATATTAAGTGATGATGACAACCTACCAATAAATGCCAATAGAGAGGGGAGGAAAATATCAAAATAATTAAAGGAGGAATTGACATAATACCAACTATTAAGCAGATCAGATTTTATGGTATAACACAATTTAAAATTATAAATCAACATCTATTCACTTAAAAAATTTGTGGATTCCCTATAACATTACCACATTATGACTCATTACCTGCCCAAGACTTCCTTGGGTTCATCTTTGTGAATTCTTCTTGAACACTTACCTTCCACCATCAACTATGGCAAGTAAGTTACACTGATCCATCAATCAAATATCTGCAATAATCCACAAGAAATAGAATCCTATTGGAATGACCCCAAGTTGCCAAAAATCATTGCTGTCAATAAAAGCATCATTGCTGTCAATAAAAGCATTCAAATGGTGCACACAATCTCCAAAAAATTGACAACATTGACAAAATAAAGTACGCGTAACCTACGCACATTAAAAACAAATACATATTAGGATTTTATATCAATCAAAGATAAGAGAAAAGCAACTTCCCGGCTATTCATGGGTTTAAACTTAATGATTAATGCTTTCCCAACTATGGCTTGAATTTCCCATCCTAAAAACTAATACAACAAAATACTGAAAGCGAAAGCCAAAAATAAATCAAAATATAAAGAAATAATAAACATATAAATCCATCTAGCAACATCATGTATTCATGTCGATAGAAGTGGCCTTTGCAGGATTGTTGAACATGGGAACAAATTGGAAAATAATCACCTAAATTGAACCATATAATCTCATGATGAAGATAATTTCCTCTCTTTTGTCTTTCTTAGTTAACACCAAAGGGATCATAATAAACTCTTAACTCCACCAATCACCAAAAAAAATTGTAAACTTTGAATATCCAAAGAAACATACCATTGAGTTTGGGAGATATCAATAATCATATCAAGTTCAACTTTGTCAAACTTTGAAGTGTATCTAAAAACAAACACAAAATTCAAATTGAAGCCATAAAAATGCACACAAGTTAATTTTAATCCAAATCTGTTTTATATAAATGTAAAAAAAAAATAGAGAGAGTGTAACAGCCCGATTTTCATAAACCGAAAATGGTTAACTTTTACTTATTAATGTTACCAAAAATGAGGCCAATTTTTTTTTTCTTAAAGCATATTGAAAAGTCTTTGATACATTTAAAAATCTGTTGTACTGAAAACCGAGTTGTTACTAAAACCTTTACTTTCGTAGAACTTTCGTTTTCATAAAAATGCTTGTCTCCAAATCATCCTGATATTTTCCAAAAGGTCACATCGTTCGAATTTCAAAAATTATTAGACCTCAATACAGAATGTAAAAGCTTAGCTTGATTACAGGAGTGGTACATTGCTTGGTAATCCTTGACTCAAAACACAATTTACAAACTTAAACTAAATTTTCTACTTTCGCTTCCGCTACGCTACTCTGATGAAGACAACCGGATGAAGCCTCCTTTTCTTATTGCGCCTTTTGTAAGGTCCTGTATTTTAATAAATAAATAAATTATTTAAATAAATAAATGTGTTGAATAAAATAATGATTTTTCTGAAATTAAGACATTTTACTCGAGTATTGTAGAGGGTACTCGAGTATAATCACTATCTGTTTGAAAATTTGAATTTTGAGCCAAAAGACTCGAGTATGTCAGAAAAGACTCGAGTGTTCTTGAGTTTTTGAAAAATACTTGAGTAGAAAGAAAAAGACTCGAGTAAATCGAGTAGTCTGACTAAATGTATAAGTCGGTTTTACAATTAATTTCGCACCAAAACGCGGTTTCTTGACATGACAAGCATAGAGTTGAACCTTACTTCGAGTTGAAGTACTCTTAGGCTATAAATTGATGCTTGGTTGAAGCATCAACACCTATGAAGTTCCAAAACCCGAATTTGACCAGAAATTTCCCTGTTTTACAGAGTTCACTTTGATCCCTTCGTTCTCTCTCAATCCTCACTCATTTTCCTTGAAACCTAAACACAAACTGAAGTTCTGATTCCATTCTTGAATTAGAACTCGAAATCACTTCAAATAGCCTTCTGAAGATCAAGTTCTAGGCCTTCAAAGTTGGAGGTTCAAAACTGAGAAAACAGAGTAACATTCAGTCTCAAGTATTCATCTTCATTGAAATCGTTTGGTAAATTCATGGATTCTTTTCGTGTCAAACTTGTTTCTGATTAAAGTTAGTATATCCTAGTTTCTGAAACTAACTTGTTTCATTCTTTTTCATGCCAAATCCGTGGTGAAATCTGTGGCCAAAGTCAGCCTGTTCAACTCTTTTTCACCAAGTCCAGAATTTGGATTTTTGATCCAACCGATTTCTCTGTCGTTTTACTTGTTGATTAGCTTCTCTAAGGTAAGGGAGGAGTTATCTAAATACTAGAATGAGTTATTTCAAGCTGGAAATGTAGGAACCTCATATGGTTCATCAAGGGGTGAAGTTTGAATTGGGAATATGACATAGAGGTCATAAACCCAAGTTTTTATAAACCAAACATGTCTAAATGGACCTAATGATGCTCACTGGATCAATTTTCGAAGTTAAAAACAAAAGGAAATGAAAATCATATGTTGAAATGGTTATTTGCTAAGTTTATGTTGATTCTGTGATTTATTGCATTTGATGTTGTTTCAATATTGATTACATGTTCTAACATGTTTATTTTATGTATCTAAGTTACTGTTTTGCATAAAAATGGAAAGGAAAGGCTCTGAACTCGAATTGGCATTATAAAGTGCAGAAACTGGTGGTGCTGCTGCTAAAACACTCGAGTAATTGAAGAAAGACTTGAGTATTCTGGAAAATGGGAAGAACACTCGAGTATTTCTTGAAGGACTCGAGTAATTTTACATGAACACTCGAGTAGGCGAAGAACTACTCGAGTAATTTAAATAATTTTCAGAAAATCTTTACTTCTTTATGAAGTAATTAAAGATTAACTCGTCTAAACTCCTATATGCTTAAATTTTAATTTCTGCTCTTAATATCTATAGATTTAATCCCATTGGTTGATTTTATCCTGGATGAGTCCTACTGGAATTTTATTCAATGGTTGACATATTCGGACAGGATGTCCCAATGGAGGTGCGTACACCCATTTGGTTGATTTTATTCCCACGTCCCAGTGGAAGTTTTTACCCACTTGGTTGATATTTTGGGAGTCCTAGATGGGGTCGTTGCACAAATTAATGACAACGTAATTAAATTCCTATTGTATAAAACCATCACAAAGTGGCTGGGCCGCTGATGGAATTTTTGGAAAGCACAAGCACCAGTTAATGCAAAAATGAAAAGATGGTTTATAAGCAAGAAGGATTATGAATTTTGGGTCTCTATATTGGAGGCATGATATTCAAAGATATGAATTAAAAGAGAAAAAGACAATGAACAATTATGTGACATTGACATGCATGAAGATGCTCCGATTTTGATTGTGGAATCTGGTATAGGTAGAAGTATTCCGCAGCCCTGAGATAGCTGTGATGCCATAGCACGAAGATGCTGTGATGATTTGGATTCCGTAACATGAAAATGTTATGATGGCCAAATTCCCAATCAAATCGTGATGCCTGGGTTGTGAATACGCTCCGGTTTGATGAACCATAGGATTATGAATATCCCGAGCCTGAGATACTCGGATGCCGAACCGCGTAGCATGAATGAGGAGTAGGCATGCATCACGAAACTAAATGAAATATTATAAAAGACAGTTTGAGCATATACATATGCATTTATTATTGCTATCTGAAAACTTGTGCTTGTTATTTCTAGCCTCTGTTATGCTCATTTGTTATTGTATTTAGCTATGACTCACTCCTAATCCCTTGTTGTAGGTCATGGCCAAGAACATGATTTGCGTGGAGATGAGGCCGCTCCCTAATGGGGAGTGGAACTTTGAGGATCATCGGGCTATCTATGAAGGGGACGTGGAAGTCACTTTCCGTCACCCAAACCCATGGTCCCGAATGCGTCCGCGTAGGACGAGAATCCCAATGATGTACATTATGCACATTCCGCCAAATTTTGTGTTTCGACATGGAACACCATCACCACCGCCAAGACGTTTTCCGAGACGCACCCTTCCACCAAGTCCATCACCCTCTGAGGAAAGAATTATTTTGGAGGTTCCTGCTCCCTCTCGTCCTTCCACTAGAGCCCGATCTCGGACTCCGGTATATGTGCCATCTGAACCGGCACATGAAGAGGAGGAGGAGGAGGAGGATCCGATAGAGGATGAGGATCCGGTGGAGGATGCCGATCCGGTGGCTGATGATGATTTCATGGACAACTCAACCGGTAGTCAGTGGGGAACTGATGATTGAGTTGAGTTGGGATGTGGGAATGTGGATAATGCGACTCATCAGGTTTCTCTTATCTATTTTATATTTTGAGTTTCGAACCAGTTGCTCTAGGTTATTATAAATTTTGTTGTAAGATATGTAATATAATGAAATGACCTAGAGTACTTAAGTTAAACCTAGTGTTGATGGTTTTGATGTAATGGAAATGTACTTTCCTTTTTATGAAATATAATATGAATAGTTTATTTCATGATAATTGATTTTATAATTTCCGCAAAGACTCGATAATGGATGATGACTGACTTTTAGTTTCAAAAAAAAATGGTCAAATTTTCTAAAAATGAATATTAAGTTTTGGAATAAAAGTTGGGTCGTCACATTTAGTGGTATCAGAGCAATGGTTCAACTCTCGGCCTTGGAGTGTGGCCTTACACACTAACCATTGCATACTCTAGAATCATGTTTGCATTTGTGAGAAATAGAATAACAGAATCTAATTAAGTTTTCCCCTTTGGATTCTGTAGGATAGATGGCTGGACGTAATAACGCTAACATTGCTGAGGCTTTGACACGTATGGCTGCGGTTCTAGAAAACTTGCAGCAAACCCGTTTTCCCAGCAATGGAACCCCGGCTGAATTTCAAGGACTAGATTCGTTCCGTAGGTGTAAACCCCCTGGCTTCTCGGGAGGTCGCTGCCCTGAGCAAGCCCAATTCTGGTTAGCCGAGATGAATAAGATTTTCCGGACCCTGACTCTCACGGAAGCTCAGAAGGTCACGTTCGCGGCCTACATGCTAAATGGGGAAGCTGCAACTTGGTGGGAGCAGACCCGCCAGTTTTTGGAGTATGATCATCGCGAACTTTCTTGGGAAATCTTCACGGAGAAATTCTTGGAGAGGTACTTTCCGGATGACGTCCGAATTCAAAAGGAGATGGAATTCTTGGACTTGAAGCAAGGTAGCATGACTGTCGACCAGTATGCTGAAAAGTTTGAAGAGCTGATGAAGTATTCCCCGTACTTCCAATACCATCCTGACGAATACTCGAAGTGCACCCGGTTTGAGAATGGGCTGAGGTCAGACATCAAGCTAGCTGTAAGCGTGCAAAGGATTCGTCACTATCCAACCTTGATCAGTGCCTGTCGCATTTTCGAGAAGAACAATTTCAAGAAGGAAGTCAGTCAAGGAGGCCCTGGACCCCACCGACATCAGCACAAGAACAATCGCGGAAATCGTGGAGGCCCTTATTGGCACAAAGGAAAGGGAAAATCGCAACCCTCTAGAGTAGCAAGTCTTCCAGCTCCGGCAGAGATTTGTAGCAAGTGTCAACGCTCTCATCCTGGCCTGGAATGCTGGAGGGACAAGCAACCAGTCTGTTTCAATTGTGGAGGGACCGGACATATCGCCCGTGCGTGTCGCCAACCCCCGCGCCAAAGCAATCAAAGACAAGGAAGCAAACCTTGGGTCAATGGAAAGGTGTTCACAATGTCTGGAGAAGAAGCAAAGCAGGCCCACAACCTTGTGCAAGGTAACCATTTCCTCAATGGCATGCCTTGTCGCTTTTTATTTGATTCTGGGGCAACGCATTCCTTCATTTCGGAGGCATGTGTCAAGCGTTTAAGTTTGTCTGTCTCGGAGACCCTGTTCAATCTAAGTGTGTCTACCTCCACGAATGTTCCTGTTGTTGCATCAAGAGCATGTGTCGGTTGTGTTGTTAGCATAGGAGATCAGATTTCTCGGGTAAATCTGATTTGTTTGCCGTTGTCCAATCTCGATGTTATTTTGGGCATGGATTGGATGGCGTCCAACCATGTAGTAATCGACTGCAAGGTTCGAACGATCATCTTTCCTGGTGAGAAGTCGCCGGCCAAGCAACCTGGAGGTTATGTGTGCCTATTTTCGGCCATCGCTGAAGAAAAGAAGGAGGAAGCAAAGATCGAAGACATTCCGGTCATTCGAAATTTTCCCGATGTATTTCTCGATGAAGTACCTGGTTTGCCGCCGCATCGAGAGATAGAATTCAGTATTGACCTAGTCCCCGGTACTGGTCCTATTTCTATCGCCCCTTATCGTATGGCTCCGGCAGAATTAGCTGAATTAAAAAAGCAAGTGGAGGATATGTTGGAAAAGCAGTTCATCAGACCGAGTGTGTCACCTTGGGGAGCGCCAGTTTTGTTCGTGAAGAAGAAGGATGGGTCAATGAGGATGTGCATTGACTATAGGCAACTCAACAAGGTTACCATCAAGAACAAGTATCCGTTGCCAAGAATCGACGATTTGATGGATCAAGTGAGAGGAGCATCGGTATTTTCAAAGATTGATCTGAGGTCAGGTTATCATCAGATCAGAGTTAGGGAGGAAGATATACCAAAGACTGCCTTTCGGTCACGATATGGACACTACGAGTATGTAGTGATGCCATTTGGGTTGACCAACGCTCCAGCAATATTCATGGATTACATGAATAGAGTGTTTCGACCCTACCTGGATTCCTTCGTTGTGGTGTTTATCGATGATATTCTCATCTATTCGAAGAATCTGGAGGAACACGCTAGTCATTTGAAGATTGTTTTGGAAACCTTGAGGGAGAAGAAATTATATGCCAAGTTGACCAAGTGCGAATTTTGGCTTGAAAAAGTCAATTTCTTAGGTCATATAATTTCAAAGGATGGTGTGGCTGTGGACCCGGCCAAAGTGGAATCAGTTTTGCAATGGGAAAGACCAAAGACGGTGACTGAGATAAGAAGTTTTCTTGGGTTAGCTGGATATTATCGAAAGTTCATTGAAGGTTTTTCCAAGTTGGCTCTTCCGTTAACCCGTTTGACCCGAAAGGAGCAACCTTTTGTCTGGGACAAGAAGTGTGAAGTCAGCTTCCAGACGTTAAAGGACAAGTTAACATCGTCTCCAGTGTTAACTTTGCCCGATCCTAGTAAAAGCTTCGATGTGTATTGTGATGCATCTCGACAAGGTTTGGGTTGCGTCCTGATGCAAGAAGGGAAAGTTGTCGCCTATGCATCTCGTCAGTTGAAGGTGCATGAAGGGAACTATCCTACTCATGATTTGGAATTAGCTGCCATTGTCTTCGCCTTGAAAATATGGAGACATTACCTGTATGGTAATACGTTCCAAGTATTCAGCGACCATAAAAGTTTGAAGTATCTCTTCGACCAAAAGGAACTGAATATGAGGCAACGTAGGTGGATGGAATTCCTGAAGGATTATGACTTCGAATTGCATTACCACCCCGGCAAAGCTAATGTTGTAGCTGACGCTCTCAGTAGGAAGATGCTGCACGTGAGTACGATGATGGTAAAAGAAGCTCAGCTGATTGAAGAATTCCGAAACTTGAATTTGGCAATTCAGTTCAAGCCGAATTGCGTCAAGTTAGGAATGTTACAAATCACAAATGAGTTTGAGGGTCAAGTCCGAACCCTACAACAAGCGGACGAGGAGCTTCTAGAGAAGGAAAGATTAGGGATGGAAGGAGTAGAACCGGATTTCCAATTAGGATCCAATGGTATTATGAGATTCAGGAATCGAATCTGCATTCCGGCGAATCAAGAATTAAGGAGAGCTGTATTAGAGGAAGCCCACAAGAGCAAGCTAAGTATACATCCTGGATCAACGAAAATGTATCAAGACCTGAAGAGGATGTTTTGGTGGCCCGGACTAAAGAAAGATGTCGCGTTTTATGTAGCGTCTTGCCTTGTCTGCCAAAAGGCGAAGATCGAACATAAGAAGCCCGGAGGTGAACTGCAACCATTAAGCATACCGGAATGGAAGTGGGAAGGAATAGCTATGGATTTTGTAAGTGGATTTCCAATAACAAGAGAAGGATTTGATGCAATTTGGGTTGTGATTGATCGCTTAACAAAATCTGCACATTTCATTCCCATCAGCATGCAATATCCATTGGAGAAGCTTGCAAGATTGTACATTAAGGAGATCGTAAGATTGCACGGAATTCCCTCGAGTATCGTATCGGATCGTGATCCTCGTTTCGTATCCCGGTTCTGGCAGAGTTTGCATCAAGCTTTGGGATCGCAGTTGAGGATGAGTTCCGCTTATCACCCTCAAACTGATGGTCAATCGGAAAGAATGATTCAGTCTTTGGAAGACCTGCTGCGAGCATGTGTCTTGGAATATCAAGAAGGTTGGGACCGATTATTGCCACTTGTGGAGTTCACCTATAACAATAGTTACCATGCGAGCATTGATATGGCTCCATATGAAGCTCTCTATGGAAGAAGATGTAGAACCCCGCTATGTTGGTTCCAAGTGGGGGAGAATGCTCTCATCGGACCTGATCTAGTTCAAGACACGACTGAGAAGATAAAGATTATCCGAGAAAAGATGAAAACTGCACAAAGTCGTCAGAAAAGTTACGCCGACCAGCGAAGATCCAAGCTCGAATTTCAAGAAGGAGATCATGTATTCCTGCGAGTCGTGCCAACGACTGGAATTGGAAGAGTAATGAAGCCAAAGAAGCTGTCTCCTAAGTTCATCGGCCCTTATCAGATTTTGAAACGAGTAGGCCCCGTCGCATATCAGATCGCCCTACCTCCTTTCTTGTCCAACCTGCACAATGTTTTCCATGTCTCTCAACTTCGCAAGTTTATCCAAGACCCATCTTCAGTCGTGCAGTTGCAACAAGACGTGATATCACTGAAAGAAAACCTCACGTTTGATGTTGGACCCGTGAGAATAGAGGATAGAAGGATTAAGAAGCTACGAGGGAAAGAGATTCCGTTAGTACGAGTTCTCTGGGGGCAAGGTGGAGTGTCTGACTCCACATGGGAATTAGAGTCTAAGATGAGGGATGAATATCCACATCTATTTTTGTAAATCGGAATTTCGGGGACGAAATTCTATTTAAGTGGGGGAGGATGTAAGGTCCTGTATTTTAATAAATAAATAAATTATTTAAATAAATAAATGTGTTGAATAAAATAATGATTTTTCTGAAATTAAGACATTTTACTCGAGTATTGTAGAGGGTACTCGAGTATAATCACTATCTGTTTGAAAATTTGAATTTTGAGCCAAAAGACTCGAGTATGTCAGAAAAGACTCGAGTGTTCTTGAGTTTTTGAAAAATACTCGAGTAGAAAGAAAAAGACTCGAGTAAATCGAGTAGTCTGGCTAAATGTATAAGTCGGTTTTACAATTAATTTCGCACCAAAACGCGGTTTCTTGACATGACAAGCATAGAGCTGAACCTTACTTCGAGTTGAAGTACTCTTAGGCTATAAATTGATGCTTGGTTGAAGCATCAACACCTCTGAAGTTCCAAAACCCGAATTTGACCTGAAATTTCCCTGTTTTACAGAGTTCACTTTGATCCCTTCGTTCTCTCTCAATCCTCACTCATTTTCCTTGAAACCTAAACACAAACTGAAGTTCTGATTCCATTCTTGAATTAGAACTCGAAATCACTTCAAATAGCCTTCTGAAGATCAAGTTCTAGGCCTTCAAAGTTGGAGGTTCAAAACTGAGAAAACAGAGTAACATTCAGTCTCAAGTATTCATCTTCATTGAAATCGTTTGGTAAATTCATGGATTCTTTTCGTGTCAAACTTGTTTCTGATTAAAGTTAGTATATCCTAGTTTCTGAAACTAACTTGTTTCATTCTTTTTCATGCCAAATCCGTGGTGAAATCTGTGGCCAAAGTCAGCCTGTTCAACTCTTTTTCACCAAGTCCAGAATTTGGATTTTTGATCCAACCGATTTCTCTGTCGTTTTACTTGTTGATTAGCTTCTCTAAGGTAAGGGAGGAGTTATCTAAATACTAGAATGAGTTATTTCTGAGGAAACCGCAATTGGTGGTTGGAGAGACAAAGGAACCCTAGGATAACACCTAGAAGGGGGGGTTGAATAAGTGTTGAAGCTACCTTGAAAGATTTTCGAACAAAACAAATCGAAACAATCAAAACAAATGATTTTTGCAAATTCTACAGCACTTAATCGATTAACCTGCAATTTACTCGAGTAGTACTCGATTAAATTTGAACTTAATCGATTAGATATGACAGAAAACAGAAAAATCAATTTTTCATTCGAATACGAAAATCAATCAATTCACATGCAAGATCAGAGATTCAGCGGAAATGATTAACACCTATATTCTTATTGATTAACCTAGTTATGAAAATGATTTTCCCTTTATCAATTTGAACAATTAAAGATTCAATTCAATCAATTATGAAAATCAATCTTTCTAGGTTTTCAACCAAGAACGCAATCAAATGACTTGAATATAAAGAGTAAGAGTTCAGAGATACGACACAGTGATTTATCCTGGTTCACTTTCATCCACTTGAAAGCTACATCCAGTCCCCTCTTCAACCAAGAGAGATTCTTCACTATGAGGAATTAGAGTTCTCAAATTACAAGTGATTGCCTCACAAGACTCCCTTCTTGCTAGCTTACAAGAGATAACCAACACCCTTGCCTTGTAATCCTATTGATCTTCTCTCTAATCTAACCTCTACCCCTTGTTGATAATCGACACAACAAGTCTTCAATTGCATGATGATAAACCACACACCAAGGCTTCACTTGCTTGATTCACAACCAAGACTTCTTCTTCTTCAATAAGAATGCACTTGCTTGATGATAAAATCGACACACCAAGACTTCTTCTTCTTCAATAAGAATGCACTTGCTTGATGATAAAATCGACACACCAAGACTTCTTGTTTGTTGTAGTGGCTTGCCTTCTTGCAAAGATTACAACACAATAGAATACACAAAACAATCCTATGAATCTCAATCAAGAGTTATGACAATTCACCATAAGAGATTCAAAGGTTCTTGATCAAAGAATATAAAAATAGAAAAGCTTTGATCTTTAAAATTGAGAGAGAATAGAGTGGCTTGATTCTTTGTAAAACTTGTATGAAATGATTCTAAAAATAATCACAAATAATAGGAAAAGGTTTATATAGAATACCCAAAAGTTGTAGCACTTGAAAACTGATTTTGAGAAGTGAAAAACGTATTTTAAAAATCAGTTCAGCAGTACTTAATCGATTAAGCAAGTCGTGTACTCGAGTAGTACTCGATTAAATTATCACTTAATCGATTAAGTTGGTACTGCACATGTTCAAAACTTGTTTTCTCAAAATCCAACCTTTCCTTTAAAACCTTTAAGCCACCTATTAATTCTAGGTTAAGTGAAAACTCAAATTATGATTTAATCATGACTTATGAATGAGATTCACTACCCTCTATAATAATCTACCCAAATAAAAAACCTATGAAGCTTGAGAGGCAAAAGATAAAAGAAATACAAATACACTCAAACTTAGGTCTTCATGAGCTTGCTTTCTCTCTTTTTCATTTGATGTTTGTTGTTGCTTGTTGAGCTTGAAACTTGACCAACACATGTAGCTTGTTCAAAAACACTTTGTCATTATCAAAACATTCATCATGTTCATCATGGAACTAACAATCTCCCCCTTTTTGAAAATGACAACCCATGTTTTGAAATCGCTTGAAGTTGTTGATGCTTGAAACATTTGATCACTTGAGAAGACTCTTTCTCCCCCTCAATCAATGCTTTAACACTTGAATCCAATTGAGATAGAAGCTTGATTCTCCCCCTATCTTCAACAACTTAGCTCAACCTACATAAAAACAACAAAACAACCTTTCTCCAAATATAATATCATATTTCTCCCATGTTTTGAAACATACCATTTCTCCCTCTTTGAGAAACATTTCATTCAATTCAAAACATCATATTTCTCCCCCTTTGGCATTATCAAAAAGTAATATATACCAATTGAAATATAAGATCTAAGCCAAGGTAAGAAATCAATGATCATTTCTTCACAACATTGATACCAATTGAACAAATACAATAAAGCTATACTTTGAAATGTGATATCAATTGGTAAGAGAATATAACAATGAAATATAATACCAATTGAGAACTAATAAGATCATAATATCACTTAACAAAGAAGATATCAATTGTAAAGAAGAATCAATAATCACAAAAGCATGATAATCAACTAATAATCTCTCAATGATACAAATTGAATTAACTAAACATTTAGAAAAGAAATATCAATTGAGAAGATACCAATTAAGATAATATATCAATATCAAATATTACCACTTTGTAGGACATTCACTTGAGATGCAAGTGTGATATCAATTGAAGATGTGAATATAGACATTCATAGTTGAGACCAATTGAGAACATGTGTCATTCATTTGCATCTTCAATCAAACCTACAAAACAATCATGCTTTGCTTTTTGGTATCCAAATGGTTTTGGATCCATTTTTGTTAGTGTAGGGACTTTCACCCTTTTTCATCCAAACAAAATTTCCTTTAGATATACCATGCACTTTAACATAACACACATTTGAAGTATGTCCATGAGTACCACAATAGAAACATGTTGGAGGATTTGAAAAATCAACTTTAGAAAAATCAACAACATTTCTATGAGATTTACTCTTAGCATTAGTATAACCCAAACCAAACTTGTTTGAATTTTCTCTTTGAAAATTTAACAATGTGCGCAATCTAATATCACAATTCGTGAAACTTGCAAGCTTATTTTTCAAAATAGCATTTTCATCCTTGAGCAACTTGCAACTCTCACAATCAACCACAACATTCAATCTACTAGCACAATCACAAGAAGAACTAGCATAGATAAGATCAAGAGTTTCATTTTCAAGATTAAGCTCATCAACTTGTTTTTGAAGTTCTAAAATCTCTTTTTGATGTTTCAAAATGAGCTTCTTTCTTTCAATGTTTTTCAAAGCTAGTTTTTCAAGTTGTTCATACATTTCTTCATAAGCATTATGTAACAATTCATATTTAGAAGAAATTTCGGATTTAGATTCACTTACATTGCTATCCTCGCTTTGATAACTTGATTCATCATTTGAACTTTGTTCTTCATCATCTACTAGAGTTATCAAGTTGAGACAAGCGGCTTCTTCATCATCCGATGAACTACTCGATGTGCTTTTCTTGTTATCTTCATCACTATCCCAAACTATGTATGCTCTTTTAGATTTAGAATTTTTCTTGTCTTTCTCTTTCTTCTTGAGATACTTAGAGCATGAGTACTTGAGATGACCGGGCTTTCCACATTCATGGCAAACTACACCTTCTTTTGATGTCTTGGTCTTGTAGTGTGGGGAATCCTTCTCTTTACTTTTGTCCTTGTTCAACCTTCCTTTTCTCCTTAGAAACTTGTCAAACTCTTTTAACAAAAGTTTCATGTCTTTTTCATCAATATCGGAATCGGAATCTTCACTATCATCATCATCGGAACTATCTTTCTTTTTATATGCACTTTTGACTCTAAGAGCAAGTCCTTTCCTTGATTTGTTCTTATCCGACTCTTCATTGATACTTAATCGTCCAAGCTCCATTTCATGTTCTTGAAGCTTTCCGAAAAGTGTTGCTAGATCCATAGCATCCAAATTTTTAGATTCAACAATAGCCGTTACTTTTGGTTGCCAATTCCTGTCTAAACATCTCAACACTTTGTTAGAAAGTTCACCTTGTAAGAAAGTCTTACCAAGAGCAAGTAAATGATTTATAATATGAGTAAAACGCTTTTGCATATCATTTATAGATTCATTTGGAAGCATATGAAACAATTCATAATCACGCATTAAGGCATTCAATCTAGCTCTCCTAACCTCACTAGTTCCTTCATGAGTCACTTGTAAAGTGTCCCACATTTCTTTAGCACTAGAACATTGAGAAACTCTAAAGAACTCGTCATAGGATAAAGCGGATGTGATGATATTCTTTGCTTTATAATCATATTGAACTTTCTTTCTATCATCATCCTTCCACTTATCCTCGGGGATCAATTGTTCTACACCTTCAACTAAACTAGAGGGGATATGAGGACCTTTTTCAACTACTTTCCAAATTTTACTATCTATGGCTTGGATAAAGATTTTCATTCTAACTTTCCAATATGCATAGCCTTCTCCGGCAAACAATGGAGGACGACTTATTGAAGCACCTTCACCACCAAAGAAATTCATGGAACCCATTGCGATTTTCTTAAAGGATCTTTACGAAAAAGCTCTTATGCTCGTGTCTTTCGACCGAGCTCTGATACCAATTGAGGAAACCGCAATTGGTGGTTGGAGAGACAAAGGAACCCTAGGAAAACACCTAGAAGGGGGGGTTGAATAGGTGTTGAAGCTACCTTGAAAGATTTTCGAACAAAACAAATCGAAACAATCAAAACAAATGATTTTTGCAAATTCTACAGCACTTAATCGATTAACCTGCAATTTAATCGAGTAGTACTCGATTAAATTTGAACTTAATCGATTAGATATGACAGAAAACAAAAAAATCAATTTTTCATTCGAATACGAAAATCAATCAATTCACATGCAAGATCAGAGATTCAGCGGAAATGATTAACACCTATATTCTTATTGATTAACCTAGTTATGAAAATGATTTTCCCTTTATCAATTTGAACAATTAAAGATTCAATTCAATCAATTATGAAAATCAATCTTTCTAGGTTTTCAACCAAGAACGCAATCAAATGACTTGAATATAAAGAGTAAGAGTTCAGAGATACGACACAGTGATTTATCCTGGTTCACTTTCATCCACTTGAAAGCTACATCCAGTCCCCTCTTCAACCAAGAGAGATTCTTCACTATGAGGAATTAGAGTTCTCAAATTACAAGTGATTGCCTCACAAGACTCCCTTCTTGCTAGCTTACAAGAGATAACCAACACCCTTGCCTTGTAATCCTATTGATCTTCTCTCTAATCTAACCTCTACCCCTTGTTGATAATCGACACAACAAGTCTTCAATTGCTTGATGATAAACCACACACCAAGGCTTCACTTGCTTGATTCACAACCAAGACTTCTTCTTCTTCAATAAGAATGCACTTGCTTGATGATAAAATCGACACACCAAGACTTCTTCTTCTTCAATAAGAATGCACTTGCTTGATGATAAAATCGACACACCAAGACTTCTTGTTTGTTGTAGTGGCTTGCCTTCTTGCAAAGATTACAACACAATAGAATACACAAAACAATCCTATGAATCTCAATCAAGAGTTATGACAATTCACCATAAGAGATTCAAAGGTTCTTGATCAAAGAATATAAAAATAGAAAAGCTTTGATCTTTAAAATTGAGAGAGAATAGAGTGGCTTGATTCTTTGTAAAACTTGTATGAAATGATTCTAAAAATAATCACAAATAATAGGAAAAGGTTTATATAGAATACCCAAAAGTTGTAGCACTTGAAAACTGATTTTGAGAAGTGAAAAACGTATTTTAAAAATCAGTTCAGCAGTACTTAATCGATTAAGCAAGTCGTGTACTCGAGTAGTACTCGATTAAATTATCACTTAATCGATTAAGTTGGTACTGCACATGTTCAAAACTTGTTTTCTCAAAATCCAACCTTTCCTTTAAAACCTTTAAGCCACCTATTAATTCTAGGTTAAGTGAAAACTCAAATTATGATTTAATCATGACTTATGAATGAGATTCACTACCCTCTATAATAATCTACCCAAATAAAAAACCTATGAAGCTTGAGAGGCAAAAGATAAAAGAAATACAAATACACTCAAACTTAGGTCTTCATGAGCTTGCTTTCTCTCTTTTTCATTTGATGTTTGTTGTTGCTTGTTGAGCTTGAAACTTGACCAACACATGTAGCTTGTTCAAAAACACTTTGTCATTATCAAAACATTCATCATGTTCATCATGGAACTAACAATTTCAAGCTGGAAATGTAGGAACCTCATATGGTTCATCAAGGGGTGAAGTTTGAATTGGGAATATGACATAGAGGTCATAAACCCAAGTTTTTATAAACCAAACATGTCTAAATGGACCTAATGATGCTCACTGGATCAATTTTCGAAGTTAAAAACAAAAGGAAATGAAAATCATATGTTGAAATGGTTATTTGCTAAGTTTATGTTGATTCTGTGATTTATTGCATTTGATGTTGTTTCAATATTGATTACATGTTCTAACATGTTTATTTTATGTATCTAAGTTACTGTTTTGCATAAAAATGGAAAGGAAAGGCTCTGAACTCGAATTGGCATTATAAAGTGCAGAAACTGGTGGTGCTGCTGCTAAAACACTCGAGTAATTGAAGAAAGACTCGAGTATTCTGGAAAATGGGAAGAACACTCGAGTATTTCTTGAAGGACTCGAGTAATTTTACATGAACACTCGAGTAGGCGAAGAACTACTCGAGTAATTTAAATAATTTTCAGAAAATCTTTACTTCTTTATGAAGTAATTAAAGATTAACTCGTCTAAACTCCTATATGCTTAAATTTTAATTTCTGCTCTTAATATCTATAGATTTAATCCCATTGGTTGATTTTATCCTGGATGAGTCCTACTGGAATTTTATTCAGTGGTTGACATATTCGGACAGGATGTCCCAATGGAGGTGCGTACACCCATTTGGTTGATTTTATTCCCACGTCCCAGTGGAAGTTTTTACCCACTTGGTTGATATTTTGGGAGTCCTAGATGGGGTCGTTGCACAAATTAATGACAACGTAATTAAATTCCTATTGTATAAAACCATCACAAAGTGGCTGGGCCGCTGATGGAATTTTTGGAAAGCACAAGCACCAGTTAATGCAAAAATGAAAAGATGGTTTATAAGCAAGAAGGATTATGAATTTTGGGTCTCTATATTGGAGGCATGATATTCAAAGATATGAATTAAAAGAGAAAAAGACAATGAACAATTATGTGACATTGACATGCATGAAGATGCTCTGATTTTGATTGTGGAATCTGGTATAGGTAGAAGTATTCCGCAGCCCTGAGATAGCTGTGATGCCATAGCACGAAGATGCTGTGATGATTTGGATTCCGTAACATGAAAATGTTATGATGGCCAAATTCCCAATCAAATCGTGATGCCTGGGTTGTGAATACGCTCCGGTTTGATGAACCATAGGATTATGAATATCCCGAGCCTAAGATACTCGGATGCCGAACCGCGTAGCATGAATGAGGAGTAGGCATGCATCACGAAACTAAATGAAATATTATAAAAGACAGTTTGAGCATATACATATGCATTTATTATTGCTATCTGAAAACTTGTGCTTGTTATTTCTAGCCTCTGTTATGCTCATTTGTTATTGTATTTAGCTATGACTCACTCCTAATCCCTTGTTGTAGGTCATGGCCAGGAACATGATTTGCGTGGAGATGAGGCCGCTCCCTAATGGGGAGTGGAACTTTGAGGATCATCGGGCTATCTATGAAGGGGACGTGGAAGTCACTTTCCGTCACCCAAACCCATGGTCCCGAATGCGTCCGCGTAGGACGAGAATCCCAATGATGTACATTATGCACATTCCGCCAAATTTTGTGTTTCGACATGGAACACCATCACCACCGCCAAGACGTTTTCCGAGACGCACCCTTCCACCAAGTCCATCACCCTCTAAGGAAAGAATTATTTTGGAGGTTCCTGCTCCCTCTCGTCCTTCCACTAGAGCCCGATCTCGGACTCCGGTATATGTGCCATCTGAACCGGCACATGAAGAGGAGGAGGAGGAGGAGGATCCGATAGAGGATGAGCATCCGGTGGAGGATGCCGATCCGGTGGCTGATGATGATTTCATGGACAACTCAACCGGTAGTCAGTGGGGAACTGATGATTGAGTTGAGTTGGGATGTGGGAATGTGGATAATGCGACTCATCAGGTTTCTCTTATCTATTTTATATTTTGAGTTTCGAACCAGTTGCTCTAGGTTATTATAAATTTTGTTGTAAGATATGTAATATAATGAAATGACCTAGAGTACTTAAGTTAAACCTAGTGTTGATGGTTTTGATGTAATGGAAATGTACTTTCCTTTTTATGAAATATAATATGTATAGTTTCTTTCATGATAATTGATTTTATAATTTCCGCAAAGACTCGATAATGGATGATGACTGACTTTTAGTTTCAAAAAAAAATGGTCGAATTTTCTAAAAATGAATATTAAGTTTTGGAATAAAAGTTGGGTCGTCACACCTTTCCTTCATCCCCGAAGATGTAGTCATCTCTGTCATTACTTTCTTGTCGTTGATAAGATCCAGCTCCACTCCGTCTTGAATGATGATCTCCACGGGTTGCTCCGTCTGCCTGTTGAGATATCAGCAGCACCGATATGCCAACGAACAGGAGAGAGTAAGCGATCCGAACGGCGTAGCATCGACGGTGTGGGATTACGGTAGGAAAAATAATAGGACACACAACATGCACACACAAGATAACAAGTAAACATACTATCATCATTATCCGCAATCTACGTTCATTCCATCTTATCATCATTCCCTTAACACTTCTCCACTCTTGTTTCTATTCCCTTTCACAGAACTCCATATTCTTCCTACATTTCCATTCTCATTCTCCTCTCATTCTTTACACTTCTCAGACTCTTATTCTCAAAGTTATGATTCTTTTCTTATAATGTCTTATTAAAATTATAACCATCGATGATTAGGGGATTTGAAGAATCATCGAGGTACGCGTTTCTTTTGTAGTAAGCACTCACGTTTCAAGCCTACATCTCCTCGGCCATCCATCCACCTAGTCGGAAGCAAACAGGAGTACAGGACCTTTACCGTGCGGGCACGACAGCTGTCAACACATATGGTCCCAGACCAGGAGGACTCAACCTCAATCAATAATATCAATAAACATTCATGGCTCACTGCCTCGCAGTGGCAAACAAGATGCCCCACTCCAGTCCCTCTCACTGTTCTCGATTTGCAATCTAGGGGGCGACAGTATGTTTCTAGTGGGCCCGCAGAACTTGCCAAGGCATTAGACCCAGTCCCCACCACGTTAGTGCGCCACATGTGGAGTTCATTCTGCCTAGAAACATACTCTAGACTTCTTGACGTTTCACCGTCATCGTCCTCCCCTAATGCAATCTCGTCCTAAGTATCCGCAGGTACTTATCGTTCCTTCCTCTCCACTACTTCGCACTCTCATATCTCACCGCGCATGTCTTTTAAAGTCTTTTAATCTTTTTTAATTAATCCTAAGGTCGACCCGTCCTTCGTGCAACCCTTCAACGAGTCCCGACCACTAACTTTGCTCATCGTTTCACACATAGCACAGAGCTGGGATCACATCACTGAACTCTCAACTGGTATCTCATTTCACAAAACACACTTCCCATTTTTCTTAACAATCTCATTCCGCAATCTTTCTCAAAACGATCTTTTCACAACTCTCTCAGAAATACCTTTTTATGAACTTCCACAAAACCTCATTTCAGAAACATTTTCATAAAATTCCCTCTGGTGAATTTCTCAAAACTCTTTAGTTTCTCAGTTGCTCAAAATCTCTCTTTTCAAAAACTTTCTTGAAAACCCTTGTCACAAGTTTCTAAAATATCTTTTCACATCCTTTCGCAAAATTTCCCTTTCAAAACCTTCCTGAAAATTCTTTTATAACATTTCTCAAAAAAAAATCTTCATTTAAAACATTTTCAAAAGTATTTCTTTTCACAAACTCTTTTCTAAAATAATCTTTCACCATTCTCCACAAAATCTCTTTTCAAAAATCCTCTTCAAAAACCTTTCCAAAAATATTTCCTTTCACAAACCCTTTTCAGAAAAACCTCCTTTCGAAAACTTTTTTCCAAACTCAAACTTCTGTTGGACGCAAGTGGAGGAGCAAGCTCAACTCAACACTAGTCCCAGGCCAAAACCAAAAGCAAAGGAGCCAGGCTCCCCTCAAATCACATCGTCATCACTCTTCCCAGCTCTGGCTCGTTCTCAACGTTATCATTTCATTCTTTCTCCAATATCAATTCTCTTTCTCCTTCCCTTCCAAATCCATTTCATATCTCTTAACATTCTTATTTGCTCTTCTTTTCTTTACTTCCATTAACTCCCTTATTTCTTTTCTATGTCAGGACGTAACAGACGTCCATCAACCGTTTACGCATTACAATCAACAGTAATGAACACCATTAAACATAATTAAATAAATAGATAAAAGCATGCTATAAACACACAACATCACACAATAGCATTGTGGTCTTCGTCTCCTTCGTATAAGTGGCCACACAGGGCAAACAATTGCCACTTATACTACTGACTCCAACCACGTAGTCCCGATCTTTGAGATGATGCGGGACGTCCTAATAAATCACCTAAACACCACAGTGTCTTAGGATAGCTTCTCTCTCACCTGGATTCGTAGCTACCGATTCTATGAGTTCCGAACGATCAGCTTCCTTCCTCGTCTGCCCGACTCCAACTTCTTCCAAGTCCCAAAAGGTAGATATATGAGTATTAAGTTTTATTTTAATATTAGTCTTAAATCATTCTCAAAATAGCTTAAGAAAATCCAAACATTGTCTTCATTTTAAAACCGAAACATTAATTCTTTCACTCAAACTTGTCCAAAATTAAGCACTAACTTCTACACTTTAAAATCATGAGAAAATAATCAATTAAATTCATTTAAATAAAAAGTTTCTTTGCTGGTCCTTCTTGGACAACATTGGATTCAATTCCAAAAACACCGAAAAATCGCACTTTTCAAATCATCTCTGTCTTAGATCGAACACCCATAAAAACTTAACTTTTAAACACCTTGAAAACACTTTTTAAAACAAGAAATGTAACTTGGAAAATTCTGGACAGCATCACGTCCTAAGTTCTAAATTCATTTTCCATTGTTTAAAACCAATTTAAAAGCACAAACAACCAAGAATCATGAAAACAATCAAATAGACACTTAAACCAACAACTCATCAAGTTTAAACATTTAGACTCCATGTGGGAAGCAAAGTACTCAAGTAAAACAAATCACTTAAACACTTCCATGCACTCTAAAAATCATTCTTACTCCACTCAAGAATCCTAGACAACATCCATTTGATTCACACATCACATAACCACAAGCCATCAAGTTAAGTCAAACATAGCATACTCACATATTCATTCACATATATGACTCAATCAAATAAGGGAAATCAAACTCTTAAGTACACATAAACCGAATCATGCATCACACATACACCTAGTCACATTTTCATCTATCTTTCACTTAATTAATTCCATCTTAGCAAAACTTCATCTTATCACACTTACTTATGTCAAAACCGTATGCATCATGGGTTGTTTAGAAAATTATTTTATCAAGAAGAAACTTCACAAATCCACATAATTTCATGACACGAACACATATCCAATTAAGAGAATTCAACTTAAAAATTAAGGCCTAAACCGTGACCTTAACTAGGTTTTCCTCAAAAACATTTTCAAGAGTTCAAGACTTTAGAATGACTTTAAATCCAACAACAATTTCACATACTTCATCAAGGAAGTAAGAGCATAACCTTAGCATGTATTTCCATATGAAACCGTGGGTACACATAGGTTTCTAGACAATTTTCATTTCACTTAAAACACATAGAATCAACTCAAAGTTCATGGAAATCACACATTCATTACTTAAACCTAAGAAAATCTTGGTCCTTTTTTATTCACACTTACAAACCGTGACCTATCATAGAAAATCACACAATTTTTATTCATTCAAAACATCATTAAATTCAAGATTGTGACATGCAAAGGACCAATCAAAAGAAAATCAAACCCATACTCACAACAACATCAAACCGTGACCAACATAAAGGAAGATCACTAAGAAAATTCAATCATTCACAAAGAGTTTCATATTAAAAATCAAACATCAAACAAATCATAGTTCAAGCATAGATCTTGACATGCATGAAATTAAAACACTAGATCTTTGAAAAATCTTTCATGAAACTTAAAATCAAGTTCTCTTCCAAAATACTTTTAAGAAATCAAAGAGGAAAACTTAAGATCATGAAGAAAAACATTTTCTTAATAAAACTTTTAGAATCAAGCTTAGAAAAATAACATGCATCAACACTTTTTCAAACAAAAATCAAAGTTTAGAAAGAAAGAATGAAAACGAAAAAGAATCAAAGAAAAAGGTTTAAAACTTTTAAAAGCATGAAACAAATTCTTACTTAGTCAAAACTTTAAAGAATTCAAGTCCAACTCCTTGGTTTCTCTCCTCTCTCCTCACGGCCCACCACTCCTCTTCCTAGTCCATGATTTTCTCCTTCTTTTCTTCACTATCTTAGCTTGATCTTGTTTAGGTCATGAAGAGTCTAAGGTTTGGTTCTTCTTCTTTCTTTATTCGACCATTCTCTCTTATTTCACTAAGAGTTTGATTTTCTCTTAGTGTTGTGTTTAGTTTTGGAAGGGAATGAAGGAATGAAAGAAGGTTTGTGTTGATGAATGAATGAAGAGAAGTTCATTCACTCCCTCACGGTTTTAGGGTTGGAATGGATGGATGAGGTGAAGAACCGAATGGGGGTGTGAGTGTTGATGTTTGGCTTGAAAATGAAGAATGAAGAAGAGAAGAAATGGGAATGAACTCACTCTTCTCCTCTCACGGTTTTGGCCCTTCTTCAATCTTCTTCACTTTTCTTTATTTGCCATCAAGGGCTTGCATGGGGGGCTTCCTTGCAAATGCTTGGGGACTAAGTCACAAAACTTGAAAACCAAGCCTTGCTTCCAAGTCCATCACGGCTCCTTCTTCTTCCCTTCCTAATCTTCACTTTTTCCTCCCTTATGTCATGCTTGGTCATGAAGTCATAGGCTTGACTTTTGGAGCATGCCACTTGGAGACTAAGCAAATGAGCTTGGTAGCCAAGCCAAGTACATGCATTCGGCCACATGGAGGTTAGGGTAGGTTAGATTAGCTAATTAGGTTTAAGGCACTAATTAGGGTCCTAATCGTGATTAGGGTAGGATTAGGTTAATTAATCTAGGTTTAGTCCGCTAATCCTTGGAGGTTAGGGTTTAATCAAAGATTAAGGTGCTAATCTAAAACTTAATCATGGGTTTAAGGAAGACGAATTTTGGATTAGCTCACTAACCTTGAGGATTTTGGGTTTACAAGAGTGATTAAGTTCTTAATCAAGAGTTAAGAACTCTATTAAGGTACATTCCACGATTTGGATACTAATTAGGGTTTTCTAGAATGGATTCTAGGTCGGGGTGATTTGGAATTTGATTTCTTTGAAGCTTAGGGTGAAAATGATTTTTTTCATCTTAAGATCATATACAAAATCTAAACTAAAACTTTAAACAATCACACACAAGGTCACAACACAATTTATTCAAAGCATGAAAACCCATCATGAAATCAAAATTCTTTTAAATCAATTTCTTAGATCAATTAGGTTAGATTAATTTCTTAATTAGGGACTTGTAGAAGCGAGTCCAAAGGGAAAATGTTACGGGGTGTTACATTCTCCCCAACTTAAAGATTTCTCGTCCCCGAGAAATACGTCGTGGATTGGGCAGCAGGGCACAAAATCCTCACATCACACTGTCTTTCATAAGAATACTTTCCTCTGGCTTCGTGGTCGAGTTTCCTATTCACTGGTCCAATTCGCCTTTCCGTGTTCCTTGTTGGTTGCTTTCAGACGAAGGAGTCTCACTCGCACAACTGGTTGCGCGTCGAATCGGGTCAAGTCCATCGGACTGACCGAAGAGGATGCCGCTTCCTTAGCCGATCGTCGTCACAGATAGTCCAATCATAGATACGGACTTATGGAAAATCAAGCAAACAAACATTCATATGTCTCCAAAGGCAAGGATTTTACCTAGGAATCCTTAAATAATCATTATTCTCTACGACTCGGGTTCCTACTACCTTACAATAACCACTCCTTCCTTCAATTCTTCTTCTAATTTCTAGGGTTTTCGTCTATCATTTTCTAGCTTAAGGGAAATCCCATTACCACTTCGACTTTACCTTTGATCATCTCATTTTCTAATTAGGGTATAAGGCAATCCTAATCCTCAAATTCTTCCTCAAAATTCCTCTAATAACTGGTAACATACACCTCTTTTCTTCCTTGTAGCTCCCCAACTTTGGTCAAACTTATTACTAGACTCACTATGGTCTTACACTCTTACTCAACTTCAACCATTTATCCAACCTTGATCATTCAGGCCTAAGCGATATGGATGGGTACTATGATACTTCCAGTTCCACAAATCAGGCTATTGAATCTTGGAAGGGGTTGGTAAGGTTATGTTTCAATGGTAAGGTTCATGAAGGTTTGAATTTTAACAACACTAAATGTTTTGCTGAAGCAATTCAACAAACAGGGAATTCAAGAAAACCATCCTATGTCCTCAAAGGTACCAATTGTAACACCCCAAAATTTTAATCCCCGATTAATGAAATGTTAATTATAATTTAATTATAATTAATAGTTTCTAAATTAATCCTTGATTAAAATATGTGTTCATGTGACTAGCTTAGGTGTGTGAAATTATTTAATAAATAATTTAAATGCATCAAATGAGTATTTTGCATATTAGTCCCTGGGTTGGGACCTAGGAGCAATTATAGGAAAGGTTTTGGAGGGAAAGTAAATAAAATAATTATTTTTCAAAAACTAGGTAAAACATATTCGAGTATTCCAGAAAATACTCGAGTATTCTGGGTCAAACTGCACGAGTTAGTGCGTTTGGTGAGTCACAGCCAACGATTTCGTGTCGTTGACACGAAATCACCACCATGCCAACGCCATGGATGTCGTGGCGTGATGCATGAGCCTCCTCCAAGCCTATAAAAGCCAATCAACACCAAATTCTTGAAGATTTGGCTCAATCTTGTTGAAGTTGAAGAAGTTAGGGTTCCTGGACTCAAGTGAACGATTCTCTCTCTCTGTTTCGATTCAAGTCATAAACTATACACGAATACAAAGCTCACACCACGAGCTTTGTATAAACACCAAAATCGTGAGGATTGAGTGAGTGTGTTGGGAGAACGACAGCTTGGAAGTTGGAGTTATTCTGTCAAAGTTGGTTTCTGGAGCTTACTTGGAGAGTAATTTCTGGTAAGCTTTCGAGCTCCTGAGTCTCAAACTCAATTCTTTTAGTTAGAACATGTTGTATAGAGTTTAGAAATCTAATTTTCCCCAATTCTTATCTCTGTTTCATGGGTGAACCAATTCGGTTTTGGTGGTGCACTCAAAACTGTCATGCATGTGAAGCTCAAAGTGATTTCTGGGGTTGGAGCACTTTTCTTGGATTTCTTTCTGTTGATTCACGTCTGAGAGGTAAGGGGAAGTAATTATATTCACTAGATAGAGTTTAAATTCCATTAATTGTGTTAGAGAGCCACCAAGAGGCTCTAAGGGCTTAGATTGAATAGGAACTTTGGTTTGGAGACCAATTCATGCTCTAAATCTGTGATGAGCAAGTTTGATATCATGTATGTGAACTAAAATGCACTTGGTTTTATGTGTATTGTGCTTTTTATGAGAATTGACATGTTAAGTTGTGAAAATGTGTTTTAATGCATGATTATTGATTTCTCCGTCAAATCTGTGTTTTGACTTGTAATAAGTGTTGTAACATGTCTAAATAATGTTATGTGAACTCTGTGGATCCCTGGAATGGATTAAATTTGAGTAGAAATGAAAATGTCATGTTAAAACCAGTTTTCAGTGCTGTCTGCTGCGAAACACTCGAGTAAAAGGCAGAGTACTCGAGTAAATCGTGTTCAAAACCATGTAAATTAAGGAAGAACACTCGAGTAGTCTGTCTGGTACTCGAGTATCGAGCATGACCTGAGGACCATTATAGGCCAAACACTCGAGTCAGTCAAGGTCACTCGAGTATTCTGGAAATATCCAAGAACACTCGAGTAACCCATGAACCACTCGAGTAAATTGATGAATTGAAAACCCAAATCCTCAGAAAGTCATGAACACTCGAGTAACTTCAGGAACACTCGAGTAATCTGGAAAATCTAGAGAACACTCGAGTGGACTGAATTTTACTCGAGTATATTGCCCAGAACCTGAAAAACACCATTTTCAATTCTAAGTCAAATAATTAATGAATTATTGAGAATAGTCCAAGGGATTAAGACTTAAAGAAATTGATTAATACAAATAGATCGTTTGATGACGGTCCTTTTGATAAAGAAATAAGCCTAGGTGGCCTGCAAAGTATTAATCAACTTCCCTTAAGTCTAAAGGATAAAATGCATTCATTCTGGAGTTCGGATGGTAGGACGTATTCATGTTTTGATAAACATGTGGAGGGCCTCTGGGAGTGCCAATACGCTTGCTTGATGACACGTCGTTGACGTGGTCGGCTTAGTGGATGCCGATATGGATATATCGTTTGGATGACGATCCGTTTGGATGACGGGATATGCTCGGGTGGCATGGATACCAAGCTTGTCGTGTACATTCTAGGTGAATGTACGAATGATTGTATACCTAGGAATACAACGCACTGTTGAGTGCTGGGTTGTCAGGGATGGACGTCAGAGAGTGACATAGTATTATGATGGAGATAGGCTTGAGAGCTAAAGTCATGCATCATGCCATTCATTCAAATAAACTGTTATGACTGAATTAAGTGTGAACATCCTATGTGCATAACCTACTTTCTAAGTGTTAAGTGTGATTGATATTAATTGATGCATGTTACATCTTTATGTTGCATAATTTATTCTCTATTGATTATGTGTATAGAATTGCTTACCCCTATGCCCTTGTAGGTGATGTCTCGCTACATTGCTTGCATCGAGATCCGGCCACTTCCTAGTGGCATATGGATCTATGAGGACCATCGCGCGGTGTTTGAGGGGGAGGTAGAGATTACCTTCTACCACCCGAACCCGCTGATGCGATTTCGTCCTCGTAGGTTTAGGATTCCCATCATATACACTATGCATGTACCCCCGTTTTACACTTACCATGGACCACCTCCCACGCGACCAGCTCGCTCTTACCATAGTTTTCGTTTTCAACCTACCCGCTCTCACCCTTTTACTTCGAGAGTCGTCCGCGAGGAGACTCCCCTATCTGATCCGAGGAGCCCAGTCAGGGTTTCACCATCACCTGACCCGGTACCCAGTGGCAGGGTACACTCTCCCTCGGATGAGATCGAGGAGGATCCGGTGGAGGACGAGAGTGGGAGCGAGCCTGTCGTGCATTCTACTGGGAGTGACTGGAGGGACGACGATCCCTAGGTGCATGTATATGGTGTATGGTGTGGATCTGAGGATCCGGTGTGTGGAGGAGATTTGCTGTTGCTGTTGTGATGATGATGCTACTACCTTACTCACTTTACTTTTGGGAGACTACTGCTACTACTACTCCATCTGATGCTGCCAGATCTATGTGACTATTCCTAGAGCTATATATTTTGTTATGTATATATATTGTAGATATACTTTTGGAGCACTCTAGAGCTTGTAGTGACACTGTTATATAGATCTGATGATGGACTTGTATATTTTGAAACTTGGAGACTTTACTCATGGGCTATGTACTTATGATTCTCTATATCTATGAAAACCTATGTTTATATTCTATCAGTTGCATAGTCCAGTAATTTCCGCTTCCTCTTATTTAATCTGTTTAAGATCTTGGCTATAAATGGTATCAGTTCTATCGTACAAAGCAAGGGTAGCTTAAGCTACTTGATACAAAGATATTTTCTAAAAGATCGAATTTACTCTATTTGCGAAAAGGTTTTAGAAATCGCCGAACTCGATACAATGATTTTGAGATAATATAGACTTTGTTCTCCAAGACTTTCAAGTGACGATTCGTGCACCCGCTTTAAAAGAAAAATTTTATTTACCTATTTTCTTAACACTCACAAGTCCATATATATTATCCAATATAAAAGCATATTTATTAGTTTATATTTGGGTAATCCGAGAAGGGTGTCACACCAACTATTGTTTGAGCAAAGGTACGTCTAGGTCTACAGACTAGGTTCGTCAAACACTAAGGAAACACCAAGGGTTAAAGGGTCTCAACCAGCTCACTTTCTATGTTCCTCAATCTACGAGATGAACAGGTTCCTTAAACTAACTCGGTCGGCACGAAGCCACAAACAAGGTCTTACATCCTAGGATTTTGAGAACCTAAACTTATGCTCCTATCCTTATACTAGAAAACACACAGAGTCATACAAACAAAGCATGTAAGCCCATGCTTAAGGCCACTAAGGATTACCATAAGCTCTGATACCATTCTGTAACAGCCCGATTTTCATAAACCCAAAATGGTTAACTTTTACTTATTAATGTTACCAAAAATGAGGCCAATTTTTTTTTTCTTAAAGCATATTGAAAAGTCTTTGATACATTTAAAAATCTGTTGTACTGAAAACCGAGTTGTTACTAAAACCTTTACTTTCGTAGAACTTTCATTTTCATAAAAAGGCTTGTCTCCAAATCATCCTGATATTTTCCAAAAGGTCACATCGTTCGAATTTCAAAAATAATTAGACCTCAATACAGAATGAAAAAGCTTAGCTTGATTACAGGAGTGGTACATTGCTTGGTAATCCTTGACTCAAAACACAATTTACAAACTTAAACTAAATTTGCTACTTTCGCTTCCGCTACGCTACTCTAATGAAGACCACCAGATGAAGCCTCCTTTTCTTATTGCGCCTTTCCTTCATCCCCGAAGATGTAGTCATCTCTGTCATTACTTTCTTGTCGTTGATAAGATCCAGCTCCACTCCGTCTTGAATGATGATCTCCACGGGTTGCTTCGTCTGCCCGTTGAGATATCAGCAGCACCGATATGCCAACGAACAGGAGAGAGTAAGCGATCCGGACAGCGTAGCGTCGACGGTGTGGGATTACGATAGGCAAAATAATAGGACACACAACAAACAACACACAACATGCACACACAAGATAACAAGTAAACATACTATCATCATTATCCGCAATCTACGTTCATTCCATCTTATCATCATTCCCTTAACACTTCTCCACTCTTGTTTCTATTCCCTTTCACAGAACTCCATATTCTTCCTACATTTCCATTCTCATTCTCCTCTCATTCTTTACACTTCTCAGACTCTTATTCTCAAAGTTATGATTCTTTTCTTATAATGTCTTATTAAAATTATAACCATCGATGATTAGGGGATTTGAAGAATCATCGAGGTACGCGTTTCTTTTGTAGTTAGCACTCACGTTTCAAGCCTACATCTCCTCGGCCATCCATCCACCTAGTCGGAAGCAAATAGGAGTACAGGACCTTTACCGTGCGGGCACGACAGCTGTCAACACATATGGTCCCAGACCAGGAGGACTCAACCTCAATCAATGATATCAATAAACATTCATGGCTCACTGCCTCGCAGTGGCAAACAAGATGCCCCACTCCAGTCCCTCTCACTGTTCTCGATTTGCAATCTAGGGGGCGACAGTATGTTTCTAGTGGGCCCGCAGAACTTGCCAAGGCATTAGACCCAGTCCCCACCACGTTAGTGCGCCACATGTGGAGTTCGTTTTGCCTAGAAACATACTCTAGACTTCTTGACGTTTCACCGTCATCGTCCTCCCCTAATGCAATCTCGTCCTAAGTATCCGCAGGTACTTATCGTTCCTTCCTCTCCACTACTTCGCACTCTCATATCTCACCGCGCATGTCTTTTAAAGTCTTTTAATCTTTTTTAATTAATCCTAAGGTCGGCCCATCCTTCGTGCAACCCTTCAACGAGTCCCGACCACTAACTTTGCTCATCGTTTCACACATAGCACAGAGCTGGGATCACATCACTGAACTCTCAACTGGTATCTCATTTCACAAAACACACTTCCCATTTTTCTTAACAATCTCATTCCGCAATCATTCTCAAAACGATCTTTTCACAACTCTCTCAGAAATACCTTTTTATGAACTTCCACAAAACCTCATTTCAGAAACATTTTCATAAAATTCCCTCTGGTGAATTTCTCAAAACTCTTTAGTTTCTCAATTGCTCAAAATCTCTCTTTTCAAAAACTTTCTTGAAAACCCTTGTCACAAGTTTCTAAAATATCTTTTCACATCCTTTCGCAAAATTTCCCTTACAAAACCTTCCTGAAAATTCTTTTATAACATTTCTCAAAAAAAAATCTTCATTTAAAACATTTTCAAAAGTATTTCTTTTCACAAACTCTTTTTTAAAAATATCTTTCACCATTCTCCACAAAATCTCTTTTCAAAAATCCTCTTCAAAAATCTTTCCAAAAATATTTCCTTTCACAAACCCTTTTCAGAAAAACCTCCTTTCGAAAACTTTTTTCCAAACTCAAACTTCTGTTGGACGCAAGTGGAGGAGCAAGCTCAACTCAACACTAGTCCCAGGCCAAAACCAAAAGCAAAGGAGCCAGGCTCCCCTCAAATCACATCGTCATCACTCTTCCCAGCTCTGGCTCGTTCTCAACGTTATCATTTCATTCTTTCTCCAATATCAATTCTCTTTCTCCTTCCCTTCCAAATCCATTTCATATCTCTTAACATTCTTACTTGCTCTTCTTTTCTTTACTTCCATTAACTCCCTTATTTCTTTTCTATGTCAGAACGTAACAGACGTCCATCAACCGTTTACGCATTACAATCAACAGTAATGAACACCATTAAACATAATTAAATAAATAGATAAAAGCATGCTATCAACACACAACATCACACAATAGCATTGTGGTCTTCGTCTCCTTCGTATAAGTGGCCACACAGGGCAAACAATTGCCCCTTATACTACTGACTCCAACCACGTAGTCCCGATCTTTGAGATGATGCGGGACGTCCTAATAAATCACCTAAACACCACAGTGTCTTAAGATAGCTTCTCTCTCACCTGGATTCGTAGCTACCGATTCTATGAGTTCCAAACGATCAGCTTCCTTCCTCGTCTGCCCGACTCCAACTTCTTCCAAGTCCCAGAAGGTAGATATATGAGTATTAAGTTTTATTTTAATATTAGTCTTAAATCATTCTCAAAACAGCTTAAGAAAATCCAAACATTGTCTTCATTTTAAAACCGAAACATTAATTCTTTCACTCAAACTTGTCCAAAATTAAGCACTAACTTCTATACTTTAAAATCATGAGAAAATAATCAATTAAATTCATTTAAATAAAAAGTTTCTTTGCTGGTCCTTCTTGGACAGCATTGGATTCAATTCCAAAAACACCGAAAAATCGCACTTTTCAAATCATCTCTGTCTTAGATCGAACACCCATAAAAACTTAACTTTTAAACACCTTGAAAACACTTTTTAAAACAAGAAATGTAACTTGGAAAATTCTGGACAGCATCACGTCCTAAGTTCTAAATTCATTTTCCATTGTTTAAAACCAATTTAAAAGCACAAACAACCAAGAATCATGAAAACAATCAAATAGACACTTAAACCAACAACTCATCAAGTTTAAACATTTAGACTCCATGTGGGCAGCAAAGTACTCAAGTAAAACAAATCACTTAAACACTTCCATGCACTCTAAAAATCATTCTTACTCCACTCAAGAATCCTAGACAACATGCATTTGATTCACACATCACATAATCACAAGCCATCAAGTTAAGTCAAACATAACATACTCACATATTCATTCACATATATGACTCAATCAAATAAGGGAAATCAAACTCTTAAGTACACATAAACCGAATCATGCATCAAACATACACCTAGTCACATTTTCATCTATCTTTCACTTAATTAATTCCATCTTAGCAAAACTTCATCTTATCACACTTACTTATGTCAAAACCGTATGCATCATGGGTTGTTTAGAAAATTATTTTATCAAGAAGAAACTTCACAAATCCACATAATTTCGTGACACGAACACATATCCAATTAAGAGAATTCAACTTAAAAATTAAGGCCTAAACCGTGACCTTAACTAGGTTTTCCTCAAAAACATTTTCAAGAGTTCAAGACTTTAGAATGACTCTAAATCCAACAACAATTTCACATACTTCATCAAGGAAGTAAGAGCATAACCTTAGCATGTATTTCCATATGAAACCGTGGGTACACATAGGTTTCTAGACAATTTTCATTTCACTTAAAACACATAGAATCAACTCAAAGTTCATGGAAATCACACATTCATTACTTAAACCTAAGAAAATCTTGGTCCTTTTTTATTCACACTTACAAACCGTGACCTATCATAGCAAATCACACAATTTTTATTCATTCAAAACATCATTAAATTCAAGATTGTGACATGCAAAGGACCAATCAAAAGAAAATCAAACCCATACTCACAACAACATCAAACCGTGACCAACATAAAGGAAGATCACTAAGAAAATTCAATCATTCACAAAGAGTTTCATATTAAAAATCAAACATCAAACAAATCATAGTTCAAGCATAGATCTTGACATGCATGAAATTAAAACACTAGATCTTTGAAAAATCTTTCATGAAACTTAAAATCAAGTTCTCTTCCAAAATACTTTTAAGAAATCAAAGAGGAAAACTTAAGATCATGAAGAAAAACATTTTCTTAATAAAACTTTTAGAATCGAGCTTAGAAAAATAACATGCATCAACACTTTTTCAAACAAAAATCAAAGTTTAGAAAGAAAGAATGAAAACGAAAAAGAATCAAAGAAAAAGGTTTAAAACTTTTAAAAGCATGAAACAAATTCTTACTTAGTCAAAACTTTAAAGAATTCAAGTCCAACTCCTTGGTTTCTCTCCTCTCTCCTCACGGTCCACCACTCCTCTTCCTAGTCCATGATTTTCTCCTTCTTTTCTTCACTATCTTAGCTTGATCTTGTTTAGGTCATGAAGAGTCTAAGGTTTGGTTCTTCTTCTTTCTTTATTCGGCCATTCTCTCTTATTTCACTAAGAGTTTGATTTTCTCTTAGTGTTGTGTTTAGTTTTGGAAGGGAATGAAGGAATGAAAGAAGGTTTGTGTTGATGAATGAATGAAGAGAAGTTCATTCACTCCCTCACGGTTTTAGGGTTGGAATGGATGGATGAGGTGAAGAACCGAATGGGGGTGTGAGTGTTGATGTTTGGCTTGAAAATGAAGAATGAAGAAGAGAAGAAATGGGAATGAACTCACTCTTCTCCTCTCACGGTTTTGGCCCTTCTTCAATCTTCTTCACTTTTCTTTATTTGCCATCAAGGGCTTGCATGGGGGGCTTCCTTGCAAATGCTTGGGGACTAAGTCACAAAACTTGGAAACCAAGCCTTGCTTCCAAGTCCCTCACGGCTCCTTCCTCTTCCCTTCATAATCTTCACTTTTTCCTCCCTTATGTCATTCTTGGTCATGAAGATGATGTCATAGGCTTGACT
The DNA here is from genome assembly GCA_037953625.1 of Crotalaria pallida. Taxonomy (NCBI): domain Eukaryota; kingdom Viridiplantae; phylum Streptophyta; class Magnoliopsida; order Fabales; family Fabaceae; genus Crotalaria; species Crotalaria pallida. The sequence goes on along the minus strand of CM075650.1, from coordinate 137,592,645 downwards.
TTTGGAGCATGCCACTTGGAGACTAAGCAAATGAGCTTGGTGGCCAAGCCAAGTACATGCATTCGGCCACATGGAGGTTAGGGTAGGTTAGATTAGCTAATTAGGTTTAAGGCACTAATTAGGGTCCTAATCATGATTAGGGTAGGATTAGGTTAATTAATCTAGGTTTAGTCCGCTAATCCTTGGAGGTTAGGGTTTAATCAAAGATTAAGGTGCTAATCTAAAACTTAATCATGGGTTTAAGGAAGACGAATTTTGGATTAGCTCACTAACCTTGAGGATTTTGGGTTTACAAGAGTGATTAAGTTCTTAATCAAGAGTTAAGAACTCTATTAAGGTACATTCCACGATTTGGATACTAATTAGGGTTTTCTAGAATGGATTCTAGGTCGGGGTGATTTGGTCTTTGATTTCTTTGAAGCTTAGGGTGAAAACGATTTTTTTCATCTTAAGATCATATACAAAATCTAAACTAAAACTTTAAACAATCACACACAAGGTCACAACACAATTTATTCAAAGCATGAAAACCCATCATGAAATCAAAATTCTTTTAAATCAATTTCTTAGATCAATTAGGTTAGATTAATTTCTTAATTAGGGACTTGTAGAAGCGAGTCAAAAGGGCAAATGTTACGGGGTGTTACAGAGAGAAAGAGAGAGAGAGAGACCAACTCTTTAACAGAAGTATCTCCTCTTTTATTGACATCATGGACAATGGGGTTAGCTTGAAAAAAGTGAAAGCAGTGATTTGTACAATGATGAACAAAACTCCATATGAAAAAAGTGAATAAAAAGCAAAAACAAAGAAAACCCAATCCGGAGATTCACACACACGTTCATGTTGAAATTTCATCATAAAATACTTAGTAAGTCTGAGCTTTCACGAAAGGAGATTAGGCAAATTAAAGGAAATAAGGATAGACAAATGGGAAAGGAGAAATTGCAAAACCAATGATGAAATGCAAAACCAACGAAACGGTATATATTAAAGAAAAATATACGTTTAGGGAGAAACCTTATATCCCTTATAGTTGTGGCAGCCATTAATCATTAACTTCTTCGGTTCCATCGCCACAGGTTCAACTCCATCGTCATGGATGTTGCTGCCCTTGCTGCTGTTGCCATTAAGTATGGTAAAATTCTGCAAGGGAAGAGGAAGTAGATGGGGGAGAAGGGGAGGGAGAGGAAGAAGAGGTATTCTGCAGCTTTAGGTGAGAGAGAAATCTTGTGGTAGTAGATAGAAAGAGTATGTGAGAAGCAAGATGCACATCGGTGAATGAATAAGCGGCAAGAGAAATAGCACATCCATAAACCGTATACTCAACAATTTCAACCTTCAAACATCGAGTATTCACAAAATTGCCACAAACAACACAAACCAATCCACAGGGCCTAGGAACTTTACCATTAACAACCAAAAAAGTGAACAACAAAAGGACAGAATACAGAATGACAACCAAAAAGAGGTTGACACAACAATAATGTGCAATGACAATTGAAGATAGAAATAAAGGAAAACTTGATCAATTGAAGAAGTTGCTTTCCATTGATGAAGCATATAAAAAATAGAAATAAAATATCAAAAGCAATGACATATAATTGAACTCATAACAAAAAAGAACTCACCTAATGGAAAATGAATAGAGAGTGACATCATGAAGAACATTCAATTTCCTGAAAAAAAAAATGAAGAGTAGTTTTTCACTTTTCATGATAAAATTTTTTTGGTTATAATAAACATTAAATTATTCAACGAAATGCATTGGCAGCTAGATGTAATAATCTTCTACCAAACCATAAAACCCAAAAATACCTTTGTTTTGCATCAAATTTTGTTGTTGTAACTGTTGACATCGATCATGTAATGTCCAAATAAACACACAAAATTCCCGGCTAAATGAAAAAAAAATAGGCAGCAAAACCACCCAAACACCGAAAGCCCATCTTATTACTTATTACAACACCAATCCATATAACACTTTAGAATATTGCACAAAACTAATACTAATTAATATAGAAAAGGTGTTTTATACAAGTGACATTCCAAATGTTATGGCTTTGTGTTAATCAAAATGTTTTAGCTAGACATTCTAAACAACCAATATCTTTTGCCTAACATTCTAAACATTTCCTATCATTTCAAACATTCTAGACAGAAAAATAAGACAGTTGTGAAAATAAAAAGACTACCTTTGATAAAAGGTATCTTCCAATATATGAGGCTGAAGAATACAATCTCGACAAGGGTCAATGCAAACCGAAAATCTTCAAGCTTTGAGTTAACTTTTTTCTTAAAACCTTCCTACATATATAAACAAAACAAATTCCACTTGACCTTTGACATCAAATATGATATAAAAATTAGCCTTGGTAGTTTCTATTTTCTAATAACAACAATCATCACTTATAAGTTTTATTGATTAAGCAATCCACAATAACATGCTAACTCCCAAAAGGATAAAAACAGAAAATCACAAATCCAAGTAAGTCATAACAATAGTTTAGTTCAAGCATTTTATCAAACAGAATATGGGCAATCAAGAAGAGACCAAATCAATTATTTAAGTTACAAATAAGAACATCCGGATAGATCAAGGTACAAAAGGAGGAAGAACAACAAACCAATAGTAGCAGAAATTGGGCCGCAACTCGTTACTGTGACCTCGGAGGTGGTGGTACAGTCATGGCGGTGGTGAAGATGAGTGGGCGACGAAGGCAATGGAGAGAAAAAGAGAGTTGAAGAGAGGTCAATGCAAGACCAACTGAATCGTGGTTGAAGTCGTGGCCTTGGAATCCGGTAGAGGTGATCATTGACGTGGCGACATTGCTACTGGGAGAGAGAAGAGAGGGTGCTAGCTGCCAACAGGATAGAGAGTCAAGTGAGGGTGCAATAAGGAGGAAGCAATGCTTCTGGGAGAAGGAAGAGGATAAAATCCCGAATAAAAGAGTAGTTGTTCCTATATTCATGCCTCAGTCACGAATGTCAATTAGGTCTCAAAACATAACTATTTACGGCTTTGCCATTGTGAGAAGAAGGCACTCTAATGATCAACATCTGTCATGTACAGTAGAGTGCACAGTGGGCATAGAACCTTTGGGTTTGTAAGTTGTTTTAATTCATGTCTTTTTTCAAAAAGTTGTGTTTTTTTTGCATCACATATATATATATATATATATATATATATATATATATATATATATAACACTTTTTTATGTGAGAAACAAAAAAATTGTCTTCCCTTTTTCATCCTTTTCTCTTTAGTTAGTGTTATATCATATAATAGTGTACTGCCAGCTATGTAACCTAACTTATATCAGAAGAGTCTGTTAAATCTTGAAGAATTGTTGCAACGTGGGAATATATTTTTAAGGATAGTGTATTCGACACATCATAGATTATATCTTTACTTTTATGTGTTGGTGTATATTCTCTATTTTCTCAACAATATAAGAATCTATATGATGGAGAACATACCGAGTGTCTTTGCTATAATTGTTCATATTATGGTGAGGCCAAAGAGGAACAAACCCATCATTTCGAGGTATTCTACTTGGTGTACGATACAAGCACAATGGATAAACATGGACTCAATGGCGTTCTATTTGTTTCAAGTAAGATTGGTCTTCATTCTAGTCCATGAGAATGGCACGCTCCCTTTTCAAATCTTGTGAAATGCATTGAGTTCTAATCCTGCAATTAATCAGTTCATGATCATTTTTTCATGTATAAACATAGCATATTTATGAGGTATCTCAGTAATAGTTTAAGAATGAGAATTCTTTGATGATGTTTGGTTTTTTTATACATGAATGTATCTTTGTAATGCTAGCTTTCCAGGAGTTCTTCAAGGGCTCAGAATTGCCACTGCCAAAATTTTAACAAAATAATGATAGAAGTGGATTTGCAAAGTGCCGTTTCGTTCATCTTAAAAGGGTATAACCAAATGCACCCGAGCTACCCTCTTGCTCAAGAGATAAAACGATGGATGGCAGAAGTGTAGTGGAGTATTGAACATGTGTACATTGAAGACAACTTTGCAGCCAACATTTTATCTAAACGTGGACACAACTTGGCAGTAGATATGGAGATTTATGATGCAGTTCTATCTTGATTTTCTCAGTCTACAGTTGTATGCTGATTTTACAGCAACAATAATGTACACTAAAGGGATGTAGTTTTTAGTTCTTTTCTGTCTCATAAAAAAAATAACTCTCAGTTTGGAATTTGACTTTTGGTGTGAAACGTTTTATTGATTAGCGTATTATAAACAAATTTTTATTGTTTGAATTATTAATTACAATGTTTTTCTCAACGATCCAAACAAAGGCATTGTATCATTTGTGTCACAGGTTCAACAAGCATTGAACAATTTCTGTAATAAATTATTTGTTGGTTTACGCCATTAGTCAGATAACGTTTTGTAAATACGTTGCAATTTTTTAGATGTTGCCCTGTCTGTAGAAGCGGTACAAAACCATTGTTAATATCATTTGGTGTACATTACTAACATTAGTGTTGATTCAAAATATGTTGCCGTAAGTTGATAAAGAAATATCACAATGTTCCCATAATAATTTATTTTATTTTTTAAAGGGAACAATATGAGATAAATATTGAATTTGTGGGAGTGTCTAACTAAAATATTGAAGTTTGACCTCTAACAGAAATTTTGGTGCTAACTTACGATCAAATTTGTGTCTAGTAACTATATGTTTATGATATTGAATTACAGGAAAGCATGACATAATGTGGTTCTTGAATTTAAAAATACTAATTAAGTATAGATGGAAAATATTACGATTTAAATGTATGATGTTTGAGATTGAAAGTAAATGAATGTTTTGATGCTTTTAAGAAAAACAAGAATGAAGTGTTGAACTAAATTGATTGTGATCATAGAAGACAGTAAACCAACCAGAGTATATTTGCATGATGACATGCTAGTACGATTAAAATATGGAAGTTACAAGTATAATCCATATTACAATGCATATGTGTGAAAAGGAATGACAGTCATCCAGTCCAAAGGCAAATTTGTTCTAAGGAGAATATATAATGTTAAGTTTTTAACTTTTAAGGATGAAGGACATTGGCATTCCAAAATGTCTATCCACACTCCTTACCCACCAATCACAACTTTTATTTTTTTAAGAAAGTTATGATTGTTCAAAGAGAAGGTGAATAGGCACATGAGATTTCCAATAACTCTACCCAGATCTGAATTCACTGTAATAAGTGTAAGGTCCAGAGTACTTTTAAAATAACATCTCCAATTTTGTTTTGGCTAGCAAATTATGTTGAAAATATTAATCTATGGCTCCATCATTTTTTGTGTGGATCAAGTGTATTTCTGGGAAGGTTTTTTTTTTCCTTGTAGCTTTGATGTCATGAGTCATGACCTCAAAATTAGATATTTCGATTATTCGATATGGCTAAAATCTTCTAATTTAGTGATATGCATGACAAAATATCATCTTACAGTCAACGAAGAAGATATCATATAGTTCAGATTTTAGGCATATCCAAACATCCTCTTAGACAATCCAGGGTACCAAAAGTGTTGCAATATTTTGGCATTCAGCACATGCAACATGAATATGTTATATATACACACAAGTCCCACTCTTCAGTCAAAATATGTTAATACTTGTTACTCCTTTCATTTCATTTCAAAAATAATCAAGAAAACTTACAAATTATCTGACCACATTTAATCTGTCGATAACGTCCAATGCTCGATCTTTATCAATACCAAAATCAATGACAGGAAGCTTAGAATAAATCCTATTAAAAGATATTTCATTGCCTTTACTTATTGTTGAAAAACTGTTACTCTTGGTCAGTCTTTTGTTCTCCTTCAGTCTAGTCTTCACACTGTCTAAGTCCAAGCTTTTACTTATTCCTCTAATTTGTTTTTTATTCCTTACATCCTGCAGCACGTTTTGCTCATCAATTGTTAGCGATGGTAATGTTGCATTTGCAAGCTGCTGGTTTATCTTTTGCATGGCAGCACCGATCGGTGACTTCATGGCAGACCTCACATTGACAGCATCACCGCCGGCCTTACTTTTGATGGCCAGGCAGTGAAGCCATAAGAGAAGTTGAAGAATATAATTTTCGACTTTGTCTTTATCTGCATGGAAGAATGTCTCGATCCTCATTATACCAGTTCGTGGAGTCTTACTCACCTCAGAGCTTCAAGAACCAAGTAAGTATTAAGAATCAGAAAGGATTGATAACACAGAAAATGAAAATCTGAAAGTCATACAAATTTCTATTCAAAATAAAAGCAGCAGAGACTTGTTACTCACCCTGTGTTTGCCCACTCTCCTACCCAACCAAAACCATGATGTGCTCTGACTCATTTTTGGAACAAATAAAAGAAAAAGAATCAGAGACAGCTTATATATAAAGAAAACTTTTCACATTTGTAGTACAGAGCTAGTAGACAAAAGTCCAGACATCTCTCACTTGGTTGTTTTCATCGCAATCGGAACAAGCCAATGTAATGTTTTCTCCATCTCCTCTTTAATATCTGCTACAGTTAGCTTCAGAAAATAGACAACAACCATGAGGAAAGTGCACAAAAAACAAGAAAAAGAAATATATTGATCAGGAGATTTTCATATTTGGTTGGAACTTTGAAGTAGAAAGCTGAAAGTAGAAAAAAGTTTATTTTCCAAGATTTGTTAAGCATTTTCCTCAGCATTGTAGTTATGTAAGTGAGATAACAATCTAGTAAAGTATGAAGGTAAGTCTTATGATCACGACCGGTGAGTTAGTGACTGATTGATGTTAACTTGGAGGCTAAATAAGGAGTTTTTGATTAACAGCTAAACAATTGTATACTCTTCAGTCTTCACCTCTTCAGTCAAAAATATACTGTCACTTTTCTATATTTTTCCAGACTCTCATTTTCTCTTCCTCATCTTTTAAAAAAGCGGCAGGGTAATAATAGAAAGTAGAAACAGATATGATCATACCTCTTCTTTAACGTGAAAGGATGGTAATATGGAACGCAGAGCTGATGTTATGCTAGGAGTCAAGCTTTGATATAATGCATCTCTTGAAATTTTAGGCATTGAATTGCATCTGGCTACCTAACAGCATTAACACAGACTCAGTACAACCTTTTATAATGCATACTGTCTACACCGAAGTAAAATTCATGTCACAACAACCTTTTATAGTGGCCAACAGCTGCTATGTAGCAGGGTAAGAAACTTAGAAATATTACAATTTATCCCCCAATCTTAAATTTACAAACAAAATCACCTTCAGACACTGACACCTTGGTATTGGGTGCCTACTGTCTCAACCCGCCGATTAAGGCAATATTCTAAGTTTGAAAGATGCCTATAACTTACTTTCATTAGAAAATCTTAATATCTCTATGTTTTTGAGGATCATCAAAAAAATTTCACTTTAAGAGCTAGGATCATCCACTTTCAAGGCCAGGTCACAAATGGATGGTGTAGTAACCCGAAAAGCAAGTAGTGCTAAAGACTTGAATTTACTTGCCATTTTCTAATTTCTAGAGAAATTGCACCATGTGATGTCAATGGAAGCCGAAGTCATTGACGTTAAATGCTTAGCTTTACAGCAGAAATGATTCATGGTTCAGTTTGCTCTTAATTTAATGATAAAATCATCAAATTTACAAGCCTAATCCAATTACAGGACATTTGAAATTAATAGAAGGAAAGCAACCGAGAAGTATCACAGAACAAATTCAATACTTAAAGCTAATAAGAGAAGCATTTTTAGAAATTCAATTCATTGTATTTTCACCTGGTTAAAGGTAAGGCATAAAAATAGCAGACTTGGAATGAAGTTAATACAATAAAGAAGATTAACTTACAAGAGTATCAATTTGGAGCACTATATTTGCATAATGTAAAGCAAGGCCTGCAGGGCCCAATCTTTGGCAATTACTCATGTGCCCAATTAATGGTTTGTGGCCATCTGCAGGTACAAATGGATAAACAACATTGCAGTTATTAACCAAAATACAATACAGCTTTCATTAGGAACTGATTGCTATAGTAGTTTGATGAAAATAAAAATGGGTAGCTTCCCCCCTCACCCCCAAACCTTCTTCTCCCATTCAAATTTTAAATATGTCAAGAACTACAAAATAAGGCTAACATGGCTGAGATTTTCACAGTGGCTATCAATAATGTCATCACATTGATAAGAGCAGAGAGTGGTAAAATTTAGGTGACACTAGAACAGCACAACAAATCAAGCGTAGCAAGTATGATATGATGGCTTTTAGTGAGAACACGTGTACATACCTGAACTGCCAAACACATTGTCTACCTCCAAATGCAAAAAATGGACAATGTCTACAAGCTTCTCGATAACCTGTTATCCATTAGATTACAAATTACACTAAACTTTTTCCATTCTCCAATTATGTTATGCAAAAAATGAACCGACCTCTATAAATATAAATTTAATCACTATACTATCGTTGTCATTATATGTGGATCGGATACAATAGCAGTCTGGCAAAGGATAAATAAACGGAGGAAAACACGGGGGGATGAGATAAACACATCATGCAGAGAAGCAATCTGAAATTACCTCCTCCAAACTTCTAGACCAGAGTGATTTTTTCTTTAAATATTTAATTTGCTTCTTTTGACATTTAATTTCCATCTTCAAGAATGCTAGGCTATTACCTATATAATGAAGAGAGATACAGAAGGTCAAATATATATATTTGCAAAGAAATACTGCTAAATATATTGTAAAGTCAAGCTTCTATGTAACCATGATCAGATTGTGTACACGTTAATGGGGAGGACTTTTAATGAGACTCAAAGGCTGATCAAGAAGGCAACCAAGACAGAACAACAAAATAGGATAAAGCTAAAGCAGAATATATAAAACTAGTTTTATATCTATTTTAGTGTCCTCAGCGAAATATTAGTTGATGCTAGCATACATCTTTCTTGACATTTCAGAACCTATCACATGATCAATCAAGATCCTCACAAATTTATCACCACGTAAATGATCACTCTACTAAAAAATCAATTGCAAAATAAATAATCACTTGATTAATACTCTTTTAGGAGCTTTGGATTTTAGGTGTCGTAAAAGAAGATTGCTGGTCCACAGTTACCTCTTTGAGTTGCACTCCAATTATCTTTCTCTTCACTCTCTCGCTGATAATCTTGTTCAAATCTATCCAAAGCTTGTAATTCATGGTATAATTCCTGTAGCCACAAAAAAGCAGTTTGCAATATTTTAGAATCAAATAACACATAAAAAATACTGTGTAGATTAAAAAGCAAACGCATGGAGCAATAAAATCACTTTATACAATCTTAATAAAGCACTTGGTTGCAGCCAAGGAATTGAAAGATAGTAGAAGAAACATGAAGATAGATTTACAGCAAGAAATGGGAGTAAGTCACACCCTACGTTGTTTAATAAAACTGTCAATTTATAAATAAGAATATGCAATACTTCCCTAAGTATTTATGACAACTGGCAACACATTCCTTCAAGATTTATATACAGAAATGAATAATGATTATACCTAACCTGGAAAGTACACCTAATCATCTTCATCACATCATTTACATTTGTGTCAATTTTGATACATGTCCAATATCAGGTTTACATTATTACAGGTTTTATTCTAAGGGGAAGATAGAAATTAAAACAAGTTGTTTAGTGTCCCCAGAGATTTCTACAAAGTTGAGGCAGTTGAACAAAAACTCCTTGTTTAACTTTGAGCTACATCACGGTACATATAAAAGGTATGAAGGACATAAAGCAGGAGATATTAAGAAAACTTTGCAATTGATAAGTAATGCAACAATATAAGGGGAGTGGTTAACTATTTCAATCAAATTCCTGCTAATAGATGTTTGGAAAAATTGCAAGAAATGAATTGTTAGAAAAATTAGTTCCTATTAACGAAGCTCCATCTAGCCATCTCCTGATTAACAATATTGAAAGAGTGGTTAACGAGTAACCATTTATGAAGTTAATTGAGTGCTTCAGTTAATTGCTCGTAGATTGCAAAAGCTTTAACCAAGAATTCTCAAGCAATACTAACTATTATCTTCAGTAACATGGGGAATACACTCACAGCTGTATGTTGAACCAAATTCATCAACTTTTCCATTATTGATTCTGTCTCATCCGTTGATGGTCTTTGAGCACTTAATTCTCTGCTAACTCTAAATTTACAACAACAAAACAACTCAGAAAAACTATAATGGCTAATTAATTTTTTTAAAGGAATGAAAAAATGCTGGATGAATTGAATGAGTACAATTTATTTTACTTGTCAAAGTAACGGTCTAAGTTGTGCCATTGAGGATCCTTCGAACGATTTCCGAAACGAGTTACCTCATCAGAAAAAACTTTTAACTCCTGCCTGAAAGCATAATCCAAAATCATATACAGTTGACATTTCAAATTTATGCATAGAACGTAAGTTAGCTTATTGATGCTTGGAGGAAAAAAAAAAAAGCTAGCTTATTGATGGAACACAAGCGACTCTTAAGTAATTTACTTAATCCAATACTTACCTCTTGTCTGCAGCAACAATCCTTAGAAGTTCATGCATATCATTAGATACTAAATCTTGGACACCCTCTGAAAGAAGCACTTCTTCTTTTAAATGCCAAATACTTCTTCGGGAAAGAGATTGCAGAAGATTATAACCTTTGACAATTGTGTTTGCAACCTCAAATGCTAAGATAGAAATTTCATTTCCCTTTATTGCAGCTCCAGAAACAAACCCGCTGCCAGCATTTAAATTCGTCATGCTGCTCCCAAGAGTGTCCAAAACCTCCACAGCCTTCACAAATCCAATAGTACCAGCTCTGCCCACTCGTGAACTCACCTCTGAGACCTGAAACAGAAAGATCTTAGTAAATACTTTCATTTTTCTCCTACATTAGTCTATTTAGTAGAAGCCTATGAATGATCTCGTCACACAAGAGCCCTGTAGGCCTTAAACATGTAGAATTCACAGTACCATCTTAACAAGGATCAGACTCCTAACCACTCGATCATTGAAATTTTATACCATGTCAAGAACCAACTCTTGTAAAAGCTTAAGCCATTAAGTAAAATCACATGATTTGTTTCACATAAATAATCTTCCTTGTATGATAGTCACTGGGAAAAGCAACCTAATCTTAAGACTAACAAAAACATAAGCTAGAATGGTAAACAGACCTAAAATTAAGATATCCAAGCCAAATAACACAGCTCTAAAATGCCTAATTGCTAATGAATGGTACTAAATCCCCAATTACAAAGATCATTTCCAAATCATGTATGCATTATAAGTTATTTCATGAATTAACATCATGTACACAAATTGCCTGAAAATTCATCTCAAGTCATTCGTCACTAAACAGGATTATATGCTGTCTATGAATCCGAATTGCTTTGCCCACATGAACAGAAAACAACAGCACTATCACTATGCATGAAAAATACTTCTCTGAAAGAATTTAAATATTTTAGTTTCAGAGTTATCAAGAAATAATGAGATTGCTTTGGATATATTAATATATCCACATCTTTATATTTACGACAGAGGAATGCTTCATTCTATATTCTTTCCCTCCGGTTATAAAATCTGTTAGTCACATTATCATTGTCGCAGAACTCAAAGATGTAAATTTCAGCAATCTTTGCATGATTACAATGATATTTTGAGGGAATAATCAAATTCATCCTATAGAAAAACGCGCCCCTCAATTTAATTTAGTCCCTGAAACATGAAAAATCACAAGAGAAAAAATCTCCACTTAACCTTCAACAATCTCCAATGCCAGTCAAATTCAAGGCAAACTTTAGGGACACATTAGTCCCTATCACAGACTAACGTAACCAACATTTGAGATTCTTATAAAATGAAAAAGTGAAACCAACCTTTGCAACAGCAGCCTGCCTTGACCTGACAGACTTAGACTTGTGAAGAAAGGAATCAGCAAAACTTGGAATTCCATCATAGAACTCTTCTTGATCAGTATCTTCCTTCACTTGCAGATTCCTCTCCATTCTTTGAGGTCCAGTGGTGAAATCATCGACCTTGTTACTAGGCTGCAAGTCCTTATTATGTTCATCCACAACAACAACATCTCCATCCAGAGCAGACTTAGAACAAAGACCACCAATGACTTGAGATAACCACACTAACAATTCAATCTTCCAAATTGAACCCCCTCCCATCTTTACACTGATTGATTTAGATTTGGTCATGGAATATTAGAAACTACATTTCACAGTGGTTTTAGTCAATAGTATAATTGTAATAGTAATACACTAATACTATATAATAACTAAGGTGGTGTTGGTAAACGTTGAAAGGTTGGAAATTTGTGATGACATTCCAAAGGGGAAGAGAATATATAGAGTACTTGTCTGTCTGTCACATTCACATGTGAGATTGATACAAAAATACATAAACTAAAGTTTATACTCAGACTTGCCAAGTGCCAACTATACAAAAAATTTAATATGAGGATTACCGACCGAGGAGTTAATTTAAGATTTTAAATTTTGTGGTATGGTATAAATATCAGACTAAAGTAGAGTAAAATGTTTGATTCTTGAGAATGATATTTATTGAAAATAATAATGATACATAAAAGAAAAATTTAATTTGTTGACCATAGATGAAGGGATGGCTTACTCAAAAGAAAAAAAATAATAATAATAAGATAATAAGAGTGGAATACTTTAAAAAAAAAAAAAAAAACTTTTATGTCAAATTATATAAGAAAAAATAGAATTGGGCGAGACTGCACAAATTAGACAGCCAAAGGGTAATAATGGGATTATGCCCTTACCGTATTAGAATGGGGTTGGGGACTTGGGGTTGACCACACTTCATTCGGTCCAACCATTTGTTTGCATGGTTCAAGGGTCACACCACAAACCGTGCCGTACAGGATAGGCCAAGAAGATTTGCATTTCCACCGTAAATGTTTGTTTTTTTTTTTTTTTTTCACATCCACTTCCCCGAGTACCAAGGTTCATCCGGATCCAACCCGGGTCGTGTATCTGGATATGATAGGTGAATTTTCAACATGAATTTTCTACCTTCACAAAGAATTGAATCTGATTATTTGCTGTGAGCGAGATCGAACCGTTTACTACTCGTCTCAATCCATGTTTGTTTTTTTTAAAGTAGCATAACTTCCTAAGGTTTTAATAACGGAACAAATACAATGAACAGTTCAAGTATATCTCATTATTTATTAGTACATCTTGACAATTTTGTTTCTAATCACAAGCATCTTCGATAGGTAATTTGGGTCGAATTTGAAACATTTATAGTATTATAATTATAATGAAATTACTTTTTTTTTCTTTCCTTTTTTTTTTTGAAATGGTAGGAACTTTTATAGTTATAATAAAATTACTTTTTTTTTCATAAAAGTTTATTCCATACATAAAACAGATCTATACTTAAGAAACAAGCACGCTTCAACCAACCACAAATCATTTTTCTAACAAATATATGTAAAGTTGTTTATTTTTGCTGTAACATAATAAATATAATGTTATTTAATTTAAGGATTTTTTAAAATTCCATTTAAAAAAAATTCCATTTAAAAAAAAGGATTTAAAATTTTTTCCAAATATTTAATCCAAAAATAAATATCTAAATATTCACGAGAGTTAACTTTTAGTCTTTGAACTTTAAGGTTGTTTTGTTACATATTTTTTTTTTTTATATGTTTGGCTCCTAAGTTATTTTTAGGTTTGCCATATATCCCTTCTATCAAGTTCGGCTAAATTTTGTTAACAAAGTTACACCGAAATCCTAGTCAGACATAGCAGGTTAGTCACGTGATGCCAAGTGGCAATGATCTATTTTTTTTAATTAAAAAACCTAAAAAAATTAATATTTTTATGTTTTTAGTTTTAAAAAAAGATGCGAGATGTTGTCTTCGCCACACGGCACCACGTGACTAATCTCTCACGTTTGACTAGGATTCCAATATCGAAATTGATAGGATGAGTATATGACAAATACAGAAGTAACTTAAAAAAACTAAACATTAAAAAAATAAAAATATGTGACAAAATGATACTAAAATTCAAATACTTAATACATAAATAACCTAATTTTTATATATTTATATATGCAAATTAAATCGATCATGTTATATCAAAGTTGCCTGGGCCTGGTCACTGCGAGTCAGTGACCCCCTTTATGTGGAGAGAGATATTTTGAACTAAAATTCTCCCGAAGTTACGGGGTTATTTTGCCGAGTTTCTTAGGAGAGTTGTCTCATGCCCCTGGGTATTCTTTACCTATCCACCTGTGTCGGTTTCAAGTACATATACCCTTTTGTTAAAGTTCTTTCGTGTTTTTCCGGAAAGTATCGCATGGGTTACTTCTGCCTGTTGCGCGTGGTACTCGAACATTGGCTCGAAACATTTTCTTTACCCTTTCTTACTATAATACCCGTCATTTTTCATATTTGACAAAAGTATATTTCTATGATTTACAATATTATTTTATTCCTTCCTAATAGGAATAAAAGAATTCCTTTGAGTTTGGCGATTTATGAAGAGTTTTGATTTTTACATTAATATGGTATTTCTATAAAAAGGAGTTCCTGAAACGTTAATTTGTCAGATTACAGTTTTAGAATTTAAATTTGACAGGTTGATTTTATTGGCATCAGCAAAGGATTTCGATTTGTTTATTTATTTGTTGATTTAATTTATTACGTTATTTTGATTTTCAAAGACATTGCGTTTTTATATGAGATTTGAATAAAATGATATTGCAGACAAAGTGATTTATATAAAAATATTGAGTTTTATTTTTATAATAAAAGTTTAATGGTTACCACTTGAAAAAGATTATTATTATTGGGTTTAATTTATAAAACGTTTCCCCTATCCCTAAAAACCAAAGGAACAAAACGACATATATAATACTCCCTCCTTTTGCAAAAGGCTTCTCATTTTTCTCTTCTTAAAACAGAGAAGCAAAACAGCAACCAACATACTTCCTCCTCCAAACTCAGGATATGCTCCTTCTTTCTCATATCAAGGTTTTCATTTTTCTCTATTCCAAGAACAGCAAGCAAACTAACCTAGAAAATATACTCCCTCTCACACGCCTCTCATCCCCTTCTCCATA
Source organism: Crotalaria pallida (assembly GCA_037953625.1). Taxonomy (NCBI): domain Eukaryota; kingdom Viridiplantae; phylum Streptophyta; class Magnoliopsida; order Fabales; family Fabaceae; genus Crotalaria; species Crotalaria pallida. Next base: position 137,577,490 of record CM075650.1, on the reverse strand, counting down.
ACAGTGACTTCCTTCTACTTAGGCAAGGGAACATTAAAAGCAACACTCCCCCTTTTCTCCATTTTGGTTCTACAAAACAAATACCCACTCCCTTATCATTATTCCTTCAAGTAAGAAACAAATAAAATCAAAACCCATCCTTGAAGAAGAAGAAGAGGAATTCGTGGCAGCCATGAGGAGAAGGAGGAGGAACCCCAAATTGTTAATTTTGTTTTTGATCCAAGGAGGTAATTTCACTTACCCAATTCATTCCCTTTGTATTTTTACTGATTTGGAAAGAAAGTTTACTGTTACAGGGAGTTTTTATTTGCATGATTTGATTTATGTAAGTTTTGTTCATTGCATGTAAAGATCCAAATGGGATAATGATTTCTCACTTGATTTAATTTATTCCTTTTGTATTTTATTGATTTGAAATTAGATGATGATTAATGCTTGGATTTTTTATTTGCATGTGTTATATATATGTAAGTGTTGTTGCTGTACAAAATGATTTAATTTGGGTTTTTGTTAAAAAGTCATAATTTTTGCAAACGATAAGTCTTTGAGTGTTGCATGTTCATATTATAAATAGTAGGAGTTGAGATTTTTGCTACATGTATGATTTGAACAAGTACCCGAGCCTAAAGTTGATATTTTTGGTGAAAATAAGTTTATGGTGTTCATGCATGTGGGTATTTCGGTTTGGACAAGTATAAACCATTATTTTTATGAGATTGGTATTAGTTAATAATGAGTTTTTAAAATAACAAGTGATTTTTCCTATTTTGGGAAGTTTTGTCCGAATTGTATATGGAAGAGGAAATTGGCTTTGCAATTGTTTTGTGCTTTATTTCTTTTGTTTTGAAAGATTTGTGTGTTTTAGAGTCTTTATTTATGGGTGGTAATGTTAATTTCTATTGGTTTAGGAAAAAAATGATTGTTTCGTTTTGAAATTCTTATGATTGGCCGAATTTGAGAAAGGAAGGAAAAACGATGTTTTTGGTTAAAGTAACAAATAGGTGTTCTAAATCCTTACCTATGATAAAGCTAAAAGAGTTATTAGCAAAGGAAATAATTTTGTAAAAATACTATGTTTTGAGTAAAGTGAAAGTAATGAAGTTTTGATTTTTGAAAATGTTCAAAAAGTAATTTTTATGAACTTGCCTTGTAGCTGTCCAAACCATTTTGACTAATGAAAATTGATTTAAAAAGTGTTTTGACATGATAACGTATGTGATTTTAAGGTACTAAACCAAAAGGTAAGTTAGGCAAATTTATATAACGATAAAAAGTGATAATCCATAAGTGTTGTGTTGATTTGATGTGTTTTAGAAGTTCGTACTTGCATGATTGTTTTAGAACATACATGTGTTGTTTTAACTTGGTGTGATTTGGAAATTGTGAAGGAATTGATTTGTCTAAATATACGTTGATGTTTTAATTTGATTTGGTTCCGATGATGTTTATAAGCTAGAATTTTGTCGTTTTTGGTGGAAATGAAAGATTTCACAAGGCTACCCTATTTTTCTTGGTTTGGTCGAATTAATTGAGATAAGAGATATAGTTATTTTGATTTCTGGTTTCAAATATGCCAATTGATGAGTTGATTTTCGAGTTTTGGCAAAGTCTTGAAAAAGATAAGGAGTGATTATGTTTCGATATTTGGGTTGTTTGGTTTTGGTAAATTTATGCCATTGTTTGATTAATTTGGATTAGTTGTTTTATAATGTTCCTTCGTTATTTTTGGTCCCTATATTTGAGAAAGACTAATTGCTTTGAAAGCTTTAGTTTTGGTTTATACTTTATGTTTTAAAAGGATATGATTTATCAAGTCGTTTTATGTCGTATATTGTTTTAAAACCTTGTATGTGAAATAGAGTTAAAGAAAACAAATTTTTGGGATAAAAAGCCTTAAGAGGACGTGAGCCCCTTTTTCCAATTTAGAACCAAGTTTTGATCTTGATCTTGAAATGTTGTATTGATTGTGCAAGAATTTCAAAGTGCATTGCTTGTTTATTGTTTTGGAATGTACTTGCATTGTTTTTGACTTTGAGTGGTTTGAAAATATTAAGGAGTTGATTGTTGGATTGAAATTAGATGATTTTGGTTTTCTTTGGAAAATTGGATGTCGTTAATGATTAACCTCTCTCTTTGATTTGATTAAGGTTTGTAAATCAAAGTGTTTGAAAAATGGAATTTTTCAATGAAAGGAAGGAATGGCCGAATTGGCCAAGCTAAAATGAATCACATGGAATTTTGTTTAAGCATCTTAGTTTAGTATTTGAAAAGTGTTTTTGCAATGATTTATATTTGAATGTCAATGATATTTGATCCTTGAACTATCCTTTATAAATGAATGATTTTTGGAAAAATATTAAATGATTTTCAAGAGGAGTATTTGAAAGAGGTACATGCTGTCCAAGATTCGCATTCTTATGAAATGGTAGTTTAAAAAATATGCTTTGGTACATGAGACTGAAGAATTTTAAGTGATAAGACTTATGTGAGATTTTGACTTAATTTCGATGCATAAAGTATAATTTTTCCCCTCAAGTATGATGCTGTCCAAGAATGATACCAAGTGTGTTTAGATATTTGAAATATGTAGTTTGATGATAGGTGAAAAGATTTTTGAAAGCTAAATTGTTATAATAAGTGTTTGAGTCGATTTTATAAAAAGAATACTTGTTTAATGTGATGCTGTCCCGAAGTTGCATTTTTGTAAATATTAGCTTAGGGTAATGACCCTATGCCTAAAGACTCATGAGTTTCTAAGTGATGTAACATGTTTTCGGTTATGATTTGATTTTTGTTTAAAGATTGTTTTTGGTTTGCAATAGAGGTGTTGTTCGAGAAGTGTGTTCTTTAAAAGATTAATTTTAGTCACGTGATTGTAGATGGAGCTTGAGTTTTTAAGAAAGTGCATGGTTGTGTTTAGAAATAACTTCGATTGTTTTAAAACGATGATTTTGTTTTATGCCCAAAAGCTGCCCCGAAAATTGTTTACATGATTTGGTACTTGAACTTATTTTGTGTATATGCTTATAATTGATTTTTGAGAAGAAGGTAGAAAAATAAATAAAAAACTAATTATTTAAAAAAAATTTGCCCTGATAATCGATTATAAGGAAGTGATAATCGATTATCACAGGTCTGAACAGCCAGCTTAAGTTGGTTTTGAACGAGTGGCTGAGGAAATCCCATGATTTCAGCCACAAATCTCCACAAAAATCACCCTGGCACTGTTGGAGATTGATAATGACACTTAGAAGGTGATCAATTTAAATATAGGAGGGAGTATGTGAGTGAAACAACCAAAAACATAACCAAGTGCTGGAAAAAACTAAGTTTCCTGTCATCAACTTCCATCAATTCGTGTTTTATGATCCAAATCTCAAAACCCAGCAAACAATATACCAAATTAAAGTTTGTGTTACCCTCTTCAAATTGATACCAAGTTTGCTAAGTTTGGTGGTCTGTAGAAGGAGAACTAAGCCTGCAAAGATTGGTGTTCAAGTCTGAAATCTGAATTTCAGATTCAAGGAGCTAACTTTCCTTGATTCGTGTGGTAAGCTCAAGCATCCTTTTGCCTTCAAACTTGTTTTATTTTCAAGATTTCATGTCCTAGTTTTGATTCTCACCCTTGATCACGATTTGTTGTGACTGATTCTTGATGAAAATCACTAATTTTGTTGCCTTGTTGGACTGAAAACAGAATACTGTGACAGCTGAGACCAAACTTGGGATTTGCCCAACCAAATCATTTCCTTCCGGTCCAAACCGATCTGAATCTTTGAAGTAGGTAAGGGAGAAGTTATTTGGGTGCTAGAATAATAATCCGATGGCTAGAAATCTTGGAGTTCACATGAACTCAAGGGCAAAATTAAGAAAAATGATAACTTGAATTAGTAAAATGACTTTGAGGTCATTTTAATTCTATTTCTGCAATTGAACAACTTATATATGATGGATATGAGCTAAACCAATAAAGAAATTGGATTGAATTAGGAAGAAAATGAAAATCATATGTGAGGTTGTCATTTACGTGTTTTATGAACTTTGATTGAATTCTCTGTGAATATGGTGATTTGATTGCTTCTAATATGCTTGGACATGTTTCAATATATGTGAAATTGATCTGTTTTAGGTAGTATTGGATTAAAATGAAGTGTATCAAAAGTTGGTATAGTAAAACTCAATTTAGTGTGTATTTTGCTGCAGGATAATCGATTATCAGGTCTTGATAATCGATTATCCAGTTGAATTTTGGCACCAGAATTTGAATTTTTCGTGGTAATCGATTATCAGCCTATGATAATCGATTATCACTGCCCCTGAATAGAAATTTGCTCAAATTTTGGTACACCGAGCCTTAATCTAACGCATTAATGGATCATGATAGGAAATATTATGAATGAATGAACATGTTTATGATGATTTTGATGATGTTTGAGTAGGAATATAGAATTCATGCTTATGAATGGAAATTTCATAAATGAATGAATACTTTAATGATGATGGAATATGAATAAGAAATTCATAATTATGAAAAGAATGAATAATGAAAGATAAATCAAGAAATGAATTGCATTCGCCCAAGGAGTGTGGATGTTGAGATGATGATATTATCATGATGATTGAATGATGAGAAATGAATTAATGATAAAGATTGGCAATGAACCATTCTTGCATACATGCATTGACTGAGATTTGCTCGAGTTTGTGAGGCCTTAATACTAGTTGCGCTGGGCGGAGGAAGCCTATAAGTTGTGAGCGCTGGGCGGAGGAAGCCTGTAAGTCGTGAGAGGTCGAGCGGAGGAAGCTCATGAGGACCCATTTACCTCCAAACTGCGATCCCCCGGGATATGATTGAGATGAGATTACACGCATCATGCCACTTAATTACAAGAGAATTGTGTGATAAATTGGGTGTGCCATGGTGTATGCATTATTTCTTGATGATTTGATTACTTGTGATTGTTATTTCTAACACTGATAGATTTATTTGATGATGTGCTTCGGCTATGACTTACTCCCGTGCCCTTTGTTTGTCAGGTAATGGCACAAAATCCGATATGCGTAGAGATGAGGTTCATTCCCCTTGTTCATTCCCCAAGGGGAATGACATAGGAGGAGTACTAACCTGATTTCTGATTTTAGAGGGGACAGTGGAAATTACGATCCGCCGCCTGAATCCTCTCCCTCATATGTGTTCCCTGAGGACTTGCGTGCCCATAGTCCTTATCATACGTCTTTTCCCTGACTAGTAGGGGGTGATGTATAACTATGTGGTATCGAAGTCTTATGTGTATATTTCTGCTGATGTTGTCAAATGACCTAGGGTACAGACCGAAAAGCTACACCTCTGCTGCCACTAATCTAATGTGATATATGTTTTGAAACCTTTTTGATGATAATGTAATATGACGTAAATTAGTTCTCATCTCTATGTGCATAGTGATATGATGTGTTGAATTAGTGATGACTTAAGTTTATTTTCCTAAGGGCAAAAAAAAAATAATAAATAAAATTAAACCATATTTTTTTAAAAGAATTAAGAAAAAAGGGAAATAAATTTGGGTTGTCGCAAAATTCTTTTATTCCCTTTATAAAAGATCATGGTGTTACACGGTACGTGTACGACAGGCAGATAGGAGTACCCATGCTTCAAAGGTCGTCAAAAGTTTGTGAAATAGAACTCAACCAAGTATGGCACATTTAAAAAATATATATATATATATATATATATATGCCACGTGACATATTTTTTTTATTTTAGATAAAGACAAATTTATTATTTTAAAATTTATGTGATTGGTAAATCAATTTATTTAAGCATTGAATAAAAAATTTAATAAAAATACATTTTTGAGAAAAAAAAAAGTACTCGAGCACAGAGCACGGGCTAAAAGGATACTACATTAATAAACATGATAAATATAAAAAAAAAATGCACATCAATGATTAGAATTTTAAAAATAAAAAAACCAAAAAATACTTAAAATAAAAGAAATAAATCAAAAAGTACATAATATTGTATATCAAATAAAAGTGTTGTTTTAATTCCGATTATCATAATAAAGGTGATAATCTTTAATATAAAAAAATAATAGTCATCTTTCTTATATAACATGCAATGTAAATTTGTATCTAAATTGTTGTGATTGGTTCAATTTAATCTAAATATATATTTTTTTGGTAAGTAATCTATATATATTGTTATAATATATATTGTTGTAATTAGCTCATTTTAAATTTATATATAAGGATAGAATCTTGAACTTCGATTCCAACTCCCAAGTATGATAATCGGAATAAAGGTACATGATCATATGGGTTACACCCATTTGTCAAGAAAATTTTTAACGTTGATTAATTTTGATTATTCATAATAAAGGTGATAAAGTTATCCACAATATACAAATTTATCTAAATGTGAATCACTATTATTTAGGAATATAGATCAAAGCATGAATAAATTAAATACAATAATAATAAATCTTAAAAAAAATATATAATAACAAAAAAAATAATCAGAGAAATACAATAGTAACAAGTCAAAAATATAATTATATATATATATATAGGCTAAATTACTCATTTGGTCCCTTACCTTATTTTTCAATTTCAAATTGGTCCCTTACCTTTTTTTTGTTTCATATTGGTCCCTTATGTTTCCTTTTGCTGTCAATTTGGTCCCAAAATCACTGTTCATCCTATGTGGACCAATATGTTATGGACACGTGTCACTTTCTCTCTCCACGTGGACCAATATAATATTGACACGTAGGATGAACAGTGATTCTGGGACCAAATTGACAGTGAAAATAAAGATAAGGGACCAATATGAAACCAAAAAAAGGTAAGGGACCAATTTGAAATTGAAAAATAAGGTAAGGGACCAAATGAGTAATTTAGCCTATATATATATATATATATATGAAAAACTATTTTAAAATATATTAGTAACAAATCAGGAACATAATAACAAATACGGAGTACAATAAAAAAACCCTTTCGGTTGATTTTTGTCATATCGACATAACTATAATTTTTTTTCGCTTAATTTGAAAAATAACAAATTCAAATATTAAGGTGAATATATATATCTAAACATTCATTACTATTATTCAGGAATATATATCTGAAAATTAAATAACTATTATAATAAAGGTGATAATCATATTAAAAAATGTGTTCAATTATTATGTTCAATGAAATATAGAATATTTTGATTTATCTTTAAATATGCTCATAATGTCATTAATTTGATTTCCAATGTTTTTTTCATCATGTCCTATGAATTCGGGGATATTCTGATTTCTCTTTAAATTTGCTAATGGTATCATTAAACAACAAAAGATCAAAATATTTAATCTTCGTCAATAAATTAATAATACATTTGATAATTATGTTAAAAGAGTTAATAGTCACATAGGTCCGCGAAAGATACATGTGGAATTAGTTAGGTTCCTGAAAGATTTGTGGAATCTCTTAAACCCCAAAGATCATTTTGAAATCAAATAGGTTCCTGAAAGATTTGTGGAATATCTTAAACCCCCAAAAATTATTTTGCCATCACTTTAGTCCTCCCATGAGGGACCTAATAGAATCCTATGTGGCATGTTAAATGCTTTGTTGGCCCAAACGTGACACATTCTTAACATTCCAACATGACATTGGAGCAAACAAGGCATTTAACATGTCACGAATCATTCCGTCAGGTCCCTCCTGACGAAATTGGATGGGGGACTAACGTGATGCCAAATTTATCTTTGGAAAATTTAAGAGATTCCATAAATCTTTCAGGGATCTAATTGATTCCACATGTATCTTTTGGGGACCTATATAACTATTAACTCTATTAAAAAATAAATGCTAATTGTACACAAATAAATATAAGGTATGTCTCATAATACTATCAAATGAAAAAATCAGAATAATTCCGTTTTATTTCTGATTAATCATATTAAAGGTGATAATTGTATACAAAATGTGCTCAATTACCATCTCTCATTAAATAGAGAAGGCTTATTTATGGTTTTGATCCTTAAAAGTTCAGCATGTTTTGGTTTTAGTCCTTATAAGCTATTTTGATCGGGACTAGTCCTTAATTATTCAAACTGTTTGGTTTTGGTCCCCTCCCTTAGAAAAAATTAGTTATTTGCTAACATGGTTAACGAAAACTCACACCAACAATCACGTGGTATGAGGTAGCACCAAATAAATGATGTAACATGGATGTTCAAACCCATGAACTCAAAATTTTGCCTATGGGACCATTTTGCGTGCCAGACCATTTTGCTTTTGTGGATCTGTATTATCTACGTCATATCACCAATTTGACGTCACTTCACATCACGTGGACTACTGGTGTGGTGTGTCGCTAACCACACAAACAAATAATAGATTTTTCCTAACAGAGGGGACCAAAACCAAAATGTTTGAAAAATTAAGAACTAGTCACAGTCAAAATAACTTATAGGGACTAAAATCAAAACACTTTGAACTTTTAGGGATTAAAGACATAAATAAGCCAATAATTCCTATATATTTGTAAGACATAAATCTACTTTTAGGGATTCCTAAAAGTTCTGGTCTTCTTTAGTCCCTGATTTTTCAATAATTCCTCTTTAGTCCCTCACTTTGAAAAAAGTTACTCACGTTAATCCTGACAACTTTCTCCATTCATCATAGACCTTAACATACATCTTACACATGTGACCGTTAAATAACTTATACGACGTCTAGTTGTTATGCTGCTGCCACAGATTCAGCAGCTGCTGTGTTTTCTGCAGCCGTCACAACTTCAACATCTGCCTTATCTGTAGCTACCTTATCTTCTGCAGCTGTTTTAGTTGCCTCTTCAGCAACCTGATTGCCTTAGCTTCTTCTTTCTCAATTTTTTGTCTTTTGAATTCAGCATCATGTGTAAAATGTTAATGGTCACGTGTGTATATGTTATTTAACGACTATGTGTGTAAGACGTTAACGTCTATGAACAGAGAAAGTTGTGAGGAACTAACGTGAATAACTTTTTTCAAAGTGAGACACTGAAGAGTAATTATTGAAAAGTTAGAAACTAAAGTGAAAAATTTTACAAAATGAGGAACGAAAGTTACAGTTTAATCTTTAATTTATATATCCAAGATCAATGCAGATGATCCTCATGTATACTCGGGTATAATAATTTTCCCATAAATTTATTTTCCTTTCTAACATAATTTTTGGTTTCTCTTTTTAAGATATTAATATCTTAATCAATTTTAATATAATGTCTGATGTTATTAGAAAATATTAAAAACTTGTTTTTTTTTATGAATTTCTTGCATAACAATTTTATTTCATAATTAAATCAAAATAATATATTCTCTCTGTTCCAATTTATCTGTCGTTTTAGCATTTTCAATTTGATTCAAATTATTTGTTGCTTTAGGAATTCGATGATGTCTTAATTAATTATTTTTAACTTTAACAATGCTTTTAAATGTTTTGAAATATGTGATAATTAATGTAGTGTGAAGATCATAGGATAAATTTGTCTTATTTTTTCTTTAAAATTAAATTATTAAATAACTTTCTTAATTCACATGAAATTCCTTAAGTGGCGGATAAATTAGAACGGAAAAAATAACAACAACCACACTACAATTAATGATAAAAAAGTAAAATAATAACAATTCCTAATATTCATTTAAAAACATACATGCAAATAAAATATAAATACTCTCTCTGTCTCTTAATATAAGTCATTTTTACCTAATTTACGAAGATTAAGAAAAATAATTATTACTTTCAAATTTATCAAAATATTGTTGACATTCCAATGTTACCCCTATTTAAAACTTTACAACTTTATTCATTTCTCTCTCTATTGTAATTATTACTCTATCACCCCTATGCAATTATGAGCGGTATTTGGAATAAACTATTTAATATTACCTCGACATTTTAAAACGACTTATAAAAAGGAACACCAATTCTATCAAAATGATGCCATGTCACAAGTGTCGGAGGGAGTAAAAAAGATAGCATGAGATCATAGCTAGTTCTAATTTTATTTTCAAATCTTCGTTCACAATTGTTAAATAGCTGAAGCCATCAAAATCCCATGATAACAATTAAAAAAAAACAATAATTAAAAATAATTGTATTCTTGACAGCTTTTTTAGGTGCAGAAGGAGTTTCCTTCCTCTCTCTCCCTCGAATGACTCAGCACATGTAATCCCAAATCGTTGACCCGACACACACAACACATAATAATAACAAAAAACAGCGTGTGAAGCAGTAAAACACTTCCAACACTTCAGCGCGTGAAGCAGCGTGTGAAGCAGTAAAACACTTCCAACACTTCATCCTCTTCTCGTTTTTGTCAGTTACTCCAATGCTAGGGTTCTCATCTCTCAATCACCCACCCAACCACCTTTGTTTCTGTCGCCCAATGTAAAAAAACAAACAAATCACCCACTTCTACAATTCCACGTTCAAATTCGCATTCACACTTTTCAAAGATTAGAGTCAACAACAACAACGTAATAGATGTACTCGAGCAACTTAACTGGGTTTATCTTAGCTGTGGTTTCCAGCGCTTTCATCGGCTCCAGCTTCATCATCAAGAAAAAGGGCCTCCAACGCGCCGCCCTCAGCGGCTCTCGTGCCGGTTACTTACTCACTTACTCATCCTTCTAGAATGTTCCTTTTTCTATTACTAAGCTAATAATCAAATCTAATCTATTGCAGGTGTTGGAGGCTATGGCTATCTTCTCCAGCCTCTATGGTGGGTCGGAATGATTACCAGTCAGTACTTCACGGCTCCCTTTCTTTATTACTCTCCCTGCTTCTCTGTGTCCTTGATATAAATTTTGTTGGGGAACTTTTTTTTTTTTTTTTGGCATATTTATAAATGACATTTAATTATTTCTTTTTGCAAATACAATCTTGAAAAAGTATATGAAATATTGACATTTCCGGTGTTCTTAACAATATTAACCAACTTCCTCGAGCCGGTGGAGGCTAGCTCAGATGGACAGGGTCCGTGTCCTTTAAGCATGTGGTCACGGGTTCGATCCCTCTCTCATGCGAATGAAGAGTGCCTTGCTGGGAGTGCCACCCCCAAACCCCAAAAGGGCCCAATCGATGTGCGAATGGATTATCACCCAGTTGCGCGGGTGGATACCGTGGGTTTGCACAAAAAAAAAACTAACTTCCTAGATGGACAATTAAGCCTGATTTTGATCTTAATATAATTAAACCTTATGTTTATTTTTTTTTTTGTTCTTAATATACTCCACTGATTTTGATCTTCCTTGTTTATAGTGATTGTTGGAGAGATAGCCAATTTCGTAGCATACATCTATGCTCCTGCGGTGCTTGTTACCCCCCTTGGTGCTTTGAGTATTATTGTTAGGTAACATTTCTAATTTTTAATTATTTGAATAAGCTCTGGTTTTAGTCCCTGAAATTATAAGAACGAGCTAGATGACTTCAGGAGACTATCATATTAGTCATTGAAATTGTAAGGAGCTGTTGTACTAGACCTCTTGTCAACTCTTGTTTAGTTAAATTGGTTCTCACAACAGAACTAATTTGACCGACATATTAACTATCTCAAGGACTAATGCATTAATTTCATGAAGTAAGGGACTAATGATGTTAGCTAAAATTTCTAGTTTTTAAGTAAACCATTGCTTTAATCCCTCAAAGTTGTAACGATTAGCCATGTCAGTCACAGACTTAAGGGAATTATAATTCTAGTTTCTCATGTCAACTCTTGTTTTGTTTAATTAGTTGTCACATAAGGACCAATTTGATTGACATAATACAATTCCAGGGTTTAATATGTTAATATCCTAAAGTTAGGGATCAATATGAACGGCATATGCAATTTTTAGGACGTAGTAGCTTGACCCTTTGTTTTAATTGAAGTTTTAATTTAACGCAATCTACTTTTTTTATAACATTTTTCTGGTTTTTGTGGAAATGGCTAGTGCTGTCTTAGCGCATTTTATGTTGAAGGAGAAGCTTCAGAAAATGGGCATGCTTGGGTGTCTTCTATGCATCTTGGGATCCACTGTGATCGTGCTCCATGCACCTCAAGAAAGGGATCTTAGTTCTGTACAAGAAATTTGGCAATTGGCTGTTCAACCAGGTAGGTGTATATAATATATATGCTACTAATGCTGCACTTTCATTTCTTATTCGCTTTGAAATTTGGCAGTAGCCGTATCATCACTGGATTTTTTTTTAAAATTTTTTCCTGATGTTACTGAATTTTCTTTTGGTATTCAGCATTCATTTTGTACACGACTTCAGTATTGGCTGTAGCATTGTTTTTGATTTTGTATTGTGCTCCTCGCTATGGCCAAACAAATATTTTCGTTTATATTGGAATATGCTCTATCATTGGATCCTTGACTGTAAGTGACTCTTCCTACTCAATTAGCTTCGTATTTTCTAACAGTTGGCAAAATTCAATAATGGATGTCAGCTCAAATTTTTGTTTTACACTTCTGATTAAAATATCTCTTGTCACAGGTCATGAGTATAAAAGCGATTGGCATTGCTATAAAGCTTACACTAGAGGGTGCAAACCAGGCTGTCTACTTTCAGACTTGGATTTTTGCAACGGTTGCTGTTTCATGCATCATTACTCAATTAAATTACCTTAATATGGTCAGTATCACTCAATTTACACGTGAATATGGTTTTTGGCATTTGAAATATCTTTGATTCTTTTTCTTAGAGAGAAGCTTTTGAGAAGGTATGCATAAGAGGTCCATACCCCCCCTCCCCGAGGGCCAAGCTCAACTTGGTCCACCACCGGCTAGGATACCGAATTAATTGAAAAAATCCTTCAAAAAGTTAGAGCCGTAGCTTATCTTCCCTTTAGAAGACATGATATAGCTCTTATGTGTTGTGTGTCAGCTGCTTGTATTTGCATGAGGAAGCATTTTAGTTTCATGAGTTAGAGTTTTTATACTTTGGTAGGATTGATTCCACTTCCTTTTTCTTTTCTCAATATTTCTATTACCTGCTTGCATTTCTTTTCATTCCCTGTGCCTATTGACGGTATCATCTAAAGTAAGTTGCACTTCGACTGAAGAAACTTTCTGGAGGCTGAGTTAATGTAGAAGTTCAAGATGTAAGCCTCCAGTCAAAATAACATCTATGTAATGCTGACCTAGACCTCTGCAAGTGATAATCTGGAAATGCTGATTCCATAATTTCGGTTTATAGGAGTGTTGTTTCCAATTTCCTTGCCATTTTAGTCTTTCAGTTGTCATCATTAACTTGTTGGTTTTCAATCTGGGATTCTTTGGTGACAACTCTTGCATGGTTGCAGGCATTGGATAATTTTAACACTGCAGTCGTTTCTCCGATCTATTATGCCGGGTTCACATCTTTTACAATATTAGCTAGTGCGATAATGTTTAAGGTTGGTATTTTATTGAGAAAGAAAAAAGATAATTTCACCGAAGGAACCATCACACCCATCAACCACCTGTTGTAATCTTGCCTCTACTTGTTTTATTTAGGACTATTCTGGTCAAAGTATAAGCAGTATTGCATCAGAGCTATGTGGTTTCATCACTGTTTTGTCTGGAACAACTGTATTGCACTTTACAAGAGAACCAGATCCTCCAGTCAGTACAGGTAATGTGCCACAATCCACATGCACTTTAGTGAGGAGCACTTTGATGATGTAAGTTCCTCATGATTATACTTGCCTTAGTATTGCGCTTCAATCAAAGACTGTCAGTATTGGGTAGCTTGAGCTGTAGTAGCATAGTTTGCACCAAAGGCTAAAACATAATACAAATTTAAATAATGAGAAACTTGCTCATAGAGTCATAGAGGGTGAGCTTATGTGCATAACAGTAAGGCTGCTGCTGCCTTGTGGCCTGGAAGTCATGGGTTCAAATCCTGGAAACAGCCTCTTTGCTTGTGCTTTGCATGACTAAGTCTGCAAGCATTCTGCATGCATTTACCCTCCTCATATCCCACTTGGTGGGTGCCTCATGCATTAGGTTGCTCAAGAAACTTATTCATATATTTTCTTCTAGACTACTTGTTGCATTCTGATTTATGATTATCTGTGCGGCTGTGCCATAAAATAATTGATGATTGGTTATCCATATAAAGTATTAGAGTAAAAAGGGAAAATTTAGTGGGGGAAGAATTGGGAAAATATTTTAATTTTATATATCATGTACAAAGATTTGGAGATAGATAGCCATTTATTGAACCTAAATATTAATATGGATTGACTAGCTGTTGACGATTGGTGACCTGACCCATTTGCGAACAGAAATTTTTGCATATCAGCAATAAAAAATTCAGTTCAAACTATCATATGAGCAGAACATTGAAGAGAAGCTAAAAACTCAATTGTAGTATGCATAAACGATATACACCCAAGTCATGGCAAATGAGTTGTTCGAAAATGAAGGGATATTTGAAGAGGAAAGTTGAAACAAAAAATGTTTTGGTAGAGGGCACATAGTCAACATTCAGGACAAACCATGATTTCTTAGATAACTAGATAAGTGTTGACAGTGAGATTGGAATTTGTTTACTATTTTCTAGTTATGTTTAATATGAGACTAATGCTTTTTTCAAAGTGTGTATTTCCCCTAGGCCTGGCAAAATTATCCATGTAACCATTATCCATCCGAGTCCATCCATAGTAAAATTCATCCAATCCATCCATTAATAAAAAGAAAATAAAATGGATTGAATTGGATTGGACCATTTTCTTTGATGGATGGATGTGGTCCATCCATAACCTTTGTTTTATCCATTGGATCCTAAACAAACTATGGTGGATTAGTTTTTATACAATTTTTTTTGTTTTGCTGGATTTCAAGAACAGAAATTAACAAACTTAATACAGAAATCCTAATTAGTGTGAAGCATTAGTACAACATTTGACAAATCACTGGATCTTTTTTACTTTTCTTTCTTAACCGTAAGAAATGCTTAATGAATGGATTGGATTTTTATTACGTGAGTCATGGATGGATGGGATTTGTTCGATTGATTTTTAGGGGACATAAATGTATTCATGGATTTATTTTATCCAATCCATTATGATCCAACTCTAAATCCACATCCATTTGTCACCCGTAATTTACCACCTCCCTTCCAAACAAATAAGAAGAACATTGGCTAACTAATTCTCCTCATGCAGAAATATATAGCCCACTGTCTCCAAAGGTATCATGGTATATCCAAGGCAATGGCGAACCAAGGAAGCAAAAGGAGGAAGATGGATCATCACACTTTAATTTAATCACAGTTATACGGCCAGACCATTTCAAGTGATATTGGAGTGTTGAACTGGAAGAAGATATTAGATTCCTCCAGTGTTATCCTGCCATTGAGTTAGACATGGCACCAATTCTTTTTATCATAGTCACAGGTTCAAATATTCTATTGCTTATTTATATTGAGCAATAGAAATGTGAAAGTATTATAGGATTTGGCTCTGTGACCCATTTGGTTTAGCAACAGATTTAAGAGTCACTCATATTGTGAAGGCTGAGAGGAGGGAGTGCTGCCACACCTAAAATCCCAGGGGGTGGTTTATGTTCCAGTTTGCATCACCATCATCATCATTATTATTCAGTGTGCAATATCTTTTACTCTCTTGAATTACTTTCCCTGTTTTTTTTTGGGTTACCCTTGTACCTCCCCCAAGGTTATTATTGCTTTCTTGTAATAATGAAGAATACTTCCTAGTTCTGGTGTTGGCCGGATGGTGGGAGCTCCGTGTATATTGGTCAGAGTTATTTTAATTATTGATATGAAACTTTTGGTAGGATATGGATATCTGTAATATGTTACAGTTATAATTCATATATGAGAGGAAAAACAACTTTATCGGTTATTTCTATTTTTCGTTTTTTTAGGAATTGTCTCGTGCCTATAGACATGCTAGAAGCAATAAATTTTGAGAACTACGAAAAATCGGTTTCCACTTTATTTCATTAGCTGCATAGTATGTCATGTATTGAGCTTATATACTTGATCATCATCATTTTGTGCCACTCATATGCCACGTGTTGTATCACATGTAGATTCATGCACATGTAGACTCGATCATGATCTTCCCTCCAACCAGCACCTCAAGCTTCTAAAACCCACAAGCAGTTGCACGATGAGAATCCTTACAAATAAGGGTTGGCTTAACCTCAATTTTTAGGGTTGAGGATAAGTTGAGTATGTAGGAACTTTATTAATACATTCGATTATATGAAATTAAAACACCAAGTTTTAGGCTTACTTGTTGAGTACATAGTTTCGAATATGTACTTATAACGCTGTTCCGAAAACTTGAAAAGAATGAAAGAGTCTTCCTATGCTTGATCAACAACCTTTTCTATACAGTTATCAATGAGGCAAACTATAACGTGCGTATGACAATAGAGGATACCTAGCCAATTTATAATTTATTAATCTTGTCATGGACCAAAAGGATTGAGATCCACATTGTTTTTCGCACACCGATTAGGGTTTCAGATATTCAAGCCCATAATAGATCACCATATAGTTTGGCATAAAAACATCTCCAAATAAATCATATTATTAACCTGTTTTTATTAAAACTAAATATTACAATTAATTGCAGCCCACGGGAATTATTAAAATAATTCCAATAGAGTGCACTATCATATTAGTCCTTGATTTTGTAAGTTTCGATCAATTCAATCCCTGACTTTTACGATATTCCATTTTAGTCAATAATGGCTTTACAAATGGTCGGGCAAGTAAGCCCCTGACGTTAACCGAAGTGATAGTGATGTACTGACCATGCCACGTGGGACATTAGTTAGGTCCTACAAAATGACGTCGTTTCACCAAAAAAAAAGTCAAGGATGTAATTGCATTATTACCTCTTCAACCTTTATATCACCTTTATCATCTTCTTTCCAAATCTATAAAAAAGTTCGTCCTTTCCTTCATTCTTCATAAACCCACGATTTTGCTTCCTTCATAATCCAATCTTAAATTATTCTCTTAAATCGTAGACCCCAAACGAAATCCCCAAATCCAAAAACCTAATCCCAAATAAAATACCTAAATCGAAACCCAATTTCCAACTTGGAATATAAACGTAGGTGCATATGTGAAGGTTGATATTCATCATTTCAATCTTTGCCCATAGACAGAGAAAAAATATGAAGCGTATGTCATATGTTCCTTATGCGAGCGTAGTTGGCAATCTTATGTATGCTATGGTGTGCACTAGACTTGATTTAGCATATGCTATTAGCGTTGTGAGTCGGTACATACATAATCCTGGCAAGATCATTGAAGTGCTATGAAATGGATTTTTCGGTATCTAAAAAGTACCTAAGATATCAGCTTGGTATTTGACAGAAGGAAAGCTGCAACCAATGATGTTGTTGGTTATATCGATTCGGATTAGGGTGTCGATCTGGACAAAAGATCTCTTTCTGGTTACATCTTTACTGTCTGCATTAGTGTTATTAGTTGAAAAGCTACACTTCAGTCTATTGTTGCTTTATCTACAACTGAAGTAGAATATATTTCAGCAGCAGATGGTGTGAAGAAGGCTCTTTGGCTTCGATGTTTGGTAAATGAACTTGCTTTAACGCAAAATGTTTTTATCGTGTTTTGTGACAGTCAAAATGATATTCGTTTGACAAAGAATAGTTGGTATCATGACAAGAACTAGCACATGGATATGAAACGTCACTTTATTCGAAATATTGTTATTGTTGGTGAAGTTGTGGTTGAAAAGATTCACATATTGGAGAATCCAACAAATATACTTACTAAACCACTTTCAACTACCAAGTTTCAACATTACTTAGACTTGGTTGGTCTCTAAGGCACTTGATTTCCCTTCGGGAGGGCTTTACTTGGTGATAAACAATTTATCGAATTTTAAATCAAGGTGAAAATTGTTGAGTCATAAATATGTCGCGTCAGTGCCTCAAAATTCAATGCATAGATACCCACCATATGCATTGCTAAGTTGGAAATGAAAAAAAAGGATGAGACACAACCTGTTTTGTTGAATTACATCCTCAATCAGCCATGTGCACCATTTTGCATTTATTGATCGGTCTATCTTTTTTTCTCATATAAAAAGCAATGGTTATGTTCTATTCTAATCATATGAAACAATTTAGCTTATGTATTTGAGCTTTATTAAACATAATTATTATTCTCTCCATACTACAATGATGTTAAAAAATAACAATTTTTTTTTTTAAACTAAAGTTAAAGTAATTAATGAAAATGCTTAGAAATTGTAAACTTTGAATTGTGATTGGTTGATTAATGCAAAATGCATTAAACTAGTTGTTTGATAATTGGTTGATGTGTTAGACAAACCATTAAACACATGTCTCCTTAATTTTTTGACTTTTGTGATTTGTTACCATCCTTATGGCTGGGACAAAGGGAGTATATCTTATCTCAATTTTATGTGTATGAGAATATTGAGAATTTTAGGTTATATAATTTCATTTGAGATAGTGTTTTGTGAAAGATAATTTTTTTATTATTTTATATTCATCACAAAATTTGTTGTACTCTCTTTTTATCTTGAAATTTTGGTTATTTTATTTTATTTTACTTTTTTTTTAATTTGTAATTGATTCGATCATTTTTCTATATTACCCTCTAATGTGATACCTGATACCTCACCTCATTCTCCATCACTTTTCCTTCTCCAAACTTATTATCTTCTTCATCTCAGCCTCCTCCTACACCTCCTAGATACCTTGCTAGAATCCCTAAACCTCCTAATTACCTACATAATTACTATTGTAATCTCTTATCCTTTTCCTCATCCAAACCCTCTTCTACACCTTATCCTATTTCTTCATATCTGGATTACTCATCCTACTCCACAAAACAAAAGAAATTTGCTCTTTCTTTATCCACTACATTTGAGTCTAAGACTTACAAGCAAGCAATTCAGCATCAATGCTGGATACAAGCAATGAATACTAAATTGCAAGCATTGGAATTGAATAACACTTGGGTTCTAACTCCTCTACCAGAAGGAGAAGTCCCCATTGGCTTCAAATGGGTTTACAAAGTCAAGCTTAAAGCCGATGGTAGCATAGAGATATATAAAGCTCGTTTGGTTGCCGAAGGATACACACAGAAGGAAAGTGTTGATTACTTGGACACTTTATCACCAGTGGCAAAGATGATAGCAGTGAGAATTCTTCTAGCATTGGCAGCCATGAATAATTGGATTCCGAAACATCTTGATGTAAACAATGCTTTCCTTCATGGAGAATATCATGAAGATGTTTATATGAAGATTCCTTCAGGTTTTTCAGTTTCCAATCCTAACTTGGTGTGCAAATTGCAGAGATCTTTATATGGATTTAAACAAACTAGCATACAATGGTTTTCTAGACTCTCTTGTTGTCTAATCTTTGCTGGTTATTGTCAATCCAAGCATGACTGTTCCTTGTTTACCAAGAAATCTTCCTCAAGTTTTACTGCCCTATTAGTCTATGTGGATTATATCTTACTTACAGGAAATAGGGTTAATGAAATTTCAAGCATCAAAGGGTTTCTTGATTCTGCTTTCAAAATCAAAGATCTTGACAACTTGAAATTCTTCCTTGGCTTTGAAGTTGCTCAAAATAAGTCAGGTATAGTCATGAATCGGAGGAAGTATGCCTTGGATTCAATAGAAAAAGCCGGTCTCCTTGGCTACAAACCTGCCATCATTCCTATGGACTAATATAATATTTCAAGCTGGTTCTGGACCTTTGTCTGATGATGTTTCATCTTATTGGAGGCTCATTGGTAGATTGATTTACTTGACTAGTACTAGACCTGATTTAGATTTCTTTGTGCAGCAATTGGCTTAGTTCATTTCTTCCTCTACTTAATTGCATCACACTGCTGCTCTCAGAATATTGAGATATCTCAAAGGACTCCTTCATTTGGACTTTAATTTCCTGGTAATTCTGCTCTAATTTGTAGAGTTATTGTGATAGTGACTGGGCTACTTGTCCAGATACAAGGAAATCCATCACTGGCTTTTGTGTCTATCTTGGTTCCTCCCTAATATCTTGGAATTCAAAGAAGCAAAAGGCTATGTCTAAGAGCTCTTGTGAAGCTGAATATAGGGCCATGGTCGAGACTACTTTGGATTTGCAATGGCTTACCTACTTACTTGATGCCTTCTCAGTTCAGTACAAGTCTCCTGCAACCTTGTATTATGATAATCAATCAGCTTTACACATTGCTGCCAATCTTGTGTATCATGAACGCACCAAGCATATTGAAATTGATTGTCACATTATTCGAGAAAGGGCTCAATCTGGTTTGCTCAAGTTGCTGCCAATCAGGATTGAGTTGCAACTTGTTGATGTATTTACTAAAGCTCTCGATACTCAACTTTATAAGGACTTTTATTTCAAACTTGGAATGCTCAATCCTAGCTTTCCAACTTGCGGGGGAGTATTGAAGCATGAGAAAAATGATATCAAACCTCCTTAGATTTGCTTCAGTATTTCATGATAACCGGTTACAACTTATTATGTAACCGGTTACGATAGTAAGTTAAATGTTAGTTAGACAGTTAATTGCTTTGGCGCCAAGTTATTGGTTGCTAACTGGCAGTTCCAGTTGTGTATATATATTATTTTTTCCGTGTGGCTAATAAGATCAACAATCATTTTCTTCTTACATGAATTTCACCTCACTTTTCTCTCTGCACGATTCCCTTAGAATTTTGCATCTTCTTCATTCCTTTCTCAATTCAATCAATTTCACTTCATTTTCTTCATTGATTTCATTTTCTTTGAGGGACTAAGACAATATTTTACTCTTAAAAAACTGGGACTAAAACAGAACTCTAGCATGTAAATAATAATAAAAACTACTAAGAGAACTAACATAAACAATAAATATACAGCATGATACCATTAATTATCTCTTGTAACAACTAAAATTGTTGATTGCTACCATGCCGTTGTCTCCTTTTACTGCGTAGTTCCTATTCACCACAATTAGAGCCAATCAATAATAACAATGTGTTTGGCACAACTGTACAAGTGGAAGGACCAAAGGAGCTTGGCTTCATTTGATGAAACCGCAATTGGTGGTTGGAGAGACAAAGGAACCCTAGGAATACACCTAGAAGGGGGGGGGGGTTGAATAGGTGTACAAGATACCTTGAAATATTTTCGAACGAAACAAATCGAAACAATCAAAACAAAATATTTTTGCAATTTTGTTCAGGTTTACTCGAGTATATTTCAGAGTACTCGAGTATTACTCGATTAAAGACTCGTTTACTCGAGTATATCTGACAGAAACCAGAAAAATCAAGTTTTCATTCGCATACGAAAATCAATCAATTCACACGAAAGATCAGAGATTCAACGGAGATGATTAACACCTATATTCTTATTGATTAACCTAGTTATGAAAATGATTTTCCCTTTATCAATTTGAACAATTAAAGATTCAATTCAATCAATTATGAAAATCAATTTTTCTAGGTTTTCAACCAAGAACGCAATCAAATGACTTGAATATAAAGAGTAAGGGTTTAGAGATACGACACAGCGATTTATCCTGGTTCACTTTCACCCGCTTGAAAGCTACATCCAGTCCCCTCTTCAACGAAGAGAGATTCTTCACTATGAGGAATTAGAGTTCTCAAATTACAAGTGATTGCCTCACAAGACTTCCTTCTTGCTAGCCTACAAGAGATAACCGACACCCTTGCCTTGTAATCCTATTGATCTTCTCTCTAATCTAACCTCTACCCCTTGTTGATAATCGACACAACAAGTCTTCAATTGCTTGATGATAATCCACACACCAAGGCTTCTCCTTGCTTGATTCACAACCAAGACTTCTTCTTCAATGAACGTTGCTTGATGATAATCGACACACCAAAGCTTCTTGTTTGTTGTAGTGGCTTGCCTTATTGCAAAAATTACAACTCAATGAATACACATAACAATCCTAATGAATCTCAATCAATAGCTATGACAAATCACACAAGAGATTCAAAGGTTCTTGATCAAAGAATATGAAAATAGAAAAGCTTTGATCTTTGAAATTGAGAGAGAATAGAATGGCTTGATTCTTTGTAAAATGAATATCAAAATGATGGGTTATGATCACAAAGGTTAGGAAAAGGTTTTTATAGAATACCCAAAAGTTATGGCACTTGAAAACTGATTTTGAGAAGTGAAAATCGTATTTTAAAAATCAGTTCAGCAGTGTTTACTCGAGTAAATTGCAGCATACTCGAGTAGTACTCGATTAAACAAACTCATACTCGAGTAAAACTATATTGCACTTGTTTAAAACTTGTTTTCTCAAAAACCAACCTTTCCTTTAAAACCTTTAAGCCACCTATTGATTCTAGGTTAAGTGAAAACTCAAATTATGATTAAATCATGACTTATGAATGAGATTCACTACCCTCTAAACAAACTACCCAAATGAAAACCTATGAAGCTTGAGAGGCAAAAGATAAAAAAAAAAACAATTACACTCAAACTTAAGTCTTCATGAGCTTGTTCTCTCTTCTTCACTTGATGTTTGTTGTTGCTTGTTGAACTTGAACTTGATCATCACATGATAGCTTGTTCAAAACACTTTGTCATTATCAAAACATTCATCATGGAACTTACAATCTCCCCCTTTTTGAAAATGACAAACCATGTTTTGAAGTTCACCAAAAGTTCTTTGAAGTTGTTGATACTTTAACAATTTGATCACTTGGTGAGACTCTTGCTCCCCTTCAATAAATGCTTTTGACATTTGAATCCAATTGATAGAAGCTTGATTCTCCCCCTATCTTCAACAACTTATCTCAACCTACATAAAAACAACAAAAACAACCTTTCTCCAAACAAACATCTAAAAATCATATTATTTCTCCATCAATCATTTCTCCCCTTTGAGAAACATTCCAATCAATTCAAAACATCATATTTCTCCCCCTTTGGCATTATCAAAAAGTAATATATACCAATTGAAATATAACATCTAAGCCAAGGTAAGAAATCAATGATCATTTCTTTACAACATTGATACCAATTAAACAAATACAATAGAACTATACTTTGCAATGTGATACCAATTGGCAAGAGAGTATAACAATGTAATATGATACCAATTGAGAACTAAAATATCATAATATCACTTAACAAAGAAGATATCAATTGTAAAGAAGTACATATATCAACAAATATTTGATACCAATTGTGATATTTCTTTAATAACAACCAAAGCATGTCACTATATAATGATAACCATCTATGAATCTACTCAATGATACCAAATGATTTAATTTAAACATTTAGAAAAGTAATACCATTTGAGAAGATACCATATGAAGTTCACAAACTAATCATAACATTTGTACCATATTGTAGGACTTCTTTTGATACCAATTGAAGATGCAAATATGAATAACACTTGTAAGCTCTCTTTGCTCTTCAATCATACCTACAAAACAATCATGCTTTGCTTTTTGGTATCCAAATAGTTTTGGATCCATTTTTATTAGTGTAGGGACTTTCACCCTTTTTCATCCAAACAAAATCTCCTTTAGGTATACCATGCACTTTAATATAACACACATTTGAAGTATGTCCATGAGTACCACAATAGAAACATGTTGGTGCATTTGAAAAATCAACTTTAGAAAAATCAACAACATTTCTATGAGATTTACTCTTAGCATTAGTATAACCCAAACCAAACTTATTTGAATTTTCTCTTTGAAAATTTAACAATGTGCGCAATTTAATATCACCACTTGTGAAACTTGCAAGCTTATTTTTCAAAATAGCATTTTCATCTTTAAGCAACTTGCAATTCTCACAATCAACCACAATATTCACTCTACTAGCACAATCACAAGAAGAACTAGCATATATAAGATCAAGAGTTTCATTTTCAAGATTAAGCTCATCAACTTGTTTTTGAAGTTCTAAAATCTCTTTTTGATGTTTCAAAATGAGCTTCTTTCTTTCAATGTTTTTCAAAGCTAGTTTTTCAAGTTGTTCATGCATTTCTTCATAAGCATTATATAACAATTCATATTTAGAAGAAATTTCGGATTTAGTATGACTTACATCGCTATCCTCGCTTTGATAACTTGATTCATCATTTGAACTTTGTTCTTCATCATCTACTAGAGTTATCAAGTTGAGACAAGCGGCTTCTTCATTATCCGATGAACTACTCGATGTGCTTTTCTTGTTATCTTCATCACTATCCCAAACTATGTATGCTCTTTTAGATTTAGAATTTTTCTTGTCTTTCTCCTTTTTCTTGAGATATCTAGAGCATGAGTACTTGAGATGTCCGGGTTTTCCGCATTCATGGCAAACTACACCTTCTCTTGAAGTTTTGGTCTTGTAGTGTGGGGAATCCTTCTCTTTACTTTTATCCTTGTTCAACCTTCCTTTTCTCCTTAGAAACTTGTCAAACTTTCTTAGTAGAAGTTTCATGTCTTTTTCATCAACATCGGAATCGGAATCTTCACTATCATCATCATCATCGGAACTCTCTTTCTTCTTGTATGATCTATTGACTTTAAGATCAAGTCCCTTTCTTTCTTTGTTTTTATCCGACTCTTCATTGATACTTAATCGTCCAAGCTCCATTTCATGTTCTTGAAGCTTTCCGAAAAGTGTTGCTAGATCCATAGCATCCAAATCTTTAGATTCAACGATAGCCGTTACTTTTGGTTGCCAATTCCTGTCTAAACATCTCAACACTTTGTTAGAAAGTTCACCTTGTAGAAAAGTTTTACCAAGAGCAAGTAAATGATTTATAATGTGAGTAAAAAGCTTTTGCATATCATTTATAGATTCATTTGGAAGCATTTGAAACAATTCATAATCACGCATTAAAGCATTCAATCTAGCTCTCCTAACCTCACTAGTTCCTTCATGAGTCACTTGTAAAGTGTCCCACATTTCCTTAGCACTAGAACATTGAGAAACTCTAAAGAACTCGTCATAGGATAAAGCGGATGTGATGATATTCTTTGCTTTATAATCATATTGAACTTTCTTTCTATCATCATCCTTCCACTTATCCTCGGGGATCAATTGTTCTACACCTTCAACTAAACTAGAGGGGATATGAGGACCTTTTTCAACTACTTTCCAAATTTCACTATCTATGGCTTGGATAAAGATTTTCATTCTAACTTTCCAATATGCATAGCCTTCTCCGGTAAACAATGGAGGATGACTTACTGAAGCACCTTCACCACCAAAGGGTACGAATCCCATTGCGATTTTCTTAAAGGATCTTTACGAAAAAGCTCTTATGCTCGTGTCTTTCGACCGAGCTCTGATACCAATTGATGAAACCGCAATTGGTGGTTGGAGAGACAAAGGAACCCTAGGAATACACCTAGAAGGGGGGAGGGTTGAATAGGTGTACAAGATACCTTGAAAGATTTTCGAACGAAACAAATCGAAACAATCAAAACAAAATATTTTTGCAATTTTGTTCAGGTTTACTCGAGTATATTTCAGAGTACTCGAGTATTACTCGATTAAAGACTCGTTTACTCGAGTATATCTGACAGAAACCAGAAAAATCAAGTTTTCATTCGCATACGAAAATCAATCAATTCACACGAAAGATCAGAGA
Source organism: Crotalaria pallida (assembly GCA_037953625.1). Classification (NCBI taxonomy): domain Eukaryota; kingdom Viridiplantae; phylum Streptophyta; class Magnoliopsida; order Fabales; family Fabaceae; genus Crotalaria; species Crotalaria pallida. Next base: position 137,551,858 of record CM075650.1, on the reverse strand, counting down.
TTCAACAGAGATGATTAACACCTATATTCTTATTGATTAACCTAGTTATGAAAATGATTTTCCCTTTATCAATTTGAACAATTAAAGATTCAATTCAATCAATTATGAAAATCAATTTTTCTAGGTTTTCAACCAAGAACGCAATCAAATGACTTGAATATAAAGAGTAAGGGTTTAGAGATACGACACAGCGATTTATCCTGGTTCACTTTCACCCGCTTGAAAGCTACATCCAGTCCCCTCTTCAACCAAGAGAGATTCTTCACTATGAGGAATTAGAGTTCTCAAATTACAAGTGATTGCCTCACAAGACTTCCTTCTTGCTAGCCTACAAGAGATAACCGACACCCTTGCCTTGTAATCCTATTGATCTTATCTCTAATCTAACCTCTACCCCTTGTTGATAATCGACACAACAAGTCTTCAATTGCGTGATGATAATCCACACACCAAGGCTTCTCCTTGCTTGATTCACAACCAAGACTTCTTCTTCTTCAATGAACGTTGCTTGATGATAATCGACACACCAAAGCTTCTTGTTTGTTGTAGTGGCTTGCCTTATTGCAAAAATTACAACTCAATAATACACATAACAATCCTAATGAATCTCAATCAATAGCTATGACAAATCACACAAGAGATTCAAAGGTTCTTGATCAAAGAATATGAAAATAGAAAAGCTTTGATCTTTGAAATTGAGAGAGAATAGAATGGCTTGATTCTTTGTAAAATGAATATCAAAATGATGGGTTATGATCACAAAGGTTAGGAAAAGGTTTTTATAGAATACCCAAAAGTTATGGCACTTGAAAACTGATTTTGAGAAGTGAAAATCGTATTTTAAAAATCAGTTCAGCAGTGTTTACTCGAGTAAATTGCAGCATACTCGAGTAGTACTCGATTAAACAAACTCATACTCGAGTAAAACTATATTGCACTTGTTTAAAACTTGTTTTCTCAAAAACCAACATTTCCTTTAAAACCTTTAAGCCACCTATTGATTCTAGGTTAAGTGAAAACTCAAATTATGATTAAATCATGACTTATGAATGAGATTCACTACCCTCTAAACAAACTACCCAAATGAAAACCTATGAAGCTTGAGAGGCAAAAGATAAAACAAAAAACAATTACACTCAAACTTAAGTCTTCATGAGCTTGTTCTCTCTTCTTCACTTGATGTTTGTTGTTGCTTGTTGAACTTGAACTTGATCATCACATGATAGATTGTTCAAAACACTTTGTCATTATCAAAACATTCATCATGGAACTTACATCATTAAGTCTAGTTGCAAGGAAAAAACACATTTCAAAGAGAGAGATTTAGCTTCCATTTCTGACAATGCATGTCCTAGAGACTAATCTCCACCCAGGGAGAATATTAAACTAGCAATAACATAAATCCATGAAATCCAAATACAACATAATGCCATATATCTGTAAAAGCTAATAAACTGCCAAATATGATGTAGGAAAAAAAATTAATAAACTGCCAAATAAGATGTAGGAAAAAAAGGCATCGGCTGCACTGCTTGTTAAGACATAACATGTAGCAGTGCAGCCTTTGACCTGCCTTTGAGCAGCAATATTTTATTAACTTTTAATTAATTGCTTTTATGTCCCTGCTTGTTTTTTAAATTGTTAAATGGTGTATGAGTGGGAAATGTCCATTTTTACCTTGATTGCTTTTTTCTCCCAGCTCCTCCTCTTAGATTTGGTTCATCTACCCCCTTCGATCTTCCCTCTTCGGTTCATCTTCCACCTCCTCATCATGAGAAGCCACCGCCGGCGGAGCACGAGCCACCTTAGGAGAAACCACCACCAGTTCATCCACCTCCACTTGTAGAACCACCAATTGAGTACCCTCCTCCTCCCTCCTCATCACCTTCACTAAGCATAGACCACATATCAGAACATGCTTGCTGAAATTGCCGGAAAAATGATAGGCCTACAACACACTAGAACCGAAAGTAACTCCATCACGAATGCCATCATTGCGATCCATATATATATGCTCAACTTCCAAAGCCAAATGATCCTCTTGAAAAAGGGAAGTTCGGACTCAATAACCAGAGACCCGTATATTTCAGGAATGCCAGCACCAGGTTGATCTCTTCAGTGATAGAACTACTCGAGTAACAGAGAAGTACTCGAGTAATAAAACGACCCACTTGTATATTATGGCGATGGAGTACTCGAGTATATTATGGAGTACTCGAGTATATTATGGAGTACTCGAGTAATAAAACGACCCATTTGTATATTATGGAGTACTCGAGTAATAAAACGACCTACTAGAGTAATAGAGAACCACCAAATCGGCCCCTTTCTGCAACCTCGCCAAAACGACGTCGTTCGTTTAAGGTCTGATCCGTAAAAAAAAATTTCAACCGGTGGTCCCATGTTTGACTGCAATCCATCCGTTCATGCCAAGTGTACATCAATCAACGGCCCACATTCACCACTGCACTACTGCAGTTTATCACTTAACATGCTTTAAAGAATTTGCCCAAAAAACAATAAATTGCCAAATATGATTACTAGTGCGATGATGTTGTTCTCTCTTTTTACTTGGCAGTTCCTGGTCACTTCTTGTTGCATGAATATTGCCTTCGACTCCTTTAATATTGAAAGCACCAAATATGGTTAACCATTCTGATTTAGTTCTTGAACAAAGATGCGCACCAAAACTTTTTAACCTCGAAGGATTGCCTTTGCAACGGGCAACTACACTTTCTGATAGTTCTTCATATCCTTTTATAGCTAGGACGCCTTTGCTTAAAGGCCATCCAACAAAAAAGCTTATGAGAATCACGAAAGCTCAATTCCTTTAGCTCATGTATATCATCAACTTGGCTCGATATGTATCTTTCTCTACTAGTTACAATAACTCTACTTCTTGGCCCCAAACAATAGTAATCATTGATTATATATTCTATATCTTGTGCAGTTGCCACATCATCCAAAACAATCAAAACTTTTTTACGTCTAAGCCTGGTCAAAACAAAAGGGGATTCTTCTATGGGCTTGTCATCAAGACAAAAATTTTCATCTAAGAGCTCAGAGAAAATTTGGTTGCGGAATTTATTTTTACCAACCACTTCCAATCGTGTGCTAGCTGATGTGAGGAAGCAATGACCTTCAAATTGAGGAGACAATTTCTCATATAAAGCAGTAGCAATTGGTCTTACCAATACCACTCTTGCCACGTATTCCAATCATTCGAATTTCCCTTGACCCAATTTGTAATAATGATTCTATCTGTGCACAGTTTTCTCCAATTCCAACAATTACATTCATCACAGTGGGGTATTGGAGATTCAATTTGTCCATAACATCTTGGACAATCTCTTTAACAAATGCAGATTCATTCCTAGCATATAAATAAAATAAAAAACAAGGGAAAGAATGTATCACCAGTCGAACATGCTTCAAAGTATTTTATGAATGGATGCATGTATTTGTTTAGAGATATTAAAAGTGTGTTTGGAACGCGTGTTTGCCCAATGGCACCCTCTCTGATGCTTCTGCCTTTAGGGTTCATAAAAGTGTACCAAAGGTGCTCTAAATCCTCTTAAGTATTTTAGTCTAGGCTAAACTACTTATTTTACCCTATACCTTATTTTTCAATATCAAATTGGTTCATAAGTCACTATTCATTCTACATGTCAATATTATATTGGTCCACATTTGCATTGTATTGTTAGATAAAGAAATGACAATTATGTATCATAGTGGTCCACATACGATGAAGATTTAGGGACATATTAAAAATAAAAAGAAACGTAAGGGACCAATATGATAAAAAAAAAGCGAAAGGGACCAATTTTATTGTAAAAAAAAAGTAATGGATCAAATGAGTAATTTAGCCTTTAATCTATATGTATATATGTTTTTCATACCTATTTATGAAAATGACATGTAGTACTTGTAAATCATTAATTACTAAAAAAAATATAATTTTACCATACATATAATTTTATTTGTGCGAATAGGATATTTGGTAAACCGAAACTGTAGTAGGATTTGGCATTTATTATTTGAAAATCATTTGGAAAGAGTTTTGATATATTTTTTTTTCGGTTTGATTCTGAGCTGATTCTAATTTGCTCCCCCAAGAGTGGAGCATGTGATGCTCCCACTGAAAAACATGTTTTGTTAAAATGTTACCCCTGTTATAACCGTTGGATGATGTTTAAAAACCATCAACGGACCATATTAATTCATGGATAACTGAAGGATAGGTAAATGAACATATTTTCATCAAGCCTTACGTCTTATCCAAGGCGTAGGTGTTAAAATTATATACAAAAGCTACGTCATGGTTGAGATGTAAGGACTAAAAATTAATACTTACGTCTTGGTTGAGATGTAGGGGTTTAAAAAAAAATTAATACATACGTCAAAGCTTAGACGTAGGTGTTAAAATTATATACAAAAGCTACGTCGTGGTTGAGACGTAAGGGCTAAAAATTAATACTTACCTCTTGGTTGAGACGTATGTGGTTTAAAAAAAATTAATACATACATCAAAGTTAGACGTAGGTGTCAAAATTATATACAAAAGCTACGTCTTTTTGTTGAGATGTAAGGGCTAAAAATTAATACTTACGTCTAGGTTGAGATGTAAGGATTTAAAAAAAAAATTAAACATATTTAGAAATTAGCTATGAATGAATTCCTAGTCGGAGCTGAGACCTAGCATAGATTTCCAATGCTATTATACTTACGTCTTGTTCGCTTAAGAAATTAGCTATGAATGAAAAAAATTTCACTCCTACGTCTGAGCTAAGACGTAGGGTGTTTTTAAAACATTTAGCTCCTACGTCTTAGCTCAGACGTAGGGGTTAAATTTAAATTTAATCCATTCTTTTAAAAAAGCCTTACGTCTCAACTAAGACGTATGTGTTAAATTTTTTTTAATAAATATGTATTAGAAATCTATATTAAAAAATATTATGAGTAAATTGTATTAAAAAAAATAATAAAAATATTGACCCATACGTCTTAGATGAGGCGTAGGGTGCTTTTAAAAAAAATTTAATACCCATGCTAGGACGTAGTATGTTTCAAATAAAAATGCCCATACGTCGTAGCTTCGACGTATGGTCTATAAAAAAAATTACCCCTACGTCTCAGGTGGGACGTAGGGTGTTTAAAAAAATTAATCCATACGTCTTAGTTGAAACGTAAGGTATCAGATTGAACAAAGTTACCGGAAATAATAATAATATAGATTGGACCAAGTTGCAATTTACATTTACTGGTGGAAAATCACGTTACCGGTTTTGATAAGGGGGAGCATACTAAAAAAAACTTAAAGCGGAGCAAATTAGCATATGCAATTGATTCTTTGCCAAAATCGGCAATATTTTATGGGTTCACCACTAGTGGTAGTCTTTGAAACTAATTTGAAGCGAGATGTGTTCGATGCTTTTCAAACAGGATGTTTATCTCGGTCACGCCATCTAAACCAACTGCGGTTGGTAGGACCGGTTCCACGTGTTAGATCTAGTGTGTATGTGCATGTAGAGATTGTGAGATCTATTATGCAAGTGCATGGTTTTGATAATGACAAATGTTTTGAACAAGCTCAAGTCATGGAGAAGCTCATCAAAGAATAACAAACAACAATGATGAAGAGAGAGCAAGCTCATTAGATTCAATATGTGTATTGTTTGTAATATCGTCTTAGAGTTTGATGAGTTTTGGGTAGAGTTATTAGAGGGTAGTGAATTTCTATCAAGTGCATGATCATATTATAATTTGAGTATTTCACTTAACCTAAATCAATAGGTGGCTTAGAGGTTTGAAAGAAAAGGTTTAGTTTTGAGAAAACAAGTTTTTAATTGATTTTTACAGTGTTTAATCGATTAACAGGAAGTGATTAATCGATTAACATAAAATCATCAGTGCTTAATCGATTAACTGAAAGGCTTAATCAATTAACATAAGTCAAACAATGGTTAATCGATTAACCTGAGGTGCTAATCGATTAACACGTGCAGAACAACTTTTTAAAACAACTTTTCACTTCTCAAAATCAGTTTTAGTGTTTTCCAAACTTTTGGGTATTCTATATAAACCTTTTTCTATTCATTGTGATTAACTAATTTCATTTTCATATCATTCTAGAAAGATCAAAGCCACACTATTCTCTCACTTTCTCAAAGATCAAAGTTCTTCATTTTCATATTCTTTGATTAAGAAGCTTTTGAATCTCAAGTGTAATTGTTCATATTTCTTGAGTGAGATTCATTAGGTTATTGTGTTTTCTATTGTGTTGTAATCATTGCAAGAAGGCAAGCTTTTCTACAACAAAGAAGAAGTCTTGGTGGTTCATCAAGCAAATTGATTTGGAAGTCTTGTTGTGTTAACAAGCAAATTGGAAGTCTTGTTGTGAGGTATCAACAAGCAAGTGGAAGCCTTGTTGTGGGGTTATCAACAAGCAAGGAAAGAAGGTTAGATTAGAAGTTCAATAGGATTGCAAGACAAGAGTGAGGTATCTCTTGGAGGCTATCAAGAAGGGAGTCTTGAGAGGCGTATTACTTGTAATTTGAGAATTCTAATTCCTTATTGAAGAAACTCTCTCTATTGTGATAAAGGGGACTGGATGTAGCTCTCGGTGGTTGAGAGTGAACCAGTATAAATCTCTGAGCAAGCTTCTCTTCCCTTAACTCTTTTACTTTTACTATTTCATATTGTTCTTGATTGAAAACCTAGAAAAGATTGATTTTACATAATTGATTGAATTAGGGTTTAATTGTTCAAATTGATTTGGGGAAAACCCTTTCATAACCTAGGTAATCATTAACAATCTTGGTGTTAATCAATTCCGTGCTATCTCTGATATTCTATGTTAATTGATTGATTTTCGTTTTCGGTTGAAAAGTGATTTTTCAGTTTTAACAGTGATTAATTGATTAACTGAATGTGTTAATCGATTAACCAAAACTTTGCTGTAAGGCATTAATCAATTAACTGAAGCCTTAATCGATTAACTGCTTCAGAATTTTTAAAAATCATTCATTTTAGTTGTTTCGATTTGTTTTATTCGAAAATATTTCAAGGTTTCTTTAACACCTATTCAACCCCCCTTCTAGGTGTTCTCCTAGTGTTCTCTAGTTAATTCACCCACCGATTGTAGTTCTTACACCACGGACATATAAGAATTGGTATTATGGACCAACAAGCATCAATCTGACATACCGGTATTCCGGTATCAATGTCTTTCAGTGAGTAACCGACGTAACGGTTTGTCATTATGCTATTCATGATGGCATTCATGGAGTCGTTACACATCAGATTCTCCTATGGCCTTACTGCCCCATCATGGCTCATCATTACATTGCTTTATACTCCTCCCCATAAATATAAGGTAATGGCCAAGGTATGAATTAATCTCTCAACTCTCTCATTTCACACGGCACACACACTACCCCCAAATATCCCGACTCGGTGACGGAGTTCTTTAACTGAGAACACGTTATCATTGCCGTACATCAACAAAACCTGTTTGCCGATACATGTGGGATAACACCCCACAACAATGGCGACCACAGTGGGAGCGGCAAACTAATTCCCACCACCACGAACTCCTTGTCCTACCACCATCAGAACGGTCTCATTTATCTCTGAGATGTCAATGATGGAATCACCCTCTAACAGGGTAACGGAAAAACACACTAGAGGTGTATATTTCCCGAAAACGAAGAACTGGAGAGGAACATTGCAGAAGAGGAAAAAAAAGATATAAAGCAAACTAAAAAACCGAGGAGAGAGCAGTAACACTGCCCCCCGATTCACCGATTGTTTTGTAATGGTGTCTTGCTTATGTTCATGTAAACTACCATGTCCTAACATATACATAATTTATTATCCATAAAGAGGAAGAAAATTAATAAATCATATCCCAGATTTATTCCAGAACAAGCCCAAATTCAAATATATATATATATATATAAAGGAGATCCGATTCTCTTTCATCCACACCAGCGTGAAGACAATGTGAATGACCACCAGAGGTCTCACAATCGATCGAAGCAAATTGACCAACACCATCAATCTGTAATAGGCCCATATTGAACCAAAGTCAGGAACCTTTGAACAAGACCATCGCCACAACATTGCCGACCACGAGATATGAGGAAGAAAGTCACCAAATCCGTGGTCTCCGCCCCTCACATCCATGAAAATAGGACCTCTCCAGAGCCCTGCCCCTGAGACTCGTGCACCGATGATGGAAAACCACCACAACAACTGCGTCCACGGCTGGGATCCCATCGCAAAACCACCAAACCATCGGAAAAGATCAAGATTATGACGCAGAGACCGTGTCAAGCTCCTCAATAGAGGTTGCGAAAAGCAAACGCAGGCCGCCATCCACGGTTGCTCTTCTGTCATGTCTCTTTTTCCCCGCCGTCCCTATTCAATATTACTTGTTCAATGTTGCAGCCTTGCAGGTGCCTAAAGCAAGAAGATAGGGGTTTGAAAAGGCTTTCATCTCAGAGGCCTAAAACAGGTCCACCACAAAAAAAAGGGATGGATCAACAATCCATTACTGATATTTGGTAGCATCCCTCCTGCAAATGCAACGCCGTCCTTCTCAAAGGAAAAAAAATGGGCCAAAATGCCCAAACCAAAAGAAAAAAAAAGAAAGGAGATGGTCACTAGCCCCACTCAAAGACAAAGGAAAAAGAAATGGGCCAAAATGCCAAAACCAAAAGAAAAAAAAAAGAAAGGAGATGAGCACTAGCCCCACTCAAAGACAAAGGAAAAAGAAATGGTCCACGCCCAAACCGGAAAAAAAATTACAAATGGAGGAGACCCAAAAAGGTTCCCCACTAAAAAAAAAGAAAAAAAATAGAGAAGCACTAAGAAGTCACGCTTTCTATGAGATCGAGGAAGCTATTTTTTTCATTTTAATGATTTTTAATTATGTTGATTACTTACATCATTATACGCCAATATTCCTCTGAAATTCATACAAAGAAGAAGTAATGAGATGGGTCAACAAGCCCACTAAAAAAAAGAACATGGGCTTCCAAGCCCAAAACAGTTCAAAAAAAAAAGCAAACGGAAAGCTAGCCCAAACAAGGCCCATATCAACAAACAAGGGAACTTCAACATCCTTGTCATTTCAACAAATAATGAATTAATCAAATATTCAATCACAATCTGCGTGGAACTCGAGGCAAAATGCTTGGACACCTATTAAGGGAGAAAAATTTTATTCATTGCTCTTTATTATGTCATTTTAAATTAATTACTCTTTATCATATGAGTTATGACACTAAAAGTCAACCGATGACAATGTCATTTACTTGCACCAATTAAATGTATTATTACTCGTTATTCACGATGTTTATTTTAATCATGCAATAGTGCATCAGATCCTCTATTGGGCCGTAATTGGTTTTTATAATTTTTAATGATGTGCTTGATCATAATGATTACTTTAGTGGCCATATTCATAACCATAATTATCGGGCTGCATATACTTTGCCATTGAGGAAATAGCTCCAGGGATTAACATCTCGTTACCGATTGTTATCATCAAATTGAAATGCAAAGATTACTATCCTTTGATAGAAAGTATCAATATACAAGTGGCTGAGTTCCAGGTGAAACCGGTATACTGGTATGAGGCCTTAGTGGCCCAATTCTTCATGAAACCGGCATACCTATATGAGGCCATAGTGGCCCAATTCTTGATGAGATCGGTATATCGGCATGAGGCCTTAGTGACCCAATTTTCGATGGAACCGGTATACCGACACGAGGCCTTAATGCCCCAATTCAGTCATCTAGTTCTTCCTCAATTTAACCGGTTTACCTGTATGACTGGAAACCGAGGGCCAGAGAAATGAATTTATTTAGTAAAGTCACCATAGATCAATGGAATAACCGGTTGTGGGAGGCAACATTACAATCCCAAACTTTGAAACATACAGAACGAAGTTTACTCAATCTTTATTTAAGATATCCAGCTGAGAGTACACCACTTGTATGACTAGCCATCATATAAGGAGTGAAATGGGTTAGGAGACGTTCCATAAAAGGATGAACGCCACCCATGTACTAAGAGTTTGACCCCTGTTAGCCTCTAAAAGGTATAATAAGTGTAATAGATGCCATTCGTTGGATCGAATAGGGCATCTAAGTGTCAACGCAGTATGCATACTGAGAAAATAAACGTAATCTATAGAGGCATATCTAACAACCCGAAACAAACTTCATTACAAAAGCTTGAGTGTCCAAACAACGACCCGTTAACAACTCAACAAACACAACGGTTTAACGGCTTAACTGTCGTTTGTCCAAGCGTACAAATATGTCAGGTGGAGGGCCCATTAACAGCCTACACTTGCATCGGTATATCGGTATGACGGATTAGGAGGCTACAAATGGCCCAATATTCCACAGACACCGATGTAACGGTTTAACGAATTAGAGGCCTACACCGATATATCGGTTTATCGGCCTAAAGGCCCAATACCAGCATGTGCTTTTACAAAAATTGCACTTAGTTTATCAAAAGAGTCTTATGTTGCTCGTCTTTACATTAATGAAATTATCTCGTCCAATATGTCATTTCACACTTTTAAAAATAGCACCCCGCCTTGCTAAAAAAGAACTGAGTTGATGACACATGTTGCAAATTGGACAAGACAGATGAGGTATACGGGATTAACATAAAGACATCACAATGTCATTTTAACAATCGTCGCAATTCAAACGTTCAAAAACAAATTTCTCGCGACAAGAGTTCAAAAAATATTTTGACGTGATCACACAAAAAATTCAACACTCATACATACCTCGGCGCTCCTCCTTACGTCACAACACCAAGCTAGGGGGCTACTGTTATGGATTGGTTACACTGACTTATAAGAACTGGTATCACGGACCAACAAGCATCAATCTTGTAGTGGATTTGAGAAGTAGATCCACCACGATGTGTGTTTGGGGTTGTTGCAGCTGACGAGGGTGACCCCGGTCCTACGTACCCCCAGTGATAAGGGGATCAAGCCACACGTAGTTCTTGAGAGTAGGGATGAGAGAACATACCTTAGCCCCTATAGCATGGCGATACTTATAGGGGAAGTTGTGTTGTGGTGCCTTATGGGCCTGTTCGGCCCAGTAGGGCTGACGTGGCTCTTAGAGGATAAGAAGGATGAGTTATTCACCCTTATCCTGTACCAGAGAGCTCATGTTTATCCTGTAGCGGTAGGATTTATTATTGGTTAACCCTACAAGCCCCCCAAGCTCGTATAGGCTCGAAGAGCCTGTGCTGAGCTTCTGAGAGTTGGTGGTGACATAAAACATTGTTTGCTAGTTGATGCCTTTTATTCGGAAGAGTATCACTGATGGTTGATAGCGTTCTTCGTGCTCGGATAATGACAGGGAAACCCGATATGAGATTCTTCATAATTAGCAAACGATTCCGACCAGGGGAAATCAACAAAATATTCTTCATACCCGGAACGAGAGACTCTAGTGGGGAACACAGTGCGAGGTTTCCACAATCGTCTTTACGAATCCGAGAAGAGAAGGGTAGTGCGTGATTCCCGACATTCTGAATGTATGAGATACCAAAAGGGGAACGCTGTCTAGGGTCCGCGCGCAGTTGGCACATGTATTCGAAACAAGGAACCGTACACAAACTTCTCTACGCTCGGAACACAAGCGCAAAGAGGGAAACTCGGCACGGGGGTCCTCGCCATCATCAATACGTTTCGAATAGAGTAACATGTTATTGTGTTCACTATGCTCGGAAAACGATATGCCCATTGATGAGAATCTTGAAATGGGTCACTCAGCTGCTCGGGCCATCATACGTGTACCTTGCATGTGTGTACGAAAATAATAATTAATTAGTTATTGTCGTTCAAGATTGACAATTTATAATATTTATTGGCAATTAATAAATGACATGTAATCAAATTAATCATGCGCTAATAAGTGATATTGACAATTGCATAATATGAGTAAAAATGTTACTTCCCTGTGTTTATGAACGAGTTGTTGTTGTTGTTGTCCAACTTTTTTTTTTTTTGGCTTGGGCCTGTTGAGGCCCTTTTCTTCTTTTTGGTGCAGCTTGGCCCAGCAGCCCAATAGGCTTGGGAACCCTAACGTCCTAACACAGCAGGTGCTGCTGCGGTTGATGTTGCAAGCAAGGAGGGGTGCTGTTGTTACGGCGGCGATGGCAAACACTTGCGGGAAGGGCGAGCGCCGGAGGGGCAAACGGCGACGGGTTGCGGGCTGGAGCCTCCTGACGGTGACGGCCAACAAACTTGGACACGAGGGACGTTTCCCCCACCACCAACCCGCCATGGCATGAAGTTCGGAAGAAACCGCGAACCTGTTCCCGGTTGTTCGAGCATGATGGTGGAGACTCGGTTCTGAGGTGAGCACCTGGAGGAGCAGCGGAAGAAGCTTAGAGATCTCTGCGATGGCTTCAATCTGGATCTGGATTGCGCCACAGATCTAATCATCCGAACCTGCGAGGCCTGATATTCATGAACCCCACCGGCGAGAAGCAGGTGCTGTTCGCGGTTGAGTTTGGCGCCCATGGTGGCGGTGCTTCGCGTGACGGTGGAGATGAGAGAGAGAACTAGATGCGGCGGCCCTGAACAACAACATGAATAGCACCGGCAGCAACCGTGGACAGAATCGGCAGCCACCACGGTGGTTGGCTCCTCATCGTTTCCGCCGCCAATGTTGCTGTTCTTCTTTATTTATTTATTTACTTTATTTTATTTTATTTTTAATTTTTTTTGTAATTGTAGATGGGAATCGGAGTTTATCGTTCCCCACAGACGGCGCCAATGTAGTGGATCTGAGAAGTAGATCCACCACGATGTGTGTTTGGGGTTGTTGCAGCTGACGAGGGTGACCCCGGTCCTACGTACCCCCAGTGATAAGGGGATCAAGCCACACGTAGTTCTTGAGAGCAGGGATGAGAGAACATACCTTAGCCCCTATAGCATGGCGATACTTATAGGGGAAGTTGTGTTGTGGTCTCTTATGGGCCTATTCGGCCCAGTAGGGCTGACGTGGCTCTTAGAGGATAAGAAGGATGAGTTATTCACCCTTATCCTGTACCAGAGAGCTCATGTTTATCCTGTAGCGGTAGGATTTATTATTGGTTAACCCTACAAATCTGACATACCGGTAATCCGGTATCAAAGGCTTTCAGTGAGTAACCGACGTAACGGTTTGTCATTATGCTATTCATGATGATATTCATGGAGTCGTTACACATCGGATTCTCCTATGCCCTTAATGCCCCATCATGGCTCATCATTACATTGCTTTATACTCCTCCCTATAAATATAAGGTATGAATTAATCTCTCAACTCTCTCATTTCACACGGCACACAGACCACCCCCAAATATCCCGACTCGTTGATGGAGTTCTTTAACTGAGAACATGTTATCAGCGTCGTACATCAACAAAACCGGTTTGCCGGTACATATGGGATAACACCCCACAACAAGAGTGATAATGCAACAAATCCAACAATGTTCTACGGCTTTTACAAGGAGCCATGGAAATCTAGGAGACAATGAAGATGAAGTATACAACTATGATTGCCTCCATCGTATAATATTGAATTGATGAATTTATTTTTTCAAGTGTAATCTCCAAATATTTGGAACAATCTTAGGATCTATTCGAGGAAAACAATTTTTCGTTCCCTATTAAAAAAAATTGTAGACAAGAATGCATCAATTCATCTACTATAAAAGCATTCAAAGGTTGTCAAATAAATAGCATTCAAAAGTCATTAATCTTTCACGTGCAAGCAAATTATCATATGTAAATAATCATTTGACTTGTAGCATTATCATATATATTTTATCAAGAAATCATTTTCAATCAAGCAAGTCAAACTCCATGCCATTTTTTCGCAATTAAAAAAAAACTTTTAATACTCAAAAGTTATTCACGCAAAAGTTTTTCAAACATAACAAGTTTGGAGAGTGCAAACATGTCTTTTTTTCTAAGGAAAAATATATAATTCATTCCATAACATAGAATAGTACAAGTAGCTCCAACATTACAGTAACAAAGTACATATTTTTCATACAATAAAGATTGCTAAGAAAGACAAGATACTCAGCAATAACAGCAAACTCCTTTTGGACATGAATCATCATCAACATCCAGCTTCAAACTCTAACAAGAGATTTAACAGCTTTTGTTTCCAAGATAATTATTACATCGATGCCGGAAGTAAGCACATTTCGGTGACAAAGAATCTCAAATATGTGGAGGTAGAGCCACTGAGCAGAAGATAAAACAGAAATCTGGAAGGACATCATATCTGGACAAACAAACACTATACAGATGTCTTCCCACACTCAAAACAAAAACCCAGATGAAACTGGGAGAAGAAAAACACACCACTTGCACAAGGTCAAGATTATTTAACCCCTGGGAGAGAAAAACTCGCACACCTTCTAAAGGAAGGGGGGACGATAAAATCTCCCTCCCCTTCTACCGCTATCACACTTAGAGAAGAGATGAAACCAAACTAAAACAACAAACATGCTTAGTAGGCCAATACTTATTAAATTTTATGGTTTTTCTTGTATTCTTTACTCATTTCCTTTATAGTTATTATCCATCATTAATCTATTTATTGTATTATTTTCAAAATAGTTTTTTCTTATTAATAATTTTAAAGTAGTAAGAAAAAGAAGGGCACGAACCAAAAAAAAAAAAGAATTAGCATGAGATTGGAATGATAATTGGACCAAATTTGATAGGTATATACAAAAATTATGCACAACGGGAAGAATATTTATTAAAAAATAAGGAAGGGTATGAGAATGGGGTAATTACCCATAATAATCTGCCGGCATGTTAATTACCCAATTCACCCCATACGCTCATGAATAATCATTAATTTTTATTTTCTTATTTATGTTTATTGTCTTTAAGAGTTAGGAGTGTTTTGGTTTTGCTTTTTAAAAGTTCTTTTGACATAGACTCATCCTTAATTGTTTTAAAGATTTTATTTTAGTCCTTACTGTTAGAAAAAATTCTAGTGGCTGCTATGTGTCTAACGGAACGCCACTTCAGCATACACGTGCAAATATTGAAGGCCACTAGTAGTATGACGTGGATGATCCAAATCCGCATGAGTAAAAGAGTCAAAGTCCAACCCGATTGTGTTTGTGGATTGGGATTTGGACCTTTTGCTCATGCGGATTCGGATCATACTCGTCATCCTACCGATAGCACACGAAATAATACTTGTACACGTGTATGCTGATATGACGTTCGTTTATGATTTTTCCTAACGACATGAGCTAAAACCAAATTTCAAAAATAATTAAGGATGAGTTAAGATTAAAAAAACATTTAGGGATCAAAACTAAAACACTCCTAACTTTTAGGGACTAAATACATAAATAAGTCATTTTTTTATAGAAGATGTTAGAAACCAATAGTTTTTTTTTTGGAAGAGAAACTAATAGCTTGATATGGTAATATCTACAAAATTCATAATTCTTAATACATTCCTAATTGATAATATACTTTTATATTCAACGTAACATTTAAAGTTATCTGCATATCTATTTTTAAGATAGAGAAAACAATATTTTTATCCAATTTACGATCCAAAAAAGAAATGTTTGACTTTAGGATTATTTAATTTATTGTATTATATGTTGGAAGTACTTAAAAAAAATATAAAGAGTAAAAGGGGTAGTATATTATGTTGTAAAAAGAATTTATGTCAAATTTGTTACCTTTAAAATATTTTGAATTGGTTCCGTTGAATTTGCGGATAATGAATATATTGATATATAAATATCCATCAAACAAAGAGACACAGGTGTCAAGATTATTACCTATCGAGATATGAGAACAGATGAATAATTTTCAAAAATAAAAATTGTAACACTCCTTTTATGTCATCTTACTTTATAAGAAAAGTAATAAGTTTAAGAATACTTGGACTTGTTATTGTTGGAAAAAGATCTGAAAATAAGAATTTTCCCTTCCCTTGAAAATTCCTTTTCACAAACACTTGATTAATAATGAGGTTGACTAACAAAATCAGAGTTTGCGGAAACATAGTAAAATCATCATATTATACCTCCCAAAATATATCAAGTGTAACAAGTACATTAATACCAAATAAGTATGATTATGAAACTAAATTCCTCTTATGATACCTTTTACCAAAATATGTATCATATAAATTCTATTAAAAATAGAAATATTATAGAGCTGGTCACTGGTCCTCTGTCCAATAATTTATCTGGCCGGATCCTCGATATCTGCACAACGGATTCCCAACCCACACTTTCTACATTCTGCATGCACCTAAGGGACATTTCCCTTAACTGATTCTTGTGCAAGCTAGATGTACGATCAACACCTAATAAGGGCATGGGGGTTAGCTATACATATTCACATAATCAAATGAGAATAAAACTAACATCCACAAGTCAACATGTAGCAAATCATGATGCATAGTCATATGAGCACACCCGGTTAATCATAATAATTCTTTCAATGCAGGTGACATGATGCATGAATTCCTTCCACAACTGAGGCCTCTAAAAGTCCATCTTGGACGTCCATCCAATACTCCGTTGTGTTCCCGGAACACTGACATTCGTTCCTAGAACGTAATGCCGAACCATACTTGGATAAATACGCAACACTCCTAGAGTGTGCACCACGTTCCCAGAACGTGTAGCAAACCATACTTGGAATAATAAGCACCACTCCCAGAGTGTGCACCACGTTCCCAAAACGCATACGTTCCCAGAACACATAAAAACCAGGTCCCGGACACTGGCCACATATCTATAATGTGTCATCAAGTAGGTTGCATATCAATGTGTTCCCAGAACACTAACATACGTTCCCAGAACGTATAAAACCAGGTCCCAGACACTGGCCACATATCTATAATGTGTCATCAAGTAGGTTATAATTTGGTACTCCCGGAGTACCCTCCTCATATTCCCAGAATATGATAATCGTTCCTACCAACCAAACTTCCATTCTATATGAATGCACAATCATCAAGGTTGGTTTTATCTTTAATTCTATTATTATACCAATGTGTTCCCATAACACTAACATACGTTCCCAGAACGTATCGCAAACCATAATTGGAATATAATCAAGCACCACTCCCAGAGTGTGCATCACGTTCCCAGAACGTATCAAAGAAACCATGTCCCAGACAATGGCCACATTCCCAGAATGTGTCATCAAGTAGGTTGCATCCGTTTAGTACTCCTAGAGTACAGGGTCAAGTTCCCCAAACATCACAAACCATCCTTGCCAACCTATTTCATTACCTTTCTCTATGCATGCATTGCATACATAATTACTAAGGTTGGTCTTTCCATTAATTCCATTATTATGACTCAGAAAACACAACTTCTGAATGATATCTTGAGGTATGGCTTTACTCATAAAATTCACCTTTGAATTTAAATTTAACATATGCTCATAGACCTGGATTGAGAGAATATAATTCTTACTCAAAAACTTAACTTTTATTTTTAAGTTTTCAGGTACTAACCGGTTACATCATCACCTAACCGGTTAGAATTACAGACCTGAATACAAAACCATTGATTTTCAAAGAATTTTTCCTTGATTTCTCTACTCAATCCTATAACAAGGTCTTAGCATAACATAATACCTCAAGTCCAACCATAATATCATTCAAAAGGTATAAGTCATAATCCAATTTCATTTATGCATAATTTCTTCTTGAAATTATCTCATTACACTAAGGTATTAACTCTTTAACTTCAATCTGAGCCCTAACAGTATATTCAACTTATCTTCAGATTGTTTCCAATGAAATTAAGGCCTAGATTTGAGTAGCATCAATAAGACCACAAGACTGATTTTATAAACTTATTTTCTTTTACAATTTTACAGTGTCTAACCGGGTACAATTATCGAGTAACCGGTTAGATTGTGCAGTCAGCACACTGAAATATGAGGTTTTGCAAAACCATTCTTTTCATTACTCAAATCTAACCAATTTCAACATTCAAAAGAGTTCATATACCTTAAGTAAACATGTTTAATCACAGAAACACATTCACCTTGCATGCATTCAATTAAGATACTCAAATTGCACATAATTGCACATATTTCACAACTTAATGCATCAATTCACATCATATCCAATTAAGTCATGAAATTAACATCAACATAGCTTGCATGCATCCAGATAACATTGCTCAAAACATCAATTGAGCTCAAATTGGCCTCCAAGCCATTTAACCATTTCAACTTATGCCCTTTGAGTCTCTTGGTGACTCATCCTATATTCTACCACAATTTATTCTCATTCTAGCAAATAGTAAGCTTCCCCCTTACCTCTAAATTGTGCTTGATCCAAAACATTGCAGAGAGAAAGGCTCCAACACAGATTTCCATTAAATCCACTGCATGCTGATAGAGTTGGACAGGGTACCAAAACCAAGGAAATTGACATGCAAAACCAAATTAAGAATTGGGGAAAATGGTCAAATTGAATTCTCTGCAACATGCACTAGAGGTAGGAACAAATTTGAAACTAGAAGGGTTTGTGTGCTTACCAAAATCGAGCTTCAAAGTCAGCTCCATAAATCAGAAGCTGAGGTTTGACAGCATCAACACCTCAACTTGGCAAGCTTCTTCTCTTGATTCAGGGACTCTCAACTCACAAACTTTATATCAATACAAAGCCCTTGATTCAAGCTTTGTAATGGTGTATCACTCATGTTCTAACTCTCAGAAACGAAAGAGAATTGCAAGAAACGATTCTGAAACCCTAGAACAGAGCTTCCCCCTAATTTCAGAGCAGCAACAACCCAATTCTTCAGAATTGAGGGTTTTTATAGAAGAATCAAGCTTGCATGCACCTTGACGCGTGTTTTCCACTGGATTAGGGCTGTATTCGTGGCGAATTCTGGATTAATTGGGTGATTACTCATCAAAATCCACTAACCCAGTTTCTGAGTTCATCGTGTAACCGGTTACACAGCCCTTCTAACCGGTTACATACTGATAAAATTCAAAAATTAATAATTTAATTACTCTTTCTTCAAAAACCTTTCTAATATTGCAATTAGGTCTCAACCCAAGGGCTAATTTACAATATTCACATTTTTGTACAAAATAACCATATAAAAATATATCTCATATTTTTATATAAAAACACATAATGTACAAAAACTAAAACCTTCAAAACTAATATAAATCAATTATAAAATAATTGTTATAATTAATTTCTTGGTTATTTGGGAGACGAAAATTAGGGGTGTTACAAAAATGGGCCATTCCTAATGAGCATAGGAGAAGGGTTTTGATTTTTGACCCATGTTCGAATTTTTGGTCCCATTTTATATTATATTTTTAATGATAAAAAAGATCTTAAAGTTTTAATTTTTTTTATCTCATGCTTGTCAAAAGCAAAAAAAAAAAATATATATATATATATATATATATATATTTTTCTACCAAATGTAAGATGGAAAAGTAAAAAAAAAATATATCTTACTGTCAAGTATGAGACGAAAAAAGGTAATCCCTCCGTCCCTAAATATAGGACCCCTTTGGAAGATTTCACGTCCATTAAGAAAGTGAAATAATTTAGTTAATTGTATTGTTAATGTGAACTTTTGATATGTATTTTCAAATTTACCCCTATTAATATTATTGGGAATCTAAAAAGTAGTAAATAAATAGGGTTGTTTATGAAAAAAAATAATTAATGATCATTGAAAAGTGGTAAAGGTTCTTATAAATAGGGACAAAATAAAAGTGTCAAAAAATCTTATATTTAGGGATCGAGGGAGTATATATTTTCCAAAAAAATATACCCTACCGGCAGCGGTGGATTGACAGGCAGTATCCGAACGCGTTCTTTTTAGCGTGGACAACATTCACTGGCTAAACCATATATATGTATGTATGGTAAATCATGGGACTCAGAGTGAACCCTTTGTCCAAGTTCTACAATTTCTTTCTTGCTCTTTGTCTTGAGTTTAGTGCGTCGGTTGTAGTCTTTATTTGCGCGGGGGTATCCTCAAACAAATAAGAATGAGGCCCGTCCCATAAATGGGGCGAGGAAAGAAGAGTGGGCATGTGGGCTTCTTTCGCGTGAATTTTTTGTTTGATTTTTTGTGCTGGTATGGTCTAACGACCCACAGATGTAGGGAGGCTTTTGTTTGTTACCCGAACTGCGTTACCAAAGCGACTCCTCTTGACGAAATATAGGGAAAGATTGCTTCCATTACTGACCAAAAAAGTCCTAGTTCTTTGGCTTAGCACTTGTTGTGCATGTCTGGTTCTCTCTCCTTCCTTATGCAAAGGGGCTTGTTCCCTTCTATCCAACTCCATAGAGGGAGTCATGCCTGAGTCCTACTTAACTTTATGCATTCTGGTTTCTAGTTGTATCTGTCTCGTTCTTGTCTTCCTTCTGGGCAAAAGGATCGTTCTTTCTGAATCCCTGGATGGAGTTTGTTAACGTTGTGAGGCAGCAATGCGAGATCGCCCTAAGATCTTTCTCGTAGCCTCTGGGGTATTTACTTATTTATTTTATGCTTAACTCAAGGAGTTTTTACTATCCGCTTTGGGTCTTCTTCCATTCCTCGTGTTAGCCTGGAAGTTCGAATGGCATAGTGATATAGAATCCAATCTTTCGGAATAGAGATGGAATAGGCTCTTCTTAAACTTTAGTTTGGCGAGCCAGGAATTGTCTCTAGAAGCCTTAGGCCGATTACATTGGTTTCTTACTCGTGCAAAGGAACTCTTTCTTGGCAACTTGGACAACTTATAATGAAGTTTGTCCCGCATATCACTAGGAAGATCGAAATCTTTACAAAAGGCTTTATAAAGCTTTCGTCTCAATTCATATTTATCCGTGAGAAATCTACATTTGTGATCTCATATATTTCGCTTCTCTGACATCTCGTACTGAGTTTCTCCCTCATCTTTTTGCAAAAAGCTGCTCCACGGTGGTAAAGTCTCATCTTGTGTGTTGGCCGAAGTGACAATAGTCACATTGAACCCTCGAATATGTTCGAAGATCTCGAAATGATCTTCCAGTTCCGGGGAGAATTCGCAAAACTCCGTCTCCATCGAGAATTGAATGCAGCTTTCCCGTATTTCAACTGGAGAATCTAAAAGAGACATTACTGTCGAGATTTTGACTGAAAAATTAGACATTCCATGCCCTCGGAGAGTGCTTTGTCGTGCTAGGTCACTGACATATCCTTTGTTTTTCTTTGACCCCAAGAATGGATTGGATCGAAACGAATTTCCTATCGAACCCCTTTTTGTCTGTATGAATTTATGACCGCGCAGAATCTCCATAGCGAACTTTCCATTTTTTTATTATGAAATAATAGGGTGCCTTTGGTACTACTCTTATTTGACACGATCCAGGAACTTCCATAACGTTGGCGTGATTCAGTTTGAGCAACGGATCCTGACGTGATACATCTTTGTAATGAAAATTGAGTGGAAACATAGTGATTGATTGAGAAAATAAAATTCCCTCCAGACAGACAGAAAGAGAGTCTTTCCTGCATGGAGTAGTGAAGAACTATAGTGAGATGTACTTGGTAATTGACCAACAGAAAGCATGGGAAAAAGACCAAAGATATCATAGGCTCTTTGCGGAGAGCGGTATACCGAACGTCAAGGACAGTGTTTTTTGGACGTCCAATGGCAGAAATGCTATGGTTACATCGTATATGTGACAGCTAGTTGCAACTAGGGTAGGTTGACGCCGATTCTCCAAAGTCATTCATAAGGCTTAAAACCATTTGACGGAACTTGAACTAGGTTGGATCATTTACCCGATACATCCCTCTTTCATTGGTTTTGTGTTTATACATAGGGAAATCCGCTGGTTTGCATCCCAATAGCCCAAACCTTGTGAGAAGATCCATGGCATACTTGCACTGAGACAAACATACACCTTTCTTTGATCTCGCTACCCCGATTCCCAAGAAAGATGGAAGATCACCCAATTCTTTGATGGAAAAGGTGTTCTTTAGGTGTCCTTGTTGTTCATCTATGGAACTTAGGTAATCTCTAGTGACATCGGACTGCTATCGTAGAAATAAAGAAAGGCAGCTTAAAGGAAAGCAGTTGTAAGAGACAAATCCCCCACCTAGCATTAGACTTTCTTACCACTGTTGAAAAGTATTTTGAAAAGGCCTTTATGGAAGTTAAGTCACGAAATGAAGTAAGTAAAAAAGGGGCAAGGGCTGGTTGTTCGTTGCGCTTTACTTTATTTAAAGCAATGTTCTTCCAGTGTTATGCTCTAGAGGGGAGGAATCCCTCCGTACCACGAGATCTATCCGTTCCTCTTTCCCTTACCTGATTTGGCCTTCCTTCGGGTGTGGTTTTGAGGCCAGCCACCTCTTCCATAGCCTTCGAGGCTAGGAAACGACTTCGATTTTGGCCAGCGAGCAGGAACACGAGCTAAGGCTACTTCCAAGTCCACGGGTATACTATTATGAAAAAGAGAAGTCTTCCGCCCCAAGTGAGTTGTCTGTTCCCATTTCCCTCACTAGGACTGGGTTACCGAGGATCATCCCTCCAACTCACCGTAAGGTAATAAGACAATGTTCGGAGAGGTCAGATATGTTAGTGAGGTTGTCTTTGTTAACCTTAGCCAGTATATCCTCTCCTGCTCTGGATATTGTTCGGGTGGTCCACTTAGCCTTGGTCATGTTGTCGTCAACGCGATCACTTCTTGAGCGGTATATCCCAGAGATCCAAGCGATAGACTGAACACCAACCCAATCTCGATGAGAATTAGTAGAAGCCAACTACATCTGTGAACTTTGAGGGACGGAATCCTAGCTACTAGGTAGGGTAGCCTGAATCTACGTACCAGCTTTCTTCTTATTCAATTTCCGCTTTGCCCTTTTCCGGGGAGCAGGACAGAGAAGAAAAGACTACATTGACAGGAAAAGATTTTCATTGGGAAGGATTTTTTTCCTTAACTCAACATTCTTCTCTGGGTCAAGCCAGCAATATCCTCTTCTGTCAAAAAAAAAATATACCCTTTCATCATGTGTGAGACAGAAATTTTTTTTCCATCAAGTACAAGATAGAATGCATTCTTCGTTGCTGCTGCTAGATCTAAAAGCTATACCTCTTCTGCTAGTACCACTGCACCTACCGCTTTCGAAGCCAATGCCACACAAGGAAACAACTCATTTACTTTAATTATATTTATACTCTGCACTTGCTTGGGATATTTGGTAGGAAAATGCTAAAGAGTGCCCTTAAAGCATTGGTTAAAGAAGTAAAAGAGGTATTTTATCTTGAAAAATGGTGAATTTAAAATTTCGAGAACTAGTGGACTTAGGTTTTCAATGAAAATTTTCCTTTAATGTATTTCTTAACCAATGCCCTTAGGACACTGGTTAATAATACCCTATTTAGTAAAGTTGATTGCAACTCGTTTACACTTTATCGTTATACTCTGCTTCTCGTAACTTGTTATTTTCTCTTCTATTAATCATTATAAATTATACTCCCTCTGGTCCTATTTATAGAGTATACGTATCCATATCACACGGACCAAGGAAGGTAGTTAAGTTTCTCGATACTTTAAAAAAATACATTAACATTACAATTTTACCCTCTTATCTTGTATTGGGAATTTCATAATGTATTATTTCACATTAATGAATAAAGGGCAAATAAGAGAAAATAACAATAAATGCTTCCTAGAAAATGCAAAATGCCTTATAAATAAGACCAAAGAATTCTTTTAGAATGTGTCCTATAAATAGGACCGAAGGGAGTAATGGTTCTAGTTGGTTACTCTACAGTGAACTATATTATTTTTTTCTTATTTTAATCTTGAATGAACTCCAGAATAAGAGAGTATACTATATATTTTTAATATATATATATATATATATATATATATATATATATATATATATATATATATATATTGAATACACAAATGCTTACGGATTCCGTCTCTCTCAATTGACGGAAACATGTGTATATACCAAGGGTATATTTCTCTCAATTAACGAAAAGTCTTCTAACAGGAGTGTTCAAATCGAAACTGTTATGGACAGGTACCACAGAAAAATAATAACCGGTATCACGGACCAACAAGCATCAATTTGGCATACCGGCAATTCGGCATCAATAATCAATCAATACGTAACTGACATAATGGTTCGTCATTATGCTGCTAATGATGGCATTCATGGAACCGTTACTTTTCGGCCTTAATGCCCATCATGGCTCATCATTACAGTGTCTCCTTCCAATCACCCTATAAATACAGGTAGTGACCAAGGTATGACCGGACTCTTCTCCCGTTGTTTACACACGGCACACACACCACCCCCAAAATATCCCGACTCGGTGACGGAGTTCTTTAACCGAGAACCCGTTATCATCGTCGTACATCAACAAAACCGGCTTGTCGATACATATGGGATAACACCCCACAACATTGGCGACCAAAGTGGGAGTGAGAAACCTTTTCCCCCACCTTTTGAAGAAGTCCATGACAAAACCAGTTTACAAGAATCCATGAAAAAATATACTGTTATACTATCCAACAAATTCAATTACTTACTAAGCCATATACGCAATGCTAGCAGCAATAGCCATTAAACAATGAAAAGTACGCATCATACACATTACAACAAGAATTCCTAAGACAGAGATGGGGCTCCAAGCCTATCCCTCTATACCGTGAGCCCAATCAGGATGAAGGCCTCCTCCAATTACCACACAACGACGCCATCGTCGTTCGTTTGGTTCTGTATACCTCCACAACTGCAATCAACGCTACCGTTCCCGATGACCCCGACAGCACCGCACCACCCTCCACGAACGGTTTAGGCGGTGCGACACTCTTGATCTGGTTAGCGCGAAGGCAAACGGACATGGCGGGGATACCGCCTCCCACCACTGACACCGATTTTATTGAACCTGTACGAACATGATGTCGTTATCATCCTCCATTAAAGACGAAGAAGAGCAGTTCAGAAAGAAAGATGTGGTTATGGGCCTCTAGCACCAAGCCCATTTCATAAAAAAAATAAAATTAAAAAAATCAACACTGAGGTTTAACACCAAGCGTTACTGAAGCAGGGAAGTAACGTGTTTGATATTTATGTTATTTAAATTCAATTGCATATTTATGATTTGCTAATAGCACATGCTTTTTAGTTTTTAGTACTATTTAATGGTCATGTGATTTTTATCAACACGTGACTTAAAAATTAGTAGCAAAAGAAAATATGATTTTGCTCCTTAATGTTACCATGTGATAAATATTATTTAATATTTTAATTGTTATTTAACATTTTAAAGGTGCAAACAAGATGCCTCAATTTTCTCAGGAGTAGTCTAAAAATGATTCCGAGATTCTCGTCAATGGACAATAAACTTTTCAAGAGGATAATAAAAAATATTCCCCATCACGATTATTCTAGCCCATGAGGTTTCCTTACTATGATATTTTCTTCAATATTCAATATGCTTCCAAAGATGAGGACACGTTGTTATATTCCTTTATTCGGACTCATTTGTTGACGGTGAGGAACTTTGTGTCGAGTTTCCCTATTCGCTTTAGGGGTCAGAATGAGAAGAACTTCATGTTGAATTCCCCTTCCCGGAATCTTGCCAAGAGAGAGGTGTAAGATCTTATATTTTTAAATAAATAAATGAAATTAGATATTTAAAGTAATATTATTATATTGAATAAAATAATGAATTTTCTGAAATTTGGTTGAAATACTCGAGTATTTGAGGGAGGAATCGAGTATTGTAACTAGCAGTTAGAAAATTTGAATTTTTGGTTGGAATACTCGAGTAGTTCGTGCAGTGGCTGTGTGTGTATAAGTCGGTTTTGATTCAAATTCCGAACCAAAACGCGATTCCCTTAGTTCCAAGCACAGAGCTGGACTTTACTTCGAAGGAGGGTAATCTTAGGCTATAAATAGGTGAATTGGGGAGCCGCAAATTCATCTAAATCAATTGAACCCGAATTTCTGTCAAATTTTTTCTGTTTTGAGGTGCTGACTTTGATCACTTCGTTCTCTCTCAATTCTCACCCATTCCCTCTGAAACCAAAACACGAATTGAAGTTCTAATTCCAATCTTGATTTAGAACCAAGAAACACTCGATATAACCTCCTGGAGAGCAAGTTCTAGTCAATCAAAGTTGAGGTTCTAAAGCTGCGAAAAACAGAGCAACTTCAGCATCAAGTACCCTTCTTTCTTGAATCTGTTTGGTAAATCTAGGAACCCTTTTGATTCCAAATTTGTTACTGATTAAAGTTGACATTTCCTAGTTGCTTAAGCTAACTTATTTCATCCTTTTTCATGTCTTATTCATGGTGCAATTGATTGCCAAAGTCAGCTAGTGCAACTGTTTTTGCACAAGTCCAAAAATGAAGTTTTGATTCAACCCATTTTCTTTGCAATCAATCCTTTCTTTAGCTTCTCTGAGGTAAGGGAGGAGTTATCTAAATACTAGGATGAGAAATTTCAAGCTAGAAATGTAGGAACCATTAAAAGTTCAAAGAGGGATGAAGCTTGAATTGGGATTCTGATTTGGAGGTCAGAAACCCATGGTTTTAATATTCCAACAGGTTCAAATGAACCTAATAATGCTCACTGGATTGTGTTTCAAACTTAAAATCAAGTAGAAATGAAATTCATAGTTTAAAGTGGACATTTTTCAAGTTTGTATGCAATCTGTGATTTGATGTTGTTTTATGTTATTTCGGTTGCGTTTAAATGTTGTAACATGTTTATTTTATGTGCCTAAGGTTCTGTTTTGCGTAGGAATGGAGTAATCAAGCAAGAAATTCAAATTGGGGCATTAAAATGCAGAAAACTGGTGCTGTTGCAGCAAAAAGACTCGAGTATTTCGAGTGAGACTCGAGTCTTCTGGGAAACTGAAGAACGACTCAAGTAGATCTTGAAGGACTCGAGTATTTTTGCATGAACTACTCGAGTAGTTCATGAACTACTCGAGTATTCTGAGCAAATTTTATAAAAACACTTATTTTCTTAAATTTTTAGAAATTAACTCGTCTAATATCCTAATGGCTAAATTTTAAAGACCACTATGAGGATTTCACCGAGTGGCATAACTTAACCCCGTTTGGTTGATAACTATCCTGGAGGTGTCCTACTGGAATTTCATTCAGTGGTTGATCATTTCCCTACAGGAGTCCCAACGGAAGTGCGTACACCCATTTGGTCGATGTTTATCCTATAGATGTCCCAGTAAAAGTTTTTATGCACTTGGTTGATTATTTCCCTATAAGAGTCTCAATGAGGTCGTTGCAATAACCACCAATAGGAGGCTATGCCCCGATGGATCACTAAATAGTTAATTATATACTATTTCTAAAACCATCACAAAGTGGCTGGGCCGCTGATGGACTTTTATTGAAATTGTTAAAAGAAAATAGTTAAACCCATCACAAAGTGGCTAGGCCGCTGATGGATTTTATGAAAGCTTCAGCACCAGCTAAAGAAAAAGTAAAAAGGAAATAGAAAAACGGAATGATGAAGTATCCGGAAAAGTATTGCTAAGAATGCTTGATGAGAATAATGAAAGAATAAAATGAGTTCCTTTTGTGGCATTATCATGCATGGTGAAGGGAGTTGCTCCGATTTGATTTGGAATACTAGTTTAGGTTAGAAGAATATCCATGGCACATGATGTTGTGATGACTGAGAATATCCATGGCACAGGATGCTATGAAGACTAGTTTCCAATCAATCGTGATGCTTGATATGGAATCGCTCCGGTTCGATGAAAATATAGGTATACGAATATCCCGAAAGGATGCCAAACCGAGAAGCATGAATGAGAAGTAGACATGCATCATATCACTAACGAAACGAAACAAGAGTTAAAACAGTTTGAGCATATGTACTTGCATTATTGTTGTTATTTGCAGATATGTGACTGTTATTTCTAGCCCTTGTTCTGCTCATTTGTTATTGTATTTAGCTATGACTCACTCCTAATCCCTTGTTGTAGGACATGGCACGGAATATGATGTGCGTGGAGATGAGACCGCTCCCTAATGGGGAGTGGAACTTTGATGGGCATCGGGCCACATACGAGGGTGACGTGGAGATCACTTTTCGTCATCCCAATTCTTGGTCCCGGATGCGCCCACGTTGTACGAGAATCCCGATGGTGTATATTATGCACGTTTCATCGAACTATGTTTTTCGCCATGGAACCCCTCCACCACCACCACGACGATTTCCTAGACGTTCACTTCCACCGAGTCCTACACCCTCTATTGAAAGAGTGATTTTTGAAATTCCCACTCACCCTAGTCCTTCCCCCAGAGTCCAGCCTAGGACTCTGGTTTATGTGCCATCTGAGCCGGCACATGAGGAGGATGAGAAGGAGGAGGAGGACCCCATTGAGGATGAGGACCCAGTGGAAGATGACACCCGGGTGGCGGATGACGATCCCATGGAGAATTCAACTGCAAGTCAGTGGGGAACTGACGACTAAGTTGAATTCTTGTGAATGGAATGTGGATGCTATAACCCATCAGGTTTCTCTTACCTTTACTATTTTCTATTTTGGAGTTATGAACCATATGCTCTAGGTTGTTATACGTTTTGTTGTAATATATGTAATATAGTTTAATGACCTAGAGTCCTAAATTAAGTTTTCTTTTTATGTTATAGTTGTTACTATGATGTAATGGAAAATGTACTCTTTGATTATGAAATGAAATATGAAGTTTGATGTTTTCCTTCATGATGTCTTTGAATGTTTTCCGCAAGATTTGAAAATGATGATGACTTGACTTATGATGGAAAGAAAAAGGAAAAAAATGGTCGTATTTTTGGATATAAGTATTTTATTAAGAATAGAAAGTTGGGTCGTCACATGAGGAACCCTCAATTGGGCTTCCCCCTTAGGTCTTGTATCTGGTAAGCAAGAAATCTTCATGCTAGATTTCTTCCTTCGAACTCACTAGACGACTCGAGGAACCTTGCACCGAGTTCCCCCCTTCAAACTCTGGTTCCGGACATTGAGAATATTGTATTGTCTTCCCTCCTTTGAAATCAATTGAAAGATTTGAAGAATTTATTAGGAGATAAGGATCCGTTTCATAGTCACAAAAAATTCAACGCTTATACCGGTCTTTCCTATTCATACCTCGACGCTCCTCCTTACGTCACAGCACCGAGCTGGGGGGCTACTGTTATGGACCGGTACCACGGACAAATAATAACCGGTATCACAGATCAACAAGCATCAATTTGGCATACCGGCAATTCGGCATCAATAGTCAATCAATACGTAACTGACATAACGGTTCGTCATTATGTTGCTAATGATGGCATTCATGGAGCCGTTACTCTTCGGCCTTAATGCCCATCATGGCTCATCATTACAGTGTCTCCTTCCAACCACCCTATAAATACAGGTAGTGGCCAAGGTATGACCGGACTCATCTCCCGTTGTTTACACACGGCACACACACCACCCCCCAAAATATCCCGACTCGGTGACGGAGTTCTTTAACCAAGAACCCGTTATCATCGTCTTACATCAACAAAACCGACTTGCCGGTACATGTGGGATAACACCCCACAACAGAAACCAATCCAAAAAAATTGCAAACCGCAAAAAAAGAATTTGTTTGGATGTTTTTGGATTGATTATTGAAAAATTGATTGGTTTTTGGTTTTAGTTCTAAAAACCGATTCGGACCGAATTGGACCGCTAGTTATAAATATATACACAAAAATACATTGGTTTAGACTTAATACTTACGTGCACATTGCACATATACACAATGTTATATCAGTTTGTGCTAATTAGAAATGTCAACAACAAAAATAGTTACTTTCATGCATATATGTTTATGACTTGCCGCAAAAAAAAAAATATGTTTATGACAAAATAATTAATTTTATAAAAATTAAATAAAAGTTTTAATTAAATTAAAATCGGACCAAACCAAACCGAAATTGCATGTTTTATTTTGGCTTGGAATGGATTGGATTTGATTGTGTGGTTGGACCAAATCGAACGGAATCACATGTATATTTTACGAATGGAACAGATGACTTTTTGCCTCAAAACCGAACCGAACCGTGAACACCCATACTTCTGACATCTCAAAGACGGAAAGAATTAAAATATAAAAGTTCCGTCGATCATTCAAAATATAAAATGGTAGTAAAAATTCGGACATGAGTCAAAAATCAAAATCCTAAGAGAAAACATTCCCTCTATAGCCCAAAAGAAAAGTAGATGCAGTTGACATACCTGTAAATTCCAGAGTCCCATCCCATGCAGCTAATCCGGTTGCTTTATTGAGAGAGTCTCTCCATTTTTGCACTCTATCTTTGTGCTGATCTTGCTTATGTTTGTCAAAGGGTTCCTTGTAGACCCCAGTCTGCTTCCTCACATGTGATGGATCTATCTTATAGAAGACCGGTATTACAACTTGTCCCTCTTCTTCTTTGCATTCCATGAACTTGCTAATTTCACCCAAGCACCACTTGGAGGAAGCGTAGTTTTCTGAGAAGATGACAATGGAAGCATATGAATCTTCAATTGCTTTGATGAGTGTTCGTGAGATCTCATCTCCTTTTTGGATATGGTAGTCTACGTAGGTTGCAATTTTCTTCTGAACTAGGGCATCATAAAGATGGCTTAAGATGTTGTTTCTTGTATCTTCACCTCGGAAACTAAGAAAAACATCATATTTTTTCACCATTGTTATTTATGACTGACTTCCGAGTGGTATGTATATACACTGATGAAAAGTTGAGAGCCAACGTTGTGTTATATTTGGTTGCAGATTCAACTAAAAGTCTGCGGGCAGAGATAAAAATTTATTTTACGTTGGCGTTGCTGACTTTCAAGTTCAACTACTCTTTTAATTTCTCGCACAACCTACACAATGGTAATGGACCTATCAGGCCCAAATATCTATTCGAGTCAATCAACTGCGGATTTTGATTTTCTAACCCCTTTTTAGATTTTTGACCACCCTTTAAAATTTTTTTCCAAAAATATCTTCCCGCCCTTCTCTTTTTCTTCTTTTTCCAAAAATTTTGCCCAAATATCTCAATAGTCACGTAATCAAAATAATAATATCATAAATTAAAATAAATGGGATGCAATTATATAAAGCTAATGTATATAATTGTCGTGAGCCATGATTGTTGCTGGTAAATGATAATATTTTACATGATTAAGACGAGAGCATCTTTTTAAGCAAGTAATGATAATCCCTCCGTTCCATTATCTTGGTAAACAAAATGTAATTTTTTTTTATCCCAAATCATAGTAAAAATTACTAATGAAAAATCTTAAAGACTGTATATTATATTAAAAAAATTAATGAAAAATCTTAAAGATTGTAAAAATAATATGGAAATTTGTGTGATTGAAATTTGTAATTAATGAATAAATCATGCATTACATCAAAAAGATATTCTCTTATTTTTGTTGACTACTTTGACTTTTACCAAGAGAATGAGATGGGTGAAATAATATCTTGCGAGTATCATCAGTTGACTTTTAATGCATAACTCAAAAGATATGCCATCAAATATATTATGCAAGAAATATGAAAGTGTCACTCAAATAGTATATATACTAACTTAAAATCGTTGACTACATAAGATAAAGAATTAAATAACATTTTCATGATCAAGCTATAGTATTCCATCCAAATATATATATGGTACAATGAATGCATTGATTATGCTAATTAATTACATGCAACAATATATAAATGAGTAGATATTGTCAATTTAAATTAATAATGACAAATAATTGAGAATCATTTGAATTATTTCCTTGCAATAAATGTACTCTAGCGAATAACTTGCATGTTTTTAATATGGTATTCCAACATGGAGAGGTAATGCATTTAAGAAATGGTGCAAGTCAATGTACTCTAATAATTTTTTCTTGAATATCATAAAGTTGGTATATGATACCATAACTCATATGATATGTATTAGAGGTATAATTAATAAAATATCATAATATAAATTAGGTTTTAGATAGTATGATATAATAATGTCATTCCTTAGGTTTTTAAAACCACTAATATAAAATGATATATCACCAACGTGGGGTTGGTCAAGTAGTGGTAGCTCACTTGGTCAGTTAACCAATTGGTCTCGAGTTCGAGCCTTGGGTATGGAGCAACCCCTGCTGGGAGACCCCTACGGCTTAGTGCGAGCTCAGTTGGGTCGGACCGGATGAGTCGGATTCTGGGTAAACCAGATCCGGTTACCGGTTGATGTACACAAAAAAAATGATATATCAGCATTTAGAAAGTGCAACAATAGGCTGATGATATTTGTTTTGGGACAAAGGTTAACACTATAGCTATAATTCCTTTCTATAATTCTCACACACACCCTTTCATAGCTTAGAATGCAGGAATGTACATTCATGGTCAGCTTTGTTTGACCAAAGCATGAATCTAGACCTCATGAGAGCTAAATTCACTCACCAAAAAAATAATGATCAAAGGACCCCCTGAACCCTAGTTTTCTTATCACCTCTATAAATAGGAACCCCAAACCATTGTCATCTTTTTACTTCCTTAGGCAACCAAAAGAACAAAAAAAATTCATACTTCTATAAGGAAAATTCATGGGAATAGGGAGAGTAGGAGGCAAGGAGCACTTTCATTTTGTGGAGTTTAGGAATATTGCTTTTGTGTTGTTCTTTGCTTGAGAGTTTGAGGTATTCCTTAATTCTTTTCATTTCGTGTTTATGCTTTTTGTTTTGTTTAAAAGGAATTTTTATTAAGTCTCTCATCTATTCTAAACATTTCTTATGTTTCTATTACTACCACTATTTTAATGATTATGATCTTCTAATCTCTATTTCTACTATTACAAAGATAATATGAAAATATGTTTTATGTGATTGTTATATGAATGTTTTATAAAAAGTTATAATTTTATATGATTATGATGAGACATATATTTTATGAGCGTCCATGAATTTAAAAGTATTTTTTTGTGTGATGAAAAAAATATTAATACTAGAAGATATGAATGGTTTTGAAGCAACTTCTAGCATTTCTTTTATTTTTCCTGAAGTACATAAACTACCCAATTCTTTTCATTACATGTGTCTTTTAAGTTTGTTTTGTTGAAAATGACTTTCTAATTTTGATAAGTTGGTTTATGGTTACCTATGGATGATTAAAGTAATTCATTAGAAAAAAAACATAACCATTATAAGATGAATAAAAATAACATACTTTCTTTTCTAACAAAGGTGTTTTTTTAAAGGATATGTATGTGTTCATGAAAGTATTTTGTTTAAAAAGAAAAGAGAGGGACAAATTTTCTATGAGGAGAGAAAAAGAAAGTTTTTTTTTAATGATTGAGTGTTTGTATTAATTTGTTATGCAAAGTTCTATTTTGCTTAAGTTAATTATCAAGTCTTTTGAAATCATTCACATACTTAGACTATGGATACCTTTTGGATAGCCATGGACAACATTAGTATAATATTTAAGGCTTATGCCTTTGCTATTCAAAAATTTCTAAGTCAACTACGTTGGTGGAAAAATGAAATTTTGTTGATAAATGCATGAGAATGAACCCTTATTTGATTCTAGAATTTTGTTTGAAAGATTTTAGGTTTTATAGTATGAAACTTTAAATAAATCCTTTGTTGTTCAAAAATGTGTTTTAGTTAGAAAATGATTTGGTTATGTTTGAAACTGATACTTTTGATAATATTTTGTAAATAAGATTTTGGGTTTAACTTTATGTGTTTTAGAGAGATTTTTATAGAAAGTGTTAGTTGCTGTCCATAATTTTTAGTAAAGGTATTATGAACTTAGAAAGTGATTTTTTTCATGTTTAGAACTTTGAAAGTGTAGTGGTAATTGATAGATATAATTTTGGTTGAGTTTTATTTGTTTTAGAAACATTTTTTAAAAAGATGTAGTTGTTGTCCAAAAATTTCAGCATGTTAGTTTTTGTATAATGAAATTATTATTAGTAACTTTTGTATGGCTTTTTATGTGTTTAAAAGTTTTTAAACGATTTGGGAATTTTATAAGTTATGATTTCTAAGCTTTGACGTACGTACCTATTGTAACACCCCAAAATTTTAATCCCCGATTAATGAAATGTTAATTATAATTTAATTATAATTAATAGTTTCTATATTAATCCTTGATTAAAATATGTATTCATGTGACTAGCTTATGTGTGTAAATTATTTAATAAATAATTTAAATGCATTAAATGAGTATTTTGCATATTAGTCCCTGGGTTGGGACCTAGAAGCAATTATAGGAAAGGTTGTGGAGGGAAAATAAATAAAATAATTATTTTTCAAAATCTGGGAAAAATACTCGAGTATTATTCAGAATACTCGAGTATTCTGGGTCAAACTGCACGAGTTAGTGCGTTTGATGAGTCACAGCCAACGATTCCCCTCCGTTGACACGATTACTCCGCCATCAACAGCTCAATGCCTTCGTGTCGACATGCATGAGCTTCCTCTAGCTCTATTTAAACTCATCAATGATCCTTGGTGAAGAATTTTGTTCATTCTTGTTGTTGTTGTTGAAGTTAGGGTTCCGGATTTTCTCTCTTCGATTCTCCTTCTCAGAGTTAAATTGAAACACAAATCATACACGAATATAAAGCTTACATCTTGAGCTTTATATAAACACCAAAATCGTGAGGATTGAGCGAGTGTGTTGGAGGATTCAAGGAGTTGAAGTGAATCTGTTCTTGGTCAAATTCTGTTCTGGAGCTTACTTTGATCTTGATTTCTGGTAAGCTCATGAACCCCTGAGTCTCAATTTCGGTTTCCTTAGTTAGATTATGTTGCATAGAGTTTAGAAATCTAATTTTCCCCAATTTATTTCTCTGTTTCATGTACAAACCAATTCCATTTTGGTGTGGTACTCAAAATGCTCTGCATGTGGCATTTGAAGTTGGTCTGAGGATTTTGGAGCCTTTTTCTTGTCAATTTTCGTTTGGAAAACATCTGAGAGGTAAGGGGAAGTAATTATATTCACTAGATAGAGTTTAAATTCCATGAATTGTGTTAGAGAGCCACCAAGAGGCTCTAAGGGCTTAGATTGAATAGGAACTTTGGTTTGGAGACCAATCCATGCTCTAAAACTTTTCTGAGCAAGTTATATATCATGCATGCAAGCTTAAATGAACTTTAATTCATGAGTATTGAGCTTATTCTGCAAATTGAGGTATTGAGTTGTGAAAATGTGTTTTAATGCATTATTACTGAATTCTCTGTCAATTATGTGTTTTGATATGAAATGAATGTTGTAACATGTTCAAATTATGTTGTATGAACTCTGTAGATCCCTGGAATGGACTAGAATTAAGTGGAAATGAAAATGTTATGTTAAAACCAAGTTTTAGTGTTATCTGCTACGAAACACTCGAGTAAAAGGCAGGGTACTCGAGTAAAATGCTTACAAAACAATGTAAAATGAACAAGAACACTCGAGTATTTTGTCTGGTACTCGAGTATCGAGCATGACCTGAGGACAAGTTTAGGTCAAACACTCGAGTCATTCAAGGTCACTCGAGTATTCTGGAAAGGTTCAAGAACACTCGAGTAACCCATGAACTACTCGAGTAAATTGTTGAATTAAAAACCCAAATCCTCAGAAAGTCATGAACACTCGAGTAGTTTTAAGAACACTCGAGTAATCTGGAAAAGTTAAGGAACACTCGAGTGTCCTGAAGTTTACTCGAGTAAATGGTTCAGAACCTGAAAACACCATTTTCAATTCTGACTTAATAAACTAAGGAATTATTAATAATAGTCCAAGGAATCAAGACCTAGAGAAATTGATTAATACAAAAAGATCGTTTGGTGACGGTCCTTTTTGATAAAGAAAATAAAGCCTAGGTGGCCTATAAAGTATTAATCAACTTCCCTTAAGTCTAAAAGATAAAATGCATTCATTCTGGAGTTTGGATGGTAGGACGCATTTCATGTTTGTTAAACATGTGGAGGGCCTCTGGGAGTGCCAATACGCTTGCTTGATGACACGTTGTTGACGTGGTCGGCTTAGTGGATGCCGATATGGATATATCGTTTGGATGACGATCCGTTTGGATGACGGGATATGCTCGGGTGGCATGGATACCAAGCTTGTCGTGTACATTCTAGGTGAATGTACGAATGGTTGTATACCTAGGAATACAACGCACTGTTGAGTGCTGGGTTGTCAGAGATGGACGTCAGAGAGTGACATAGTATTATGATGGAGATAGGCTTGAGAGCTAAATTCATGCATCATGCCATTCATTTAATTCAACTGCGATAAATGAACCAAGTGTGGGCATCTTACTTGCATTCAATATCTGCTAAGTGTTAAATGTGATTGATATTAATTGATGCATATTTACATGCTTATATTGCATAATTTAGTCTCTGTCGATTATGTGTATAGAATTGCTTACCCCTATGCCCTTGTAGGTGATGTCTCGCTACATTGCTTGCATCGAGATCCGGCCACTTCCTAGTGGCATATGGATCTATGAGGACCATCGTGCGGTGTTCGAGGGAGAGGTAGAGATTACCTTCTACCACCCGAATCCGCTGATACGATTCCGTCCTCGTAGGTTTAGGATTCCCATCATATACACTATGCATGTACCCCCGTTTTACACTTACCATGGACCACCTCCCACGCGACCAGCTCGCTCTTACCATAGTTTTCGTTTTCAACCTACCCGCTCTCACCCTTTTACTTCGAGAGTCATCCGCGAGGAGACTCCCCTATCTGATCCGAGGAGCCCAGTCAGGGTTTCACCATCACCTGACCCGGTACCCAGTGGTAGGGTACACTCTCCCTCGGATGAGATCGAGGAGGATCCGGTGGAGGACGAGAGTGGGGGCGAGCCTGTCGTGCATTCTACTGGGAGTGACTGGAGGGACGATGATCCCTAGGTACATGCATATGGTGTATGATGTGGGTCGGAGGATCCGATGTGTGGAGACTGTGGAGGAGATTTGCTGCTGCTGCTGTGATGATGATGTTGCTACTATCTTACTACTACTTTTACTTTTGGGAGACTACTGCCGCTACTACTCCATCTGATGCTGCCAGATCTATGTGACTATCCCTAGAGTTGTATATTTTGTTATGTACATATTGTGGATACCTTTGGAGTACTTTAGGGTTTTGGT
Source organism: Crotalaria pallida (assembly GCA_037953625.1). Lineage (NCBI taxonomy): Eukaryota > Viridiplantae > Streptophyta > Magnoliopsida > Fabales > Fabaceae > Crotalaria > Crotalaria pallida. The sequence continues at coordinate 137,514,625 of CM075650.1, read as the reverse complement.
CACACTATGTAGATCTGTTTTTATATGGACTTGTACTTATGGATTTGGAGACTATATTATGGGCTATGTACTTATGACTATGTTTATATATAAAACCTATGTTTATACTTTATCAGTCGCATAGTCCAACGAATTCCGCTTACTCTGATTTAATCTATTGAAGAGCTCGGCTAAATATATTACTTAATGGTATCAGTTTTATCAAAACGCATGGGTAACCTTAGCTACATGTATGATACATGGATGTTTTCAAAGAAAAACCGTTACCCTACTTGTGAAAGGATTTTAAGAGATCGCCGAACTCGATATAAACATTTTTGTAAAGGTTTAGAACTTATTCTCCAAGAATTTCAAATGACGATTTTGTGCACCCGCTGTTAAAAAGGAAAATATATTTCTATATTTTCTTAATACGCGCAAGTCCATATATATTATCCAATATAAAAGCTTAATTATTAGTTTATACTTGGGTAATCCGAGAAGGGTGTCACACTGAGTGGTATCAGAGCAAAAGTCAGATCCTGTAGTAGTGGAAGTAGTTCAGAAAGGTTGCCATCAACATCAAGCAGGTATCTGCAAGGCAATTACATTACTTTGAATGTTTTTATTTTGTTTGTTGAGGTTTAAATACCCTTGATTTGTTTGTATCTTGTCTCTTTGAGTACAAGACGCAATTGATTGTAAATTTAAAAAGTTTAAGATAGAGCCTTAGTATAGGTAGTGTAATGGAAGTTTCTTTAGTTCAACATATGTGACCATAAGTCCATAGCGCAGGTCTAATATGGCAAATAGAAACCAAAATCACACTAATAAGATGTTGGAACGAATCACCACGGTGTTGGAAGCTATGCAACGGCAGTCTCAGCAACCATCTCAACCGGTTAACCCGCCTCATCAGTGTAATGTGGGTAACCCTGAGGTGAAGACTCTGGCTGATTTTAGGAGCTGTAATCCACCAAAGTTTGAAGGAGGATTTAAGCCGGAGGAAGCCAACAAGTGGATTCACACCATGGACAAGATTTTGAGGACGTTGGAGTGTTCGGATGCTCAAAAGGTTGCGTATGCAACCTATATGTTAGAGGATGAAGCTGAGAACTGGTGGAATCACACGATGCAGCTTCTGCAATATGAAGGAAGAGATGTAAGCTGGGGAGTATTTATGGAGAAGTTTCTCCAAAAGTATTTCCCGGAGGATCTGAGAAGGAAGAAGGAAGTGGAGTTTTTGCAGCTGAAGCAAGGTAACATGAGTGTGGGTGAGTACGCGGCAAAGTTTGAAGAGCTGATGAAGTACTCTCCATACTATCAGAACAATCCAGATGAGAGGAGCAAGTGCATTAAGTTTGAAGGAGGTTTGAGGCCAAAGTTGAAGTCAATTTTTAGCTACCAGCGGATTCAAAGTTTTCCTGCACTCGTGGATATGTGTTGGATGTATGAAGACGACACCAAGGCTGAGGAGATGCAAGTCTCAGAGAAGAAGGACAATCAAGGCTATGGATCTCAAAGGCGTAAGGGTTTCAACAACCGGGGCAAAGGTCCGTATGATCGTCGGGGAAAAGGCAAAGGAAAAGCTGGTGGTTCTGAGGGAAGGAATTATCGGAGCGAGGCTCCATTCTGTGACAAGTGCAAGCGCAACCACTATGGTCGTGTGTGTTGGGGGACAAGTGGATGTTTTAACTGTGGAAAGCCGGGGCATTTTGCAAGAGATTGCAAGGAACCAGCCAAGGACAACTCAAGAGGAACTGCTGATAGACTCGTGGCTCAAGGAAGAGTTTTTACTCTTAATGGTGTGGAAGCGAATCGATCTTATGATCTGGTGCAAGGTAAATACTTGCTTAATGGTCAGTTTTGCCATGTTTTGTTTGACTCTGGTGCAACGCATTCATTCGTTTCATATGAATGTGTAAACCGATTAGGCTTGATGATGTCTGAAATGCCTTATGTTTTGCAAGTAGAGACCCCTACAAATGCTCCTGTAGTTGTTTCTAGAGCCTGTCTTAACTGTTGTATAGAAGTGTTAGGACAAACCTCTAAAGTAGATTTGATCTGCTTACCCTTAGCACAATTGGATGTGATCTTGGGAATGGACTGGTTAAGTCAAAACCAAGTGATCATTGATTGTGATAGAAGACTCGTGACCTATAGAAACCCAAAACCCTCTGGTTACATATGTCTGTTCAACACTGAGGTGGGGGAGAGTGGTCCGAGGATGGAAGAGATCCCTATTGTCAGAGATTTCCCGGAAGTTTTTGCTGATGAGATCCCTGGTCTGCCACCAAGAAGAGAAATTGAATTTGGTATTGACCTAGTTCCGGGAGCTGGTCCCATTTCTATCGCTCCTTATAGAATGGCACCACCGGAAGTGGCAGAGATGAAGAAGCAGATTGAAGAGTTGCTGCAGAAACAGATGATTCGACCAAGCGTGTCACCTTGGGGTGCTCCTGTCTTGTTCGTCAAGAAGAAAGATGGTAGCATGAGGATGTGCATCGACTACCGGCAGCTGAATAAGGTCACCATCAAGAACAAGTATCCGTTGCCACGGATAGATGACCTTATGGATCAAGTACGTGGGGCTTCAATATTTTCCAAGATTGATTTGAGGTCGGGGTACCATCAGATGAGAATTAGAGAAGAGGATATCTCTAAGACTGCATTTCGATCTCGATACGGACATTATGAATATGTCGTAATGCCATTCGGATTGACTAATGCACCAGCTATCTTCATGGACTACATGAATCGAATCTTTAGACCTTATTTAGATTCATTCGTGGTTGTGTTCATCGATGATATTCTCATTTACTCCAAGAGCCCAGAGGAGCATGCTGAACACTTGAGGATAGTGTTGAGCATCATGAAGGAGAAGCAACTGTACGCCAAACTTACAAAGTGTGAGTTCCGGCTGAGGGAGGTCAAGTTTTTGGGGCATGTGATTTTGGACAAAGGAATAGCCGTTGATCCGACGAAAGTGAGTTCGGTTTTGCAATGGGAGCAACCAAAGTCGGTCACGGAGGTGAGAAGTTTTCTTGGTTTGGCTGGGTATTATAGAAGGTTCATCGAAGGTTTCTCGAAGATTGCATTGCCTCTGACGAAGTTGACTCGGAAAGATCAACCATTTCTGTGGGATGAGAAATGTGAAAGGAGTTTTCAAGAGTTGAAGGAAAGGCTGACATCGTCTCCTGTATTGGTGCTGCCCGATACACAAAAGAGTTTCGATGTGTATTGTGACGCGTCAAAACAAGGTCTTGGGTGTGTTTTAATGCAAGAGGGGCAAGTTGTCGCCTACGCCTCGAGACAGCTAAAAGTTCATGAGATGAACTATCCAACTCACGATCTGGAGTTGGCAGCTGTGGTGTTTGCCTTAAAGATTTGGAGGCACTATCTCTATGGCACTACGTTCCGGGTGTTTAGTGACCATAAGAGTTTAAAGTATCTCTTTGATCAAAAAGAGTTGAATATGAGGCAACGCCGATGGATGGAGTTTTTGAAGGATTATGAGTTTGAGCTCCATTATCATCCTGGGAAGGCAAACGTTGTGGCGGACGCATTGAGTAGAAAGGCAATGCACATCAGTGCAATGATGGTCAGAGAAGCTGCACTGATAGAGGAATTTTGAGATTTGAGTCTGACGATGCAAGTGGAGCCGACAAGTATCAAGTTGGGGATGCTGCAGATTGCTAACGAGTTTCTGCAAAGGATACGGGAATTGCAACACAAGGATGGGAAACTCATGGAAAAGAGGAAGTTGATGGAAGAAGGTAAGGAGTTGGAATTTCAAGAAGGGAAGGATGGGATCCTTCGCTTTAAAACGAGGATTTGTGTGCGTGATGATTTGGAAGTAAGAAGGATGATTTTGGATGAAGCGCATAAGAGTAAGATGAGTATGCATCTGGGAGCTACTAAAATGTACCAGGACTTAAAGAAGCTATTTTGGTGGCCTGGTTTGAAGAGAGATGTAGCTGAATATGTGGCATGTTGTTTGGTATGTCAAAAGACCAAGGTGGAACATCAAAGGCCAGGAGGAGAGTTACTTCCTTTAGAGATCCCATTGTGGAAATGGGATAACATCTCGATGGATTTTGTGTCGGGATTGCCAAAGACATCTATTGGTCATGATGCAATTTGGGTGATCGTGGATCGTTTGACTAAGTCAGCGCATTTCATTCCCGTGAATATGCGCTACTCATTGGAAAAGCTCACTCAGTTGTACATCAAGGAAGTTGTTCGTCTGCACGGAGTACCATCAAGCATTGTGTCTGATCGCGATCCAAGGTTTACATCAAAGTTTTGGGAAGATCTGCATAGAGCCTTGGGTTCAAGATTGAAGCTGAGTTCTGCGTATCATCCTCAGACTGATGGCCAAACGGAAAGGACTATTCAGTCATTGGAAGACATTCTACGAGTCTGTGCTTTGGAAGGACAAGGGAATTGGGAGCAAATGTTGCCACTCGTGGAGTTCACTTACAACAATAGCTATCACACGAGCATTGGAATGGCACCATTTGAAGCTTTGTATGGGAGAAAGTGTCAGACGCCGTTATGCTGGTTCCAAGTGGGGGAGAGTTCTCTGATTGGACCAGATATTGTGCAAGAGACCAGGGAGCAGATCAAGATGATACAAGAGAAGATGAGGGCAGCTCAGAGTAGGCAGAAAAGCTATGCTGATAGAAGGAGAAAACCCTTAGAGTTTGCTGAAGGAGACCATGTGTTCATTAGAATCGTACCAACCAAAGGTGTTAGTAGAGCCTTGAAAACCCAGAAACTATCACCTAAGTTTATTGGTCCCTACCAAATCCTCAAAAGGATCGGCCCAGTAGCCTATCAATTAGCTTTGCCTCCGTCATTAGCTAACCTCCATAATGTATTCCATGTGTCTCAATTGAAGAAATATGTCCAAGACCCCACCATTGTTCTTAGCATCCAACCTGATGACTTAGAAATTCATAAGAAACTAACCTTCAAAGCTGTGCCAGTTCGTATTGAAGATCGAAGAATCAAGCAACTTAGAGGGAAGGACATTAGTTTGGTCAAAGTCGTCTGGGTTTGTGGAGATGTGATAGAAGCATCTTGGGAATTAGAGGATAAGATGCGTCAGGATTATCCTGATTTGTTTGTATGAGTTGAATTTTGGGGACGAAATTCCTTGTAAGTGGGGGAGTAGTGTAACACCCCAAAATTTTAATCCCCGATTAATGAAATGTTAATTATAATTTAATTATATTAATCCTTGATTAAAATATGTATTCATGTGACTAGCTTATGTGTGTAAATTATTTAATAAATAATTTAAATGCATTAAATGAGTATTTTGCATATTAGTCCCTGGGTTGGGACCTAGAAGCAATTATAGGAAAGGTTGTGGAGGGAAAATAAATAAAATAATTATTTTTCAAAATCTGGGCAAAATACTCGAGTATTATTCAGAATACTCGAGTATTCTGGGTCAAACTGCACGAGTTAGTGCGTTTGATGAGTCACAACCAACGATTCCCCTCCGTTGACACGATTACTCCGCCATCAACAGCTCAATGCCTTCGTGTCGACATGCATGAGCTTCCTCTAGCTCTATTTAAACTCATCAACGATCCTTGGTGAAGAATTTTGTTCATTCTTGTTGTTGTTGTTGAAGTTAGGGTTCCGGATTTTCTCTCTTCGATTCTCCTTCTCAGAGTTAAATTGAAACACAAATCATACACGAATATAAAGCTTACATCTTGAGCTTTATGAAGCTGTTCTTGGTCAAATTCTGTTCTGGAGCTTACTTTGATCTTGATTTCTGGTAAGCTCATGAACCCCTGAGTCTCAATTTCAGTTTCCTTAGTTAGATTATGTTGCATAGAGTTTAGAAATCTAATTTTCCCCAATTTATTTCTCTGTTTCATGTACAAACCAATTCCATTTTGGTGTGGTACTCAAAATGCTCTGCATGTGGCATTTGAAGTTGGTCTGAGGATTTTGGAGCCTTTTTCTTGTCAATTTTCGTTTGGAAAACATCTGAGAGGTAAGGGGAAGTAATTATATTCACTAGATAGAGTTTAAATTCCATGAATTGTGTTAGAGAGCCACCAAGAGGCTCTAAGGGCTTAGATTGAATAGGAACTTTGGTTTGGAGACCAATCCATGCTCTAAAACTTTTCTGAGCAAGTTATATATCATGCATGCAAGCTTAAATGAACTTTAATTCATGAGTATTGAGCTTATTCTGCAAATTGAGGTATTGAGTTGTGAAAATGTGTTTTAATGCATGATTACTGAATTCTCTGTCAATTATGTGTTTTGATATGAAATGAATGTTGTAACATGTTCAAATTATGTTGTATGAACTCTGTAGATCCCTGGAATGGACTAGAATTAAGTGGAAATGAAAATGTTATGTTAAAACCAAGTTTCAGTGTTATCTGCTACGAAACACTCGAGTAAAAGGCAGGGTACTCGAGTAAAATGCTTACAAAACAATGTAAAATGAACAAGAACACTCGAGTATTTTGTCTGGTACTCGAGTATCGAGCATGACCTGAGGACAAGTTTAGGTCAAACACTCGAGTCATTCAAGGTCACTCGAGTATTCTGGAAAGGTTCAAGAACACTCGAGTAACCCATGAACTACTCGAGTAAATTGTTGAATTAAAAACCCAAATCCTCAGAAAGTCATGAACACTCGAGTAGTTTTAAGAACACTCGAGTAATCTGGAAAAGTTAAGGAAACTCGAGTGTCCTGAAGTTTACTCGAGTAAATGGTTCAGAACCTGAAAACACCATTTTCAATTCTGACTTAATAAACTAAGGAATTATTAATAATAGTCCAAGGGATCAAGACCTAGAGAAATTGATTAATACAAAAAGATCATTTGGTGACGGTCCTTTTTGATAAAGAAAATAAAGCCTAGGTGGCCTGTAAAGTATTAATCAACTTCCCTTAAGTCTAAAAGATAAAATGCATTCATTCTGGAGTTTGGATGGTAGGACGTATTTCATGTTTGTTAAACATGTGGAGGGCCTCTGGGAGTGCCAATACGCTTGCTTGATGACACGTTGTTGACGTGGTCGGCTTAGTGGATGCCGATATATCGTTTGGATGACGGGATATGCTCGGGTGGCATGGATACCAAGCTTGTCGTGTAGTCGTGTACATTCTAGGTGAATGTACGAATGGTTGTATACCTAGGAATACAACGCACTGTTGAGTGCTGGGTTGTCAGGGATGGACGTCAGAGAGTGACATAGTATTATGATGGAGATAAGCTTGAGAGCTAACGTCATGCATCATGCCATTCATTTAATTCAACTGCGATAAATGAACCAAGTGTGGGCATCTTACTTGCATTCAATATCTGCTAAGTGTTAAATGTGATTGATATTAATTGATGCATATTTACATGCTTATATTGCATAATTTAGTCTCTGTCGATTATGTGTATAGAATTGCTTACCCCTATGCCCTTGTAGGTGATGTCTCGCTACATTGCTTGCATCGAGATCCGGCCACTTCCTAGTGGCATATGGATCTATGAGGACCATCGTGCAGTGTTCGAGGGAGAGGTAGAGATTACCTTCTACCACCCGAATCCGCTGATATGATTCCGTCCTCGTAGGTTTAGGATTCCCATCATATACACTATGCATGTACCCCCGTTTTACACTTACCATGGACCACCTCCCACGCGACCAGCTCGCTCTTACCATAGTTTTCGTTTTCGACCTACCCGCTCTCACCCTTTTACTTCGAGAGTCATCCGCGAGGAGACTCCCCTATCTGATCCGAGGAGCCCAGTCAGGGTTTCACCATCACCTGACCCGGTACCCAGTGGTAGGGTACACTCTCCCTCGGATGAGATCGAGGAGGATCCGGTGGAGGACGAGAGTGGGGGCGAGCCTGTCATGCATTCTACTGGGAGTGATTGGAGGGACGATGATCCCTAGGTACATGCATATGGTGTATGATGTGGGTCGGAGGATCCGATGTGTGGAGACTGTGGAGGAGATTTGTTGCTGCTGCTGTGATGATGATGTTGCTACTATCTTACTACTACTTTTACTTTTGGGAGACTACTGCTGCTACTACTCCATCTGATGCTGCCAGATCTATGTGACTATCCCTAGAGTTGTATATTTTGTTATGTACATATTGTGGATACCTTTGGAGTACTTTAGGGTTTTGGTCACACTATGTAGATCTGTTTTTATATGGACTTGTACTTATGGATTTGGAGACTATATTATGGGCTATGTACTTATGACTATGTTTATATATAAAACCTATGTTTATACTTTATCAGTCGCATAGTCCAACGAATTCCGCTTACTCTGATTTAATCTATTGAAGAGCTCGGCTAAATATATTACTTAATGGTATCAGTTTTATCAAAACGCATGGGTAACCTTAGCTACATGTATGATACATGGATGTTTTCAAAGAACAAACGTTACCCTACTTGTGAAAGGATTTTAAGAGATCGCCGAACTCGATATAAACATTTTTGTAAAGGTTTAGAACTTATTCTCCAAGAATTTCAAATGACGATTTTGTGCACCCGCTGTTAAAAAGGAAAATATATTTCTATATTTTCTTAATACACGCAAGTCCATATATATTATCCAATATAAAAGCTTAATTATTAGTTTATACTTGGGTAATCCGAGAAGGGTGTCACACCTATAATTACGTACACTTATAATTTAAAGGATTTCAATATTTATATAGCGTAGGTTAGTGTAATTAAACAATTGTTGATTTAGACATTGTCGTTATTTGGGTTAAAAAAAGATGAAGATCGTTTGGGAACGCTGGAAATGCAGGCTAATACAAGTGTACCGGAATCTTCAGCGAACTTCTCAGGTGAGAGAGAAACTTTCCTAAGACACCGTGTTAGTTAGATATAATATAATATTAGGATGTTCCATACCATCTCAAAGATCGGAACTAACGGTCTAACAGCTTAGTAGTATGACTATAATTTGGTGTTTGTTCTACCGTTCATATGAAAGAGGCTAAGACTGTAATTTGTTGTATGAGTATGTATGTGTGAAGTTGAACATGATTTATCACTGTTTTTGGTTATTGAAATAGCATGTGAAATTATTGGTTTTGATTATTATATACTGTTGTTGTTATAATGCTTCAATAAAAAAATTGTGAACACTTGATCAAATTTTGAGGAGAGAAAGAAGTTATGCATTTGATAAATTATTTGATTGCCTTTGGGTGAAGTTGGAATGTTATTCTAAAAGTTTTGTAATTTAAAATACAACAAGATATTTTTGGCTCTTGTGAGTACAATTCCTTACGTGGTAATAAGGCATTGTGCATAAAATATTTATAGCACATGAGTAAAGTGATCCGTTAGTGAAGATGCCTCGGGTGTAAATTTTTTTTTTGAAAATATTCCCATGCACGGTCTGTAGGACGTGCCAGAATTATGATTGTGATTTTTGAGTTGGCCACGTGAGGTGATTGGTGTGGTTGCGAGTGTTTGTTATGCCACTATACTGGGATAAATTCATGATTTTGAAACAGTTGAGATTATGATTATGGACTATTGATTATCTAAGGTACAGTGATGTTTTGATTTAGCACTTTCAAGTTTTCCCACATGGTCTTATATGCAAAAACAAATGTACATCCAGAATTCTGCATATAAGACAAGCAGATGTACATCCAGATATCAATTCTGGATGTACATATAACACCACTCTTTTACCTTTTAGATTTGCAAAGGATTACCTTCGTGATAATGAGTAACACCTAATTTAATTTGTGTTTTGGAAATATATGATGTATTTGTCATTTTATGATCATATATGGCAGAGCTATGAGTAGACTAGAGAGAGCCACAACTCCCCCTAGATAGATTTTGTTAAATACAGAGACATATATATTCCACTACACTATAATCTTGTCTAGACTCCTAGAAGCTAGCTGCTTAGCTTTGCTCCTTTATGAATTTCTTTACTTCAAAAACAATTATGCACATAAGAAAAATGACAAAGGGGGAATCAAACAACAAACCTAGACTTCAACATGAGTGATGTAACAACCCTAATTTTAATCCCCAAATTAGAATAATATTATATAGTTATTATATAATATTTGCTTTATTTTTAATGTGTTTGTATTTTGATAAAATTATATTTTATTAATTAAAATATATGAAAAATATTTTATTTTAGGTGAAAATATAAGTTTTTCAATTTAGCCCTTGTTTTGGGACCTAATTGCAATATTAGAAGAGCTGTTGGAGAAAAAGTGAAATAAAATCTTAATTTTTGAAATTAACTAGTATCTAACCGATTAGCCATGCCTTGTAATCGGTTAGACGATGAACCTAGAACTTAGGGTTAGTGCGTTTGATGAGTAATCACTTGGTTTAACCCAGAAATCGCCACGAATCCCACTCTAAACTCAGTGGAATCAACGTGTCTGGATGCATGGCACTTTGATTTGTCTATAAATCGAGGAACTTGGACGAATTTCAGATTCATTTGGCCAATGTTGTGTTGATGCTCTGTTTTTCCTTACATGTGTTCATCCCTTCGATTCTCTTTGGTCTCTGAGAGTTAGAGTTTGAGTGATTCACCGTTGTAAAGCTTGAATCAAGGGCTTTACATTGACATAAAAATCGTGAGTTGAGAGTGTGTGAGAAAGGAGAACGAAACCTGTGAAGTGGAGGAGTTCTAGTCTGTTTCTGCAGACCTGGAGCTCACTTTGGGCTTCAATCTAAGTAAGCACATGCACTCTTTTGATCTCAAATCTGTTTAGTTCCTTAGTGGATGTTACAAAGAACAACTTCTAACTTCTTTCCCCAAATTTTTGTGTCTCTTTCATGCATCAAATCCTCTGGTTTTTAACCCCTTTCAAAATAAAACGTGTTGGTTGAGGATAGAGCTTGTGGTTTCTGTGAATCTCTCAAAGAACCAGTGTTAAATTTCATCAAACACAATCCTAAGGTATGGGAGGAGCTATTCATTTTGCCAAAATTATAGTTAATAGACTTGGAATGTAGATGAGCTTTACAAGCTCAAGAGCAAAGTAACTTGAAATGGGATTTTGACTAGGAGGTCAAACTAAGCTCTAAAACCTTTTTGAGCAAGTTTCAATATCTGAATATGACCTAAAGGAAGTCTGAAATCAAGCTTTTTGGTCTTGTATTTGTTTTTGCCATGTTAAGTGACCAATATGTGATTTTATGCATATTTGATGAATGATGTGTTAAACCATGCCAAGTTGATGATAATTATATGTTTAGCATGTTCAAATATGTCTATTTGATCTCTGTTTGAGTCTGCCTTGGTTGATAATTAAGTGGTTATTAGTTTGGTGTTGTAAATTAGAACTGCAATTCTGCAATATCTAACTGGTTAGAAAATTTGCTAACCGGTTAGCCACTATAAAATTTGTTAAAAACTACATTTTTTTAATTAACTATAAAAATAAGCACTTTTTAGCTATGCTTTCAGTTCTAGAAATTAATTTACAGACATAACCCTAATACCCACTTATGTTAATTGTTGATTCTATAATGAGCGGCCTAATGTTGATTTATCTTACAATCATGCATGGTGAAAGAGGATGGTAAGATAGGCCGGTGGGAAAAGACACATTCGGTTTTGATAAATCGGATTGAGAATACGCAGAGATTAGGTCCATGACAGTGATACATCAATTTGACCGTGGAGATTAGTCATGGGTAGAATGGTCCTGTGATGGGTGAGTTTTTGCAGACTTGACCCGGGATAATTCTGCGTGAACTAAGGTAATCCTATCGATCTCTAGGGGTATATCTTGGCTGCGGAGGACGGTCTTTAGTATGGTCTAAGTCCCTGAGTGGATACACAAATGAGTTGTGATGACATACACGGATGAAAGTCGTTTACTCCTGGTTGCTTTTCCTCACTTAGAATCGTTTGGTACGTTGTCGTCAAATGTAAAGAAGCGTTTTGGTACGTTTTCGTTAAAACGTAAAATGGAATCGTTTGGTACGTTCTCGATAAACGTAAATGCATCGTTTGGTACATTCTCGATAAACGTAAATTACTAAGTGCATGATATTCGTGGAATATCACCGAGAAGAATACATTGAGCATATGCATTGCACATGCATTGGAAAACATGCATCATTAATTCATAATTTTGTGTGATTAAGTAAATGTGTTTACATGATATTAATTGCTACTTGTGTTTGTTTATTCGCTGTCTATTTAATTATTCATTTGAATGCGAATGACACTGGCTCACTCCCCTGCCCTATTTGTTTGTTAGGTGAGGGTACACATCCTGGTGTGCATGGAGCTGCACCCAATGCAAGATGAGGCATTCGTGATGTGTGTTATCATGAAAGATAAAGCTATGCATATCTTTTGGAGTTGAAGGACCTATGCTCTGAGTTGTCTTTATATATATATATATATATATATAGTATATGTAGTAGATAGCTCAGAGTCTGTACAGTTTTTAATGTTTAAAGTTTCAAGTACTATTATCAGTTTATGGAAGTTTTATGTAAACCAACGACAATCGTTTTGAGAACTGAAGTAATACTAGTATTTTTGTCAATAGTTGGTTTAAATTATCTCACATTTTACGTAATCCACAAATTTTTAACTAATTATCCATTTTTTTAAACATAACAATTATGTTTATTTATTTGGGTCGTTACAAGTGATGTATACCATTAAGTCATTAGCTAGGCATGTTTGTATCTGAAAGTTGAAACAAAATATTTACTATAATAGAAATCGAATTTCGCCTACTTTCTCATATATGGAGATGTTATTTATTTCATTGCTATTTACACTTGGTTTTTATAATTTTTTACCCTAACTTATCAATATTACCCTTATATTATAACTCCTACCCATTTATCTAATACTTATACCCCAATATATGATTTACACCTATTATCCTTAAATCTCACTCAATGATCTTTTGATACTGATGTGTTTTGTTTTGTACTGTAGTTAATGTAATGTGATGTGTTTTTTTTTTCAATTTTTTTTTCATAATTCGTAATGAAAAATGCCAAAGATCTCAAAGCACCAAGTTGCAGGGCACATAGCCATAGATGAAGTCCTTGGACCTCTGTAGATGATTCTGAAAACTTCTATAAGCCACTTCAAAACTACGATCGTGGCTCCAAAAATGTTGCTTTCTATGAATCCCTCTCTTCTGATCCTAAGGTTCAAGATACGTTTCTCCAATATTTTCTTATTTTTCATGGCACTGTATGAATGCATCTAATGGTTCTGGATTGCATCTGAAGGTTCACATTCAAATAAACATATAGCATTAACAAGAACATGCAGTGAATATAGGAATAAGAACATTACAATGATTCGACACTAATTTTCAAAAGAGAAGTTGTAGAAAGCATTAATGATGACGAACAACAATGATGAAGAAGAGAACGAGAAATTTTGGATGAAGAGATGTTTCAACATATAAGTTTGGGGGGGGGGGGTTGAATAGAGAAGTTTAGGTGTGGAAAGAGAAAAGAAAGGTTTAGGAGGAGAAGTGGGTGTGAGTAAAAATGAAAAGAATAATCAATACTCTCTCCCTCCCGTAAGTTATGATCTTTTGAAGATTTCACACAGATTAAGAAATGAGTAAATGATGTAAAAATTTGATAATAATTTGACTAAATTACCCTCATTTAATAAAAGGAGAGAGTAATAATAAATGTATGAAGATTATATTGAAGAGATGAAGAAATGAGAGATGAAAAATAGAATGCAATAAATAAGGATATAGAAAAAAAAGTATAAATGAGTCTTGAATTTCTAAATGATCATGACTTATGGGACAAAAAAATCTTCAAAAGATCATAACTTATGGAGGAAGTACTATTTAGGTAGAAGGGTAAAATTAATAGTTAGGTGCAAAATATTTTAACAATCGGATGTAAGTAATAATGTAAAAGATGTTAATAAAATCTCCCCTCATATATTATGTTCGAGCTCCGTCGATATATATGCCAATAATGAATGTGTTACATTACAACTCAGGTATATATGTTCATCAAATAACACAATGTTTTAATTTGCAAGTCATTGTATGGTAGTACTTCTTTATTAATACTAGAACATTATAATTTTTTTATTATTTAATAACTTCATTTTTTTTATTGTACTTATTTTTATAAGAAAAACTTTTATTCCAAAAGCACTATAAACACAAAAAATACTTCTAGCCAAGCCAAAGCACGTGTTGTTACATCCAATACATGCACCTAACCATGCTACAAATTAGGTTACATAACATGGATTAAAACACCCCTCACGAAAGTAACAATGTTCCTATCTGTCGTAAGAACCACCCACAGTAACAGAAACACAATAACAGTACAGTACAAACAACTCCAACACCCCAAGAACTAAAAACAGAAACCTCGATCACATAGTATAGCTCAAAACTAATATTGCTCCAATCCATTTGATATCCACGCCATATGATAGTCCTCTATCAGTTCTGCTTCACCAGATAGCATAGAAACAGCACACGGTATCCCATAGAATAGAATTGCCTTGACAACAAAAGGCATTAAACCAAAAGATGAGCCAGCCACCTGAAAAAACCGCTATGCCCAACACCAATCTAGAAACCATCCACCCCTACTTGAAATCAGTACAATTCGCAGCAGGCCACAACCAGTCCAATGCACATGACAACAAACATCAAACCAGTGCACCACCTCGACTTCCAAATTAATGGGAATTGGATGCTGATATGATACAATAACCCAACAACCCCAGATATGCCTGCACTTACTAATACTTACTATTTTTTTTTTCTGCAATACACACATATATATATTATTATATTTGTAGTAGTTCATGCAAACACAGAAAATTTTGGCGTTGGGGCTTTAACCAAGCAGACATCAAGGAAGGCATCAATCGAAGTGTATTTGTAGTCCGGATATAAATGAGAAGCCTCAAGGTCCTGAGGTGAGATTTCAAAGCTCATTTGGTCTCCTTTAATGAATATGTTATGCACGATAGCTGGAGGTATGTTATTTGGAAAGGGTAATGCTGCAAAATAATTAAAATTAAAATTAAAATGAAGTGTATTTTTTATAGCTAGACATACATATCTATATATATATATATAGTGGAATTGCAATGAAATTTCCATCTTACATTCGGAGAGCTTGATAATTTCCTCTTCTGGTATATGCACACGTTTGAAAGTTTGACCTATCTTCTTTTCCCACAAACACAATAACTCCAACTGCGATATAATGTTTTCGGGAGGTCTACAAATAATAACACTATTGACAACCCTTTGATCTGTTGCTGCTTTTACGGTGTAAGTAGCCACATCTTCCTCACAATTTAGTACCGCTGCATGCATAATTAGTGAACCCTTTTTAATTTAATAAAACATTCAAGAGTGGAAACTAAAGAGAAGCACATAAAAATTAAAAGGCTTAATTATGTCAATTCTGAAATTTGAGGTACTTTTGTCAGATACCCTCATTCTTTTTTTTCCAATGTCTGACTCTCCGAATTTATTTCTGGGTTTGTTATATACCTCCAATACCAATTTTAGCCAATTTTGCTGACATGTGAAATTGCCCTCATTATCAGGCTATTACTGGCCAACCCTCCTGACCGACGCCCTTGACCATGTAAAGAAATGTCCACAGTGTCAATTTCATGGGAAAGTGTACCAGCAACCACCAGTAGAACTCCACTAATGATTTCCCCGTGGCCTTTCCACCAGTGGGGCATGGATATCATTGGAAAATTTAAAACTTCTCCTGGCCAATTGAAGTATGTTGTGGTTGCGGGGATTATTTTACCAAATGGGTAGAAACCGAGGCTTTGGCAACAATTTCTTCAGCGAAAGTTCAGAAGTTCTTCTTAAGACAAATCATCGCACGTTTTGGGGTGCCATACTCTTTGGTAACTGATAATGGAACCCAGTTTACTACTGATATATTCCAAGAACTTGTAGACCATTTTCATATTGCTCACCATTTCTCATATGTTGAACATCCCCAAACGAATGGACAAGCAGAAGCAGCTAACAAAGGAATAATTGATGGAATGAAAAAGAGACTCTTAGAAGCGGAATGTTCATGGGTCGACATTCTCCCTGAGGTACTATGGTCACTTCGCATGACCATACACACCTCCATAGGGGAAACCCCATACTGACTCACCTACGGTTGT
The DNA here is from genome assembly GCA_037953625.1 of Crotalaria pallida. Taxonomy (NCBI): domain Eukaryota; kingdom Viridiplantae; phylum Streptophyta; class Magnoliopsida; order Fabales; family Fabaceae; genus Crotalaria; species Crotalaria pallida. The sequence goes on along the minus strand of CM075650.1, from coordinate 137,498,458 downwards.
GAAGCAGTCATCCCGATTGAGACTCAAATTCCACCTTTTCGCCTCTGGGAACGGTCGGCTTTAGTCAATGAAGAACTTCTAAGGGAGGAGTTAACTTTGAGTGATGATCGCAGCCGCTAAGGAAAAGAGGGCGAAAGAAAGGCAAGCCCGAGGGTACAATAGGTCAGTGGTCCCAATGAGCTTCACGGTTGGAGATTTGGTCTTTCGACGAGCAGATATTGGATTGAAGAATGCAAAGGAAGGAAAGTTTACTAGGAACTGGGAAGGTCCTTACAGGGTCATTTCAAGGACCGGCTCGGGTGCTTATCGTCTAGAAACACTCACAGGAGTTGGGATCAACAATAGTTGGAACGCAACAAAATTAAGACCATATTTCTTAAGGTCAAGCTAAAGACCAGCTAAAGAACCACAACACAACTGCCACCCCGAGCTGCTTTCAATTAGTTTCATGCCTTTCAATTATGCTGTTATTTTTAATTTCCCGTCTTTAATTATTCAGTCATTTTAAAAGCTTTGTTATATGATGTGTACTCAATAAAGTATTTAATGAGAGGGGTTTTTTGCAGCACCTCAACTCCCAAGTTATTCTTTCTGTTAACATACTTGCCCTTTCCTCTCGGCTTGCCACCGAGTTGAACCAGGATGTTTATACACAGTCCTTCCATCGGGGACTTATAAACTAAACAAAGTATTCTTGAGATGCCCAACTAAAGGACTTTTTTACAAGCTCCTACGGTTGCGGACCGAGGACCCCACCTTGGCCAAAGGTTGGAGGCCCAAAATCTCACTAACAGCTCATAATTTCAAGACAAAGCGACCCACAATGAGGTATAGCATTAAGTGATGATGGAAAAAACATAAACACTAATTCATTAATACTGAGTCATTATAGGGTCAATATGTAAGACCCGGGTTGACGAGGGCGGGGAGTGATCGATGGTGCAAGAGGCACGGACAAGGAGCGGCTCCTGGCAGGCTTATAAGGGAGGGGTACATAAATGAACCGGCACACTGGAATGAGAGGGTGATCCTAAGACTGTGTTGGAATGGGACTACACAGTATAGGAAGGCTTAAATGAATTGATTGATACTACCCATATCAACAAGATGCATCTTCTTTTCGGTAGCCCATCACTTAAGAACTCCATGGTTAAGCGTGCTTGACTTGGGGTAATTATGGGATGGGTGACCTCCTGGGAAGTTTTCCCGGGAAGTGTGAAAGTGAGGACAAAGCACGCTGAAAAGACTCGTGTTGGTATGTGGGGACAGTCGCAATCCATTTTCCTGCCAGGGACGTTACAAATGGTATCAAAGCGGCTCCTCTCCCAGTATAGTGTGGTTCAGGGACGAACCAGGCGAAGCTGGTAGGCATGTAAGACCCGGGCTGATAAGGGCGGGGAGTGATCGTCGATGCAAGAGGCACGGACAAGGAGCGGCTCCTGGCAGGCTTCTAAGTGAGGGGTACATGAATGAACCGACACACTGGAATGAGAGGGTGATCCTGAGGCTGTGTTTGAATGAGACTACACAGTACAAGAAGGCTTAAATGAATTGATTGGTACTACCCATATCAACAAGATGCATCTTCTTTTTCGTAGCCCATCACTTAAGAACTCCATGGTTAAGCGTGCTTGACTTGGGGTAATTCTGGGATGGGTGACCTCCTAGGAAGTTTTCCCGGGAAGTGTGCAAGTGAGGACAAAGCACGCTGAAAAGACTCGTGTTGGTATGTGAGGACAGTCGCGATCCATTTGCCTGCCATGGACGTTACACAATACCTTGACCAATTACATCATAAATCCATAAATGAACAGCAAAAGGAAAAACTCCCTAAAACAAAAAGCAAGTAAAAAAGCCCAAACACATGGGAAAAACAAACTACTCGTCATCAGAAAGAACAATGGATGAGCCATCAAAATCCACTTCTTCTTCATAAACTAAGTCCAACAGATTCAGGAGATCAGGAGCAGACAGGTCCACTTCAGCATTGTTTCGACTATAGTCAATGATACGACCATCCGATACCCCATAAGTGGGATATGTACCCCTCACCCGAATACCAGGACTCATAAGACATAATTGTTGAACAACATTGACAAAGGAATATGTGGTCGAATGATCCCAGTTGAAATAATTCTGCTTAGACTGCACCTTATGTTTCAGCGCCTTTCGACGCATCTTCTCAAGCTCGTCTTCTAGACGAGACACCGTATTCTCGGATTCAGTCAATTTTCCCTGAACCCATTCAAGTTCAGTAATCCGACGGCGAGCCTCGGCCAATTCATCCTGGGCAGTTTGCAGTGACCTCTCAACCTCAGCCTTGGCCCTATCAGCAGCCTCTTTGGCCTCATCAGCAGCGTCCTTAGCCTTATCAGCTACATCCTTGGCCTTTTCTGCATCATCCTTGGCCTTCTCGGCCACCTTGAGACTTTTCTGAAGGTCAGAATTCGCCTCAGTCAATGTTTGATTGCATGCTTGATAATCCTTGATCTGGCCCAGTAGAACTTCTTCTCCGAGGTCCATAGCTCTCCTTTTTTCCCTCTCTGCAGGGGAAAGGGCCGCACAGATGTCCTCGACATGCTCATCCAAATGGAATGCATATCTAGCCGACCTAAGCATGTCCTTCCCAAGCATACGAACGTTTTTTTTGAAGGTGTTGGCTGACTGATTTAGAAGCCTTTTCTTATCATTGGGAGTGTAGACCATCTCCACAAACTTCTCTTGCAGCTTCCGAGCCCATACCGTTTGCTCGGAAGGATCATAAATTTCAAAACCAAAGGTGCCCTGGCTCGAGATCGGCTTCAGCAATTCGACCGCCTTCCCCTTACCCTTTTCGATCCTGGCCCTCTTTGCCAATGGAACAAGATCAGCCTCATCTTCCTCGTTATCAACATCGGCAATAGGCACAGCGGTGGCAATTGAGTCGGCGTGAGCAGAAGAGACAGCCGAGTCCAACACCACCTTGGCAGTAGGAGGTGGCACCACATCGACAACAGCATAATGGGTAGCCTCACTATAGGCCTGAGCACTCGGCGACCCAGCCGACTCTTCAACTTTGCTCTTTGCAAGGGCCATGAGACGAGTTAGCTCTGTTTATCTTAGCCATTCTCACTACAAAAGCAAAAGAAATTGTTAAAAAAAAGTATAACTATTACCGAGCTCAGTTACAATGAGCTCCTTGGGAAGATTGATAATGTTTTTTATATCCACTTGTTCGAAGATATTCAAAGAAAGTGTCGCATGTATGCCTCTCGTCGTCTGACAACTATTTGGTATAATCATATTGGTACAACTTAGGATACCTGTTAAAAAAGTGTGGAGACCAGGACAAAGGAAACCGAGGCTGATCACCATCCATAAACCAACACGACCCTTCTCCAGCTAACCGATACTTAAAAAACAAAGGCTTAAAAGTTTTCCAAGAATCCGTGAACTTTGCGAACAAGGCATGGCCGTTACGGGCTTTCAAAGACACCCACGACCTCTGTCTTGACCCCTTTTCAAAAACATTCACCTGAGGGATGTACAGCCATAAAAATGCTTGTAACGAGCCTTCTAATCTCCGGGATTCACAATATTTTTGAAACGCTCAGGCAAAGGCCCAACCACTTGGATGTAATTGCGTAGGAGCTAATCGTAACGACCTCTACAAATCCATCTTGAATTGTGTAAAGGGCATCTTCACCCTCAACCTAACAACAACCCCTTCATACATAAAAAAATTCCTTCCTATTTTCATTCACCTGCGTACAAACTCGGTCATTGGCCGAGGTGGCACTAATACTGTACGAGGTCCCTACCTCATCTCCTGGGCACGGAAGCACATCAGCCCTGATATGACTAAGGCTACTTGCCACCAACTCCAAGTTTGTGCCGAGTACTTCTCTGTCAACCCAATCATAAAATGTTGCATCTGTTAGAAGAGGATATTCTTGTGGATGTGAGACGCACCGATGAACCATGCCTGGGGAAAGGGAACACGACTCGACATCATAATTTACAAAAATAACTCTCTTAGACACGTTAACCCTAGCTCGTCTCCCCCTATAGCCGAGTCGACTACACCTTCCCCTAACCCTCATAGCCTTCCCCCAAAAAGGCTTTTCCATATCTCGTTGTGAATGTTGCGACGCCATTTGCGCTCGTTCCTCAGCCAATTGATAGACTAATTTCCAATTTTCCTCCTCAGAAAAGCTTTGAGGGAATACCATGCTCAACGGTGCTTCCACCATAGGATCATCCATTCGATGACAAAATGGAGATGGAAGGGTTTTCAAAATCTCCACATCAGAAGAAGAGGAAGAAGAGTCACCGATTTCACTCAAGTTTAAAATCTCAGAGCATCTCTCAAACCACCTACTCATATTGAAAACCCAAAAAAACCCAGAAAACCCAAAAGACAACCAAAAACCAAGAAGAGAAGAAGAAATGCAACACAAATACGAAAGGAAAAGCAAAATGACTCCAAAAAATGGGAGGCAAAGCAAAATCAAGTTTAGGAAATACATGTAGAGGATGAAGAACAGGTATAGGAACTGAGCAATAATCGAGGAACACTTGAGGATGAACCGCAACACTAAGAAAGGAAAAGCAGAGAAGAGTGGAAGTGGGAATAAAACAAGAACTTTGAGGAACGATGTTGGTTTAAGGAAGGAGTAGATGGCGCTAAGAAGGGAACTGTCAAAAGCAGGATGAATATGAAATCGTAGGGAGAAGTTTTGTATTCAACGAACAGAAGGAAAGTGGAAAAAAGGTAAAAATGGGGAAGGAAGGAGTTTAAATAGGATTCCGTCCAATCCACTCCCTCAAAAATAGAGACATGGGCTCAAGGCCCAATCAGCCTCGAGCCACGAAAGGAAACGTGTCCCCAAGACATAGGTTGAGGACTTTGGAACACTAAAGCAGCATGCGCAATAATAGCACAACTGACACATAGGACACGTGTCAGCTGGAAGGAATTCAAACGTCTCTTCGACCAGGTGAAAGGACAATTGAGCAGACAAAGGACAACAGTGCAGATGAACGGGTTATCATCTCACCCTCATCAAGACGCTCGACACTCGACACACTTGGACTTTATCTAAAGAATGAAGACTCTTAGCTCGGCTCAAGACTCAAACAGTCTTACCAAGCTGGGGGGGCTTATGTGGTGGATTGACCCTCGGTCCTCCTCTCTCATGAGCTAGCCGACCAGCCTTGGCTATATAAAGGACCATGTCAAAACATGCCGAGCACATTTCCCAACATTCACCTTCGGCAGACTCGGACCGACCACAGGGATATTACACCTTGAAAACCCAAGCTCCGGGCGCGTGAATTCAACTTGCCACAGGGATAAGGCCCTCTAGTACTGGATAAGAAAGAATGACTCATCCCCTTATCCTCTAGGGGCCACGTCAACCTTACTGGACCTCTGTACAGGCCCATAAGGTCCAACATCGTTCCCCTATAAATAGCTGTCTCTAGCTAGGGACTCAGGTACATTCTCTTACTCCCTAATTGCTCTCACTTGCACACACCAGTTATTAGGGAAACCCTAGGTATCCCAACTGGATATCTAGATAACCAAAGGATCACACATTAACACTAGATCAAAGCACAGCTCCCTGATCATCCCTGATCTAAGAGTTGCCTCTTGGTCTAGGACACTACAAAGTCACTTATTCTTCTCATGTCCAATAGCTTAGTGTTTGAGGTAGGTGTGTTATAATTGGTTTAGAATGAAGTCGGCTATGCACTGCAATACAAAGGAGAACTTTTTGGCTAGCTCTTATAGGTATGGTGCATTTGCCCAAAAAGCAAGCACAAGTTTGGAAGGTGCTTTGAATTACTATAATATGGGCTATCATAAGAAGCTATAGAAATTAAATCATCTTTGAGGTTGCAACTCTAAATATGCACATGATTGCGGGAATAATAAGGATACGTATGTGGTCCGTAATAAAAGTAAAATGTGATGCATGGTGTCATTTTTTTTTTCTTTTTTGGACCGGTTGTTAAATCCATAGGAATGCATGTATTACGAAATGTTAGAGCACTGTAATGGATTCAATGTGATGGGCATGTATGTATTTGTGACAAGTTGGAGTTGGAGTATTCCTTGGGTCTGTTTGGCAAAACTAACTTATAGCCGTGAGCTTATAGCTGATAGCTATGAGCTTATAGTTGATAGCTGTGAACCTAGCTTATAGCTGTGGGATTATAGCTGTGAGCTTATAGTTGTATAGCTAGTTTATTGAACTAGAGCTGTTTGGCAAAATTAGCTGTGCAACTAATTTAAACATGTTAAATGACTGAAAAGTACATAACATGTAGAACAATAATTAACATTGACATTCATGTTTCAATGACGATAATACTACACTAGTAGCTTATAGAGAAAGGCATATACTTCATTCATATAGATATAAATGATAAAAAAACAATTATAACATTCATAATAATTATTACTAAATACTACTGCAATTTAAACATTTTTATTATTTTTATAGAAATGCCATGGTATCTTTATTAACAATGATACGAAAGAAGGACAAAACTTTTAGCCTATTGATTGGACACACCGCCATCACAAAAACACATAAATCCAATCTGAACCAAATTCACAAAATAAAAAAAATAAAAATAAAAATGAGGATAACAAAAAAGTGAAAGAGAAATTTGATGATCAATGTTGAAATAAATATCACATACCTCTATGTCTCCTGAATCAATAGTTAAATACTGAATTTCTTTATGAGTGATTTTGGTATGGTGCGTACAGATGTTAAATATATAAAAGGATTCTAGGTTTTTGGGTTTGAGGGAAAAAAGTTAAAAATTTGGTGGGTAATATTAATTTGGGCCAAAATAAATAATAATATAATTTAATAAAAAAAAGGTAAAATTGAAATATAATTTATTGAAAGCTCTTATTTTTTTCTCAAAGCTACCTGATGTAGCTTTCTAAAAGCTAGCTTTTGAAAGCTTTAAGCTTCATTTTTGAAAGCTATAAGCTTCTTTTATTTTTTGTTCACCAAACAGCTCTAGTAGCTTATTGACCAAATCAATAAGCTAAAAGCTACTAGATACGCTATAAGCTTGTCATATCAAACATACTCCTTATATTCCTCATGAACATTTTCTTTTCTTATAAAAATGAACAAATAAATCTAGCTTGTGACTTTTGTTTGGAAAGAAAAAGACTAGCTAATAATCTAATATAGTAGTTAGTAAATTTCCTAACAAACATGTCATGTAACAACTAACAAGTATATGTTAAAAATTATATTATACCTATAAATATTATATATATTTATATTTATAGTTATATTTATATTTATATTTATATCTAAGAAGATGTTGAGATTTAGATATACCCTTGGCTTCACCACTCCCATAAATAGTTATATCTTGGCGTGACCGATCATTAGGGTGGATCAAGTAATCCACAAAGTAGGCTGCGAACGAATTTGCAGATACATAGGTGTATGGAATCCCAGCTTCCTCTATTGCCCTTCTTATCTTCCTCTTGTTTGCAAGAAGAGCCTCGAAAGGTGGAAGACCGCTTGCTCTGTCAACTTCATTTCCGAACTCTGATGGAATGAATCTCTGAGATATCAATTAATATTATCAATCACAAATGAAAATGTTGCTAATATAAGAAATTATAAATAACAATAATATAGTTATATGTTAAAAAAAATTTAAAAATTGTTTAATGTACAACTCAAGTTGAAAAACTTAATGCTGCCCTTTAATTTTTTCTAAGTTACACTACAAGCTGCTAGTGAAAAAGGCAATGATGTCAATTAATTAACCAAACTGTAGTTTAGTTAGTTATTTAACTTTGGTCAGCAATTAGTTTCAGATTATTGGTTAGCATGAGTAGGAAAATTAGTTACTTAATGTACTTCCTTACAATGAGTCAATGAGAAGAATTCAGTTTTACCAATTCACTTTCAAGTGTGATCATGTTCTGGTTTACGAAAACAGATCTTAAAAATAGTATAGTCGAGTGATAGGAATTAAACTCTCCATCCTACGTATCCGTTTGAACCTTAATTCCTGGGATTTAAGACTATATAGTTCTCAGGCCATGTTGCATAAGGAAAGGCTTACTTTTTTTGGAAAAGACAAAACTCATATATAAGGAGCACAAGGTACTCACCCATATACAAATATCATGAACTTACACGAGAGGACATAAAGCAAATTAAAAACAAAAGGAGGAAATACATGATAAAGGGCTAACACACCAAGCCGAAAAATCCAAAGAATGATTGTTTACCCTCGCACATAACCATTTTCAAGTCCTAAGCTGAATTAAGTCCATAATCTGTATAAAAGAGACCCCAGATCCTTGAAAAATAACATCATTCCTCATTAACCAAATAAACCACCACACCACCATCCAAATTAGACGCCACTGTTTCCTTCCTTTGCTAAGAGGAAAAACACCATCAAACTGAATAAAGAATTCCAAGGGAGAATTAGGAATAGCGAAACAAATACCCAGCCAACCCAAAACACCCGTCCAAACATTACACGCAAACGAGCAGGAGATGAAGAGATGGAGGACAGATTCATCAGCAACACCGCAGCAGCTACACAAAATAAGGAAAATAAGGAAAGGCTTACTGTAGTACAATATTGTTACCAAGTTGGCTATTGATACGATCATTTTGCCTATGATCAACGCTATATCATGTATGATAGTGTGAAAACCTTCAAGGAGAGGTGACGAGAGAGTTGTTACATTTGCTATGCGGATGCATTTGCCGTGGGACTATGTCGGTGTTGTTATGTTGACATTATGAACTCTTGGTTCTTTCTCTGTGTATCGTGCATTGTGTATATATATCGACGAGCCTACTGTTCTCCTTGAGGCTATATTTATATGTTTATCCCACCGGGAGGCATATTTACATAGTTAATAGTCACTTTGGTTCTCGAAAGTTACATTGACCATCAATTTAATTTTCAAAAGAATTTTTAATTTTTACATGGGAGGTCTGGGACTGGAACCCATGACCTGGGGGAGGGGGAAATCCTAAATGTCCCTACAGTCACCAACTGAGCTGTCTTATGCGGACATGCGATCTTGATCTTTGGGAGACTAAATTGAAGCCAAAAATCTTTGAGTATTAAATTGATGATCAATGTATCTTTCGAGAACCGTCACTATTAACTCTATTGATAATCCTTACCATATATGATATTTTTGAGGATAATCTTCCCTTGATCTTCTCTCATATTTGATAAGGTTTGATCCTTTATTTCTTTACGTAATCATGCATTTATGGCTATTAATCAAATAATTATCGAGATGAGATACTCTCTCAAAATAAATCTAGCTACAAGACAAATCCCTTAATTATTATCGGCAAGCTCTAAGCTTAAATGGGCTACCATGCGACCTCCCTTCGGTGTCCGTAGGTCGGAGATAATCATCCTTGGTCGGCAACGGACTAGGATCTGGTTTGGTTTCTTCATGTTGAAGGCTTCTAGCAATTTTCTCTTCATTTGAGTTTGCCAAAAGGAGGTAAAATGGTAAACGGATGGCTTTGATCTTGTTAACGGTAATAATATATATGAGAAGATGACACAATGGCCTTTTGGCAATAATAATTAAGAGATAAGCCCAGTATCTTTTTAAGAGATATTGGGCTTATCTCTTAGTACTCAGGAATCCATGAATAGCACAATGGCCGAAATGTATGAGGCTTAAGAATTACCAAATCTAGTGAGGATACCAAACCTAGTGATTAGCGTGTGGACAGGCATGGATCCGCTTTTTTATTTTCATATGTTTGTTATAATGAATAGATAATTGGTAAATAAATGGATTAACCTAGCAACAAGAGTAAAATGGTAAACTTCTCCTTAAAGACGAATATATGTGTTATTTTTTCTTTTTCTTTTTTTTTAGGAACTAAAGTGTGATAACATAAGTCTGCGTAAGACAGCGCAGTTGGTGGCTTGGGTTTTAGTCTCAGGCCTCCCATGTAAACCAAAAAAAAAAAAAGTGTGATAACATAAATAATTTAGGAACTACTGTATATTTCACTAAACCCTGCCACTAAATTTCACAATCCACCTTCCTCCTTTAAACCCTAAATGCTAAATCCCATTCCCTACTCCTAACTCGCCGCCATCTATTTTAGCATACTCCATCAGCAACAGTAGCAGCCAAATCTCAAAAAGAAGTAAAAAAGAAAATGGCGAAGAGGAGCAAGAGTAAGAAAAAAAACTCTCGTTTCCCAATTCCGTTTTTGATTTGTTATTATCATCATGCATGAGGTAATGAGATTTTTAAATTTTAATTAATAATTGTTGTTTTTTGCAGAGAGTAAGAGTAAGAGGGTTCCGTTGAAGAAGAAATATAAGATTATTAGGAATGTGAAAGAGCATCACAAGAAGAAGGCGAAGGAAGCGAAGAAGCTTAATTTGCATAAGAAGGTTGAGAAGGATCCTGGTATTCCCAATGATTGGCCCTTCAAGGAACAGGAGCTTAGGGCTCTCGAAGCGCGCAGAGCCAAAGCTATCGAGGAATTGGAGCAGAAGAAAGCGGAGCGCAAGGAGAGGCATTAATTTTATATATACACCTTAGGGTTGATTGCAACATTTGATATTCGTATATCTTTTGTTGATTCCTTTTATTCTATTATATGAATTCTTAGACTGTGTTGCTCGCTTTGATATTTGATTAATTTAGGAGATATATGGGATTTTTATTTTTAGGTAATTTCACAGTATAGACACACACACAGACACACAAAAACACCGGTATTCCTTTGCCATGTTGAAGTGATCTCAATTCTCAAAGACATGTGAAAATGCCTATTGCCCTATTGTTGTGCTTGACATTAGAAGCATTTTCTGCCAAGCGTTAAAACACATTATAAATGTGAAAATTTGGGTGGCAACAACAATAAGTGAGGAAAGCATTAAAAATATAAAGCATGATACTTAATGCTATAGATTTCATTTAGATGGATTAAATATATAGCAATTGAAAAAGAAAGATTAGTAAAAGAAAATGAAAATGGGTTGATACCTTATTATTAACTTTAGTAATAAGCATATGTCAAATTGAGAAATTCAAAGGATAAGAAAGGTGGATGAGAGGATGCTCTTGTTTGAGTACATAATGCAGTTTTGAGGGAGAATAGAAGCAGTTCAATTAGGGAGAAGAAAATCACATACTAATAATGAGGGGGAATAGAAGCAGTTAAGACAGTTTGTGTGCGTGTGGATGTCTCGTTGTGCCAAAAAACATCACGTAGAGCTGCTATATGTTCTTGATTTCTCCTTTTGTAAAATATTTCCTCAAGTCTTATTTATAAATTGTATTTTTAAAAAATTCTTTCATCTTATTTATAAGTCATTTTGTATTTTTTAAAAAATATTTATTATCTCTTATTTACCTTTTTCATTAATATGAAACAATATGTTTGTAAAATTTACGATGCAAGTTAAAAAAAAATAAAATTGTAATGTAAAAGTATTTTTTCTTAAGTTTCAAGAAATTTAAGCACAATTCTTTTTTCGTGTGCACCAAAGTGAAAACTAATCCCTTCTGAAACGTAAAGATTACCTAAGTGAGATTTGTCTCTACCAACAAAACCACTTATAATATATTTCAATCTATGTGAATGCTTAAGTGTAACTTATACATACGCAGGACCACGGAGAGGGAGTAATCAAAATATTATAAAATAGGAGAAGTTGAGGGGTAAATGTGATTTCCCTCCTAATTTCCCACTTTCTTTCCTAATTTCTCTTCTAATCTTAGCCATCCAATTACAAATGTAATAATAAATCACATCCGTCCATATCCATCTAAAGTAAAATCTTTTCATTTTCTTTCTTCTAGACATGAGATATGACATATAAAAATGAATGCATGTAACTGAACGAATGAAGATAAATTATTTTTGTAACGAATGTACGTTATGTACGTTACAATTTATATTATTATGATGGAACGTTATCTATACACTATATTCATGGATCTGTTGAAAAACGAAGGAAACTGAGGGAACGGTCTTAACAATCAACTAGAGGGGGGTGAATAGTAGTTGGAAGCAATAATACCAATTTTTCGTGATGTATTAAAAACGGTCGGATAAAGCTAGTTGTTCAGAGTAGAAATCCCGACTTTGAGCCGAGCAGTTCTTGATAACCAGTTTCTAGACTGAACACCGATTATCCGAGCTGCACACTCAGGATCAGGTTTGCAGCGGAAAATTACTAGCATTGTCCGAGCGTTAAATTAGAGCTAAAACAGTTCGATCAAATGCTCAGAATGTAAAAGAATGCAGTAGAGAAAATGAGACACCGAGATTTATCCTGGTTCACTCACCAACATGGCGAGCTACGTCCAGTCCCCCTTAACAACCTTTAAGGAGCTTTTAATAAAATCAAATAGATAGAGATTACACGGGATCAATTAAACCCACCAAGAGAGTACCAAACTCTTGGCTTCTACCTACTGATACAAAATGCCGAGCACAGCGTCGGACTTTCACAGTCTTGAAACCTTCAAGACACCTTGAAACTTTCAAGGATTTTCACCAAAGAACCTCCTTGGATTTTTGCTCAGGAACCTCCTAAGACTTCAATCGCCAAGAACCTCTTGAACGAACTTGGAAACCTTCCAAGATTTTCACCGTGCTTGAGAACAACTCAAGACTTGAAGAAATGGTTGAGAGAAGATGATGGCTCCAACCCGAAATTCAAGTGTATAAGATTCTAAAGGTTTAATGAACAAATGAGTTTTCGGTTAAGTGTTTGAGAAAGGCTTTTGAGAATGCAGAGAACCGATTTGAGGCTTGGTGTATGAGTATGAAAGATTTGCACTCACACTCCCAAGGTTCTCTTTTCTGCGGTTTGAGCACTTGTAAAATGAATATGAAAGTTTTTGGCTTTTTGCTCTCTGTTCTTCTTTTTCTTTCTCTATGTGTTCGTGTGTTGTTCTCTATGTTTTGGAGAGGCTAAGGTTCTCCTTTTATAGTGGAGTAACCATGCATGAGGTAGGAAAGAGAAGGAAAGATTATTTTGGAATATGCCTTGATGCTCCCAACGGATATACCAGAACATTTTCTGCCATTTTTCTGCAAGTTCTGCTTTGTCTGTTCTTTATCAGACCAGTCCAAAATTGTCCCTTTCTAATTTTGAAATTTGAAGCTTGATGACAGTTGGGCGCCGTTGAGATGAGGACAAAAACTGTCAGCCACGCACAGTACTATACTGGTACATAATAAATGAGGTGCAAGCGGCGATGTTCTTGCTAAAGGTTGAAGATAATGAACAGTGTTGCCGAGCCTGACGACAGTTCGAGCTTGGCATCTTGTTTTAGTTTGACATCTTTTCGAGCATGTGGGAACTTTGAGAAGTCGATTTTTCCCTTGCTGAGCTGATCCCTCGGGCCGACTGATAGACTCTGAGTGATGGCTCGGATTGATCACTTCCGAGTACGTCTGAGCTTAAGATGATTAACTCCGACTTCATTTACAACGGTCCGATCCACTAATCCTTCCGAGCTAAAATGTCGAGAGCACCGAGCGCGTCTTCAGAATTTTGACTTCATTGTTATTCTGGTCGGATTCAATTTGTTTCCGTCGGTGGCCGAGATCAGAGATACTTCACGCTGAACTTGTTCATTTGTCATTCACTTGTCGTCATCAAAATCTTTGATTCAACAATCTCCCCCTTTTTGATGATGACAAATGCTTGTTGATTTTGTACGAATGTGTGAAGATCTTGATATGTTTTTCTGAATGTAAGATTGAGAAGATACTCCCCCTGAACATCAGGTCTTCAGAAACCGAGCCATACAAACTATCTTTCTCCCATTACACAGCATTGTTCCTTTCTTTTCCTCCCCCTTTTGTGAGGATTCCCCCTTTTTGTGAGGATTGACCAAGTAATTAATTTCCTTGATACCAATTGTTAATACATGTCTCCCATTTGAAAACAACAAAAACTATAACTACCTTTCTCCCCCTTTTGGCATGATCAAAAAGGAGCCGAAAAATTAAGCGCATTTGCCAAAGGAGTATAATAAATAGTTAATTGAAATTTGGAAATATATATGTCTGATACCAATTGTTGAAAAAAAAATTCAACAATCTCCCCCTGAATGTAATGTAAAAATTCGAATTTCCTCCAGAAAGGGAATAGGCAATTATATATGCGGCCAAGCTATACGAGCAAACAACTTTTCTCCCCCGAAAAAAAAAATAAGAAGGACATTGAGGAGAAGTACAATCTTTTGAAAAATGTAGACGCAAGGAAGATCCGAGTGGTTTGACATTGACATAAGACAATGAATTTTGGTGACTGAAAAACACTGACCGAGCAATTAGCTTATACTGAATTCGTCCAATATGCCGAGCTCTCTTACGATATGAAAATGAGTGTCTCGCGGCAAGGGTTTTGTAAAAATGTCGGCTAACTGATTTTCAGTGTTTACAAATTCAATAACACAATCACCTTTTTGAACATGATCTCTCAGAAAATGATGTCTTATTTCAATGTGTTTTGTCCGAGAGTGATACACAGGATTCGTAGTTAGGTTTATTGCACTTGTATTGTCACATTTGATAGGAATGTGATCCAATTTTAGACCAAAGTCCGATAGTTGTTGCTTCATCCAAAGAAGCTGAGCACAACAACTACCGGCAGCAATATATTCGGCTTCTGCGGTGGAAAGGGCAACACAAGCTTGCTTTTTAGAAAACCAAGACACTAGAGAACTTCCCATAAGATGACAAGTTCCACTAGTGCTTTTTCGATCAAGCTTGCATCCTGCAAAATCCGAATCGGAATATCCGACCAAACTAAGACTTGTATCACTTGGATAAAACAGACCAGTGTTCTCGGTTCCCTTTAAATATTTAAAAATTCACTTAACAACAGTAAGATGAGATTCTTTTGGATTAGCTTGAAACCGTGCACACATACAGACGCTAAACATAATATCAGGCCGAGACGCAGTTAAATATAGAAGACTTCCTATCATGCCTCTATATTTACTTACATCTACGGATTTACCTGAGTCATCCTTGTCGAGGTAGCAGGAGGTACTCATCGGTGTTGCTGCAGTGTTGCAATTTTCCATCCCAAATTTCCTCAGAAGCTCTTTACAGTATTTTCCTTGATGTACAAAGATGCCTTCGTCGGCTTGCTTGATTTGAAGACCGAGGAAGAATGTAAGTTCTTCCATCATTGACATCTCGAATTCACCTTTCATTAGTGCTGAAAATTTCTTACACAAAGACACATTAGTAGCACCGAAGATTATGTCGTCAACATAGATTTGTACTAATAAAATATCTTTGTTAGATTTTAAAATGAATAAGGTAGTGTCAACCTTCCCTCTTTCAAATCCTTGTTCTAAAAGAAAAGAACTCAGCCGATCATACCAAGCTCTCGGAGCTTGTTTCAGACCGTACAGAGCCTTTTTAAGTTTATAAACGTGATTTGGAAATTCATGACTTTCAAAACCAGGAGGTTGTTTCACATACACTTCTTCATTTATAAATCCATTTAAGAAAGCATTTTTGACATCCATTTGATACAAGGTGAATTTCATGATAGATGCAAAAGCAAGTAATATTCGGATTGCTTAAAGCCGAGCAACCGGAGCAAAGGTCTCGTCATAATCGATACCTTCCTCTTGGTTGTAGCCTTGAGCAACTAATCTCGCTTTGTTTCTTATAATTACTCCTGATTCATCCATTTTATTTCTAAAAATCCATTTTGTGCCGATTATAGAATGATCATCAGGCCGAGGAACTAATTCCCAAACATCATTTCTGATGAACTGGTTCAGCTCGTCTTGCATAGCAGTGGCCCAATGTTCATCCTCAATCGCTTTGCTAACAGAATCAGGTTCAATTTGAGAAACAAAAGAGACGAAATTGCAAAAATTCTGAATTGACCGACGAGTTAGAACTCCCTTAGATATATCTCCGAGCACATTCTCGATAAGATGGTTCTTGTTTGTTTTCCAAGCAGGAGGGAGGTCGTCCCTCGGAGCTTCGATTACAGCGTCGTCTTGATGATACCCATTATTAGACGTGTTGTCTTGATGAGCTTCTTTTTCAATTAAGATTGGGTCATCATCATTTTGCTCGTCTTTTGAGTTTTCTTTGGTTCCTGCTCTTTTTACACAACTCAAGGTGTCCCCTCTTGGAGACTCATCAAATACCACATGTATAGATTCTTCTATAGTGGAAGTGCGTTTATTGAACACTCGGTAAGCCTTACTCCGAGCAGGATAGCCCAGAAATATACCTTCATCAGCTTTTGAATCAAATTTTCCAAGATGATCTTTTCCATTATTTAAAATAAAAACTTTACATCCAAAAGCATGAAAATAAGATATATTGGGCTTTCTACCCTTGTAAAGCTCATAGGGCGTTTTCTTTAAGATAGGTCGAGTAAGAACTCGGTTCAAAACATGACAAGCAGTGTTAATTGCGTCCGCCCAGAAATAATGAGGAATTTTAGATTCATTCAGCATAGTCCGAGCAAGTTCCTCAAGTACTCGGTTTTTCCGTTCCACGACTCCGTTTTGCTCGGGAGTCCAAGGAGCTGAAAATTGATGCTCAATGCCGAACTTAGAACAAAACTTATCAAATTTGTGATTCTCGAACTCGCCACCATGGTCTGTTCGGATAACAACAACTTTTTGGTTAACTTGGTTTTGAATTCGTTTGACTAGCTCTTTAAAACTTTGAAAAGTTTCACTTTTTGCAGTTAAAAATAGAGTCCAAGTAAATCGAGGAAGTCATCAACAATCACTAAGGCATAGTAGTTACCCCCAAAGCTTTTTACTTGAGATGGTCCGAACAAGTCCATATGAAGCATTTCTAATGGTCTTGTTGTGGACACCACCTTTTTGGATGAAAATTTATTTTTGGTCTGTTTACACTTCTTACAGGAAGTGCAAACACCTTCTATATCAAATTTTAGCTTTGGCAGTCCGACCACTAGGTCTTTGGATTGAAGTTTCTTTAACTGATTTACATTTATGTGAGCAGTCCGACAATGCCATAACCAAGTATCATTCTCTCGGCATGTAGAGACCAGAGAGGAAATTTCATTTAAATCTACCAAATAAGTATTGTTTGACCTCTTACCCACAAATTTGATTGAATTGTCTTTGTCACTTTTAATTAGACAGTGAGTGGAGGTAAAAACAACATGATTACCCATATCACAAAGTTGGCTTATGCTCAAAAGATTGTGTTCCAATCCTTGAACGAATAAAACATTTTCGATAATCAAGTCGAAAGAATTTCCGATTTTACCTTCACCCAAAATTTTACCTATGTTGTTGTCTCCATAAGTGACATATCCTTTCTCGGTTAGAGTAAGCTCGATGAAGTGCTGCTTATCTCCAGTCATGTGCTTCGAGCATCCGCTGTCCAGATACCACCGTGTTTCCCTCGGTCGATAGCACACCTACAAAACGTGTTACTTGTTCATCTTGGGTACCCAAACAGTTTTGGGTCCCTGTCGGTTAGTGCTGGGATTTACTCCCTTAACAATCCAAACAAAAGAGCCGTCGGCTATACCATAGCGTCTGATCTTGCATTCATTAGGTGTGTGTCCGAGCATGCCACAGTAAGTACAGGTCGGCTTTTTAGAATTTTTAAATTTTGAGAATGAACCAAAATTACAAAAAGATTTCTTTTTGGCATTGCTATAGCCGAGACCAGTTTTGTTTGAACTGCTTCTCTGTCGAACAATTAATGGGTCTAACATCCTATCACTTTGTGAGAAAGTTGCATAAGTGGTTTTCAAAATGTTAATTTCTTTTTCATACTTAATGAAACCTTCACACTTTTGATCTTTCAGAGAAGTGATAGTGGATTCTAAGGAATCATTGCTGCGCTTTAAAATTTCGATGCATTTTTCCAGTTCGAGAACTTGCTCTTTATAATTTAGAATATTTCTTTTCAGCTTAGCATAGCTCTTAGCGAGTTTTTCGAACTCGGATTGCATTTCAGTGTAGGCAGTATATAATTCCACATAATCATCAAGTTCGGACTCAGTATTAGATTAGGTATCCGAGTATACCTCATTTTCATGTGTAGTTGAGCCGAACGCCGAGCTTGGTGAAGCTTTTTCATCATGTCTTCCCCTTAAGCACAGAGTCTTGCCTTCATGCTCGGTTGAGGATCCAAGTCTTCCCATTAAGCCCAAGTGATTGATTTCATCTTTGGTGGTGCTGAGGTTCGAGCTTGTTGAGGCTTCCTCAGTGCATCTATCCATTAAGCACAAATTGGCTGTCTCTTCATCGTCCGAGGAGCTTGACACAGATGATTCATTCTGCTCGGGTGCATCCTGGGGTTCTTGTCTTTCTTCTTCTCGGTACTGCTTCTTTTCTGCAACCTGGGACAATTTGGTTTGATATGTCCAGATTCACCACATTCATTGCATTTGACTTTGTCTTTTGAGTTCGTGCCTAAATTTTTGAAGTTCCTTCTATTTTTGAAGAATTTTCCGAACTTCCTGACTACGAGGCCGAGGGTTTCGTCATTCATGTCTGAGCCAGAGTCGCTGTCCGAGGAGACTTTGGTCGACTTAGCTGAGGCCTTCAGTGAGATCCCTTTCTTCTTTTTTTCGGATTCTTCATGCATAGTCAGTCTTCCGAGCTCCATCTCGTGCTCCTGCAATTTGCCGAACAAAGTTGCTATGTCCATGGTATCTAGATCTTTTGATTCCATGATGGCAGTAACCTTCGGTTGCCATTCTCTGCTAAGACATCTCAAAACTTTGTTAATAACCTCGGCGTTTTGAAAGGTTTTGCTGAGAGCAATAAGATGGTTTATAATATGAGTAAATCGTTTCTGCATGTCATTTACAGATTCGCTCAGCAGCATACGAAATAACTCATACTCATGCATCAAAGTATTTAATCGAGCTTGTCTAACTTCACTCGTCCCTTCGTGAGTCAGTTGTAGAATATCCCACATTTGTTTAGCATTTTTACAGTGAGATACTCGGAAAAATTCATCATAGGACAGGGCCAAGGTGATGACGTTTTTAGCTTTTAAATCGTAAGAAACTTTTCTTTTATCATCATCATCCCAGCTTGTCCTTGGGATTTCTACAACAGCGTCTCCGATTTTACTTCTCGGAATATGAGGGCCGTTTTCAATCGCATCCCAAACATCGATATCAATTGCTTCTATAAAAATTTTCATTCGTGCTTTCCAATAAGCATAACCATCACCGTTGAATAGTGGTGGTCTGTTTATTGAAGAACCTTCACCTTCGAATGGATTGTTAGAGCCCATGGTTTCCTAGGATCTTTTTCGAAAAGCGGTTAAGCTCGATCTTTCGACCGAGCTCTGATACCAATTGTTGAAAAACGATGGAAACCGAGGGAACGGTCTTAACAATCTACTAGAGGGGGGTGAATAGTAGTTGGAAGCAATAATACCAATTTTTCGTGATGTATTAAAAAAGGTCGGATAAAGCTAGTTGTTCAGAGTAGAAATCCCGACTTTGAGCCGAGAAGTTCTTGATAACCAGTTTCTAGACTGAACACTGATTATCCAAGCTGCACACTCGGGATCAGGTTTGCAGCGGAAAATTACTAGCACTGTCCGAGCGTTAAATTAGAGCTAAAACAGTTCGATCAAATGCTCAGAATGTAAATGAATGCAGTAAAGAAAATGAGACACCGAGATTTATCCTGGTTCACTCACCTACACGGTGAGCTACGTCCAGTCCCCCTTAACAACCTTTAAGGAGATTTTAATAAAATCAAATAGATAGAGATTACATGGGATCAATTAAACCCACCAAGAGAGTACCAAACTCTTGGCTTCTACCTACTGATACAAAATGCCGAGCACAGCGTCGGACTTTCACAGTCTTGAAACCTTCAAGACACCTTTAAACTTTCAAGGATTTTCACCAAAGAACCTCCTTGGATTTTTGCTCAGGAACCTCCTAAGACTTCGATCGCCAAGAACCTCTTGAACGAACTTGGAAACCTTCCAAGATTTTCACGGTGCTTGAGAGCAACTCAAGACTTTAAGAAATGGTTGAGAGAAGATGATGGCTCCAACCCGAAATTCAAGTGTATAAGATTCTGAAGGTTTAATGAACAAATGAGTTTTCGGTTAAGTGTTTGAGAAAGGCTTTTGAGAATGTAGAGAACCGATTTGAGGCTTGGTGTATGAGTATGAAAGATTTGCACTCACACTCCCAAGGTTCTCTTTTCTGCGGTTTGAGCACTTGTAAAATGAATATGAAAGTTTTTGGCTTTTTGCTCTCTGTTCTTCTTTTTCTTTCTCTATGTGTTCGTGTGTTGTTCTCTATGTTTTGGAGAGGCTAAGGTTCTCCTTTTATAGTGGAGTAACCACGCACGAGGTAGGAAAGAGAAGGAAAGATTATTTTGGAATATGCCTTGATGCTCCCAACGAATATACCAGAACATTTTCTGCCATTTTTCTGCAAGTTCTGCTTTATCTGTTCTTTATCAGACCAGTCCAAAACTGTCCCTTTCTAATTTTGAAATTTGAAGCTTGATGACAGTTGGGCGCCGTTGAGATGAGGACAAAAACTGTCAGCCACGCACAGTACTATACTGGTACATAATAAATGAGGTGCAAGCGGCGATGTTCTTGCTGAAGGTTGAAGATGATGAACAGTGTTGCCGAGCCTGACGACAGTTCGAGCTTGGCATCTTGTTTTAGTTTGACATCTTTTCGAGCATGGGAACTTTGAGAGGTAAAATCGATTTTTTCCCTTGCTGAACTGATCCCTCGGGCCGACTGATAGACTCTGAGTGATGGCTCGGATTGATCACTTCCGAGTACGTCTGAGCTTAAGATGATTAATTAACTCCGACTTCATTTACAACGGTCCGATCCACTAATCCTTCCGAGCTAAAATGTCGAGAGCACGTCTTCGGAATTTTGACTTCATTGTTATTCTGGTTGGATTCAATTTGTTTCCGTCGGTGGCCGAGATCAGAGATACTTCACGCTGAACTTGTTCATTTGTCATTCATTTGTCGTCATCAAAATCTTTGATTCAACAGGATCATATGCATGTAAAATATGTCATTCAATATATATACAATTGTTAACTCAAGGTACTATGTCTTATTTGCGTCATCTTCTTTTTATAGTGGTAATATCGCTTCAACTTTTTGAAGTTTTTCTTAGTTCATTTTCGTAAAATATTTTAAGATATTACTTTTTTATCATGCTGGAGATTTTGAATGTGCAAGAAAATTGATAATAGTATATATAAATATAAGTTTCATCTCTATAATTTTTGTTCTTCTATTTATTCTATTGGAATTTTACTATTTATTTTTTTAATCATATTTTAATAGTAAGAAGTTCATGATGTCTAATATTGAATAACGCTAAGCATGTTATTCATTCCGGAGTAATAGAATAAGATTTGTATGTTATTCATTCCATTTTTTGCTAACTCTCTTATTTTATTTGATTATCATAAGCAAACTTCCATTTATTTGAATACAAGATTATTTGAAAGCAAAATGATTTCAAAGACATGATTTTTGAAGCCATTCTTCAAGTTTCGATCGGGTTTGCTCCTTTTAATCTTCTTTTCTCTATTTTTTTAATATCTTTAAATTTTAATGTTATATATATTATTGAATTTTCTATTATTGATCTCAATCTCCTTTATAATATGTTTCATTTTGTATATTGAAAGAGATATGATTTTGTAAGTCTTTTGGAAATCAATTATTCACTTTTGAGGAGGGTTCAAAGACATGATTAGGCAAATATAAAATATAAAATATAAAATATTTGTTTATTTAATTTAGACAAATGCTCATGAATAGCTCCACATATGACATCCTTTATTAAAATTTAAAAAACTTCTTAAATATCTACATTTTGCTTAATATATAGACAGAAGCTATAAATTTGTGCATTATATATTATACCAATTTTATATTATATAATTATTGCCTCACCAAAAAAACACGGAGAAAAATAAAAACAGTTATTCATAATGTTTTTAAAGTATTCATAATTGTTTCACATGCCAACGTGAATATATAATTTTTTTCAAAATATTTTTCACACTTTATCCAATTATAAATATTATATTCCGATTTGATTACATTAGTTTGTCTGATCATAAATATTTTTTTTTCATTGTAAATTTGTAATAATTAAAATAAATACCATATAAAATATAATTTAAAAAAATGATAAATTTATTGTCCTCTAAAAAAATAGTCACATGTAAATAAAATTAATGTTTAATGTTTGAACAAATTGAAATAATAGCGAAATTTAAGACCCGTGCATCGCACGGGCAATTTTCCTAATAGTACACAATTATTATAGTATTTTTTTTTTTCTTCTTTAACATGTTCATATTTTGTAAAATAATAATCTCAGGTTTTATAATTTCTTTTTAAAGATTTTTGTTGTCTTTAATGTAATTCATATTTCTAAATTTTTAATGGCAATAATTACTTTTTTTTTCACAAATATCTTAACTAACTCAACATTTTTTTAGAGTTTCAATCATAATTATAAAGTTAATAATTTTAAAAAAATATACCAAACATTTACATTTCTCACACTACTAACAACACTAATGACTGTCTTTCTTATAGGAAGTGTTTCTGTGTTTGCTTTTTTTTAATCAAAATGATTTACATGTAGGATCGGAAAAATAACCAATTATTTTTTCTTTCTTTTTCACATTCATATTTTGAAAAAAAAATATACATTTATGTGATACATGTTTACTTATTCTTGAACAAAGACCAACTTTAAGTCTAATGTATGAAAAGACAATCATGGAAAAATTGACACTACTGTATTCATTTTATTGTATTGTGAATGTTATTTGTGGATATATAAGAAAAGAGAGATATACTCAATTTTCCAAGAGATCTTTCATTTTATGAATATTGTCAATTACTTCATTAAGTTTTTATTATAAATCATTTTTAATTGAATCACAAAGACTAATAAAGTTAGTTAAAAATAGTTAACAGTCTTGATCTTTAAAAAAAATATTATGATTTTACACTTTTATCCTCATTTAATATTGAAGTATTCTTCAATTGGTAGTATTAAAACTAAGAAATTTTAATTTGATTTTATTATCTAGGTATATTTGATTTATCCAATCAATTATTGTTCGATAATCAATTATCTAAAAAGCATAGATAATCAATAATAAGGACAAATATGAGAAAAAAACAAATGCTACTACAAATTATAACGTGACTTATAAAAAAATCGTGAAAACCTTATAAAATATGACTTATAATAAGAATGAATAGAGAGAAATATAGTATATAATTTTACAATTATACTTCCTTCGTTTCGAAATAATTGTCACTTTAGAAACTCAATACAACATTAATTACTACTTTTATAATTATATCCTCATCTAATTAATGAGAGAGAGATTTTTTTTTGGTCCATGACTGGAGTATCCACCGCCGACCGCAGTGACTAATCTCCTTGCTGGCTTGTAGGCACCTCTAATGGGTGGGACAGCTGGCCCCGAGATTTAACGCTGCTGCATGCACAAGGCAGAATTCGAGCACCTGACCTTGCTTAAGCGTGGATCAATCTCTACCACTGAACCACACGCTCGGGATTTAATGAGAGAGAGATAATAAGCAGAAAAAACGAATCAATAACTATTTAGAAATAAAGGCCAAAAGTGGTGAAACAGACATTGATTTACTACAAAAAGACACATTAAATATAGTTCTTAATTCAAGCCCTATGACCTTAAACATCGGTTATTTTAGAACGGATGGAGTATTTAATTATAATAAATTTGATATACTACATCAAGTGTCAGTTACTCTCTCCGGTATCTAATACAATATAATAAAAAAAATATATCTATCATGATCTCAAATATATATTAAAAAAAATTAACTAACTTTGTATTCCCAATATTCTTATAAAATGATTATCTCATTAAATTATTGTTTCATTCTCAATACAACTTTTCTAAAATAGTTTTATTTTTTATGAATTTGAAAAAGTTAAATGATCTAATTCATAAATAAGTGTGAAATTAGTTTATTTCTTATAATAAAAGTTAAATGATCTAATGATCTATTCAATTAAGAAGAGTCTTAAAAGTACATGTCAAAATTTTTAAACTTAAAATATAATCATATATACATTACCTTATGTTTCAAAGATATTAAAAAAATCAATAACTTACCTTGTTGCTCTATTTATTTTCTTAACAAATTACTCATTCCCCAATCAATAAAACCACCAACTTGCTAGTAATTCCACGGGTGTATGTGTTTTGACCATTTATACAGTGTCTTGCGCGTGTAATTTTCATAAAAGTACTTAGTCGTTGACCTCATGGAATATACTCCGTGAATAATCCAACTGTCCACAGTACAGTTAGCACCACTGCAAACTAATAGCTAGTTTGTACGTTAACCGTTTCCACATTATATAACTTAGTTTCTTTTGGTAAATAAAAAGATGTTGGTGATAGGATCTTGTCTTTACTAACTAATTATGTGTTTTGACCTAACTAATTCTATTTACTAACTAAACTATTACAAAGAGATAAATTAGAAACTAATCTAAGTCTTCTTAATCTAGTGCCGACTCTTTACTAACATCATTCAATAGCCTCCCGTAAGCTGGAGTGAGGATATTGATCACTCCAAGCTTGGACAACAAGTAGGAAAAAAGCTGAGGATCCAAAGCCTTAGTCAGAATATCAGCTGTCTGTTCAAAACTAGGAATAGGTAAGAGCTTGAACAAATTTTGAGATAGACATTCATGCACAACATGGTAGTCAACCTCTATGTGTTTGGTGCATTCGTGAAAAACAGCATTAGCAGCAATGTGGCGAGTAGAAGCATTATCACAATAAAGCAGGTTTCTGATAGGGAACCGAAAATTCATCCAACAAATAAGTGAGCCATTGAACTTCACAAGAGGCAACAGCTAGAGCACCATATTCGGCCTCAGAGGAAGAACGAGAAACAGTATTTTGTTTCTTTGATTTCCAAGAAACCAAGCTATCACCCAAAAACATGCAGTAGCCAGAAATGGATCTTCTAGAATCAGGACAAGTTTCCCAATATGAATCAGAAAAGCCTTTAATACGAAGAGATGAGGAAGAGGAATAGAACAACCCTTGACCTGGACTGCCCTTGATATATCTGAGAACACGAGTGACAGCTTTGTAGTGGTTTATGGTTGGAGAAGCCATAAACTGACTCAACTATTGGATGGCAAAACTAAGATCAGGCTTGGTGTTGGTCAAGTAAAGTAAACAACCAACAAGTCTTCTGCACAACAAAGGATCAGAAAAAGGTTCACTATCATCTTGAGTTAGCCTTTCAGTTTTAACCATAGGAGAAGGAACAGGTTTAGAGGCTAATAGACCAGAATCAGAGAACAAATCAAGAGCATATTTCCTCTGGCTGAGAATGATGCCTTTGCTGCTTCTAGTAACCTCTAAACTAAGAAAATACTTGAGAGGACCAAGATCCTTTATCTTGAATTTGTTATCTAAAAACTGTTTGATAGAAGCAATCTCTTGATCATCATTGCCAACAAGGATAAGGTCATCAACGTAGACCAATAGTGTAGTAAAATGGCCAGCAAAATGCTTGGTGAAGAGAGAGTGATCATGATGAGATTGAAGATAACCAAGAGATAAAAGAGAGCCTGAGCGCTTAGCAAACCAATGTCTACCAGCCTGCTTAAGTCCATAAAGAGACTTGCGTAATTTTCAAACCAAGTGTGGTGCGACAGTAACACCCTGAAGGACAGCCATGTAAACCTCTTCATCAAGATCACCATGAAGAAAGGCATTATTGACATCTAGCTGATGTAAAAACCAGCCTTGAGAAGCTGCAATTGCCAAGAGTAATCTAACAACAGTAAGCTTTACAACGAGGGCAAAAGTTTCAAAATAATCAAGACCTTCAGTCTGTGTATATCCTTTTGCAACCAGCCGGGCTTTGAATTGCTCAATAGAACCATCAGATTTGTACTTAATCTTGTCGACCCACTTAAACCCAATAGGATGTTTTCCTTCAGGCAGAGGGACTAAGGACAAAGTGTGATTAGCCTCAAGTGCTTTTAATTCACTATGCATAGCATCAACCCATTCTGCAGATTTGATTGCTTGATGATAAAACTTTGGCTCTTCATTTTTGCTAATAGCTAAAGTGTGAGTCAAGCAAGCAGAGGATAAATTGTGATAAGAAAGTGTAACACCCCGATTTTGTTTCCCGAAAATATTGCATTTATTTATTTATTACTAAAAATGTGGGTCAATTTTTTTTATACATACACGTATTTTGCAAAACATTCATGTACATGTACAATTTATAATTTCCTTTTATACATTTCCAAAACATCCTTCCTTGTTAACTAATTACAAAAATAACTTTGCTCATTTTCTCAAAGAATTATCATTGCCGTCTTCACAAAATCGAGATGTCACAACACTCCCGTCACATACACAAATCATAAACTGAAAATACTTCTTCGCATTTCACACATTGTCAATAAGTTCACCAGTACCAGATTTTACATAAGTTTCCCAAAAGTAGTTTTCAAACGTACTTCCAACATAATTATAAAAGCATAAAATAAAAGAGTGCGGACATTAAGTCCCAAAATACATCAGAAAATAGGCTAGTTACATCATAAGTTATCCAGAGTATGACTTTCCTCAGTCGGACTCGGCCCTAACCAAAACAACATAAAACACCTAGACCACAAGACCCACGAGACTCCCTAAACTGCTAGCTGATCTCCATCGTCCTCCGATGCTGTCTACTCCTCTTCAGCCTTCACGTTTGCAGGCATTGCGGCCTGCTTAACACGAGCGTAGTACGTCTGAGGTCCTTCATCCATATAGTCCCTTAAGGTAATGTGACCAATGTGCAGATCAATCCTTGCTCCTCTCAGACGATGTTCAGGGTCTTTGATATTCAACCGAGTCAAGCCTCTCCATATCCATCCATCAGGGGTGACTTCCCACGCTCCCCCGCTAGTAGCCACATGGTAATCTCTATGTTGTACACCATTTGCCCATTGCGTCCCCACGAAGAACGAAGAGAAACAACGAACAGGAGAAAGAATATTCTTTTTCGGACGCATAACATGCCAATAATTCCGGCATACCACCAATACATCCCAAAGCATAAAATAAATAACAACATCAATGCAAATGAATGTTGAATGAATGCATGATCCTCATCTTTATTACTTAACCATTACATAATTATTCTCATACTCTTTACTGCCATCTGTATCTCGTCGCCATCACACTTGATATTTCACATTGATAACTTTCTCGGAATATTTTATTAACTCTTATCAAGAGTTCACATTACCAGTTATGTCAGGGAAAAAATATAAGACACCACTGTGAAAGTTTTATTGTTAGAACATACGTTTACATCTCCTCCATATCCTCCCAAAACCTAGTCGGAAGCAAACGGGACGTACAGGAACCTTAACCCACGCTGGTCGAACAGTCGGGAAACCAACAGCATACAAATATGAATGTCGAGCCACAACCGCACAGGTCGACTAACATGACAATTGATATTCCTCGCGATCCAATCTCCAACCGATCTGCCCGCCTCGTTCAGGTTCCCTCTCACCGTTTCGAATTTGATCAAGGGGGTGACAGTACCTTTCTAGTTCGCAGTGCAGAACACACTACGATCCCTTGGTTATTAATCCTCAATCACTTATAGACTAGTTCCGCCTAGAAAAGCGCTCCAGGTTTCTTGACGTTTCACCGTCATCACCCTCCCCTGTCACAATCACACACCTGAATATCCGCAGATAGACAGGGTATCTTCCTCTCCACTACTTCACACTCATCTCACCGCATATAATTATTATCTTTGATATGTTTCAGTCTTATTAAAGCTTTTATTAACCCTATGGTCGAACGAGTCACCCTTATCCATCACTTCGGTGATCCTCGACCTCTAATTACACAACCTTTCCTCAACGTCCAATCTTTTTCAATATCGCTTGCTTAACTGACCAAGGCTCGAATCCACGGCATACTGCACACGCGGCCAGCTCAACTCATCTTATGAATCATAACCATAATCATTTTTGTGCTCATCAGGGAATTCATTTCCACTCGTTACTTTTCCTTTACTTACTTTCTTCACGCATCACATTCATTCATTACTTTATTTTCATGCTTCAATGTCATGCATCATGCTAAACATAATATAACAACATGAATCATTATGCATGAGCAGACATCATATGTTCATATTCTCATGTTCACATAACTCAAAATAACAACACATAAATGCGATAGTGATCTTAGTCTTTCGTGCGAGGAGCCAAACAATCAACAGACCAATTGCCCTCACACTACTTAACCTTGTCCGATCACGGTTCCGATTTAAACAATCGAAACTAAACACAATTATTCATGGCATACATTCCAGATAAGCTATTATTATAACCTTGATTACGAATTGGAACTCCCTGAGAATTCACGAAACTCTGATCTCAACGATCACGATCCACATCAACACCTTTATTTCCTCAAATCAAACATAATATATTAATATACAATTTCCTCTTTCTCAAATCGTTCCAAAGTAAAACCACAACTTAAATACATTAAAACATTTTGAAAATAATCCATAAATAAATTTTAAAAACAAATATGGGTTGCTGGTCCGCCTTGGACAGCACCTCAAAACAACTCTGAAAACACCGAAAAATTCACCGTTTTCAATCCGACTTTTTCCGAAATCGAATACCACTTAAAAGCTTTACTTTAAATCACTTGAACATATTTTTAAAGTTGAGAAACAAGTCCAAACAATTCTGGACAGCAAAGTACTATTTCATAAAATAACTTTTTAAAATCTCCGAAAACAACGTAAAAGTACTTTTTGCTTCCAAACATTCCTTAATATAAGACCAACACTTTAATACTTTAAAATTCAAGCTTTTTATCTCAAAACAAAACTTGGACAGCCACCAAACAAGGCCATCAATTTCAAATAATTCAAAGAAATCAAACTTAAAATCAATTAGTTTTCAAAGCTACTTTCATACTTAAATATTGTCCAAACTTAGTTTAAAATTCAAATGACAACAACACTTTAACACATCAATTCACACAATCACCTAGAACACTTTCCAAATATCAATTAACACTTAGCAAAATAAATTCCTATCCTATTAAACTTGTCTTGGCCAAATCACAATGTTCATAAATTTTTCTAACAAATCTCAAAGCATCAAAACAACACTAAATCAGTCATACAACTCACAATCTTTTCCAAAATAATTTATTTTCATATTTACCTACTTAGATTCAAAGAAATCGGATTGCACTGAACAAAATAAATCAAGATTACAAGTTCAAATACTTTTAAATCCCTTAATCAACTTGTGACATTATCATGCAATTTCATTTTCACAAAACAAAACTTCCTAAGCATACTTATACTACATGGCCGAATTAATTCAACACACACATAGGCTAAAAATCACAATTTTAAATACTCAAATCATCACATTTCGTGTCAAGCACTTAAACACAATTTCATTTACATGCAACAAAAATCGTTTACTCTTATTCACATGCATGGCCGAATGGATTAAAAGAAAATAAGCTAAAAACTACAAATATAAACATTCAAATCATCATGGTTCAATTCAAGTATTCAAATACTATTTTATTTTTCATGAAACCAAATCATTTACCCTTCCTTTCACTCATGGCCGAATTACACACACATATATACAAATCAAAGCACAAACTTTTTCAAGCACAATTATTCATTCATTTTCCTTTATGAAAATCAAGAATACACTTAGGAAAATAATTAAACTTAACAAATCATCATCACGTAGGCAAAATAAACTCATTTACCTATTTTTCATGCTTAGACCGAATATACATACACATGCAAGAACAAAGATTATTTCATGCTTAGACCGAATGGATTATCAAACAAAAATTATTTCACCATTCTTTCTCTCTTGGCCGAATGTATACATATATACACACATCAAGCATACATTTTTTTATCAAACAAACACATGCACACACTTAGATTATTCATTTACTTTATCAAAAATCATACAACAAAATTTATTAAACTCGTTTGCATGTTTTTCTCCTCAAAACCGTATAGCCTAAAATAAAACAAATCAACACAAAAATTCATTTTTCATGCATTCTTTGGTTAGAACTCAAAAAATACACTAATCATACATCAAAGACCAAGAACTAATCACATGCATGAAGAAACAAAACCATTTTCCTCATATTCTTGCTTAGGCAGTGACATGCATAGAGAAAATGAAAGAAATTTTTGCAAATCAAATACACAAAAACTCATAAACAATGTTAACATACTTATATTCAAACATTCTCGTTAGAGATCAATGAACAAAAATTATTTTAAACACAAAGGGGCCAAAACCGAATGCCCTCTAACACACATATTCAACCAAAATTTCATTTTATCATGCAATCCTTCTTAGAAATCAAAAATACACCACATAAATATCAACATTCATGAATCAATTACATGCAAACAAAAACAAAAACCATTTCCCCCAAATCAAACCCTAACCGTGACATGCATAGGGGGATAGAAAAATTTGTGCAAATAAAATTTCAATTAGTTCAAGAACACAATAAATCAACTCCTTATCATGCATAAAAACTTAAATCAAAGATCAAAATTTGTTTGAACCAAAAAGGGACCAAAACCGTGAGCATCATGGGTGTTGATGCATGTCCATTTTTTTTATTCCAATCTCAAATACAAGCAAGAAAAAGTGTAAAAAGCAAAAGAAAACTCAAGAACACACATGCATGAAGCTTTGAGCTTGAAACAAAAATCCTAACTTGAAAAACTTGAAGAAACCGAAAAACAAAATGAATAAGATGAAGAACAAGAAGTTTAGAATCATTACCTATGAAGAATCAATGAAAATGAGCTAGAAAAATTAAGTCTTCACCCTCTTCTTCCTCTTCTCTCCCTCTCGGTTTCTCCTCCTTCTCTCATTTTTTTTTAAGTTATGAAGCAAATGGCAAGAGGGGGTAGTCTTGACACATGGGGTATTTATAACCAAAATCTAAAATGGGGTACAAGGACTAAAATGGGGGTCAAAACATACAAGGGTTCATGGGGCTTGTTTGAAAATTTTTGAATGGGGTTGATTGCCAAAATGGGGGGTTCGAATAAGCTAAGGGTCAAGAAGGGCTCATATGCAAATAACAAGACAAATAGAAGGGCTCATATGCAATTTTGGTTAGTGTAGGTTCAAGACAATTTAGCTTAGGTTTTTATGATACTAATCTTAGTGGGGAACATAATTAATTAGAGCAATAAATACATGTCTCCTTTGGGTTTTAGGGTATATTTGAAATTTGAATTTGACTCTTAAACTTAAAATTTTCCTTCCTCCTATATGGTTTGGCCGTGGCACACACACAAGAGGGGAAATAAAATTTTCCTTCTCCACTCTAAAGGAAGTACAAAATAAAAATCTACTTTAAATAAAATAAATATACTCCACGGTTTTTAAATAAAATAAAACACAAAAATAAACAATTAAATAAATCCTTGAAAATCAAATCAAAATACTAATTAAATTTAATTATGGAATTAAAATTTCATTCAATAAATCCAATAAATAAATTTCTATTTCATTTTTAAATACTGAAAATTGAGGAAAATACGGGTGTTACAGAAAGCACTGAAGATAATGGATGTTTAATACCTGAGGAGAGAGGACATGAAGAGCTGAGAACATTTATATGGAAGTCCTTGAGATAAGATGGTTTAATATGAGGTCTGGTGGATCTTCTCAAAGGAACAGGTTGAGGTATTAAAGGAGGGATAGATGAGGCAGAATAGGAAGAAGGGATAGGAAGAGAGGGTTGATGGTGGTGGGAAATGTGTTTGGCTTCATAAGTCAGAAAAGGCAACAAAGAATCATCAAAGTGTGTGACTGTATCAAGTGGTGCATCAGCAGAGGGAGTTTGACTGTTGTAAGGGAAAATGTGCTCATAGAAAACCACATGTCTAGAAATAAAAATTTCCCTAGACAGTAAGTAAAAGAGAATGAATCCCTTAGTACCAGGTTTGTATCCTAAGAATAAACATTTTCTAGATCTAGGATCAAACTTGGATCTGTTTTGCATTAGAGTAGTAGCAAAACAAAGACTACCAAACACCTTAAGCTCCAGTAAAGTAGGAGGATCACCATGCAGCATTTCAAAAGGTGTTTTTAATGACAAAACAGGAGTTGGTAATCTGTTGATTAAGTAAGCAGCATGACAAATTAAACTGCATAGGACCAAAAACATTTTGGTAATTTGGATTGAAAAAGCAAGGACCTAGCAACATTCAAAAGATGCCTATGCTTCCTCTCAACAATAGAATTTCGTTGTGGAGTTTCAATACAAGATGTCTAGTTAATGATGCCTTCACCATAATAAAATTGAGGCATAATGAACTCAAGACCATTATCTGATCAAACAACTTTTATAGTTTTGTGGAATTGATTTTTGACTAGTTGAATAAAATTATGAGCTAGTGGTCTACATTCAAACTTACATTTCATCAAATATAACCATGTATGCCTGGAATAATCAATAACTATGGTCAGAAAATATCTGTGCCCATGAATGGATGGGACAGCTTGTGGTCCCCAAATATCCATATGAACCAAGTCAAATAAGGCAGTAATGTGATGATCACTATGTGGAAAAGGCAATTTAGATTGCTTAACCAAATGACAAAGATCACACACTTTATTAGATTTCAAACGTACATAAGGAAATAGTTTACTGACATTGCTCAAAACAGTAAAAGAGGGGTGGCCAAGCCTAAAATGCCATATATCAAAGTGGCTTACATCAGTATGACTAATAGAGTTTATGTGAGTACATTTTGTAGGAATGCTTGGTTTGGACAATATGTAGAGATTGTTCTCAGCTTCAACATGACCAATCCTCTTCAAGGTAATCATATCCTGAATCAAACAAGAAGATCTGTCAAAATTAAGCTTGCATATTAAGGAATTAGCTAGCTTACAAATTGAAATCAGATTAAATTTGAATTTAGGTATGTATAAAACTTCATGAAGTATGAAATCTTCAAAAAATCTAATAGAACCAGCAATGTTAGCTGTAGTAGTGGATCCGTTTGGCAATTTAATCACAAAAGGTAGAATTGTTTCGTGAGCAAAGAAATTGCTCATATCATGAGTCACATGATCAGTGGCTCCACAGTCTAAGATCCAAGTAGTTGAGTTGATGCCCTTACCAGAGATAGTATTATGAGATAACTGATGGTGAACACCATGCTTCTCAGGTTGTTGCACAGAATTACTGATCTAATTTATGGAATGGTTTGTTGAACTAGTGCTTGATTTCTGAAACAACACATTCAGGTGTGCTAATTGTTCAGGTGTAAATGGAATGGAAGTCTGAGACTGGTCAGAAATCTGAGGATCCGAGCCTCCCTGGATGCTGGATTTTTCATGATTATCATCATCATAAGCTACAACATTGTTAATAACACCAATGTTCTTGTCTGATTTTGGTTTAAAATAGTGTGGAGGGAAGCCATGCTTGAAATAGCAAGTTTCAGCAATATGTCTCTCTCTTCCACAGAAGGTGCAAACCTTTGTTGAATAATAGAATAGCTACCTCTACTTCCTCCAGTCTTTCTAGCAGAACTAACATTCTTTCCCGTAGAGTTAGAACTAGAGTTTCTGTTGTAAGAATTTTCACTCTTATTTTGACTGTAATTATCAGTCTGGAGTTTGAATTCCATCTCCGTGAAGAATTTGTGTTTGCAGCATTTATCAACACTTTATCAGTCATTGAACCATTTATTTGCCTCTCCTGTTGCAGCACAAGAGAGAAGGTTTTATTTATTGAAGGAAGTGGTTCTTGCAGCAGAATTTGAGTCTTAATTGAACTGAATTGATCATTAAGTCCTTTTAAGAAACAAATCACATATTCAATGTCTCTATATTTCTAAATTGTATGAATTAGGTCACAAGTGCATCGAATCGCACCGGAACTAGTAGGTATAGGTCTCGTTGATTCAAGTTCTTCCCAAAGAGTTTTTCAAATCGGTAAAAAATCCAGAAACACTTCTATCACCTTGTTTAATGGAATGTATTTCTTGCAATAGATCTGAAGTGCAGAAGTGATCTCCCTTCGAGAATCTCTCTCGAAGGACCTCCCAGAGTTGTTGTGCTCCATCAATATAAATCGTACTTTGAGCGATTTGAGGAGAAAGAGTTCTAGTAATCCATGATACAACCATAGTGTTGCAGCGTTCCCACGCATCATAGAGCTCGTTTCATACTTCGACTCCATGAATGATAATTTCCACCTTCAAAAGCAGGTGAAACAATAATAGCACTTGGATTTTCGCCAGGATGAAGATAGCAAGGGCTCAAAGGATTCTGAGAAGAATCCATTTGTAATCGATCAATTTCATATTCCAATTCAAACAATTGATGAAGAATTTGTGAAGAATTTCGAATCGTGATCAATCAAATGAATCGCAGAAATTGATTCTCTTCAAGAACGAAGAAGATTGAAGAGATCGATCAAATGAATCGCAAAAGATGATTCTCTTCGAGAACGAAGATGATTGAGGATATGAGAAGAAACTGTGAGTAAGATAAGAAGATTCCATAAAATGCGCAACAGATTGAGAGCTCTGATACCATAATGCGGAAATGAATAAGAAAAGCGGTTATCTTATTGCACAGGAAAAATGAGAGTTTATATACAATCAGTCATAAGCATGGTAGATGATGCTGCTCTTAAGAGTTTATATACAATCAGTCATAAGCATGGTAGATGATGCTGCTCTTATGCACATGAGCACAACTACCAACTTATTAACTAGAACCCAAGTGACCCACACCTAACTAATTCTATTTACTAACTAAACTATTACAAAGAGATAAATTAGAAACTAATCTAAGTCTTCTTAATCTGGTGCTGGCTCTTTATTAACATCATTCAATATTTTCATGCACAAAATAGAGACTAAATCAATGATAACTTGGGTATTGTGTTTTGAGAATAGACATGTCATAACCTTTGCATCGACTGAGCAATAGTAATGATCATCCGTAGAGGTGCGGATCAACTTAGGACGCGTTTGGTTCCGCGGCCCCAAGCCGCAAACGCGGAAGCTCCAAAGGGGTCGCTTCCCTGCAAACGCACGTTTGGTGGCTGCAAACGCCCAACCAAACAAGCTCTTAAAAGAAGCAGATACACGCAGCATCTCACTATCAATGCTTTTGTTTTTTCTTGCAACATATGTTCATTGAATGTTCCCAACGTGTTGAGTGTCCCCTTCCTTCAAATGACCATTGCTATTTTATTTATTTATGTTTTTATAATTCATTGTTGTAATTTTTGTTGTATATTATTATTATTATTATTATTATTATTATTATTATTATTATTAAGATTTAATTATATTTTTAATATTCATCGAAAGCAAACGAGTTTACATACTCATTATTTGATCAATGGCCCGTGACTTTTTTGCTAATGGATAGACAAGATTTATGACCTACTACATAGGTAAATTATGGGTTCCAATGCAATAGAGGAGCACCATAAGAAATGTTTTTTGATCGTTATACCGATTTTATTTCCATTTACAGGGTGAGCCAATTTTTTTATTGAATTATATACTCCAGTGATGCAGCACGAAACAAACAAAAACGAAAATTTGACAGCCGCTAAGATTTTGGCCTTAAGCTAAAATCATGGTGAAAACAAGGTATCAGGAGAGAGAAAAGTTATATACTACTCCATTTTATACTAGTTCGTGGATTTTCACGAAAACTGTTTTCGTGTCAAGTATCATTTCCCATATTGAACTGGTTCTTTTTCTTTTTTCTTTTTTTTTTTGAAAATTTGGTGCGATTTTTTTAAATAAAAATTTAATAATTTAAAATTTATATTAATATATAAGTATAGTTATGAAATAAAAATATATTTTTTAGTTGTTTGCTGTTTTATTTCTTTAATTTCTTTTCTGCTAAGTAAAAAAAATTAATTAAAAATATATTTGTAGTAATTGAATTGTTAAATATGTAATATTAATATATTAGACCTTACTATAAATACTAGTAATTAAATATGTAATACTAATTTAGTTTACAAAGTATATATAAATGAGTTTTTTTAATGTGTATCTTATGACATGTGTTGAGAATGCTTAAATACGTAATTTTGTGTAGGAAAACTATCGCATTCACCAGCTGGAAAACTTGGAACCTTTCTTATCAAGCAAGGTGTTGTTTAATAAACTCGGTTTTTTTGACATTACACTCGTATTGGAGCCAGATTTTCATTATACCAAAAGCGGTTATCAAAGCTATAGACTCCAAATGTAGATAGTTTCTTTGGGGCATGAATTCTGCAGGCCATTATCATGCTGCAGTTGCGTGGAGTCAGGTTTGCTTACCTAAAAATAAGGGTGGTCTAGGCTTTAAAAACTCAAGTGTTTGGAATAGAGCAGCCATTGGGAAACAAATTTGGCACTTAATTAGCTGTGAAAAAAGGCACCTTATGGGTCAAGTGGATCAATTCAATTTATCTGCATGGAACTGATTTCTGGTCCTATGAGTTTAAGCAATCCGAGGGATGGCATTGGAAACAAATTCTCAAAGTAAGAGACGCATTATATTGCGGTTCATTTTCACAATGATGTATGGCACCATAATGCGGATGAAATATATACTATTAACAGTGGTTATAGAATTCTTTTAAATGCCAATCATGCTACCTTTTCAGCTCACAGAATGGTTTAGAATGCGTTAAGTGTCCCAAAGTACAGATTTATTGTTTGGTTAATGATGCAAAACATATTACAAACCAAGGATCGGTTATCTAGATTTATTGCTATTCCTACTACATGTGTATCGTGCAATCAGGGGCTAGAATCCAGGAATTATTTGTTTTTTGAGTGTGTTTGGAGCAAAGGGTTACTTGATCATGTTTGCTTATGGATTGGCTTAGAGACTTGACCTTTAAAATTTTCATATTGGTCAAGATGGCTGGTGCATTCCTTCACAGATAGGGTGTGGAAGAGATGTATTTGGGCTACCTATGCGGCTCTTATTTATCACATTCGGAAGGAACGCAACTCACGGTGCTTTAAAGATGTTTCTCATTCGGATGCTTTTGTTTTTAGATTGGAAAAATATGATGTTGCTTGGAGGATAAGACATTGTTATCCTATGTTCTCGTCTTGGTCGAATAAGAGTCTCGTCAATAGAATAAATATGGAGCTCACTTGTAATTAGTTTAGTATTTTCTAAGATTTTGAACCCTTCCTAAAAGGTGGCATAATCTTCGCTAGTCTTGGCATGGTGTTTAACCTTGAACCCTTCCTAGAAGGTGGCAAGGTTTATGATTATGGCCTTTAGCTTGTATGAGTTTTTCTTAGATCGTTGGTAATGGATTTTTTCATTTCACCAAAAAAACTTATCTTTTCATATAAGTTTATTTTTTAATTATTCTTAACATGCGTCATTAGTGTATAGATAAAAAAACCTTTTATGATTTATCGTTATGGCAATTAATATTTTTTTAACATTTTTTCTTTTCCAACTATCAACATGGCTTAACATAGTTGGTATAATTGTCTCGGATGGAATTAGTCTTCGGCTATCGACCGGAGGATAGCCTTGGATAGAGGGGGTCACTACAATGAGTATGAAAACGAGAAATTAGTCATTTTGGTCCTTGAGAGTGTGTCAAAAATCATAAATACACGTTTAGTCCCTGAAAGTGTCTCACGTCCGTCATTTTAGTCCCTCTGTCAACTGGGGTTAAGTAACGGAGTTAATTTTTCTGTCATTCATTTTGGTCCCTAAAACATGCATACATAATTCATTTTTGTCCTTTTTAAATTGACAATTAATTCAATTTAATCCGTAAAAAATGTATACATAATTCATTTTGGTCGTTTTTAAAATTGCCAATTAATTCAATTTAATCCCTCATTTTTTTTATTCCATTCGTTTCATTTTGTTTTGCCTTTTAGGCTTTTTCTCTTATTTCATGTTGTTTGCCCTTTTACAATTCCAATGCATAAACGAATTTTTAGTCTTCATTTTTCATTTTGATGCCTCAAATATCCCTTGAAAATTAGTAAAAGATTAGTTTTGTGAATAAGTGCTGCTCAAATATTATATACATACAGGTTTTAATGTTATATATACCACATAATGTTGAGTTGTTTGTTTTCTAAAAAAATGAGGGATTAAATTGAATTAATTGACAACTTAGAAAGAACCAAATTGAATTATGTATGGATGTTTCAGGGATTAAATTGAATTAATTGGCAATTTAAAAAGGACCAATTGAATTATGTATGCATGTTTCAGGGACCAAAATGAATTATGCATGCATGTTTGAGGGACCAAAATGAATGACGGAAAAATTAATTATGTAACCCCAGTTGATGGAAGGACTAAAATGACTGACGTGAGACTCTCTCAGGGACTAAACGTGTGTTTATGATCTCTGAAGGACCAAAATGCCCGATGGCCATACTCTCAAGAACCAAAATGACTAATTACTCGTATGAAAACTAGTAAACTCATTTGACCAAGTAAACTCATTTGACCAAGTATCGAAAGGACCCATTCTAATATTATTTTTTATTGCATATTCTCCAACATTTTTATAGATGCTTTTGTTTATAAAAGATTTTTAAAAAATTGTGAAAAAAAATTGTTATAGTAAAAGAAAAATGTCAAATTGAATTGTACATATAACATTAAAAAAAAACTATTTGATGAATATTAGGAAAAAGCTTGTTTGGTAGAAATTTCTAGTTTATTCACCTTAATATTGCCTTCTTTAATGGCTCTGATTATTTTGAGCTGCTCCAAATGTTGAGGAACGGCCAAAGTGGAAATCACAATATCAACATGTTCAATCGCTGAGACCAGCTTCTCGTGCTCATCGAGCTCACCCTATATATTTGGTAGACTAATTATTTTTCATATTATATTTTTTATTCATATTAATTAAATCATGTAACAGCACAACCAAGATAATTAGCATACAAACAAAAAAATTGCTCCACAATGTGTTCAAATAAATAGACTGAAAAATGCATGCAAAATTAAGTCTACTATTAAGTAATGTTTTTTTGTGGAAACCAATTGGTGTCTGGGTTTTCACATTTTTTGTGGCCCAACTAATCAACCTCGGATCCACAAACTGTTCGAGTTTTTGACTCAACGATATAGATCCTCCCCAAAAATATAATTGTTGCCTCAATAGGACTCGAGTCTTTGACTCTGAAGTCCCTAAGTGCCCAACCAGTTTTCACTAGCAATGCACTTGGGTTATGTAATGTTATCAATGATGAGTTTTTATTTTTTTTTTTCCTTTTTTGGTACATAAATGACCAGCTTACTTACTAGGAAAATAGTAACACCCATGGACTCAAAATCCTCGTGCACTTGGGGCTTTGCCTTCTTGGGACGAACATAAACATAGGTAGGATGACCCATGTTTTGGCTTGCCTTCACCATGAATTTTCCAAGATACCCGGTTGCTCCAATGATTAGGATCTTGCTCTTCTTAGAATTCTCCATGTCTTTTGCGTACTCACTGCTTACTTGATTTCCAAACTCTACCTTATCCTTCCATATATAAAGGTGAACGAAATAGGACCGTACGTGGGTTGTAATCCACTAACTCATATACCCACCTTGAGGTAGGGTTTGCTACGTCATGTAATTGAATAATAAAATAAGGGTAAGGATACAATAATTCATTTCCTAAATCTAAGGTCAATGTGGATTTAAGCCATTGGACGGCTGAGATTGATGGATGGGAGCATGGTGTATGTATATACCTGGTTAAGTTGAGTGCACCATAGAAAATGGTCATCTGTAGGTTTTTTTAACTTGTTTTTTTTTTAAGAAATGATAAATTCTCCTAAAATAATGACCTTTTTTTAAAAAAAAAAATTAACACAGATTTACTCAGAATATTTTTTACACATATTCGTATACAGATTTATTAGAATATGTCAATTTTGAATACAGTTTTTACTCAAATATAGTTTTTTCATAACAGAGAGTAAAAAAAAAATTTAATCCAAATCATAAAAACAAGTGCATATCACAGAAGAAGAATACACATAAAATATTTTTGAAATGGCTAAATTTGAAAACAAGGAGAAAAAATTTTAACCTCTGCTGTCAGAGAGTACATAATAAAAATTAAAAAAAAATATGAATAACAAAAAAATATATATTTGTGAAAAGGAAAATACATAAGATATTTAAAAAACTTTTAAAAAAATTTTTTAAAAAAATTAAAAAAAATTCTACATGGGCTGAGAATTTTGCATTGAAAATTAGAAATGAGATCTATATTAAGGACAAAAAAAATATTCAAAAAAGTATTCAAAAAATTGTGATTAATGCATTTTTTAAGGTCATTATTTTAGGAGAATTTATTATTAAAAAAACAAAAAAAAACGTACAGATGATCATTTTCTATGGTGCACAAGTTAACCAGATGTATACATACACTATGCTCTCATCCATCAATCTCAGCCATCAAATGACTCAAATGAACGTTGGTATTAGATTTACAATGAATATTTGTACTCATCCACGTAATAATAACCCAATGGCATAAAATAATTGAATCGTAGTGCTTGAAATGTTCGTGGTTTCTTGTGGCGCGCATGTCCCCTCAATAAACTTCTTTTGATAGAACATCATATTCGTGATCTATGCTAGCCAGTGAAAGACATAAGTTGTGGGACTCTCTTGTTTATATTATTGATGTAGATGCTTCAATCCCATGACCTCTTACGGCTATTTCAACAGGTCAGTCCTAACCTATCTTGGGCCATTGGGTGAAATTTTTTTTGCCCTACTAAAAAAATTTATTGAAAATAAATCAATTAAAAGTTAAAACACTATATATTTATATATTAATTAATTAAAAAAATGATAACAATCAATAATAAAAATAGGTATTATATAAAATAGAGTTGAAATAAAATAAAAAAATTTATTAATTAAATAGGTAATTAAAATCGTTTTCATGTTACTCTTTCCGTCTTTGTATATAATATCCTTTTGGTTGAATTCACGTTCATTACTAAAGTTGGTTAATTTAGTTAATTGTATTGAAAATGTGAACATTTGATATTTTTTTTTTTCAAAACTATCCTTATAAGTATTATTGAGAATCTAAAAATTGTTGAGTAAATATGGGTGTTTGTGGAAAAAAGTATCTAATTGTCATTGAAAATTTGTATTAGGTCTTATAAATAAGGACAAAATAAAATTCTCAAAATGATGTTATATTTAGGGACAGAGGAAGTAAGTTATAAAAATAAAGTTCATAAGTTAACCTATTTATAAGTCAAATGAGCAAATTAAAAAAAATAAATTAAAATATTATGCTAAACTATTAATAATTGAAAGATAAAAAATATACAACTATTAATTTTTTTTTAAGTATAAGTACTATTAAAAAAAATTATGCGGCTCCCAAAATTTTTGGACCCTGGACAATCGCCGTTAATGCCCACCCCCAGGTCCAGGCCTGGATTTCAATGACATTGTTGGCCCAAATGAGAAAAAAAGGAGGTGCTCATCCTGTTAACTTTAATAGATGCAATGCATTTATCTCTTTCGTCAACAAAATGAAATTTTGATGACGTGGGATGTGTGGGCTCCCAATTCACTTAGAGAGGTACCCAATGGCAAGGTTGAGATAATATCTTTGAAAGGTTTGACAGTGCTTTATGCAATACCAGCTAGGGGTGTAAAGTGATCAAGTCCCGGATCGCAAGATCGGTCGGACCGAATCGGACCAGACCAAAAAATATGGTTCAGTTTGATCTCATGGTTCGATTCGATCTTAAAATTTTTGGACCGTTCTACTGTGGTTCGGTCCATGATCTCACAAATTTTGAGACTGTGAGAACCGGACCAATAGTTCAAATATTAAAAAAATGGGTGTGAAAATTTTATACAGTATAGCAACATAATCAGTAACTTGAGTAACTCTTGTTTGCAATAAATCCTCAAGAATGAAAGCAACGATGACTATCCATTTCTACCACCTAGTAGACTTACTAAGCATCGAAAATTTTCCGTATATACAATACAACTCCACTTAAGAATGATAAAAAATGGAGTAATGAAATGAAATTACAAAGAAAGAAAGTATGACTTGAACCCCCCCCCCCCCTCCCCCAAAAAAATGATCTAATACAGATACAGACATAAACTTAGGCTTGATTAATAGAACAAAGGCCAGAATTAGTGAACATGACACCCATTTTTTGAATCTAATCAAATAAAAAAATGTTGTCTAGTGGAATAATATGTTGTCCAGTAAATAAAAAAACAGGTTAACTAGAAAAAAAAGGTTATCAAGTAAAAAAATAAAACAAAAACACAGGTTTTCATTAAAATTTTATTATTATGGTCTAAATAGACCAGATCGGACCAGATCGTTACGATCTGGTCCGGTCCGGTCTTTGTATATGAAAAACATATGGACCGGACCAGACCATACCACATTAATTTAATTGGTCAGGTCCCTAAAGTCCATTAAAGACCAGACCGTACCGGACTTGATCGTTACACCCCTAATACCAGCTGGCAACAGTTAAGGTTTCTCTAATGCTTTTATGAAGACCCTCCTTCGGGTACAATCTGATCATCATCATATTTGCTTATCCTCAAACCCTCTTGCTCTTCCTTAGGGTGTTAGGCATTTCTGTTTCTTAGTTGCTTGGTTATCTCATGAATCCTTCCCTGACTTGCTTCGCTCATTCTGGTTCTTGGATGAAGACCTCATGATCAATTTTTATAATCTTACGCCATCTTTGAAAGATTGGAATGTCCAAGTCTTTGGGTTCATTGATAGCAAAAAAAGGGAACTTCTCGCAAGGATTAATGGTATTCAACGTTCTTATCGCTATGGTAGGAATCCTTATCTTGATACTTTAGAGTGCAACTAAAAAAGAATTTGGAAGATGCCTTGTTTCAAGAGGAGATCCTTTGGTACCAAAATCATGGAAAGATTGGAT
Source organism: Crotalaria pallida (assembly GCA_037953625.1). Lineage (NCBI taxonomy): Eukaryota > Viridiplantae > Streptophyta > Magnoliopsida > Fabales > Fabaceae > Crotalaria > Crotalaria pallida. Next base: position 137,455,317 of record CM075650.1, on the reverse strand, counting down.
TGTGGATGGTGATAGAAACACTAGATTTTATCATGCAAAAACGGTTCGAAAAAGGAAGAAAAACACAATTCTTGCTTGGCCTTCGTAATGTTATGGGTTCATGGATTGATAATCAAGCATCCTTGGAAGAGATGGTGCTAAATTTATATAAAAACCTTTTACAGGCCTGGCCTTCGGAATGTTATGGGTTCATGGATTGATAATCAAGCTTCCTTGGAAGAGATGGTGCTAAATTTATATAAAAACCTTTTACAGGACGATGTTGCACATCGTGATGGATTTATTATCAGGGCTTCCTATCCACCAAAGGACGTTATTCAGAACATGAACCTTGATGCTACCCCCTCTTCCCTTGATATTAAAGATGTTATTTTTGCAATGGGGGATTTCAAAGATCATGGTGAATATGGTGATCCGGTGTTTTTTTACAAGTGTAACCTGGATATTGTTAGCTCATCCTTTTGTTGCTATATTCAAAGGCTATGGCGTGATTCGGATCTAGTCAAAAGTGTTAACAACACCTTTATTGTCCTAGTTCCAAAGATTGATAAACCGAAATTCATCTCTCAATTTCGGCCAGCATCTCTTTGCAACATAATATACAAGTGTCTCACTTAACTTATTGTCAACAGGCTAAAACCGCTTCTACACTCTTGGATTTCTCCTCATCAAGCTAGCTTCATTCCTGGTAGCAATATCCATGATAACATAATCATTGCTCACGAGCTTGTTCACAATTTGAGAAGAATGAAAGGTAAGAAATTCTTCATGTTTGTTAAAATTGATCTTGAGAAAGCCTTCAATCATCTTTCATGGGATTTCATTAAATCATGTTTGGCGTATCTATCTCTCCCAGCTTATCTAATCAATCTTATTATGTCTTGTGTATCCTCCTCACACTTTAAAGTTCTTTAGAATGGTAATAAATCAGAGATGTTCACGCCCTCAAGGGGCATTCGCCAGGGGGGCATCTCTTTCCTTACCTTTTTGTTATTTGTATGGAAAACTATCCAATCTTATTATCGATGTTGTTGACATCAAGGAATTGATCCCTATTACAGCAAGTAGAAATGGGCCTTGTATTTCTCATCTTATATGTTTGCAGATGACCTACTATTATTTGCATAAGCTTTTGTCTTACAATTAACAAAATCATGAGCATTCCGGACACTTTCTCCTTATCATATGGCCACAAGATCAACAAAGAAAAAACTACTATTTTCTTTTCTAAAAATTCTTCGATGGATTTGAGGAGAGATATTATTGCTCATTGTGGTTTTTCATAAGTTCCTAGCATAGGCAAATAGCAAGGCTCATTTCAGCATCTTGGTTGTAAAAACAAATATTTTTTCAATTGTATTATTGAGAAGATGAATTCCAAGCTTGCTGAGCGGAAAACTCATTATCTTTCAATGGCAAGAAAAGTAACTCAGGCTCAATCTGTGCTTAGTTTGATCCTCTGTTTCACAATGCAGCATTCTAAACTCCCTTCTTTGGTTTGAAAGAACATTGAAAAATTGCAAAAGGACTTCATTTAAGGCTGTAACCGATCATCAAAGAAATCACATCTAATTGGATGGGATTGTTTATGCCTTCCTAAATCCCATGGTGGTTTGGGCTTTAAGCATATGGAGCACCTTAACGATTCCTTCATGTTGAAACTAACTTGGGGCATCCTTATTAAGCAAGATGATCATTGGGTTCGTGTGCTGAGAGGAAATATTCTTGTATGTACACTTTCTGACCCAGCCCCATTCAATTCTAGAGGCTCTGACTCTCCTCTTTGGAAGGCCATTTCTGCCATTTGGCCTATTCTTTGATGAAGGACTTCACGCTTCCTAGTGGCGATTGGGATGTTCAAAGATTGTTCAATTTGCTCCTTATCGAAGTTGTTTTACGTGTTACAGCAACCTTTCCTCCTTGTCTTGATGGTGATTCTGATTGTTTTATCAAGACATGCTCCAAAAATGGTTTTTTCTTTGTGAAATATGCTAATAATGCTTTTAACCCAGCTCCAACAGGTCATAACCTCTATCTGCATTTGGGACGTCCTTTGGAAATGGAAGGGACCTCTTTGATTGATCTTCCATATGTGGAAATTCACGCGTGACAAATTATTAACCAATGTTAGAAGACATACCTGGTTTGGCTCTTCACCCTCTTGTCCTCATTGCCCCAATATTGATGAAACATATTTGCATGTCCTTCGTGATTGCCCTTTTGCTTCATGTGTTTAGATTACTCTTTTGCTTCATTCGATCAACAGGTATTTCTTTGAATGTGATCGCTTACATTGAATTTCTTCAAACCTTAACAACAATCTTGGCAGAACCATTTCTCCAATTTTGTCCTATATCTTCATGCTTTGCTACTCTTTGCTTTGGAATTGGTGAAATAAAGCAAGTTTTTACTCTAGCTTCACTTTGCCTATATATCCTCATCTCATTGTGGTTGAGCATTCTAAAACTATTGAAGAAGCCATGTTTGTAACTTCATCAAATTTATTGCTTGCTTGAGAAAGTTACTATATCATAATTTAATATCGAAATACTAATAGTTATGGAGCATTCCGATATTAAATTAGGATAAAGTCATAATATCGCAATATTTTTTTAAGGATTTTCTTAACCTTAGCCTTTAGGGCCGAGGATAAGAGACTAAAAGAAATGCATTTTTATAGAAAAACTAAACATTTAATGATTCAAGTGATGGTGAACTTAGTTTTTCTAGGTTTATTTACTATTTTTAGCTTCTTATCTTCAGCCCTAAGGATTGAGGTTAAGCAAATCCTTTTTTTAAAGATCAAGAAAGTTAAATTAACTTGATCAATTTTATTTGTCTTTGAAATTAGGTTAAAAATAAATTATACTCCCTCCATTCTAATTTATTTATCACTTTAACATTTTTCACATATTTCATATTAGCTTTCGTTTTATGAAATTAATGAGCATTAACTACTTTATTTTTTTCAATTTTACCCCTCATTATTAAATGTGTGTAAATTTTTGGGTAATACATCTAAAATTAATATCTTATGAGTACTCTAAAATTCAGCGATTTTTCCTTAGAGTTAATTTCTTTTTCCTATGAATTTTTCAGCAGGTAACCGCTCATATGTATAATATGGAGTGTCAACTGTCAATATTAATGCTCATAATTATTTACATGAATTTTTTTTTAATGAGTACTGGTGCAAATTTAAATTATTGGAGTGATTATGCTAAGGTTATTTTCGAAAAAAAGTAATTAATATTTTTTTTATATTAACACATCCAATCATTATCATTTTAATCAGTGTGAAATTTTTAAAGCATTAACTAATTAAGAACAGATGAAGTAATTAGATCCAAAAAAAAATTCTCCCTTCATCTCTATATATAAAATCATTTTGGTAAATTTTACGTTCATTAAGAAAGTTAGTTAATTAAGTTAATAATATTGAAAATGTGAACATTTGATATGTATTTTCAAAACTACCCATATTAATATTATCGGGAATATAAAAAAGTGTTAAAATAGAGGTGTTTATGAAAACAAGTTATTAGTTGTTATTAAAAATTAATATAAGATCTTATAAATATAAACAAAATTAAAATCTCAAAGGAGTTTTATGAATGAATAATATTCATATACCCTCCCTTGAGGTTAGGTGAGGAGTGTCCTAGGTCACCACATCAAATCCTAGTATAGGTAATGTTGGTGGTTTCCCTTAGAAATTAATGCTCTCGTGAATTTTTTTAATCGATAAAACTATTTCTTTGGTTCTTTAAATTATTTATTTGTTTCAAAACAGTTTCTCAATTTTTTTTTTTTTTTTGAAAGTGATCTTTCAAGTTTATTTTTATTTGTACAGTTAATCATTTCATCAATTTTTCCATTAAAATAACTCTCTGATTATTTTCTCTCCGACAAACGCCATATATTTTCCAGCAAAACTCATTTTTTCTAACAACCATCTTTTCATTGGAAACTATCATCTTGCGAGTTGATAGAGTCAACTTGAGATCTTCAATGTAATAACATTAACTTGGCGACACTGAACAAAACTATAAGAAGTTACAAAGATATTATTTTTGAGTAATATGTCAGATTGGTCTCTAATTTTGTAAGCATTGGTTAAATTAGTCTTTGAGATTATCCAAATTTCAAAGGCTTATTTAAGATTTTGGTCCTTGAAAGTTGACCGAGTTTTGGTTTTGGTCCTTATCTTTTTATTTGACTGGTCTTAATCCTTAAAAGTTTAATTTTTTTGGTTTTAGTCCCTACCGTTAGGGATCCACCGTTAATTGATGACGTGACTAACAAAGTGTCACGTCAGTATGTCATGTGTCTTTTTGTTTAAAGTAAAAGGTCCCTAAAAGTTGACCGAATTTTGGTTTAGTCCCTATCTTTAGTTTTAACGGTCAAGGTCCTTAAAAGTTTTAAAAAAATTTGTTTTGGTCCCTGTCGTCGTTAATAAAATACCGTTAATTGCTGACATGACTAACGAATTGTCACATTAACATGCTATGTGTCTTCACAATAATGAGTTACTGCCACATGGATAACCCAGCAAGACAAGTGAAATTCTAACCACGGTTGGCCCAAGATTGCCCAACTTACCTGAGTATAATAACTTAAACAAACTCATAATCATCATTATTGGAGTATATAACATTCAATTCTTGCATAAATATTTCGATGTGGGATTTCAGATGAACTAAAATATTATAACTTTTAGTCTTTCGACTTTTCTGTTTATATAATAAACCAAATACATAATAGAACTTATGTCTTATTTTATATTATTCTTACAAGTCTACTGTTCTTACGTGTCACCTGTCAATGTGGAAGCAGCTTGTTATTATGAAGACCCATGGCATGTTAATGTGGCAATCCGCTAGCCATGTCAGCAATTAACGGTATTTTACTAACTGCGGCAAGGGCCAAAACAATTTTTTTTAATCTTTTAAGGACCTTAACCGGTAAAAAAAAAGATAGGGATTAAAACTAATATTCGATCAACTTTCAGGGATTTTTTACTTTAAACAAAAAGACACATAGCATGGTGACATGGAACTCCGTTAGCCACGTCATCAATCAACGGTGGATCCCTAACAGCAGGGACCACAACCAAAAAATTTAAACTTTTAAGGATCAAGACCGGTCAAATAAAAAGATAGAGACTAAAACCAAAACTACTTGATTAACTTTCAGGGACCAAAAACTTAAATAAGCCAATTTCAAATTAGTCTCCGAGATAGAAACACATCAGTCATATTAGTCCTTGATGTTAATGCATGATCCATAAAGCTAGGGACTAATTTGATTAATACTCAATTGACTTTGTTATATTTTTCACCAAAACGACGTCGTTTTGGCCATTCCGTTAATCCACGTTAAGGACCACTGACGATCATTAACGTTAGGGACTAATATGACATATGTGTTCCTATCTCAGGGACCAATTTGCAATTTCGAAAATCTCAGGAACTAAATTGATCAATGCCAACAAAATCAAAGATCAATCTGACATATTACTCTATTACTTTTTAATTAAGGCAATGGATAACTTGCAAAACAGGAAAGCATAAAAATTAAGTTCAATTATTCAACAGAAATTAGATACCAAATACACCATGTGTAAATATTTTTCGGAAGAAAATAAAAACAGGCCACAATTAATGCTAAATGATAAGATCGAGCAGTAAATTTAAATATTCAATCAATGAACGATTCAATATAAAATATTAAAATAAAGACAAACTTTTGGAAACCAAAACTACAATTTTTTTTTATGTACTCTTTAGCTTGTACCACATGTGTCTCTAAAAGCACTTTTAATACTAAGGAACCCTTGAAACTAATCCTACATGAGGTCGTGTTCCTATGCCTCTCCCAGCGGGGTGTGTTAATCGGGAATCGAACCTGAAACTTCTTAGTCTCATACCCCATTCCCAAACTCTCAAGTTGGCAGGATTGTACCACTTGAGTCAACCCCGTTGATATCAAAACTACATTTTTATTTTTATGTTTTTGATAATTAACGGGGTTCAAGCCCAGACAACTACAAGATCATACGCGGGAAAGCTATCCCATAGGCATCCTCACAGAGGAGGGAAAATAAGGGAGGAGGAACATTATGAATAACAGTAACACTAAAATAGCCAAGGTGGCCAATACTCGCTAGGTAATCAGCACAACGGTTTGCTTCCCGAAACACATGACGGACAATAAAACTTGGGTGATGAAGCAGCAAACCCTTAATCTCATTCACAATAATGGCCAAGCAGTGATGATTTGGCTTATAGAATGCCTTAACCATGTTTACAGCAGTGGAATAATCCATTTCAATTTCCAGATTATGAAGATCAGACCAAGAGACACTGCTTGCTTAATTCCCAATAAGAGCCCCCACACTCTGCAAGAAGAGAAGAACAAGACCTTAGGTAACAATGAAAGCCAAGCATAAACTTCCCTAAAGGATCACGAAACAAGCTTCCACATGCTACAGATCTGCTATCAGAACGAAAAGACCCATCAACATTTAGTTTAAAGAATCCCTCAACCGGAGGCTTCCGGGATATGTGCTTTTCATGCTTATAATAACCAGCACTCATAGGACTAGCATTACTCTCCATCACTAAGTTAGTAAAGCTAAGAACCCGAGAAGTAAAGGAAGAATTCAAACAAGTAGTGTTGTTAAACACAAGGTCATTTCTATCCTTCCACAGAGACCAAACCATCACCCCAAAGAAAACTTGCCAATCCTCATCAATGCAACCAATCCCTTGAGCTGAGAGATTAAATCTTAGCTAGCTCTCGGTACCCATACTGAAGAATCTGGCCCAAGCATCCTCACTCACAAAACGATTCCAAACTTCCATAACCTCTTCACAATCTCTCATTATATGCATACAAGTCTCAGGAGCTAAGTTACACCGAGGGCAAAGAGTGGAAGCAGTCATGCCGCGATGTTGCCGTTCAACATTGGTAAGAAGCTTATCATGACAAACTTTCCACAAAAAACTTCTGATCCCACTACAACAGAAATGCTATAAGATCCCGGTTCCGCATGCATATTGATCGCGGTTCTGAACTGGGATTGTATCTCCTGGTATAACAAGTCTGATACTTGTGATCCCAGGTGTTTTAGAAAACACGGAACCGGGATCAATAAAAAACTAGGAACCGGGATCAATAGTATATATGATCACTGTTGTTTTAGTAATGAACCGGGATCTTTAATATATATGATCACTGTTGAGTTTATTAAAACGAACCGGGATCTTTAGTATATATAATCACTGTTGAGTTTTTTTAAAATGAACCGGGATCTTTAGTGAATCTATATACTTTTTTAAAATTTATAATATTTGCTATATCCATATATTTAAATAAATTGTCAACATTTTTTTGCAACAAATAAATGCAATAATTATATACATTAGAAACGTAAATGTCAATACACATTTGAGATAAATAACTCCCAAACGAAAACAAATGGCTCCATACATACAAAAGGCTAAACAATCTCGATCATATAGATGCTACATAATCACATTCAAAAATATATATGATGCCCTAAATTCAAAACTAAGCTAAGGTAACTTGTCAAGAACATATGCTGCCCATTCATCCTTGACTTCATTCAGCAATTCATCGGAATAGCAGGTGTACTGGCAATCTTCAAAATACTATACAATTTAATAGAAAATGGAATTAGAATTGTGTTGATATATTTTCTTCCGAGACAATAGACAAGTAAATATAATTTAAACTAATAAAAAAGACATAGACAAGAGTACAAGACCACAAGGCTGCATTTTTTTAATTAATTAGTCATAAAGCATAAGATCAAACATAAAATTGCACTAATGTACTAGTAAAAAGAATATAACAGCAAGAATAGCATGTTCCCAGCTCTTTCGAACCAAAACATAAAATTGCACTAATGCACAAGACCATATGTAATCAAACATAAAAATGAAGATACGTTATACTTGATATAATAGGCGATACTCAACAACCAAGTAGCATTGGCAGCATCAAGTTCAACATTAACAATTGATCTTAGCTGGAAAAATCCCTTTCAAATGCATCTTGATCCTCAAGTTTCACGCTAAGGACAACAGCATGTTCGTATATATCCCTTGAAAGTTTCAAAAAGTCTTCTTAGAGAGTGGAGTATACTGATATACCATAGACATAGGTTGTGAGGGCTAAGGAGTAGTAATTAACAAGAAGTTCCATACTATGTAGTTTTCATATGATGACTATGAAAACTTTGGACTAACAACAGTAAAAGATAATGAAGGATGATGATAACTTACCCTCTCCCAAAGATAAAAGGCTAGATCATCAAAACTAAAAAAAACTCAGCACAAAGAAAAACAGGAAGAACAAAGCTTCTAATATGAGGTTAATAACAAGATCAGGATATCAACTAGAACCATTAAGGAAATGACTAAGCAAGCTAATAAAAATATCAACTAGAAACCATCAACATACATATTAATCTAAATCATCAGTTATGTACTTGAGTTCAACCAAAAACTACAAACTTAAAACAAACCCCTATATTAGATACCAACAAAACATAGTTCCCTTTAATGGAGATAAAAACAAGATAATTAAAATAAAACCTATTAGCAATTCAGTCAACAACTAGTACTTTAAATACACAAGAAGCTAGAATAATTTAGTGAAGAAATAAACCTGAATGGTATTCTACCAATTGATTCCAATGAGAAGCTTTCAAGTAATAATGAGTACCTGCTCTCGACCCCTTGCATAGTTCTTCACTAATATACACAATCAATGATAAATTACAGCAGCAATGTAATCTCGAGGGAGGTACTTGAACTCCGTTAAATACATGGCTAATTTATAAAACATGGTAAATTGTTCTACACTGTGATATATCAGTCCATAGTTACGGACAGTACATGCACAACAAATTTTGATTTTTCTTCACTACTAATTAAATTTGCAAAAACTAAAAGTGGAACGTGAGAGCCTAATGGAATATAATTGGATGAGTATCATGCATAAAGGATCAAGAAAATACAAAATCTAAGGGATTCAGAAACTATATTTGCAAAGACTTGATTGTCAACAAGTAGAAGGTCACGGGATGCACAGAGTTCTGGACTTCTAGAACTATTAGCAATTGAGTAGCAAATGTTTTTGAAATATAGTATATGTCTAAATTTTAAAGGGAACTGTTACCAAAATAAAACTAAATATTATTATGCCTACTAAGTATTTAATTGACAATATGTTACCCTGCAAATTTAGTAACTTATCTAATGCCTTTAACTTAAACACTGGTGGTGTTCGGTAACAATTTGATTATAACAAGCAACATCCAAAAACTTCTATGCTTAATTAGAAACAGTATAGGAGGACAGGGGTCTGATAGATCACAAACGAATTCTACAATGAACATTCAGCCACTAAGGTTCTTGCACCATAAAACAGATGAGAAGACACAAAAATATGGCCCTTTACACAAAAGCTTAGTCGAAACGAGAGCATAAATTTTTTTACACAAACAAGGAAACTAAACAAGATGATATCAAGCCTTCTAGTACACTCACATCTTTTACAGATCTGTTAGGAACTAAATACAAGGCAAAATGCATGATAAAAAATGATTACCAAGGACCATAAAATCCAGATTGCCTTATGGTTTCTGAAACAAAGATTTTAAAGGCAAAACTAACCATAATGTAGAAACAAAGATGAAGAACCGGAGGGCGTTGGAGCAGCTGATTTGGAGGTTCCTGGTGGGAACGGTCTACTCTTCAGCAAGAGACGATTCCTTGAGGCCAAAGTGGGTCAGCCACCGTACGGTTAGCAGAGAAAAAAATTAAAAAAAAAAACAAAAACCTCTTCTTCCTCGGTTCGTATAATGGAAGAAGAGAAAAAAAAATTGAAACCCAGCAGAGAGCAGAGAAGAATAACAAGAAATTATATTACAATAAACATTGAATCTAAACAAAAAATTGAAAACTAAAATTAAAAGGGGGAAAACGAAACCCTAAAAATTGCAATCTTCAATCCATGCCAAAACTGATGCTGGGATTGCTCGATCTAGGCACATGCAAGGACGGATCCGCCAAAAACAGAGAAAAAATCGATTTCCTTGTTTGATGTTATGGAGAAGAGGGAGGGTGATGATGGCTGTGAGAGAAGAAGAAGAAATTGAAGCGGAGAAGAAGAAGGTGATGATGGCTGTGAGGAACCGTGAGGGAGAGCGTGTGTTGGTGTGTGTGTGAATGGCGATGGAGAAAGGCAGAGAGGGAGGAACCGTGAGGGACCTTGAGGAACAGAGAGGGAGGGACAGTGAGATCTGGGAAGGAGAAAGGCAGAGAGGGAGCGTGTTTTTTTTGTTCTAGGTTAAAATTATTTATGTTATAACATTGATCCCGGTTCCGTGTTTTTATTATTCATCTCAGTTGAGGTAAAACAACGGGATAAATAAGGTTTCTGTGATTTTTAATTTTTAAAAAATAAAAAATTATATATGTTATAACATTGATCCCGGTTCCGTGTTTTTTATAACCGGGATCAATAAATTCAGGGTATTTTTTAACTATCATTTGTCTATTAATCCCAGTTCCGGAACGGAACCGGGATTAATATTCGTCTACTTTTTTGCAATTATGTAGTAGTGTCCGTTGCGGTCCTGGCCAGTCCCAAGCAAGCTCAAAAATGGACTTAGAAGTATGAGATGAAACAGAAGGAATCTGATTAGAGAGGACAACAACATCAGACATAACTGTGAATAACCTAGAGGATTCATAACTCCAAGCAATTGCATCAATGCCTTTATCTGCATCGGGGGGAAGGCAACCAATGATTCGGTGCTTAACATCTTGACTGATAACGTTGTTGAGAAGAGTCCAGTTACATCCTTGAGAGGAGGCAAAACTTGCAACAGTAAAATTCTTACACCAATCCGGGACATAAACACCTTCAATCTTGGCTAGAGGAGGAATGCCGGGAATCCATCTATCAAACCAGAAACGGGTGCGATGGCCATTACCAAGGATCCAGTAAATGCCATCACTAACTTTTTGACATACACGGGTTATTCCCCTCCAAACAGCCGAGGCAGCGCTATTATTAATGGGGTTCAAATTAAAAACATCAGCAACTTTATACTTGGCTATAAGAACACGGGCCCAAAGAGTTGAAGGATCATACATAAGCCTCCAAGCAAGATTCATCATAAACGCTTCATTGATCACCCAAAGACTTCGGAAACCCAAGCTACCCTCCTGCTTCAGTGTGCAAATCTTATCCCAAGAAACTAAGTGACATTTCCTATGCTCAAATGAACTCCCCCAAATGAAACTTCGACATAACTTTTCAATTTCATGGAAAGCACTAACTGGGATAACCGTCGCCTGCATAGTATAACTTGGCAAATTCATAATATAAGATTGTGCCAAAGTAGCGCGGCCTGCAAACGACAAAGATCGCATTTTCCATCCAGATAATTTTTTCCTCACTTTATCAATAAGGAAAGCAAAAATTGAAGTAGAGGAACGAGAATGCTTAATAGGCACCCCCAAGTATTTACCAAAGTCTTCTGAAATAGGCATCCCCAACGAAGAGCTAATGTTGCTAGCAAGATTAGCATGCACATTCTTTGAAAAGAAAACTGAGGACTTGGCTAAGCTCACCTTGTGACCGGAAAAATCACAGAACTTATCAATAATAGCACTAATTAAATCCACTTGAGACATGGAAGCTTCTCCCACCAAAATTATGTCATCAGCAAAAAGCAAATGTGAAATTTTAGGTCCCCTTCTTCCAAGAGAAATTGGTTTCCAATCAGCATTATGAACAACATCATTAATCATATGAGTCAAACGTTCTATACACAAGACAAAGATGTAGGGGGAGAGCGGATCACCTTGCCTTAACCCACTCCCTGGATTAAACATTGTAGTGTGAGACCCATTCCAATTGATACACATTGAGGAAATAGAAATACAAGCCATCACTATCTCAATAAAATTATTGTCAAGTCCAGCTTTAAGGAGATTATCTCGAATAAAGCTCCAACTTAACCAGTCATAAGCTTTCTCTAGGTCCATCTTTATCACCATAAACCCTTTCTTGCCTTTCATAATTTTAAAAGAATGAATAATTTCCTGCAAGATAATCACATTATCCGTCTCTTGTCTTCCTGGAACAAAACTACATTGAGTTTATGAAATCAAAAAATTCATAAGGGGTTGAAGCATGTTTGCTAAGAGTTTAGTAACAACTTTATATATAACATTACAAAGAGAGATGGGCCGAAAATCTGTCACTCTTACTGGATTATTACCCTTAGGAATCAAGGTGATCAAGGTTTGATTAACCAACCTGATGCTGATGAGGTCTACAAAAACATCCTTGACAAATTTCACTACGAAAGGATGCAAGGTATCCCATTGGGACTTGTAGAAGATAGCATGCAAGCCGTCTATGCCTAGAGCTTTTTAGTCTCCCATGCTGAAAAGAGCAATTTTAATCTCTTCCATGGTAACATGTTTTGACAAAGTCATACGGTCCATGCTACTAATTTTTGGGAAATTAGAAACAGTGAAAAGAGGTCCAACAACCTGCCCAGAATTAGAATACAACTTTGCAAAATAAACTAACACCATATGTTGGAGTTGAATCGGATCAAAAACCCAATCATCAGAATCATTCATAAAGCATTAACATTATTTTTACTGCGACGGATCAAAGTAGACTGGTGGAAATACTTTGTGTTACGGTCCCCCAATTTAATCCATTTATCCCTCGAATGATGGAACCAATACGCCTCCTCTTGTTTAACAATATTATTATACTCATCCCCTAACTTCTTCCTGAGCTCCAGAAGGAAAGGATTAGACTGAGAAGCTAGCTCTCGATGAATGCCATCCAAACGGTTAATAATACGTCTTTTGTTATTGAAAATATTTCCAAAGACCTCCCTGTTCCAAATTGATACATTCTCAGTGAATCTAGCCATATTCTCCTCCCAACTAGAAGAAACTAGCCATGAGTTAGAAACCTGAGTAGCAAATCCAGGATGGGTTAGCCACAGAGAGAGGAATTTAAAATATCTCCTTTGGGAACCACGTTGGGCATCAAGACGAAGCCACAAAGCTGTGTGATCTGAGAAAGGAAGAGGGACATTTGTCATTGAATAAGATTGGAAAGTCTGGCACCATGCTACATTAGCCACAACTCTATCCAGATGTACCATAAGCTCTCCTCTATGCCAAGTAAACGGGGGACCCTTGAAGCCAATATCATGAGGAGAACAAGACTCAAGACATGAGGAGAAATGAGAACTAGCATTATAATTCAAGTCAGCACCTCCAACCTTCTCATGGGCAAATAAGGCTTGGTTAAAATCACCCCCAACACACCAGGGACCAGAGACCCTTCTACTAAAATCAACAAGCTTGGACTAGATATCATTGGAAGATGTTCTTGAGGACTGGCATAAACGATAGAGAAGAACCATTTTTTATCAAAAGAAGCACATTCCAGATGAACAACATAAGAGGAGAAGTGAACCACTTGAATATTCACATTAGAATGCTTTCACAAACACCATATATCACCTGAAAAACCCACAGCATCTACACGAAAGCAAACATCAAAACCCAACTTGCTAATTACAGACAAAGCTTTTGCACCACTTATTCTTGGCTCAAGGATGGCTAGAAAATCAAGATTAAAAAGCCGCTTACGATCTTTAACCTGACCAGGCAGGGATTTCCTTCCAGCACCTCTATAATTCCAAATTAGCGCATTCATTGGGAAACAAAGAGTTAAAAGGGAGAAAGAGCCCATCTGGGGTACACTAGCATGCAGGGGATATACTCCCATCATTATCTGTAGCTGAGCTAGAAAGCTCTTTACTCTGGTCAATGAATCCAAGAAAAGGATTTAGATCAAAAGATTTAGCTGGGTTTGGGGGTTTGAGAGGCTCATCAGCAACACCTTTGCCTTTTTCAAACCATTTTTTGACGAAAGCCAGCTCCTCCTCCGAATAATTATGGACAAACTGGTTCATAAAGTCATTCGACATTTTTTCCTCCTTATACGTCTTCCACATCTCATTCTGCTTCCTGCTCATGATGCGGAGAATTTCCTCTTCACGTTTTTTAATCATCTCCTTCTCCTTACTAGGAACAGTAACCGTTGAAGGAGTAACTTTAAGATTCGCATCAGAAGTTGAGCATTTGGCCTTATTTGTTTGACTATTTCCTTGATGAGGAATTGGTTTGCCATTAGTTGATTTACTTGACTTGGGTTTCCCCGCCAGCTGCTGGCCCACTTTTTGAGATTTATTAGCACCCGTGAGACCCAACTTATCAATCAGTTCAGCATCTTTAATGACAAGGGAATCTTCTGCATGTAGAGCATTAAAGTGGGACCCAAAGGAATTCACGTTCTTTTCAACATTATTCTTTTCCGCAACTTTAGGAGTACTTTTGCGGCGGTATGGATTCTTCGCAATCATCCAAGGGCCAAAGCCAACATCCTTCTTAGTCACCTCCTTTTCCACTGATTAAGATGAAACTTCAATCTCTTTTCCTGGAATCTCATAATCACGATTTGATTCCATAATGCCGATACTTCCCTCCCCCACCAAGGACATCTCCGGCACGGCAGAGCCCAATTCCGGCTCAGAACTGCCAATCATTAACATGCCCTCAGGACAGGTCTCTATCCTATGACCAAACTTGCCGCAATGAAAGCAAATAAGATGAAGGCCTTCATATTCAATTTTATATTCTTCACCCATGGCCTCAATAGATGGCACCAGTTTGTTACGTAAATCAATTTCAACACAAAAACGAGCAAACTTTTCTCTAGAGTAGTGAATGGATGTATGCTCATCTACCTTTAGCATAGTGCCCACAGTGTTTCCAACTCGCCAAAGAAATCTTTGATTAGACAGTTCCATCGGAAGAGCAGGTATTCTGACCTAGACAGCTATTTTATCCACTACACTCTTTGACGCGAACAAAATCTCTCCTTTTAAATCACCATAAAAATTTAGCATCAAGACAAAATATCAAAAGTTATTCAATTTTAGGATATGTTGAATGATTCTTCAAAAATACCCCAAACACATATAGTATTAGACAGAAGCTTTTTTCCATGTACAATTTCGTGGAACACAGTATTTGTTTATTAAATTAGCTAGCAAACTTGAGGTTTTCTGCTGTTACAATAACTTTGTCTCTAGTTTGATAAATTACTATAGTTTGTTATAAAAAAAAAGAAATTGTTTGCATAGTGGACCCATTGCCCAATGATGAAATTTTTTTCTAGAAACAGTTTCGGCTACGATTTTCTGATCTCTTTTTGTGGTGTCATTTTTTCGATAAAATTCATCTCTTACATGTTGTTGGGGAAAAAATGAGTAAATTAGAGGTAAAAGAGTTTCACCATCAAAATGGAGTTTTGACGGAAAATATATAGTGTTTGTTGGAGAAGGTGACTGAAGTGTCACTTTAACTGAAAGACTAACAGAAGGATTAATTGTATAAACGAAAGCAATTTGTAAAACCACTTTCAAACCAAAAAAAACTTGAAGATTATTATGAAACAAATAAATAATTTAGAAGATAAAAAACAATTTTTCCTTTTTTATTTTATCAGGTTTCAATCCACCCTATCATCATCAAAGTATAAAATTAACCCCCGGAATGTAATCAAGCTTGACTCTCATCAAATAGTATTTTCATCAAGAATTAAACCTTAATTGGTTCTCTCGCGTCATTCTTTGATAGAAGATCATGTGATGAGTATAATATTAGTTTAAGAATCCTCTGTGTATTTTTTTTAAACTCATTAACATCAAACATTCAAGACTTATTTGTGTCATTTTTTTAGGGCTAACTTGACGGTTTCATGTTTGATATTTCTTACACAAATTCAAAAAATATGGAAAATTATTTTCCCACCCCAAGTTGTTATTATGCCACCCCATTGCCAAAAATTATACCTTTTCTATCCTTTAAAAAAACTGATTTTGTACAGGTTGTATGGGCTGTTTTCGACATGTAGATCGTAAGCAACCCCTTCGACCCGTATAAAAATAATTTTTTTATAAATACCCCCTAAAACCCTTTTTGCCATGTTTTCTCTTTTGATACCAACTCTTAATCTTCATCACACTAATATATTTTAATGCCTAGTGTGGAACCTGAATTAAGAGAGTGACAAGGTAATCCTAAAAAGTCATGCATAAAGAATATTTTAACATGTGTTTTTTATTGTATTTTTAATTACGTTGAATTTTTTAATTAGTCACTTAATTTTTAATTAATACTTACGACCAGAAAGTCGTAAGGTATTTTGAATTTTAATTCTCGTCATAACCCAGTGTTACGACCTCATTGTTGTGGTTGGTCATAACACTATGTTACGACATGTGTCGTTTTTGCCTTGGTCATAACCCAGTGTTACGACCTTTGGTTTTTGGCATGGTTGTAACCCAGGGTTACGACTCTGGTTTTTTTTAATTCTTAATATAATTTTGTTTTCTTTTCTTTTTCATTCAACATTGCTATTGCAGATTATAGTGATGACTTTTCACATAATAAGATTTTCGCGAGTTGAGATGAATTGATCTGTTGGGTTCAATATGTTGGAAGAGAACAAAAACATGTGATCGTTATATATCAGTCAGACACAGGCAAAGGGACGTATAAGAGAAGACCTAGGGTTATATTAGCTTGCGAAAGAAGTGGAAAATATAGGAAAAGAAAAAAATGTGAGGTGATGTCTGTATCAGGTAGTCACAAGTCTGATTGCGCTTTTAGGATTTACGCTTGGGATCTTGGTAATGGAAAAGGTTGGAAGCTTCAGGTCAAAAGTGGGGTCCACAATCACAAACCATGTGACAGCTTGGAGAGTCATTCATATCTTGGCAGACCAAACAAAGAGGAAAAGGAGGTAATCAAGAACTTGACAAAGGCTGGGGTTAAACCGAAGGAAATTCTCATTAATTGAAAGAGTGGAACAAGGACAATTGTACTACCTTGAGACAAGTGAACAATGAGCGTCAACGATATAAAAGAAGTATCCGACATCCCAGGACATAGATGCAGCATTTATTACACCGATTGACTTCTTTTGGATATGTGACACATTATGTAAAAGATGAAGAAAGTGATGTGTTGAAGGCTATTTTTTTGGGCACATCCAAGTGGTATATCATTATTCCATTCATTCAGTATTGTTCTTGTTATGAATAGTACCTACAAAATCAATAGATACAGGTATCCGCTTCTTGAGATCGTAGGTCAAACATCCACAGAGAAGACGTTTAATGTTGTTTTTTGTTATATGGAGGCTGAAAAGGCTTCATACTTCACATGGGCTCTAGAGCGGCTTCACAACTTCATTGAATGTGATGATCCCTTGCCTCAGATCATAATGACTAATAAAGAAGAAGCTTTGATTTTGGCAATCACGAAGGTGTTTCAACCTTCACTCACTTGCTATGTAAGTTTCACATTTCAAAGAACGTGTTGTTTAAAGTGGGGAAGTCGGTGTGTGACACGAAAAATGTGCAACCGATAATGGATGCTTGGAAATCAGTTGTAGAATCTCAATACTTGAAAGAATATGAAGATAAATTGAAAATTTTAAGGATGTGTGTGGAATAATAATTTTTGATTACGTGCATTGTGTTTATCTGGAACGCAACAAGGAGAAATTTGTCCATGTTTGGGTGAACCTATAACACCCCTAATTTTCGTCTCCCGAATAATAGGAAATTAATTATAGAATTAGTTTTATAATTAATTTATATTAGTTTTGAAGTTTTAATTTCTGTATATGATGTGTTGGGAAATATAAAAATATGGGATATATTTTTATATGGGTATTTTGTACAAAAATATAAGTTTTGCAATTTAGCCCTTGGGTTGGGACCTAATTGCAATATTAGAAAGGCTATTGGAGGAAAAATAAATGAAATATTAATTTTTGAAATTTTCTAGTAACTAACCGGTTACTGGTTCCCGATAACCGGTTAGTCGACGAACCTAGAAAACTTGGTCAATGCGTTTGATGAGTAATCACAGTGATTAACCCCTTAATTGCCACGAATCCCACTCAGAACTCAGTGAAATCAACGTGTCTTCATGCATGACACATTGATTTGTATATAAATGGCCCCTCTTGGACGAATTTTGCTTCATTTTTGCCCTGAAGCTGTTGAAGCTCTGTTTTAGGGTTCCCGAATTCTTGCCTTCGATTCTCCTTCGTGTCTGAGAGTTAGAAACTAGATCATACACCGTTGTAAAGCTTGAATCAAGGGCTTTACAAAGATATAAAGTTTGTGAGCTGAGAGTTCCTGGAGTTTGAGAACGAAGCTTGCAAAATTAGGAGTTCAAGTCTGTCATAATTCGTTTCTGGTTTCTGAAACTAGCTTCAAGCTTCGATTTGAGTAAGTACAGACCCTCTCTGAGTCTTAAATTGGTTTGATTCTTTCATGCATGTTGCATAGAATGAAGTCTAACCACTTTCCCCAATTTGTTTGTCCTTTTCATGCATAAAAAACTTTGGCTTCTAAACCATGTTGAACACTGTTGTCATTTTCTTGCAAAGACCAGTGAGTACACTCATCAAACACGACCTAGAGGTAAGGAGGAAGCTTACCATTTGCTAAAATGAAAATAAATTGTGGTAGAACATAGGATGAGTCACCAAGAGACTCAAAGGGCATAAGTGGAAATGGTTAAGTGGCTTGGAGGCCAATTTGAGCTCAATTATTGTTATGAGCAATGTTATCTAGATGCATGCAAGCTATATTGATGTTGGATTTATGACTTAATTGAGTTGTTTGCATTTTGGTATGCTAAGTTATTAAATATGTGGTTTTATGCATTTTGGTGTGTAAGACTTGCATGCAATATGATTTGATATGTTTTCAATGATGTAACATGTTTGGTTTAAGATATTAAACTTCTGTTGATGGCTGTTTTTGGTTAAATTTGAGTATCAATGAAAATGGTGTTGGAAACCTCAATTTTAGTGTACTGTTTTGCAGTATCTAATTGGTTAGAGGTTCAATGTAACCAGTTAGATCCTAACAAAAATTAGAAAAATGAAATTCTGATTTTTGTTCAGTTGTTCCCACCATTTTTGCTTGATTCTCTTAGCCTATTTTTACTGTAAATTATCCTGTGAATACTTGATGTGGAATCAAGGTTGGGTAATTAGTTTTATACCTTAATGTGAAAACAAATTCATTTGGAAAATATGTGATTTGTGATTGTATTGAGATTTGAGAAATTTCCAGTGATAGAACAAATTTAATCTGACGTATTAAAGGCTTGTTGAGGACTATTTTGAGTTGGATTGGAATAGGGTTGAAAATGGTATTGAAAAGCTTGAAAATTTTGTTCTGGTACTTTATGATCTAACCGGTTAGAATTTCTTGTAACCAGTTAGTACCTAAAGAACAAAAATAAATTTTAAAGGTTTTTGTTAAGTAATTTATATTATTTTTAGTTACACTCTTCCAACCCAAAATCAGTAAAAATTATCTAAGTGAAATTCATGGAAGAATTTGATGGGTAAAGATAATTTTATTTTAGTACCTTAAGTTCTTAATTGAAAATAATAAAAAGAAATTATGACATGTGTGTAATCTTAATTGTAGAGATGTTAAGATTATGTCATAGTAATTATGGAAATTAATTAAAGGCCAACCATTAATGCTTTGTGTATGTGCATTCATTCATGGAGATTAGGTTGGTGATGTGATTGGGTAATGTTCTGGGAACATGACCTGAGTACTCTGGGAGTATCAAACTGTTGCGTTTTGTTTGAAGACACATTCTGGGTATGGATGTGGCCAGTGTGGGTTCACTGGTGATATGGTTATCACGTCTTTGTGACGTGACGCTCACTCTGGGAGTGACGTTATAAACCACGGTGATTCATTACGTCTTGGCAACGTGACGTATACTCTGGGAGGAACATTAAGGTAATCACCCCAAGCAATTCTGCCTTACGTTCTAGGAACGTTAGAAAATCTTGTGATTATGTCATAATAATTGTGAATTAATTATGAGATATAATTAATGGCCAACCAAAAAGTTATATACCATGTGTGCATACATGCATTGTGAATGATTGGTAAGTTATCGTTTTTCATGTTCTGGGAACATGAGGAGGGTACTCTGGGAGTACCAAACGGATACGACATGCTTGATCACACGTTAAGGTTGACGATGTGGCCAGTGTGGGTTCACTGTTGATGTGGTTATTACGACATCGCGACATGACATACACTCTGGGAGTGGCGTTATGTACCACATTCCAAGCATGTTCGTTGCGGTTTGCTCGATGACACATTAAGGTTGACGATGTGGCCAGTGTGGGATCACTGTTGACGTGGTTATTACGTCTTCGCGATGTGACACACGCATGAGAAGCGGCGTTAAGTATCACAAAGTGATCATTACATCTTTGCGATGTGTCGTTCACCAGATAGGGTGACGTTGTGTATCACTTCCGAGCAAGTTTCGCCTTACGTTTTGAGAAAGTATCTGTGTGCTCTGGGAGCACACGTACGGTGAAAGTACACCAGAGTTTTGGATGGACGTCCGAGAGGAACTAGTATTAGAGGTCTCAGGATTAAGAGATAGTAAGCATACATCTAGTAAGCATACATCATGCTACTTGCACTGAAATAAAATTAAAAATGAAAAGGCATGTGCTCATGTGTTGATGCATTTCTATCATACTAGATTGCTTACTTGTGAACGTTAGAGCTTTAATTTATTCTCATTTGATTATGTGAATGTGTATAGCTTACCTCCCTGCCCTTATTAGGTGATGATCTGTTATCTCGCTTGTCTAGAGATCAGTGGGGTGGATAATCCTTAGGTGCATGCAGAGTATAGATGGCATGGATTAGGGATCCGTTGAACAGCTCTTGAGGACCCGACCAGGTAGAGGAATGGATAAAGGACCAATGACCAGCTCTGTAACGTTTCTATTGAGACAACAAATATAATGTACATATTTTGAGAAATGTATCAGAGTGAATTTAGTTTTCATACTTTGATACTCAGGTGGTACTCATGGATTCATTATACTTGATTTTTATGGACAAGTGTCCTAACTTATGTTTTATATACTTTAGGTATATAATAAAATTACCTTATTATATTTCCGCTGACTCTGATTTTGTGATTCAAGCTCGGTATGAAGCAAATATGAAAGAAGTTAATTCCTCGAGATAACTCTATTCTATTAACTAAGTTATTCATCAAGAAATTATAGGTTTCGAAAGCTATTTCAATCCCAAAGGTTATCTCGAAAATTTTTTTTAATACTTTACGAATAATGACTTCCACTGCCGAACTCAGTTTCAATTATACAACTTGAATTCGAGTACCATGATCAGAGGTTTTTAAATGGAAAAATTTTACATTCCAATTTTCCAACGTTGATAAGTTCAATAACATAAATAAATTACTACTTTTCCATAGCAAGTAAGGTGAATATTTAAAGGGCGTTACAGAACCAATTGATGCATTTTGGTAACACCACATCTAATATATGAGTTTTAACGACCCAAAGATATTTTTTATATGTGTTTTTTAGTTATGTGTTTTTACGAATTAAATTTTAAAAAAATTATGAAACATGAAATATGTTTATTTTTTGTTTTAACAGGGTTAAGAGCGCTCATGTTGCATTCAAAAGATTATTGAGAGATAGTCAGGGGATATGTGCACAAGCTTTGAAGCAATGGAGAAGATGTTGATATGTCAACATATTGATATTAAAGAGTCTTTTGAGAAGAGTATGGATAAAGTGGATCATCGTGTGAATGATGATTTCTACAACGTGTTGCGTTACTTTGTAAGTTGTCAGAAGAGTCTCATTTTGAGGGTCGTTCGAGTCCTCATCCTCAAAATGAACTGCTGGCTCATCCTCCTCAACGTTCTGGTACGCTGTTGCTGTTGCTTCTGCTGCTGCATGTCTATCGCTAACGCGTTTGCGATGAGAAGCACTATGTTATTATCTTGGAGGAGGAGGGACGTCATCGCGGGATGCCATCTGAAAAAAAAACAAAAAAAACCAAGTTACTATTATTAAAGAAAGGGAAAAAAACAAGAAAGGGAAATAAAAAAAATAAAGGGAAAAAAAAGAAAAAAAATTATTATTATTAGTAAAGAAAAGGGAAAAAAGAAAAAAAATAGAAAGTTATCATTATTAAAGGAAAGGGAAAAAATTTAAAAAAACAACGTTATTATTATTAAAATTAAAATAAAGGGAAAAAAAGTAAAAAACTACACTCTAATAATAATTAAAATTAAAATAATGGGAAAAAAGTAAAAAAAAACAACATTATAATTATTAAAATAAAGGGAAAAAATAATAAAAACGACGTTATTATTATTGAAATTAAAATAAAGGAAAAAAGTGAAAAAAAATACACCCTAATAATAATTAAAATTAAAATAAAGTGAAAAAAAGTAAAAAAAATAATTACACCCTGTTGAAAATCATGTTCCCCAATGTTTTGATGATGACAACATATCGTATGTTGAACAGGTTTTGATCTTACAGGTACATGGATGATGACAAGGTGTTTGTGTTTGCTTAAAGAATCTAACCGTTTAGGGTTTAGTTATATTTTTGTAAAGCAACAATTAGTTTAAGCACTCAAAGTTCAATCTTAAGAAGATGATGATGTTTTTCATGTTAAAACTAGAAGAAGACTTTTTATAACTTAGCTCCTGGAAAAGCCTTTTGAGAAAAACCTTTGCGAAAACCTCTGGTTACAATCTTTTTATGAAAATTTGTTTTTAAACTGAAGTAATCGATTACCCCTCTTGAATAATTGATTATCTTCTGCCAGTTCTGTAACCTGAGAACAAGTAATGGATTACTTCCTTGGGCCGGTCACCTGAGTGTAAGTAATCGATTACCTGAAGTTAATAATTGATTACTTCTGATGCTGCAACCTTTTTAACAAAACCAGGGAGCAGGTAATCGATTACCTAGACCAAAGTAATTGATTACTCTATTTCAAATTTTAAAAAACGTGCTGAAATCATTTTGATTCACAGAATGATTTCCTTCGTTATTTGGTTGATTACTTTTTCTGAATAAAACATCTTCTTCTCTCTTTTTTGAAAAACAACTCTTTTACACCTCATAGACATCTTTTGAAAACCTCTTGGAGAAATTATCATCATCATCATCTTTATCTTCTCACTTTTCTAAAAAAGAACAAGAAGCTTGAGTGTGCCTTAGAACTAATCATTGTTATAGGATCGTTATTGTTGTATCTGTTGGAGAGTGCCCTAGTGGCAATCGTATTTTCTCTTTTACTTGTACTTATTTCATGTTTATGGATTATTACTATTAATAATAATGAGGAATTTCATTTATTATATTTATGCTTTAATTGTTTAATTAAAATAGATGTAATAAAGTCCTTAGGATTATAAGTTCAATGTCATAAGAATATCAAGTACATGACTTGATAGTGAGATCTTATTGATTGACAATTATCCTTAAAGATTCCCTAGTCGAGTATTACAGTTAATAAGGACAGCTATAATACATCGAGACTAGTATGTGACAGACTGATGACTGTATCTCACCGGTCATGGATATGGGATATCAAGTCTTCACGTAAGTACACATTGGGACAACTGTGTATTGGATTGACCCGCCATGAGAATGTTACATGGATTATTAAGTGAGTGTCATAAGCGATTCTCATAGTGACAATGGTGTACATGGTCCTTCAACCTGAAGTCACTACAGTTCCCAACATGAGGAATTATGTGCTTTCATGCAATCAAACGTCATCTTTAACCAGGTGATCATAACGGTTGTAGTCGGGTATATGACAAATCATGTAGAGGGATGTGAGTGACGTAGATGGGATTTGTCCTTCCTAGTCAATAGGAATTATATCTCTGGGCCCCTTGACTGAGTGAGATGGTGAAATGTATGGCCATACTCAAGACAGTCAATATGAGATATTGACGAGACTTGTTTAGACGTGTCTACTCAGGGATCAAGAAACCATAGGTTACACTATACATGGGTGACACGTTCCATGCCATGAGTGTAACTAAGATATTTGGACAAAGGGATTAAATTTACACATGATCATTGGTCACACTAAGGTTATGTCAAATCACAGACATTCCTGTCACTTGGGTAGCAATGACATGTTGCTAGATACCGCTCATTACTTGTAAACTTAAAATGAGATTTTAACTTTACTGTCAACGTTACAGGAACCTATAGGGTCACACACTAATGACGTGTTGCTAGATACCGCTCATTGTTTGGAATCCGGCATGTTGAACCGTTTCAACACTTTGTCTATGTACGAACTTTGACTTAGGCCAAGCAATCTCCTTGATCTATCTCTATAAATCTTGATGCCTAATATATAGGTTGCTTCACCCAAATCCTTTATAGAAAAGCAATTCCCTAACCAAGTCTTAACAGACTGTAAGGTAGGAATGTCATTCCCGATGAGTAGTATGTCATCCACATACAACACAAGAAAGACAATTGCGCTCCCACTAACCTTCTTATATACACAAGACTCTTCTTCATTCTTGATGAAACCAAATTGTTTGATTGCATCATCAAACTGAATATTCCAACTCTTAGAAGCTTGTTTCAATCCATAAATGGATCGTTGCAGCTTACAAACCTTTCCAGCATCCTTTGGATCAACAAAACCTTCAGGTTGTGTCATATACACATCCTCTAAAATATTTCCATTAAGGAAAGCAGTTTTGACATCCATCTGCCAGATTTCATAATCATGAAATGTGTAACACTCTCACTTTTATTAGTAATTTTTAGGTTTTAATAAAAAATCGGAGTTTAAAATTTATTTTTTTTTAACACCTAAATTCCTTTAAAAGGTTTTACGAAAATCCGGCAGAGTTTCCTCTGTTTTCCGGACTTCCCAAAAATTTTCTTCGAAAAATCTGTCAGTCCAGAATTGTTTAAAAAAACATAAACAACAACAGATTAAAAGTCATAACAAATCCTAATGCCCAATTTGTACAAGTTTCAGGGCAAGTTACTAATTCATATTATAAATTACATTAAATAATTATCCACTCAAAATATGTAAAATACATTCCACGTAGTGGAACTTAAAATCCTGCTCGGCCAGCACTGGTGTAAGCTCCACTTGTGTACCTGAAAAATATTAACCACACAGGGGAAGCATCACACAGAACTTAAAAGAGAGATTTCTAAGCAGATATATACAACACACCAAGACCATTCAAGCCTATGCTATACTACTTAATTCATGTTCTTCTTTATTTTCACTCTAACCTTTTTACTCCTTTTTCCTAATCACCCTAATTTCTCTCTTCACTCTCTTTCCAACTAACCTATTTCTTTTTCTTTCTTTCCCATCCTCTTATTTCCATCCTTTATCCGTTTTCCATTTTTCATTTATGGTTAGCATTTCCATAATTATTCTCCTTATTTATTTCCTCTAGTTCCTATATCAATTCCATTGTTTACCTTCTTATTTCCTATTCCAATGTCCATTCTATTATTTATTTTTCCTATCTATTACCATTCTCATTGCCCTTTTCCATTAATATATATATATACATATACATAATACGACCTTATCCATTTCCATTAACCCTTTTTATTTTTCCTAAATCCTTTCCATTATTTTGTTCATTATTCCTTCCCTTTAATTCCCTTACCCTTTTCCATTTTTATTTCCTTTTTCCCTTATTATTGTGTGTAACCCCAAACAGAGATCTACACACCGGGTTTGCAACCACAAACAGTGATCTGCAAACGCTGTGTATGCAACCACAAACAGTGATCTGCATACGTATGCAACCACAAACAGTGATCTGCATACGTGTATACAACCACAAACAGTGATCTGTATACACCCATCTCGTTTATGTAACCTCAAACAGAGATCTACATAAACTTCCCTTACCTTTTTATTACTTGGCCACAGGGTCAATACAACCACCTGCGCCGTGCCACAGGGTCAATACAACCACCTGTGACGAGTACCATTTTATTAGGCCACAGGGTCAATACAACCACTTGCGCCGTGCCACAGGGTCAATACAACCACCTGCGACATTTACCATTCTATTAGGTCACAGGGTCAATACAACCACCTGCGCCGTGCCACAGGGTCAATACAACCACCTGTGACATTTACCATTCTATTAGGCCACAAGGTCAATACAACCACCTGCGCCGTGCCACAGGGTCAATACAACCACCTGCGACATTTACCCTTTTTATTTGGCCACAGGGTCAATACAACCACCTGTGCCATTAAACATTTAGTTCTCACTACTAACTCGTTTTAGTCCTTTCCCTTTTACTTTTAGTCCCTTAATTCTCTTAATTCTTTTAATTTCTTTTAATTACTTCCCTATTCCCTTTCTCTTCTTTTTCTTTTTCTCTTCCTTTTCCTTTTTCCTTTTACTAATTATTCAAGTTTACATCCAATTCCACTTAGCGTTAGTATAGTCGTTATATTTTAATTCCCTTTTCTAACTCTTAATTATTTCTATAATTTCTCTCATTGATTCATTTCTAAATTTATTTCCCTATTCACCATTTCTATTCGTTTACCACACCCTACCAATGTAATTAATTAGTTATTCTGATACTTACCTTTTTATTCATCACTATTGGTTTCCCCATATTTACTCCATCTATCTTTCTTCATTATTAACAGGTTACCCTAAGGTTCGTTAGCAATTAACATTTCCCCCGATCCTAGCGATAGATATAACTACCCAGAAATACACCCCTTAAGGACTGGTAATGAAACCCCTTACCTCGGGTGACGAAGGTAAAAAGAGAGAACCTCAACTCCGAATAGGGAGCGGCGATCCGTGAAGCTTTAGCGATCCGGGCGATGAACGGGTCAACGGGGATCGACGCCGGTGGTGAGAATAATCCCGGCTAAACCTAGGCAAGAGCTCCAAGCTTTGGCGCACCCGACACGAGCCCGGCACGGTCACGAGTCGGTAACGGCGCCGGTGTTGCTCTCAAGAGAGAGGAAGGAAAGGGTGATCTGAGGAGGAGGAGAGGGGCTATGGCAGGGAGAGAGAGGCGGTGGTGGTTCGTGGCAGTGGCGGCCGGAGGTGGGTGGCTCTCGGTGATGGTGGTGGCAGCAGCAGTGGCCGGAGGAAGGGAGGAGGGAAGAGAGAGAAAGAGATCCAGAGGGAGGAGAGGGAAAGAGAAGATCTATGGGAAGAAGGAAGGACAAGGAGGTGGGGTGGCGGCCATGAGCTCCGGTGGTGGCGGGAGGTGTTGGGTGGTGCTGGACGGAGGAGGGAGAAAGGCTAGAGAGAGAGTGAGGGGTTGAAATGGGGTTTCAGCCCCAACAACACGTTTTTAAGGCTGTCTGCACAAAACACTCGAGTGTTTTACAAAACACTCGAGTGTTTTCTTTAAAAACACTCCAGTCTTTTCCAAAACACTCGAGTCTTTTCCAAAAGACTCCAGTGTTTTGCCCAGTACCCCATTTATTCATTTTCCTATTTTCCTCCTATTTTCTTCCTGCTTCAATTCGAGATAACTTCTTCGTTCACCGTCGGATCTTGCTCAAATTTGACGAGTAACTTCCTAAAAATCATACCTTCATATCCAACGGTGGGAATTGTGTTTTGAATCCTAAATCTTTTATTTTGAATTTCCTAACGTCGGGTGTTTATAACACCGAAAAATCGATTTTTAACACTCGTTTGGGTCTTCTTTAAATTTGCTTTTCGATGCCAATGCTCCTAGACTCCTATATGGCACTCAAAGTACTCCTAATCCATCATTTTAAATCCCTTCTATGATAATCCTCACTTCCAAATCTTACTATTATTCTAATTATTATTAGAATAAAAATTCGGGATGTTACAAAATGCTGCAATAGCAAGCAAGGTCCTAATGGATTTAAGCATGGAAACTGGTGAAAAATTTTCATCATATTCAATACCATGAACTTGTTTGAAAACTTTAGCAACCAATCGTCCTTTAAAGGTATGTACATTACCATCCATGTCAGTCTTCTTATTGAAAACCCATTTGCACCCAATAGGTTTTACCCCATCAGGTAGATCAACCAAGATCCAAACTTGGTTGGTGTACATGGACTCCATCTCATATCTCATGGCTTGAAGCCATTTCTCAGAGTCAGGGCTGTTTATAGCCTCTTGGTAAGTAGTAGGTTCATCTTGATCAATAATCATAATGTCATCCTCTTGAGTCATGAGAAATCCATATCTCTCTGGCTGAAGAGGAATCCTACTTGACCTACGCAAAACTTGTGTAACTTGAGAAGGTTGTACATCCACAACATCTTGTGGAACTTGCTCAACATCCATCGCTTGGTCTTGGCTACTTTGGGATTCTTGAATCTCATCAAGATCTATTTTCCTCCCACTATTTCCTTTAGAGAGAAATTCTCTTTCAAGAAACACGTCTGTGTGAGCAACAAACACTTTGCCTTCTGTGGGATTGTAGAAATAGTATCCCTTAGTTTCTTTGGGATATCTACAAAGTAGCATTTGTCAGATTTGGGACTAAGTTTATCAGAAAGTAGAAGTCTCACATAAATATCACAACCCCGAATCTTGATAAAAGACATACTAGGACGCCTCCCAGTCCATATCTCATGTGGTGTATTTTCAACCGCTTTCGATGGGGATCGGTTAAGTGTAAAAGCAGTTGTAAGTAGAGCATGTCCCCAAAAAGAGATTGGAAGGTCCGATTGACTCATCATACACCTAACCATGTCCAACAAGGTTCGATTTCTCCTTTCTGAAACACCATTCCACTAGGGCGTTCCAGGAGGAGTGAGTTGAGATACTATACCACACTCTTTTAGATAGTCATCGAACTCTTGGCTATGGTATTCACCACCTCGATCAGATCGAAGGGCTTTAATACTTTTGCCATGTTGATTTTGTACTTCATTCTTGAATTCCTTGAACTTTTCAAAGGTTTCATGTTTGTATTTCATCAGATATACATACCTATATCTACTAAAATCATCAGTAAATGTGACGAAGTACGGGTAACCTCCTCTAGCATTTGAACTCATAGGCCCACATACATCTGTATGTATGAGTCCCAAAAGTTCATTAGCCCGCTCACTGCTGCCAGTAAATGGGCCCTTTGTCATCTTTCCCAACAAACAAGACTCACATGTCTCATAAGATTCAAAATCAAATGAGTCTAAGAATCCATCTTTATGAAGCTTAGAAATGCGTTTCTCATTTATATGGCCCAAACCACAATGCCAAAGAAAAGTTTGGTTTGTATCATTTGATTTAAACATTTTAGCATTAATGTTATAGACTGGATGATCAAGATCTAACAAATAAAGACCATTTATTAATTGTGCACTGCCATAAAACATCTCATTCAAATAAATGGAACAACACTTGTTCCTTATTGAAAACGAAAAACCTACTTTGTCTAAACATGAAACTGAAATAATATTCCTACGAATAGCAGGTACACAATAAACATCCTCTAGTTCTAAAACTAATCCACTAGGTAAGGTTAAACTACAAGTTCCAACAACAGTGGCGGAAACTCTTGCTCCATTTCCAACTCGCAGTTCGACTTCACCTTTAGCTAATCTTCTACTCCTTTTTAGATCTTGCACATTAACACAAATGTGAGATCCACATCCAGTATCTAATACCCATGATGTTGAAGCATAAAAATTAACTTCTATAACAAAAATACCTGAAGAAGAGGCTTCGCTTTTCTTCATTTCTTTCTCTTTAAGGTAATCTAGGCAATTCCTCTTCCAATGTCCCTCCTTGTTACAATGGAAGCAATTTCCCTCCTTAGCCACCCCACCTTTAGGCTTAATAGAGGTTGTCAAACTCGCGAGTTTACGTAAGCTCGTGAGGCCGAGGTAAACTCGACTGGTGAACTCGACTCGTAAACTCGTACGAGTTTACCTCGAGTCCACTTATTTTAAAATTAACCTGTAGATAACTTTCATAGCTTCCATTTCATAGTTTTTACTCTAAAAGTTAAACATAAATATTTAAATGTTGTTATAGCATATAAGAACCCAATAAATAAAATTAGCAAACCAACTTAACAACAACCAAATATGATGGTTTTATGATTTAAGTGGTTAGTTAAGTAAAAATAGTGGTTATAGTGTTATTTTAGTGAAAATATCGTTCAAAGATCGATCAGTATCTTCTTTGTTAACCGTTGGATCGTGCTCATATTTTTAAATACGCTTCCTAACTCGTTTATCTTGACATCCGACGGTGGAAATTTTGTTTCGAGAAGTAAAAGCTCAAGAAAATTCAAATATCCGTAAGGCTGCTGCTGTTTACCCATGTTTGCACGAGTTTACCCGAGTTTAGTGGGAAGCAAGTTTGCATGCGAGTTGACTCGATTCTATGGGTAGGATCGTAAACTCGTACGAGTTTACGAGTTAACTCGCGAGTTTGACAACCTTGGCCTTAGCTACTCTAGCTTTGCCCTTATCCTTAGGTTTTGGTGCTTTCCCTTTGGCCTTACCTTTTCCCTTTCCATTTTGAACCAACAATACAGTTTTTCCCTTGTTGATATTCTGCTCAGCAGTTTTCAACATCCCTAACAATTCAGTTAGAGTGTTGTCAATGTTGTTCATGTTGTAATTCATGACAAACTGACTAAAGCTCTGTGGTAAGGAATGCATAACTAAGTCAACTGCCAACTCTTGACCTAGTGGGAAACCCATCCTCTCAATGTTCTCAATATAACCAATCATCTTGATTACATGATGACTAACTGGGCTTCCCTCTGTCATCTTACAAGTGAAAAGGAACTTTGTGACCTCAAAACGCTCATGCCTTGCTTGCTCTTGATATAGCTCCATAAGGTGTACGATCATATCGTACGCACTCATGTTCTCATGAACCTTCTAAAGGTCAGAGGTCATAGTGACAAGCATGAGAGTTCCAACCTCTAAGGCATCATCTTGATGCCTTCGGAAAGCATTCCGCTCAGCAGCTGGTGCATTAGCGGGGGGTGCTTCAGGGAGCGGTTGCTCTAGCACATACATCTTTTTATCATTCCTATGGACAATCCTTAGGGTTCGATATCATTCGAGGAAATTAATTCCCGTCAGCTTGTCCTTCTCAAGGACTGATCGCAGTGATAAGTTGTTCGAATTGTTTGATGCCATGGTGATCTAACAACAAAATTAAAAACAAAATTAAGATCATATTTATTAAATAGTTAATAAGGACTTTTATTAAATATTACTCCCACTATTTTCCTCAAATCAATAACCCTCAATATTGACTCGAAAAATCTCAGCCTAAGATTTTCTAGTGGGACAAAGATCCATATTTCATCTTATTATGAGTCAAACTTTAGTTGATCACCCATAATTTGATTATTTAGGTAGGGAACCCTTTCCCAATCACATCTCATGTGACTCTTGGATCAATTGGGTGAATAACATTTATCCAAATTCATCCTATAAATTAATACCCAATTCTTTTGCCTATAGACCTTCAATCTTATTGAACTATCCATTTAAGTTAGACCCAATGGTTGACAAACAGATATTACATTAATCCCCCCGCGTCTGACCAATGTAGATAAAAGTACCCTACTTTAGCAGGCCCACATTCAAAACGACATCAATCAAGACGAGTGTCAAGCATTGGAAGGCATATAACTTAATATTTCAGTTTGAGGAGTTTTTAAGTTAAGTGATCTCACTAGTTTTATCTTGTATTAACATTATAACGATAACATGCATCACATACATACTATAATTATAAACTATATGTGATATGATCATGGCCCAAAATAATTATTTCACCCAAGCCAATGAGTGAATAAAAAAAAAGGTCCTATGACTAGCAGCATCTTCTCCAAGAGCCTTCCTTGAATGTCCTCTTCCTCATCATCTCCAAGACTCTCTTGATTTTTAAATAAAATTACAAGAAGAAACCTCATTCATGAGGGGATTTAGATGAGAAGAAAAATACATAGTGAATATTTGAGAGAGGCACGACACGCAGGCCGTATTTAAAATAAATAAATAAACCATACATAAGCGATCTAATAGGCCATGACCATTCACCACATAAATGAACAACACATAATAGTATATATAAAATAAAGACATATTATATTATATAAAATTATGTTCGTTACGATTTAAGATACCTAAGCAGAGGAAGCACGACAATTTTCTGACTGTTATTATTTGATTCGAAGACCATGTCCAACAATTGGCATGATCATATCAGTTTCACTGAAGTTCGCATCGACTACACCACTGTAATACCCGACATGATCCTGTCCAACAATTGGCACAGACTTGTCGATCGTCTGATGCAGAACCCTAGCGACCCTGACGTTGTTAGTTGCAGCATGATCGAGTCAACTCTTGACATCACCATGCTGCGACGAACAATAACGACATCAAAACAACGATAAACAAATTTTATCTTTGTTTTCAATTTTCGATTAAACACAACACATTATAATCTCATTAAAACATGCTTAATCAGAAAATAAACGAATCATGGTTTCGCAAGCGGCTCTGATACCACTGCTGGAAATAGGGATCAAAATACGCGGTGATATCCGCTCTATTTAGAGAGCTTTATTATTAGTTGCACAAAATCTCTTTTGTAAACTGTTATTTGTAAGGGCAGTGTTACCCTTAGTGATTAGGGAGTGTTATCCCTTAGGTTGAATGTGTGTCACATTCTTAGGGTGAGGAACCCTTGTGTATTGGGTAGTGTCTAGACGAATGGTGGGGCACCAAGTAGTTAGGCTATCCGGGAAAATCTAGGAAGTGGCTTCCTAGTTGTTTTTGTTGAGGTCCCTAGCGAACGTAGGTTCCTAGTAGTGTGCGGGATGCTCTTGCTTGTAATTGGGGCTGGTTGTCCCTGCTTTGATTAGTGAAGAAAATCTCAAGTGGGTCGCTTGGGGACTGGACGTAGGTCTTTCGCTGGAAAGACTGAACCAGTATAAAATCTACGGTGCACAATCTTCTATATCTTATCTCTTTACTTTTTACGTTGCACATTTTTCTTTTTGCGATAAGCTTATTTTCCGCGACGTAAAAACTATTTTAATGTTTTAAAGTAACTAGCGTGAGATCTGCTTTTAGTGTCGTTAATCTCCTCAATCTCGCGAGTAATAGTTTTTCTAATATTAATATAAATAGAACTTTACGCTTGCGCTTAAACGTTTTCAATCGTTCTTTAAGCCTTCCGCTGTAAAAACTCTTTAATCTCTTTAAGAACGCTTTGAATCGAACGTTTTCCAATGTTTTTATAAACACCCAATTCACCCCCCCCCCCCCCCTCCTTCGGTGATGGCTGCCAATTCTAACAATTGGTATCAGAGCTTCGTGCTCTGGTAAAAGGCTTAGCAGCCCGAGTGAAAAGATCCATTGTGAAATTGGCAGTATTGGGATAT
This sequence comes from Crotalaria pallida, assembly GCA_037953625.1. Lineage (NCBI taxonomy): Eukaryota > Viridiplantae > Streptophyta > Magnoliopsida > Fabales > Fabaceae > Crotalaria > Crotalaria pallida. The sequence goes on along the minus strand of CM075650.1, from coordinate 137,421,825 downwards.
TTTCAAATTATTTTTAAATGGAGGGTTTTACATTCGATGATGCACCAATGTTTGATGGAAGTAATTTTCCATACTGGAGTGCAAGAATAAAAATTTACTTACAATCTATTAGTATTCATTTATGGAATATTGTGCTTCAAGGTTTTGATTCAAAATCCAAAAATGTTTTAAATGATTTTTATAAAAAAATCCTTTGCGTTGAATATTCAAGCTATGCAAATTTTGAGAAATGCCTTGAATGATGATGCATACACTAGAATTAAAAATTGTATCAACGCTAAAAGTATTTGGGACACCTTAATAACACACTATGCTACTAATGATCCATGCGAAAGTGTTAATGTCCGCAAGGAAAAAGAAGCGCACATAAGAGAAGATGACTTAAAGGATGATGTCCTTGATGATGAGACAAAGAGCAACACAACAAGTGAAGATGATGATTTGGAGAGACTATTTGAAGAGTTCTTACAATCTTATGAGGAATTGAGTTCTTCGGAGGAAGAGTCCACGGACAATGAAAGTGAATCAAATGGGCACATTCCTCATGAGGTAACAATTATTAGTTCTATCTCAAACAATCTACATAGTACTTATAATAGGTTGAGTGATGATGAGACAAATTTAGAAAACCATAACTTGGACTTTGTACAAGAATTATCTTCAACAGAAATTACTTTTGATACTTTGAAAAATGGAGATAATCTTGGCAAAGAAATAATTTTAGAAAATTGTTCCTCAACGCACCTTAAATAATGCGCTTGTCCTGAAAAACATGTTGAGGATACAACTTTTGAAAATCATGTTGAAAAACCTATTGACTCAAATTCGTTACTTGGTCAAGCTAAAAATAATGTTGATATTCAAAAACCAAGTAAAGATTTGAACAATGGGAACTTTGCCTCTTCAAAACAAAAAATCCAAGTTGTGTAACCAAGTTTGTGAAAAAGTCAATTCATCACCCAAACACATTATATGTAACTATTGTGGATGTTCAGGACATATCTCTTATCTATGCTATTATAGGAAAAATCAAAATATAGAGGTAACTTGAAATGGGTTCCTAAAGCTCCAAAGGAATCCAAGACTAACCCTCAAGGACCCAAAATGAAATGGGTTCTTGTAATAATTTATGTGTGCAGAATGTTAATCATAAAGATGAACCAAGAGAAAGAAGGAAGGAACAAGCTTACAAAGTGATAACCTACAAATCAAATGTCAAGTGGAACAATCGATGGAGATACAAGTTCTCATATAACAAAACTTCACGAAGGCAAAATGAAAAGTATGCTATGGCAAACAAACTTTATGTGAAGCAATGGAAAAGAATAAGTACTCCGTCGAACAACAGGTTTGAGAAGGTTAAAGCACCTTCTCTATATACCAAGAACTATACTAGAGTGTTTCTAGACTATTCCAAGCTAAATGTTTTTTGAAAAATATTTCATGTGGATTAAATTTTTTTTTTTTAAAAATCAGTCGACACATGAATTAATTCTTTTCTCTTGGAATAGCTACACTTGAATATAGTTCCTTGATATGTAAGAAGTGCTTAACATGTGTTTCTTGTAAAGTTCTTTTTAATCTCATGCTCTCTGATTTGCAATGCTAAAACCATACTAACTTGAGCGTTGGAGATATCCATAACACCTTGTTTTGCAGGAAACAGTGTTCAACAGGTAAGTTACTCGCAAGCTAAGTCCATTTCTATTCCCTAGAATAAGAAAAATCAGATATGGCATGTAAGGAAGCTTGGGTTAATCAGAAAAGGAGGAAATCTGGAAGTTTGGGCAGAAGTAATCGATTACTCTACAATAGTAATCGATTACTTACTGAATGCTACATCAGGCCTGTTCATCAGAGACAAGATAATTGATTACAGGCCTCAGAGTAATCGATTATCCAAGTTGTATCATACATACCCCATAGAACAAGTAATCGATTACCATTCAGCAAGTAATCGATTACCTGCATCAGATTCTGGAGAAAAAAAAAAGAAAGATCGTGCATGTGAGCCAAGTGGGCCTTGACCCAGTTTGACCAAGTGGGAACCTTATTGACTAAACCTAGTCGTCCCTTTCCCTCTCTCATTCCCTCATACACGTTTTTTTTCCTTCTCCCTTCCTCTTCTTCAACTTCTTCTTCTTCTTCAAAACCACCAAATCTCCATAGCCACCCACATTAAAGCTTCATCAATCATCACCTCTCAACCTTCAAACACCACATTACACCCATAAACCTTCATCTCTTCCTTCTTCCTTCACTCAAAAATTGTTTCTCTCTCCTCTCCACCTCTTCCATTCGACCTCCATCTCTCTACCATCATTAACCACTTCTTCTCCACCATTCCTAACCTCCTTCAACCAAAACCGTCATCATTCTCACCATTCCTCAAACCCTAGCCTCAAACCAGTTCACCCTTGGTTCAACACGGTTTTTGCAAAGGAACACTGGTCCACTGGCTTAATATCTCCGGTTCACTGATTCTTTGAAGATCTCGGTTCAGTTCTGATTCAAGACTGGATTAGGGTGCTTCGGTTCAGTCAGTTCGATTCGGTTCTCTCTCCGGTTCAGTAGTGTTGGTATTGGTTCTCTACAGTTCAGGTTGGTCTAAATCTTCTTCTCCTCTCTAGTCACGGTACTACTACATTCATGGTATGATGTCTATGCTACTAAACTTGGTGATGAAATGATGATCCTCTGAACATAGTAGTATACATATCTAAGTTATTGTTGGCACTTAAAGTCGTATTGCTTTGGAGATCATGTGATTAATTGTGATTGGTCTGATTCATCTGGGCTGAATATTTTTTTTCGAGGTTGTGCTAGTTTCTGTCTGGTTGGTTAATTCGCTGGTAGTGTCAGGTTCGGTTGTTTCAGTATCTGGTTATCTGGTTCACATTAGTTGTGCCTGGAATTTGTGATCATGTCAAGTAGAAGACCTAGAAAAAGAGCACAAATTATTGAATCAGAGGACGATGAGCCCTCACCCCTTATAGTCCATGGTCAGAGATCGTCTCGCCAGAGTCGAGATGGAGCTGGTTCTTCAGCACCTCCTCCTCTGGCTCCTCAATCTGCTGCACTTGAAAAATACAACAGATGGTTCTCTTCTATCAATCAAATTGCTGACTATGAGAAATACTTTGCTGCCTGTGTTGTGATATCACCAAGGTTTCTTGATGCTGACACCTTTGACAACAAAGAGTGCAACCTTCCATCTGTTGTACTTTTGAAAGAAAGGGAACTTTTTGAGTTTAGTCTCATTGGTGGTGGCTTCTATGAGGATCTTGTTCGAGTTTTCTACACAAATCTTAAGTGGAATGTTGATGAGAGAATCCTCACCTCTGAAGTCAAGGGCAAGAAAATCAAAATTACTATGGATGTATGGACAAACCTTACTCACCTCCCTATGGGTGGCGCCTACTTTACAGGAACTGGTCCAGATAACTTGTGGGGTGATGAGTACAACAAAAAGGATGCAAAAGATGAGTTCATTGATCCCAACATTCCTATTGGCAAAGCAGTCACTTCGGGAAATCTGAAATTTGAGTATCGGCTTTTGCATTTCATTATGAACCGATGCCTGATTCCTAGAAAAGGAAACTATTTCAGAGTTATGGATACTGACTACATTATTCTTTGGGCATGGTCTCATAACAAACCCATCAATTGGGGCTGGTATGTGCTCTATCATATGACGGAGACCGCCAATAAAGTTCAACGCTCAATTGATAGAAATATGAAGATGAAAACCACCTGACATCCTTATGCTACTTTGATCACTCTCATACTCAAGCGTTTCCGAGTTCCTTTGAATGGAGAGTCTAGGACTGCTCCAAACGCAGACATGTGCATGGATGCTGCTTTTGTCGGAAACATGGGTTGGAATTGCATGGAAGGAAGGGGTTGGGCACCAAAACTAATGCGTTGAGAGCGTAAGTTGGCACTTGACAATGAATCTGAAGAAGAACAAGAACAGGCTCCTACTCATGATCCCGATCTCCAACCTCTTCAAGCTCTTTTGCCACCTGATCATATTCCTCCCTACATGCAGACTTTTATGGATGATGTCCGCAGGTACATGCAGCGCTCAGATGATCACATGAGGCGTCATGAGGCCCATATGCTTTCTATGGATAGCGGTCTTGCCCAACTCACATATGATATGCAAAACACGAATATGAGCATGGATACAATGCGGCAAGACATCTATAATCTGCGACATCAAAATAGGGAACCATTTAACCGTGGCATTTAGCTTGTGGGATCTCCTCTCAATCCTTCTTGAACTATATTATGTTTATGCTCTTGCTTCTGACCCCTTAGTTTTATAATCGCTTAACTGTTTCTATTTCTGTTCCTACTATATTTTGGTATAACTCTGGATATTTCTATTTCTGTTTGGTTATGCTACCTCATGACGATGAACCTTTGGTTATGTTATGTTCGGTTGTTTAAGTCATGTGGTGTGAATCTTAGTTATGAGTTTATGCCACCCTTTTTGATGTTGTCAAAAGGGGGAGAGAAAAAGTGAAATGCAAAATAGGACAGGTTACAGGTACTCAGGGGGAGAGCATAGCAAAGGCTTATCATAAGTTCAGGGGGAGCTTAGAGCTTAAAGCTTAAAGCATGTTAATGCTTAATGTTTATAAGTTTGCTTATCTTGTCATTTGCTATATTATGTTTATGTACTAACCTTTGTTTTGCATGAAGTCTTTGTCATCATCAAAAAGGGGGAGTGTTGAAAATCATGTTCCCCATGATGATGTGTTGATGATGACAACATATCGTATGTTGAACAGGTTTTGATCTTACAGGTACATGGATGATGACAAGGTGTTTGTGCTTGCTTGAAGAATCTAACCGTTTAGGGTTTAGTTATATTTTTGTAAAGCAACAATTAGTCTAAGCACTCAAAGTTCAATCTTAATGTTGTTAAGAGAAGATGACGATGTTTTTCATGTTAAAACTAGAAGAAGACTTTTTAATAACTTAGCTCCTGGAAAAGCCTTTTGAGAAAAACCTTTGCGAAAACCTCTGGTTACAATCTTTTTATGAAAGTTTGTTTTTAAACTGAAGTAATCGATTACCCCTCTTGAATAATCGATTATCTTCTGCCAGTTCTGTAACCTGAGAACAAGTAATGGATTACTTCCTTGGGCTGGTCACCTGAGTGTAAGTAATCGATTACCTGAAGTTAATAATCGATTACTTCTGATGCTGCAACCTTTTTAACAAAACCAAGGAGCAGGTAATCGATTACCTAGACCAAAGTAATCGATTACTCTATTTCAAATTTTGAAAAACATGCTGAAATCATTTTGATTCACAGAATGATTTCCTTCCTTGTTTGGTTGATCACGTTTTCTGAATAAAACATCTTCTTCTCTCTTTTTTGAAAAACAACTCTTTTACACCTCATAGACATCTTTTGAAAACCTCTTGGAGAAATTATCATCATCACCTTCATCTTCTCACTTTTCTAAAAAAGAACAAGAAGCTTGAGTGTGCCTTAGAACTAATCGTTATTATAGGATCGTTATTGTTGTATCCGCTCTATTTAGAGAGCTTTATTGTTAGTTGCACAAAATCTCTTTTGTAGACCGTTATTAGTAAGGGGATTATTACCCTTAGTGATTAGGGAGTGTTATCCCTTAGGTTGAACGTGTGTCACGTTCTTAGGGTGAGGAATCCTTGTGTATTGGGTAGTGTCTAGACGAACGGTGGGGCACCTAGTAGTTAGGCTATCCGGGAAAATCTAGGAAGTGGATTCCTAGTTGTTTTTGTTGAGGTCCCTAGCGAACGGAGGTTCCTAGTAGTGTGCGGGATGCTCTTGCTTATAATTGGGGTTGGTTGTCCCTGCTTCGATTAGTGAAGAAAATCTCAAGTGGGTCGCTTGGGGACTAGACGTAGGTCTTTCGCTGGAAAGACTGAACCAGTATAAAATCTGCGGTGCACAATCTTCTATATCTTATCTCTTTACTTTTTACGTTGCACATTTTTCTTTTTGCGATAAGCTTATTTTCCGCGACGTAAAAACTATTTTAATGTTTTAAAGTAACTAGCGCGAGATCTGCTTTTAGTGTTGTTAATCTCCTCAATCTCGCGAGTAATAGTTTTTTCTAATATTAATATAAATATAAATTTACGCTTGCGCTTAAACGTTTTCAATCGTTCTTTTAGCTTTCCGCTGTAAAAACTCTTTAATCTCTTTAAGAACGCTTTGAATCGAACGTTTTCCAATGTTTTTATAAACACCCAATTCACCCCCCCCCCCCCTTTTTCTTGGGTGACGGCTGTCAATTCTAACACACCCAAATAATAATAATTAAAATCAAAATTAAAATAAAGGGGGGGGCCTGGTCGTAATCCTGGGCCACGTCTTGGAGGTCGTAAGCTTGGGCCACGACTAGCGATCGTAACACTGGGTTACGACCTAGGGTCGTAAGGCTGGGCTACGACCCCACCCTAAAATAGCATCAGAACAGTGCACAAATAAAGGACAAATCACAACAAAAAAAATCCAAAAAAATCACACAAAATACATCAAAATAAAGGACAAACATACATGCATAAATTAACAAAAACTTAAAAGGGAAAACCTAGGGTTTGGATGTCAAAACGGACTTCATAAATAGTGCAAACATAAACCGAATAATATGAATAATATGAAGAGAGAATGGAGAAAACGAACCTTAAGGAGTAAAACTTGATAGAAATGTTGAGTGAAATTCCTGAGTTTTGCCCTTTTGAGAGAAGAACCGTATGGATGTGGAAGGGTTTGAGAGTGGGTTTGAGAGTGGGTGCTACGTGACTTATAATTTATTGGGTAATTAGTGGGTGCTACTGTTGGAAACCCAGCAATCGGCCTAACAGTCTACTAGAGAGGGGTGAATAGTAGTTGGAAACAATAATACCAATTTTTCTAGATGTGATTGAAATAGGTCGGATAAAGCTAGCTGTTAAAATAAAAATGTTGACTTTGGGCCGAGCAGTATCCGATAATCAGTTATCTAGACCGACTATCGATTATCCGAGCTGCACACTCAAAGATTAGGTTTTGCAGCGAAAATTTGCTAGCACTATCCGAGCACAAATATAAGTTAAACAAAGCCGACTAAATGCTCAGAATATAAACTGAAAGAAGTAAAGAGAAATGAGACACTGAGATTTATACTGGTTCACCCACCAACATGGTGAGCTACGTCCAGTCCCCCTTAAAACCTTTAAGGAGCCTTTAATAAAATTAAGTTGATAGAAATTACAAGGGATCAATTAGCCCACCAAGAGAGTACCAAACTCTTGGCTTCTACCTAATTTAACAAGTCTTGAAACCTTCAAGACACCTTGAAACCTTCAAGGATTTGCACCAAAGAACCTCCTTGGATTTTTTGTCAGGAACCTCCTACGACTTCAATCGTCAAGAACCTCTTGAACGAGCTTGGAAACCTTCCAAGACTTTCACTGCTTGAGAACACCTCAAGACTTGAAGAATAGTTGAGTGAATGAGATTGCTCCAACCCGAAACTAAAGTGTGTTTGACTCTTGTGTTTTTCAGAGAATGATTTCAAATTTCTGCACTTGTTCCTTTTGTTTCTCTGTCTCGTTGCTATTCTGAAGAAGAAAACCCATCCTTTTATAATGATCTCAGCATGCATGAGGTAGAAGAGAGTGGAAAATACGTATGTCCTTTGCAACGGATATACTAGACAATTTCTGCACTGTTCAGAGATGTGTTTGTCCTGATTCTACTTCTTTGTAACGTTCTAAATTTGTCTCTCTTGCCTTGCTGATGATTTTCAATTTTGAAATCTTAAGGATGGTGACAGATGGGTACTGAGAGATAAGGACAAAATTGCCAGCTATGCATAGTACTATAAACCAGACGAAGAGGTGAATGCGGCGAATTTGCTGAAGGATGAAGAAGATAAATAGTAATGCCGAGCTTGACAACTGGTTCGAGCTTGACATCTCTCCGAGCTTGGCAACTTGAGTGAATAATTTTCTCTGAGCTGATCGAGCTAATCTTTAGGCCGACTTCTTCAATCCAAGCTTGGGAACATGAGTAATTGTTCTTCACTGAGTTGACCAAGCTAATCTTTAGACCGACTTCATGAATCCGAGCTTGAGAACTTGAGTGACAGTTCTTCTCTAAGCTGAGCTGATCTGATGTGATGTCGAGCTTGACAACTGGTTCGAGCTTGACATCTTTCTGAACACGTCTGAACTTAAGCTGAGTTGCTTTGAGGTGAACATTGTTGCTGAGCTTAACGAAAATCCGAGCTTGACAAATTCATCGAGCTTGGTGTCTTGAGTAATTAATCTTCTTGATGAGCAGTGTTGCCGAGCTTGACGAAAGTCCAAGCTTGACAAAGTCACCGAGCTTCGGTAACTTGAGTGAGTAATCTTCTTGATGAACAATGTTCCCGAGCTTGACGAAAGTCCGAGCTAGACAATGTCATCGAGCTTCGGGACTTGAGCGATTAATCTTCTTAATGAACAATGTTGCCGAGCTTGACATCGTCATCGAGCCTTAAGTCGAGCTTGATGACTTTGCACTTGGCATCTGCTCTTGACATCTGTTCGAGCTTGAGCCGAGCTTGATGATTGTTCCGCAATTGACATATGTTCGAGCTTTGAGCCGAGCTTGATGTTGTTAACACTTGGAATCCTTGAGCCGAGCTTGACATCGGTCCGAGCTTCTTCTCGGCTGACTGAGTCTGCTTTGAGCGATAGCTCGGATTGATCACTTCCGAGTACGCCCGAGCTGATTCATTTGTCTTCATCAAAACCCTTGGCCGAGAACCGAGCTTATGATATATTTGTTGACATCAAAACCTTTCATTTAACAGCTACGACCTGCACCCCCTACGACCCAATCAAAAATTGAGTTTTGTGTTGGGTCGTAAGGGAATGCTATGACCTGCAGGTCGTAAACAGCCCCTTACGACCCGTACAAAATCAGTTTTTTTTTTAAGGGTAGAAAAGATATAATTTTTAGTAATGGGGTGGCATAATAACAATTTAGGATGGCAACATAATTTGCAAAAAATTGTATAAATATATTCACACTTTGGTGTCATTTTTTATCCAGTAGGCCCAATACACGATAATATTTTTTCTTGTGTAAGGTTTTGCATTAATTTAGAGTGAATTGATGTTTGTATAAGGCTTGAGAGTTGAGATGAATTATTTGTATTTGTTTTTGAATTCAATTCAAACCGGTTTATTTTTTAGGCTAAAATGCACTTTTGATCCTCTTAAAGTTTTTTATTTGTGCAGAATCAGTTTTTTTAGTTTTTTTTTTATTTAGCTAAAATAGTTTATTATGTTAATTTTTTGTGCTGATTTCGTCCCTCCGTCATTTATCTTTTCGATGAAAACCTATTGGCGTTATCCCATGTTGTAGCATCAACCATCCATGTGCTAACACATGGCATTTAATAACCTAATTATTAATTAAATATCATAATAATTAAAATTCAAAATATTAAAATTAAATTCGAATATTAAACTAATAAAAATAAGGCTAAATTACGTATTTGGTCCCTGTCGCGGCCGGGGTCCCGGGTCATCCTCGGGGCCTCGCCTATGAGTGGAGGTCGACTGACCCAATTTGAAGTCGCCACCGCATTTTGTTGCAAAAACGTGGAAAAAATAAATATCAATTAAAACGGATAAAGATTGGTCTCGAACTAGATAGATTCCGCGTTCGGGAGTCGGTTACAAGTCGGGGAAGGTATTAGCACCCCGTTCGCCCATTCAAAAATGGTACATTTGATTGATTTTAATTAAAAGACCTAAATAATTGGTTTGCCAAAAAAAATAACTGTTTTTTAATGTTGTGCCTGACAAGGTTGCCCTTGATCCTACGTACCCTCATAAAATGAGGAATCAAGGCTACGTAGTTCTTATTGTTTTAATTTTATATTTTTTAGAAAAAAAAGGTTTGATGCAAAGAGGAACATGCACAAGACCTTGTCATTTAGACAAAGAAAAGTGAATTTCCAAAACACAATTTGTTAAGACTTATTTAATAAGATTCATTTAATATTTATAAAAAAAATATTTTTTATTTCACTATTATTTGTATTATAATTTAAATTAAGTTAACGTTTTATTTTACTACTTAAAAAAATAATGGAATTTATGCGAAGAGGAGAATACATAACACCTCGACATTTAGACGAGAAAAAATGAGTTTCCAAAGCGCGCATTGTCAACACTGAATTAATAAAATTTAATTAATTATTATTTAAAACATGTTTTTATCTTAAAAAGTTATACTATTTTAAAGATGAATTATTTAGTATTTGTTTTCAGGTGTGAAGAGGAAGTGCTAAAGATCCCACCACTAAACGAATTTGGGTGAGAAAAGTTGGTCTTGCCAAAATACAACCAATTAATTTGACTAAATATGTCATTGTCTTGATTAATTATGAGTATTTTATAGTCCATCTTAAATAAAAAATAATAATTATACAGAGAAAGGAAATTGAAATATTAGTTTTAAAAATTTCGCATCTGCGATAAGGTTACATAACTGAAGAAGCAAATCATACATGCTTATTTAATAGCACAAAGCAACAACACCATACAACAGTGCCAATCACCACCGAAGCAGGAACAATAAGGCACATATATATTGTTTACTTTTGCTGAAATTTGTCCGTCATCACATCAATATGGCCACCTATGTATATTTATATATGTGTAATTTTGCTAACATATCAATTCATGTAAGTTAATAAACAAAACTGTGATCTATTAAGAAACACCTGCAACAACAATTTACACCTCTAAAGACACTATTCAACATTAAAATTCAAACAGAGTCTCTCAATTACAGTACAAGTAGAAGATAGACAAAAAGAAAAATAAACAAATTAAGTTTAGAAAAAATGTGCATAATAATAGAAAACCTATTGGAAAGATCCTCAGTGAAAGTGAAGGACTGCTACTCTTTTTATTTTTTCCTCTGTATATTCGGTCTTTGTGTTACCGTTGCTCTTTGGCACAGTCTCTTTCTCTATTTTTTGTGTGCTTCGTTCTTTTTTTTTTTTTTTTTCTGTTTTCTTTCACCGTTCGTTTTTTTTTTTTTTTTCCTCCTTATGCTTGTTGCTTTTATAGGCCTTGAATGTTGAATCAAAGAGAAGAAAAAAACACTCTGAAATCATGTACAATTAATTTTTACCCATGCAAAAAACGTGCTTGAAGATTAAGGAGGAGAGACCGGATTTCATGCAGGGAACCGAGGAGAAGAGGAGAAACGCGATTTGGTCTATGAATCACGAATTGATTCGTGATTTTGGGATGGAAAAGGAAAGCTTTAAGAGATGGAATCAATAATTGACTGAAGATTGGAAGGGATTTAGAGATTGGGAACCTAGGGTTTTTGATTTGAAGAAAGGGGGAAGAACAGAGGAACAGCAGCAGCAGCTGCTTGCTGCTTTAAATCCCACGATGGAACAAGGGATTAACAATGGTTTGGGCCAAACGGCCCAACACACCCTTTTTCCTTTTTTTTTTTTTTTTTTTTGCCATTTGGCCATTTTTGTTTTAAATCATTTTTTTTATATATATAAATCCCAAAAATAACTTAATGCACAAGAACTAAAAAATGTTTAAACAAATTTTTTTTTTTAAAATCTTATTTTTTTAAATAACTCAATACACAAGAATAATACATTTAAACAAGCTTTTTATTTTTCCTCACTATTTATTCAATTATAAAAATTTGAGAATAAAAATTTAATTAACCAAAATTTTTTACAAAATAATATTTTTGACCCCGGACAAAATTGGGTGGCTACAGTCCCTTACATTATTTTTCATTTTCGAATTGGTCACTTACGTTTTTTTGGTATCATATTGGTCCCTCGTGTTTCTTTTTGCTAGGGGTGTAACGGTCCGGTCCGGTCTTTAATGGACTTTCGGGACCGGATCGATTAAATTAATGTGGTCCGGTCCGGTTCGGTCCAGAAGTTTTCCATATGCAATCCAATCCGGTCTATTTAGACTATAATAATCAAAATTTAATAAAAAACCTCAATAAATAATCCATGGTAAGATTCAGTATCAGCATAGCTAACAAGGCAAAATGTAAACTAAACCATGAGACAATGATTATTACTTCTTAGTAGGGGTGTAACGGTCCGGTCCGGTCCGGTCTGTGAGTCATATTACAGACCAGACCGCTCAATTTAGTATGGTCTGGTCCGGTCCGATCCCAATATTATTTATCCTTAAAGACCGGACCGGACCGGACCGTTCATGAATGGTCCAGTCCGGTCCGGTCTGGTCTACTTTGCTTTTTTTCCTGTTTTTTTTCCTTTAAAATCAAGCAAAAATATGAAGAAAAAAAATAGCATTATACATACCGCACACTAAAAAGCATTATTAAGTGCAAACATTGTTACATGAATTGCACATGACAAGTATTAAGTGCAAAAATACTGCACATAAACTCATGGAGTATTAAGCATGTCGAGTATAAATGCAAAAACACTGCACATGAACTCGTGGAGTATTAAGCATGTCGAGTATTAAGTACAAAAACACTGCACATGCAAAAATATTGCACACTGAAATAGTATTGAATGGTTAATTAGTTAATTACAGTATTGGATTCAATGCACATGACTATCTCTAGTTTTTTTTTTAAATTATTAATCTTATTGGTCCGGTCCGGTTCCAGCGGTCTAAGAATATATGAGACCGTGGACCGGACTGTTCAAGTATGGTCTTTACTTTTTGGGACCGGACCGGACCATGAGACGGACCAGACTGCATTTTTCGGTCTGATCCGGTCCGGTCCGAGCGGTCTCGCAGTCTCGGACCGGATCACTTACACCCCTACTTCTCAGTATTCATGAGTCATGAGTCTGAATTAGTTTAACTACTCACTAGTTCATTGGATAATTAAATCATGATTTATCAAAGAGAATAAGAAGAAAAACAAGAATTCCAATTCCCAGTTCCTAATTGTTATATGCATATGCTTCTGTGGAAATAATAATTGATTAAGAAAGAGGAAGGGAGTTACGATGTTCGCTCGCGGGTTGCTGCTGCTACTGCTTCTTCTTCTTCATTAGCAGTGGCAGCAGCGGTGGGTGAGACAGGGAACCGGAGGTCGATCGACGAGAATCGACGAGATCGGACGGAAATCGACGAGAAAGGGATGAGATCAAACGAAGAGAACCGACGAGATCGACGGAGATCGGATGAGATCGACGGAGGGACGTGCAGAGAAGACCGGAGGGAGATCGAATGAAGAAGAACCGACGAGATCGGATGAGATCGAACGAAGAGAACCGATGTGACTCGACGGATGTGGCTTAGTGAGGAAGAAAGTGACGCGGCGGCTATGGCGGGTTGTGGCTTAGAGAGGGAGGCGGCGGCGGGTTGTAGCACAGAGAGGGAGGCGGCGGCGGGTGTGGCTAGATTAGGGTTAGAGAGAAGATGAGAAAGTGGAATGGAGGCTGTGTCAATGTGAGTGAGATAGTGACAGGGAGTATGTTGTGACTTGTGAGTGTATCGTGAGGTGAGGCACTGAGCCTATTGGCAGCTTTTTTTTTTAAAATATATATATCGCTCCGGTCCGGTCTAAGTGGTCTGAATATTTGTCGGACCATGGACCGGACCACACAAGAACGGTCCCAAAATTTTGAGATCGGACCGGACCGTGAGACCAGACCGAACCGCATTTTTCAGTCTGGTCTGGTCCGATCTGATCGGTCTCGCGGTCTCGGACCGGATCGCTTACACCCCTACTTTTTGCTATCAAATTGGTCCATAAGTCACTGTTCATCCTACGTATCAACATCTTATTAATCCACATTTGCAATGTCGGATAGAGAAATGACACGTGTGCATATCTTGGTCAAAATATATAGCATGAACAGTGATTCAGAGACCAAATTGATAGTGAAAAGAAACGTGAGAGATCAATATTATACCAAAAAGACGTAAAAGACCAATTTGAAATTGGAAAATAAGGTAAGGGATCAAATACGTAATTTAGCCTAAAAATAAAATTAAAATTTCATAAAAATTAATTTAAAATAAATAAAAAATCCAGAAAAAAGATAAATTAACTAAAAATAAATAAAATTTCGGAAAAATAAATAAATTTAAAAAATTAAAATTCTAAAAATATCAAAATATGTTTTGTCGACCTTACAAAAAATGTGTCACCAAAATATTTATATGACCACAATATACTAGGCTCAGTTATGTAGTAGTGAATTTTAATTTTTAATTTTTTTTTTTAATTTTTTATTTTTCCTGAATTTTATTTATTTTTAGTTAAATTGTTTTGTTTCTGGATTTTTTATTTATTCTTAGTTAATTTATTTTTATCTGGAATTTTAATTTATTATTATTAATTTGATATTTTTATTTTAATTTTCGTATATTGAATTTTTAAATTTATTTATTTTTCCGAAGTTTTATTCAATTTTAACTATATAATTAAAATATCACGTGTTAGCACATATAGTTGGTGGATGCTACTACATGGGATAACGTCATTAATTTTTTAACTGAAAGATGACAGAAGGATGGAATTTGCACAAAAAATTAACATAAGAGACTATTTTAGTTAAAAAAAAAACTAAACTTAAAGGGATCAAAAATACATTTTAGCCTATTTTTTATGAGAAAATAGGTAATGCACCGACAATGTAAAGTTTTTTATACTATCAATGCATCATCCACCATTCATCCGTTTATGGTTGTTGACTTTGAAATTAAAGTAATTCAAATGAATGGTGGATGATGGACTGATGATGTAAAAAACTTTTTTACATCATCAGTGCATACCCATTAATCTCATTTTTTATTACCTTTTTCGATCCCTATCAAACTTTTAAGCACTAATAACTTTCTTATTTCAAAAATCATCATTGCACGAACATTGATAAAGGCCATTTTAAGGATATTTTAGTAGGTAGTTGACAATAACCAATAACTCCTCATTTGTTAGTTAGCTATTCTTTATGATTTCTCCTGTTTATAAATACCTTTTCCTTAATTGAACGTGGGTTAAACTATTTATTTGGTCCCAATTTTAATTTTTAATATCAAATTGGTCCCTTACGTTTTTCTTTTTTATTATATCGGTCTCTTACAATTCTTTTCGCTATTTTAATCTTTAAAGTTAAAGTTCATCTTTGTGTCAATATCATATTGTTCCACGTTTGCATTTTTGAAGAGAGAAATAACACGATTGCATATTATATTGGTCCACATTGTATAAACAGTGATTCAGAAAGCAAATTGATAATGAAAAAAAAACCGTGAGAAACCAATATAATACCAAAAAAACGTAAGAGACCAATTTGATAATGAAAAATAAGGTAAAAGACAAAATAAGTATTTTAGCCTTGAATATACAAGTTATATTCATTTGTTAAGTTTCATCTATGATAAACTCTTGTAATTCTTTAATTCTATATCTCAATAAGACAATTTGGAATCCTTTCTTTCATGGCATATGCTAGTTTGCTCCGACCTAAGTTTTTATTTAAAATGCTCCACGTAATGTTCACCAAAAAAAAAAATGCTCCCCGTAAAAAACATGTTTTGTTAAAATGCTCCCCTTTTTGTTGTCGTTGGATCATGTTTAAAAAGAACGAACGGACTAAAATAATTCACCGTTAACGGAAGCAGAGGTTAATGAACATATTTGCCAAATTGTCCCTACACGCCCCACATGAGACGTATGTACAACTTTTTACACACAATGTGTGTCCAAGTCCCAGCAAGGACGGAGTGGTAAATTATTTTTTTTTGTCCACTCGAAAAATACCACTTATACATGCAATTGAGAAAAATTTATGTTGCCCACTGCAATTAAGATTTTTTTTTTAAAACCACTTACGTCCGAGAAGAGACGTACAGGGTTTTTTTTTACATAGACCCATACGTCTCAGGTACGACGCACGAGTTATATTTAAACCACGTACGACTCGATTGAGACGTATGCGTTAAATTTTAGGCTGCTTTTTCAGAAAGGACAATAAATTATTTTAAAATACCACACCACATTATTGGTTTAATTTTTTTAAACCACTTACGTAAACCATACGTCCCATATATGAAGTAGTGTTTAATTTTTAAAATACGAATTACGTCTTAATTGAGACGTAAATGATATTTTTTAAGTTGTTCATAACCTATTTTAATACGTCCGATGTAGGACGTAATGTTTAATTTTTAAAATACCAATTATGTCTTAATTGAGACGTAAATGATATTTTTTAAGGTTGTTCATAAACTATTTTTTAACCTACGTCTTAGATGAGACGTAAGTTTTTTTTTTTTAATCTCTTGACAAAAAGGCAAATTAAGGGGGAGGAATTGCTACGGAAGTTTTCTGTAGCAATTCCGCAGTAAATCAGCTACGATTAAACAAGGAAACTAATTTTCGTAGCTATTTTTAGATTAAATTTCCAAAAAGCCTTACCCTATGTAAAGACGTGGGACTCTTTATGTAGTATCAAAAATAGCTACGGAAATTTGTTTCTCTAGTTAATCTGTAGCTGATTTGCAACGGAATTGCTACAGAAAATTTCCGTGGCAATTCCGTAGCTGTTTTCTCATGGGCAATGTTAAATCAAAATAAGACGCATGCGCATAATAATGAATTTTGCTCAAATCGTATGGTGCTATATAAATTTAAAAAATTTATTAACCCGCGTGAGTGAAAAAAAATTAATTCTCAATACGTCATCGCTGAGACGTAGGTTGTGTGTAACAAGTTGCACCTACATCTCCTGTGAAACGTGTAGAGATAATTTGACAAATAGGTCATAAACTTTGCTTTCGTTAGCCCTGAATTATTCTAGTCCATTCATTCTTTTCAAACATGATCCAACTGTACATACAAGGTGGAGCATTTTAAGAAAACATGTTTTTCAAGGGGAGCATCGCATGCTCTACTTTTGGGATGAGCAAATTAGAATATGCCTTCTTTCATAGGAACCCTGTTTCTTGTTTCTCTAATTCTTTCAATTCATGAAAATTCCTAGAATTCCCTTCTACTCAATTAAAACCATATCACACATCTTGTCCACTATAGAAATTAATGCTGAGGACTTTAATAATCATGTGTAACATAAGACAACTCTTTCAACAATGAAATGAACCCCAAAGAATGTGGTGTTGAAGTGTAGTTATCGATTGCAATTGTGACAGCAATATTGAATTTTGCAAGAGGCAACTGCGGTTGCAAATGCATCATTCATATTTTCCCACAACTCCCATAATTTCTGTAAACACAACAAAATATAACTGTGACCATAATAAACACATCATAAACCATTCCAAAGCCAAAATTTATGTGGTTCCCTCGTACCCATAAAGATCAATTCAGAACTCGATGCACATTTCTTTCTTGAGAACATAACATTGATAGAACTACCGTGTGGACGAAGCCACTAACATTATGGAAATACATTCAAGCATACAGACAAAAAGGCGTAATGGACATGATTACACAAGCTTTCCCAGGAGCCACATCAAGGAATTCCCCCAAAAAATCTGCACTGTGAAGTTGTACACATTACAAATAATGGCAATATCACTAGTAACCTATAATGAATAGAGCAGATGTACAAATCAGACACATTATCATATTTACACCCATCTCGCGTGGTAATTTCAATAACTTACCGCCTCTTCATCAGGTAAAAGCACAGTTAAAAGAGAATACTTTACTCTGAGTGATATTTTACCCTTCTCCACCATAAGCCTTGCTCCAGACACAACCCAGTAGCCAGGAGAGTCTTGGGGTCCTCTTGTCATTTCTGTTGTGTCAACAAACTTCAGAAGTTTAGGAGTCTGCGTAGGCACGGGAGGTCCCCCAGGGTATAAAGCAGAGTTGACGTTTACATCAGATGGACGAGGTGGTGGTTTTTGTGCAGCAGTTGAGAAACGAGTGCTGATCAAAGTTGAGACTATTCCAGATTTCTGGGTCACGCCAGGAGAACCATCCCACTCAGGAGCTTTCACACGAATTCCACCAACAACCTTAGAGAAACGAAGTCTTAAAAATAGAACTTTCTTCATGCCAGAATCTCCAACTTCGAAATGAGCCCCGGTCACAACTGAGTCGTCATCGTATGATTCAACAGGGGCTGTGCAGACATGAGAGAAACTCTTCCACTGCACCTTCTCAAAGTACTTGCGTTCTAAAGAGGCATCAGATACACTCCGATTCAGCTCATCCTGAATTTGGAAGGTCTTGGGAATGGAGGAAAGGTGCTGCAAATGGATTGCCAAGTGATTGCTTCTCTTTCCTTCTAAATACAATCGAAGGCCTGTCACAGGGTTCTTGCCCACATCAACCTGTACACAAATCCAAAGTCTGTCTAAATCACCACAATGCCACATTAACTCCGAGAATGAGAACATCCAACAATTACTGAATAAAGAAAAGAAAGATGGCAGATTCTTCATGAATGAAAACTATTGGCAGAGTTTGATGGCAGAGACAGGTTAGCATCTCCTCCAAAACTTAAAGACAAAATCAAGCTAAACTTCGGTCAAAAATCAAGGATATTGGAAATAAAGAGAAGCGAGAGTAACTTATCGCCACCAAAAGTGTTTAGTCCAGTTACTAAAATTAAAATCAGTTTTATATGGAAATAGAAGCTTCATTCAAAGAAATTTGTTCATCCCATTCGTTAGCATTGAAAAAAGTGATAACAAAACAGGAATTGTAAAAAGAAATCATATGTAAATATTTTTTCCCACTGTTATTCCATGACAAAAAACTTTAATATGTTTGGAAACAATTAAATCAATGAGCTAATAATTCCTAATCTCAATAGTTATCCATGAGTTGGAGGCAACGGTTGTCACATACCCTTCTCTTGTTATTGGTGGAAGAGATCAATCATCCCACAAATATTAGGGAATGGAGAATAATAATATCTGACAGTAAAGCATTGGCTAACAGTTTAGAGCAGCAAAGGCACAGCTCTATATACCAGAGGACATATCCTATTCCTCATTCCTTAGCTAGCACTGGACAAATTTACTTATGAACCCTACCTTTAGATTATATTGCAGTCAAAACCAAATAAAAAATAAGTTAGACAGTGCCTCTTTGATGAACCACATTTCCCCTATCCTTACCTCTTAATAGAAAAAGAAAAGGAAACATAAAATATACAGTACAGTACTACACGTATCAATCTGGCTATCCACAAAATACAAAAACACACAAGTCAAAGAACAAAATATAACAATAATCATTTGGATGAAACAAAGTTTCAAATAAAACAAAGCATTACCGGTGTGGTGTTCACATAAAGCTTAGGACCCATAAAACTGAACTGCAAAGATGCATTATTTTGTGGCTTCCTCTCAGGCCCTAGGGCAAGGTCACCAAATACAGGGGCCCACTGCCTTGGAATTTGGAACTCCAAAAATTGATGTAGTTCGTCAACCGGTGGTTTATCTGCACTCAGAAGTTACAGTGTGATTTTTAAATTCTCTTTAGGTTTAAAAGGATGGTAATTATAATTTACTACAAGACATGGTTTTTTCATAACAAGGTGTGCATGAATTAAGAATTGCACATATTGAATTAACTTCATAAAGTGGTCAGCTTTATTTACATTAAGACTACAACAAGGATTGAAGTATTGAACTCTTGACAAACATATTACATAGTATTTAATACCACGTCAAAGACCCTCCTGAATGCTTAAACAATAAGGTAGAGAATCCCATGACTGGTTTGATGTCTCCAACGCCACTGTTCCACCAGTACCAAAGGACTAGAAGGGTAGAAAGTAAACTAGTTGATTTAGTTCATCTTAATATATCAAGTGTAGATTAATGTAACAAATAAATTTATTTTAAATAACTGTACACATAAATACGATGCACGTCATCTTTTATATATGAATGACAAACAAACATGAAAAGAAAGCGAACTCATCTGGACCATAACAGGAATTGATTATTATGCAATTCTGAATGTAATATTATACTAGACAACACCCCAGGAGCCTGAAATTCTAAACTATAATAATACTTTTTAACCAACGAGCATGGTAAGATAATGATGATGATGTTGGTAGAAGTGACATCTGGGCATTGATGTCTTCATTGTTACTATCACCAGTGAATTAGCGAAAAAATTAGGGTGTAAAAAGTTATAAATTCCATTAAAACAACACAGAACCACATCACTACCAAAAGACTATCCAATGTTAATAATGTTCATCGCCTGTCCTCCGTCTTAACTTAAGTTCTTTTTATTAATTATCAATATGTCTGTAAACCAATAAGCCATGGTTTTCAAATAATCCAACTTGTATAACTTACAGCTAGCTTTAAAAAATATGTAGTACCATAGAAATAAGTAAATGACTACTGATATCTTGCTTACATCTAAGATATAGATTTATGGCATGAGTTAAAAATCCACTCCCATTGATTCCATTGAGTAGAGATATAATTGGCACGAATGACATTGAGATCACATCAGGTTGAGACAAAACAGTTTGGCACCACTCACAATGGGACAGGTCATTTTTCCCACTACCTCCTTTTCTCTTGCACATGAACTTGATATCCTGCACCTATAATTTTTAAGGAAAAGAAAAAATAAGTGTAATGGAGTTTAATTCTATTTTTCAATTTGTTTCTTCTATTTAATTTATTTACTAATTTATTTGAATTTATATGGATAGTATGGTAGATTACAAATGTTCTATCAATGGCTGATTGAACAAGAAAAGAATCACTAGAAATGAGGTTACAATATGTTAGAAAACAATGAAACTTTTCAAAAATAAATCAGCTGTCAGCATGTCACATAGCAATTTAAATAGTAGGAAAAGCCTGAAAAACGAATTAGGTAGCAGTAGCACTGCTTAGAGGTAAAGCTAATATCAGTAACAAATAGAATCTTGAACCTGCCAAAAATTCAGTTTTAAAACAAAATATTTTTACCTCTGAGTCGTAGTAGTTACGGCTCCGAATCTCCATTAAGCCTAGCTCACTCTCCTTCATAAACTGGGGAGAAAAAAGTAGGTGGGGGAGAGGAGAGAAAATTACGAGTTAAAATGGCTGCATATAGTAATTTAAATATATTTCAAAGAAACATATAAAGGTTGCTAAGTGGAACAGTTTTACAGCATACAAAATTTTTAATGAGGTATACATGGAAAACACGTTTTGCAATTTTTGCTCCTGATTTCCAAAAATATTAGTGACGGATATAAAATGGAATTCCAAATTATTTATACACCATTTGCAAAGTATGACATTGAAAGCAAACATTTATGACATGATATAGAATGTCAGAAAGTACTTTATTACCAAACTACCCTAATATTTTATCAGTGATATACACTTCCATAGTGACAGATTCTCGTATCCTTTTTATTAAAGATTAGAAACAATCTTGTTATTTGACATACTGTACAATCTTCAAATTGAACTTGGACTCATCAATATCAACTAAAAATACACTTGTTATATAGTTTCCATTATGTTGATGGCCGTTGTTATAGTTAACTAGTTGGAAATGGTCAAATATTTACAACATAAAAAAGAAAATGAGATGAACAATAAATCTGAAATGGGAAGCTTGAAACCTTTTGCTTTCCATTAAATCGTGCATCATTTGTGTTGTAGGGTCCAGTGCCATCAATGAAGAATTTGTCTGCCATGTCCTTCAATTTTTTCTGCACATCAGCTTGTTGGAGAGGAGAAGAGTACTGCTGCTTTGCATATACTATATCAGTTCCCCCTATTTTCACCCCAACTATAACATGGGTTCCATACTTCTCAATGAACCTGAAATGATAAGATGAAAAAACATATCCAAACATTGCAACTCAAAAGTGAATGCATTGACTGAAATGACTGGCAATTAACTGAGCGCTGATAAAAAAAAACAATTAAGTGAGCCGAATGAACTTGCTTTAATTACAGGAGATTTTTTCTAGAATCTACCACAATGCATGGAGTAAAAAGTTGAAGAGTTACCTTGCCAATGCAGCAGGATCCCAGGACGACGGAACAGCTTGTTTAACATAATCACGGAGAACAACCTGGGTTTTCTGAAGTGCAACATCATACAGTGTTATGGAGACGCCGTCGTAAGCAAGACTTTTTGTGCTTGCTGCATCTTTCTGCCAAACTCCTGAAAATTCAAAGGCAGAATTGAAATGGCCCGTTGGAATCTTACCAGCAAGCCCCAAGTCTAGGTTGAACTGCTCCGACATCTACATGAAAACAATCCATTCTCCATCAAGAAACAACAATCCACATAACAATAATAACACATGACCCAGAACCTTCCCCAACATGAACAACCCAGAAACACACGCACACACACACAAAAACACCAAAAAAAAAAAAAATTCTCAACCCACATAACCTCCACAACAAGAGCAAAAACTTAGAAAGGAACAAATCTTAAAGTAACAAGTAAATTACCAATTTAGTTATTAGAATTATTGTCCATTAACATTTTAGTCCTAAAATTAACTACTGTATTCTCTATGTTAGTCCTTAAACTTATAAAACTTGTATGAACTTATCCTTATTATACACATCAATTTTATCCCCGAGATTCATCAACTCGGAACGAGTTTTATAAATTCAATAACTAACTAACTAACTTGTGGAATAATTAAATTCAATGATAACCACCAACGTCGGAAGGCAAGATCTTGAGTTCAAGTCTAAGCTTTTCCCATCTTCCCGGTTTTCAACTCATTAGTCAAGATCTAAAGTGTTCCCGGGAGCCAGCTCACTAGAGCTGCAGAACATGAAGTATTAGCACGCCAGATTCAAACCTTGGATGTGCGCTTTCTCCCCCTCCACTAAAAAAATTCTTTGCCTAAAAGGGCAGCCTAGTGGGGTCTCAGGAGAGTACAGATATACACAGCCTTATCTCCACAAGTGAATAGACTGTTTCCAAGATTCGAACTCATGACCTCCTGGTCACTAAGCAACAACCGCTGCGCCAAGGCTCACCCTCAAAAAAAAAAAAAAAAACTTTGCCCGTGCATCAAAAAAAAGTCGTAGTCACCAACGAGGCTCAGCACAGTTGCTAAATGACTAAGTTTCTTAACCAGGGGTCGGTGATCTCTATGTCTAGGAGAGAATTAGTGTTCGGCTATTGGCACGAAAGGATACCCTTTGCATAAAAAGAAGTCGGAGTCTAAACTCCAAAGTGATTGATTTAAGAGTTACTAGGACCAAAAATTTCAATGACTAAATTGAAAGTAAAAAAAAAAATCATTGACCAAATTGCTAATTTAAACTTTTTAGGTATAAGAAAAGCAAAAAGTAAAAAAAAAAGTTACTAGTTAACAAAATTGAAGTAACTAGAATGAGTGGTAAGGTGAAAAAACAGAGTATACCTGCTGAAAAGAGAGAACATCGGAGCATAATCTGGTGCGGTCACCTTTATCGCACTTGATAGATTTAGGAACATTGGGAATAGAAAGACGAGGTCCTCCTGGTAGATCAACATTACGCACGTGATCATCGTCGATAGAAATGAGCCTGGAGTCACGTGAGTGGTGATTCTTGCAGTGTCCGAGCCTCAGAGCGCTGCATAGATCGAAGCCTAACCCTATTGACTTCACTGCTCCCTCCAACGCTTCTCTTGCATCCATTCCCTTCTTCTTCCCCCTTGACATCTTTTGATTGATTTTGTTATTATTCACTTCTTTTTTTTGTTTCTTTGTTTCAATAGTTACACTTGTGCATCACCAAATCAAATGAAATTAAAAGTGTTTGTTGATGGAGGAGGAGGAGGAAGCAAAATGGGATAGAGCTAAAGGGGTGTACAAGTACAAGTAGAGTTTTGACGAGGGAAGAGAAGAAAGGGTCTAAACTCTAAACAGTGGAGATGGGTTTGTTTTTTAATAGTAGTATTTTATTGATTGATTGTTGTTATGGTTTTGTGTTCTGAAAACATGCAAATTGGAACATGGAAGAATGGTCAAATTAGTCAGGTTGACAAACTAGATATTTTTATGTCAGGCTCAGGCATGGGGTTTCTGAATAAT
Source organism: Crotalaria pallida (assembly GCA_037953625.1). NCBI lineage: Eukaryota > Viridiplantae > Streptophyta > Magnoliopsida > Fabales > Fabaceae > Crotalaria > Crotalaria pallida. The sequence goes on along the minus strand of CM075650.1, from coordinate 137,397,775 downwards.
AATAGCATTATTTAAATTTTTAGTACTTATATTTAGGTGTTTTTTAAATTGGTTTTTCAATTTTTTTAAGGTTTATTTAAGTAATTAATCTCTGAACTTATGTGCTCTTTTGGAATTGGTCCTTAAACTTTTTTTTCGATCCTTTGAGTCTTTGAACTGTGTTCAATTTTTGGAAATGGTTCTTTCGTTACTTAAATGATAATATAGTCGATGTCACGTCAGTCACTGTCACAATATCGATGAGTGATGTGTTAGGTAGGTCACGTGATACTAATGAACAAAAATCATTTCTTTTAAAAATTATGAAAAGATTTGATTTTCTTTTAAAAAAATAATTTTTAATTATTTTTAATATTTGAATTTTTTTAAATTTAAAAAATTCATGTGGCATCATCTGGCACGTTATGAAATGATGTAGTGAAGGTGACGTGGTATGTCTTCAATCATATCACCACTTAAGTGATGAAATGACCATTTTCAATATTTGAGCTAAGTTTAGGGACTCAAAAATCGAAAAAAAGAATTAAAGACCAATTTCAAAAAAACACCAAAGTTCAGAAACTAAAAAGTTAAACAAGCCTTTTTTTATTTATATTCGTGATTTTCGCTCAAATATTTGAAAATAATTCTTTTATTAATTACTTTAATGATGATACAACTGATAATATGTCAAATTGCTTTCATTCGTTGACAAGTAATATCTTGTATAATGTCATGTGAGATCATACAATTTTTTTTAAAAAACTTTGATTCTCTTTTAAAAATATATTTTTTTAAAATTGTTTAATTAATTTGAAATTTTTTATTTAAAAATTCATGTGGCATCATATAGCACGTTATTTATTAAAGTTGTGTTATCAATCATATAATCACTTAAGTAACGAAAGAATTATCTCCAAATGTTTCAGCAAAGTTCAAAAACTTAAAACATCCAAAAAAGTCATGAACCAATTCCAAAAGAGTACATGAGTTTAGGGAATAAGACTAAAAGCTTAAATAATTTTTTTTTATTATAATCTGTTGAAACTTATTATTGAGGTTACTTATATTATTTTTTGTATGTGTTTATTTCTTGTTTACATTTTAATTGCGTGTTTATGTTTGTTATCAATCAATATTAATTAGTTGAATAATTTTGAAAATTACCATGATGTTTCAAAAACAATACAAGAAATTTCACACTAATAATAATTAAAGGGAAAGCAAAATACACTGCAACAACAGACTCATTCATGTGATGGATCATTAGCAACTGTCAAAACCCGACTCTAACAGGAGATTCAATAGCCTTTAATACCAAGATAACAATTTCATTGATGCTGGGACTAAGCTCAGTTCGGCGACAAAGAATCTTAGATCTAAAACGAGAGAGTCGTTGGACGGTAGCCAAATCAACAGTCAACAAAGAGAGATCTGTCTCGACGAGTAGCCTTCCAATTATTGGAGCAAAGAGGATAACCATCAGAACTGGAAAGTTGAAACTATCCAGAGGCATCCCTCCACTTGAAACACACAAAACAAAAACAACTTGCACAAAGGCAAGACAAAACCCATAAAAACTGGGGGAAAATAAACTCACACCATTTTCCAAAGGAAGAGGAGGGACAAAACAAAAACAACTTGCACAAAGGCAAGACAAAACCCATAAAAACTGGGGGAAAATAAACTCACACCCTTTTCCAAAGGAAGAGGAGGGACAGATCCCCCTCCCTCTACCGAGAAATGGTAGATGAAAACAAGAGGAGTAGAGGAAGGAGGAGGGGAGAGAAAAAAATTAGGATTGTTGACCTAAGCATGATGAAGACTTATTTAATAAAAGAAAAATGTAGTAGCTTATTAAAGGGGCAATGATCTTGGATTAAATTACAAGATTGATAAGATTAAAGTAGCAAGTGAGTTTTTGCTATGTTTGCAACATTGATTTATCACATATGGGAGGAAAGGAATCATCGCACTTTTAAGAACCAGAAAAGGAGCTTGCACCTTATTTCCACTACTATTAGGAGAGAGGTTGCTCGTAGGATTAGTTTTGTTTTTCCTAATTTTGTAGATTGGAAGACTAATATCTTAGTTGATAGAATTAGGCAGGAACTCTAGTCATTATTTATTCTTTTGGCCTCAGGTTGTTTTGAACCCTTCATAGAAGGTGGCAAAATAGCCTTTGATTGCAGGCTTTTACATAAGTGTTGAACCCTTCCTAGAAGGTGGCAAAGCTTGTGCTTAAGACCTTTTGTTTTTGTTTCTGCATTTTGTTCGTTGGTAATGAATTTTTTCTTTTGCCAAAAAAAAGATTAAAACATATCAAATCACAAAATTGGTTTTAGTCCCGTTTCATGATTCAATCCGATTTATAATCTTTTTAGATAATTTTTCAATGATTTAGTCCACGATTTTACAATTTTTTAGTTTGCAAAAACTAAACTAGATTAATTGGCTTATTTTTACTAATTTTTTATTATATTACAATATTTTTTAAGAAGTTTGTACTTATATTAAGATTTGTTTTATTTAATTTTTATTTTCATAAAAAAATTTTGGATGTAATTGTTTGAATTAATTTTTAATAAAGTTGACACTTAGATATATTTAAATTATAGTTCATCATGATTTTTTTTTAAATTGAATTCCCAAGTCCAATTGGCTACTTGTTGTTTTTGAAGGCTAAGGCTTCCCAAGTCCAATTTTGCTGCTTTTGTTATCCAATGTCTTTGTGAGTCCTCAGGTATGAAAGTTAATTTGAATAAGTCTAGGGCTGTGGCTTCTGATAATGTCTCGAGAACTGACTGTGTCAGATTTGAAAGTGTTTCCTCTATTAAATTCACTTCAAATCTGGCAAATATCTTAGTTTTCCTTCGCTGTATGGTCGTGTTAGGAACCAGATTTTCATGTTTATTGTGGAGAAATTCCAGCGGAGGTTGGCAGGTTGGAAGAAGAGTATGTTGAACAAAACAGGAAAGCTTACGCTGATCAATTCTGTCTTGACTTCCATTCCTATCTATCAGATGCAAATCACTTGGCTTCAGAGTTCTATATGTAATTCTCTAGAAGCGGGTGTTAGGTCCTTTTTGTGGGGGAAGAATCATGATAAATCTCATGGTTTTCATCTGGTTAGGTAGGATAAAGTGGTTTGTTGTAACGTCCCTAATTTAAATTCAAGCTTAATTAACGAATTAATAGTTTTATAGTATAGAGAATAGGTAGATTAATTGTCTAAAGAATTTTGGGAGTCAGGTGACTAGTAATTTTAAGTACTAGGGATTGTGTAGGGTGCATCGGTAACAAGAAGTAGAATTATAGAAGTGAAATCGAGAGTTAAATCGGAGTTTTAAGTGTTAGAAACCATCCGGTGCAAGAAAATTAGGAATAAAATATCCACAGCTCTAAACCCAATCTCCACCGTTGGATGTGAAGTTTAAGGGGTTAAGAAGCTTGTCTAAAAATTTGGACCCGATCCGACGGTTAACGAAAAAGTTACGGCGAATCGAAGATTGGAAGTCTAATTCTCGCCCAGGCGCGCTTCCAGCTCGCCCAGGCGGGTGCACTGTTCATTGGTGCACCAGACAGTGAAAAACCCGCCCAGGCGAGGCACCAATTCGCCCAGGCGCGCGACGGATTATGTAGCACGCACCACCAGTGCGTGGAGCGCGCGCAGGCGCACCCAGCATTGCGCCCAGGCGCGCGGCGCGACTCTGTTCGCATCAGGCCGCATAAAACGCGCACCAGCCCCCCATTTCTTCCATAATTCCGCACCACTCACCCCCTCCTCCACCCAAATAACCCCCAACTCCCACCAAGCACCAAAAATCATCACCTCCAACCCCTTTCACATGGAAATCATCTTCTCCCTCTTGTTCTTTCTCTCTTTCCCTCTCTTCCCCATGGCTTCTTCCTCCATGGCCCTTTCTCTCTCCTTTACCCAATCTCCATCAACAACCAATAAACACCCACATAACCACCTTAAATCCTTTATTTGTAAAGATTCACCTCCTCTCCCATGTATTATTGTTCACCTTCTCCCTTTGGTATCTCTCCATCCCTAGTATGAAGCTTTCTCTCTCCTAGGGCTCCTCTCTCTCTCCTCCGTTCTTGAGGAACGGAGTGGAGATCGGTCAAGAGAATGGGAATCAAGGTAGGTCCGGAGTAGATTCGAGGTCCTTGGAGCTTTGTGTGGGCTCTCTCCCTCTCTAAGGTAAGGGGAGTCTCTTTTCCACACTTTGAGTTAGGGATAGTTGGGGTTTATAATAGGATTTGAGTTTAATAGTTGAGTTGGATTGTGGGTGATGGATTAAGAGGTAATTAGAATTAAGGAAGGGTAATGGTAATATATTGGTTAATGTTGTTATTCTGGAAATTGTTAATGTTTAAGTTTTGTATATTAAATAAGTAGGAAGTGAAGAACCCTAGGGAGATGATTTATTTTAAGCACTCTGAGACATGCCTGAGTATGTCGACTGAAATGTCTGATATTTGTGACAATTGATTACGCAAACTAAATGCTAAATGTGCAATTTTTGATTATACACAAAATGGGAAATTGTGGGTTTAAATGTTAAGGGTGCCTATTTGAGATTAAGATACTAATTAAGCAAATGAGAGATGTTGATAAAATGGTTACAAATGTAAATTGTGGAATATGAAATTAAATGGGAGTACATGGTGAATGAATGTGATTATTGATGATGAATTTCTTATTTGTGAATATATGGGTGATAATTTGGAGATGGTGAATTTGTTATAATTAATGGACTAGACGTGAAAGAATATGGTTAAAAGTGTTCACATTGATGTGTGGCTAAATGTTAATGGTGAAATGTGAATCTTTGGAAATATTTTTGATGATGGATGATATGTGTTATTTATGAGTATATGTGGGTGATTATTTGGAGAATGCTTGTGATTATGAATTATAAATGAATGGTACTAAAGGGACTGGAAATTGAATGTGAGACTCTATGTGAAGGTTTATGATTATTTGTACATATATGTGGTCATTGATTGAAGTGACTATGATTTATATGATTGGACTGGATGGTTGATTATTTGGAATGGATTGTTGTTTAATTGATAATGATAAAGGTAACTAAAGTGGAAACTGATCAGTGGGGCCCGGAACACTAGGTACCCGGCTAGGTGTTCCAATTACCTGTTAGGGCCAATTACCTGTCAGGCCAATTACCCATCAGGCCAAACCGCCCTGTAGGCGCCGGGTGACCCTCAGGATCAGTTTTTCACACCAATAATTTGACTAAATAAATGGATTGGTAAAAGTACATAGTCCTACAGGTGATGGTCTGGATGAGTGTAAAGTCCTGGGCAGGTGTTCCAAGTCCCTAGACAGGTGTGCCAATTACCTAGCGGGTATCCAAATCCTAGTGGTGTACGGTAAAAATGGAAGTGTTTGCAGATCACTGTCTGTGGTTGCTTACACTGTGTGTGTAGATCTCTGTTTGGGGTTACACACATTAATGGAAAATGAATAATGGAAAGGTAAAAAGGAAAAGGGAAGTTTATGTAGATCTCTGTTTGAGGTTACATAAATGAGATGGGGTGTATGAAGATCACTGTTTGTGGTTGCATACACTGTGTGTAGATCTCTGTTTGGGGTTACACACAATGGTAAGGTGTAGATCTCTGCTTGAGGTTACACCCAATGGAAGTGGAATTAAAATAAAAGGGACTAATAATGGACAAGGTAATGTAATGGTAATGGAAAGAATTAAGGAAATGAATAGGGTAAAGGGAAAATGGATAAAAAGGATTGTATAAGGAAATGGTAATGAAATGAATTGGTTGATCCCTGACTTGATTTGATTGTTATTCTTGAGTTTATATTATGAACTTTAAATTATCTTATGATTCACTGTGTTTTGAAAAGGTCTCACCCTTATGTGGTTAACATTTTAGGTGTATGAGCAAGGAACTTGGAGATCAGGGTGCTCAGCGGATCAGTCGAAAGAAAGGAACTCGATGTGTATTATATTATATTGTAATTGAAAGCCCCCAACGTTATTTGCGAACTCTGATTTGTAAAAGAAAATTTAAAGTCCTATATTTATTTTTAAACGTTTATTTATTATTATTCATTATAAAATTGGGGTGTTACATTTATGGTATCAGAGCAGTTTCTTCCTTTCGACCTGAGGGAAAGTAATCTCGATCCCGCTGCGACACTCTCATCTTAAGCTTCTTGACCAGAGGTGAGACCCATACAAGTGAAAACTTCTGAATAACTAGTGGATTTATATATATTTGATACTATGGTTGTGTATATTTGCAATGAACTGAATGAGTTTATGTTTGCAAATGGTAAATAGCAAAAAGTGTTAAACTAAGAAATTTTTATGAAAGCGAAAAGAGAATCGAAATCTTTGGAAACTAAGCAGGATCCCTTAGTGATTCAAAGAATTGAATATTCTGAGTATTCATCCAATTGCAAACATGAAACCTAAGTGGTATGAACACGATTAGTCGAAAGCGTAAATGTTGAGTTTTTCGACTAATCGAAAGTTAAAGTTTTATACAAAGGAAATATGGTTAATGCTAAGGCATTCGAGCATGTAGTACAGGAATTCAATCGAATTGCGAGGGCTACTACCACCGATTAAATGTAGTGTTGGAAATGGCCAATCCGACATTATATCTATCGGGAGGTGAAGTCACCGAAATTCAAAGGTTTGTGCACTATCGTGAATTTGTAAACGATTTCCTATGTACGAAACCTTAATGTCGATGATATGTTTCTCTTTGCTTCACTAGGTATTTGACAACTAGTTTGGTATCAAAGTAGTCGGATGGAGATTTGAAATGGAACCATATGGATTTTATAAATTAGAATCTCGATGCTAATCTAATCAAGTGCTTAAAGACACATTGATTGGGCTAGTATATGAGAGAGCGGAAAAGAATGCTTAAAATTAAACTAATGGTTAATTCCATAGCTAATCTCGATTCAAACAACTGTGATACCAAGTGTGAAATAAGCATTGAGTATTGACCAATTGAATTTGAACAGCATCAATTTGATTTACTAATATAAAAGGACTTTTGCCTAACTTGGGGAAGCGGTTCGGATTCAATCGAAAGGTCCTCACAATATGATTATATGCGAAATAGTTTAGCATTAAAGCAAGGGGACGAAAATTAGATGTGGAATTAGGAAAATTAAAAATAACTTCTTGCCCGATTCTAATGTAAACGAGTGATTTAGTTCGCATCGCTTAAATTAGAATCCACGAAGAACAATAACAACTTTTATATCAGGTTAGTAGTTGACTCCACTACTAATTTAGTTCCGATGACTTTAACACTAAACGAAAGATAAGTATGGAGTCCTATCGATTGAACTTAAACCCCAAGTGACAATAATTAGATTTTTGAATGAGAAGGGATTTTTACTCATTCAGAACCAAGGGTTTAAATTCAATCGGGAGGTCTTTACACAAGTTTTGGATTAGGACCATAATAGTATATGTGCATATACTAAAAAGTTTATGTTATGATGGAGATGGATTCAAACTTTCGAAAATGCTATCAAACGATAATCTGGGACTAAGAACTTTTCAATTACCATCCCCATATTTAAAAGCCCCAAATCCATTTCAATCACAACAGCGACTAAAAGTATTATTTTCAGGATTTGCTTTCAAAATAAAAACTTGCCTATGTCGGTGTATGTGCATATCAATATATGTACATGTATACATTTCATGTTTAATTTGGTTGGTTTCAATTTTGCAAACGTTTTCAAATGATTTTCAAATTATGTGCTTTTGTGTTTTGTCATAGGATTAGGAATCCTAGGTAACCCTTAGCGAGTAGCTAGGATTACGGGTCTAGTTAGTAGATATGAAATCCTAAGATAGATAGAATTGTTAATCGTGCCTAGTTATGTCTATCGGATTGACGCATGTACTTGATGTCTGTGAGTGAATAATATCATGATTGTTTGTTTGATTATATGAATGTTCAAAATGAGTTTCAAAATGGTGCACCTAACCACAATCATTCCAAATGGATTGTAAGGTTACACGGCAAATTTTTAAGAAAATAAGGAAGGAGGCGAGAATTTCTAAGTAACCGATCGGTGATTTAACCCATGTGCTTTAACCAAGTCACTCGTCGATTAAATAGGAATTCTCCATATACAAACCCAAGTCCACTTGGAACGAAACTCAATTTTCAAACTTGAAGAAAAAGGGAATGTAATTGTTCTAAACTTTGAAAACTTACTAAACTAATTTTGTTTAAAGTAACGGCATATCCCTTTTCTTTGAGTCTGACGAATTGAAACAAGATTACACTTCCTTAACTAGATTCTTGAAACTAGATAAAGGTAGCTCTTTATGGTGACGTGCACAAATTCAGTGTTTCAATGAATTTTCAAGTAAATTCCTTGTTCCTTCATCCAGGGAGGAACCTATTTTCAAAGGATTTTGTTTTATAAATGCAAAACTGTTTTTCTAAAAGCATCACTAGTATGGAATCTTTTTGCTAAATTCTAAATCCCCATATCTAGTGGTTGTTTAAACCAATGATTTAAAAGATGAGTGTTCCGGTTAGGTGGTTGCCAGAAATCAAGGTTTTTACAGAAAATAGAAAACTAAATTTTTGGGTTGGGTCACTTGATTGATTTGAAAATTTTTGCATAAGTGCCCGAAAGTTGAACCAAAGTTTCATGTAATCTCTCAAGCCAATTGGAGCAGCATCTGTGTTTTAAATAAAATGAATTTAACGTGCTCTAATCGGTTTGATAATTCTATTCAATCTTTGGTTACGTTCCGGTGATATCCCTTTAAGTTTTATAGGTCATTGGAGTTTGCTTGCAATTTTTATATGAACTTGATGAACTCTGACTGACCTGAAAATTTATAATAATATTTTTTTATATACAGGGACACCACTTGCGCAATTTTCATAGCACTGGGGAATTGAATTGATGAAAATGTATTTATGATTGCCAATCGAACAAGTCCTTTCCCCCGAACCCCTTTATGAACCGATTTTCAAATGTTTGGTGATTGTTATGTATATGTGTGTAGAGGTAGGAGTTAGCCCTAAGTTAAGTAAGGTAGACAAGAACTAACCTAGGAGAAAGTAGGATAGAGTCATGTCTTTGTTTAAAATTCATGTTGCTAGGAAGGTTGTATGTATGCTTGAACTGGGTATGATGTGATATTTGAAGTATATGATATTGTGAGTTGTTGTGGTGTATGCTTTAACTTTTGAATGACGATTACATGACCTATGTTGCTTGAATGATGAATGTGGTTGTTAAGAGCGTAGGAATAGGATAAGTGTTAGCTTTTGAAGCTAGATTATAATCAACCCTTAAGAGTAATAGTGTTTAGAGCGTATTAGTACCCTTTCCAACCTTCGATGTAGAATTCCGAAGGGAAACCCAGCTGATCTTAGAAAAATCCGATAGGATCTTCGCTTTGAGACGGACTACATTAAATCATTGCCAGTACTCCTCAATGACTACAAGAACTTAGGGGTATACTCATGCGGAACGGTATGCCGATTCTAAGTGGGGGAATAGAACTAAAGTGTAGTAGGCCTCATAGCTTAGAAACCCTTTCTTCGGGATGGTTCTCCAATTAAGGATGTTGAACGGAATTTCGGGGACGAAATACCAATAAGTGGGGGAGAATTGTAACATCCCTAATTTAAATTCAAGCTTAATTAACGAATTAATAGTTTTATAGTATAGAGAATAGGTAGATTAATTGTATAAAGAATTTTGGGAGCCAGGTGACTAGTAATTTTAAGTACTAGGGATTGTGCAGGGTGCATCGGTAACAAGAAGTAGAATTATAGAAGTGAAATCGAGAGTTAAATCAGAGTTTTAAGTGTTAGAAACCATCCGGTGCAAGAAAATTAGGAATAAAATATCCACAGCTCTAAACCCAATCTCCACCGTTGGATGTGAAGTTTAAGGGGTTAAGAAGCTTGTCTAAAAATTTGGACCCGATCCGACGGTTAACGAAAAAGTTACGGCGAATCGAAGATTGGAAGTCTGATTCTCGCCCAGGCGGGTGCACTGTTCATTGGTGCACCAGACAGTGAAAAACCCGCCCAGGCGAGGCACCAATTCGCCCAGGCGCGCGACGGATTATGTAGCACGCACCAGCAGTGCGTGGAGCGCGCGCAGGCGCACCCAGCACCGCGCCCAGGCGCGCGACGCGACTCTGTTCGCATCAGGCCGCATAAAACGCGCACCAGCCCCCCATTTCTTCCATAATTCCGAACCACTCACCCCCTCCTCCACCCAAATAACCCCCAACTCCCACCAACACCAAAAATCATCACCTCCAACCCCTTTCACATGGAAATCATCTTCTCCCACTTGTTCTTTCTCTCTTTCCCTCTCTTCCCCATGGCTTCTTCCTCCATGGCCCTTTCTCTCTCCTTTACCCAATCTCCATCAACAACCAACAAACACCCACATAACCACCTTAAATCCTTTATTTGTAAAGATTCACCTCCTCTCCCATGTATTATTGTTCACCTTCTCCCTTTGGTATCTCTTCATCCCTAGTATGAAGCTTTCTCTCTCCTAGGGCTCCTCTCTCTCTCTCCTCCGATCTTGAGGAACGGAGTGGAGATCGGTCAAGAGAATGGGAATCAAGGTAGGTCCGGAGTAGATTCGAGGTCCTTGGAGCTTTGTGTGGGCTCTCTCCCTCTCTAAGATAAGGGGAGTCTCTTTTCCACACTTTGAGTTAGGGATAGTTGGGGTTTATAATAGGATTTGAGTTTAATAGTTGAGTTGGGTTGTGGGTGATGGATTAAGAGGTAATTAGAATTAAGGAATGGTAATGGTAATATATTGGTTAATGTTGTTATTCTGGAAATTGTTAATGTTTAAGTTTTGTATATTAAATAAGTAGGAAGTGAAGAACCCTAGGGAGATGATTTATTTTAAGCACTCTGAGACATGCCTGAGTATGTCGACTGAAATATCTGATATTTGTGACAATTGATTACGCAAACTAAATGCTAAATGTGCAATTTTTGATTATACACAAAATGGGAAATTATGGGTTTAAATGTTAAGGGTGCCTATTTGAGATTAAGATACTAATTAAGCAAATGAGAGATGTTGATAAAATGGTTACAAATGTAAATTGTGGAATATGAAATTAAATGGGAGTACATGGTGAATGAATGTGATTATTGATGATGAATTTCTTATTTGTGAATATATGGGTGATAATTTGGAGATGGTGAATTTGTTATAATTAATGGACTAGACGTGAAAGAATATGGTTAAAAGTGTTCACATTGATGTGTGCCTAAATGTTAATGGTGAAATGTGAATCTTTGGAAATATTTTTGATGATGGATGATATGTGTTATTTATGAGTATATGTGGGTGATTATTTGGAGAATGCTTGTGATTATGAATTCTAAATGAATGGTACTAAAGGGACTGGAAATTGAATGTGAGACTTTATGTGAAGGTTTATGATTATTTGTACATATATGTGGTCATTGATTGAAGTGACTATGATATATATGATTGGACTGGATGGTTGATTATTTGGAATGGATTGTTGTTTAATTGATAATGATAAAGGTAACTAAAGTGGAAACTGATCAGTGGGGCCCGGAACATTAGGTACCCGGCTAGGTGTTCCAATTACCTGTTAGGGCCAATTACCTGTCAGGCCAATTACCCATCAGACCAAACCGCCCTGTAGGCGCCGGGTGACCCTCAGGATCAGTTTTACACACCAATAATTTGACTAAATAAATGGATTGGTAAAAGTACATAGTCCTACAGGTGATGGTCTGGATGAGTGTAAAGTCCTGGGCAGGTGTTCCAAGTCCCTAGACAGGTGTGCCAATTACCTAGCGGGTATCCAAATCCTAGTGGTGTACGGTAAAAATGGAAGTGTTTGCAGATCACTGTCTGTGGTTGCTTATACTGTGTGTGTAGATCTCTGTTTGGGGTTACACACATTAATAGAAAATGAATAATGGAAAGGTAAAAAGGAAAAGGGAAGTTTATGTAGATCGCTGTTTGAGGTTACATAAATGAGATGGGGTGTATGCAGATCACTGTTTGTGGTTGCATACACTGTGTGTAGATCTCTGTTTGGGGTTACACACAATGGTAAGGTGTAGATCTCTGCTTGAGGTTACACCCAATGGAAGTGGAATTAAAATAAAAGGGACTAATAATGGACAAGGTAATGGAAAGAATTAAGGAAATGAATAGGGTAAATGAAAAATGGATAAAAAGGATTGTATAAGGAAATGGTAATGAGATGAATTGGTTGATCCCTGACTTGATTTGATTGTTATTCTTGAGTTTATATTATGAGCTTTAAATTATCTTCTGATTCATTGTGTTGTGAAAAGGTCTCACCCTTATGTGGTTAACATTTTAGGTGTATGAGCAAGGAACTTGGAGATCAGGGTGCTCAGCGGATCAGTCGAAAGAAAGGAACTCGATGTGTATTATATTATATTGTAATTGAAAGTCCCCAACGTTATTTGCGAACTCTGATTTGTAAAAGAAAATTTAAAGTCCTATATTTATTTTTAAACGTTTATTTATTATTATTCATTATGAAATCGGGGTGTTACATTTGTCCTAAGAAGATGGGTGGCTTGGGTATTCGTTGTGCTCACCTTGCCAATATAGTAATGCTTGGTAAGCTCATCTGGTCTCTTTTGCATGACAGAGGGAAGTTTTGGGTTCATGTTCTCACTCACAAGTATTTACGGACTGCCTCTGTCCTAACTTCTCCCGTGCGGTCTTCCTCTTCTTCTACCCGGCGTGCAATCTATAAAATGTTGGGACACCTTAAAGAGGACTTTCGTATCAGACTTGGTGTTGGGAATTCTTCCTTCTGGTTTGATAAGTGAATTGATGAGGGCCCTCTTAGTCGTCATATTCCTTTTGTTGATATCCAGGACACTGATCTTAGCGTCTCATATGTGTTTGTTAATGGTTCCTTGTGCTTCAACAAGCTTGTCACTATGTTTGAGGTCCCTTTTAAAGAGGTAATTGAAGCAATTCCTATTTGTAGTGATGAGTCTCTAAATGATGAAGTTATTTGGTCCTCTTCCCTTGATGGCAGTTATTCGGCTTCCTCCTGGTATTCTTGGCTTGTTTCTCATCTTCATTCTATTTCCCTGGATGTTTCTTGGAATTGGATTTGGCGTCTCCATATCCCTCTTAAGGTTTGTTTTTTTCCTGGCTGTGTTGGCATGAGTCCTTGCCTACTAATGATTTGTGCGCTTCTCTCAACTTGCCTGTTGCTCCCTTGTGTGGTATTTGCAACCTTTTTGCTGAAAATAGCTTCATTGTCTTCATGATTGTTTCATCCTAATCAGGTTTGGTTGTGCCTAGGCTTCCTTGCTGATCCTTCTTTCGTCTCCCAGGACTTTAAGCATTGGTTTTTTTCAAATGCTACTGGTGACTAGAGCATGCTTTTTGTTATAGCTGCTTGGTGGATTTGCAGGGCTCCTAATGTGGAAATTTTTGATCAGGTGTTTTGGTCTTTGAATGATATTCTTCGTCATATTTTTGCGACGAACAACGATTATCACCCCTTCTTCAAGCCCTTCCCTTTCACTTTTGCATCCCCTAACCCTTTGCATGTAAGATGACGTGATCGGGTTATTAAAGGGTATAGTATTTTAAATGTTGGCGGTTCTTCTTTGGGTGACCTGGGTCCAGCGGGCTTTGTTGGTTTGCTTCGATCCGATTCTGGAGATTGTATTTGTGGTTTTTTTGATCATGCTGGTTATACTTATATTTTACAGGTTGAGATTTTGGCTTTACTCAAGGCCTTCTTCTCGCCAAGGCTAGATGATTGAATAAGCTTATCTGTCTGTCTGATTCCTTGGAGGTGCTTCATCTAGTTCATGCTAACATTAACCCTCTGCATGTCTTTGCTTCTTATCTTCATAAGATCAAGTCTCTTCTTTTGGATCCTTGGGAGGTGTGTATTGTTCACATACTTCACGAAGGGAACCAACGCATTGATTGATTGGCTAAATTTGGTACTATGAACTCTGAGCGATGAAAGCTTTGGGACTCTCCTCCTTCTGCCTTATCATCCATTTTTCCGGCGGACAAAGTGGGTGTCCTTTTTGTTAGACCTTAATGCCTATCTTTTTTTGTTGTTTTGTTTTGTAATTTGCTAGTCACAAAAAAAAAAAATGAATTCCCAAATTTTTAAATTTTAAATAAATTTTAGCAAATAGGCCATTAAACAAGACGATTAAACAATTTAGAACGGAATCAATCATTCGAACCGTTATACGGGTACACTCCTACATGTGACAACCTGACACGCGGTTACGAGTCATTTTGACACTTGCGATCTCCGTGTTGAGCTATTATTATGCATGCACTTGAACATGTAAAATCTAGAGCGATAGAGCCTTCCTGTGAGATGGATTGCGAATCTAACTTGGAAGTTTTGAAGTTCTTAGTGTTCCCAATTCAATTTAGATACTTTTAGACTTTAGAGGACTAAAAAAATGATTTGAACATTAACATTTTTTAAATTATGGTTCGTCTTGATTGATTAACATAAAAAAAATCTAACAATAACATTATTTCGCTAATATAAAATGCGGAGGAAGTGAAAATATTACTTTTAACCTCAATTTCCTACCAACAAAGCCCAACACAGTTGGTAAATAGCTGGGTTCCTTAAGCATGATGTCAGGGGTTCGATCTCTGCCGTGGGCATGGAAAAGGCTTTGTTGGTAAAGACAAAACTCACTTCGGTGATCTCTACGCCTCGGAAGGAATTAGTCTTCGACTGTCGGCTGGGGGATACCCTTGATGTACACAAAAAAAAAACCTCAATGTCCTTTTCCAGATTATATTTGGATCTGAATTGAGTTGTATTCTTTGTTGTGATATGTGAGCATTCAAGTATGTATTTTCGGCATTTACAAATAATCAAATTTAAGACATTATTTAAGCGAGATCGAATCCCTTAGAACTTATTTTGTATAAAATAAATTAAGTACCATTTTTCTCTTATCCTTTTTTTCCCCTTAACCTCGGCACTTATAAACACTCCAAAGTAAAATGTTTTCATAAAAGAATAAAAGTAAAAGATTTTTAATTTATTAGAGGCATCATTTCCTATCAAATCTATCTACGTTGAGATGTTTATCCTGAACCCTAAGGGTTGAGATTAAAAAAAATAAAAATAAATATTTCAATAATTTTTTATTACATTTGGCACATTAATAAATACACTAAAAACACTTGTTAATATTTGACTCATATTCCCAAAAAGAGTACACCAAAAAAATATTCCTCCTAAAAGTGAAATATGGTCAAGCATGGAATAAACATGGAATATACTACCTCTATTCCTATATATGAGATTCTTTTGAGACTTTTATATAAGATTTTATACCAATTTTCAATGACGATTAATTACTTCTTTCCACAAACACCCCTATTGATTTAACACTTTTAGATTTCCTATAATATTAATAGGAAAAATTTTAAAAATACACATCAAATATTCACATTTTCAATATCATTAACTAAATAAATCATTTTCTTAATAGATATGTAATTTTCCAAAGATCTTATACATAGGGATCGAGAGAGTAGCTTACCGCGTATCATATTTTCAAAGAAACACTTGTTTGAAAATGTGCTAAAATATTCATGGAACCAAACATATTGCATTTGTGTAGCTCATCTTTATTCCTTGAAAAATAACAGAGTCAAGTATCAACTTCGTTCCCGATGTTTTTTCAGTGTATCAATTTAGTCTTTGAAAATGAGTAAATATCAACTTAGTCCTTCAAAATTTTCGAACGTACCAACTTGGTCCCCCAATTTTTTTAATGTACCAACTTGGTCTCTCAAGATTTTCATATTTTAAGGATCAAATTAGTATTTTTGATAATCTTGACGGACCTAATTGGTACATCTAAAAATTTTGAGGGACCAAGTTGATATTTACACATTTTCAAGGACTAAGTTGATACACTGAAAAACATTAAGGACAAAATTGGTACTTCACTCAAAATAATAATTCCCCCTTAAAATTTTGTCAATAAATCCTCCTAAACATGATCGTGAGACTATAAATGATATATGTCAATTTTATGTATAGTAGAGGAATTGTAAAAAGAAAATATTTTTTTTTACATCAACCTATAACAAGATCTGGTTTACCAAAATCCGATTCATCCGGTCCGACCCAACTGAGCTCGCACTAAGTGGTAGGGGTCTCCCAGAAGAATTGCTCCATACCCAAGGTTCGAACTCAAGATCAGTTGGTTGATCAACCCACGTTGGTAGAAGAAAATATATTATTACTTTTTTTTAACTATATAAAAAAAATTAAACATTATTTAGAGTAGCCCAGTTTGACGTCCGAACTTATATTAAAAAATTAGTCGTTTATCTATCTAATAAAAAGACATACTCTTATAAATTTTTTAAATAGAAAATACAAATTATAATGTCAGCTGCACGGTATTTTCTTTTTTATTGTTAATTAAGGTTGGTAAAGTATATTTTATGTTATTCTTCTATCCAGCACTAGAGAAAGTCAAAGGCTTGAGGGCGCTGCTCTTGCCTCTCAGAATCACATGCCTCTGCCCACAGTCCGATCCATTCAGCTTATTGTACGAGTCAAAATTAAATATTATATTTGTCAACAATATTGCAATGTGTTATTATAGTAGTGTTTTTAAACCCGTGCCATGCACATGTGTTTAAACTCAATTTATATTTTACATCCTTTATTCTTATTTATTTGACATATCTGAAGAAAAATTGTGTTCTCATTTATATATCTTGTTTAAAAATTTAACATTGCAATAATTACTATTTTTTTTATGTCTATCCCTATTTTTAATATAGTCTTCTTTTATATAAATAATGATGAAAAAAATTAAGAAATATAAGAAGAGAAATGAAATATTAAAGAAACACATAATTAATTTATTGAAAATCAAAAAAATTATTACATTTCTTAAAAAAAATGGTTTTTTTTAAATATAAAACAGGTAGCTAAGAACAAATGAATTATTTAATTTTTATGAGACCTTCTAAAGATCTCATACTCTTGATTGCATGTCCTCTAAGGACACTTGTCGCTTGAAAACTCGGCATCTCGGCTTCCATGGTTGGTTCAATTGCCGAATGCATGAAGCTTCAACTTGAGGCAATCTCGATGAAAATTGTTTCGCTTCATCGATCACAAAACTCTCACCCACTCGAGATTTTTCTTGGACATTCTTATCCTTTTTCTTTGAAGCGATAATGACCTTGTTCAATTCCTTCCTACGATTAGGAATGTGGACCTTTCTTCCATATATATATATATAAAAGTAAGCAAATTATTATACTATATATTAAATTATATATGTGATGGGCTAGTCCTAGAGCCGAGATCACAGGGCATCGGACCCTTAACCAACCGAGTTCACGCTGCACGACTGAGTAACGTAAACAGGCCGAGATCCACACCTTACACTCAAACAGCCAATGCCTAGGCAGGTAGAACTCGCTCCACCAACTCGGCTTCAACTCCAGTCAAGCCGAGGTGAATAACTCAATTCTGGTACTCGTGTCCTATCACAGCTCATACTGGGCTGAATCAACTGGGCCAAAGTTTAGCAAGCCCATTAGGTATTCAGCCACCCCTATAAGTAGTACAGTGCTGCATGGGGCTCAGGTACGCTTTTCTAAACCCTAAGTTTGCACTGCACACACAGTGATTAGGGCATCTCAGGTTATCCTACTGATACCTGTGAAACTCAGAGAATCATACAGAAAATCTAGGTCAATCCGCCTCATTGGGTCTCATACTGTGGCCTTAGTGAACGACCTGATCTAGAACAAGACATTGGCGCCGTCTGTGGGAACGATAAACTTCGATTCCCACCATCACTGGACTCTTTGATGGAGAACGCAGCAGATAACGACCAGGCACGTAGGGGAAGAGGACGTCCTCCAAAGGCGTCCACCGTACCACCACGGAGAACAGATCTCCGTCAACGCCTTCAGGTTAACAGGGTTGCCCAGCAACAGCCACTTCAGGAGGATGTGCATGCGAGTGATGCCCCGATCCCCAACGAATAGCCCCAGGTGGCAGATTCGATCCAGCCAGTGCAGCCACAACCTGTAGTAGTCCCACCCCAACCCCATCCCACACATACCCACAGTGGCCCCTACACTGTGTACTCAGGTGAGTCGTCGTATCGCGGTGCGGATGGAGGAGGGGGTACTCAACATCATCAGACACACTACCACGGGGCAGCAGAACCCAACCGTGTAGAGTATATTTCTTCTAAGAATCACGAAGATCGAGGACGTGGGTATCCTGATACCCTTTCTCACCGATCCCGTCGATCTACTTCGTCTTCTCGACGCCGCGATGATGAGATCTTAACCATGATGCGCACACAGATGCGAATTATGCAGCAACAAAACAAGGCCATAGCAGATTTACAACAGTTGACTATGGCACACAACGCTGAACGAACCCTACAGCTGGTTCCGGCACGAAACGTAGACCCCGTGAGCGAACGAGTTGCGCGTGAAGCTCCGCCACGGACTCGGGAACGAGACTCCGAACGGGCCCTGAGAACGGCTCAGGAAAGGAGTTTAGGACGCGTAGTCGAACGAGCGACAGTAGAGGCTCCGACGCGTCAAGAATCATCTCGGGCTCTTCGGGATACAGATTCTCTCGGGAGGGAGGAGAGCTCACTCCCTCCCCCGCCACCATTGAATCCCGAGCTGGAGCCCGAGCAAGAGCATCCAGGTCACCCATTCACTCTGTACGTGATGGCTTTCGAGACACCACAGGGTTTTCTTGGGCCCAGCAACATTCAAAGGTACGATGGTCTCTCGGATCCTCATGATCACATTTTGAGTTTCGAAGGGGCGATGAATTTTTACGGTCAAGAAGGTCGGATGAAATGTAGAGCATTTTCCATGACCCTTCAAGCACCAGTCTTAAGGTGGTATGCATCTCTCCCCCCGAATTCGATTAATTCATGGAACGAGCTGAAAAGGGTGTTTCTAAATAGGTATACCGCCAGTTGCATCCAGCCGAAGTCGATCACACACTGGCAACGGTAACTCAGAAACCAGGGGAGACTTTGAGGGATTATCTCAATCGTTTCCACAATGAGTCGAGTTCGATTCCCAATCTCGAACTGGGAGTGGCAGTGTTACTTTTCACCCAGGGTTTGGCCCCCGGAGGCTTCAAAAAAGATCTTATTGGGAAGCCTCCCCGAGATATGGCCGAACTCCGGCAGAGATCCAACAAGTTCATCAACTTGGAGGAGTTTGATAAGGGACAGTCAGGCAGGATGGCAAATAACCGAGGTGACACCACACAGGAAGATCGGACCAGCTCTAGGGGCCGACCCAGGAAGGAAGACAGAGAGGGGCGTCGTCAACCACCACCGCCTCCACCCCCACATAGGTACAACACGTATACTCCACTCAATGCTCCTAGATCTCAGATCTGGAAGGAAACAATGCAAACCGAACTCCGACATGTCAACAGGCCTCCCTATTTGAGAAATCAAAAGAATGTGAATAGGAACAAGTAATGTGAATTCCATGAGGGATACGGCCACACCACAGATCAATGTACTTGGTTGAGGGATGCCATTGAAGACTTGATTCGCGAGGGAAAGCTCCGGCGCTATGTCCGGGAAGCAATGGAGAAGAGATCTCGTAAGAGAACACCAAGTCCCGAGAGAGCAAAGAGGAGAAAAGAATCCACACCAGAAAAGAAGCAAGAAAACCAGGGACAAGTCAGTATTGTGGTTATGGACGAACTGGACAAGTCGCCAAAGGATCTCGCTATCCAGACGATTTCTGGAGGTTTTGCAGGAGGAGGGGAGCACCGATCCGAAAGGAAGAGGTATGTGAACCAGGTCCTAGCAGTTCACAATCGTCCAATTCGGAAAAAGCCGTCTCGGAATATTCCAATCAGTTTCTCGGATAAGGACATGGAAGGAGTCCTGCCCGACCATAACGATCCGATGGTCATCTCCGTCAGAATGGGAAACTTTGATGTTGCCAGAGTCTTTGTGGATCAAGGAAGCTCTGCCGACATCCTTTTCTTGCATGCCTTTTCCAAGATGAGGTTTCGTTTGAATGATTTGGAAGAGTTTGAGGGAAACTTGATTAGCTTTACAGGGGATTCAATTCGGCCGCTAGGCGTCTTGAGACTTCCGATGACCTTAGGCGGACAACCTGCAACCAGGACCGAGATCATCAAGTTTCTTGTAGTCGACTGTCCTTCGACTTATAACGTCATATTAGGCCAAACTTGCCTCCAGGCTTTTGGAGCAGTAGTTTCAACGGTCCACTTGGCGATGAAGTTTGTGGGTGCAGATGACACAGTAGTCACGATAAGATTTCATATGAGCCAAGGAAAGCTATCAAATCTCAGGCTCTGGCTGATTTCGTGTCCGAATTCACCGAGGGAAATGAGACCTCGAGCTCGGGTATTTGGAAAATTTATGTTGATGGTTCCAGTAACAAGAAAGGAGCTGGAGCAGGGATTCTGGTTGAAAACTCTGAGGGTGTAAGTATCGAGTACTCGTTAAAGTTTGCTTTTGTCACTTCGAACAATCAGGCCGAGTATGAGGCCGTGCTAGCAGGATTACAAACAGCGAAGGATCTCGGGGCGGTAGAAGTACAGATTCTCAGCGATTCGCAGCTAGTTGTTTCGCAGATCTCTGGCCAATATCAGGCGAAAGAGCCGATCCTACAGAAGTATTTAGAAAAGGTAAAAGAGTTGGCTTCGGAATTCTCTCACTTCTCCATTCTACACATCCCTAGGTGCTCGTACGAGAGGGCCGACATCCTCTCCAAATTGGCAAGTACCAAGGGAGCTGGGAATAACAAGAGCGTCATACAAGAAGAAGTAGCTGGACCCAGCGTTGTTTTGGCCATAAGACTCTCGTCGGATTGGATGACTCCTATTCGATCTTTTCTAAGGCATGGTGTGCTTCCCTCCGACCAGCTAGAAGCCAAAAAGCTTGTGAAAAAGGCAGCTCATTATGTCCTTATGGAAGGGATCTTATACAGGAGAGGGGCTGCTTCACCTTTACTTCGGTGTCTCGGCAAGGAAGAAGCCGAATCGGTTCTGGATGAGGTCCACGGCGGAATAGCAAGCCATCATCTTGGAGGAAAATCTTTGGCCAGAAAGATTCTCCGAGCTGGCTATTATTGGCCAACTCTGATGGCTGATTGCCTAGATCATGTTCGTCGTTGCCCACCTTGCCAACACCACAGCGACTTGTACCGCCGACCTCCAGAAGAATTGCACTCTTTGGCTTCCCCTTGGCCCTTTCACATGTGGGGCATGGACATCATGGGTAAGTTCCCAAAGGCCCCAGGACAGCTGATCTATGTGGTCGTTGCCGTCGACTACTTCACCAAGTGGATAGAAGCCGAAGCACTAGCCACCATTTCGTCCCTAAAAATCCAAAAGTTCTTTCTGAAGAATGTGATAGCTCGTTTTGGCGTTCCCCACTCCATCGTCACAGATAATGGTACCCAGTTCACATCTGATACTTTCCGAGATCTGGCAAATCATTTGCATATTCAACATCGATTTTCCTCGGTTGAACACCCACAGTCCAACGAACAAGCTGAGTCCGCGAACAAAGCTATCCTCACTGGCCTGAAGAAAAGGTTGCTAGCTGCTGAGGGAGCCTGGGCTGACTTGCTTCCCGAGATCCTCTGGTCTTTGAGGACAACGGTGCAAAGCTCAACAGGCGAGACACCGTTCAGACTCACTTACGGATGCGATGCAGTGATTCCTGTGGAGCGCCAAATTCCAACCTTTCGTATGCTTGACAGGCCCGAGGAGACTAATAACACATTGTTGAAAGAGGAGCTAATTCTAAGTGAAGAAATCCGAGAGAAGGCTGCAGACCTGGAGAGGAGAGCTAAGTCCAGACAGGCGAAACAATACAACAAAGGGGTCACACCGAGATCCTTCGAAGTCGGTGATCTGGTTTTGCGTCGTGCCGACATCGGATTGAAGAACGCAAAAGAAGGAAAGCTCGCTCAAAACTGGGAAGGGCCGTACAGGGTAATATCCAAAACAGGCTCAGGGGCCTACAGATTGGAAACCCTCGGCGGAGCCGAGATCAAAAACATTTGGAACGCGATGAAGCTTAGAACCTACTTCAGTTGACAATTGAACACTTTTGAATTCCTTTTCCATTTATTACTTTACTTGGAATTTTTTCTTTATCGTTCAGTTTTTGCTTATTTCAAGTTCTAGTTGTCCATTTTTTAACTTTGAATAATACTGCCTTTTTATGTAGTGATGATTTTTCAATTTTAATAAATAGTACACTCGACAGTTTCCAGTGCTTTTTGCTATGTCTTAAACATGCGCCATGTACATGCCTTTCCATTTTTTGGCTAGCCACCTTAATGGGACTGTGCGATTTATACACAGCACCTCTGTTCAGACGAATGCTTATAAATTTTCCTAAGGTACAGGGAGCCCCTGACTCTAACAGACTTACCTTTGTGGTGCCTAGTACAGTCAGGGGACGAGGTCCACACTTTGGCTCAAGTGCATGGACCGAGACTCCAATCGCATTACACAGATATACGTTAAAACAGTACTCGGCTACGTGAGCGCTTACACAGGTTGCATAGATCGAATACGAAAACCTTAAATATTGTACATGTTCACAAGCAAAAGATGTTAACGAAAAACAAAAGGTATCAGCAACAGGCAAAGGAAAGGAAATAGTTCAACAAGTTTTCAAAAAGCAGCCCAGCATAAGGGTCTTACGCCTAATCTTCAACATCAGATAAGACGACCGAGTTGGGGTCGAATACAGGCTCGTCTTTCTCGGCAAGGGGATCTGGAAGGTCATCTCGGGTCAGGTCGACTTCCGCATCTCCATTGTTCGGATCCTCTAGCTTATCGCCGCTCACACCAAACTCAGGATGGGCGCCGACATACTGCAACCGCAATCCCGGATTCAGGACCCGTATCTGCTCCATAGCATTTGCAAATAAAGCATCAGCCGACCCCTCCAGATCGTGCATAGCCTTGGCAGCAGCAGTCTTATGCTTCAGAGCTTGAGTAGCTCGTTTCTTCAGCATCACCCTCACCCTCTCAACCTCGGCCTCCCCGTCAGCTTTCAATTTGGCCATTTGCTCCGAATGAGTTTTCTGCAAGTCAGCTAGCTGCTTCTTCGCTTCGGCCGCCTCCTCCTCGGCCTGCGCAAGCCTAACAAGATCAGCCTTGGCCTTTGAAGAAAAGCCCGCTTCCGCATCGGCCGGCGCACTAGCTATAGCCGTCATCAGGGTGGCCGAGTTCTTCAGATGCTCGGCCAATTTTTCCGTAATCGTTTTCCAATCAGCCTCAGACAACCTCCCCAGGTCTAGAGGTTTGTCAAAACTTGCTCGGGTCGCCACGGCACTACCCGAGGTTGTGATCTCAGCTCGGGTAGGTTGGGAATCCTGTACTCCGACCTCCGGGGTGACAACCTCACCGGAAGTTTCCGGTATAGTTATTACAGGGGGGCTCGGCCGAGGTGGCGTGCTTATACCTTCGGGCTTCTTCCTCTTTCGCATTGCAGCGGCCGACAGCAGTCTCTCAGCCTTACTCGCCATCTCCTCCTCTGTACTGGCGGTGTCCTCCGAGGTGGTTTCACAAGTGCTAGTGAGTTTCGGCTTGACCCTCCTTCTTTGCTCCGCTAGCTCGGCCGGATCTGCCTCCTCGAGCTCTTTCCAATAATCAACTACAAAATTAGAGTAGGTGTTAAAAAAAAAACCCATATTTCTTTACCAATCTCGGAGGAAACTTGCTCTTCGGCGCAACTTATGATGCGTCGAATATTCAACTGAGCCAATTCTTTGGCCTTTGCCTTATATTCCTCAAAAAAGTGTTTTGTGGTTAGCACCTCGTTGGGAGATAGTGGTGTCGAGGTCCAGTTCCGAGGCGTCTCGTGTCGGACATAAAAATCTGTTGACCATTGCAAAGGAAATTTGGGACCATCCTCGCTTCGGAACCAAGGTCGGCCGTTTCCAACGTATTGGTACTTGAAAAATCTTGGTTTGAAGTGCTTCCAAGATTCGTGAAACTTTGCAAACAGACTGTAGTATGGCCGACTCTTGACCGACACCCACATCTTACCGGACTTTCCGGCTTCCTTAACTGTTATGTGTGGGTTGAAAAGCCAAAAGAAAACTTTGGCCGTGCAAACCAAAGCTTTTGCACGGCAGTACCTTTCAAATGCTCTCAAGAACGCCCAGGCGTTAGGATGGAGTTGGGTAGGGGCAACCCCGAGAAGATTTAACACCCTAATCTCCAAAGCGGTGAACGGCAAGCGAACACCGAGGGTAACCACCATGTCTTCATATAAATAAAAAGTGTTGTTATCCGTTGTCGAGCACACTCGATCATTCTCGGTGCAGGGTAAAACTCTGTATGAATTTCCAGCTCGGTCCTCGGAACAAGGTAGCAAAAATTGGCGAACTGATCCGACACTATCATCGGAACGCATGGTGGATTGGGTTCCCAACACTTCACGATCCACCCAATGGTACTGTTGGGCATCCGGGGGTGCTGGGTAAGCGGCAGGATCTTTCACAACTTTGAGAGGAGCCATTAAACCTGAAGAAGAAGAGGGGAGCTCGGTGTTAAACTTTTGGGTAACAAACAGTAACCCCCCTTTAAAACCCCGAGCAGTGGTACCAAGCGGCGAACACCTCCCCTCTTCCACTTCCATCCCTCGCCCCCAAACCTTTTTTCGCTCCTCACTCTTTACCATGTTTTCATAATCAGCCTTCTCCTCGCCGGCCCTAATTTCGGCATCAAGGTACATCCTTATAAACTCCCTCCTCTCAGACAAGGTCGCCGGATAATAAGAATCAAGAGGTTCCACATCCTCCATCACTGCCTCGTATTTCTTAAGGTAGATACGACGAGGCCGAGGGTAGGGTACAATTTCGACAGAATCACTAGAAGATTGAGAGGATGATGAAGAATCACTATCACTACCATCCTCACTGCCACTGCTAAGGTTCACATAACTGCACCATTTCTTATACCACTTACCACTCATCGTCACTTAATAATGTCCACAAAGCCCAGAAATCACACCCAGAACCCAGGAACCACAAGGCAACTACCCAAACAAACCAACACTCAGAAACCCAGAAATGTGAAATCAAAGTACAGAAACTCAGAAGAATGCGTCGAACCAAACAACTCCAAACAGCGAAAATCAGAGAGAAATAGAAAAAGAAGAAACATGTGGAAGAGGAACAGTGTAGTACCTGGAGAAGCGCAAAATGATTAGAAGAAGAAGAATGCTTCGGTGCTGAAGAATAATGAGAAGTGGAGTACCTTTCCTCTTGCATGCAATGAATAATGGGTAAGGAAGACCAACGAACAGATTAGCGTTTTGAAGGAGGGAGAACGTTTTGAAGGAAAAGGAAGATCAAAGGATGTTAAGTGGGAAAAAACTGAACGGGAGAGTGGGAGAGGAGGTGTAAAGAGAAACTCCTAACTTCCCTCTCGTTTCAAATTAATGGGCTCAAGGGACAGTTTGGGCCCAAAAAAGCCAACCCATAGGGCAATTAATCAATCATGACGCGTGTCCCAATATCATTGAACGGACGTGCATCGAGCCGCACGCTAATACTGATGAAACGTTGGCGTGCAAAAGAGTGCGACACGTGTTGGAAGGCAGAAAAGCAAACGTCACTCTGGGCAAGCGAAAGGATAGGCATCAGATCTGTTCTGATGAACGAGGTGACATTACAAATCCGTGTTAACCGCCACCAACCCATCCTAACACAGTCCCCACTTCCGAACTCGTAGCAAGACTCTCTTAGCCTTGCCGAGATGGGGGGCTTATGTGATGGGCTAGTCCTAGAGCCGAGATCACAGGGCATCGGACCCTTAACCAACCGAGTTCACGCTGCACGACTGAGTAACGTAAACAGGCCGAGATCCACACCTTACACTCAAACAGCCAATGCCTAGGCAGGTAGAACTCGCTCCACCAACTCGGCTTCAACTCCAGTCAAGCCGAGGTGAACAACTCAATTCTGGTACTCGTGTCCTATCACAGCTCGTACTGGGCTGAATCAACTGGGCCAAAGTTTAGCAAGCCCATTAGGTATTCAGCCACCCCTATAAGTAGTACAGTGCTGCATGGGGCTCAGGTACGCTTTTCTAAACCCTAAGTTTGCACTGCACACACAGTGATTAGGGCATCCCAAGTTATCCTACTGATACCTGTGAAACTCAGAGAATCATACAGAAAATCTAGGTCAATCCGCCTCATTGGGTCTCATACTGTGGCCTTAGTGAACGACCTGATCTAGAACAAGACAATATATAATAAACTTTACATTTAGATTGAGTATAATTAAAAATAATCCATTTCATATACTTCTTCCATCTCACAGAGATGATAAAAAATGGCAAAAAAAATTGTCTCAAACTAAAATTAAAATAATTAATTAAAAGCATAAAAATTGTAAATTTTGAATTGTGAGTGGTTGATCAAAGTAAAATACATTAAATTAGTTGTTTGAAAATTGGTTGATGTATTCGGCAAACCATTAAATGCATTTCTCTTTAATTTTCTAATTTTTGTACTCTTTTACCATTTTTGTGAGACGAGAAGAGTATTACATGGACTTTCATACTTCCTTCATTACTTAACTTTTTTGACTTTAAATCATAATTGTTTCCTCAATTTGTTCATAATTCATTGAAAATAATTAAACATATATTTTATTTTTTAATTATTTTTTTACTATAAATATTGGATACATCCTACATAATTTTTATTATCCTAAGAAAAATTAATTACCCTACATATTTTTTAACTAATTTTTTATTATTATTTTAGGATATATCCTAATTATGTTAACTGATTATTTATTAACAAGTCTATAAAAGAATTCGTACATTTTTTTATAATCAACGAGGCTAACGCCCAAAGAAACCACTCATTAGAAATAATTCGAGGTAAAGCAACAACCCAAGAATCCTCCTCTAGAAGGGGGTTCAAAGAGTTTGTCAAGTAAAGTAACAAAGTACAATCTCTAGACGCCGAATGACCCATGTTAGCTAAGTGATCAACGCATCTATTCGCTTCTCTATAAATGTGGCCTATAGAAACTACCTAGTCCCTATTTATGATGGACCAAATCTCTTTCACAAGACCAAAGCAATGGTGAGAGCTCGAGCAGTTTTGAATAAGATTAATTGCAATTTTAGAGTCAACCTCCACAATAAGCTTCAGCACTAGAAGCATAACTGCCAATTTCAATCCGTGAAGGATAGCCCAGAGTTCCACCATTACCGTGGAACAAGTACCCGGGTTGCAAGTGAAACTAGAAATAAAACGCTCATTGCTCCCTCAAATTAGGCCACCAGCAGAACCTTTACAAGAAGGTTTAAGAACATATCCATCCACGTTGAGTTTCAAATTATCATCGGGAAGGTGAATCAATCTAACTAGTTTTTCCATCGATCTTATTAGTCTGTTTGGATTGGTGAGATTCTGGATGCATTGCCTATAGAAGTCGGTAACATGCAAGAACAACTTATTTGGGAGATTTGATTGACCAAGAAAAATCAACCTTATTCTGGTCTTTCCAAATTAATCAAATAACAATAGGTAAGAAGATGAACCAGTCGAACTTCCTAGAAACAGAAGCGACATTACATAAATTTCAGCTCAACAAACGATCTTGGCCAAGACTAAAGAATTTCCACCATATGTCGAGGTCTATACAGGAGTTCCAAAATCCAAAAATAGCATGGCACTATCTAAGAAGATGCATGAGAGACTCGGAAGCATTTTGGCATTGAGGGAAGACATTTGAAGAAGACATACATCATTTTGCCCACGCTTCATTAGTTAGAATAGTGTCATGGAGAAGAGTCCAAAGGAACATCTTAATACGTTGTGACCCTGATCATTTCCAAACAACTTTAGTCATCTCCGGGTCCACGTAGGAAATATGGTTATCCAGATGCAACATACTATAGGAGAACTTTATGCTAAACTCCACCTCAACAATGAGTTGCCAAGAAGGTTGATCTTCATCAACCAGAGGACAAGGAGGCACAGTACTAGCCAAGTGAGAGAGAGCAGAGGGGGAAATAAGATTACGAAGGGAACCTTAATTAATCCTAGCTACCATTCTTAGTGAAGAAATAAGCAGAGGAGTCTAACCAGTTGTTTCTGCCAAAAATCTAAATTCCTATGAAGAATAAAGATAAAATAGAGTGGGTTTGTAAACTTTATGAAATCAATGGCCTCATATTATTGAATACTGGAGAGGAATACATGAGAGAGGGATATTTGTTACAAAGGGGCAATATACAGTGATTATTGAGAAATTATACAAGGCGCCATTTGATTGTCTCCCTCAAACTCTCTACGGTATTTTCTCTCTTCTGGGTTGTTGTATTTGTGTCGTTGTTGTTGTAGTTCAGTGTTTTGGCTCTATTTGTTAGTATTTGCTTTTGTAGTAGGTTTAGACAAGAGAGGACAACTCTTGATAGGAAGCCTTTCTCTCGTCTTCCTCAAGACTGTGTTACAGTATCAGTGATTTTCTTTACTTTGGCTCACTCTGCTTGTTCTAGGCTAGCTCTTATTGGCCTGGGTCAGGGTGGATTGGCTTGCTTTTTTCTTGTAGTATACTCTCTTTTTATAGTTGGCCAACAACTTGGTCTCCACGTTTTCCCTTCTCTTTATCTGGTAGTTGCTGCACTGTTGTTTCTTTGTCCACTGGGCAACCATCGTTGCTTGCCTTAAGCAGGGAGCTCTGAGCAGCCTTCCTCATTTGTGCTTGAGTGAGACAATGAGTTTTCCTTTTATGGCATTTGTGAATGACTGAACTAATGGGGTGGCCCAAGGCTGGAGGCTTACAGCAGAAGGATGCTCTTCTGATATTACAGTGTGTAGGCACTTTCTAGAAGGAAGAGTATTGCTAGGAGGAGGACGCCCTTTCCTGCCCTGGTTATTGTCACGTGGAGCAGATACGTATATGCAACTTGGACTTCACATTCTTATCTTTTGGTCTGATGGTTATTGTGCATTTTCTTCTCCTTGTCCACTGGTCAGTAAGCCTTTTCCCTTTATCTGATGGATGTCCCTTCTTTATCAGTATGGCAGAGAGTAGAGCCCAAGTAATACCATTTTTGGTATTGATTGGAATAACACAATCTTCATAAGTGGTAATCTGAATGACATTGATGATGGAAGTTGAGCTCGAGACTGGAAATCTTGTTGAAGGAGACTCTTCCTTAATGATGCCACGATTCCTTGTTGTTGCTGGGAGGACGCTCTGGCGAGAGGGAGCCTTTCTGCTCCTGATCTGCTCATGTGAAAGGGTTTTCTTCTAAATTTTGGGCCTGCACTTTATTGGGCCTCCTATTAACCTTTTATTTATTTTTTCTTAGTAGATCATGATCCACAATAATTATTTTTGTCCTAAACACTAGTCTAGGGGAATATCCCTAATAGCATGGTTTTGTAACGGGCTAATGGACGAAACGAACGAGTCTTTCCAAAAGTTTAAAAATTTGCAAAATAATTCTTAAATATGACACATAAGTTGATATATACAATGTTTAGTAGATGATTACCTTATTAAATTGATTCAAGTGTCATCATATAATTAACGTAACACTCTACCACAACTAACATTGTACTAGCGGAAAAATAATGAATAAGTATAAAAAGAATCATCCATCAGTAATTATAAATAAAAAAAATACGTATAACTTAAATCAACATCTTGGGCTAGGCATCCTCTAAAGAGGGTAAGAAAAAGTCTTAAATTATTCTCAAATAATACATGTCTTTCCCGAACAAAATAACATAAGAACTAACAATAACGGTCTATCAGGTATTGCAATTTCTTGATTACAAATCTTCTACATGCTACCGATTCACTCTATAGAAGAACCTAGAAATGTCAGAAAAACCCAAGCATAGTGAGATAAAAATCTCAGTAACACTATATAAAAATTCAAAACCACGACATTTCTAGTCGTCTCAAGTACGAAAAAATATCCATAAAAAAAACAAAAGGGAAAAATAATGTGCAATCCTCATATCATAATATCACAAATAACCTATAATTAAAACATGAACAATTTGAATTGTAAACATAACTTGAAATAATTATAATACAGAAAATATATAATTAAGGCTCTAATTTGTTAAAGCTTTACCCCTCCTCCAGCGATCCGGATTTGGATGACTTACACTCCCGTCCGAGTCACTCTTGAATGATGGATTAATAAATTATATTTTATAATAATAAAGTTGTAACTATGCATTTTTGGCGCTCAGGCATTCAACCCCAACCAATTTCTTTAACATTTTTTCTCTTACACACAGCACGCCTACAGGAGGCGCCTACCCCTCGCCAGGCGCCCCGAGTTCAGATGACTTACACTCGCGTCCGAGTTAGTCCTAAATGATGGATTAAAAAACTATATGTTATTTTAACTTTCTCTCTTGCATATAACACGTCTGCAGGAGGTGCCTACCCCTCGCCTAGCGCCCGGGTTCGGATGACTTACACTCGCGTCCGAGTCGATCCTAATATTTTCTATGGTTGGTGTTTTTTTTTAATCAAGATCAAACAATAAATTCAAAAGAATATCTCAACAACGAATACATTAGATCATAAACCACCTCAAAATATGACTTTAACCATGGCATAATAATCATCTAAAAAGATACAAATATTGAGCACTGTTCAGGACAGAAAAAATATCATATTGGGCTTTGGCCCACTAAGGAATAAAAACCAAAAATCAGAAACAAGCCCAAGGGAACAGGAGGAACAACGGTTTCAAGGAACCAGACTAGGAGGGAGTCTTTTTGCAACCAAACCAGAAAGGAAGGGCGTCCCTTGCCTGCCAGCATCCCTTCAACGAGAAGTTCAGGGCAGAGGAACAGAAGTCTGAACCTTGAGCCTAGCACCCACCAGTGACAGTCATTCAAAGTCACCATAAATGGAAGTTTCATCATTTTACTCCAAGCTAAATAAAGAAAGATGCTTAATCTCTTTGTTTAAGACAAGATAACAATATAGACCAGTGGATAATGGGAAATCAATGCAATAACCAGAGGATTGAAGGATGGCAAAACGTGGAGATTAAGTTAAAGTTGAAGTATAAGAAGAGGATTAAGGGAAGGGGAAGAGGCAGAGAGCAATAGAAGGAAAAGAACCCCTGAAACACCAGTCTCTACAAAACACAACGACTCAGTCAGAGAAAAGGAAAGAGCTTGAGAGAGACGAGTAAAAGGTGTCCTCAGTTCTTCTCTTTCCCTTATTAAGAGTGTACCCCCCTCTGTAGAAAATCCCTCCCCTACCTCTGTATTTCAAGCAAAATAATAAGAGAGGCCATTAACTTCACAAAGTTTACGAACCCACATTTGTATTTTGCATTTAAATTATTTCCATTGCAAAATATATTTTTCTTGGCAGAAACAGTTGGCGCCATTGCCGGGGAAGTAATGGCTTCTACGCTTGATGATTTGGAGGAGGCTCAAAGGGTAGTTCAGGAGGGTAATAGTGCAAGAATCACTGTTGGTGGAGGCAATGAAGCACTACGCAGCACAACGGCGAGGAGGCTGATTTTCACCCCTGATAATGACCAGGAGGAACCAGTCTCAAACGTCCTGGGGGAGGAACCAGTGCAAACAGACAAAGATTCTCAAGGGAAAGGCGTACAGGTAGCTCTAGATGCCACCATCCTCAACAACATCATAGCCAATCAAAATGACTTGGCAGAACAGATAGCAAGCTACAAAAGTCAAAATGCCAAGGCAAAGGAGGAAGCTGAAGCATTGAAAATCAAGGCTAGACTGGAAGAGGAAGCCAGGAAAGAAGAAGAAAGCGCCAAAGAAAAGGCGCAAGCAGAGCTAGAAATCCATGATGCGGAAGGCATGAAGGACACCCTAGTGACACAAGCAGAGTTGAAACGGATGTTGCAAGCACACAAAGAAGAAAGCACCCCAGTAATTGATCTAGACCCACCTTTCACGACGGAGATAGCCGCGTATCATTATCCCCATGGATACACGACGCCTACGTTCCGGGAGTTTGACGGAACTGGGAGTGCAAGGGAGCACTTGATGACATATGTGGATGACTTGGGGATCCATAGTTCAGATCTGCGTTTGAGGTTGAGGGAATTCTCTAAGTCCCTCACAGGGCGTGCTTTTACCTGGTATTCCATGTTGTGCCCTGCATTTATCAGGAATTGGGAACAAATGGCTACAGAATTTTGTAACAAATTCCTTGAGGAGGAGGCTACCATTCACGTGATGGACCTAGGGAGGGTCAGACAAAGGATGAGAGAAGGGCTGGTGCATTTCATAAAAAGATATCGTGACAAAGCGCTCAGTTGTAGGGAGACGCTCCCCGAAGCAGACTTGGTATACGAATGCATCAAGAGCGTAGAAGATGGGTCACAAATATTCTTCGCTTTGAGCAAGATTACTACCTTTGCTGAACTATTGGCTAGAGCATTAGACGTAACAGAGGCAATGCGAAAACAAGGGAAGAGAACAAGTCGCCTTTGACGTCAATGCAATAGATGATAAGAAAGGGAGGAGTTAATGGACCGCCCAATGGAACTATGAGAAGCGGAATCCCCCACCAGCATTGCCCATCCCAAGAGAGCTCACGTACCAGTTAGTGGAGGAATGGCTAAAGGAGGGCGTGCTAAAAGCAAGAACTGAAAAGCGTCCCCTGACATAGCAAGAGTATGACAATCCAGCTTTTTGTATACTCCATCAACACAAGGGACACAGTACCATGGAGTGTTATGTGATTAGAGGAATATTTCAGAAACAACTTGCAGCAGGGAAAGTACTATTACTAGAGCAAGGAACGGAAGAAGGCGTGGGGGCGCAGCCCTTGCCAAGGCACCAGGTGAACGTCATTTTATCAGGAGAAGGGAATCTGTTAGAAGAGCTAGAAGAAGAGGAGGTGCTGGAAGATGAGCTAAGAAGGGGTCTAACCAAGACCAGAGGCTTTAGAGCGCTATTTGATCAGCTAGGACTTGATGTGAATGTAAGAGCCGAGGCAGCACAGGCTTTGGCGGATGTAATTGTGAGAAGGGGTGGAAACAATAGTGCCGCACACGCCCCGCTTTCAAGGGTAGCAAAGGCACATGCTTCGGCTATCATGTTCAGGGAACCTCAGCCACAACACCCTGGGTATTGTCATAACAGACCTTTATTTGTGGAAGCAGTAATTGAAGGTGTCAAAGTAAGGCGTGCCCTAGTAGACAACGGTTCGGGTGTCAACATTATCACAACCCATATTTTCGCAAAGTTAGGAATCCCTGGCTCAAGGTTGAAGAAAGTTGAGACAGCATTGAGCACATTCAATGGAGACACATTGGATACAAGGGCGTGTGTTGTGATCAACTTGGAAGTAGGGCCCATAAAAACGCTCAACACGTTCCATATTGTTGATGGGAACCCAAGCTATCATATCCTCTTGGGACGCCCTTGGATCCATCTACACCAATGCGTTCCTTCAACGTTACATCAGTGTGTCAAGTCTGCTTAGAGGGGGCGTGATATTGAGATTCCAGCCGCCAAGGCGCCCTTTGAAGCATCTGAAATGCACCTGATAGACGCTTCCGTTTTTGACGAATTGGCTCCGCCAGGGACAGGCATAATCGAAAGAGAGGCCCCAATTAATCTCAAAGGGAAAGAAAAGACAGCACCTGCAAGGGAATCCATTTTCAAAAGGCTTCGCCTCCCTGAAAGAGAAGACGCTTCAGGTCCAAGCACAACGGCAAAGACAAAATTCAGGCTTCAGAAACAGCGCCACCCCCAAGGAGGAACACGGTGGGCCATCTTATAGGAATTTGCGGGGCCGGCCAAGACAAGCCTCCGAGACTTGGCCAGCCCCACCCTCCTGCAAGCACTGAGGGGGAAGGTCGCACCCAAAGAAGGCGTCATGATAGTATAGGAAGAAAAATCAACCAAAGAGGAATTGGAAGAGATCAACATAGGAGGCAAGAAGCACAGACCATTGTACATATCCGCATCACTAACCAGTAAAGAGAAAGAAGACTTGACAGCATTGCTCACAAAATACAAAGAGGTGTTTGCATGGACTTATGAAGAAATGCCTGGTCTTAGCCCCAAGCTGGTAACACACAATCTGGCGATAAAGGCGTCTGCAACCCCAGTCAAGCAGCCAGCCAGGAAATTTGATCCAGAGATAGAAAAGGCTATCAAGAAAGAGGTGGAGAAAATGCTCAAAGCCCAATTCATAAAGCCTATACAACACCCTACCTGGCTGGCCAACGTTGTCCCAGTAAAAAAGAAGAGCGGGCAGATACGGTGTTGTGTGGATTTCAGGGATCTGAATAAGGCGTGCCCTAAAGATGACTTTCCCCTGCCCAAGATAGACAGCATGGTGGACGCCACTGCAATGCACAAGCGGTTCTCCTTTATGGATGGATTCAGTGGATACAACCAAATCAAAATGGCCACGGGGGATGAAGAAAAGACTACCTTTAGGACGCCGGTGGGAAACTTCTTCTACACTGTAATGCCGTTCGGACTCAAGAACGCCGGAGCCACGTATCAAAGAGCAATGACAGCAATTTTTCATGATATGATGCACGAAATCGTGGAGGATTATGTGGATGACCTGGTGGTGAAGTCCAAGAAGAAGGAGCAACATCTGGAGCATTTGGAGGCAGTCTTCATAAGGTGCAAAAAATATAAGCTCAGGAAAAATCCCTTAAAATGTAAATTTGGGGTGTCATCTAGAGAATTCCTTGGGTTCAGAGTACACAAAGAAGGGATCTCAGCAGGGGAAGGAAAAATACAAGCAGTACAAGACATGAAGGCGCCTAAAAGTCAGAAAGAGCTCCAACAGATGCTAGGCAAGTTGGGATACATTCGGAGGTTCATACCTGCTCTAGGAGAACTGTTGAGTCCAATAAGGAAGCTTCTGAAAAACAAGGGAATGTTCAAATGGGAAGAAAGGCACCAAGAAGCATTCATACGGATCAAGGCGGCACTCACGTCCCCACCAGTTATGATCCCTCCTCACAAAGGCGTACCCCTCAGGGTTTATCTAGCTGCAACAGCGTCAGCCATCAGTGGGCTCCTTGCACAAGAAATAGAGGGTGTTGAGCGTCCTATCGCTTATTGGAGTCGAATGCTTAAAGATACAGAAACCAGGTATTCTCCTCAGGAAAGACAATGTCTGGCCCTAGTATATGCGTCCCAAAAGTACCGGCATTACTTTCAGGCCCACACAGTTCATATGATGACCAGATCACAAGGGATCAAGCATTTGTTACAAGGAGCTGATCTTACAGGGAGGACCAGTAAATGGGCCTTCGCCCTAATAGACTATGACATCACCTTGGTGACCCCCACGGCTTTGAAGAGCCAAGCACTGGATGATCTAATGGCGATGTGCAAGGTCGACGAAGGAAAGGAGTCCGTGGAAGATGTCTGCATGACAAATGAGGATGAAGTATGGACGCTCACGTTTGACGGGTTTCCCTCTTGTCCAAAAGGAGGGGCTCGAGTGATGCTGTCTAACAAGAAGGGCGAAGAGTTATCTTTTGCATTCCAGCTGGAATTCCCCTGCACAAATAATGAAGCTGAATATGAAGCTCTCCCGTTGGGATAAGGAATGGTAGAAGAGCTGGGGATCCGAAGGATAGCCATCAAAGGGGATTCCAACTTAGTAATCAAACAGCTTACTAAGTTGCGGTTACTGGAGAAATTCAGAATGGACGCTTTAGAGCATGTGCCCAGATTTGAAAACAGAAAGGCGGACGCTCTCACCACGTTGGGCAGCAAAACCGCAATGGACAAAGAGGAGCATCTGATACACTTGAGGAAGGTGCACCGCTCTCAAATCCAGACAGAGACGTTCAAAGAAGAAGCCAAGGATGATTGGAGAATCCCAGTCAAGAGGGAACTTGAAAGCAGAGCGTTAACAAAAGCTTCCAGGGACTATTGCCTCATTAAAGGAAATTTGTACAAGAAGAGTGGGGAAGGCTTGCTTATGAGGAGCGTTACAAAAGAAGAGGGATCAAGGAAGATGGTACAGATGCATGATAGTACCTGCGGACAGATGGGACCCTGACTGTACAGGCGTGTGCAGAGGATGGGCATGTTTTGGCCCACTATGAAGGTGCAGTGCGATTCCCTCCAACAGAATTGCCAAAGATGCCAGGATAATGAAGAGGGAAATGAGATCAACACGGTCAATGAAGATTGGACCAGGCCCATCAATATATACCTGAAATATGGAATTTTGCCAAAAGATCACAGAGAAGCAGAGAGGGTGAAAAGGAAAGTTGACCGCTACTTCTGTGAAGAAGGGGAGCTTTTTAAGAAAAATTTCACTGGAGACATCATGAGATGCTTGGAAAAGGGAGATCAAGAAAAGGTGATGGAGGAAGTGCACAGGGGGGCTTGTGGTAGACATCAGGGGGGAAGGTCCCTCCATTCAGAACTCTTGAGGATTGGATATTTTTGGCCCACAATCAGGGAGGACGCTGTAGATTTTGTAAGAAGATGCGAACAATGTCAAAAGCACGACAACAAGGTGCACGCACCCACCAGCAACATGAAAAGCTTGAGCTCATCGTACTCCTTTCACACCTGGTGCATAGATTTCATTGGCCCCATTGATCCAGCTTCCAAAGGAAAAAGATGGATATTGGCAGCAACGGAACATTCAACAAAATGGGTGGAAGCCTTGGCGTGTAAAAAAGCAGACGCAGACACTACCGTCCAATTCATCAGAGATCAGATAATTTGTCATTTTGGCTTGCCTAAGAAGATAGTGTCGGATAATGGCACCCATTTCGTTAACAAAAAAGTGGAAGGAGTCCTGGAAGGATATGGTATTGTGCATCACAAATCAACACCATACTATCCACAATCAAATGGCCAAGCTGAGTCCACAAACAGGACGCTGATCAGAATTCTATCCAGGACGGTGGAAGATGTTCCTCAAGAATGGAGTGAGTACTTGTCTTTGGCTCTGTGGGCCTATCGTGTCACAAAGCATGGAACCACCAAGGCGTCTCAATTTTCCTTGGTATACGGCGCAGAAGCTACATTGCCAGCAGATGTAATGGTACCTTCAGCACGTATGATAGCACAAAACGAGGAAGACGCTTTGGAGAGGGCAGAAGCAGCAGAGGGTTTGAGGACTAAGGCACAAGAAGAGCTTATTCGACATCAAAGGAAAGTCATGCTTGCATATGAAAAAATGGTGCGGCCTAGGATGTTTGCGGAAGAAGAATTGGTTTTGAAGGCAACGGACGTTGTTATGAGGAACATGCACACCAGCAAATAGACGCCCAATTGGGAGGGCCCATATATAGTGCAAGAACCACACCTCGGTGGCTACTGCTTTCTCCTGGATCCAAATTCGCAAAAGAAGATAGGTCCTCTCAACTTCAAGTATGTTAAAAAATATTATGCTTAAGAGGCCTTGCTCTGTATCAGTAATGGCATAAATAAAATCTTCCTTTTGGGTTCTTGTATTGATTTCAAAAAAAAAAAG
This sequence comes from Crotalaria pallida, assembly GCA_037953625.1. NCBI lineage: Eukaryota > Viridiplantae > Streptophyta > Magnoliopsida > Fabales > Fabaceae > Crotalaria > Crotalaria pallida. The sequence continues at coordinate 137,360,190 of CM075650.1, read as the reverse complement.
GAGGAAAACGAACATGTGTGCAGTTACAAGGCTAGAAAAGTTCCCACAAAGGGCTCTAGCTACAAAGGACTAGAAAAGTTCCCACCAAGGGCGCTAGTCACAAGATTAAGGCTAGAAAAGTTCCCACAAAGGGCGCTAGCTACAAAGGACTAAAAAAGTTTCCACCAAGGGTGCTAGTCACAAGATTAAGGCTAGAAAAGTTCCCACAAAGGGCTCTAGCAAAAAAGACTAGAAAAGTTCCCACAAAAGGCGCTAGTCGCAAAAAAGAAAGACTAGAAAAGTTCCCATAAAGGGCGCTAGTAAGAAAAGAAAGACTAGAAAAGTTCCCACAAAGGGCGCTAGTCGCAAAAAAGAAAGGTTCCTGCCAAAAGCGCTAGTTACAAAGGCTGAAAGAATTCCCACAAAAGGACGCTGGCCACCAAGAGCAACAAGGATCTCAAAACACCAAAGAAAAGTGTGGCAGAAAATGCAACAGGAACAACTTCATTCACAAATGTATATAAAAAGGGAGAAAGAAAAGGAAGAGAAGAAAAAAAGAAAGAAGGAAAAGCCAAGGTGTCCAAATAAGAAAGAGACAATTCTGCTCAAGATCCTTAAAGACAGCAGAAACAATGGCAAAGGTAATCACACCCAAGATCTTTGGAAGAGATTCTATTCAAAGGAAAAATACAAAGGAAAAAATACCAGAAAATGTGCAAAATAAGACTTCCATACGAGATTGCCCAACCAAACATCAGACATAAAGTCACTAATTGCCAAAACACAATACCATCCTAGTTACCAAAACACAAAGAACAATATCATCCTAATTACCAAAACACAATACCATCCTAGTTACCAAAACACAAAGCCAAAACACAATGTCATCCTGAGTACCAAAGTATAAAGCCAAAACGCAACAATGCCTTACAAGTTCTAAAGCCCAAATATCATCAACAGAACCACAATCCAGAATTAGAACTAAATGCGAAAGAAGGTGTTCAAGTATGAAGACTTGCAAGTCTTATCATAAGCTTGGCGTTGGGCCAAGATAAGAGCGGCTTCCATCTCCAAACTGGTCAAATCAGCAGTTGCTTTTGCCACGCTTGTAGCCAAATCCTCAAGGGTACTCAGCAAGGAAGCACGGCGGACAGAAATTTCTTTTTCTTGATCAGCTAAGTTATCAAAATCAAAAGAAGGACGCTGCCTTTCCATCTGCCTAATCACACCCTCAAGCCAAGGACCAGAATATTGATGAAGGCGGAGCGCATGAAGATAATCCAATAAGGGAGCCTTTTGTTCCCAAGAGAGTTCATCAACGTCATGTTCAGAAGAAAATTTAAGTACACGCAACATGGTATGCAAGCCAATCTCTTTAAATACTTGAGGAAGATCCTTATTTGGGAGAATCAAATCAGGATAGCACAGAAGAAAGAATGCAGCAAAGTCATGTCTTCATCGCTAATAGGGTCAAGGAGGCGTAAGACAGGAAATACTATGAGGAAAGAAGAATGTTAATAATGGCAATACGGAAAACAACAAAATATATATAGCAACGATAAAGAGAAAAAGGGAAATGAAAATTGACAAAGCTCGCCTTGGGAAGCGCGATCAGTGGAAGAAACATGAACGGGGGTAGTACGAACAGTGGAAGGAGTCACAGTAGCATCAGTTAAGGAGGCATCCTGCATCCCAGTAACAGCAACATGAACTTTTTTTGGCAGCGTCAGCTGAGTGAGAAGAATTAACAAGAACGTCAGGGTCCGGCGTGGCGGTGTCCTCATGAGCAGCAAAGTCGACACCAGGATCAACCACTGAAGGAAAAGCACATGTTGTCGGTGAAGAAACCAAGTGGGTATCATCAATACAAACCCCTTGCTCTATATCCATGGGATTGGGGGATGAAATAGTAGCCAAAGGTTCGATGCATAAAGGGGAAGAAGCCGTATCACCAACAGGAGGGCCAGTCACAGTACCAAAGGCAATATCATCACCAGTATTAATGGAAGAAGGAGGGCCACGTCTACTCTGAGTTCTTTTAGATGGAGTGGGAACACGGACAACCTTGGGTTTTCAACTGAGGTAGAGCGTTTAAGCTTGGGAGCATCTGCTGAAAATACAAAGGCAAACAACCAATATACAAGGCACCTTTTAGCAACACAGAATACATGAATAACGAAAGGAGAAAATCAAAGAAGAGCAAATAAAGAAAAAGAGTAAGAAGGCAATAAAGTGAGCTGCTCAGGATGGAACGAGGAACACGGCTCCCTGAAAGGAAAATGGGAAGGACCATCAAACACTCACCCCTGGGGGCCTTACCACTACTCCTTGTATTTGGGGAATCAGCGCGAGGAGACGGGGATGGATGATCTTTGGGAGGAGAAGTCCCAACGCTTTGCATAGAAAGATCGTCACTGGAATAAAAAGAGGCCAGGGACTCCCCAAGGGCATCACCACCATCACCTTCCTCATCAGCCAAGTCAATATATTCTGGAGCAGAGGGAGCAGGCGAAGTGGGAGAAGCAACACGAGTCTGGAGTCGAGAAGAACGACGAGAAGGGGCCACAGAAGTAGAGGTTGCAGCACCCTCCTTAATTTTGGGAGGAAGGCTAGACGCCCTCTTCTTTGCAGGTGGGCTAGGATGGGGAGGTAAAGTACTAGAAGAAGAGGCTTTCTTCTTACCTTGTTTAGACGCTGAGGCAGAAGGAGAAGCCATGGGTGTCTTGCGCTTACGAGATGATGGAGTTGCCTCTATTGGACCTGAAAGAAAGGCAAGAAGCATGTAAAATAAAGGATGCAAAAAAATATGGAAGCATTCAGCAAACAATCTATAATAAAAGAAGAATTCAGCAAGAAAGATGTACCCTTTTTGAAGGAAGTAACATAGTAAGGATCCATGAAGGAGACCGGCACATAAGCAGGGGCAATGAGGCTAGGAGTGGCCTCGAAACTGCGGAGATGTTGAAGAATGTCGTGATGAAGTCCCAGCCAACTTTGCAACAAACCACCAAAATGATTCCTAGGGATGTAATGAGGCAATGGTTTAGCAGGGTCAGATGGACTCTTAAAAATTACGGCCGCAAGGGTGGCCTCGAAATCAGAAGGCATCATATGAAGAACACAAGGGGGCTGGTCTCAGCCAAACTGGCGTGCCACTCGATCTGGCCTATAAATGAAGGGCCAAAGAGCGCCTCCATGAGCACTTCTATTATCAGTTGGAACAAAACCGGGAAGATATCGGGGGGTCAGAATCAAATTCCAAAGGCTAGAAACACCTTCTTTCTTGTTCTCAACATCATTACAAGAGGCGAAATTGCGTCTGCCTTCAGTATACAAATCGTGAAGCTGCTCACCAGGGAAGCCCAAAATGAAAGGACGAAATGAGAAACCCTTCTCATCATCAATAACATGGACTAAGGGACGCCTTGGCCTCCCAACGGACCAGAACCAAGAGCGGGGTTCAACAGGGTCAGGACTCTCAGCATCAGTGACAGGGTCTTGGGGAACAGGTTTCTCAGGGCCATATCCAGGAAAATGTTCAAAGAGAAAACATTGAAGAAAAGACAAGTCCAAGTAACAGTTAATAGGAAAATGGCCAAACGAAATACTCATTTGCTCAGCAATCTGATCTAATCTAGCATAGAGCCCACCCAAGTACAGAGAAGATAAGGGAAGCCTAATACCATCAGAGAGCATGCAAGCAAAAACAAAAACGGAAGGGCTTACCGACTCCCATGGCGGCCCAGGAAAGACATATCTGCTCAACCAAAAGGCGACGAAAGCAGCGCGTCGAAGACGCAGATCAGCTACAGGGCAAGCTATGAACTCGCCATCATGGGTGTCCCCGAAAAAGTAACGGATCCAATTAGCAAATGTATGTTTCAAAGATACCTTCTTGCCTACCCTTTGATTCCTGGGGATGAGATTGCCAGTACCTCTCACCTTCTTAGAGGCACCTGATTCTCTTCTTTGTTGGAGCAATCCACGTGAGTATTTTGCGCTGTCAATGATAGCCGCTTTCAACTCCTTCGCCGTCTCATAAAATCTCTCCTCAACATCATAAAAAGAGAGATCACCATCGCCAAAAGAAAGGAGTTTCAGGAGAACGATGACGTCTTCCAGAGTAGGGGTGAATTCACCCCAAGAAGTGATGAAAGTATGAGTGGCAGAACACCATCGTTGTATCAGCGCATGCAAGTCAGCAACCCTCTTGTTCCCTCCTAAGCCTGGGGACGCCTTTATTGCTTCAGCAATACCCGTGTGATCCAGAACGGCAACAAAGGCAGGATCAGTTTCAAATACAGAATCAACCCAATCTTGCCACCCCCCGGTCGCGGTTACTCTGACATGAAAATGTGGCTCTGACCAAGGAAACTCAGCGCGAAGCAGTCGAGAGCGGAGTAAAGAAGGGCCAAGCAGCAGGTTAACAGAAAGGAGGGAAGGTTCGGTCTTCAAATAGGCATTGGAATCCGAAACCACCGAAGCACCAGAAGGAGGACCTGAAAGGAGTCCCCCTGACTTGGGAGGACTCGGGAAAGGTGGAGCAAGGCGAGGGGTCTCCATCCACCTCCGGTACCCCTGTTCAACTGGGTTAGAACGGGGAGGAGGAAGCTCAGCAAAAAAGGCGAAAGAAATGGGTTGGGGGCTGCCTCCGTCCCCGACGGCCAACTCCTCCTCAGATGCGTTGGAACCAGACTCTTCATCAGAACCAGAAGCAGTATTTGATCTCACCATGGCTGTTGAAGTAGGAGCAGGAAAAAGGAAAGGGCTTTTACAAGCAAGAGAGGGAGGGAAATCTCGAAGTATGAGGGGAGGAGAAAAATGGGAGCGTGAACAGGAGTGCATAATGGGTTAATAACTGCTTCAGCTAGTGGAGGCACGGTTACCAAGCAGTAGCCACGTTCTGCTACCTGAAAGGACATGGGTGATAGGTAGGGAGTAGGTTTTGTATTTGAAATCACTAGGGTGTCCTTTCAAATACAAAAGGGGGCTATTATTCAGGACAGAAAAAATATCATATTGGGCTTTGGCCCACTAAGGAATAAAAACCAAAAATCAGAAACAAGCCCAAGGGAACAGGAGGAACAACGGTTTCAAGGAACCAGACTAGGAGGGAGTCTTTTTGCAACCAAACCAGAAAGGAAGGGCGTCCCTTGCCTGCCAGCATCCCTTCAACGAGAAGTTCAGGGCAGAGGAACAAAAGTCTGAACCTTGAGCCTAGCACCCACCAGTGACAGTCATTCAAAGTCACCATATATGGAAGTTTCATCATTTTACTCCAAGCTAAATAAAGAAAGATGCTTAATCTCTTTGTTTAAGACAAGATAACAATATAGACCAGTGGATAAAGGGAAATCAATGCAATAACCAGAGGATTGAAGGATGGCAAAACGTGGAGATTAAGTTAAAGTTGAAGTATAAGAAGAGGATTAAGGGAAGGGGAAGAGGTAGAGAGCAATAGAAGGAAAAGAACCGCTGAAACACCAGTCTCTACAAAACACAATGACTCAGTCAGAGAAAAGGAAAGAGCTTGAGAGAGACGAGTAAAAGGTGTCCTCAGTTCTTTTCTTTCCCTTATTAAGAGTGTACCCCCCCCCCCCCCCCCCCAGAAAATCCCTCCCCTACCTCTGTATTTCAAGCAAAATAATAAGAGAGGCCATTAACTTCACCAAGTTTACGAACCCACATTTGTATTTTGCATTTAAATTATTTCCATTGCAAAATATATTTTTCTTGGCAGAAACAAGCAGTAACACATATAATAAATTGAAATTCGTACGTAGAATATAATAATTAAAAAAATATACGGCAGAACACACATATATATATTCATCGACAATAATCGTACATATATAATTGCGCGGCATATCATAAATAATAACTTTGAATTTCAATCGCGGTACAAGTTAATACTATATGTATTGGATTGATATATATGTGATATGATTTGAATTGGAGTGCAGACGTTGTTCATAAATCTAGTATCAACCCAAATCAATAGCTACTGTTCACGAAGGAATTGTTTTCAAATCCAATATCAACCCAGCGTTGATATCACAGAACTATAAGCAGCAATTCAATATTTTTTTAACGTAGGTTTAATTGGGTTATAGTGTTAATTTAATGGAATCGTCTTTTGACTTTTTTTCTTCTTCTTTCTCCTGTTTGTTTTCCCCTCTGTTCATATTGGCTGCTCGTAGAGATGAGCATGGAACTGGTTGGGTTTGTCCCTTACTTGTCCATAAATGTTGTTCGGGTCAATGTTTGAATTCGAACCCGTCCTTCATTAGAGCGGGACAAGGTAAGCACGAGTCCAAATTAGGATTATTTCTAATAAGGATGGGTCCGGGTTGACCCGAGACAATAATGATGAATATCATAAAAAATAAATTTAAAAAATGTTCCTCTCGTTTTTTCTATCATTACGTCTAAAGTTTTAAAAAAAAAATTGAGCATGAGTGAAGTTTAAAACATGTTTATCTAAAATATCAAAGTTTTTAATATTTGTTTGTCTAACCTCATAAAATATTTTTTTTTGTAATATACCCAATTGCAAAGATGCAACACAAAAATTAAAGAAACATACATAATTAATTAAATAGAATTTTGATGATAAATTGCTATAATTGTTCATAATTTATAATGTTTGTAACAATAACACATTCAGTCATATGAAAAGCTTAAGCCATAATAAAAATAGTTGAAAAAACTAATTTGAGCAATTATAACACATTTAATCTTTACTTAACAAAGAGTAGCATTAAAAATTAGCAAGAAAAAATTCAAAAAATTACATTCACTCATTGTTATGGGCATCAGTCATACAAGAAATTGTCATAGTATTAAAGTAGCACTCTCTACTTGACATTATAGAGAGTCAGTAGCTCGATTTGTAAAACTCTATCTAGGAACAAAAATTTTCGACCAATACCAACCATAAAGAAAACAATTATAGAGTTGAACGAAAAAGGGACGGGTCGGGTAACCTGATAGCAAACCCGAACCCATCCTATTTCTGCACGGGCCTGAGCCTTTTTTAAACGGGTCTGTCCTCTTTTGGTGTGTTGGACAGGTCTAACCCGACACGAACCCATCAAATAGGGTCAGACCCTTGGGTTGGGTCGGATCTTGCTCACCCTGCTCGATTTTGTTTCGTTGGAGAGTGAAAAATAATAGGATTTTCCCTCAACTTTTTATTTATTTTAAATTATTTGATCTCAATTATCTTTTTGATTACAACTGTTATCTTTATTTAACTAAACAAAAATTATTTGTTCTTATCTAGGATTACATGCTAAGAGTTTAAAAAAAATAACACATTATTTTTTTTTTTATCATCTATTCCACCAATGTATTTATAACACCATGTTTTTAATAGGAAAACTCTAGTACTTTATTTATATAACAGACGGCACATAAAAATACAAAATATAAAAATTTAGTCAAACACATAATTATAAATTGGATTTGCTTAGCTTCAACCCTTATAAAAAATTAAAAGTAATAAAGAAACCTAGAAAAACTAAGTTCACTATTACTTGAATCATTAAATGTTTAGTTTTTTTTATTTTTTATTTATAAAAATGCATTTCTTTTAGTCTCTTATCTGTTAAGAAAATCCAAATTATAAAGATTCTCTTAACGTCAACCCTTATGAACATCACCTATTAATATACTCCCTCCGGTCTCATTTATAAAAAAAAAACATCTTATTAATGGTCTTAAATATAAGCAAAAATTAACCAACTTTCTATTCCCAATACAATCTTTCTTAAAAATATCCCTACAAAGTGGTTATAACATTTAATTTTTGTTTCATTCTCAATACAAGTTTTCTAAAGTAGTTAATTTTCCTATGAGTTTGAAAAAATTAAATGTACTCAACTAACATTCTTAATACTTGTACTGATAATTATTTTTGCTAATAAACATGAGCGGAGGGAGTATTAACTTAAACCTCTCTCTCTGGGTGTCACATTTGGTCCAAAAAATTTGGCATTGATACCTTCCCACAATGAAAAACATGGAAATTTTTCTCTTTAAATAAAGAACACGTCGGATGCATATTTATCATGGGATAACTTTCTTCTTTGGTAAGTGAAAATACCTATGGGATAACTTTCTCAAGAATAATTATGCAGGTGTTTGTTTTGACTTTTGCTCCGTTAATTTAAAAAGTACTCCCTCCGTTCCTATTTATTTGTCATATTTCAAATAAAACACACCATTTTAAAAAAATGCAATCATTACTTAGATTTCCAATACATTAATTATGTTTTTACCCACTATACCCTTTCTCTTTCTATAATCATTACTTATCTTCCACTACTTACGAAAACCAATACTGTTATGGACCACCTAAACGGAAACGGTATGCCGGATTCAGATACCGATATGAGGCCATAAGAGGCGCAATGAAGCCGGATTCTGATACCGGTATGAGGCCATAGGAGACCCAATGAAGCCGGATTCGAATACCGGTATGAAACTTAAAGAGGTCCAACGGAATTGGAACCGAATACCGATATGAGGTGGTGGGTATCAGACGACATTCTTCATACCGTTATACCGGTAGGAATCCATCAAGTCAGCCATATGTGTTAGGGAATCTGAGGAATTCCGTTATCCTCATAAGCATAAGATTCTCCTCAACTTAATACCCGCCATTATGTATGAACCGTTTAGAGGGAACCTCACCCGCCACATGAAAGCGGCAATCAACACCATTTATGTTGGTATGCTTATATAATACCTGGTAAGGCAAGCAGGTATGATCTATCTCATCTCACACAAACACACACACCACTCCAAAGTAGAACGACAAGAGTGTGGGTATCTTGGTATTCTAGGTACTCACTTCACGTCTGACATCAAGAGTGAGATTGCTGAATTCTTAGCCGGATTGTCTAAGACCAGTAATCCTACGACAGAACATTGGCGACCATAGTGGGAGCGAAAAACTTATTCCCACCACCTTTTGAAGAAGTCCATGGCAAACCAGTCACAAGGAGAACGCGTTGAACCCAGTCACCACAGCGTGCTGGAATTGAGAAACAACCCAAGTGGAGAACAAGCACCTTCTCGTCAGAAGGACCTCAGGGAACGGTTGAGCGAAGGAAGAAGACGGGCAAAATATGAGCGTTCGAAACAAGAGGGGCCTTCTCATCATGAACAGGAGAAGTCGCGATAGAGGCCCCCACTAGAGAAGGAAGCCCTTCGCATTCTCGTCATGAGAGTAAAGGGTCATCTGGTGGATGATCACATAGGAAGGCAAGCCTGGAGACAGAATTGGCTCGTCTGCGTAGGCGATTAGATGAGCAGGACAAGTTGCTGAAAGAGTTGAGGAAAGGAACATCCCAATCAGGTATTGACAAAGGGAATGAGGTAGAGTTAGTTGGAGAACCTGAAGAGAAGGACCACCCATTTTCCGAAAGTATAATAATGGTTTTCCCCATGCCTGAAAATCTCAAAGCTCCGGCCAATGTAGATCCATATTTTGGGAACTCAGATCCACAGGAACATATTGAGAGTTTTCTGGTTGCAATGTCGTGTCAAGGGGCCAAGGATGCGTACAAATGTCGCATTTTCCCCCTAACCCTGAAAAAAGCGGCTTTACGCTGGTATTCCAAATTAGAGTCTGATTCAGTAACAGGATGGAAAGATTTGGCCGCCAAGTTCCTGAGACACTTCACTACAAGTAAGGCGCAGCCAAAGTCCGAGCACCACTTATCCCAAATTAAGCAGGAGAAAGGGGAGTCGTTGAGAGATTTCCTCACTCGTTTCAACACTGAGTATCTTTTGATTAGTGACATAGAGCCCTCGGTAGCCCTGCATCTATTGATGCGCGCTTTAAGACCAGGGGATTTCACGGACCACTTGGTAATGCACAAAATCAAAACCATGGATGAAGTCATGGAAAGAGCTGAAAAATACATTAACTTGGAAGAATATCAGAAAGCACAAGATAATTTTGCCGTTGAAACCTCTGGGAAGAAGAAAGATGCCTTTTTCAGCAAGGGGTCAGGGAGAGGACAGCGAGAAGGAAACAACCGACATGATTCGGGGGCTAAGAAGCCCAAAGGTAAATATGACCATTATACTCCTTTAAATGCTTCTAGATCACAAATCCTCCGTGAGATCATGAATGCAGAATTGATGGAAGTGGACCGGCCACCCCCATTAAGGAGACCTCCGACAAAGAAAAATCAACATAAAAGGTGCAGCTGGCATGGCAGCTACGGACACACCGATGATGAGTGTGTTCAGCTCAAAGATGTTGTGGAAACCCTGGTGAGAAGAGGAAGGTTGAACCGTTACACATGATCCTTCAGAGGAGGTCCCAACGAGCGTACCCCCGCCAGAAGGGCCAGAAGTCCAGTGAGAAGAGGGACAACGAGTCCAGTCAGGAGGAGAACAAGGAGTCCGCCTAGGAGGAGATCCTGAACGCCCCCAAGGAGGAGCAGAACTCCTAGACGTGTCCCAACCAGGAAATCTCCAGTAAAAAAGGAAGACGCTAGTAAAGTTAACAATGAAGATCTCGAATTAATTAGCACCATTGCTGGAGGTTTAACAATAGAAGAGAGTCCATAACATCTCAGAAGAAACAATTGAAGTTAGCAACAATGGCGGTCTCTGTATCAAACAGGCAGAAGGAAGCACACCCTCCGATCACGTTTACTGAAGCCGACTTGGAGGGAGTGATTTCTAATCACAACGATCCATTAGTGGTAACAGGAATTATTGACAGGTTCCGTTTGCCGCATGATGGTGGACCAAGGCAGCTCATCGGACATCATGTTCACTGAATTGTTCGATCGCTTGAAGCTAAAGCCAGGAGATCTGCATCCCTGCCAGAAGGAACTAATTGGGTTCACCGGTGATACTATCAGACCTAGAGGTTACATTGATATCAAGCTGACATAAAGTACACCCCCTCACTGTCGGACCGAAAAAATAAGCTTCCTGGTGGTGGATTGCCCCTCTGCTTACAATGCGATCTTAGGTCGGCCCACTTTGAAATCATTCCAAGCAATCGCTTCTCCCTTACACATGGCAATGAAGTTCCCCGATGAGCAAGGATCAATTGTGACAGTACGTGCAGATCAGATGCAGGCCAAAACCTACTACATAGCCAGTCTGAAAGCGACGAAAGAGAATGCCAAGAAGCAGGTACAAGCAAAGCAGTTTAAGGGATCCGCCTCGTCTTCTAGGGTCATGATGGTAGACTTGGACATGAGGGAGGATATCAAAGAGGAGCGGCCCAAGCCTGAAGGGGAATTAGAAAAAATCCAGATTGGAGATACACCAGAACAGTGGACTCAAGTTGGAAAAGACTTACCAAGTGAAGAAAAGGTTAAGTTGGTTGCGGTGTTAAAGGAGAACAAGGATTTATTCGCATGGAAAGCGGCTGATATGCCAGGAATAGATCCATATTTTATTTGTCATCGCTTGTCAGTTGATCCAAAGTTCATGCCGGTAGCCCAAAGGAGAAGGAAGATGGGTAATGAACGGCAGAAGGTGATTGCTGTGAATGTGGAGGAGCTCTTACAAGCTGGTTTCATCAGGGAATTTCCTTATACTATGTGGCTCTCTAATGTAGTTCTGGTCAAAAAATCCAATGGTAAATGGCATATGTGCGTTGACTATACAAATTTGAACAAAGCGTGTCCCAAAGACACCTATCCCCTTCCCAACATAGACAAGCTGGTTGATAATTCTGCTAGCTACCAGCTGCTTTCATTCATGGATGCTTATTCCGGTTACAATTAAATTCCCGTGTTTAGTGACGATCAAGAAAAAACCACGTTTATGACTGATAGAGTAGCATACTGTTATACAGTAATGCCATTTGGTTTGAAAAATGCAGGTGCAACATACCAGAGGATGATGGATAAAATCTTTGGGGAGCTGATTGGTCCAACTTTGGAAGTTTATGTCGATGATATGATTGTTAAGTCAACGGAGCAAAAGAGCCACAAGCATGATTTGGAGGCTGTCCTCAGTAAGGTACGTCAGCATAATATGCGTTTAAATCCACTGAAGTGTGCATTTGGTGTCACAGCAGGAAAATTCCTAGGTTTTATGCTTACTAGCAGAGGAATAGAGGCTAACCCTGAAAAGTGTGATGCAATCACGCAGATGAGGAGCCCGAATTCCGTGAAGGAAGTTCAGCAGCTGACCGGACGCATAGCCGCATTAACAAGATTCTTGTCAAAGTCCGCTTACAAATCCCTTTCACTATTCCAATTGCTTAAAAAGGACCAGGAGTTCAGATGGACGGATGAATGTGAGGCAGCCTTTCAGGAATTCAAGCGCTACCTCTCAAACCCTCCGATCTTGAGCAAGCCTGAGCCAGGTGAGACTCTGTATTTGTATCTGGCGGTTAATGATGAAGCAGTGAGTGCTGCCTTAGTTAGGGATTTGGAAGAAGGACAGAGGCTAGTGTATTTTGTCAGCAAAGTGTTGCAAGAAGTAGAAAAAAGGTATCAGAAAATTAAAAAAATGGCATTCGCACTGGTGATCACGGCGAGGCGTCTGAGGCAATATTTCCAATGCCATCCAGTCGTGGTTAGAACGGATCAGCCCATTCGGCAGGTATTACAAAAACCAGACTTAGCAGGTCGTATGATCGCTTGGTCAGTGGAATTGTTCGAATATGGGATCAGCTATGAATCAAGAACAGCAATCAAGCCTCAGATCTTGACAGACTTCATCGTAGAATTGGCACCAAAGAAGGATTCTGAAATCTGGACCCTATTCGTTGATGGTTCATCCAATCAAACAGGTGGAGGAGCTGGTATAATATTGGAAAACGCTCAAGGGGTTTCCATTGAATACTCACTAAGGTTCGATTTTCCAACTTCTAACAATCAGGCTGAATATGAAGCTTGTCATGCTGGGATGACAATGGTCAAAGATCTTGGAGCGCACTCAATCCTACTGTACAGTGATTCGCAGCTGGTGATTTCCCAAATTAGAGGAGACTTCCAGGCCAAGGAGCCTCTGCTTCAAAAGTATCTCTCCAAATGCAAGAAGTTTGCAGAAATGTTTTACAGCGTTGATTTTTCAGCACATTCCGAGAGATCAGAATTCCAGAGCTGATGTCTTGTCCAAATTGGCTAGCACCAAAAAACCAGGGAGTCACAGGTCTGTGATTCAACAAGCTATCTCCCACCCCAGTGCAACATTGGCAGTGGAGGATGAAGATTCATGGGCTTCTCCTATCCTGGCGTTTTTACTTCACGGAATCCTTCCAGATGAAGACGATGTAGCATGAAAGGTAAGAAAAATGGCTCCTCACTTTGTCATACAAGATGGATTGCTCTATCGAAGAGGGTTTTCATCACCCCCACTCTGATGTCTGATTGAGCGGGAAGCTGAATTGGCCCTGAAAGAGGTGCATGAAGGGAGATGCAGTCACCATTTGGGAGGAAGAAGTCTGGCAAGGAAGATATTGAGAGTTGGATTCTATTGGCCCAGTATCCAGTTGGATTCCATGAATCATGTGAAGAAATGTGATCGTTGTCAGAAACATGCTGATGTTCATTTGGCGCCACCGGAGGAACTCCATTCCATATCAGCTCTGTGGCCTTTCTTTCAGTGCGGGATGGACCTATTAGGACCATTCCCGCAGGCAGTGGGACAAGTAACCCATCTAGTGGTGGCAGTTGATTATTTCACCAAGTGGATGGAAGCTAAAGCAGTTGCTGTTACTACTTCTACGCAGATCCTGAAATTCTTCAGTAACCAAGTGATATCACGTTTCGGAGTTCCCGCTGTATTAGTCACAGACAATGGCACCCAGTTTACCAGTAGAGCTTTCAAGGAGTTTCTCCAGAAGTTAGGGATAAAACAACATTTGTCTTTTGTGGAACACCCATAGAGTAACGGGCAAGCCGAAGCAGCCAATAGGTGTGTCCTAAGAGGTTTGGAAAGAAAGCTGGAAGATAGCAAAGGTAAATGGGTATATTGCATGGATGTTGTCCTTTGGTCCTACAGAACCACTCCACACTCGACTACTGGAGAGACACCATTTAAGCTTACGTATGGGAGTGAAGCCATGATTCCACTAGAAGTAGGGTCCACTAATATGAGGTCGAGGTATTTTGATCTAGAAGCTAATGTACGACTCATCAGAGAAAACTTGGATCTCTTGCAAGAATCCAGGGAGATGGCGACTGTTCGCATGGCCATAATCCAGCAGCAGTTGGCAAAGCAATACAATTTAAGGGTGATTTCCAGGACCTTCAACAAAGGTGAATTGGTGTTAAGAAGGGCTGACGTGCATGGTAATGAGCCAGCACATGGGAAGTTGGCAGCCAATTGGGAAGGGTCGTATCGAGTCCGATCAAAAACTGGAAAGGGAGCGTACTTTCTGGAAACACTTACTGGCAGAGGCATCAAGAATCTGTGGAATGCAGCTAAGCTTCGCATCTATTATAGTTGAATTATGTTCTTTGTTTAAGCTTTCTTAGAGTTGTTTATTTTCCAAGAAGGTCTTATAGACCATTGTCATGTGTCTAATTTATTTATGTTTTAAAAAGAGGGTCACCCATAGACCTCTATTTGGTTTAAGCTATGATTGTATTTGGCTTTCTATTTTATTAATGAGAATTATGAAAATTCCATAAGTTACAGGATTTAGTATAATACCCCAATGAGATGGTTTGCTCAATAATTGCCTTCATTCGAATACAAGAGTTAGGAATTCGATATTATGAATCCGGTATCAAGAGTTTCAATTCAAGAAATTATGAATCCGGTATCAGGAATCCGGTATCAGGAAACCGATATCAGGAATTTAAAAAAAAAAGAATTCAGTATCAGGAATTCGGTATTAGAATCCGGTATCATGAATCTTATACTTAATAACAAAATTTATATTTTGAAGAGCATTCGGAATTTGGTATCCAAATAGAGAATTCGGTATCAGGAGTCTTATACTTGATAATAAAATTTATCTTCTCAAAAACGTGAAGTTGGTAAGACTTAAGTGAAAATCCTAGTATCCAATACTTGATACACCACTTGTCTGATTAGCCACCAGATAAGAAGTGAAATGGGAAAGGAGATGTTCTCATGTCGAAATGAACACCGGCCATGTACATACAATGATCCCTGTTAGTTTCAGAAAGCTAATAAGTTAAATGGAAAGCCATTCGCTGGCTAGAATAGGACTTCCATGGATCAATAAAGAAGATGGATACACAAGGGAAAAATAAAACAAATACTAAGTCGAATTCATTGATTGGAAAAGTCTGAATACAAGTGCAACTAAAAAAAACAGAAATTTGGAATGTAGATTGCAACTAAGAAAAGTCAGAAACAAAGTGCAAACAGGGGAAAAGCCAACAATACAAGATTAAAAGTAGAAAGACTTGAAATAAACAAGATTAAACTAGAAGACTAAGCAGCAACACCATCATCCTCATGTCCCCCATCATCCTCATGTCCCTCATCATCCTCAGTTTCCTCATCATCTACAGTGGCCAAGGGATCAGGGCAGTTCTCATCATCCAAGTTGACAAGCACTCTGGTTCCATCTCTAAGCTAGCTATAAAGCGCTCCATCTTCAACTTTGTGCAAGAAATGCATGCCCTTGACAGAGAAATTGCTGTTAAGGAAATTGGCTTGCTCCACCGCATTCATGAAGGAAGACTGGACTGATCCAATCCACTTTTCTTTGTACATGTCCCTTTGATTTTCAGCCTCACTGAGGGCATCCCTCAGCGTGTTTAAGGCAGCATCATTGGCATCATTCACTTCCTTCAGTTTGTCATTCATCCTCTTTGCGAATTCTTCCTCAGCTTAGGAAAGGGCTTGCTTAGTCTTCCTTAATTCGGCTGCTTGGGAGGCAATCTGTTCAGCCATTTCAGTCTCTTTCTTAACATAAGCAGCCAAGTCCACAGCCTCTTGCCCAACGAACAAGACCTTTTCAGTGTTATCCTCTAAGAATTGGAGTGTGGAGGCAGCACGAAGTTGGTGTTTCTTTAAAGACTTCATCAAGTTGGCAAATTCCCGGCGTGTCATTCCTTGGAAGCGATGGAGTCGGAATCAGTCAACAACATGCGACCAAAATTCTCGCTCAGGTTTTCCTCCCACACTGAGGAAGCGAAACCAGAAGATTCCTGACCAGCATCAAAGTGAGATCCAGTGGGAGAACCGGATTGGAAAGGTTCTTGATTTTTCCTCTTTCGGGCAGCACCTTCATGACTGTCAAGGACTACGGCAGCCGGAGGGGGACGGTTGGCACTTGTCTTGCTACGTTTGGGAGGCTTCCTTGGGGCATTTCCGATAGCGGCAGCGAGAGTGGCAAGATCTTGAGGGCTCGCCATTTTTTCTGCATAAAAACAACACAAAAGCATTAATAATCCCAAAGGCTACGAAAACAAGTAAATAATATACGTCAGGTATCCTACCGAATACCGAAGGCAGGGAATCCGGTTCTGCATCCACTATCTTCCTGGTACTTGTAACACCCCTAATTTTTTCCCTTGAATATTTATATTTATATAATAAAAGTTTATTTTCCAAATTATAAAGTTTTCTTTTAATTGTTTAATTATATAAATAATGTGCGTTTAATTAATAAATATTTTAAATGATAAAATTATGTGAAAATATAATTTTTATAGTTTAATCCTTAAATTATGACCTAATAATAATATTAGAAAGGTTTTTGGAGGGAAAGGAATTAAAAACTGAATTTTTGAATTTTATACAGCATCTAATCGGTTAGATGTGCCCTGTAACCGGTTAGACGATGAACCCAAAATTAGGGTTAGTGCGTTTTGATGAGTAATCACCCATTAATCTTCGTTAATCGCCACGAATACCTCTCATGCATGGTCGGAGACACGCGTCTCTCTGCATGTAACCATGGATTGCTTATATATATCCCTGATTTTGGTGGAATTTGGTTGATTTCCTTCAAGTGTGGGTGTAATCCTCTGTTCTGAAGCAGTGATTTCGTTCCTTCAATTCTCTGTGAGTGTGTAGAGTTAGGTTGTGAGCAATACACCATCGCAAAGCTTCATCTTTAAGCTTTGCATTGATACATAGATTGTGAGTTGACAGTGAGGGAGCAAGGAGAAATCAATCAGTGAAGTGAAGGTGTTTTCTGTCAAGAAACCAGAATCAGATTCGTGAAGCTCACTTTGAAGTCTGATTTTGGTGAGTGCATGCACTCTTTGAATCTCATTTTTGTTTCTATAATTCGTGCATGTTACCTAGAACACAATCTAACCACTTTCCCCAATTTGTTTACCCAAAACTGTCCTGCATGAGAGCAGAATTTGTGATTTTGGAGTTCTCTGTGTTGATCTTGCTGTTGCTGTGTTGGTACTCATCAAGCACGACTCTAAGGTAAGGGAGAAGCTAATTAATCACTAGAATGAGAATAATTATTAGGAAATTTAGGTATGAGTCACCATGAGACTCATAAAGGGCATATATTTTAGAGGTCAAAGGCTTGGAGGCCAATTTCACTTGTTCCAGGACTTAGAGCAAGTTTCAATGAATGCATGCAAGCTGAATGTAAGACAATTTGGGGTTAAATTCCTGTATATGTGAATTTAGTATGCTAAGTTGTCATTTATGTATTTTTCATGCAATTTGATATGTGTTTTTGAAATGCATGAGTGTTGGATGTAATTAAGTGTTGGAACATGTCTACCTTATGAAATTAAAGCTCTGTTTATAGTTGAAATGGATTGGAAATGAAAAGAATTGAAAATGACATGCAAAATCCCAAAACAGTGTTCTGTTCTGCATGTTTTAACCGGTTAGGTTGTCGTGTAACCGGTTAGAACCTGACAGATGTGAAAAATAAATTTTGCATTTTAATAAATCAACTTCCACCATTTTCAATTTATTCTTCCAATCTTATTTTACTGTAAATTACCCTGTTTATGAAAATAAATGTGAATGAAATTAAGGAAAGGGGTAAGGAGCTATAAGACTTAGAGTTTTAATAATTTTTAAGTGTTTAATTAAGTTATGAGTGTTGCTTCAACATTGGAGATACTCTTTGAAATGAACAAGATCAATTTGAGGCATTTGAATTATCCCTAACCTGTTTTGAGTATTAGATTGGTTTGGGAATTAAAAATGGCATCAAACATTAAAGAAATTCTGGTTTGGCTGCAGGTTCAAACCGGTTAGAATCTGTTGTAACCGGTTAGAGACTGACAGCAGTGAAAAATCAATTGAATTATAACTTAAACTTTCTTATGCCATTTTAATTAACCTTTTTCAATTTAATACTAATTTAATTACCTTAAATATTAAAGTGTGACTTTATGGGATAATTCATTGAACCTCAAGTTAAGCTATCTTACTAAGAAAGTATGGAATTCTTAGTAATGTTATAGGCTTTATGTGTTGAAAATGGAAATTGAGACATCAATTAATGGCCAACCAAATTGAGAAAAATATTATATGCATTCATGCATGGTGAAAGGTGATGAAATAGGTTGGCAAGGATCGTTTGTCATGTTCTGGGAGTACCAAATTGATGCAACCTACTTGATGACACATTCTGGGAATGTGGCCAGTGTTTGGGACATGGTTTCTTTGATGCGTTCTGGGAACGTGATGCACACTCTGGGAGTGGTGCTTGTTTATATTCCAAGTATGGTTTGCCATACGTTCTGGGAACGTATGTTAGTGTTCTGGGAACACAATGGTGTATTGGATGGACGTCCGAGAATGATTAGTATTGGAGGCCTCAGGATTGTGAGATAGAAAGCATGCATCATGCCACTAATATAAAAGATTAATAATTTGTTAACTGAGTGTGCTCATATGTAATTGCATAATTACTTGTGTTTGAGTACTTGTGAATGTTAGAATTATTCTTGTTTGATTATGTGATTATTTATGCTTACTCTCGTGCCCTATGTAGGTGATGGCACACTATTAACTAGCTTGCATCGAGATCCGTCCTATCCCTAACGGGATATGGACGTATGAGGAGCGTCGGACTACTTTTGAGGGAGAGGTGGAGGTCACACTCTACCATCCCAACCCCTTAGCCCGAGTGCGACCTCGACGATTTCGGATTCCCATTATTTATACTATGCATGTACCCCCTTTTTATACTTACCATGGACCACCCCCTGCTCGACCTGTTCGTCGTTATCATACCTTTCGTTTTCTCCCTTGTACTCGTTCTCACCCCGTTGCTGCTAGGGTTGTTCCTACTGGGACTCCTTCACCTGATTCTTCGAATCCTGAGAGGACTGTACCTGATGCAGATCCTGTACCCAGTGGTAGGGTACCTACTCCGTTAGATGAGGCAGAGGAGGACCCAGAGGAGGGTGAGAGTGACGAGGAGCCAGTCGAGCAGGAGGACATTACTGATAGGAGGATGGGTGGCCCTTAGGTATGGGCATAGTGTGAGTAGTGTGGGTCTGGGTCGTAGTAGCAGCTGTAGCAGATCGTGGTGATGGTGGAGCGTTCTTGGAGGACTTGATGACCAGCTCTGGAGTGTCTATATTTTGTTTATGTTTATATTGTATATATATCTTTTGAGAGACTTCAGGGTTTTGGTCTTTACTTTCAGTTTATGTTTTTGGGACTTATATCTCTGGACCTTGGTATCAGTTTATGTACTTTGGATATGATGGATGTATGGTGGTACTCATGACATCTAAATATATATATATATATATATATATATGTTTTATGTTATAATGTCCAGTGATGATATTATTTTCCAAAGTTATACTCTTTCTGCGTACTCTGATAAATAACAAACGAGTTCGGTAATAGAAAGTGTTTTAAAGAGAAAAAGTATGATAATAATTCCAATGCCGAATTCAAAGTATTTTTGAAGGATATGTTTAGTTTGAGAATAATTATAAAAGAAAAATTTTATACTCTATTTTTCCAATAATATCAAGTCCATACAATATATGTTCAACTATATTTTCTTATAAAGTATTTGAATCCAAGAGCATCACAGTACTGATGTACCCAAAACGTTCATACCAGGCAAAGAAAAATGTTATGGTTGACCGCTCGACATCAGTAAGAACGTTATTGGGGGTAAGGAAAGAACGGGCTGGAATCTGTGAATTTTTATCAGACCAAAAGAGAGGGAAGTATGGATTTCCTCCATGGTCAAAGAAGAAAGGCCAAGAATGTGGGGCTCCTACTATCTTGAAGTATTCATTTTTGAATCCTTTCCATGTCTCCGAGTAGGTTTCAAAAACTTTCCAGTTAAGGCGAGACTTCAATGTAACCCATGACCATTTTCCCTTGACTTTACTTGAGGCAAACGGTCCAAAGAAGGTGAAAAATACTGGGAGAGTACAAGCTAAATGGAAATGATTGCAGAAAAGTTGAAAGGCCCTCAAATAACACCAGCCATTAGGATGGAGTTGGGTTGGAGCAAGTTCTAAGTGCCTAAGGACCTACATTCGAAGTCAGTAAAAGGGATTCGAACTCCGCAAGTCTCAAAGAGAACCACATACATGACGAAGAAATTTTCAAGAGGGCTTCCTACAGAGCAAATTCAGTTTTGAGAAGAAGGGGCCTCTAAGGCATAAAAGTTTGGAGTAAGTCCTGGTGCCACAAGGTCAGCATTGTTATGGTATTCCTGTAATAATTGGACATCTACAAATATGGAGGGTCTGTCTAAGGCATCAAGATCTACACTTTCATAGCCAGTAATGTCAGTAGGAAGGATGAATTCCTCAGGGTTTGTTTCAGACCTCTTTTTCCCCATGATGGATTCCTGAGAGGAAGTGTGGAAAGAAAATTTAGAAGGAATACTGGAGACTTCACTAAACATGTCCCTAATGATCCATTTCTTCACTAGTTCGTCTAAAGTTTCCTTTTCGTGTTCAGAAAAAGAAGAGTTTTGAAGGCCACTGGGTTGGCTAGCAGAATTCCCAAGGTTAGTAGAAAAGGGCTTTGACGAATTGGAAGAAGAAGAGCATGAGAGTTTGTTGGAAGGAAGTGAGTTCATGATAAAAGAAAAAAGTAAAGGATAAGAAGATATATACCTGAGAATGAAGGAAGGAAGAGGGAGAGAAGGAATGAATTCGTATGCAGCAGAGAAGAAATGGAGAAGTGAGTTTTGTCACTAAAGGCTCCTCCCTATTTATAAAGGGAGTTTGGCTTTCAGAGGAGGTAGGTGGAAGGGTGCTTACATTAAGTAAATGACCACTCAGAAGTCATGTCAGTTGGGAAGTGATAAGTCATGTTGGTTGTAATGAAGAGTCATAATGGTTGCAGTAAAGAATCACCCCCTTTCATCTTCCCAAGGAAACTGCAGATCAGTTATTACATCTCTTCAGAAGCCTAACTTGGAAAGCCAAATCCGAACTCGTGGCTGGCTTGGGTACCGTGAAGGTAAGAGCTCGGTTTCCAACGAATCTCTGAGGGCAATTGGCTTGTTGGGAAACAGAGACAAGACATGAACGTAGCCATGAGGAGGACTGACTTATGTCAGATTAAAGCTGGACCCATGGTTGTCAAAAACTAGTGTTAATACTTAAAAACTTACGAATCTACGAATCTACCTATGGAAAACGAGTTGAAACTAATGGAAACTCGGAGTGATGTGACTCGGGTAGACTCGGGTGGATACTGGTACACTCTTGTAAACTCGCGAGTTTAAGGCCGAGTTAGCGAGTTAGCATTCTTGAGCCCTAAACGTCCAATCCTACATCGTTTTTCAATTTTTTTCAAATAAAAATCTTCTAGGTCATTTTTACAATATTTGTTACGCTTTTGGGGTAAAAAAAACCTTTAAATTAGTTTTATCTTCTCCTTCTCATTCAAAAACTTCTTCAATCTTCAATTCTTCTCCTTCTGCCGCAAACACGCCCGCCCAACCCACACCCCATGCCCCACGCTTTTCTAACTTTCTCCCTTTATTTGGTAATTGTTTACTTACTTTCTCCCTTTATTCCTTTATTTTATTTTTTCCTGTTTTCTTCTTCGTTAAGTTGGTATGATAATATGATGAATGCTTGATTATGAGCTATGACCTTTATGAAAAGATGAGTAGCTTTATAGAAATCATTTTAAGTTTTCACTTTTAAGAAAAAATGCATTCTCTGCTTTTAAATTTTCGGTGTTACTTTTTTAGTGTTGTTCTTAAATCAGAACTCATTTACTTTGTCAGTATTTTTAAGTGTTACTTTGACTAAAGAGAACTTGCTTAGAAATTGATAATTAATTTTCATTTTTTTTTTGTGAAACATTATTATGTTAGTTTGAAATTAAAATTACACCGGATATGTTATCTTATTATGTTTTGAATTTGAAGTTCGAATATTGATGGATAAATTAACTTATATTACTTATTAGTATCAACGAATAATATTTTACCATATTTTGTTATTACATTAAGTTTGAAATTATGAATATTGATTATTAATAAGTCACAGGTCATTACAATATAGATGTAAATTTTTTTAGGTAAACTCGTACGAGTTTGCGAAACGAGTTTACAACTCGAGTTTACCTAGGCAAAACGAGTCTACGTAGACTCTCGAATTTGACAACCATGGCTGGACCTATGAATAAGAATCTTTGCCTTGAAAACTTAGTCCTTGGGAGCTGTGAAGTCTTGGAAAGATACAAAATTCAAATTTAGATATGCAAATTCAGAGTCCCGATATTAGGATGCTGGAATCACCAACTCAGGAAATAGAAGCAGGCACAGTTTAGGAAAGTAGGGATTCTTTTCCTTGGAGACTGAGCCCTTGAGACTTCGGGATTGAAGAGCAATTGATGAAATCACTGTTAAAACCAGCATCTCAAAGTAGGTAATTCGGTTTGATAAATGCATCTGGATTGAATTGATGAAGTCACTTGAAACTCATGGCTCATATTCATAAACCATGACTTGGGGGGCTACTGTTATGGACCACCTAAACGGAACCGGTATGGCGGATTTAGATACCGGTATGAGGCCATAAGAGACCCAATGAAGCCGGATTCAGATACCGGTATGAGGCCATAAGAGGCCCAATGAAGCCGAATTCTGATACCGGTATGAGGCTATAGGAGGCCCAATGAAGCCGGATTCTGATACCGGTATGAGGTCCTGAGAGGCCCAATGAAGCCGGATTCGGATACCGATATGAAGCTTAAAGAGGTCCAACGGAATTGGAACCGAATACCGGTATGAGGTGGTGGGTACCAGACGACATTCTTCATACCGTTATACCGGTAGGAATCCATCAAGTCAGCTACACGTGTTAGGGAATCCGAGGAATTCCGTTATCCTCATAAGCATAGGATTCTCCTCAACTTAATACCCATCATTATGTCTGAACCGTTTAGAGGGAACCTCACCCGCCACATGAAAGCGGCAATCAACACCATTTATGCTGGTATGCTTATATAATACCTGGTAAGGCAAGCATGTATGATCTATCTCATTTCACACAAACACACACACCACTCCAAAATAGAACGACAAGAGTGTGGGTATCTTGGTATTCAAGGTACTCACTTCACGTCTGATATCAAGAGTGGGATTGCCGAATTCTTAGCCGGATTGTCTAAGACCAGTAATCCTACGACAGAACAAATACCCTATTAAATAGGGGTAGACATGAAAAGTAGCATTTATTATACCTTAAAATAATCAAAAAGACAGATAAAAAGAAACCAAAAATTTCTCAAAAACAGACAGTTAAATAGGAGGGAGTAAAAAATTAAGGTACTTTTCTATTTCTTCTTTTCATTACTTTATTGTTACTTATGTATGTTTCTTTATTTAGATATTTTATTGTTACATTGTTAACGGTAACTAAATTTGGCCACTCCAAACATAATTTTAGTCAAAATTCGCCGCTGAGCTGTGTATTATCTAAGAATTCAATAAATTAAAATTTCAAATTAAGAATGTATTACTGTAACTTTAAATTTTTTTATATATTTGATACATAACATGTTATTTCACGGTGTAAAGTTGTATGTTTGAATGATCAAAAAAAAAAAAAAAAGTTGTATGTTTGATTATTTGAGCAATACCCTTATAAAGATACCATATAACATTACTTCCTTTTTTTCCCCTTCATACCAAGTACGGAGTATAATATTTTATTGACATGTGAGATATGGATATACATCTTTCGCCTTGAATTATAAGCAATTTAAACTAATTTTATTTTTATTAAGAACGTTAGTTGATTATATTTAATTTTCTCAAATTTATAAAAATAGAGGTATTTAAGGAAAGTAGTATTGGAAATAAAATAAAAATTAAATAAGGTAACAATTTTCTAGAAATATTTTAGGAAAGTGATATTGAGAATGAAATAAAATTCAACAAAGTTAGTTAAATATTTTTAAAAAAAGTATATTTTTTGTTGCTTTTAATTCGAGTAGAAGAAGTATTACGTATATGTCATGTCATGTATGAATATTATGTGTGAACAAGTGATGCCGCCGAACAAAGTCAACTGACACCGTGGCGGCGGCGCGTATGACCTTCTTCCACAGGTTCTACTTGTTTCTATTCTGGTCAAAACAAAATTAAAATAAACCTGAAGAAAATAAATCAAGGATTTTTTTAATACTTTAGGATATATGTTAAAAATATTTTTAAAAAAATATGTGTTTAATAATTTGGATGTTACATGAAAATAAAGTATGCACTGACAGTGTAAAATTTTTTTTCTATATTGTTAGCATATTATCTATCGTTGATTGGTTAACTATGGTTAACTTATAAGTAAAGGTAATGCATATTAATGGTGGATGATGCAATAACAGTGTAAAAAACTTTAAAATATTATTAGTGTACAAATATTAAACTCTTTAAAATTTCCTATAAAAATTTATTTAGTTAACATGTAGTATGTTGTAACACACATCTAACCAGCTCTTAACAAATATAAAAACAAAATAGATTTATACTGGTGCTTCATAATTGCATTAAAATTACTTTATTAAGAAAAAAAAAATCGGAGCACAGTTGATAATGACCCAATTTCTTAAATATGATTTTAGAAATTTGTTCTTCAACATGTGCATTAAATAAAAGATTTTGTTCATAAATGTAAAATACACTATTTTTTATTGTAGGTTGAATAACACCAATTTTTTTTTTTAAAAAAAAATATTTTTTAAGGCTCTATTTGGTATGTTTAGTTAAAAACTTTTTAATTAACTAGAAGCTTTTAAATTCAATCAACAAACTATCGGTCTCCTTCAGCCCGAACACAAATTAAAAAAGAGCTATCAACGGAGCTTGGTTCAGTTGGTGTAAGGCCCCAACTGAAATCCTGGGAGTGGGAGAAGGGTGCTAGTAGTCCCGGGTTCGATTTCCACTAAAAATATCTCGCTGGGAGAGCCAGCCACGCAGCTCGCTTTGGATTAGTCTCAAGGGCTCCCTGATTAGGGATGGCAATGGGTCCGGGTGGGTCCGGGTAATGGGGTACCCGGACCCGGACCCGTTCTTCAATTACTGGACCCGGACCCGCCCGGGTACTCGCTGCATAATGAGTAGGCGGGTGTTCGGGTACCCAGACGGGTTTTGTGGGTACCCATTGATAATTTTTTTTAAAAAAAAAATTATTTTTTAAATTAATTTCTATGTATTTTTTTATAGACCGAGGGATCCTTAATACATTATTACACACTCTACTTAATATTAATCTCTACCATCATTAAACACTCGCAGACATCAAAGAAATTCTCTCGTTAAACACAAACATACTAAATTATATATATATATATATAATGCATATATGTAAATATGAACGGGTCCGGGTACCCAGGGGTCTGAATATCTCAGACCCGGACCCAGACCCAGACCCATTCCAAGCGGGTACACAAACGGGTCCATTCTTTGGACCCACGGGTCTCTTTTTTGGACCCAGACCCGGACCCATTGCGGGTATTACCCCCGGGTATCCGCGGGTTCGGGCCCAATTGTCATCCCTATCCCTGGTATTAAGGGTGTTCTTGGGGATACCGGTGGTTCCGCAAGGAATTCGGACCCAAAAAAATTAAAAAAGAACCTATAACTTTTAAAAAAAAAAAGTTTGTAACTTTTGAAAGTTAGTTTCTAAAAAGTCACTTAATGTAGCTTTCAAGAAACTAAGCTAACTTTTAGCAATTCATATACCAATTATACCCTAAAAAAAATTCAAAATTATTTATCTATCATGGTGACAATTTAATTTTTAATTAAATGTGTATTTAATTAATTATTAATAATAATTTAATAATTTTTTTATAGTTAATTACTCCATCTGTTTAAGAAAGTTTGGCCTTTTAGGCTTTTTTTTCTTATTTCATAAAATTTGGCCTTTTACATTTTCAATACATAAATATATTTTTTTTTCAATTTTAACCTTTCATTTAATCATTTCATTCGATCCTCATTAATTTTATTTATATCATCTCTTTCTTACATTAACTTTCATCTACTAATTATAAACACATTTTTGATAAAAAAAAAAAAAGTTAATGCATGTACAACTTTCAAGGAGAAATGAAAAGTCTTTTTACTTCCGTCTTTTTAAGATTGGCTTTTACCACAAATTCCTTGAAACTACTCGTAGAAAGAAGATTCATCTTCTCTTACCACTGTTACCACTAATTCCTTTTTTTTTTTTTTTGAAATAAATTACCACTAATTCCTTGAAACTACCAGTAGAAAGAATATTCATCTTATCTTGCCCGGTCCATATTTTATTTCAGTGAAAAATGTGTGCAGTACTTCAAAAGGTTGGTTGATACTTCGTCAAAAAAAAGAAAAAGGTTGGTTGATACTCTCAATTAAGTAACACCAACATTGAAAAATGATGATGCTAACGATAATTTTCATATAGCACTAATACAGTATTCGTTAACATCTTGCATTGTAAAACACAAAAATTAAAAAGCTCTTCAAAAGGCTCAAACACAATAATTATACATTGACAAAATAAAAATATTAAATATGGGTATTTTGGACATATTATACATAATATCTACAATAATTAACATTTTCTTAATTTGTGTGCCCAATCATAAAATGTCAAACTTTCTGAAACAGAGAGAGTAATTAACAACATAATTAAGTAATAAATAAAGAAAAGAAACAAATTTAATTAATTATAATTTCATGACTTTTATACATTATTAATTAATTAATTACTCCCTACGTTCATATTTAACTGTCCGTTTTTGGAGAACTTTTTTGTTTCTTTTTATCTGTCCTTTTGATTATTTTAAGGTATAATAAATGTTACTTTCCACATCTACCCTTATTTAATAGGGTATTGGTTTTCGTAAGTAGTGGAAGATAAGTAATGATTATAGAAAGAGAAAGAGTATAATGGGTAAAAACATAATTAATGTATTGGAAATCTAAGTAATGATTGCATTTCTTAAAGGGTGTGTTTTGTTTGAAATAGAAAAGATAAATAGGAACGGAGGGAGTACTAAATATTTATTTAATAAATATATAACAAAATGAATAAATTAAAATAATAAAAAGTAAATAATAATAATGTTTCATATCATTTTCGATCATTTAATAACTTTTAGCTACTTCAAAAGCTAGTTTTGTCAAACAACATTATTTCAAACACTCTATTAAGCAGCTTTAAGCTCACAGTTTTTAGCTAGCTTCACAACTACAAACTTCACAGCTATAAATTACAAACTAACATATATAAGTTAGTTTTGCCGAACAGACTGTATATCATCCATGAGAACTAAAGTTAAATTAGTTTTTCTTCATAGTCTATACATTGAAGAAATTAAAACTTTATATTTTAAGTTTTAAAACATCCATTTTGAATTTCTTATCCTCATGCCTATGGGTTGAAGTTAAGAATTTAAAAAATAAAATTAAATTAATTGCAACAGTATATCTTATACACTTCTTCTGTCCCAATTTATACGATCCTTCTAGGAGATTTTACGTTCATTAAGAAAGTTGATTAATTTAGTTAATTGTATTGGAAATGTGAACTTTTGATATATATTTTCAAAACTACCCCTATTAATATTATAGAATCTAAAAAGTGTTAAATAAATAAGGTGTTTGTGGAAAAAAAAGTAAGCCAAAAAGTAATTAATGATCCTTAAAAATTGGTCTAGAATCTTACAAATAAGGACAAAATAAAAGTGTCAAAAGGGTCTACTCCCTCCGATCTTATATATAGGGCATACTTAACCGTATTCCCCCGAATCAAGAAAAATGGTTAGTTTTGTGAATTTTATGAGAATATATTGTAACATTACAATTTTACTCCTCCACTTTACTTGAAAAGTTCACATTCAAAACATAGTTAGTCAAAGCATTTAACAAGAGAAAAAAAAAGAAAAAACAATTAACGATATATAGGAAATATAAAGTGTCCTATATATAGGATCAAAAAATTTCCTCTAGAAAGTGCCTTATATACAGGATCAGAGAGAATATTATATAAAAAAGATTCACGTGCTCTAAGAGAAATAGTAGTTACTATCCATTTAATCTAAATTAATCACTAAATCAAATCACGGGAGAGTGATTCCTTTTCTCTGAATATTGTCTTTTTCCTCGTATCCTTTCTCTCTCACGTTAGGCTTATGCCTTTTTCTTTTGCCGAAATTTCAAATCCACAAAACAGTGAAATCTCAATACTCAGTATAATAGTTGCTTTGATTTTTCTGATTATACACGTATTTCAGCACCTTTTTAGGAAATGTTAGATAATAATGATATGGGTTCATGATCTTAAAAGATTGAGTGAACAAATAAAAATAGTAAAGGGTTTTCTCAAGATGGGGTGACTAAGGTGATGAACCAGTAGGTCTAATCCAGAGACATTAATGGGAGAGGATGAAAATGGGAGCCCTTTGGAACCAGTGGCTAGGTGGTTTTTCTCTTTGGTTTTGTTACCTTTGACTTGTTGCTGTTATGATGGTTCTCCCTTTCTTTTATAATGAATCCTTCCCTATGATGCTTTCCCTCGTTCCCTTCTCTTTTTGACTTTTCTTTCTCATGTTTTCTGTCTCAAAGCATTATTTTCTAAACCAACGAGCTGTTGGTGCAGTGGTGCCAGGGGCTGCACTTGGTAGGACGAACCACAGTTCGATCCCTCGCAACAACGTTGGAAGAGGAATAAAACCTTAACCCCTGGACCCCCCTCGAACTGGATTAATCGGCCCAGTGGACCGGATACCAGGTGCAAACCAAAAAAAAAAAAAAAGCATTATTTCCTAAGTTGGCTCACTCTATCCCACGTTTCCTTTTACATTCATTTTTATGGTAAGCAAAAAGACATCTTTCCTTTTGGCTTAAGGGACAAAAGGCCCCATTTTGGTGAATAAGCTCCTCAAGCAGAGGAGCCTACGGTCATGCCTAGCCACCGTCCCTTTGATGCTCACTGCCCAAGTATCTGAATCAGTCTCTTGACATTGAGCCTCACGCCCACCTCAGGAGCACGCCCACTGAAATCCTGTCAAGCCACAGTCACCTCGAGAGTTCCCACTAGGCATTTCATTATGCTTACCACGTCATCCCTTCGTGCTTAGCTTAATAGAAGGAAGCCCACTTCACTTTGTTGTCTTGCCATAACGGGCCTCTTTTCCGTTTGGCCCAAATTGAGTAATATGAAAAGAAGGGTCTCCAACAACACGTTCATGGGATTTCTGGGGTTTGAAGGAAGGAGATGGTCGTGCGCAGATTCAATTATGAAATAACGAATCCTTCACCAACAAATAAATTGGTCCACAATCAAGTTATCTTGGAAAAAACCCATTAATATTCAAGTATCTTTAAGGATTTTAAAAATTAAAAAAAGTATTATAACTCTAAATTTTCTCTTCTCTTAAGAAAAATAAAAAATTACAATTTTTAATAAATTTTTATTTCATTTAACTTTTTAACAGTGCTCTCAAACCTTTATATACTTGTTAACATTTTTCTATTTTTATCATAGCATTGGCAAGCTCTAAAATATGGGTACTTCTAAACTGATGGTATAAAATATGGATATTCCTAAACTGATGGCGTATCCAATATTGTACCCATATCCGATACTGTACCCGTATTGGTGCAACATAGCTGGAAGTCACAAATTAAAGATTCAAAGGCACACCCAATATAATCGTGATGTGTATGGATGCGAGTGAATGTTTATGAAAATATGAGTGAGTAAAAAGTGTTTTTGAAAGTATGGATCCGAGTGAGAAGGTAAGAAGAAGAAAGGAATTTTTATTTTTATTTTAAGTTCGGATAATTTGGGCGAAATAAAAAATGCTTAATTGCATTTTTGATTTCCCAATTTTGTTAATTTGACGAATTTAGTCCCCTCTACTTTCAATTTGACGAATTTAGTCCTTCAATTATCAATTTGTGGTAATTTTAATCCTTCTGTGTCTAACAAAATTTAACAAAATTGCTTAGGTGCTGACACGTATTCTTTTGTTAAACACGAAATGTCTGAAATCGACTCAAATTGACAATTGAAGAACTAAATTCAGACTAAATTTGCCAAATTGACAAAAATTAGAAAACCAAAAGTATAATTAAGCCTAAAAAAAAGGGGTCAAAACCCACCAAAACCCTACCAACGTGGGTTGGTCAAGTGGTAGCTCATTTGGTCCCTTAACCAACTGGTCTCGAGTTCGAGCCTTGGAGATGGAGCAACCCCCGCTGGGAGACCCCTACCGCTTAGTGCGAGCTCAGTTGGGTCGGACCGGATGAATTAGATTTTGGGTAAACCAAGTCCGGGTACCGGTTGGTATAAAAAAAAAAAAAAAAAAAAAAAAAAAAAAAAAAAACCACCAAAACCCTCAAGTGATGGCAACAAGAGATTCTCGTTTACAAGCAGTCCAGCAACCACTGGCTTGGCTTTGACTTAATTCAAGATGTGTATGTTTTCTCAACTGCCATGGCTACAGGGAATCACTTGGTGCGTGTTTTGTTCACGGTGAAAAATCACTTAGAACACATCATGCATCTAAGCATGCACTTAATTCCAAACATTACTTAAAATATTTTTTATTTCTTACTTTTTATTATTTTTTTTCTTCTCATTTTTGCCTTGGTGCAGACTGCAGTTGAGAAAATCCAGTTAGTCTTGAATTTCCCGATAACATGCGCATATCTTATACGGAGTATTAGCAGTTTAGCCCCAACAAAGTCTATGGTGAGACAAGTGTCATATTTTCTAGTTCCTTAAATGCTGTCGGAACAAATAAAGATGTCACAATCTTGGCCTTTAAGAACTCAATATTCCAACTCTTTTTTGGTCAAGGGGATACTATCACTATCAGTAATCCAAAATTTTGTATGCATACAAGAGTCATTGAGCATTACACCAAAACAGAACATATCAAGGTTATATCATTTCCCCAATATATATTTACAATTTCGGATAGATGTTGCAACTTACATGTGAACATGGTCATAGTACCTCCTTTTCAAGTTTCAAAACGGCCATGAAAGCTTCTTGAGGCACATCGACTTTACCAATAGACTTCATCCTTTTCTTTCCTTCAGCCTGGTCGGACAAAGATTAAATTACTGTTACTATGGGCAATATAAGATAAAATTCAGAATGAGAACATGTTAGAAAAGTTGGTTGGTTAGATAGAAAGGGGGGAATAAGGGTAGAAATGGGGCATTCCGAGAATAGTAGTATGTTGGTATGCATGAATGGGAAAATTCTTTGTGAAGGGGAAACCCATCACTCTCCCTGTTTTGTTCATTTTCAATCAAGTTTTAGTAAACATTTCTTTTCTTTTCTCTATTTCCATTGTGGGTTCCTCACAGTTTCACATTTCCACTGTTAATACTTAATACTAATAAAAACTATTTCCATTGATGCAAAATAGTAATACTATTGATGCTGAACACAACTACCATTATAAACCAATTTCACTATAAACTACGGATTACATAACTTGATAGCCATCTTGATAAGCTCTAACTAATCGAAAATAAGACATGGTATAGTCAACTTAAGCTGCATCATACCTGTTTCCTAAGCAATTTCTTTTTTCGCGTAATGTCCCCACCTAAAAGAGTGACATAAACAAAATGAAAAGAAGTCAGAACAGGGCAAGGAAATTAATGTGAAAAGGAACATGATGGTTGTACAAAATATCGTTCATAGTTTCTAAATATCTACATGGAAGAAGGAATTGTTCTTTTTTAAAATGGAGAACCACAGGGACAAGAAATCTTTTCAAACAATCGGGTAAAAACCAAATAAGTTAGGCTTATGAGTTATGGCTGAAAAACAATCCAAAAACTATAAGTTTCCTGATTAAAATAACGGCTTGTAAATACATTGAGCAAGTTTAAGAGATACCCATAAGGTTTGTCACTTACCATAGCATTTGGCTAATACATCCTTCCTTATTGCAGATATAGCTTCGCTAGCTATCACTTTTGATCCTATGGTTGCCTAGAACAAAGAAGTGTAAGTCAGCCTTCAGAAAAATTAAACTACAAAAAAAGCACTGTGTTTTAATAAATTAAAATGAAAAGAGTGCAGAATTCTCACTTGAATTGGTACTTTAAACATTTGCCGTGGTATGAGCTCTTTCAGCTTTAGTGTCAAAGCCCTTCCTACAGAATATGCCTGAAAATACAAGCTTTTGTTGATTTTCTGATAATTTATTGACATTAGTAGTTAAAGGGTTCGCATTATATGCAACCAAATTTAAAGGCACATCAAATACTATATGAAGATGGCTTATGCAGACCAAGAGCATCTGTAAAACACTGTCCTTAGAAATGACAGCTAAATGCTGATAAATCTACTTCTAGTCTTAATACAAATAGAGTACTATGGAATAAAGTCAACAGAAGATGCTAATTTTTTCAATATTGTCATATTGAGATAACATACCTCCAGTACCGATAAGTGGGAAAACACTAATGTGAGCAAGGGAAAAAGTAATGAAATAAACAGTAGGATAATGGTCAAGTAAAGTAGAAGTGGTTCTAAAAACAAGCGTAGGATAATGGTGTTGTAGGTTAAGTTAAAATATTTACATAAGATCAACTTGTTTTAATTGAAGTTCGACTAAAGAAGTACAATAGAGCCATTTCGCGGTACAATGGCAATAGTGTGGAGCAGAGCAGCCTCTGGCTGCGGCTGCCATGGGAGCTGCATTGCGTACAGTGATAAATCCACAAGGGGCCAGTGCCCCTCCTCTTTTAACAAACACTCAAATATAAGAATTGAGGACAAAAACCAAAAATATCGCTTCAGATATTTCTCTTTATCAGAAGATAGTAGATATCCTAATTTTGAGGCATCACAGTCATTGCACCATGGGCAGTGCATCATTTTATTTGAGGAGGGCCCTGCCCCACCCCCACCATTCTTAAATTCAGAAAAGAAAAAAAATTTAAAATGTACTCTCTCTGTTCCTATTTATCCGTCATTGCACAAAAACACACCCTTTAAAAAAATGTAATGATTTTGTTGATTTCCAATATATTAATTGTGTTTACGCTAATATACTCTTTCTCTCTCGGTAATCATTAATTTTTTTCCACTAACATAAATCAAAACCCTATTGAATAGGGGTAGACATGAAAAAAGTAATTATTGCACTCTAGAACTTCTAAACATGACAGATAAATAGGAACAAAAAATTTCTTCAAATGGGATAGATAGATAGGAATGGATGTACTAATGTAGTGATATGTTTTCATTAAAAAGATCTTGAAAATAGGAATTTTCTTCATTTGCCGCCCTAGCCAATCTTGGCTAGGTCCCCCTTGCAAAAACCAACATTCCCAAAAGCTTAAGCTATTATAAGCAGGTTCATGAGTGATTTTATATCTAACAAAAACTGGCTGAATGCTTGACATTACTTGGAAACAAACCTCTTTCTTGAGATAGAGGATATCAGGTTCTTTCCTGAGATAGAGGATAACAGGTTCAAATGATAGAAAGGGTTCAACTAATAATGGGGTTTTGCAAGCAAATGACTATTTCATGTTACTTGGTCCAAAAATTTGTCTCATATTAGGTTCTTTTGCATCTCAAAACTTTCCATTATTATTGACCTATTAAATAAAATTAGAATTCCATGTCTGATCAACTAACCCGGTAACGTAATGTTTTCTTTAAATATGTAATGTAGAAAAGTATCTTCCATGTCTCTCAATCAAATACCCACAAAAGTATAATTCAGTAGATTTATATATCTCAAGTTTTCTTTATACCATTACTTGTAATCTTTCTCAATGCTGAACACATGCATTTACACATTCTTTTTTTAAAACGATCAAATAAATATATTGAATTCTAATTTTCCCAACCCAGTATGCATCCTTAATATATCTCACAATCCTCAAGCATGTTTCCATTAATAGGCAATTTCCGGAGACATATATCTTGATTTCCAAATCATTATATAGAATATTAAAAAAATAGTGTCAATAAAGTTACCTTATCCTTGTGGACAATTGTTGCCAATGGCTCCACACAATCACCATTTATCAGTATGTCAAGTTTAATTAAATCACTTTCTTCGTACCTGAATAATGAACAGAAAGTATAAGAATGTACAGAGAATTCATTGGAAAGACGTCCTTCTCACACTTACACTAGTAAAACAGATGTTTGGGAGGTGAAAATGGGGATCACGCCATACCACAAGTTCTGTAGTTTAGATGTATGTCCAAGATAAAACAGGATAGTTCGATGGATGAAATGAAGAAATGTTTAAAATGTAACTCGCGAACATAAAGTATCTATCAAACTCAAGGGAAAATACACCAAAAAGTAATAAGAACCTCTACGGGTTATGATGTCTGAATGTTGGGTGATGAATTTCCAAATAAGAACAACAACAACAACAACTAAGCCTTTGTCCCACTGGGTGGGGTCGGCTACATGGATCAAACGACGCCATAAAGGCCTATCATAAATCATGTCTTTTGATAAGGCATTGATTGCCATATCCTTCTCAATTGTTTCGCCTATAGTTTTTCTAGGTCTTCCTCTTCCTCTAGCCCTTGTAGTACCCTCCATTTGGTCTACCCTCCTAACAGGGGCTTCCACCGGTCTCCTACACACATGCCCAAACCACCTAAGACGAGATTCAACCATTTTTTCAACAATAGGAGCAACCCCGACTTTTTCTCGAATATACTCATTTCTAATCCGATCTTGTCTGGTATGCCCACTCATCCACTGCAGCATCCTCATCTCTGCAACATGAAGTTTATTCTCTTGTGTGCCCTTTGCCGCCCAACACTCTGTCCCATATAACACTCGTGTCCCATATAACACTCTGTCCCATGAAGTTTATTTGGAATTTCCAAATAAGAACAAAGAAAAAAAATGTAGCGCGGATGAGAATAATGAAGTGAATGAGCAGACATACAAGAAAAGAAAAGACTGATAAGATTAGGAATGGAAGCACTCAGGAAAAAGGAGTAGAACATATTGAAGAGAAGAAGACAGAGCTTGCCTCAAGTGAGTTGATCATGTCAAAAGAAAATCAATAGAGGCTCTAGCAAATAAAAAAAAGGATCAAATAGAATATCATAATCCTAATAAAGGTGTTGAGGAAGACCTAACAATTGAAGTAGTAGAAACCATAAAAAGACCTTGCTCTAAAAGGTTATGCAAAAAAATTGGATTTTACAGAACCCTATGGCATCAATGATCCATGTAGCTTTATCAGAACTAGCCTCTGAAACCAACTAGAATCACAATATTTTGGAATTGCCCGAGAGAAATCACGTCAGTCATCTCTCATTTTTATACTAGATAATGATAAAATCTACATTAATTTACAAACCCTAAACTAGGGTTTCCTTTTGAATAATTTTTTAAAACAACAATAATTACAGCATATAATCAGCAATCAGGGATATATGCAATAGTCAATAGTATTTCATAAGCCATCATGACTAATATTGATAAACTAAACTTTCCAGAGACATTACCCGATGAAGGTATACTCCATACTAGCATAACCCTTACTTCTTGACTTTAACTGGTCAAAGAAATCACCAACCATCTACAAAATTGATATTAGAGGAGATTCAGATATTTGAAACGCAAAGCTAGTCAAACAGAGGCACAAGTTTACAGGGTAAATTGACAAGAACCAATGCAACAGATTACCTCTGCTAGTGGTAATTCATAGGTGAGTGATGCCCTATTTTCAGTGATAAATTTCATTTCTTTGAACTTCCCTCTTCTGTCTTGTGCTAGTTCCATGAGTGAACCAATGTAGTCCTTTGGTGTAAGCATCTCAATCTGCACACATTACATCCAAGTAAATTTTCTTTTTGTAAAAAGTACAGTACTTACAAAATAAATATGTTTGGCCCGAACTGTTATGATTATTGAACAAATTGAACAATAAACGCCACAAAGCACAAGAAATAACCTTAACAACTGGCTCCTCAATTGATTTCCTTTGTGCGGGCTCAGGAAGTAAGGATGGATTTGAGCATTCAACCTTCAAACATTTTGTGATTTGACAAAATGATGGTGTTAAGACACATTTAAAAAATAGAGGACATTCGGTTTTAATGAATGGTCCACCAAAAAATATATTGCATAAAAAAGGAGTTTAGGAATGAGAAGAAATTACAGTATCACCATTTACACAGTTCACTCTGTATACAACACTTGGAGCCGTAGTTATCAAGCTCAAATTGTATTCTCTCTCAAGTCTCTCCTGTAATGTAAAGAACTTGTAAAGATAAGACCAATCCAATTTCAATCCATATTTCAAGGACCTATGCCATACAAGACCATTCAAGCATTTCCTATCGAAGGCAACAAAACAAGCTTATGCTTCTAAAAAATCCAACCTGAACAATTTCCATGTGGAGTAGACCCAGAAATCCACATCTAAAGCCAAATCCCATGGCACTTGAGGTCTCAGGTTCAAACTGGAAAACAAAAAAGAAATAAACTCTTCAAACAATTAATCACTAATCCTACCAACGTCAGCTTAACTGTAAGAAAGTTGGACATCGAAGAAAAACAAAGTGCCAAATGCATGATAGCTAAAATATACTATATGACAAATACATAACAAGTCAAGAAAAAACATGCAAGCAGATTCAGCATGGTATAATTTATTTAAACTTTATGCCCAGCAGATTTGACACGAACGTATCTCCCATGAAACTAAAGATGTATTTTTAAGTTGATCAAGAAACTAAAGATGCATTATTTTCTAGTATATCAGTATAAGGCCACCTTTAGTGCTGCATCATTGAGTTGTAGCTTCTCAAGTGCATCACGTAGCTCAGCAAATCTGCCAACAAATGAAGAAAAAAAATGATTAATTCCAGAGACATCCAAGAGTAACAATACACAATTCTTTTGCTCAAGTAAAGAAGAAAGAAATCAAGCAAGAGATCAATACTGGTCGGCATCAACAGGAAACAAGCCACAAAACACCATAGGAGTGGCTTCTTCATATCCAGGGAGTGAACTATCTGCCTTTCTGCCATGGTGAGTAATAGTGTCACCCACTCTAGCATCAGCGACTGTTCTTATTGATGCAGATAGATAGCCCACCTATTGTAGTATATCACAAAATATCAAAGTTGAGAATGAATAATTTTCTTTAAAAATCTTTCCTTGGAAAACTAAAAACAATGAAAGTGAACTCAACATCAAACAGAATTGTCACTCCAGCAAAAGAACTTACTCAACAGACACATACATACACAGGAGAAACAATGTGTCAGTGTTATCCATTACACATTTTCATATTTGGTGTCTTTTTTTAAAGTCAGTTATCTGTAATCTCTTTTGATGCTTCATAGTGTGTGCATTTAGGACATGACTTGGAGAGAAAGATAAAAAAGAACCAAAAATACTGTAAGCAATATGAAATATATCAACCTGCTAACGAAATCATTCAGAAGAATAACTTTACCTCACCAGCATACAATTCTTCAACTTGTAATTGATTGGGAGACAAAACTCCAATTTCATCAGCAAAATAATCCTTTTTTATCAACCCAAAAGAAAAAACAAAAAAGAAAATCAGCAAAAATAGTCCTGTAATTTACTAATCTAAGTAGATCATGGAAAAA
The DNA here is from genome assembly GCA_037953625.1 of Crotalaria pallida. Lineage (NCBI taxonomy): Eukaryota > Viridiplantae > Streptophyta > Magnoliopsida > Fabales > Fabaceae > Crotalaria > Crotalaria pallida. The sequence goes on along the minus strand of CM075650.1, from coordinate 137,322,206 downwards.
TTGTAGTCACCAAAACAGCAAGTTTTCACCAACGATGGAGAATACTTTGCAAATATTTCGAAGTTAGAATATATTTGCAGTCACATAAGAGATTTAATGAATGAAACTATGAATAGGCAGGTATAATGACAGTTCATCCCCACCAAACTAAATCTTTGGGTGCAGAGGCAGGAAAACATAAAGTAGGGGAGGGACTTTACCTTCCCACTAGCCATAAAATGAACTCTGTCACCTTTCTTTATAGTCCCATCTACAACTCGAAAGTATACAATAACACCTCTATATGGATCATAGTAACTGCATTAAGATTCAAAGAAGCAATACATGAGAACCTGAAGGATCAATACCACATGTCCTATAATACTAGCTGACATGATGTGATAGGGAGGTATAATCTTCCATATTCACTAAATGAACTTTATGCAGTAAATACTCCATGTGTGATGGATGGTGGGAATTAGTTTGCCGCTCCCATTGTGATCGCCAATGTTGTGGGGTATTATCTCACATGTACTGGTAAGCCGGTTTGTTGATGTATGACAGTGGTGATGGGTTCTCGATCCAAGAATTCCGCCGACCGGGTCATCGTATTTGGGGGTGGGGTGTGTGCAGTATGTAAGGAGAGAGTTGAGAGTTAGTTGGAGGTAGCCCATACCTAGGCATCTTACCGAGCATTTATAGGATGGCGATCATGATGAGCCATGATGGGTCGTTATGGCCGTTATAGGCATTATAACCATTATCCCATTATTGTCAGAGTAACGGCTACGAGGACTAATGGCACTGGAATGCTATTATGAGCCATAATGTGTGTGATTAATAGAGTATATTAAAGAAGTAGTATAGTGAACTTCGGTTCACTTAAGTTTACACTTCTAAAGTTGTTAGAGTTAGTATAGAAGTTGTTAGAGTTAGTTAATTGTAATTAGTTAAGCCAGCTGTCAAGTTAGTTACTGCTAGCTAAGGAAAGGATCTTCTAGATCCTTCCTCTCTCTTCTATAAATAGAAATCAAATGTAATTTCCCTCTCAGACTTGAATAACAGAATTTCAGATTTTCAGTTTTTCTCTCTCTCTCATTCTCTCTCTTCTCTCTCTCTTCTCTCTCTAAACTACTGCATAGTTTACTTTTCTTATAGTGATTTATGTGGTTCGAGATGTCTGTTGGTTGTCGAGTGTTTGGCCGATCGTGTTAGACTCGGCCATATTTCCGGTTTGTGAGAGCTGGTTTGTAGTGACCGATTATTTGATGTCTACCAATGTCGTCTACATGGTGACCATCTATATGTGGACCGGTCATAATAATTGCATTATTCCAGTCCATAACAGTCAACATTTAGAATGTAGGGACCTTGCTGAAACTAATTCATAGTGTCAATGTCATCCAAATCTTAAATTATAACCCAAAGGAATCAGCAGTATATTGGCATTTGGCAATGTAATGTCTTTATTTCATCATCAATGATCAGTTTAATAAGTAATATATTTGCAAAAAAAAAAGATTACCTATCAAATATTAATGCCCTCAATGGCCTTTCAGAAGTATTAGCAGGTGGGGGAATTCTTGCAACAATTGCATTGAGAATGTCAATTATACCGATTCCTTCCTACAGTAGAAAGGAACTCTGTTATGTTCTAACAATATATGTATATATACTATCATTTAGTTAATATAAAATATAAAATCTATAGTCATAGACCAAACGAAAACACAGGACATAAAAGAACAATAACTGACCTTTGCAGAGCAGAGAATCGCATTGCTACAATCTAGACCTACAACCTACAAGAAATCAGCTGATTCAATTAAACTCAAAAAAATTTCCTATGAATATTGTAAGCACAGTTCAAGATTTCCTCAATAAAGAATAGAGAAACAGGGCACACTCATGCAAGGAAGCCCCAGTAAACACATTGTCAAATTTCAGACTCCAGATGTATAAACCATAACCAATCCAACTACAAATAATTAAATTAGGAGTGGTCAGACTACAGAACATTAAGCAGGTAAGTAGTACCGCTCTGCACAGTAAACGAACAAATAAATTATGGTACTGTAGTAGAACAACTTAAATTGGGAAGGATCATAGACTCTCTCCCCTTGAAGCAGAAAAAATTAAGAGCATGGTGACATCAAGGGTCATAAGTTGACAAACAAACCTCTTCAATCTCCTTGATAACTCGATCTGGTTCTGCACCTGGAAGATCTATTTTGTTCAAAACCTGTTACAAAATAACTAGCGTTACTAAACACACACACACATATATTATTCCAGAGATCGATAAAAGTGAAGGAAAAAGATAGGAGAACAACAACCAAACACGATTTGAAAAGGGAAAATTCCATGCCACAACTTCATTACCACCAAAGAACAAAACTCCTGTTTTTGTGCAATTAATTTCACAGGTAGCCTGACATATCAATTGTCACAACCGGAATTCTTTTGTGGGAGTGAAGATGTGGCATTGGCCTTTTTTAAATTTAAAAAAATAAATAAACAAAAAAATAAAATAAAAAAAACATAGATTAACAAAGGAAAATGAGTCACTCAACAAATTGATATAAAAACTTAATATAAGCCAAGTTAAAAATAGAACGGAATACTTACAGGGATAATTTCTAGGTTGTTCTCTAAAGCCAAATAAACATTAGCTAGTGTTTGTGCTTCAACCCCCTATGAATTAGAACACAAGTTTTAGTGAAAAGGCATACACAAACATCTACAACAAGAAGAGCACCCTCATGTGTTAAAGGCCACAGAAATAGAAATGAGAGAGGAGGGGGAAAAACATAGAGATTCACCTGAGAAGCATCTACTACAAGAAGAGCACCCTCACATGCAGCAAGTGATCGAGAAACCTAGCCATAGATAAATAGTCATAATCATATTATTATATCAATAATATCCGTGAGGCAATTTTACCCTGCAAAAAAAAAGAGAGAAAATGTGGCAGGGGTAGGGGAATTTAATATGATTAAAAACTTATAACACATAAGTCAACTGAGTAATGTGACATGGTGAAACATAATTCAGAAAGACCTAATAGAAACTCTGAAATGCAAGTGTTAACCATATTTTCTGTTCTCAAAATTAGTATTAAAAAAAACAAAGGCGAAGAATTTTCCAGAATGGTTTCTCATACCTCATATGAGAAGTCGACATGCCCTGGAGTATCAATAAGATTTAAGCAATATGGTTCATTTTGGAACACATAACGCATTCGAGCTGCCTGCCATGATCAAAATTAATTAAATGCTTCCTCTGACATCACATATAGATTTAAGTTTCCTAAAAATACTTGAAAATTTTAGTCTCCAAAATACAATAGAGAAAGACATCCATCCCTCGCATAAACACACTATTTAGAACAGAATAATCAAATTTTGAAACCCAATCTGTCAAGTTTCTTCCAAAAAGATTGTGAGAATTAAGGAGAAGTTTCATCATGTATCAGAAACTGATCATTTATCTTTTCATTTTATGAATAATTATGGGACCAAATTATTTATTAAATATAAAATAAAAGGAGATAAAACTAACACTTTGTTAGGAATGAGTGAAAATGGCCAGAAAGGGAAGAACAAAAAGTAAGGATGAAAGTTACACAAAAGTATTTAGAAAATTAAAAAAGTTTGGGAGGAACAAGAGTGGAAAGAAAATCAACCTTTATTCAGTGTAGTCAAATTCAACAAAAGGTGTGCCAAAGGCAGTGATGCGAGGTGCTAGAAGGGGTCAGGGCATCTTGACGCTTTAGAAAAGCCTTTCTGGATAGAAAGACTGGCTTTCCAACTTGCTAATTGTGATGCTAAACTACCGATTAAAAGAAATAACTGTGACGCTTAAGTGGGTACTCATAGCAGCAAGCAGACTTTGGTACTCATAGCAGCAAGCAGCTTGGGGCTTTGTAAATTGAACATCACAACCTTTTATTTTTTTTACTATGATGCCATGTTTCAGTAGTTATTTATTAGGAAAATTAATGCAAAATATTCAAATATTTTTCTATTTTCTTTTGTGATGCTAACACCTTTCTTCAGCAAGGCATACACTTCTTGGCGCCTCTTGCCTCAAGTTACTAAGACCCTATAGCACCTGCCTTAAGGGCATCTTTCAACTTTAACTACCTTGCCTTAATTCAATGAAAAAGATTAAAATCAGAGCATGAACATATATTAGTCCAAGGAATTATTCTCAAAATATCATCTCAAGATAAACTAGTAACAAGTGAATATAAAAATTTAATGTTTTCTATAGGCGTCTAGTTTCCAACCCCTAATACAAAAGGAGATAACAGTGGTTTACTTCCTCAAAATTGTCCTAAAAAAAAGGCTGGAACCTGATAATTCAAACTACCGATGCCTTTTGCTTGGTGCTTTCTGGAAAGTGGACCACGGGTGGTGTCATTGTTTAACTATGCATAGCAGGTCAGTAGCTAGTTAAAAGATCATTGTTACAAAGTGCAGGGGTCCTATTGTAACTTGTCTTCTATTCATTTTTAAATCTCTTTAGGATTTAAAAATTAACACTGATAGCGTTTTCTTTCTCCACCGGTGCCCCCTCTTTGCCAGTGCTACCTTATAACTCCATTAAGAATCAAGGTTTTATGACAGTTTCCGATTGTTCATTTAAAAGAAATTAAATTCTATTCCAAAAACACATCACATCCAAATTTCACTTTTATTTACCACAACTGCAACACTACACCTTTATCATCAGCCATTTCTCATTTTCAACCATTATTAAATTGAGATACTGCAAAATCAACTCAAACTCGTCGATGGTCATGCCACAAAAAATGCCTCATGGCTTGCCAGGTTGCCCTATAAATTAAATGATGCAACAAATTTATTAAAAAAAATACAAAATCATTTTTCTCTGTACCACATGAAACGTCTACCTCTACCAAACTACTAGCACGCAGTAAAGCTAGAGAAACACAAAGATATAAAATGTGATGATAACAAGGATTTGAGAAAATGAAAAAAAGCGAACCTGAAGCTTAATAGTGATGCCTCTTTCTCTCTCCAAATCCATGTTATCCAGGAATTGTTCCTTCATCTCTCGCTGGTGAACAGTGCCAGTGACTTGGAGCAATTTATCGGCCAATGTGGACTTCCCATGATCGATATGAGCAATGATGCTGAAGTTCCTTATATTAGACACCGGAACCTGAAATGAAATTTAAACCACTAAAAATATCAGCTCATTATGTAGTTTCAAATGCAAACAATCCTATCAAGCACATGTGCTTCAAAAATAGTTGCCACCAACACTACTCACATTAGACACTTCACAAAATCATTTACCTTTTTTACTTTTACATTTCGACATTTTATAAACGTTAACAATTTATTATGTTTATGATGATTTATACTAACTTTTTAAAATATTAGAAAATAGGTGGCGTTTTGTAAAGGTTTTGTACACCATCAGCCACATCGTTCACCGTTCATGTGTAAGGCTATGTTTGTTTCTGCATTGGGAGATGCTCAAACACACACTTGAGCCAACACTCCCTTCTATAGCTTTTGCATTTATTACCTTCTGAACATGATTTTAGCCCATTCTGACACACAACCAAACAGACACTAAATAGATGCTTCCCTGTTCACTTTACTTGTCGCTTTAGGACTTCTCACTTATTATCAATTCAGGAAATCAAGAAGCATTAACCACTTATTTAGCTTGTTTGCCCTTGTTGTCTTGTAAGTTGTAACCATGCATTAAATAGGGTGTGATGGTGAGTGTGAGTTTTTACCCATACTTTAGTCGAAATATATCATTTCAGATCGATAAATTGACAAACCGGTGAAGGCTAGCACAGCTGGACGAGATCTATGTCCCTTAACCATGTGGTTACGGGTTCGATCCCTGACGAGAGTGCCTTGTTGGAAGAACCACCCCCAAAAGGGCCCAATCAATGTCACCCAGTTGCGCGGATGGATACCATGGATTCACCCAAAAAAGATCGATAAATTGACAAATTTAATAATTATCTTAATCCGTATGCATTACCTAAAACATCAATCAAAATGGATAGAGTATCCACTTGTAAACAAAAGTAATACACATGAATGCTAAATGATGTGACAACAAAAAAAAGATTTACACCGTCACCGCATAGCTATTAAACTCTTAAACTATTAATGCTCTTATGCAATTCAAAATTTGTGTATATATCTAAACATCTCATGTTAATTTTATATCCTATCAGGGAACTGCGGCGGTTCGGTAATAATTCGCAAAACTGATGAAGCAAAATAAAAAAGCGGGAAAAGAGAAACGGAACCTTGGAAAGACGGTGCTGGCCAGCTTGGGCGGCGGAGTCGAGGTCGGAGGAGGAGGGAGGAGTGGTGGTTGAGGTAGAAGCGACCTGGGAGAAGACGGAGAAGCAGTTGGAGCGAAAGGAGGTATTAAGAGAGCGATAGGAATATGAAGAAGGTTTGGATGAGAAGAAGAATCGTGTTGAAGTGGTTCTTGTTGCTGTGGCTGTGGCTGGTGGAGGAGGTTGGAGTGGTAGTCGTTGCTGTTGAGTTTTAACGGATAAGAGTAGAGACCCGCCACAAATTTTTGCTGCCATTGAATTCGGGGACTACACTATGGCGCATACCACTCCCTACACCTATGGAAGCCTTTGTGAATAGATTTTGGGTTGGGAATGGGCGGGACCCACTGCTAGTTTAACTGTGGACATGCTAAATTGGGCTCTCGAAACAGGCTCGGACCCATGAATGAATAAGGAGAGGGACTTATGAGGAGTAGTCTACAAATCTCACTCTTTAGGCCCCAAACCCCCGTTTTTATCGATGGGGTTCTCTCGGAAATTTTTTCGATACCCCCGAGTCGGAAAAATACTTTGTTTCGAATGCTTGTTTATTAAAAACGGGGTTTTAAAGTCGGAAATACATTTTTCCGACTCGGGGGTATCGGAAAAATTTCCGAGAGAACCCCATCGAAAAAAACGAGGTTTGGGAATTAACAATGGGTTTAAAGTGTGGGGTTTGTAGACTACTACTCGGGACTTCTCATCCCATTTATGATTAAGCACACTCCACTAGGTTTTATATTTCCAATTTTATTCTTAAAAAAAATTTCATTCTTCCTGTTTTTGAAAGTGGATTAGGTCTAATCAAGATTAAGAGGATTGTAAGTTTTATTTGGAGAAAATGTATAGGATAAATATTTGTTAGTTCAAATAATTAAGTAAGTCTTATTATTTTAGTTTATTTCTAGAATGTTTCTCTCTTTTGAGAAGATGTCACTTGTGTGGTCCTTATTACTTTTGGGGTTTACTATTTCATTACATAAGCACTGTGATCTATATGGAGGAATCAAGAAATTAATTAATCAAGTATTTTCTCCCTTTTGTTTAGGGATGGCAAAAAACCCATACCCGTGAGTACCCGCTTGAAAACGACCCGATTTTGGTGGGGAAAACCCGCTCTGATTGGGTTTGGAGAAACCCGAAACCGAAATCCGCTTTAAAAAGATGGGGGTGGGCAAGTTTGGTATTTTAAGTACCCGCCTCGCCCCCGCTCCCAAACTCGCTCTGATATAAAATTTAAATAATTTTCATTATAATTATTGTTAAATGGTAAAGCAAAACTCAGATATTTAGCTAAAACCATGATTTAATTCTTAAGTTTTTAGATATTTTTAAAATTTGATGTTCATTATTATATATTATTTGAATTAAAAATGTATCTTATGTGTGATTTTTGTTTAATACAATAAAAAATAATTTTAAAAAATAATTGGATGGGTTACCCGTGGGTTTTCTCGAACCTGACCGAACCCGACGGGTTTGGTTTGGTTTGGTTTTCACTTTTTCATACCTTCCACGCACCCGAATCCGCCCCGCTCTTAATGGGTGCGGGGTCGGTATTGTCAAAACCCGCCCCAAACCCGACCTGTTGCCATGCCTACTTTTGTTTCATCTCTTCTATCTGAAATATCTTCTTTCTCTTTAAAATTCTCCTCCTCCTCTCTGCTAATTTTCTTTATCCCTTACAATTAGTGCTTTCATTGTTCTTACTCCCCTCCATGGCTTATTCTCCTCATGATGAATTTGCTAAGATAGACCTAAAACTTCAACAAATCCTCTCAACTCAAACTAACCTCTCTAATACTCTTCATAACATATCCTCACACATTACCCTCCTTGAAACCAAAACATTATCACCACCATTAATCTCTCCTTTCACCCAACCTCTAACCTTTGACCTACCCATATTTTATGGTTCCGATGCTTTGGGATGGATCTCCAAGGTCACCCAATTTTTTGACTATCATCAAACCCCCTATGATCAAAGAATTTAGATCTCCTCATTTTATTTCGAAGGTCCAGCTCTAGCATGGTTCCAATGGATGTTCAATCATGGGTTATTGACATCTTGGGAGTCTTTTGTCCTAATGCTGGAGCTACATTATGCACCATGAAAATCTGATGTCCCCACTCCTTCCCTTCTTTGTCATGCTGGAGCTGCAACCGGAGATGATAATGACTCCACTCTTCCGCCAACGCCGGAAGTGATTGACGAGGACGACGAATCGAATATCCCAGTAGAACTCGTGACAATTGAAGATGACAAGCAGTATGAGAAGAGAGTTGACGCCCTTGTGTCTAATTCATCTGGGGATAACGAAAGTCATATTCCAATTGCACTTGCAATTGAAGACTTCGTGGCAAACACTCTCAATTTGAAACAAGAACCGCGGAATAAGGAGGAATTGGGTCCTTTTGAAGCGAGATCCATTTTCGATACGTCTGATCCACTTGCCTTCATATTGTTGTTGCCTCAACCACTACCTCCTAAACCACCTGATCAAAGCCATCTCAACAGGGATAGTGACAAATACCAGTATTCAATATTACTACGAAAGTCTATAACTGCTTGTGAATGCACTAGTTTTGTTTACATTGGACTGTACGTGACACATCCTTTGGATGCATATTTGTTGTTTGGAAATTTGCTTGACTGGCTTGTCATTACTTGGAGCATTAAGATTGATGCGTACAATAATGATAGAAATGTGTTGTTGTTGTTTGGAATATTGTCTCCTTGTGATGATAGTTATGCACTTATAGTTTATGAAGAAATGACACGGAGATTTTATATATGCTTCACATTTGTCAATTTTCTTAGAGGTTTTTTGTGCCATAATGTGATATATGAATCTGGTTTTGTGAACACAATCGAATGCATTTGGCCTTTAGATTCATATCTTCTATATGGTGTTATGGCCAATTGTTGGTCAAAGCTTCATGGCCTTGGTGGATTAGAGAAGTTCTTGGTAATTGGTCATGAGATTGTGGTAAGCAAGTCTCCTCTCATGAATTCAATTAAGATGCTAGTTATTCACACTTTAGGAATGAGGCTCCAACTGGTAGTTAGTATTAATCCAAATGTCACCACAACATGCTTCTCTTTTCAAGAAGAATTACAACATGCATATGTTTTTGATGGCAAGTTAGTCATTTTCAGTGAGCACAACTTGTTGCATCCCCATCTTGGATATCAACATGCTGCTGGTTATCTTTCTAATTGTGGACTTGGATATTCTAATGGCAACATAGCTATATCTACTGCAAATATTTGTGACATACTTCAAAAGAAGTTAGTTAGTGTTGAGACCAAAAATGTTGTCCCTACCTACTGTGATGTTGGGTCCCAAAGCCTTATGATTGAGCTGCATGAAGTTCTCTTTGTTTACATTATTGTTAATATTCACAGGAGTGCTATGTGCTCATGGGAGAAAATTTTATGTCAAACTTTAAAGGGATTTGTTGTCATCAGCAAATTGGCAAAAGGAGTTGGTGTTTCTATCCACCACATTCCTGGAACAAATGGGGCATCCAATGGTATTGCTCAATTGCTGCATGTGTTCACTAATATTACACAGTTGTCTTATTTCCTCTTTCCATCACAAGTGCTTGGTGCCCCATATCCCACTTGGGTTCCATCCTCTTCAACAAGTGGTGTTGTGCATGAATTGCCAAGGCCTTTGTTAGTAGATTCATATCAGTCTACTTATGTAACACTCTCACATTTATTAGATAATTTTAGGTTTTATTAAAATCGGCGTTTGAAAATTCTTTTTTAACACTTAAATTTCTTTAAAAGGTTTTACGAAAATCCGGCAGAGTTTCTTCTGTTTTCCGGACTTCCCAAAAATTTTCTTCTAAAAAACCTGTCAGTCCAGAATCGTTTAAAAACATAAGCAACAACAATTTAATAGTTATAACAGATCCTAATGCCCAAATAATACAAAGTTCAGGGCGTACAACTATTACATATTTTAAATCACAAAATAGTTGTCCACTCAAAATATAATATATGTATATATATGTTCACTCCACGTGGTGGAATGAAGATCCTGCCCGGCCAACACTGGTGTATGCTCCACTTGTGTACCTGAAAAATAATAACAACACAGGGGAAGCATCACACAGCACTTAAAAAGGAGATTTCTAAGCAGATATATACGACACGCCAAAACTATTCAAGCCTATGCTATGCTACACAATTCATGTTCTTCTTTCCTCTTTACCTTCTAACTGTTTCCCAATTCTTTTTCTTTCTAATTGTTTTATTTTAGATAATCGTTAACCTCTAATTATTCTTGTTAATCACTACTTTCTTTATTTTCCTTTTTATTCTCATTCTCATTACCCTTTATCCATTTTCCATTCAAATTCTTCTTGATCGACACGCCCTCACAGGCTCGCGTCGATGCCGATACGCCCTCACAGGCTCACATCGGGCTTTCACTTTCCTTTCTAATCGACACGCCCTCACAGGCTCGCATCGATGCCGATACGCCCTCACAGGCTCGCATCGGACTTTCATCTGTCCTTTCTAATCGACACGCCCTCACAGGCTCGCATCGGTGCCGATACGCCTTCACAGGCCGCATCGGATTTTTGTCCTTTACCTTTCCTTCTCTTTTTCTGTTTCTCAGCCTTTTCTTTTCTGATTTACTATATTATTCTCTTTTCTCTCATCCCGCTATTTAGGGACTTAACATCACATTATTTACTTTCCATTATTTTCAACATTTCACTTTACTAATTTATTCTTACCTTTAACTAACTCTATCTAACTTGGTCTTATGCCTGATATTTTAATTCTTGTTACTAGCACTTAGTTAATTCCATTCCTTCCCTTTTCTTTTTCGTCTTCTCTTCCTTTGTTTCTTTTTCCTACATCACTCATATTTGATAATACCTAGCTCATTCCTTTAGGACCAATTATATTATCTCTTTTCCCGTTAACTCTCCCTTTCTTATTTTCCGTTTATTTCTTTCTCTAATGGCTAATTACCCATTCACTCCATTTATTTCTATTAACCTTATTTTATCCTAATTTAGTTCTCAACTCATTCCTATACTTTCTTTATTTAAGTCCGACTCTCCATAGTTAATCTCTAATTTCTCCCTTTTCTCACTTACGCTACTCACTCGTTCTTATAATTCCGTTTATTTATTTATTTCTTATTATTCCATTTATTTCGTTGCTAATTGTTTCAACTCTTCTTTAACTAAATTTTCTTTCCTAATTTTCTTCCTTCATTATTAGCGGGCTACTCTAAGGTTCATTAACAATTAACATTTTCCCCCGGTCCTAGCGATAGATATAACTACCCAGAAATACACCCCTTAAGGACTGGTAATGGAACCCCTTACCTCAATCGATGACAGTGAGAGGGGTAACCTTAGCCTGACGCTTTGCTCCCCAGCTTACGCTCTAGCTCGGCTCCAATTTGATCCTAAGCTTCCACAATCTTCGATTCCAAGCACGGCGGGGACAATCGATCTCGATCGCGGTGACGGTGTTGCTCCTCGTTATTTGCGAACGATCGCGGTCGGATCGAGGCCCAAGCTTCAAGCCTCGGAGTACCCAACACAAGCCCGGTGCGAATCACGATCGGTATCGACGTCGGTGAGATCCGGTGAGGAGAGAGAAAGCCCTAGAGGAGAGAGAAACATCAAGGGAGGAGGAAGAGAGAAAGGGTACTCAATCAATAGGGAAAGGGAGAGGAAGGAGAGCTCATGGTGGTGGTGGTAGGTGGCGGTTCGTGGTGGTGGTTTGGGGTGGTGGTTTGTGGTGGTGGAAGGAAAGAGGGAAAGAGATGAGGGAAAGAGAGAGAAAGAGACTAAGAGGGGGGAGAGGAAAAGAGAGAATCCATGAGGAGGAGGAAGAACAAGGAGGTGGGGCGGCCCTTGGTGGTCCTTGTGGTGGCTGGAGGTGGTTTTGGGGTGTTTGGGGTTGGTTTAGGTGAGGGAGAGAGAAGTGGTGCAGAGGAGTATGAGAGAAGAGGGCCTGGTGCGTGATTCTTATAGTTTTGGTGCGGCTGGGTCGCGTCGCGCGCCTAGGCGAGTAATTGGTGCGCCTGGGCGGATTTCCCACGGGTTTGGTGCACCTGATGCACACTGGTGCGCCTGGGCGTGCACCAGTAGTTCCTGACTTCGATTCGTCATAACTTTTTCGTTAACCGTCGGATCGAGCCCAAATTTTTAGGCAAGCTTCTTAACCCCCTAAACTTCACATCCAACGGTGGAATTTTATTTCTTATCATCCTATAATAAATTTCTAATTTTCTCTTTTCGGTCGATTTCTAGCATCTAAGACGCCGATTCAACCCCCGATTTCGCTTATATAATTTTGCTCGAAGCCATAATTGCTTTCTATACAACCCCTAGTACTTAAAATGACTGCTCACCTTGCTCACAAAATTCGTTAAGCAATTAATCTACCCATTCTTTCCACTTTAATTCCATTAATTCATTAATTATTGCTTGGAATTAAATTAGGGATGTTACAACTTACGATTACTATATAAGTATTTTTTTGCAAAGCTAGGCATTACAATTTTGGATTTCTTCAAAGACAACAATTTTGGGCCAAATATATATTTTGAGCTCAATGAGGATAAGGAGCTTACATTTTATTTGGTTGATCCAAGAATACAATTTGATAATCAATTTCTCTTAGCAACTAAAGTTAGCTTGCTACTTAAACTTATCATGCAACCCATTAATGTTTTCAACCTTGAGGGAAAGGTTGGTCTCGAAGGGGTTGGGAATGATAGAGTATTTGGTCTAATCAAGATTAAAAGGATTGTAAGTTTTATTTGGAGAAAAGATATAGGATAAATATTTGTTAGTTCAAATAATTAAGTAAGTCTTATTGTTTTAGTTTATTTCTATAATGTTCCTCTCTTTTGAGAAGATGCCACTTGTGTGGTCCTTATTACTTTTGCGATTTACTATTTTATTATATAAGCACTGTAATCTATATGGAGGAATCAAGCAATGAATTAATCAAGTATTTTATCCCTTTTGTTTCATCTCTTCTCTCTGAAATATCTTCTTTCTCTCTATAATTTTTCTCCTCTTTCTGCTAATTTTCTTTATCCCTTACACTTTTCCTTTTCCTGTTTCCAATTCTTAAGAAAATCCCACCCACCTATAACGCTCCAAATTAAACTACAAATTTTAAAGCCATTTTTTTTCTTTTTTATATACTTAATAAGAAATTCTATAAAAACACATGGTTGGAAAATACTAGCTTTATTTACATTGCCTCCAAAAATATTTACAATACTACTTTTAATTTACATAAGTTTTGTTAGAGATGAATTAAACAAACTCCCCCTAACACCAAATGGATAAAACTAAGTTCTAATACTATTGTGTTGTTATTTATTTACAAAACTACACTATCCAAAATACTAATCACATATAGATAAAGATACTAGGGATGTTAGCTTGACACGGTCCACCCATCCACACATATCACTCATCCCTCCACCTAAACCCAGTGACATACTTCATCACCTCGTCATTCCCTTTGCTGGGATTCTCTTCAGGGACTTCCACTTCCTCCTCACTTTTGCCACCCGTGGGTACCCTTGGAACTGGGATATACTCTGGTGAAGGAGCGAAGTTCACCCTACCGGCAGGCATCGGTGTAGGAGGTCTCTCAGGAACAACACGATCACCGGAAGCTTGGAGTGGATTCTTGAGAAAATCCATTGATCTTCTTGCAGGTGGAGGTGGTGGAGTAGGATGACGATAGATGTAGGCTGGTGGCACATGTTGAATCAAGAGTTGCAACTCAGGATTTAAGAGAAATCTACAAGTTTCAGACTCTAACTTCAGCAAGAATAGGAACAAGAACATGTTCGATAAGCTAACTTCACCAGGGAATTTCAGCAAGGATATGCAATGGAAATTTACATTTCTTGGTTAGAATCAATCATGGGCTATACTATGTTGACATTAGAAACAAATTTAAGGAAAAATGATCGTGTTTCCTTACAAAGATTTTGCTGCAAACTCAACCTCTTTAATCAGGAACGGAGTTATGTAACTAGTCTCCTAAGTGAGTTGTCAAAGAGATTTCGGCCAAAATAAGGGAGTATAGTGTATAAGACTTGTACAACCACTTAAGGCAAGTGAATTGCACGAATTGTGTATACTTCAATTGATTTGGGGTGAAGAATTTGTGGAGATTGTGGGTATATTTATAGATAGCTGAAGGAGAAGAGGTGAGAGAGGTTGAGAATTAGTAAAATTCTCCTTCCAGCCACCCAAGCAGGTGATTCACCTTCAACACCGAGTTACCTCCCTTAAGCAAGTAGGAGGTGGCAAGGATTGACTGAAATCGAGAGTTTTCTTTATGGTTGTTGAAGAACATTGATTCAATGTTTTTTAATCCAACATAACCGGTTATCGAGCTTCCATAATCGGTTATATTAGTTTAAAAATTCAAAAATTCCAAAAATTATATTTTATTCATTTCCCTCTCAAATATTATATTACTAGCTCTTGCCCCGTGCAATGCATGGGTTATTGATATTTTAATCTTTTTATATTAACTATTTTAAATTAAATATTATTATTATTTTTATTATAAAGTAAAGATTATTATTAAACAACAACAAAAAATAATTATACAAAAAGGTAGAAGTTCAAACCAAACCCTATACTTTAAAAAATTAATCTAAATGATTTTATTAATAAATTTTGTACTTCCTCATATGAATAAAAAATGTAAACTTTTTACGAGATATTCCTTATTTATTTTATGGATAAATTGACATTTTTATATATGATTATTAAATTTATTATGATAAATAAATATTAAATCAAAATTGAACATGATCTTTTTTTTATATCTATGTGATGGATAGAGTACTTTCTTTTTTGTACAATTAGTATTTTTTTTAAAATATGATTATCACATTTGTTTTTTTAGGGGAAAAGGTGTATTTTATTCATAGATCAAAAACAATACAAGAAATTTCACACTAATAATAATTAAAGGGAAAGCAAAATACAGTGCAACAACAGACTCTTTCATGTGATGGATCATCAGCAACTGTCAAAATCCGACTCTAACAGGAGATTCAATAACCTTTAATACCAAGATAACAATCTCATTGATGATGAGACTAAACTCAGTTCAGCGACAAGGAATAACAATCACATTTGTTGTTATATATATATTAATGATAATTAAATATTTTCATCTTTTTAATCAATTATCTTAGATCAAGTTAATAATAAGATTGAATCATAAAAATCTTTATCTTATCTCAAGCTAAATTTTTAATTATTTTTTATGATTATCTTTATCTTATTGGATCTTAATCTTTATTTTCTTTTATTTTCTTTTTTTAAACACTTCTCATCATAGCTTATCTTAATATTAAAAAATGGAGACATATGTCAACAACAAAGAAGGGCTCTTAGTTTATTTTTTTAAATAAGCCTACCTAAACAATAGTGGAATAACATAAGAATATATATGGTAGAAAAATAAAGTTTTATTGGAATTTATATATATACTCACATTTCTACATAATAAGTAGTAATACCTATCTTACCTTTATAAATATGGAGAATATAAATCTTAATAGCGGTGTGAGTAACTAAACTCAAATTTAGTTTATCAACATAATTTTTAGTTTTTTTTTACAATTTATTTTTAAAATTATTAATTGATCTCAGACTAATAGTCCATATCATATGAGGAAAAAAAACAGAAAGATAATATTGTTAAAAATTTGGTTTTTTATTAATAGTTTTAATTTTCTTGTTACAATAAAAAAAAAATATTTACATCAAGCATAAAATCAAATCCTATTTTTATATAGGATGATTTTTATCTATTACAATTGACAAAATATATTATAGAAGGAAAATCAAATCCTATTATTATATAGGATGATTACATTTGTCTTGTTATTAATAGCTATAATTATCTTGTCACAATAAAAAACCAAAAACAAAAAAAAAATATTTACATCAAACATAAAATGAAATCCTATTTTTATATGAGATGATTTTTATCTATTACAATAGACAAAATATATTATAGAAAAAAAATAACTCCTATTATTATATTGACGCAATATAATAAATCAAATCATATTATTATAAGTCAAGTCTTCTTAAATTAATATTGAATCTCTCAAAAAAATGAAATGGTAGGATGAGGTATATCGGTCACCGTCACACGCTATCTTCCACTGTCTGCGTGATTAAAGAGACCATTGGTGCAGATAACAATAAATAACTATCTTCCTTAGTAGTTTATGATAGTCACCCTGAAACAATTAATGCAATATTAGATTTTGATGTATAAAAAAACTGGTTGAGCATTATTTACTTTGTCGGGTAACCGCACAATTGACTACACCCAAATCAAAATTTTGAACAAACTACATTTTGATCAATGGTGCACACAAATTGTTGAATTAAAGTAAGTATTTATATAGAAACTTAAGAATCAAATAATATAAATTAAAATGAGAGCGAATTATTATAATTAAAAAAACTTAACGACGAAAAAATAGAAAAATTGAAGGCAAATATAATTGTGATATTGTTGTTTACGTGAATATCCATAAGTTTGTGAGTCAATTCCAATTCGAGTAAATGCTTAAATATTGTTGAGGAGTCATCCAACGCATATTGTGTACTATACGTAATGATTTGGAAAACTTGTAAAAAAATTAAGGATAATGATTTCACATGCAGATAAGATTAAATAAATTCCTTTAGGTTTATTTTTTTGAGGATAATAATTTTTTTTAATATAATGATTTCACACCGACGATAATAATTCCACATATAGATAGTTTATTTGATTTCAAATTATAATTTTGATTAGAGATAATGTTATTTACCTACAAATGCTCTGGTGCGAGTATTCCTTAAGCGGACAAACATGGTGCCTAAAAAAAAGGGATTTTTTTATATAAGTACTAGCTCTCACCCCGTGCAATGCACGGGTTATTGATATATTTTTTTATATTAAATATTTTAAAGTAAAGATTTTTTTTAAAAATTTTAAAATAAAGATTATTATTACACAACAATAAAAAAAATTATACAAAAAGGCATAGACTCAAATCAAACTCTACACTTAAAAAAAATAATTTAAATGAGTTTGTTGAGAAATTTTGTACTTTCTTGTATAAATAAAAAGTAAAACTTTTTATCTGATATCTTTCGTATTTATTTAATCAATAAATTAACATTTTCATATGATTATGAACTTTATTTTGAAGAATCAAAAGTAAATCATATTTAAATATTTTCATCTTTTTTGTTTGATGGTATTATGAGTAAATTTAAGGATAAAGTAGAATATTCAGTATTTCAGAGGACATGAAGATGACATTGAACTTGTTATTCTTGATTGTCTTGATTAACACATTGCATTTTATAAGGAATATAACGACTGCTTTTCTTTTATATTTTTAATATTATATTTGTTTATGTATAGATGAGTATTAAATTAATGTATTTCTTATTTAGTTAATCGATGAAGTAACACGTTTTATATACCATTATTACGTTTATTATGATTAATTGGAGTGAAATCAAAAATCAATTTTTTTTATATATATTTTTTGTTTGATGCTGTATTATGAGTATATTTAAGGCTAAATCAAAATATTTCCTATTTCATGGGACATGATAATTTAGTATTTTTTGAATATAAATTATCATCTTTTTAATATGATTATCACATTTATTATTATTAATATTCATATTTAAATATTTTGATATTTTTCATCGTTTATCTTATCTCAAGTTAATCATAAAATTTGATCCTAAAAAATCTTTATCCTAGTTGTTCTAATCATCATGAATTTTTTTTTTCAATTTTTGAAATTTATGTACCTTTGGTTTTAATTTGTCACATTTTTTTTGTAGAGACTAAAGTATTTATCCATTGTAAACTTTTTACAAAATATATGATAATTATTATATTTTTTTTTTGGTTTACATGGGAGGTCTGGAACTAGAACCCATGACCTGGGGGACGAGGAAATCCTAAATGTCCCTGCAGCCACCAACTGGGCTGTCTTACGCGGACGATAATTATTATATTTAATCATATATCCATGGTATTTTTAATGTTTGAAAAAATCTATATTTTATTAGTATTTAATTTGTTTTACTTTTTAAAAAAATATTGGAATAAAATAATATAAAATTATTTTAAAAAATTTGTCATTTTTATAACATATTCTACCTTTATTATATGTTTTATTATAATTATCATTTAAATTTTAAATATATATATTTTTTTAGTTTAGCTTTAGAGTTGACGTGCTGTGCCAAATATTGAGGGAATTTTGTGAGCTATGATGTATACTCCAAACCCATCAATCTGTACAGATTTATGATCTCTACATGGATTACGTGGAAATTTCTAGATGAGACATGCAAATTTTTTTATTATATATTTTATAAGTATTAAATCTATCTCGTATTTGTAATTTGTGGATAGCATCAAAAAATTTTATTAAAAAATATTCTAACCAAATAATCCCTAAGTTTTTTTTAGATTAATCCCTCCGTTTTTTAATATAAAACTTTTTATATTAATTATTATTTTTTCATAATTACTATGATAAAAAAAATAAATTTATCTCGATAATACATTCAGATAAAGTGGTTACAAAAAAAGTAGGAAGAAATTTAGATTGAATTTAGCTATTTTTATCTTTGGATATGTATTTTGTATCTTCTTTTTTTAATGTTATTGCTATCTTTTAATATATTATGGGACATATTTATAGGATTTTAATTTTAATTTATTTATTAAATATAATTAATGATTAGATTTTAATGTTGTTGGAATAATGATTTGGAAAATTTGAATAATTTATTTAACTTAATTTTTTCCCCGAATTTTTGACTGTGAGAGACATTTACATGCTTTGGTTATTTTTGCAGTGTAACTCATTAGATACCAGGTTTTGAATAGAGTGGTCCTTACCATTAAAGCAAATATTGTAGAACTTTGTAATTATGCGGTCATCATTTAAGATTTTATGAAAATTTAATTAGACAGTATTGTGTTGACGGCACTGAACGGTGATATAATGAGATGACCTTTAAAAATAATGAATTATTTTTTAAGGACGATAATATTATTTAACAATGTAATAATACTTACCTTTTTCTTATATATTCATTGCTATAGATGAAACTTCTGCAAATGCAAAATGACAATGATGATGAATGCGTGCAGTGGGATTGCAACTTATATGGTGACACATTGGAAGAGGCGATGGTTCATGAACAACAAAATAGAGAGGAAAATGATGAAGAATATGACTTTCATGACTTGAGAAATCATCATATTTATAATTTGAAATATGTGATAACTAAAAAGATATTTGGGTTTATCATGAACTCAAGCATCATCTCTTTGGGTTTATCGATCTTTTTGATGATAATGATTTTTTTTAACAAAATGAGGATAATGATTCAACATATTCTACATATAGATAATTTATTTAATTTTATATATTAATTTTGGACAGATAATTTATTTAATTTTAAATTATAATTTTGATTAAAGACGATGTTATCTACCTATAAATGCTCTAGTGCTAGTATTCCTTAAGCGAACAAACATGATGCCTCGAAAATTTCTTCGACAAATGTGGTGCCTCAAAAAGGGATTTTTTTATATAAATAAAATAATAATATAGTAGATAGTAGATTATTTCAAAATTTAAAATTACCAAAATATCCTTACTAACTCAAAATAATTTTTTAGAAACTTTTCATTTTCCTTAATTAATTTCCAAATTGATTTATTTTACAATAATAAAAATTTATTTAAACGGGTGTTACACGGTTACCCCACCCCACCCCACCTAAACAATATACATAGTCATATCAGTATAAATATCAGGGAGTTTCTGTGATGGTCTCTTTTAGTCTTGTGAACAATGTCGGTAAAAATGCAAAATGTGGCTGATAAAAAAATAATTTCCTATTTCCATTTTATGAACCCCGTACTTTGTTTTATTTCGTCTAATATTATTCTCTCCGATCTTAAATATAAGTAAAATAAATTAATTTTACATTTATTAAGAAAGTTTATTGAATGCATTTAATTTTATGAAATTCATTAAAAAAAAGGTTACTTTATGAAAGTTGTATTGAGAATGAAACAAAAATTCAATGATGCAACAACTTTATATGAATATTTTAGGAATGATTGTATTGTAAACAGAAAGTTAATTAACTTTTGCTTATATTTTATACCACTAATAAAGAGTTTATTTTTTTTCTTTTTTTTCTTATATTTGAGATGGGTTGGATCCAGTTAGGATCATGGAACTAGTCTGGTTTGATATGTTACCCAATTCATTAGCCTTTGTTTATGTGTTCGATACTTCGGTTAAGTTTCGGGTTCACTTTATTTTCTCTCGTGTTGATCCGTTACAAGCCTTTTGTGAGTATTTCCTAGGGTCTCTATTAGAAGAAAACATAACCAAAATTATATTTATTAAAAAAGTTAATTGAGTATATTTAATTTTCTCAAATTTATAAAAAAATATAACTACTTTAAAAAAGTTGCATTGAGAATGAAACAAAAATAAAATGAAATCACTACTTTCTAGAAATATTTTTGGAATGATTGTATTGGAAATAGAAAGTTAGTTAACATTTTTTTATATTAAAAACCAAAATAAATATGTGTTGTTTTTCTTATATTAGAAACCTGGAAGAATACTTTCATGGTATATTTTTTTTAATGCATAACATTTTTTTTGGGTGAATTTGTAATTATGCATAACATTGTTCTTAAGGAATTAATAAAGAGAAAATGTATACATATTAATTTATTCATCTCAATACTTTGTAATGATAATTTATTATTTTTAATTTCTTAAAGAATATCTTAATGACAATTGTTAGCATTTTATTCTTTTTCTATGAATCCAGCTATATTATCCAACCAAATTGGTACCAGCTAATTTTGACAGTTGAATTAAACTAAATAACTGTTCAACTTCGCTAGAACTCGAAGTACACAAAAACAATGAAGGTACTTACTGCCATCTTCATCTTACTGCGCCGGCCCTCACGCTTGTGTTCTGTTTAGTGACCATGCATGTCTGAGTGTATGAGTATCTACTGCCAATGAGCTGCAGTCAATTGCTTGCTGTTGTTTGGCCTCTTCCACTGCGCTGTTATATCAAACATTCAAACCTGTTCCCCCTGTTCAACCCCACGCCCATCATTTACTTCCACTTTTCATTCTTATGCTTCTTTTCAATAAATGCTTAATAATTCACCATCATACTTTACTCTTTTTAGGGTATTATTACAACCTATAGTGTACTAGATTTTGTTTTGGGTTTTCCTTATGTTTTAAATGTAAAGAATATGAGTTACTGCGAGGAGATTAGTCACCGCGGTCGGCGGTCTACACTCTGATCATAGACAAAAAAATGTTAAGAATATGAGTCTTGCGGGTAATTGTTAGGTTTTCTAAAAATGGAAAATATATCATAAGTTCTAAGTCTTTCTTTTATTGGGAATTTCAAAAACTTCAACTTTAACTTCTTAACAAGTGACCTTTGTTAGCATTTTCCTAAGAATATTTAAATAAGTAAGTTATATATATATCTTTCATGTAAGTTAGTTTTTTAAAATATATATTATTGAGTTTTTTTTTAATGTGTTTTAAAACATGTTTAGAAACATTATAATGTTAAAATTTGTATAGAAAATTATTATTATTAATACACATGATACATTTATAAGATTTATGTATATTAATAACATCTAATTTTAATAAAAACTTACTATTATGAAATTCTCAAAATGTTTATTTATGTTTTTATCCCTAAAAGGTTAATGTATTTTAGTTTTAGTCCCTAAAAGTTATTTTGACCAGCACTAGTCCATAAATTTTCAAATGTTTTGGTTTTGGCCTCCGCCGTTAGGAAAGATTTGTTATCTGCTAATTAATTTGGCTAGCGGAATTCCATATCAACAGTCACGTGGTGTGAGTTAGTGCCAAATAGGTGGTATAATGTGGATGCTACAGGCCCACGGACGCAAAATAGTCCTATATGCAAAATTTTGCATTCATGAGCTTGAATCATTCATGTCACACTACCTACTTAACGATACCTTACACCACATGGTTACTTATACGATATTTCGTTAAAAAAATCAACACATAATATATTTATCTTTAACAGATGGACCAAAATCAAAATGTTTAAAAAATTAAGAATTATTCTTAATCAAAATAACTTTTAAGGCTAAAACCAAAATAATCTAAATTTTAGGGATAAAAAGATAAATAAGCCTTCTCAAAATATACTTCAAAGATATTCTTTAGAAAAACCTCATCGTTAGGAGTATCTCCTACTCATCACTTCGTTCAAATGAATCATATCTAGGTAGCTAGTGATCGCATCCTTGCTACCACTCCCCATTATTGCATCTTCGACCCTTAGCATAAGCTTAGGTAATTTTAATTTGTCAATTTGCCTTAAAAAAATAAATTAAAGTGTAATCAATATTTCTATGTAGGTTAATAGGGTTCCACGTATTAACTACATCAATTTATTCTTCCATCTTTAACAAACCAAATAAATTAACCTTTAGAATATATATGCTCTACTTAATCATATATATATATATATATATATATATATATATATATATATATATATATATATATATACGCGCGCGCGTAAAGTATACTTTTTCAAACAACTACACTAATAAATACCTGATGTGTTGAGGACTTTAGCAAGCCAGGGTTAGCACACTATTGAAGATGGTCATTGTTTAGGATTGAGAAATAATTAGTTATTGGGCCAAAGTCCGTTAGCAAGGGAACAAATAAAAAAAGGAAATTTTTAGATGGCCCATAAAGATTGTTTCAAATCAGAGCAAGCCTCCACACCAACAATGGCATCAACGTGGAAGCGTCCTCCGGCCAGAGCGTCCTCAGGTCACACTATTCCTCTGGAACTAAATAAGGATCTCGGAAGTTGTTTTTCCCTTGGGCCCAACGCTTGGCAGCCATGTCCATCAGATATACTAAAATCAGGAAAGATGCCATTTCATCCAAGCACCAAATATGGTATGCCAGTGAAGAAGATGTCATTCCACTCAGAGGGAAAAGTACTGTTCATCTCCCCTACCAAGGCTGAAGAAGGCAACGACCAACAGGTAATGGAAGAAAAGCCACAGTGACTATCAGATAAAGAGAGAGGCAAACTTAGTGACCAAGGCAAGCCTCCTATGAAGCAAGGGGCACTATAATATAAGCCAACAAAGGCCAACAAGAACAACACAAGTTGAAACCAGTGAACACCATTCCACTATATTCAAAGAATTACAACGACATCATCACATAGAAATCTCAGAGAGTCTTGAGAGGCAAGAACCGAGAGCGTCCTATGAATCTTATCATATTTCACTGTATTTCCTGATAGCTACACTCTCTTGCTCTCTTGTATTTCTCTCTCAATGAAAGTAATAAAATGAGGTCTTGATTTCACTAAGTCTACGAACCCATTTTCTCTTATTTTGCATTCCCGTTATTTTCTTTGCAAAATACAATCAATTCCTGGCATAAACAGTCATATTAGTCCTTGTTCTCAACTTAAAGATTATTGGTTTAATATTCTCCTAATAAATTAGCTTGCAAATTCTTGTAACTATAATAATATAAAATGGCATATATTACTTATAAATCAATCGTTAATGAAAATATAAACCACACTTATCACTTCTTTTTTTTTTTTAATGATTAAAATGATACTACCTCCGTCCTAAATATAAAGCCCTCGACACTTTTATTTTGTTTCTATTTATAAAGGCTCATACCAATTTTCAATGATCATTAATTACTTTTTTTCCACAAAAACCCTTATTTATTTAACACTTTTTAGATTCTCAATAATATTAATAGGGGTAATTTTGAAATTACATATCAAAAGTTCGCATTTCCTATACAATTAACTAAATTATTCTACTTTCTTAATAGACGTGAAATCCCCCAACAAAGGGGCTTTATATTTAGGGACGGAGGGAAGGAGTATATTGTTTCTACAATAGTAAAATTGTTCCTTCACAACACCAAGACAGATGAAATGGCAAAAATGATTTTCCTTATCATATGTTACAAACACAAATATACCAACGAGGCTTGGTTCAGTTGGTGTAAGGCCCCAACTGAAATCTTGGGAATGAGACACGGGTGCTAGTAGCCTCGGGTTCGATTCCCACTAAAAACATCTCGCTGGGAGAGCCAGCCACGCAGCTCGCTCCGGATTAGTCTTAAGGGCTCCCTGGTATTAAGGGTGCTCTTGGGGATACCGGTGGTTCCGCAAGGAATACGGACCCAAAAATGTAAAACAAATATAAAGTTTCAGTTAATACGACACGAATACGGGAATACAGGATTTTTTGAAAATTTAAGATACGACACGGCATAGGATATGTTTACAAAATTTATATATATATATAATTTAAAAAATGATATTTTACATTGTTAATTTTCATTCATATTATTATTAATTCAAGATGACATTAGTACATATATAATTACAGTGATCACAATTTAGAGAAAATAAATGGTGTAGCGACGGTATAAAGTTTTTTAACACAATCAATTCAGCATTCACCATTCATCATTTATATTAGTTTTATCTAAAAGTCGACGATCATAAACACATGAACGGTCGATGGTGGACTAATGATGCAAAAAACTTTACATCATTAGGGCACGCCCATTAATCTCCACAATTTAAAGGACATAAAAAGGGTTATTTATCTTATTAAAAATACTAATTAAAAAGTTACTTTTAAAATAATAATAATAATAATTATTACAAAATTCAAAGTAAAATCGAACAAGTATATGGGAAGTATCGAAAAAGTATTAGGGAGTATCGGCAAGTATCCTTAAAGTATTTTTTAAAAAATAATTAAAATTAAATAAAAAATAATTGTATACTTTTGAGACACATATCAGGAAATGTCGTATGTGTATCGATATCAAACACGAATACGACACAAATACTTTTCTATTTTTGGAGCATGGGAGCTTCGTAGTGTTTCACCGAACAAATAAAAACCAAGAGACACAATCACATTCACAATTTCACACCAACAAAACAATATCTGCCAGATTCAGGATGCAGCAGGCAGCACAGTGCATGATCGCCCAACACCCACACAGCCCCGCTATTGAGATATCAGTATCAGCACTATTTTGTCCTTTTAATAAAAAATATTCAATTTTTTTTGGTGAACAATTTATTTTTAATATATAGGAGTGTGTGTGTCTATATCTATATATATATATATATATATATATATATATATGAGTGTTGGTGAATGAATATTTAAGAGGTTTCTCTGTCACAAGTTCAATAAGTATGGTTTTTATCATTATTAAAATGCTGCAGCACAACATGCATGTATAGCTATCGGTCTCATGAGAAACAACCTAACCACTTCACACATTTGGTACCCTAAATTTATTGCTTTGTCTCAATGTTTGCTTCTTGGTATTGTTCAAAAGAAGCAAAAAGGACATACGCTTGTATTATTGTTTTTTTGCTTTTCAAACTTGGTTTTATTAGAGTGACAAAGAAAGAACATGAACCGAGGAAACACTGAACTCTTTATCTCTTGTGCTTTTCTCTTCTTTTTATGCTTTCCACACTGCAAAAGCGAAAACACCCATTTGAATGCATACCACATAGAGAGTGAAAGGGGTCCTATGTAGGAACTTTTCTTTCTTGCAAATCAGGTAAAACCATCAGCTTTTTTTTGGTCTAGCCAACCAAAAATTGTATATGCATTGAATTCTATAATCCATCTTTGACTATACAGTTATTGACACCCCCACCATGGTCACATTTGAATCCCATAATATTCATATATGGATTTTTCTATTCCCTATACCCCTCTCACAACCACAACAAAAAAAAAAAAATCAAAAGAATATCTCATCACATGTACTAGCACTAGTGACAAACACTACCCTCAATAAATTAAACAAAAAATATATTCTAGGACACCCCCTCCCCCCTATTTCGACCATTCCATTTACAACAGCTATGAGAAATATATTGCAATTAACATGCAAGGCCTCCTTCCCAATCTTCGATTTAATCTTAACACCAATAATTACTAATAATTCCTGCTGCTAATGTGCCACCATGCGAATTTCGGTCTCGCTTCGATTCAAATTGCTTATCAGTTGTCCTCCACAAAGATTCTGTTTATGAAATCCCTAAACCTTTTGGAATATAGCTTGGGATCAACGGCTGAGATGGAGGTGGGGTCCGCTTGTAGTGACTTGTATGCATGCTCTAGCTTTTTGCTAATATCATAGTCTTGGAGAATGTCAATGATACCAAAGTAGAGGATTACATCAGAGATCTCACCACTACTACCATCTGAAGGGGTAGAGTTGCTACTTCCGCTGCCTGTGTGTTGATCAAATCCAGCTTTACAAACTCTCTCAGCTTTGGCAGGCATATCTATTCCCAGCCGGATTAGAGGTCCCCTGCATTATCAAGATTCAACGTAGTTAATGACCAAATTCACATTCAAATACAATATTAGCATAAAGAGAAACAAGATTGCTAAAATTTTATAGGTTAATTCTGGCATAAAACTAATTATTAATTTCCTCTGTTGACTAAACAAAAATGTAAAAGTTGTAACTACAGTTTAGAAAAAAAAAATAAGAAAGAAAAGCAAATGTGTGTTAATATTGAACAATGACAATGTTCATGTGTTAGTAGCACACGATCTTATCTCTTAAGCTTCTAGTCCTAGTAACCACCACTCCACCAGTGGTCCATCAATATCACAATCAACAAAGAAACAATTGACTTTAAAAATGTTTTGCGATGACCAGCACTTGTTGCCAACAAAACTGCTTCTAGTTTTGACATGAAAACTATTATCATTTTTGGTCTATCTTAACCAACGGAATCATGGATAGAAACGAAAAGGACTGGACTGGAATGGAGAATAGCAAATATAATGCCTCATTCAACAACCATTGCTTTGTTTCTTCATGACCTGTGGTCACATTCTCTAGGATATTTGCATGTGCATGAGCCATAGTGATATTTTAAGACGGAAACATTTTGCTTCTATTTGTTTTATGCCTTGCCTGGGTCCACACACTAAAGCTCAAGGATAGGGCACATACAAGGAAGTGAAAGCAATGGCTAACAATGGGTGCATGCAATAGAGATAAAACTGCTATATCCCTTGCAAATAATCTAGTTGTAAAATGTAGCAATTGAAAATGGCCCATGTTCACACCAATCCAAAATCCAAAATCAATTGATTAACTTGATTTGTACAAGAAATGTTAGGCTGAAATTTACATATAACAGCCTAAGCCTGACATTAATAGAATTCCATCAATTTTCTAAATCCACAAACGTTGCCTTTTTTTGGAATATGAATGGATATTGCAAGGACAACAATCTTAAAGCTGTTTGTTTTCTAACTTAAAAAACAATTTATTTTGCACTATGGAACTTCAAGGACAACAAGATACGGAGATAGAGAAAAAGGCATACCGGCCTATAGGTATCCACTTAAAACCTCGTATATCATCCTTGCGCATGTTCTTCTTGCCTGCCAAATACATAATCCAACAGATATCATATTATCTCTGGAGGGTCAAATCATTTCATATGAAAGGAAACAAAGAAGAATGAAGAACATATATACTTGAATACAACTTATCCGGCGAGCTTTTAATTTCATCAGTTGAGTAATCATCACAAAAATGAAGGCCAATCAGAAGACTGTAATCCATTATTCCTGCTGCTTCTAGGAATTCACAGTCTTTATCAAGTTGCCTGATCAGAAATCATTACAAAAGACAAACTCTAAGAATATCACAAAAATTGTTGAATGTAAAAGAAATATCCAATTCGGCAGCAGATTCTGTACCACTTAAGCTCTTCAAACCAAGATTGTTCAAGGCGAAAGACAAAATTAAGATCAAGGTCTTTGAGAGTGGTAGTCTCATCAATCTCCTCCAGGGGTTTATCCGTTATACGACCATGAGAAGAACCTTTGAGGTCATACCGCTTGTGAATCCGATACTCCGAACAAAATACATTGCCCATCACAATAAACCGAGTCTGATTTTTCATAGAATTGCAAGTTTTAATCAACATCAAGACAAGCAATTTTTATAGTATCTAAGCTTAATTCAAAATTCAAATTTGAAGAATCATACCTTCTGACCTCCAACTGGTTTGATACAATGAACACCCAGGAATTTTGTTACAAGGGAATTCTTGTACTGACAAACATGTTGATAGTAACTTGGAAGCATCCTGATAAGCACCTGACATGACCGCCAACGACTTATTGAATACCAAGAAAAAAGCACGTTTACCAAAAGTGAATAGTGACTGATGTCTTCTTCCTTACTCTGATATATGTCTATTTTTCTCATCAAATTTAATGCATTCCAAGTATAGAGGCTAGCAACTAACCTTGACTTCAGACTTCTTCAAGGTCTTGATAATGAACCGGTCATCCTGAGTGAGGTAAAAGAAGCTTCCACTTTTGCCAGGAGAAGACATCTCCCTAAGTGCATCATTGCCGCAAATAGCAAGCATGTAATCGGCAGGATCGATGGCAAATAACTCCCTTAGATGTCTAAATACGCATCAAACAAACAAACCACCAAGATATAGACATAATTAGTATGCACAGCAATAGATCATTAACACAACAAAACTTGATACAGAAATAGAGTCATTACTCATTATTGATACCTGAACACCACGGGACAGTAATCTTTCCACCTGAAGTCGACTGACTGATGCGGTGGTGTAAACTTGGACCCTTCAGGTGGGAATCTTGTCCAGAATTTCTCCTTTGGATCAAAATCTCCTGGCCTAAGCTCTTGCACAACCGAAGCATGCTTCCCAACAGTGTATCTAAAATACAAACGGGAATTATTTCTTAAAAAACATATAAAATAAACTGACAAGCATGCTAAGCCGAATTGAAGTGTAAAATTGCTATTTAAAGACTTAATTTGTCATCGGAGACCTCAAACTAAACAAACCCTTGTAAGCCACCAAAAACAAACCCTAGCAAGAGCACACATTTCATTTAGGTATGTAATCAGTCACATTTTATATCATTATTACAATACTTTATTTGAGATAAATCCAGTAGGCAATAACACGGTAACACAACGACAAATTCAGTAAGCCTTTATTATGACTAAGATTGGAACCCCAGCCAAGTGGACTCGGCTTGCTGCTACCATTTATGAAACAGGTATATGATACACGCAACGACAAATTCAGCAAGATTCGAAACAACAAATTCAAGTCAGCGGGCAAATCTAGTAACTATGATGGGAACCCCACCCAAGTGGCCTCAGTTTGCTGGTACCAATTATGAACCCGGTAGGTAATACACGAAACGACAAATTCAGAATGCAGCAACAAATTCAGCAAGACTCGAAAGTCGAAACGACAAGTTCAAGTCAGCGAGCAAATATAGTAAGTTAACTATGGTTTGAACTCCAGCCAAGTGGACTCTGTTTGATGGCACCACACAATTTATGAACCCAATAGATGATACATTAAACAAAAAATTCAGTACACAGCGACAAATTCAGCAAGATTCGCAACGACAAATTCAAGTCAGCAGGCAAATCTAGTGACAATAATTTGCCCTAGCCAAGCAAGCAGACTCAGTTTACTCATACTATTAATTACATCTATAACTTTATTCATTAAAACAAAATATGTGTCAACCAATAGCGAATAAACCAAAGCATAAAAATAGCAATGTAGATAATATACCTGATTCCTAGTTGAAGATTAAGCATCAAATCATAATTCTTATGCCCTTTCGACACAGTATGCCCGGGTTTCTTAACCTCCCCTTCAACAGAACTACTAGGACTCTTCTGCAACTTCCCACTCCCATCCTTATAAAACATAGAAGCTTCAACATTATCAACAAAATCACAAGTAATATCCCCAGCTTCACCATCCAGTTCCCAAATACAAATCCTAGGAAACCCCACACCCTTACTACCACTACAAAAACTATCACCTTCTTCAACACTCACCCTCTTCTTCACAACCCTCTCTGCATTCACAAACTCATCCCGCCAATTCCCCTTCAAACTATTCCCATTTCGCCACGTAAACACGCCTTCCCCTTTCGGAACCCCATCCTCCCACCTCCCTTCATACCTATTCCCATTCCTCCACACCAAAACCCCCTTCCCCGAAATCGCGCCGTTCCTCCACTCCCCAAAATACACATTCCCATTAAACCAAGCATACCTACCCTCACCATCCTGCAAATTGAACCTCCAAGAACCCTCATACACGTCACCATTCACGTACCGCCTCTCGCCGAACCCATGCTTCCGGTCCGCCATCCACGACCCTTTGTAAACGTCACCGTCAGCTCCGATGAAGGTTCCGGTGCCGTGAATCCTCCCGCAGAGGAACTCTCCCTCGTACCTCGCACCCGACGGCCACGAGAATATCCCTCTGCCGCACGCTTTCCCGTTCTTCCATTCTCCCTCGTACATGCAGCCGTCGGACCAGAGGTACCTCCCGTCGCCGTCGGGGAGGTTTCCGGCGACGGTCCCGGCGTAGACGTCACCGTTGGATAATGATTTCTCGACCGTGGGTGACACGCGCTGAGAAGCGAGTTGGGCTGGGGAAGGTTCTGGGACCACTACCAACTCGATGTCTTTGCTGTCTTCGTTTTCTTCATTTTCTTTCTCAGCATTTTCTTCTCCTTCTTCTTCTGCTTCTACTTTGAGTTTGTTGTTCTTTGAAACGGTGTCGTTTGGGTTAGTAGTGCCGTTGAAGTTGGAGAGAGTAAGCAACGTCTCCTGCATTTTATTTTTTATTTTTTTTTTAAAAGAAGAAATTTTGGTTTGGAAATGTTCACAACAGCACCAGTTGAGAATGCTGAGTCAGCAACATTGCCGGTGTTGGAAAGAGCTTTGTGTGTGTGTGTGTGTTTTTTTTTTTTTTTTTTGGTTTGATGAAAATGGAGTTTTTTTTTTTTTTTTTGGAAGCTATGGAGAGACTACTACTAGTGTTGTGTTTTGGTGTTGTAAGTCATGGTCACTGTTGATGTTTTGGTTTGAAAGGTGAGAAGGGGATGTTTGGGGAGAAGATAAATAGGTAAAGAGAAGTGGGGTGAAGAGAGAGAGGGAAAGAGAGGAAATGGTTATAATGATGCATAGGGAACATTGAAGGGTGTGTAATACACATTGCGAGGCGGGAAGAGGGGGAAGGCGTTACTGCCGCAGCACCATGTTTCTCGCTTCTTTTAATTTTGTTTCACAGACCAAACATGCCGTATGCGTATATTACCATCCATAACTTGCTTTTGCGTTTTTAGGTTGTTGCCTGGGTTTTGCTTTTTGTCTCTTTTCATCATCATTTCAGGATCTTTTGACATCAAATTTAACTCCATTTTGCTAAGGCAATGATTAACAAATCTTTTAAAAAATAATAATAAATCCAATATAAGTTCCTCCATCCATTTCCACGTTTCCGTGTTACTGGTATAAGGAAAAGAAGAAAAAAAAAAATAATTTGGTCTTAAATACTATACTATAATAAAAAAAAATTAAATAATTTTTTATTCATAATACAATTATTTTTATAAAGTGGTTTTAAATCCACCGATAAATGATGGTGAGGGTAGATTTGGGACCTTTAACTTCTCAATTCTAAGACTTGGTACATGACCATATGAGGTAATAGCTACTCCCTCCGGTCCTATTTATAGGACCCTTTTGGGGTTTTTATTTTGGTCCTATTTATAGGACCCTTTTCAATTTCTAATAGCATTTAATTACTTCTTTCCACAAATACCCCTATTAAGTCAACACTTTTTAGAGTTCCAATAACAATAATAGAGGTAATTTTGAAAAAGTATATCAAATTTTCACATTTCCAATGCCACTAACCACTTTCCTTCCACTTTCCTTGGTGGGTGTGAAAAACCCCAGAAGGATCCTATAAATAGGACCGGAGGGAGTACATGTTTACACCCAATTGTCCAAAAAGTAGTTTTATATTTTATAAATTTGAGAAAATTAAATACACTTAAATAAGTGTAAAATTAGTGTTTTTTCTTATAAATGAGGTCGGACTATCGGAGCAAGTATTACCATGTTTATTTAAGTTTTTTTCCACATGTAATAATTTTTAACAAACTCAATATATAATTAATATTATTTTTTTTCTAATTGCTCCTTATGGTTTCTATTATAAGGAAAGAAAAATTAATTTAATACTTATTAAGAAAGTTAGTCAAATTCATTTAATTTTGTCAAATTCATAAAAAAAAATAGAGCTATTTTAATAAAGTTGCATTGGGGAATGAAACAAAATTTAAATAAGGTTATCACTTTATATGAATATTTTAGGAACGATTGCATTAAAAATATAAATTTAGTTAACTTTTTCTTATATTTGAAACCAAGATAAGTATGTTAATTTCTTTCTTATAATATTAGAGATAGGAGAAAGTATACTCATATTATCACAATCTCTTTTATATTTTCAATATTTTTCACTCTCTTTAAAAATAATTACACCTCCGATCTTAATTATAAGCCAAAAAACTAACTTCACACTTATTAATGAAGTTAGTTGAATGTATTTAATTTTCTTAAAATAATAAAAAAATAGACTACTTTAGGAAACATGTATTGAGAATGAAACAAAATTAAATAATACAACCATTTTATTGAGATATTTTAGGAATGATTGTATTGGAAATAGAAAAGGTAGTTAAATTTTGCTTATATTTGAGACCACTAATGAGATGTTTTTAGTTACTTATAATTGAAATCGGAGGGAGTACTATAGTTAAAATATGACAAATTTTTACATTATTTAATTATTTCTTAATTTTTTGGATAATCTTAAAATGCAATATTCCCTACGATTTGAAATCTAAGAAAAACAAAAACATATTTTTCTTGGCTTAAAATATAAGAAAAAGTTAACTAACATTCTTGAATTTTGTTTTATTCACAATGTTACTTTCTTAAAACATCCCTAAAAAGTCTTTATCTCATTTAATTTTTGTTTTATACTCAATGTTATTTTCATAAAATATCTCAATTTTTCTATAAATTTGAAAAAATTAAATACGGTCAACTAAGTGTAAAATCAGTTTTTTCTCTTATATTTTAAACATAAAAGAAATGAAGTAAAATTAAAATAGTTATAAATTTGAAAATCAACTCTATTACATTTTAATGTTATAATTGGTTTTTTTTCCCAATAAATTCATATTTATTCTAGTTGCTTGTTCTTGGCGTTTAAGAAAATCAGTAATTTTTTTAAAAAAATAAATGCTAACAAGTATATTAAAATATTTATTAATCAATCAAATTAAATATAGTGAAAAATTATTAAAAAACGTAGTTTTAAAATTTTCAAAAGAAACAATAATATGAATTTATGATTATTTTTTTTATTTATAATAACTTTAACAAATGTTTCAAGGACATTTGTTATCAAGATCTCTTTTAATTAACCAAAGGTATTTCCCAAAATGTGTATAAGGAATTAATCTCTTTTAAGTAAATGATTGTCCCTCAAACAAATGTCGTTTTGGAGCATCAAATATTGGTACATGGCCTTGTAAAATATATCTAGGATTGAGCAAGACCTTACACCAAAGGATCATCTCCTTACTGCTAAGAAAATCCTTAATTGAAATAAAACATATTGAGCGTTCCATTTTAATTGAAAAACCAAATATATAATTAATGTTATTTTTTCCATGTTTTATATAATTAATGTCTCCATTTTATATGTAGTGTTCATAGAGCTTTTGTCTCATGTTTCATATATATTGTTCTTTTACAAAATCAAATACATAATTAATGCTATTTTTCCCAATTTATCACACTTTCTTTTTCATTTTCAATATCTTTCTCTCTCTTCGATAATGATTACACAGGGCATTCTAGTCGAAATATCCTAAATTCTTAACTCATTTATTATTTATTAAAATTCGTGCATAATCTTAAAATGCACTACTTATGAAACAGAGAGAGTACAATATACATTAATTAATGAACACACTTCCTAATAAAAATCTACAATTTTCAATAAGGATTAAATATAGACATTTTGGATAAAACATATACCATATAAAACTTACAATAAACAATACTTTCTTAATATATGTGTATTATTTTTAAAAACCAAAAGTTAAAGAATAAAGGAATAACATATTTTTTGGTATTATCCCGCCGATAACCGAAAACTAATCTCCTCCGAGACGTAGAAATCACTAAGTGGACTGGGCTTTGCCTATACTTAAGCAAGTGGTTGAGGGTTCAATCACGGCTCTTGTGAATGTAAGAGTTCTTGCTAAGAGACTAGCCCCCGAAAGGATCCGACAATGTCGAAAGGATTAGTCATCCAGTTGTGCGGGTGAATACCTTAGAAATAAAAAAAGGAATAGCATACGTGTAAGCTTAAACTTCTAAATGAAATATATAAATAAAAATAAAAAATTTCTAAAAAACAACATACTCCTATAATAAAAAATGGAGAGAGTATTCCGTAATCTGGACTTGGATTTTCATATAAGCACGTTCATAAAGGCTAAAGCTTTTGCATTTTTGAGGATGAACACGTTTAAACCATCAACACGTTTCGTGTGAGTTTGCATTTTTGTTCACGTATATGAACGAGGCATAGCAAATATCGTGACCCAAAACTCGTCGTCGGGAATGAATTTATTTTCACGTAAGAAAACAAGTTACACATTTTTCGTGCCTAATGTAAGACTCTAACTTCAAAGTTTTAATAGTAGTAATTTTGTAAGTAAAAGATATTCTCGCCGTCCCTGAGATTCTTTTGGAGATTTCACGTCTATTAAGAAAATAAATGAAATAATTTAGTTAATTATATTGGAAATGTGAACTTTTGATATGTATTATCAAAATTACCCCTATTAATATTATTGAGAATCTAAAAAGTGTTAAATAAATAGGAGTGTTTGTGAAAAAAAATAATTAATGATCATTGAAAATTGGTAAAGGATCTTATAAATAGGGACAAAATAAAAGTATCAAAAGGGTCTTATATTTAGGGACGGAGGGAGTACTTCCTCCTTTCCTTGTTATCTGTATGCTTTTTTTAAGAGATTTTTTGTTTCTTTTTATTTGCATTAGTGGAAATTTCAAGAGTGTAATAAATGATATTTTTTATGTTTGTCCTTATTCAATAAGTCTTGATTTACGTAAGTAGTGAAGAAAAATTAATAATTATAAAAATAGAAAGAGTATAATGAAAAAAACATAAATAATATATTAAAAATCTTAATAATGATTGAATTTTTTAAAAAGTATCTTTTGTTTAAAATATGATATATAAACAAATACCAAGGGAGGAAGAAGTAAATCAGATCTCATCAGTTGAGCTGTTATTTATGATTTTTGTGTGTCCCCGTATTGGAAGAGAGAATGAGCATATAACGTACTTCCTTCGATCCTTTTAGAAGATTTTACGTCCATTAAGAAAATGAATTAATTTAGTTAATTGTATTTGAAATGTTAACTTTTGATATGTATTTTCAAATTATTCCTATTAATATTATTGAGAGTCTAAAAAGTGTTAAATAAATAGGGGTGTTTGTGAAAAAAAAAGTAATTAATGATCATTGAAAATTGTTTTAGGGTCTTACATTAGTTATATATAGGGACAAAATAAAAGTGTCAAAAAGGTCTTATATTTAGGAACGGAGGAAGTATTTCTAGAAATATAAGAAAAATAGTACTGATTTTTTATTTAAAATATAAGAAAAATTTAATTAAATTTTGTTCCATTTTCAATATCACTTTTATATTGTATATTATTTCTAGAAAGTATTTTATATCATTTAATTTTTGTTTCATTTTCAATGTTACTCTTCTAACATACATTTATTTAATTTATTTTTATAAATTTCAGAAAATTAAATACAATCAACTAATCTCTTTAATAAGTGAAATTATTCTTTTTAATTTCAAACTTAAGAGAGTATATAATACTTCCTCCGGTTGATGATATAAGAAAAAATAACTAAAATTACACTTATTAAACATGTTAGTTAATTTTATTTAATATTTTCCAATTTATAAAAGAAAATAGATGTAGTTTAAGAAGGTAGTATTGAAAATGAAACAAAATTTAAATGAGGTAACCACTTTTTAGGAATATTTTAAGAAAATAGTACTAAGAATGAAACAAAATTTAAGAAGATTAATTAACTTTTTCTTATATTTTAAACCAAGACTCCAAGAGAAGTATGTTTTTTTTGCCTTATATTACAAATTGGTTTTTATTATTAGAAAAATAAATAACTTCACATTTATTAAGGAAGTTAGTTTAACCCACTTAATTTTTTCTTTCATAAAAGATAGAACTACTTCATAAAAGTTGCATTAACAATAAAATAAAATCTAAATAAGATAATCACTTTATAAAAATATTTTAATAATGATTGTATTAAGACCAATAAATATGTTTTCATTTAAGTATCAGAGATCGAAGGAAGTATATTTTTTTCTTCAATTCTTTTTTAATTATTAATATTTTGATTGGGACAAAGTAGTACACTAAATTGCGAAGACAAGTTTGTTTCCATTTTAAAACGTGATTCCATCAATGTGTAAAATTATGGGATACACTAAAATTGAAATGAGGGATTTATGTTTCAGGGTTAAGAATTATGTCGCTGGAATCACATTTTCATAGACATGTTATTAATGGGAATGTAAGAAAACATGTTTGATTAGAATTTATAATATTCCTAGGAGTATATAGCATAATAATCAAAACGTCCATGTTTTATATATTCAAATATTAAAATTTTTAGTGCCTATATTAAAAAATATATTTTTTTTATAATTTTTATTTTATGCTTTTCTAAACAAAAAGAATTGAATTATTATTGTAGCAATTAAAAACCTAATACATATTGACAAAATAAATAATATTTAAAACGACATTATGATGACAATATTTAAAAATTTTATCTTTCTGTTTTAAAATAATGATAATAAGTGTTTGGTTGTGTAGTGAAAATGAAATGATAATTATTCAATATGTGAAACGGGTGTTTTTGTAATTTTTTTTTTTTAAAAAAAATGACATGGGACTAACACTTTCCGAACTTGAAGGTGGGTATAAATGGTTAAAACACAAGCAAATAACTTTCTTGAAAATATTTTTATTAACTTGAAACAAACTTGAGTATATTTTATAACCACTTCATATTCCCAAAAATGATATAAGATTACTTGAAGCAAACATCCCCGGCCCGTAGTACTATATGTGTGCGTGATGATGGTTTTCATCAGTAGCTACTATCCTACTCCCTCTGATTTTCAATATAAAAAAGGCTTAAATACTCTTTTGGTCTTTTATCATATTTTTAGGTTTTAATTTGGTTCTTTATCTTTAAAAAGAGTCAATTTAGTTCTCTATATTTATAGGGCATGTTAATTTCATCATTCTATCACGAAAATTTTAAAATTTCATCAGAATATATTGATTTTACTAGAATTTCCTTTTCCGATCAACAAAATCTGCATTTTGTCGCACGGAATGTGCAATTTTAAAATAAGAAAGGCAAAAATATAGATGAAACTTTAGCCCAAAAAGAGTGAAACAACATTGATATTTTATCAATCAAAGTATCAAACACATTGAAAAATGCAAGTCTCGACAAGAAAATGCAGATTCCAGTGACCGGAAAAAGAAATCTTCGACAAAATCAGTATATTCCGATGAAAATCTAACATTGTTATTGTGGAAGGATGAAATTGACCAACATTAGAAATATAGAGGACTAAATTGACTCATTTTAAAGATAAAGCACCAAATTGAAACTTAAAAATAAGAAAAAGGATTAAAAGAGTATTTATGCCTAAAAAAATTAACTAGCCTTTTAAAATTTTGTTTCATTTCCAATATTATTTTTCTAAAATATTCATAAAAAGTGATTATATCATTTAATTTTTGTTTCATTTCTAATGTTACTTTTATAAAAATACATCTTTTTTTTTTTAAATTGTAAATTTGATAAAATTAAATACAGTCAACCAACCTCCTTAATAAGCATAATTTTAATTGTTTTTTCCTATATCGTAAATTGAAGGGAGCATATACTATTTGCATGTCAGCTGAACAAATAAGTAATGTGTGACACCCTTGTTTTATATCGTGAAAATAATAAATATTTTCAAATATAGAATACTCGCTATCAAAAATTGGGTCTAGAAATTTTTTTTCCTTTTAACTTATACTTGCTCAATTATAAACACGTTTAAACTTGACGAATAATTTGAATTCGGCTTTATAGTACTTTAATCACAAAGACCTCTTGAGACAACGCCTTTTTAATATAATAAAACATATCCGTAGCGTTAATTAAAAACATATTAGTTGTCTCTTGAGTTTAATCTGTGAACAAGGTGGTCCCCACCAAGTACAGCAAATAAGCTCTAGCAGCAATCTCATAATGCCGTCTTCGAACGGCCCTCTGAAACACATCCTTCAATGTGTTGAATCTAATGGCCCCACTGCGATTGTCCAAGACCTCTTGCGTTGCATCAACATTGTCCATCCCTAGCAACTCGCGCATAAGCCGTGCAGCATCAGTTTGGTTAGGCTTGTCCCATGGTATAAGAACCCCTGTAACTGGGATGTGAAGAATGCAGGAAACGTCATCAAGAGTGATCGTCATCTCCCCGACAGGGAGATGAAAAGTATTGGTGTCTTCGTACCAGCGATCTACAAAGGCACCTAGTAGACGCCGATCAACTATTGCATACGCTGTCTCTACAAGTGGTGTCAACCCCGAAGCCTCAACAATCTCGCGCACTTCTTTTGGCACATCAATACTATATAATAGAGGCATATCGAAAGCATGGTTATGACACCGGGCCAACAATCGGTCCTGCAATTTATATCAGTAAAAATTAATTAAAAAAAACTATAAAATATATTCTTGAAATAATTTTGGTTCATTTGATACTTACACGTCCTTGCCAAATCTCTTTTGCTTGGTGTTCATCGTAGCTCTTAAGCAAAGACGTGTCCTGTGGGTCATGAACAACCATCTCCACCTCTTGCTCCTGCTCTTGCTCTTCATCATCGGATGAGTTAACGGGTTGTGACGGTCCAGCCCGGTCTTCTACCCGTCTCCTCCGATTGGATGCCGTCATACGGTCTCTTTCCTATGGGTTTTTGGTCCTCGGCATTACTGTAAACAGAAAATATGGTCATATATGGATGTGTGATAAACAGCAAATTGAAAATAACATGAAAATACCACGCTCGCTGCCCTCTTGACGAGCAACATAATTCTGACAAAACTCGCTGGAGGGTCAGCGAGTTCAAAAAACACTAAAGCTCGCTGAGACCCCAGCGAGAATGTTAAATTTATGTAACTCGCTGGGGCCC
Organism: Crotalaria pallida; assembly: GCA_037953625.1. Lineage (NCBI taxonomy): Eukaryota > Viridiplantae > Streptophyta > Magnoliopsida > Fabales > Fabaceae > Crotalaria > Crotalaria pallida. The sequence goes on along the minus strand of CM075650.1, from coordinate 137,282,363 downwards.
CAGCGAGCCAACCCTTAAACATGAAAAAAATCAGGCTCGCTGCCCTCTTGGCGAGCAACACATTTTTACCAATACTCGCTGCAGGGTCAGCGAGTTCACAAAAATTTAAAGCTCGCTGATACCCCAGCGAGAGTGTTAAATTTATGTACTCGCTAGGGCCCCAGCGAGAAAAACCTAAACACAGAAAAAAAATGCAGAACAAAAAACGAACACAACAGAACACAAAATGCATAAAAACGAACACAACAATCGCAAATTGAACATGCAGCCAAAATACTTAGAATAAAATGCATTAAAACACATGAATAGCAAAACCCTACAACTATTAACCCCTAAATCTATACCCTACCCCAAGATCTCCCCTCCCCCAGCGACCAAATTGCATATAGAACAAAAAAAATGGGACAGAGAAGAACGGGACAGAGAAGAAGAGAAACGAATAGAACCAAAAAAACGAAAAGAGAGAAAGGAAAAGAAGAAAGAAATGCCTTAGTTTGAGGAGAATGTGTTGTGGAGAGAAGTTGAAGTGGAAGAAGAGAGTTGAAGGGAAAAGAAGTTGAAGAAGAAAAAAGTTGAAGAAGAAGGAAGTTGAAGAAGAAGGGATTTATGATGGGTTTGGAAATGGGTGGGATTGGGTAGTTAAGAGGTTGAGGGTAGTTTAGGAATTAAAATTTTATTAAGGGTGTTTTGGAATTTTCTATCTACAAGGGGGGTCAACTAAGTAAAATGGTGGGTTAATAAATTAATTCCCTTTATTTATTCCTAACCACTACCCAACCGTCCCACCCTAACCCATTATGCCTATGATATATATAGGGCCCTACTTTTTTGACCCCCCTTGTTACTTAGTTAACCCACTTATTTGAATGAAAATTCCATAATAACCTTAAAAATTTTCAATAATCCCAAAATACCCCTTTTTTATTCCATCCTTATCCCTCCCTTCTTTCACTCATGTTTAAATTTCAAATTCAAATCCCTCACACACCTTATCACATTCAACACAATATTCAAGAAGAAGAAGAAAAACAGAGAAAAACCAAAGCAGATAAGAGAGAAGAAGAACATCATAGCAAGCCAGCAACTGAAGCCAAAGAAGCAAAGCAGACAAAAACAAAAATTTAAAAAAAAAAATATCCAGCAATTTAAATTTTTCTCTGAGACATGCCTGAGTATGTCGACTAATTGTTGATATTTGATGGTTATTATTTGTATTTTCAAATAAGTGTTAATGTGGGTGACTTTTGATTATTGATGGTTTAATAGAATAATATCAAAGGAAAATGAAAATGATGATTGTTGCTACTTGATTGTGTGATATTGTATTGCTCTAATGGTACTGAAATTTAGTAGTATAATTGGATAAAGCAAATATTGGTTCTATGACATTGATTGAAAAATTGAAAATATTATGGTGCATTTTCAAAAGACTAACGGTAAATTAAGTAAAGGAGTCAGTCTTGTAAGACGTTGTCCGCGTTGTGGGACTGCTCGCATAGACTGGTGTGGTTTGAAGTCGTGTAAAACGTTTTGTCCGGGTTGTGGGACTGCACGCATAGACTAGTTTGAAGTCGTGTAAGACGTTTTGTCCTGGTTGTGGGACTGCACGCATCGACTGATTTTATATAAAGTCTTGTAAGGCGTTTTGTCCGGGTTGTGGGACTGCACACATAGACTAGTTTGAAGTCGTGTAAGACGTTTTGTCCGGGTTGTGGGACTGCACGCATCGACTGATTTTTTATAAAGTCTTGTAAGACGTTTTGTCCGGGTTGTGGGACTGCACGCATAGACTAGTTTGAAGTCTTGTAAGACGTTTTGTCCGGGTTGTGGGACTGCACACATCGACTGATTTTATATAAAGTCTTGTAGGACGTTTTGTCCAGGTTGTGGGACTGCACGCATAGACTAGTGTGATCCAGATCTTGTAAGACGCTTGTCCGGGTTGTGGGACTGCACGCATAGATCGCGTAAGACGCATGTGGTGCGCAGCTGTAAGACGTTTTGACCGGGTTGTGGGAGTGCACGCAATGATGGATCCACGTGAATAATTCTCTAAATTGATAAAGAACAATAATGGATATGAAATGAGCAAGGAACCATGGAGTTATGAGAATAGAAAAGATGGCTCATTCTACGATTCTCACTGTTGAGTTTCTAGTGCAGTAATTTTTCATGATAAAAAGGTAAGATGGGGCAGTAAATTTTTAAGGTAAAAAATTCGATGACCTATTATGCCCGTATAACTGGTACACTACTCGGTATACACAATTGCATTTAGGTCCCTAATTAAAAATTTGTGCACTAGATATTATTATTTAAAATGAAGTACCACTTTGGTCCCTCGTGGTTTTTTTTTATGAGACACTTTAGTCTCTCAAAATGTGGAAATTCACTCTTAGTTTTTAAAGATTTTTTTATGGCCCACTTAAGTCCCTCAAGATTTTTTTTATGGGACACTTAAGTCCGCAGTTGAGGCAGTTGGCGGAGTGAACAAAGGGACTTAAGTGTTTCATAAAAAAATCTTCATGGACTAAAAGTGAATTTTCACATTTTGCGGGACTAAAGTTTCTCATCCAAAAAACATGAGAGACCATAGTACTTCACTCTTTTATTTAATTGTCAATTTTTTCTTCTTTTATTTATTTCGTCTTCTTCACATATCTAAATCTATTCACTTCACAATGCACTTCTGTTTTTCTTCTTAGATCTTTCTTCTTCGCTCGCGTGGGTTCTTTGTTATTCTTCGCTAGGCTTCTCTGTTCATCTTCACAATGTTGAAGCTTCAGTTTCTTTTTTATTTTTTCTTCGTTTAGGAACAGTGGCTACTTCATTTAGGTTCACTTGGAAAATTAAATTTTGGAACATTGGCTATTTTTCCTTCTTTATAATAGGTATTATTATTTCATTCATCTTCGTGAACCTGTTTTACATGAAGAAGATGAACAGTGGCTACTTGTTGTTCTTGATTTTTTCATTTTTCATTTTTTATTTTAATTTTTTTAACAACATTCTACTTTTTTTTTTATAAAAAAAATATTTTTTTTACAATAAGTCATGTTAAAATTAAAAAATCAAATAATAATAATAATAATAATGTTATTATTAATATTATAATACAATCTAGACATTTGGGTATTTTAATATTAATATGATAATCTTATCATTATTTTTATTTTTAATAAAAATAAAAATAATGATAAGAGAGTGGGAACATCACCAATCTCTTCTTCATTATTGTTTTCTATTCAATTTTAACACTCTCTTAAACTGAACATCCCAATCAATTCCAACGCTATTTCTCGTGCTCGGGGTTTCTACGTGCATGGATCATCAAGGTTTTGTTTTCAACGGTGGCAACAGGAATGATCCTCCGGATCCAGGGAGGAGTGGTGATCGGAAATGGCCATCCTTCAGGGATGCGTGCTTGGGGAAAGAAAGTGCCTCCTTTGTTAAATCAAGGAGAGACTTGGTGGCTGAGAAATTAGGTTCGCTGGAATTCGAGGATGGGAACAGGTTGAAGCCTAAAGTTCATCTAGACCCGAAGTTCTTGGAGGAATTATCTGCTCCTTGGAAGGAAGCGCTTATTATCAAACTTCTTGGAAAAGAAGTGGGTTATTTAACCTTGAAGGACATATTGACAAAAATTTGGAAACTGTCTGCTGGGTTTGAAATGATGTATGTGTCAAATGGCTTTTTCATGGTGAAATTTGAATCCTAAGCAGCCAGGAGTAAGGTAATGGAAGGAGGGCCTTGGATGGTGTTCGATCACTGCTTATCTGTACAGACGTGGTCACACAGCTTTGCCTCTCCATGTTCTAACGTGGAGAAAACCTTGGTGTGGGTGCGCTTCCAAGGTCTTAATGTTTTGTATTATGATGAAAGCGTCCTCTTCCTTCTGGGTTCTGCGGTGGGAAAGCCAATTCAGGTTGATCAAACGACCTTAAATGTTTCTAGGGGAGAATATGCAAGAGTTTGTGTGGAGATCGATCTCACACAACCTGTTATAGGGAAGGTATGGCTTGAAGGTCATTGGTATCCTGTTGCCTATGAGGGACTTCATTTGATTTGTGCAAAGTGCGGGTGTTATGGGCATGTTACAAGATCATGCAAGGAGATTACTGCAACCACGGTGGCTGTCGACGTGCCTAAGGATCATGACCACAAACAGGTTCCTGAGCAGGTTGCTGCAACACGCGCCGCCGGTGGGAATGAGAATCAAAACGGGAAAGAGCATATTCGTGGGGATACAAAGCAGATTTCGCAAGTTTTGGTACCTGTGATTGATCTTGAAGATAACTTGCATGGTGACTGGATGGTGGTTAAGCGAAAAAAGGGGCGTAATAAAGGAGCAACAGCTGCTGCCAATCCCATGCACGTGGGGTCTAAAAAAGTTAATCTTAATAAACCTGGGGCTAAGGAAAACCAATCTATTTCACACTCTGGGCCTATGGTTAATAAAGCCCACTCGGCTTCTTCTTCTAAAACACCCTCCACGTTTTGGGCCAAAAAGAAGAGGGCCCGTATGGTCTTTCAACGCACTCCAGATGGGTTAGATGGGTCATCCCTCAATCAAAAGCTTCCCTCTTCTGTACAGGTGGATAACTTCATTCCTCAAGCACCCGTGGGAAAGCCTTCTCTTGCTCAAGTTTCTAAGAGTGACAAGGGAGTGCCAACCGTGTTTCCAAACCTTTTGCAGCCAGGTTCTTCAGATCTAGTCTATGTTCTTGAAGATGGTACGAAATCCACCACTAATCTTATTAGGAAGTCCTCTGTCCGGTTTGAAATGGTGGATGAAGATGAGTCTTCCTTGGGGGAGGTTCCAGCGACGCAGAATCAAGCTACTGCCCCGATGGTTGATGTTCATGATGCCACGGGTATCATGTCCACGTCCTCCTTCGTCGCAACGTAGTGTGGGGTGCCATCGTTTAGCTTCCTCTTCTCTCTATCTTATGATGCTGGAATTTAGTAATTTTACGGTGCTCTTCTGGAATATTAGAGGGGCAGCTAATAGGGAAGCTAAGCGTGTGTTGAAGAAGATGGTTAATCATCTTAAGCCGTCTCTCTTGGTTGTTAGTGAGACTCATGTGCAATTTAATAGGCTTCGCAATTTCTGGCACCGAATTGGGTATAGTGAAGTTGCTATTCAAGAGGCAGTGGGACATTCTGGAGGATTATGGGTTCTCTCAAATAGTGACCCTTTTGTTTACTCTGTTTACAATTCTATGAATCAAGCCATCACTTTAAAGGTCTCTTATAGTGGGCGGTCTTGGTATATTTCCTCTGTTTATGCTTCTCCGACATTTACAGGAAGACTTCCTTTCTGGAATCACTTAACCACTCTCCGCGGTGGTATTACTGATCTGTGGTTGTTGATTGGGGATTTCAATGACATTGCCCATCCTTCCGAAGTTAGAGGAGGTAATTTTTATGCTTCTCATACTGCTGCTTTTAATAACATGATGCTTTCTTGTAACTTGGTGGATTTAGGGAATATTGGTTCTAAATTTACTTGGGCAAGGAATTCTCAAGGAGGTAGACGTGTAGAAAAAAGATTGGATAGAGCAATGGGTGACTGTTCTTGGCGGCTCTCCTTTCCTAATGCTGTTGTGGAACATCTTCCCAGAGTTTACTCTGATCATAGCCCTGTTTTCTTGCGATGTGGTGGTTTTCCTGTTGGGCAGAGAAACCGTCCTTTCAGGTTTGAGGCTGCTTGGTTATCGCACCCGGAGTATTTCGATGTTGGGAAACTGATTTGGGCGTTGCTTCATGATGGGTCCAAATTGTGGGTACAGCTCCTTCGTCACAAGTACTTGCGGAACTTTAATGTCCTTTAGGCTCCTCGGCGTCTTGGTGCTTCTCATACTTGGCAGGCTATTTGTAGAGCAGTCCACATTTTGAAACCTGGTTTCCGTATCCGTATTGGGGGCGGAAACGTCTCTTTCTGGTTTGATAAATGGCTCGATATTGGGCCCTTATGCAATTTAGTTCCTTTTGTTGACATCCAGGATATCCAACTTTCTGTTGCTGATATTTTTGAAAATGGGTGGAGATTAGAGAGGTTGGCAACTTTGTTACCTCAAACTATTGCTACGGATATTATCTTGACCCCAATTTGGAAGGATGGTACCGTGCCTGACTCTGTTATCTGGTCAGCAGCGGAGAGCGGTATGTATTCAGCTTCTGCGAGATATAATTGGTTATCCGTTGTTGATAACAGTGACCCTTCGGCTGATTCTTGGTCTTGGATTTGGAAGCTTCCTACCTTTGAGAAGATTCGGTTTCTAATTTGGCTTTGCTGGCATTCAGCTCTCCCTACGAACGAGCTAAGGTTCTTGAGTCGTATCTCTTCCTCTGCTGCTTGCCCCATTTGTTCTTGCCCTATTGAGAGCCAAATTCACTGCTTACGAGATTGCACTATGGCTAAACGCTTATGGGACTTCTATGGGTTTGGTATTTCCTTAGACTTCTTCTCTTTAGACTGTTCTTCGTGGATCAAGACTAATGTTGGGAGGGATAGAGGTCTTCTTTTCCTTACTGTTCTGTGGTGGGTCTGGCGCCACGGAAACAATGAAGCTTACGGTTCCCCCTCTTGGAATCTTTATGACATTGTCGCAAACATTAATCGTATGTTTCGTGATGCTGCTGCTTTGTCTACTTCCACTACTAATACCAGCTCTAACTCTCCTCCTCGGCTTATCTACTAGCGTGCTGATATTAATGCTGAATTTGTGTTGAATACTGATGGATCCTCCTTAGGTAATCCTGGACCTTCTGGTTTTGGTGGTATTTTGCGAGATAATCATGGTAACTGGGTTTGTGCTTTTTCTGGTTTTCTGGGCTATACCTCTGTGCTGCAAGTGGAGCTCCTGGCCTTGCTTAGTGGGATTAAGCTTGCTTTGACTAGAGGGGTTCGAAGTTTGCAATGCCAACTGGATTCCATGGAGGCGGTGCGTTTGATTCAGAATGGCAACAATAGCTTTCATATTTTCTACTGCTATATTCAGGAAATTAGACAATTATTGTCTTCATTCCAGTATGTTTCTCTTGTTCATACGCTGAGAGAGGGTAATTCGTGTGCTGACTGGTTCGCCAAGTATGGTGCTTCTCATTCGGATGTCTTCAGGCTTTGGGATGTTCCCCCTGCTGTCGTTTCTCCTATGTTACTGGCTGACCAGATGGGGATCCTGGTTCCTAGGAGCTAGGTCTCTTTTTCTTCTTGTTTTGTTCTCTTTTTGCTTTCAGTTGTATAAAAAAAATAATGATAATACTAGCTTCAAATTGAAATACAAGAATGATATTTTAATTTTTTTTTCAATTTCATAAATATTCAATTTCAGAAATAAAAGCCACTCCCTTCAGTCCCTATTATAAGAAAAAATATTACTTATAAAAGGTCACTTCCTTTGATCCTTATTATAAGGCATCATTTTGGTAGATTATAAGCAAAAAAACTAATTTTACACTTATTAAGGAGTTTAGTTCATTTCATTTATAAATTTTATAAAATTTACTTATAAATGAATAAGGTTATTTTACAAAAGTTGCATTGAGAATGAAAAAAATTAAACTAGATAACAAATTTTTAGTAATGTTTTAGGAAAGTAGCATTGCAAATGAAATAAAATTTAAAAAATTTGGTTAATTTAACTTATATTTTAAACCAAAATAAATATGTTTTTTCCTTATATTTCAAGTCGGACGGAATAGCATGAAATTATTCTAAGTTTAAGGTTTAGGGTTAGGGTTTAAAAATATTATCTTAAATTATTTATAAAATAACAGTACTGATATCACTAGTATCTACAAGGGTAATTTAACAAAAAAATATTCAAATGTTTAGATTTTCAAATGTTAACTTCTTACATTATAACTACTCGCAAGGGTGATTTGACTGGGGTTTCAACAAACTAATCAATATTTAATTAATGAGGCACAAATACCAAATATTGGGATTTGAGTGAACTAACGAAGGGATTTGAGACAATAAATATCAAGAATTTTTGTTTGATTCACTCAAACCACACAAATCAAATATTCATCAATAGACAAATTCGTGGGATTTAAGGGAACAAATCAAGAATGAATTGATGGAACTAACTCTCAACTCGTTCGCCTCAACTCATTCAAAATCACTTGTTCAATCAATTTCTTATTATGTTTGACACTCGTTGTTCTTGGTGTTCTATTATTCTTATATATACTCCCTCTGGTCCTATTTATAGGGAACATTCTAGAAGAATTCTTTGATCCTATTTATAAGGCATTTTGCATTTTTTAGGAAGCATTTATTGCTATTTTCTTTTATTTGTCATTTATCCATTAATGTGAAATAATACATTATGAAATTTCCAATACAAGATAAGAGGGTAAAATTGTATGTTAATGTATTTTTTTAAAGTTTCAAGAAACTTAACTACCTTCCTTGGTCTGTGTGATATGAATAAGTATGCTCTATAAATAGGACCAGATGGAATATTACACTAAATAATTTCATGCTTATAACTATCAACTGGGTATGCGATTGCATGGTACGATTCTTTTTGTTTACCGGATCATTTTTAAATATTTTTCATTTTCCCCATTAAATTAAAAATTCAATACTCCCTTTGCTCCTATTTACAAGAACCTTTTAGAATTTTTATTTTGTTTCTATTAATAACACAATTTTTTAATTTATAATAGCATTTAATTTTTTTTTCAAACCTACACATATTAACTAAATACTATTGAGCATTCCAATATGAATTTTTTTCTATACTTTATTTGTATATTAATTTTGTAGGTCTATTCGTAGATTAATTTTGTATCCATATGAATTACGGGATGAATTACTCTCTTCGTTCTTATATATAAGACCCCTTTGAAAGATTTTACGTCCATTAAGAAAGTTCACTAATTTAGTTAATGGTATTGAAAATGTAAATATTTTATATGTATTTTCAAAATTACCCCTATTAATATTATTTGAAGTCAAAAAGGTGTTAAATAAATAGAGATGTTTATGGAAAGAAGTAATTAATGATTATTAAAAATTGGTAAATAGTTTTAGAAATAGGGATAAAATAAAACTATCAAAAACATCTTAAATATTTAAGGAAGGATGTAGTGTTTTTAAATAAACTACAAACATCCAAACAATAAATACAAAATAAATCACTAACCACGACTTGCCAACAGGTACTCTAGGTTTCCAAAATCCTTTTACAGACATAGATGTGTCAACAAAACTTTATTTTAAACAGCCCTCCATTTTGCAGCATCCGTCCAACAGGTGCACCTTATTACTCCATCTCCCTAAAAGCCTACTGCGCATGGCAACTAAAAACTAAAAGTGCGCATATTAGAACATGCCTAGAAAAGATATATTTGGGAATGAAGTGAAAAATACATGAAGTAAAAGAGTTGATGAATGATATAGGTAGTTTGTGACATTAATATGAAATTATTGAAACTTGGAAGTCTATTTGTGTAAGTGATAGGCATATGAATATGATGAATTTGTTGATCCATGGTTTGATTTGACTATTACTCTTGGGTTTTTATTATGAGTTATTTACTATCTTTTGATTCACTGTGTTGTGAAAAGGTCTCACCCTTAGTGGTTAACATTTTAGGTGATTGCTAAGGAGCTTGTGGATCAGAGTGGCGCAGCGGAAGACTGGAAAGAAGGAAACTATATGTTTGTGCTACTTATATTGTAAATGGATGCCCAAATTTATTTGTAATCTTGAATTGGAAAAAGAAATTTTTAAGTACACTATTTTAATTATAGACTTTTACTTACTATTTTTGCATATAAAATAAAGGGTGTTACATTTATGGTATCAGAGCAGTTCCTTCCTTTCGACCTGAGGGAAAGTGGTCCCGATTTCGTTGCGAACACTCTCATTTCAAGCTTCTTCTCTAAAGGTGAGACTCATATAAGTGGAAATTTTATTGATAAGCGATAATTGAGTAAGTTTATGTTTGCAAATGGGAAATACCAACAAGTGTCAAACTAAGAAATTTTATATGAAAAGGAAAAGAGAAAGGAATTCTTTGGAACCTAAGCGGATCCCTTGGGGATTCAATGAATTGCATATTGAAAGTAAAATTGCAAATAGGAAACTTAAGTGGTTCATGATGAACTTGTTTAAGGGTGAAAAATTTCAGGTTTTGAGTTAATCGAGAGTCGAAGTTTCTTCCGAAGGAAATCTTGCTAATAAAAACGAAGTACAGAAATTTAGACTGGATAGCGAGAGCTATTACCACTGATGGAATGTAGTGTTGGAAATGGCCAATCTGATGTTGCATTTATCGGGAGGTGATGTTATCAAAATCTAGGAGTTTGTGCACTATCGTAAATTAGTAAATGATTTCCTATGTATAAAACTTTTGTGTTAGTTATTTTGTTCCTCTTTGCTTTGTTATTGTATTGTGTATGTTTTGAATGCGTGTTTGTTGAGTGGTTTGATGTCAAAGTAATTGGACGAATGATTTGAAATGGAACCGCATGTAGTAAATAATTTTTGTCCTCGATACTAATCCACTCGAGTGACAAAAATTCACATCGATTAGAATAGTATCTAAAATAACTAAAAATAATGTTTAAAATTAAATTAATGGTCGGTTCCGTAGCTAATCAGGATTCAAGTGACTGTGACACCAAATGGGAAATAATTTCTGTTATTATGTTGCCTTTGTATCTCAAATAGAACCTAAGAATGTCAAAGAGGCTCTTCAAGATGATCACTGGGTTATGGCCATGCAAGAAGAATTAAATCAATTTGAAAGGAATCAAGTTTGGGAGCTTGTGCCAAAACCTAATGATCGTCCTGAAATAGGGACTCGTTGGGTCTATAGGAATAAGTTAGATGAATCGGGTATTATTGTTAGAAATAAAGCTAGGTTGGTAGCACAAGGTTATAGTCAAGAGGAAGGAATTGATTACGATGAGACTTATGCCCCCGTAGCTAGATTAGAAGCTATTCGTATTCTTCTCGCTTTTGCATCTATCATGAATTTTAAATTGTACCAAATGGATGTCAAAAGTGCTTTTCTTAACGGATACATTCAAGAGGAAGTTTATGTCTCACAACCTCCTGGTTTTGAAAGTTTTGATCATCCGAACTACGTTTTTAAGTTGAAAAAGGCTTTGTACGGTCTTAAACAAGCTCCTAGAGCTTCGTACGATCGACTAAGCAATTTTTTATTGGAAAAAGGTTTTAAACGAGGTACTGTGGACACTACTCTCTTTATTGAACGTTCCGGTAAGGATATTCTTTTGGTTCAAATATACGTTGATGATATTATATTTGGTGCTACTAATGATAATTTGTGTAAGAAGTTTTCAGATTTAATGCAAAGCGAATTCGAGATGTCGATGATGGGAGAGCTTACATTCTTTCTTGGCCTTCAAATAAAGCAACTCAACGATGGCATTTATATACATCAAAGTAAATATTGTAGAGAGCTTCTCAAACGTTTTGGCATGGACTCGTGTAAATCCGCTTCTACTCCAATGAGCGTTGCATGCTACCTAGATCAAGATGAGGCTGGAAAAGCGGTAGAGGTAACAAAGTATCGTGGAATTATTGGTAGTTTGTTATACTTAACTGCATCTAGGCCTGATATCATGTTTAGTGTTTGTATGTGTGCACGTTTTCAAGCTAAACCGAAAGAGTCGCATCTAACTGCTGTCAAAAGAATAATGAAATACTTAAAAGGTACAACCAATACCGGTTTGTGGTACCCTAGGGATGTTTTTTTAAAACTTATAGGTTATTCGGACTCTGACTTTGCCGGTTGTAAAGTTGAGCGAAAAAGTACAAGTGGAACTTGTCATTTAATTGGTAGTTCGCTTGTATCGTGGTTTTCTAAAAAGCAAAATTGTGTTGCTTTCTCGATCGCGGAGGCCGAATACATAGCGGCCGGTAGTTGTTTTGCTCAAATCCTTTGGATGAAGCAACAATTATCGGATTTTGGTTTAAATTTGACAAAAATCCCTATAAAGTGTGATAACACTTCGGCAATCAATTTGACTAAAAACCCGGTATTGCACTCAAGGACAAAGCACATTGAAATTAGGCATCATTTTTTGAGAGATCATGTTCAAAAAGGTGATTGTATTATTGAGTTTGTTCAAACTTCGGATCAATTAGCTGATATCTTTACAAAACCTTTACCAAGGGATACATTTTATAAAATTAGAAGAGAACTTGGTATTTTTGATGAATCAACTATTAGTTAATTGTATTTGATGCTTTTAGAAATCACCTTCAAGCCTATTTCAATATGATTTGTATTTTGAGTTGTTGTATTTTGATAAAGTGTTTCATAAATCTTTTGGTATGTAGTTGTGTGTGTATGTTTTTCTATGATATGATTACTTGCTTTATTTGAATGTGTGTTAATTGTTAAATGCTAAGTGTTTCTATGTGTTTGTGTGCATGAAAATGATTTTGCATGAAAATTTGAAATTTTATGTTTTTCAGCAGTTTACTCGATTAACAGATGTTTTCACTCGTGTAATTTTTAAATCTCTTTCGGCTTACTTGATTAATTGCATCTGTCACTCGATTAATTTTTAAATCACTTTCGGCTTACTCGATTAACTGATACTGTCACTCGAGTAAAATATTTTCATCTTTCGGCTTACTCGATTAAACTTGATTTCACTCGATTAAGGAACGAAATACTCGAGTAACGTATCATTTCACTCGAGTAACGCGCGTCAGTATAAAACCTGAACTGCTGCATTTTGCATCATTTTTCCGAATTCTTCTCTCTCTTCATACGAGTTTCTCTCTTCTTCTCTCTAAAGTTCATCATCAATCCGTCCCAAATGGCCTAAAATCATCCATTATAAACAAAATCCTTCCACATATCAACCTTATAACACCATTTCTTCATCAAACATTCATCAATTTCACCCAAATCCTCACAAATCCGAAAATTCCCAAATTCACAAACCCTAACCCGAAAACCCCATATTCCGAATTTCATCACAACAATTCAGCAATTATGTCTTCTTCCTCACACCAACCTCTAAGAAAGAAAGCTAAACAAGCTACTGGACGCAATAATCCTTGGTTTTCTCAAGCGGAAAGGGATTCACGTGGTCCAAAATTCGACCGTCGCACGTTTGGCATAACACGATATGTGAAGTTTGATTGGTTGCGTCAGGAACAATTTCATTTTGTTGATGACTTAGAATTTCAGAATGTTAAGAGAATTTTGGAGTTTAATACTCATTATTCTCCTAGGCTAGTCAAACAATTTTATCAAAATTTCACTAAGTTGGATGGTGAGTATCAGACTATGGTTAGAGGAGTTCATTTTGTGATCAAACCTGCTGATTTGACTTTGATGTTTGGGTTAGAGGATAAAGGAACATATATTGGTGATGATGAGTGTGATGATTTAGCTGTGGATACTAGTAAGATTTATACTGATCTTTTGCGTCCTGGTGAAAGTTGGGATGGTAAAGCAACTAAAAATGTCTCACCTTTACATGCTGAGGATAGGATGCTTATGTACATTGTGACTTATTGTCTTGTTCCAAAGTGTAATCAAAATTATGCACAACTTCAAGATGATGATCTGAAATTGTTTCATGGAATTAAAAAGAGATATGAAATCAATTGGAACAAAACTTTTCTTGCTAGAATGCATGCTGCAGCTGAATCTCCTCCTACTCAGTATTTACCATATCCTATGCATGTGACTAAGATTATGAGGTATTATAGAGTTCCATTTGCTGATGATGAATCATATGAACGTGAAGTGAAAAACAATTGGTGTATCAATGATTCTCATATTAGCTACATGAAGATTGCTTGGCATAGGCCTACGCGTTCTTGGTTGTGGAAAACGCAAATCAAAGCTTTGGAGCAAGGTGCTCAAGCTTCTGGTTCTTCGCGTGGTGATCGGGCTGGTCCTTCTGCTCCTACTACTTCTGCTCATCCTCCTTCTACTGATCATATGGAAACGGATCGTATTGAGGATTATATTGTCTTAGAAAATTTGGACACTCCGTTTGATCCTCAAGCTGCACATGAGTCTTTGGTTCAGCACATAAATGAACAATTTGCAGCTATGGAGATGCGTCAAGATGTGAAGAATATTGCTATGGAGCAACGTCTGATGGATCATATTTCTGGACTCTTTTTCCATCACTTTCCACCTCCACCTCACCCTTAGTTCATGTGGTTGATGTTGTTCTTTGGACATTTTATTTTCTTTTATATGCATTTCACTGACTATTTTATGGTTATATTTTCTATGTTATGTTTCAGACTATGTTTATGTATTTGCTGTTCATGGTTGATGACTATGTTGGATACATTGTGGTACTATGTTTTGTGGTGCTTTGTTTTGGATTGTTATATTTAAATTATGGCACTATTCTGGATTGTTATATGGTTAGAGACTATACTCTGATTTTGGATTTTATTCATTACGTCTTAACTATATTTTCATTCTTTATCATAGTTACTACACTTACCTTCCACTTTTGGCAAAAGATTTTTCTCAACATTTATTTTTTTTAATGATGCCAAAAGGGGGAGAATATTTTGTTGATGTTGTTCTTGTAGGTTAAGTTTTATTTTATTTTTCCTAAGTGTCTAACATTTAGGGGGAGTATTTTAAAACTTAGTGTTTAATTGCAAAGGAGGTTTGTCATCATCAAAAAGGGGGAGTTTGTAGGTTTCTATGTTTCGATGCTAACAACCTTTCTCCAAGCAACAACATTATCAACAAGGAAGCTATCTCATGAAGAATAGAATTAGGATTTAGTTTGATTCTAATGCAATGTAATATTTAATTTTATGCAATGCATATCATGAGAGTGGGTAGCTTTAGGTGATCTTAATGAAGCTTATAATAATGTTTGATTAAGAGTGAAGAAAACTTAATCTTGATTATAATAGCTCATATTAAAGTTATTGTGAAAATCCATTTGAAAAACTTTGTTTTTAGTCCATATCTGATCAGGTCACTCGAGTAATGAGTTTGCCTTTACTCGAGTAATGTGTGTTGTTATAGGTTAATCGAGTAATGAGTTATTCGTCACTCGAGTAACGTATTTCAACATGTGTTAATCGAGTAGTGTGTTACACTTCACTCGAGTAACTTGAACAGTGGCAGAAAAATTATAAAAGGACTTCATTTTTACATGAACAAGGTTACACACTCTTTTACAAGTTTCTATTGAGCAATACACTTTCATTTTTTCAAGAGCTATTACACACTTCCTTTGAGAAATCAAGATTCAACAAATTTCTTCTATTCTTCACTCAAGATTAATCATTGTTCTAAGTTTTCTTTGAGATCAATATTTTTTAGTTCTTAATTGTGTTGAAGCTTTGCAACAAGAGGTTGCACATTTCAAGAGTTCAACAAAGGTGAAGAATTTCACAAGCAAGTCTTTGAAGGTTTATCAAAGCAAGATTGAAAAGGATTTGGTTGGAAGCATCTTCAACAAATCAACAAGAGAAGACGAAAATTCAATTGGGTTAGAATTTCAAAGTGTTTGGTACACACTTTGAAGAAGGGTTAAGATAGGATAGCTTTGTGAGAAAGTTGCATCTTAAACATTGTAATTCTAACAATTGAATTTGTCTAGTAGAAACTCTTTATCATTTTGATAAAGGGGACTGGATGTAGCTTTCAAGTGGGTGAAAGTGAACCAGGATAAAATCACCGTCTTCATTGTTTCTTTTCTTGTTTGCATTAATTCAAGAACAATTGAATTTTAGGTTAGAATTGGGGTTTTTCAATTCATTATCAATTGACCTAAAATTGGTTGGTAAATTTACTTGCAATTGTTCATAGCATTCATACATAGTTTGTTGAATCATCATAGTATTGTGATTCTAAAAGAATTCTCATCAAAACTCTTTTACTATTTGATTTTTACCCAGATTACTCGAGTGAATTGTGGATTACTCGATTAATCTGAAAGCTCTTTTGAACTTTACTCGAGTGAGACTTCTGATACTCGAGTGAAATAAAATTTGCTTGCGTAATACTCGATTAAAAGGTATTTTACTCGAGTAACCTAACTTGTTTTTGAAAGAAAATTTATTTTCTTAAAATCATTCTCTACGGTGATCGAAATATCTGTACTAAGGCTCCAATATTCTATTCACCCCCCTCTAGACTATATTGAGCTGCTTGTTGGTTTCCAACAAGTGGTATCAGAGCTCGGACGAAAAATCCGAGCCTTAAAAAGCTTTTTCGAAAAGATCCTTTTACTTGGAAACAATGGGCTCAATTTCAAATCCTTTTGGTGGTGAAGGAGCTTCCATTAACCGCCCCCCACTATTCAATGGTGAGGGATACGCTTATTGGAAGGTCCGAATGAAAATTTTTATACAAGCCATAGATATGGAAATTTGGAACGCCATAGAGAATGGAGCTTTTGTTCCACAAACTAAAGTAAATGATGTTGTTTCTGTAAAACCAAAATCGAGTTGGAACGATGATGATAAGAAGAAAGTTCAATTTGATTTAAAAGCGAAAAATATCATCACGTCCGCTCTTTCATATGATGAGTTCTTTAGAGTGTCTCAATGCGTTGATGCTAAACAAATGTGGGACACACTACAAGTCACACATGAGGGCACGTCTGAGGTTAGAAGGGCTAGGTTAAATACACTCATGCATGAATATGAACTCCTTCGTATGTTACCTAATGAAAATATAGGTGACATGCAAAAGCGTTTCACACATATTATAAATCATCTTTCGGCTCTTGGTAAAGTACTAACAAATGGTGAAGTTGTTAATAAGATTTTGAGATGTCTTAGCAGGGAATGGCAACCTAAGGTGACGGCCATTATGGAAGCTAAGGACTTGGACCAAATTGACTTAGCAACTCTATTCGGAAAGCTTCAAGAGCATGAAATGGAGCTTGGGAGGTTATCCATGAATGAAGATGCCGATAGGAAGAAAAAGGGAATAGCTCTCAAATCAACTTCAAAATCCCTTAAGGCACAAGAGGAAAACCCTCAAATGGATGACTCGGACTCCGACATAGATGATGAGACCCTTGGCTTGTTAGTCAAAAAGCTTGGAAGATTCCTTAAGAAAAAGGGTAACTTTAATAGAAATAGACCAAGAGATTCTAAGGACACTCAATCAAGGAACAAGACTAACAAAGAGAATATCAAGTGTCATGGGTGTGGGAAGCTTGGTCACTATAGATCAAATTGTCCAACTAACTCTAAGAAGTCCGAAGGTGACAATTGGAAGCCCAACTCATCTAAAGGCAAAAGGGCTTATATAGTGTGGGATGAACCGGAGAATCAATCCTCATCTAGCTCATCGGAAGATGAAGAACTTGCAAACCTTTGTTTAATGACGAAGCTTGATGAAGAAGAATCTTCGAGCATGAAATCAAGTGAAAACGTCAATGAGGTAGATTATCTTTCCGATGCTAGCTCTAGTTCTAATTCCCCCTCATTTAATGAATTGTACAATGTGTATGTAGAGATGCATAAAGAGTTGAAGAAACTTGCTAAAATAAATGTTGAAAGAAAGAATTTTATTATGAAGCAACATGAAAAGATTTTGGAACTTCAAAACTCTTTAGAGGAGCTTAAGCTTCAAAATGAAACACTTGAACTCATTTATACAAACTCTACATGCAATTGCGAATTGAAAACAAATGAGACTCCATCTTATGAGAATTGCAAATCCTTAGAAAAAGAAGTTTTCAATTTAAATGATCGGATTGCAAGGCTCATGAGAGGAGATACATGCTTAGATCATTTGCTTTCAACTCAAAGGAACAATAGTAATAGATCCGGTCTTGGCTATACCAAACCTAAGAAACGCAATTATCGCAAAGTTGGTGTATTTTCTAAGATTAATTTTTCTAAAAACCCAACTTGCCATTATTGTGGGATTTTTGGGCATACCACGAATAAATGTAACATAAAGAAGTTTGGTATACCAAGCGGTGAATATATTTGGATTGTTAAGGGGAGCTCACCCCATGCTAACAACAAAGGACCCAAGACAACTTGGGTACCTAAATCAAACAAATAATAATTGTTTTGTAGGTGTGTCTTCGAACCAAGGAACGTAGATGGTACTTGGATAGTGGGTGTTCGAGACACATGACGGGAGACAAAACGCACTTCATTCAACTTACTTCAAAAAGTGGTGGATATGTGACTTACGGCGACAACAACAAGGGCAAAATTCTAGGAGTCGGGAAGATTGGTAACGTATCTAACCTTGTCATAGAAAATGTCCTATACGTAGAGGGCTTAGAACACAATTTGCTTAGTATAAGCCAACTATGTGATATGGGCAATAATGTGACTTTTACTCCGGAATTATGCTTTATTAAGTCTAGTATAGATGATAGTGTTAAGTTTGTTGGTCGTCGCTCTAATAACACTTACTTAATTGATTTGGATGAGATAACTTCACTATTTTCAAAATGTTTTAAATCTTTTATGATAAGATTCGTCTTTGGCATCGACGAATTGCACATATTAATGTGAATCAATTAAATAAACTTTTGCGAAAAGACTTAGTGATTGGTTTACCTAAACTAAACTTTAAGCTTGATAGCATTTGTGACTTATGTCAAAAATGCAAGCAAGTTAAAAGCTCTTTTAAACCTAAAAATGTGATAAGCACAACAAAGCCATTGGAGCTAATCCCCATGGATTTGTTTGGCCCATCACAAGTTCGAAGTTTAGGTGGCAATTACTATGGATTTGTTTTAGTAGATGATTTTACTCGATTCACATGGACTTTATTTTTATCCGCAAAAAGTGAAGTTTACAAAAGTTTTAAAAAGTTTGCCAAACTCATCCAAAATCAACTAAGTTTGAAAATAGTGACTATTAGAAGTGACCACGGAGGTGAGTTTGAAAATACTAAGTTTGATGCGTTTTGTGATAAGTTTGGTATTGAACATCAATTCTCAGCCCCTAGAACTCTGGAGCAAAACGGAGTTGTAGAAAGGAAGAATAGGGTATTGGAGGAACTTGCACGTACAATGTTAAAAGAATCTAAAGTTCCTACATACTTTTGGGCCGATGTGGTAAACACCGCTTGTTATGTGATAAATAGGGTTCTTATTCGTCCGCATTTAAATAAAACACCTTATGAACTTTTAAAAGGGCGAAAGCCAAACATCTCATATTTTCATGTATTTGGGTGTACGGTGTTTATCTTAAATAACGGAAAGAATCCGGTCGGCAAGTTTGATTCCAAAGCCGATGAAGGTATATTCATAGGTTATTCAACCCATAGTAAAGCATATCGTGTCTATAACAAAAGAACATTAACCGTTGAGGAATCCGTGCATGTTGTATTTGATGAATCTCCGAGAGGAGATCGTGTTGTTTCTTGTGATGATGATAATATAGGTACTCTTATGGATCATGAGAAGTCAACACCACAACAATTAGAGGAGACGCAAGTTGAACATGAAGAGGTGCAAACACATGATAAAGACTTAGCACAAGAGACACAACCTCAACTACCAATAGCTTGGAAGTCCAACAAAAATCATCCGGTTTCTAACATCTTAGGTGACATTGCTAAGGGGGTGGTAACCCGAAGCACTTTAAATAATTTCTGTTATTATGTTGCCTTTGTATCTCAAATAGAACCTAAGAATGTCAAAGAGGCTCTTCAAGATGATCACTGGGTTATGGCCATGCAAGAAGAATTAAATCAATTTGAAAGGAATCAAGTTTGGGAGCTTGTGCCAAAACCTAATGATCGTCCTGAAATAGGGACTCGTTGGGTCTATAGGAATAAGTTAGATGAATCGGGTATTATTGTTAGAAATAAAGCTAGGTTGGTAGCACAAGGTTATAGTCAAGAGGAAGGAATTGATTACGATGAGACTTATGCCCCCGTAGCTAGATTAGAAGCTATTCGTATTCTTCTCGCTTTTGCATCTATCATGAATTTTAAATTGTACCAAATGGATGTCAAAAGTGCTTTTCTTAACGGATACATTCAAGAGGAAGTTTATGTCTCACAACCTCCTGGTTTTGAAAGTTTTGATCATCCGAACTACGTTTTTAAGTTGAAAAAGGCTTTGTACGGTCTTAAACAAGCTCCTAGAGCTTGGTACGATCGACTAAGCAATTTTTTATTGGAAAAAGGTTTTAAACGAGGTACTGTGGACACTACTCTCTTTATTGAACGTTCCGGTAAGGATATTCTTTTGGTTCAAATATACGTTGATGATATTATATTTGGTGCTACTAATGATAATTTGTGTAAGAAGTTTTCAGATTTAATGCAAAGCGAATTCGAGATGTCGATGATGGGAGAGCTTACATTCTTTCTTGGCCTTCAAATAAAGCAACTCAACGATGGCATTTATATACATCAAAGTAAATATTGTAGAGAGCTTCTCAAACGTTTTGGCATGGACTCGTGTAAATCCGCTTCTACTCCAATGAGCGTTGCATGCTACCTAGATCAAGATGAGGCTGGAAAAGCGGTAGAGGTAACAAAGTATCGTGGAATTATTGGTAGTTTGTTATACTTAACTGCATCTAGGCCTGATATCATGTTTAGTGTTTGTATGTGTGCACGTTTTCAAGCTAAACCGAAAGAATCGCATCTAACTGCTGTCAAAACAATAATGAAATACTTAAAAGGTACAACCAATACCGGTTTGTGGTACCCTAGGGATGTTTTTTTAAAACTTATAGGTTATTCGGACTCTGACTTTGCCGGTTGTAAAGTTGAGCGAAAAAGTACAAGTGGAACTTGTCATTTAATTGGTAGTTCGCTTGTATCGTGGTTTTCTAAAAAGCAAAATTGTGTTGCTTTATCGACCGCGGAGGCCGAATACATAGCGGCCGGTAGTTGTTGTGCTCAAATCCTTTGGATGAAGCAACAATTATCGGATTTTGGTTTAAATTTGACAAAAATCCCTATAAAGTGTGATAACACTTCGGCAATCAATTTGACTAAAAACCCGGTATTGCACTCAAGGACAAAGCACATTGAAATTAGGCATCATTTTTTGAGAGATCATGTTCAAAAAGGTGATTGTATTATTGAGTTTGTTCAAACTTCGGATCAATTAGCTAATATCTTTACAAAACCTTTACCAAGGGATACATTTTATAAAATTAGAAGAGAACTTGGTATTTTTGATGAATCAACTATTAGTTAATTGTATTTGATGCTTTTAGAAATCACCTTCAAGCCTATTTCAATATGATTTGTATTTTGAGTTGTTGTATTTTGATAAAGTGTTTCATAAATCTTTTGGTATGTAGTTGTGTGTGTATGTTTTTCTATGATATGATTACTTGCTTTATTTGAATGTGTGTTAATTGTTAAATGCTAAGTGTTTCTATGTGTTTGTGTGCATGAAAATGATTTTGCATGAAAATTTGAAATTTTATGTTTTTCAGCAGTTTACTCGATTAACAGATGTTTTCACTCGCGTAATTTTTAAATCTCTTTCGGCTTACTTGATTAATTGCATCTGTCACTCGATTAATTTTTAAATCACTTTCGGCTTACTCGATTAACTGATACTGTCACTCGAGTAAAATATTTTCATCTTTCGGCTTACTCGATTAAACTTGATTTCACTCGATTAAGGAACGAAATACTCGAGTAACGTATCATTTCACTCGAGTAACGCGCGTCAGTATAAAACCTGAACTGCTGCATTTTGCATCATTTTTCCGAATTCTTCTCTCTCTTCATACGAGTTTCTCTCTTCTTCTCTCTAAAGTTCATCATCAATCCGTCCCAAATGGCCTAAAATCATCCATTATAAACAAAATCCTTCCACATATCAACCTTATAACACCATTTCTTCATCAAACATTCATCAATTTCACCCAAATCCTCACAAATCCGAAAATCCCCAAATTCCCAAACCCTAACCCTAAAACCCCATATTCCGAATTTCATCACAACAATTCAGCAATTATATCTTCTTCCTCACACCAACCTCTAAGAAAGAAAGCTAAACAAGCTACTGGACGCAATAATCCTTGGTTTTCTCAAGCGGAAAGGGATTCACGTGGTCCAAAATTCGACCGTCGCACGTTTGGCATAACACGATATGTGAAGTTTGATTGGTTGCGTCAGGAACAATTTCATTTTGTTGATGACTTAGAATTTCAGAATGTTAAGAGGTTTTTGGAGTTTAATACTCATTACTATCCTAGGCTAGTCAAACAATTTTATCAAAATTTCACTAAGTTGGATGGTGAGTATCAGACTATGGTTAGAGGAGTTCATTTTGTGATCAAACCTGCTGATTTGACTTTGATGTTTGGGTTAGAGGATAAAGGAACATATATTGGTGATGATGAGTGTGATGATTTAGCTGTGGATACTAGTAAGATTTATACTGATCTTTTGCGTCCTGGTGAAAGTTGGGATGGTAAAGCAACTAAAAATGTCTCACCTTTACATGCTGAGGATAGGATGCTTATGTACATTGTGACTTATTGTCTTGTTCCAAAGTGTAATCAAAATTATGCACAACTTCAAGATGATGATCTGAAATTGTTTCATGGAATTAAAAAGAGATATGAAATCAATTGGAACAAAACTTTTCTTGCTAGAATGCATGCTGCAGCTGAATCTCCTCCTACTCAGTATTTACCATATCCTATGCATGTGACTAAGATTATGAGGTATTATAGAGTTCCATTTGCTGATGATGAATCATATGAACGTGAAGTGAAAAACAATTGGTGTATCAATGATTCTCATATTAGCTACATGAAGATTGCTTGGCATAGGCCTACGCGTTCTTGGTTGTGGAAAACGCAAATCAAAGCTTTGGAGTAAGGTGCTCAAGCTTCTGGTTCTTCGCGTGGTGATCGGGCTGGTCCTTCTGCTCCTACTACTTCTGCTCATCCTCCTTCTACTGATCATATGGAAACGGATCGTATTGAGGATTATATTGTCTTAGAAAATTTGGACACTCCGTTTGATCCTCAAGCTGCACATGAGTCTTTGGTTCAGCACATAAATGAACAATTTGCAGCTATGGAGATGCGTCAAGATGTGAAGAATATTGCTATGGAGCAACGTCTGATGGATCATATTTCTGGACTCTTTTTCCATCACTTTCCACCTCCACCTCACCCTTAGTTCATGTGGTTGATGTTGTTCTTTGGACATTTTATTTTCTTTTATATGCATTTCATTGACTATTTTATGGTTATATTTTCTATGTTATGTTTCAGACTATGTTTATGTATTTGCTGTTCATGGTTGATGACTATGTTGGATACATTGTGGTACTATGTTTTGTGGTGCTTTGTTTTGGATTGTTATATTTAAATTATGGCACTATTCTGGATTGTTATATGGTTAGAGACTATACTCTGATTTTGGATTTTATTCATTACGTCTTAACTATATTTTCATTCTTTATCATAGTTACTACACTTACCTTCCACTTTTGGCAAAGGATTTTTCTCAACATTTATTTTTTTTAATGATGCCAAAAGGGGGAGAATATTTTGTTGATGTTGTTCTTGTAGGTTAAGTTTTATTTTATTTTTCCTAAGTGTCTAACATTTAGGGGGAGTATTTTAAAACTTAGTGCTTAATTGCAAAGGAGGTTTGTCATCATCAAAAAGGGGGAGTTTGTAGGTTTCTATGTTTTGATGCTAACAACCTTTCTCCAAGCAACAACATTATCAACAAGGAAGCTATCTCATGAAGAATAGAATTAGGATTTAGTTTGATTCTAATGCAATGTAATATTTAATTTTATGCAATGCATATCATGAGAGTGGGTAGCTTTAGGTGATCTTAATGAAGCTTATAATAATGTTTGATTAAGAGTGAAGAAAACTTAATCTTGATTATAATAGCTCATATTAAAGTTATTGTGAAAATCCATTTGAAAAACTTTGTTTTTAGTCCATATCTGATCAGGTCACTCGAGTAATGAGTTTGCCTTTACTCGAGTAATGTGTGTTGTTATAGGTTAATCGAGTAATGAGTTATTCGTCACTCGAGTAACGTATTTCAACATGTGTTAATCGAGTAGTGTGTTACACTTCACTCGAGTAACTTGAACAGTGGCAGAAAAATTATAAAAGGACTTCATTTTTACATGAACAAGGTTACACACTCTTTTACAAGTTTCTATTGAGCAATACACTTTCATTTTTTCAAGAGCTATTACACACTTCCTTTGAGAAATCAAGATTCAACAAATTTCTTCTATTCTTCACTCAAGATTAATCATTGTTCTAAGTTTTCTTTGAGATCAATATTTTTTAGTTCTTAATTGTGTTGAAGCTTTGCAACAAGAGGTTGCACATTTCAAGAGTTCAACAAAGGTGAAGAATTTCACAAGCAAGTCTTTGAAGGTTTATCAAAGCAAGATTGAAAAGGATTTGGTTGGAAGCATCTTCAACAAATCAACAAGAGAAGACGAAAATTCAATTGGGTTAGAATTTCAAAGTGTTTGGTACACACTTTGAAGAAGGGTTAAGATAGGATAGCTTTGTGAGAAAGTTGCATCTTAAACATTGTAATTCTAACAATTGAATTTGTCTAGTAGAAACTCTTTATCATTTTGATAAAGGGGACTAGATGTAGCTTTCAAGTGGGTGAAAGTGAACCAGGATAAAATCACCATCTTCATTGTTTCTTTTCTTGTTTGCATTAATTCAAGAACAATTGAATTTTAGGTTAGAATTGGGGTTTTTCAATTCATTATCAATTGACCTAAAATTGGTTGGTAAATTTACTTGCAATTGTTCATAGCATTCATACATAGTTTGTTGAATCATCATAGTATTGCGATTCTAAAAGAATTCTCATCAAAACTCTTTTACTATTTGATTTTTACCCAGATTACTCGAGTGAATTGTGGATTACTCGATTAATCTAAAAGCTGTTTTGAACTTTACTCGAGTGAGACTTCTGATACTCGAGTGAAATAAAATTTGCTTGCGTAATACTCGATTAAAAGGTATTTTACTCGAGTAACCTGACTTGTTTTTGAAAGAAAATTTATTTTCTTAAAATCATTCTCTACGGTGATCGAAATATCTGTACTAAGGCTCCAATATTCTATTCACCCCCCCTCTAGACTATATTGAGCTGCTTGTTGGTTTCCAACAAGGGAATGTAATTGTTTCAACTTTTGAAGATGAACTAAACTAAATTTTTCCAAGTCCAAGACATCTTCCTTTTCTTTGAGTTTGCCAATATTGAGTAATCTTTCACTCCTTCATTTAGATTCTTACGGAATTAGATGGAGGTAGCTCTTTATGGTGATGTGCACGATTAAAAGTTTTATCGAGTTTTTTCAAATGAAACTAATTGTTCCTCATCAAGAGAGGAACCGAATTTCTAAAAGAATTTTGTTTTTGTAAATGTAAAACTGTTTTCTAAGTGTTTCACTAGTATGAGATCTTCTTCCTAAATTTTAAATCCCATACCTAGTGATTATTCAAACCAAGGATCTTAAAATCTTTTGTTTGTGGCTAGGTGACTGTTGGGAAAATCAGGGTTTTTACTTAAAATGAAAAACTAAGTTTTTGGGTGTAGGAATTTTGATCGACTTTGAAAATTTGACATAAGCACTCTAAGGTTGAATCATTGTTTGATGTAACATTTCAAGTCAATTGTAGCAAGTTAATGTTTTAAATGAAGTGAATTTAACGTGCTATGATCGGTTTGACAATTTTACACAACCTTGGGCTAAGTGTAGGTGATGTCCCTTTAAAATTTTGAGGCCAATTGGAGTTTGTCTACTATTTTCTTTTTAAGTGAACTTGACGTAGGTTCACCCCCGACAATTACAACTCTTTGACAAAGTGGTCGTAGGGTCAAAAGTGAACCTAATGAACTCGGATTGACCTGAAAATTTCTAACAATTATCTTTCACATGTAGGGACACTACTTGCACAATTTCATAGAATTAGAGAATTGAATCGATGAAAATGTATTTTTGGTTGCAAGCTATGCAAATCCTATTCCCCGAACCCCTTTTTAACCGATTTTCAAAAGTGTGATGATTGTTATGAATGTGTGTGTAGAGGTAGGATTTAGCCCTAAGTTAGACAAGGTAGACTTTGACTAGCCTAGAAGGAAGTGTGGTTGAGTCATGTTTGTGTTTGTGAGGTATGTTGATATGAAATGTTGTGTGTATCCCTGAACTTTGAATGATGTATATATGAATTATGTTTGCTTAAATGATGAATGTGCTTGACCAGGATTTAGAAGTAGTTGATAGGTTGTATGTTTTGGGGTTAGACTATAAATCAAACCCTTGAGGGTATTAGTGTTTAGGGCCTAATAGTATCCTTTAAAAACCTCTGATGTAGAATTCCAGAGGAAACCCACTTAATCTTAGAAACCATTTCCGACATCCTTGGGAAGCAAAACCTGAATTTTGGGAGTCCTATTAGTGGGACTCTTGACATGTTAGCCGCAAGGAGAGTAAACCTTAGAAAACCTGTTAGAGTCTTCGTGTCGAGACTAACCAAATCAAACCATAAATTCGTACTCTTCATTGAGTGCAAGAGCTTAGTGGGTACTAATGCAGAATGGTATGCCGATTTCCAAGTGGGGGGGGGGGGGGTAAAACCAAAGGAAGTGAGTATCGTAGTTAAGAAACCCTTGTCCGGGATGGTTCTCCATTTAAGGATTTTGTACGGAATTTCGGGGACGAAATTCCAATAAGTGGGGGAGAATTGTAACATCTCGTTATTTCTAATACCTCTAGCAAAATAATTAAATGATTTAATATGATGTTTTCAAGATTTGAGTCTCGGAATAAAATTTTGATTTCATCATTATATTTGAAATATGTTTTCTAGTTAAAATAATAAATTTGTTATCATACGTTTTCCAAAAATAAAGTAGTACTTTTATTTAGTTTAATTAACATTTTGACAGGGAGCTGAAGTGGCAAGTCTTAGAGGCATTTTTATAAATAGTTTTTTCAGAAAAATATGTTTAACTTAATATTTTGAGCGTCCCTGTAAATTTTCATAGTGTTCGGAGACTGTTTTATTTTTAGCTTCTGCACTGGTTTAATATATTACCGATTTAAGTTATATATACTAATCTTCTACTTCAAAATTTTAAATATTATATATTATTAAGTTTAATATCAAGATTTAGAAAATATATTCACTTTTGAATTTCGATAATTTTTCTTACGCAATAGCTATTAGGAAGGACCGGTAATTTTATTATTTTTCAATCAGTTTGAAGTAATTCAAAATACAATATTGTTTTACTTAAACGAATTTTATTTTTAGTATCACTCAACTTTTAGTTATAATACAAAATACCTACACACATTGATCCACAAATGAGAGCAAAATATAAAGTAATGTATTTATTTATTCCTAACCACTACCCAACCGTCCCACCCTAACCCATTATGCCTATGATATATATATATAAAGTGTCCGGCCCATAGTGAAAAAGATCAGAGTGAGATAGAAAGCCACAGAGAGGAAGAAATTAAAAGAAAGAAACAATGAAAGAATGAAGTAGAAACGAGATCAGAGAGAGATCGACAGAGGAGAAGAAAAACTTAAGGGTTCTAAACTTCTTGGTCCAATAACTCAATATCCAACCGTCCAATCTCAAATTTTTTTAGGTATATAATCTCCTCAACTCCCTCTATCCATCTACATAATTTATTCGACGATTCGTTAATATTTTTATTATCCCTATATTTTCAAATAAAGAGATGTTTTGTGGAAAAATGATATATTTTTATTGTATAATGATATATATTTATTATTCTGACAAAAATGAATTTATTTGATATATATATTTTAATGTTATAATTAGTTTTATCATATGTCCCTATTTAGATCCAACACGTTATTGACCTTGATCCTGAAGCAAGTCGCGGATGTAAACGTGGCTCTGTCGTTATTGCTAGGATTTCCAGGTAAGAGGAGTCTCTTTTCCACACTTTGAGTTAGGGATAGTTATAGTTTATAATAGAATTTAGGTTTAATAGTTAGATTGGGTTGTGGGTAGTAAATAAATAGTTGATTAGAATTGATTGGGGTGATTGTTATATTTTTGGTTGATTTTGTTAAATTATTAAAATATTTATGTTGACTCTTTTTGTATATTATTAAAGTAGGAAGTGAAGAACCCTAGGGAGTTGATTTATTTTGAGCACCCTGAGACATACCTGAGTATGTCGACTAATTGTTGATATTTGATGATTATTATTTGTATTTTCAAATAAGTGTTAATGTGGGTGACTTTTGATTATTGATGGTTTAATAGAATAATATCAAAGGAAAATGAAAATGATGATTGTTGCTACTTGATTGTGTGATATTGTATTGCTCTAATGGTACTGAAATTTAGTAGTATAATTGGATAAAGCAAATATTGGTTCTATGACATTGATTGAAAAATTGAAAATATTATGGTGCATTTTCAAAAGACTAACGGTAAATTAAGTAAAGGAGTCAGTCTTGTAAGACGTTGTCCGGGTTGTGGGACTGCTCGCATAGACTGGTGTGGTTTGAAGTCGTGTAAGACATTTTGTATGGGTTGTGGGACTGCACGCATCGACTAATTTTATATAAAGTCTTGTAAGACGTTTTGTCCGGGTTGTGGTACTGCACGCATAGACTAGTTTGAAGTCGTGTAAGACGTTTTGTCCGGGTTGTGGGACTGCACGCATCGACTGATTTTATATAAAGTCTTGTAGGACGTTTTGCCCGGGTTGTGGGACTGCACGCATAGATCGCGTAAGACGCATGTGGTGCACAGCTGTACGACGTTTTGTCTGGGTTGTGGGACTACACGCAATGATGGATCCACGTGAATAATTCTCTAAATTGATAAAGAACAATAATGGATATGAAATGAGCAAGGAACCATGAAGTTATGAGAATAGAAAAGATATATTTGTGAATGAAGTGAAAAATACATGAAGTAAAAGAGTTGATGAATGATATAGGTAGTTTGTGACATTGATATGAAATTATTGAAACTTGGAAGTCTATTTGTGTAAGTGATAGGCATATGAATATGATGAATTTGTTGATCCATGTTTGATTTGACTATTACTTTTGGGTTTTTATTATGAGTTATTTACTATCTTTTGATTCACTGTGTTGTGAAAAGGTCTCACCCTTAGTGGTTAACATTTTAGGTGATTGCTAAGGAGCTTGTGGATTAGAGTGGCGCCGTGGAAGACTGGAAAGAAGGAAACTATATGTTTGTGCTACTTATATTGTAAATGGATGCCCAAATTTATTTGTAATCTTGAATTGGAAAAAGAAATTTTTAAGTACACTATTTTAATTATAGACTTTTACTTACTATTTTTGCATATAAAATAAAGGGTGTTACATGGTCACCCAACTAACTACTTACACTCCACGAGGTGAAGTGTACTCTTGCTCGGCCAATAACAATGCAAGCTCCGACTTCGTACATGTATAAAAAAAAAGGCAAGAAGAGAAGCATTACACAGAACTTAGTAAATAAATTCTAAAAAGACATAGTAATGAACTAAGTCGAGTACAATTCATTCGCATTCAATCTCTATTATATCCACTTAATTTTCTTTCCTTCTATTTATTTTTCTTATTTAGATTTCAGTATTTAATTCTCTTTCCATTTCATTTCGTTCTTACATTTCTTTTCATTCTTTTCCTTTCCATAAACTGTCCACAGGGTCACAAGGACTGCCTGAGCCATGTTTCGTTTTATCCATTATCCCCAGGGTCACACGAACCGCCTGGGTAGTGTTTAGTAATCCCTAGAGTCACACGGATCGTCTGAGTTTGCTTTCTTTTATTAATTATCCCCAAAGTCACACAGACCGTCTGGGCTGTGCTTTCTTTTATTAAAATTATCCCCAGAGTCACACGGACCGTCTGGGTTACGTTTTCTTTTCTCATTAAGTCTTATCTCTATTTTCTTTACTCACTTATTCTTTTTCTCACTTTTAATTCTTAGTTCTCTTTCCTTTTTGTTATTAATTATCCTTACCTTACTTTCTTTACATTAATTATTTCCTTCATTCTTTCTTTTCATTTGTAGCTTATTATCATTTTTATATTATCACTTAAAGGTTAGCAACCAATCATACATCCATAATAAACATACATACACAACTATCTCCATATTACCGATCCTTAAGTCCTCTTTCATCTTCTTATTTATTGACTAGACTCCAATTCATACTTAATATCTTATATTAACCTCCATAAATCCTAATTCCATCAATCCTACTTTAATTGATTGATTTGTGCCTAAGACCTTTCGACTAATCCTCAATTAATTATAATAAGCTTAAGTCCCATTTTTCTAGCATCAAGTGATTTATCAATTACTCAGTTCACTACATAAGCTAATCCAAACCTACAATTACACCATGTTTGTCTCTAGACCTTAAATATCCACTCCTATATGTTTGACATCAATCATTACACATCACTTGCATAAAAATCACACAATATCATATACATCATCATTATCATAAATATTCATGGGTATGAAATGGGTTTTCTTTCTTTATTATAATTATTCTACTTTTATCAATATTATCTATCCTAAGGTTCATTAATATACATATCCCTCTAGCCTTAGCCATCACTATAAACATCCTAGAATTCATTCCCTAAGCAAAGGTAATATCCCCTCCTTACCTCAAATGAAGAGAGAGAGAGAGAGAGAGAGAGAGCAAACCCCAAAACCCTAGCCTTATTCCTTGCCTTTGTGACTCCTTAGAGCTTGAATCCCCTTAACCTTAGCTTGTCACCTTAAGAGGACTACCAACAAATGAGTGGAAAATAGCATCCAAGTGAGAGCTTGATGGAGAGATGGAGCTCTTCTTCACTTGTTCTTGAGGGTGAGGAGACGTGAAGGAAAGAGTGGTTCCATGGTGTTCATGAGCTAGAGGGAGAATGCTCATGGATGAGAATGATGATGATGAAGATGTGGAGATGATGGTGAGCTTGGATGATGTGGTTATGGAAGAGAGAAAGTTTGGGAGAGAGCTATGGAGGTGTGGCTTGCCTTGAAAGCTTGGGTTTCTCACTTGGGGAAGAAGAATGGATGTGTGGTGTATATGGGTTGGGGAGGGGGTGAAAAACCCGTTTTGCCCCTCTAAAATCGTGTTTTTCTTGGTCACCACGCAGGCCGGGCGCCTAGGCGCGCTACTGGGGCGCCTGGGCATCAAGCTCTCTAAATATGAGTTTCAGGGTGTTCTACGCGCTTGGGTGCAGGGTTGGGGCGCCTGGGCGCACGCCCCATTTTAAGTGAGACAATTTGCATTCACAATGCCATATCTCCTTCGTTAATCGTTGGATCTTGCTCAAATTTGAAAGAAATCTTACTAAGACCCTTATCTTCATATCCAACGGTGGAATTTGTGTTTTATGTTGTAAATATTTTATTTCTAATTTCCTAATATAGGGTGTTTCTAACACCGAAAACATCGTTTCCTACACTCTTTTGTTCATCTTTAAATCTCCTATCCGATGCCAATGCTTCCTAACTCCTTCATGACACTCAAAGGGATCCTAATCCATCACCTTAAATCCTCTTTAGCATAACTATCATTTTTCTAATCTTATTATTATTCTAATTATTCTTGTAATTAAATTTTGGGATGTTACATGTTACAACATAACTTGTTATTTTCTCTCATATTCTTCATTCAATAGACAATATGTAATAGTATCCATGAGATTTTTCAATTAGGGCTCAAGTTGCTGAGAGTGACCACCAATGTGTCCTAGCTTTCAAATAACAAACTGATTAGCAAACATGCTTGCAACTACTCATCAATATTCATATCTACCTTCGTTAAATGACTGACAAGACCCTTGCACACATTCAAGTACTTCATCATGCTCTGACCATCTTTGTAGTCGAGCTTACCCTTGCACACATTCAAGTACTTCATCATGCTCTGACCATCTTTGTAGTCGAGCTTCATTAGCCTTTTAACAAGAAATTCCTAAGTCTTGGGAGTTTGGTTTTAATCATATGAGCAATTGTGCATGTAGATACATGCTCAAACAAACTCTTGTCAATATACTTTCGAATCATTGCAACTAATTTTCAATTAAGAAGATTATGTTCTTCGTTAGTCTTACCTATTGGCTTGTCCTTATAAGATATAGGTTGGTACATATCCTTGTAATATAAGTGATCCTCAATTGCTGACTTTCAATAAGAATAGTTGTTTGTAATCGATTTGAAAATGTCTCCATCATGTGAGATAGCAACAATAACGACTCCATCCATCTTAGCTTGAATCATACAAGCTACAATCCTGGGATAAACCTAAGAGCTTTAATACCATTGTTGGGAAAACATGATTAATTTTGCCTTCTTCATATGATGCAAATAAATATGTTATTGGAAAATAGAGCATTAGAAGTGAGAAGAATAACACCGGAATTTTAACGTAGGAAAAACCTCCTCATATTGAGAAGTAAGAGGAAAACACTCAATCTCACCCTAGCAAGATGGAATACAATATCTTTAGTCTTTTGTTAGAAATTCTCTCTCTAGTATCCCACTAGAATTTCCCCCGAGTCTCGCTAGGAACTATCTATTCTCACACTATGGTGGAAGAACTACTCTTTAAGACTTTCTCTAATGTTGATCTTGCCTGTTGCTCTCTACTTATTAGCGCTGAACAAATGATTCGATCGTGTCAATTAATGGACATAATCGTGTTAATTGATGCAACCTAGCTAGAGATAAACTTTATTTCTTGTTCTCAATGTAACATGTTGCTTATCTGACATGACCATGTTAGCAGCTTCAAGAACAAAAACCCTAATTCAGTCTTTGGAATCCTTTTCCTCCAAGCAAGGTGGCACAATCATGTCATGGAGTATGCAAGAATCTCAACAGAACCTTAGTTAAAATGTTAGGAGTTTGAATCTTAAAATTATCACTTCATAATAGATTTAGTGTGTGTTTCAACGGGTGTTAGCAAACTTCATTTTAGATGAATTTGATTTTGCAAAATTATTTCAATTAAAATTAAGTTTGAAATGAATTGATTTTGGAAATGTTATAAATAATTTTAAGTAAAATCACTTTTGTAAATGATATATAAACTATAAAGGGTAGAATCCAACGATGATTAAAAGCATCAAATCACATTCATTCTCTTTCAAAACGGCTATTTTTTTTTCCAATCACATATATCTTTGGTTCAAGACAATTATGTTTTAGTTAAAAACATCTACTATATAATGAAGCAATTAAGCAAACCCTCCTAACAAGATTTTTTCATACGCAAGATTCAAACGCGGATCATCACTCCTTCAAGGAAAACAAGTATATACTCCACGAATCAACTTCTTTGGCCATCATCCATTAATTTGGCATGCCTATAAGAATATTTTGTTCAAAGATTTAAAATAATAATTGAATTAGGTGCAAAGACTGGATTAGTTGCAGCCTATGTTGGCCTTTTTCCCTCACATTGCACTCTTGAAATTAAAATTCAATATTATTCTCTTGATGTGCTTGCGAGAATACATTAAATTAGAGTGTCACGGGCATGGCCGCAAAATATTTTGGCCGTTGCTATACAAAGGCCAGTTCTCTTGTTTTCCAATTCATGTCAAAAAAGAATCTCTAGATTTTGTTCAACTAATCTGTATCCAGAGAATAAAACTGGCATGCAAACAAGGTTTCAGTCAATCGAATTTTCTCTTATGAAGCATTTTGATGTTTTTTTTTTTTAAAAAAAAATTATGCTGGACCCATTTAAAAAATTTAATGGCTTAATTATGTCTGGGTCCCTGTAGTTTGGATCTCTTTTGTGAGATACCTCTATGTTTTTTTTTTTCCAATGAATATACCCCTATAATTTACTCTGTTAGGTATTTGCCCCCAACTCCTTTTCCGGCGAGTTTTTGGGTGAGCTGGACCGCCGGAGCTCCACCTGGAGCCACGTGTTATACACGTGGCAGTCTCTTAATTTTTTTTTAAATTAAAAAAATAAGACTTAATTATGTCTGGGGTCCCTGTAATTTGGACCTCTTTTGTGAGATATCCCTATGTTTTTTTTTCAATGAATATACCCCTATAGTTTACTTCGGTTAGGTATTTGCCCCCAACTCCTTTTCCGACGAGTTTTTAGGTGAGCTGGACCGCCGGAGCTTCACCTAGAGCCACGTGTATACACGTGATACTATGTTGCACCAATACGGGTACGGTACCGGATACGAGTACAGTACCGAGTACGGGGTACGACATTTTCTAAAAAACTAGGGTACGTGTACGAAAATATAATTCTAATTTTATAAATAAATATATATATATAAGCAAGGTGAAAATAAACGATTTTGACATTGAAATAACATATGGGTATCGTAAAATTATAGGTTGATGCTCAAAATAAGTTAACATATAAGTCCGAAAAATTGATTATAACATTAAAAAATATATTATAAGGCAAAAATTACATTATTGGTAAGATCCACACCTAAAATATACCTTAACATACTAGTTACAAATACCCTAGAGTACGGTACGTGTATCGGTACCCAAGGTGTACCGGGTACGGGTACGTCACCAATTTAGGAGTACCAATGCTTCAGAGCGTGGCTTTTTTTTTTTAAAATTGAAAAAAATAAATAAAACAATAGAATAAACTAATAAACTAAAAAAAACAATCCAAATCAATTTTGGAAGCGTGGCTTTTTTTTTTAAATTGAAAAAAAAATAAAAAAACAATAGAATAAACTAATAAACTAAAAAAAAACAATCGAAATCAATTTGCTGATATACCTTGCAAAGATTGAATTCTATAATTTAGATGAAATGATGTGTCAAAGGATTAATGTCTGTGCTTGATTAATCAATTTTCTGGAAATGAAAACACTATATATCCCTTGACATGGGTATATGCTTGTGTATGTATGTTCCTTTTTCAAAGCCCCATCTTCTATTTCACCTGTTTCTATTCTATTTGCTGTTTATTTTTTTTTTCATTTTTATAATAAAAATGTCAATTGTTCTTGTGTTGCTCATTTTCGCATGCCACCTTGATCCCAAACGGTGACCTCGAAGAAGCTGCAGATTTGGAGCTGGAGGACTTCATGACTGAGAAGAAGAAGAAGAACCGAACGACTGAGGGAGGGGAAGATGACAGCTACACCGTGGGATATGGAGTGAGAACGCTGGAAGGAGATGCTGGTTGTGAGTGGAAAAAAAGAATGAGGGAGATAGATGGATCGAATGGAAGGAAATGAGAGAGATTATAATAAGCCACGTTTTTTTTTAGTTTATTAGTTTATTCTATTGTTTTATTATTTTTTTTAATTTAAAAAAAAATTTTAAGTGACTGCCACGTGTTAATTGCCACGGGTTATACACGTGGCTCCAGGTGGAGCTCCAGCGGTCCAGCTCACCCAAAAACTCATCGGATAAAGAGCTGAGAGCAAATACCTAATAGGAGTAAACTATAGGGGTATATTCATTGAAAAAAAAAGCATAGTGGTATCTTACAAAAGAGGTCCAAACTACAAGGACCCCAGACATAGTTAAGCCTTATTTTTTTAATTTAAAAAAATAATTTAAGAGACTGCCACGTGTTATACACGTGGCTCCAGGTGGAGCTCCGACGGTTCAGCTCACCCAAAAGTTCGCCGGAAAATGAGCTGGGGGCAAATACCTAACCGGAGTAAACTACAAGGGTATATTCATTGAAAAAAAAACATAGGGGTATCTCACAAAATAGTTTCAAACTACAGACCCCGACATAAATAAGCCAAATTTAATTTATTTAAACGTAACAAAGCTGAAAACATAGCCAAGCTTGTTACACCAAATTTGAATAAACGAGTATAAATAGCAATAGATCATCAGAATAAACATAAAAAAGTGCATGTTCAATTATTGAGTTCTCCTATTCCATGTAGTAGAGAGTAAATTTTATATGATTGGTTCCATTCAAAATCCAACTTTGAAATGAGAATTCGACAGTAAGAAAAGTTGTTAGTTGTTTTCCAAGTTGGAATAAGGAAGCTACTATGTTGAGAACAACCACTTACACTTAATTATCCCTGCGTTTCTGTACAAAATCAACTAAACTATGTCTCTTAAATATTCAAACAAGTAATGATCATAATTCATAAATATGGGTATGAATATGATGAAAGGGTTGTGGTGGTGGTTGGAGTCTTGGAATATCTCAGGTGAAAGAGTTGAGAATTTATGGAGATGGGTTATGATCAGTATCAGTTGAGTGCTGGCCAAAAATGTCAGGACAAGATTCCCAGTTCCCCTTTTCCCTAGTTTCCAAATATCCACCAAGATAATGATAAGTGTTGCTGCCTTTTTCCTTAGCAAACCATCTTGGTTTCCAACCCTTCTCTTGCATATTCCGCGCCTGTGTATCAAGTATGGGTAGGCTTTTGTTAATGAACAAAGAACATTATATTAACCAGTATTAGCATAATGCATTTCATTGCATAAAGGGTGCATGGCCCATTGTGAGGTTCCTGCATCTGAGAAGGTCACGTAGATGTATGTAGCCTTACCCCCGCTAGCGGAGAAACTGTTTACAGGATTTGAACTCATGACCTCTAGGTCACAATGCATTTTATTACACGTTACAATGAAATTTCATGTGCATCAAATGTACATACCTGTCGTTGTCTTTGTTCCAACCTCAATTTCTCAGTATTGGCCATTTCATACTCTCCATTTTCCAAACATCTTTGATCAGGTCTTAGCCTCGAATCCGTTGGTGGCAACTTCTCCTGTTTGTAAAATCAAAATGTCAACACTATAAACCAAAAAATAACATTAGATAGGTATTGTAAAGTGAACAAAACATGATGGAACATTACAAAACATGCTTTTCTGTTCGGTTCTTTGGTTCCAACTATTATGGTTTACTTTTTAGTCCTTTTTTTTCCCTGTTTTATTTAGGGGTTCCGAATGCGAAACAGAATTTATATATATTCCGTTTCATCTAATTCTGACATGTCCGCCGAATGCAACTTAGTAACTATGTAATGTTAATTATCAATAATTTTGAACTGATACAATGGTGATTGTTGCGTGGAATAAAGCGGTTTCACATCATGTTGTCTAAAGTTTTAGGAAAAATTCTGTACTTGTAGCATTTTTCTAACAGTATTCACACATTTACCTTAAGTCCAGGTGTAATTTCATTTAGTGTGATGGCAAACTGTGTAAGGTTGTACTTTGTCTGGTGCTCAGCTGGCTGGCTTCGCTTCCATATAAGATGTGGTTTTGATGGCACATTTGGCCCTTTTCCTTTACCAGAATTCCCTCCAATTACATAATGCAAGCTCTCGTCCCATTTCCCAAATATAGTTGCCACATTTTTACCTTTCTTATCTTCCACTATGCCATGAACCTGAAACAGAACAGAAACTACAAAGCATAAGTTATGTAATATGTCTGTTCTACGACTTTATGCAACAGAAAAAAGCATATATGCAAGTCATATTGTAACCATATATATCTGTAGTGTGTAAGGAAAAATAATGTCTGCAAATATGTTACTAAAACCTGTTAATTTGAATTCCTTCGATTCAACAAGGTAGTTAAAATGTTGAAAAGACTGCAAGTATACAAGGGAATCAAGACATATAATGACATTGACGATTGAAATTGAAATCACTTGGCAATCTTAACTAACTGTCTGATTCAATTGTATAAGTGACAACAAGCAATAGAGTGCACATACTGATTTTCTTTTAGCATTACATTAATAAGAAAGGTAAAATAAAAAGTCCAGCAATGTGGTCAACAATCATGTACAATTTAAATTTTTGTGCTATTTGGAGTCAACATTTAAATGACAAAAGGCATAAGCTATTAAAAATTCAAGTGCCCTTGAGCATTGTAGCCTTGGTGAAATGAGAATTTATGCCTTGTAAAGTTCAATTAAATGTTTAAAATGCTTGAATATGATTGCCTCAACAGCGAAACTTCAAAGGTTTCTTAAAGTCATTTGATCACAAGGGAAAAAAGCCGAAAGCATTACATGTAAGATGCAGAAAGGATAGAGAGCATGAAAGTATACTCCGGTAAACAATTCAATTACATTGGTTCAATATGAAAGAAAGCAATGAAATAGAACATCCTAATTTAAAATGCAATTCTTGACAAAAAACCAACAATTGGCAAAAGTGAAGATGCAAAAACACAACACATTTTGATCCATTCAGGATCTAAACTGAACCAAAAAACAAAAAGTAAGTAAATAAACAAGATAAAATGAAAGGGAACCTGGTGAGGGTTTCTATCAATGAGTGACTGCTCCTTGAATTTGATCTTACACGAATGGTCACGGTTCCCCTCCACCCTCATCGTACCATAATGGTCGCAGTAGAGCTTTCCCAAGATGAGGTTGTAGATGGATGTTGTTACCTGGTTGGTAGTAGAAAATATTGATATTAATAAGAGTACAAGTAATAGTACAAGTAATGGCAAGCAAAACTATACCTTACTCCAACGAAAGACTTCTCCATCATCAAATTCCAGAGTCAAAACACCAACAGGATCAACCTGAATTGATCGACCCCAAAATTTACTTTTTAAATTGCTGTCACCATAAAATCTCCACCCATTGCCCTCACAATGGCATGCAACAATCATTGGGTGATGACTGACCTATCTCAAGAAGAAGAGCGTCAGTATTATTTCCAACCAATAACACTTGACACAAGACAAAATATGCCAAAATATAGAATTCCTTGTACATTTCTAGTCTCTAACAGTTGTACCTTCTCGGAGATAAACCAAATGCCTTTGTCTGGATAATCTGCTTCATATGTCTCACCCAACAATGGATTAAATGGTTTGCAACTTCTACCACTAGTGCTAGCATACCCTGAAACTGCAAATGCAGCTACATGTAGAATCCTCATAAAACTGTTACCCTGTGCATTAATTAGTAATGTGGAAGTGAGACATGTATCTAAGAGTTACAAAACAGTTCCCAAACTTTGGGCTACAACAATTAGTGAATGAAAAGTGATATATCCTCTACAAATTTTCATACAAATCTCTCTTCCGATTTAAAATTGACACATTCCACCTGTTGTATCTATAAGGACTTATCAGATGAGCATAACGAGTCTTAAATGACTACAGGATATAACACTTTTCTCGGTGAATTATGCAATTAAGTAACAATATTTTGCAAGAAGAAACTAACCATTTTACCCCATTCATATGCTTGGTCTAGAAGGTAAGAATACTCTACATCTTCACAACATTTCTGCAATGAGGAGAGGGGCTCATTGAAGTAAACTGGAAGGCACACTTTAGTAAGATCCTTCCCAATATTATCTTTTATTATTGACCAGAGACTGACTCCACTCTCTTTCTCAACAGGATCGGGCAACTTATTGCGCCGCTCAACATTAGGATAGTTAAATCCAACAGACGCTACGGGCGAAATTGCACCGCATAAACCATTTGGACTAGTCTCCTCCCCAATTTCAGATTCTTGATGGGATCTCAGGTGTTCAGATCCATTACTTCTTACAGAACTTGATGAAAGAATATCGGATGTGTCGAAGAATGCATCGTCTTCGTTGGAGTGATCATCCCTATCATGCTCATAAGAAGAATCACTAGCACTTCCCTCTGTCATATATCAAAATAGTAAAAATAATTTAACATGTATAAATTTGATAGTAGCAAAAAAAAGTAAGAATAGCTGGCTAGAGTGCTAGAAAACATGAAAAAATATTACATGGAAACATAATATATTCTCATTTGTTCTGTCCAAGAATAGAATTGCAATTAGGGGGACAAAATCACTTCTTCATTAGTTTGTTATTTAATTTGCCCAATTAAGTTAGGAATATCATATCATATGATATTCTAAAATTAAGAGTAATGTACATGACCATTAACCATTAATTAAAAAGGAAGACGAGAGGCATCCATGTGCTAGTTATTATAGCCCTTCAATTTACCATAGAGTTGCAGATAGGAGATGTGCTGATTCTTTGAAAATAAAACATTCTATATTAAGAAAATGAGCAAATTGGAGTGGAGTATCTCCTCTACAATTTTGACATACCACTATATTTTTCATTCGTTGATTGATAGGAATCTCCTTCTTCCTTGGATTGAATTTGGTCTTCAACAACTGTGTTCTCCAAGTCAACCTTATCCGTCTAGAATATACAGTTGAATGAAACAAATTTAATAAGCATTACTGCACCACTTAAAAAAAGTTTCTCAAGAGTAAATTTGTCAATAATTAAACAAATAAACTTAATTTAATTCAAAATATAAGTCATTATTAATTATTTAACGTGAATATATTCTAACTTGCTCTAATATTAAAAAAAAAAGAATTATATATAAGCATATAAAATCAATCTACATATAAGTTTATATTACAAGAAAGTGACATCTAATACTTGTTATCTAGTCAATAATAAATAAAGTATCGTTTTATAATACATGCCACATTATTTGTAATGTAAACTAATTTATGAGTTAACTTTATAAGGGCATATATATATATAAACTTATATGTAGATTGATTTTATATATATATATATATATATATATATATATAATTTTTGATTTTTTTTATTTGTACTCTTTGGCCAGTATCGTAGGTGTCCCTAAGAGCACCTTTAATACCAAGGAACCCTTAAGACTAATCCTGCACGAGGTCGCGTTCCTATACCTCTCCAGCGAGGAGTGTTAACCGGGAATCGAACTTGAGACTTCTTAGTCTCAGGCCCCATTCCCAAGTTCTCAAGTTGGTAGGATCGCACCACTTAATTCATCCTAGATGGTATAAAATTTTTGATATAAAAAGACTTTTAGAACAGTCCTATCCATTTAGCTTTGCTTAAACCCATATATGAACAAAAATGTTATCTATTCAATACTCAATCACAATTTTAGGACTACTTTTAACTTCATGACACAAGAGTATTGAAAGTTGAAACTCTCCGTTATAAATCAAAAGTTGTCATTTGAGGTCATTATGCTTTTATTGTGAAGTACCTACCTCTAAATGGCGCAGTGTGTCAATTAGCATAAACTGCTTCTGCTTGAGGGCAACAATATGCCTATTCAACGTAGTGAGCTCAGCTCTCATGATGTCCTCACTTTCCTTAATAGCACTCTCACTCACACCCTCTTGTAAGAGCCGTTGCCTCAACTTGTCTGTTGAAATCACCACCGACACGACCGGAGCCATAATCTCTGCATTGGACAAACGAGGATACATGTCCTTTACCGCCATCATTGCATCCATCCATGTTGCCCTGTCCTCCCTGCTCTCTGCTCTCAAATGCAGCCTCTTCTTTGTGCCTGTGTATATAGAAAACCTCTTCTCATCTGACTTGTTCTCTCTTATGGAACAAACCTGCACAAGGTTTGCATGAAACAATAATTTTCATGATTGATCAATGTTTAAAAAAAAAAAACAACTATAAAGCCATCAATGCTCAAGACTTAAGTGTATGATCAATGCACATTTTATTTTGATAAAAAATATACTAATTACTAAAGTCAGTATAATTGGGTACTCAAACTAAATCAAAAGTTCAAAACTACTTGGGGCAAAGAATATTGCTAGCTCAAGTAACATGATGAAACATCAGGTGTGAACATACAATATAAAACTGGGTTGTTAATTGGATAGTGGAGTGTAGCCGTGTATCGGCCAACCCGAAAAATGGTATAGCAGGATAGCGGGCAGCGGGATGATCGCTGTGGCCAAAGAAAAATTAATTCAAATAATTTAGATCATGTACATGTAAATACTCAAAGATACTAAAATACACCAAATTAAAAACATATACTCTCTCTCTATATATATATATGCTAAAATGTAAAAATTCACAAAATTAAAATAATAACTCAATAACAACATAAGTGATAAAAATTAATATATTATATTAAAATAGTTATCATATTCACTCAATTGAATTCTATTTTATAAGGCAAGGTACTTCTTGTTTTATGCATGCATGAGTCACTGAGTTGTGACTAATGGGCCTATAGGCCCAATACTTTGCATATATGATAGGCTAATAAACATTTAAAAAATTAGGGTTTAGTGGGATAGGATGAAAGGATCGAAAAGGACAATTTAAATATGCATTTCACAGTTGTTTGGGTTGGGGTAATTTTCGGGTTTTCCCCTTTATCCCTGTCACAGACACTGTCGCAAGCGTTACTATCACAAAAACGACGCGATTCTTGTAGAAAAACAGCCACAAGGCCGCTCCAAAAAATTGCGACGCGATTTCGATTTTTGTCGCGTTGCCCCTTGCCACGCTCCGGTGCCCTATTTGGCACTATTAGCTAATATAAAATTTGAAAAAAAAAATTAATAAACTTAGTGGAGACAGTTGTGTTTCTATGAGATATACACTTGGACTAATCTTTAGAGTGTGATAACATCTATCTTGATTTTATCGAGGACTACTTTTCCTATAAACATGTCCGAGCTCGCGGATAGTTCATATATAAAGTTGCGTGAATTCTTCCTTTTTTATTTACGTAACTTTTGTGATTTTCCAAAATATCGCGTCAGAGATTGGGATTTGATGGCATATAAAGTCACACGAATTGTTCTTGCATGACTTTTTCGGTTTTCCTTAATCTGCTTGCAGCCTCTTATTGCCACTTGGGAACAGTCAAACAAAGCGAAAATTTCTCAATTTTTTACATATAATTTAGAGATTAACCTAGGTATCTCATATTCAAGATTCAAGCTCTTTACATTTGAACCGATAGAAATAATTATATAATATCATTATTGAGCAAAATCGGACTCAACAATATATATATATATATATATATATATATATATATATATATATATATATAAATATAGGCTTCCTTTTTTTATGTGAATCAAGGGTTTTCTCCGACCGAAATCCAAAAACTAATCCCTTTCGAAGTGAAGAGATAAGTAAAGT
Source organism: Crotalaria pallida (assembly GCA_037953625.1). Classification (NCBI taxonomy): domain Eukaryota; kingdom Viridiplantae; phylum Streptophyta; class Magnoliopsida; order Fabales; family Fabaceae; genus Crotalaria; species Crotalaria pallida. The sequence goes on along the minus strand of CM075650.1, from coordinate 137,239,452 downwards.
AGATACAACCTCTTCCAACCAAGCGTTTTCATACTGACGAAAAGGACAACCATAAATCATATTAATCACGAAACATATATATCAATCCATGAAAATAAATTGATGGAATGAAGTGTGATATTAGATTTTATTATATCTTTTATTATGTTTTATGTACAACTAAAATTATATAGTACAATGAAGTGACCAACATTCGTTTGACGTAAGAAAGAAGAAAAAGATAGAGAAAAAAAATAGTAGTTGATTAATAATTCCTTGATTCTTTTCTAAAAGTGCATATTGTCTACCGTTTTCTGTTACACCCCCAACTTAACAAAAAAAAAATAGTAATAATAATAATAAATTAATAATAATGATGATATTAATAAATGATAAAAATAATAAAGGAGAATTATATATTTTAAGTAAGAGGAAAAAACCATGAGGTGGATTTCGCTGACGGGCTCACGGTGGCGGGACAGAACATGACGTTGGCTAGCAATACGGCGGCGCGACTCATCTCCGATAACCTTGAATCCATTCTCAACTTCACGGTTAAGCACGAGCTTATGAGGCCCATGAATCTTATAATAAGAAAGAACACCATCATGCAGAACAAACCACCGTGGTCGCCACCCTCGTCCATAGTTAACCCACTTATACAGAATTCCCGATATACCGTTCCCTACGACGTCGTTCAGCAGCACCTCCCCGCGCGTGGAGGTGTTCTGGCGCGTGAACCTCGCAGACACGGAGCGCTGCACCCGCTGCTGCGAGGAGGCGGAGGAGCGGCTGCAGGAGGAGAGGGAGCGGAATGAGTTCGGTGCTTCTGCCGGTGGTGGCATGTAGTGGTGGTGGTGCTGCTGGTGGTGGTGCAACTCCGATGAGCTGGAGCGGCGGTTGCGAGGGGGAGGGGCGGAAGGGGGTTCAGTGCGGTTGTTTTTATGGTTGCGGAAAGAATGCATGGCATGAGTTAGAATTAGAAGGGATGATGAGAGAAAAGAGGGATAAGGAAGAATGAGAAAGAGGATAAGTATTAGAGAGAGAGAGAGAATAGAGAAGAGAGAAGAAGGTGAGAAGCTCTTTGGTTTGGTTTTGTTTGGTGGAGGGGAAAGCGTTGTTAGCGGCCAAAACCATGCAATGGTGGCTAGTAGTGAAAATCGCTCAATTTTGTTTACTATAAATAATAATAATTAATTAAAATTTTTGCTTTAAATCTAACACTAGTTTTATTTTTATATTTTTCCTTTCTTTTCTTTGATTAGGAGTTTTATGAGTAATTCAATATTTGATATGTGGTGAAGTTTAAAAATTGTAAGTTTGATGTATTGATTCATTATTTTGTATTTAAATCAATCTGATTTTTTTTTTTAAGTTTTTGGTTGAATAGATTATATTTATTTATGAGATTAATGGGTATGTACTGATGGTGTAAAACCATCAGTTCATCATCCACCATTCATTTGTATTACTTTAATCTAAAAGTCAATAATCATAAACAGATGAATGGTGAATGATGCACTGATGGTGTAAAAAACTTTACACTGTCGGTGCATTACCCATTTTCTCTTGTTTCATTTTCTTTCGCTTGAGTAACTCGAAATTTAATTATGAATACAACCAAAATTTGAATTATATAACAATTTAATAATAATAAATTAATGAGCAATGATAAATTAACCTACAAAGTCAACCTACAAAACAATCTACACCATAAAAATATGACATGTGTTACTTGTTAACCAATCAATAGGAAGCAAATTACACATGTAACTTTTTATGTTGTATAGGTTAATTTATGACTTGATTTTGTAGATATATCTATCAACCATTTTTCTAAATTATTAGTTTGGTGACAAGTAATTTAATTTTGAATATAATAGCTGATGTGATAGTGATAACATGACTTCATTAAATGATATGTCGTCATTCATGATTGGTTTATTAATGATTTCATAGTCTGTCATCCAAATTTTGATTACATGAAAATAATGCGCTTTATTTAATCACCATATATAATAGATTTTCCCAAACAATTATTCACTGCATTCTTATTTATCTATTTTATTTCAAACAAAACACATCCCTCAAAAAATATATATAATCTTTGATTAGATTTTCGATACATTAATTGTGTTTTTATCCACTATAACTCTTTTCTCTATAATCATTATTTTTTTTTTATTATTTGCATAAATCAAGACCTATGAATAAAGATAATATAAAAGATAATATTTATTACACTTTTAAACTCTCAAAATAACAAATAAAAGAAAAAGATTTCCAAAAAAACAAATACATACAAGGAAAGGAAACAGTACAATCAACATGGGTTGGGACGAGTGGTAAGCAGCTCGGTCTCGCTTAAGCAAGGTCTCGAGTTCGAGTCCTTGTGAATGCAGAAAATTCATGTTGGGAGACTCACCTGTCATAGTCAGGCGCGCGACAGAAAATTCATGTTGGGAGACTCACCTGTCATAGTCAGGCGCGCGACCCAGTACAAGAATGTCAAACTTAAGCAGTTAAGCTTTAAGCAGATGCTGCAACACACATCTGATAAGATATGGACCCACTTGTTGCATAGTGAGTGGGGCAATAATAGCCCCACAGGCCACAATTTTTTTTATTTTTTTAAATTTTTTAAAAGTACACTTATACATCTAAATTTTTGACCCAAAAACAACTTATTCTTTATAATAATTATTCTATGTCTTTTAGTTGTAATAAGAAAGAATTATTGATCTTTCTTTAAAGTTTGTGAAGACTAAGTATATGTTTGGTATAGTTGGTAAAATAAGATTATGATTATTTTTATTTGTGATTATAATCTATATATTAAAATTATAATCTGTTTATGTTTGAGCTTTTTTTCCTAAAAAATGAATTTAAGCTAATTTGTTTTGTTTAGATAGTGTAAAGAAGATTATTTTTATTGAGTAAATTATAAAAATGGTATGGAGTGATAAGGGAGTAGTTAATGTGCTGGAGTGATAAGGATAGAATAGAAAAATTACATGGGTCTAAAAAAATAATATTACCAAAAATAATCTACAATATAACATTTTTTTTAAAGATTGTAGTTTTTGCTTTTTTTTTCAAAAATAATTATAATCTAATGTGTTTTTTTTTGTCAAGTCAGATTATAATTTTAGATTATATTTTTGGAAAAATAATCAAAATCTAAAAACTCCCTTATAGCAATTGGAGAATAGTTTTTGTAAGATTATTTTTTTAGCCCATGTAATTTTCCTATTTTACCCTTATCACTCCAACACATTAATTATCCCATTATCACTCCATATCCTTTTTGGTAATTTACTCAATAAAAAAAATTTCTTTACATTATCTAAACAAAAGAGCATATTAAATTCATTTTTCAGTTAAGATACCCAAACATAAATAAATTATAATTGCATAAAAAATAATCATAATCTCATCCTACCAGCTATACCAAACGCCCACTTATGTGGAAGATGTTAGATTTTAATTATTTTTTCATGAATAATAATATAAAGTAGTTATAATCTATATTGACAAACAAACATATTAGATTATGATTATTTTTGAAAAATAAGGTAAAATCACAATTTTAAACAAAAACAAACACCTCGTAAATGAATATTGTATATCTATTGGTATATATACAAGCTAGTAGAGTTAGTTTGTTAGTTTTGAGTTTTGACATTACCGATGAATCACAACGGTTGAAATTTTTTTTTCTATAATGAATATAAAAATCAAATACGAAATCGTACCTGAGAGTGAATGGTTGAATAATTTCTTGATTAGTTATATTAGAAAATATATTTTTGATAGTATTGTAAATGAGAAAATCGTTCAACGTAACGTTTTTGGGATATGAAAACTCAAAGAATATTTATGAAAACTTATATCATATGTTCTTTTTTTTTTTTATAATGGTATTATCATAAAATTTTATATATAGTTTATATTTTGTAAGGATTGTCTATTTCTTAACTCACAGAAGTAATTAATAGGCAAAAATATTAAATTGGTCTCTTAAATTATTTTTAGTTACAAATTAGTCTTTTAAGTTTTTTTTCTTTCAAATAAGACTGGTAAATTGTTACCGTCTAACAAATGGTGAACACACGACTAATTATGGTCTTATTTGAAATTAAAGTTCATTCATCATTTTATAGAAAATCATAATTCATCCCCTATCAAATTTAGGATGCAACAACATTTTATTTATTCAAATACACCAAATAAACTCGAAGTATATCACCATTTTTCACATTAGATACAATGAAAGTGTAAGAAATGACAACATACATTTGGTCACATCAGAATCTAAAATCCAGGCAGGCATATCAATACATAAAATATCATAGTTCATCTCCCAAAATTAAAGGATGTAGACCCCAAAAATTTCAACTTATTGTTTCACATTAGAAATAACACGAGTTTGAAGAATAATTGCAGCACTAGTTAATATCATTTCCTTAGACCAACTTTTTCTTTGGGTTAGTAAGATTACCATTCCTTACACATATTGTACTTCCAACCCCCACATGTCAAGCATACTAATATGTTATGAATTATGTACATAGATTATAATTCCATATGTTCATTCTCGTAAGAGATTTAGCAACCAAATACTCATTCACACTTCTCTTTTCAAGCATTTATTACTTATTACTTATCATAAAATTTCATCAAACACATTAGACTCTCAATCGTCTATATATATATATATATATATATATATAGACACACACACACTCAAGCAAGGAATTATGTTCCCCTCTATTTTCTTTATCTTTGGGTCAAGCCACATATTTATTTATTCATTTATGCTAGACACTCCCATCATTTAAAATTTGATTTTACATTGTTCCTCTTCTAAAAATAAATAAAATAAAATCTAGGAACATAAACGTTGCAATCTTAAAAACGCTACAATATATATATATATATATATATATATATATATACACACACACACATTTGCATGAACTTGTTGCAATGGTTTAAAACCAATGCTGAAAACACAGCAAAAAAAAAAAAAACTGAATACTTATGGTGACAGTTTGGAAGCGATCACTTAATTTTTTTTTTAAAAAAACTGAATAATAATAGCGATAATTTCAAAGCCCGACTAACCATACGTTTGATTCTGTTACATGACACATTGTGATACATTTATTGATCATAGAATGGTATAAACTAAGAGATTAATGGGTATGTACTGACAGTGTAAAGTTTTTTACACCATCAATCCATCATCATCCACCATTCGTTTGTATTACTTTAATCTGAAAGTCAACGACCATACACGGATGAAGGGTGGATAATACACTGATGGTGTAAAAAAAACCTTTATACTATCGGTGCATTCTCCATTTTCCCTAATTTTTATTTTATTTAAAAAAATTCAAAAAAGTGGGAGGTTAAGAATAGACAATAAACTAATTTTTTCTCTGAATTTTATTTTGAAATCATCTCAAAAGATTTTTTTTTCATTCTCCACAGTTAAAATTTTTTTTTGGTTTCCAAGGATGTGAAATTATTGAGATTCGTGGTGAAAAGGGAACTCTTATGAATGACTTTTCTAAAAGAATTAAACGGGATGAGTGATAGCTACCAAAGGGGGATTTGAGAACAGTAACTATGACTTTGGATACGACACAATACCACATGGATGTCACCTACATTGCATAGAAAGAGGAAGAAGCAAGATGTTTATGGTACATTTAATATGTTGTGAGAAGGAAACCAAAGGAAAACAATTATAAAGCCATCTTAGAATAAAAAAGGGATTTAATGAATGAATTCAATATGTTCCTAAATGGTTGGAAAACATTTTTCTTGGCTATGGTGATGTAACATTCCTGATAGTCAAATGGATTGCAACCGTCTCCACATACCAACATGGGTCTTTTCATCGTGTCTTGTCCTCACTCGCACGCTTCTCCGGAAAACATCCCAGAAGGTCATCCATCCCAAAATTACTCCAAGTAACTCCAAGTCAAGCACGCTTAACTATGGAGTTCCTTAAGTGATGGGCTACCAAAAAGAAGATGCATCTTGTTGATATGGGTAGTACCAATTAATTCATTTAAGCCTTCTTATACTATGTAGTTTCATACCTACACAGTCTCAAGATCACCCTCTCATTCCGATGTGTCAGTTCATTCATGTACCTCTCCCTTAGAAGTCTGCCAGGAGCCGCTCCTTGTCCGTGCCTCTTGCACCGGCGATCACTCCCACCGTCGTCAGCCCGGGTCTTACAGGGAACCCTTCCACAACGCAATGGACTAACATGCCTGATCTTTAAAACTATCTTTAGAATAAAATTCAAAGAAAGACAATGAAAGTTGTGGTATGAATAATAATCTCACAGTTTTGGAAGTTATGAAGTGAATTTCAAATATTAATAATATTTGAAGTGGTTATGAGGAGCTAATTAAATGATTTTCAAAATTTAAAAATTGAGTGCCACGTGGATGCCTCCGTAGGTTTGGGTTCTCCAATTTTATTCTCAAGCCAGGATTTTAAAAAGAATGAGTGTAGAAGCTTGTTTTGTACAGGTTTTTATACTAAAAGGAAAGATGAATTTTCTTAACCTAATCGACTAAAAATAAGTGCTTTTTATAGAAAAACTAAATATTTAATAATTCAAATGATAGTGGATATAGTTTTTCTAAGTTTCTTTACTATTTTTAGTTTCTGAGCTGATGTTAAGCAAACCTTATAACATATACTAAAAAAATATAAGCCAAAAATTACATTATGAGGCCAAAAACTAAAACTCTGAATTTAAGGGAGCATATGTATTGTTTTGCTTAAGTGAATTTTGCCTAATTGACTCGCATAATTAAGGTCATTATTGTACACATGGTATTAAACTCCAGACATGTTTAAAATAATTCAATCATCTATGAATCAGGTTTAACTTTAATGTTTGAAAGCACATTTTAAATCCATATTATTATTCTTAGAAAAGAAGAAAAACGATATTTGTTGATTTATGCAAATATTAAATACTTTGTTTCTCGTAATATTTTTTTTTTTAAATTTTGTCTCATCAACATAGTGTGTAACATAGTATGTAATCGAGTTGGGTTAAGTTGAGTGAATTAAGAAAAAGAAGTTCGAACAAATTAAATTGAAATGATTTGAATTAATCAATCTTATTAAATGGCAAATATGAACCAAATCAACACAAAAATGCCAGGTTAAAGGTTACGAGGTTGCCCAATAATAATGTTTTTTATTAACAAATTACAACTTCCAACTTAAATGATTTTTATAAACACTATTTGTTTAAAAAAGAGGTTCACAATTATAAAAAATAACCCAAAAAAAAAATATATAATTCAATAAGTATCATGCTTAAGTTGATAAGATATCCAAATAGCACAAGCCTTGATATTAAAAGTTCAGACATAATCCAATAATAATTATATAGAATTACCACAAGAATATAATAATCCACAACACCAGTCTATGGGTTCTTCCCACTAGTCATGGCTTAGCTCTAATACCACTTTTCATAACACTAAAGCCTTCAATTTATTATCATCTTGTTTCCATAAAGACTTGTTTGCAATTTTTTTTTTGTTTACATGGGAGGTCAGGGACTAGAACCCATGACCTGGGGAGGGGGAAATCCTAAGTGTCCCTGCAGCCACCAACTAGGCTGTCTTACGCGGACACTTGTTTGCAATTTAAGATACATACACAAGACAACAATAAAACTAAAGATGTCATTTTCCAAAATCTCATCCTGAAAATTTAGTTACCTGCAAATGATAGACGTTATCTCTAATAAAACACATTCATGTAAATATATCCAATGCACATTGGCAAGGGATTTATGAGCATATATGGTTAAAAAGTAGAAACCTTAGCTATAACACCTCACCCCCCAACCCAGCGTTTCACTATTATAAGTTAACCAATTAGAATAATCAACAACATGAACACCACTTTGCTTTGAAATGCTTTTGATAGTGACCAAAGGCAGCAAGTAGAGTTTAAAAAAAAAACATATGAAGAAGCTAACAAAAAGATGTAAAGAACATACTTGTATTGAAGTGTGTAGACACATACATTACCATTGGTAGGACTGGATAATAGTACACTATCTCGGCCCAAAGATAAAACTTCCTGCACCCTGTCAAACCACTTTGTGTTCAATATTCGTTCAAAATCTTCAATTTCTCTGCATGAATAGACACAAAATAAATCAAAAGAACATAATAAACGAAACAAAATACATAACTCATAATACCCAAATGAGCTTGGCCTAGTGGAAGCGCTAGGATCATAAGGATATTGAGAACCCATAAGACCATAAGGTTAGAGGCTCGAATCCTTGTGGAGAACATCCCTTGGGAGGCACCCCACCCATGTTGCTCCAGGTGCCGGGACTGTGAAGTTCCCCCTTCCACAGTTTTGTTCACCAAAAAAAAATACATAACTCAAAAATTTAACTAATAAGGTAAAATTAAAGCATACTCCAAACAAAGTCACTATGATAAAATGTAAAGGCAATGTATAAGTTCTATACATAAAACAAAAATCTAATAAAAGACGAGCACAAACATTGCGAATGATAAAATATAACCGCCAACATACTACAACTCAGAACCCCATAGCCAAAATTACTATAGATATATAAATATAAATATATTTGCTTTTCTTCATTTGAAATAGCCTTTATATTAGTACCCCAAAAGCCACTATCTGCTAAAGGATTACTTAAGACTTAAGAGCACCAACATTTGTGAAAATGTGCATGATTGGAGCAGTAAGGTAGGTAAACCCGTAAAATAGATATGGTGTATGCATGTAAGAAAGAAAAATAGATGTAATCTAGAGGAAGTTTCGACTGTGTATGAGTCGGCAGTACGAAGGGAAGGAATGAGTAGATGATTCGTTTGTAAGGTATATAAGGTTAGGGGTGAGGTGGAGGCCAAGTACATTGGAATATAGTTGGTTAAAATGATTAAATCATTCTTCTAAAGTAAACAAATGAACTAATATGTGTAAAACTGCAGCAGAAATCAAACCCATTCCAATTATGTAAAACAAGCCTTCTCACAATTAATAATATTAATAATTTTAAGTAGATCAGTAAACTAACTTACAACCCATTTGTCTAGAATTTATAAAAGTGATTATCCATAAACATTGTATGTATAAAATTTTTGTAAAATTCAGCTTCTCCTAAAAGTTGAGTTAATAAGCTTTCTTTTAGAGTAATTGGTCAGATTGGTCTCTGACTTTGTAGGCGTCCGTCAAGTTAGTCCTTGACTTTATCGAAATAGTAATTTAGTCCATGAGATAACATTTTAATTCACATACATCCTTGTCTTTATCCCATTTTAAAGCAAATACATCCCTACAATAGTGACAACAGGAACTAATTTGATCGACGTTCTCCTATCTCGGGGATTAAATTGCTATTTCGATAAAGTCTAGGACTAACTTGAACGATGCTTACAAAGTCAGGGATCAACCTGACCAATTACTCTTTCTTTTAAAATAAATGTTTCTAGTCCAACCAAACAAGTATAATAACCTCCAATATATATATATATATATATATATATATATATATATATATATAGGTAAAATTGCTTCTTTGATCCCCTAAGTTATTTATTTGTTCCAAAGTGGTCCCTCAAGTTTTTTTTTTGTTTGAAAGTTGTCCCTTAAGTTTACATCAGTTAGCAAGGTTGGTCTTTCCGTCAAATTTTCCATCTCCGATTATCTTCTTCGGCGAAACTCCATTTTTTCCGACCAATATCTTTTATCTCTAACCCCACAAATCTCATCACACCACTTTCTAGATGTGGTGGAGAATGGTGGAGAGGTTGATAGTCTAACCTAAACATTTGTTGGCGAAGAATGAGCAAATAAAAAGAAAAAAATAGAGCTTCATCAACGGATAAAATGGTGCTGTCCGGAAAAACCAACGAAGAAGATGATAGGAGACGAAAAAATTAACGGAAGGACCAACCATGTTAATAGAAGTAAATTTGAGGGACCACTTTCAAAAAAAAAAAAAAATTGAGGGACCAATGGTTTTGCCTATATATATATATAGAGAGAGAGAGAGAGAGAGAGAAGTAGAATACATCTATGTCTAACCTGTCAAGTTTCTCCTTCAATTCAGGATCTAAATCATCACCAAGATCATCATCCTTAAAGTCAAAATTTGGCGAAATCTTGATAGCATAAAGATCTTGCATCCTTGAGTGTTTGCTTGGAGAGGAGTCCGAGGCAATATCAAAATTGTCATTATGACATTCAGGAAAAAGAGGATTTGACACCTAATGTAACAACCCAAATTCCGGTCCATTGAAAATACGAGTTAACAAAAACTTTTTCTATTAGGAGTGTGAAAACCAAAAGTATTTTTTTTATAGAGTTATATCTCTTTTACAAAATATTCTGAGTGTAAAACACTTATATAATACAAGTTCCCAAAAACCCCTTTTTACACCCAGAGCATTGGTCTTCACAACTCGATCCTTCTGCAAAAGGATTTGGATGACTAGACATCATCCTGGCTGCTTCTTCTAGACACCTCCACTCCAACAGGAGTGACTTCAGTTCTATCCTTTGAAAGAACCTACCACCACAAACATGGTAGATGGGAGTAAGTCACTTGTCATATCGCCTAAGCAGATTATATGATTGGTCAAACACAAACATTACAGATATCATTTCAACATAATAAATGCATGCCCAAGAGTTTTATTAAACAACATTGGCTAAAACCATTAGTTTCTCATGCTATGCATGCACGTCTCTCAAATCATTTCTCCATAATCAACTCTTCCAGAAAACAACACTCTGGGATAGGCAATCGTGCGCTCGATGTTTCCACAACCTGTATAGCGGCCACACCGTTCTATACTGGAACCCCATCGACCACGATCCTAAAATGATACAAGGGGATGATCCCTGAACCATTGTCCACCAATAGTTCTAGGTCCTTGTCATTTCTACGGTGGCGGCCACACCGTTCCAACCGTCTCATGTAGCGGCCACACCGTACTACATGGTTTCCAATCCCGCATGCACCTCACTGAACGATTCCCTGTACACCATGCATGAGATGCCCCACACATATATTAATCATCACATCGCACACATGGCGGCCACACCGTTCAATGCCTTCATATAGCGGCCACACCGTACTATATGGAATCACATACATATGGCGGCCACACCGTTCCACATGTCTTCGTATAGCGGCCACACCGTACTATACGGAATCACATACATATGGCGGCCACACCGTTCCACATGTCTTCGTATAGCGGCCACACCGTACTATACGGAATCCTTTAAGCACAACGACTTCTTGCAGGAGATAGTCCATAACATATGGAAATCAGGGTGATCCCACTTATCCAAAGCTCATTATCCGAATCGGGGCAACAAGCCCTAACGCATTTGGATTGAATCCTCATAATCAACAAGCGTCACCACTCTTACAGTATCGTTAATACTCCTTAAGTCATTGTCTATTTATGTTCCAAGGTATTAGACATACTCCACTTATCATCATGAGGTAATAATTTCTCTCTTATGTCCTATAAGCCATTAACTTCTTATGTTCTAGGACATTGATTACCCAGTTGACATGATCATGCTTATTAAATCCTTTATCAATATCTTACCCAGATCATGAACTACTAATCACACTTTATATCTTCAAAGTAGACATGATCATCTTTAATCTAAAGGGGACATGATGATTACTCCATCTCTTATACTGTATGAATCAACTTATCTAGAGGTCAGACTCAACTATTTGTTCATGCCCCTTATGCAATCTTCAACCATCACATATAGCACTAGACAAGCATCTAATGCAATTATAATGCTCAAACATACTTCAATTACAAGTTTCCCTTCTAAGTGAATAACTTGATGAATGAGTCTAGCTCTCAATCCTAATTCTAGAATGAATGCAATTTATCCTTTAGACTTAAGGGAAGTTGATTAATACTTTACAGGCCACCTAGGCTTATTTTCTTTATCAAAAAGGACCGTCGCCAAACGATCTATTTGTATTAATCAATTTCTCTAAGTCTTGATCCCTTGGACTATTATTACTAATTCCTTAATTTATTAAGTTAGAATTGAAAATGGTGTTTTCAGATTCTGAACAATTTACTCGAGTAAACTTCAGTACATTCGAGTGTTCTTCAACTTTTCCAGATTACTCGAGTGTTCTTAAGATTACTCGAGTGTTCATGACTTTCTGAGGATTTGGGTTTTCAATTCAACAATTTACTCGAGTAGTTCATGGGTTACTCGAGTGTTCTTGGACATTTCCAGAATACTCGAGTGACCTTGAATGACTCGAGTGTTTGACCTAAATTTGTCCTCAGGTCATGCTCGGTACTCGAGTACCAGACAAAATACTCGAGTGTTCTTGCTCAGTTTACATTGTTTTGAAAACATTTTACTCGAGTGTTCTGTCTTTTACTCGAGTGTTTTATAGCAGGAAACACTGAAACTTGGTTTTAACACACCAAATTCATTTCTACTTATTTCCAGTCCATTCCAGGGATCCACAGAGTTGTCATAACATTATTTAAACATGTTACAACACTTATTTCATATCAAAACACAGATTTGACAGAGAATCCAATAATTATGCATAAAAACCATATTTCCAACAACTTGACATGCCAAATCCAATTCTAAGTAATTCTAACTCAATCCAATGGTCAAATGAACTCTATCTACATAATTAAAACTTGCCTCAACACAGAGATCACAGCAATTCACGGAGAATCCCAATATGCTTCCATTTATGCATAAAATCACTTTTCAACAACCCAACATGACAAATTCAGTTCTAAGCAATTTTAGCATGCAAACAACCTTGACACAACTTACATACAACATATAGGACTTGCTCCATACTTGTTTAGTGCTCATAACTTGGCTTACCAAAAACCTACCATCTCATGGTCATGTTTTACCACTTTAATCAATTATAACTCAACCAAACTCATAAATTCCATTAGTTTAATATCATCAATTCACTTCAGGCAGTATTCGTGTTATAAAACAAGTGACCAAGTGATTGTCTGAACCTCCAAGTCCAGCAAGCATGTCTTGGTCCAATTCACATAGCATACACAAATCAAAATTCACAATCTATAATCCTAGCAATATGAATGACTTCTCCCATACCTTGGACAACACTTTGACAAACTCAAAAACACCAAAGAACAGCAGCAGCCACACAACAGCCACCAACACCAACTCAAATCACTTCACCCACCAAAATGCAGAACAGTGTGAGCAGAGTCCAAAAACCACATCGTTTGAGTGAGTAATCGTGCACAAAAATTGGGGAAAAAGGTTAGAATCTACTCTCTGCAACATGCATGAGATATTAAAACCAATTTGAGATCAAGAGGGTTCACGAGCTTACCACAATTGAGGATCAAAGTGAGCTCCCAGAACCAGTTGACAGCAAACAACCCCCACTTTCGAGCTTCGATTCTTCCAACACTCAAACTCTCAGCTCACAATTTTGGTGTATATACAAAGCTCTAGATGTGAGCTTCGTATTGGTGTATGATTTGTGACCTAACTCTACTCAAGGAAGGAGAATCGAACCAGAGAAATCAAGAACCCTAACTTCATGAGATTTCAGAATTTGGCAAAAAGGGTTTAATTCATCAACACCATAGGTTTATATACTCGAATCCATCGCTCATGCAGGTCGACACGAAGCCATGGTCGTGTCCCTGAGTCACTAACGTGTCAACTCGTGAGGTTTCTGAGTTGGTGACTCAGCCAACGCACTCACGAGTGCAACTCTGACCAGAATACTCGAGTATTCACAGAAGTACTCGAGTATTTTGGCCAGTTTTTCAAAAATATTTATTTTATTTTCTTTCCCTCCAAAACCTTTCTAAATTATTTCTAGGTCCCAAAACAGGGACTGATGAGCAAAAACACTATCTTCACATATTAGAAATTATCTAATATTTTTATGCATAATAAATGACTTCATAATCAAGGATTTCACAAAAATAATTAATTACAAATAAACTTTTATAATTAATTTTCATTAACCCAGAATTAAATTTTTGGGGTGTTACACTACTCCCCCACTTAAAAGGAATTTCGTCCCCGAAATTAATTCTTCTTAAAAAAAAATTCTACATTTTCAAAATCATATAAAAGATTATTCTCATATTATTATTATTCTTCCAAAATATCATTTAGGGAGATTCCTCCCCCACTTAAAAGAATTCCTTGGATTTTTCAAACTTCTTAACTCCAAATATTTAATAAGATATTTAAAAGAAAATATTTTGAATAAAACTTTTGCTTCCAACGCGTATAAAAATCCTTTCTTACCAAAAAGGGTTTTTCTTTAACTTTCTCGAAAATTATTCTACAATTAATTCAAAAGAAATCTTTTGACTAAAGTTTTCCGGATGACATACAAAACTGTTCGAGGAAAAACTTTTCTGAAAAACACAATTCGCAATACACTTTTCAATGAAAAACTTTTCCCGCTGCACACTCTGATTACTTACGCATGATTAACAAATCATTTGTATGACATTATACCTTAATGGTTGTAAACATTAGGGTGATCAGTCCTAATATTCAAACCATTAATAATAAAATCATCCCTTACAGATATAACCTTTCGCAAGAAAGGTCACACGACATATCTTTAAGTTAGATGAACTTAAAGATAGGGTACTTGTCACCATCATATTTAGCTAGATAGCCAAGCGCTAGAGATATTTCCGTTGGGGAGACAAAGATTTGTCCTATCCCGGTGGTCATTAATCTCTCTATTCTTAGCTAATCTTTCTATCTCCCATAGTGTCCACAGATATTTATCACATCCAATTGTGATAAAGGTTTCGATCACAGAAATTTCGGGTCAAAAATAATATCTAGGTCTTCAAATTATCGAACGATTCAATTAACGTAATCGAAAGAGATAGCTGACTACGTTAATTCAGATGAGGAGAAAAGACAACCTAAGGGTTTACCTCGCTTGCCTCGCTTGCTACCCAATCCTTTCTTGCTTTTATTTTCTGGACAGTCTGGCGAATAGTGTCCCGGCTTCCTGCAGCTGAAGCAGATGATTCCCTTGGGTGCACCACAGCTTGATCCGAAATGATGTGTCCCACACCTTTCACATTGAGGAGAGCAAGTGATTTCTTTCCCCTTTCCTTTCTGATTACCATTCTTCGATTGAGACTTTCCTAATCCCAATCTATACAACTCCGGCTCCTCAGACTGTTCTTTTTCCATGGTTAATTGTTTTTCTTCCTCCTCCAACTGAGTTCTCATTTCCCCAATCTTCCGCTTCTTCTTAATCCGGACATTATTTTCATAAACCTCCTTTGCCTTCATATCATCCTCATAGATTCTACACATGTTTACCAACATCGGGAAATTCCTTATTCCCTGATAACTGATTCCTGGCTTCAGATCCGGGCGTAGACCATTCTCGAATTTTATACACTTTGATCTTTCATCTGGATGATTCTGGTAGTAGGGAGAATACTTCATCAATTCTTCAAACTTTGCAGCGTATTCTCCAACATCCATCTCCCCTTGCTTTAATTCCAAAAATTCAACTTCCTTCTTTCTCCTTATATCCTCCGGGAAGTATTTTTCTAAGAACTTTTCCTTAAACACCTCCCAAGTGATGTGCCGATCCTCGGCTTCCAATAACTGCTTGGCGTGATCCCACCAAGTTTCTGCTTTATCATTCAGCATATAAGTCGCATATACCACCTTTTGTGCGTCTGAACAACCCATAGACCGAAATATTTTCTGGACTTCTTGCAACCATTTTTGAGCTCCCTCAGGATTATACCCTCCTTCGAACTTAGGGGGATTACAACTACGAAATTCTGTGAGTCCTCCAAACTCAGCAGGTTCAGCATTGCATTGACGCGGTTGGTCCGCTTGTGATTGTTGCTGCTGTATATTCTCTAATACAACAGTGATCCTTTCCAATATATCATTCGTATGGTTTCGGTTTCTCGCTGCCATGATAGACCTGCACTCATAGAAACTTAGGTCAGAGTCACACAACTTATGAGTATGGGAAGGACCATACTCCACAGCCGAGAGTTGGAACCATTGCTCTGATACCATAAATGTAACAACCCAAATTCCAGTCCATTGAAAATACGAGTTAACAAAAACTTTTTCTATTAGGAGTGTGAAAACCAAAAGTATTTTTTTCATAGAGTTATATCTCTTTTACAAAATATTCTGAGTGTAAAACACTTATATAATACAAGTTCCCAAAAACCCCTTTTTACACCCAGAGCATTGGTCTTCACAACTCGATCCTTCTGCAAAAGGATTTGGATGACTAGACATCATCCTGGCTGCTTCTTCTAGACACCTCCACTCCAACAGGAGTGACTTCAGTTCTATCCTTTGAAAGAACCTACCACCACAAACATGGTAGATGAGAGTAAGTCACTTGTCATATCGCCTAAGCAGATTATATGATTGGTCAAACACAAACATTACAGATATCATTTCAACATAATAAATGCATGCCCAAGAGTTTTATTAAACAACATTGGCTAAAACCATTAGTTTCTCATGCTATGCATGCACGTCTCTCAAATCATTTCTCCATAATCAACTCTTCCAGAAAACAACACTCTGGGATAGGCAATCGTGCTCTTGATGTTTCCACAACCTGTATA
The DNA here is from genome assembly GCA_037953625.1 of Crotalaria pallida. Classification (NCBI taxonomy): domain Eukaryota; kingdom Viridiplantae; phylum Streptophyta; class Magnoliopsida; order Fabales; family Fabaceae; genus Crotalaria; species Crotalaria pallida. The sequence continues at coordinate 137,222,752 of CM075650.1, read as the reverse complement.
GCGGCCACACCGTTCTATACTGGAACCCCATCGACCACGATCCTAAAATGATACAAGGGGATGATCCCTGAACCATTGTCCACCAATAGTTCTAGGTCCTTGTCATTTCTACGGTGGCGGCCACACCGTTCCAACCGTCTCATGTAGCGGCCACACCGTACTACATGTTTTCCAATCCCGCATGCACCTCATTGAACGATTCCCTGTACACCATGCATGAGATGCACCACACATATATTAATCATCACATCGCACACATGGCGGCCACACCGTTCCATGCCTTCATATAGCGGCCACACCGCACTATATGGAATCACATACATATGGCGGTCACACCGTTCCACATGTCTTCGTATAGCGGCCACACCGTACTATACGGAATCACATACATATGGCGGCCACACCGTTCCACATGTCTTCGTATAGCGGCCACACCGTACTATACGGAATCCTTTAAGCACAACGACTTCTTGCAGGAGATAGTCCATAACATATGGAAATCAGGGTGATCCCACTTATCCAAAGCTCATTATCCGAATCGGGGCAACAAGCCCTAACGCATTTGGATTGAATCCTCATAATCAACAAGCGTCACCACTCTTACAGTATCGTTAATACTGCTTAAGTCATTGTCTATTTATGTTCCAAGGTATTAGACTTACTCCACTTATCATCATGAGGTAATAATTTCTCTCTTATGTCCTATAAGCCATTAACTTCTTATGTTCTAGGACATTGATTACCCAGTTGACATGATCATGCTTATTAAATCCTTTATCAATATCTTACCCAGATCATGAACTACTAATCACACTTTATATCTTCAAAGTAGACATGATCATCTTTAATCTAAAGGGGACATGATGATTACTCCATCTCTTATACTGTATGAATCAACTTATCTAGAGGTCAGACTCAACTATTTAATCATGCCCCTTATGCAATCTTCAACCATCACATATAGCACTAGACAAGCATCTAATGCAATTATAATGCTCAAACATACTTCAATTACAAGTTTCCCTTCTAAGTGAATAACTTGATGAATGAGTCTAGCTCTCAATCCTAATTCTAGAATGAATGCAATTTATCCTTTAGACTTAAGGGAAGTTGATTAATACTTTACAGGCCACCTAGGCTTATTTTCTTTATCAAAAAGGACCGTCGCCAAACGATCTATTTGTATTAATCAATTTCTCTAAGTCTTGATCCCTTGGACTATTATTAATAATTCCTTAATTTATTAAGTTAGAATTGAAAATGGTGTTTTCAGATTCTGAACAATTTACTCGAGTAAGCTTCAGTACATTCGAGTGTTCTTCAACTTTTCCAGATTACTCGAGTGTTCTTAAGATTACTCGAGTGTTCATGACTTTCTGAGGATTTGGGTTTTCAATTCAACAATTTACTCGAGTAGTTCATGGGTTACTCGAGTGTTCTTGGACATTTCCAGAATACTCGAGTGACCTTGAATGACTCGAGTGTTTGACCTAAATTTGTCCTCAGGTCATGCTCGGTACTCGAGTACCAGACAAAATACTCGAGTGTTCTTGCTCAGTTTACATTGTTTTGAAAACATTTTACTCGAGTGTTCTGTCTTTTACTCGAGTGTTTTATAGCAGGAAACACTGAAACTTGGTTTTAACACACCAAATTCATTTCTACTTATTTCCAGTCCATTCCAGGGATCCACAGAGTTGTCATAACATTATTTAAACATGTTACAACACTTATTTCATATCAAAACACAGATTTGTCAGAGAATCCAATAATTATGCATAAAAACCATATTTCCAACAACTTGACATGCCAAATCCAATTCTAAGTAATTCTAACTCAATCCAATGGTCAAATGAACTCTATCTACATAATTAAAACTTGCCTCAACACAGAGATCACAGCAATTCACAGAGAATCCCAATATGCTTCCATTTATGCATAAAATCACTTTTCAACAACCCAACATGACAAATTCAGTTCTAAGCAATTTTAGCATGCAAACAACCTTGACACAACTAACATACAACATATAGGACTTGCTCCATACTTGTTTAGTGCTCATAACTTGGCTTACCAAAAACCTACCATCTCATGGTCATGTTTTACCACTTTAATCAATTATAACTCAACCAAACTCATAAGTTCCATTAGTTTAATATCATCAATTCACTTCAGGCAGTATTCGTGTTATAAAACAAGGGACCAAGTGATTGTCTGAACCTCCAAGTCCAGCAAGCATGTCTTGGTCCAATTCACATAGCATACACAAATCAAAATTCACAATCTATAATCCTAGCAATATGAATGACTTCTCCCATACCTTGGACAACACTTTGACAAACTCAAAAACACCAAAGAACAGCAGCAGCCACACAACAGCCACCAACACCAACTCAAATCACTTCACCGACCGAAATGCAGAACAGTGTGAGCAGAGTCCAAAAACCACATCGTTTGAGTGAGTAATCGTGCACAAAAATTGGGGAAAAAGGTTAGAATCTACTCTCTGCAACATGCATGAGAGATTAAAACCAATTTGAGATCAAGAGGGTTCACGAGCTTACCACAATCGAGGATCAAAGTGAGCTCCCAGAACCAGTTGACAGCAAACAACCCCCACTTTCGAGCTTCGATTCTTCCAACACTCAAACTCTCAGCTCACAATTTTGGTGTATATACAAAGCTCTAGATGTGAGCTTCGTATTGGTGTATGATTTGTGACCTAACTCTACTCAAGGAAGGAGAATCGAACCAGAGAAATCAAGAACCCTAACTTCATGAGATTTCAGAATTTGGCAAAAAGGGTTTAATTCATCAACACCATAGGTTTATATACTCGAATCCATCGCTCATGCAGGTCGACACGAAGCCATGGTCGTGTCCCTGAGTCACTAACGTGTCAACTCGTGAGGTTTCTGAGTTGGTGACTCAGCCAACGCACTCACGAGTGCAACTCTGACCAGAATACTCGAGTATTCACAGAAGTACTCGAGTATTTTGGCCAGTTTTTCAAAAATATTTATTTTATTTTCTTTCCCTCCAAAACCTTTCTAAATTATTTCTAGGTCCCAAAACAGGGACTGATGAGAAAAAACACTATCTTCACATATTAGAAATTATCTAATATTTTTATGCATAATAAATGACTTCATAATCAAGGATTTCACAAAAATAATTAATTACAAATAAACTTTTATAATTAATTTTCATTAACCCAGAATTAAATTTTTGGGGTGTTACACTACTCCCCCACTTAAAAGGAATTTCGTCCCCGAAATTCATTCTTCTTAAAAAAAAAATTCTACATTTTCAAAATCATATAAAAGACTATTCTCATATTATTATTATTCTTCCAAAATATCATTTAGGGAGATTCCTCCCCCACTTAAAAGAATTCCTTGGATTTTTCAAACTTCTTAACTCCAAATATTTCATAAGATATTTAAAAGAAAATATTTTGAATAAAACTTTTGCTTCCAACGCGTATAAAAATCCTTTCTTACCAAAAAGGGTTTTCCTTTAACTTTCTCGAAAATTATTCTACAATTAATTCAAAAGAAATCTTTTGACTAAAGTTTTCCGGATGACATACAAAACTGTTCGAGGAAAAACTTTTCTGAAAAATACAATTCGCAATACACTTTTCAATGAAAAACTTTTCCCGTTGTGCACTCTGATTACTTACGCACGATTAACGAATCATTTGTATGACTTTATTCCTTAATGGTTGTAAACATTAGGGTGATCAGTCCTAATATTCAAACCATTAATAATAAAATCATCCCTTACAGATATAACCTTTCGCAAGAAAGGTCACACGACATATCTTTAAGTTAGATGAACTTAAAGATAGGGTACTTGTCACCATCAGATTTAGCTAGATAGCCAAGCGCTAGAGATATTTCCGTTGGGGAGACAAAGATTTGTCCTATCCCGGTGGTCATTAATCTCTCTATTCTTAGCTAATCTTTCTATCTCCCATAGTGTCCACAGATATTTATCACATCCAATTGTGATAAAGGTTTCGATCACAGAAATTTCGGGTCAAAAATAATATCTAGGTCTTCAATTTATCGAACGATTCAATTAACGTAATCGAAAGAGATAGCTGACTACGTTAATTCAGATGAGGAGAAAAGACAACCTAAGGGTTTACCTCGCTTGCCTCGCTTGCTACCCAATCCTTTCTTGCTTTTATTTTCTGGACAGTCTGGCGAATAGTGTCCCGGCTTCCTGCAGCTGAAGCAGATGATTCCCTTGGGTACACCACAGCTTGATCCGAAATGATGTGTCCCACACCTTTCACATTGAGGAGAGCAAGTGATTTATTTCCCCTTTCCTTTCTGATTACCATTCTTCGATTGAGACTTTCCTAATCCCAATCTATACAACTCCGGCTCCTCAGACTGTTCTTTTTCCATGGTTAATTGTTTTTCTTCCTCCTCCAACTGAGTTCTCATTTCCCCAATCTTCCGCTTCTTCTTAATCCGGACATTCTTTTCATAAACCTCCTTTGCCTTCATATCATCCTCATAGATTCTACACATGTTTACCAACATCGGGAAATTCCTTATTCCCTGATAACTGATTCCTGGCTTCAGATCCGGGCGTAGACCATTCTCGAATTTTATACACTTTGACAAACTCAAAAACACCAAAGAACAGCAGCAGCCACACAGCAGCCACCAACACCAACTCAAATCACTTCACCCACCAAAATGCAGAACAGTGTGAGCAGAGTCAAAAAACCACATCGTTTGAGTGAGTAATCGTGCCCAAAAATTGGGGAAAAAGGTTAGAATCTACTCTCTGCAACATGCATGAGAGATTAAAACCAATTTGAGATCAAGAGGGTTCACGAGCTTACCACAATCGAGGATCAAAGTGAGCTCCCAGAACCAGTTGACAACAAACAACCCCCACTTTCGAGCTTCGATTCTTCCAACACTCAAACTCTCAGCTCACAATTTTGGTGTATATACAAAGCTCTAGATGTGAGCTTCGTATTGGTGTATGATTTGTGACCTAACTCTACTCAAGGAAGGAGAATCGAACCAGAGAAATCAAGAACCCTAACTTCATGAGATTTCAGAATTTGGCAAAAAGGGTTTAATTCATCAACACCATAGGTTTATATACTCGAATCCATCGCTCATGCAGGTCGACACGAAGCCATGGTCGTGTCCCTGAGTCACTAACGTGTCAACTCGTGAGGTTTCTGAGTTGGTGACTCAGCCAACGCACTCACGAGTGCAACTCTGACCAGAATACTCGAGTATTCATAGAAGTACTCGAGTATTTTGGCCAGTTTTTCAAAAATATTTATTTTATTTTCTTTCCCTCCAAAACCTTTATAAATTATTTCTAGGTCCCAAAACAGGGACTGATGAGCAAAAACACTATCTTCACATATTAGAAATTATCTAATATTTTTATGCATAATAAATGACTTCATAATCAAGGATTTCACAAAAATAATTAATTACAAATAAACTTTTATAATTAATTTTCATTAACCCAGAATTAAATTTTTGGGGTGTTACACCTAAAATATATGAAAAAGATATACAATAAAAGACATTTTATTTCTTAAAATAAAAAAAAATGAAGTTCTGATTAGGTGATGGCCCTCAATTTGTTTTTTTTTAAATTTTTATAAAAACAAATCATTAAGAAAGAAGGGAACTGCACAAAAATGGAGGATAACAACTCCTCAAAAGATTACAACAAAGAGACCAAAAATAGATGCTGAAACATTTAATAAAGCTTGCCAATCCCTTTGTGCCATGTCTTATAAAGATAGCTCTCAAAAAGAGACCGAGGCGGAAGTCCAAAGAGATGCTAAGATTATAACTCTACCCAACTGAAACATAGGCTTAAAAAGATACCTTTGAAAATTCTAGTATTCCTTTCAAACCATAAACCCCAAAGAACTTTGAAGGCGGAACATTGTTGTAGAATATTTTTTTCCTTACGAGTGCCAAACTTTCTTAATTAAATGAGAAGAAAGTCATGCAATTCCAGAGAATAGACCCAATGCTCTCCAAAGATCTCAAACTAAGCAAGTGACGGAACTCTATTTTTTGATCTTCCTATAAGACGAGGAGAAAACAAAGATACCTTCAAGGTGAGATCGCTTAATCTCTAGTTAAGTGTATTATGTTAGCCGGTATCAAGGACGAAGTGAGTACTTTTCTTTATTAGTTGATTGATTGCACCACTTTATTTTAAGACTCTTCTTGTCTAAAGAGTCTTTGTAGTTAGTGTCACAACCATCCACTTTTGTTTTCAAATCAGACTAAGTAAAGAAAGGGAGTGATCGAGTTCTAACCTCATTCAAGTTGTCATTTGTAGTTTTGGAGGAACCCTTTGCACGACCTTTCTTTCTCCTATTCTTCTTTTTATTTTTTGATGCTCTACTAGTTTCCTCTACATTATGATAGAATAAATGAAGTGTATATTAATGAAATAATACCAAGAAGTCAACATTCACACTCAGACAATTAAAAACAAGTAAATTCAGACATCTAAACAACAACGACGACAATAACAATATAGTACAAATAGCATTGGTAGTTATGACTTTTCTCAAATGTAAAAAATTTAACTATCCAATTTTACAATATAATCATGAATGGCAAAAGACACGATGAACTTGCTTACCACCCTATCAAACAAAATTGAAAAGGGGGAAACAATACAACTTCTATTTACCACTAATGCGAATGAAGTACTATAGGTAAATATTCAAATAGACTACATATCAACAAATCCAAATAAAACTAGCAATAATGTTGGAAACTTTAATAAAAATTCCTAAGCCAAAATCAAACTTAATAAATACTAACTCCTCCTCATTTATGATGTCCAAATAAAGTTTATAGCAAAAAATTTTCAAAGTTGATTAGCTTGTTGAGGAAGCAAAGTCACATGTTATTAGCTCGAAGGGAAGAATATTGTCAAAAGAAAACTTGAACATAAGAATAAAAAGCGGAGAAGTGAACTGCTTTTCTTGAAGTGTAAGACAAGAAATTCATATTTTTATCGAAAAAACAAAGAAAAGATAATAAATTCATCTATAAACATAATGATAAATGAAAATTAAGAAACGAAGACAATGACTTACCTCCATCTTCATCATTAATAAATGAGAGAAGATCATCAATTGTGTGCTCATCCTTACTATCCCCCACTAGCTCAACATTCTGAAACATGTGTAACATTTTATTGTGATTACAACACTGCCTGACATATGCTTAAATATAAGACTTATTTAATACCACAATCTACACCAATCAGAATGAAACAAAATAGGAAAGAACTACCATCAATTTCTACCTGTCAAAGATAAATATGAATCAATAAACATAATTGCACGATTAAAGGTCGCTTCTTGCTAACATCACATACCTCTGTGAAGATATCGGACGAACCAAATATTTTTCTTGTATGCTTAGAAGTTATTTCTTCTAAAATCCGATTAATTGCTTGGTCGCACAAGTCAATCAAACGCTTCAATTCGAGGCTTTCAGCAGCAATAGACAACTCACATAATGTCTTAAAATCCATCCGAATAAACTTTTCATCAAAAGTTCTGTGCTCCTGCAATAGTAGCAATCAAATCCAAACACTCATCTATAAATCATTCTACTTTTTTAGTATCTCTGCTTCTAAAAGCAAAAGATAATCATGTTCCCAAATACATTCTAAGTTGGTTCAAGAAAAACTCAATTATTTAGTATTTGCTTTACTATACTTAACAAGCACCACATCTTTGAATATAAGAAAAAAAGGAATCAAATTTGGAGCCCCCAAAAAAATGTTAAAACAATCACAATAAAGTTGGAATTACCCCATACCTTACTAGAGTGACCCAGTACTAAATGGAACCGGCAATAGTCAAATATTAATTTATAAGTTACAAATTTAACATGGCTGGGAAGAGATATAGCACGAGTTTTGGAAAAGCCCATGCGATTGTTATGTATTTCCCGGCGAATCATTGGACAAAACATGGCAAACTCTTCCTCTACTTGTTGAATGGGACCATCCACAGTCTGAAGCCATATTGATGATTTAATCTGAGCATGCCACACGCAAGCAAAAGAATCAACAACCTACCTGCTTAGGTAACAAAAAATCATGACTTTACTACCGTATTCTAAATTTGAATTAATCAATTTATAATATGAAATTAGAATTTATAGATGCAGTTTCAATGGATGCAACCATCCCCACCACCAGAAAAAATTAAATGGAAGTAAGCAAAAAAGATTGATTTCCATGTGACAATTTTGCAGAATACAATCAAAAGGGGGAGCAAACTAGTCATCGTTTATTCAGTAAATCTGATATATGATAGATCAAAACTTACTTATCTCTACCACTTGTGATCAAAATGAAACAAAAGTGAAGTGCGAACATTAAAATAACATCGAAAAGTTGAGCCACAAGAGATATCAGATGATATAATTGAACCGATCAATACAAAATAACAAATTGGCCCAAACCAAGAATTGAAATGGGTGAAAACAACAATAATAAATTGTCCAAAATTGATGAAAAATAAAATTAGGATATGAAATAGCACACCTCAGGGTTCCCTAACACCCTATTGCTTGAGAGCTCGGTGTGTAATTACCAAGGCTTTAATGAATAAGAAAGCTAGGGTTCAGTGTTGCGTGACCACGTCGAGTGGAATGTATCCTCCAATACTCACTCTTTGGCTACTAGATTTTTGCCTAGAAAATTGCCTTACGAAATTCATTATATATAGTTCTTTTAAAAATTTAAAATAGGAAAAAAATATTTTCTTTTTTAATTCGTTTTGTGCGTTATTCATTCTATTTTTTTACAAATCGATTTAAAGCGTAATTAAAGAAATAAATAGGAGCTAATTTACTAACAAAAAACAATAGTAAACGTTGCGACTGTCTCGAAGGGCGTCGTGAAAAAAAAAATTAATTTATTTTTATTATTTATATTGATAGAAAGATTTGGAGTCGCCACCAATTGCTTCATCCATAAAAAAGGGAATGGTGCAATTGGACACCCTAAACAAAATGGTCTACGTGACAGAGTTTAAGCTCGAGGGTTGATTACGGATATGGAAGGTATTAACACCCTACCACGTCCGTGCTAAGAACGGTTACCTATTTGGTCTAAATTATTTGTTTGCTTAATTGTTTTGTTTTCTATTATTTTTTCAGAAATGTGTTTTTATTTATTTATTTATATTTTAATATATCCCATTTTATCATCATATTATAAAAAAATATGATAACCGACTATGATATAGAATGTGTTGCCAAATAGCAATTTTTCTATGGAATAAATTCAAATCCCATAACATTTTAGATGTGACAATGGTGAATTTAAAATTCTCTTCTTATTAAAATAGTTTGCAATAATAACAAGAGTTTAATTTCAAATAAAATGATTAACTTTGAAATGATTTTTAAAAGAATAAAATCTTTACGTTCACCATGGTCACAACGGTTAGCAATAAACAAATTTTTTCACACTTATTTTATTCATTTAAATTGAAATAATTTAATAAATACTTTATTTTAATTTTTTTTAATTAGATCCAAACAACATTCCTGGCTAAATCTAATATAAAAAATATGTCTCAAGAGCACAAGGTAAAATTACGTAACTGTAACCACGGTCTTTTCCTAACTTTACTATCGTCGACAAAGTAAAATATTTTTATTAAAAAAAAAGTATTTTTAAATAGTCCAAAATAAGTATGTCTATTATTTTAGTTTTGGTAGACCCTGCAGCCAACACTCATGGCCAAATCTAATAATAAAGATATGCTTCAAGAATATTGGATAAAGTCTATGTAACCATCACTTGACCTCAAGAATATTTGAATTTCTGGTCATCACAACATTGCCTTCACCTTCTTTTTTTTTTGTTTTTGTTTTTTTTTACGAATCCCGGTCTTTGATTGCTAGAGGATCCTTCTTGTCCATCTTAAATCTTTCCAATTCTCAATCCTCCTTCAATCCTTTCGCTGATTGTCATTAAAACTCCAAAATTAACAGAAACTTGTCCAAACATTGAAGAGTAGTAAGGATTTTGCAATGTGCCTAGAAACATGGTGATCATCTCCTTTTCAAGAAGTGGGGGATCCACTTGAGCTACTAGTGCCCTCCATCTCAAAGCGTATTCTCGAAAGCTTTCATTGTTCTTCTTAAACATATTTTGTAGTTGAGTCCGGGTTAGTGCAATGTCCAAATTGAACCTATATTGCTTAACAAAGGCCTCTTCTAAGTAATCGAAGGTTTTAATCTTTGCTCTTTTCCAATCTCATATACCAATTAGATGTAGGCCCTATAAGATTGTCCTGGAAAAAGTGAATCATCATCTGGTTATCCTTGGCATAGTTGGTCATCTTTCTTCTGTACATGGTCAGATGATGATCAGGGCAAGTCAAACATTGGTACTTCTCAAAATCTGGCACCTTGAAATCAAGGGGTACCATCAAGTCTGGACCAGGCACATGTCAATACTCAATAGTATTTTTCAACCCATATGATTTGCTTCCTTCAATTAATCGCACCTTTGCAGCTAGCGATTCCAAGAGTTCCTATTTATCAGCTTCAGGAATCAAAGAAGAAGATATAAATCCTTCAGGAATCATAGTAGAAGATAAATCCTAAATTAATTTCAAATAAAACGTTAACTTTGAAATGATTTTCAAAAAAATAAAATTTTTACGTTCATTATAGTCACAATGGTTAGGAATAAAAAAATTTATTCACACTTATTTTATTAATTTAGATTGAAATAATTTAATAAATAATTTATTTTAATTTTTGTTAATTAGATCCAGCCAGCATTCTTGGCTAAATCTAATATAAAAAATATGCCTCAAGAGCGTTAGGTAAAATTACGTAACCGTAACCATGGTCTTTTCCTAACTAGTCTATCTCCGGCAAAGTAAAATATTTTTATTTAAAAAAAAAACCTATTTTTAAATAATCCAAAATATGTATGTCTATTATTTTAATTTTAGCCGATCCAACCAACACTCATGGCCAAATCTAATAACAAAGACACACCTCAAGAATATTGAATAAAGTCTACGTAACCGCCACTTCGGTCATCTTTCAATTTAATTGGACCAAAAAAAATATTTCAATTTAATTCGAGAATATTATAAATTAATATATTATTGCAATATTTTAAAACGAAATTAATTAAGAATATTTTTTAATTGATATGCTATGGCGATATTTTAAAACGGAATCAATCATGGATATGTTTAATTGATATTGTTATCGTAATACTTCAAGATGGAGTCAATAAGAATATCTGCAAATTGATTTTAGTAATTTTTTCTTATAATACGGATCAAAAGGAGTATTTGAATTTCAAATTAAGATTTTATTGGTATCTTATAGACCTCGTCAAAACTCTTGGCTAAATCTAAAAAATATTCTCACCTAAAAAAAGCCATAACATTACCAGAACTTCGGCTAATTATGGATATTCCATTGTTGATCTTAATTTAAAAGAAAAATACTAATCATTATAGAAGGAAAAGGGAAATTGAGATATTAGTTTGAAGAAGTTCTAATACTCCCTTACTCATTGACTTGGAATAAGTGAAAAGTGTATATATCTATATATATATGTGTATTATCATATTATGTATGTATATGTGTATAGATAACAAAAACCATCAAGACGTTTGTTATGACTTATCGCTAACTTTCAAGAATTAAAAAAAAAAAAAATCACAATAGTAACATGCAAAATAGGCGCAAAGATATGAAGGGCTTGCATCAATGCCTCAATGGTTTATTTTTACTCAGTTTTTAGTCCATTTATTTACAACACATAAACAAATATAATGGTGCCAATCATTAAAGAAACTAAAACAGTAAGTGTAAAGCAACAGCATATATATTGCCATAATTTTGGCTGAAACCTTAAATCAATCTCCATGGACAATTTTTTCAAATTTTCTCATTATGGCATATACGACCACACCTATGTATACAACTTTGCTATCATATCAATTTGCATAGGCTATTAAACCAAATTGCAATCTATTAAGAACACAAGCAGCAACAACTTACACCCTTTAAAAGCACAAAATTAAACTTTAAACAGAATCTCATAAAGGTATGCTAGAATCAAAAGCTTCCCATATGAAACTCATCACAAGAATCAAGTCACACACATAACCCAATTACATTACAAGATCCATTGCTCACCACAATAATAAAATCACACAAATAGTTTTAGAGTCATCAAGTAGTTATAGTCCATATACAAATTGAAAATAAATAAACAAATTAAATTACAGAAAACAAATTAAAAATATAGAAACCTATTGGCATGAAATTCCTTCCCCTTTTTCGTTCTTCTCTTTCTCACCCTCGGTTTTTCCGTTTCTACTCTTTCTTCGCTGTCTCCTCTCTCTGCTCGTGCTGTCAATCTTACACACACACACATATAGTGTACAATACCTTGAGGGAATAATCACATGCTAGTGAAATCGTGTCATTCCTATCTATTACAGCTAATAAATAACAATAGTTGACTACTTATAATTACATATTTAATTTAACATGTGCTATATCTAAAACTCACCTGCAAAGTGGAGCAACATTGTCATAATGATATACACCAAACTTGTTACAAACACAATCAACCTTAGGCCTCTAAGGGGTTTAGTGAATATATCAGCTATATGGTCATTGGAATTGACAAAACCACTGGTCATCTCACCTAAAATAGTCTTTTCTCTTATAACATGACTGTCTATGTGTTTGGTCCTTCCATGAAAAACTAGATTAGAAGCACTATGGAATGCAGCTTGGTCATCACAAATCAGCTTCATTTTCTTATCGTCTCCCAATTAAAGCTGCTATGCATTTGGTTTCATCATGTAAGTTCAGTAGTTCACTAGTGTTTTGTGTCTTACTCCTCTATGAGATTATGTTTATAGCAAAGACACATTACAATGAAGTTGATCTTATATTAAATAATGAATCCAATCAATCAGCATTAGAATAGCAAAAACCTTGAACCTGCCTATATTTTCATTAAGTAACCTTTTACCTGGTGCAATCTTGACACATCTAAGAATACAAATTATACCACTCTAATGACTATCACAAGGAGCCTTCAGAAATTGGCTTGTGTTAACACACTTACAGTAATAGTAATGTCCAATATAGTTGTAGTAATGTAGTTATGTTTGCCAACAAGATAAATATGTCTACGCTGCCTTTGACCCAACACTATATTGACATCGGGATCCATTGGCTCACTAAGTCGGCAATTCAACAAATTTGTTTCTTGAGAATTAGTTCCCAACCCCCATCTATTAGCCCCCAAACCCCCCATTTTATTAATAATCCCAAAATACCCCCACATAACTTCCAATCAGTTCTTCCTTAGATCAAACCATTCCCCAAACCCCACAATACCCCATCACTTGCGACTCTTCAGTTTTCCCCATCACTGACCCCTCTTCCCCGTCACCATCTCCACCGCCCCTGAAGCTCTAACCACCATGTTATCAGGTATGTCTTCTGCCTTATCCTTTCACTCGCGACACTCCTCCTTGTCACCGCCACTTTTCTCTAACTCGCGACTCTTCTTTCTCTGGTTCGTTTGGTCTCCACCGAACCACCGTGGTTGCTTCGTTTGGTCTCCACCTTCGTCCTTTCATTTGCTTCATTTTGTGTGATTCGTTTTCATGTGCTTTCTTTCTGTTTGCTTGTCCGTTCCTGTTTTCCCCATCTTCTTTCTGTTTGCTTGTTCGTTTGGTCTCCACCTTCTTCTTCTTGTTCGTTCCTGTTTGCTTGTAATTGATTTTAGGGATTTTGCAATGATGGGGTTTTGATTGTAGGGAGCTTTGGTACAAGTATTGAATTAAATAATTCCTGTTACTATTTTGAGTTGATTATGTCTCTTTTGTATTTTCACGTATGCTCTTCTTTAAATTCTGGAATATGTTCTTAAATTCTGGTATTTCTCTTTGGTATTTCTCTTTGGTATTTTCACGTATGGTTTTCACGTATGTCTCTTTGGTATTTTGAGTTGATTATGTCTCTTTGGTATTTTCACGTATGTCTCTTTGAGTTGATTAAATTCTGGTTTTTAAATTGATTATGGTCTTCGTTAAATTCTGGTTTTTAAATTTCAGTAATGGCAAGAACCAAGCGCACAGCGGAGACGGTTAGATTAGAAGAAGAGGAATGTTGCAGAAAAAAGGCCGAAGAGCGTAGACGACAAGAGGCCGAAGAGCGTAGACAAAAACTAAATGTATCATACAGGAGGGAAAAGGCGGCTGAGTGTATGCTTAAGGGTAAAGATAATGCACCTGCACAATCGGGTGAAAATAAGGCATCTGAATCAGCATATCCATCACATTCATCACCACAGCCGGATGGACCCGATCCCACTCCCGATCCTTCACACACATCACCACAGCCTGCACATTCATCACCACAGCCGGATGGACCCGATCCCACTCCTGATCCCTCACACACATCACCACAACTTGCATATTCATCACCACAGCCGGATGGACCCGATCCCACTCTCGATCCTTCACACACATCACCATAGCCTGCACATTCATCACCACAACCGGATGGACCCGATCCCACTCTCGATCCTTCACACACATCACCACAGCCTGCACATTCATCACCACAGCCGGATGGACCCGATCCCACTCCCGATCCTTCACACGCATCACCACAGCCTGCACCTCAACCCGCCACTGCTGAACCTACGGGTGAAGAGGAGGATGCAAACGATGACAATTCTGCTGGCGAAGGCCAAGATGATGAGGAGGATCATGAGGAGGATCAGGATGCAAATGATGATAATTCTGGTGGCGAGGTCCAAGATGATGAGGAGTCCGAAGCCGAGGAGGAGGTAGAAGGCCAAGATGACCATGAGTCCGAAGCCGAGGAGGAGGCAGAAGAGATTACTGACCCTCAGGACACGAGTTTACTCAAATCTTATACAAATCACGTGGCTCGTGAAATTTGGCAAGGCAATGTAAGTATGCTTAGGAGTAAAGTAAAGTTGTTCAATGTTTATGATTTGATTTTTTTTTCAACTACGTTTGTTTAATATTGGTTGATTTTTGTTTTTTTTTCTTCAGGAACGTGGTGTTCTGGGCAGAGGCACCAATAGGAAGTGGTCCTTGCCACGTGTGAATGAGTTGCCGAATGAAGTGCGTGTATTTGTTACAAATTCCGGACTTGCAGCACTTGTCGGGGTTTTCTACGAACAGATTGACAAGAAATTGTTAACTTGTTTCGCCGAGCGTTGGTATTCGGACACCAACACCTTTCACCTTCCTGTCGGCGAGATGACCGTGACTCTGGATGACGTGTCATCCATTCTTCATATCCCAGTTTCAGGAAGAATGCTGCCATGGAAGAAGCCAAATAAAGAAGATGGTGCTTTGATGATGACACAACATTTGGGTATTGGTGCCGTTATTGCTGCTGCTGAAGACAAACAAAATCGCACAGGATCCGTTCGTTTTAGCACTCTCAAAAGATATTTTGATGACAATGTTGCTGCCGGTCGACATGAGCTTGCTGCCCGTTGTTATTTGCTTTATTTGGTAGGGGCTACTTTGTTTATTGACAAAAGCAAGACATACGTTGGAATGCAGTATGTTGAAGCCTTCGAAGATCTGAACACTGTGCACACATGGGCTTGGGGAGCAAGCGCGCTGGCACATTTATATGGCGAGCTGAGGAATGCGAGCAAAAAAAATGTCAAACAATTGGGAGGTTACATGACTTTGCTCCAGGTATTGGTTGTTAACTTTGTATTGACATTTATTTTTATTGTTTAGTTCATTGCATTCATGTATGGCTTTGCTATATTATTTTTCATTTTCATTTGCTGTAAATAGGCTTGGATCAAAGAATACTTTTCGGAGATCGGTTGCTCTATCACAAGAGATGATTATCAGGAGGACAAGCCAAGAGTGTTGAAATGGGATCAAAGCGTAGGATCAGGAAGCTTGGAAATCAGTTTCTATTCTGGATGGATTCGATGCGGCAAACAAAGAGAGGCATATCTACCTGAATGTGTCCTACGGCAATTTTGATACGTCCAAGGTATCCCTCCTTCACCACCGGTAGCGACCCCATCATTGAATATCATTTTTGATCAATTTCAAGATTGGGCCCAGTACGTGGTTGAAGAGCATGAGAGAGGACGTCACGTGAGATTTCCTGGTGAGGTGGATAGTGGATATATTGATTGGGTACATAAATATTCTCACCCTTATCTTCTGTCGACATCCGCTAGGGTTCAGAATCATGAGATTGACAATGTAAGTTATATTGATATTATAAATGGTTGTTATTCATGTTATCATCAAATACTAACTATATACTTGTACAGGTTCGATATCGCGATAGGTTGGAGAGGGTTGGGAATCTAATCGCACCACATAGTTCATTGCTGCCGGATTATGTTTATGAAGAGGTGATGGTGCTCTGTAACCGGCCAATTAGTGAAGATGTTCCTCGTGTTCAATCAAGAAGACGCGGGGGTCGGATTCCTAGAGGTAGCAGGGCAGACCGGGAAGGTAGGGTTGAAAATGAGGCTGAAGATAGAGGCCAAGGAAGACGAGTTCGACCAAGAAGACGTTAGGATTAATTAAGTGATTGCATTTTGGTATAGGATTGATGCTTTTATGTTTTTTTGAACATGTGTCATTTTGGAACATGTCTCATTTTGGAACATGTCAGTATTGGTACTTTAGTTATTTTGGTTGGGTTTGTCGTATATGTAATGTCTAATTTTGGAACATGTCTCATGTCGAAGAACATGTATGTCTTATTGAATCTGAGGTAAGTGTTTTAATGTTTTATTGAATTAGAGTTAAGTATTTGAATGTCTTATTGAATCCGAGTTAAGTGTTTGAACACAGCTAAATTCTTAAATTGACAAAGTGTGATTGAAATTTTCAAATATTCCGACCAAAGTGTATCAGAAATAACAAATTTCTATCACAGTAAGTAACAATTCCGAGGGACGTAAATCAGATTTTTTAAAAATACCGAAATAATGTGTTCGGAATTTTTTACATTTTCGAGTAACACATTTCGGAAATTAGTTACAGTAAGATCAAAAATTTGACAACTTTTTTTTCTAAGTTAACATAAGTTCCGAAACAAATGAATCGGATTTTTTTAGTACTCCGAGTATAATTTGTTGGAAATTACTTACAGTGATAACAAATTCGGTACAAATTTTTATCTAAGTACAACAAAGTTCCGAGACACAGTAATCGGATTTTGGTCAAAATCCGAATAACAACTTTCGGACAATAGTCACAGTAAGTTCAAAAATTTGGCAACAATTTTATTTCTAAGTTAACATAAGTTCCGAAAATTAATTCTCGGATTATTTAAAAAATCTGAGTAATGTATGTCGGATTTTACTTACAGTATGATAACAAATTCGGAAACAAATTTTTTTCGAAGTACAATAAAGTTCCGAGAACCAGCTATCGGTGTTTATTTAAATTCTGATTAACACATTTCGGATTTTAGTCACAGTAAGTTCAAAAATTTGGCAACAATTTTTTTTCTAAGTTAACATAATTTCAGAAATAGAGGAATCAGATTTTTTGAAAAATCCGAGGATGGTTTGTCGGATTTTACTTACAGTATGATAACAAATTCGGGAACAAATTTTTTTCTTAAGTAAACAAAAGTTCTGAAATACATGTATCGGATTTTGTTAAAATTCTGAGTATTGGTTGTCGGATTTTACTTACAGTATGATAACAAATTCGGGAACAATTTTTTTTCTTAAGTAAACAAATATTTCTGCATTAAATTTCTGTTTTCTTATCAATACTTACGATTCCAAAATCATTGGATATCATCTAAACATAAAAAAAAAGCTAAACAGAGAACTTAGGATCCAAAAACACAACAGAATCCAAACATAAAAAAAGAGAGGCTGATTCTAAGTTTTGTAAATCTGAAATGAATCTAATCATCATCTAAATTTACGACATGACCATCCGTATAAGGCTCTGGTAGTAGAGGCGTGTACAAAATTAGGCGGTCGGAAATAACTGCTTCCCATGCTGCAGCTCCCCCACTAAAATGTGTTCGCCAAAGTTGGTATACTGGAGGTAACGGTGCTCCCTCCTTCAGATGCACCTGTGAACGAAATAGGTTGCAATATTTAGGATCTTAAAAATACAATGTGATACAGTGTAGTAATGAACATAATAATTTACCTGCACAAAATGATTCTTATTAGCATTGCGCCCAATCGCCCATATTTGGGGTTTGGCAGGGGGTGCTGTGTAATATGGAAGGAATGTGATACATTCACCGGTAGTATGACTCGGAATTGAAACAAGGACAACATTGTATCTTGATGCAATCATGCATCCCATATCCGGCATCACTAACCATTTGTCCGCTCCAATAAAGCCTGATGATACATGAAGGCTTTTCATCACATCATCAAACTTCTGGACTCCCCCCAATAGCGAAGTATATAGCTGGCGATGATTTTTCATTTCATTTATCAAGTCCAAGCATATAAAAGCATGGTTCTCCTCTGTGTTGTGCCGATGCATTGAAATTACGCGAAAACCACAATTACCATCGCCGATTACATCTTTCACCAACTCAATATAAGGCTCCAAATTAGGATGGGGCAAAAACCCAGAAGTAGACCGAGTACGCTTTGTAGCTTGAGGTTGTGACGTCGGAGACTTATCAACTTTTTTTGATGATCTTTTCTTTTTCAAATTTTGGGAAGGTTGGGAACCTTCTCTCAGTTGTTCCCTTAAAGATTCGTGCAACATTGTATCCATGTGCTCAAAATATGAAGGGTCGCGCTTAGTTGATTTGTCTTTCTCAGTCTTGCGTCCTTTCGTCAAAATTGGTACCTTCGATGGTTGTAAGGTTGTCGTATCCGGCTTCACCACTTCCCGTAATTTTTGAAGAAGCTTGTTCCTTCCCTCTGCATCGACAACATCAAAAAGCATGTTAAACTCTTCCCATACTTGATCTTTAGCATGACAAGCGGACTTCTCACTCCCCTGCTCCTCTCTCCATTCCTCCTTAATCTTCGCTTTCGAAGACAGAGTCTGCCAGAATGGATGAACTGTAGTAAGAGGAATGGCTTGTCCCAATCGTTGGTATTTTGCAATCTCGCAACGACAAGGCAACCCGTGCATGGTTTTCAACCTACAAACACAAGCAGGTGCACTATCATTCTTTTTATCAATCCCCCTGGCCTCCGTGTATATAATTGACAATGCCACTCGAGAGATCTTGTAGTGAAAATCTTTGTACAGCGGTGTCCTCACCCTATTCTCCACGCGGGTCTTACTCTCTTCAAACGATGCAGTTATGGCTGTGTGCTGAGAAAGCAACAAACGCTGGATACATTCAAAACATGTAGCTATATCCCCTTTGTTGTCAGCTAACGACTTCTTGAACAGAGCATGGGCAGTTTCAACCCTGTTACAATGATTGTTACATTAATATGACATAAATACACACAAGTAAATAAATCATATAAATTACATATAATTATACCTGTTTGTGGTTGTGTTACCGATATGCATATGCTGGTCAACCCAAGCATCTACGAATCTCTCTTTTCTCGAGTTAAGGTATGTGTCCTTAACGTAATCCACAAGTTCAGCACTATCATCCCCACATCTCGCTACAAAAATATCAACACTGTCTGCGGAATTTTCCATGAACTTACAATGAAGCACATTTTCGATTCCCTCCATTACCAAAGATACCTTGTCCAAGTCTTGATAGTGTTTTGTGCATCTTGCCCTAACGTTACACTTAATATGGAACTGACACAATAAATGTGTTGTAGTAGGAAACACATGTTCCAGTGCTCCAACCAAAGCACCATCCATGTCGGTAACTATCACTTTTGGATAATACATAGGATTTGACAACAAATTTCTCAACTTCTCTAGTGCCCAAATGTAGGTTTCTCTGGTCTCATTAGAGGTGAAACAAAACGCAACAGTAAATGTCTTCCAAGTTGAAGTTTGCCCAACAATCTCAATCAAAGGCATTTTGTACCTGTTGGTCTTATACGTACTGTCTATGCACAATACAATGTTGAAGTTGCGCAACAATTGTATAGAAGTAGGGTGTGCAAAGAATAGATGCTCCAACTCATTGGTTCCATCAACTACAGTATGCCAAGTATCATAACCACCACCCGTCAATAACTTCATAAGATGTTGCATCTCAGTTCTAGATAGCCTAACATTTCTTCTGTAACGCTTACGCTCATTGTAAACATGACGAATAGTAGACACATTTTTAGGAAAGCGGTCCTTCAAAGTTGTCATTGTCCTATTGGCTGTCACTCCACTCTTTGTTAAGTCAACAACTAGAGCTTTTTCTTCTTTGCTAAGAGTTCCAGCAACGGCATGGCCAACAAGGGAATCGTACGGATGATGGTTGTGCTTCCCGCATTTCACTTCTAATGTCCAAACTTGGCTCCCTTTTACTATTGGCTTGGAGTAAATCTTAAAGGGACAGTTGCATTTTTTTGATCCGGTTATATTTATCCCTTTTGATCTTTTGTCAGGCTTGAACACACCACTCTTCTCACATGCAAACACAACCCTCTCTCTTTCCCCGGCATCGGACCTATCAATCTTCAATAGAAATCCTTGTGCTACTCCAACCTCTTTAACAAATGTCACGACTTCCTCACGAGATGCAAAAGGACAATCACGATGGAAGGCATAACCATAGTCTGGAAAGCCGACAGCTTCTACTAGAAGATTGCCCATATTGTTCTCTTCAATCTCTCCCTCCTTGTGCTCCATCAAAACTGAAATATTACTGACAAAACATAATCTATCAACATTTAATGTTATAAATATTAGAATAAATATTAGACAAAGAAGCTGGGGTGTTTAACAATAAAAAAAATTCCGATAGTAAGTGATCGGAATAATTTTTTCTCTTTCTAGTAAAATTACGACATACCCGTGTCGGAATTTTAAGAAATTTCGAGCCTGGCATGTCGAAATTATTTACAGTACGTAAAAAACGAAACTTAAACGAAGATACGTTGCTTACCTTTAACAACACGTCTACAACGTCCTATGCACCTTCTTCTGAGCGTCAATGATGGAAAAGTGGAAGCTTTTGGAGAAAAAAAAGTGAAAAAGATGAAGGTTTTGGAGAATGAGAGTGATTGTAGAAGAGGAACATGAAGAGTTTATGGGGTATTATGGAGGTTTCTTGTTTCAGAAGCTGAAAGGTTGATGGGGTTTGGGTTTTAGATAAATTAGGATTGGGGTTTGTGACTAATGGGGTTTGGGGATTAAGTTTTGGAGGGAAACTAATAAGTGAGGACATTTCAGACATTTCACTATTAAATTGGGGTTTGGGGCTAATAGATGAGGGTTGGGAACTAATTCTCTTGTTTCTTCCATTATGTCTAAAGTGTACTTTAGCAACCTCAATCCCTAAAAGTATTTGAGAGGGCCCAAACCTTTTGAAAAGAAAAATGGAATAATTGATTACCCTTAAGCTTCATGATATCAGCTTGATCATTGTACAATGTTATATGTAGAAACAACAAAAATAGAAAAATTCACAAAATTAAACACAACTCAAATCCAATTTAACCCAAACAAAAAGTATAGCGCAAAATCAATGATATAGCTAAAAACCAAATACAATATAATTGAGATGGTGATGGCTAGGATAATGGTACCTAAGGCTGAGACGATGCCATGGCTGAAACTAAGATGAAACTGAGTTAAAGGAGGAGAAGAATGGCATGAAAGAATGTTATGAAACTGGGAGCTGAGAAGGTTGAAAGTAGTGTTTTGATCGAATTGGCATGAAAACTGCTCACCCGAGCCTTTTTTGTTGACGACTTACAGGTTAAAATCATGTATTTGACATAAGCTAAAGCTAAATACCCTTATACCATTTTTCATCAAAGTGGCGACATAACCTATTATTGTTCGTATTATTCACCATATTGTCAAACAAACCCCATACAACAGCAGATTCAAAATTCAGGCAAAATTAAAAGTTCATTCAAGTAGCAGTACAATATTATTTCTGTCCTTCCAATTTCCAAATGGCGTTTTACAAGCAAGCAATGACAGCAACTCAACAAGGCAGGAATCACAGCGACTCAACAAGGCAGGAATCGCAGCAACTCAACAATGCCACATAGTCAGCAACATGGAAAATGCAGCAAGCAAATCCAAAGGCAGAAACTCATCAAAACGGTAATTAACATCAAGGAAAGTGGGGAACATTTGTACCTGGCAAAGTCAGCAACCAATATAATACAACAAATAAACCGAAGTTAGCAACAAATGAACATATTTTTTATGGCGTGAACTGATATAAACTAAATAACCAATTCCTTGTCACAGACATGAGGTCTTAAAAGTAAATGCCATAAAACAAACAAAATTTTTGGAATATGGTAAGCCTCAAGACATAAATCTTTATGAATGGATAATATGCAGCAAGGAATGGAGAGACATGAAAATGGAATTTAAGCAAAGGCAATAAGCTCCGGCAATCCAGTTAAGCGTACTTTTATTCACACACAAACATGACAACACACCAATTCACCATTTGTTCATGAACCATTAATAGAAGGCAGCAATCAGCATTATTAGTAGGACCTGCATCTACATAGTTGAAATAAAGGTATGTCACAAGTCCAGAGTCCAGACATGGTAAGGTCAACAGCAACACATGGTGGGAGTAAGCTCAATGATCATGTAAAGGGGAGGAAGTGAAGTTTAGTGGTGGTTCTTAAAAATTCAATCCGCCAAATCAATTAAAGTAATTTCGGTTTTGATCGACTTTCAATTTTATTGCGTTAGTTTTTTTTTTAATGGTAGTTTTTTATTCAACTGGATTAGATCTAAAACCCCCTACTTTTACCATTGGCCTTACTCCTTCCACAGTTTTATTGACCTTTTTCTTTCTCTTTTTATTATTGTTCGAGATCTTGTCATCTATCATTACATTTATAAACAAGATGCATGTGTTATTTTTGTTTCTGTTTTAGTAGTCCAACATAAATGCTATGTACCAAATCAGGAAATACAATACTAATTGGTAAAATTAAGAGCAGAAAAATAATTATCTGAAATCATTGAAACGAGAGATAGAAAAGAAGAAGGAACTAACTTCTTACATGTTACGCTGATGGAAACTCATGTCTTTTCTGCTATATTGAGTCTTCAATTTCTTTGTTGGAGAAAGTGGTTTCATATCTAGTAATTCTTCACTGTCCCTCTTTCTTTTAGTTTTAGTCTCTACTGCCAATGGAACACTAAAACTGAAAAGGTCTGAGGAATATATGGGGCGCACTCCCCACTCTTTTACTTTTATACTCTTTCCAGGAGTCATAGCAAATGTAAGCTTTGGATCATATGTTGTTGTACCCTGGTTGTCGGTGCATCTTTCTTTAATTTTGTCCATTAGGACCTTCGAAAACTCTTGTTGATGCCAGAGAAACACATGATCAGAATTATGACGGATATCCTCTTGCACAACATAGATAGGAACAAAGGAATGTGCTGTGAAAATATCCTCTTGACCATCCCTTGTTATGAGATAGCAAGTAAATTTTGTGGAAACGTCCTGGCAAGATATATATTCGCATAGCGCAAAGACTACACAAAAGTTGAGACCTAATAAGTCGGACAGGTTTGAAAGTTGAATTGATATAGTGCATTCTGTTGCTGTCCTGTAGTTGTATCTGTCTACAGGTACTTTGCTTCCTGGTAAACAAACACTAACAATGTTTCTCTTTCTTTGCGATTTATCATCATTTGGTTGTAGGTGTTGGATATATGCAGCTCCATTAATCTTGAGATGGGAAAATGACATGATAGTGTTGAGTGCTTGTTGATTTAATTTGCAACAATTCCAGAATGAAAAATTAGCTTTAGAATGCCAATTGCAGTCTAGTGTTGAAACTGAAACTCCTTCTAGAGGTATGCAGCCCCTAGCCTCTAGCATATCAATGCTTGGTGGAGGTGGTGGTATATATTGAAGACTCTTGCAATAAGATAACCACAGTCCTTTGAGCATTGAAAGGTTTTTGATGCTCGTAGGCAAGCTCTTGATATTGCTTCCATTAAGATAAAGAGTATTTAATGATTTGAGTAAGTAGCGTGGATCGAAGAAATCCAAAGTTAATTTCCTCAAGTCCCAAAGATTCATAACTTGAAGAAAGTTGTGTGGAAGACTTTTCAATAACCCAAAATTCAAAGATTCCAGTTTGTTGACAGGCGATCCTAGTGAATGCAATTCCACAATGCTTGTATTCTTTAAATCCAACTCCTCCATACTCTCTGACAATACTGAAAATGCTTCCAGATTTGTGCAGTATGCAGCATCAATACATTTCAGAGAATTTAATTGATGGTCACTATGAAGAATCTTCAAGTTTTTGCAACCAAACATAAGCAGAAACCTAAGATTATGAAGGGAAAAAATTGATGGATGAAGTTCAAGCAAGCTAGTACAGTGTTCGAGAGTAACACAGTTGACATTTAAATCCTTGGAGAAGTCAGGGAGCTCCTTTAGTTGATCACACCCTACAAGAGAAATCTCTTTCATTTTGACAAGGTTCTGCAACAATTAAAGTTTTATGATGTTGTAAGTGATAGTATGTGTAGATGACCTAACACACAATATATAAATATATCAAAGAAATCAATAAAAACTTGTGTACCTGCACCCCATCCCAAAGTTTCTTCAATTTGCTGTAAGAAAAGTCAAGCTCAACAAGATTCTCTGCACAAAATGATGAGTCCAAGGATTTTAGTGGGCATCCCCACCACTCAAGAAGCCTTAGGCCTTTTGGCATTGATACCGAGTCTTCAGAGGCAATCATTTTTGTTTTATTTGAATTAGGATCATATGCGTCGAGTTTTAGAATTTTCAAATTGAACATCTTACTGAAGGCTGTAGGATTCAAGCACAACTCCTTACTTTCACTTCTCATATCCAGTGTTAAGCTTTGAATGGCTCTAGTCCCCTAGAATTGAGAAGCAAATATTGTCCATAAATCATAACCATAAAAAAAAAAGTTTAAGGAGTATAACTATTTCAAATGTAAATGACAAATTTTACTATTAGCCTATCTTACCGTGGCGTTCTCAAGTATTTCATACACATCATGTGGATCCCTTATATGACGACGCTTTCCAGGATCTCTATGTTCTCCGCAAACAATTTCTTTACCCATTTCTCTTATCAAGTCATGCATTGTCCATCTCCTACTAGCACTGCAGAAAGATATTAGAGCTTTATTATGAAGGTTAGTTAGCCCAACTTCCATTGAGTAGCCACAATCATCAAGCAGAAATATATCTTTATACACATGAGAACTGAAAAAACATGCAAGATATAGAAAAATATCTTGCTCTTCTCGATCTAGTCCATCATAACTCCATCTCAGAACATTTTGAATTTCAGGAAGAGGCATTTTTTTCAGCTTTTTTAGTTGGCTTTCCCACGCTCCCTTTTCTTTGCCATGAAAAGATGAACCTAGAACTTCAATAGCTAATGGAATTCCTTGTGCATAATTAACTACATCTGATAAATCCATCCACTCTGCTCTTTGATGATTTTCCTTGAAGGCATGCAAACTGAAAAGTTTAAGAGAATCTTCAATGTTCAATGTCTTGACCTCATATATATCATCATCTCTGTTCATGGGTACTTGCTTGTCTCTACTTGTCAAAATCACTCTACTACCTTCTCCAAAGCGATTAAAGTTTTCACTTAAATTTGTTAATTTCCTTAAATCATCAACATCATCAAGAACAAGAAGAACTTTTTTACGACGAAGCCTTGTCATATTGAATTGACATCCTTCAATGGGAATGCACATGCTTGAATCTTTTTCCTCCAAAAGTGCACGAAGTAGATCATTTTGTAACTGAGTTACCCCATGTTTCTGCAAATTTTCTCTAACATTTTGCATAAAACAACATGCTTCATACTCGAAACACAATTTATCATATAATTCTTTGGCAATTGTTGTCTTGCCAATGCATCCCATGCCCCAGATTAAAATAACACGAACAGCTTTTGGCTCACGAGCCACTAATGATTCCAAACATGCCACTTGTTCATGAATTCCAACAAGAGCTTTTGGATTATTTTGGCCCTTGTATACATGTTTTAACTTCTGCAATACATGTTCAATGATTTGTTTGATGAGCTGAGCGTCAGTCCTGTATACCACAAATAAAAAAGAAATTTTATGTTCGCAAATGAGTGACATCTCATTATGCTTATTGGAATATCGAATAGAGACTCAGTCTTAGACGAGAAATGTCAAATGATGTAAAACATTGTAAGTATATACATGTGGCATACCTTAGAGATTAGAATGCATCATAGCAAAGCAAATTCATAATTTTCAATGTGAGAGTAGGAAAAGTCTCACAATTATATATTAGAATGGTAAAGTCTTAGACCGAGCATAAGACAAAAAAAAGCAACTTATTCAGTACTGTGTATGCACAAGAAGCACCAAATTTGAAGTATCTTTTCAAAAAATTTAAATAGTTTACTTAAAATTTTGGGTGTCAAGTTTTTGACATTTATGTTCATTTTGTCACATGTCCTTGTTGCAAAATTTGGCAGAAATTTGGAGAAGAGTATATAACAAACACAGAAGTAAGTTAACTTCATGGAGCCTATGACAAAAAGAAAGAATGCCTGTGACAAATCGATCCCAAATTTCAAGGACCGGAGACATATTTAAGATCTTAAATTGATTTATACAGCGAAGAAAAAATATCTAGGCAGGAGATAAAGAGGGGACAGTTGAGTTACTTGTCTGTTTGGGAGTCCGAACGGACCCAACCAGCTAAATTTGCAGCTTCAGTAAGAGCAGTTTTCCACTTGTGCACTTTATTATTATGCTTCAAATCCTGCTCATATTCCGTAAAGGCTTTCTCATAACTCCCTTTCTGGTTCCTCACATGTGATGGATCCATGCTATAAAACACTGGTATTACAATTTGTCCTATCTTTTTCCTGCATTCCATAATCTTGCTGATTTCATCTAAGCACCATTTTGAGTTTGCATAATTTTCTGAAAATATGACAACAGATATATGTGACTCTTCAATGGCTTTGATGAGTTCTGGCCCTATCTCATCTCCTTTCTCAAGCCGGTTGTCTATGTAAGTTTCAATTTTCTTTTGGCACAAAGCATCATAAAGATGGCTTGTGAAAGTTTTTCGAGTATCCTCACCACGAAAGCTAAGAAAAACATCATATTTCTTGTTGGGAAAAACCAGCAAAGAGGAAGAGGAAGAAGATGCAGCAAAACTGATCATTTGGTTGTCAGCCATTTAGAAATTCGGATTACTATACACAGATGACAAAGCTATACTTATTACTCCATTTGCTTATAAGTGTGAGGAAAGGAGGTTTAGAGACAAACAAATCACAGTTGAGAATTGTGTCAAGGCAAACGAATAAACGCTTAAAATTCAGTTCAGTTGATAGTTGCAGGATCACCTAAGTAACTTAGACCTAAGGATTTTGGTTCTAACTTCTAATATCAGGTGTATAGTTTGTAATAAAAAAATAAACGCGTAAACAAACTTAGTATTTAGCCAACACAAGAACGCTAAGAATGCCTATTGGATGGTTTTTGTTTTTTGAGTATACTATTGGATGATTATTTTATTGAAGTGTTTTTATAACAAACATGCTTATAGCCGGAAGTTAAGTCTTCACCCTTTATTTTGATATTTGGTGGGGCAATTATTATTATATACTCCCGCCCGCTTATTATATATTACCTCCATTCCTAATTATAAAGTCCTCTTAGGAGATTTCACGTCCATTAAGAAAGTGGAATAATTTAGTTAATTGTATTGGAAATGTGAACTTTTGATATGTATTTTCAAAATTACCCTTATTAAAATTATTGGGAATCTAAAAAATTTTAAATAAATAGGGGTGTTTGTGAAAAAAAATAATTAATGCTCATTGAAAATTGGTAAAGAGCCTTATAAATAGGAACAAAATAAAAATGTTAAGATACCTTATAATTGGGGACGGAGGGAGTATCACTTTTATTTTATTTAATTGACGCATATTAAGAGAAGTACTCTAAAATTTAAAATTTATGTTGACATTACAAAGTTACTCTTATTTAAAATTTTACAATTTTATTCATTTTTGTCTTTATTGTAATTATTACATTATCACCCTCGTAATACTATCTAAATATTGTAAAACTACTTATAAAAACAAATAAGAAATCTAACAAAATATGCCTTGAGAAAAAGGGAGTATAAATATAAATTACGTAATGGTTTGATCATCTGCTCAGGTCAACTGAAACTTATGAATAGTTTATCAACTGTCAACATTCTATTGATCGATACAACGTAAGAATTTTTATTTTTTATTTGTTTTCAAGACTTTGTCTCTCCTTGATATGTATTTAAGAAAGACAAAATTGTTAATTTAGTCCTTAATTTTTTTAGAGCTTTCATTTTAATTCTTGACTTTAAAAAAAAATTTAGCCATTCACTTTGAAAAAAGCACTCACGTTAGTCATTGACAATTTTCATCGTTCAAAGATGTTAACGAAAAACACACGTGGTCGTTAACTAAGCCATACGACATCTTTATAGGGTAATGTGGTGTGTTGGCTACCTTCTTCCCTGCAAAACCGAATCCTAATTCTCAAATTGAACCAAATTGATTTTTGATTCTTACATTTCTTCACAAAATAGCAGTCCCAAAATTGCATTTCAAAACCAAAATCACATAACTATAAATCATAAGCCATCTCCTCTGCGATTTTGGGGCTGCGATTACAGAGACTAAAGTGAAAGTTCCTTATAGAGTGAGGAACTAAAATGAGAACAAAATTTTAATAATAGTAATATACGTATATCTTTTATTAGTAATTAAAGATTAATTATGAAGCTCATCTCTTTCCGGCTAAACAAAAACTTGCTAAAAAATAATAACTGCAGTACACAGGTAAAATTTGCTTTCAGCAGAAGTCTTCTATGCTAAAATGCATCTTCAAAACCATAAAAACAAACTAGGCCAGGTTACGGTAGAAACTCGAAAGTAAGTACACAAATAAAAAGGAGAAAGTAAACATGATAAGATGCACGTACCAATCCATGTAAGTTCCTATGAGGCCTCTCTCGTAGATAACGCCGAGATCGTTAAAGAGAAGCAATGCGGAAGCGAAAAAGAATCGAATTAATTGGGAATTAAAGAGATAAAAAATAAAATAAGCAAGATGAACACACAAGATTTACTTGAAAAAACCTCTTTAATGTAGAGAGTAAAAATACCACGGCGATCAGGAGTAACTTCTACTATGAAAAAGGGATAGTACAACAAATCCTCTTATAATGATGAAGATAAAACAAGAAAAATTTCTCTCACAAAATATTCTCTCAATTAGAACTGAATGAGCCTAAAATTCTCAATATTCTCATAGAAACAAAAACTAATAATATAAAATATAACACTTGTGTTTTATGAAACTAAAATACAAAGATATATAGTATGAGATGTATGTGTTGCCCTTAAGCAATGGCTTCATTCTCTTTTATAGCAAAAAAAAATAAAAAATAAGAAATAAGAAACTATTGCATGTAAGAAGTGTTTGGATTGTGCAACAATGTTTGACATTGTTTTCTTGGCACATTGAAGTGTATGCCTTATTTTCTTATGTGGTGGATTTGTGGTGCATATCCTAAAATTCGGGCCACACAACATCTTTGACTTAACAATCTTCACCTTGGCTCTAATTCAACTAGTTGCTTACCGCTAGTAAAGCCCCGAAGGGCAATCAAGTGCTATAGAGGCCAATCAAGTCCAAGCAATGTTGGAACTTGGTATTCAGAAGTGGCTTAGTAAGCATATTTGCTGAATTCTCGGATGTATGAATCTTTTCAACCACAACTTCACCAACAGTAACAATATCTCGAATAAAGTAACGTTTTACATCAATATGTTTAATTTTATCGTGATACCGACTATTCTTGGTCAAATGAATAACACTCTAGCTATCACAAAACACAATAAGAACAACCTGTGTTAATCCAAGTTCATTTATCATACCTCGAAGCCAAAGAGTTTCTTTAACACCCTCTGTTGCTAAAATATATTCTGCTTCAGTTGTAGATAAAGCAGACTAAAGAGTAGCTTTCAAACTAATAGCACTGTTACATAGAGTAAAGATGTAACTAGAAAGAGATCTTCTTTAGTCAAGATCGTCACCATAATCCAAATCAACATAACCAATAAAATCATTGATTGCAACTTTCCTTCTATCAAATACCAAGCCAATATTAGACGTACCTTTAAGATACGAAAAAATCCATTTTACAGCAATCCTTGTCAGGATTATGCATATACCAACTCACAATGCTAACGACATATGCTAAATCAGGTCTAGTACACACCATAGCATACATAAGACTGCCAAGTGCACTAGCATAAGGAATGTGTGACAACGAAACCGGTTGTTGCATATTCTGAACAACGAAACCGTTGCTGTTTATAGTAAAACCGTTGCTGTTTATTAGGAAAAGGCAACGGTTTTATTGACACAATCGTTGCATATTCTCAACAAAGAAACCGTTGCTGTTTACGTAAAAAAAATCGTTGCTGTTTATACGTCAAAGGGCAACGGTTTTAGTAAAACTGTTGCCAAATTCAAAAAACCGTTGCCTTTGACAATAGGCAACGCTCACCTAGAGAACAGTTTCAAAACCGTTGCATATACTTTCAACAACAGTTTTTGGGCTTTTAGCAACGGTTTTGTGCCGTTGCAGAAAGCCGAAAATGTTGTAGTGTATGCTTCATCTCTTCATCTGTCTAGGAGCCAATATGATGATTGTATTTACTTCCAATCATAAAGGAGTAGTCAAACCACTTGTACCACTGTCGGGGAGCTTGCTTAAGGCCATATAAAGATTTCTTCAATCGATAGACAAGTTTCTCCTTACCAGGAACAATACATCCCACAGATTGCTCCATGTAAATTTCTTCTTTCAGCTCTCCATGTAGAAAAGTTGTCTTGACATCAAGTTGCTCTAATTCCAAGTCAAGTAAAGCAACAAAAGCAAGCAAAATACGAATGGAAGTATGACGGACAATAGGAGAGAAAGTCTCATTAAAGTCAATACCTTCCTTTTGACTAAAGCCTTTAACTACTAATCTTGCTTTGCATCTAGGATCTTCAAGCTCGGGAATATCGTCCTTCTTCTTATAGACCCATTTGCATTTTAATGATCTTTTGCCTTTAAGAAGCTCAGTCAAAGCCCAAGTACCATTCTTACGGAGACTCTCAATTTCTTCATTCATAGCCATTAGCCACTTTGAAGAATTAGCACAAGAAATAGCTTCAAAATAGCTGGTAAGCTCAAGACCATCATTTACCTCTTGTGCAATAGATAAGCAATTAGATTATCGTCGTCTCTGACTCTCTGTATTTTAGTGGCTTTAGATTATCATCTTGTTGCGGCTGAATAGGAGAAGTGGTATTATCATCAGGATCATGATCATCATCATGATCATCAATGCGAGACTCGTGAGTTGAGGAAGATGGAACATCAACATCAAGAGTTGTAGACTTTATTTATAACTCCACCTTATCGCTAGTACCCTGTAGATTACCTTTACTAGTAGGAGAAGCGACAAAAGATTGTTTTGTAGAAGATAATAATGTATTCTCAATAAAAGTCACATCTCTAATAAGAATTAATTTTCGTGACTTAGGCCACTGTTATGGATCAGAGGTCTACAATCCAAGTTAACAGCATACCGGCAAACCGGTAGAGGCCCAATACAGTACGAAAACAATATATTGGTATGAAGCCTTAGTGTCCCAATTACTAATAAAACCGGTATACCGCTATGAGGCCTTAGTGGCCCAATTCCTTATGCTACCGGTATATTGGTATGAGGCCTTAGTGGCCAAATCCTGATGATACCGGTATATCGGTGTGAGGCCTGAGAGGCCCAAATACTGACGAAATCGGATTACTGATATGAAGCTTTAACAAGCCGCTCCATTACAAGTTCGGTATACCTAGTCAAACTTGGATGACATGGACTGTAATAAGAACCTGGGCAACTCGGGTTCGAGTCATTCAGCTAGCCCAATAATATTAGCCCAGATCTCACCAACATGATTGTCTTGAACTTGATCCAATCATAGTCCATAACACCATTAATGTAAAAATGTTAACCCTTTTAAAATGAATTTTTTTGACATAAGGTTTATTGCTTGGTTGAAAACTAAAGTTAAAGTTTAGAATTGAGCACCTATATTTAATAAATTGTGAGCAACAGTAACTACTATTTAAATTCTGATTATCATCATAAAATTCGAATTTTATTTGTTTGGCATTTAAGTTGGGGTTAATATGCTTATGATAATTTATCAATGCAGATAAATTATTACTAATACTCTTACAAAGATATAATAGCTTTAATTCCCCTAACCAATGTTATTAAAATTGTATTGGTGATTGAACCGGTAGAGTATTGAAATACTGGTTTTTGATTGCTATCCTCTACTTCCTTTTTGATTGCTAACAATGGTGGTAATGTTGGGTATTTTAAGGGTGCAAGGGGTTTCAGAGTAGTAACCTTAAGTCTCCTTTGTTGTTTGTGCTTGTGATGAAGTACTTGACGAGGCAGCTTCTAAAACTAGCTATGGATACGAACTTCAAATTTTACCCAGTGTAAGAGACTATAAATCACTAATGTCTGTTTTGTTGATGACTTAATGATTTTTAGTATAGCAGATGTTGATACTATTGGTAAAATTATGAAGACTCTTAAGGATTTCTTAGTTGTAACATGTTTAAAGGCTAATATAAGCAAGTCTCAAATGTTCTTGAGAGAGATTGATTTGGGAAGAAAACAAGCATTACTAGATTATTCCAAGTTTAGTGAAAGGTAGATTAGCTGTTAGATACCTTGATGCTCCATTTTCTCCCAATAATTGCACCCAAATGGACTGCAAATCCCTTATTGATAAGATTGTTGATAGGTTGAAGTGTTGGACAACTAGACATTTAAGCTGTGTAGGGAAGTTTAACTTATTAACTCAATTTTGATGTTTTTTCATTCTCACCAAGCTTAGGGTGTATATTATGCCTTAAAGCATTGTAAGACAGATTAAAAGACAATGTAGAAGTTTTCTTTGGAATAAAGAAAGCTCAGGAAGACATATTAGTTTGATCAATTGGGATGATGTTTGCCAGGATGAATCTAGAGGTGGATTAGGCATTAAGAATATTAAGGCTTGGAATAAGATTGCTCTTGTCTGACAAAATTGGTCCCTTGACAAAAAAGATGATAACCTGTGGATTAAATGGATCCATGGTTATTATCTTAATGGGGTAAATATCTGGCATTATGAGTGCCAGACTAATGCCTCATAGCATATGAGAGAGTTGATCAAGTTGAGGAATATAAGGATGACTGATTTTCAGGATTCTAAATGATTTCACTCTAAATATGGGAATTATAGCATTATTTCACTACTACAGAATTCCAAAAAAGTTCCCAGATATTAATCCCGGTTCCGTCCCGGAACTGGGATTAATAGACAAATGATAGTTAAAAGATACCATGAATTTATTGATCCCGGTTATAAAAAACACAGAATCGGGATCAATAATATAACATAAATAATTTTTTATTTTTTTAAAAATAAAAAATCACACCAACCTTATTTATCCCATTATTTTACTTCAACTGGGATGAATAATAAAAAACCGGAACCGGGATCAATATTGTAAAATAAATAATTTTTCGTTTCATCCTCCCCAAACCCAGCAAACCCAGATGCTTAGAGACTCAGAGTTTGAGAACTTAGGGTTTGCAGCCACCATCTCCATTTCTGGCCATCGCAGACGGAGAAGAGCACCGGAGGGAAGAGGCTCTTATTCGAACTTCGCTGCCGCCGCCGTGAACCCTTCGCAGGCCACCGATTCGCGCTTTGCAGACCACCAGAGGAAACTCGCCGCCGCCGCCGTGAATGTTGTTCCTCTTCTCCGTCGACTGTTCCTCTTCTCCATCGAGTCCTCTTCTCTGTCGAGTCCTTTTCTCCGTCGACTGTTCCTCTTCTTCAAGCTTCAAGGTACTATTTTTTTTTGAAATGAAGTACTCATTATTTATTATTATTGATTATTTTCGAAGTATTATTGATTTATTGAGCAGGGAGTATTATTGATAACCCCTAGTTATGAGCAGGGAGTATTACTCTGTATTTTTATGGAGATTGTAGTATATGGATACTTGTTATTGATTCATAATGCCTTTATGTACCCATTGCTATGAGATAAACTCAGTCTGCTTGCTTGGCTAGGGCTAGGGCAAATTATATGAAATAAACTGAGTTTGCTTGCTTGGCTAGGGCAAATTATTATCACTAGATTTGCCGGCTGACTTGAATTTGTCACTGCGAATCTTGCTGAATTTGTTGCTGCGTACTAAATTTTTTGTTTAGTGTATCATCTACTTGGTTCATAAATGGTGTGGTGCCATCAAACAGAGTCCACTTGGCTGGAGTTCGAACAATAGTTAACTTGCTATATTTGCTCACTGACTTGTACTTGTCGTTTCGAGTCTTGCTGCAATTTTGACTTTGTCGTTTCGTGTATTATATATCGGGTTCATAGTTGGTACCAGCAAACTGACTCCACTTGGTTGGGGTTCCCATCATAGTTACTAGATTCGCCCGCTGACTTGAATTTGTTGTTTCGAATCTTGCTGAATTTGTCACTATATGATACTGAATATGTCGTTGCGTGTATCATATACCCGTTTCATAAATGGTAGCAGCAAGCCGAGTCCACTTGGCTGGGGTTCCAATCTTAGTTAAGATAAAGGCATACTGAATTTGTCGTTTCGTGTTACCATGTTATTGCCTACTGGATTTATCTCAAAGAAAGTATTGTAGTAATGATTTAAAATGTGACTGATTACATACCTAAATGAAATGTGTGCCCTTGCTAGGGTTTGCTTAGTTTGAGGTCTCTAGTGATGAGTGAAGTCTTTAAATAGCAATTTTACACTTCAATTCAGCTTAGCATGCTTGTTGGTTTATTTTATATGTTTTTTAAGAAATAATTCCTGTTTGTATTTTAGATAGGCCGGGAGTTTACACCGCCGCATCAGTCAGTGGACTTCAGGTGGAAATATTACTATCATGTGGTATTCAGGTATCAATAATGAGTAACGACTCTATTTCTGTACCAAGTTTTCTTGTGTTAATGATCTATTGCTGTGCATACTAATTATGTCTATATCTTGGTGCTTTGTTTGTTTGATGTGTATTTATCCCTTTTAATCATCGAAGCGTTTCCGAATTTTCTCATCGCCTACTCCTTCTATAGTTTGGTACCACTTAGCAACTGCATCAATTTTGAGGGAGTTATTCTATTTTAATCAAATCAGATATTTCAAGCTCTGTGTATTGCCTCTCTTCACTACTCTGCGTTTTGTGTTTTATCATATTTTCAATCTTTTTCTATTTTACTTTTTTTTTGTTTTTCAATTAGTTTTTAATTTTGTCTATGTGTCAGGATTTTGATTATTACTTGCCCAGCCATTTAAGCTTTTCTTGATCGGTAGTGTCAGAATAACATGATCTTAATCTGTTTGTTAAAATGCCTGAATGACTAGACTCTCTTTGGTGTAACTGTTACTGACTAATGGGTTTCATCTCTTGATACTAATATTTCCCTTTGTTTATTTATCAATGCTCATTGGAGTAGTAATGCCTTGGTGATTTCAGTTATTCTGGATTTTTATAAAGGTGATTACTTTAAGTTTCTCAATTTCAAATCTTTTGCCCATGTTGTTAATATTTGCTGGAAAATGTGTAGGACTGAGTTGAGATGAAAATAGTGCAAATGGTTGTCTGTTCATTTTCAGAAAATAAATGCAATCAATACACAGTATGAAGAAAAACTGGCAGCACTGTGGTCTCAGCATGCGAGTCGCAGAGTTGAATTTCTTCAAAGAGGAGCACGAGCAAGACAACAACAATACCAACCAAGCATGAGGGATCCTTACCCCAGCAGTGGCATGCCACCCAGAGACAGAGACCCTCATGGTTACAACCCTGTAAATGCTTCAGCTGGCGGTGGAGAAAGAGGATATTCTGCTGATCACTTTGATCCTTACAGAGAGCGAGCTAGATTTCTCGGAAGTGCAAGGGATCAAGGATTTGAGCCTAGAGGTCCATATCCCGGTGGGTGGTTCTATGATACTACTGGTTCACGCTACTACAATTGAGTCTTTGAATTGCATTTTAAGTTGCTTATTATATTGACATCAATGCTTCTTATCATTCCATCTTTATGGTGAATCAACATTTGGAGGTGCACACGTTTACATTGATGTTGTGCTATGAACCTGTTAAAGATGTGATGTGAGATGTCTGAGTTGTTGTTTGTGCTTATAAGAAAGACAATAATATTCAGAACTATGCAATACAATGTTCCAATTGAGATCAACTTCATTAGACCACGTTTAGTTGGAAAGGATGACTGGATAAGTTGTTGGAAACATTTTTTTATAGTTTGGACATTGATACATACCCGAAATTGATGGATCACAGTTGTTCAGAGCAATTAGAACATAATAATGAATGAGTCCCCACTATAGATGGGAATGTGGGATCTACCAGCATGAAAATAGAGTAGTGTGTGATGATGAAGCTTGGGGATAAAAGTTTCCCAGGCTGTAGAGTCTGTTCCTATAAGTTTAGATGTCTTTTAACTTTTTAGAAGGTACCTGATCTACATGATCTGAATTTATATCGGTTGATCACAAGGTTCAGCAATGTTGCTAGATACTACCTCTTATTCTTGTTTTGAATAAAAGCATTAGTTCACATGAATTGATTTGACCCTCCAGAGATATGATATCTATTGGATTACGTATTTGGCAGGGAAGAAGGACATGCGCAACGATGATATACGAGGTTTTAAGTGGATAACTATTGGCCGGTATGCCTTTTTCTCTATCTCCGTATCTTGTTGTCCTTGAAGTTCCATAGTGCAGAATAAATTAGTTCCGTAGTTCCATAATGCCTTTTAGTGGATTCCATTTTTCAATTTTAGCTCTCTTCCAATGATTCGTGTAATAAAATATCGAGCTTCTGAAGTAGTTCTTTTATATATATGTTTGTGTGCTAAAGTGCTTATTCGGTACCCGAGCAACATCTCGTGTGTTAGTTTGCTATTCACACCAACAGTTCCTGACTTGAGTGAATGTTCTTTCAAGTATGGTATCTTATTCCTTAGTGAAATCTTTTTATTTAGTGTTTCTTAATTGTTGAATCAATTGTTCAACCTGTTTTTTTTTGTGGCTCTTACTGTATGTGTGTTTGAAGAGTACCTTGCCTTAATGGTAATCGAGGCATCAAACAAAAACATGTGATATATATGTTTTGGTAACTTGCGCGAAGATGCTTTGCTGAAATATTAGGATTATAATTGTTTGAGGATTATATTAGGATTATAATTATAAGGAGATGACATGATTCCACCATTGGTTTGTAATTTTCATTATATGGTTTACCACATATTTGGTAACAAATATATCGTTTAGTTTATCAACATAATTCTAATTTCATTTTCTATTAAATTATATAGTATTTTTAAGATTGCCAATACACCTAGTACTCCGATGAATTGCTGAATGAAATCAAAGATGAATGGGCAACATATGTTCTTGACGAGTTACCTTAGCATAGTTTTGAATTTACGGCACCATATATATTTTTGAATGTGACTATGTAGCATCTATATGATCGAGCTTGTTTAGTCTTTTGTATGTATGGTGCCATTTGTTTTGGTTTGGGAGTTATCTATCTTAAATGTGTATTGACATTCACGTTTTTAATGTATATAATTATGGCATTTATTTGTTGCAAAAAAAATGTTGACAATTTATTTAAATATATGGATATATCAAATATTATAAATTAAAATGTATATATATATATACACACACACACTAAAGATCCCGGTTGATTTTAAAAAACTCAACAGTGATCATATATATTAAAGATCCCGATTCATTATAAAAAACTCAACAATGATAATATATACTAAAGATCCCGATTCATTATAAAAAAACTCATCAGTGATCATATATGTTAAAGATCTCGGTTCCTTGTATTTTATTGATACTGGTTCCGTGTTTTCTAAAACACCTAGGATAAAAAGTGTCAGACTTGTTATACCAGTGGATACAATCCCGGTTCGGAACCGGGATCAATGTGGGTGCGGAACTGAGATCTTTTTGCATTTCTGTTGTAGTGTTTGAGGTTATAGATGACTTTTATAGACTCATGCTAGAATACATTTATCCACTGTTGTTTGGAATAGATGGAACTGTTAGATTATTTAAATAATCTACAGTGGCTCATGTAACTTAAAGAATTAGATTCTTATTAAAGAGGGTTCAATGTGATGATGGTTAACCTTATTAAAGTAATTTAGAATCAATTGGGCCTTTTATAATTTAAAAGTCTCTCTCCTCTGTCTTTAAAAAGAGAAATCATTGTCAAACCACATAACTATTGGACGAAATGGTGCAATAATTCAGAAACACTGATATATCAGTATAAGTTCAAAAGGGAGCGGTTATGACATATAAAATCATCAGAGAAACCAGAAAAGAGAAAAGGAACAGAGGAGAGAAAACCAATTTTTATCAAGGAACACAAGTATACACTCAAGAGATTCAAGAGGAAAACTTCAAGCATGGATCCGGGTAAGTTTCCTATTCGTAATCTTCAATTATAGCAAACAAATAGTGTGAGAATCATGAATTCAAGATCCTTAATTTTCTTACAATTTGTATCAGAGCAAGGTTCTGAATTTATGATTCTTCATGAATGTTTCATGAATGGGGTTTAATGTATCCGCTGCATATGGATTGATTTGATATCTGCTTAATTATTCTTTATAATAACTACTGTTTGCCATGGAAGTGGTCGCATCTCTTGGCTTTGTATTTACTCGTTCTTATATATGATATTGGCTTTGTATGAGGAAAATTATATATATAACATGCGACAATAATGGTTTATATATTCTTGTTTATATACTGGTTTCCATGTCAGGGTGTATATGTAGTGATATATATTATCAGCGATGTGCATTTTTATGATTGTATATATCTCTACATGCTGCAAATGATATTGCATTTTATTGGTCTAACTGCATGAGTAGTTATGCATGT
The DNA here is from genome assembly GCA_037953625.1 of Crotalaria pallida. Lineage (NCBI taxonomy): Eukaryota > Viridiplantae > Streptophyta > Magnoliopsida > Fabales > Fabaceae > Crotalaria > Crotalaria pallida. The sequence continues at coordinate 137,183,426 of CM075650.1, read as the reverse complement.
TTTCTATATATTGCATTTCATCCTCTCTTCATTATCACTGTTAGAGAATTTAAAGAATTTGCAAGGTATCAAAGGATATTTTATTTTGGAATTATATTATGGGTTAGATTTGTTAATCACCAAAGTGATCGAGTCTTAGAATTTTAATTCCAAGATTGTATGATTGTTCCAATTACCCATAAGTTTGATGTTATATAAAAGTAAATTTATGGATTAAATTAAATTTATTATTATAAGGTCTCCATGTTTTGCCCAAAGGTATACCATTGCTTATAATTAATAATATTAAAGAATTATTTGACATACTTGGAGAATATGTTTGTATATCCAAAGATAACATGCATGTTCATTTAAGCGGAACTAATTGTCTATTTAAGTAGATTGGTGTTAGCATCATTATTGTTAGAAGTTATGGATTTAAGTGTAATCCAAAGGTGAACTTAAATAATAGTCAAATTTAGTATATGTCTGAATCTATTACCTTTACACAAAGCATTAATGGTATGAGCGTGTGAAATGTTTGCAATTTCCACTAATTCATTTGGCATGGGCAATGGAGTCATTAAATTCAACGGGCTGAATTATGCTGATTGGTCTGAGCAAATCAAGTTTCAACTTGGTGTGATAGATTTGGACCTTGCACTGATTATGGATGAGAAGCCCGCGGCCATTACTGAGACTAGTACAGAGGCTGACAAATCTCTTTATGAGGTTTGGAAGCGGTCCACACAGGTTGAGCTTGAATTTAATGAGGATGACGATGATAGAAAATGTAAAGCCGTCAATGCCCAAAACCGATGATGCTAGGGAATTTATGACAAAGGTTAAGGAGTACTCTCAATTGGATATTACTGACAAGTCCATTGTTGGGAGCCTAATGAGTGAGTTAACAACGAAGAAGTTTGAATGGTCTCACTCAATTCACGATCATGTAACTAGTATGGCAAACCTATCAGCAAAGTTAAAGACCATGAGTATGGAGGTGAATGAAACATTTCTGGTTTAGTTTTACTATGAACTCGCTTCCTCTAGAATTTGGGCAATTCCAAGTGAACTATAACACTATCAAAAAAAAGTGGAGCTTCCAGGAACTTAAGGCAATGTTGGTTCAGGAGGAAAGGAGATTAAAGAAACTGAAGGATCAATCTGTCCATATCGTGAGGTATGATGGTGCTAGCAGCAAAAAGGGAAATCCAGGTTCGAAGGGTAAAAAGAAGGAGAAAGCCTCAATGAAAGTCAATGAAGGTAGAATCCAGAAGGAGCAGAGATTTCATTTATGCAAGAAGGAAGGTCATTTGAAGAAAGACTGCCCTAAAAGGAAGGCTTGGTTCAAAAAGAAAGGTATTTACTATGTTTCAGTAAATTTTGAATCAAATTTTATTGAAGTACCTAATAGTACCTGGTGGTTAGATTCTGGTGCTACTACTCATGTTTCTCATGTTACACAGGGATTTCTTTCGATCCAAACCATAAAAGGAAATGAAAATTTTTTGTATATGGGGAACAGAATGAAGGCACGAATAGAAGGAATTGGGACATATAGATTGATCTTGGAGACTGGTTGTCATTTGGATCTTGAAGAGTGTCTTTATGTTCCTGGTTGTGCTAGAAATTTAGTGTCTGTTCCGATGTTGGACAATGTAGGTTTTAACTTTAAGATTGGACATGGTCTATTCTCATTATATAAAGATAAGTACTATTACGGTTCTGGTAAATTAGTTAATGGTTTATATCGTTTTAATCTTGATGTTAATTTTATTGAATCCCTGTTTCATGTTGAACATAATGTTGGTATTAAACGTAGTGCACATAATGAAAATTCTGCTTTCTTGTGGCATCGAAAGTTAGGTCACATATCCAGCGAAAGGATACTGAGGTTAATGAGAAATGAAATTTTACCTCAATTGGATTTTGATGACTGGGTTATATGTCTCGATTGCATTAAAGGCAAGCAAACCAAAAATAGATTAAAGAATCCTGCCACAAGAAGTAATCAATTGCTTGAGTTAATACACACTGATATCTGTGGTCCTTTCGATATTCCGTCATGGGGCGGTGAAAAGTATTTTATTACCTTTATTGATGACTACTTTAGATATTGTTATTTGTATCTTTTGCATGAAAAGTCTCAATCGGTGGACTTCCTAAAGGTGTTCATTGATGAGGTTGAAAGGCAATTAGATAGAAAAGTGAAAGTAATGAGTAGGTTTGATAGAGGTGGTGAGTTTTATGGTAAATACAATGAAAGTGGACAATGTCCAGGTCCATTTGCAAAGTTTCTTGAAAGTCGGGGCATATGTGCACAGTATACAATGCCCGGTACACCAAAACAGAATGATGTAGCTGAAAAGCGGAATCGTACTCTCATGGATATGGTTAGGAGTATGTTAAGTAATAGTGATAGTGTTGTACCTATATCTTTGTGGATGCATCCATTAAAGACTGCCACATATTTGTTGAACAGGGTTCCCAGTAAAGCAGATCCTAAGACTCCTTATGAACTGTGGACAAGAAGGAAAGCCAGTTTGAGGCATCTTCACATTTGGGGTTGCCCGAAAGAATTAAGAGTATATAATCCACATGAAAAGAAGCTTGATGCAAGAACCATTAGTGGTTATTTCATTGGGTATCCGTAAAAATCAAAGGGGTATAGATTTTATTGTCCCAACCATAGTACGAGAATAGTTGAGTCCGGAAATGCTCGATTCATTGAGAATGGTCAGTTCAGTGGGAGTGGAGAACCACGAAGTGTGGATATTAGAGAGATTTGTATAGAATCTCCTACATCTAGTGTTCCTCCTCAAGTTGTTGTCCCACTTGTTGTATCACAGTCACACAACAGGGCAAGACAACTACTTAATATTCCAAACCCACAAGATGAACATATAGGTGATGAGCATTTTATTTCCCATTATTCCTTGCATTATTTTACTCCTATTATTGATACTTGTTGCCCATTTGACATTGATTAGCTTGATTTAGTGATTTAGAGTTTATTGGACTAATATTCCGAATATTGTTTAATTTGGAATTATTTAGCCTAATTAATTCTATTTCTATTTTCACGTAATATTTGGCACAAGGACACTTTGGGCATTTTGGAAATGAAGATTGAAGTATTGAAGTGAAGATTGTAATTTGCATTTAGGTCCCTTTTTAATTGTAATTTTCAGAATAGTGTTTCTTAGGACTTGGGCCATGTTTTAGGCCCATTTTCATGACTAAAGAGGGGAAATTCGTGTAACCCCCATGGCCACACTCCCATTTTCAGATTTCTAACTCTCTCTCTAGGTTAGAACTTCTCTCTTGGCTCTCCATAGCAATTGGTGGCTGCTAGGGTTTTGTTCTTCCCCCTTTTACACGTTTTTCTTGATTTATGACCATGGAAGGCTAACTTCAAGGGTTAATCCCTTTGGTATTGTATCACTTACTCATGAGCTCTTGTTCGTAATGCTATTCCAATTTCTCTCTACTGTTTTCGTGGTTTATCTCTATTTATGGTTCGCTTAGTTCTATTTATTAGCGATAATCCATGAGTGTGAATGTTTAATTTATGCTAACTTGTAAAAATCCCATGCTTTGGTTTCTGATGCTTAATTAGAAGCTAGGGTTTTGGGGTGAGAACTGAATTTTCGCTTAGTATTTAGGTCTCATGAGTTGGACAGAGGAGAGGAGAGGAATCGATCTTTAGTGAGCTAGGATTGAGTAGTGTGCGTAGCCAAAGGGGTTTGCCCGCTTTTGTTTCTGATTTTGTTAGTTTTAATATTCTGTTTATGTTTTGTTCTTCACAATTGTTACACACAAACCCCCCCATTTTACTGCACACTACGTTTTTGATACTTTGCTTAGACCGATATTCGCTGGGAAACGACCTAGGATCACCTTCCTAGTACTACAGAATAAACCCCTTTTATTTTGATCGGGTACGGCCTCGATCAAAATTTGGCGCCGTTGCCGGGGAATATCGGTTCTTTCCAAAGATCATACATTAGTTAGTTAGAGTAATTAGTGTAGTTAGTGTGTGAATAAGCATTCTGATAACTGATTGAAGTTGCCCTGTTTTGCTGATTTGTTGTTGTGTACAACTGATGCTATTTTAGTGATTCTGTGAGTTCCATTCAACATAGCTGCAGGTGGAATTTTTGCACGAAAATTGGTATCCACACTTGTTTCATCATATATTAGTGTGTTGATGCATCACAGACACTCAGATAGGCACTGGTTGTGAGTTCCAGAAAAAATTTCCAAGTTTCAGCAGTACTTACTATAAATAGGCATAACTTTTGATCAGTAACTCGGAATTTGATGAATTTTATATCAAATCGAAGGGAATTTTCTGAATAATCTGATTTTTACCACTTTTTCGTAAAACTCCTTCGTTTGGATCCCGAAAAAGCCTGTTTACTATTTCTTTTTTATTTTACAAGTTTTATTTTCTTAGTTTTTGGTCTCTGTTTTAATTGTTTGACTTGGTTCCCTTTTGAATTTTGTCCTCAAACTTTCTGTGATATGTTTTCATGATTTTAGGGTGCTGAAAAAAATAAATAATTTTTTTTTTTAAAAAGTAAAAAATTTTGTTGCCGATTTTGGTCATGCATATCTGTTACAGTATGCTATGGTTGATGTTGTTCTGTTCAGTACATGACTAGGGGCAACCCAAGTTATTTGCATCCTTACAACCCTGAAATTGATAGAACTTATCACAGATTAGTTAGACAAAATAGGAATCGGTCATTAGATAGTGAGTCAGAATCATCTTATAGTCCTAATTCTGATTCTGTTTCTACTTCTTCTATTCTTTCTGCTTTTGTTCAATCTGATTCTGTACATTGTGATAACATGGCTCAACCCCCACCAAGGGAAAGGACACTTAGGGAGCTGGCTGCACCTGACTTCACTATTGAAGACTCGTGTATCCGGTATCCTGATGAGGATGTTCCTTTTGAGCTTAGAACAAGACTAATCCATTTGTTGCCCAAGTTTCATGGTCTTGCAGGTGAGGATCCTCATAAGCTTCTCAAGAAATTCCACATAGTGTGCACCACAATGAAACCTCATGATGTGCAAGAGAATCATGTCTATCTCAGAGCATTCCCACATTCCTTAGAGGGTCTGGCGCAGGATTGGTTATTTGACTTGGCCCCTGGTTCCATCACAAGCTGGGATGACTTGAAGAGGGCATTTCTGGAAAAATTCTTCCCTGCAAATAGGACCACTGCAATCAGAAAGGAAATATCTGGTATCAGGCAACAACATGGAGAGAGTCTCTATGAATATTGGGAGAGATTCAAGAGGTTGTGTGCTTCCTGCCCTCACCATCAGATCTCGGAGCAGCTGCTTATTCAATATTTCTATGAAGGTCTCAACTTTATGGAGAGAAACATGGTAGATGCTGCAAGTGGTGGTACATTGGGAGATATGACACCCTTACAAGCCAGGAGCAAAATTGAGAAGATGGCTTCCAACTGTCAGCAATTCCATGCAAGAAGCAACAGTGATGCAATAGTTGTGAGGGATGTAAATGATGTTGGTGCAGACTCGAGCAAGGTTGAGAAGCGGAGCAGAAAATTGATTCACTTACAACATTGGTCACACAATTGGCTGTCAATCAGAAAAATATGATACTTCATGCTAGAGTGTGTGGCATATGCACATCCATTGAGCACCCCACAGATGCATGCCCTTCCCTTCAGCAGCAACAGCCGATGACCAGTGGTGATCAACCCGAGGCCTATGCGGCCAACATATACAACAATAGAGGCCCACAACAGCACAATCATGACCTCTCTTCCAATAGATACAACCCTGGATGGAGGAACATGAAGTGGTCTGATCAACAACAGCAACCTTCTTCTAATGTTTCATTTCAGAACACCGCTGGACCGAGTAGACCACCATATGTACCTCCTCTAATCCAGCAACAAAGGCAACAACAACAGCAGCAAGTGGTTCATCCTGCACCATCAGCCCCTCCATCCAACCAACCTACCTTGGAGGAGTTGGTGAGGCAAATGACCATGCAAAACCTCCAATTTCAACAAGAAACTAGAGCATCCATTCAGAGACAAGAGGCATCCATTCTGTAACACTCCTTTTATGTCATCTTACTTTATAAGAAAAGTAATAAGTTTATGAATACTTGGACTTGTTATTGTTGGAAAAAGATCTGAAAATAAGAATTTTCCCTTCCCTTGAAAATTCCTTTTCACAAACACTTTCAGCTCCTCGTCTTCTGGTTGTAATTCACGAATCCGATTCAAGAATTCGTTGACCATTTGCAACATTTCCAATCTAACGCTAGATGGTTCCTCTTGCGTTACAAGACTTAGGTCTCTGAATTCCCCGATCAGGATAACCTCCTTAACCATCATTGAGCTCACAAGAATAGCCTATCAGCTCAAATCGTCTGCAACTACGTTTGCTTTGTCAGGACGATAATGAAGCTCAAAGTCATAATCTTTTAGAAACTCCATCCATCGCCTTTGTCTCATATTCAACTCATCTTCTTCTTATTGTCATTCACATTTTCAAACTCCAAACTTGTTCATGAATCACAACCTTCTTATCTTAATGCTTATCGTCTCCTTTGCATCGTCCAGCTAAATCCTCTACCTTCTCCAATTGGAGTAGCTCCTTAATTTCAACTCTCGATTAATCCATAAGTATTATAATTCAATCCTCTTAAATCAATTTCAATGATGAATCAAGGCATTAAATTATTTTATCACATTAAATCCTTCCTTAAATTTTACTTAGGTAATTGACATTGAGTTTGGATTGGAGGAAGATGTTTATTGATGCCAAAAGTTCCTTCACAAATGACTTAAATTTTTGTTTTAAACTTTCAGCTTCTAACCGGTTGCAAGAAACTCTAACCGGTTATGAAGTACAGTTTTAGAAATAAAACCAAAGAATTTCAAAATCATTTTCTTTACATCATCCAATCCAACTCAAAATAGGATTTAATCATAATCTAATACCTTGGTTCCAACTGAATTCATCACTGAAATGATTTAAATCATAGTCTACTCACATTTTCCATAATTCCTCTTGGACTAATCATATTATATTGGGGTATAATCCATCACTACCCCACCATAAGTAAACAATATCCTATCAGTTCATACAATCAGTTGATCTTTCCAAGTCAACTTGGTCAGAGGCCATGCGATCTCGGAAAATCCTTCAATAATCCGGCGGTAGAATCTAGCCAGCCCCAAGAACTTCTTACTTTAAAGATCACATGCCCTGCGAACGTAACTTCGCCCAGCCAAAACTCATCTTTGGTGAGCTTAGCACACAACTACTCCTCTTGCAGGATTCTCAACACAATCCTGAGATGTTTCTCATGCTCCTCCGGATTCTTAGAGTAAACCATAAACGAATCCAAATATAATCTACAGGTCCAGTTCTTATAATCCATAAAAGAACAGGTGCATTAGTCAATCCGAACGACATTATTTCCTACTCATAATGTCCGTATCGAGATCAAAAATGCAGTCTTAAGTGTATCCCTGTCACGAATCCTGATTTGGGGGTTAATCCAACCGCCAATCAATCTTAGAAAACACTTAGACTCCTTTAATCTGATCCGACCAAACCTTTTTAGCAACTCCTCTACGTGTTTCTTCCATTTAACCATTCCCGATGGTATCATATTATAAGGGTAGTAGAGATAGAATCAGTTTCAAAAATTAACTGGATTCCAAACTCTATCTCTTACTCAAGGGTAATCCTGATATCATTTCTTGTAACCAAGATTTCTTTGACCCCCTTATTCCTTCACTGCTGCCCAGAAGCAAACACATGGGTCCATTGGGTTCCAGATTCGAAACTTGGGAATCCCAATACAGGGTTGTTCTATCGTCATTAATCATGATCACTTGATCCCTCGGCTCCCAAACCGTGCTTAAGATCAAATGTAATCATGACACAGGTAGATAGACAAAGTCTAATACCTTAATAGAACGATCTAGACGTACCTTGGAAACAACTACAAGAAGATTTGTAGGATCCTCTGCTTTGAGATAGCAGATTGGATAAGGCATAGGGAAACTTTGATCAATACCCATATCCATAAGGAACAAGTGAATGGATAGCGTTAGAGTTCAACAAACTCAACAAGGTGCATCTTTAAGAAGATAACTTCCTTGCACTCGGTCTGAGAAGTTGATTAACTTTAACACTGGTGAGGGTAAATACTCTTCTCCAGAGTCAAGGACTTAACTACAACTCCTTAAGATTTCCTCATCACTGGTTCTTTGAGACCTGATAAACCAACACTATGGTTTTAGGTTTGCCAGATGTCTAAAGGGAAGCATACCACTATCATACTTCTACTTAGACTACATAGAACACTTCTTAATAACAGAATAAGCTACTTATCTAGAGACATTACCCATAACCTTAGCTCTAGTTTGGAAGTATATGAAAGCATACTTCCCAAGAAACATTGCAGATATCGATGACCAGCGTATTGGACCACACATCCAAGGACCAAGAGTCAGGACCATTGCTCTGAAACCATAAAAATGTAACACTCCTTTTATATCATCTTACTTTATAAGAAAAGTAATAAGTTTATGAATACTTGGACTTGTTATTGTTGGAAAAAGATCTGAAAATAAGAATTTTCCCTTCCCTTGAAAATTCCTTTTCACAAACACTTATTAATAATGAGATTGACTAATCAAAATCAGTTTTGCGGAAACATAGTAAAGTAATCATATCATGCCCCCAAGATATTTCAAGTGTAACAAGTCCATGGATATCAAATAAATATTATTACGAAACCAAATTCATCTTATGATACCTCTTTCAAAATGTGTATCATATAAATACTATTAAAAATAGAGATGTTATAGAGCTGGTCACTGGTCCTCTGTCCAAACATTCATCTGGCCGGATCCTCGATATCTGCACAACGGGTTCCCAACCCACACTTTCTACACTCTGCATGCACCTAAGGGACATCTCCCTTTACTGATTCTTGTGCAAGCTAGATGCACGATCAACACCTAATAAGGGCATGGGGGTTAGCTATACATATTCGCATAATCAAATGAGAATAAAACTAACATCCACAAGTCAACATGTAGCAAATCAGGATGCATAACCATATGAGCACACCCGGTTAATCACAATAATTCTTTCAATGCAGGTGGCATGATGCATGATTTCCTTCCACAACTGAGGCCTCTAACAAAGTCCATCTTGGACGTCCATCCAATACACCGTTGTGTTCCCGGAACACTGACATTCGTTCCCAGAACGTAATGCCAAACCATACTTGGATAAATAAGCATCACTCCCAGAGTGTGCATCACGTTCCCAGAACGTGTAGCAAACCATACTTGGATAAATAAGCATCACTCCCAGAGTGTGCATCACGTTCCCAGAACGCATAAAAACTAAGTCCCAGACACTGGCCACATTCCCGGAATGTGTCATCAAGTAGGTTGCATATCAATGTGTTCCCAGAACACTAACATACGTTCCCAGAACGTATATAACCAGGTCCCAGACACTGGCCACATTCCCAGAATGTGTCATCAAGTAGGTTACAAATTTGGTACTCCCGGAGTACCCTCCTCATATTCCCAGAATATGATAAACGTTCCTACCAACCAAACTTCCATTCTATATGGATGCACAAACATCAAGGTTGGTTTTATCTTTAATTCTATTATTATACCAATGTGTTCCCAGAACACTAACATACATTCCCAGAACGTATCGCAAACCATACTTGGAATATAATCAAGCACCACTCCCAGAGTGTGCACCACGTTCCCAAAACGTGTCAAAGAAACCATGTCCCAGACAATGGCCACATTCCCAGAATGTGTCATCAAGTAGGTTGCTTTAATTTGGTACTCCTAGAGTACAGGGTTATGTTCCCATTGATTCCATTACTATGACTTAGAAAACACAACTTCGGAATGATATCTTGAGGTATGGCTTTATTCATAAAATTCACCTTTGAATTTAAGTTTAACATATGCTCATAGACCTGGATTGAGAGAATATATCATTGATATTAAAAAAACCTTACTCAAAAACTTAACTTTTATTTTTAAGTTTCAGGTACTAACCGGTTACATCATCACCTAACCGGTTAGAATTACAGACCTGAATACAAAACCACTGATTTTCAAAGAATCTTTTCTTGAATTCTCTACTCAATCCAATAACAAGGTCTTAGCATAACAGAATACCTCAAGTTCCACACATAATATCATTCAAAAGATCTAAGTCATAATCCAATTTCATTTATGCATAATTTCCTCTTGAAATTATCATTTAATATTAAGGTATTAACTCATCACTTCCAATCTAAACCAAACAGTGCTCAATCACATAGTTTTAGATTGGTCTTTGTATGAAATTATAGCTTAAACTTGAGTACAAATGGTATGGACACTTAGCCAATTTCAGAAATTCATTTTCTTTGAAAATTGACAGTATCTAACCGGTTACAAATTTCGACTAACTGGTTAGATTATGCAGTCTGTACATTGAAAAATGAAGATTTGCATACCATTCTTTTCAATACTCAAATCTAACAAATTTCCTCAATCAAAAGAGTTCACATACCTTAATACTAGTATGTTCAGCCACAGAAACATATCTATCTTGCATGCATTTCAATTTAGATACTCAAATTGCACATAATTGCACATATTTCACAACTTAATGCATCAATTCACATAATATCCAAATAAGTCATGAATCCAACATCAATATAGCTTGCATGCATCTAGATAACATTGCTCATAACAGCAATTGAGCTCAGATTGGCCTCCAAGCCACTTAACCATTTTAACTTATGCCCTTTGAGTCTCTTGGTGACTCATCCTATATTCTACCACAATTCATTCTCATTCAAGCAAATAGTAAGCTTCCCCCTTACCTCTAAGTTGTGCTTTATGAATTGAATCACTGGAATTTGCAAGATCTCTCCAGAATCCACAATCTCCATTTTCAGCCAACAACAGGTTGACAGGGTCCAAAAACTACAAGATTTGACACATGAATTGGACAAACAAATTGGGGAAAACCATCAATACTCACTCTATGCAACATGCACTAAAGATTTGAACAGATTTGAGACTCAAAAAGTGCATGTGCTTACCCAAATCGAAGTCCAAAGCAAGCTCCAGAAACTCAGAATCAGTGTTGACAGCTCCAACACCCTTACTTTGCAAGCTTCGTTCTCTTGATTCAGGGACTCTCAACTCACAAACTTTATATCAATACAAAGCCCTTGATGTGAGCTTTGTAATAGTGTATCACTCATGTTCTAACTCTCAGAAACGAAGGAGAATCGAGGAGACGAACTTGCAAACCCTAAACAGAGTGATTCTTCAACACTAAGGCAAAATCAACCTTGATTCAATCGTGATTGAGCTTTATATAGAACAAATTGGTGTTCATGCAAGTTGACGCGTGTTTCCCACTTGGTTTGGACTGGATTCGTGGCGAATTTTGGATTAATCCATGTGATTACTCATCAAAATCCATTAACCTAGTTTCTGGGTTCATCGTGTAACCGATTACAAAGCCCTTCTAACCGGTTACATACTGATAAAATTCAAAAATTAATAATTTAATTACTCTTTCTTCAAAAACCTTTTTAATATTGCAATTAGGTCCCAACCCAAGGACTAAATTACAATATTCACATTTTTGTACAAAATAACCATATAAAAATATATCTCATATTTTTATATAATAAAAACACATAATGTACAAAAATTAAAACCCTCAAAACTAATATAAATCAATTATAAAATAATTGTTATAATTAATTTCTTGGTTATTTGGGAGACGAAAATTAGGGGTGTTACACATTCAGACTTTGACAAATCAGATGGGTCAAATGGCAACTTCTCTCAGCAACTTGCAATCTCAAAATTTCACAAGTTGCCTTCCCAAACAGTGATCAACCCTCAGCATCAGAATGTGAGTGCCATCAACCTGAGGTCAGGAAAGCAGATTGTCACATCCACTCCACAACCTCACCTCAACAATGATGCTCTAGCTTCCTCTAAAGGGAAGAGCCAAGTGATAGAGGAAGGTGAACATCCTAGCACCAAAGAGAGTCATCCAACTCAACCTTCCTCAAGCTCAACCACAAAACCTGTTGTTGTCCTACAACCTCCTCCCATTCCTCTTCCATTTCCACCAAGAGTGCCTCAAAACAAAAGGGTGGAAGAGGTGGACAAGGAGATTCTTGATACATTCAGGAAGGTGGAAGTCAACATACCCCTTCTTGATGTAATAAAATAGATTCCGAGGTACGCGAAGTTCTTGAAGGAGCTATGCACACACAAAAGGAAGCTCAAGGGAAATGAGAGAATCAGTATGGGCAGAAATGTGTCCGCTTTAATTGGTAAACCCTTTCCTCATATCCCTGAAAAATGCAAGGATCCTGGAACTTTCTCTGTACCTTGCATCATAGGCAATACGAAATTTGAGAATGCTATGCTAGATTTAGGAGCATCTATTAATGTTATGCCTATGAATGTTTTTAAGTCTCTTTCTCTTGGTCCTCTTCAACCTACGGGTGTGGTGATACAATTGGCAAATAGATCTATTGCCCACCCCGCAGGTTTGATAGGGGATGTCTTGGTTCGGGTTGAAGAACTTATCTTTCCTGCTGATTTTTATATTCTTGATATGGAAGAAGACACCTCTCGTAGTGCTGTCCCTGTCATATTAGGGAGACCATTTTTAAAAACAGCCCGAACCAAGATAGATGTGCATGCATGTACACTTTCAATGGAATTTGATGACAGAGTGATCCGATTCAACATTTTTGATGCTATGAAAAAATTTTCTGATGACCACTCTGTCTTTCATATAGACTTTCTTGATGAGATTGATGAACATGTGCTTGATGTTTTGCATGATCCTGATTTGCCATCATTTACAGGCTCATTTTCTTGTCCTGCATGTACTAATTCCGAAATATGCATGTCATGCATTGATCAATTTCTAGTTTCTGACACTGCATCTGTTGATGATTCTCATATTATAGATTTTGCTAACCCCCTCTATGTTATGCAAGAGTCTGATTCTTTTGTTTAGGTGCAGGAAGCAGAATCCATTTTTACTGCCCCTTTATTCCCATCTATCATACAGGCACCCTCATTGGACCTGAAGCCCCTCCCTCCTCATCTCAAATATGCTTACTTGGAGGATGAGCAGAAACTCCCAGTGATCATCTCTACCTCACTTTCTCAAGAGGAGAAACTGCTAGATATGATTAGACAAAACAAGAGGGCAGTCAGATGGACTTTAGCATATCTACCTGGGGTGCCACTTGTGAACTTCAGAAACATAATCCTACGATTAGGAGACCAATGCAAGATGGCATTCGATCCGCTGAAGAGAGCACTCACCTTCTTCCCACCATGACTTCAGGAGTTTTCTTTTCTCCTTCTTCACTACTTTCATTGCACTTGTCTATATCTATCTGATTCTGCTGATTGTGTTACATTGAGGACAATGTGTGATTTAAGTGTGGGGGGTGAGAGTAGTTTAGGTTGCATATTTTGCTTTGATTTTTTTTAGGTTTTGCTTAGTTTTGGGCATTTTCTTGCATGTTTTTGCTTCATTTTAGTAGAGTCTTGGTATCTTGTGTCTGAATTCATGCATTTCTGTGTGCAAAGTTGCTTTTGACAATTAAGAGGTAGTAACACTGTGATAGAATTGTCCCTTTTGTGAGGATTTGAGCCGTAATTCTGGGTGGATTGCTATATATGCCACCTAATTTTCTTCATGTGTGATTGCACTCTGGATTACTTGCACTCTAGAACTTGACTTGACTCTTGTTGATACTTGATTGCTCATGCACATTTTGAAATGATTTAGGCACTTTCTTTCTTGAATAAGCTACTAGCCATATGAGCCTACCTTGAATGAATGTATCCTTTGCTAGCCCCTTTGAGCCTTTTTATCTCTTTCCTTGTTCTTTAGCTCATTACAAGCCTATGACTGAAAAACCATGATTGTCCTAACCTTAGGGAATTTTGGAGTCTTGGAATTTTTTTGGGAATGGGTATTAGGTAAGAAGTGTGCTCTATGCTTCAATTGGTTGAGTTCTTGGTTTTGCCTCTTTGGTTGTTATAGTTATTGCTTCATCTTCATGCCATTTGTGTTGTTTCTTCTTTTATTTTTGTATATCTCTAAAAAAAATTGCAAAAAGAAAAAGAAAAAAAAACAAGAGAAAAAAAAAGAAAGTGAATAAATGGTTGTGAGGCAAAGAGGATTGGAATTAGTGGTTGTTGATTTTGGGGTGGATTTTGCTTACTTTTTACTTATTCCCCATTGCTCCTCTATTCCCTTGGTTTTAGCTACATTCCCATATTTTTATCCTACCTTGTCCTTAGCCCCATTACAACCCTGAAAAGACCTTTTGATCATTTTGTGCATGTGTGTTGATAGTTAATGTTAGAGGCTTGTCAAGCTTATGGTTGTGTTTGTTTTTCATGATGTGCCTTGAGTGTAAATAATGATTAACCCCAAACACTTGAGTGCAAACACTTTTGAGTGATCCTTGTGAGTTTCTATCATCTTTGTGACTATCCTCTTGATGTCATTGGTTTCTTTGCATACTTGAAGTAATTGGATGATGTTCACGGATGCTTTGACTCTTTGATCCTTAACCATTTTGTGTGCTTGAGTTTGCCCATTTCTTTGCATTTCCTAGAATTCATTGTGAAGTATGTAATCTCTTAGGTTTGCATTTCTTAGTTGTAGTCATCTTGTTGCAGTAATGAACCAACTAATGATGTGCAAGTTGAAAATGAACAAGCGATGGATGAACCACAAGAAGTAGCATTAAGAGGGTCTGAAAGGCATATAAGATCTGCTATTCCGAACGACTATGTGGTTTACTCTATTGAGTATTGATGTGACTTAAGCATTGATGAGGATTCGGTCTCATTTAGCCAAGCCATGGAATGTAGCAATTCTGAAAAATGGTTCAATGCTATGAAAGAAGAGATGAAATCAATGGATGACAACAATGTATGGGAACTAGTCGAGTTGCCTGAAAAATCAAAGAGGGTCGGTTGTAAATGGGTCTATAAGACCAAACGAGACTCGAAAGGTAACATTGAAAGATTCAAGGCTAGGCTTGTTTCCAAAGGTTACACTCAAAAGGTTGACATTGATTATAAAGAGACCTTCTCTCCGGTTTCAAAGAAGGACTCCCTAAGGATTGTCATGGCGTTGGTGGCTCATTATGATTTAGAACTTCACCAAATGGATGTAAAGACCGCCTTTCTTAATGGTGACTTGGAAGAAGAAGTTTATATGGACCAAACAGAAGGGATTTTGATCACAGGAAAAGAAAAGTTAGTGTGTAAGTTAAAGAAGTCAATATATGGGTTGAAACAAGCTTCCCAACAATGGTATCTTAAGTTCAATGATACCATAACGTCATATGGTTTTGTAGAAAATGTTGTTTGACAAATGTATCTACATGAAATTTAGTGGGAGTAAGTTCATTATATTAGTTCTATATGTTGATGATATCCTACTTGCTGCTAGTGACACTGGATTGTTACATGATGTAAAGAAGTTTCTCTCTATGAACTTTGAAATCCCCACTATAGGTGGGAATGTGGGATCTACCAGCATGAAAATAGAGTAGTGTGTGATGATGAAGCTTGGGGATAAAAGTTTCCCAGGCTGTAGAGTCTGTTCCTATAAGTTTAGATGTCTTTTAACTCTTTAGAAGGTACCTGATCTACAGGATCTGAATTTATATCGGTTGATCACAAGGTTCAGCAATGTTGCTAGATACTACCTCTTATTCTTGTTTTGAATAAAAGCATTAGTTCATATGAATTGATTTGACCCTCCAGAGATATGATATCTGTTGGATAACGTATTTGGCAGGCAAGAAGGACATGCGCAACGATGATATACGAGGTTTTAAGTGGATAACTATTGGCCGGTATGCCTTTTTCTCTATCTCCGTATCTTGTTGTCCTTGAAGTTCCATAGTGCAGAATAAATTAGTTCCGTAGTTCCATAATGCCTTTTAGTGGATTCCATTTTTCAATTTTAGCTCTCTTCTAATGATTCGTGTAATAAAATATCGAGCTTCTGAAGTATTTCTTTTATATATATGTTTGTGTGCTAAAGTGCTTATTCGGTACCCGAGCAACATCTCGTGTGTTAGTTTGCTATTCACACCAACAGTTCCTGACTTGAGTGAATGTTCTTTCAAGTATGGTATCTTATTCCTTAGTGAAATCTTTTTATTTAGTGTTTCTTAATTGTTGAATCAATTGTTCAACCTGTTTTTTTTTGTGGCTCTTACTGTATGTGTGTTTGAAGAGTACCTTGCCTTAATGGTAATCGAGGCATCAAACAAAAACATGTGATATATATGTTTTGGTAACTTGCGCGAAGATGCTTTGCTGAAATATTAGGATTATAATTGTTTGAGGATTATATTAGGATTATAATTATAAGGAGATGACATGATTCCACCATTGGTTTGTAATTTTCATTATATGGTTTACCACATATTTGGTAACAAATATATCGTTTAGTTTATCAACATAATTCTAATTTCATTTTCTATTAAATTATATAGTATTTTTAAGATTGCCAATACACCTAGTACTCCGATGAATTGCTGAATGAAATCAAAGATGAATGGGCAACATATGTTCTTGACTTGTTACCTTAGCATAGTTTTGAATTTACGGCACCATATATATTTTTGAATGTGACTATGTAGCATCTATATGATCGAGCTTGTTTAGCCTTTTGTATGTATGGTGCCATTTGTTTTGGTTTGGGAGTTATCTATCTTAAATGTGTATTGACATTCACGTTTTTAATGTATATAATTATGGCATTTATTTGTTGCAAAAAAAATGTTGACAATTTATTTAAATATATGGATATATCAAATATTATAAATTAATATATATATATATATATATATACACAGTAAAGATCCCGGTTGATTTTAAAAAACTCAACAGTGATCATATATATTAAAGATCCCGATTCATTATAAAAAACTCAACAATGTTAATATATACTAAAGATCCCGGTTCATTATAAAAAACTCATCAGTGATCATATATGTTAAAGATCCCGGTTCCTTGTATTTTATTGATCCTGGTTCCGTGTTTTCTAAAACACCTAGGATAAAAAGTGTCAAACTTGTTATACCAGTGGATACAATCCCGGTTCGGAACCGGGATCAATGTGGGTGCGGAACCGAGATCTTTTTGCATTTCTGTTGTAGTGTTTGAGGTTATAGATGACTTTTATAGACTCATGCTAGAATACCTTTATCCATTGTTGTTTGGAATAGATGGAACAGTTAGATTATTTTAATAATCTACAGTGGCTCATGTAACTTAAAGAATTAGATTCTTATTAAAGAGGGTTCAATGTGATGATGGTTAACCTTATTAAAGTAATTTAGAATCAATTGGGCCTTTTATAATTTAAAAGTCTCTCTCCTCTGTCTTTAAAAAGAGAAATCATTGTCAAACCACATAACTATTGGACGAAATGGTGCAACAATTCAGAAACACTGATATATTAGTATAAGTTCAAAAGGGAGCGGTTATGACATATAAAATCATCAGAGAAACCAGAAAAGAGAAAAGGAACAGAGGAGAGAAAACCAATTTTTATCAAGGAACACAAGTATACACTCAAGAGATTCAAGAGGAAAACTTCAAGCATGGATCCGGGTAAGTTTCCTATATGTAATCTTAAATTATAGCAAACAAACAGTGTGAGAATCATGAATTCAAGATCCTTAATTTTCTTACAATTGATATCAGAGCAAGGTTCTGAATTTATGATTCTTCATGAATGTTTCATGAATGGGGTTTAATGTATCCGCTGCATATGGATTGATTTGATATCTGCTTAATTATTCTTTATAATAACTACTGTTTGCCATGGAAGTGGTCGCATCTCTTGGCTTTGTATCTACTCGTTCTTATATATGATATTGGCTTTGTATGAGGAAAATTATATATATAACATGCGACAATAATGGTTTATATATTCTTGTTTATATACTGGTTTCCATGTCAGGGTGTATATGTAGTGATATATATTATCAGCGATGTGCATTTTTATGATTGTATATATCTCTACATGCTGCAAATGATATTGCATTTTATTGGTCTAACTGCATGAGTAGTTATGCATGTTTTCTATATATTGCATTTCATCCTCTCTTCATTATCACTGTTAGAGAATTTAAAGAATTTGCAAGGTATCAAAGGATATTTTATTTTGGAATTATATTATGGGTTAGATTTGTTAATCACCAAAGTGATCGAGTCTTAGAATTTTAATTCCAAGATTGTATGATTGTTCCAATTACCCATAAGTTTGATGTTATATAAAAGTAAATTTATGGATTAAATTAAATTTATTATTATAAGGTCTCCATGTTTTGCCCAAAGGTATACCATTGCTTATAATTAATAATATTAAAGAATTATTTGACATACTTGGAGAATATGTTTGTATATCCAAAGATAACATGCATGTTCATTTAAGCGGAACTAATTGTCTATTTAAGTAGATTGGTGTTAGCATCATTATTGTTAGAAGTTATGGATTTAAGTGTAATCCAAAGGTGAACTTAAATAATAGTCAAAGTTAGTATATGTCTGAATCTATTACCTTTACACAAAGCATTAATGGTATGAGCGTGTGAAATGTTTGCAATTTCCACTAATTCATTTGGCATGGGCAATGGAGTCATTAAATTCAACGGGCTGAATTATGCTGATTGGTCTGAGCAAATCAAGTTTCAACTTGGTGTGAAAGATTTGGACCTTGCACTGATTATGGATGAGAAGCCCGCGGCCATTACTGAGACTAGTACAGAGGCTGACAAATCTCTTTATGAGGTTTGGAAGCGGTCTACACAGGTTGAGCTTGAATTTAATGAGGATGACGATGACAGAAAATGTAAAGCCGTCAATGCCCAAAACTGATGATGCTAGGGAATTTATGACAAAGGTTAAGGAGTACTCTCAATTGGATATTACTGACAAGTCCATTGTTGGGAGCCTAATGAGTGAGTTAACAACGAAGAAGTTTGAATGGTCTCACTCAATTCACGATCATGTAACTAGTATGGCAAACCTATCAGCAAAGTTAAAGACCATGAGTATGGAGGTGAATGAAACATTTCTGGTTTAGTTTTACTATGAACTCGCTTCCTCCAGAATTTGGGCAATTCCAAGTGAACTATAACACTATAAAAAAAAGTGGAGCTTCCAGGAACTTAAGGCAATGTTAGTTCAGGAGGAAAGGAGATTAAAGAAACTGAAGGATCAATCCGTCCATCTCGTGAGGTATGATGGTGCTAGCAGCAAAAAGGGAAATCCAGGTTCGAAGGGTAAAAAGTGTTGGAAACCAACAAGCGGGCTAAGCAAATACTAGAGGGGGGGGGGTGAATAGTAATTTGAAGCACTAATACCAAATATTTCGTTTGATAATTGAAGAATGGAGCTTAGACTGAATTTTCTGGAATCAGACACGAAATACTCGAGTCTTTTGTGAAATACTCGAGTTTTTCAGTGATGAACAACTCGAGTCTTTCTAAATATACTCGAGTTTTTCTTGCCAGATAGCAGTAAAACCAGAAACGAAAATTCTGCAATTTAACTCAAATCAATTCAATACTAAATAGGAACTTATCCACCAGATTAGCAAGCAATCTAAATAAACTTTTAACACCAAGATTCCTTGAACTTGCTACCTAATTGTATAAATCCTAATAGATTGAAATGACTTAAGTTGATTGAGCTAGAAAGTAGATTAAAAGCAATAAACCAACACTCAAGCAATTTTATCCTGGTTCACTCCAACAATGAGCTACATCCAGTCCTCCTAATCACTTAGGAGTTTCTACTAATAATCAAATTGTTAGAAATTACAAAAGATTGCTTGAGAATGGCCTCACTCAACCTAACCCTTCAAGAGTGTACCAAACTCTTGATTTCTACCCCAATTTGATTCCGGTGATTGAAGAACTCTTCACAAAGCTTCCTTGAACTCCCTTCAAGAAACTCCACCGGGCTAGGAACCTCCTAGTCTTGTGCTTGAGAACCTCTCAAGACTCCAACACCCTAAGCCACTTAGGGTTTGCTTGGGAACAATCCAAGACTTTGAATAATCAAGCTTTTTGTATGTGTATTACTAATCTCACAATGGATTAGCACAAATAAGCACAGCTCAATGTATGAATTGAGGCCTAAAACTCAACTTGGAATAAAATGACAATATGAGTGAGAAGTTGAGCTTTTTGGGAATTAACACTTGAGAAGAGGAAATTTAAGAAAGCTTGAATCAATATGATCTTGTTGTCTTGTTTGTTCTTGCACAAATTCAAAGAGAAATTTTACAATAAGGTTCTGGAATGCTCTCTTGGGTTGGATGAGACTCAAATGCCCTCAATTGGGTTTTTGAGTCTCTCCAACGTTCATTTTTGCTGACTGGACAAAAATACTCGAGTCTTTTGGTAAATACTCGAGTCTTTTTGGTCGGTCACGAGTGAATTGGTGCACGAACAAGACTAACGGTCATATTTGCTGACCTGGCACAAATACTCGAGTGTTTTACAAAATACTCGAGTATATACTCGAGTCTTTCTCAAAATACTCGAGTATTTTGATCAGACATGAGAAAAATTAATTTTCAATTTTATTTTTCCTCTCAAGTATTAATTTTAGTTAATCTCAACCTAATAGTCATATAAAATTTTATTCCTAGAAGAGACTAACTATTTCTACCCACTCTCAACCATTCTCAACATAAATTAGAAATTTACAATAATATTTGATTGAGAATGATTGGGCACTTGTCTTCTTTTCTTGACTTGTTGTTGTTGTGAATGTTGCAATGACTTCAAGACTTGATTTGTTAATTACTTTGTCATCATCAAAATATAATCACCATAATTAGGAGCATTGAATTTACAATCTCCCCCTTTTTGGTGATGACAAAAATAATTAACACTTGTACCATTTGTTGAGCTTGAATCCACTTGAAGATGCAACTCCCCCTCATTATATGATACTTTTCACCTATCTAAAAATTCAGCTTGTGCAAGAGGTTATGACAATTTAATTTTAGCACCAAGCCTATGGTATTAGAGTATTCAACATTTTTCAGAGTATATACCATAGTTAGAAAAATATAGGTGCAACAATATCAAGACAAGTGTATAATATCTCTCCCCCTTTTTTTCATACGCCAAAAAGATGTAACAATTTAGAAAAAGATCAAGGGAGGAGAGGTGCATAATTGGAAAACCCCATAACCAACTATGCAAAAAAAAAATAGACTTAATAATAAAAATAGAGAGCTCCCCCTGAAGCTTTGCACAAACACCATAATGAAAACCAAATTCATTAACATAAAAACATCATAAAAGGTCCAAATCACAGGTGCAATAATAAACCCAAAGTCTCAAAACACCAAGTTCTCAAAATACAGAAAATGTAACAAAGACCAACATGATAAAAACAGAATGAAAACTAAGATAGACTGCAAAGGTCAACATCATCAAAACATCGAAGGAGCTGGATAATCTGGAGGAGGATAAAATCGAGAGAAGGCCGCCATCATCTCATCAAACCGGCGGTTTATCTGCTCTGACTGCTGGTCCAGGCGGGAATTAAGCTGGGCCGAGTGCTGATCCAAATGAGAATAAAACATGGCAGACTCTGCACTCATCCTAGTGTCCAGGCTAACAAAATCATCACGCTGGGCGTCCATAGCATGCACAAGAGAGTCCATCCTCCCATCTAAAGTGTCCAGCCGTGTGATAACATTGTCTCTCCAGCCCATGTTATCAAACCCAGATTGAGATCCAGTAAAGTCATCAAAATTAATCTGATCCTCAATAGGGTCCCCTCCTTCAGCCTGTGCAAATGCTGCAGCTTCCTCTTCCATCTGTTGGGCATCCACCCCTTGTCGAGCTGCAACATTCGAAACCCTCTCCAACTCAGCTATATCAGATCTGTACAGGTATTGGCCAGAGGGTTCATGAAATGCCATGTCTTGATGACTCAAGGTACCTTTGTTGAGGCAGTGCTGGTTAACATGAAGAGTCTTTTTCTCTTCATTCCGTGGGATAGGCACCTTGAAGTAACTCAACAGGAAACACACATGCATGGCATAAGGTAAGGTTTTCGGGTGTTTAGATTTTGCAGCAAGTAGCATTCGATCCAAAATTATGTGAGACCAGTTCAGCTTCTCATTGTTCAGGATGGCACTAAGAAGCCTAAGTTCATTGTTTGTGGGCTTAGCATAATTGGGTGAGGTTTGAGGCACTAACTGATGGCAGACTATATAGTGCAACACCCTAGTGTGGACAGTCATATATGAGGAATGCTTAATTCCTTCGGTCCATACACGACCGGGGCGCAAACAACTTTGAAAAATTCCGTCCGCATCTGCCTTTAAAGAATTGTCCCCGTGTCGTGTAGTCCCAAAAGCAACAAAAAGGTCCTTAGCGCTAATTTTGAATCTAACACCCTCAACCATGGTTTCTATGACATCATTATGTAGCCTAAGGTTCGCATAAAAGGTTCTAACTAACCTAGGATAGATAGGGCCATTAAATTCCAGAAATTGAATAAGTTTTTGATACCTAAGGTTAGTAACAAATGAGAAACCCTTACTTTCAAGGAATGCACTGTTGATCCAAGTGATAACTCCGAACTCCCTAGTGGCAAAGCCTTCCAACCGTTCCAAGCATTCATCTTCTTGATAGTACTCCGGAATATCCTCCTCAGAAGATGATTCGGCAATCCTAACTCTCTTTCCTTTACCAGATGATGAAGCCATAGAGGAATTGATGAAAATTAAAGTTTTGGAAAGTTAGGGTTTGAAAAGGGGGTGACGGATTTGAGGTTGAAAAGTGTTGAAATTCGTTGAAATAATGGTAGAAAAGTGATTAGAGGATGTAAAACTAGTAAGATTTGGCAAAAATTTGAGTAAAAACGGAGTTTTGAGGAGAGAGATATGAGAAAACCGAGAGAGAAGAGAAAGGGGTCGCAGAAACTCGAGTCTGGAAGGCTGAGAGTATATCTAAAAGTTCCAAAATACTCGAGTATATTCATCAATACTCGAGTTGTTCTTTAGGATATACTCGAGTTTTTGCAAATATACTCGAGTCGTTCGTGACTCAGCCCAGATTTCCCAGAAAACTCGAGTAAAAACTGAAAAACTCGAGTTTGGTTCGAAAGTTCCAATTTCAGGAAAACGCAAAATACTCGAGTTTTTGGAAAATACTCGAGTTTGGTCTGAAAGTTCAAAAATTGGGGGTTTCGAAAGACTCGAGTGTTTTTCAAAACACTCGAGTATTTTTATCAGACCCTGATTAAAAACTTTTTCAATTTAAAACTGATTTAATTTTGAATTAATATACTCGAGTGTTTTTGGAAAAACTCGAGTATTTTGACCAAACACAAATCAAACACAAATGCTTCACTACCAACTTGGAATACAGTACAGAATCACACACAATTAACACATACAATTTTAAATATCATCAAGGACAATTTAACTAAGAATCAATAACACATTAGAGTAAGACTAATTTGGTGATTTTCCAAAAATGACACACAATGCAATTAGCCTATATTAGCTTCATCTAAAATACCAAGTTCTCTCCTAATATGATAAAAGGTGTTCCTTGGTAGAGGTTTTGTAAAAATGTCGGCTAATTGATTTGTGGTACTAACAAATTCAATTGTGCAGTCACCCTTTTGTACATGATCTCTTAAAAAGTGATGTCTTATTTCAATGTGTTTAGTTCTTGAGTGATACACCGGATTCTTAGTCAAATTGATTGCACTCGTGTTATCGCATCTAATCGGAATATTTTCAAGTTTCAAACCAAAATCCGATAATTGTTGTTTCATCCATAACAGTTGAGCACAACAACTACCAGCTGCGATATATTCCGCTTCGGCGGTAGAAAGAGCGACACAAGCTTGCTTTTTAGAAAACCATGACACCAATGAACTTCCCAAGAAATGGCAAGTACCACTGGTGCTTTTGCGATCAAGCTTGCATCCCGCGAAGTCGGAATCCGAGTAACCAACTAAACTAAGATTGGCATCAGCAGGATACCATAAACCAGTGTTAATTGTTCCTTTTAGATACTTAAATATATGTTTAACTGCGGATAGGTGAGATTCTTTAGGATTAGCTTGAAATCTAGCACACATGCATACACTAAACATAATATCCGGTCTAGATGCTGTGAGATATAGGAGACTACCTATCATACCCCTATACTTACTAACATCAACCGGTGTACCTTGTTCATCCTTGTCTAGGTAGCATGATGTGCTCATTGGAGTGTAGGCTTCCTTGCACTTGTCCAATCCGAATTTCTCAAGGAGCTCTTTGCAATATTTCCCTTGATGCAAAAATATCCCCTCCTTGACTTGCTTTATTTGTAAGCCTAGGAAGAACTTGAGTTCTCCCATCATTGACATTTCAAATTCCTTTTTCATCAAATTTGAGAACTTTCTACAAAGAGACATGTTAGTAGCACCGAAAATGATATCATCAACATAAATTTGTACTAACAATATGTCATCTTTGGTTTTATAAATAAATAGTGTATTATCAACCTTCCCTCTTTGAAACTTGTTTTCTAATAGAAAGGAACTCAATCGATCATACCAAGCTCTAGGAGCTTGTTTCAATCCATAAAGTGCCTTTTTCAATTTATAAACATGGTTTGGAAATTCACTATTTTCAAAACCGGGGGGTTGTTTGACATACACTTCTTCATTTATAAACCCATTCAAGAAAGCACTTTTAACATCCATTTGATATAAAGTGAATTTCATGATTGAAGCAAAAGCAAGTAAAATTCGGATAGCTTCAAGACGTGCAACCGGAGCAAAGGTCTCATCATAATCGATACCTTCCTCTTGGTTGTACCCTTGAGCTACTAGTCTAGCTTTGTTTCTTATAATCAACCCGGATTCATCAAGTTTGTTTCTATAAATCCATTTAGTACCAATTATGGTATGATCATTGGGTTTAGGGACTAGATCCCAAACTTCATTTCTTTCAAATTGGTTTAATTCTTCTTGCATAGCAAGAACCCAATGATCATCCTCAATGGCCTTTTTAATTGAATCAGGTTCAATTTGAGAAACAAAAGAGACATAGTGGCAAATGTTTTGAATAGACCTACGAGTAAGTACTCCCTTTGACATATCTCCTATGACATTGTCTATAGGATGAGCCTTGACCGATTTCCAAGTTGGAGGAAGTTCTTCCCTTACTTCTCTTTCATCAACTTTTGATTTCTCTCTCTCTTTTTCTTCTTTTGAAAAATCAATGCCATCTTCACTAGCATCACATAAAACACTATCTTCTTTCGAAGACTCATTAAAAACCACATGAATTGATTCCTCAATAGTTAAGGTTCTTTTATTGAAAATTCTATAAGCTTTACTATGAGAAGAATAGCCTAAAAATATGCCTTCATCGGATTTGGAATCAAACTTGCCAAGGTGTTCTTTTCCATTATTTAAAACAAAAACTTGGCATTCGAAGACATGAAAATGAGATATATTTGGCTTTCTTCCCTTGTAAAGTTCATAGGGGGTTTTATCCAAAGAGGGCCTTATCAAAATACGATTTAAAACATAACAAGCCGTATTGACGGCATCGGCCCAAAAATATTGAGGTACTTGAGAATCATTTAACATGGTTCTAGCAAGTTCCTCTAGCACCCTATTTTTCCGCTCTACCACTCCGTTTTGTTCCGGAGTTCTTGGTGCGGAGAATTGGTGCTCAATACCATTTTTAGCACAAAATCTATCAAATTTGTGGTTTTCGAATTCACCACCATGATCGGTACGAATAATAATTACTTTTTGATTTACTTGGTTTTGCAAAAGTTTGACATGATGTTTAAAAGATTTGTAGGTCTCACTCTTAGTGGTTAAAAATAGAGTCCATGTAAATCTAGAGAAGTCATCAACAATCACTAATGCATAATAGTTGCCACCAAAGCTTTTTACTTGTGATGGTCCAAACAAGTCCATATGAAGCATTTCTAATGGCCTTGATGTGGACATCACCAATTTTGATCCAAAGGTGTTTTTGGTTTGTTTACATTTCTTGCACGGAGAACAAACACCTTCAATAGAAAAATTTAGCTTTGGTAAACCAACTACTAGATTTTTAGATTGTATTTTCTTCAATTGGTTTACATTTATATGAGCGGTCCTACGATGCCATAACCAAGTGTCATTTTCTTTGCTCACTAAACAAGTAGATACCAAAGAAGTGACTTTGTTCAAATCAACTAAGTAAGTATTATTTGACCTTCTACCAACAAATTTGATTGATTCATCTTTGTCACTTTTAATGAGGCAATGGGTAGAGGTAAAAACTACATGATTACCAATATCACATAATTGGCTTATGCTCAAGAGATTATGTTCTAATCCTTGAACATAGAGCACATTATCAATAATCAAGTTTGAAGAGTTTCTGATTTTACCAATACCAAGGATTTTGCCTTTGTTGTTGTCCCCATAAGTGACATAACCCTTTTCCTTTGGAGTAAGCTCAATGAAGTGCCGCTTATCTCCCGTCATGTGCTTCGAACAACCACTATCAAGATACCACAATTGTTTTCCCGTTCGAAGGCACACCTACAAAATGAAATCACTTGTTCACTTTGGGTACCCAAACAATGTTGGGTCCCTTAGGGTTAGTGTTGGGACTTTCTCCCTTCTTAATCCACATATAAGTGCCCTTTTTCATTTCAAACTTTTTAATATGGCACTCAATGTTGATATGTCCAACTTTTCCACAATAAGTACAAGTTGGTCTCTTTGATGATTTTTTCTTAGAAAATGTTCCAACCACCTTGTACTTTTTGTCCTTTTTATGAACATATCCTAAACCGGTTTTGTTGTGATTATGTCTTTGAGAGTTCAACAACCGGTTGAGGTTTCTATCACTATGTGAGATTGTGAGTTTGTTTTTCAACTCTTTCACTTCTTTTTCAAGTTCATCACATCTCTCACATGGAGTGATAATCTCCTCATGATTTGCACAATCACTTTGATGACTAGAATTAATAAGTTCCAAGGATTCATTTTGAAGTTTCAACTCATTTATAGATTTTTGCAATTCATCAATTTCTTGTTGAAACTCCAAAATTTTCTTTCCTTTTTCCTTATTGATTTTAGCAAGCCTTCTAAATTAAATTAACATTTCATTGTAGGCTTCTTGCAAATCATCATAGGAAATGGAGTTTGAAGAGGAACAAGAAGAGCTAGAGGTTACCTCATCATCACTTTCACCCATGTCATGATTAGCTCTTGATGAGGACTCATGATTGTTCTTGGCCATGAGACAAAGATTTGCATTTTCATCACCGGAACTACTTGAAGATGATTCATTGCTCTTCTCCGGTGCATCCCAAACAATGTATTGTAAGATCCATGAAGAATGTTTTGATAAATGCCAAAAGGTTTTGAACAAGCTACAAATGTGTTGATCAAGTTCAAGCTCAACAAGCAACAACAAACATCAAGTGATGAAGAGAGAGCAAGCTCATGAAGACTTAGTTTGGTAGTTTATGCTTTATGTTTTATCTTTTGCCTCACAAGTCTTTTAGTTTATGAGTTTGGGTAGAGTCTCTTAGAGGGTAGTGAATCTCTTTTGATTGCATGATTATATCATATTTTGAGTATTCACTTTGCCTAAAATCAATAGGTGGCTTAAAGGTTTGAAAGAAAAGGTTTAGTTTTTGAGAAAACAAGTTTTAATTGATTTTTGAAGGAAGTAATCGATTAACATTTTAAGGTAATCGATTAAAACCTCAAAGTAATCGATTAACCCTAAAAAGTAATCGATTACTTTCCCTTTTACTCGAGTAGAATTTTTCTGCCTTGCGCAATTACTCGATTAGTGAACTCAGATTACACTGGTTACTCGAGTAATGACTTGGCTACTCGAGTAACACGATCAGATATGGTTTTTAAAATGCGTTTTTCACTTCTCAAAAGCATTTCTAACCATTCCTAACTTTTGGGTATTCTATATAAACCTATTCCTAACCTTTGTGATCATAATACATCATTTTGATAATCATTTTACAAAGAATCAAAGCCACTCTATTCTCTCTCACTTTCTCAAGATCAAAGTTCTCATTTTTACATTCTTTGATCAAGAACCTTGAATCTCTCATGTTGATATTTTCATAGCTTTTGAAAGAGATTCATAGGATTGTTATTTTGTTTTCATTTGAGTTGTAATCTTTGCAAGAGGCAAGCTATCTACAACAATTGGAAGTCTTGGTTGTGAATCAAGCAAAGTTATTTGGAAGCCTTGGTGTGACATTTCATCAAGCACTTGGAAGCCTTGTTGTGTTAACAAGCAAGTGGAAGTCTTTGAAGAATCTCAAAGCAATTGGAAGTCTTGTTGTGGGGTATCGGCAAGCAAAAGAGAAGAGGTTAGATTAGATATTAATAGGGTTACAAGGCAAGGGTGTGGTATCTCTTGTAGGCTAGCAAGAAGGAGTCTTGTGAGGCATTTACTTGTAATTTGAGAAACTCTAATTCCTCATAGTGAAGAATCTCTCTTGGTTGAAGAGGGGACTGGAGTAGCTTTCAAGTGGATGAAAGTGAACCAGGATAAATCACTGTGTCGTATCTCTAAACTCTCTACTCTTTACAATTTCAAGTCTTTAATTGTGTTCTTGGTTGAAAACCTAGAAAAAGTGATTTTTCATAATTGATTGAATTGAATCTTTATTGTTCAAATTAACTTGGGGAAAATCATTTTTATAACCTAGGTTAATCAATAAGAATATAGGTGTTAATTGTTTCCGCTGAATCTCTGGTTATACTTGTGAATTGATTGATTTTTGTATTTGATTGAAAAGTGATTTTTCAATGTACAGAGGCATTAATCGATTAGTTCATGTCATTAATCGATTAAGGCTAAAGAATTTTTGTGAAAATCTTTTGTTTTAATCGTTTAGATTTGTTTCTTTCGAAAATCTTTCAAGGTTTCTTTTACACCTATTCAACCCCCCCTTCTAGGTGTTATCCTAGTGTATCCTAGTTGTTTCACCCACCGATTGTAGGTTCCAACAATTGGTATCAGAGCTCGGTCGAAAGACACGAGCATAGAGCTTTTTCGTTAAGATCCTTGAGAAACTACAATGGGCTCTACGAATCCTTTTGGTGGTGAAGGTGCTTCAATAAATCACCCTCCTATGTTTGGTGGAGAGGGTTATGGTTATTGGAAAATTAGGATGAGAATCTTTATAGAAGCCATAGATGTGAACATTTGGGAAGCCATTGAAAATGGTCCTCATATTCCCTCAAAAGATGTAGAAGGTGTGCTTACCCTAACTCCCAAAGATAAGTGGACCGATGATGATAAAAGAAAAATTCAATATGATTTAAAAGCTAAGAATATCATCACCTCCGCTTTATCTTATGATGAGTTCTTTAGAGTCTCCCAATGTCGTGATGCCAAAGAAATGTGGGACACCTTGCAAGTCACACATGAAGGCACTAGTGAAGTTAGGCGTGCTAGATTGAATTCTTTGATGCATGAATATGAATTGTTTCGTATGTTGCCTAATGAATCTATATGTTTTATGCAAAAACGTTTTACTTATATTGTTAATCATCTCATTGCTCTTGGAAAAACTTTCTTGAATTGTGAACTTGTTAACAAAGTTTTAAGATGTCTAAGTAGGGAATGGCAACCCAAGGTTACCGCAATAGTTGAATCAAAGGACTTGGACACCATGGACTTAGCAACACTTTTCGGAAAGCTTAAAGAACATGAAATGGAGCTTGAACGTTTGCATATGCATGAAGAGTCGGACAAGAACAAAGAAAGAAAAGGAATCGCTCTTAAAGCTCAAAGATCATATCAAAAGGAAGAGTGTTCCGAAAATGATGATAATGAAGATTCCGATTCGGACATTGATGAAGAGGAGATGAAGCTTCTACTAAGAAAGTTCAATAAGATTCTAAGGAGAAAAGGAAGGTTGAACAAAGACAAAAGTAAAGAGAAGAATTCCCCACACTACAAGACCAAGACTTCAAAAGAAGGTATAGTTTGCCATGAATGTGGAAAGCCCGGTCATCTCAAGTACTCATGCTCTAAGTATCTCAAGAAGAAGGAGAAAGAGAAGAAAAATGCAAAAACTAAAAGAGCATACATAGTTTGGAATAGTGATGATGAAGATAATAAAAGCACATCAAATAGTTCTTCGGATGATGAAGATGCCGCTTGTCTCAACTTGATAGCTCTAGTAGAAGAAGAAAAAAGTTCAAATGATGAATCAAGTTATCAAAGCGAGGATAGCAATGTAAGTCATACTAAATCCGAAATTTCTTCCAAATATGAAATGTTATATAATGCTTATGAAGAAATGCATGAACAATTTAAGAAACTAACTTTGAAAAACATTGAAAGGAAGAAGCTCATTTTGAAACATCAACAAGAGATTTTAGAACTTCAAAAACAAGTTGATGAGCTTAATCTTCAAAATGAAACTCTTGATCTTATATATGCTAGTTCTTCTTGTGATTGTGCTAGTAGAGTGAATATTGTGGTTGATTGTGAGAATTGCAAGTTGCTTAAAGATGAAAATGCTATTTTGAAAAATAAGCTTGCAAGTTTCTCAAATGGTGATATTAGATTGCGCACATTGTTAAATTTTCAAAGAGAAAATTCAAACAAGTTTGGTTTGGGTTATACTAATGCTAAGAGTAAATCTCATAGAAATGTTGTTGATTTTTCTAAAGTTAATTTTTCAAATGCACCAACATGTTTCTATTGTGGTACTCATGGACATACTTCAAATGTGTGTTATATTAAAGTGCATGGTATACCTAAAGGAGATTTTGTTTGGGTGAAAAAGGGTGAAAGTCCCTACACTAACAAAAATGGATCCAAAACCATTTGGATACCAAAAAGCAAAGCATGATTGTTTTTGTAGGTATGATTGAAGAGCAAAAGGACTTTCATATGTTATTCATTCATTTGCTTCTTCAATTGGTATTAAGGAGAAAATCCTACAAATTGGTAACATTCGATATTATACAATTGGTATCTTCAATTTGATATTGTTGGATATTGCTCATAGTTCTCTCAATTGGTATTATTTATTATAATGTGATATTGTTTATACTATTGAGAAAGTTCTATTGGTATCAAATTCTTACAATTGTTTTACAATTGGTATCATGCTATTGGTATACAATTTGTTATAATTGATATCATTGAGTAATCATTAGATGATTATCATGCTTTGGTTGTTATATCTCATTAATCTCTCTATTTTGGCTTAGATCTTATATTTCAATTGGTATATATTTCTTTTTGATAATGCCAAAGGGGGAGAAATATGATGTTTTGAAAAAGGGGAGAAATATTATGTTTTGACCATTTTGGAGAAATGAAATGGTATGTTTGGAGAAAGGTTGTTTTTGTTGTTTTTATGTAGGTTGAGCAAAGTTGTTGAAGATAGGGGGAGAATCAAGCTTTTATCTCAATTAGATTTCAAATGTCAAAAGCATAAATTGAGGGGGATCAAGAGTCTCACCAAGTGATCAAATGGTTCAAGCATCAACAACTTCAATGAACTTCATAATTTCAAAACATGTTTGTCATTTTCAAAAAGGGGGAGATTGTAAGATCCATGAAGAATGTTTTGATAAATGCCAAAAGGTTTTGAACAAGCTTCAAATGTGTTGATCAAGTTCAAGCTCAACAAGCAACAACAAACATCAAGTGATGAAGAGAGAGCAAGCTCATGAAGACTTAGTTTGGTAGTTTATGCTTTATGTTTTATCTTTTGCCTCACAAGTCTTTTAGTTTATGAGTTTGGGTAGAGTCTCTTAGAGGGTAGTGAATCTCTTTTGATTGCATGATTATATCATATTTTGAGTATTCACTTTGCCTAAAATCAATAGGTGGCTTAAAGGTTTGAAAGAAAAGGTTTAGTTTTTGAGAAAACAAGTTTTAATTGATTTTTGAAGGAAGTAATCGATTAACATTTTAAGGTAATCGATTAAAACCTCAAAGTAATCGATTAACCCTAAAAAGTAATCGATTACTTTCCCTTTTACTCGAGTAGAATTTTTCTGCCTTGCGCAATTACTCGATTAGTGAACTCAGATTACACTGGTTACTCGAGTAATGACTTGGCTACTCGAGTAACACGATCAGATATGGTTTTTAAAATGCGTTTTTCACTTCTCAAAAGCATTTCTAACCATTCCTAACTTTTGGGTATTCTATATAAACCTATTCCTAACCTTTGTGATCATAATACATCATTTTGATAATCATTTTACAAAGAATCAAAGCCACTCTATTCTCTCTCACTTTCTCAAGATCAAAGTTCTCATTTTTACATTCTTTGATCAAGAACCTTGAATCTCTCATGTTGATATTTTCATAGCTTTTGAAAGAGATTCATAGGATTGTTATTTTGTTTTCATTTGAGTTGTAATCTTTGCAAGAGGCAAGCTATCTACAACAATTGGAAGTCTTGGTTGTGAATCAAGCAAAGTTATTTGGAAGCCTTGGTGTGACATTTCATCAAGCACTTGGAAGCCTTGTTGTGTTAACAAGCAAGTGGAAGTCTTTGAAGAATCTCAAAGCAATTGGAAGTCTTGTTGTGGGGTATCGGCAAGCAAAAGAGAAGAGGTTAGATTTGATATCAATAGGGTTACAAGGCAAGGGTGTGGTATCTCTTGTAGGCAAGAAAGAAGGAGTCTTGTGAGGCATTTACTTGTAATTTGAGAAACTCTAATTCCTCATAGTGAAGAATCTCTCTTGGTTGAAGAGGGGACTGGAGTAGCTTTCAAGTGGATGAAAGTGAACCAGGATAAATCACTGTGTCGTATCTCTAAACTCTCTACTCTTTACAATTTCAAGTCTTTAATTGTGTTCTTGGTTGAAAACCTAGAAAAAGTGATTTTTCATAATTGATTGAATTAAATCTTTATTGTTCAAATTAACTTGGGGAAAATCATTTTTATAACCTAGGTTAATCAATAAGAATATAGGTGTTAATTGTTTCCGCTGAATCTCTGGTTATACTTGTGAATTGATTGATTTTCGTATTTGATTGAAAAGTGATTTTTCAATGTACAGAGGCATTAATCGATTAGTTCATGTCATTAATCGATTAAGGCTAAAGAATTTTTGTGAAAATCTTTTGTTTTAATCGTTTAGATTTGTTTCTTTCGAAAATCTTTCAAGGTTTCTTTTGCACCTATTCAACCCCCCCTTCTAGGTGTTCTCCTAGTGTATCCTAGTTGTTTCACCCACCGATTGTAGGTTCCAACATGTATGCACGCTTCCCCTTGGTCTCTTGGGTCTTCTTGTCATTCTTCTTCAAGAATGTGGCACATTCCATTCTAATGTGACCAACCCCACCACATTCATGACACTTAACTCCATCATTGGTACTCTTTTCTCTTTGTTTGGAGTCTTTGGTTCTCTTGACTTTGGATGAAGAGCCACCTTTCTTCCCTTTGAAGAATTTGTTGAACCTTTTCACAAACATCCCGAATTCTTCTTGATTTGGTTCACCATCGGAATCTTCACTTGTAGAGCATTCTTCAACTTCTTTTGTAGCTTTAGTTGAAGCTTTGAGTGCTATGCCCTTTTTATTTTTGTCCGATTCCTCATGCATCCCAAGTCTTGTAAGTTCCATCTCATGCTCTTGGAGTTTGCCAAACAAAGTGGCTAAGTCCATGCTATTTATGTCTCTTGATTCCTTGATGGCGGTTACCTTGGGTTGCCAACTCCTATCAAGACATCTTAGAATTTTGTTAGTAGTTTCACCATTGCGAAATACTTTTCCCAAGGAAATCAAATGATTAACTATGTGAGAGAATCGCTTTTGCAAGTCACTAATGGTTTCATTTGGCAACATGTGGAACAATTCATATTCGTGTGTTAGAGAATTCAATCTTGCATCTCTAACCTCACTTGTTCCCTCATGTGTGACTTGCAAAGTATCCCACATTTGTTTTGCCGATTTACATTGGGAAACTCTATAAATTCATCATGGGATAGAGCCGAAAAGATGATGTTTTTAGCTTTTAAATCAAATCAGACTTTTCTCTTTTCATCATCATTCCAACTACTCCTTGGAATTTCAACAATTTCATCATTTATTTTCTTTTTGGGAATGAAAGGACCATTTTCAATTGCATCCCAAATATCCATATCAATTGCTTCAATAAAAACTTTCATGCGAGTTTTCCAATAAACATATCCTTCACCATTAAATAGTGGAGGATGGTTTATTGAAGCTCCGTCTCCACCAAAGTTATTGCTAGAGCCCATTAAGTTTCCAAAAGGATCTTTTTCGAAAAAGTTGTTACACTCGATCTTTCGACCGAGCTCTGATACCACTTGTTGGAAACCAACAAGTGGGCTAAGCAAATACTAGAGGGGGGGTGAATAGTAATTTGAAGCACTAATACCAAATATTTCGATTGATAATTGAAGAATGGAGCTTAGACTGAATTTTCTGGAATCAGACACGAAATACTCGAGTCTTTTGTGAAATACTCGAGTTTTTCAGTGATGAACAACTCGAGTCTTTCTAAATATACTCGAGTTTTTCTTGACAGATAGCAGTAAAACCAGAAACGAAAATTCAGCAATTTAACTCAAATCAATTGAATACTAAACAGGAACTTATCCACCAGATTAGCAAGCAATCTAAATAAACTTTTAACACCAAGATTCCTTGAACTTGCTACCTAATTGTATAAATCCTAATAGATTGAAATGACTTAAGTTGATTGAGCTAGAAAGTAGATTAAAAGCAATAAACCAACACTCAAGCAATTTTATCCTGGTTCACTCCAACAATGAGCTACATCCAGTCCTCCTAATCACTTAGGAGTTTCTACTAATAATCAAATTGTTAGAAATTACAAAGGATTGCTTGAGAATGGCCTCACTCAACCTAACCCTTCAAGAGTGTACCAAACTCTTGATTTCTACCCCAATTTGATTCCGGTGATTGAAGAACTCTTCACAAAGCTTCCTTGAACTCCCTTCAAGAAACTCCACCGGGCTAGGAACCTCCTAGTCTTGTGCTTGAGAACCTCTCAAGACTCCAACACCCTAAGCCACTTAGGGTTTGCTTGGGAACAATCCAAGACTTTGAATAATCAAGCTTTTTGTATGTGTATTACTAATCTCACAATGGATTAGCACAAATAAGCACAGCTCAATGTATGAATTGAGGCCTAAAACTCAACTTGGAATAAAATGACAATATGAGTGAGAAGTTGAGCTTTTTGGGAATTAACACTTGAGAAGAGGAAATTTAAGAAAGCTTGAATCAATATGATCTTGTTGTCTTGTTTGTTCTTGCACAAATTCAAAGAGAAATTTTACAATAAGGTTCTGGAATGCTCTCTTGGGTTGGATGAGACTCAAATGCCCTCAATTGGGTTTTTGAGTCTCTCCAACGTTCATTTTTGCTGACTGGACAAAAATACTCGAGTCTTTTGGTAAATACTCGAGTCTTTTTGGTCGGTCACGAGTGAATTGGTGCACGAACAAGACTAACGGTCATATTTGCTGACCTGGCACAAATACTCGAGTGTTTTACAAAATACTCGAGTATATACTCGAGTCTTTCTCAAAATACTCGAGTATTTTGATCAGACATGAGAAAAATTAATTTTCAATTTTATTTTTCCTCTCAAGTATTAATTTTAGTTAATCTCAACCTAATAGTCATATAAAATTTTATTCCTAGAAGAGACTAACTATTTCTACCCACTCTCAACCATTCTCAACATAAATTAGAAATTTACAATAATATTTGATTGAGAATGATTGGGCACTTGTCTTCTTTTCTTGACTTGTTGTTGTTGTGAATGTTGCAATGACTTCAAGACT
This sequence comes from Crotalaria pallida, assembly GCA_037953625.1. Classification (NCBI taxonomy): domain Eukaryota; kingdom Viridiplantae; phylum Streptophyta; class Magnoliopsida; order Fabales; family Fabaceae; genus Crotalaria; species Crotalaria pallida. The sequence goes on along the minus strand of CM075650.1, from coordinate 137,147,432 downwards.
TGATTTGTTAATTACTTTGTCATCATCAAAATATAATCACCATAATTAGGAGCATTGAATTTACAAAAAGAAGGAGAAAGTCTCGATGAAAGTCAATGAAGGTAGAATCCAGAAGGAGCAGAGATTTCATTTCTGCAAGAAGGAAGGTCACTTGAAGAAAGACTGCCCTAAAAGGAAGGCTTTGTTCGAAAAGAAAGGTATTTACTATGTTTCAGTAAATTTTGAATCAAATTTTATTGAAGTACCTAATAGTACCTGGTGGTTAGATTCTGGTGCTACTACTCATGTTTCTCATGTTACACAGGGATTTCTTTCGATCCAAACCATAAAAAGAAATGAAAATTTTTTGTATATGGGGAACAGAATGAAGGCACGAATAGAAGGAATTGGGACATATAGATTGATCTTGGAGACTGGTTGTCATTTGGATCTTGAAGAGTGTCTTTATGATCCTGGTTGTGCTAGAAATTTACTGTCTGTTCCGATGTTGGACAATGTAGGTTTTAACTTTAAGATTGGACATGGTCTATTCTCATTATATAAAGATAAGTACTATTACGGTTCTGGTAAATTAGTTAATGGTTTATATCGTTTTAATCTTGATGTTAATTTTATTGAATCCCTGTTTCATGTTGAACATAATGTTGGTATTAAACATAGTGCACATAATGAAAATTCTGCTTTCTTGTGGCATCGAAAGTTAGGTCACATATCCAGCGAAAGGATACTGAGGTTAATGAGAAATGAAATTTTACCTCAATTGGATTTTGATGACTGGGTTATATGTCTCGATTGCATTAAAGGCAAGCAAACCAAAAACAGATTAAAGAATCCTGCCACAAGAAGTAATCAATTGCTTGAGTTAATACACACTGATATATGTGGTCCTTTCGATATTCCGTCATGGGGCGGTGAAAAGTATTTTATTACCTTTATTGATGACTACTTTAGATATTGTTATTTGTATCTTTTGCATGAAAAGTCTCAATCGATGGACTTCCTAAAGGTGTTCATTGATGAGGTTGAAAGGCAATTAGATAGAAAAGTGAAAGTAATGAGTAGGTTTGATAGAGGTGGTGAGTTTTATGGTAAATACAATGAAAGTGGACAATGTTCAGGTCCATTTGCAAAGTTTCTTGAAAGTCGGGGCATATGTGCACAGTATACAATGCCCAGTACACCAAAACAGAATGGTGTAGCTGAAAAGCGGAATCGTACTCTCATGGATATGGTTAGGAGTATGTTAAGTAATAGTGATAGTGTTGTACCTATATCTTTGTGGATGCATCCATTAAAGACTGCCACATATTTGTTGAACAGGGTTCCCAGTAAAGCAGATCCTAAGACTCCTTATGAACTGTGGACAGGAAGGAAAGTCAGTTTGAGGCATCTTCACATTTGGGGTTGCCCGGCAAAATTAAGAGTATATAATTTACATGAAAAGAAGCTTGATGCAAGAACCATTAGTGGTTATTTCATTGGGTATCCGTAAAAATCAAAGGGGTATAGATTTTATTGTCCCAACCATAGTACGAGAATAGTTGAGTCTGGAAATGCTCGATTCATTGAGAATGGTCAGTTCAGTGGGAGTGGAGAACCACGAAGTGTGGATATTAGAGAGATTTGTATAGAATCTCCTACATCTAGTGTTCCTCCTCAAGTTTCTGTCCCACTTGTTGTATCACAGTCACACAACACGGCAAGACAACTACTTAATATTCCAAACCCACAAGATGAACATATAGGTAATGAACCAACTAATGATGTGCAAGTTGAAAATGAACAAGCGATGGATGAACCACAAGAAGTAGCATTAAGAGGGTCTGAAAGGCATATAAGATCTGCTATTCCGAACGACTATGTGGTTTACTCTATTGAGTATTGATGTGACTTAAGCATTGATGAGGATTCGGTCTCATTTAGACAAGCCATGGAATGTAGCAATTCTGAAAAATGGTTCAATGCTATGAAAGAAGAGATGAAATCAATGGATGACAACAATGTATGGGAACTAGTTGAGTTGCCTGAAAAATCAAAGCTGGTTGGTTGTAAATGGGTCTATAAGACCAAACGAGACTCGAAAGGTAACATTGAAAGATTCAAGGCTAGGCTTGTTTCCAAAGTTTACACTCAAAAGGTTGACAATGATTATAAAGAGACCTTCTCTCCGGTTTCAAAGAAGGACTCCCTAAGGATTGTCATGGCGTTGGTGGCTCATTATGATTTAGAACTTCACCAAATGGATGTAAAGACCGCCTTTCTTAATGGTGACTTGGAAGAAGAAGTTTATATGGACCAAACAAAAGGGTTTTTGATCACAGGAAAAGAAAAGTTAGTGTGTAAGTTAAAGAAGTCAATATATGGGTTGAAACAAGCTTCCCAACAATGGTATCTTAAGTTCAATGATACCATAACGTCATATGGTTTTGTAGAAAATGTTGTTTGACAAATGTATCTACATGAAAGTTAGTGGGAGTAAGTTCATTATATTAGTTCTATATGTTGATGATATCCTACTTGCTGCTAGTGACACTGGATTGTTACATGATGTAAAGAAGTTTCTCTCTATGAACTTTGAAATGAAAGATATGGGAGAGGCATCCTATGTGATAGGAATTGAAATATTCCGTGATAGATCACAAGGATTATTGGGATTGTCTCAAAAAGGCTATATCGATAAAGTTCTAGAGAGATTCAGAATGGAAAAATGTTCTCTGGGAATAGTTCCAATCCAAAAAGGGGATAAATTTAGTGAAATGCAATGTCCCAAGAATGACTTGGAACGAAAGGAAATGGAGTCTATTCCCTATGCATCATTTGTTGGGAGTTTGATGTACGCTTAGACATGCACACGGTCAGATATCAGTTTTGCTGTTGGAGTGTTAGGCCGGTATCAAAGTAATCCCGAAATGGATCATTGGAAAGCTGCAAAGAAAGTTCTTAGGTATTTACAAGGCACCAAAGATTACATGCTCACGTACAGAAAGTCAGATCACTTGGAGGTAATCGGATACTCGGATTCAGACTATGCAGGATGTGTGGACTCTAGGAAATCCACATTTGGTTATGTTTTCCTATTAGCTGGAGGGGTAATTTCATGAAGGAGCAGAAAAGAATCTGTGATTGCTACTTCCGCTATGGAGGCTGAATTTGTGGCATGCTTTGAGGCCACTATTCATTCATTGTGGTTGCGGAACTTTGTCTCAGGGCTTGGCATTGTCGACAGTATAGCTAGGCCGCTGAGAATGTATTGTGATAATTTTGCAGCTGTCTTCTTCTCTAAGAATGATAGGTACTCTAAAGGTGCGAAAGATATGGATTTGAAGTACCTGAGTGTCAAAGAAGAAGTTCGGAAACAGAGAGTGTTGATTGAGCATATTGGTACTGATATGATGATAGCGGATCTGCTAACCAAAGGGTTGCCGCCCAAAACATTCATTGGCCATGTTAGAGAGATGGGCATCATAGATAAGACCTTGTTAGCATAAAAGTAAGATATGTACATATATGTATGGTTATATTGTTCGTATTGTAATGACACTTATGAATTCAATTAAAGTTATGTTTCCGTTTTGATTAATTGTTATCCACATTATGTTATATATACGTATTGTTTAGTGTAATGACGAATTGTGTCTATGATAGACATTAAGGATAAAAGTTATTTTGGGTTGAATTGATTATGTGATACATGGAAGAAATCATTTAGCAATAAATGACTTGTGACCGTCATGATCTGATCATTTCAATTCAATTAAAGATGACGACTTAATAGGTTCATTTATTGTGTACAATTATGATTTGTTGAATCTTCAAGTCATCACATGAGCCAAATAAGAGATTGTTAGATTATTTTAATAATCTATAGTAACTCATGTAACTTAAAGAATTGATTCTTATTAAAGAGGGTTCAATGTGATGATGGTTAACCTTATTAAAGTAATTTAGAATTAATTGGGTCTTTTATAATTTAAAAGTCCCTCTCCTCTGCCTTTAAAAAGAGAAATAATTGTCAAACCACATAACTGTTAGACGAAATGGTGCAACTGTTCAGAAACACTGATATATTAGTATCAATTCAAAAGGGAGCTGTTATGACATATAACAGATAGAGAAAGGGATTCTCCAATCATCAGAGAAACCAGAAAAGAGAAATGGAACAGAGGAGAGAAAACTAATTTTTATCAAGAAACACAAACATACACTCGAGAGATTCAAGAAGAAAACTTCAAGCATGGATCTGGGTAAGTTTCCTATTTGTAATCTTCAATTATAGCAAACAAACGGTGTGATAATCATGAATTCAAGATCCTTAATTTGCTCAAAGGAACTTGCCAAAGCATGCATTTATCAGTTGGGTTGCAGTGCAGAGAAGACTGCGAACTAAATCTAGACTGCAGAGAATGAATATCAATTTAAGTGATACTGATAGTTTGTTATGTGGGAACTCCCTTGAGACTGATGAACATTTGTTGTTCCCATGTCCATATTCTACTCATATGATCACCAAATTTACTAGCAAGCTTAGGATAAAAAACCTTTCTTTGAAGTTCAGAAGCAAGACAAGACAAATATTACGCGTTTGGAAACACCAGAAAATCAGAAGACAAATTCAGAAAATCATACAGTGCAAGAAGTAAGCATTCCTAAGATGAAGAAATATGTGTTGATAAAATGACGTGTCTGTTCCTTCTTTTTTGTTATGGCCTGTTATAGATTATTTCCCTTTGTTCTGTATAGCTAATAATGAGTAATCCTAATAACGCAGTAGCTTTGGACTTTTAGGCTTCGATGAAGATTGGGTTCCTAACTTGTTCTTTGGGGTTGTGTATGTGGTTGTCGAGTGTCTGCCAAGAAATTCAAACTTCAGTGTTTTATTTTTCATTCATCACAGTCTATTAAGTTGGATTACCGGCTGAAATTTTATTGCATCAGTAAATTATGTTGTTGCTGGTGTTGCTGTAAAAACAAGCCATTCAACTTTTTTAAGCCTGCTTGTGTTTAAAGACAACCTATTGGATTATTTGGTTTTTAACAACAAAATTGCAAGCCTTAATGACAGCAACAGAAGTATCATTCCAAGTCCAAATCTCAAACCATTCTTAATAAGGTTATGGAAATATTTCCAACATACTATATGATAACATGAACTTGGATATAATAACCAGTACAAAACTACAACGGTTTATCAAACTAACAGGAACCAGTGGGAAAAACCCATTCAACAAAACTTGGTAGTTTAAAATTCGATTAAAATTAATAGTTCATTTCAACTTGAAGTGAGGCATCATTTCTACCCACCAAAATGACCGTTTTAAACAAGCCAGCAATGGCAGCAACACAATAGCAACTAAACAAGGCAGCAAAGTCAGCAGCTCCACAAGGCAGAAAGCAACTTATCCAGGAAACAGGCCAACAACAAAACCTAGAAAAGTCAGAAACCACATAATACAAGAAAACAAGCCATAGTTAGCAACAGATGGACCAATTCTTTATGCAGCAGGGCGCCGAAGAGACGTAAACTAAATAACCAATCCTCTAGTAAATGCCATAGCAATAAGAACAATTCTTGTGATAGATAAGCAGTAAAATCTTGATGAATGGATAATATGCAGCAGGGAATGGAGAAACAGAAAAAGGAAATTAAACAAAAGCAATAAGCCCCACCAATCCAATTACACACATACATCACAGCAATTTACCATATGCTTGAACCATTAAACAAAGGCAGTAAGGGTCTACAATCACCATTATTAGCGGGATTAGCATCAATTAGAAGTAAAGGCAATAAGGCATGTACATAGTAACTCTTTTAGTAAGAGAGTACCTTCTTTCTCCCCACTACAGCACTAATGTAAATTAATACCCTATTGAACAGGGTTAGACATGAACAAATAAATAAAAACAATTTTCCTAAAATGAGAAATATAAATAAGAATAGAGGGAGTATTATAAGGCCACCAAATAGCTTCACCAGAATCTGCTATGTGTATACGGGATGTTATATTTAATCTTTTGAAATTTCTATCGCTTGCAGCTGGTTGGGGAGTTGGAGGTTAGCTGGCTACATATGAGAAACCTAAGGAAGTCCCAAAATTGAAGGGATTTATATTTTATGTTTTTGCTTTGTAACCTAAATGCTATTCACCAAATATCCAAGTACAATAACAAATTACAACATAGTACTATAATGAAGGGCGGGGAGAAATATATGAAATGAAAAGCAGGGAACTTCTTACCAAGTAATTAATATAAGTGGATGGTTCAATCTCGGTCTTCAATTTCTTCATTGGAGGAAGTAGTTCCATGTCTAGTAGTCGTATCTATCTGCAACCAGAAACTGGGTGAGTTTTGTGGTTTTCTTGTAGTCGTATCTATCTATCTGCAGGTACTTTGCTTCCCGGTAAGCAAACAGAAACATTGGGAATAGGTCCTGACCCATCATTTGGCTGCAAGTGATGGATATATGCTGCTCCATTAGTCTTGACATCTGCAAATGACATGATAGTTTCAAATGATTGTTGATTCAATCTGGGACAGTTAAAGAATAAACATAGACCATGAGAATGCCAGAGAGTCAACTGTAGAAAGCGAAACTCCTTCTAGAGATACACAATCGTTAGCCTCTAAATAAACAATGCTAGGTGGAAGCGGTGATATACACCAAAGCCTCTCGCAACCGTTTAAAAACAGATGTGTAAGCATGGAAAGCTGGATGATGCTTGCAGGAAAGCTCTCGATATTGCTTCCTATTAGATCAAGATAATTTAAAGATTTGAGAAAGTAATGTGGATCAAATAAATTCGAAGAGAACTTCCTCATCTCCTGGAGACTAAGTGCTTGAAGGAAGTTATGTGGAAGAGTTTTGGAGAACCCACAATTTCGATATTCATGTTTGTTGAGAAGAAAATCTAATGAATGCAATATCGCCATGCCTGTCATCGCCAAATCCAACCCTTTCATATTCTCCGACGTTACTGAAAACTCTTTCAGACTTGTACAACCCCTTGCATTTATATATTTGAGAGATTTAAACTGATGGCCACTCCGATGACTCTTCAAGTTATTGCACCCTTTCAATTGTAGTTCGGCAAGATTTTGGAGGGATAAGATTGATGGATGAAGAGCTAACAAACGAGTACAGTAGAAGAGATCAACACATTCGATATTTACGGCTTTGGAGAAGTCAGGGAGTTCCGTTAAATGCTTGCACTTAGAAAGCAAAATCTTTCTTAATTTGACAAGGTTCTGCAGTAAACTAGTATTATTTTTACATCAAAGAAAATGAGACATCAAATATCCATCAGGCTACGCAATATGATGTTTAAAAAAAAGTGCTTCTAAATTACTTAGTTTGTTACTTTTCAATATTGCATTTCTTCATATCATATATATTAATGTAAATCTCTTACTTCCTATAGTCCAACTATTTCAAAAACAGTACATCCTGAAATTCGAAGTGCAATACAAGTTGTCTCATATTCCCAGGCAACTTTATTTGCAAACCTAATATTAAACCATTATATTTTTGTAAAATATGGAGAGAAATCTAATTTCCGGTCTTGTTAAAGATATAAAATAGTTGTGCATCATTGCTATTTAAGAGATAAAGAAAAACATGCATACCTGCACCCCATCCCAGAGTCTCTCCAAGTAGCTATAACAAAGGTTAAGTTCAACAAGATTCTCAGCTCAAGGTGATGAACCCAAGGATTTTTGCGGGCATCCTCTCTACTCAAGAAGCCTTAAGCCATTTGGCATTGATATCAGAGTTTTTAGGAGCAATAGTTTTTATTTTTTGTGATTTTAAATCGTGTGGAGTTTTAGAAATTTCAAATTTGGCATGCCATCAAAGGCAATAGGATTCAAGCACAGCTCCATACTTCCACTTCCCATAAGTAGTCTTAGGCTTTGAATGGCTCTGGTCCCCTAGCATTGAGAAGCAAATATAGTTCAGAAATCATTGTTACCAAAAATGTAGTTCAAATAGTAAAACAGCTTCATATGTAAATAACAAATTTCGAATTTGACTTTCTTACAGTGGCATTTTCAAGTATTTGATAAACATCATGTGGATCCCACGAATGACTGCGCTTACTAGGATCATTAGATTCTCCGCGAACAATTTCTTTACCCATTTCTCTTATCAAGTCATGCATTGTCCAGTTGTTCCAACGAAGACTACCATGAATGGAAAGAAGAGCTTTGTCACAGTTTTGTTAACCAAACTTCCACTGAGTAGCCACACAACGATGAAGTATAAAGACGTCTTCACCATATTCTATAAAAAAGCATGCTAGATACAGAAAAATATCTCTTTCTTCTTCATCTAGTCCATCATAACTCAGTTTCAATATATCTTGAATTTCCTTGAAGGCATGTAAACTGAAAAATTGAAGAGAATATCCACATTCCAACGCCATAACCTCATATATCATGAGCTAAGTTAGTACTTGTTTGTCTCTGCTTGTCACAATCACTCTACTCCTTTTTCCAAACCAATCAAGCCTTCCACATAAACTGAACAGTATCCTCAAGTTATCAATATCATCAAGAACTAGACGGACCTTTTTACAACGAAGACTCGTCAAATTGTATTGATGTTCTACAAAAAGAATGTTTATGCTTGGATCTTTTTCCTCCAAAAGTGCACAAAAAAGTTCATTTTACAAATGTGTCACCCCATGTTTCTTTAAATTGTCTCTTAGAGCATCTCCAATGCCAAACCATCACTTTGGTTCTTAGGTGGACCCCACAGCATTTTTTATATTATCTCACACTTCCCCATACCTTAAGCAACTCTACCCCAAATTTGTTCCAACCCCAAGAACCCAACTATGGTTTTTGAATGGACCCCACACCCTACCCCACATTACTTTTTATATATTATTTAAATACTACATATTATAATAAAAATTAAATTACAATTTAATTAATACCAATAATTCAACAACATTCATTTAAAATTACGAAAATACATAAAAAAATTTAAAAAAACTACATTAATTTAAATGAAAAATAAATAAAAATACAAATAATAATATTTCAATTTTGGTCGTTCATACGTCTGTGGTGTTCCCAAACATGTTCTACTAGATCGGCTTTAAGTTGGTGATGGGATACCCTATCACGAACAGCGAATCTCCTTTGCAGGTAATCTTGGATATCAGGGTCACGACCGTTATTAGATTCTTCGACCGTGTCGTTACCAACATCGAAATAATCGAAATTAACACCATATGTGTCTCGTTCATCTTCGACAATCATATTATGTAATATGATACAAGCATACATTATACGCGCAAGTGAGTCTAATTGCCATTGTCGAGATGGGCAACGTACGATTGCGAATCGAGCTTGGAGAACTCCAAATGCTCGCTCGATATCCTTTCTAGCACCTTCTTGCTGCTTCGCAAAAAATTGTCTCTTCTCTCCTTGTGGCATTGGGATGGTCTTGAAAAATGTAGCCCATTCAGGATAAATGCCGTCTGCTAAATAATACCCCAAATTGTACTCAGTTCCGTTAACAGTGTACTTCACCTCTGGAGCTCGGCCATGTAGAATATCGTTAAAGACAGGTGATTGATTCAGCACATTAATGTCGTTGTTTGAACCAGCAACCCCAAAGAATGCATGCCAGATCCACAAGTCCTTTGATGTCACTGCTTCAAGCATAACCGTAGGATTCCCATGATCACCTCGAGAAAATTGACCCTGCCATGCAATTAGGCAATTTTTCCACTCCCAATGCATACAATCTATGCTGCCCAACATACCTGGAAAACCACGATCGTTCCCTATTTGCAACAAGCGTTGAATGTCATCAGTTGTAGGCCTCCTTAGATATTCTTCCCCAAATATCTTGATCATACCGCTTGTAAATTTCTCTAAGCATTCCACCGAAGTGCTCTCCCCCATTCTGACATAATCATCCAGGCTGTCAGCAGGTGATGCATATGCCAACATACGAATAGCAGAAGTGCATTTCTGAAGTGGTGAAAGGCCTTGTCTACCACGTCCGTCCACCCTCAACTGGAAATACTCATCATGCTCACCAAGGGCTTGTACAATACGAAGGAAAACATGCTTCGACATTCGGAACCTTCGACGAAACTGCTCATCCGTGTACACCGGTTGTTCTGAAAAATAATCGTTAAACAATCTTGTATGTCCTTCTTCACGATTCCTCTCTATGTGCCTTCTTTTCCCTGTACGCCTAGTAGAGCTACCAGCTTGTTCCTCTCTTTGCTTTTCAAGGATGATCCTCATCATTTCCTCCTCACTGTTGTCGTTAATAACATTGTCAAAATACCATTTAACAACATTGTTCAAGTCGAACGGATCTGAAGGGTCCATTGGTTTTGTTGGAAAGATGAAAATTGAGAGAATAATTTGGGAGTTGAAAGAAGAGTTTCGGAAATATGATAGTTGGAGGATGATAGGAGAACTAGAGTGACTGAAGTATATATAGCCTTGGACGAAACGGCTACTTTACAACGGCTACTTTATAACGACTAGTTTTTTAACGGCTACTTTACAATGGCTAGTTTTTTAACGGCATTTTTAAAATAATAATAACTAACTCATAAAATAAGATGATAATACATAATTCATAAACCAGTATGATAATACATAATTGAATTACATAAAAAGAACATCATAAAAAATAATAATAATACATCACACATATTTCTACCTAATAAAGTTCATACTAAACTATCCCATATTTCTCCCTGATGAAGTTGCACAGCACCTCATGATCTCGTAGTTGTCTCTCACTCATCCCAGATGTATCCTTCGTGAGGATTAGCAGATCATTTATCTTCATCCTTTCGGCATCCTCCTTCATCTTCTGATCAAATGCACGCTTGAAATCTTGCATTGCCTCAACTTTTTTTTGTTGTATGGCATTGAATTCAGAAAGATTGATTGAATTCGATGTTTGACCCTGCTTCCCTTTCGCCTTTCTTTTTGCAGCTTTTTGGCCAATCGGACGTTCCAATACAGGCGCTGTTGGGTTGTAATCAGAACTTGTTGGGGTTGGTGGGTTAGAAGATGATGAATATGCACCGGAAGCAGAAATCTTCGTTCTTTTCGAAGAACATTCAAACATACCGGCAGCCCATTTTGGTTCATCTTTCAACAAACGCCAAGCATGCTCATACTCAAATTTCTTGCCACCTTCGTCTTGAGAATAGATCTTGTATGCCTCTTTCATGATGTCATCATGATTGCACCCACTCTTCTTCTTCTCTACCGCTTGCTTGTAGCATCCAGCAAACTTCTGGGTTGCATTATTCAACCTATGCCATCGTGATTTTAGCTGGACTACTCTCCTTGTGGAATACTTCTCTTGACGGTAGTGGTTGTAATTGCTCTCAATCCTTCCCCAAAAACTAGATGATTTTTTATCAACTCCAACAACCGGATCTTTTGAAATGTTTATCCATGCCTGAATGAGTAACTTATCTTCATCTGGAGAAAATTTTTCTCGATTTTTGGTCTTCTTTGTTGCTCCTCCTACTTCTTCAAGATTAATATTCTCCAGTCCGACTTGAGTTGAAAATTCTGGTACTTGAGAAGGAGAAATTGAATCAACCGGTGTTTCAGGTTCTTCTTCAATCAATTCAACACGACTATTATCCATTGGGAAGTTGGTTTGTGGTGGTTGATACATTGGGTGTTGGTAATATGGCATAGGAAATTGATGGTTGTAAAAATTTGGATTATAATATGGATTAGGAAAACGGGGAGGATTTTGGTAATTTCTTGTGTTTGAATTGCTACCTTGTGTGCTAGGAGTAATTGGAGAATTTGAGGAATTATTATTTGAGGAAGGTGAATTTTGTAAAAAAATTAAAGTAAGCATGATAAGGATTTTGATTGGGATCCATGGAGATAAATTGAAAAGTGAAATTTTGGATGTGAATTGTTAGAACAATTTGATACATATTTATAGAACAAAATTTACAACAGATAGAAACGGCTATAATTTAACGTATACAATTAAACTGAGTAGTGAGTACTACTCTGAATTTAGTTTCCAATGGTTATATTTACAATAGTTGTACTAGTCTCATTTGAAGTAGGTGTTTCTCTCTTTTCCACATAATTAATTTTCCACTCAAAAATGCCTGCCTCTTCCTCTACTCACGTTTATCACTCACTCACGCCTCTTCTTCTTCTTTGCCGTCCCTCTCTCTCCCTCACTCACTCTGCCTCTCATTACTCACTCACTCTCTGCCTCTTCTTCGTCTCTTTCTCTCACTCACTCACTCCTTCCTACTCACTGCCTCTCACTCACGATCTCCTTCTCTTCTCCTTCTCATCAGAAAAACCGAAGGCAAGAATGAAGGAACGGTGGGCTTCTCCTTCTCTTCTCCTTCGTTGAGGCGGCGAACGGTGGACCAAGGGCTCAGAGTCGATCCATCACCCAAGCATCACAATCGCGACTTTCGTTGCTGTGCATGTGCGATTTGGCTACGAAAACCTCAAATCAATACTCTAATGGATGTGCATGTGGCTGGATTCAACCCCCAAGCATTAATTTTGTGGTGGAAATCATGATTTGGGATTAGGGTTTTTATTTTTCCCCTTTCATTCTTCTCAATCTAATTTTGTATTTTCTGTTTTTTTTTTCTGATCTGGAAAGGAGCTTGTTGTTCAAGCATGTTTTCCCATTTCATGGCTGTTGATATTCTTCTCCTCCCCTGTGTTTGATTCGAGCAAGAAGAGAGTTGGTTTTTTTTTTAATATAATCCGTACGGTGCCGGGCCCACAAGGGGCCTCAAGCACCGTCGCTTGGCCAGGCTACCGTGCTTGCCAAGCACGGCCACATCAGCATGCTCCAACGCCCCACCGGTTCTTCATGGCTGTGCTTCACAGAAACCAAGGGTTAAAAACCCTGGATGGAGATGCTCTTACATTTTGCATAAAGCAACAAACTTCAAAATCATACATGAAAATAATAAAGTGACACCAAAAAAAGCTAGTTTCCTCTCATTCCGCCAACTCAATTGTCTTGCTGTGGTAATAGTCTTATCTGCCAGTGGCATGGTCAGCTTTGAAGACATTGCTTTTGTGGTCTTCTCCTTCATTTACTTGTTCTTCATATCAAAGGTGGCTTTTCCACCTCTCCACCCTTCTTCAAAGGAGCCACCCATTTTCAACCCTCAAAACTAGGTTCTTGGCCTCTATGTATTCATAGGTGCCATCATTGGACTCTATGCACCAATAGCATATATCTCATAAGGTGTACTTGAGGGTGATAAGGAAGGGATCAAAGCAGCAGCACCCCATGTTTTTCTATTGGCTAGTCAAGTTTTCATGGAAGGAGTTGCATTCTCAGATAGGTTCTAAGCACCAATAAGAGCTTTTGTGCCTATCTTTTATAACTCAATGAGGATTTTCACTCTTATGGATTGGCTTAAGAATGAGATCTACAAGGTTAACGAAGAGCACAATGGTTCTGATAGGAGGATCTATGTTGGGAGAGTGTTTGCAGTGGCTAATATGGCATTCTGGTGTTTCAATTTATTTGGATTCCTGTTGCCTATTTATCTTCCAAAAGTTTTTAAGCAGTATTACTCTGGCTAGGGGTGTAAGTGGTCCGGTCTCGGACCGCGAGACCGATCGGATCGGATCGGACCAGACTGAAAAATATGGTTCGGTTTGGTCTCGTGATCCGGTCCGATCTTATTATTTTTGGACCATTCTTTTATGGTCCGGTCCACGATCTCACAAAATTTGAGACCGCAAAGACCAGACCAGACCGATAGTTTTAAATATTAAAAAAATATATATATATATAAAAACACACAAAGGCACAAAACAAAGGCACAAAACACTGCATCTTTAAAAATGTAAATGCAAATATTTATATTATATCGAATTCTTGTTTGATTTGGTCTCTTCGAAGTGAAAGCTACCCATGGTCACCCCCCACTGCTAGGCATGTTCTGCCATAGCTTCTTATATGAATATGTTTCACTTTCCCTACATGTATGCAATATACGGCAGAAAGAAATATTGAACTGCGGAAAGGCACAAAACACTGCATCTATTAATACATGTACAGCAAGAAGTTAAGGAAAATTTAGAGGTTTCAGAGGAAAAAAAAAGGTGTTTTATTAATTTTTTATTATTATGGTCTAAATAGACCGGACCGGACCAAATCGAAGCGGTCCAGACTGTTTCGGTCCGATCCGGTCTTTAAATGTGAAAAACTTCTGGACCGGACCGGACCACAATTATTTAAACGTTCCGGTCCCTAAAGTCCACTAAAGACCGGACCGGACCGGACCGTTACACCCCTAACTCTGGCCACAAAGAGAAGAACCGATGGAAGAAGGTTATTTAAGTTTTGATTTGATCAATAGAGTGTAGGCATGTAATTCCAATTTGGGGTTTTTATTTTGCCACCCCATGTTCTATGGTTGTCACCCCAAATATTAAAACAATACCCATCATGCCCTTTTATAAAAAAACATATTTTAACACGAGTCGTAAGGGGCACTACGACCATCAGGTCGTAACACCCCCTTACGACCCTTTTAAAAAACAATATTTTAAAAGAGTCGTAAGCAGGTGTTACGACCTGCTGGTCGTAGTACCTGCTTACGACCACATATTTTTTAAAGGGTCGTAAGCAGGTGCTACGACTAGCAGGTCGTAACCCTTGCTTACGACTCTGTTAAAATATTGTTTTTTAAAGGGTCGTAAGGGGGTGTTACGACCTGATGGTCGTAGTGCCCCCTTACGACCCGTGTTTAATCCTTATTTTTTTCTTATATAAACCCATTCATACCTAAAATTGTTTTTAGCAAATCTTATACTTCATAATACAAAAACGTTGGTTTTAATGGCTGCTGTTGAACCTGAATTTCAAGGTAATTTTCAAAATTCATTCATAAAGTTTAGTTAGGATTAATGTTTTCAATAATTTATTGTATCCTAATTGATGAATTATTATGGGTTGTTTATTTAATTTTAAAAATTTTTTTGTAAAATTTTTACCAGGTCGTAACCCAGTGTTACGACCAGTGTTTATGTTGAAGTCGTAACACTGGCTTACGACCCGCTTTTTTTTTAAATTTTTTTTATAATCCTTATTATTATTATTATTATTATTATTATTATATTAATTTTTGTTTATTTTAAATATCTAATATAACATTTTTTTATTGAAATCCTAATATTACATTTTATTCTAAATTTCTAATATAACTTCTTTTTATTCTAAAGTTTTAATATATAATTTTTTTTATGCTAAAGTTGTAATACAACTTTTTATGTTAATTTTAAATTCCTATAACACTGTTTTTTTTTAATTCTTTATTTTAAATTCCTAATGTAACATTGTTTTTTTTATTTTAAATTCATAATGAAACGCCGTTTTTTTCATATTTTTTATTTTAAATTCCTTTTAGCATGTTATTTTTAATTTTTTTTATTTTAAATCCTAATATAACTTTTTTTTCATTTAACAATATTATTGCAGACTATAGTGATGACTTTTCACATAATAAGATTTTTGCAAGTAGAGACGAATTGATCCGTTGGGTTCAAACTGTTGGAAAAGAACAAAAACATGTGATCGTTATATATCGGTCAGACACAGGCGGATGGACTTATAAGAGAAGACCTAGGGTGTTTTTGGCATGCGAAAGAAGTGAAAAATATAGGAAAAGAACAAAAGGTGAGGTAATGTATGTATCCAGTACTCGCAAGTCTGAATGCCCTTTCAGGATTAATGTTTGGGATCTTGGTAATGGAAAAGGTTGGATGCTTTTGGTCAAATGTGGCGTCCATAATCACCATCATGAGTCGATCCACCACCTCTGCGCCCTCTCCCACGTACCCTTAAACCCTGAACCTCACGCATGGCAGGGGTGCTAGCATACAATCTGATGTCATGTGTAACATCAGGGTTGTATACCTTATCCCTGTCTGCTATATCAACAAGTTGCATAATACTATGCATTCTTGATATTAATTCGATCTGCACACGAAAATAATTACAAATTATTACTAAAAAATAAATAGAAATTATTAAAAATATAAATTAAAATTAATAAATAACTTACATTAACAACTTGAAGATCATGATCCACCCTGGTCGATGTAGAATAAAGATAAGGGTGAGAGTAAGTGTGCACCCAGTGCAGATAATCCTCCGCGCACTCCTCGGGAAAGCTAGCAGGAATGCCATCGACCACATGAACACCCCACTCAGCCCATCGCTCCTCAATCGCCTCAAACAAAGGAAGCCGGTGTGGTGTCGGCGGAATATGCTGGATATAGCCAAATTGTCGCAGCACTCGCTCCGGAAGGTACGGTCGTCTAATCTTCCCGCATCGAATGTACACGGAGTAGAGAGCAATCTCAGCAAATGGCCTGACTGTCCGATGATTGAGAAATGGTTGCCATTCAATCTGATCAGCCGTAATGGTCTCCAGGTGCTGTCTGAAAGTAGCTTCTGCACCATTAGGGCTTTGGGGGGGCAACCACTTGAATATCCTTGGATGTACCTCATTATATTCATCTTTTGTTGTGCCAAATCCAAGTCCTGGAAAATATTCCAAGATCCAAGCCTGCGAATGAATTGAGACATGTTATTAATAAGATAATTAGAATATAATGCTTAAAAAATTTATAAATTAAATAAGTTATATTATAAAACATGTTACCTGAAGAAGTGAAGTGAAACCGGCACACTGCACCTTCCCTTTCTTCGCAGCGTCAGCCAATCGTACAAATACGCCAACGCGCACGCACCCCATGCATATTGACTCGCAGAATGCAGGTCCTCCAACGCATGCAGCCACTGAACTCCAGTAGAATTGACAGTCTTGTCAATAAAAAGCGTCGACCCAACAAGGTACAATAGATAGCACCTTGCAGCGTGCTCGTACCGATTTTGATCGATGAACTGCTCCAACCACCTCGTCAATGCCGAGAAAGAAACCGCACCACCTTTGGTGCGATTCACCTCTTCAGTGGCCTCTTCTGTAGACACTCCTAGAACTTCGTGCAACAAAACCAGTGCCTCAGGCTTCGACGGTTTATCCCAAGGGATGAGGTAGCCCGTCACAGGAATATGGAGCAGGGACGAAACATCGTTCAGTGTCAACGTAATCTCGCCACAGGGTAGATATGGAAGGTGCATGTGTCTTCATAAAAACGCTCTACAAACGAGCTCAGTATGCGCCTATCCGTCATTTGATATGACGAATCGATCAGAGGCGCAAGTCCAGAACCTAGAACAAGTGTACGAACTTGTTCCGGTAACTGAGCTAATGACCTCAACCCAAATATCCGGTTAAGAAACTGGTTCAATGGACCAAGATCCTGCAAGTAGGAGATAATAATTAGTTATGCAATTTAATTTAAAAAAAATTACAAAGGCTATGACATTTAACTTAAATATTACTTACATTGCCCTTCCATATCTCCTTGGCCCTGTGGCCGCTGTAAGTAGTAAACAGAGTCTCATTTTGAGGGTCGTCGACGTCTTCGTCTAATTCCGTTGCATTGACATATGGATCGTTGTTCCCCACATTTAAATATGTTGTTGCCGCCTCTGCCTCTGCAGCCTCTGCTCGTGCTGCAGCACGTTCATCCATAAGACGCTTGCGATTTGATGCACTGGGCCGATTTCTCGCAGGAGGACGAGGAGGAGAGTCATCACGGGATGCCATCTGAAAAGAAAAAAAACAACTTTAATATTAACTCAACATAATAAATTGACAAGTGAATAAGTTAATGTTTTCTTTTGTTTGTCCTAGGCAATTCAAACTCATCATAGAATCCGTATTTAGGATCAGATCTACACTTGAACCTCCTAAACCTCATATAAAAATACTTGCTCTGGAATTACAAATTCAATGACAGTAAGATTAACCTCAAGCCTGTTTGGTTAAGATCTATTTCCACAACAAAGGGAACTTTCACATTTCCTGAGACACATTTAACAAAAGGAACAATGAAGCTCCTTCAACTCAATGCACATTTGCATTAACTACCATCTCAGAAAAAAAAAGATTTTAGAAGGGTTTAGCAAGTTAGCAAAATGAGCTTAAATTCATACCGATAGGTCAATTTGCACATGGGCTTTGATAGTAAGATGACTTTAGGCTATACAAAACTCAAACAGCATGGACAAACTTTTAGCTCCTTATAAACACAAAAGTCTAAACAGCTCAACTGAGTATAGATTGGTAGGTAAGATAAGCCATTAAACCTTCTATTGGTTAACGATACGCTAAGAATGTCTACACCCTTATATCATTTTGTTCTCCATATCAGATTGAAAGATCTTCTGATAGTTCCACGGCAGAAATTAAAACTAGGTAGTAGGTACATATTTTATTACACAGCAAAAATTTTAAGGCAATCACACACTGAATATTATGATGCATGATAAATAATTTATTAATCTGGGGAAATAATATGCAATAGCAACTGTTATATAAAGAAAAAATCATAAACATCAAAAATCATTTCAATAGAAACCAAAAAACAAAAAAGACTCACCTTCAAGAGCAGGATTTTGTGGGATCAAAGAAGTGACAGGTTTAAGAGGATCCTTACTTGTCCTTTTCAGTGGGCAACAACTTAATGAAAATCAGCTAGAAATAAAAAGTAGAGTTGGTGAGTAATGAATACCAAAACCAATATATATATATAAAAAGTAGAGTTGAGTAATCAGCTACAACTTAATGCAACTTTGTGCAGGTAAATGGACTCATCCCAACACATTTAAAAATTGTGACTAAACAATAAAATGGCCAAAGGGAAATAATAAAACTTTGCCAGTATTTCCTAGTGAAAAACCAAGGATAAGTCTTTCATACAATTTCTCATATGAAGTTTATCCTTACAATTTTCACCATGCCACCAAATTTTCACCATTTCAAGCTGTTTACACATAACACAGAAGCAGCAAAAATAAAGGTCTGGGAGCAACTACTTATGTGCTTAAAATGTCACTCATGTGCATTGCAAGCAACATGAATCTAAGAAGTAAAAAAAGACTAATTGAAACACAACATAAATGTGTACCAAGTTATATTAGAATTAACTTGAAAAGTTAGCTTACAAGTTACAGGAAATTAACCAATAATATGAAATGGCCGTGTGATGAAACTACTAATTTTTGTTTATAAAATGAGGAAAACAAAAAGAACGAGGATCCTGCGTACTGTGTCATCGTCCAACCAGTACAATACGGCCATTTCAAATATCTTTAGTTTGAAAAAAAAAAAAAGCAAAAAATTATCAGAACATAGGAGAATAATTTTCAAAAAGAACATAAGAAAGCAGGGAAAAAAACATCTATCATTCACATAACAACAAGAACATATGAGTGCAGTATTTGTCAAAGCGTTTTTTAAACAAGAACAACAAGAGTAACAGAGTCACAGTGTGTGTTCTTACATATTCTTCTTCAGCTCCAAACCAAAACAAGTACAAATCAGCTACCCAATGACGTTTTTCAACCTGGGTCATACAAATTAGTGTCGAATCGAAGAGATTAGGGCTCAGATTAAACAAAAAAGGAGATTTAACAAATTAGGGTTTGTAAATTGGGGAAGAAATATATTACCTTGCAGAGAATCAAATACACACGCGATTTGCGATTTGAGAGAGACGGAGAACGATTTGCGTTGCGACTTGCAACGAAGAGAGTGAGACGTGATGGATAGAATGAGATTCAGAGTGAGAAAGAGAGATCGATAGTGTGAGACGGAGAAGGATACAGTGAGAGAGGGAGGTTTGAGAGTGAGAGATCGATAGTGAGTCTGAGAGATCTGATTTGTGAAGTCAACAGAAATGAGATTTTCACACGGGTCGTAAGCAGCTAGCACCTGTTTACGACCAATTAAAAAACACACTTTTTGAATTGGTCGTAAGCATGTGCTACGACCAATTAAAAAACACACTTTTTGAATTGGTCGTAAGCATGTGCTACGACCTGTAGGTCGTAGTGGCTGCTTACGACCCGTGTGAAAATGTCTGGTCGTAAGGGGGTGTTACGACCTGATAGTCGTAGTGCCCCCTTACGACCCGTGTTAAAATATGTTTTTTAAAGGGTCGTAAGGGGGTGTTACGACCTGATGGTCGTAGTGCCCCCTTACGACCCGTGTTAAAATATGTTTTTTTTTAAAGGGCATGATGGGTATTATTTTAATATTTGGGGTGGCAACCATAGAGTATGGGGTGGCAAAATAAAATCCCCCAATTTGATGTATAAGGTCTTGAACCATAATTTCTTGCAACTGAGATAGGTGCATGATGTTTTACATAGTAAATGTATTTAGCACTAGAGATATGTACACTCCTCTTCTCTACGGTCTATGGCATAATGATGTTATTATCGTTATTATTGTTCTTTACATAAAGAGGTCATTTCTAGAAATGCATGAATCAGCATTGCCCTCAAGTTAACAAATCTTGGTTGATGTAAATTTTGAGGTGAGTATAAATGTATGTGAAAAACAATAATCATGATCATGTAATCAATGATTATATATAGAAAATGCTATCAAATGTCTTCATAATGATAAATAGTAAAAAAGTAATTTTATCTTGAAAAATGATAAACCTACAATATCGTAAACTAGTGGATTTAGATTTTCACTGCAATTTTTCTATTATTGTATTCCTTGGGGCATCAATTATTGGTTAGCATGACCCAAATAAACATAGCATGTGAGTACAGCATGAAGCGTTCATGATCATATTACATAACATGAAAAAGAAAGATATGCATGTACATAAATAAGGATGATGTGGTAGGGAAGAATTGTTTTGTAAGATATCACTGAAACAATACAAGGCTTGTAAGATCAAGGTAGCTGAGCATATTATTCTCTAACCAAGATTTTTTTGGTCATCACACTTCTATTTTTTAGATTGAATTTAGCCCGCTCCCCTCCCTGTTAGGCACCTATTTCAAAATTCTAAATGTTCAACAGAGAAATAAACAGTAGTAAAGCTGAAGCTGCCATCTTCAAAAATCACAGTTCAACTTCTAGCCACTCATCCTAAAAATTAAGTTACCTGCCAATGATGCACACTATCCCTGATCAAGACCAGTGCAGGCAGATATATCCAATGCACAATGACAAGGGAGTCTGAGGCAACGTCAAAATTGCTATAATGGCATTGAAGAAGAGGATTTGACTCGTAAAATTTATAAAAAGATATACAGTGAGACACATATATTATTTCTTAAAACAAAATGCAAAGATGAGATCAAGTGATGGCCATGTAAGCTAGAAGAATAAACACATCTCATACACATATCCTCAAAAACAGTTTTGTTTTCTTATCTTCTTTCTGAAAAAAGGATATTAATAAAGGAGGGAACAGTACAAAAATGGAGGACAATACATCCTCAAAAGGTTACAACAAACAGAGCAAAAACCTAAGATGCTCGCCAATTTCTCTGCATGTCTAATAAAGATAACCCTTTAAAGAGACCATGGCCACAACACCAAGGAAAGCCAAAATCATAACTCTATCCCAAATGACACCTGGGCTGGGAAAGCTGCTTAGGGAGGGTGCACTTATAAATTTCAAAACATTTCTACACTCAAGAAGACTCCAGCAATAATATGATTAAGTAAATGAGGCTTATCTTCATGAAATAATACCAAGAAATCAACATTCTCACTCCGGTATCAATGAAAAACAAGTAACTCCAAGCATCCAAACAACAACAAGAAGAATAACGGTAATAGACAAATAACACTAGGAGTAATAACTTTACTCAAACATCAAATTTAACTATCCAATTGCACAAAATAATCGATGTACTGCAACTGACCTGAGGAATCTACTAAGCACCCTGTCATTTTTTTCTAAAAAAATTATGGAGAGAGAGGAGGCTAAAACTCCACTTGCTACCAAAGTGAATGAAATATTACAACTCAATATTCTGATCAAGTACCTAGTCAAACAAGCATGGTAACTATTAAAAATAAAAAGTTTCATCCAGAATCAGACATAACAATTGATAATTTCTAATTTATGATGTCTAAATGGAGTTTACAGCTAATTAGGAAGCAAAGTGAGATGTTATTGACTTGAAGAATAAATTTTCCATAAGTTTCACATATCTGCTCAGAAGTTTTTCCTTCAACAATCTGATTAAATGCTTGGGAGCACGGGTCAAACAAATGCTTCGATTGAAGGATGTCAGCAGCACATGTCAACTCAAATAACTTGTCTGTATCCACCTGGATAAACTGTTCATCAAAAGTTGCGTTCCTATAACAGTAGCAATCAGATCCAAACACTGCTTCAAATAAATTATGCCATAATTTTTTAGCATTTCTGCTTCTAAAATCAAAAGAATATCATGTTACCAAATGCATTTAGAATCCGTTGAAGTAAAAGTCAATTATTGACTATAGATAACAAGCAACGTATCTTCAAAAGTAAATGAGAGAAGGAATTAAATTTATAACCTCCTAAAGAAATGTAAAAACAATCACATGAAAGTTGGAATTACCCATAGTAGAGCAGCCTGGTACAAGATGGAACCGGCAAAAATCAAGTATCAAGCCTAACGTTGCAGGTTTAACATGCTCTAAACGAGGTATACCATAAGTTTTGGAAGATCTGCAGCTTGTCTTAAGCATTTCATGGCAAATCATGGAACAAAACATGCCAACCAATTCCTTGACTTGTTGAATCAAACCATTCACAGTTTCAAGCCATACGTACGATTTCATTTAAGCATCCAACAAGCAAGCAAAAAAATCAATCAACTCACTACTTAGGCAACAACATCCTACGACTTTATTGCACTCCAAATTTTGAATGAAGGGTTTTCCATCATTATCAATTTAAAAATGGGAATTATTCCCTTCATCCCTATATATAGGACCGTTTGGGGTAAAAAAAATTGGTCCTAAATATAAGATCTTTTTACATTTTTTTTTCCAAAATTACCCCAAGCAGTTAATTGTAATTCTCTAGTTTTTAGTGGAAAGACATAAATTGAAACTACCAATTTCAATGCAAAATTTATTACAATGCATAATTAGCATAAAGGGTATTTTTGGAACAATATACTAAAACTTTCCAATTCCTATGTAAAATTTATTTTCCTTGGTGAACGTAAAAAATATGAAGAGGGTCCTATATATAGGGACGAAGATAGTAGAATTTATGGATGCAATTTCAGTGGAGGTAGCCATCCCCTCCACCCTGCAAAAGTAAAGGGAACTGATCCATAAACCATTCCTCCCTCTGCCATAATACAAGCAAAAAATGGAGCAAACTAGTCATTGTTTGGTCTCTAACTGATTGATCAAAAAAATATTTATCTCAACCCCTTGTGATCAAATTGAATCAACAATTGAATGAAAACATCAAAAGAACAACAAAACGCTGAGCCAAGATATATACTGGATGAAAGAATTGAGCCAACCAATACAAAATTAGAGGCTGCCCCAAAGCAAGAATCGAAAGAGGCAATAAGAACAAGAACAAATAGTCCAATGTAAATAAAAATTAAATCACGATATAAAATAGGACATCTATGGAATGTGAATCAATTCTTTCGCAAATGGATATGAATTGGAATTAAAGAAATATCCTATTAGTATAGGAAACTACTTTAAAAAACAAATTAACATGCACATAACGGGAATAAACGCACATACATAACATCCTATTGGTTTGCCAATTATTATAGCAAAAAATCGACCAATCATTAACAATAGCAGTTGACCACACATGCACAATTACATGTTTGACATGTGCTAAATCTAATACTCAAACTCAAAGTTGGAGCATATATCAAACCATATACACCAAACTTGTTACAAATGCAAAAAAAAAAAAAAAAGTATCATAGTTAAAGGAATACCGCAATTAAAATACGAAACTAATGAATCAACGGAAAATGGCAACAAATTGGAAAATAATAAAAATTCCAAGGATTTTGTGATGATGCTACTCATTGATTACTTACCTATGTTATGTTCATTAAGAAGGGAATTACAACAGTAGAACACAAACGAATGTGCAAAAATGTACGCTTGTGAAGTGTAACAAGCCGATAACATAGTGTATGTAACATGTATCAAATCACGAATGGTTCCATGCAACAAGTTGAGGAGAATAAAAAAAAACATGTTTTATCTATGATTCGCCGGGAAATACTTAAAGACAAAGATGGATAAATCCCAAAAGTTATGGTATATCTCTTTGGGAACGTGTTAAACCTGCATTGTAAGGCATAATATTAGCCGGTTCCATTTAGTACCAGGTCACTTCACTGAGGGAAGATCTTGTACGCAGTGACAAAGCAGCATTCGAGACCACCCTACAAAATATTTAAATAAAATAAATAAATAGATAATAGATAAATAAACAACTCTGCAATATGAGAATGGAGACAATGAAACCAGTGGCAGAGGAAGAGAGGGAGTCTGGTTCGTACCTCAAACTCAAAGATGACGAGAGCAGAAAAGCAAACACGCGCAGTCAGAGGAGAAGAGGTGATGTTTCTAGGGCTCCTTCTTATATCCTCTGCGCCAGTGCTGAAGTTTTGAACCCTGTTATATAAAAACTAGTTTTATGCCCGTGTAGTGCACGGGTCTTTATTGTCACTTAAGAAGATATTTTGATATATTTTTTTTAGATTAATGGGTATGCATTAACGGTGTAAAGTTTTTTACACCATTAGTTCATCATTCATCATTCATTTGTATTACTTTAATCTAAAAGTCAACAACCTTAAACGGATGAATGATGAATGACACTGATAGTGTAAAAAACCTTTACACTGTCAATGCATTCTCCATTTTCTCTTTTTTTTAAATGTTTTCTTATGTTTTCTACTTTTCTCATATTTTAACTTTCACGATGATTTCTTAATTACCATACTGATTAAATAATTGTTATTTATTTCGTGTTTTTGAATTAAATCAGTACCAACTAATTAGTAAATATAAAATTATTTTTTTTTGGTAAAACAGAGGGGCAAACGCCGAAGGAAAAGAAAAGAAAAAATGACACTAAACTATCACTGCATCTCTAGGGAGAGCAGTGCCTCTATAGTCATGAGCAAGAAGACTTCTTAGATCATCAAGTGTGAATTCCATAATCCAGTTGAAGGCTTTTGTTGGCTAGAAAATCAGCGCAGCCATTTCCTTCCTTCCCTGAAGGTATGAACAAATTGAGTGTTCCAATCCTTCCTCGACCATGTGAAAATCCGTTGAATGAGGCTATTAAGGCTTGTGTGGTGTCATTATCATGCACTTGTTGTACTACTTTAATTAAAGAAATACAATCCCAACATGAAAAAAAAATATAACTCTATATAGTATTATATATCAATCATTTAATGTTTCCTCAATTATATTTTAGATGATTTTTGGACTGCAAATTCCTCGTTGAATATAAATAACTGAGGAAATTCTTTCTTTCTTTTTTTAATTTGATTGAGCAGTTAGTAAATACTAAAAAAGTTCCTTATAACCGAGCAATTATTATTACACGTCTTATTTTATCAATTTATACTTTTTCTCAAAATCAATTACAAAGTGTTAAAGGTTTTTAAAATCTTGTAACGTAATTCAAATGTGTTGAAACATTCTATGATGACTAATAATGTTGTGGTTTTCTCATATTATATTATTTTCTTTAATTATTGACTAAATTAATTTTGAGACTTTTTGACATCATAAATAAACTTCAGTAGTATATAAAAAAAGTAGCTTTTCCAATAAGAAAATAAATCTACATGAAGTTGAAAAAATTGCTTGAATTAGAGATGTGTGAGATATGAAAAATTGAAGTTACATTTTAGAATGACATTGTATTTTTTAAAGTGATTCATGTATTAAAAACAACAAATCAAATGAGAATTCAAGAAATTGAAAAAAAAACACTTTACAAAATAAAGAACATAGAGTATTAAAGAAATTGAGTGAGAGAGAGAGAGGGGAGAAAGTTTTTGAATTACAAAGAAATTAAACCCAATGCAAGGAAGTGTTTTTTAAAATGTGGGAGGTTAATTTTTATTTTATTTAAAAAAAAAATATTCAAAAAAGTGGGAGGTTAAGAATAGACAACAAGCTTAATTTTTCTCTGAATTTTATTTTGAAATCATCTCAAAAGATTATTTTATTTTTTTCATTCTCCACTGTTAATTTTTTTTTTTGGTTTCCAAGGATGTGAAATTATTGAGATTCGTGATGAAAAGGGAACTCTTATTATGAATGACTTTTCTAAAAGAATTAAACGGGATTAGTGGTAGCTACTGAAGGGGAATTTGAGAACAATAACTATGACTTTGGATACGACAGAATACCACATAGATGTCACCTACATTGTAGAGAAAGGGGAAGAAGATGTTTATGTTACATTTAATGTGTTGTGAGAAGGAAACCAAAGGAAAACAATTTTTTTTTTTTTGTAAACATCAGGGGCAGCAGCCCCAAAGAAAACAATTAACTAGAGATCAATCTAGGGGTAGCACTCCTCATTACATCAAAAAGCAACAAAGAAGACACTAGAGGAGGAGGGGAATCAAAGAACAAAAAGTCTGAATCAATGTTGCACCCCAAGTTAGCCATAGCATCAGCACATTTGTTAGCTTCCCGATAGATATTCTTTACTACCACTGTCCAAGGAAGACTTAGAAGTTTACGGATTTGAAGGAGAATAGAGTAGCCATCTATGCTTCCCTATAGGTGACCCTGGAGATTATTTGCCACACACTTTGAATCAATCTGAAGTTCAACGAGAGAAAAACCTTTACTTTGAGCACATCTAAGGCCTTGAAGAACCCCCCATAATTGAGCAACATAGGTTGTACAATGACCAAGCTTCATAGCAAAGCCTCCCATCCATCCACCATCTTCATTTCGAAACACCCCTCCACAGCCAGTTATTCCATTGTTACCTTTACTCACCCCATCAGTGTTTAAGCAAACCCAACCATTAGGAGGTGGGCACCAACTGATGAACTTTTCAATTTTCAAACTTGAGCTTCCCCCAGCAGCATTGCCCCGAGCTTGGCTATAAGAGTTAACGTGATCAATGACTCTGTTCCAAGGCTCATGGGGATGAACAAAAAGATCATTAAACAGGCTTTCATTGCGCCACTTCCAAATCAGCGCGCAGCCTTGAGCCCAAACAACACTCCACTACATTCTATTGTCCTTGCCCCAATCTTTAAACATATTATTCTTCACCCAAGCCTCAAGATCCGATGAAAATAAATCAATAAGCAAATGAGAAGCAACTAAATGCACCCAAATTATACTAGACTGTGGGCAGTCACGTAAAACATGTAACACAGTCTCAATTTGGTCATTGCAATGATGACAATACGGAGGACCTAATCCCCATTTATGCCTCCTGTCATTTGTTAAAAGCTTACCATGCGCGACCCTCCAAGCTAGACTTTTCACACGCTCAGATATATCCATATGCCAAATTTGTCTCCAAATTGGGTCTTGAACCAGATCACTGTAACCACACAAGGAATAATAAGCGGAGGAGATTGAAAAATTACCTAACCGGGTACCAGGCCAGACCCTCAAATCATCACCATTATCTTGACAGGGTGGGAGCATACCACGAACAACCGAAAGCAAATTAGGAGGAATTACATCCGACAGGACACCCCAATTCCAGCCACCATCAGCAGTTAAAACCTCACAAATACGCCAGTATTGAACATGAGGGGCATTCGCAGGAATAAACTCCTTTGAGCTTTGACCATTAGCCATCCAGCGATCTGACCAGAAACTGATTGATTCACCATTTCCAAGGACGGACCCATCTTTCATTTTCAACAATAGTCTGCCAAGAATCACAAATAGCTCTCCAAAAGGAAGAAGAAGTAGAGGTGCGGCGTAAGTAGGGCAAATAAAACTGTTGATAGCCATACTTACTACAAATGACCTTAGTCCACAGGGAAACTGATCCATTTCTCAAGTACCAAGCACTCTTCATGATACAAGCTTTATTCATTGTTGACAGATCTCTAAGGCCCAATCCACCCAGATTCTTGGGCTTAGTAATAACATTCCAGCTAATAAGTCTAGTTTTCCTTTTATCTTCAGAATCGCCCCATATGAAAGCTCTCTGTAACTTCTCAATTGTATGAAGACAAGATTGTGGAATTTTAGCTGTCATCATTGCATAAGTAGGAATAGCCTCCAAGACAGATTTGGCGAGAGTCACACGACCTGCAAAAGATAATTGCTTTGCTTTCCAACCTGAAAGCTTAGTTTTAACTGCATCAATAATATAATTATAATCAGCTATTTTCGGAGCTTTACCAGTGATTGGGACACCTAGGTACTTGCCAAATTGAAAAGCCTCCTTGAACCCGGACTTCAATAAATTTCCTGCTTCAAAGATTGAGAAACATTGCTAGAAAAAATAATAGAAGTCTTGTCCACATTAACTTGTTGCCCAGAAATATCACTGAAAAGCTTTAAAGCATTCATGATGCAATCAATCTGCTCAATAGTTGCTTCACCAAATAATAACAAGTCATCCGCGAACATAAGATGAGACACTGTAAGACCATCTCTGCCAACCTGAACAGGCCTCCAACAACCAGAATAAAAAAGGGATTTAATGAATGAATACACTACTGTTCCTAAGTGGTTGGAAAACATTTTTCTTGGCTATGGGGATGTAATATCCCTAGCGCAGGTAAATGGATTGCGACTGTCTCCACATATCAACACTTGTCTTTTCAGCGTGCTTTGTCCACACTCGCACACTTCCCGTGAAAACTTCCCAAAAGGTTACTCATCCTAGAATTACTCCAAGTAACTCCAGGTCAAGCACGCTTAACTATGGAATTCTTAAGTGATGGGTTACCGAAAAGAAGATGCATCTTGTTGATATGGGTAGTACCAATCAATTTATTTAAGTCTTCTTGTACTATGTAGTCCCTCGTCAACCCGGGTTTTACAGGGGATTCCACAACGCTATGGACTAATATGTCTGATCTTTAAAACCATCTTTGAGATGATTTTAGAATAAAATTCAAAGAAAGAGAATGAAAGTAGTGGTATGAATAATAATCTCACAATTTTGGAAGTTATGAAGTGAATTTCAAATATTAATAATATCTGAAGTGGTTATGAGGAGCTAATTAAATGATTTTCAAAATTTAAAAATTGAGTGCCACGTGGATGCCTCCATAGGCTCGGGTTCTCCAATTTTATTCTCAAGTCAGGATTTTAAAAAGAATGAACGTAGAAGCTTGTTTTGTACATATTTTTATACTAAAAGGAAAGATGAATTTTCTTAACCTAAGAGACCGAAAAGAAGTGCTTTTTATAGAAAAACTAAATAAATATTTAATAATTCAAGTGATAGTGAATTTAGTTTTCCTAAGTTTCTTTACTATTTTTAGTTTCAAGTATGAGGTTAAGCAAACCTTATAAAAATATACTAATAAAATATAAGCCAAAAATTAAAACTCTGAATTTAATGGAGCATATGTATTGTTTTGCTTAAGTGAGTTTTGCCTAATTGACTCGCATCATTTAGGTCATTATTATACACATGGTATTAAACTCCAGACATGTTTAAAATAATTCAATCATCTATCAATCAGGTTTAACTTTAATGTTTGAAAGCACATTTTTATATCCATAATATTATTCTCAGAAAAGAAGAAAAACAATATTTGTTGATTTATGCAAATATTAAATACTTTGTTTCTCATAATATTTTTTTTTTAATTTTGTATCATTAACATAGTGTGTAACATAATATATAATCGAGTTGGGTTAAGTTGAGTGAATTAAGAAAAAGAAGTTCAAACAAATTAAATTGAATTGATTTGAATTAATCAATTTTATTAAATGGCAAATATGAACCAAATCAACACAAAAATGTCAGGTTAAAGGTTACGAGGTTGCCCAATAATAATGTTTTTTTTTACAAATTACAACTTCCAACTTAAATGATTTTTAAACTCTCTTTGTTTAAAAAAGAGGTTCACAATTATAAAAAATAACCCAAAAAAACAATAATAATTATATATAATTTAATAAGTATCATGCTTAAGTTGGCATGACATCTCAATAGCACAAGCCTTGATATTAAAAGTTCAAACATAATCCAATAATAATTATATAGAATTACCACAAGAATATAATAATCCACGACACATGTCGATGTGTTCTTTCCACAAGTCATGGCTTAGCTCTAATACCACTTTTCACGGGACTAAATCCTTCAATTTATTATCATGTTGTTTCCATAAAGACTTGTTTGCACTTTAAGATACAGACATAAGACAACAATAAAACTAAAGATGTCATTTTCGCAAATCATGCTTCAACTTATGCTCATCATGAAAATTTAGTTACCTGAAAATGATAGACGTTATCTCTAATCAAAACTCATGCATGTAAATATATCCAATTGACATTGACTAGAGATTTATGAGCATATATGGTTAAAAAGTAGAAACCTTAGTTACAACACCTCACCCCCAACCCAGCCTTTCACTATTATAAGTTAACCAATTAGAATAATCAACAACTAACATGAACACCACTTTGCTTTGAAATGCTTTTGATAGTGACCAAAGGCAGCAAGTAGAGTTAAAAAAAAACATATAGAAGCTAACAAAAAGATGTAAAGAACATATTTGTATTGAAGTGTGTAGACACATTACCATTGGTAGGACCGGATAATAGTACACTATCTCGGCCCAAAGATAAAACTTCTAGCAACCTATCAGACCACTTTGTGTTCAATATTCGTTCAAAATCTTCAATTTCTATGCATGAATAGACACAAAATAAATCAATAGAACATAATAAAGGAAACAAAATACATAACTCATATATGAACTAATAAGGCAAAATCAAAGCATACTCCAAACAAAGTCACTATGCTGAAATGTAATGGCAATGTATAAGTTCGATACATATAACAAAAACCTAATAAAAGACGAGAACAAACATTGCGAATGATAAAATATAACCACCAACATACTACAACTTAGAGCCCCATAGCCAAAATTACTAGACATACAAATATAAATATATTTTTTTTGCTTCATTTTAAATAGCCTTTATATTAGTACCCCAAAAGCCACTATCTGTTAAAGGATTACTTAAGACATAAGAGCACCAACATTTGTGCAAATGCGCATGATAGGAGTCGTAAGGTAGGTAAACCCGTAAAATAGATATGGTGTATGTAAGAAAGAAAAAAAGATGTAATCTAGAAGAAGTTTGGACTGTGTATGAGTCGGCAGTACGGAGGGAAGGAATGAGTAAATGACTCGTTTGTAAGGTGTATAAGGTTAGGGGTGAGGTGGAGGCGAGGTACATTGGAATATAGTTGGTTAAAATGATTAAATCATTCTTCTATAGTAAACAAATGAACTAATATGTGTAAAACTGCAGCAGAAATCAAACCCATTCCAATTATGTAAAACAAGCCTTCTCACGAGTAATAATATTAATAATTTTAAGTAGATTAGTAAACTAACTTAGGACCTGTTTGTCTAGAATTTGAAAAAAGTGATTATCCATAAACATTGTATGTATAAGCATTTTTGTAAAATTCAGCTTCTCCTAAAAGTTGAGTTAATAAGCTTTCTTTTAAAATAAATGTTTCTAGTCCAACCAAACAAGTATAGTAACCTCATATATATATATATATATATATATATAGGTAAAATTGCTTCTTTGGTCCCCTAAGTTATTTATTTGTTCCAAAGTGATCTGTAACACCCTATTTAATACTCCCCTTAATTGAAGTAGTGACTTAAAAATTTCTTTATTAACTCATTTGTTTATAAAAATTCCCCGACCAAACGGACGGAGTTTCCTTTGTTTGTAGGACTTTCCCAAAATTTTAGTTCCACCTGCAACCTGTTTTAAACAAGATAATCATATTCATTCAGTAGCCAGCAGAGCTAAAACATACTTTGTCATCATCGTGCACCCATCAGCAGTCAAGTCATTATCAGAGTTTTCAGCAGATAATTACAAGTTTTCAGCATAACTAAGTTTTTCCAAAACACCCCTTCCAAAGAGGTTGTCCTGGGCCCACCCAAAATTATGTATTTACATTTATACAGACAAAAAAAATCATATCATCATCATTCTAATCGGGTCCAGGACATTTCCATGTCCTACTAAACTAGATTCTACTCTCCCTGTGAGGAAGAGTGCACCTGCTCGGCCGGGGGCTGTGCGAGCTTGATCTCAGTACCTGAAAAATGTTAAGAGAGTGAGCATTGCACATGAAATAGAAAGGCAGTTTCCAAGTAGACATAACAACCTACTAAGTCAAGCACAATTACCAAATAGTTCACATATTACACATTTCCAATCATTCATAACATTCAATCATTTCCAAGTTACACATCATTATCATTTCTTATTTCCATTATTATTTCCATTTACATAACCTTTCCATATCCTGCTCTCATTATCCTTTTTCTCATTCCCATTTTTACGTACACCATTAGGATTTTGAGCACCCGCTAGGTAATTGGAACACCTGTCTAGGGACTTTTGGGCACCTGTCCAGGACTTTACACCCATCTAGGCCATAATCTGTTAGGATTGTGCACATTATACCATTCCTTTAATTATTCCATTTATTTTTAGCAGGGAATTGATCCATGGGTCACACCGGCGCCTAACAGGGTGGTTTGGTCTAATGGGTAATTGGTCTGTCAGGTAATTGGCCCTAACAGGTAATTGGAACACCTGGTTGGGGTACCTAGTGTTCCGGTGCCCCAAATGATCAATTCCCACATCAATTCACCATTTACATTTCCAGTTCATTTCTTTACAATTTATTTAATCATTTTCACAACCAAATGTCCAGCATCAAATATATATATATATATCACACATTTCCAATAATAATACACACTCATAAATAAGCATTTAAATCAAATATGAGTTCTCAATAAGCTATCTAGTGTCTCATTTTTATTACTTATTTCCTAAATACACTAATGCTATTTGTCATTACCTTAGGGTTTTCTAGTTACTCACCTAATTAAATAAACCCTAGCAAATCATTATAACTAGTTGAATACCCATTCCTATTACAAGCCAATACCCACCCGCTTACCTCAAGTGTGAGGAGATAAAGAGACTTTTCTTTGCCCTAGCTTTAGAACCTAGGAACCTTGAACTTCCTTAGCTTAGCTTGCCACCTCAAAACAGCCAATATCTAATGTTGATGAAGGCACCTATTATGCGAGTTATATGATGGAGGATTGTTGTTCTTCCCTTGTTCTCGATTAGAGGACATAAAGTGTGTGATTCTCCGTAGCTTAAACTTGAAAATCAATGGAGAAGAGGGAGGAGAAAGAGGCGTGAGAAAGATGGAGCTATGGGGGTGATTTTTATGTTTGATTACATGATGAGGGCTTCATGGGGATGATGAGTATGAGGATTATGAGACTTGATTTTTGGGTGTTTGTTCTTGATGCCCAAGGAGAGATATTGAGAAGAAGAAGTGGAGGTTGTGTGTGTTATGTTGGTTGTTGTCGTGTTGGTGTTGTTTCTTTTAGCATTCTTGCATGGGAAGGGTGCTTTTGTGGCTGAGGGTGGTCCACACGTCTTTATTTTTTTTTCTGACACTGTGCGAAATACTCGAGTCTTTTATAGTGTTTGAAGGAGTTGGTGCACCATTCGGGTAAACCTGGCGCGCCATTTTTGGCTAGGTTTTTGATCAAAATACTTGAGTCTTTCCCAAGAGACTCGAGTGTTGCCTGAGAGCAATTTTTCCACTGAACAATTTTCTGATACAAGACTGGAGTCTTTTATCAAAGACTCGAGTGTTGCCTGACAACTTTACTTTGCACACTTCAAATTGCCATTGCTTCTAAGTTTCAAAATTTACTTCTAATTAACCATCTCTAACTTAGTACTTTCATTCTCTTCACCCTAAGATTAATAAAATACCAATTATACTTGGAATTAAATTAAGGATGTTACATGATCCCTCAAGTTTTTTGTATTTGAAAGTGGTCCCTTAAGTTTACATCCGTTAGCATGATTGGTCCTTCTGTCAAATTTTCCATCTTCGATCATCTTCTCCGGCGAAACTCCATTTTTTCTGGCCAATATCTTTTATCTCCAACCCCACAAATCTCATCACACCACTTTCTGGATGTGGTGGAGAAGGGTGGAGAGATTGGTAGTCTAATCTAAACATTTGTTGGCGAAGAATAAGCAAGGAAAAAAAAAATAGAGCTTCATCGTCGGATAAAATGGTGTTGGCCAGAAATCCCAACGGAGAAGATGACCGAAGACGGAAAAATTAACAGAAGGACTAACCACGTTAACAGAAGTAAACTTGAGGGATCACTTTTAAATAAAAAAAACTTGAGGGACTACTTTCAAACAAGTAAATAACTTAGGGGACCAATGAAGCAGTTTTGCCTATATATATATATAAAGAGAGAGAAGTAGAATACATCCATGTCTAACATGTCAAGTTTCTCCTTCAATGTAGGATCTAAATCATCATCAAGATCATCATCCTTAAAGTCAAAATTTGGCGAAATCTTGATAGCAGAAAGATCTTGCATCCTTGAGTGTTTGCTTGGAGAGGAGTCCGAGGCAATATCAAAATTGTCATTATGGCATTCACGAAGAAGAGGATTTAACGCCTAAAATATATGAAAAAGATACTCCCTCCGTCCCATTATCTTGGTAATAGTCAAACAAGTCAATGAAAATAAGGGAGTATCTATTTAATATAATGCATGATTCATTCATTAATTACAAATTCATATTACACAAATTTTCATATCATTACAATTAATACATATTACAATATTGTTTCCAAACAAAATCTTTAAATGTGTTTTCCTTATTTACTTATCAATCATCGATACAATATATAATCTTTAAGATTTTTCATTTATTTTTTTTACTTTAATATGGACAAATTTTTTTGCATTTTTTTACCAAGATAATGGGACGGAGGGAGTATACATTAAGAGATATATTCTATTTCTTAAAACAAAACAAAAAAAAAGGAGAAGTTCTGATCATGTGATGGTCCTCAATTTTTTTTTATTTAAAATTTTTATAAAAACAAATCATTAAGAAAGAAGGGAACTGCACAAAAATGGAGGATAAGAACTCCTCAAAAGATTACAACAAAGAGACCAAAAACCTAAGATGCTGAAACATTTAATGGGTATTGATTTTCTAATTTCCCCAATTGGGTTTTTGACCCCCTTTTAATTTTTTTTCTCAAAAATACCTTTTTTATTTTTTCTTCCTCTTCTTTTTTTTCTTCTTTGTTTCTTTATCCTCCTCCCTTTTCTTCTTCCACCACCTCCACTCACACCCACCTTGTCCACCTTCTCCTTAATTTTCTTCTTCCACCACACCCACCTTCTCTTCTTCTTCTTCTCCTACACCCTCACACTCACATTTTTCCTTCACCGTACCCACACTCACCACCACTCCTTTTTTTTCGCGTAAAAAATGCTCTACGCCAATGTCAAAGCGTAGGAAATAGACCCTACGCCCAATCCCTGAAGTATGTGAGAAAAAACATATTTCAGGGACCTGAAGTATGTGCAAAAAAACGCGTAAACATGTACTTCAAGGCCTTGAAGTATGTGAAAAAAAACACGTACTTCAGAGCCTAGGCGTACGTGCATTTTGCACATTCGCTAGGGCTTGGGTGTAGGGCAAAAATTTTAATTTTTTTTAAAAACACGTATATCAGGGCCTTGAAGTATGTGCAAAAAAAACACGTAAACCCGTACTTCAAGGCCTTGAAGTATGTGCAAAAAAACACGTACTTCAGGGCCTAGGCGGCGTACGTGCATTTTGCAAATATGTGCATTTTGCACGTACGACAAGGCTTGGGCGTAGGGGTAAAAAAGTAAAAAAATTATTTTTTAAAAAAAAACATGTACTTCAGGGCCTTGAAGTATGTGAAAAAACACATACTCCAGAGCCCTGAAGTATGTGCAAAAAAACCACGTACTTCAGGGTCCTGAAGTATGTGCAAAAAACAAAAACATGTACTTCTGTTAGAGAATTTTACAGAAGAAGAAAAGAAGAAAATTTTAAAGAAGAAGAGTTTTACGGTGAATGGGGAAGAAGAAAAAAACGAGAAAGAGAATGAGGAAGAGAAGGAGAAAGAGAAGTGGGAAGAGGAAGAAGAAGAAAAAGAGGAAAAGAGGAAGAAGAAGCAGTAGAAAATGATGAAGAAAAGGAAGAAGAAAGTAAAGGGGTAAAAATGTAAAAAGAATTTAAAAGGGGGTCAAAAACCCAAAATGGGTGGTTAGAAAACCCAAAATGGGTGGTTAGAAAATCAATACCCCATTTAATAAAGCTCGTCAATCCCTCTGTGCCATGTCTTATAAAGATAGCCCTCAAAAAGAGACTGAAGCGGAAGTCCAAAGAGAAGCTAAAATCATAACTCTACCCAACTGAAACATAGGCTGGAAAAGATACCTTTGAAAAATCTAGTATTCCTTTCAAAGCATAAACCCCAAAGAACTTTGAAGGCGATATCGTAGAATATTGTTTTTCTTACGAGTGCCAAACTTTCTTAATTAAATGAGAAGAAAGTCATGCAATTCCAAAGATTAGACCCAATGCTCTTCAAAGATCTCAAACTAGATCTCAAACTAAGCAAGTGACGCAACTCTATTTTTTGATCTTCTTATAAGATGAGGAGAAAACAAAGATAGCTTCAAGGTGAGATCGCTTACTCTCTAGTTAAGTGTATCACGTCAGTCAGTATCAAGGACGAAGTGAGTACTTTTCTTTATTAGTTGATTGATTGCACCACTTTATTTTAAGACTCTTTTTCGAAAGAGTCTTTGCAACTAGTGTCAGAACCATCCACTTTTGTTTTCAAATCAGACTAAGTAAAGAAAGGGAGTGATCAAGTTCTAACCTCATTGAAATTGTCATTTGCAGTTTTGGAGGAACCCTTTGCACGACCTTTCTTTCTCCTATTCTTCTTTTTATTTTTTGATGCTCTACTAGTTCCCTCTACATTATGATAGAATAAATGAAGTGTATCTTAATGAAATAATACCAAGAAGTCAACATTCACACTCAGCCAATTAAAAACAATTAAATCCAGGCATCTAAACAACAACGACGACAATAATAGTGAAGGACAAATAGCACTTCTAGTTACGACTTTACTCAAATGTAAAAAAATTAACTATCCAATTTTACAATATAATCATGTATTGCAAAAGACACGATGAACCTGCTTACCAAAGTATCAAAAAAAATTGAAAAGGGGGGAAACAATACAACTTCTATTTACCACTAATGCGAATGAAGTATTATAGGTAAGTATTCAAATCGACTACATATCACCAAAACCAAATCAAACTAGCAATAATGATGGAAACTTTAATAAAATTTCCTAAGCCAAAATCAGACTTAATAAATACTAACTCGTCCTTGTTTATGATGTCCAAATAGAGTTTATAGCAAAAAAATTTCAAAGTTGATTAGCTCGTTGAGGAAGCAAAGTCACATGTTATTAGCTCGAAGGGAAGAATACTGTCAAAAGAGAACTTGAACAGATGAATAAAAAGCTGAGAAGTGAACTGCTTTTCTTGAAGTGTAAGACAAGAAATCCATATTTTTATCGAAAAAACAAAGAAAAGATAATAAATCCTTCTATAAACATAATGATAAATGAAAATTAAGAAACGAAGACAATGACTTACCTCCATCTTCATCATTAATAAATGAGAGAAGATCATCAATTGTGTGCTCATCCTTACTATCCCCCACTAGCTCAACATTTTGAAACATGTGTAACTTTTTATTATGATTACAACACTGCTTGAGAGTTGCTTACATATAAGAATTATTTAATACAACAATCCACACCAATAAGAATGAAACAAAATAGGAAATGACTACCATCAATTTCTACCTGTCAAAGACAAATATGAATAAAGAAACATAATTGCACAATTAAAGGCCACTTCTTGCTAACATCACATACCTCTGTGAAGATATCAAACGAACCAAAGTTTTTTCTTATATGCTCAGAAGTTTTTTCTTCAAAAACCCGATTAATTGCTTGGTCGCACAAGTCGATCAAAGGCTTCAATTCGAGGCCTTCAGCAGCAATAGACAACTCACATAATGTCTTAAAATCCATCAGAATAAACTTTTCATCAAAAGTTTTGTTCTCCTGCAATAGTAGCAATCAAATCCAAACACTCATCTATAAGTCATTCTACTTTTTTTGTTTCTCTGCTTCTAAAAGCAAAAGATAATCATGTTCTCGATGTGGGTCTAATATATGATGTTTTAAGGCATGAATTAGCTCTCTTTTGCTAAGGTTTTGGCTTGTTTCTTAGGTAATTTAGTTGGATTTGTTGAGTTTTAAGTTAGTTTAGGTAATTTGTGATCCTGCAACGTTTTTATCTGTCTTGGGTTTGATTTCAGGTGTTTTGGGGCTTTATTTGAGTAATTGTACAATGGAATGGAAAGGAGCTTTGAAAGCCTTGAGATTGGAGTCAAAATTGAAGAAAAGCGAGTGTGGAGTAGTGTCCCACGCCTAGGCGCAGCCTGTGGTGCGCCCAGGCACGTGGGGGTCAGAAGTCCAAAGTCAGGGGTTCAAAGGATTAAAATCAATTGTGAAAAGGTTGTCGGCTCAGTGAAATTCATGCCCAGGCGTAGGATGTAGCACGCCCAGGCGCGTGAGCAACGTGCAAAGTTGCATTTATCAACTTCAGGTTCGAAATTAAACATCTTCAGAATTAAACATTCCATTTAAATTTAATAATGTCCTTAAATCATCAATATCAACATCAACATCATTAATAATTCCCTTTTCTCCCAATAACTGGACCCAAATGGACTGCAAATCCCTTATTGATAAGATTGTTGGGTTAAAGTGTTGGACAACTAGATATTTAATATGTGCAAGGAAGCTTAACTTATTAACTCAATATGTCTTTTCATTCTTACCAAGCTTAGGCTGTATATAATGCCTCAAAGCATTGTAAGACAGATTGAAAGATAATGTAGAAGTTTTCTTTGGAATAAAGGAAGCTCAAGAAGACATATTAGTTTGATCAATTAGGATGATGTTTGTCAAGATAAATCTAGAGGTGGATTAGGCATTAAGAATATCATGACTTGGAATAAGATTGCTCTTGCCAAACAAATTTGGTCCCTTGACAAAAAAGATGATAACCTGTGGATTAAAGGGATCCATGGTTATTATCCATGGTAAATATCTTGCATTATGAGTGCTAGACTAATGCCTCGTGGCATATGAGAGAGTTGATCAAGTTGAGGAGTAGAAGGATGACTAATTTTCAGGATTGTAAATGATTTCACTCTAAAGATGGGAATTACAGCATTAGTTCAGGTTATAGATGGCTTTTATAGACTCATTTCAGAATACCTTTATCCACTGTTGTTTGGATTAGATGGAACTTGCCAAAGCATGCATTTATCAATTGGGCTGCAATGCAGAGAAGATTGCGAACTAAATCTAGACTGTAGAGAATGAATATCAATTTAAGTGATACGAATAGATTGTTATGTGGGAACTCCCTTGAGACAGA
Source organism: Crotalaria pallida (assembly GCA_037953625.1). Taxonomy (NCBI): domain Eukaryota; kingdom Viridiplantae; phylum Streptophyta; class Magnoliopsida; order Fabales; family Fabaceae; genus Crotalaria; species Crotalaria pallida. The sequence continues at coordinate 137,107,849 of CM075650.1, read as the reverse complement.
TGAGCATTTGTTGTTCCATGTCCATATCCTACTCATATGATCACCAAATTTACTAGCAAGCTTAGGATAAGAAACCTTTCTTTGAAGTTCAGAAGCAAGACAAGACAAATACTACTCGTTTGGAAACACCAGAAAATCAGAAGACAAATTCAGAAAATCGTACAGTGCAAGAAGTAAGCATTCCTGAGATGAAGTAATATGTGTTGGTAAAATGACGTGTCTGTTTTTTTCTTTTTCGTTATGTTCTATTATAGATTATTTCCCTTTGTTCTGTCAATGATGCACACTATCTCTGATCAAGACCCATGCAGGAAAATATATCCAATGCACAATCACAAGGGAGTCTGAGGCAGTGTCAAAATTCCTATTATGGCATTGAAGAAGAGGATTTGACTCCTAAAATTTATAAAAAGACATCCAGTGAGAGACATATATTATTTCTTAAAACAAAATGCAAAGATGAGATCAAGTGATGGTGATGTAAGCCATAAGAATAAAGACAGATCTCATACACATGACATATCCTCATAAACATCCTCAAAAGGTTACAACAAGCAGAGCAAAAACCTCAAAAGGGAACAATAATAAAAATGGAGGACAAATTAACAATAGAAAATACAAAGTGACAGTCTAACCCTAATCCTTGTTTTCTCTCTTCTCTCTCCTCCTCCACGGTGCTTGCCGTGAGCCGTCATGGCTAGGTAGAAGGGAAGACCTCCGAAAACCCCTAATTCTTCTTCTTCTTCTAAGAATCCTCCAAGTGCAGAGAATCGGCCTGAAACTTCATCTTCGATGGAATTCAGCCTTTCGGATGAAGAGGCGCTTGAGGACATAGAAAGCTTGACTCCCAAGAAAGCTGCAGAACTATTGCAAAGTATTGATCAATTGCGGCAGAGGGTGCAGAGTAAGATCCCTGTAATTCAAAGTGATAAGCAGAGAAACGAGATTAATAATCTTCAAGTAAATCAAGCAACTGAAACAGAAGTAGTGCTAAAACAGAATACTCAGGAAAGTCGTCCACTTCATTCGGTTTGGGCGAATTTTGATATTTCAAAATTGAGGAATGCAGGGGAAAAGTTGAATTTTATTGAACCAGTTCTCAAGGAAGGCCAGGCTATTACTAAAATAGTAGAGGAGGATGTGGAGAATGAATTGGCTTTCTGGCAGAATGCAATAGTATGCTATGTGTTGGGGGCTAGGCCACCTTATTCTGTTTTCAGTGGATACATTAAGAAGGTTTGGGGTCATTTAGGTATTGACAAAATCCTGATGACTAATGATGGATCTATGGTTGTGAGATTCAATTCAATGGAGGCAAGGAATGAAGTCCTAGAAATTGGAATTTATCATTTTGATAAAAAGCCAATTATACTGGGACCATGGACTGGTAGGACAGGAGTCAAGGATCATCTGGACAGGTTCCCTGTTTAGATTCAGTTGCCCAATTTGAGTCCTAAATTTTGGAGTCAGACAGCTTTGAGTAAGATTGCTAGTTTGATTGGCACTCCAATAATGGTGGATAAGGTCACTAAGGAGAGGAATAGACTCAATTATGCAAGGATTTTAATTGAAGTGAATCCTAATACTCTTCCTGAGGAAATTTTCTTTGAAGATGAGAAGGGTAATGTGGTGAATCAGAGGGTGACTTATGAATGGAAACCAGTACTTTGTGCTAAATGCTCAAAGTATGGCCATGACTCCAAGATGTGTAGGAGTAATGTTACTCAGAAGTGGGTGGAGAAGAAGAAGCCTTCTAGGGAGGATGTTGAGAAAATTGATGATTGTTTAAGAGCAAATGATGAGGAAGCTGTGGAGAATGCTATTAAGAAGGCTAATGGGGAGAATAGTCAGCAATCCTTTGTTGTAGAGTCTATTAACCCTGGGAATTCAGATGTTGCTAAAAGTGGACCAAGTGCTAAGGTGCAAGATAAAGGTAAAGGTATTCTTGTTGAGAGTGAGCCTGTTGATTCTGACTCTGAGAATGTAGAGCCTTGGGTTCCAGTCATAACTAGAAGTAAAGCTCAAAGAAGACAGGGTGAGAATAAGGGGGTGGTGATTAAGGAGGTGGCCTCTAAGGCCAATGGATAATATTTTAACATGGAATGTTAGAGGGTTCAATAACCCTCTGAAGCAGAGAGAGTTGAAATCTCTCTGCTGTATGAATAATGTAGGATTGCTAGCTATTTTAGAAAATAAGCTTAGAGCTAATTCTCTGAGCACCACTATAGAGAAGTTTGTTCCTGGTTGGCATTATGTGTCAAATATTGATCATCATCCAGTTGGGAGAATTTGTGTTGTCTGGAAGCCTGATATGTTCAGGGTAACAGTGTTGAGAGCTTCTAGCCAGTTGATTCATTGCTTAATTTTCATGCCTGTCACTTCTGTTCAATGGCTGGCCACTTTTGTTTATGGGGCAAATGACCATGTGTTGAGGAAGGAATTATGGGAGGAGCTAAGGGAAATTCATGGTTCAGTGAGTAGCCCTTGGTTAATTTCAGGAGATTTTAATTGTTGTTTGGATCCTTCTGAGAAGTTGGGAGGTAATCAGGTTGATTGGGAGGCTATGGGGGAGTTTAGAGAGTGCATTCAGGATTGTGGTCTTCAGGATATGAAGTATTGTGGGAATTTTTTCACTTGGTGCAATAGACAGCATGATGGAAACAGAATTTATAGCAAACTGGATAGGAATTTGGTGAATGAGGATTGGTTACAGTTGTGGCCTTCTTTGTTTACTCAATTCCTTAACAGCAATATTTCTGATCATTCTCCAGCTCTAATAATGGATTCTAATGTAAGAGTGAAGCCTAAAGGGGGTTTTAAATTCTTTAATGTTTGTGCTCAGGATGCTGAATTCTTGGCTATTGTGAAGGAGAACTGGGAGATGGATGGGGATGGTTTTGATCAATTCAGGGTTATGAGGAAGCTTAGTCATCTTAAACAGCCTCTAATACAGCTGTTCAAAAGAAAGTATGCCAACTCTGTTTTGCAGGAGCAGGCTCTAAGGGAGGAATTGGATTCTATTCAGTCTATGCTTAATGTGAAGCATCAGGACCCAGACCTTCATCAGAAGGAGAAAATCCTTTACGGCAGATACATGAAGGCATTAAAGGACTCTATTGCTATCTTACAGCAGAAGGCTAAAGAAAAGTGGGTTAAGGAGGGGGATCAAAATACTGCCTATTTTCATAGTGCAATTAGAGCCAGGCAGTACAGAAATCGAATTCTGAACTTAACTTCAGAGAATGGGCAGTGCATTCATGACCAGCAGGGAATTATGGATGAGTTTGTGAGTCATTATTCCAAATTGTTTGGTAGGAAAGAAGTGGTGTGGTCTTTAGAGGACATTGTATGTCAGAATGGACCAGTTCTTAGTGTTGAGGAGCAGTTGAATCTTATTAAGCCTTTTTCAAGGGAGGAGATTAAGCAGAGTATGTGGTCAATTGATAAGGACAAGTCACCTGGTCCTGATGGCTTTGGCTCACGCTTTTTCAAAGCAGCCTGGGAAGTGGTTGGTGAGGATTGTTGTTTGGCTATTGAGGAGTTTTTTAATACAGGTAAGCTTTTAAGAGCTTGGAATTATACCGATTTAGTTATGATCCCTAAATGTGATAATGCTACTACAACTAGTGATTACAGGCCTATTGCCTGTTGTAATACACTTTACAAGTGTATATCTAAGTTGTTATGCATGAGACTCAGAGAAGTACTGTCTAAGCTAATTAATAATAATCAGACAGCATTTGTTAAGGGGAGAAGTATAGTTCATAATGTCCTCATTGTTCAGGATCTTATGAGACTTTATAGAAGGAAGAATGTCTCAGCTAGATGCCTATTGAAAATTGATCTAATGAAGGCTTATGATTCTCTTAGCTGGAGTTTTATCAGAGACATGTTGGAGGCTTTAAGATTTCCTAGTAAATTTGTTAGCTGGATTATGATGTGCATCTCAACAGTAACCTTTAATATTGTGATCAATGGGCAGCATTCTCAACAGTTTAGAAATCACAGTGGCATTAGACAAGGAGATCCTATTTCTCCCTTGTTGTTTGTCATTGCTATGGAAGGTCTCTCTAGAAGGTTATTGGCTGCCACTAAGGAAAATGGGTTCAGATTTCATCCTCTTTGTAGAGAATTGAATCTTGTTAATTTAATCTTTGCTGATGATCTAATGACATTTTGTAAAGGTCACCCTAGGAGTGTCAGGATCATAATGAATGCTTTGATGGAATTTTCTAAAAATTCAGGTCTTCAGGCTAATCATGAGAAGTCACAGATCTACCTTGCTGGGGTAAAGGAGGCTTTTAAAAGTGAAATTTTGGAGTGCACAGGGTTTAAGGAAGGATCCTTTCCTTTTAGGTACTTGGGGTTCCCTATCACAGCCAAGAAGTGGTCAATATCTACTTGCAAAGTCCTCATTGACAAAGTAGCTGCCAGATTGAACAGCTGGAGAACAAGGCACTTATCCTACCAGGCAAGATGTGTGCTTATTAACTCTGTGTTGCTTACTTTACACATTTATTGGGCTTCAGTGTTTATTATTCCTAAGTCTGTTCTTAAAGGGGTTGAGAGGATCTGCAGGAAATTCTTATGGGGTGATAAACCTGCTGGTAATGTCAGTTGGTCTAATGTTTGTAAAGAGAAGAAGTTTGGGGGTTTGGGTTTTAAGAACTCTATTTTGTGGAATAAAGCAGGTCTTGGGAAGCAGGTGTGGAGCATATCAAAAAAGGAAGATATTTTGTGGGTTAAATGGATTAATCAGGTATATTTAAAGTATGACTCAATATGGGAAGCTCAGCCTCGTCAAGATCAAGGATGGCATTACAAACAGCTCCTTAAAGTCAGAGATTGCTTGGTTCCAGGTGTTGCAAGTGGTGTGTGGAGGAATGAAGACTATTCAATTGCATCAGGATATAGGTTTCTTTGTGGACATCAAGAGAAATTCAGATTCTATAGAGTGGCCTGGAATTCGGTTACTATTCCTAAACATAGCTTTATTATGTGGCTTATGCTTCATAATAGGCTAAGTACCTATGATCGTTTGCAGAAATTCCTAAACCTAAGCACTATTCTGTGCCCTTTGTGTGGTGTTCACCAAGAATCGAGTGATCACTTGTTCTTCAAGTGCAATTGGAGTAAGGAATTACTTACTCTTCTTACTACTTGGCTGTGCATGCCATTTTTGAGCTGTTCGAGCTCCAAATGGATAAAGTGGGTAAGCTATGGAATTAAAGAGAAGATGTACCAGAAGATATCGCGTGCTCTGCTTGCAGCGGTGGTCTACGAAATATGGACGGAGCGATGCCGTAGGGTGTTCCAGGGAAAGCATCAAATTCCAGAGAGAAGGTGCAAGCTTGTGCTTCGCGAAATAGCCATGAGATTAGCTTCACAGCTGGGTGATTTATCTGCTTGTCAGAATGAAGTAGTGGTGCAACGAATTTTATGTCTTATTTAGCTTATTTTTTATGTATTAGCTTGGTTAAGACTTTATTCTTTGGCTTTGCTTTACCAATGAACCCTTCCTAGAAGGTGGCATTGGTTTTTGTTTGTGTTAAATGTTGCAAGTTGGTATTAATAAAAAAATTTTATTTACCAAAAAAAAAATGGAGGACAATACATCCTCAAAAGGTTACAACAAACAGAGCAAAAGCCTAAGATACTGAAACATTTGATAGAGTTCGCCAATTTCTCTGCATGTCTGATAAAGATAGGAAAATTATTAGTTAGTCTTGGATCATGTGGTCCAGGCACATCTCAACCGTTGATAGTTTGTTTTTTAATTAAAAAAATTCAAAATAATGGATGGTGATGATTATCCTAGATCATGTGGTCCCGAACAACTTAATAATTGCTCGATAAAGATAACCCTTTAAGGAGACCATGGCCACAACACCAAAGGAAAGCCAAAATCATAACTCTATCCCAAATGACACCTGGGCAGGGAAAGCTGCGTAGGGAGGGTGCACTTATATATTTCAAAACATTTCTACACTCAAGTAGACTCCAACAATAATATGATTAACTAAATGAGGCTTATCTTCATGAAATAATACCAAGAAATCAACATTCTCACTCTAGTATCAATGAAAAACAACTCCGAGCATCCAAACAACAACAAGAAGAATAATTGAAATAGACAAATAGCACTTGTAGTAATAACTTTACTCAAACATCAAATTTAACTATCCAATTGCACAAAATAATTGATGTACTACAACTGACCTGAGGATTCTGCTAAGCACCCTGTTATTTTTTTCTAAACAAATTACGGAGGAAGGAAGCTAAAACTCCAGTTTCTACCAATGCGAATGAAATATTACAAGTCAATAATCTGATCAAGTACCTAGTCAAACAAGCATGGTAACTTTTAAAAATAAAAAGCTTCATCCAGAATCAGACATAACAATTGATGATTTCTAATTTATGATGTCTAAATGAAGTTTACAGCAGATTAGGAAGCAAAGTGAGATGTTATTGACTTGAAGAATAAATTTTCCGTAAGTTTCATATATCTGCTCAGAAGTTTTTCCTTCAACACTCTGATTAAATGCTTGGGAACATGGGTCAAACAAACGCTTCGATTCAAGGATATCAGCAGCACATGTTGTAACACCCTATCTTAACTAACATTCTAACTACCCCGATTTATTTAGTGACTTGAAAATTTCTTTTTAAAACCATTTTTAGCTTGTAAAAATCTCTGTCAAATCGGACAGAGTTTCCTTTGTTTTATGGATATCCCAAAAATAAGAGTTCGCCTTGAAAACCTGTGATAAATATTTTCATATAATCAACAGTATGCCAGCAGGGTAAAATACAAATCAGTTCATTACATTCGAGTACATCGTCTCCAAAATAATAATCAAGTTATAAAATAGTTTAATTTCCCCAAAAGGTATTACATAATATTTATATACATCAAAAGCCAAAGTTAAATTCTTGGACCAATATAATATCACCCCCTAACGTTCACACTCCACGTTGTGGAGTGTGCCCTTGCTCGGCCACGACTAGTGCATGCTCCGCTTCGGTACCTGTAAAAGTATATCAAGAAGGGTAGCATTACACAGAACTTAGAAATATAGCTTCTACGAAAGCATAGTAATAAACCAAGGTCCTACCCTACTCCATACTATCCAAATCATATACTACCTCACTTTCCTTTTATACAGCTCAACATTTCCCTATGATTTCAGTTACATGATTTCCCTATGCCTTTCTAATCTTTCCATTTCATTCTTTCGCGCACCTTTCGGTGGGTATTATTTCCATTGATCGCACACCACAAGGGCGGGTCCTAATTATACCTAGTCACACTCCCTACGGGAGGGTCTAAAATTCACACTCTATTGTGGAGGGTCCTACTCTACACACGCTTCGTTATGGAGGGTCCATCCTAATCTGTACACGCTCCGTTATGGAGGGTCCATCCTAATCTATACACGCTCCGTTATGGAGGGTCCATCCTAATCTGTACACGCTCCGTTATGGAGGGTCGAACCTAATCTATACACGCTCCGTTATGGAGGGTCCATCCTAATCTATACACGCTCCGTTATGGAGGGTCGAATCTAATCTATACACGCTCCGTTATGGAGGGTCCATCCTAACCTATACACGCTCCGTTATGGAGGGTCGAACCTAATCTATACACGCTCCGTTATGGAGGGTCCATCCTAATCTATACACGCTCCGTTATGGAGGGTCGAACCTAATCTATACACGCTCCGTTATGGAGGGTCGAACCTAATCTATACACGCTCTGTTATGGAGGGTCCATCCTAATCTATACACGCTCTGTTATGGAGGGTCCATCCTAATCTATACACGCTCCGTTATGGAGGGTCCATATATATGTTTATATATTCGCACTCCACTTAGGGAGGATCCTATGAATTTACGCCTATCCGCACTTCCATTTGGAAGGGTCCATCCTAATCGTTAGTATTGTCGCACTCCCTTTGGGAGGGGTCGTTCATACCTAAACTCACCTTTCACATTCCTATACCCACACCTAAATAGGTGGTCCTTTCTCACATTAACAATATAATTTCCCATTGTCCAATTATTACTCTCATTACTAACCCATTTATTATCTAATTTCCTTTCAATTCCATTATTCAACTCAAGTCATTATCTACAACAATTATCCTTTTTACTTAGCATACTTATCTCTATATTTTCCTTAATTATTGCACCTCGTACTCCTAAATTAAAACAAGTCTATCACTAACACTTTCCCTTTTCTTTACCTATCTCTTGGTTATCCCAATAATATAACATTTCATTCCTTCCACAATTTCCATGCCTTTTCAAGCTTACAACGAATCTCTAATTATTTTTGCTCCATCATTCACTCTTAGTTCCTTTATAATTTCCTTATGTTTTGTCATCCAGTTATTCTCATTACCCTCTAATTATATATATCTACTTTGTCTATTATTCACTTCCTATCCACTATTATTCATGCATTTGTTCTCACAAATCTCACTAGTTACTCTTTCTATTCTCCACTAATTGCTTCCTTTATTTTCATTATCAAATACCCCAAGGTTTTTATGCTATACTCCCTCTCTACCCCTAGCCATCGCTATAACTAAAGAGAATCTACTTCCTAAGCTAAGGTAATACGAACCCTCTTACCTTCTTAAGAGGTGATGATGAATTTCAAGTCCTAGCTCTTGGATCCTTGGTGTGTGAGTTCCTTATCCTTGACTTGTTTTGAGTTGGAAAGCATGAAGCCAAAACCCTACATATCCATGAGTGCAAGAACCCTAAGGGTTTTAGAACAAAATTTATGATCTAAGGAGAGTTGGAATGGAAATGAAATTAATTCATGGTATGAAGCTAGCTTACCCCAAGTGATGATGAAAATTGAAAAGTCCAAGAAGAAGGAAGGAGGGATCAAATCGTGTGGAGGAAGGAGGAAGAGAAATGGGGCTTCAACTCACTTCCATGGTGCAAGGTTTGATGGGGTTTTGTTGGTTTTGGGTTTGAGGTGCCCAAAATCAAGTGTTTGATGATGAAGAGTGATGGAGTGCTTCTTGGACCAAGGAGGAGAGAAGGGTGGATAGAATGGAAGAATGAGGAGGATGATGGAAGAGGAGGAGGAAGAGATGATGTTGATGATGGAGGAAATGTGTTGTTGTTGTTGTAATTTGTTTTATGCCAAGACAAGGTGAATCGGACGGCTGAGATGGGTCAACTTGGTGCCCAAGTTGAATCCAACGCACCAGATCTGATCTGGTGCCGTGCGCGCCTGAGCGCGGTTCAGACGCGCCTGAGCGCGGTCATGCACCAGTTGGTGCTGCTGATGCGAGCTGGCGCGCGTGCTGGTGCTGGTGGGGCGTGCTGGTGCGCCATTTTCCCTTGGCTGGTGCGACTGGTGCGCACGGGGCGCGCCTAGGCGTATGATTGGCGCGCCTGAGCGTCTAGCTCCCTGAGTTGGTGCACCAATTGCACCCTGGTGCGCCTGGGCGTGCACCGGTGCGCCTGGGCGTGCCGTAACTTTTTCGTCAACCGTCGGATCGGGCCCAAATTTTTAGACAAACTTCTTCAACCCATAAACTTCATATCCAACGGTGGAATTTATTTTCTTAGCTTCCTATAATAAATTTCTAATTTTCTCTTTTCGATCGATTTCTAACATCGAAAACGCCGATTTAACTCCCGATTTCGCTTATATGACTTTGCCCAAAGCCATAATTGCCTTCTATACAACTCCTAGGTCCTATAATCACCACTCACATATCTAGCAAAATTCATTAAATAACTTTTCTAATTTTTCTAAGGTTTTTAATTAATAATCTAATTTAAAATAAAGTTCGGGATGTTACACATGTCAACTCAAATAACTTGTTTCTATCCACCTGGATAAATTGTTCATCAAAAGTTTTTGTTCCTATAACAGTAGCAATCAGATCCAAACACCGCTTCAAATAAATTATGCAATAATTTTTTAGCATTTCTGCTTCTAAAAGCAAAAGAATATCATGTTACCAAATGCATTTCGAATCGGCTGATAAAAGTCAATTATTGACTATAGATAACAAGCAACACATCTTCAAAAGTAAATGAGAGAAGGAATTAAATTTATAACCTCCTAAAGAAATGTAAAAACAATCACACGAAAGTTGGAATTACCCATAATAGAGCAGCCTGGTACAAGATGGAACCGGCAAAAATCAAGTATCAACCCTAACGTTGCAGGTTTAACATCAATTATAAGTAGTACACACACATCAATTATATATATATATATATATATATATATATATATATATATATATATATATATTATAAAAAGAGGATACATGCATTTTAAAAATCGCTGATGTGTCACTTTCATAAAATTTGGCAATTTTATATTTTAAAAATAATTGAAAATTCAACATATAATTCCTATGATTTTTTGTTTTTAAAATAATTGAAAATTTAGGAAATAATTCAAATTTAATTAGTTGGAGATGGAGCATATCATTCGGTTATGATATAACCGCCGCCTAAAAAAGCAATTGAAAATTGGATAATTCCATTTTGGATATACATACTATTTTGAATTTTAAATTTGCCAAAAAATTCCTATGTTTTTTTTTCTTTAAAAAAAATTAAAAAATAAATCAGTTTGAGATGGAGCATATCATTCGGTTATGATATGACCACTGCTTAAAAAAACAATTGAAAATTGGATAATTTCATTTTGGATATCAATCAATCAGTTATATCAATTATAAAAAGAGGATACCTGCATTTCAAAAACTGCTGACGTGTCACTTCCATAGAATTTTGGAAATTTTATATTTTAAAAATAATTGAAAATTCAACAAATAATTCCTATGATTTTTTGTTATAAAAATAATTGAAAAAGTAAGAATATAGAAATTTGAATACAAATATGATTCCGTAAAAGAAAAACAGAAATTTAAAAAGAAATCGGTTACGATATGATAGATTATGTGCAACAATATAGAGATAGAGATTCCATCATAAATAATACTGCAACATAAAAAAAATAATACCACACAAAAAATAACTAACAGCTTATATTATAATACCACACAAATTCAAATATAGGCTAACAAAATAAGAAACGACAAAATCTCTACTTATGTGCAAATTCAAAATCGGATAACAAGCTAAATAAGAAACAACTAATTCAAATTCAAATTTTAAATTTGATTAAAAAAAATTTCAGCATTTCAAGTTAATTATAATTAATAGTTTCCAACTTAAAGTTGAATCAAATGATCATTCGGTGATTTTTTATTTTTCTATTCTCAACATTTTCATTATCTCGATTTCATGTTCCAATATCAAAGAAAAAATGTTCATTAGCTATAAAAGAAGTTCATATGACTCAGATATAGTATTTGTTTGCATGAAGCATGAATAGCATGGTTTTTTTCCCTCTGCATATTGCTTCCACCACCCTTTGTTTCATAAACAATATGATTTTATGGTATGGTTTTTTTTGGTTTTTGTTTGTCTATTAACTAGGTACAAGATACAAGCTTTTCATGAATATCTATCTCCCACCTAATCTACTTATAGAAGGTTTACATGATTCTTAATTTTATCATTTTTTATTGTATTTGTTTCTACCTGACTCATTTTTGTTTCTCTTCAAGGAACTAATAACAAAAGTTGGCAGTTTTCCAGGTTTTCAATAATTACAACAATAATCAATAAATAAAGTCGATTTACATGTTACAATTTGTAACAATTTCATCTTTTAATATAACCTGTTTCTTTCATAGCATTTGGTAGGTATTGTTTTATTTATTTATTTTGTTCTCTTGGGACCATGGTTAAGGAGGAAGATGAATAATATGGATTCATTTTCTTATATATTAATGCTTTATATTGTATTTTTTGTTTTGTTCATTGCAATATTTTTTAATCTCTGCTGGTTTCTAATTTATCTAATATATAATTCTTGCCTCTTTTAAGCATTTGGTTAACAAACTGCATGGTAATAAAATTATAATTTCTTTACCTCCTTTATTCCGTTTTGGATAGATAGGATGATTTGAAATTAAAAAAAATATGACAATTCAGTTCAGTTTTGGATAGATAGTATACTGTTTTTTTTCAACAGATTGATAGATAATTATTAAATGTTAAAAATAAAAGTTTTTTATATAAAAAAATAAATGTTTCAAATTACCAAATAATTATGGAAATATGCAACAAATAAATTTTGATAAAACAAATAAAAATTAAAGTTCAATAATAGAATTTCAAGTTTGAATATGGTAAAAAAAAATTATATATCATAAAAAGTGGATACCTGCAACCTATGAAGTGATTGTGTCCCTTTAGCAATTTTTATTTTCTTAATAGCATGGATTATTGCAAAAAAGTCTAATATATATAATCAAATGATTTTTTTCTTCTTGAACCTATGGATAATAACCAAAAAAATTCCTCAACAAATTTATGGATAATAATCATTAAAAATTGAATTCAAAAAGTTTAAATTGATGGAATCACTTTTCTTTTTCAACAAATTGATGGATAATTATTAAATGTTCCAAACAAAAAAGTTTAAAACAAATGTTTTTTTTAAAGAACAAAATAAATGTTTAAAAGTATCAAATAATTGAAGGAGATACGTAAACAAATAAATAATGATAAAACCACCAATAGAAATCTTCTAGACAACAACAACTTAGGTGACACTCATAATTTCGTAATTATTATTTTTTTTAAATTAATAATTAATAATTAAGAATAAGAATTGTAGTGGACCTTTAATAGACCGAGCGTTTCCCGACCAAAGCTACCTTGGTCCGACCAGTTAGACACTGGAACAAGGCATACGGTCGGAAAGTTGCACCAAGCAAACTGGGTTTCTACAGAGAGGTCGCACACTAATGAGATTAATCCCGAGCACAGGATTTTCATCCTTATCTTTATCGTTCATAGTCTCATCAGAGCCTAACTACCTCTCCTAGATTCCCACGACTCTTGGTTAGATAAAAACAGTGTTGGATTAAGTCTATCATCTACGGGATTTATGGATATGATCTTATCATATCCTTTACGAATCCTACTTGAATTCTTCCTCTCCAGAAGGCTCATCAGAATGGCCCATTACACACAGGTAATCCCCTATAAGAACCACCATGCTATAGGGGCTAAGGTACGTCTTCTGATCCCTAAGTTGACACCAGCACACACGTTGTTGACTAGGGAGAACCTATTTATCCCAATTGGATATACAGAAATCCTAAAAGTCCTACATTAATCTCTTGATTGGGATCACTCTTCGAGGTTCTTCCATAGCTTCAAGGTTGATCCTGGTTAAGGACACGACATTGGCGCCGTCTGTGGGAATCTGAATAACATATCATTCCCACCACCACCATGGTCACCACCAGAAGTCAAGTTGGTGATCTTCGTGATCGTATCGCCCGCACTCGTGGCAGACCCAGAAACGCTAACAACAACGATCCACAGCCACAATCTGTAGGTGACTTGCGTGATATTCTCAAACAGAATCGCGATAATAATTTGCAACCACCACGCACGTCTCATTCTGGAGCAGGAAATCATCCGCAGCCACAACGCAATTCACAAAGTCAGCCACCGCCAAATCGTAGCCAAAATCATAGTGGAAATCATGCCACCCATTCCCAAACACCACAATCTCCTCACCCAAGAGCCGGGAGCAATCCCTAACCCGTACAAGTTTTACGAACTATACTACCCCCACCACCTCCTCCACCCCCTCCTACACCACCTTCCTCCACCCATGGTGATTCAAGTAGCACAGCCCCAACCACCCGTAATATTGCTAGAACCACTGGAACCCGAGCACACCATGGGAGAAATACCCAACATACCGCAACTCCGCCTATCCCACCTAACCCCGACCATATAAGTTCAACACCTAGAACCAGATTGAATCCAGGACGAACAGCCCATGGAAACTCTCGTCATAGCCATTCTACCGTAGATCATATGCAACATCTGCATCTGCTCGTGCTCGTGAGCAGGAGATGATCAACATACTTAACAGACAAACAGCTTTAATCGAGCAACAAGGACGTGCTATTGCCGACCTTCAACAGCAAGCTATGGCGAGGATTGCTCAAAGCCAACTAACCGAATACCATACTGCCACAAACCATGGATCCTCAGCCAATTCCAGCAATGCAACTTCCCCCACCACAAAATTTCCATTCAAACCCAGCCACTAACCAAGGCCAAGATGATTTTCACCCAGGCCATCCTTTCACCCCATATATCATGGAATTCGAAACCCCACAAGGATACTTGGGTCCATCCAACGTCCCACATTATAATGGCCTGACTGACCCAGTAGACCACATAGTTTCTTACGAGGGGGCTATGAATTATTATGGAGGTGGCGATCGGATGAAATGCCGAGCTTTTTCCATGACTCTCGAACCCTCGGTACTACGGTGGTATTCGTCTCTCCCTCGACATTCCATTAATTCTTGGGAGGAGATGAAACGTGTATTTCTAAACAGATACACAGCCAGCTGCATCCACAACACTAGAAACCTCCAAAGGATATGGCCGAGCTGAGACAAAGGTCAAATAAATTCATCAACTTGGAGGAATTCCACAAAGGCCAGAAATTCAGAGACGATGGGCAACGAGCTGACCCTCAAGGTCAGAGCAAACAAAAACGTGACGAACGTTTTGGTGGAAGACAGGACAGGAATGATCGGGACCGAAGGATACCTCCGAGGAATAAATTTCAGGAATACACCCCTTTAACTATTCCAAGGAGTCAAATCCTTCGGGAAACAATGCAGACTGACTTGCGCTCGGCTCAAAGACCTCCGTCTTTAAGAAAGGGCGCACAACGTGATAGGTTGAAATATTGTGACTTTCACAAAGGATATGGGCATACGACCGACGAGTGCATTTGGTTGAGAGATCTAATTGAAGAAATGATCAGAGATGGTAAACTACAACAATATATCAGAGATGCAGTCGGGCAGAGAGGTAGGAACATATCCCATTCGCCAGTAAAATCCAAACGCCAAAGAAGTAGGTCACCAGATGATAGAAATGCTGGGAGACAGAAAACCGACCCTGCTCCGACCACAGATACAAACCCAACTAATAATGAGTTTTTAGTTAACACTATTGCTGGAGGTTTTGCTGGAGGTGGAGAGAAGAAAGCCGATAGGAAGAAGTATATTAACCAAATTCTGGCCGTTAGTCAGAAACCCATTTGCAAAAGATCAACAAAAAATGTTCCCATCATTTTCAATGATGACGATTTGGATGGAATCCTCCCAGGTCATAATGATCCCATGGTAATCACTGCCCTTATTGGTAATTACGAGGTAAAACACGTCTTTATCGATCAAGGGAGCTCGGCGGACATTATGTTTTTCCCTCTGTTCAAAGCTCTAAAACTCAGGGAATGCAATCTCACTCCCTTCGAAGGGGAATTGATCGGATTTACGGGAGACACCATCGAGCCTAAGGGATACATCCAACTTCCTGTTACCCTCGGACAACAGCCTCCGGCCAGGACTGAGATAATCAAATTTTTGGTGGTTGACTGTCCAGCGGCCTACAACGCCATTCTTGGGAGAACTTCCTTGCAAGCATTCGGAGCAGTAGTGTCAACAGTTCATTTAGCTATGAAGTTCGTTGGAACAGATGACAAGGTGGTAACAGTCAAGGCCGAGCAGGAGGCAGCACAAAAATGTTACAACGCTAGCTTGGGGAAAGTTAAAAACAAGGATCAGAACAACGTGGAAAGAATCTCCCTTGGTAAAGGTAATATTAGCTTGGCGGACCTTGATATGCGGGATGAATCCGACAGAAATAGACCAACTCCAAAGGGACAGTGGGAATTTCTGACATTGACTGATGATCCCGTTAGACAAGTAAAAATCGGTTCTGACCTCCCCATAAGTGTTAAAGACGAATTGACCGCTCTGCTGATCACAAATAAGGATCTGTTCGCATGGACCTCGGCTGATATGCCGGGAATTGACCCCAATTTTATCTGTCATAAGTTGAGTATTCTTCCGGGGGCAAAACCAGTGGCACAACGCAAAAGGAAGGTTAGTTCTGAAAAGGCTGTAGCGATTGAGGAAAAAGTTGCCGAATTACTCTGAGCTAGTTTTATTCGGGAAATCGACTATACAGACTGGTTAGCTAACACCGTCTTGGTCAAAAAGCCCAATGGGAAGTGGAGGATGTGTGTCGACTACACAGACTTGAACAAAGTTTGTCCAAAAGACCAATACCCACTTCCCGTCATTGACAAGCTCGTCGACAGTTCGGCTGGTTACAAACTCATTTCGTTCATGGATGCTTACTCTGGTTACAACCAGATACCAATGTTCCCTGCCGACCAAGATAAAACCGCATTCATCACCGACAAGACAACTTACTGTTACAATGTCATGCCTTTCGGATTGAAGAATGCGGGAGCTACTTATCAAAGGATGATGAACAAGGTTTTTCAAGGCATGATCGGCTCAAACATGGAGGTGTATATTGATGATATTATTGCAAAAAACAGACAGCAAGAAAACCATGCCCAGGACCTCAAGACAATACTGGACCGAGTAAGAAAGTACTCCATGAGGTTAAATCCTGAAAAGTGCGTGTTCGGAGTCCCTGCCGGATCTTTTCTCGGTTTTATGCTAACCGAGAGGGGTATTGAAGCCAATCCAGATAAATGTAAAGCAATCCTCGAAATGAGAAGTCCAGGTAGTCTCAAAGAAGTCCAACAGCTCACGGGCCGAGTGGCGGCCCTCTCCAGATTCCTGTGTCAAGCCGCTCGGAAAGCTTTGCCATGGTACCAGCTCCTTAGGAAAAACAGATTTCCTTTGGGATGAGCATTGCAAGCAAGCTTTTGTTCAATTGAAGGAGTATCTTTCCAGTCCACCAGTCCTTCATAGCCTTCTTTCTGGTGAAAATCTCATTCTATACATGTCGGTAGTGGAAGCAGCGGTCAGTTCAGTTTTGGTACGAGAGGATTCGGGACTAGAGGCCCCAATTTATTTGTTAGCTGAGCTCTCCAGGGATCTGAGTTAAGATATCAAAAGCTTGAGAAACTTGCATACTGTTTGGTCATATCTGCTCGGAGACTGAGACAATACTTCCAAGCACATAGAATCGTAGTGAGAACAGCTCAACCTCTTAGACAGGTCCTTCACAAACCCGATCTAGCAGGCAGAATGGTTTCATGGTCAGTAGAATTGTCTGAATTTGACATCACCTATGAACCGAGGAAGGCGATGAAATCTCAAGTTCTTGCTGACTTCGTCACTGAGTTCACCGATATTCCCTCGGATACTCCTCAGAATTTGTGGTCAGTTTATGTAGATGGTTCAAGCAACAGGAAAGGAGCCGGAGCCGTTGTCATCATCGAAAACCCCGAAGGACTTTGCATGGAGTACTCATTGAAGTTTAAATTCCAAACCTCAAACAACCAAGCAGAATACGAGGCAGTTCTTGCAGGCCTCAAGATGGTTCATGAGTTTGGAACGGAACGGGTGTCAGTTTTCAGTGACTCGCAGTTAGTGGTTTCTCAGATCAAGGGACAATACTCGGCAAAGGAGCCCATCTTACAAAAATATCTTGAAGAGGTAAAACGAATCAGCTCAAATTTTTCAGAATTTGACATTTCCCATGTTCCGAGAGATTCAAATTCCCGAGCCGATATTTTATCTAAATTAGCAAGTACAAAGGGATCGGAAAACAATAAGACGTTGATATAGGAAACCATTCCCCAACCAAGTGTCATTCTAGCTGTTTCATTATCTCAATCATGGATGGATTCGATCCTTACCTACTTGCAGCATGGTTTCGTTCCCCAAGATCTGACAGAGGCTCGGAAATTGGTTAAGAAGGCAGCTCAATACACAGTTCTTAATGGTGTTCTTTACAAGAGAGGGTTCGGTTCACCCATGCTCAGATGTGTTAACCCATCTCAAGCTGAAGAAATTTTAGAAGAAATCCATGGAGGGATCTCTAGCCATCATATGGGTGGAAAATCCCTAGCTCGAAAAATAATCCGAGCAGGTTACTTATGGCCCACACTGCAAAAGGATGCCATGGAGCATGTTAAGAAGTGTGTTCAATGTCAGTTTCACAACGATATTTATCAAAAACCTGCAGAAGAGTTACATTCCCTCGGAGCCCCTTGGCCTTTTTATCAGTGGGGAATGGATATCATCGGAAAATTCCCTGCTACACCTGGACAACTAAAATTTGCAGTAGTAGCTATTGATTATTTTACCAAGTGGATTGAAGCGGCACCATTGGCAACAATTTCCACGGCTCGAGTTCAATCTTTCTTTGTAAATGAAACAGTCTCTCGGTTTGGAGTACCTCATGCCATAGTTACTGATAATGGATCACAATTTGCAGCCTCTCACTTTCAACAATTAGCAGCCGACCTGGGAATCACTCACTATTTCAGTTCTGTTGAGCACCCTCAAACAAATGGATTAGCCGAGGCCGCCAACAGAACCATTTTGGACGGTATTAAAAAGAAACTTGGCAACGCAGCTGGCACTTGGGCAGATAAACTTCCGAGCGTTCTATGGTCACATAGGACAACCGTACATTCCTCAACAGGTGAGACCCCTTTTCGTTTGAGATACGACTGCGACGCAGTCATTCCAATCGAAAAGAGAATCCCCACCTTTAGGATGCTTGAACATCCTTCAGAAGTCAACGACCATATGCTCAGTGAAGAACTCATTTTACTTGAGGAAATTCGAAAGAATGCGACAGCTCATGAAAGGAAAATAAAGGAACGGCAAGCACGAGAGTACAACAAGAAGGTCCGACCACGAAGTTTTTAAGTTGGTGACTTGGTCCTTCGCCGAGCGGATATCGGCAAAGGAAATGCTGGAGTTGGAAAGTTGAAGCCAAAATAGGAAGGACCATACCGAGTGAAGGCTAAATCTGGAACTGGCGCTTACAAGTTGGAAACTCTCTCGGGCACGGAGATCACTAACAGCTGGAACGTGGCCAAGCTCAGAGCTTATTACAGTTAAGATCTTATCTTATTGTTACTTTTGTTTAGTCTATTGCTCAGATTTGTTTAGGTTGAATAAACGAAGGATAACATCCTTCTTAGTTTATAGATAAATTGTTAGGAAATTAGCAAATGAGCAGTTTCATCTTTGTATTTTCTTATCAATGATTTCTTTCCAATAAAATACATCCATTTATTCTTTGTGATTCTCTTATCAACATTGTGAAAATAACGTACGACTCATTTGGTTCGGCTAGCCACCGAGCAAAATCGAGATACAGCTCTTTACGAGAGTTTAACAACGTATTCATAGAACGCCCGAATTCAGGAAAATACTTTCCTTGTTTCGCGGTTCGAGGGTCCCGCTTTGGCTAAAGTCGGCGATCCGAGTTCTACTCACAATTAATTAAACATATGAATAGTGATTCCTCGCACAAGGATTACGATAAAGTTTTAATAATAATTTTCGCTCGGCAAGTATTATGAGACACGTGACGAACGAAACCAACAGTAATGATAATACATCAAACAAAGATATCATTCTCATACACAGCAAGTTGATTTAAAATCAGTCCTACAAAAGTTAAAGGAAATTGTTCGAAACAGCCATGAAACAACGCTCGAATACAACGAGCAACAAAAAGAAAGAATCTTACATACGACAGAAAAGCAGATAAAAACCGATCACCGAATCTCAAGATCATTCCTCAATATCAGACAAGAAAATATTAGTATCATCAAATTCTGGGGCTTCAGTCAGATCAACAAGAGGATTAGGAAGATCCCCTGCTTGCAAGTCCACCTCGGCCTTGGTTTCAATGTCAATCAGCTTTCCATTTTCAACGTTGTGAAAGGGATGAGCTCCGACCACCCTAAACTCAGTTTCAGGGTTCAGAAATTGAATTTGCTTAATCGCTAAAACAAAGGAGTCATCAACGCCTTTGCTCCAATTGTAAAAGTTGGTCGCCGCCGTTTTCTTGTGAAGAAGAGCTTTCTCCTTTAATTTCCGAGCAATAACAGCAGACTTCTCTACTTCAGATTTCAGCTCGTCCACCCTCTGTCGGTTTTCTTGCAGCTCCTTCTTCAGTGCCTCCTCCACTTCCTTCTTCTTACCCTCTGCAGCTTTTTGAGAAACTTTCAAAGAATCTCTCTCCTTGATCAGCTCGGTTTTGTCAGCTTTCAAATTCTCCAATTCATTTTTCACTCGGACCAGTTCGTCCGAAAGACTAGCCTCTTGAGCGGCAGACATCTCTCGAGCCTCTTTCTGTTCAATGTTAAGACCAGTAAACAGATCTCCCGATTGCTTGGCCAAAAAATAAGTCAGGTTGGCACTTCGAAGTAGATACTTCGTCAAAGTCATGTTGCAGCGTGACCACTCGTCGGCAGTAAGAATTCCGAACCGAGGATAGTCAGATTCGGGACAGACAAACATGGGAAACCTTTCATCTAAATCACGGTCCCAAATTGATGTTTCTGGTGGAGTTGCAGCAGAAGATGGAGCAGTAGCAGCTTTGGTACTTGTCCCCTCGGCCCTGACATTCGCCCCCTCGGACACTTTTTCTTTTCCTTTATCCAACCGTCGGCGACGAGTTTGTTGTTGAGGGGGAGAGGAGACTCGGACTTGACCGCTCGGGCCCAACGAAACTGTGGCAGCAACAACAATCACATTAGAATCTGGCCGAGGAGATGCCTCGACTGGAGAAGCAGAAGGAGCAGAAGTACTTAAACTTGGAGTACTCAAGTTTGAAGACCCGGAAGCTACACTTGTTGCAGGGGTTTTCCTTTTCTTGCCCCCCCTGGAGCAGAGCAGCCATTCGGGAAGCCATTTTTCTGCAAAAGAAACACGATTAGACCCGAATAAATCACAAGTATAATAGCAGAAAGAAAACAGTTTACCAAGTTCAGCCTTGACATCTGATGAAGGGATATCCACTATATCCCTCGTTTCTATCATTCCGTTGGTGACCAAGTATCTCTCAACAGCTCGGCACACGTCTTTCTCATATTCGGCGAGCTCTTTCCAATCCGACGCATATGATGCAATCCTCCGATTGAAAAAGCTTGCATTCCATTGAAGAGGGAACCGAGGGATTGGTCGCCTTTCGCCAGGACGAGTGAACCAGCAGACACCGTTGCCAACAAAGTTATATTTAAAAAAGAAAGGCTTGAGCCCTTTCCAAGACTCAGAGTACTTAGTGAAAAGAGCATATCCATTACGTGACTTCAAAGAAACCCAAGGTCGTCTTACAGAACCTCTCTCAAAAGTGTTGCATTGGGGAGCAAACAGATAGAAAAAAAAGTGGAATAGTGCAAGACCATTCCATTGCAGAACAAACTTGTTGAAAACCTCTAAAAAAAGCCCAAGCGTTCGGATGCAGTTGGGAGGGAGCTACTCTCAGGGTATTCAGAACATCTATCTCAAAGTTTGTAAAAGGCATTCTAACCCCTAGTCGGGTAACCACTTCCTCATAAAAATAGAAACCAGTACTACCCTCAGGAATTTGAGTGCAGACTCTTTCGTTCAAACCCACCGGACTAATGGAATATAAGTTCCCAGCATCATCACCATGACAAGGTAGAATTATGGCTCGGTTTTGCTCTAGGGATTCCTCCGTTGAAAGCTCGGATTGGGTACCAAAAACCTCTCGGTCAACCCAATCGTATTGAGCAGCATCCGGTGGAAGTGGGTAAAGTTCAGGATTGGTAACACATTTTCTCTTCATACCTGAGGAAAAGGGGGTACACTTGGAGTCAGAAGCAGAAGAACTTGATTATTTCGGATCAAACACTTATGAATACGGTCGGCTGGGGAACACCTCCCTTTCTGGGCATAATTTCCCCAAACCAACTGAAATATCGAATACCTCTCTGTTGCCTCCTTAACCTCTTCTGTTCTACCCTCTCGGCAATCCTATAGTGAATCACACCCTGTCTGAACTCTTTCAAAGTCCGAGGAAAATGCATAGCTATCGGTTTAACACAAATATCTGGGTTTTCTTCTTCGTGTGTTCTTGGTACATCAGAGTTTACAGAATCCTCACTCATGATTAACGCAGCTTCGGTAAAAACCCTAAGAAATTAAGTGCAGCAAAACATAAAATAAACCTAAGAAACACTACGGCGATCACTCAGCAAACGACAAAGAGGGACAAAGAACTTCAAAAGACAAAGGGTTATATGAACAGTGAGGGGGTTTTTTTTCGAACCCTAAATTTCTTTTAAAATCAAGAAAAAAGGGGAGCAGGGCTAGTGTTGATCCGCAACAAAGAAAGTTCTAAGCACGGTATTTATGGCAGATGGCAGAAACAGTCACATGCAAAGAATTTTAAAGCAACACAGAAGAAAGAGAAAATAGTTAGACAAGGAAAGAAATGTTTGTTACCTGTGTAAGATCCATGAAGAATGTTTTGATAATGACAAAAGGTTTTGAACAAGCTACAAAAGGTTTTGAACAAGCTTAAATGTGTTGATCAATTTCAAGCTCAACAAGCAACAACAAACATCAAGTTAAGAAGAGAGAGCCAACTCATGAAGACTTAGTTTGGTAGTTTATGTTTTATTGTTTTATCTTTTGCCTCACAAGTCTTTTAGTTTATGAGTTTGGGTAGAGTTTATTACAGGGTAGTGAATCTCTTTTGATTGCATGATTATATCATATTTTGAGTATTCACTTTGCCTAAAATCAATAGGTGGCTTAAAGGTTTGAAAGAAAAGGTTTAGTTTTTGAGAAAACAAGTTTTAAGTGATTTTTAATGTTAATAATCGATTAACAGATTTTGATAATTGATTAACAGTGTATTTTGAACTGATAATCGATTAACAAACTTTTGATAATCGATTATCTGCACTTTACTCGAGTATTTTTGGTCTCACTCGAGTGAAAATTATCTTGCTTTCGGTTTACTCGAGTAACACTCATTTCACTCGAGTAACTTGATCAGATATGGTTTTTTAAATACGTTTTTCACTTCTCAAAAGCCATTCTAAGTGCTCTAACTTTTGGGTATTCTATATAAACCTTTTCCTAATCATTTCTATCAATGAGAATCAACTAGAATCATTTTGATACACAATTTTACAAAGAATCAAAGCCACACTATTCTCTCTCACTCTCTCAAGATCAAAGCTCTCATTTTCATATTCTTTGATCAAGAACCTTGAATCTCTCATGTTGATATTTCATAGCTTTTGAAAGAGATTCATAGGATTGTTATTGTTTTTCATTTGAGTTGTAATCATTGCAAGAGGCAAACATTCTACAACATTGGAAGCCTTGATTTTGTAAATCAAGCAAAGTTTCATTGGAAGCCTTGGTGAGGCATTTCATCAAGCACTTGGAAGCCTTGTTGAAGAACAAGCATTTGGAAGTCTTGTGAGTGAAGCAAGCAATTGGAAGTCTTGTTGTGGGGTATCGGCAAGCAAGAGAAGAGGTTAGATTAGATATCAATAGGATTACAAGGCAAGGGTGTGGTATCTCTTGTAGGCTAGCAAGAAGGGAGTCTTGTGAGGCATTTACTTGTAATTTGAGAAACTCTAATTCCTCATAGTGAAGAATCTCTCTTGGTTGAAGAGGGGACTGGAGTAGCTTTCAAGTGGATGAAAGTGAACCAGGATAAATCACTGTGTCGTATCTCTAAACTCTCTTACTCTTTACAATTCAAGTCTTTAATTGTGTTCTTGATTGAAAACCTAGAAAAAGTGATTTTTCTATATTTGATTGAATTGAATCTTTATTGTTCAAATTAATTTGGGGAAAATCATTTGTTGCTTGCGAAAATCTTTCAAAGTTTCTATAACACCTATTCAACCCCCCCCTTCTAGGTGTTCTCCTAGTTCTCCTAGTTGTTTCAACCACCGAGTGTAGTTTTCCAAAAATTGGTATCAGAGCTCGGTCGAAAGACACGAGCATAGAGCTTTTTCGTTAAAGATCCTAAGGAAACTACAATGGGTTCTACGAATCCTTTTGGCGGTGAAGGTGCTTCAATTAATCGCCCTCCTATGTTTGGTGGAGAGGGTTATGGTTATTGGAAAATTAGGATGAGAATCTTTATAGAAGCTATAGATGTGAACATTTGGGAAGCCATTGAAAATGGTCCTTATATTCCCTCAAAAGATGTAGAAGGTGTGCTTACCCTAACTCCCAAAGATAAGTGGACCGATGATGATAAAAGGAAAATTCAATATGATTTAAAAGCAAAAAATATCATCACCTCCGCTCTATCTTATTATGAGTTCTTTAGAGTCTCCCAATGTAAAGATGCCAAAGATATGTGGGACACCTTGCAAGTCACACATGAAGGCACTAGTGAAGTTAGGCGTGCTAGATTGAATTCTTTGATGCATGAATATGAATTGTTTCATATGTTGCCTAATGAATCTATATGTTTTATGCAAAAACGTTTTACTCATATTGTTAATCATCTCATTGCTCTTGGTAAAACTTTCGTGAATTGTAAACTTGTTAACAAAGTTTTAAGATGTCTAAGTAGGGAATGGCAGCCTAAGGTTACCGCAATTGTTGAATCAAAGGACTTGGACACCATGGACTTAGCAACACTTTTCGGAAAGTTACAAGAACATGAAATGGAGCTTCAACGTTTGCATAAGCATGAAGAATCGGTCAAGTATGGAGAAAGAAAAGGAATTGCTCTTAAAGCTCAAAGGTCATATCAAAAGGAAGAGAGTTCCGATGATGATGATAATGAAGATTCCGATTCGGATATTGATGAAGATGAGATGAAGCTTCTACTAAGAAAGTTCAATAAAATTCTAAGGAGAAAAGGAAGGTTGAACAAAGACAAAAGTAAAGAGAAGGATCCCTCACACTACAAGACCAAGACATCAAAAGAAGGTGTAGTTTTCCATGAGTGTGGAAAGCCCGGTCATCTCAAGTACTCATGCTCTAAGTATCTCAAGAAGAAGGAGAAAGAGAAGAAAAATGCAAAACACAAAAGGGCATACATAGTTTGGAATAGTGATGATGAACAAGACAAGAAAAGCACAACTAGTAGTTCTTCGGATGATGAATATGCCGCTTGTCTCAACGTGATAGCTCTGGTACATGAAGAGGAAAGCTCAAATGATGAATCAAGTGAGCAAAGTGATGAAAGCGATGTAAGTCTTACTAAATCCGAAATTTCTTCAAATTATGAAATGTTATATAATGCTTATGAAGAAATGCATGAACATCTCAAGAAATTAGCTAAGAAAAATATTGATAGGAAGAAGCTCATTGAGGAACATCAACAAAAGATTTTAGATCTTCAAAAACAAGTTGATGAGCTTAATCTTGAAAATGAAACTCTTGATCTTATATATGCTAGTTCTTCTTGTGATTGTGCTAGTAGATTGAATATTGTGGTTGATTGTGAGAATTGCAAGTTGCTTAAGGATGAAAATGCTATTTTGAAAAATAAGCTTGCAAGTTTCTCAAATGGTGATATTAGATTGCGCACATTGTTAAATTTTCAAAGAGAAAATTCAAACAAGTTTGGTTTGGGTTATACTAATGCTAAGAGTAAATCTCATAGAAATGTTGTTGATTTTTCAAAGGTTGATTTTTCAAATGCACCAACATGTTTCTATTATGGTACTCATGGACATACTTCAAATGTATGTTATGTTAAAGTGCATGGTATACCTAAAGGAGACTTTGTTTGGGTGAAAAAGGGTGAAAGTCCCTACACTAACAAAAATGGATCCAAAACCATTTGGATACCAAAAAGCAAAGCATGATTGTTTTGTAGGTATGATTGAAGAAGCAAATGAAGGTCTATACACATTTGATACAATTGACATTATTGATCTTCTTCAATTGGTATTAAGAGAAAATCCTACAAATTGGTAACATTTGATATTATACAATTGGTATCTACAATTGATATTGTTAGATATTGCTCATAGTTCTCTCAATTGGTATTATTTCTTATAATGTGATATTGTTTATACTATTGAGAAAATACTATTGGTATCAAATTCTTACAATTGTTTTACAATTGGTATCATGTTATTGGTATACAATTTGTTATAATTGATATCATTGAGTAATCATTAGATGATTATCATGCTTTGGTTATATTTCTTCTATTTTGGCTTAGATCTTATTTCAATTGGTATTTGTTTAGTTACAATTGGTATATATTTCTTTTTGATAATGCCAAAGGGGGAGAAATATGATGTTTTGAAACAAAGGGGAGAAATATTTTTTTTAAATGGTATGTTTGGAGAAAGGTTGTTTTGTTGTTTTTATATAGGTTGAGCAAAGTTGTTGGAGATAGGGGGAGAATCAAGCTTAACTCAATTGGATTCAAATGTCAAAAGCATTAATTGAGGGGGAGAAAGAGTCTCACCAAGTGATCAATTGGTTCAAGCATCAACAACTTCAATGAACTTCAAACGATTTCAAAACATGTTTGTCATTTTCAAAAAGGGGGAGATTGTAAGATCCATGAAGAATGTTTTGATAATGACAAAAGGTTTTGAACAAGCTACAAAAGGTTTTGAACAAGCTTAAATGTGTTGATCAATTTCAAGCTCAACAAGCAACAACAAACATCAAGTTAAGAAGAGAGAGCCAACTCATGAAGACTTAGTTTGGTAGTTTATGTTTTATTGTTTTATCTTTTGCCTCACAAGTCTTTTAGTTTATGAGTTTGGGTAGAGTTTATTACAGGGTAGTGAATCTCTTTTGATTGCATGATTATATCATATTTTGAGTATTCACTTTGCCTAAAATCAATAGGTGGCTTAAAGGTTTGAAAGAAAAGGTTTAGTTTTTGAGAAAACAAGTTTTAAGTGATTTTTAATGTTAATAATCGATTAACAGATTTTGATAATTGATTAACAGTGTATTTTGAACTGATAATCGATTAACAAACTTTTGATAATCGATTATCTGCACTTTACTCGAGTATTTTTGGTCTCACTCGAGTGAAAATTATCTTGCTTTCGGTTTACTCGAGTAACACTCATTTCACTCGAGTAACTTGATCAGATATGGTTTTTTAAATACGTTTTTCACTTCTCAAAAGCCATTCTAAGTGCTCTAACTTTTGGGTATTCTATATAAACCTTTTCCTAATCATTTCTATCAATGAGAATCAACTAGAATCATTTTGATACACAATTTTACAAAGAATCAAAGCCACACTATTCTCTCTCACTCTCTCAAGATCAAAGCTCTCATTTTCATATTCTTTGATCAAGAACCTTGAATCTCTCATGTTGATATTTCATAGCTTTTGAAAGAGATTCATAGGATTGTTATTGTTTTTCATTTGAGTTGTAATCATTGCAAGAGGCAAACATTCTACAACATTGGAAGCCTTGATTTTGTAAATCAAGCAAAGTTTCATTGGAAGCCTTGGTGAGGCATTTCATCAAGCACTTGGAAGCCTTGTTGAAGAACAAGCATTTGGAAGTCTTGTGAGTGAAGCAAGCAATTGGAAGTCTTGTTGTGGGGTATCGGCAAGCAAGAGAAGAGGTTAGATTAGATATCAATAGGATTACAAGGCAAGGGTGTGGTATCTCTTGTAGGCTAGCAAGAAGGGAGTCTTGTGAGGCATTTACTTGTAATTTGAGAAACTCTAATTCCTCATAGTGAAGAATCTCTCTTGGTTGAAGAGGGGACTGGAGTAGCTTTCAAGTGGATGAAAGTGAACCAGGATAAATCACTGTGTCGTATCTCTAAACTCTCTTACTCTTTACAATTC
Source organism: Crotalaria pallida (assembly GCA_037953625.1). Classification (NCBI taxonomy): domain Eukaryota; kingdom Viridiplantae; phylum Streptophyta; class Magnoliopsida; order Fabales; family Fabaceae; genus Crotalaria; species Crotalaria pallida. The sequence goes on along the minus strand of CM075650.1, from coordinate 137,080,144 downwards.
AAGTCTTTAATTGTGTTCTTGATTGAAAACCTAGAAAAAGTGATTTTTCTATATTTGATTGAATTGAATCTTTATTGTTCAAATTAATTTGGGGAAAATCATTTTCATAACCTAGGTGAATCAATAAGAATATTGGTGTTGATTGTTTCCGCTTAATCTCTGATCATATAATATTTGTTAATTGACTGATTTTCATTGGTTTTAATCGTTTAGATTTGTTGCTTGCGAAAATCTTTCAAAGTTTCTATAACACCTATTCAACCCCCCCCCCCCCTTCTAGGTGTTCTCCTAGTTCTCCTAGTTGTTTCAACCACCGAGTGTAGTTTTCCAACAACCTGTTGATGAGGAATAACCAAGAAATCGAAGAAGAAATGAAGACCACAGAGATGGAAATGGACTTAATGCAAGGAAGGAAGACGAAAGAGTGGCAAGAGCTCCTTTGGTAACCCCTGACTTTGTTGATCAAATCCCGGAAAAAAGATGAAAGAAGGAGAGAGAGAACTTGAGAAGTTTCTAATTCTGATAATTTTTGATTTTTGAGAAACCGCTCCTTGAAATACACTTTAGAAGTTCCCTCCACTATATCAAGGACGTGGGCCGAATCAGTAAAAGCCCATTTGTGATGAAAATGAATACGTGGCGTTTCCTGCAAATTTGAAATCATAACGTTTCGTTTCCCGGTAAAAGAAAGGACACGTGGAAGCATAAGTAGAATTGAAGGGTCGCTTCTGGGTCAATCAAGCGACAACCCCGTTAGAAGCACATGGATGATCGGATATCTCTTTCCATCAATGAAGCTCGGTCCGAAAACAGTTCGCTCGTCTCATTAACTCGACAGGGCTCAAATCACCTCACCGAGCTTGGGGGGCTTATGTAGTTGACCTTTAATAGACCGAGCGTTTCCCGACCAAAGCTACCTTGGTCCGACCAGTTAGACACTGGAACAAGGCATACGGTTGGAAAGTTGCACCAAGCAAACTGGGTTTCTACAGAGAGGTCGCACACTAATCCCGAGCACAGGATTTTCATCCTTATCTTTATTGTTCACAGTCTCATCAAAGCCTAACTACCTCTCCTAGATTCCCACGACTCTTGGTTAGATAAAAACAGTGTTGGATTAAGTTTGTCATCTACGGGATTTATGGATATGATCTTATCATATCCTCTACGAATCCTACTTGAATTCTTCCTCTCCAGAAGGCTCATAAGAATGGCCCATTACACACAGGTAATCCCCTATAAGAACCACCATGCTATAGGGGCTAAGGTACGTCTTCTGATCCCTAAGTTGACACCAGCACACACATTGTTGACTAGGGAGAACCTGTTTATCCCAACTGGATATACAGAAATCCTAAAAGTCCTACATTAATCTCTTGATTGGGATCACTCTTCAAGGTTCTTCCATAGCTTCAAGGTTGATCCTGGTTAAGGACACGACAAGAATAAGTTGTTGGATAATTTTGAATCATAATTTGTTAGACAACAACAAATTATATGAATATAAATATGAATTAGTTCTTTTAAAAAAAATATGGCAAGGTCAGGTGTTCGAATCCTGCCTTGTGCATGCAACAATGTTAAATCTCGGGGCCAGCTGTCCCACCCATTAGAGGTGCCTACAAGCCAGCGAGGAGATTAGTCACTGCAGTCGGCGGTGGACACACCGGTCATCGACCAAAAAAAATATGGATTAGTTCAAATTTTTATTTAAACCGAAACTAAATCAAATTTTTGTGATAAGGAAGAAATTCATTATATATCCTTGATTTATATTAATATATTTATTTCAAGTTTCAAATTTCAAATTTGAGGAAAATCTGAAATTAGTTTGTTATTTTAAAAATTAGTTTGCTAATTTAAAAAATTAAAATCATAGTGTTTCAAATATCAATTATTCCTGTAATTAAGGAATTTGTTTAGATTTTTCATAATCGATATTTTCTTAAATTATTCATTTAAATTTTCTAATAAAATTCAATAAATAATTTCTCAAAATTTTGTTTAAAAAAATAAAAATTCAAAATAAAAAAAAATTGTTAGACTCAACCATTTTTGAAAAATCAAACAAATGGATAAGTTTTTTCGGTTTGAATTTGAATTTAAAAAAAAAGTCTACAATCATTCAATCATTTTCATTAGATATTATAAAAAGAGGATACTTTTAATTCAAAATATGCTGATGTGACCAACTGAGTTTGATTCAGTTGGTGTAAGGCCCCAACTGAGATCCTGGGAATGAGACAAGGGTGCTAGTAGCCCCGAGTTCGATTCCCACTAAAAACATCCCGCTGGGAGAGCCAGCCACGCAGCTCGCTCCGGATTAGTCTCAAGGACTCCCTGGTATTAAGGGTGCTCTTGGGGATACCGGTGGTTCCGCAAGGAATTCGGACAAAAAAAATATGCTGACGTGGCGCTTCCACATTATTTTTCAATTTTTTGTTTTAAAAATAAATCAAATTTCAATAGATTATTTCTCAAAATTTTGTTTTAACAAAATCAAAATTAAAAAAAAAATGAAATTGTTTGACGCGACCGTTTTTTGAAAAATCAAACTAATGTATAAGTTTTTTTTTGGTTTGAATATGAATTTTTTTTTAAAAAAAATCTACAATCATTCAATTATCAATTATATATTATAAAAAAAAAATACATGCAATTGTTAGACTCAACAGTTTTTGAAAAATACAACTTATGGATAAGTTTACTTGATTTGTTAAACATTCAACATTTCCAAAATTACAATTGCTTTGATTCCGTTTTATTAGATATGATATTCAGAATTTTTTTTTAAAAAAAAAACAACAATAGCAATTTAATTTCGTTTTGGATGGACAGTATCTTTTGAATTTTTTTAAAAAAAGACCATCTACAATTTTAAATTGTTATAAATGATTGTAACCAACTTATACTTTAACCAAATAAATAATGAAATTTGTAGAGCAAAAAAAAAAAAGGCATATCTTCTTTCTTCTCCTAATCTTATTCTACACGTTTTCTTTTAGTTTCTTAAACGTGTAATGTGGATACTTTTGTAGTGATTTTTGAGATAATAGATAGGAAGGGGTTTTCAATATGCACATAGCATATATAACTATGGAGCAGTGCCAATTATTTTTTACTATCTTCGTTTTCTAATTTTTTTTAAAAAAATTTTGACTCGCTATGTCCCAAAAAAAAATGTTGAAAAATTTGAGTAAATTAGTTCAAAAATCGTCTATGTTTTTTGGGATGAATGGAGTATAATATAATTTTCTAAAATCATACTTTCAAAATGAAAGTCTAATTTGTTCATTATTAATGTATAACCCTTTTTGTGTTTTTTGAAATAGATTGACAATTAATTTACAAATTTGAGAAAAATGCATGTCATGGTTGAGATGAAGATGAGGTTTTCGCAAGATGCGTTATTTGTTCTTAAATTTTCTAATAAGTTTAAATTTTAATAATACATGAATAAAAAAATTTAAAATTATTAGAATATTGAATAAAAAAAATTCATCTTGCTATTTTTTTATTTTTTAAATTTTTTTTAGATAAATGCTTTTATTTTTCATTTTTGTTCTTGGTGTTAAGAAAGGGAGGAAGAAAAAAACGCGACCTAGCAGACCTAGTAGAGCTGCGGTGGCGAACTGGTAAAAAGACCTAGCAGATCTGCGGCGGTGATTTCTTCCTAGTAGACCTCGCAGACTTCCACGGTGGTGATCTCCCTGCTGGAGTGACTCTTCTCCCTGCGGCGGTGACTTCTGCCCTGCTCAGACCTCTTCTCTTCTCCCTTGCGGCGGTGACTCCCCTGGTCAGCGCTGCCGCCACTATGGCAAAGAAGAAGGGGAGCCTCCCTCATCCCCTGCGTCTGCTAAGTCTTCTCCTAAGCATGATGGTGATCCCTTGCTGGATTTGTCGATTGATGAAGAGGACCTGGCAAAGTTAGATGGTTTGTGTAATAAGCAAGCTTCGAATCTGTTGCATAGTCTTGAATTGATGCGTGCAAGGATCATGGGAAAGGTGCCAGTGGATCAATCTCCTGGTGCGGATGGTACATATCAGAGTGCGGCGGCTGGTGTGGCGTGGCCTACAGGTTCGGGTGTACCGCATTCTCCTGGTGTGGTGCACTCTAGTGTTGTGCATAAGGTTGGTGCAGGCAGCATTGATGCGGCCAAAGCTGGTGTGGATGGCTGCAAAACTGGTGTGGGTTCTATGGACTCTAGTTTGGGTGGGCAACCAGCATGTTCTACAGTACAAGGTGATGCCACTAATAATAATGTTAATCCGTATTTGACAAGAAATTCAGTTTGGCAATCTTTTGACATCTCAAAGCTTAGGAACTCTGGTGAGAAGCTTTCTTTTGTTCAACCTGAATTAAAAGAAGGGGTTTCCATTGGCAAGATTGATGCTACAGATGTAGAAAAAGAATTGAAATATTGGGAGAATGCATTAGTATGTTATGTTCTGGGAGCTAGACCGCCGTATCCAGTGATTAGTGGTTTTCTCAAAAAGGCTTGGGGTCAGTATGGAATTGATAAAATCCTGATGAACAATGATGGTATAGTGGTGGTGCGTTTCAATTCAGTGGAAGCAAGGAATACTGTTCTTGAAATTGATGTCTTCCACTTCGATAAGAAACCCATGATCCTTGCTCCTTGGACTGGTAGAACGATGACCAAAAGCCACATAGACAGAGTCCCTATTTGGATTCAGTTTCCAAATTTGAGCCTTCGGTTCTGGGGTGCAATTTCTCTAAGCAAGATTGCTAGCTTGGTTGGGAATCCTATTATGGTGGATAAGGTGACCCAAGAACGGAACAGAATCAATTTTGCAAGGGTGTTAGTAGAGGTTGATCCTAGTGTTCTCCTTGATGAGGTATTTTTTGAAGATGATAAGGGTAATGTTCTAACTCAAAGGGTTTCATATGAATGGAAACCTGCGTGTTGTGCCAAGTGCTCAATGTATGGGCATGATAGTAAGATGTGCAAGAAGAATGTGAAACAACAATGGGTTGAGAAGAGGAAGCCATCTAGAGAGGAAATAGAGATTATTGATGATAGACTTAAACTGAAGCAAGCTCTTGAGGATGGATCCGTTCCTGAGGAGAATATACAGCGTGCCTTGGAAGCTATCCAGGATATAAAGCATTTTGAGAAGGACATTGGTGATGTTGTTCTGTCAGGTTTGGCTACAGGTTCAGTTGTTCAACCTGGTAATAATGCAGATACAGGTGCTGAGACTCCTGGTAAAGGTACTGATGCTAATGTTATAGATTTAGTAGATGAGACTGATGAGAATGAAGGTAAGTGGACTACAGTCTGCACTAGAAGTAATGCTCACCTAATGCAGCATGGATAATATAGCTTATTGGAATATAAGAGGGCTTGATAGTCCCTCCAAACAAAAGGAAGTTGTTAATTTTGTTAGGAAGAATAAGGTAGGTTTATTAGGGATTCTTGAAAAAAAAATAAGAGCAAACTCTCTTGACATGGTCCTTCGTAATATAGGCTTGGCTGGGGTTATTTTTCTGATTATGATATTTGTCATATTGGTAGAATTTTGGTTATTTGGAAGCCTAATATGTATGATGTTGTGGTGATGGCTAGATCTGGTCAGTATACTCATTGTTTTGTCACTGAAAAAATAAGCAACTCCTCTTTCTTTGTTACTTTTGTTTATGCTGCTAATGACTCTGGGGAGAGGAAGTTGCTTTGGGAGGTTATTACAGGTATGGCAGTGCTTGTGACTATTCCTTGGCTGGTCATTGGTGACTTTAATTCCATGTCTGACCCTTCTGAAAAGCTTGGAGGGGTTCCTTTGGATGTTAGCCATTGTGATGATCTTAGGGATTGCATGAATACTTGCCAGTTGGTTGATATGCGATTTACGGGGAATTATTATACCTGGTGCAATAACCAAATTGGTAATGCTAGAGTCTATTGCAAGCTGGACAGGGCTTTGGTGAATACTTTCTGGATTGACAAGTGGCCTATCTCTGAAACTAATTTTCTCCTCCCAAGTTTTAAGTTTTTTAATATGTGGTCTTCTCATCCAAATTTTTTGCAAATTGTGGAGGCTGTTTGGTGTCAGGACCTTTCTGGTAGCATCATGTTCCAGGTGATTTAGAAGTTGAACAAGCTTAAGAGGCCTTTAATGGAGCTTAACAGGAATTCTTTTGCTGATATATATTGACAAGAAAGAGGCTCATCTTAGGGACAGGTTGGACTCAATTCAGGTTGCTTTGGCTCAAAATCCAACTGATGTTTTTCTTCAGCAGCAGGAAAAAGACATTAATTCTCAGTATAGAGATGTCAGCAAGGCAGCTATTTCATTCCTCAAGCAAAAGGCTAAAATCAGCTGGATGAAGGGGGGTGATGAGAATCCAAAAATGTTTCATCAAGCTATCATACAAAGAACCTACAGGAACAGAATTATAAGCATTAAGGATGATCAGGGTAATGTTGTAACAGGCCAGGATTAGATTTCTACCTTATTTGTGAAGTATTATAAGAATCCGTTCTCTAGGAAGCAGTTCTACCATTGGGTTGATGATATTGTGATGTATGGCCCAAGGCATAGCACAGAGCAGCAAATATTTTTATTGAAGCCTTTTCTGATGATGAAATCACTCAGGCTTGTTTCTCTACGCACATTGATAAAGCTCCTGGGCCTGATGGGTATGGTGCGGGGTTCTTTAAAAGTGTCTGGAGTATTGTTGGTCATGATTGCATAAGTGCTATTAGGCACTTTTTCTCCACAGGCTTCCTATGTGGGAGTCTCAATGACACTAGTATGGTTATGATACCAAAATCAGATTGTCCTAACTCTATGAAAGACTATAGACCTATAGCTTGCTGTAATTTTTTTATATAAATTCATTTCTAAACTTCTTTGCAGCAGGTTGAGTAGTGTGCTGCCAAATTTAGTTCAGGGAAATCAGACGGCTTTCATCCAGGATAGGAGTATTGTCCATAATATTCTCATTACCCAGGAGCTGCTGAGATTGTATGGGAGAAGGCACATTTCTCCTAGGTTCCTTATGAAGATTGATATCAGGAAGGCTTATGACACATTGGATTGGTCTTTCATTGAAGATATGCTTATTGCTTTCAGATTTCCTGAGGTTTTCAGGAACTGGATCATGGTATGCATATCTACTGCTTCTTAATCTATTTGTGTTAATGGCCATAGTTTAGTTTCTTTTTCTGGGTCTAGGGGTATTAGGCAAGGCGACCCTATGTCCCCCTTGATTTTTGTATTGGCTATGGAAGTTTTGACCAGGGGGCTTCAGCAGGCTGCTAGTCATAGGAATTTCAGGTTTCATCCTTTGTGCAAAGAGAGTAAACTTGTCAATCTTGCTTTTGCTGATGATCTTATGGTGTTTTGTAAGGGCCATCCTGCTAGTGTGAGGGTTTTGATGCAGGCATTGCAGGATTTTGCTGACAGTTCAGGTTTGCAGGCTGGTATTGAGAAATCCAAAATCTTTATGGCTGGTATCAATGATGTGCATCAAGCTGAGTTGCTGAGATTGACAGGTTTTCAAAAAGGTACATTCCATTTTAAGTATCTTGGTTTACCTATCTCTTCAAGGAAGTGGTCTAATGCAAAATGCCAGCTCCTTGTTGAAAAGGTGAGTAAGAGAATAAATACTTGGAAGTCTAGGCATCTGTCCTACCAGGCTAAGTGTTGTCTTATTATTTCTATCCTGTTGAGTTTTCATGTTTACTGGGCTTCCATTTTTATCATTCCTAAAGCTGTTCTTAGAGAGGTTGAGAAAAAGTGCAGGCAGTTTCTTTGGGGTTTGGATCAGAATGGTCGATACTCAGCAGCCATAGCCTGGAGTACCATTTGTATGCCTAAATCTAAAGAGGTTCTGAATTTTACTAATACTATCCTTTGGAATCAGGCTGCGATTGGTAAGCAAGCTTGGCACATTGGTGCGAAGAAAGATTGTCTATGGGTGAAGTGGATTAGTTCCATTTACTTAAAAGGTACTGACTTCTGGGATTGTTGCATTAATTCTTCTGATAGTTGGCATTGGAAGCAGCTATAGTTAAGGTCAAGGATAGGATCAAGCCTGGTTTCTCTAATGGTGTCTGGAATGCAACTTCTGATGGGAATTATTCTATAAGCAGTGGTTATGATTTTTTGCTTGGTCATCTCCCTGCTTTCCCTTTGCATCAGTTTGTATGGAATTCAGTTTCAGTGCCTAAACATAGATTCATTGTTTGGCTTGCTATTCATGGAAAGCTAAAGACTAGGGACAGGTTGTATGTTAATCAAACTGAATGCATTTTCTGCACATTTGTACAGAAATCTCGTGATCATTTGTTTTTTGAATGCCCTTGGTCTAGAGCTCTGCTAGAGGAGGTTTGTCTTTGGATTGGAATTGATTTTTGGCCACATAAATTTAATAATTGGACTAGATGGATTCGTCATTCTTTTAGAGACAAAAACAGGAGGAAATGTATCTATGCCATTTTTGCAGCCACTATTTATCATACATGGATAGAGAGGAACTTCAGAATTTTCACCAATACTGCCAGATCGCATCTTTAGATTATGAGGATTATGAAGAGAGAGTTAGCTTGGAGAATTAATTTTTGTTTACCTCAGTTTAGGAATTGGATTAATAGGGCTCTTGTAAATAGAATTACCATTGAATTATAGTTGCTATTCTTTTTTTAAATAGTTGTCTAATAAGTTTGATGAACCCTTCATAGAAGGCGGCATCATCTTGTTAGGCTTGGCAACATCTTTTATACTTTGAACCCTTCCTAGAAGGTGGCAATGGGTAAGGATGTTGGCCTTTAGTTTTGTTTTGAATTTGTTCGTTGGTTAATGAAATTTTCGTTTACCAAAAAAAGAAAGGGAGGAAGTCTAGGTTAAATATTTAAATAATTCATATCCAAGCACTTTAGTTAATTAGCTATAGTAAATTTCCTAAAAGTTTTACATTATTTTTAATTTTTTTATTTAATTTATGCTCTATAACCCGTGCACACGGCACAAGTAACTACACTCGTATATACATAAAACATTAAAAATATTGATATTAATACTAGCCAGCATAGTCGATCAATGAAATTTTGCTTTCCATTGTAACTAGAGCTCGAGTCCCACTATTGGCATCTTTTCATTTTTTTACTTATTTATATATGTTCTCCTTTTTATTTTGTTCAAATTAAATGCACTTTTTAAATTTTTTTCTTTCATTTTTATTATGAGTCATACTTAACTATATTATAAAGATCAATGAAAATAGTTATATTTCTTAAATTTTAAAAAATACTTTAACATTACAATTTTATATCTTAATTTATATTAAAAATTTCACAAATATATTATTTCACATTATTGAATAAAAACAAATATGATTAAACAAAACCAATAAGTGTCTTGTAAAAAATACAAAGTAACTTATAAATAGAACAAAAAATTCATCTAAAAAACAATTTATAAAAAAAAACAGAAGGAAGTATTTATTTCTAAATTTCAAGCTTTGTTGAATTGATTGTTATTTTTATCCATAATAGAATGAAAGTATACAACTATTAGAGAAATGTTGTTTATTTTTTGCTAATTAATCAACATTAAAATAGATAATTTTGGAATCAATTTAAATGACAATATAAGATTGCATTGTGGAACAATGTTTGCCAAAGTTAGAACCTAGGGTTATAAAGTAGATTTCGATATTAGGTAATGATATTATTAAGATATATAATTATATTATTGCATAATATTTTATTTCACCTCCCTTTAACTTTGTGTCCAAGTTTTTTTTTACTAATTATGGTTTTGAAACACCTCTTTATTCTCAAACTTCTTGTAGTGGACCTTTAATAGACCGAGCGTTTCCCGACCAAAGCCACCTTGGTCCGACAGGTTAGACACTGGAACAAGGCATACGGTCGGAAAGTTGCACCGAGCGAGTTGGGTTTCTACAGAGAGGGTTCGCACTAACGAGATTAATCCCGAGCACAGGATGTTCATCCTTATCTTTATCGTTCAGAGTCTCATCAAGGCCTAACTACCTCTCCTAGATTCCCACGACTCTTGGTTAGATGAAAACAGTGTTGGATTAAGTCTATCATCTACGGGATTTATAGATATGATCTTATCATATCCTCTGCGAATCCTACTTGAATTCTTCCTCTCCAGAAGGCTCATCAGAATGGCCCATTACACACAGGTAATCCCCTATAAGAACCACCATGCTATAGGGGCTAAGGTACGTCTTCTCATCCCTAAGTTGACACTTGCACACACGATTGTTGACTAGGGAGAACCTGTATATCCCAACTGAATACACAGAAATCCTAAAAATTCCTACATTAATCTCTTGATTGGAATCATTCTTCGGGGCTCTTCCATAGCTTCAAGGCTGATTCTAGTTAAGGACACGACATTGGCGCCGTCTGTGGTAACCTGAGTAACATATCATTCCCACCACCACCATGGTCACCACCAGAAGTCAAGTTGGTGATCTTCGTGATCGCATTGGCCGCACTCGTGCCAGACCCAGAAACGCTACCAACAATGATCCGCAGCCGCAATCTGCAGGTGATTTGCATGATATTCTCAACCATAATCGTGTGAATAATTTACAATTACCACACGCGTCTCACTCTGGAGCACGAGATAATCCGCAACCACCGAGTAATTCACAGAGTCAGCTACCCCCAAATCGTAGCCAAAATCATAGTGGACATCATGCCACCCATTCCCAAACACCACAATCTCCTCACCCTAGAGCTGGGAGAAATCCCCAGCCCCTTCAAGTTTTATGAACAATATTACCCCCACCACCTCCGCCACCCCCTCCTACACCACCTCCCTCTACCCATGGTGATTCAAGTAGCACAGCCCCAACTACCCGTAATATAGCCAGATCTACTGGAACCTGAGCACATCATGGTAGAAATACCCGCCAAACCCCTAACCCACCTGTCCAACCCAACCCTGACCATATAAGCATAACCCCTAGAACTAGGTTAAACCCTGGAAGAACCGCCCATGGTAATTCCCGCCATAGCCATTCCACTAGTAGATCTTATGCCACATCTGCATCAGCTCGTGCTCATGAGCAAGAGATGATTAACATACTCAATAGACAGACAACTCTAATTGAGCAGCAAGGCCGAGCAATCGCCGACCTTCAACAACAAGCAATGGCAAGGATTGCTCAAAACCAACCAGCTGCCATGCACCCTCATAACCAAATAACCCAAACTTCGAATCCTCAGCCTCTCCTCGTAATGTAACTTCCTCCACCTCAAAATTTCCATACCAACCCATTGTAAATTACGATTAGGATGATTTCCACCCTGGCCATCCATTTACCCCATATATCATGGACTTTGAAACCCCTCAGGGATACTTAGGTCCGTCCAATATACCACATTACAACGGCCGGACTGACCCAGTTGACCATATAGTTTCTTACGAGGGGGCTATGAATTATTATGGAGGTGGCGATCGGATGAAATGCCGAGCTTTTTCCATGACCCTTGAACCTTCGGTACTACGGTGGTATTCGTCTCTCCCTCGACACTCCATCAATTCTTGGGAAGAGATGAAACGTGTATTTCTAAACAGATACACAGCCAGCTACATCCAGCCCAAATCCGACCACACACTAGCTGCAGTCACACAAAAGCAAGACGAACCATTGAAGGATTACTTGTCACGCTTCCATACGGAAGCTAGTTCTGTTCCCCGACTGGAACCCGGCGTGGCAGTGTTGTTATTTACGCAAAGTTTGCAGCCGGGGGATTTCAGAAAATCACTAATTGGGAAACCTCCAAAGGATATGGCCGAGCTGAGACAAAGGTCAAATAAATTTATCAACTTGGAGGAATTCCACAAAGGCCAGAAATTCAGAGACGATAGGCAACGTGCAGACTCCCAGTGTCAAAACAAACAAAAACGTGACGAACGTTTTGGTGGAAGACAGGACAAGAATGATCGGGACCGAAGGATACCTCCGAGGAATAAATTTCAGGAATACACTCCTTTAACTGTTCCAAGGAGTCAAATCCTTCGGGAAACAATGCAGACTGACTTACGCTCCGCCAAAGACCTCCATCTTTAAGAAAGGGCGCACAACGTGATAGGTAGAAATATTGTGACTTTCACAAAGGATATGGGCACTCGACTGACGAGTGAATTTGGTTGAGAGATTTAATTGAAGAAATGATCAGAGATGGTAAGTTGCAATAGTATATCAGAGATGCAGCGGGGCGGAGAGGTAGGAACAGATCCCCTTCACCAGTAAAATCCAAGCGCCAAAGAAGTAAGTCGCCAGATGATAGAAATTCAGGGAGACAAAGAACCGATCCTACCCCGATCGCTGACACATCCAACAAACAACGAATTTATAGTTAACACTATTGCCGGAGGATTCGCCGGGGGAGGTGAGAAAAAAGCCGACAGGAAGAAGTACATTAACCAAATTCTGGTCGTAAGTCAGAAGCCCATTAGCAAAAGGTCAACAAAAAACGTTCCCATCATTTTCAACGATGACGACTTGGACGGAATCCTCCCAGGTCATAATGATCCCATGGTAGTCACTGCCCTTATTGGTAATTACGAGGTAAAACGTGTCTTCATCGATCAAGGGAGCTCGGCGGACATCATGTTTCTCCCTCTGTTCAAAGCTCTCAAACTCAGGGAATGCAATCTCACTCTGTTCGAAGGAGAATTGATCGGTTTTACAGGAGACACCATCGAGCCCAAAGAATACATACAACTTCCTGTTACCCTCGGACAATAGCCTTCGGCCAGAACTGAAATAATTAAATTCTTGGTAGTTGATTGTCCAGCGGCCTACAACGCCATCCTCGGAAGAACTTCCTTGCAAGCGTTCGGAGCGGTAGTGTCAACAGTCCATTTAGCTATGAAGTTCGTTGGAACAGATGACAAGGTGGTAACGGTCAAGGCCGAGCAGGAGGCAGCACGGATATGTTACAATGCTAGCTTGGGGAAAGTTAAGAGCAAGGACCAGAACAACTTGGAAAGAATCTCCCTCGGAAAAGGTAATATTAATCTAGCGGATCTTGATATGCGGGATGAATCCGACAGAAACAGGCTGACTCCGAAGGGGCAATGGGAATTCCTAACATTGACTGATGATCCCATTAGACAGGTAAAAATCGGTTCTGACCTCCCCACGAATGTTAAAGATGAATTGTCCGCTCTGCTGATAGCAAATAAGGATCTGTTCGCATGGACCTCGGCCGATATGCCGGGAATCAACCCCAATTTTATCTGTCATAAGTTGAGTATCCTTCCAGGGGCAAAGCCAGTTGCACAGCGCAAGAGAAAAGTTAGTGCCGAAAAGGCCGCAGCCATTGAGGAAAAGGTCGCTGAATTACTCCGAGCTGGTTTCATTCGGGAAATCGACTACACAGACTGGTTAGCTAACACCGTCTTGGTCAAAAAGCCCAACGGGAAGTGGAGGATGTGCGTCGACTACACAGACTTCAACAAAGTCTGCCCAAAAGACCAATATCCACTCCCCGTCATTGACAAGCTCGTCGACAATTCGGCTAGATACAAACTCCTTTAGTTCATGGATGCTTACTCTGGTTACAACCAGATACCAATGTTCCCTGCCGACCAAGATAAAACCGCATTCATCACCGACAAGGCAACTTACTGTTACAACGTCATGCCTTTCGGATTGAAGAATGCGGGTGCTACTTATCAAAGGATGATGAATAAGGTTTTTCAAGGCATGATCGACTCAAACATGGAGGTGTATATTGATGACATTATCGCAAAAAGCAAACAGCAAGAAAACCATGCCCAGGACCTCAAGACAATACTGGACCGAGTAAGAAAGTACTCCATGAGATTAAATCCTGAAAAGTGTTTATTCGGAGTCCCTGCCGGATCTTTTCTCGGTTTCATGCTAACCGAGAGAGGTATTGAAGCCAATCCGGAAAAATGCAAAGCAATCCTCGGAATGGGAAGTCCAGCAAATCTCAAAGAAGTCCAACAGCTCACAGGCCGAGTGGCAGCCCTCTCCAGATTCCTGTCCCAAGCCGCTCGGAAAGCTTTGCCATGGTACCAACTCCTTAGGAAAAATAAAGATTTTCTTTGGGATGATCACTGCGAGCAAGCTTTTGTTCAACTGAAGGAGTATCTTTCCAGTCCACCAGTCCTTCATAGCCCTTTGTCTGGTGAAAATCTCATTCTATACATGTCGGTAGCAGAAGCAGCGGTCAGCTCAGTTTTGGTACGAGATGATTCGGGACTAGAGGCCCCTATTTATTTCGTTAGCCGAGCTCTCCAGGGATCTGAGTTACGATATCAAAAACTTGAGAAACTTGCATACTGTTTGGTCATATCTGCTCGGAGACTGAGACAATACTTCCAAGCACATCGAATCGTGGTGAGAACAGCTCAACCTCTTAGACAGGTTCTTCACAAGCCCGACCTAGCTGGCAGAATGGTTTCATGGTCAGTAGAATTGTCTGAATTTGACATCACCTGTGAACCTAGGAAGGCGATGAAATCTCAAGTTCTTGCTGACTTCGTAACTGAATTCACCGATATTCTCTCGGATACTCCTCAGAAAGTGTGGTCGGTGTATGTAGATGGTTCAAGCAACAGGAAAAGGGCCGAAGCTGGTGTCATCATCGAAAATCCCGAAGGACTTTGCATGGAGTATTCATTGAAGTTTGAGTTCCAAACCTCAAACAATCAGGCAGAGTATGAAGAAGTCCTTGCGGGCCTCAAGATGGTTCATGAGTTTGGAGCGGAACGAGTGTCAGTATTCAGCGACTCTCAATTAGTGGTCTCTCAGATCAAGGGAAAATACTCGGCAAAGGAACCCATCTTACAGAAATATCTTGAGGAGGTAAAGCGAATTATCTCCAATTTTTCAGAGTTTGACATTTCCCATGTCCCGAGAGATTCAAATTCCCGGGCCGATATTTTATCTAAATTGGCAAGCACGAAGGGGTCGGAAAACAACAAGACATTGATACAGGAAACCATTCCCCAACCAAGTGTCATTCTAGCAGTTTCATTATCTCAATCATGGATGGATCCGATTCGTACCTACTTGCAGCACGGTTTCGTCCCACAAGATCAAACAGAGGCTCGGAAATTGGTTAAAAGGGAAGCTCAATACACGGTTCTTAATGGTGTTCTTTATAAGAGAGGGTTCGGTTCACCCATGCTCAGATGCGTCAATCCATCTCAAGCTGAAGAAATCCTTGAGGAGATCCACGGTGGAGTCTGCAGTCATCATATGGGTGGAAAATCCTTGGCTCGGAAAATAATCCGAGCAGGTTATTTCTGGCCCACACTGCAAAAAGACGCCATGGAGCATGCTAAGAAGTGTGTTCAATGCCAATTCCACAACGATATTTACCAAAGACCTGCAGAGGAGTTACATTCTCTCGGCGCCCCTTGGCCCTTTTATCAATGGGGAATCGATATCATCGGAAAATTTCCTACTGTACCTGGGAAACTAAAGTTTGCGGTAGTAGCCATTGATTACTTCAATAAGTGGATTGAAGCGGAACCGTTAGCAACCATCACTACGGCCCGAGTTCAATCTTTCTTTGTGAAGGAAATCATCTCCCGGTTTGGAGTGCCTATGCCATAGTTACTGACAATGGGTCGCAATTTGCTGCTTCTCATTTTCAACAATTAGCAGCCGACCTGGGAATCACTCACTATTTCAGTTCCGTTGAGCACCCGCAAACAAATGGATTAGCCGAGGCCGCCAACAGAACCATTTTGGACGGAATTAAAAAGAAACTTGGCAACGCAGCTGGCACTTGGGCGGATAAACTTCCAAGCGTTCTATGGTCTCATAGGACAACTATACACTCCTCAACAGGTGAAACTCCTTTTTTTTTTACTTACGGCTGTGACGCAGTCATTCCAATCGAAAAGCGAATCCCCACCTTTAGGATGCTTGAAAGCCCTTCAGAGGCTAATGACCATATGCTCAGCGAAGAACTCATCCTACTTGAGGAAATTCGAAAAAATGCTGCAGCTCATGAAAGAAAAATAAAGGAACGGCAAGCTCGAGAGTAAAACAAGAAGGTTCGACCACGAAGTTTTGAAATTGGAGACTTGGTACTTCGCCGAGCGGATATCGGCAAAGGAAATGCTGGAGTTGGAAAGCTGAAGCCAAAATCGGAAGGTCCATACCGAGTGAAGGCTAAATCTGGAACGGGCGCTTACAAGTTAGAAACTCTCTCGGGCACGGAAATCAATAATAGCTGGAACGTGGCCAAGCTCAGAGCTTATTACAGCTAAGCTCGCACTTTCTTTTTACCTTTGTTTACAGTTAGTTTAGTCTATTGCACAGAATTGTTTAGGATGAATAAACGAAGGATAATACCCTTCTTAGAATAGGGATAAATTGTTAGGAATTATTTAGCAAATGAGCAATTTCATCTTTGTATTCCCTTATCAATAAAATACATCAATTTCTTTGAAATTCTCTTATTTATCAACATTGTGAAACAACATACGACTCATTTGGTTCGGCTAGCCACCGAGCGAAATCGAGACACAGCTCTTTACGAGAGTTCAACGACGTATTCAATGAACGCCCGAATTCAGGAAATTACTTTCCTTGCTTCGCGGTCCGAGGGTCCCGCTTCGGCTAAAGTCGGCAATCCGAGTTCTATTCACAATAAATTATACATACAAACAAAGTAATTCCTCTCCCGAGGACTGGCGATCCGAGTTCTATTCGCAATAAAATAAAGTGATTCCTCTTCCGAGGACTACGATAAATTTTTCTAAAGAATTTTCGCTCGGAAAATATTAGCGGACACGTGACGAACGAAACCAAAAACAACAAAAATACATCAGGCAATGATATGATTTGCATACACAGCAAGTTGATTTGAAGTCTGTCCTACAAAAGTTAAAGGAAATTGTTCGAAACAGCCATGAAACAACGCTCGAATATAACGAGCAACAAAAAGAAAGAATCTTACATATGACAGAAAAGCAGATAAAAACCGATCACCGAGTCTCAAGATCATTCCTCAATATCTGACAAGACAATATTAGTATCATCAAATTCTGGGGCTTCAGTCAGATCAACAAGAGGATTAGGAAGATCCCCTGCTTGCAAGTCAACCTCGGCCTTAGTTTCAATGTCAATCAGCTTCCCATTTTCGACGTTGTGGAAGGGATGAGCTCCGACCACCCTAAACTCAGTTTCAGGGTTCAAAATTTGAATTTGCTTAATCGCTGATACAAAGGAGTCATCAACACCCTTGCTCCAATTGTAAAAGTTGGTCGCCGCCGTTTTCTTGTGAAGAAGAGCTTTCTCCTTTAATTTCCGAGCAATAACAGCAGACTTCTCTACTTCAGATTTCAGCTCGTCCACCCTCTGTTGGTTTTCTTGCAGCTCCTTCTTCAGTGCCTCCTCCACTTCCTTCCTCTTATCCTCTGCAGCTTTTTGAGAAACTTTCAAAGAATCTCTCTCCTTGATCAGCTCTGTTTTGTCAGCTTTCAAATTCTCCAATTCATTTTTCACTCAGACCAGTTCATCCGAAAGACTAGCCTCTTGAGCGGCCGACATCTCTCGAGCCTCTTTCTGTTCAATGTTAAAACCAGTAAACAGATCTCCCGACTGCTTGGCCAAAAAATAAGTCAGGCTGGCACTTCGAAGTAGATACTTCGTCAAAGTCATGTTGCAGCGTGACCACTCGTCGGCAGTAAGAATTCCGAACCGAGGATAGTCAGATTCGGGACAGACAAACTTGGGAAACCTTTCATCTAAGTCACAATCCCAAATTGATGTTTCTGGTGGAGTTGTAGCAGAAGATGGAGCAGTAGCAGCTTTAGTACTTGTCCCCTCGGCCCTGACATTCGCCCCCTCGGACACTTTTTCTTTGCCTTTATCCAACCGTCGGCGACGAGTTTGTTGTTGAGGGGGAGAGGAGACTCGGATTTGACCGCTCGGGCCCAACGAAACTGTGGCAGCAACAGCAACCACATTAGAAGGTGGCCGAGGAGATGCCTCGACTGGAGAAGCAGAAGGAGCAGAAGTGCTTAAACTTGGAGTACTCAAGTTTGAAGACCCGGAAGCTACACTTGTTGCAAGGGTTTTCCTTTTCTTGCCCCCCTAGAGCAGAGCAGCCATTCGGGAAGCCATTTTTTCTGCAAAAGAAACACGATTAGACCCGAATAAATCACAAGTATAATAGCAGAAAGAAAACAGTTTACCAAGTTCAGCCTTGACATCTGATGAAGGGATATCCACTATATCCCTCGTTTCTATCATTCCGTTGGTTTTCAAGTAACTCTCAACAGCTCGACACACGTCTTTCTCATATTCGGCGAGCTCTTTCCAATCCGACGCATATGATGCAATCCTCCGATTGAAAAAGCTTGCATTCCATTGAAGAGGGAACCGAGGGATTGGTCACCTTTCGCCAGGACGGGTGAACCAGCAGACACCGTTGCCAACAAAGTTATATTTAAAAAAGAAAGGCTTGAACCCTTTCCAAGACTCAGAGTACTTAGTGAAAAGAGCATATCCATTACGTGACTTCAAAGAAACCCAAGGTCGTCTTACAGAACCTCTCTCAAAAGTGTTGCATTGGGGAGCAAACAGATAGAAAAAAATTGGAATAGTGCAAGACCATTCCATTGCAGAACAAACTTGTTGAAAACCTCTAACAAAAGCCCAAGCGTTCGGATGCAGTTGGGAAGGAGCTACTCTCAGGGTATCCAAAACATCTATCTCAAAGGCTGTAAAAGGCATTCTAACCCCTAGTCGGGTAACCACTTCCTCATAAAAATAGAAACCAGTACTACCCTCAGGAATTTGAGTGCAGACTCTTTCGTTCAAACCCACCGGACTAATGGAATATAAGTTCCCAACATCATCACCAGGACAAGGTAGAATTATGGCTCGGGTTTGCTCTAGGGATTCCTCCGTTGAAAGCTCGGATTGGGTACCAACAACCTCTCGGTCAACCCAATCATATTGAGCAGCATCCGGTGGAAGTGGGTAGAGTTCAAGATTGGTAACACACTTTCTCTTCATACCTGAGGAAAAGGGGGCACACTTGGAGTCAAAAGTAGAAAAACTTGATTATTTCGGATCAAACACTTACGAATACTGTCGGCTGGGGAACACCTCTCTATGTGGGCAGAATTTCCCCAAACCAACTGAAATATCGAATACCTCTCTGTTGCCTCCTTAACCTCTTCTGTTCTACCCTCTCGGCAATCCTATAGTGAATCACACCCTGTCTGAACTCTTTCAAAGACCGAGGAAAATGCATAGCTATCGGTTTAACACAAATATCTGGGTTTCCTCCTTCGTGTGTTCTTGGTACATCAGAATTTACAGAATCCTCACTCATGATTAACGCAGCTTCGGTACAAACCCTAAGAAGTTAAGTGCAACAAAACGTAAAACAAACCTAAGAAACACTACGGCGATCACTCAACAAACAACAAAGAAGGGCAAAGAACTTCAAAAGACAAAGGGGTATGCTCATGAACAGTGAATGGGGGTTTTATCGAACCCTAAGAAATCTCATTAAAATCAAGGGGAACAGGACCGGTGTTAATGCGTAACAAAGAAAGTTCTAAGCACGACACCCATGGCAAATAGCAGAAACAGTCGCATGCAAAGAATCTTAAAACAACACAGAAGAGAGAGAAAATAATCAGAGATGGAAAGAAATGTTCGTTACCTGTCGATGGAGAATAACCAAGAAATCGAAGAAAAATGAAGACCACGGAGATGGAAATGGACTTAATGCAGTGAAGAAAGACGAAGTGGTGGCAAGAACTCCTTGGGTAAACTCTAACTTCGTTGATCAAAATCCCAGAAAAACGATGAAAGAAGGAGAGAGAGAAGAACTTGAGATGTTTCTAGTTCTGATTGTCAAAAGAAATGACTTCTGAGAAAACTGCTCCTTGAAATTAACTTTAGAAGTTCCCTCCACTATCTCAAGAACTTGGGCCGAATCAGAAAAAGCCCATTTATGATGAAACTGAATACGTGGCGCTTCCAGCAAATTTGAAATCATAACGTTTTAGTTCCCGGTAAAGAAAAGGACACGTGGAAGCATAAGTAGAATTGAAGGGTCACTTCTGGGTCAATCAAACGACAACTCTGATGAAAGCACTTGGGTATCTCTTTCCATCAACAAAGCTCGGTCAGAAAACAGTTCGCTCGTCTCATTAACTCGGCAGGGCTCAAATCACCCCACCGAGCTTGGGGGGCTTATGTAGTGGACCTTTAATAGACCGAGCGTTTCCCGACCAAAGCCACCTTGGTCCGACAGGTTAGACACTGGAACAAGGCATACGGTCGGAAAGTTGCACCGAGCGAGTTGGGTTTCTACAGAGAGGGTTTGCACTAACGAGATTAATCCCGAGCACAGGATGTTCATCCTTATCTTTATCGTTCACAGTCTCATCAAGGCCTAACTACCTCTCCTAGATTCCCACGACTCTTGGTTAGATAAAAACAATGTTGGATTAAGTCTATCATCTACGAGATTTATGGATATGATCTTATCATATCCTCTACGAATCCTACTTGAATTCTTCCTCTCCAGAAGGCTCATCAGAATGGCCCATTACACACAGGTAATCCCCTATAAGTACCACCATGCTATAGGGGCTAAGGTACGTCTTCTCATCCCTAAGTTGACACTTACGCACACGATTGTTGACTAGGGAGAACCTGTATATCCCAACTGGATACACAGAAATCCTAAAAAGTCCTACATTAATCTCTTGATTGGAATCATTCTTCGGGGCTCTTCCATAGCTTCAAGGCTGATTCTACTTAAGGACACGACACTTCTCTACTAACAGAATTGTTGAAGCGGTTGAAGACTATGTGATTTATTTATGGTTGATTGTATTTTTGCAAATTTATAGAGTTATAAGCATTAACAATATTTTGGAAAAGTCCCTACATTAAGAGAGATTTTATTGTTAAAATTTTATTTATTTACAAGTTTTTTATAGTTTAAGGGCCCCAAAAAAAATTTTGCCCCGGGCCTAAAACATGTCAAGACCGGGCCTGCGAATGTGCAAGAATGAACAATTGTGAAGTGAATTAAGCCAATAACATAGGCAGAAGAGACATGTTGTTGCCTAGGTAATTAGTTTTTTAATGATTTTGATGGTTTTTTTGGTAGAAATGATTTTGATGGTTCCATGCAACAAGTTGAGGACAAAAAAATAACATTTTTTTTATCTATGATTCACCGAGAGATACTTAAAGACAAACATGAAAAATCTTATCCCAAAAGTTATGCTATATCTCTTTGGGAACGTGTTAAACATGCAATGTAAGGCATAATATTAGCCGATTCCATTTAGTACAGGTCACTTTACCGAGGGAAGATCTTGTACGCAGTGACAAAGCAGCATGTGAGACCACCCTACAACATAGTTAAATAAAATAAATAAATAAATATATACTGTAAATAAATAAACTAGTGGCAGGGGAAGAGAGAAAGTCTGGTTCGTACCTCAAACTCAAAGAGATGCAAACACGCACAATCATAGGAGAATATGTGGTGGTTCTAGGGCTCCTTCTTATATACTCCGCGTTAGTACTGAAGTTGGACTTCTCGGCCCCAACTGTTTTAATTTTGAACCCCATTATATAAAAATGGATTTTCTTCACTTAAAAGGGTTTCTTTCATATAATCCTAAACTATTCCTGGGAATATGAGGTGTAACATCCCTAATTTTATAAAAATATAAAATATTTACATGTGTGATTGATTTTTTTATCAAAATATATTTGTAAATAATCATTATAGTGAATTTTGGTGAAAATATCATCCAAAGATCGTGCCATATCTCATTCGTTAACCGTCGGATCGTGCCCAAATTTGGGGACAAGCTTCCCAACCCTCTTGTCTTCAAATCCAATGGTGGAATTTGCATTTGGAGGTCCAAAAGCCTAGGTAATCGATTACCAAAGCCAGTAATCGATTACCTGGTCAAAATTTCAAGTTTGACCAAATTTAAGTCTGGTAATGGATTACCATATTGTGGTAATCGATTACCTCGACTCTGATGAGCCAACAGTACGTCGGTTTGAGCACGTATGGCTGAGATTAACCCATTTTTCCACCACAAATTCGTGTAAATATCAACCTAGCACTGTGCTAGATTGATAATGACACTTGTGAGGATTTATTTTAAGGGTTTGAGTTCCATATTCTCTCCAATTCCATGAACAAACACTTAAACTCCTCTGAAAAGCGAGTTTTCTGGTGTGAACTTGGTGGCTTTCGTTCTCCTTCGTCAAGTCACACCAAACCACGAATCATATACCAAATTAAAGTTCGTTTAACCCTCTTCAAATCGGTACCAAGTTTGTTCGATTTGGTGGTCTGTGGAAAGAGTTATCAACCTGCAAAGTTTTCTTGTTGAAACTGAAATCTGAGTTTCAAATTCAAGAAGCTGACTTTCCTTGATTCGTTCTCTATGATCCAAACCTCAAATCCTTACGAATCCTATACCATCTTGAAGCTTGTTGAACCTTCTTCAATTTGGTACTGATTTTGCTCAATTTGGTGGAGTATAAAGAGAGTTATGAGCCTGCAAAATAAGCTCCTCGAATCTAGAAAACCAGAATTCAGATTCGGGTTGACTTGCTCTTCAGTGTTTTATGGTAAGTTTAGGACGTCTCAAGCTCTCAAACTTTTTCTAATCTATAGCTAGCATATCCTAGTTTATGTTTTGACCAATTTGCCCAATTGTTTATGTCAATTTCTTGGTCAAAGACTTGGATAAAGTAAGCTCACCAAAGTTGTTCCCGGATGGGCTGCAAGTTGTGATGGCTTTCCCTCTCATTCAAATTCGATCCTTCCAGTCCTGAAACCATTCAATCACTTCAAATAGGTATGAGGGATCTCATTCATATCGCTAGGATAATTATTGAAGTATGTTTTGATAATTATTGAATTGAATTATAAGTTGGAAACCATGACAAGGTTGCTTGGTTTGGATGTTGGAAGTCAAGCTAGTTGGAAGACACACTTCAAACTCTCTTATGGACTTCAAGTTTATTTCAAGATGATGTTTTGATGATAACAAACCAACTCAAGATTCAAGCTCACAAGTTCTCTTCATGTTCAAGATTGAAGATTCAAGCAAGGCATAGATTAGAAACCTTTTCCTTAGATCATTCGTAAGGTAATGGAGTTTCTATTTCTTTACGAGTTTACAAAAGCCAATAAGTTTTTCATTTTAAAGAGAGAAGAAGAAAAATGTGTTTTTCATGAAAAAGTGTTTTCTGCATTAATCTGAGTAAAAATACCTGATGTTACAAAACTCTGTATATTTTTATGAATGCAAGAGAGAGTAATTGATTACTTGCTCAAGATAATCGATTAACTTTGTTGCATCATAGAAAAATCAGAGAGGTTGTAATCGATTAAATGAATCTTGTTAATCAATTACTTTCTTATGGGAGTAATCGATTACCTGGCTCAAGTAATCGATTATAATTGTTGCATCATATATTTTTCAGAGGCTTAGTAATCGATTACAAGCTCCGTAGTAATCGATTACATGATGTTGCATCATATGCATATCAGAGGCTCAGTAATCGATTAAGTGTTTAAGTGTAAACGATTAAATGAGTTGCATCATATATTGAACAGGAGTGGTGTAATCGATTAACTATTATTGGTCTAATCGATTACATGGTTTTCAAATGAATTTAAGAATTTCTATTTTTGAAGGAATAATCGATTACCTTCAGAAAGTAATCGATTACTTCACGTTTTATTGAAAAATGTGTCAGAATCATTTTGATTATTTCTTGATTTGTTTTTATATAAAAGATTCTGATTTATTTTATAAAATTCGAAAATGATTTTAAATTTGAATTATTTCCTTTTTAGTTTTAAGAATCAAATCTTTATTTTATTTCGTAAATCATTTTGATTTAGTTTTGATTTTAAAACTTATTTCAAATCTTATTTTATTTTATTTTGATTTTGTTTTACTTATTTTAAATCTTTTTGATTCTAAAATGTTTTTCTATTTTAAAAAGGAATTCACTCCAACATTAGAAGTTGATCATTCATTCATTCTTTTCTGATATAAACGTTTCTCTCTTCTTCTTCTCTAATCATCTGGTTTTCACGTTCATACTTTTTGAAGAACAAAAACCTTGTTGGCTGAGTAACTCCTAGAGAAACAAATACTTCATTATCATAAGAGCTTATTGTAGAATCTGTGTTTTTGAGAACACGATATACTTGTTGTAATCACTCTCATCATTTGTACTCAACCTTAGTGGTAGGGAGAGAATCCCATAGTTGAACGTTGAGGCGTTCGTAGGGTGAGGAACCCTGCTGTGTGATTTGAGGCCCCTAGCGAACGGAGGTTCCTAGTAGTGTGCGGGGTGCTCTTGGTTGTAATAGGGTGCGGCTCTATTGCTGGTTATAAGAACTCTCAGGCGAGTCGCTTGGGGACTGGACTAGGCCTTTCGACGGGAAGGCTGAACCAGTATAAAATTCACCGGTGCAAGCTTTTCTATCCCTATCTCTTTATATTTCCGCATATTTCATTTATTTACGTTTCAGCTCTACTCAAATTATTTTATCTATCGTTTTCGCGATCCGTTTCAAACGCTTAATCTCTCCATCACAAAACAATTTTTTAATTTGTAAAGGATTTTACAGTACATTAATAAAACTCGATTCACCCCCCCTCTCGAGATTTTGAGGTCAAAACCAACAATTGGTATCAGAGCTAGTCTCTTGTGTTAAGACTTAACCGTCTCAAGAGTATGGCTTCAAACTCTCTGTTTGGTGGTGAAGGGAGTTCTATTAACCGTCCTCCCATGTTTGATGGGGTAGGGTACGCGTATTGGAAAGCCCGCATGAAAATTTTTATTCAAGGAGTCGGATTAAAAGTTTGGGATGCCGTCGTAAATGGTCCCTATGTTCCTACCTATGTGGTTAATGGTAACACCGTCGAAAAGCCTATGGCTGAGTGGACGGAGGAGGAGGAACGTAGAGTCCAGTACGACCTGAAAGCGAAAAATATTATAACATCTGCTTTGAGCTATGCGAGACAGCACAACAAATGTGGGATACGCTAGAAGTCACGCATGAAGGTACAACCGAAGTGAAAAGGTCGAGAATCAATACTCTGACTGGTGAATACGAATTATTCAGAATGAAAGATGGAGAATCGATTCAAGAGATCCAAAAACGCTTCACAATGATTGTAAATCAGATGACGACATTGGGGAAGAAATTCACCAATGAGGATCTTATCAACAAAGTTTTAAGGTGTTTGGGAAGAGAATGGAAACCCAAAGTGACGGCGATTGCTGAATCAAGAAACCTTTCAACTATGACGCTGACAACTCTCTTCGGGAAGTTACAAGAACATGAAAGTGAACTGAAAAGATTGGCTCAACACAAAGAAGAGAACAAGAAGGTCAAAAGTCTGGCATTCAAGGCTGAAGCACCAGCAACAGAAAGTGACTCAGACAAAGAACTATTAAATGATGAACACATGGGTCTATTGGTCAAAAAGTTCAAGAAATTTCTGAGGAAGAAAAACTTCAATAGAAGAGACAACAACAAGAGTGCAGGCTCAACCATCACATGTCATGAGTGTGGCAAGCCTGATCACATCAGAGCAGACTGCTACCAGCTGAAAAAGAAGGAAAATTCAGAAAAAGGCACCTCAAATTCAAAGAAAGGGAAGCAAGCGTATTTGGCATGGCTAGACAATGAAAGAAGTTCGGATGAGGATTCAGACGAACAAGAATAGACCGCAACCATATGCTTAATGGCTCACGGAGATGAGGTAATTTCTGAACTTAACTTCTCTTATGATGAATTACAAGAGGCTTTTGAAGAATTACACGAGGAGTCAATGAGGTTATCCTTATTGGTCTCTTTAGAAAAGAAAAATTCAGCTTCTCTTTTAGAAAAGAATAAAAATCTTATTAAAGAAAATGAATTTTTGAAAAATCAGAATAAGGAGCTGAATTTGACTTTGAAAAATTCTTCAAACACCTCGGGTAACGAAGTTAAATTTATAGCTAGTTCTTCTTCTTGTAAATTCTGCAAGGACCTTGTTAAAGAAGTAGAAGATATGAAATAAACCCTTGAAAAATTTACGAAAGGTAGAAATACTTTAAATTTAATGCTAGGAAGACAAAAATGTTTCTTTAATAGAGCGGGTTTAGGATATCAACCCGGTAGGCATCAAAAGAAATTAAGTACCATTTTTGTCCCTGCTAGCAATCATAAGAAACCTTTAATTATTTGTCATATTTGTGGTAAAAAGGGTCATGGTGCACATGAATGCATACACCGAAAAGTGAAGTTCGTTAAACCGAACAATGAAACTAGAAGGTGGCATGATTTAAACTATGGCTATACTAACGCTCAAGGACCGAAAAAGATATGGGTACCTAAAAAAAAACCTTGAATTCTTTGCTTGTAGGTTACTCCGGAAGAAAGAAAATCATGGTGGTACTTGGACAACGGATGCTCAAAACATATGACTAGAGATAAATCTAAATTTTCGCATCTCCTGCCCAAGGACCAAGGACATGTGACTTTCGGAGATAACAATCAAGGAAAGATTCTCAAAGAGTCGGTAAAATTGGTATCCTTGGAGATTTATTCATTGATGAGGATGAGGAGTCATATGCTAAAGGAAAGGAACATTCCGAAAGCGATGAAAAATCAGTTGAATCAGTTGAGGAGAAAAATCAAGTACAACCCATGGAGCTCAACGCTGATTTGCCTAAGGAATGGAGAACATCAAGACACCATCTTATTGATCAAATCATAGGTGACATCACAAAAGGTGTAAGTACTCGCAATTCTATTAGCAATCTATGTAACTACTTCGCATTTGTTTCTCAAGTGGAGCCAAAGAATATTTCTGAGGCTACGCTTGATGAGCATTGGCTTTTGGCAATGCAAGAGGAATTAAACCAGTTAGAAAGAAATCAGGTTTGGGAACTTTTTCCTAGGCCTGAGTCTCATCCGATTATTGGAACTAAGTGGATTTATAAAAATAAACTCAATAAGGCTGGTTTAATTGTTCGAAACAAAGCTAGGTTAGTTGCACAAGGTTATAACCAGGAAGAGGGGATAGATTATGAGGAAACATTTGCCCCTGTTGCTAGGTTGGAAGCCATTAGACTGCTTTTAGCTTTTGCATGCATTTTAGATTTTAAATTATATCAGATGGACGTAAAGAGTGCCTTTCTTAATGGTTTTATAAATGAAGAAGTGTATGTGTGTCAACCTCCCGGCTTTGAAAGTTATGAACACCCGGATTATGTTTTTAAATTGAAAAAGGCTTTGTATGGACTCAAACAAGCTCCTAGAGCGTGGTATGACCGTCTTAGCAAATTTTTATTATAAAATAATTTTGAAAGAGGGAAGGTTGATAACACGCTTTTTATTAAAAAGAAAGGAAAGGACATTCTTTTAGTTCAAATTTATGTAGATGATATTATTTTCGGTGCTACTAATGAAACCCTTTGCAAGGATTTTTCGAGTATGATGCAGGAAGAGTTCGAGATGTCTATGATGGGCGAGCTGAACTTTTTCCTGGGATTGCAAATAAAACAAGCAAAGGATGGGATTTTCATTAGCCAAACAAAGTACTGCAAGGAACTATTGAAACGATTTGGCATGGATAAGGCCAAGGCAGTAGCAACACCTAAAAGCACATCTTGCTATCTGGACAAAGATGAAGGAGGTAAATCCGTAGAAATCACTAAATATCGAGGTATAATCGAATCCCTTCTCTATTTAACGGCAAATAGGCCGGATATAATGTTTAGTGTTTGTCTTTGTGCTCGTTTTCAATCGAATCCAAAAGAAACGCACATGGTTGCTGCCAAACGTATAATGAAATATCTGTCTGGCACAACTGACATGGGTTTATGGTACCCCAAAAGGTTCCACGTGTAATCCTGTTGGGTATTCTGATTCTGACTTTGCTGGGTGCAAAGTAGATAGAAAAAGCACTAGCAGCACTTGTCATCTTCTTGGCAATTCTTTGGTATCATGGGCTAGCAAGAAACAGTATAGTGTAGCCCTATCTACAGCTGAGGCTGAATATGTCGCCGCGGGTAGCTGTTGTGCGCAAATCTTATGGTTGAAACAACAACTCCTAGACTTCGGTGTAAGTCTAGATCACATTCCTATAAAATGTGATAATACTAGTGCTATTAGTATCACCAAAAACCCAGTGCAACATTCTCGTACTAAGCATATTGAGATTTGACACCATTTTATACGTGATCATATTCAAAAGGGTGATTGTATTATTGAGTATGTTGATACTTCGCGGCAGTTGGCTAATATCTTTACGAAACCGCTTCCAAAAGAAAATTTCTTTTTTATTCGTAGAGAAATTGGTTTAACTTCTGCCTCTCACCTCTTTTGAGTATGTGATGTTTATCTCTCTTGTTATTATTGGTGCATCTTCTCAGTGTTTCAGGGGGAGATAGCACATCTTTTCGATGATTACAAAAGGGGGAGAGATATTCTGATATCTTGATACATACAGTTGATACATACAGGGGGAGAGATTCTCTAAAGATGAAGATGCAAATTTGAAGTGATATATTTTGTTTATGCATCTATGCAGGAATACAGGGGGAGATGATATGAATTGTTATATTCCTTGTGATTATTGTTATAGGAAAGGTTATTGTTATGTATATATATGTGTTTTTGCTTGTATAACACTTGTGATGCAGATAGTAAAGAGCATATCAGAATTGTTGTTTGTCATCATCAAAAAGGGGGAGTGTTGGAAGTCAAGCTAGTTTGAAGACATGCTTCAAACTCTCTTATGGACTTCAAGTTTATTTCAAGATGATGTTTTGATGATAACAAACCAACTCAAGATTCAAGCTCACAAGTTCTCTTCATGTTCAAGATTGAAGATTCAAGCAAGGCATAGATTAGAAACCTTTTCCTTAGATCATTCGTAAGGTAATGGAGTTTCTATTTCTTTACGAGTTTACAAAAGCCAATAAGTTTTTCATTTTAAAGAGAGAAGAAGAAAAATGTGTTTTTCATGAAAAAGTGTTTTCTGCATTAATCTGAGTAAAAATACCTGATGTTACAAAACTCTGTATATTTTTATGAATGCAAGAGAGAGTAATTGATTACTTGCTCAAGATAATCGATTAACTTTGTTGCATCATAGAAAAATCAGAAAGGTTGTAATCGATTAAATGAATCTTGTTAATCAATTACTTTCTTATGGGAGTAATCGATTACCTGGCTCAAGTAATCGATTATAATTGTTGCATCATATATTTTTCAGAGGCTTAGTAATCGATTACAAGCTCCGTAGTAATCGATTACATGATGTTGCATCATATGCATATCAGAGGCTCAGTAATCGATTAAGTGTTTAAGTGTAATCGATTAAATGAGTTGCATCATATATTGAACAAGAGTGGTGTAATCGATTAACTATTATTGGTCTAATCGATTACATGGTTTTCAAATGAATTTAAGAATTTCTATTTTTGAAGGAATAATCGATTACCTTCAGAAAGTAATCGATTACTTCAAGTTTTATTGAAAAACGTGTCAGAATCATTTTGATTATTTCCTGATTTGTTTTTATATAAAAGATTCTGATTTATTTTATAAAATTTGAAAATGATTTTAAATTTGAATTATTTCCTTTTTAGTTTTAAGAATCAAATCTTTATTTTATTTCGTAAATCGTTTTGATTTAGTTTTGATTTTAAAACTTATTTCAAATCTTATTTTATTTTGTTTTGATTTTGTTTTACTTATTTTAAATCTTTTTGATTCTAAAATGTTTTTTCTATTTTAAAAAGGAATTCACTCCAACATTAGAAGTTGATCATTCATTCATTCTTTTCTGATATAAACGTTTCTCTCTTCTTCTTCTCTAATCATCTGGTTTCCACGTTCATACTTTTTGAAGAACAAAAACCTTATTGGCTGAGTAACTCCTAGAGAAATAAATACTTCATTATCATAAGAGCTTATTGTAGAATCTGTGTTTTTGAGAACACGATATACTTGTTGTAATCACTCCCATCATTTGTACTCAACCTTAGTGGTAGGGAGAGAATCCCATAGTTGAACGTTGAGGCGTTCGTAGGGTGAGGAACCCTGCTGTGTGATTTGAGGCCCCTAGCGAACGGAGGTTCCTAGTAGTGTGCGGGGTGCTCTTGGTTGTAATAGGGTGCGGCTCTATTGCTGGTTATAAGAACTCTCAGGCGAGTCGCTTGGGGACTGGACTAGGCCTTTCGACGGGAAGGCTGAACCAGTATAAAATTCACCGATGCAAGCTTTTCTATCCCTATCTCTTTATATTTTCGTATATTTCATTTATTTACATTTCCGCGCTACTTAAATTATTTTATCTATTGTTTTCGCGATCCGTTTCAAACGCTTAATCTCTCCATCACAAAACAATTTTTTAATTTGTAAAGGATTTTACAATACATTAATAAAACTCGATTCACCCCCCCTCTCGAGATTTTGAGGCCAAAACCAACATTGGAGACCAAGACAACCCATGGTTCTTTATAAAACTTTGACTTAAGGATGTTTAAAATGATGAATATGAGCTAATAGAATGCTGAAACTTGGTTATTTTGCAATGAAATTGAATTTCATATGGTAAGTTGTGATTTTACGATGTTTTATGCTTATTGAATGAATTGAATATGTAAGTGATGATTTGATTGCTTGAAATATGCATGAACAAATGTGAATATATGTGAATTTGATTTGTTTTGAGTTGTATTGGATTAAAGTGAAGTGTATCAAAAGTTGGTATAGCAAAACTCAATTCAATGTGCATTCTGCTGCAGGGTAATCGATTACCAAGGTTTGGTAATCGATTACCAGGCTGAAATTGGTACTAAAATTTTAATTTTTACGTGGTAATCGATTACTGCCCCTTGGTAATCGATTACCAAGGCCTCAGAATTAAGATTTGCTAATTTTTAATACACCTAGATAAATCTAATGCGTTAATGGGTCATGAAAGGAAATTTTATGAATTAATGAATATCTTTATGATGATTTTGGTGATGTTTGATTATGAACATGGATTCATAATTATGCAATGGATTAATAACGAAAAGTGAGACGATAAATTATTTGCATTCGCACGAGGAGTTGCGGACGGTGAGATAGGATATTGGGGAAGATACGGTCATTCTAAG
Source organism: Crotalaria pallida (assembly GCA_037953625.1). Lineage (NCBI taxonomy): Eukaryota > Viridiplantae > Streptophyta > Magnoliopsida > Fabales > Fabaceae > Crotalaria > Crotalaria pallida. The sequence continues at coordinate 137,048,937 of CM075650.1, read as the reverse complement.
AATTGGAGAGAGAATTCCTAAGATGAGTGCGAGAATGTGCAGAGGTCAGGTTTGACGGTGATTCGTCTGTAACCGTGAGGATTATTATGGGTAAAACGGCCTTATGGTGGGGGGTTCTGCAGACTTTTCCCGGGATAGTTTTGCTTAACCATAATATATCCTATCGGCCTCTAGGTGCATATCATGGCTGCGGAGGGCGGACCTTTGGCAATGATCTAACCCTAGAGAGAGGGTACACATAGATGAAATGCGTGATTTGTCGTGGTTGAAAGGCGTTTACTCCCAGTCGATTTCCTTTGATTAGAGCGAAAAGTTGAATTCAAAAAGGATTGAATTCAGTCGAAGGGTTGTTTATATGATGATGATATTGGATCCAAAAATGAGGAGAATGAGATTAGAATACATGCATCATGCCACATAAATATAAGATAATATGATTGTAAATCAAGGATTGAGCATTTGTAAATGCATTACGATGATGATGTGTGTACGTTTGTGTATGATCATTCAATTAATTATCTGCTTACACGATATGACAAGTGATTTACTCCCATCTAGCCTTTTGGTGGTAGGTACAAGTAGCTGATAAAGTCAAACCACTTGTTAAGCCAGAGACTCAAGCGGAAAAAGGAAGAGAGGCATTACTGGATTTGATCCATTGTAACACCAAAATGATGTAATTTAAAAGAAAAATTTTATCCGCTAATCTTGAATAAAGGAAACTTTTACTCTTTCGCCGCAACAATTTCTAATTAATTATTTTATCCCCTTTATGAAAGATGAGGGTGTTACATGAGGTGGTTGTAAATTGTTTTCATGTTTATTTCTGATTTAAAAAAGAAAGCATTCTCCGTGAACAAATATTTCTAGGTAAATAAAACATACATGATTTAACCACTTTTTATTCCCATATTCAAGGTTTAGAATATGTTATTCCTAAGTATTTAGTTATAAAATTATCGAAGCGTTCGCATCACTTTCGAGCAACTGCCTATTACATTTCCTACTTCGTAAAAAGGATATTTTGATAATTATGCTACGAATTAATGAGAATATACTTAGGAATCATAAATGATAATCAAACACATTTTCCTACATTCCTAGCACTAACATTTCCAGCAATAACATTCAACCTTGAAAGAAACAACCCCCAAGAGACTAAAAAATGTGTTTTTGTATAGAAAAACTAAACATTTAATAATTAAAGTGATTGCGGATTTAGTTTGCTTAAGGTTCTTTATTATTTTTAGGAGTAATATGTCAGATTAGTCCCTGACTTTGTAAGCGTAGGTCAAGTTAGTCCCTGACTTTATCGAAATAGCAATTTAGTCCCTGAGATAGGAGAACATAGATCAAGTTAGTCCCTTCCGTCATTATCGCAGGGATGTATTTGCTTTAAAATGAGATAAAGATAGGGACGTATGTGAATTAAAATGAAATCTCAGGGACTAAATTGCTATTTTGATAAAGTCGGGGACTAACTTGACCGATGCTTACAAAGTCAGGGACTAATCTGACATATTACTCTTATTTTTAGCTTCTTATTCTCAAACCTAGGTTGAGGTTAAGCAAATCCTATAAAAATATACGCAAAAAATATAAGCCAAAAATTACATTATTAGACCAAAAATTAAAACTCTAAGAATTTAAGGGAGCGTATGTACTCTTATGCTTAAGTGAATTTTGCTTAATTAACTCACATCATTAAGTTCATTATCATACACCCGGTTTTAAAAATCCAACATGTTTAAAATAATTCAATCATCTATCAATCACATTTAACTTTAATGTTTGAAAGCATATTTTTATCTATAATATTATTCTTAGAACATAAGAAAAACGATATTTGTTGATTTATGAAAATATTAAATACTTTCTCTCATAATAGATTTTTATTTTTTTATTTTTATTTTGTCTAGTCAATATAGTGTGTAATCGAGTTGGGTTATATCGAGTGAATTAAGGAAGAAAAAAGTTCGAACAAAATAAACTAGATTGATTTGAATGAATCAGTTTTATTAAGTGGCAAATATGACCCAAATGAACACAAAAAATGCAAGGTTGAAGGTTACGAGTAATATTTTTTTAATTTACATATCACAACTTCAAACTTATATGATTTTTATAAGCTCCAGGTGTTTAAAAAAGAGATGTTGACAATTATTGAAAATAACCCAAAAGAACAATAATAATTATATATGAGTCAATAAGTATCATGCTTAAGTTGACAAGACATCTAAATAGCACAAATCTTGATATTTAAAGTTCAAACATAATCGAATAATAATTATATAGAATGATCATAAGAATAATCCACGAACCGGTCTATGGGTTCTTTCCACTGGTCATGGCTTAGTTCTAATACCACTTAACACGACACTAAATCCTTCAATTTATCATCATCTTGTTTCCATAAAGATTTACTTGAACTTTAAGATACTAACATGAGACAACAATAAAGCTGAAGATGTCATTTTCCCAAATCACACTTCAACTTGTGCTTATCCTGAAAATTTAGTTACCTGCAAATGATGGACACACTCGCTGATCAAAACCCATGCATGCAAATATATCCAATGCACAATGAAAAGGGATTTATGAGCATTTATGGTTAAAATGTAGAAACCTTAGGCCCATTCGGAGTGGTTTTTAGTTTTGATTTTTAAAATTTAAAAAAAAAACAAAACTAGTTTTCAATTTCATAATGTCGGTTTCAAATTTTTTTGGTTTTCAGTTTTCAGTTGGGGTGGACATGGAGATGGTGGTACTGTCGACGGTGGTGTCATTGAGAGATGGTGGTGGTTATGGTGGTAGTGATGGTTGCGATGATAATGGTGGTCAAGTGAGGGAAATGGTGGCTGGGGTAGTCACTATGGTGGTGGTTGGGTGGTGGTGGACCGAGTGGTGATGATGGTGGTACAAGAAGGGACAATGGTAGAAGGTGATGAGGTGTGATGACAGTTGGGGTGGCTATAGGGTGGTGGTTATCATCAAGGACTGTAGTGATTAGGATGTTTGTGGTGGTTAGATGGTGGTTGTGGGGTTTAGGCAATTGTTAGTTGGGTGACAGTCATGGTGGTAGCACTAACCGCAACGATATGGTAGTGGGATGAGTGATGATGGTGGTGGTGGTGGTTGAGTGACACAAAAGATGAGGTGGTATAAGTTTGCAACTCAAAACTTAAATTGTGAAACCATTATTTGTTGTTTTGAGAATAGAAGGAGAATTGTTTTAAAAAGAAGTAAAAAACATTTCACCTCAAATTTTGCCGAACAGGTTTTGTTTTGAAAATACAATTTCAAAACCGAAAAACAGAAACTGACAACCAACTCGAACGAAGCCATAGTTACCCCCCCTCCCCTCCCCCCCCCCCCTTTACTCAGGTCTTCACTATAAAAAGTTAACAAATTAGAATAATCAGCAACATTAACACCACTTTGCCTTGAAATGCTTTTTATAGTGACCAAATGTAGCAAGGAAAGTTAAAATAACATATGAAGAAGCTAACAAAAAGATGTAAAGAACATACTTGTATTGAAGTGTGTACACCTTTTGTCATTCACAAGAATGGATAACAGTACACTGTCTTGGCTCAGAGATAAAACTTCTTGCACCCTATCAGGCCACTTTGTGTTCAATATTCGTTCAAACTCTTCAATTTCTCTGCATAAATAGACACAAAGTAAATCAATTAAACATAAATAAAGGAAACAAAATACATCACTCAAGAATTAATTAACGCAAAATCAAAGCATACTTTAAACAAAGTCACTATGCTGAAATGTAATGGCAATGTAAAAGTTCTACACATATAACAGAAATCCAATAAAGGACGATTAAAACTTTACAAATGACAGAATATAACCACCAACATACTACAACTCAGACCCCCACAACCAAAATTACTAGATATTAAATATAAATACATTTGTTTTATTTCATTTTAAATAGCCTTTATATTAGTACCCCAAAAGGCACTATCTAGTAAAGGATTACTTAAGAGCACCGTCATTTGTGAAAATGTGCATGATAGGAGCTGTAAAGTAGTTAAAACCATAAAATAGATATGGTGTATGTAAGAAAGAAAAAGATACTTAATCTAGAGGAAGTTTCAACTGTATGACTAACTATATTGAGTCGGTAGTAGGGAGGGAGGGAATGAGTAAATGATTCATTTGTAAGGGATATAAAGTTAGGGGTGAATTGAAGGCAAGGTATGCTGGACAATAGTTGGTTAAAATGATTTAACCATAGTACCAAAGTAAACAAATGAACTAATATGTGTAAAATTGCAGTAGACATCAAACTAAGTCCAATTATGTAAAAAAAGCCTTCTCACAAGTAATAATATTAATAATTTTAAGTAGATTATTAAACTTAGGACCCATTTTTTTAGAATTTAAAAAAGTGATTATCCGTAAACATTGTATGTATAAACATTTTTGTAAAGTTCAGCTTCTACTAAAAGCTGAGCTATGCTTTCTTTTTAAAATAAACGTTTCTAGTCCAACCAAACAATAATAGTAATCTTAAATATATATATATATATATATATATATATATATAAAGAAAGAGAGAGAGAGAGAGAGAGAATGCATCTATGTCTTACCTGTCAAGTTTCTCCTTCAATTCAGGATCTAAATCATCATTAAGTTCCTCATCCTTAAAGTCAAAATTTGGCGAAATCTTGACACCAGAAAGATCTTGCATCCTCGAGTATTTGCTTGGAGAGGAGTCCGAGGCAATATCAAAATTGTCATTACGACATTCAAGAAGAGGATTTGACACCTAAAATATAAGAAAAAGACATAAAATGATATATATTCTATTTCGTAAAACAAAAAAAGAAGTTTGGATTAGGTGTTGGCCCTCAGTTTGTTTGTTTTCTTTTTAATTTTTATAAAAACAAATCATTAAGAAAGAAGGGAACAACACAAAAATGGAGGATGATAAATCCTCAAATGATTACAACAAAGAGACCAGAAACCTAAGATGCTAAAACATTCAATAAAGCTCGCCAATCCTTATGTGCCAAGTCAAATAAAGATAGCCCTCAAAAAGAGACTGGCGGAACTCCAAAGTGAAGCTAAAATCGTAACTCTACCCAACTGAAACATAGGATTGAAAAGATGCCTTTGAAAATTCTAGTATTCCTTTCAAACCATAAACACGAAAGAACAGTGAAGGCAGAACACTGTCGTAGAATATTGTTTTCCTTACGAGTGCCAAACACTCTTAATTAAATGAGAAGAAAGTCATGCAGTTCCAGAGAGCAGACCCAATGCTCTCCAAAGATCTCAAACTAAGCAAGTGACAGAACTTTATTTAATGATCTTCCTATAAGACGAGGAGAAAACAAAGATGCCTTCAAGGCGTGATCGCTTACTGTTTAGGTAAGTGTATTACGTTAGCCGATATCAAGGACGAAGTGAGTATTGTTCTTTGTCACAGTTGATTGATTGCACCACTTTATTTTAAGACTCTTGTCTAACAAAGTCTTTGCAGTTCGTGTCGGAACCATCCACTTTTGTTTTCAAATAAGACTAAGTAAAAGAAAGGGAGTGATCGAGTTCTAACCTTATTCATGTTGTCATTTGCAGTTTTGGAGGGACCCTTTGCACGATCTTTCTTTCTCCTATTCTTCTTTTTATTTTTGGATGCTCTAGTTCCCTCTGCATTATGATAGAATGAATGAAGCGTATCTTAATGAAATAATACCAAGAAGTCAGCATTCTCACTCAGCCAATTAAAAACAAGTAAATCCAGGCATCTAAACAACAACAACCACAATAACAGTAACGGACAAATAGCACTAGTACTTATGGCTTTACTCAAATGTAAAAAATTTAACTATCCAATTGCATATTATAATCATGCATTGCAAAAGAAATGATGAACCTGCTTACCACCCTGCAAAAAAAAATTGAAAAGGGAGGAAGCAATACAACTTCTATTTGTCACTAATGTGAATGAAATATTACAGGTGAATATTCAAATCAATTACATATCACCAAAACCAAATAAAATTAGCAATAATGATGGAAAATTTAATTAAAATTCTTAAGCCTGAATCAAACTTAATAAATACTCCTCATTTATGATGTTTAAATAAAGTTTACAGCAAAAAAAGTTCAAAGTTGATTAGCTAGTTGAGGAAGCAAAGTCACATGTTATTAGCTCGAAGCGAATAATATTGTCAAAAGAAAACTTGAACAGAAGAATAAAAAGTTGAGAAGTGAACTGCTTTTCTTGAAGAGTAGGACAACAAATCAATATTTTTATCGAAAAAACAAAGAAAAGATAAGAAATCCATATATAAACATAATGACAAATGAAAATTAAGAAACAAAGACAATGACTTACCTCCATCTTCACCATTAATAAATGAGAGAAGATCATCAATTGAGCGCTCATCCTTAAAATCCCCCACTAGCTCAACATTCTGAAACATGTGTAACTTTTTGTTGTGATTACAACACTAGCTAATAGGTGCTTAAATATAAGAATTATTTAATACTATCAACAAGCAATCCACACCAATCAGAATGAAATAAAATAGGAAATAACTACCATCAATTTTTGTCTCTCTTTTAATTCTTTTCTCCTTATAGCATATAATCTATTTAGAACTCGGATACGAGGATCACCATCAAAGTTTATAAGAGGTGCCAGCTTTTCGTCCTGTCAAAGACAAATATGAATCAATAAACTTAATTGTACAATTAAAAGCCACTTCTTGCTAACATCACATACCTCTGTGAAGACATCGGACAAACCAAAGATTTCTCTTATCTCCTCAGATGTTTTTCCTTGAACAATCCAATCAACTGTTTGGAAGCATAGGTCAATCAAAGGCTTCAATTGGAGGTTTTCAGCAGCAACGAACAACTCACATAATGTGTAAAAATCCATCCGAATAAACTTTTCATCGAAAGTTTTGTGCTCCTACAATAATTGCAATCAAATCTAAGCACTCATCTATAAATCATTCTACCTTTTAAGTATCTCTGCTTCTAAAAGCAAAAGATAATCATGTTCCCAAATACATTATAAATTGGTTAATGAAAATCTCAATTATTTACTATTTACTACACTTAACAAGCACTACATCTTTGAATATAATACACAAAAAAAGATTCAAATTTATAGCCCACAAAAAAATATTAAAACAATCACAATAAAGCTGGAATTACCCCATACCTTACGAGATTGAATTGGTACTAAATTGCATTGACAATAGTCAAATATTAATTCGTAGGTAGCAAATTTAATAGGATCGGAAAGTGATAGAGCATGAGTTTTGGAAAAGCCTGTGCGAGTCTTAAGTACTTCCTGGCGAATCATTGGACAAAGCATAGCAACCTCTTCCTCTACTTGTTGAATGGGACCATCCATAGTTTGAAGCCATATGTACGATTTCATCTGAACATGCCACAAGCAAGCACAAAAATCAACAACCTAGTTGCTTAAGTAGCAACAAACATTGACTATACCGTATTCTAGATTTGAATTAATCAATTTATAATATGGAATTAGAATTTTTAGTTGCAATTTCAGTGGATGCAACCATCCTCACCACAAAGAAAAAGTAAATGGAAGTAAGCAAAAAAGATTGAATTCCATCAAACAACTCTACATAATACAATCAAAAGGGGGAGCAAACTAGTCATCGTTTGTTCAGTAAATCTAATAGATGACAAATTAAAACTTACTTATCTCAACCCCCTAGTGATCAAAATGAAACAAAAGTGAAGTGCGAACATCAAAAGAACATCGAAAAGTTGAGCCACAAGAGATACCAGATGATATAATTGAACCAACCAATACAAAATAACAAATTGGCCAAAACCAAGAATTGAAATGGGCGATGACAACAACAACAAATTGTATGAATTTGATTAAAAATAAAATTAAGATATGAAATAGCACACCTCAGGATTCCCTAATACCATATTGCTTCAGAGCTCGATGTGTAATTACTGAGGCTTTAGTGGATAAGAAACCTAGGTTTCAGTGTTGAGTGACTACGTTGAGCAGAACGTATCCTCCAATAGTCGCCCTTTGGCTACTAGATTTTTTCCTAGAAAATTTCCATATGAAATCAATTATATATAGTGCTATTAAAAAATTAAAATAGGAAAGAAATCTTTTCTTTTTTTAATTCATTTTGTGCCTTATTCATTCTATTCTTTTACAAATGGATTTGAAGCGTAACTAAAGGAATAAATAGGAAGCTAATTCACAAACAAAAAACAATAGTATATAATAATAAATATAGTTGGCATATAGCTGGGTTCTTTAACCATAATGTCAGAGGTTCTATCCTTGCCGTGGGTATGGAAAAGGCTTTGTTGGTAGAGGCAAAGCCCACTTAGGTGATCTCTATGCCTCAGAGGGGATTAGTCTTCGGCTATCGGTTGGAGGATACCCTTGGTGCACACAAAAAAAAATAGTTCCAAAGACTTTAGAACCATAGCATTCTCATCCCCTTCAAATCAGTCTTCTCCTCAAGACTTCACAAATTTTGGAAACTTCTCAAGTTTAGACTTAGACTTTTGGATCTAAGGCTATTGTAGGTTTGTCTTTGACCTTTAGCACATTTCCAAGCTCAATAACCAATACACTCCTTTGTTTACAGGGATGACCCTTAAAGTAGGAAGAAAGATGATAGGAATCTCTTATCTGCCATGTGGCAGATTTAGTTAGTTATTTGGGGGAAAATTTGATTATCAGTTTTTGGAGGTTAAGAGGTTATTAGGTACAACTATTTTTATTGTATAATGTATTGTACAATTGTAGGTAGTCATGTATGTTGTTATTTGGAGAGTTTGGGACAGAGAATATTCTCTGTAGGAGACTTAGTCTCTGAGACAACAAGTCATTGTTGTATTGTGTGTGTAGTAGGAGACTTGGTCTCTGGGGCAGCAAGTTTATTGTTGTACAGTGTGTAATTTCTGTTTCTATCAATAAAAGTGTTCATTTCAAATCAAGAGTTCCATCAATTGGTCCGACCTGCTGGATCGTTATGTGAGGCCTAATCAGTGGAAACCAGTGCCTAAGAGGGAGATTCCTGTGTTTGATGATGGAAACGATGCTTACTGGTGGGTGGTCAACATTGAACAATACTTCAATTCCAAGGGAACACCTGAGAAGCAGCGGTTGAAGGAGGCTGTTACAGCCACGAATGGGTGGGCTCTCATCTGGTGGAAATGGTGGAATTCTCGAAATTTAGGTGCAACTTGGTTGGAATTTCAATTTGCACTAATCTGGAAATTTAAGCCAAAGTACAAAAATGTTCTTCCTCTGACCGAAGAAGGTGAAGAACCTAAAATACTAGAGATCATGGAAGATTCAAAGTTGTTGTATGAATCTGTGGAGGAGAATAAGGATATGGCTGAGAAGTTGAGTAAGCAAATTGATACATCAGAGGGGACAACAATCGATTCTAAGTATGAAAAAGTGCACAAAATGCATAGGGTTAAACAAGATAGTGGTAAGGTGAGAATGGGTTACGACGATCATCCTTTGGGTAGTGATGAAGAGGGGAGAATCCTCTTTAAAGGAATTGCAATGGCAGAGAATGGGTGGAAGGAGAATGCATCAACCATGGAGGCGAACCTACCACAATTGGCGGTGCTCCTAGAAATGTTGGACTTTGGTTTATCCTTTAAAGCGTATATGCCGACTGAGTTTGGTGTCTCACATCAATTGACAACGTCCACCACCGAAGCCTCCAGACCCATTTGTTTAGATAGTTGCCGTGAAGGTGCAAAGAGGAATGTCAACTGAAGATACAATCCAAGAGGAGGAATCTATCATAAAGAGTCAATTTCCTATATTCAGCCTTGAGGACAAGGCTGATTTTCTAGGAACCGAAAATGGTAGGAACCTCTTATCTACCATGTGGCAGATTTAGTTAGTTATTTGGGGGCGGATTTGATTATCAGTTTTTGGAGGTTAAGAGGTTATTAGGAATAGTTATTTTTATTATATAATGTATTGTACAATTGTAGGCAATCGTGTATGTTGTTATTTGGAGAGTTTGGGACAGACAACATTCTCTGTAGAACACTTAGTCTCTGGAACATCAAATCATTGTTGTATTGTGTGTGTACTAGGAGACTTGGTCTTTGGGGTAGCAAGTTTATTGTTGTACAATGTGTAATTTTTGTTTCTATAAATAAAAGTGTTCATTTCGAATCAAGAGTTCTATCAAAAGCTTGAGGAAATTGTGTTTGTGAGAATCTTTTATATATATATATATGTATGATCTGAGGCGTGAGGGATGTCGGAACCAACAAGCGGCCTAATAATCTACTAGAGGGGGTGAGTAGTAGTTAGAAGCGATCGATAGTACCAATTTTTCGGATAAAACTGAATTCAGCCGGATAGTGCTTGCTGTTAAAAATAAAAAGGCTGACTTTAGGCCGAGCAGAATGTGATAATCGGTTATCTAAGCCGACCATCAATTATCCGAGCTGCACACACAAAGATCAGTTTTGCAGCGGATTGCAGCAAGCAATATTCGAGCAAACAGAAGTTAAACTAAACGATTAAAAGTTCTTGGAATATAAGCTGAAAGCGGTAAAGAAAATAAAGAGACACCGAGATTTTTATACTATTCACTCACAAACCTTGGGACACGTCTTGTCCTTTCAATGGATCATTCCATATATTTCCAATTCACAGCAACGTTCCAATCCATCTCTTTATCACCGTTGATTTTAAAAAAATCAAATTTGAAATTCAAACTTGGTGAGATAAAAACAAAATTGTCAGCCACACTCAGTACAGTAAAGCCAGTAAAAAAATGAAGAGGTGCTAGCGACGTCGTACTGCTGATTGTTGAAGAAGATGAACAGTGTTGCCGAGCTTGACATATGTTCGAGCTTGGGGACTTGAATGGCGGATCTGATCTTAGTTGGCCGAGCTGATCTTTCGACGACTGCCTTGCACTGAGCGTTAGCTCGGACTGATCACTTCCGAGCATAAGCTAAACTACTTCGACTTCATCAACACAACAATCCGATCTTTAGCCTTCCGAGTGTGAACACCGAGCGCATCTAGGAATTTTGACTTCGACATCACAGTGATCGGATTCATTTGTCTCCGTCGATGGCCGAGATCAGAGATCAACACACTGAGCTGATTTGATTGACTTGGCCGAGATCCGAGATACTTCATAGCATACCGAGCTGATATATTTGTCTTCATCAAAACCTTGGCCAAGAACCGAGCGCATGAAATATGAGCGCATTAAATATTGGTCATCATCAAAACCTTTGATTTAACAACAGAACCCTTCTTTAAGAATCTATTTGTGCACCTCGACAATTCCCCATGAATCAGCAAACCCTTCTGATAAATATCAAGCAACAGAACTAGTCGTATATTGAATAATGATATAACCCAGATGAAAGAAGTGAAAAAATGTAAAATATAAGAAGAGAACTTGGAATTAATATATTATGGAGTTCTAGACTTTTGTGATCACAATATAAATGTTTCGAAAAAGAGAATAAAATTTTATCTTTCTATCAAGTTATGTAATGTTGTGTCAAACAAAAAATTTTCATTTGTAGGTTTGTTGTATCTGCTGGTATTTATAAGAAGTAATAATGGTCATTGAACACACCCTTTCAAAGAAAACTTTGAAACTAAAACTCTGCTTCAAATCAAACTATGCAACTCTTCACACAAGACAATCATAACTTTTCATTTTAATAACCGATTCACATGAAATAAGTTTGAAAAATTAATAATATATAATAAATTAACATTAATAAATATTTTTGAAATAAAAATAAAATTAATAGATTTTACAACATAAAGTGTATAGTATACCTTGAGAGAATAATATGTCAATCATACCGATTAGAGCTAATAATTGGCTAATCAATAATAACAATAGTTGATTGCTTATAATTACATATTTAATTTAAGGTTTAATTATGTCACAAGTCTCTGAAGTTTAGGGTACTTTTGTCAAATACCCTTATTCTTTTTTTCTCAATGTTTGACTCTCTGAAGTTACTTCTGGGTTTGTCATATACCCCTATTATCAATTTTGGGAAATTTTGCTGACATGTAACATCAGAATCCTAATCAGACGCAGGAGATTGGTCATATGGTGTTGTGTGATGTCACATTGGCGAAAACGACCTCTTTCTTCAATCATTTCTTTTGTTTTTTTATTTAACTAAAAATATAAAAATATTAAGTTTTTTAGTTTTTTTTAAAAGGATCTTCGCCCACGGGGCACCATGTGCCTAACCTCCTGACCCTCTGACCAGGATTCCGATGTTACATGTCAGCAAAATTGGCCAGAATTGGTAGTAGGGGTATATGACAAATCCAAAAGTAAACTTTGAGGAGTCAGACATTGAAAAAAAAGAATAAGGATATCAAACAAAAGTACCCCTAAACTTCAGGGACGTGTGACATAATTAAGCCTTAATTTAACATGTGCTATATCTAAAATTCCTTGACGTTTGACTACACATGACCAACCTCCTGCGTCTGACTAGGATTTTGATGTTACATGTAAGCAAAATTGGTCAGAATTGGTAGTAGGGGTACATGACAAACACATAAGTAATTTCGGAGTGTCAAACATTAAAAAACAAAGAATAAGCGTATTTGCCAAAAGTACCCCAAACTTCAAGGACTTGTGATATAATTAAGCCACTAACCGTTAGTGCGTACAGTTCTGGAAAAATCTTAAGATATTTTATTTTATTTCATTTTTTTTTCTAAAATTCTTTTTCAATACTTCCTTTATATTTATAAAATGAAATATTTTACTTAATAAAATAATTCCTTCTAATTATTTCTTAATTAATTTCACACCTTGACTTATTTAGTTATTAATAATTACACACAATTATCACAATTTCATTATAATCACATTATAATTTTCATAATAATTAACGTAATTACTTATAATTATATAATAATTTTCAACGACCACAAGAGTCTCGGCTACCTATTCGACCAGAAGGAACTGAACATGAGGCAGCGCAGATGGGTGGAATTCTTGAAAGATTATGATTTCAACCTGCACTATCATCCTGGAAAAGCCAACGTGGTGGCCGACGCCCTGAGCAGAAAGAGTCTTCATTTGAGCAACATGATGGTCTGAGAGATGTAGTTGATGCAGGAGTTCAGTGATCTTAACCTCGGCATACAGAAGAAGGAAAACAGTGTTGTCTTGGAAATGCTGCAAGTAACCAATGATTTTGTGGGTTTCATCAAGGAAAGACAGGCTGCCGACCTAGAACTCCAGAAGCTACTGGAAAGAGCAGGGGACAAGGACGAACCCGACTTCACTAAAGGACCCGATGGTCTCGTACGATTTCGGGGCCGAGTTTGCATTCCGATGGACTTTGAAGTCCGAAGAGAGTTAATGGAAGAAGCCCACAAGACGAAGATGAGTCTTCATCCAGGTGCCACAAAGATGTATCAGGATCTGAAGAGGTTGTTTTGGTGGCCGAAGTTGAAGACCGATGTGGCAGATTATGTGTCTCGGTGTTTGACAAGCCAGAAAGCCAAGATCGAGCATCAGAAACCAGGAGGATTACTCAAATCCTTGGAGATTCCGCAATGGAAGTGGGACATCATTTCGATGGACTTTGTGTCGGGTCTACCAAGGACAAGATCAGGGCAGGAAGCCATTTGGGTTGTGGTGGACCGACTTACGAAGTGTGCTCATTTCCTGCCGATCAGCATGAAGTACAGCTTGGAGAAGCTGACGCAACTTTACATCAAGGACATTGTCCGACTTCACGGTGTGCCAAGCAGCATAGTGTCGGACCGTGATCCTCGCTTTTTATCTCGGTTCTGGCAGAGCTTGCAGCAAGCTATGGGTACAAAGTTGAGGTTTAGCACTGCTTATCATCCTCAGACCGACGGACAATCCGAACGCACCATTCAGACCCTTGAGGACTTGTTGAGAACATGTGTGCTTGAACAGTCGGAAAGTTGGGAAGCACTTCTGCCCTTGGTCGAATTCACCTACAACAACAGTTTCCATTCAAGTATCGGTATGGCTCCTTTTGAAGCATTGTATGGTCGGAAATGTCGGACGCCGTTATGCTGGTTCCAGATAGGAGAAAACTTGTTGATTGGTCCTGATATTGTTCATGAGACGACCGAGAAAATCCGAATGATACAAGGAAAGATGAAAGCAGCTCAGGACCGACAGAAGAGCTATGCCGACAAGAGAAGGAAACCCTTGAACTTCGTCGAGGGAGATCATGTATTCCTGCGAGTGTCCCCTGTAACTGGGATTGGCCGAGCTATCAAATCGAAGAAGTTGACCCCTAGGTTTGTCGGACCATACCAAATATTGGAGAAGGTCGGACCAGTAGCTTACAGAATTGCTCTACCTCCGCACTTGTCTAAGCTCCACGATGTGTTCCATGTCTCGCAACTTCGAAGGTACATTCATGACCCCTCCCATGTGATAGCAGTGGACGAGCTGCCGTTTAGAGACAATCTGACCTTCGAAGTCCTACCAGTCCGAGTTGAAGACAAACAGGTCAGATGACTCAGAGGGAAGGAAATCTCATTGGTCAAAGTCGTCTGGAATCGGAATGATGTGGAGGAAGCTACTTGGGAACTCGAGGAGAAGATGAGGCAGTCATATCCGCAACTGTTCAATGCCGACTGAATTTCGAGGACGAAATTCCTGTAAGTGGGAGAGGAATGTAACATCCTAAAAATTAATATTAAATAATATAATTTTAAGGATAGGATTAATCCTTAGTAATTTCACAGGGTTAGAAGGGTAGTATGAGCATAGGCCGACCTAGGATGTGAGTATAGGATCTCGGTCCGATCCCGACCGAGCTAGATAAGGTGGTATGCATGAGAACCGAGTTGGATGGGAACCCAACGTGGAACCTGTTGTCTAGTTCTGATTAGCCGACCTCAGCGCACCTCACAGTATCATCCGAGAAGGAAGCTCGGACAACTGCTGTTCTTACAAGCCGAGTCGACGTATCCTAACCGACGTACCCGAGCCGACACGTCCTAGCTCCTCCGTGCCAGCTCATGTTGAGCTGTAGCCCTTTGGGATTCGTACCATCCGTACACTGTCTTTGCCATTCACTTTATGTCACTATCATTGCTTTATGTCCCTTTCAATGTACTATTCATGGCTTCCCCAAGAAGCCAATGAATCTTGTCCACACATTCTAGCTTCCCCAAGAAGCCAATGAATCCTAGCCACACAAATATTTTCCCTAAATGAATAAAAGAAAGCCCCACCCACAACACTTTTCATTTCTCATTCTCTTCCTCCTTCGAATATCTCTCTTTCTCTCTGAAAGTCCCAGCACCAACATTCTTTCTTCTTCTCTTTCACCAAGTTCAACCCCAACCGGAAACCCCACTCCTCTCTGTTCTCTTCTGTTCCGGCGTCCCTGGACCGGCGTATTGTTGTGGTGGCAGCCAAGAGCTGGACCGTGGTGGTGTGGCGGTGGCAGCAAGGAGGACACGGATTCGAGTGGTGTGAAGCTCACAAGGTCAAGGTCTAGGTCAAGGAAGCCATTCTCAAGCTCTCAACTCTTATCTCTCACGGTTTGAGGTAAGGAGTGAGTGTTACCTCTACTTGAGTTTGGGTTTCTAGGGTGTTCATAAAGGGTACTAAGAGTGGGTGTTAGATTAGGGAATGGATATAGGTTAATATGAGAAAGGAAAGGTAAAAAGGGTAAAGGGAACTAATAAATGAACTAGAAATATGGATGTTAGGTGAATACGGAATATTGTTTTATGCTATATGTTGGTATTTACATAATGGATTGGTTGGATGCCTTATTCTTACTGCTGTTGACATATAAATGTTTATGAACTTCGTGTATATATGTTTATGAGCATTGATATTTGTTATTTATATCTGTGGCCGAGCTGAGTGAGGGTGAGAATGGGTATGAGGAAATGGTAAATATGGATAGTAGGAGAGATAGAGTAATAAGTCTGATAATGAGAAAAGATAATGGAATAAGGAAAAAGACTAAGAGGTTGAGCCGAGATAGGCCGAGCTAAAATGGTTAAAAGGATAAGAGGAATAAAAGAGAAATGGCTGTGTGATCGGGTCATAGCAGACGCGTACCGGGTGCGTGCATTGATCGCGTCAGACGCATACTGGGTATGTGCAGTTGTAAGATGAGTACTGGGTACTCGCAGTTATGATTCACACAGGGTTCCGAGAACGGAACCGGTGGGATGTGGTCCTGGTCATAGCAGACGCGTACTGGGTGCGTGCATTGATCGCGTAAGTCGCCGAGATGCGCCGCTGTAAGACGAGTACTGGGTGATCGCAGTTATGGACTCTCCTTAACTCCATAGAATGATCGGCGGTAGTGCTCCTGGTCATAGAAGACGCGTACTGGGTGCGTGCATTGATCGCGTCAGACGCATACCAGGTATGTGCAGCTATAAGACGGGTACTGGGTACTCGCAGTTATGGATGACACTCCGATATCCGACCTTAAATGGTGTAAGACATGCACTGGGAGTATGCATCCGAGAAGAGTAAAAGATTGTAAACTATGTGAAAATGGAATAATGTGTAATGAGTTTGAGGTAAAGGTGGTAAGCCGAGGTAAGAGAATGTGAACCGAGGTATAGTCAGTAGGTGATAAGATGGTAGGATGTGAGCCGAGCTAGATGAGATTGTGTGTATACGAACTGAGCTAATGATATATATATGCATGTGATATATGAGTTTGATTTACTTGTTATTTATATGCTTTTTGGCTACTTGTGTTTGGCTTGGTAGATCGGTATGTCATTTTAGAAACTGCTTATTTAAGTTCTGTGTAATGCTCACCTCCTTACCATTTTTCAGGTACTGAGCCCGAGCAGACGCAGTCCCCGGCCGAGCAGGTTCACTCTCCCTCACAGGGGGAGTAAGTCATTAGAGTCTGATAGCCTAGATGGGTCTCGGCCAGTTGGCCGAGCTAAACTAATATGTATTTTGTATGGATCTCAGTCCCATGGTCGAGCTACACATATTTTTTGTATTTTGGATTAATCAACTCGGTGTAGCTATGTTTCTGAACTCTTATCTAATGATGTATGAAGTCTTCCGCTTTTAACTCTGATGTTTCTGAATTAATGAAAAAGAAATTTTAAAATCCTAATCTTCGGGTAATTAAGGGTAATTAGTATATAGGGTGTTACATTTTTGGTATCAGAGCAGTTTCTCCTCGGCCTATTGGAGTTACAAAGGACTCCAGTGGTTACTCACCAAGAGAGTGACAAATAAGTAAAGTCTAGAGGTCTAAGTTAGACAATAAAGCTTATAGAATTATATGTTGATATATATATATATATAAATCTTTACTTCTTCGGTGGTTAATTGGCTTTCTCTCCATGACCAAGCAGCATGGCTGGGAGACGAGCTGATAACGACCGAATTGCTGCTGTGTTGGAAACTCTGGTTCAACTACAGCAGAACCAAGTGCAGGCTCAGCAGAACCAGGCTGAGAACCTCGCTGAGAACATCGCCGCAGCCGCAGCAGCTGCAGCTGCAGCCCTTCAGCCTCAACCTCCGGCTCCGGTCGAGATTGACTATATGAGCCGATTTAGGAAGAATGAACCACCTCGGTTTGAAGGGGGTTATAATCCTGATGGGGAGCAGAGATGGCTCCAAGACATTGAAAAGATCTTTCGATCTCTGCAACCGCCCTATGAATACAGGGTGAGGTTGGCCGAGTTTGTGCTGACTAGTGAGGCCAAGCACTGGTGGGATCAACAGATCCGAGGATTGGAAGCGGCAAATGAAGTCATCACTTGGGATATGTTCCGATCTCGTTTCCTCGGAAAGTATTTTCCTGAAGATGTCAGAAGAGAGAAGGAGCTCGCTTTTCTCAAGCTGGAACAGAGGAACTTGAGCGTTGGGGAGTATGCCGCTCAGTTCGAGGATTTGATCCATTATTCAAGAAGCTACCGAGATGCTGAAGAGCGTACCAAGTGCATCAAGTTTGAGTCTGGTCTCCGTGATGATATTCGGCTCGCTTTTGAATATCAGAACGTGGCCAATCTCTCGCAACTGGTGAACATGGCTAGCACCTATGAGAAGGGGCTTAAGAGGAAAGCTGACGGGAAGCGGAGCAGGTCGGCGCAAAAGACAGTGGGGCCAATCAGGGGAAAAGGAATTGCTCCGAGATCTACTCCTTACGTGAATCCGAACTCCAGAATGTCAACAGCTCCGAGGAGCGGTGGTCAGATGGTGGTTGTTCCTGGCCCTTATCCGATATGCCAACATTGCGGGAGACAGCACAGGGGTGAATGCTGGAGTCTGGATCCGAGCAAAGCAAGAGGATCCTGTTTCCGATGTGGCAAGCCTGGTCATTTTGCAGCTCGGTGTACCGAGAATATTGTGAAGGAAGAGGTCAATGTGACCAAGGCCCAACAGGCCGGTGTCAACCGACCAATGCAGAGGGGCAAAGTTTATACCATGGATGGTGAAGAGGTGACTGATGCTGACGAACTGATCCGAGGTACTTCTCAAGTAGACAGCATTACATGTGCTGTGTTATTTGATTGTGGAGCCACCCATTCTTTTATTTCCCTTGACTGTATGAACAGACTAAAACTATCCCCAGTAGAAATGCCTTACAAACTATCCATTTCTACCCCAACCAATTCTTCTGTAATCACTTCTAAAATGTGTCTAGAATGTCCTATCCAAGTATTAGGCAGAGAATTCAAAGTCAATTTGATTTGTCTACCCTTAACCAAGCTAGATATTATCCTCGACATGGACTGGATGTCTCAACACCATGTCCTGCTCGATTGCCGAGAAAAGACCGTAATCTTTAGTGGCCCTTCTGTTGCGAATTTAGAGACAACAGAGGAACCGACCTTAGACCAAATTCCTGTGGTCGGAGAATTTCCTGAGGTTTTCTCGGACGAAATGCCTGACTTACCACCGAGAAGAGAAGTAGAGTTCAGTATAGACCTTTTTCCGGGAACTGGCCCGATCTCAATTGCCCCGTACAGAATGGCACCTCCCGAACTAGAAGAGCTTAAGAAGCAACTGGAAGAGCTTTTGGCCAAAAAGCTAATCCGACCAAGCGTCTCACCTTGGGGAGCCCCGATTTTATTTGTTAGAAAGAAAGATGGTAGCCTCAGAATGTGCACTGATTATCGGAAGCTCAACGCGGTAACAGTGAAGAACAAATATCCCCTCCCTCGGATTGACGACTTATTGGACCAACTCAAGAGAGCGTCGGTGTTCTCAAAGATAGACCTCCAATCGGGATACCACCAGATCCAAGTCCGAGAAGAAGACATTCCGAAGATAGCCTTCCGAACAAGGTATGGACATTTTGAGTATGTGGTTATGCCCTTCGGACTTACCAACGCTCCTGCCATCTTCATGGACTACATGAATAGGATTTTCCGACCTTACCTGGATTCGTTTGTCATAGTTTTCATCGACGACATCCTCATCTACTCTCGGAGCCCGAGCGAACACGAGCAGCATTTGAGAACGGTGTTGCAGGTTTTGAAGGATAAGAAACTCTACGCCAAGCTTTCTAAATGCAGTTTTTGGCTCAAGGAAGTTCATTTCCTCGGACATGTGATATCCGAGCAAGGTGTAGCAGTTGACCCCTCCAAGGTGGAAGCGGTACTTAAGTGGGAGAGACCTAACTCGGTAACTGAGATCAGGAGTTTCCTCGGTCTTGCAGGGTACTACAGGAGATTCATTGAAGGATTCTCTAAACTAGCTCTACCGTTGACCTCGTTAACCAGAAAGGATGCACCTTACCAGTGGTCCGAAGTGTGCGAACAGAGCTTCCAAGAGCTAAATAAAAGGTTGACGAGCTCCCCCGTGTTGATCTTGCCCGATCCGACCAAAGCCTTTGACGTATTTTGTGACGCCTCGAAGCAGGGTCTCGGCTGTGTGTTGATGCAGCAGGGAAAAGTGGTGGCTTATGCCTCTCGGCAACTTCGACAACACGAGCAGAACTACCCCACGCATGACCTCGAGTTGGCAGCCGTGGTGTTTGCCCTTAAGATTTGGAGACACTACCTGTACGGCACGAAGTTAGAAGTATTCAACGACCACAAGAGTCTCGGCTACCTGTTCGACCAGAAGGAACTGAACATGAGGCAGCGCAGATGGGTGGAATTCTTGAAAGATTATGATTTCAACCTGCACTATCATCCTGGAAAAGCCAACGTGGTGGCCGACGCCCTGAGCAGAAAGAGTCTTCATTTGAGCAACATGATGGTCTGAGAGATGCAGTTGATGCAGGAGTTCAGTGATCTTAACCTCGGCATACAGAAGAAGGAAAACAGTGTTGTCTTGGAAATGCTGCAAGTAACCAATGATTTTGTGGGTTTCATCAATGAAAGACAGGCTGCCGACCTAGAACTCCAGAAGCTACTGGAAAGAGCAGGGGACAAGGACGAACCCGACTTCACTAAAGGACCCGATGGTCTCGTACGATTTCGGGGCCGAGTTTGCATTCCGATGGACTTTGAAGTCCGAAGAGAGTTAATGGAAGAAGCCCACAAGACGAAGATGAGTCTTCATCCACGTGCCACAAAGATGTATCAGGATCTGAAGAGGTTGTTTTGGTGGCCGAAGTTGAAGACCGATGTGGCAGATTATGTGTCTCGGTGTTTGACAAGCCAGAAAGCCAAGATCGAGCATCAGAAACCAGGAGGATTACTCAAATCCTTGGAGATTCCGCAATGGAAGTGGGACAGCATTTCGATGGACTTTGTGTCGGGTCTACCAAGGACAAGATCAGGGCAGGAAGTCATTTGGGTTGTGGTGGACCGACTTACGAAGTGTGCTCATTTCCTGCCGATCAGCATGAAGTACAGCTTGGAGAAGTTGACGCAACTTTACATCAAGGACATTGTCCGACTTCACGGTGTGCCAAGCAGCATAGTGTCGGACCGTGATCCTTGCTTTTTATCTCGGTTCTGGCAGAGCTTGCAGCA
Source organism: Crotalaria pallida (assembly GCA_037953625.1). Classification (NCBI taxonomy): domain Eukaryota; kingdom Viridiplantae; phylum Streptophyta; class Magnoliopsida; order Fabales; family Fabaceae; genus Crotalaria; species Crotalaria pallida. The sequence continues at coordinate 137,027,966 of CM075650.1, read as the reverse complement.
AGCTATGGGTACAAAGTTGAGGTTTAGCACTGCTTATCATCCTCAGACCGACGGACAATCCGAACGCACCATTCAGACCCTTGAGGACTTGTTGAGAACATGTGTGCTTGAACAGTCGGAAAGTTGGGAAGCACTTCTGCCCTTGGTCGAATTCACCTACAACAACAGTTTCCATTCATGTATCGGTATGGCTCCTTTTGAAGCATTGTATGGTCGGAAATGTCGGACGTCGTTATGCTGGTTCCAGATAGGAGAAAACTTGTTGATTGGTCCTGATATTGTTCATGAGACGACCGAGAAAATCCGAATGATACAAGGAAAGATGAAAGCAGCTCAGGACCGATAGAAGAGCTATGCCGACAAGAGAAGGAAACCCTTGAACTTCGTCGAGGGAGATCATGTATTCCTGCGAGTGTCTCCTGTAACTGGGATTGGCCGAGCTATCAAATCGAAGAAGTTGACCCCTAGGTTTGTCGGACCATACCAAATATTGGAGAAGGTCGGACCAGTAGCTTACAGAATTGCTCTACCTCCGCACTTGTCTAAGCTCCATGATGTGTTCCATGTCTCGCAACTTCGGAGGTACATTCATGACCCCTCCCATGTGATAGCAGTGGACGAGCTGCCGTTTAGAAACAATCTGACCTTCGAAGTCCTACCAGTCCGAGTTGAAGACAAACAGGTCAGACGACTCAGAGGGAAGGAAATCTCATTGGTCAAAGTCGTCTGGAATCGGAATGATGTGGAGGAAGCTACTTGGGAACTCGAGGAGAAGATGAGGCAGTCATATCCGCAACTGTTCAATGCCGACTGAATTTCGAGGACGAAATTCCTATAAGTGGGAGAGGAATGTAACATCCTAAAAATTAATATTAAATAATATAATTTTAAGGATAGGATTAATCCTTAGTAATTTCACAAGGTTAGAAGGGTAGTATGAGCATAGGCCGACCTAGGATGTGAGTATAGGATCTCGGTCCGATCCCGACCGAGCTAGATAAGGTGGTATGCATGAGAACCGAGTTGGATGGGAACCCAACGTGGAACCTGTTGTCTAGTTCGGATTAGCCGACCTCAACGCACCTCACAGTATCATCCGAGAAGGAAGCTCGGACAACTGCTGTTCTTACAAGCCGAGCCGACGTATCCTAACCGACGTACCCGAGCCGACACGTCCTAGCTCCTCCGTGCCAGCTCATGTTGAGCTGTAGCCCTTTGGGATTCGTACCAATAAATGGAACTAATAAATGAACTAGAAATATGGATGTTAGGTGAATACGGAATATTGTTTTATGCTATATGTTGTTATTTACATAATGGATTGGTTGGATGCCTTATTCTTACTGCTGTTGACGTATAAGTGTTTATGAACTTCGTGTATATATGTTTATGAGCATTGATATTTGTTATTTATATCTGTGGCCGAGCTAAGTGAGGGTGAGAATGGGTATGAGGAAATGGTAAATATGGATAGTAGGAGAGATAGAGTAATAAGTCTGATAATGAGAAAAGATAATGGAATAAGGAAAAAGACTAAGAGGTTGAGCCGAGATAGGCCGAGCTAAAATGGTTAAAAGGATAAGAGGAATAAAAGAGAAATGGCTGTGTGATCGGGTCATAGCAGACGCGTACCGGGTGCGTGCATTGATCGTGTTAGACGCATACTGGGTATGTGCAGCTGTAAGACGAGTACTGGGTACTCGCAGTTATGATTCACACAGGGTTCCGAGAACGGAACCGGTGGGGTGTGGTCCTGGTCATAGCAGACGCGTACTGGGTGCGTGCATTGATCGCTTAAGTTGCCGAGATGCGCCGCTGTAAGACGAGTACTGGGTGCTCGCAGTTATGGACTCTCCTTAACTCCATAGAATGATCGGCGGTAGTGCTCCTGGTCATAGAAGACGCGTACTGGGTGCGTGCATTGATCGCGTCAGACGCATACCGGGTATGTGCAGTTGTAAGACGGGTACTGGGTACTCGCAGTTATGGATGACACTCCGATATCCGACCTTAAATGGTGTAAGACATGCACTGGGTGTATGCATCCGAGAAGACTAAAAGATTGTAAACTATGTGAAAATGGAATAATGTGTAATGAGTTTGAGGTAGAGGTGGTAAGCCGAGGTAAGAGAATGTGAACCGAGGTATAGTCAGTAGGTGATAAGATGGTAGGATGTGAGCCGAGCTAGATGAGATTGTGTGTATACGAACTGAGCTAATGATGATATATGCATGTGATATATGAGTTTGATTTACTTGTTATTTATATTCTTTTTGGCTACTTGTGTTTGGCTTGGTAGATCGGTATGTCATTTTAGAAACTGCTTATTTAAGTTCTGTGTAATGCTCACCTCCTTACCATTTTTCAGGTACTGAGCCCGAGCAGACGCAGTCCCCGGCCGAGCAGGTTCACTCTCCCTCACAGGGGGAGTAAGTCATTAGAGTCTGATAGCCTAGATGGGTCTCGGCCAGTTGGCCGAGCTAAACTAATATGTATTTTGTATGGATCTCGGTCCGATGGCCGAGCTACACATATTTTTTGTATTTTGGATTAATCAACTCGGTGTAGCTATGTTTCTGAACTCTTATCTAATGATGTATGAAGTCTTCCGCTTTTAACTCTGATGTTTCTGAATTAATGAAAAAGAAATTTTAAAATCCTAATCTTCGGGTAATTAAGGGTAATTAGTATATAGGGTGTTACAGAAGTCGCCTTTATTGTCAGCTTTGATTGCAGCTTCTTGATATATCTTTGCTTTTGGTCAGTTATCAGCGATTTCCTGTTTATATTTTCTCCAGGATTTCTAGCTTTAACACTGTTTCATTCCTCCTTCTTTTTTATTTTTGTTTTCCTTTTTTTTTTTGCTCTCTTTTTTTTTTGCGCCTTCTTTTGAGGTCGCTCTTGGACCTGCACACTTTCTTATCCATTTCTTTCCTTTGGGACTGAACTACGCACGGCTTTAGACGGATGATTCTGGGCAGGGCGCCATCTTCTAATCTTTTCTCTTTGCTTGATCGTCGCCGATCTTTTTATTTGCACCGGGCCGCTTTCTCTTGAAACTTTGCTCTTGTTTCATTATTCGCTATGGGATACTTCACTTTTGATCACCTTCTCTCCGGGCGAGAGCATTTTTTCCGCTTTAGACAGATCAGGTGCTTATTGTCTATGGTGAAGGAAATGATCCTCCCAAGGCAATGAACATCTTGGCAAGACTTGTCAAATCGTGTCTTAAGAGCGTGTTCAGGACTTCCGGAATGTGAGAAAGATATCACTTATTGTTCCTACATAAACAGTTTTCATCTTTTGGATATTTCCATGCTACGCATGTCCGTTTTATTAGTTGTATCTATCAAATCATGTATAAAATTAATTATGCATCATTATGTAACATTGCCAATATCATGTTTTCATGAAATGCTTTTCTGAAGCATTCCTTCTCAACATCTAAATCATGTAGTTTATAACATCAAACATTGTATTTGTATGCTAGAATCAGGGAAAATAGTTTATTCTCATCATGTAATGGTTGAGCAAAGAACAGTTAATCAAGGTTATAACATAAATGACTAGCATGATACGTTGATTTCAGTTCGACGGCAAACATTCACGTGTGCAGAGTCATCTACTTATTGCTTTTCTGGTCAAACACCTCACATATATCAGAGCGACATCATGCATGATCACGACATGCATAGTCTAAAATCAAACCATACACATATCACATCATATCACGGCAACGCCATCCAAGGTTGTCATGATGCATTCAAAAGCTAGCAGGATAACAAGTATGTGCATATTGTGATTGTTTCCTTGGTCTCACACAAAATAGTTTGTATGTGATCGGACACAATATATTATCGGATTCATTTTTATTGTAATCAAATTCATGGAAAGACTCACTAGCATACGAATGATAAAATTAGACTGAGCCGAAGATTGTGTGTACTTAGCTTATAGTGTATATGACGCGAGGTATTTTTACATTTAAGCTTTCTGGTTGCGCCTTTGCTCTCGAGTTTCTACTTTCCGCAACATGGCGCCTTCCTTAGTGAGAGCGTACTTTCGCCCTTCTTCGGTTGCGTGACCGCCTGGTCGCCTTCTGCAAGCACGCCTTCTGGGGGATCGCCCTCTGGGGAGCAAACCGCCTTTCGAGAAGGTCGTTTTTGAGCTGAGAGACGACCTCCTTGTTACGACGCTTCTTCAGTTGAGGGCTGTCGATGACAGTGGAGCACCTTCAGGAGCTATCTTTCGGACAGTGCTTCCAGGGACATTTCCTTCATCGTTCGGAGCCATAACTTCCCCAGTGGAGTTGCCAAATTGTTCTGGATATTTTTATTGCAAAAGATGATGATTATACAGATATAACAGAGGGTTCGTAAACTTAATGAAGTTTGGCTCCAGTGTGGTGGAAATATTGGTATTATTCCTACAGACAGGGGGGTGCGCCTTTGATCAGCCCGATTTTATGGGGGCGTCCATTAAAGGGATACAAGTACTACAGATGATATAAATAAATGGGCGCTATCAGTACTGCTTCTACTGCTGTGCGGTGCGCTCTTGCTAGTCTAGTTTGACGGGAACGCCCTTTGTATCAAGTATATGAGTTACAGTCATGGCCCCAGTGGTGGTGAGGTGGTTGCAACGTTGACTGTAGAGTGTTTGCTCTGATGTGCACCCTGGCTTCCACCCTTTCCTTTGTTCACCTTTCTCACTGTTGTTCCTTCAGATGTCCCTTCTCTAAGTGTTAGAGAATAGAACTGGTATTTTCTCTGTGTTTGGTGTTTCATGGAGTTGACTGAGTTGATTGCCTTCCTCTAGTTGATTCAGCTGCTTCAGGGAACAGAAGGCGTGCACTCTTCTGCTCGCCTTCGGGACCTCCTTGTTCTTAAGTATTCTTGTAACATCCCTAATTTTATTCCAATGTTAAATTACGAGGATAATAGATTTAGTATGTGGAAGGTGATGGAAAAGCTAAGTTAAATAATTGTACGAAGTAAAATAGCCCTCAAATAGCTAAAGTTTCAAAATATAAGGAAAAATTAAGATTTAAATATTTAGAGCTCAAATCCCAAATTCCACCGTTGGATATGAAGTTAAGGATTTTAGGAAGCTTGCTTTCAAATTTGAGCAAAATCCAACGGGTAACGAAGAAGTTATGTCGATTTGAAGCAGGAAGAAAATAGGAGGAAATTGGAAAATGAATAAATGGGTACTGGGCAATAATACTCGAGTCTTTTAGAAAAGACTCGAGTGTTCTCAGCCTCTACTCGAGTCTTTGTGAAAAGACTCGAGTGTTTTACAGATCCAGAATCGGGGAAAGGCAAAGCCCTCAGATTCACTCGAGTCTTTTAGAAAAGACTCGAGTATTTTTCATGAATTCACTCGAGTGATTGGGAAAAGACTCGAGTGTTTTTATCAGATCAGCAAAAAAATAAAAACACGAGTTGGGGTCATTTTAACCCCAAATATCACTTTCTCACTCTTCTTTTCTCCGGCTTCTCTCTAGGGTTTTCATCCCCAATCCTTCTCCAATGTTAAAATAGCACCAAATCAAATCAAATTAACATCCCATAATCATTCCCCATCAAATCCCCATGATTTTCTATCAACAAAAACCCCAATTTCATTCTCAATCCCTCAAATCCCCAATTCCCAATTCAAAACCCTAAATCCTTCCAATCCCCATAATCACTCAAAGTTATCAAAAATTAGTGCCACAAATCACTTCCAAATCAATTCCTCATGAATTTTCCCTCTCCAAAAACACATATTACTTCCTCTTTCTCATGAAATTCCAATTCCCTATCAAACCCCAATTTGTGTAATCGGTGGCATAGGGTCTTCTAATCATGCAAGGAAGCTTAGGAAGTGATTAAGGGCAAGGAATAGGAAGCTAAGAGGCATGGATTAGAGCTTGGTGAGGATGCTCCCTCAAAACCCCATTTTGGTTCTTGCTCTTCAAAGAGGTAAGAAGGGTTGTTCACATTACCTTTACTTAGAGAGTAAATTCTAGGATGCTATAGTGGTAGCTGAGAATAGAAAAGATTAGTTAGAATAATATACAATAGGGTAATTGCAATAGACAATAAACAAAGCTTAGGAATAAAGGAAATGAACTCATTAGATAAATTGCGAATATATGTAGTATATGATGATGCTTGTAATGTGTGAATTTAGTATGGAAATGTTAAATGAACGGATAATGAATGAGGAAACTATAGGCAAATAAAGGTAATAAATCGAGTAGGTGAATAAATAAAATAAACCCGCCAAATTGTTTGTAATGCTATGTGTAAGTGAATTGTGTTGTTATGCTTGAATGCTTATATGTGAGATAATGGGTCTTAAAAATGAACCTAGGACTTAGTAAGATTAGAGGTATCACAAGCTAATGAAAGAATCAGAATATTGGGTATGTGTGGGAAATTAATAAAGATAGTTAGACAAGAATAGTAATCAATTAATTAATCGAAAAGATAAGGAAGGGGTAAGGGGTTTATATTGGGAAAATGATTGTGAATGTGCGAATGTTGTGAATGTTAGTTTTGTATGCTAACACCTTTAAGTGAAGATAAAGAAAATGATAACAAGTCACATGATAAGACATAAATGAAAATACAGATCAAAGATAAGATACAAACATAAACGAAATGCTATAATACAAATCATGTATATGTGTTATTTCTAAAATGGAAATGTAATGTAAAGCAAAAGAAAAGCAATAGGGTCTGCAGCTATTAATCGCGTATTGGGATCCACACCCATTAGGTGCACACGGTTAGGACAGGGTCCTACTAGCAAAGTAGGCCCGAATTAGCCCCAATAGGTACAAACCTCGCTCAGGAAAAATCCTCATAAGATCAAAGGCTCGTTAGGTTACGTGGATCCTACGCGATGATTAATAGCTGCAGCACCAAATATAAGCATGAATCATGAATAATTGAGAATATATGAAAGTGAGTGAAGAAAAGAAAATAAAGAAAAGGCCCTAACGAGGGAAAGGTCTTATGGGTCAAGAAGTCCTGAGTGAGAAGCAGTCCTATTGGGTGAAGATACCATCCTAACCAATGTGCAAGCAAGAATACCTAATGGAATTATTATTTTGCTAGTAAAGCAAAAGACAAGATAAAAGTCCGATGCGACCCTGACGAGGCGTATCGGCATTAAAAGAATTAGTCGGCGCTCAGTACCGTACGGCTGGCTGAGGTTGGACTACATAATGAATACTGTAAAATGAAATAAAGAATGGAATTAAAAGAAAGCAAGCATATGAATCTTCATGTATAAGTATGCTAATAAAAATGAAAGAAAGAAAGGAAAACCAAAGATTAAAAGAATTAGAAGAAATAAATTATATGCAAGTTTTATGAATAAATGTATATTAATGGAATAAAAAAAATAAGTGAAGAAATGTATATTAAAAGAATGTAAAAATAAGAGAAAAAATTAGAAGAACTTAATTATATATGAAAATTTATGAATAAGGAAGATTCAGAATAGTGTAGGTTTAGTTATTTGCTATGTCTTCTTTTAGAATTTATCTTCCTAAGTCCTGTGTAATGCTACCCTTCTTGCTATACTTTTACAGGTACAGAAGCGGAGTTTACATGGGTCATGGTCGAGCAGATTTATGTTCCACTACGTGGGATATATATATATATTTTGTTTTGAGTGGGCTGTTATTTTGTAAAACTGAATATGTAATAGTTTTATGCCCTGAGACTAGTTCTAATCGGGCGTAGGATCATTTAAGTTGTTTGTAATATTTTTGTGTTTTATGTTTTTAAATAATTTTGGTTTGACAGGTTTAAAAGAAGAAAACTTTGGAAAGTCCGATAAACAGAGGAAAACTCTGTCGGATTCTTCCTAAGGATTTTTACAAGTATTTAAGTTTTAAAAAAAAGAAATTTTAAATCACCAATTTTATTAAAACCTAAAAATTAACTAATTAAAGTGAGGACGTCACAATTCTTCTCTTTCTCTTGTGTTCTTCCTCCAAGTTGCAGAGGCGGGAGCTTGTGTTCTACTCCGGTGTATTGTTGTTACTGGGATGATGGTTGGAGGTGTGCGCTTTCTAGTGCATCTCCCTATTTTGTGTTTCTCTCGAATTTTGATTCCCGAATTCTTGGAGGAACCATATTTCATGTGTTTCAGGCTGCTTTTGTCGCTCTCTGAGTTGATCACCCCTTTTTCAATGATGTCCATGGAGGATGGAGCTTCCTCTTTTTATAGTGTACCCTTTGCCCACTGGTCCTTGCCTCTTCTTACTTTATCCATCGGTCCATGGCACTTTTCCACCTTGGTCGCTGCATATTCCTTCTTTATCAGGTCCCTTTTGTTTGTTTCCTCCTTTTGGCTTTGTCATTTAATGGCTGCAGGAGGAGAGGGGTGCAAGTCTTGCCATTCTCGGCTTTGCCTTGGGAAGGGCTGAATGAAGTAAGCAAAGATTCCTTTGGACAACTGGCTACCTTCGTTTGGGTGTGTGTTTGCGCCCTGGGCTGGGTGCGCCTTTACTCGTAACTTTGGTGCTTCTAACGCCTTCTTTCTCGCCATAGTTATTTTCTTGAGTTTTGCGACTACTGTAGTGTTGCTGGTCATTATCTCTTTCTCTCTTGGCTACGTTAATGAGATGCTTCATATTTCTCCGGGAAGGCGTACAGAGCTGGACGCCCTTGCACTGCAGGTGCTTGTCACATGCTTTCTCTAGCTCATTATTTGTTTGGTAGTCTTAGCTTCTGTGATGGATTTGGGTCTTGTCATGCAATTGGGCCTTGTTAATGGACCACTCATTTTTGGGTATCAACAGCAAGACATTCATGTGGACTGAGGAGCACCAATTGGCATTCCAAAAGATTAAAGAAGTACTGACCTCTCCCCAAGTCATGAGCGCGCCCGAAAAGGGGGCACCATTAAAAGTGTATTTGGCTCCTTCTGAAGACACGATAAATGGTCTGGTGGCACAGGATAAGGAGGGGGTGGAGCGTCTAGTAGCTTACTTCAGTAGAGTGATGAAAGATGCGGAGCTGAGATACTCGCCCCAAGAAAAGCAGTGTTTGGCATTAGTGTACGCGGCTCAAAAGTACAGGCATTACTTCCAAGCTCATGAAGTTTGGGTGATGACAAAAGTCGAGGGGATAAAACACCTATTGCAAGGGGCGGTGTTGACAGGAAGGTTGAGCAAATGGGCTCTAGCGCTCACAGAGCATGAGATAACCTTGGTGACACCCACAACTTTGAAAAGCCAAGCCTTGGCGGACCTCATGGCAATCTGCCCAGCTTTGATAGAGGATGAAGAAATGGAAGAACTAAGAGGGGAAATGCCTGGGGTTAACGTATGTGAAGAGGGCATGCTGTGGACACTCACATTTGATGGGACGCCTTCGCTGCCCCAGGGGAGAGGAGGCGTAACGCTGACTAATGGGCAGGGAGAGTCATTATCATTCGCTCTCAGGTTGGAGTTTCCTTGCACCAACAATGAGGCGGAATATGAAGCGTTGATTGCTGGGTTGAAGATAGGAAAGGAACTAGGAATTGAAGCACTGATCATCAAAGGAGACTCTAATTTGGTTATCAAGCAGCTCAAGGGCGAGTATGGAGAAAAGGAGATATCCCTGACGTTGTGTAGAGAGCGGACATTTAAGTTGATGGAAGGATTCGAAATAGAAGGATTGGAACACATCCCTAGGACTGAAAACAGACAGGCAGATGCCTTAGCAACAATTGGAAGCCAAGCGGAAGCGGAAGATAGAGAAAGAGAGAGAGAAAATCGTAAAATTTATGAAGATATAGAAAGAAGGGGCGGCAACTAAAGAGGAAAAAGAAATAAAAGGGGACTGGAGGAACGTTGTGACAAGACAACACGGGAGTAAGATGTTGGTTAGGGCGGCGAGGGATTATCACATGGTGGGAAGAAGCCTGTACCGGAAGAGCAGCAAAGGGTTGCTGATGAAGTGCGTAGCAGAAGGGGAAAGCAGAGAAAAAATGAACAAGCTCCATGAGAGCATGTGTGGGCAACTTGGCCCAGGATTGTACAGAAGGCTCCAACGTGTTGGCATTTACTGGCCTGGGATGAAAGCAGAAAGTGACGCAACCCAAGCAAAATGCACTCAATGTCAGGAAGCAAGGGAAGAAGAGGAGATGGCCAGAGTGGAAGGCGAAGATTGGAGAGGTCCTTTGAAGAAGTTCTTACAGGAGGGTAGTCTCCCTGATGACAAAGTGCAGGGTGAAGCATTGAAGAAAAAGGCGGAACGATATTTTTGCGAAAAGGGAGAGTTGTTCAAGAAAACATTCTCTAGAGAAACGCTTCGATGCAAAGGAGGAGATGATATTGAGAGAGTAAAGGAGGAAGTCCATAAAGGGGTGTGCGGGCGACACCAAGGGGGGCGAAACTTGTGGTTTGAGCTCATGAGGTAGGAATACTATTGGCCCACAATGAAAAGTGACTCAAAGGAGTATGTTAGAAGGTGTCAAGATTGCCAAAGACACGGAGACAGGATCCATGCACCATCTGCACAAATGCAAGGACTTGACACGCCTTACCCTTTCCACACGTGGGTGATGGACTTTGTCGGTCCTATAGAACCACAATCAAGAGGCAAGAAGTGGATGTTAGTGGCTACAGAGCATTTTACGAGGTGGGCAGAGGAGGAAGCAACCACTAGCGCTAATGGGGAAACGGTGGTGAGATTTATCAAGGAGCATATCATATGCAGATTTGGATTGCCAAAAGAATCGTGTCGGATAACGGGACTCATTTCATAAATGAAAGAGTAAGGGATACCTTGGCAAATTTCAATATAACTCATGGTAAATCAACCCCCTATTACCCCCAGTCTAACGGTCAAGCGGAGGCGACGAATAAACTGTTGGTCAAGATTTTAAAGAGGATGGTGGGAGATACACCCGCCGATTGGAGCGAATACGTGCCACTTGCTTTATGGGCGTATAGAACAACTAAGCATGGTGCCACAAAAGCCACCCCCTTCTCCTTGGTATATGGGGTTGAAGCTACATGCCAGCTGAGGTCGCTGTGCCTTCCCCAAGAATGACTGGAGGAGAGGAAGGGCGAAGGGAAGTGGAGGCGGAACTGATGGAGGAAAGGAGGGACCAAGCAAGGGAAGAAATGTTGAAGCACCAGAGGCGTGTGATGTTGATGTATGACAAAATTGTGAAGCCAAGGATGTTCAGTGAAGGGGAGTTGGTGCTCAAGGCCACAGATGCAATTATGAGGAATCTCCACACTGGAAAATGGGCCCCCAAGTGGGAAGGACCTTACATAGTACAGGATGCTCATCCCAACGGGTACTGTTTTCTCCTCAATCCAGAAAATCAAAAGAGAATAGGCCCTTTAAATTTTAAGTATATTAAGAAGTACTACCCTTAGAAGTAATGAAGGAAGTAAATGTAAGAATTGGCTCTTTTAGCTTTGAGTCATACAAGGAATGTTGCTAACAACCTTGATGAAGAGAATCATTTTTGTAATGCAAGGAACCTCTTTTGAATTATGTCATTATGATCTTATTATTTTCCTTACTATGCTGAGCCATTTTATGAATAATCTCTAGAAATGATAAGATTGGACAAAGTCACGACAAAGCGTACGAATTGTGGAAGAGCACACAGATAAGAAATCGTGCAAGAGCACACAGATAAGAAATCGTGCAAGAGCACACAGATAAGAAATCGTGCAAGAACACATGGATGAGAAACTGTGCGAGAGCACACAATTGAGAAATTGTGCAAGAGCACATGGATGAGTGTCGCAACCGTCCCGAAGGGCGCCGCAAAAAAATATAAAAAAATAATTAATTTAATATTTAAATTAATTAAAGAGATTTGGAGTCGCCACCAATTGATTTATCCATAAAAATGGAATGGTGCAATTGGACACCTAAAAAAAAAAAGTGGTCTGCGTATCAGAGTTTGGATTAGGGGGTTGATTACGAGTAGGGAAGGTATTAGCACCCTACCACGTCCGTTCTAAGAACGGTTACCTATTTGGTCTATATTATTTACTTGATTAATTTGATTTGGTTTTCAATTATTAATATTAAAAAAAAATTGTTTATTATTTTTATTTTATATGTCCCATTTTTATCAGCACATTATCAAAGATGATAAATGACTATGATTGAGAAATGGGTTGCCTAAATAGCAATTTTTCTGCGGAATAAAATCAAATCCTATAACATTTGGATATAACAATGGTGAATTTAAAATTTCTATTTTAGTAAAGATTTACAGCAATAAAAATTAGTTCTAAAATTATTTCAAAATGATTTGTTTACAAAATTTCCTTTTCGATATAAGATTGTGTTGCGGTAAAAAAAAAGGTTCTAAACTTGTAAGCAAAATTACTATCTTTGAAATAATTATTTTTAATTGTTTATATTCACCATTGTTATAACGGTTAAGGATCAATGAATTTATTCACATTGATTTTAACACTAAAAAGAGATTTAACGAAATATTTACTTTGATTTTTGACATTTAGATTTAGCCAACACTCATGACCAACTCTAATATAAAAAATATGCCTCAAGATAATTAGGTAAAATTTACGGAACCGTAACCACGGCCTTTTCCTAATTTCTATAGTCGGCAACTTTAAAGTATTACTTTTACCTTAAAATTCCAAACTTTTAATTTTTTTTAGAACCAAACCTAGCCAACACTCATGGCCAAATCCGATTGTAAAGAAATGCCTCAAGACTAATGGATAGACTTTTGTGTAACCGTCACTCCGGGCATCTTCCAAATTTTCCGTCATCGGCAAAAATAGTTTAATTAGCGTGGCATTGGCCTACCAATTTTTTTAAAACGAAAATGGAGTATAAAGCTTTGATAGTTTAGGTACTAACCCAACAATCCTTTTCTTTTCCATAATCAACGTTAAAGCATTCACCCAAACATATTAAATCAACTAAAATTTTGCAAAGAAAACAAAACATGGCATGTTAACAAAAGTTGAAACAGTAGGCGAATACATTCATAATTAATTGATAATGCAAGAAAAGAACCTTTGTAATTTGATTGTCTTGTCATATACCATTTGATACAGTTTTAGGACTAAAAAAACGAAGGAGTTCATTTAGTGAAAAAAAAACCTTGAATGAAGATTATATTTTTTTTTTGACTAATTAGGAAAATAAATAGTGAATGAATTAGTTGGAACAACGCCGTAGAAAGCTGATTAATCAAACACTGTTATTGGTTTTACTAAACGCATAACGAACTGGTTGCTAAACTATTCATCCCACCGGTGCGGTGATAATAACACCATAAAAAGATGAAAGCTTTTGTGATAAACAAACAAATACAGTGCAGTCCTTCAAATTTCAAAGTTTTGTTTCAACCGAATAGGATCAAAATAATCCATAAAGACCAGAGCAAAAATGGACCGATAATAACCTCACCATCAGATAGCATCCAGTTGGAGTAAAAAAAAACATTAGGATAAAATCACAACTTTAGAACCATCATAAAGATAAATTATACACAGTATCATCACATAATTAGTAGAAAATAAAGTAATAATAAATACAAAAGGGAACCTAATTGTTGAATGTCGCCGCCGCCGTGCACCGCAACAACCACCGCACACCGCCGCTGCTGCTGTTGTTACTCTTCTCTTTTCTGTATTTTTTTGTTTGTTTCTCTATGCTTTTTCGTCTTCTCTCTGATTATTTGAAGCCCTAATTATAGGAGTAGAACTTTGCAAAGAACAATATCAACCGAATCACTTGATTTTGGTCCGAATCAAACCTTTAATCTGAACGCAGATTTCACGGGGGGAAAGAGAAGAAAACGATTGCATCATGGAATAGGGACATGCGGCAAGGAGTTGAGCAAGGAAATAAAAAAAACGAATCAATCTATGGTTATTAATTGATAACGTTGAGAGAAGGAGAAGTAGTCTAAGATTTGCTCTGTTAAGGAAAGAAATTGGGAAAAGAAGAGAAGAACCCTAGCAGTAGGAGCAGCAGCTGCTGCGTTACTTGGAACATGGGGGTGCAACCGGGTCTACAACCCGGTTTGGGCCAAACGGCCCAAACCCTCCCCTTTTCTTTTTTTTTTTGTTTTATTTTCCCCTTTTTTTTAAAAAAAAAAAGATGGATAAAGATAAACAATTTTTTTTAATGATAAAGATAAACATTTTTTACTTCTTTTACTACATAAGGATAATAAAACATTTTTTTTAAAAAAAAAAGGCACAAAATTTTTTTTAAAAAAAAGTTAAAACAAAAATAATTAATAATATTAATAACTTAAGAGCCCGGACAAAATTGGGTGTCAACAGATGCCCCTCTTTACTTGTTGCTTATTAGATGTCAAACAAAGTGGAGTTTGTATGCTATCAAGATAAGTAATGAGTAAAGAAGTAGACACCAATTTTGTTGAAGAGAGCGTCAGATATTAAAAGAACTAAAGTAAGTCGGAGTTTTTGTTAAACTTTGGAAAAATAAACGATGATAAATAAATCCGAGGACGCAGGTCGGGGTACTGCCGGAACTCAGGAACTGGAAATAAAGTAATGAAAACGAGGACGCAGGTCGGGGTACTGCCGGAACTCGGGAACTGAAAATAAAATAATGAAAACGAGGACGCAGGTCGGGGTACTGCCGGAACTCGTGGTAGAGGAAATTAAAAATAATTAAAATCGAGGACACAGGTCGGGGTACTGCCGGAACTCGGGAACTGAAAACGAGGACGCAAGTCGGGGTACTGCCGGAACTCGTGGTAGAGAAAATTAAAAATAATCAAAACCGAGGACGCAGGTCGGGGTACTGCCGGAACTCGGGAACTGAAAATAAAATAACGAAAACGAGGACACAGGTCGGGGTACTGCCGGAACTCGTGGTAGAGGAAATAAAATAAAACTTAAAGTAAACTTGAGACATGCGACAATGATAGTAATCTTTGTTGTGGTTGTGAATGTCTATGAGCACTTACACTAATAATGAGAGGATATGTGATTTTGAATGCTTAATATGCATGGATATATTGACGTGATGCAATGCACATGAGCCAAAAAATAGGAAATTGATCATAATTTTGTCATTGTGACTGCCCCTTGGCACCCTTTTGCACTATGCCATGCTCGAGACTTAGGGATTAGATTGGATCTCTTTCGCAGAATCAACAAACAGTTAATCACTTCTTTGGTTGCACTATGTTTCCCGCCTCAGGGATCCCACTAAATATCTCGTAAAACATTATTGTTAATCACAAATATGAACTTTCTGCTTTAAACAAAAGTTTTATACAACATTTCTATATTGTCAATACAAGTTTGTGAATGAATGCATCATACCATGTAACACATACTTAGGACTTTTTACAAGGCCATTCTTGACAAAGGCAAGATTTAGTAAACATATTCACATTTCTGCAAACGATCCTTTTTAATGAACCATGTTAATTTCCCTCATCAAGAATTTAGCACTCTCCCTCCTTTCTTCTGAAAGATCTAATGAGGTCGCAATCAAACGCTTTGGATTAAGAAAATTGCCCCAGTGTCCAGTTGTAGATTTCGAGTTTCTCTTGGCTGTTCGTCTCGTCTCTCTTTGCACTGGTTGTTTGCCATCTATTTTTTTTTTAATTATTTTCTTGAAAGTAAAAAAAAATCTGCCCCAGTTTGACCCATGGTTGCTCTTGTGGACATTGTGTCTTGCATGGTACTAGCTTGAGGTACCTCTTTTTTTTTAAAAAAAAATGGTAGGTCGCCCTTTCGGGTTTTCAACCTAGTAAATTGCTCTAACTTCTGCCTAGGCCGCCTTTTTAGGTTTTCGACCTAACGAGCTCATTCTATTTTATTTTTTAGTTTGCATGCTTCTTTAAAAGTAGATACTTATGCTATGATCACTGTAAAGGAAATGGATTTTGTTTGTAACAATAAAATGCATATGATATTTATTAGGATGCAGGATCTTTCTCTATTATCTTGGAGTCAGTTTTCTTTTACCCTGATGTTTATCTCGAACTGTTCAATCTTCAACGAGGTCTTTTAAGCTTGTATCGTGGCCTGGCTGAAGGTTTATGAAAAGAAAGGGTATATGGCTCAAAGCATTTTGTTTCCCCCTTTCTCCTTTTCTCCTTTTCTCCCATATCCTACCTCTCAACAAATCTTCTTTTTTATCAACAACATTCAATCACTACTAGAAATTGTGAAGAGATCTTGATTTACTTTAACCATTGTCTAAGATATCCATTGCAGATTCTCAGCGGGGTTCTCTTCCTCTTTTTTTTTTGTTTTTTTTATTCGGGAATTTTCCCTCTTTTCTTTTCTTTTTTCTTTCTCTTTTTTATTATTTTTTTTGTATCCATATTCTGATCCCCACTCATCCTGTGACCAATTACTTTTGGGCTTTGAAACCAAGGCAGGCTTTTTGTTAGTGATTGAATGCTGAGCAGAAAATTTGTCAAACGATTCTACCCGACCCTGGTTATGAATATTCAATAGGTGGTATAGAAACGATCTCCATTCATGATGTCAAGGCTCAATGGGGTGACTAGGGGTATCTCCTTAGTGTTTAGGATTCACAAAGAAGCCTCATATCATTAAAAAAGAACTGTTCGAGAGTCCACATCATATAGGGTTTTATTTACATCACCCTCCACCCTGATCCATGAATTAAACATTCCTTACTATGCATATGAAAAAAAAGGTTTAGTAAAACATTGATGTGATCAACACATAAGAATATACTACTAAACAAACATACAACTTCCTTTTTCCTTTTTTTTTATTATTCTTTTTAGATACTCTCAAGCATAATACTTTTTTACAGCATCTGAATCCACTGAGAGTCGCAAGTCTTCTCCATCCATGTTGGTCAAAATCAGGGCCCCTCCAGAGAAAGCCTTTTTTACGACATAGGGTCCTTCATAATTCGGAGTCCATTTTCCCCTGTGATCTTTATGGATAGGCAGAATCTTCTTAAGCACTAAATCCCCTTCTCGAAAGTGACGTGGGCGGACTTTCTTAGCATGAGCCTTAATAATTATCTTTTGATACAATTGGCCATGACATAAAGCAACTAACCTCTTTCCTTCAATGAGATTTAACTGGTCAAAACGGGTTTGGATCCATTCAGCTTCTTCTAGGTTTGCTTCCATGATCACCCTTAAGGAAGGGATTTCAACTTCAACAGGAAGAACGGCCTCCATTCCATAAACCAATGAATATGGGGTTGCCCCAGTGGATGTGCAAACAGTGGTGCGATATCCATGTAAAGCAAAAGGAAGCATCTCATGTCAATCTTTGTAAGTTACGACCATCTTTTGCACTATCTTTTTAATATTCTTGTTTGCCACTTCAACTGCTCCATTCATTTTAGGACGATAAGGGGAAGAGGTATGATGCTCTATCTTGAATTCTTCACACAACTCTGTCATCATTTTGTTATTCAAGTTGGTTGCATTATCAGTGATAATTCTGCTAGGTACTCCGTAACGACATATCAATTCTCTTTTAACAAACTTGACCACCACTTTTCTGGTTACGCTGGCATATGAGGTAGCCTCAACCCACTTGGTGAAGTAATCGATTGCTACAAAGATAAAGTGATGTCCGTTAGAAGCTTTCGGTTCAATAGGTCCAATGACATCCATCCCCCATATGGAAAAGGGCCAGGGGGCAGTAAGAACATTTAAAGGTTTTGGAGGAGCATTGATATTGTCAGCATAGATCTGGCATTTGTGACATTTTTTAACGAAGTTATAACAATCAGTCTCCATTGTCAACCAATAATAACCAGCCCTCAGAATTTTCCGAGCCATAGCATGCCCGTTAGCATGAGTCCCAAATGATCCTTCATGCACTTCTTTAATTATCTTCTTAGCTTCTTCTGCTTCTACACATCTTAAAAGCACCATGTCATGATTCCTCTTGTAGAGTACGTCTTCATTCAGGAAAAAACCCATGGCTAATCTCCTCAACGTTCTCTTATCATTTTCTGTGGCCCCAAGCGGATACTCCTTATTTTTGATGAATTCTTTGATGTCATGGTACCAGGGTTTTCCATCAGGTTCTATATCAACGACATGACAGTAAGCCGGTTGAATTCGATTTTCCAACCTGATAAGTGGCGATTCGTCTCGACTTACTTGAAACATCGAGGACAGGGTTGACAATGCATCAGCTAATTGATTGTCTTCTCTTGGTATGTGATAGAAAGTCACTTGCTCAAATTTATCAACTAGTCCAAGGATATAGTCGCGATAGGGAATCAGCTTAACATCACGAGTCTCCCATTCTCCTTATAGTTGATGAATTACCAGGGCCGAATCTCCGTAAACCTCCAGAAACCTTACTTTTGAATCCAAGGCTGCTTGGAGACCAATGGTACATGCCTCATACTTGGCCATGTTATTGGTGCAATCAAAACAAAACCTAGCAGTAATCGGGATGAAATTTCCTTCTGGTGATACCAATACAGCTCTGATCCCGTGTCCTAATGCATTCGAAGCTCCATCAAATACAAGTGACCAGACTTCTTTCTTTTGCTCAGAGAACAAGGCCATGATGTCTTCATCTGGAAAATCATGTTGTATCGTATCATACTCTTCCACTGGTTGATTGTCCAAGTAATCAGCAAGGGCGCTACCTTTGATCGCTTTTTGCGTGACATACACTACATCGTATTCTGATAATAACATTTGTCATCGAGCGATTCTTCCCGTTAAGGCCGGCTTCTCAAAGATATATTTAATTGGATCCATTTTAGAAATCAACCATGTAGTGTGACTCAGCATATATTGCCTCAATCGGCGAGCTTCCCAAACCAAAGCACAACATGTGCGTTCTAGCAATGAATATTTGATCTCGCAACTAGTGAATTTCTTACTCAGGTAGTATATTGCCTGTTCCTTTTTGCTCGATTCGTCATGTTGTCCTAACACACATCCCATGGACTCATCCAACACCGTTAGATACATTATTAGAGGTTTTCCGGGCACCGGAGGCATTAATACCGGAGGTTGCATTAAATATTGTTTTATTTACTCAAATGCAAGCTGACAATCTTCATTCCATTCAATATTCTGATTTTTCCTCAATAGCTTAAACATTGGCTCGCATGTTGCGGTCAATTGTGAGATAAACCTGGAGATGTAGTTCAATCTTCTAAAAAAGCTTCTGACCTCCTTCTCAGTTCGAGGAGCAGGCATCTCTACTATAGCTCGGACTTTTTCTGGATCAACTTCAATTCCCTTTTGCTTGACTATGAAACCTAACACTTTGCCAGATTTTACTCCAAAAATACACTTTGCCGGATTCAATTTGAGTTCATATTTTCGCAGCCTTTCGAAAAGCTTTCTCAAGTTATCAATGTGTTCTTCTTCGGTTTTTGACTTGGCTATCATATCATCAACATACACCTCAATCTCCTTGTGCATCATGTCATGAAACAAAGTAACCATGGCTCTTTGATACGTTGCACCAGCGTTCTTCAAACCAAAGGGCATAACCTGATAACAAAAGGTTCCCCACAATGTGATGAAGGTGGTTTTTTCCATATCTTCTGGGGCCATTTTAATCTGATTATAGCTGGAATAGCCATCCATAAAGGAGAACAATGCGTGATTCGCAGTATTGTCGACGAGGACATCTATGTGAGGTATAGGGAAGTCATCTTTTGGGCTGGCCCTATTCAGATCTCGATAGTCAACACAAACTCTTATCTTCCCCCCTTTCTTTGGTACTGGAACCACGTTGGCTACCCATTCGGGATATTTTGACACTGTTATAAATCCTGCTTCTAGCCATTTTTGTATTTCTTCTTTCACTTTCAACGAGATGCCAGTTTTCATCCTCCTTAATTTTTGTTTCACAGGTGGGCATTTAGGCTTCAATGGCAGCTTGTGCTCGACTATGTTACGATCCAATCCCGGCATATCATGGTATGACCATGCAAAGACATCCTTATACTCATGTAACAACTGAACCAACCTTTTTCATTCACCGATTTTCAAAATTGTTCCAACTCTGATCTCTTTTTTATCATCCTCTGTCCCCAAGTTAACTACTTTAGTGGGCTCTTCATAAGGTTGAATTTCTCTAGCTTCTTGTTCAACCATTCGGAGTAATTCAGGATGTGTCTCCCAATTGTCATCATTATTCTCTTCTTCATTCTGGCTAGGAAAGTGCTCGAAATTGTATGGTGGGTTACTAACATGATCATTATTTACGGATTCACAGTCAGATCTGCATTATTGGTGATTAGGTAAAGTATTCAGTTATTTCATACTCTTTCCCCTTTCTATATTTTTTTTTAAAAAAAAACAAAAATCCATATATTCCATGATTATTATTATTATCCTTTTAAAGGAAAAGAAGAAAAAAGAAAACAAGATTAACGAAAACACATGCATTTATTCATGAAAACTTATACTTGACAATATGAAATGGAGTATGCCCTTATTTAGTGCTAAGAAGAAATCAATGGCTTTGGGCGGAACCAATGATTTCGAATACATTAATTACTTTTCTATGTGGCACAAGAGTCGTGGGAATTCCTCCTCTATCCAGTTGTTCAACACGGTGTCGGGTGGATGTTGGATTATGAAGCTATCCATATCATTAGAGCAATCATCCATCACTGCAGCAACATCCCTTACAAAATCGAATCCAGCACTGCTGAAGCTGTAGCTGATATGCGGAATGGGAATCCTGTCAACCTTGTACTCACAATGCCCCAAACGGGCCAACCTGTTCTGCTTTTTCTCTTTGGTGATTCGGATCTTATCAACTTTTGTAGGTATATATCCTAATCCATACCGATCTTTGTTGTCATAGAGTATTGGCATATCAATTGGTCCTTGTTCATATTTTCCAAGTCCTTTTCCTGGCTGATACCCATTTTCTACCATGATTTTTGCCACCATGAGAGAAGCTTCAGAAGGTCTAGGCTTCAACAGGGGACTTCCTTCTTTAACAAATGTGGCATTTGCTATCTCCAGTGCTTGGAAGGTCGTTTCAAAAGCCTCCTCAGCTGCTTCAATATAAGGAGTATTTGATGGTTGCGTCACCAATACATCTTCTTCCTTGGAAATGACTATAAGCTTCCCATTTGCGACAAACTTCACTTTTTGATGCAAGGAAGAGGGTACCGCACCACTGGTATGAATCCAAGGTCTTCCCAATAAGCAAGTATAAGTCGGGTTTATGTCCATTACTTGGAATAAGATCTGAAAAGTGCATGGTCCTATTTTCATAGGTAGTTCAATTTCCCCCACTGATTCTCTCCTTGATCCATCAAATGCTTTAACGATCATATTGCTTGGTTTCAAGAGGGATGTGTCAATCGGGAGCCTAGCAAAGGTTCTTTTGGTCATGACATTTAACGATGAACCGTTATCTATAAAAACCCTTGCCACCTGACAATCTCGATACATCATGGAAATGTGAAGGGCTTCGATGTGACCAGTCCCCTCAGGTGGAATTTCGTCATCCGTGTAAGTGATGTAATTGTCAGCAACTATATTATTCACTATGCCATCCAACCTTTCTACTGTGATATTATGGCTAACATGAGCCTGATTCAGCACCTTCAGCAATACATTCCTGTGTGGTTCAGAATTCATTAGTAGAGATAATAACGAAATCCGAGCGGGTGTGTGGTTTAACTGGTTAATCACTTTATATTCACTTTGTTTGATAAACTTCAAGAAATCAAAAGCCTCTTCAGTGGATACCTCTTTCTTGGTCTCAAAATCTTTTCGCTCTGGTTCTGGCCCGTCAGGACCCATTTTGGCACTATCAACCTCGGGAAATATGACCCCTTCTCCTAATTTGCTAGTTTTTGCAGAAGATGGTTTTAATTCAACAGGACTATACATTCTTCCACTTCTAGTCATTCCCCCAACTCCAGCTATGTTGCTTACCTCTTTTGATTTGTCAGATACACCTGGGATACCAGTCAACGGCTTCTCGTACCTCCATGGCACTGATTTGTCCGACTTATAAGGGAAAGGGTTTGGCATCTCCCCTATCACTGGTTCCCACTGGGCTTTAGAGGGGTGTAACAACATATTATCTGGAATATCGAGCACCGGTTCAAACTTCTGAATCATCGCTGGGATATCATTGGTATCAAATTCGTCACTTGAGCTTCCTATCATGTTGATTTCATTACTATAACCTTTCTTCATTATCATGACCAGCTTGGCATCCATGAGTTTTTGCAACAATCGTTTAAAATCATCACAATCTTCTAGAGTGTGACCTGTCCTCCCATGCATTTCACAAGCTTCCAAATCGTTCCCCATTTCTTCTTTGACCAATACTTCAATCAAACCTTGTTTACACATCTCTTGAAATATGAACCTCATAGGCTGTGAATTCAATGCTCCTAATTATGTGGATTATGTTTTGATGATGACAAAATAATTAAAAATCATGCCTTGAAGATATTGCAACATCAACATCAACAAGAAGTCAAGAAAAGAAGACAAGTGCCCAATCATTCTCAATCAAATATTAATTGTAAATTTCTAATTTATGTTGAGAGTGGTTGAGAGTGGGTAGAAACAGTTAGTCTCTTCTAGGAATAAATTTTTATATGTTTATTAAGTTGAGATTGACCAAAAATTAATACTTGAGAGGAAAAATAAAATTGAAAAATAATTTTTCCCATATCTGATCAAAATACTCGAGTATTTTGATAAAGACTCGAGTATATACTCGAGTATTTATAGAAAAACTCGAGTATTTGTGCCAGGTCAGCAATTATGACCGTTAGTCTTGTTCGTGCACCAATTCACTCGTGACCGACCAAAAAGACTCGAGTTTTTACCAAAAGACTCGAGTTTTTACCAAAAGACTCGAGTATTTTTGTCCAGTCAGCAAAAATGAACGTTGGAGAAACTCAAAAACCCAATTGAGGGCATTTGAGTCTCATCCAACCCAAGAGAGCAATTCAGAACCTCATTGTAAAATTTCTCTTTGAATTTGTGCAAGAACAAACAAGACAACAAGATCATATTGATTCAAGCTTTCTTAATTTCCTCTTCTCAAGTGTTAATTCCCAAAAAGCTCAACTTCTCACTCATATTGTCATTTTATTCCAAGTTGAGTTTTAGGCCTCAATTCTTACATTGAGCTGTGCTTATTTGTGCTAATCCATTGTGAGATTAGTAATACACATACAAAAAGCTTGATTATTCAAAGTCTTGGATTGTTCCCAAGCAAACCCTAAGTGGCTTAGGGTGTTGGAAGTCTTGAGAGGTTCTCAAGCACAAGACTAGGAGGTTTCTAGCCCGGTGGAGTTTCTTGAAGGGAGTTCAAGGAAGCTTTGTGAAGAGTTCTTCAATCACCGGAATCAAATTGGGGTAGAAATCAAGAGTTTGGTACACTCTTGAAAGGGTTAGGTTGAGTGAGGCCATTCTCAAGCAATCCTTTGTAATTTCTAACAATTTGATTATTAGTAGAAACTCCTAAGTGATTAGGAGGACTGGATGTAGCTCATTGTTGGAGTGAACCAGGATAAAATTGCTTGAGTGTTGGTTTATTGCTTTTAATCTACTTTCTAGCTCAATAGACTTAAGTCATTTCAATCAATTAGGATTTATACAATTAGGTAGCAAGTTCAAGGAATCTTTGTGTTTAAAAGTTATTTAGATTGCTTGCTATTCTGTTGGATAAGTTCCTGTTTATTATTGAATTGATTTGAGTTAAATTGCTGAATTTTCGTTTCTGGTTTTTCCCATATCTGATAGGAAAAACTCGAGTATTTCAGAAAAGACTCGAGTTGTTCATCACTGAAAAACTCGAGTATTTCACAAAAGACTCGAGTATTTTGTGTCTGATTGCAGAAAATTCAGTCGTAGCTCCATTCTTCAATTATCAATCGAAATATTTGGTATTAGTGCTTCAAAATACTATTCACCCCCCCTCTAGTATTTGCTTAGCCCGCTTGTTGGTTTCCAACATAGGCATCTTAACATCCACTAATCGTTCTATACACATCTCTTCACATAAATTTTCTACTGCATTGACCCCTTGGCTGGAATGGTTAGGTAAAGGGTTCCCTGAGACATTAGGAGCCACTTGCTTGAAATCTAACCACTTCGAGTCGATTAGGTTTTGAACTTTATACTTGAACGCTTTGCAGTTTTCTACTGAATGGCCCACCACTCCTGAATGATATATACAAACCGCATTTGGATCATACCAACGTCCCGGATTTTTAGGAACTTTCCCATGGACAGGAGTCACCACCCCTCGTTTTTGAAGGAAAGTAAAAAGTTCAGTGTAAGACATTGGGATAGGATCGAAGTTTACGATCTTTCTATCCTGGCCTTGGTATGTATTAGGTTGGTTTGGGTTTGTGTTTGGGTTAGTGTTTTTAATTTGTTGGGGAGGATGTGCATGGCTTGTGTTTGTGGTTGCTTGGGAAGTATAAGTTTGGTTTATGCTTGGGATCGGTGGAGGTAAATATGATTGGTTAGGGTTTATAGCCTGTGGTGTGAAATATGTTTGGGTGGGATTTTGTGGATAATGAACAGTTGGTGCATGGTACTGGTGGGGGTTTTGATGAACATATGTATTGGGCTGATATTGAGTCCCCTGTGGGCGGGAGGTATAAGTATTGGTGTAAGCATTCTTAGAATAATGGTTGGTTCTTTGATATCCCTTCCCTTCATTAGTTACGGCATGAGTTTCTCCTTCCTTCTTTTTCACAAAATTTGGTCTCTTTCCAGTGCTCGATCCGAGATTGTCTCCTGTGATCTTTCCACACCTCAATCCACTGTCAATTCGTTCTCCCACCTTTTTTAAAGCATTGAAGCTGTTAGCAGTACTACTCACCATGCGATCATAGTAGGGATTTTGAAGAGTCTCTATAAATAATGAGATTTGTTCCTCTTCCTCTATGCGAGGCATGACTTGGGCAGCCACGGCCCTCCACCTTTGTGTATATTCTCTAAAACTCTCATTCTACTTTTGGAACATACTTTGAAGCTGAGTGCGGTCAGGCGCCGAATCTTCATTGTACTTGTAGTACTTAACAAAAGCGTCAGCCAAGTCCCTGAAAGTTCTGATATTGTCTTTTTCTAATCGTATATACCAATTCAAAGCCCCGGCAACGAGACTATCTTGGAAGCAATGGATCAATAACTTGTCATCCTTATGGTATGCCGACATTTTCCGTACATACATATGGAGGTGAGTATTTGGGAAGGTAGTTCCATTGTACTTCTCAAATTCTGGCAGCTTGAATTTTGGGGGCAAAATAACTTCCGGGACTAAACACATCTCAAAAGCATATTTTAGTCCTTGATAGTTTGCTCCTTCAATTGCTTTCAATCTTTCCTCTATCAGATCCAACTTCTCTTTCTCCTTGCCTTGAGTGCCATTAGGAAAGTGTGGTTTATTCCCCCCAAACCTTGCCTCAGGTATGTGCAGAATGATATGGGCTTGTGGCCCAGCAGTGATGTGTGATTGGTGAACCACATGTGTAGGGTCTTCTTCAGCGTCGACGTGCGGAGTTAGTTCCTTGTGAACAGGAACCTCTTCAGCGAAAGGTGGGACATATCCTGGAGGAAGTCCGTAGGGTGGCCAATTGACCGTAGAGTATACGTGTTGCCCAGATGCACCGTGTTGATTATTACGAACGTTTGGGGTGAAACCCGGAGGATATTGGGGAGAAACAAGCTGTTCAACATCATCGGTTTTAGGATTTCCATTCCCATTTGATTCATTTTTTTGTAATGTGAGTATCATTTCCATCATCTTATTCATTTGACTTTTGAGTTCTGCTAACTCTGTATCGTTCTTTTGATTCGCCTCAAGTTCTTCCATAATCTTGACTTGCAATCGAGTCCGATAAGGGTGCTTTGGAGGCAGTTTTCCTAATTTCCATATTTTTTGAATATTTAATAAAAATTTATGAAAGATGAAGAAATGAATGAATGAATGAATGAATGATTGTGATCCAAAATTGTAAATTTTATTGCCAAATCTCCATTATTACAAAATTAAATTCCAACGAAAAAACACAGGAAAACTCATCTAGTCCTACCATTATTACTGCAATCGCTTATTCTAAAAAAAAAATCCTCCTTACTCCTACTTCAATAGAAATTCCCAAAATATTCCAATTCTTTCTTGATGGTGACTAAGAATTCTCGGGCTTTCCCAGGTGGTGCTTCCTCCTCAACTTCTTCAGCCTCTCTTTCTGAACGCATGGCTCCATTTTTTTGGTTGAGGGAAGCAATCATTTTGTTTTTCTCAGAAAGTGAAACATCAAGGTCTAAGTATTCGTTTTTCCATCTTCGAGTTTGTTGTTCCATCCAAGAAGACCTTCCTTTTTCAACTTGCATCTCCTCTTCAATCCTTCGCAACTTGTTATTCCATAACTTCTTAGCTTCAAGCTCTCTTTCCTTCAGTTGGTGGTACATTATCTCGTATCTTCCTTCAGCCTCGGCAACATAATCAAATGGTTCATTGAAATTATGGATAGGAAGATGAGGACCTTCAACTTTAGGGGCTACAAATCATTTTCCGCGGTTAGCCTGCCATAGAGGATATCCGGGAGTAGTTCCTGTAGAAGATCCTTGCTTCACATATCGAACGTCTTTCCAGGCTTCGGTGGCTTCTTTGACTTTCTTGGCTACATTCTCGTCACTGTACGAGAATTCGAAATCAGCTAGACCATGGGTCATGGGGATAAATTGCTTTGACCCCAACTGTCTTCTAACTAGGGCAGGAGTGTAACAGCCCGATTTTCATAAACCAATAATAATTAACTTTTACTTATGAAAGTTGCAAAAAAATGAGGCCAATTTTTTTTTTTTTGAATCGTACTGGAAAGTCTTTGGTGTAATAAAAGTTCTTTCACTGAAACTCGAGTTGTTACTAAAACATTTACTCTCATAAAACTTTCATGTTTACAAAAGAACTTGTTTTCAAAAAACAAAGTAATTTATTACAGTAGATTAAAAGTATTTACAACGGTTTACAAAAGATTGCATTACTTCATCTTTCCAGAATGAGGATACTTTCATAGAATTTAAAATTGGCTTGGTTACGTAAATGGTTCCTTGCTCGGTAATCCTTAACTCACACATCGTAACCATAAACTAAATTCACTACTTTCGCTTCCGTTGCGCTACTCGGATGAAGACGCCCGGATGAAGCTCTTCATTCTTCTTGCACCCTTTCTTCGCTCCCGAGGGTGAAATCATCTCTATTGCCACTTGGGGGTTGCCACTCCGTTCCATCTTCAAATCTTCTCTGGTGATAACCTTCAGACGATGCTTCGTCTGTCCGTTGAGATATCAGCAGCCCCAATATGCCAACGAACAGGAGAGAGTAAGCGATCCGAACGACTCATCGTCGACGGCGTGGGATTACAGTAGGCAAGATACTAGGACAATACGGATAGGACAAACAATATACATACAACATGACAATCAAGCATAACATTATGATTATCATTATTCTTATCATTACTTCTTTATCTTTCCAACCTCGTTATCTTCAACATAATATCTCAATGCAGTTCTTGACTTCAACCTTTCAGGGAACTTCACTTCATAATATCATCCATCATTTTATTACTTTTAAACCTTTGTTTTCAAGTCTTATCAAATCATAACCTTCGATGATTGCGGAAACTTAAAAGATCATCGAGGTACTCGTTTCGTTGTCATCGTCACACACGTCTACATCTCCTCGGTCATCCACCCAGTCCTAGTCGGAAGCGAACAGGAGTACAGGACCTTTACCACGCGGGCACGACAGCTGTCTCAACAAAGATGGTCCCAGACCAGGAGGATCTCGTCCTCAAATCATATAATCAGGCTCACTGCCTCGCAGTGGCAAAACACATTGCCTCGTTCCAGTCCCTCTCCACTGTTCTCGAAATGCCATAGGGGTGACAGCACTATTCTGGTCCCGGGTGCAGAACTTACCACGGTATTAGACCCAGTCCCCACTACGTTAGTGCACCACATGTGGAATTCGTTCTGCCCAGAATAGTACTCAAGGCAACGTGACGTTTTACCGCCTGAGCCTACCCTATTGCATTCACAACCCGAATATCCATGATATCCGGGGTACCTTCCTCTCCACTACTTCACACTCTCGTACCTTACCGCGTTCATGTCTTTTAATATCTTTTATCTTATCAATTAACCTAAGGTCGGCCCATCCTTTGTACATCCCTTCGATGAGTCCCGACCACTAACTTTGCACAGTCTTTTCTTATCAGAGCACAGAGCTGGGTTCACATCATCCCACTTTCATCTCAACAATCCCATATCATCATCTTTCCAAAATCTCAAACCATAGACTTCCTCAAAGGTCTCAGTTTGCGAAATTTCCTCAAAGTATCATTTTACAAACTTTTCAAAAATGCTAACTTCACCAACCTTCTAAAAAATTTCCCTTCATCACTTTTTCAAAATCTCCTTTCACCAAAATGAAAATAAAAACTTCTTTTCGCAAGCTTTCAAAAAATAGTATTTCACAAGTTCTCTAAAAATTTCATTTCGTAAAATCTTTCAAGAATCTTGTTTTTGAAAAACCCTTTAAAAAATTCTCGTTTCAAAATCCCTTTTTCAAAAATCCCATTTTCAAAAACCTCTTCAAACTCTCTTTCCATAAACCTTTTCAAAGTCACTTTCCATAAACTTTATTTCAAAAACTTTTCGAAAACTCATTGTTTCCGTGAGTACTAGTGGAGGAACAAGCTCAACTCAACACCAGTCTCACTTCCACAATGTCACAAAGGAGCCCCGCTCCACTCACATCACATCTCATTCCAATCAACAACTCCACCTCACTTTCTCCAGCTCTGGCTTAACCTCATTCTCATCATCAAATCTGTCCCCAATCTCAACGCTTTATTTCTTTTCCCATAAATCTCATATTCTTTAATCTTACTCATTTCATTTCGGTTTTCAGGACGTAACAGACGTCCATCAATGTGTTATTCATATTAATCATCATACATAATTAAATAAATAAACATACAAGCATACTAATTCACACGGTAATCACACAACAATAATGTGGCCTTTGTCACCTTCGTATAAGTGGCCACACAACACAAACAATTGCCACTTATACTACTGACTCCGAACCACTAAGTTCCGATCTTTGAGATGATATGGAACGTCCTAATATATCACCTAAACACCACAGTGTCTTAGGATAGCTTCTCTCTCACCTGAGGTCCAGCAATTTAAATGCATACGCTCTCCTCGGATCCTTGCCTCTGCCAGCTGCCCCAATCCCTCGTCTTTAAGATTCCTCGTACTAAATAAAATACGTGTACGTCATTAACTTGTATTAAGAAAATATTTTCTTAACTCAAATACGTTTCGTTCCTCGTCAAAAAACTTAAAACACGATTGTTTTCTCAAAACAACTCCCATGTTTTCTAACACTTTAAATTCTTTAAAACCATTTGGAAACATCTTTTAAAACAATTTAAACCATTTGATTTGATTGTTGGTCCGTCTTGGACAGCAAGGAGTCTTTCCACAAAATTAATTTAATAAAAACTCGAAAACACCGTAAAAGTACTTTTCGCTTTAAATAATTCTTTATCTCAATTTAGTACTTTAAAACTCAAGTTTTTATCGTAAAACAATTCTTGGACAACCATAAACACAATTCAAAATCTCAAATAAATTAAATGGATTTATCTTGAAATCAATTAATTTTTAAAACCAATTACGCAGTCAAATACTTTTCAAACATCAACTAGCACACAACCACAACAACACTTAGATGAATTAAGTCATGTAATTACTTACTTAATTATAGACCAAATATTCGTTTTCAACAAACACTTATTTACTTAATTATTTTCTAAACATTTTCATTTTCATTTTCATTTTCATATTTACCTACTTATTAAAAGAAACCGAATTGAATAAGTCTAACATATGAACTTCATGCATCTCAAGAACTAAATCATGCTCAAACATCAATTTACAAAACATACTCATTTTATATATATTATTTCATGAAAAATATTCTTAGTCCTTCTTGAACATACATTGGCCAAATACATGCACAAGTACAAGTAAAGATTTGTCCAACATCAAAATATGACATCATAAAATCACTTCTTCCTTTTTCATGTCAAAACCGTGAGTTTAGTCTTGGAAAATATATAAAAATTTTAATTTATTTATTTATTTATTTATATATTTTTTTTTAAACACAACCATTTGTCAAAACAATTCACTACAAGAAATAAGCCTATTACCGACAGAAAAATCCGTCGGAAATTGTTACTTTCCGACGGATTTTCCGACAGCCACCAATCAGTCATAAAAAAGGGCGTTGGAAAACTTTCCGACGGAAAAAGACATCCGTTGGAAATACTGACGGAATTTTCCGTTGAAAAATCCGTCGCAAAAAATAATTTCCGACAGTAAAATCCGTCAGAAAACAGAACAAATATTTTATTAAATTTTCCGACGGAATTATCTGTCGGCAATATTTTTATTTGAAAAACCAAAATAATATTTTTATTTCACTTACCGACGGATTTTCCGTCGGAAACGGTGTTTTTTTCTAAAAAAAATAATTCTATATTTTTTTATATAATTACAAATCATTCTGTATTATTAATTTTCAAATTCTAAAATTTTCATATGAAACTGAAAAATAGAAATTCAATAATTACATATTGATATCAACTAAAATTTCATAATTTAAATTTCACAACCCATGCATCCAAGTAAAATAAAATCAACTCATCACAAAACATTCAAGTAAAACAAAACCAACTCATCACAACCCATCCAAACTACGATAAAATATAAGTCCTAATTATTATAATTGAGATAAGAGTCGTCTTCTCCATCACCATCATCATCATGTTGCTAATCAACTTGGTCATTTTGGGGGAGATCTTCCTGCAAAACTTGCTAATCCGACTTGAGGGAAGTTATGAAATAATCAGCAAACTCTTACCAAGAGCCCCCCAATCCAATGATGTCTCTCTGCAGAAAAGGTCATAAGAAGAAGAAAAGAAGGGAATGAAAGGAAAAGCAGGGGAGGGGAGTGAGAATGATGAAGCTTTGATTGAAATGTATATGCTGTAGTTATCCTCCCAAAACTCAGAGCATGACGAGATAGATAGAGACTTACGAACGGTGGAGGGAATATCAGTGGAGGTATAATGAGACTTCTTGAGTCTATGTTGTAGATGAGCAGCAATCCACACCGTTGAAAGTGGCCCTTTTCGCGCCAAAAATGTGTGTAAATAAAACATCTCTTCTTTGTCCTCCTTATATGATGGTTCCCTTCTTCCACTACACCACCAACAAAAAAAATAAAAATAAAAACTTTAATTGAAAAAAGAATCAAGAAGGAAGCGTATCTGCTAAAGATCCAGTTAGAAAAAAAACAGAAGCATGTGGAATGATCAAAATTGAAACGTAAATTGAAAATTTTTAGCGGTGTGAGTGATGATGGAATAGTGTCTTTTGGGGAAGGTGAATAAATGTGAAATATTTTGGCGCGGGAAACCACAAAAGGAAAAGCTTATTGTCTTTCTTTAAATGATCCACAAACCCTATACAATGCTTAAAAGCTTATTGTTCATAACTAAGTGATAAGATGTTGTTTGGTGGAATGGAACCTTGGTTCAGGATAACTAATATTAGCGTAATACTCAAAGCTTTTTTTTCCTATGCTCTTATAAAAAAGCATACTATCAAATTTAAGACAGTTTTGCTTATTTTTGATCTGTTAGGCTTAATGTGGTCTGGGAAATAATGGAAGCGGGGTGGATAGAATCTAATAAGGGTGTGGCTGGGTTTCTTTTGGCTGTTATTATGTTATTATTTTTTGGTGCATTGTAAATTCATAGAAACTCTGGTGATGTTCTGTTATTTGTACTTTCATTATGTGATGTTGGTGTTACACCTTGTACCCACTTTTAAGCACTTTTAATAAAATATATGTGGATGTGTTCAATCATTGCAGCAGCACTATATATATCAAGACATCATTTTAATGACAAATAGCAGAAAAAACAATTCCCCTATAGCAGAAACAAAGTTCATACACACATAATACAATACAATTTAGGTGAAGGATTTAAACCTTTTCAATTCTGAGCCTTGAAAAATCCAAGAACATTTGTGAAGGCCATATCATATAAATTGTTTTGGACAAGAGTAGAAGATCCTTTACCCTTGCACATATAAGATTTGGAAGCTGAATTCACCAAACTTGTGGGATCCCCATCGAACTGCAAAGTAGCAGTACACAATCAATTTCAATAATAAAAACAACAATAAAAAGAGATAATTAGTTACCAATCTAGGATAATAAAATCGAAGCATATTATAACAAGATGATATGTCTATGCTGCAAGTATACAACACCTGGTATCCCAAATGTGGGTTCACAACAACGGCAAGCAGTGCCGGATCTTGACAAAAGATCCAGGGGGTGCAACTAAAATTAATTAAAAAACTTATAACCAAAATTCATAAAATAATCAATACTTCCAATCCTGTAATCCAATACTGCAACAATCTAATGCTAAAATACTTCCAGGTTTCATTCCAATACTTCCAAATTCCAGAGTCTAGTATTAAAAACATTAAAATACTTCACTGATTCAATGCTTTCCACTTGCCGCTTGGAGAAAGAACTCGGTGGAGAGAGCGACGGTGGCCGGGTGTTCGTTGATGAGGGAGAGAGAGGATTGAAGCTGTGAGAGAGAGAGGACCGAAGCTTGGAGAAAGAGGGACAATCAAAGCTTGAAGGGAGTGGGCACAAAAAGAAAACCCTTCAATTTGTTAGTTTCAACTGAAGAGAAGATAAGATGAACAGAGAAACCCCTTTTTCTTTCTTTCTTCGTTAGTTTCAACTGAGAGAAACCCTTAATTTGTTTTCTCAACTGCTTAGCAGTTATCGTGACATGCGTGAAAGCTTTTCTTTTCTTTTTTTTTTTTTTAATATCCGATATCTTTAGTTTTTTTTTTTTTTTTTTTTTTATATCTGATCTGTTTAGTTTTTTTGGGTTATATTTGATCTCTTTAATTCCTATTGTGAAAAGTGTTCAATATTGTTCAAAAAAAAATGTTCAATATTTTTTATTTTTTATTATTTTGTACGGGGACAGCCCCTAAAGTCATCATATTGAAGACTTCTTTTATTATTTTGTATTGGCTCAGCCCCTAAAACCATTATGTTGAACACTGGTTTTTATTCTTAATATAAATTTAAGAAAAATGCTAACAAGTGTCCTAAGGGAACTTGTTAAGAAACGTATTGTAAATAAAAATTATTGTTGGAAAATGTGATTTTTTATGTTTCCGAAAGAGTAATAAATGTAGACTTAAATTTTTTTTTTCTATATGTAATAACCTTAATAAGTGTCTCAAGGACACTTATTAGTAAGACCCTTTTATTTCGAATTTCCAATGCCATTAATTATTTATTTTCCATAAACGTGTCATCTATTTATTCAACACTTTTAAATTCCCGATAATAATTATAGGGATACTTTTGTAAATGTATACTCTCATATCCTTTTGAGTATACATTTTTAATGAAGGGTTAGATTTGAAAAAGTATATAAAATTTTCAAATTTCCAATGTCACTAACAAATTTAACTATATTCCTTGATGGAAAAGAAAAATATCAAAAGTGTCTTATAAATAGGACCGGATAGACCATGTCAAAAAAAAAAAGAACCTAATGAGTACTCCCTATGGTTTGAAATATAATAAACAAAAAACATACTTCCTTCGTCTCTCTCTATATAAGACCCTTTGGGAGATTTCACGTCCATTAAAAAAGTTGGTTAATTTAATTAATTATATTTGAAATATTAACATTTGATATGTATTTTCAAAATTATCACTATTAATATTACTGGAAAAAAGAAATGTAAAATAAATAGGGGTGTATGTGGAAAGAAGTAATTAATGGTTATTGAAAACTGTTATATAGTCTTATAAATAGGGACCAAAAAAAGTGTCAAAAGGTCTTATATTTAAGGATAGAGATAGTACTTTTTTTTTTCTAAAATACCAGCAAAAGTAGTCAATCTTCTTAAATTTTATTTTATTTGCAAACTACTTTACTAAAACGTACCAAAAAAAATGGTTATCTCATTTAATCTTTGTTTCATTCTCACTACTACATTCCTAAAAGATTTCTATTTTTGATAAATTTAAGAAAATTAAATGCGATCAATTAACTCTCATAATTAACATGATTTTAGTTTTTTTTATAATATTATATATATAAATAAATTGGATGGTGTATCAAATATTTACATTATCAATTCAATACCACAAACCATAATAACTAACTTTTTAAAGGATGTGAAAATTGATAAAAGTGACTTAAAAAATAAAGAAAAATATCAATAATAAGTATCCATGGAACACTCTTTAATGTACAAAAAAAAGTAAACCCTAAACCCTAAAATGTTATTGAAATATTTTATATTAAATAAATTGATAGGTTTTATGTGTATGTTACTTTTCCAATGGCATATAGTTTTATTGATTGCTTAAAGAAAGCCCTTATATGACACTCATTAGCAAGACCCAAAATTAAACTAAAATAAACAATAAATGTTTCTGATGGACATATTCGTCAGAAGACAGAAGGCATAAAATATTTTGGAAAATAATATTAATTATTTTTTGTTTTTTGAAAATAATTTTTTTAAATAAATAATATTAATTATAATCTTTAGTTATAATTATTTTTTACTGCAGAAGAAATTTTTCGATGGAATTATCCGTCGGAAAATCCGTCGGAAAATAATAAAAATATTTTCCGTCAAACAGTCCGTCGGGAACATGAAGGGTTATTTTTTAAAAATTAATTTTCCGACGGATTTGATCCGTCGGAAAAGAGGCAAATAATATCTGTCGAAAAATCTGTCGGAAAATCCGTCAGAAAAGAGTGAAAATAATTTCCGTCAAAAAATCCGTTGGAAAATCCGTCGGAAAAGACTCAAAAATGCTTTTTGTCAGAAAATCCGTCGGAAAACGCGAAAAATCACAAATCCGTCGGAAACGTGTTTTCCGACAGCAATTTCCGTCAATAAACACAAAAAACACTGACGGCTTAAAGTCCGTCGGAAAAAATCCGTCGGAAAACAGCTATATTTCTTGTA
This sequence comes from Crotalaria pallida, assembly GCA_037953625.1. Classification (NCBI taxonomy): domain Eukaryota; kingdom Viridiplantae; phylum Streptophyta; class Magnoliopsida; order Fabales; family Fabaceae; genus Crotalaria; species Crotalaria pallida. The sequence continues at coordinate 136,992,844 of CM075650.1, read as the reverse complement.
GTGATTTCAATCTTTTCTCACGTTTGAACTTTCTCAAAATCATTTGAAAACTCATATTAATACAATTTAAATAATTATTTTATGTGGCTGTATGAAATCAGTCCAGCCACCATTTTAATTCCTTAAACACCGAAAAACCAATATTTTTCATTCTAACCTTTTGTTACTTCAATTAGTACTTGAAATCCACAATTTTCATCATTCGAAAACACTTTTGAATTTGAAATACCTTAAGAATAAATCTTGGGCAGCAAGGAAATAAAATTAAAACCATTAAAAATACTCATTAAAACAATCAAACTCATTCACTTATTTCCTTACACAAAACCGAATTGAAAAGAAAAAAAAAACACCACAATACAATTTAAATCATTCACTTAACATTAAATCACAAAACATACTCATGAATTCAAGTCACTTTATGAGAAAAAGAATCTAGCCTACCAAACCTACTTGGGCCGAACACCATCATGACACAAACATGGTTTTGATGCACTTTTTCAACATGCCAAACCTTAAAATCATCAAATTAAATCATGCACTTTGAAAAACACTTGAATCGAGAAGAAAACCACATGCAAGAGTCTTTTTCATGAGAAACAAATCATGATCTCCTAGTCCTATGCTTTGGCCGAATATCCAACCCCAAAAGTCAAGAGAAAAGTTCAAATCTTTGACATGCATGAACAATTGACTTAGATCAAACAAAACCACTTTCAAAAGTTGATTTCCTTTGATTTTCTTGCTAAAACCGTGACATGCAAACAAAAGATCAAGACTTTTTGTTTCAAGAATCACATGCAAAGACTTAGATCAAAGTTTTTCAAAGATTGAAGCAAAGATCAAAGATTTTTCAAGATCAAAACCAAATCAAAGCATTTCAACTACTTAAATCAACTTTCATAAACATACAACTAACATGCAAGAACTTGAATCAAGGTAAAAACCATCATGACCTAGTTTCCTAGTCATGGCCGAATTCCAAAGTCTATAGTTTAAGGTTCTACAAGTTTGTTTTACTCTTGAAAACTCAAGATCAAGGCTTAGAAATTACATGCAATCATAGATCAAACATAAAAATAAACATGCAAGAAGAAATGAAGATTACAAAGCTTTAGAAGGTAAAACTACTCTAACAACTCTAGGATCTTCGAAATACTTCAAGAAAAGGAAATGGTTTTCAACCTTCTTCACTTGATCTTCAAGAGAAACCTAAGACTTTGGGCTTGATCTCCTTCCTTCTTCCTCCTTCCCCACCCACGGCCAACACCCTCCTTTTCTCTCTCTCTCTTTTCTTCTCTAAGAGCTTAAAGGAAACTCTTAGGAATTGTGTTTGGTTGTGAAGGAAGTGAATGGGAAAAATGAGGGTGAATGAACTAAGGCCAAAAATATTTATAGGCAATTCGTGAAGTCCCTATTATTCCCTTGGTTTGGTTTTGGTTAGTGTGTGGTAAGGAGGGGCGATTTTGGCATTCCCATTTGTTGCATGGGTGAAGTTTAACAAAACTAAGGGGACAAGGTAGAGTGGCCTATGGTTTTAGGGGTCATTTTAGGCTTAAGGACTAGTTGGCTTCTAGTTAGAATTTGGTTACTTGGTTGATTCTAGTTCTAACTTAGTTTAGTTTGGTTTCTTGTTCAAGAAATGCAATCCTAGGCTTATAGGTACACATACATACCACACACACCTATACACGTACACACATATACACACAATTATACGGACATACACATATACACATATACATACATATTGCAATCACACTCAATCACACAATTAGTCATGAAATAATTTCTCCTTCAATCATCATATATAAGTATTAACACTTAAACACACCTTCTCTTTGACTAATAAACTGTACCATTTGGCCATAATTATGACCCTCATTTTATTTTCAAAAATCATATTTTAATATATTAAAGATATTCTCAAAAGGAAAAATTCATTTGAAGTCCTTAACTATTTTTACTAAGTTATTCTTTCAAAATTCGTCCTTTAAGTACCCCAAAAATAAATTTTTGCAAACCAACCCAGAAAATTATAAAAGTTACATTTTTGAAATCTACATTTTAATACGATCGTTTTCATATAAAGATCATAAAATTCGGAGTTACGGTTGAAAAGATATGGATTTTTAAAGTTAACAAACCCAAAAATTTCATTTCAAATAAAAATCATTCTTTGATAAAATCACAATTTCTTTAAAACACAGAAATGTTCAACACATAATAATTTCTTCAAAATTATTCATCACTTAAAATCATAAAATAAGAAATTCACTTCAAGAAAACACTCTTTCAAAAACATTTTCTCCAATTAGATCTTTTAATTATTTAAAATAGTACGAGGAATTTGCGGGGTGTTACATTCTCTCCAACTTAAAGATTTCTCGTCCCCGAGAAATACGTTGCGGATTGGGCAGCAGAACACAAGAATTCTCGCATTACGGTGGGGTCCATAAGAACATTCTCATTCTCGTTTCAGGGTCGTATTCTTTGCTGGCATAATTTACCTTGCAGTACCCCTCGTTTGTTGCTTTATGACGAAGAAGTTTCAATCGTGCTATCACTGGCGTGCCGAATCAGGTCAAGTCCGTCGGACTAACCGAAGGGGATATTGTCTCTTCACCAATTGTCGTTACTAGAAGCACAAACTTGGGTACAAACCCAAGGAATATCAAACAATCATGGGTTCAAACACTTCCAAAATACTGGGTTTAGCCTAAAACCCTGGACTACCTTCTATAACTTAGGATTTTCACTATCTCACAACAATCACGCTTCCCTCTAATTCTCCTTCTAACTCTAAGGGGTTCATCACTTATTTCTCCGACTTAAGAGGAATTCTATGACGACTTTGGTTCGAATTTCTCAAAACAACTTCGTTTCCTTCATTAAATTCGTCCTAAATATCAATCAAGCCTATTACTTCTGCTGTTTAAACTTCGGGTCACGGCATAAGGCAATCCTAGTCCTTAGACTTTCCTCTAATAACCGGTAACATACGCCTTTTTTCCTTCCTTGTAACTCCCCAACTTTGATCAAGCTTATCACTAAATTCCCTATTTCGTTCTATTCTCAACTAACTTCAATCACTAATCCACCATTTATAATTCAAGCCTAAACTACCTGGGTAACTATGACATTTTCAACTCTTCAAATCGAGCTAATAAATATTGGAGAAGATAGGTAAAGCTACGGTTTGGTAGTAAGGCTCAGGAAAAAAAAAGTTCAAGTTTCAACTATACTGTCTGTTGTGTTGAAACAATTCAACAAACACTAGAGTTCAGGGGTATCATTCTATATCTTAAAGGTAATAACTATTCTTGTATAAAAAGTAAGATAAGGCTAACAAACTTAAGCCTAACAAGCACAAAGGAAATATCAAGGGTATGGGTTCTAAGTCTTAGAATCTATCCACCATCTACTTCCTTCCAACTACAGAACTAACAGATTCCTTAGACTAGTGCAGTAGGCACTAAGCCACAAACAGAAGTTCTTAGCCTAGAAAGACGAGAACTCGATCTTAGACTCCTACCCTTATACTAGCAAACACACAGAGTCGCACAAACAAAGCATGTAAGCCCATGCTTAAGGCCATTAAGGATTACCACCGCTCTGATACCATTCTGTAACAGCCTGATTTTCATAAACCAATAATAATTAACTTTTACTTATGAAAGTTGCAAAAAAATGAGGCCAATTTTTTTTTTTTTGAATCGTACTGGAAAGTCTTTGGTGTAATAAAAGTTCTTTCACTGAAACTCGAGTTGTTACTAAAACATTTACTCTCATAAAACTTTCATGTTTACAAAAGAACTTGTTTTCAAAAAACAAAGTAATTTATTACAGTAGATTAAAAGTATTTACAACGGTTTACAAAAGATTGCATTACTTCATCTTTCCAGAATGAGGATACTTTCATAGAATTTAAAATTGGCTTGGTTACGTAAATGGTTCCTTGCTCGGTAATCCTTAACTCACACATCGTAACCATAAACTAAATTCACTACTTTCGCTTCCGCTGCGCTACTCGGATGAAGACGCCCGGATGAAGCTCTCCATTCTTCTTGCACCCTTTCTTCGCTCCCGAGGATGAAATCATCTCTATTGCCACTTGGGGGTTGCCACTCCGTTCCATCTTCAACTCTTCTCTGGTGATGACCTTCAGACGATGCTTCGTCTGTCCGTTGAGATATCAGCAGCCCCAATATGCCAACGAACAGGAGAGAGTAAGCGATCCGAACGACGCATCGTCGACGGCGTGGGATTACAGTAGGCAAGATACTAGGACAATACGGATAGGACAAACAATATACATACAACATGACAATCAAGCATAACATTATGATTATCATTATTCTTATCATTACTTCTTTATCTTTCCAACCTCGTTATCTTCAACATAATATCTCAATTCAGTTCTTGACTTCAACCTTTCAGGGAACTTCACTTCATAATATCATCCATCATTTTATTACTTTTAAACCTTTGTTTTCAAGTCTTATCAAATCACAACCATCAATGATTGGGGAAACTTAAAAGATCATCGAGGTACTCGTTTCGTTGTCATCGTCACACACGTCTACATCTTCTCGGTCATCCACCCAGTCCTAGTTGGAAGCGAACAAGAGTACAGGACCTTTACCACGCGGGCACGACAGCTGTCTCAACAAAAATGGTCCCAGACCAGGAGGATCTCGTCCTCAAATCATATAATCAGGCTCACTGCCTCGCAGTGGCAAAACACATTGCCCCGTTCCAGTCCCTCTCCACTGTTCTCGAAATGCCATAGGGGTGACAGCACTATTCTGGTCCCGGGTGCAGAACTTACCACGGTATTAGACCCAGTCCCCACCACGTTAGTGCACCACATGTGGAATTCGTTCTGCCCAGAATAGTACTCAAGGCAACGTGACGTTTTACCGCCCGAGCCTACCCTATTGCATTCACAACCCGAATATCTCTGATATCCGGGGTACCTTCCTCTCCACTACTTCGCACTCTCGTACCTTACCGCGTTCATGTCTTTTAATATCTTTTATCTTATCAATTAACCTAAGGTCGGCCCATCCTTCATACATCCCTTCGATGAGTCCCGACCACTAACTTTGCACAGTCTTTTCTTATCAGAGCACAGAGCTGGGTTCACATCATCCCACTTTCATCTCAACAATCCCATATCATCATCTTTCCAAAATCTCAAACCATAGACTTCCTCAAAGGTCTCAGTTTGCGAAATTTCCTCAAAGTATCATTTTACAAACTTTTCAAAAATGCTAACTTCACCAACCTTCTAAAAAATTTCCCTTCATCACTTTTTCAAAATCTCCTTTCACCAAAATGAAAATAAAAACTTCTTTTCGCAAGCTTTCAAAAAATAGTATTTCACAAGTTCTCTAAAAATTTCATTTCGTAAAATCTTTCAAGAATCTTGTTTTTGAAAAACCCTTTCAAAAATTCTCGTTTCAAAATCCCTTCTTCAAAAATCCCATTTTCAAAAACCTCTTCAAACTCTCTTTCCATAAACCTTTTCAAAGTCACTTTCCATAAACTTTATTTCAAAAACTTTTCGAAAACTCATTGTTTCCGTGAGTACTAGTGGAGGAACAAGCTCAACTCAACACCGGTCTCACTTCCACAATGTCACAAAGGAGCCCCGCTCCACTCACATCACATCTCATTCCAATCAACAACTCCACCTCACTTTCTCCAGCTCTGGCTTAACCTCATTCTCATCATCAAATCTGTCCCCAATCTCAACGCTTTATTTCTTTTCCCATAAATCTCATATTCTTTAATCTTACTCATTTCATTTCGGTTTTCAGGACGTAACAGACGTCCATCAATGTGTTATTCATATTAATCATCATACATAATTAAATAAATAAACATACAAGCATACTAATTCACACGGTAATCACACAACAATAATGTGGCCTTTGTCACCTGTAAGTTCCATGATGAATGTTTTGATAATGACAAAGTGTTTTGAACAAGCTATCATGTATTGATCAAGTTCACGTTCAACAAGCAACAACAAACATCAAATGAAGAAGAGAGAAAGCAAACTCATGAAGACTTAGTTTGAGTATAATTGTATTTGTTTTATCTTTTGCCTCTCAAGCTTCATAGGTCTTTTATTTGATGAGTTTGGTTAGAGTATCGTAGAGGGTAGTGAATCTCATTCATAAGTCATGATTTAATCATAATTTGAGTTTTCACTTAACCTAGAATCAATATGTGGCTTAAAGGTTTTAAAGGAAAGGTTGGTTTTTGAGAAAACAAGTGCAGTATCATTTTACTCGATTAAGTATGGATTTACTCGAGTATTACTCGATTAAACTGAAATCTACTCGAGTAAACGCTGCTGATCTGATTTTTTAAAATACGATTTTCACTTCTCAAAATCAGTTTTCAAGTGCTACAACTTTTGGGTATTCTATAAAAACCTATTCCTAATCTTTGTGATTAATGAGAACACTTTCATAATCAATTTTACAAGAATCAAGCCATTCTATTCTCTCTCAATTTAAAAGATCAAAGCTTTCATATTTTCATATTCTTTGATCAAGAACCTTTGAATCTCTTATTGTGAATTGTCATAGCTATTGATTGAGATTCATAGGAGTGTTATTGTGTATTCATTGAGTTGTAATCTTTGCAAGAAGGCAAGCCAACTACAACAAACAAGAAGACTTGGTGTGTCGATTATCATCAAGCAAATCTCATTGAAGAAGAAGAAGTCTTGGTTGTGAATCAAGCAAAGTGAAGCCTTGGTGTGTGGATTATCATCAAGCAATTGAAGACTTGTTGTGTCGGTTATCAACAAGGGGTAGAGGTTAGATTAGAGAGAAGATCAATAGGATTACAAGGCAAGGGTGTGGTATCTCTTGTAGGCTAGCAAGAAGGGAGTCTTGTGAGGCACTTACTTGTAATTTGAGAACTCTAATTCCTCATAGTGAAGAATCTCTCTTGGTTGAAGAGGGGACTGGATGTAGCTTTCAAGCGGATGAAAGTGAACCAGGATAAATCACTGTGTCGTATCTCTAAACCCTTAACTCTTTACATTCAAGTCATTTGTTTGCGTTCTTGGTTGAAAACCTAGAAAAGAGTGATTTTCATAATTGATTGAATTGAATCTTTATTGTTCAAATTGATAAAGGGAAAATCATTTTCATAACTAGGATAATCAATAAGAATATAGGTGTTAATTGTTTTCGCTGAATCTCTGATCTTACGTGTTGATTGATTGATTTTCGTATTCGATTGAAAAAGTGATTTTTCAGTTTCTGTCAGATCTACTCGAGTAAGAGAGGATTTAATCGAGTACTACTCGAGTAAATTTCAGAGTACTCGAGTAAACCTGAGAGTTTTTGCAAAAATATTTTGTTTTGATTGTTTCGATTTGTTTTGTTTGAAAATCTTTCAAGGTATCTTGTACACCTATTCAACCCCCCCTTCTAGGTGTATTCCTAGGGTTCCTTAGTTGTTTCAACCACCAATTGCGGTTTTTTCATCACCTTCGTATAAGTGGCCACACAACACAAACAATTGCCACTTATACTACTGACTCCGAACCACTAAGTTCCGATCTTTGAGATGATACGGAACGTCCTAATATATCACCTAAACACCACAGTGTCTTAGGATAGCTTCTCTCTCACCTGAGGTCCAGCAATTTAAATGTGTATGCTCCCCTCGGATCCTTGCCTCTGCCAGCTGCCCCAATCCCTCGTCTTTAAGATTCCTCGTACTAAATAAAATACGTGTACGTCATTAACTTGTATTAAGAAAATATTTTCTTAACTCAAATACGTTTCGTTCCTCGTCGAAAAACTTAAAACACGATTGTTTTCTCAAAACAACTCCCATGTTTTCTAACACTTTAAATTCTTTAAAACCATTTGGAAACATCTTTTAAAACAATTTAAACCATTTGATTTGATTGCTGGTCCGTCTTGGACAGCAAGGAGTCTTTCCACAAAATTAATTTAATAAAAACTCGAAAACACCGTAAAAGTACTTTTCGCTTTAAATAATTCTTTATCTCAATTTAGTACTTTAAAACTCAAGTTTTTATTGTAAAACAATTCTTGGACAACCATAAACACAATTCAAAATCTCAAATAAATTAAATGGATTTATCTTAAAATCAATTAATTTTTAAAACCAATTACGCAGTCAAATACTTTTCAAACATCAACTAGCACACAACCATAACAACACTTAGATGAATTAAGTCATGTAATTACTTACTTAATTATAGACCAAATATTCATTTTCAACAAACACTTATTTACTTAATTATTTTCTAAACATTTTCATTTTCATTTTCATATTTACCTACTTATTAAAAGAAACCGAATTGAATAAGTCTAACATATGAACTTCATGCATCTCAAGAACTAAATCATGCTCAAACATCAATTTACAAAACATACTCATTTTATATATATTATTTCATGAAAAATATTCTTAGTCCTTCTTGAACATACATTGGCCAAATACATGCACAAGTACAAGTAAAGATTTGTCCAACATCAAAATATGACATCATAAAATCACTTCTTCCTTTTTCATGTCAAAACCGTGAGTTTACTCTTGGAAAATTTATAAAAATTTTAATTTAATTATTTATTTATATTTTTTTTTAAAACACAACCATTTGTCAAAACAATTCCAATCTTTTCTCACGTTTGAACTTTGTCAAAATCATTTGAAAACTCATATTAATACAATTTAAATAATTATTTTATGTGGCTGTATGAAATCAGTCCAGCCACCATTTTAATTCCTTAAACACCGAAAAACCAATATTTTTCATTCTAACCTTTTGTTACTTCAATTAGTACTTGAAATCCACAATTTTCATCACTCGAAAACACTTTTGAATTTGAAATACCTTAGGAATAAATCATGGGCAGCAAGGAAATAAAATTAAAACCATTAAAAATACTCATTGAAACAATCAAACTCATTCACTTATTTCCTTACACAAAACCGAATTGAAAATAAAAAAAACACCACAATACAATTTAAATCATTCACTTAGATCAAACAAAACCACTTTCAAAAGTTGATTTCCTTTGATTTTCTTGCTAAAACCGTGACATGCAAACAAAAGATCAAGACTTTTTGTTTCAAGAATCACATGCAAAGACTTAGATCAAACTTTTTCAAAGACTGAAGCAAAGATCAAAGCTTTTTCAAGATCAAAACCAAATCAAAGCATTTCAACTACTTAAATCAACTTTCATAAACATACAACTAACATGCAAGAACTTGAATCAAGGTAAAAATCATCATGACCTAGTTTCCTAGTCATGGCCGAATTCCAAAGTCTATAGTTTAAGGTTCTACAAGTTTGTTTTACTCTTGAAAACTCAAGATCAAGGCTTAGAAATTACATGCAATCATAGATCAAACATAAAAATAAACATGCAAGAAGAAATGAAGATTACAAAGCTTTAGAAGGTAAAACTACTCTAACAACTCTAGGATCTTCGAAATACTTCAAGAAAAGGAAATGGTTTTCAACCTTCTTGACTTGATCTTCAAGAGAAACCTAACACTTTGGGCTTTTTCTCCTTCCTTCTTCCTCCTTCCCCACCCACGGCCAACACCCTCCTTTTCTCTCTCTCTCTCTCTCTCTTTTCTTCTCTAAGAGCTTAAAGGAAACTCTTAGGAATTGTGTTTGGTTGTGAAGGAAGTTAATGGGAAAAATGAGGGTGAATGAACTAAGGCCAAAAATATTTATAGGCAATTCATGAAGTCCCTATTATGCCCTTGGTTTGGTTTTGGTTAGTGTGTGGTAAGGAGGGGCGATTTTGGCATTCCCATTTGTTGCATGGGTGAAGTTTATCAAAACTAAGGGGACAAGGTAGAGTGGCCTAAGGTTTTAGGGGTCATTTTAGGCTTAAGGACTAGTTGGCTTCTAGTTAGAATTTGGTTACTTGGTTGATTCTAGTTCTAACTTAGTTTAGTTTGGTTTCTTGTTCAAGAAATGCAATCCTAGGCTTATACGTACACATACATACCACACACACCTATACACGTACACACATATACACACAATTATACGGACATACACATATACACATATACATACATATTGCAATCACACTCAATCACACAATTAGTCATGAAATAATTTCTCCTTCAATCATCAAATATAAGTATTAACACTTAAACACACCTTCTCTTTGACTAATAAACTGTACCATTTGGCTATAATTATGACCCTCATTTTATTTTCAAAAATCATATTTTAATATATTAGAGATATTCTCAAAGGAAAAATTCATTTGAAGTCCTTAACTATTTTTACTAAGTTATTCTTTCAAAATTCGTCCTTTAAGTACCCCAAAAATAAATTTTTGCAAACCAACCCAGAAAATTATAAAAGTTACATTTTTGAAATCTACATTTTAATACGATCGTTTTCATATAAAGATCATAAAATTCGGAGTTACGGTTGAAAAGATCTGGATTTTTAAAGTTAACAAACCCAAAAATTTCATTTCAAATAAAAATCATTCTTTGATAAAATCACAATTTCTTTAAAACACAGAAATGTTCAACACATAATAATTTCTTCAAAATTATTCATCACTTAAAATCGTAAAATAAGAAATTCACTTCAAGAAAACACTCTTTCAAAAACATTTTCTCCAATTAGATCTTTTAATTATTTAAAATAGTACGAGGAATTTCCGGGGTGTTACATTCTCCCCAACTTAAAGATTTCTCGTCCCCGAGAAATACGTTGCGGATTGGGCAGCAGAACAAAAGAATTCTCGCATTACGGTGGGGTCCATAAGAACATTCTCATTCTCGCTTCAGGGTCGTATTCTTTGCTGGCATAATTTACCTTGCAGTACCCCTCGTTTGTTGCTTTATGACGAAGAAGTTTCACTCGTGCTATCACTGGCGCGCCGAATCAGGTCAAGTCCGTCGGACTAACCGAAGGGGATATTGTCTCTTCACCAATTGTCGTTACTAGAAGCACAAACTTGGGTACAAACCCAAGGAATATTAAACAATCATGGGTTCAAACACTTCCAAAACACTGGGTTTAGCCTAAAACCCTGGACTACCTTCTATAACTTAGGATTTTCACTATCTCACAACAATCACGCTTCCCTCTAATTCTCCTTCTAACTCTAAGGGGTTCATCCCTTATTTCTCCGACTTAAGAGGAAATCTATGACGACTTTGGTTCGAATTTCTCAAAACAACTTCGTTTCCTTCATTAAATTCGTCCTAAATATCAATCAAGCCTATTACTTCTGCCGTTTAAACTTCGGGTCACGGCATAAGGCAATCCTAGTCCTCAGACTTTCCTCTAATAACCGGTAACATACGCCTTTTTTCCTTCCTTGTAACTCCCCAACTTTGATCAAGCTTATCACTAAATTCCCTATTTCGTTCTATTCTCAACTAACTTCAATCACTAATCCACCATTTATAATTCAAGCCTAAACTACCTGGGTAACTATGACATTTTCAACTCTTCAAATCGAGCTAATAAATTTTGGAGAAGATAGGTAAAGCTACGGTTTGGCAGTAAGGCTCAGGAAAAAAAAAAGTTCAAGTTTCAACTATACTGTCTGTTGTGTTGAAACAATTCAACAAACACTGGGGTTCAGGGGTATCATTCTATATCTTAAAGGTAATAACTATTCTTGTATAAAAAGTAAGATAAGGTTAACAAACTTAAGCCTAACAAGCACAAAGGAAATATCAAGGGTATGGGTTCTAAGTCTTAGAATCTATCCACCATCTACTTCCTTCCAACTACAAAACTAACAGATTCCTTAGACTAGTGCAGTAGGCACTAAGCCACAAACAGAAGTTCTTAGCCTAGAAAGACGAGAACTCGATCTTAGACTCCTACCTTTATACTAGCAAACACACAGAGTCGCACAAACAAAGCATGTAAGCCCATGCTTAAGGCCATTAAGGATTACCACCTCTCTGATACCATTCTGTAACAGCCCGATTTTCATAAACCAATAATAATTAACTTTTACTTATGAAAGTTGCAAAAAAATGAGGCCAATTTTTTTTTTTTGAATCGTACTGGAAAGTCTTTGGTGTAATAAAAGTTCTTTCACTGAAACTCGAGTTGTTACTAAAACATTTACTCTCATAAAACTTTCATGTTTACAAAAGAACTTGTTTTCAAAAAACAAAGTAATTTATTACAGTAGATTAAAAGTATTTACAACGGTTTACAAAAGATTGCATTACTTCATCTTTCCAGAATGAGGATACTTTCATAGAATTTAAAATTGGCTTGGTTACGTAAATGGTTCCTTGCTCGGTAATCCTTAACTCACACATCGTAACCATAAACTAAATTCACTACTTTCGCTTCCGCTGCGCTACTCGGATGAAGACGCCCGGATGAAGCTCTCCATTCTTCTTGCACCCTTTCTTCGCTCCCGAGGATGAAATCATCTCTATTGCCACTTGGGGGTTGCCACTCCGTTCCATCTTCAACTCTTCTCTGGTGATGACCTTCAGACGATGCTTCGTCTGTCCGTTGAGATATCAGCAGCCCCAATATGCCAACGAACAGGAGAGAGTAAGCGATCCGAACGACGCATCGTCGACGGCGTGGGATTACAGTAGGCAAGATACTAGGACAATACGGATAGGACAAACAATATACATACAACATGACAATCAAGCATAACATTATGATTATCATTATTCTTATCATTACTTCTTTATCTTTCCAACCTTGTTATCTTCAACATAATATCTCAATTCAGTTCTTGACTTCAACCTTTCAGGGAACTTCACTTCATAATATCATCCATCATTTTATTACTTTTAAACCTTTGTTTTCAAGTCTTATCAAATCACAACCTTCGATGATTGGGGAAACTTAAAAGATCATCGAGGTACTCGTTTCGTTGTCATCGTCACACACGTCTACATCTCCTCGGTCATCCACCCAGTCCTAGTCGGAAGCGAACAGGAGTACAGGACCTTTACCACGCGGGCACGACAGCTGTCTCAACAAAAATGGTCCCAGACCAGGAGGATCTCGTCCTCAAATAATATAATCAGGCTCACTGCCTCGCAGTGGCAAAACACATTGCCCCGTTCCAGTCCCTCTCCACTGTTCTCGAAATGCCATAGGGGTGACAGCACTATTCTGGTCCCGGGTGCAGAACTTACCACGGTATTAGACCCAGTCCCCACCACGTTAGTGCACCACATGTGGAATTCGTTATGCCCAGAATAGTACTCAAGGCAACGTGACGTTTTACCGCCCGAGCCTACCCTATTGCATTCACAACCCGAATATCCCTGATATCCGGGGTACCTACCTCTCCACTACTTCACACTCTCGTACCTTACCGCGTTCATGTATTTTAATATCTTTTATCTTATCAACTAACCTACCCTTCGATGAGTCCCGACCACAAACTTTGCACAGTCTTTTCTTATTAGAGCATAGAGCTGGGTTCACATCATCCCACTTTCATCTCAACAATCCCATATCATCATCTTTCCAAAATCTCAAACCATAGACTTCCTCAAAGGTCTCAGTTTGCGAAATTTCCTCAAAGTATCATTTTACAAACTTTTCAAAAATGCTAACTTCACCAACCTTCTAAAAAATTTCCCTTCATCACTTTTTCAAAATCTCCTTTCACCAAAATGAAAATAAAAACTTCTTTTCGCAAGCTTTCAAAAAATAGTATTTCACAAGTTCTCTAAAAATTTCATTTCGTAAAATCTTTCAAGAATCTTGTTTTTGAAAAACCCTTTCAAAAATTCTCGTTTCAAAATCCCTTTTTCAAAAATCCCATTTTCAAAAACCACTTCAAACTCTCTTTCCATAAACCTTTTCAAAGTCACTTTCCATAAACTTTATTTCAAAAACTTTTCGAAAACTCATTGTTTCCGTGAGTACTAGTGGAGGAGCAAGCTCAACTCAACACCAGTCTCACTTCCACAATGTCACAAAGGAGCCCCGCTCCACTCACATCACATCTCATTCCAATCAACAACTCCACCTCACTTTCTCCAGCTCTGGCTTAACCTCATTCTCATCATCAAATCTGTCCCCAATCTCAACGCTTTATTTCTTTTCCCATAAATCTCATATTCTTTAATCTTACTCATTTCATTTCGGTTTTCAGGACGTAACAGACGTCCATCAATGTGTTATTCATATTAATCATCATACATAATTAAATAAATAAACATACAAGCATACTAATTCACACGGTAATCACACAACAATAATGTGTCCTTTGTCACCTTCGTATAAGTGGCCACACAACACAAACAATTGCCACTTATACTACTGACTCCGAACCACTAAGTTCCGATCTTTGAGATGATACGGAACGTCCTAATATATCACCTAAACACCACAGTGTCTTAGGATAGCTTCTCTCTCACCTGAGGTCCAGCAATTTAAATGCGTAAGCTCTCCTCGGATCCTTGCCTCTGCCAGCTGCCCCAATCCCTCGTCTTTAAGATTCCTCGTACTAAATAAAATACGTGTACGTCATTAACTTGTATTAAGAAAATATTTTCTTAACTCAAATAAGTTTCGTTCCTCGTCGAAAAACTTAAAACACGATTGTTTTCTCAAAACAACTCCCATGTTTTCTAACACTTTAAATTCTTTAAAACCATTTGGAAACATCTTTTAAAACAATTTAAACCATTTGATTTGATTTCTGGTCCATCTTGGACAGCAAGGAGTCTTTCCACAAAATTAATTTAATAAAAACTCGAAAACACCGTAAAAGTACTTTTCGCTTTAAATAATTCTTTATCTCAATTTAGTACTTTAAAACTCAAGTTTTTATCGTAAAACAATTCTTGGACAACCATAAACACAATTCAAAATCTCAAATAAATTAAATGGATTTATCTTAAAATCAATTAATTTTTAAAACCAATTACGCAGTCAAATACTTTTCAAACATCAACTAGCACACAACCACAACAACACTTAGATGAATTAAGTCATGTAATTACTTACTTAATTATAGACCAAATATTCGTTTTCAACAAACACTTATTTACTTAATTATTTTCTAAACATTTTCATTTTCATTTTCATATTTACCTACTTATTAAAAGAAACCGAATTGAATAAGTCTAACATATGAACTTCATGCATCTCAAGAACTAAATCATGCTCAAACATCAATTTACAAAACATACTCATTTTATATATATTATTTCTTGAAAAATATTCTTAGTCCTTCTTGAACATACATTGGCCAAATACATGCACAAGTACAAGTAAAGATTTGTCCAACATCAAAATATGACATCATAAAATCACTTCTTCCTTTTTCATGTCAAAACCGTGAGTTTAGTCTTGGAAAATTTATAAAAATTTTAATTTACTTATTTATTTATATATTTATTTATATATTTCTTTTAAACACAACCATTTGTCAAAACAATTCCAATCTTTTCTCACGTTTGAACTTTCTCAAAATCATTTGAAAACTCATATTAATACAATTTAAATAATTATTTTATGTGGCTGTATGAAATCAGTCCAGCCACCATTTTAATTCCTTAAACACCGAAAAACCAATATTTTTCATTCTAACCTTTTGTTACTTCAATTAGTACTTGAAATCCACAATTTTCATCATTCGAAAACACTTTTGAATTTGAAATACCTTAGGAATAAATCTTGGGCAGCAAGGAAATAAAATTAAAACCATTAAAAATACTCATTGAAACAATCAAACTCATTCACTTATTTCCTTACACAAAACCGAATTGAAAAGAAAAAAAAACACCACAATACAATTTAAATCATTCACTTAACATTAAATCACAAAACATACTCATGAATTCAAGTCACTTTATGAGAAAAAGAATCTAGCCTACTAAACCTACTTGGGCCGAACACCATCATGACACAAACATGGTTTTGATGCACTTTTTCAACATGCCAAACCTTAAAATCATCAAATTAAATCATGCACTTTGAAAAACACTTGAATCGAGAAGAAAACCACATGCAAGAGTCTTTTTCATGAGAAACAAATCATGATCTCCTAGTCCTATGCTTTGGCCGAATATCCAACCCCAAAAGTCAAGAGAAAAGTTCAAATCTTTGACATGCATGAACAATTGACTTAGATCAAACAAAACCACTTTCAAAAGTTGATTTCCTTTGATTTTCTTGCTAAAACCGTGACATGCAAACAAAAGATCAAGACTTTTTGTTTCAAGAATCACATGCAAAGACTTAGATCAAACTTTTTCAAAGATTGAAGCAAAGATCAAAGCTTTTTCTAGATCAAAACCAAATCAAAGCATTTCAACTACTTAAATCAACTTTCATAAACATACAACTAACATGCAAGAACTTGAATCAAGGTAAAAATCATCATGACCTAGTTTCCTAGTCATGGCCGAATTCCAAAGTCTATAGTTTAAGGTTCTACAAGTTTGTTTTACTCTTGAAAACTCAAGATCAAGGCTTAGAAATTACAAGCAATCATAGATCAAACATAAAAATAAACATGCAAGAAGAAATGAAGATTACAAAGCTTTAGAAGGTAAAACTACTCTAACAACTCTAGGATCTTCGAAATACTTCAATAAAAGGAAATGGTTTTCAACCTTCTTCACTTGATCTTCAAGAGAAACCTAAGACTTTGGGCTTGATCTCCTTCCTTCTTCCTCCTTCCCCACCCACGGCCAACACCCTCCTTTTCTCTCTCTCTCTTTTCTTCTCTAAGAGCTTAAAGGAAACTCTTAGGAATTGTGGTAGGTTGTGTAGGAAGTGAATGGGAAAAATGAGGGTGAATGAACTAAGGCCAAAAATATTTATAGGCAATTCGTGAAGTCCCTATTATGCCCTTGGTTTGGTTTTGGTTAGTGTGTGGTAAGGAGGGGCGATTTTGGCATTCCCATTTGTTGCATGGGTGAAGTTTATCAAAACTAAGGGGACAAGGTAGAGTGGCCTAAGGTTTTAGGGGTCATTTTAGGCTTAAGGACTAGTTGGCTTCTAGTTAGAATTTGGTTATTTGGTTGATTCTAGTTCTAACTTTGTTTAGTTTGGTTTCTTGTTCAAGAAATGCAATCCTAGGCTTATACGTACACATACATACCACACACACCTATACACGTACACACATATACACACAATTATACGGACATACACATATACACATATACATACATATTGCAATCACACTCAATCACACAATTAGTCATGAAATAATTTCTCCTTCAATCATCAAATATAAGTATTAACATTTAAACACACCTTCTCTTTGACTAATAAACTGTACCATTTGGCTATAATTATGACCCTCATTTTATTTTCAAAAATCATATTTTAATATATTAGAGATATTCTCAAAAGGAAAAATTCATTTGAAGTCCTTAACTATTTTTACTAAGTTATTCTTTCAAAATTCGTCCTTTAAGTACCCCAAAAATAAATTTTTGCAAACCAACCCAGAAAATTATAAAAGTTACATTTTTGAAATCTACATTTTAATACGATCGTTTTCATATAAAGATCATAAAATTCGGAGTTACGGTTGAAAAGATATGGATTTTTAAAGTTAACAAACCCAAAAATTTCATTTTAAATAAAAATCATTCTTTGATAAAATCACAATTTCTTTAAAACACAGAAATGTTCAACACATAATAATTTCTTCAAAATTATTCATCACTTAAAATCATAAAATAAGAAATTCACTTCAAGAAAACACTCTTTCAAAAACATTTTCTCCAATTAGATCTTTTAATTATTTAAAATAGTACGAGGAATTTGCGGGGTGTTACAAGGAGCATAGCCAGTAACTCCCCACGGGCCTATGAGAGGAACCCAAGGTTTATCTCCACACCTATACACTGCATAGGTATGAGACATCCAGGGAGCCATCCAAATTACTTCCTGCAAATCTAGGAAGAACATGATCTACTGATTCTTTGTCGGCATTTCAAGAGGCCATGCCGCATTACCATATTCTCTTGCTGGGTTATGAAACCCCGGTCTATACAGATTCCATTCGATCTTAGGGAAATCGAAGCATGTTAGGACGGGAAGATGACTGATCATCCAGATGGTCAAGAGCTGAGTACAACCTCGGAATCGTCCCCTCTTATTAAGCCTACAATGATTCAATGATCGGATAGTCTCCACCAAGATGGGTATTGTTGGATTCAACTTATACTCTATTTGCTCAAATAGTTTGACTACCTGACCATCGATTTGCCCCTTTACCTTTGGAAAGATTACTAATCCATAAATGGCAAGAGCAAACGCAATCAGCCCATGATCTGTATCTATGTTGTTTTGGACAAACTGTAAGAGATAGTGGGCATTCAGGTTACCCTTTTTATCTATCATCTGATCTTGAATTTCACTGACATGAATGTCCAACAATCTTGAGAGTATCCTTGCAGTAGTTTTCCTTTCGTAAGGGAAATAGACCTTTTCTTTGGAAGGTATATCCACATTTATTATTTTGTAATACTCTTCGATCGTAGGAACCATGTCAATGTGCTGGAAGGTAAAGCATCGGAGCGAAGGATCCTAGAAGTGTAGCATAGCCTTCAACATCGGAATGTTGGGTCGGACTTGAATAAGGAACGCTATGAGCCCATATTTCTTAGCAAAGTCTTCGGACCTCCTCATTTGTTGCCAAACTTGTTTCAGAACTCTCAAATCGTTTGGTTCAAAGTCAATTTTCCCTATTGTTGGCAAGGGGATAACGACTCCCTTAGGCAGGCAATCTCCTTCTTCTCGCTGTATAGCTTCTGACTCTTCTATGACTTTTGACCTATCTTCAACCACAACGGACTGGGAGGACATGCCGAATTTATCCATGCTTTCGAAGAATTGGAGTAATAATCTGAGATTTAGCAATAATATTACAATTTTGGACCGTGAATGCAAATGGATATGTGTAAGCAAATACGAAATAAAAGAAAACGAGGATTTATTTTTAATGCAAGCTGGTTAATTAATGCATAGCTTTAAAAGGAAATTCCAAAGACACCAAGTAATTTCTAAAGTCAAAAAGATGCAAAGGGTAGGTTCTATGACTCCTATCAACAGGTCCCCAAACTGCCCCTTGTCATGATCAATTTGATTGACAAAGGGTCTCCTATCCTTGCCCATCGTAGGCTTCAAGCGGAAAGGATTCAGTTTGAGCGAGGGGTTTTCATGAGCCTATACGGAGACCGAAGGTCTCTCAAGGCAACACTACTTAACCCTCTATCTAAACCTAAAAGGTGTTGGGCCCGGGTATAGGGCTTATGCATGGAAACAATAAATAATCAATAAGGCAGAAGTATGTAGAAATAAAAATGAAAAACCAAACAAAAAAATTTTAAATCAAACAATACATAGAGACCAAAAAAAAATTATGGCTTAACCCTCAAATTTCCCCAGCGGAGTCGCCAGCTGTCGCAACCGTCCCGAAGGGCGCCGCGAAAAAATATAAAAAAATAATTAATTTAATATTTAAATTAATTAAAGAGATTTGGAGTCGCCACCAATTGATTTATCCATAAAAATGGAATGGTGCAATTGGACACCTAAAAAAAATGGTCTGAGTATCAGAGTTTGGATTAGGGGGTTGATTACGAGTAGAGAAGGTATTAGCACCCTACCACGTCCGTTCTAAGAACGGTTACCTATTTGGTCTATATTATTTGCTTGATTAATTTGGTTTGGTTTTCAATTATTATCAGCATATTATCAAAGATGATAAATGACTATGATTGAAAAATGGGTTGCCTAAATAGCAATTTTTCTGCGGAATAAAATCAAATCCTATAACATTTGGATATAACAATGGTGAATTTAAAATTTCTATTTTAGTAAAGATTTACAACAATAAAAATTAGTTCTAAAATTATTTCAAAATGATTTGTTTACAAAATTTCCTTTTCGATATAAGATTGTGTTGCGGTAAAAAAAAGGTTCTAAACTTGTAAGCAAAATTATTATCTTTGAAATAATTATTTTTAATTGTTTATATTCACCATTGTTATAACAGTTAAGGATCAATGAATTTATTCACATTGATTTTAACACTAAAAAGAGATTTAACGAAATATTTACTTTGATTTTTGACATTTAGATTTAGCCAACACTCATGGCCAACTCTAATATAAAAAATATGCCTCAAGATAATTAGGTAAAATTTACGGAACCGTAACCATGGCCTTTTCCTAATTTCTATAGTCGGCAACTTTAAAGTATTACTTTTACCTTAAAATTCCAAACTTTTAATTTTTTTTAGAACCAAACCTAGCCAACACTCATGGCCAAATCCGATTGTAAAGAAATGCCTCAAGACTAATGGATAGACTTTTGTGTAACCGTCACTCCGGACATCTTCCAAATTTTCCGTCATCGGCAAAAATACTTTAATTAGCGTGGCATTGGCCTACCAATTTTTTTAAAACGAAAATGGAGTATAAAGCTTTGATAGTTTAGGTACTAACCCAACAATCATTTTCTTCTCCATAATCAACGTTAAAGCATTCACCCAAACATATTAAATCAACTAAAATTTTGCAAAGAAAACAAAACATGGCATGTTAACAAAAGTTGAAACAGTAGGCGAATACTTTCATAATTAATTGATAATGCAAGAAAAGAACCTTCGTAATTTGATTGTCTTGTCATATACCATTTGATACAGTTTTAGTACTAAAAAAACGAAGGAGTTCATTTAGTGAAAAAAAACCTTGAATGAAGATTATTTTTTTTTTGACTAATTAGGAAAATAAATAGTGAATGAATTAGTTGGAACAACGCCGTAGAAAGCTGATTAATCAAACACTGTTATTGGTTTTACTAAACGCATAACGAACTGGTTGCTAAACTATTCATCCCAGCGGTGCGGTGATAATAACACCATAAAAAGATGAAGGCTTTTGTGATAAACAAACAAATACAGTGCAGTCCTTCAAATTTCAAAGTTCTGTTTCAACCGAATAGGATCAAAATAAGCCATAAAGACCAGAGCAAAAATGGACCGATAATAACCTCACCATCAGATAGCATCCAGTTGGAGTAAAAAAAACATTAGGATAAAATCACAACTTTAGAACCATCAGAAAGATAAATTATACACAGTATCATCACATAATTAGCAGAAAATAAAGTAATAATAAATACAATAGGGAACCTAATTGTTGAATGCCGCCGCTGCCGCCGCCGTGCACCGCAACAACCACCGCACACCGCCGCTGCTGCTGCTGTTACTCTTCTCTTTTCTGTATTTTTTTGTTTGTTTCTCTATGCTTTTTCGTCTTCTCTCTGATTATTTGAAGCCCTATTTATAGGAGTAGAACTTTGCAAAGAACAATATCAACCGAGTCACTTGATTTTGGTCCGAATCAAACCTTTAATCTGAACGCAGATTTCACGGGGGGAAAGAGAAGAAAACGATTGCATCATGGAATAGGGACATGCGGCAATGAGTTGAGCAAGGAAATAAAAAAAACGAATCAATCTATGGTTATTAATTGATAACGTTGAGAGAAGGAGAAGTAGTCTAAGATTTGCTCTGTTAAGGAAAGAAATTGGGAAAAGAAGAGAAGAACCCTAGCAGTAGGACAGTAGGAGCAGCAGCTGCTGCGTTACTTGGAACATGGGGGTGCAAACCGGGTTTACAACCCGGTTTGGGCCAAACGGCCCAAACCCTCCCTTTTTCTTTTTTTTTTGTTTTATTTTCCCCTTTTTTTAAAAAAAAAAGATGGATAAAGATAAACAATTTTTTTTAATGATAAAGATAAACATTTTTTACTTCTTTTACTACATAAGGATAATAAAACATTTTTTTAAAAAAAAATTTTAACAAAACTAAAAACAAAAATAAATAATAATATTAATAACTTAAGAGCCCGGACAAAATTGGGTGTCAACAATGAGGAACTGTGCAAGAGCACACCAAAAAACGTGCAAGAGCACACTAGAATGATATGTGCAAGAGCACGAGGAAAATGGAATATCCAAGGGTGTGATGGGATGCCGCTCCCCGCCTTTGTGATGGATAAGGCGTACGTGGGTAGAGGCCACCCCACTTATTGCTCAGAATTTCAAATACTTGGTGTTTGTAAAGGATTGCACGCATTTCGATCGAGAGATCGCAAGGAATTTAAAAGGAAAAATACACATTACAGTAAGGATGTTAATCTCTAATTACGCAGGTACATAATGCCAAATCCAACTTGGTACATAAGTTAAGCAAAAGAAAGCATACATAATATCCAGCAGCTAGAAAAGAGAAAAGCAGAAAATTAAGGTCCAAGTCATTACAAATCCAATACAGGAGGATCAAAACATCGGAACTGAATAAGGGGAGCAATGGAGGCATAGGCGTCTATTCGAGCCTTTTCCTCCGCTTCGAAAGCAGCCAACTCATCATCCAACGCAGCAAGGCGAGCACGGGCACTTGCAAGTTTATATTCAAGCGAAGTAACTTGTTGTAGAACAGTCTCACGCTTAGACACAATGGCATGTTTCGATTTCGCTTTCAATTGGATAATAGCAGGAGC
This sequence comes from Crotalaria pallida, assembly GCA_037953625.1. NCBI lineage: Eukaryota > Viridiplantae > Streptophyta > Magnoliopsida > Fabales > Fabaceae > Crotalaria > Crotalaria pallida. The sequence goes on along the minus strand of CM075650.1, from coordinate 136,970,296 downwards.
AGAAGAGGACACAATGGATTTCATGTTATCATGGAGTCTCTGAAACCAAGCACCATCGAAGCCCAACAAAGGAAGAGAAGAAAGATGCTGGAGGACATTAATCAAATGCCTGGAAAGTAGATCTTCAATACTGTGTGCCTTGAAGAGTTGCAGTAGATTGGCTAAGACACGAAAAGCGGAGCAGCGCAAAGGAAGCGGAAGAGAAGACGGCGGGATAATTACGTCATCATGGCTTGCAAGGAATGAAGTGACCCACTGAATCTCCTCTTGGGAAAGAATGGAAGAAAGATCAGGGAGCGAACTACCTGCACATGTACAAAGGAAAGTGCATAAGAAAAGAGAAGAAGCAAAATTTGAGAAACTAAAAAAAACAAACAAACACCTTACCAGAAACTGTGGAAACTTGTTTCTTCGCATTCAGCCTGTCGACTAAGGCAGCAGCGGCAACTAAGGGATCCGTTTCAGATTGAGAAGGCAAGGGAGCGGGAGGCTTTATGGAATCAGTAAGAGCAACAATGGCATCAAAAGGTGCAACTGAAGGCGCACCAACAATGGTGACTCCAAGGGGCTCAGGATCCTCTTGCACGTTTCCCTCTTGCACATTTTCCTCACTTCCCTTGGCAGGAGATGGCGGCGACACAACGGGAGAAGAGAGGGCAACTGAAAAAGAAAACGACAATAAAGGAGGAGAGAAGGAAAATAAGGAAGAGATTAAGTAGTAAATTTTCGGAGTGAATTTAAAATAAAAGAAAAATAACCTGGAGAAGGAGGCGGAAGGATGGTAATAACGTCGGAATCACGAGGCGGAGAAACGGGGGTAATAGGAATTTGATTTATCTCGGTAGAAGTTTCTAATTGAGGCTTCTGACTATATGAACTCCCCAAAGGAGCCGAGGGAGTGAATGAACTTTTCTGGAAAGAAGAATGAGTTTCCATGGGTACTGAGGTAGACAGAGCAGGAATTTCCACAAGAGGATCTTCGCCTTGCACAACAGGAGGCGGAGGAGGGGATACGGTACCCTCACCATCAACAGAAGAACAATCGCCTAAGTCAACAGGATCAGATGAGGGAACTGGAAGTAAAACGAGAACGCAAGCGGAGTGAAGCCCTGCGTTTAGATGGAAGCGGGCTCGAAGTGGTCGCCCTCTTTTGCTTTTTTGGGGGTGGGGCGGAAGTCTTTGGGGAAGAAGTCTTAGTTGAAACTTTTGAAATTTTGGAACTCTTGGATTTGGTTGAAGGAGAAGAAGCATGTTTCCTCTTAGAAGCAGATGAGAGAGCGGAAGAAGCCAATTCAACTACAATCAAATCAAAATAATAAGGTTAACAGGGGCCCAAATCAAAATCAGAAAGAAGGCAAAAGGGGAAATAAGCATACCTGCAAGAGCAAGGTCCCTTTTAGAGATAGGTGCATAATAGGGGTCCCTGCAAGTAATCACTTCGGAAGGAGGAGGAACGTCGTTTTGGATGGCTTCGAAATCACGAAGGTGAACAAGAACAGCAGCATGGTACTCAACCCAATCCCGCAAAACAAGACCTATCCGTGAGCGAGGAGCGAACATAGATGAATCATAAGGAGGCAAAGATGAAAGGGGCTTGAGTAGAATAGCATCCACAACGGAAGAGATATCAACAGGATCAAGGACTAGAGCACAAGGGGCTTGGTCAAAGCCTAGTTGTCTAGCCACACGGTCTGGTCTATATGCATATGGCCACAAAGCACCACCAAAAGACCCAAGGGCGTCCGTAATTACAAAGCCAAGGAGGAAGCGAGGAGAAATAATCATAAGCCATAAATCAAAGGTACCTTCAGTGCGTTTAGAGGAGTTGTTCCGAGTACTAAAAGAAGACTCCGAATATATAGCATAAAGCCCCTCGCAACCAGGGAGAAGATTTGCAAGGTAAGGTCTAAACACAAAGCAATCATCATTGTCAATAACTTCAAGGAGTGATCGCCTAGGCTTCCCATTGAACCAACCAAAAGCACGAGGTTGTATGAGGAATATTGTGGGATCATCAAAGGTAAGAGGAGCAGTGGCAGTTTGACGAATGGGACCATAATCGGGGAAACGTTCAAAGAGGAAATACTGGATGAAAACCAAGTCCAGGAAAGAACTAATAGAGAAGCAGCCAAAAGAAAGTCTCATCTGTTCCGCCGCTTGATCCAAACGAGCATATAATCCGCCCAAGTACATAGGGGCTAAGGGAAGGCGAACACCAAAAGGCAAGCGAAAACAAACACAGTAGGGCTAACTGACTCCCAGGGCGGACCAGGAAAGACAAATCGGCTAAGCCAAAAAGAAACAAACGTCGCCCTCTTCAAGTCCAGATCTACGGGAGGTCCTGGTTCAAAACGGCCATTATGGGTATCTTCATGAAAGTATCGGACCCATGTAGCAAAAGTGTATTTCAAAGAATCCTTCTTTTTAACTCTCTCGGATTTGGGAATCAAGCACCCAGTTCCTGCTACCTTAGAGCCTTCACCCACATTCGCCCTGCGGCGTTCGAAAACATCACGTGAATGGCGGGCGCTCTGCCAAGTGGCCGCTTTGAGTTGTTGTTCCGTTTCAATAACGTCAGGACCCACAGATTCAAAAGAAAGAGAATGTTCCCCAAAGGCAGGAAGTTTAAGCAGAATGACAACGTCCTCTAAGGTGGGGGCAAACTCCCCCCAAGAAGAGAAGAAAGTATGGGTGGCGATACACCATCGCTGTAGCAAGAGTTCAAAATCTTCTGCCCTTCTGTTTGAACCCAGATAGGAAGAAACCTTGATAGCATAAGCTATCCCCACCTGTTCGAGCACTTTAACAAAGGGAGGGTCATGCACAAAAACGTGGTCCACCCACGAAGACCAACCACTGGTGCCAGTTACACGGCCACGAAAGCAAAGGAAAGACCAGGGAAATTCCTCAGTAGCCAAACGAGAGCGGAGCAAATAGGGACCCATCTCGCAGGAGCAATTTGGGGAAGGATGGGCGATCAACTTCGCCTCAGTTAAGGGGACACTGGAAGCTTGTGGGCCAGGGGAGTTAAGAAGGTCACCACAAGGAGGGGGTTTCACGAAGGGGTGAACGGGAACAGGAATCTCCGCCGTGTCTCTACGAGTCCCTCTGCCGGTAGGCTCCGCCCTTGGTGGAGGAAGTGAAGGAAGAGTGTGGAAAAGAAGAATGCTGGGAATGGAAGTGGTGGAAGAATCGCCCGTGGGTTCGCTTGATTGAGTGGGGGACGCCGAGCTACTATCAGGAGAAGAAGAAGAAGACGACGACATGATAAAGGAAAACAGAGAAGAATTATGGAAAGATGCAGAAGTTTGGAAGTAGGAAAAGAAGAGAGAGGAGCAGTTATAGAGCAAAGAGGGAAGAAGGGGACAAAAACGTATCGGTGGCACGAAACCCAAGGCTACACAAATTAATGAAAGAAGCAGTAATGAGAGTGGGAGACGTGCCTGAGTGGTTTTGCAGCAAAAGGGAAAAAGTGCATTGGGCAGTTTCCTTCTCCAGCTGCACGAAGAGATAGACATAAAAGGCGAACAGTTTTTTTCTTTTTCCCTTTTCCCGCAAAAAGGGGCTATTGTTGAGGACCTGTTTATTTAAACAATATTTGGGCCAAGAGAGGGATTAGAGAAACAAGCTACCGAAATTAAAGCAGTAAGCCCAACATGGAAGATTCAAGTGAAAGAGGAAGGAGCGGCCCAATACGTGGTCAGAAAGGAAAACATATTTGGGGACTCCACCCACAGAGCTGGACATAGGGAATGATGTGGCCAGCTGGGCGGATGTACCCTGGGAGATTCTGGAGGACTGTAGCTGGCAGGCTTTGAGTGAGCTCTACCTCAGAAAGACAAAGTAGTCTCTTGAGGACTTGCACAATGACCGGAGAGCGATCTTTAAGCAACAAAAGGGAAAGAGAGAGTAACATAGGTAAAGTGGGACCATGGCTCAGAATCACCAAAAGGGGCCTTTTGGTTCTATCTTAGAAAAGTAAGACCCTTGTTAGTTAGAGGAGGGAAATACAACTTAACGGCTAAGAAAATGAGATTTACGAGGGAGATGTTGACAAGAGAGGAGCGTAGGAAGCTTAAGAGGAGTAGAGAAGAAGAGGAGAGACACACCGAAAACACAGAGAGAAACCAGAGTAAGGAAAGGGAGAAAGGAAATAGTGAGGAGAATTGTGTGTGAGCGGAAGTAGATTAGAGAGTGGGGAAAGCGAGAGGAAGAGAGATAAGGTACCTTTGTTGCTCAAGAAAGCTTGTCATCCCTCCCACTAAAAGTCACTGTGCAAGACTCGCTCACTTTCCTCTGTCACCAGATTCCAGAAACTCTATTATTATCATCATTGTTGTCTTAATCTCTTAAGCTTACGAACCCAAATCTCCCATTTTATTGTTAAACCACTCTCCCTAATTTTAGTCCTAAACACCTATTAAGAATGCATTCTTGATGCCTAAATGTCTAATTGATTAAGGAGTTAGCAGAACAATGGCAAGAAAGAGGCAAACAAAAGCATCTTAGTAGTCAATCTCAATCATATATAGAAGCAGAGAAATCCACCTCAAAAGTAAAATAGCAAGTAGCAGTGGGATGGGCAAGACTTGGACATCCGGGGAAACTAAAGAGTATATAATACTATACACATATAAACACTCAAAAATAGAAAAATTCACAAAATTAAACACAACTCAAATCCAATATAAACCAAACAAAAAGTATAGCTAAAAATCAATGATATAGTTAAAAACCAAATACAATATAATTGAAATGGTGGTGACTTCGATAATAGTTCCTAAGGCTGAGACAATGTCACGTTTGAAACTGTGATGAGAGTGAGTTAAAGAAGGAGAAGAATGGCATGATAGAATGTTATGAAAGCTGAGAGCTAGGAAGGTTAAGAGTAGTGTTCTGATCGCATTTGCTTGAAATCTGCTCACCTGAGCCTTTGGTCCGAATTAGGGTTGGGGTGGGGGCGAAACCACAATTGAGTCCAAAACCATAGGAGAAAACACTGAGAGGATGATATATGTATACACACCCATGTATGAGAGTAATTAATTCCAAGATTTACATTCATATTACATCGTATCAATCATACCGATTTAAGATGATAATATGCTAGTCAATAATATCAATTGTTGACCACTTACAGGTTAAAACCAAATGTTTGACATAAGCTAAAGATAAAAACTCTTATACGACTTTTCATCAAAGTGGCGACATAACCCCATTGCACTCTCACTCTTCTCTTCGAGCTCCTATGTAGTTAAGGGCTTAGTAGGACGTGTGACTGGTGAGGGATTATTACCAAGTGCTAATACTGTAAGCAAATTAAGGATCTTGAATTCATGATTCTCACACAAATTTGTTTGCGATAATTGAAGATTACAACGAAAGGAAACTTACCCGGATCCATGCTTGAAGTTCCTCTTGAATCTCTTGAATGTATGCTTGTGTTCCTTGATAGTAATTGGTTTTATCCCCTCTGTTCCTTCTCTCTTTTATGGATTCCCTGATGATAGGAGAATGTCAATTTTGTTATGTTATGTCATAACCATCATGTGAACTGATACTTATATATCAGTGCTTTCTGAACAGTTGCGTCCTTTCGTCAACAGTTATATGGTTTGACAATTTATTCTCTTTTTAAAGGCAGAGGAGAAGGACTTTTAAATTATAAAAGACCCAATTGAATATAAATGACTTTAATAAGGTTAACCATCATCACATTGAACCTTCTTTAATAAGAATCAATTCTTGAAATTACATGAGCCACCGTAGATTATTAAAATAATCTAACAATCTCCCACTTGGCTCATGTGATGACTTGAATGTTCAACTAACTATAATTTGTACACTATACGTTGAAACTATTAAGCCATCATCTTTAATTGAATTAAGATGATCGGATCATGGTGGTTGCAAGTCAAATAAAACAACATGATTCCTTCCATGTATCACATAACCAACACAACCCAAAATAACTTTTATCCTTGATGTCTTTCATAGACACAATTCATCATCACACTAAACAATACATATATATATATAACATAATGTGGATAACAAATAATCAAAACGGAAACATAACTTTAATTGAATTCATAAGTGTCATTACAATACGAGCAATATAACTATAAATATATGTACATATCTTACTTTTATGCTAACAAGGTCTTATCTATGATTCCCATCTCTCTAACATGGCCAATGAATGTTTTGGGCGGCAACCCTTTGGTTAGCGGATCCGCTATCATCATATCAGTACCAATATGCTCAATCAACACTCTTTGTTTCCGAACTTCTTCCTTGACACTCAGGTACTTCAAATCCATGTGTTTCGCACCCTTAGAGTACCTATCATTCTTAAGAATGAAGACAGCTGCAAAGTTATCACAATACATTCTCAGCGGCCTAGCTATACTGTCGACAATGCCAAGTCCTAAGACAAAGTTCCGCAACCACAATGAATGAACAGTGGCCTCAAAGCATGCCACAAATTAAGCCTCCATAGTAGAAGTAGCAATCGCATATTCTTTTCCACTCCTCCATGAAATTTCCCCTCCAGCTAATAGGAAAACATAACCAAATGTGGATTTCCTAGAGTCCACACATCCTGCATAGTCTGAATCTGAGTATCCGATTACCTCCAGGTGATCTGACTTTCTGTACGTGAGCATGTAATCTTTGGTGCCTTGTAAATACCTAAGAACTTTCTTTGCAGCTTTCCAATGATCCATTCCGGGATTACTTTGATACTGACCTAACACTCCAACAGCAAAACTGATATCTGGCCGTGTACAAGTTTGAGCGTACATCAAACTCCCAACAACTGATGCTTAGGGTATAGACTCCATTTCCTTCCGTTCCTAGTCATTCTTGGGACATTGCATTTCACTAAATTTATCCCCTTTTTGAATTGGAACTATTCCAGGAGAACATTTTTCCATTCTGAATCTCTCTAGAACTTTATTGATATAGCCTTTTTGAGACAATCCCAATAGTCCTTGTGATCTATCACGGAATATTTCAATTCCTATCACATAGGATGCCTCTCCCATATCTTTCATTTCAAAGTTCATAGAGAGATACTTCTTTACATCATGTAACAATCCAGTGTCAATAGCAGCAAGTAGGATATCATCAACATATAGAACTAATATAATGAACTTACTCTCACTGACCTTCATATAGATACACTTGTCAACAGCATTTTCTACAAAACCATATGACGTTATGGTATCATTGAACTTAAGATACCATTGTCGGGAAGCTTGTTTCAATCCATATATTGACTTCTTTAACTTACACACTAACTTTTCTTTTCCTGTGATCACAAACCCTTCTGGTTGGTCCACATAAACTTCTTCTTCTAAGTCACCATTAAGAAAGGCGGTCTTTACATCCATTTGGTGTTGCTCTAAATCATAATGAGCCACCAACGCCATGACAATCCTTAGGGAGTCCCTCTTTGAAACTGGAGAGAAGGTCTCTTTATAATCAATGCCATCCTTTTGAGTGTAACCTTTGGCAACAAGTCTAGCCTTGAATCTTTCAATGTTGCCTTTCGAGTCTCGTTTGGTCTTATAGACCCATTTATTACCGACCCGCTTTGAATTTTCAGGCAACTCGACTAGTTCCCACACATTGTTATCATCCATTGATTTCATCTCCTCTTTCATGGCATTGAACCACTTTTCAGAATTGCTACATTCCATGGCTTGTCTAAATGAGACTGGATCCTCATTAATGCTTAAGTCACATCCATACTCAATAGAGTAAACCACATAGTCGTTCGGAATAGCTATCTTCTATGCCTTTCAGACCTTCTTAATGCTACTTCTTGTGGTTCATCAATCGCTTGTTCATTTGCAACTTGCACATCATTAGCTGGTTCATTACCTATATGTTCATCTTGTGGGTTTGGAATATTAATGTGTTGTCTTGCCGTGTTGTGTGACTGTGATACAACAAGAGGGACAACAACTTGAGGAGGAACACTGGATGTAGGAGTTTCTATACGAATCTCTCTAATATCCACATTTCGTGTTTCTCCACTCCCACTGAACTCACCATTCTCAATGAACCGAGCATTTCCAGACTCAATTATTCTCGTACTATGGTTAGGACAGTAAAATCTATACCCCTTTGATTTTTCCGGATACCCGATGAAGTAACCACTAATGGTTCTTGCATCAAGCTTCTTTTCATGTGGATTATATACTCTTACTTCTGTCGGGCAACCCCAAATGTGAAGATGCCTCAAACTGGGTTTCCTTCCTGTCCACAGTTCATAAAAAGTCTTAGGAACTGCTTTACTGGGAACCCTGTTCAACAAATATGTAGCAGTCTTTAATGCATGCATCCACAGCGATATAGGTACAACATTGTCACTATTACTTAACAAACTCTTAACCATATCCATAAGAGTACGATTCCGCCTTTCAGCTACACCATTCTGTTCAGGTGTATCGGGCATTGTATACTGTGCACATATGCCCCGACTTTCAAGAAACTTTGCAAAGGGACCTGGACATTGTCCACTTTCATTGAATTTACCATAAAACTCACCACCTCTATCAGACCTTATCACTTTTACTTTTCTATCTAATTGCCTTTCAACCTCATCAATGAACACCTTTAAGAAGTTCACTGATTGAGACTTTTCATGCAAAAGATACAAATAACAATATCTAGAGTAGTCATCAATAAAGGTAATAAAATACTTTTCACCGCCCCATGACGGAACATCAAAAGGACCATAGATATCAGTGTGTATTAACTCGAGCAATTGATTACTTCTTGTGGCAGGATTTTTTAATCTGTTTTTAGTTTGCTTGCCTTTAATGTAATCCAAACATATACCCCAATCATCAAAATCCCATTGAGGTCAAATTTCATTTCTCATTAACCTCAGTATCCTTTCTCTGGATATGTGATCTAACCTTTGATGCCACAAGAAAGCAGAATTTTCATTATGTGCACTACGTTTAATACCAACATTATGTTCAACATGAAACAGGGATTCAATAAAATTAACATCAAGATTAAAACGATATAAACCATTAACTAATGTACCAGAACCGTAATAGTACTTATCTTTACATAATGAGAATACACCATGTCCAATCTTAAAGTTAAAACCTACATTGTCCAACATCGGAACAGAAACTAAATTTCTAACACAACCAAGAACATAAAGACACTCTTCAAGATCCAAATGACAGCCAGTGTCCAAGATCAATCTATACGTCCCAATTCCTTCTATTCGTGCCTTCATTATGTTCCCCATATACAAAAACTTTTCATTTCCTTTTATGGTTTGGATCGAAAGAAATCCCTGTGTAACATGAGAAACATGAGTAGTAGCACCAGAATCTAACCACCAGGTACTATTAGGTACTTCAATAAGATTTGATTCAAAATTTACTGAAACATAGTAAACACCTTTCTTTTCGAACCAAGCCTTCCTTTTAGGGCAGTCTTTCTTGAAGTGACCTTCCTTCTTGCAGAAATGACATCTCTGCTGCTTCTGGATTCTACATTCATTGACTTTCATTGAGGCTTTCTCCTTCTTTTTACCCTTCGAACCTGGCTTTCCCTTGCTGCTGCTAGCACCATCATACCCCACGAGATGGACAGATTGATCCTTCAGTTTCTTTAATCTCCCTTCCTCCTGAACCAACATTGTCTTAAGTTCCTGGAAGCTCCACTTTTCCTTGATAGTGTTATAGTTCACTTAGAATTGCCCAAATTCTGGAGGAAGCGAGTTCATAATAAAGTGAACCAGAAACGTCTCATTCACCTCCATACCCATGGTCTTTAATTTTGCTGATAGATTTGCCATACTAGTTACATGATCATGAATGGACTGTGACCACTCAAACTTCTTTGTTGTTAACTCACTCATTAAGCTCCCAACAATGGACTTATCAGTAATGTCCGATTGAGAGTACTCCTTAACCTTCATCATAAATTCCCTAGCATCATCAGTTTTGGGCATTGACGGTTTTACATTTTCTGTCATCGTCATCCTCATTAAATTCAAGCTCAACTTGTTAGACCGCTCCCAAGCCTCATAAAGAGATTTGTCAGCCTCTGTACTAGTCTCATTAATGGTCGTGGGCTTCTCATCCATAATCAGTGCAAGGTCCAAATCCATCACACCAAGTTGAAACTTGATTTGCTCATACCTATCAGCATAATTCAGCCCGTTGAATTTAATGACTCCACTGCCAATGTCAAATAAATTACCGAAAACTGCAAACATTTCACATGCTCATACCATTAATGCTTTGAGTAAACGTAATATATTCAGACTTATAGTAACTTTGACTATGTATTTAAGTCACCTTTGGGTTACACTTAAATCCACAACTTCTAACAATAATGATGTTAATACCAACATACTTAAATAGACAATTAGTCCCGCTTAAATGAACATGCATGTTATCTTTGGATATACAAACATATTCTCCAAGTATGTCATATAAATCTTTAATATTATTAATTATAAGCAATGGTATACCTTTGGGCAACACATGGAGACCTTATAATAATAAATTTAATTTAATCCATAATTTACTTTTATATAGCATCAGACTTATGGGTAACTGGAACAACCATACAATTTTGGAATCACCACAAAAAAACGGGCAAATTGCGATGGTTTATGGAGGTTTTTTGCGGCGGTTTTAACCGTCGCAAAATATATTTGCGGCAGTTCTCTAACTCACGCAGAGCTGACCGTCGGGAATCATATTTTGCAGCGGTTATGACAATGGCTGTAGAATTTTGACGCAAAAATTTGCGGCAGTTCAAAACCCCCGCAAATTGCAAATATGAAATTCCATTAAAAACAATTGCGACAGTTATAACCGTCGCAAGATGCCTATATATTTTTATAAAACAATTGCGACAGTTTATAACCGCCGCAAGATGCCTGTTTATATTATGAAAACAATTGCGACAGTTTTAACCGTCGCAAAATGCCTAGTTCTATTTTATAAAAGCAATTGCGACTGTTCTTAACTGCCGTAAGGATATATACATTTGTGACAGTAAAACCATAAATTAAAGAAGATTTGAGTCAACAAAAATATTGAACATATTATGCTAGAAAAGTACAGTATAAAGGCATTTCTCTAAAAAACATCTGATTAGATCAAAGGAAATACAACTCTGGAGTTAAAACGTTTATACATCTAAGGTTCCAATAAATTTACCCATATAATTGTAGAGTAGCAGCACAGTCTGCATCCATCGATATCTTTAATAGCGACGCTAATAGAAAACTTCTACACACCAAAATGGATAAATAGTGAAAATTACAACTATATGATGCTGATACATTACTTGCACCAATACTCCATGACTTCATGCTACTACTTTCTTCTAACAAGTTTGCAACCTTTTCAAGTGCCACCAAGCAACTTGGATCATGAAATAAGCCGTTGCAGATTCCTTTCCTTTAAGATTATCCAAGTGAAGCAGAACCTGACGAGCCAAAGGATGTTGTTCAGTTTCTCATGCATAACCCTTAACACTTAAGAAAATGTGAAATCATTTTATCACTTAATAAAATTTATAACAAAAGCTATTTATGCAAATGGTAAATTTTGTCTACTTTTACTAAATTATCTTACCCACCCAGAACATGAATTACCAAACTGCACTTCTCCATTTCCTTAAGGATCCTAACACCCCATTCACCTGGGCAGCAAATGTACATGAAGAGAACACACCCATGGTTGTAGAGCAGCAGCACAGTTTTTTTTTCCCCAACTACTGGAGGCTTCACAAGACAGGGTGACCCTTGGTGCAACAATAAGGTTGCTGTTTTGTTACTGGGTGGTCACAGCCCCAAGGTTCATGCCATCGAAACAGAATTTCCACACATGGGCATGTATATGCATGCACTGGGCCTCCCTTTTTATTGGAGCCATCACAGCATGTTCCTTCCAATGGGATTGAAAATGAGACCTCCAAGATGGAGAAACTATTACCTAGTTTTGAACGAGTTGTGGTTTTGACTTGGGAAATATATGATTACTTCAAAATTCAAATTTCCTTGTCAACAAGTGCCTTAAGTTTCACGATCAGTTTACACACTAATTGTGTACTTAAATGATGGGGTAGTGATCATGCACAAAGTTTTCAAGAGAAAATAGCACATTTAAATAAAATTCAAACAGCATATACCATAACTATAGATTTTGACCTGAATAATGCACAAAAGCAAATCTACATTGACATATGATTACAAGTGATGATGAGTCAGGTTTATGATATTCATGTCAAACCTGCCAGCATTGAAGAAGTCTTTGAGTTCTTGATGAAATATCTTGAACTGCTCCACAAATGGTTCACTATATTCTCCAGGTTTATGATGAAATTTGAGAAATTAACACATCTAACTCTAAGAATGATTGTGCAATTTTTAAAACCTTTGCAGTGGAATCTATTTCATATTTTCAATCTCCAAGGAAATACAGGACAAACTAAAAATTATTACCTGATATCAAACTCTTCTGATTTCTAAACAGCTTCCTGAGTAGCTTTCATAGCTTGATTAGTCATACCATGATTAGAACAAAAAAGCCTTTGAAGATTGAGGGAAAGAGAGGCTGAAAAAGAATGTAGCAAAACAAAAACCAAAACCAAGTGAGTTAAAGCAAAACAGACAGAGCAAAATTTGATAAAACTGAACATTGAAAATCAGACCCATGGGAATAATGACCCTCGGATTTTCAAGTGAATGGTACCATTGAAATTTGAATAGATAAGAGAGCATGAAATAAAAGCTTCAAATCTAAGTGGTAACGGATCGAAGAATAAGTAGCTTACCATTGAAGAAATAGCTAACATTTGACTATAGCATTGGTGTTATGCATTTGTAGCTGATATCTTTCTATTTTTCCAAAACACTTGTACTATTATCTTAGCATTACATTACATAATCAGAGTGAGGTTGTGTGACACATAGTGTGATTTTTAGAATTATGCGCACTAGACATGCTCCTGCAAAACTACTCAAGTACACTAGAATTATGTACACTAGACTTATATATATACCTACCTGTGGTATTCATCATAGTCAAAGTCATATCCACTTGCCTGAACAAAAAATGAAACCAAAAATAATAAGCAAGTTATTAGTAAAAGAAAACCCAATAAGCAGGATATAGTTAGCAAAAATAACAAAATCATACCCTTAGCCCAACCATAGTGGTTCCAAAATTCTTGTAAAGGAGGTTGGACAAGTCATCAGTTTTGCTTGGTTCAATGCCCAACTTCTCCACCATGTAGTCTAAGATAAATGATATCACATCACTCATGTCAATACCAAAAGAAGCAGCAATAGAAAAAGACATTACTGAGAAAATCATAAAATTGTGGCACAAGTTTCTTCCACAGTTTTTGATAGAAACTTGTCTAATACATCAGTATTAGACTTTATTTTTACAAAATACACTTGCTCCTGTATTTTTGGAGTCTCATCATTCAAGGCATTTATTTATAAGAGCTTCCTGGTAAAAACAATGGCAAATATTTAAGTGGCAGAAACATTTATTCCATCAACACACTGATGAAAGACAAAAATTATAGTTAATATTTCTTAAAATGGCATATCTTCCAAGTAATCATGGCCTGAATTCCCCTTTTTATTTTCTTTCCTAAAATGGTATCCAGGACAAATTCAGCTTGAATCCCTGAATATGTAGTGAATATAATATAGGCATCACATTCCAATACCCATGATTCATTGGGATTGTATTGCAAAACAATGACACCACAATTCAGAACTTTCACATGGATGGCTACTCCTTTTTTATTGTTGGATAAGCCTAAAATATGCTTGTCATTCAGGGCAATGATCAAATTTGGACACATAAATAATTAATAGAGGGAGTTTTTATCTTGCATAGGCTCTCCTCAGCAAAGGTCAAGAAATGGCAACATTAGAATCATCATCATAAGTAGGCAAACAAAGATGAATGCATGATCCAATAATAAAGTAAAGTAAAAGAGATATTGGTAAGGTTGCTTTTTTTATCCAAACGTCAAACAACAATTAAAGCTCAATCACGAAGTGAACAAAGATAAATGACCTTGAGCTGTTACAAGGCTCATAACTTCCTCTGCTACAATGTAGGTCACTGACGGCTTGATTCTATTAATCTGCAGCATTTATATATATATATATTTAACATCACCAAAAAATACTGCAATCTACAATATGAAAGGTTAAACAAACCAAAAACGAGAAGAGAAGAATTACTTGTTTCTCCAACTTTGAATCAACAATTTCTGCAAACTAGATTTGGTAAAGGTGTTTTATAAAGAGCGTATTTGTGTTTATAAAGCACTTAATCAAGTGTTTGGAAGAACTTAAATCATTGTCTATAAGCTCATTTAAGCTTTATTCCAATGAAATTATCAACGAAGCTAATTAAATAAATCTAAAAAGAGCTTATATGAAGAATATAGAGCCATAAGTTATCATGTTCTAAGCGTTTACTGAATAAATACTTAAGTTGTTTACTCAACGAGTCATTAAGAAAAGCTGTGTAAAGTGAACTTGGCATTATTGCTAGGCCACAATAACCAAAACAGTGTAATTTTTTTAAAAAGGAATATAGGTATATGAAAAGACCAGAAATCAATATCTAAATAATTACCAGAAGGCTTCACACCAGGAGGGTCCTTTTCGATCGGCGCTGCTCTCATGGCCACCGGTCTCGGAACCTTTGGCGGATTCGCACAAAGAATAAAATGTTGTCTACAATAGAATCATGTTATAAATTATAATAATCAATTAATCATCAATAGTAAATTGAGCTAGCTCCTCACAATCTAATAAATCAAATTATCGAACTCAAGCTCTTTTCCAGAGGAGCCAGTTTCGTTGACAGGAAGCACTAACACATACAAAGGAAGGAAAATGAGACTAGCGAAAATAAAAATGAATAAAAAGAGCGAGTCTGCACCTTAACATATAAATGGAATAGATTTTGCCTTTGCAACTCAGAATTGAGAACATGGTCAAGCTTTTCGTCCGTCTTGGCCAGTTTGAGGGAATGAATCACTCGAATTGCTTCTTTCGAGGATGGCCTCAACTTCCATCTTCAAACGCGAGTTGCTAAAGAATCTATCAGCAAAAAAGCACGGGATTCATAAAATTAGGGATCCAGAACAATTAGGGTTCTTGAAAAATGCAAAAAGAATTAGGGATTCATAAAATCCACGTTCGAACGAGTGATAGAAGAATTAGGGTTCTACAAAATGGAAAAAATAATTGGGAATTCAGAAAACTCACCGAGAGACGGAGTGAGAGAGCTGAACGAATGAAAATAATGGAACACCGAGAGAATGGAGAGTGATGCAAGCACAGAGTGAGTGAAGCGAGCACAGAGAGAGAATGGAGAGTGAAGCGAGCATGAGAGAGAAAATATGAGAGAGAGACTCAGAATGGAGAGTTGGAGACTGAGAGTGATGACCCATCAAGGTAGTACGTGCGAGTGGCACATGTGAGTTTGGGAGTTGCGGCTGTTTGTAAAACCGACACAAAATTGAAGTTCAAAATAGACACCGACGACGGTTATTAAAACCGCCGCAAATTTTCTGTCATAAATAGCCCGTTTTCTTGTGGTGAATTAAAATTCTAAAACTCAACCACTTTGGTGATTAACGAATTTAACACATAATATAATTCCAAAATAGAATAAAATAAAATATGTTCACTTTAAAATTGCACCATATCACTAAGATAACCCAAAACAAATACCAGTGCAACACATACATATAAATTTTCATAACAATCTTATTAAAACAATAATATAAGACCAGTGCCCGTATACTTGAAATAGTAGACCAGTGCACATATACAAACTAAACCATATGCAGCGGAAAGAAAAGAACTAAAGAGAATAATCATTTATTTAGTAGTAAGACCAAGTCCATAAGGCATATTAGAAGACTCAAAACTATAATTCAATTTAAAAAAATAATTGTTCACTTTATTGCGCACAGTACCATCATGCATTACCATTTCATGCGATATATTCATACGAAACCGTGCATTACCATTTCCAAGTAGATAATTAATATAAAAAATGTGTATTGCCCAAACTACATAAATATTTGACACGGTACAGTGATGGTGGCAAAATCTTGATTATGGGTTTCACATACCAATTACCAAGTCACAGAGACATATAATTCATTAAGCCCAATGATCAAGAAGCAGACAAGAACTACCGCATAAAGGAAAAGGAAGAAAAATGCATTTCAGAGACAAAAGACATGAAGTGCGATAGTAGTTCGGTGCAATGGTTAGTACATATCAAAGACTCAACTATCAAGGATAAATGCATGTTACACTCAACGGTGATTATAATACTTAGCATGTATTCTTATTCGGTGCAACGGAAAGCATTTTAATGATGCACAGATCACAACGATGCACAGCGGAACATGAATAGGATTCATGATAATTCTTCTTGGGAGTTTCTCCGGTGCCGTCGCAAAAAAGTGGGTTTTGGTGTCATCGTATCCTTAACCAATGAAAATACGTTATCTCATATAATTAGTCACGTCAGCATAATTTTTATTAAAGCATCCAATTTTATCATATTGTATTTTAGTCTTTCATAATTTGGGTAACTTTTTATTAATCTAACTAATTTAAATCAAATTAAATATTTTCTATTTTATTTAAAAATTAAAATAAAAAAATTAGGATTTGATTTTGAAATAGTTTCTTTCATAACCTATATGTTTTTCATCACCTTCACAAGTTTCATCACTTCTTCGTCACTATACACACACCATACACATTCATCAACACTTAATAAAAATTATTAAGTTGTCTCATCAGTATATCAGTAGGGTATAACACATTCATCATCCCTAAAAATTATTAATTTTATTGTTGATGCTTTGCCTAATTTTTGTACGGTAATATGTGTCGTTTGGAGAATTTTTTGGCGGATCGGACGAGGATTTTTCTTCTTTGTATTACTAATGATCACTAGCACAATTCTTTGTTTTTGTTTTTACAATAAAAAGTCAGAAAAAGGAAAAAAAAAAAGAAACGAAGCAAATGCTTTCAAGTGGTTAGGAAATTAATCTTTGTTACAAATCTAACTAACACACATCATAAGCAAAAATTTATAAACCAAAAAAATAAAAATCATAATCAGAGTTGAGAGAGAGAGAGGGGGGAAGACATATGGTAAAGAGTGATCATTAGGGATGATGAATGTGTTGTACCTTACTGATATACAATTGAGGCAACTTAATAATTTTTTTATTATAACTTAATAATTTATATTAAGTGTTGGTGAATGTGTATGGTGTGTGTATGGTGATGAAGAAGTGATGAAGCTTGTACATGTGATGAAGAAGCTTGCACAGGTGATGGAGAACAGATAGGTTATGAAAGAAACTATTTCAAAATCAAATCCTAATTTTTTTATTTTAATTTTTTAAATAAAATAGGAAATATTTAATTTGATTTAAATTAGTTAGATTAATCAAAAGTTATCTAAAATTTGAAGGACTAAAATACAATATGATAAAATTGGATGCTTTAATGGAAATTATGCTGACGTGGCTAATTATATGACATGGCGTATTTTCATTGGTTAAGGATTCGACGGCATCGAAACCCTCTCTTTTACGACGGCACCGGAGAAACTCTCATTCTTTTATGGAGAATCATAAAATTCAGAACCTGACACTAATACCAATTGTAAGTAAAATAAGGATCTTAAATTCATGATTCTCACACAAATTTGTTTGCGATAATTGAAGATTACAACGAAAGGAAACTTACCTGGATCCATGCTTGAAATTCCTCTTGAATCTCTTGAGTGTATGCTTGTGTTCCTTGATAGTAATTGGTTTTCTCTCCTCTGTTCCTTCTCTCTTTTATGGATTCCCTGGTGATAGGAGAATGTCACTTTTGTTATGTTATGTCATAACCATCATGTGAACTGATACTTATATATCAGTGCTTTCTGAACAGTTGCGTCCTTTCGTCCACAGTTATATGGTTTGACAATTCATTCTTTTTTTAAAGGCAGAGGAGAGGGACTTTTAAATTATAAATGACCCAATTGACTCTAAATGACTTTAATAAGATTAACCATCGTCACATTGAACCTTTTTTAATAAGAATCAATTCTTTAAATTACATGATTATTAAAATAATCTAACAAATACGGCTTTGATTATCACCTAATTCTACTCTTGCAAATGAGCAACAGAGAGCGCTGCAGCCATGGTGCGTGGCTATTTGGCCTTGACTTTACTCCTAATATCTTCTCGAAGCCCTTTTATAAACATTCCCAACATTTGTTGTTCACTCCAATCCTTTGCTTTATTGGATAGATTCATACATCAAAATTTGGTACACCATAACAGTACGTAGTTGTCATATCTTTGCTAGTTATCCAACAATATTTCATATTTCGAAGGTCATAAACATACCAGAGACGGGTAATACATTCAAAACAAGTAGGGACACCAGGAATGAATTCAAACCAATCATAGTCGTAAGTGTTATCTCCTGGCCTCCTTATCTTGGGACTTCCTTTGTCAACTAGAGTTTGAGTCATCCTATGCCCTTTGTGTCTTATAGAATCACAAAATAGTTTGAGATATTGGTAACTTCAAATACTCTTGTATTTTCTTACCAAGCTTGGCTTATATGATGGTGCCAAGTTCATTGCTTATGCCTTTTTTAGAAGCTATCGCTTGAATTTTCCAAGGAGGGGGCATTCAAGATTGAGGCTGTGGATAATAATCGATAAGAAACCTAGTGTTAACTACGACTAAATGATTTGAGGGGTTGTGCACTTAGCCCTCCAACTTCTATAATCAGCTTTTGGATACTAATATTAGGAGTATATTTTTTCCCTTCAAAAAACCGCAATACTGGGGCACCTACAGTCAATATAAGCTTAATTATATCACAAGTCCGTCAAGTTTGAGTACTTTTGTCGGATATCTTTATTCTTTTTTTTTTCAATATTTGACTCCCATGAATTACTTCTGAGGTTGTCATATATCCCTACTATCAAGTGTGGCCAATTTTGCTGACATTTAACATCAGAATCCTGGTCAGATGCAGGAGTTTGGTCATGTGATATCGCGTAATATCACAGGGGTGAAGACGAGCTCTCTCTTTAATCATTTTTTTCTTTTTTTATTTAACTAAAAAAATAAAAATATTAAGTTTTTTAGTTTTTTAATTTAAAGAAAAGCAGGATCTTCATCCGCGGGGCACCACGTGCTTTACCTCTTGCGTCTGACCCGGATTCTGACGTTACATGTCAGCAAAATTGGTCAGAATTGATAGTAGGGGTATATAACAAACCCAAAAGTAACTTCGGGGAGTTAGACATTGAAAAAATAAGAATAATGGTATCTGGCAAAAGTACCCAAAACTTCAAGGACTTGTGACATAATTAAGCAATAAATATATATAGGCTTATTTATGTATTTGGTCCCTAAAAGTTCAACGTGTTTTGGTTTTAGTCCCTAAAAGTTATTTTGACCGGGACTAGTCCTTAATTTTTCAAACATTTTGATTTTGGTCCCCGTCGTTAGGAATAATTTGTAATTTGCCGATGTGAATAACGGAACACCATATCAGCCACCACGTAGTGTGTAATGGCGCTAATTAGGCGGTGTGACATGAATGATTAAGTTCATGAACTCAAAATTTTGCGTATGAGACCATTCTGCGTATGAGACCATTTTGAGTCCATGGGCTTGTATCATCAACGTCATACCACCTATTTAGTGTAATCTCATACTACGTGGTTGTTGATATGGTGTTCTGCTATTCACATCGACAAATAACAAATTTTTCCTAACGGCGGGGACCAAAACCAAAATTTTTGAAAAATTAAGGATTAGTCCAGGTCAAAATAACTTTTAGGGACTAAAACCAAAACACGTTGAACTTTTAGGGATCAAATACATAAATAAGCCATATATATATATATATATATATATATATATATATATATATATATATATATATATATATATATATGGCTTTCAGCATGAGTATTGAGTACCATTCAACGAGTAGAGGAAGAATTGTCCTACATGGTAAAATGACTAAGAAGGACATAGTAATACTGAAAGAAATCCATTGGATTGGGAATTTGAAACTACTCGTGAGTGTTATATCTTTATCTCTATTTCGAAGAAGGAAAACTTGAATTGTTTACGTGATTCAATCAGGTGAGGACACTTTGCATGTCACATTCTTACTTTTCTTATTAATTTACAAGTAGCATTCTAAAAACCTCTTTGATATTATTTATAAGGAAAAATCACGTTGCATTTTTTACTGGATATTTATTGTTGTTTTCTCTAATTACTCTTGGTTCATTGATGTAAAATAATGAGTTTGTTAAATTTTCAATGTAAATAAAGTGGATAAAATTATAATAAAATATACAAAGTAGTTGAGGCCTGAGGGGGTTATTTGGTGAATTAAGGGGGCTAAAAGCCCAAAAAACTAACAAAGAGGGGCAAGGAGGGCTATATGTACGCTTGATCATGAGTATTGTAATTCACATACATTTATACTCACCTCAAAATTTATTTACATAAATAAAGATTAGTTAACTTGAGGACAATGTTGATCCATCCATTTCTAGAATTGTCCTATTTATGTAAGGAATATAACAATGATAATAACATCATTATGCCATAGCCCGTAGAGAAGAGGAGTGCATTTCTAAAAAATTCTTAGAGCCGACCCCAATTTCTAGAGAGAGAGGCTCTCTCTCTGGATTTCTCGGTCTTCGTCCTCTTTTATTTGTTTTCTTTTACTTTTTTTGCTTTATCAAAGAGAGATAGCGATAGAAGGGGAGGGTCTGGAGGGTGCATGTGTGGTTTTCAACCCCAGTTTTTGCTGGGTTTCACTCTTGCCTTTGTGCAAGTTTTGTTATATAAATAAGCTTTATTCTTCAATTGTTTTGAGTGTTTTTATTTTGGGAGGTATGTGCTTTGTGTTAGCTTTCAGATCTGATGGTCATCCCCTTTTTTTCAAATAATTGGAAGAATGATAGTCGTGACAGCTCTTCCCTTGCAGACTTCTGACTTGACTTTTGTCCAGTGGCGCCATCTCTACAAATTTGAGATTCCTTGTCGCCGAAATGTGCTTACTTCCAACATTGATGAGATTGTTATCTTTGAGATAAAGGCTATTGAATCTCATGTTAGAGACCAATTTTGGAAGAGGTTGATGACGCATGTCCAGAGGGAAGATGATGTTGGTGCAAAATATTTTGTTTTTCTTAACAATATTTATGTGGAAACTATGTATTTTGTTTGGGTAACATTAGTTTAGCTTGTATTATCTTCTTCTATTGAGTGAACTGCATATTTTTCCTTATATATAAAAAAAAAAAGAAAGAGGAGTGTATGTATCTCTACGGTGCCAAATACATTTACTATAGGCATGTTTGGTTACAATTTAGAGAATCAATTCTGATCCCAAAATCACATTAGAGTGGAAGCAACTGTTAGTAATATTGGCATTCCAAAATTGATTCTGGGTTAATTCACCGCAGAACCAAACATGCACAATGTGAAACATTATACACGTATCTCACCTGCAAAAAATTACGGTTCAAGACCATATACATCAAATTGAAATTACATGCCTACACACTATTGATCAAATCAAAACATAAATAACCCTCTTCCATCAGTTCTTCTCTTTGTGGCTAGAGTAATACTGCTTAAAAACTTTTGGAAGATAAATAGGCAACGTGAATCCATATAAATTGAAACACCAAAATGCCATATTAGCCATTATAAGCACTATCCAAGCATAGTTCCTCCTATTAAAACCATTGTGCTCTTCATTAACCTAGTAGATCTCATTCTTAAGCGAATTCATAAGAGGGAATATCCTCATTGAGTTATCAAAGATAAGCACAAAATCTCTTATTGATGCTGAGAACCTAACTGAGAATGCAAATCCATCCATGAAAACCTTACTAGCCAATAATAGAAAAACATGGGTTGCTGCTTCTTTGGTCCCTTCCTTATCACCCTCAAGTATGTCGTCTAAGATATATGCTGGGATTTAATTTATTAACCCCTTTTTAATTACTTGACCCCATTTTTTCCAAAAACCCTAAAACACCCTTACTAAAAACTGAGTTTCCTTAATTACCCTTACCCACTTCCTCCTTCCTTCCACCTTCTAAAACCCATCAACCTTTTCCTCCCTTAAACCCCATGCAACACTTAAACCCTTCATCTTCTCCTTTTTCTTCTTCTTCATCTTCACCAACTTTTCACCTTCTACTTCTACAACATATCAAGAAAAAACACTTCTTTATCAATCATATTTTAGCACCACATCATCGTGTAAGCATTGCATGATCATAAAGGTACCTTTTTTTTCATAATTTATGTACTTTTTTCATATTTTTTTTACTGTTCGTACTATCATACACGTAGGGGTAAGCGAGCTAGCCAAATTTCATGAGCTCGCTTAGGGGTAAGCGAGCTGGCCAAATTTCATCAGCTCGCTTAGGGGTAAGCGAGCCGTTGATTTTTCATAATTTAAGTATACCTCGCTGCTGGGTGAGCGTGTGTGTAAAAGTAACACGCTCGCTATACCATTAGCGACATGCTAAACTTACATAATAAAAAAAAACAACTGCTCACTCTGGGGTCAGTGTGGGTGTAAAAGTAACACACTCGTTGTACCCTAAGCGAGAGGCTTAATTTCACACATACACGTACCCAGCAGCGAGTTAAACTTAGATAATGAAAAATCAACATCTCGCTCTGGGGTCAGCGTGTGTCTAAAAGTAACACACTCGCTGTACCCTAAGCGAGAGGCTAAAATTTACACACACGCTTACCCAGCAGCGAGTTCAACTTACATAATGAAAAATCAGTTGCTCGCTTTTGTGTCAGCATGTGTGCAAATTAAAGCTCTCGCTGACCCTTTAGCGAGTTAATAAAATTTTTCGTAAGCTCACGCCTGGGTCAGCGTGTGTGTAAAAGTAACACACTCGTTGCACCCTAAGCGAGCAAACTGATTTTTTCTTAAAAAAAATAAATTAATGTAAGTTATTACGTTTGTATACAGATATTTAAACATGCAAGCAAACGATGGTGAGAGCAATCATGAGATGAATGATGGTGGCCCTCGTAAGATTGAGGATGTTGAATTAGTTCCTATTGAGTTTCCGGATTACAGAAGTGCTTTTGAGACCAGAAGAGTTTTTCCTGATTGTGAATCTCTAGAGAAATGAGTTCGTGAAGTTGCCTACTCTCAAGGATTTGTTCTTAGGATCCTTAGGTCGGATAGAGGAGGAGTTGGCAAGAAAGAAAGGATCACCATCTCATGTGAAATATATGGTCTTTACAAGCCAAAAAAGGAGGATCTAAACTATATTACCGGGTCAAAGAAGTCCAATTGTGCTTTCAAAGTACATGGTCGACCATCGGCATCCCTCGGAGGGTGGATAGTGAGGGTGTCTTGTGGCACCCACAACTATGATAAATATGAATCATTGATTGGCCACGCAACTGCAGGGAAGCCTACACCGGAAGAGTATGAGAAAATCATTACCATGAAAAAGAATGGGGTGAAGCCAAGACACATATTAGCAACATTGAGAGAAGAAAATCCATCCAATTGTACTACATTGACGCAAATCTACAATATACGCAATCGGTGGAGAAAAAGTGTAAGGCATCCAAGATCACAAGTGCAACATCTTTTGAAGTGTTTGAGGGATGAAGGATATGACACTTGGTATAGGAAAGACGAGGTCACCGATGTTGTAAAGCAAATTTTTTGAGTGCATCCAAAATTTATTAGTCTTTTGAATTTGTTCAATATTGTCCTCATCATAGACAATACCTACAAGACCAATAGATACAAATGGCCTTTACTTGAGGTCGTTGGACAAACCTCAACAGATAAATCATTTACTGTAGCATTCTCATACATGGAGATGGAGCAGTATCCAAACTTCGTATGGGCATTACAACATTTGAAGAGATTGATCAAAGATGAAGCTTGCATGCCAAAGGTGATTGTCTCCGATCTTGAGGGTGCATTAGTGCATGCGATTGAGACGGTTTTTCCAACTTCAAAGCATTTGTTGTGTCAATTTCACATCAAGTAGAATATTAAAGTAAATTTGAAGAATTATGTTCGTAATCCCGATGATGAAGATAAAGATAAATTCATTGATGCATGGAAAAAGCTAGTGCATTCTAATGACAAGGATGAGTATGAAGTTTCATTGATGGAATTTGAAGGCTTGTGTCAGAATTGCCTTGGCCTCTTTGAGTATGTAAATAGGGTTTATTTGGCAGAACATAAGGAAAAATTCGTTGATGCATTCATAAATAATTTTATGCATCTTGGGAATACTACTTCAAATCGGTAAGAATAATATTTTCTTTGCATGTTATGTTTTACTATTATCTTTGCAAGTTTATTTTTTTTATGAATTTTCTTTTTTTTTTTTACTTATAGGGTTGAAGGTGCCCACTCTCAGTTCAAAAGGATGTTATCAAGTAGCAATGGTGAACTATGCACTTGTTTAGTGGCCATGCAAAGGATGTTGACATGTCAACATAGTAACATAACTGAATCTTTTCAAAAAAGCCTAACAAGAGTGGATCACAGGATGAACACTCCATTTTTTCAAGAATTTATGTTATTAAGTGTCCCGGGAAGCATTGAATTTTATTTACAAACAATTAATGAATTTTGACAAGTGCAGGATATGTGATTGCAAGTGTAGAATCACACATGGGTTACCATGTGCATGTGAGGTGGATGGGTATAGGAAAATTGGTCAACCTATTCCTCTTTAAGCGGTTCATGATCATTGGAAGATTCTCACCTTCGATAGTACAAGCACAAAGGAATCAAACACCAAACTTGACCTGAGACCCTTGATTGAGAAGTTTTGGTATCTTTTTTATAACAATAACGATGATGTAAAGCAGTTACTAATGGACAAGCTTCGAGAGGTTGTGGATCCAGCTACTACCTCCTTGTTTTCACCCATTAAAAAAGCAAAGATAAAAGGTCGAACCAGCAATCATGAAAGATCGACAAAGCGTGACCCCTCGGGTTGGGAATATGCCGAGAAAGAGTCCTCCCAAAGAAAGTCTTCCCAAAAGAAAACTTCCCAAAAGTCACCTTCCCAAAAGTCTTCCCAAAAAAATTCCCAAAACCCTTCCCAAAAAAATTCCCAAAACCCTTCCAAAAATATTCCAAAACCCAATGTTATTTCTCCCTTCATAAAACATATTGAGCAAATTGTTGATGTCAAAGGAGATGGCAACTGCGGCTTTCGATCAATTAGTTTGTATCATTATGAGAATGAGGATTCCTATATGCTTGTCCGGACCGATCTCATTCATGAGATGAAGCAAAACAAGGATATGTACCTTGATCTAATGGGTGGGATTGATCGATATAGTGAGCTGCTCAACTCACTCCATGTGGGTAACATTGGAAGTGTTCCTAAACAAAAATGGATGACTATTCCAGACTTGGGACATGTCATTGCTAACCGGTATAATGTGGTGCTTGTTACATTATACTCTCAACTGAGGGGTTGTGCTACATTTTTTCCGTACACTAAAGCACCTTCAATCTATCCTAGACTTTGGATAATCGGAAATGTCAAAATAGATGGATTATCGAAGGAAGAGCCAAACCATTGGATTCAAGTTATTTTGAAGGAAGGGTCACCTTTACTAATGGTGCATCCTTCTTAGCAACATTATTTCAATGAGGAAGGAGCGCTTTGGGGTGGCACGTTTATGGATAGTATTGCGTTATTTAGAAAATTAATACCTCCTGTAACTACAGATAGTCTTGTATATGATATTGCAAGTGACTGAGATTTTAATGTTATGTAATGCCACACTTTTATGTACTTGACCATAGTTGAATTGTTGATAATGAATTATGCTATGTTGAATTTTGATGAATTTAAATTTATGTGCAAAATTTATTACATGCTATGTTGATTTTGGGTTTACGTGTAATTTTTTTTTTCTTTTTTCATGAGCTCTCTCCTGGGTCAGCGAGACGTACGTTTTTACACTTTTTTGCTGAGCTCGCTCATGGGGTAGCGAGTTTGAAATTTTACACTCCTCGCTGGTCCGTCAGCGAGACGTGATTTTTTACACTTTTTTGCTGAGCACCTCATGGGGCAGCGAGTTTGAAATTTTACACTCCTCGCTGGTCCGTTAGCGAGCTTTTTTTAAAATTTTTTATTAGCTCGCTCATGGGTCAGCGAGTTTGAAATTTTACACTGCTCGTTGGTCCGTCAGCGAGCTTTATTTTTTTTAAATTTTTTATTAGCTCGCTTATGGGTCAGCGAGTTTGAAATTTTACACTGCTCGCTGATCCTTCAGCAAGCTAAATTATTTTTCTTATTTCATAAGCTCGCTCCTGGGTCAGTGAGTTATGAATTTTACACAGCTCCCTTAGGGGTCAGTGAGCACTATTTTTTTGAAACCAATAAACAAGGTATGCTTATTCTTCCAAAACCTGCTGACATAGAAAAAACAAATCTCAAATCTTAGAACAGAAACATTTGTATTCTCCCAAGTCTTGGAACACAAAACTCAAATCTCAAACAGAAACATAGAAAAAGAAATGATAGAAATGCAAGTCAAACCATAAATTTAAATACATAAATCAAACACATTGTCTAATACGTAAATTTAAATAGTCAAACCACAATTCATAAATCTAATACATCTCAAGAAGCTACTCATGTCTACGCCTACCCCCACCCCTACCTCTTCTACCCCCACCCCCACCCGTACCCCCACCCCCACCCCTTCTTCTCTCCGCAGGCTCTGTAACCTCTTCAGTGATGGATGTCAATGTCAACCGACGTATACCATTGAAAGTATCTAAGTAAGGATTATCGGCCTCATCCATCAATGGTTCCACATATCCATCAATCAGCTGCAATCGTTGAAGAGCGTGAGTCTAAAAAGAAAATAAAAAGTCCATAACTATTAACCAATACGTTATCAATTAAAATAATGTGCGTAATAGAAAGGGAATGACAACACGTACTAGTAACGTAGCCTCCGGATGATCAACTCTTACCGAGGTGGGTAAGAGAAAGGGATGTGACACCCTGTGCACCCAATCGATATATCCATCTACGCATTGACCCATGTAGGTCACGGGATCTCCTCTAGTGGCATCATCAAGAACATGCAGGTGCCATTCTCCAAAACTTTCATCAATGGCCGAGGTCAGGGGAACTCCAATGGGTGGATCAGCAGGGATAGTTTGAATGTATCCAAACTGCCGCAACACTCTCTGAGAAAGATAAATCCTCCTCGTTATACCACATCTCAGGTAGCCACAATAAAGGGAGACTTCCTCGAATGGCCTAGCATCTCGGTGATCTGGATCATAAGGTTGCCATATGACTTGCTCAGTCGTAACCTCTCAAGAAACATCTGATACTGATACTCAGAGTTGGATACCAATTATTGAGGAATCCACTTAGCGACCTGTGGCATATCCTCTTCATATACATCATTTAGCATAGCACACGGCCCGATCGATGGGAAATGATCCAGTATCCTTCCTAAACATAATAACAAAACAGTGAAATTAGTACAATAAACAATCATTTTTTTTACTTTATTATAAATAAATACTATTTAGTTTATTACCTGAAGCAAAGACATGTATTCGGCCATTGACATCTTGTTTGCCTAGCTTGCAAATAATAAGTGGTCATACAAAAACTCTAGAGCGCTAGCACCCCATGCGTATCCATCTACAGCATTCAAGTCATCAAATGCTTGCAAGAACTGGCAGCCAATTGTATTGTTGGTCTTATCTGTGAACAAGGTGGTCCCCATCAAATATAGCAAATAAGCTCTAGCATCAATCTCATGACGCCGTCTTCGAACGGCCCTCTAAAACACATCCTTCAATGTGTTGAACCTAATGGCCCCACTGCGATTGTCCAAGACCTCTTGCATTGCCTCAGCATTGTCCATCCCTAGCAACTCACGCATAAGCTGTGCAGCATCGGTTTGATTCGGCTTGTCCCATGGTATAAGAACCCCTGTAACTGAGATGTGAAGAATGCACGAAACATCATCAAGAGTGATCGTCATCTCCCCGACAGGGAGATGAAAAGTACTGGTGTCTTCGTACCAACGATCTACAAAGGCTCCTAGTAGACGCCGATCAACTGTTGCACGCTAAAGCCTCAACACTCTCGCGCACTTCATTTGGCACATCAATACTATATAGTAGAGGCATAGCAAAAGCATGGTTATGACACCGGGCCAACAATCAGTCCTGCAATTTATATCAGTAAAAATTAATTAAAAAAAACTATAAAATATATTTCTTGAAATAATTTTGGTTCATTTGATACTTTCACGTCCTTGCCAAATCTCTTTTGCTTGGTGTTCATCGTAGCTCTTAAGCAAAGACTTGTCCTGCGGGTCATGAACAATCATCTCCACCTCTTGCTCCTGCTCTTGCTCTTCATTGGATGAGCTCACGGGTTGTGACGGTCCAACTGTAACATCTAAGATTTTTACCCTGAATTTCCCCTTATATTAAAAATATGGACTTAAAAATTCATTGTTTATTATATTAAAATCACCCGTCATACGGACGGAGTTTTGTTTGTTTTTAGGACTATTCCAAAATTTAACCTGTGATAAGCAATTTCAATTAAACATCAAGTAGCCAGCAGGGCTTCAGAATATGTATATCTAATTCATAACAAGGCCCTATGGGCTCCAAATATATCAGAGTGCATTAATTAATCAGAGTATTAGCGGAAATATTAAGTTGGAGCATCGAAAACCAAAACACAATACTTTATCAAAACAAAACATCCTAAGCCTCATTTAAAAAAGATTTATAACAAATTTACATCAAAATAGTATAGGAGGCTTAGGTCCATATTAAGATCTAAAACCCATAACACCCTACTCTCCCTGTAAGGGAAAGTACTCCTGCTCGGTCGGGGGCTGTGCCAACTCAATCTCCGTACCTGAAAAATGTAAGGGAGTGAGCATTGCACATGAAATAGAAGGCAGTTTCTAACTAGACATAACGACCCGCTAGGTCAAACACAAATAGAAATTAAACAGATATTCACATATTGTACACCATACTCATTATTCATTCCAAATTTCCATTTTGATTATTCATTTCAACATCCGTTTCCATTACTCATTTCCACATCCATTTTCCTTATTTATCTCAACATCCATTTCATTAATCATTTCGCACACTTACTTTATTTAGGTACATCACCTCAAATCAGAGGCCAATGTACAATTTCATTCAACACGTTTGTCACCTCAATCTGAGGCTCCCATTCTTTTCCTTATTTAAATTATGTGTCCCTCAGGTCAGAGGTCAACACCCATTCATTATAATTCATTTTGTGTCCCTCAGGTCAGAGGTCAACACTTCAATCTCTTAATTCACGGTGTGTCTCTCAGGTCAGAGGTCAACACACCAATACACATTTCATCCGGTGTCCCTCAGGTCAGAGGTCAACACCCAACTCATTATTTAATCCGGTGTCCCTCAGGTCAGAGGTCAACACTCAATTCATTTTAATTCATATCGTGTCCCTCAGGTCAGAGGTCAACACTTTATTTCATTCTGTGTCCCTCAGGTCAGAGGTCAACACTTTATTTCATTCTGTGTCTCTCATGTCAGAGGTCAACACTTTATTTCAGTCTGTGTCCCTCAGGTCAGAGGTCAACACTTTATTTCATTCTGTGTCCCTCAGGTCAGAGGTCAACACTTTATTTCTTTAATTCATATGGTGTCCCTCAGGTCAGAGGTCAACACCCACTCACTTTATTCCTTTTCGTGCCCCTCAGGTCAGAGGTCAACACACGCTTTCATTCATTTTGTGCCCCTCATATCAGAGGTCAGCCAAATCATCACTTTCCCTTAATCGTCACCTCAAAACAGAGGCCAACGCACTTGTTACATTTTCATTTCACATTACCTCACATCAGAGGCTAAATCATACTTTCACCATCTTACACAAACAACTTAGCACATACAATCACAAATACACTTACACACATTTCCCATTCATTCTTTATCCATACTCATTCCCTATATCAATTATCAAACCTTTCCTTTAGTCGTCACCTCAAATAAGAGGCCAACGCATAAACCACATTTTCAGTGTTCGGCGCCTCAATTCAGAGGCCAAGAATTATTAACTTTCTTGTTCAATTAATTGTAACACATTTGAGTACAACAACACACATTCAACAACTAGTCATTCTTGTAGTTTCCTTATTCTTTTCCTTTCTCAGTTATCACAACCATACCAAGTAGTATTCTCTTTTATTGCCCAGCATTTAGATTGCCCTTCATTTTAATTTACATATATCATCTTTCACTTTCGTTTACACATAATCATAGAAATCATTTATGTCAACTTCACTTTCACATTACCCAATTCCTCATGTACTTCAATATGATCATTAACCAAATTTCAGTTATCAAATAATTCATTCTTATATTATTATTGGGTTTCCCTTTCCTAGTCTTGACATCCAATCATCATGCACATTTAATTAATTAGAATTTCATATTCAATAACCTAGGGATTTATAATCTAATTTTCTCCTCTAACACATAATCCTAACAAGTATTATATTCTAACTAGAACCTACTCCCTAGAACAAGGCAAAGCTCACTATATCCACTCCCTTACCTCAAATACTTAAGAATAAGGAGATTCCAAATGCCCTATGCTTGAGTTTGCCCACCGAGGAGATACCAAACCACAGGATTAGGAGGGAACTTGGAGGTGATAGAAACAAGTCTTGATGATAGAATGAGTGCCTCTAACTTGGATCTTGATCAACTTGAAGTGAGAAGAGCTTGAGCCCTAGAGGAGATTAAATACAACTTTAATGAGCTAAAGAAAGTTGGAAAGGAATTAATATCATGCCATAAGACTCTACTTACCCCCAAGTGATGGTGGAACTTGAAATCCAAGAGGGAGAAGAGAAGGACAATTCGTGTGGTGTAGGGAGGAGAGGGAAGAAGTTTTCAACCCATTTCCATGAAGCTTGCTTGATGGGGTTTGTTGATTTTGGGTTTTAGGTGCCCAAAAATCAAGTGTTTGTATGGAGGAGATGATGGGTGTGCTCTTGGAGCTTAAGGGAAATGATGAAGGTGATAAGTTGAGGTTGATGATGAAGCATGAGAGAATGAAGTGCTTTTGGTGCCATAAAATCAGTTTTGGGGTCAGCCACCATCGTGTGGCTGAGATTAGAACTTTGGCCCCAAGTTTCTCAACCAACGCACCAGATCTGGTGCTGCTGCGCGCGCGCGCCTGGGCGCACGTCTGGCGCGCCTTAGCGCGAGATCTGCACCAGCTTCTAGCCTGGTGCGTGGTGCGTTCGGATGGTGCGGTCAGGAGGGGGATTGGCGCGCCAATTTGTAGGACTGGTGCGTGCTGATGCGCCTTGGGCGCGCCTGGGCGAATGGGGGGCTCGCGTGGGCCGTTTTCCCACTGGCTGGTGCACATTTGAACAGTGCACGCGCCTGGGCGAGAAGCAGGGTTTTCAATCTTCGATTCGCCGTAACGTTTTTGTTAACCGTCGGATCGGGTCCAAATTTTTTGACAAGCTTCTTAACCCCCTAAACTTCACATCCAACGGTGGAATTTATTTTCTTAGCATCCTATAATAAATTTATAATTTTCTCTTTTCAGTTGATTTCTAACATCCAAAACGCCGATTTAACCCCCGATTTCGCTTAGTTAACTTTGCCCGCTGCTACAAATGCCTTCTATACATCCCTTAGCACTTATAATCATTACCCACCTATCTCCCAAAATTCATTAAGCTATTATTCTAATTATTTTTGGGTTTTAATAATAATTTCTCTTAAAAATAAAGCTTAGGATTTTACAATTCTCCCCCACTTATTGGAATTTTGTCCCCGAAATTCCGTTCAATTCCTTCAAATGGAGAACCATCCCAGACAAAGGGCCTTCTAACTACGACACTCACTTCTCTTTGGTTCTACTCCCCCACTTGGAATCGGCATACCATTTAGCATTAGTACGCCACTGGACTCTTGCACTCAATGAAGAATACAAGTTATGGTTTAATTTGGTTAGTTTTCGACGCGAAATGCTCTAAGGTTTTCAAGGTTTTACACTATCGGCCGTCACTCGTTTCAAGAGTCCTACTAGGAAGACTCCCAATTGGTCTTGGGTTTCAAGATTCAGATACAGTTCTTCCAACAATTAGAGATAGTTTTCTAAGGTCATCTGGGTTTTCTCAAGAAATTTTACAACAAGGGTTGGGAATACTGCTATTCAGGCGAATTCCTTCCTTCATTGCCTGTTTGGTTTGGTGCTAATTAAAGATTTCCAATGATATCAGCGATTAATAAATAAAAAGATTGAGGCGCCCATCCCAATCTCTTATCCATCAATGATAACATCATGGTCAGGTTCACTAACAACACTGACACTTAGCAATTGTCGTACTCAGAACAACCCAAATTTACTTTTACACTCTATCAATCAGGCAACATCCACAGGGATTTGATCCTACTCTACCCAGGTACAAACAACTTATATACTACTCTTAAGTCCTAATCAAACATATTCATTATTCAAGTAAGCATTTATTACATACACATCATTCAAAATTCAAACATGCTCAACATCATTTCAGATCAACATAGGTTTACAACCATCAATCATGACTTAAACTCTAGCTCTTCTTAATCTAGCCATGATCTACCTGGACTAACCTTAGGTTAGGCTTACATCTACACACACTTAAGCAAAGTTTCCAATAATCAAACCATGCAAATGCTATGCCAAAACTTTGATAAAAGTAATCACCATGTATGGGGATTAAAGTTCAATAAATACAACCCCCATACCAAAAGAATACTTACACATTTTGAAAGTCGATGTGGAGTTCAAGAAGATCATTTATGCATTTATATATATATATATATATATAACCAAAATAACATACCAGGAAATATGTATGCGTTTGTTTAGGCTTAAAAATTAAAGTTGCATACAAGAAAGACATTTATATATACATATGGTAAAAGTAGCGTATTAGAAAAATATTGATGTGGTGGTATGAAGATAGAATCAAGGTTTTTGAAAAATCGAATTCTTTTCTTAATGGAAAAACATTTTGATTTGTTTTACGTACACTTCTTAGGAAAAGATTAAATCATGAAAATTTATTTTACACTTTAAAACCTTGATATGTTCATGCTAAATAACTCGGATGAAATTCCAAAAACAATCTTTGTAAATCGAAGCGTATCTTTTCGAAACAAGTTACCTTCATCTAACTTCGGGGAAACTTAGATGAAGGAATATGAAATTACTCAAGATTAGCAAACTCAATGAGAAAGGGAATATGTGGTTGATTAGAAAGTTTACTTTGATGCTTCTCCATAAATTAAAATAGTTCCATTCCCTTTGACTTTGAGTTTGGAAACTAAGCTTCATTCTGAATTGAGTAAAGTCACATGGAAGGAGTTCCTATTTAATCGGCGTGTGGCTTGTTTTAAAAGAATGAATTCACCGCTCGATTACCTAGGAATCCCTTGTTTACTCACTAACTTTTCCAAAATTTCATGATACGGCTTAGCACTCAATTTGGAAGGATTTCCGATTTTGTTAAAAGCAGTGGAATTCATTTTGAATTCAATTTCAAAACATGGAAATTCACTTTGGTTACTATCACACTTAATTATCAAATGGTTCCTGACTTTAAAATTATTTTACTCGGGAACCACTCGATCCTTTGATAGCAACACTATTTTATAAAGAGGTTTTCAAAAATGGTGTTATGCTCCAAAACAGTTTCAACATTCACATGTTCAAACAATTGCAAGTATCATTCAAATGCACAATTTATAATTTAGACGAACACAAGACAGCACGTAGCATCGTACCTATACATATATATACATATATCGAACATACATCCTAGCTCTAAGCAATCGCCTAAGGTTTTCAAGCATTTAATTATTTAGACCTAAACCAACGCTACGTACTACTTGAGGGTTTCTTATTTTCTATTCTATGCACATAATTCTAGCAACTATTACAGCTAGCTAGACTTCTAATCCTTCTAAATTTGGGATCTTCCTAAATTCCCAAAATACTCGCCGAAACTTAAGGACAGGATGGTGATATCTCCCAATATATGTATACTTGAGGTGATCAGGCTCAAACATACACCACATTAGTGACAAGACCATTCTCGTCTTACTTAAGTTCGAATCACTCAACCTATTAGTTTTAAAACGTTGAAACCTTGTTTTGTGTGTCACATTTAGAATTGGTTTACATGGCACGAAACTAAAGATCGTTTCCTCCCGGTGGGGTAGCAACTTAGTGCTCTTGCCCGTTGGGGTATCGCTTCCTTAGTCTCGTCGTTCATCCATTTCTAAATCTGACTCATTGTTTTCCACAAAATTTCAGATTTGCATGGTAAGCTTCTCATAGTTCAGTTGAACTTAAAAGAGGTTTTCAAATGCTTACCACGCCTCCCAAATAATTAAAAGAAAAACATACAAGAAAGCTTAAACACTCACTATACTATACTCCGCACAATCTCCATTATCACCTAGCAATGATACTCACTACACCTTAAAACAAACTCTAGTTCTAACTCTAAGTTACTCGCTTGGTGAGTAAACTGCAGGAGTACTAAGTTACTCCAATAGGCCGAGGAAAACTGCTCTGATACCATAAATGTAACATCTAAGATTTTTACCCTGAATTTCCCCTTATATTAAAAATACGGACTTAAAAATTCATTGTTTATTATATTAAAATCACCCGTCATACGGACGGAGTTTTGTTTGTTTTTAGGACTATTCCAAAATTTAACCTGTGATAAGCAATTTCAATTAAACATCAAGTAGCCAGCAGGGCTTCAGAATATGTATATCTAATTCATAACAAGGCCCTATGGGCTCCAAATATATCAGAGTGCATTAATTAATCAGAGTATTAGCGGAAATATTAAGTTGGAGCATCGAAAACCAAAACACAATACTTTATCAAAACAAAACATCCTAAGCCTCATTTAAAAAAGATTTATAACAAATTTACATCAAAATAGTATAGGAGGCTTAGGTCCATATTAAGATCTAAAACCCATAACACCCTACTCTCCCTGTAAGGGAAAGTACTCCTGCTCGGCCGGGGGCTGTGCCAACTCAATCTCCGTACCTGAAAAATGTAAGGGAGTGAGCATTGCACATGAAATAGAAGGCAGTTTCTAACTAGACATAACGACCCGCTAGGTCAAGCACAAATAGCAATTAAACAGATATTCACATATTGTACACCATACTCATTATTCATTCCAAATTTCCATTTTGATTATTCATTTCAACATCCGTTTCCATTACTCATTTCCACATCCATTTTCCTTATTTATCTCAACATCCATTTCATTAATCATTTCGCACACTTACTTTATTTAGGTACATCACCTCAAATCAGAGGCCAATGTACAATTTCATTCAACACGTTTGTCACCTCAATCTGAGGCTCCCATTCTTTTCCTTATTTAAATTATGTGTCCCTCAGGTCAGAGGTCAACACCCATTCATTATAATTCATTTTGTGTCCCTCAGGTCAGAGGTCAACACTTCAATCTCTTAATTCACGGTGTGCCTCTCAGGTCAGAGGTCAACACACCAATACACATTTCATCCGGTGTCCCTCAGGTCAGAGGTCAACACCCAACTCATTATTTAATCCGGTGTCCCTCAGGTCAGAGGTCAACACTCAATTCATTTTAATTCATATCGTGTCCCTCAGGTCAGAGGTCAACCCTTTATTTCATTCTGTGTCCCTCAGGTCAGAGGTCAACACTTTATTTCATTCTGTGTCCCTCAGGTCAGAGGCCAACACTTTATTTCTTTAATTCATATGGTGTCCCTCAGGTCAGAGGTCAACACCCAATCACTTTATTCCTTTTCGTGCCCCTCAGGTCAGAGGTCAACACACGCTTTCATTCATTTTGTGCCCCTCATATCAGAGGTCAGCCAAATCATCACTTTCCATTAATCGTCACCTCAAAACAGAGGCCAACGCACTTGTTACATTTTCATTTCACATTACCTCACATCAGAGGCCAAATCATACTTTCACCATCTTACACAAACAACTCAGCACATACAATCACAAATACACTTACACACATTTCCCATTCATTCTTTATCCATACTCATTCCCTATATCAATTATCAAACCTTTCCTTTAGTCGTCACCTCAAATCAGAGGCCAACGCATAAACCACATTTTCAGGGTTCGGCGCCTCAATTCAGAGGCCAAGAATTATTCACTTTCTTGTTCAATTAATTGTAACACATTTGAGTACAACAACACACATTCAACAACTAGTCATTCTTGTAGTTTCCTTATTCTTTTCCTTTCTCAATTATCACAACCATACCAAGTAGTATTCTCTTTTATTGCCCAGCATTTAGATTGCCCTTCATTTTAATTTACATATGTCATCTTTCACTTTCGTTTACACATAATCATAGAAATCATTTATGTCAATTTCACTTTCACATTACCCAATTCCTCATGTACTTCAATATGATCATTAACCAAATTTCAGTTATCAAATAATTCATTCTTATATTATTATTGGGTTTCCCTTTCCTAGTCTTGACATCCAATCATCATGCACATTTAATTAATTAGAATTTCATATTCAATAACCTAGGGATTTATAATCTAATTTTCTCCCCTAACACATAATCCTAACAAGTATTATATTCTAACTAGAACCTAATCCCTAGAACAAGGCAAAGCTCACTATATCCACTCCCTTACCTCAAATACTTAAGAATAAGGAGATTCCAAATGCCCTATGCTTGAGTTTGCCCACCGAGGAGATACCAAACCACAGGATTAGGAGGGAACCTGGAGGTGATAGAAACAAGTCTTGATGATAGAATGAGTGCCTCTAACTTGGATCTTGATCAACTTGAAGTGAGAAGAGCTTGAGCCCTAGAGGAGATTAAATACAACTTTAATGAGCTAAAGAAAGTTGGAAAGGAATTAATATCATGCCATAAGACTCTACTTACCCCCAAGTGATGGTGGAACTTGAAATCCAAGAGGGAGAAGATAAGGACAATTCGGGTGGTGTAGGGAGGAGAGGGAAGAAGTTTTCAACCCATTTCCATGAAGCTTGCTTGATGGGGTTTGTTGATTTTGGGTTTTAGGTGCCCAAAAATCAAGTGTTTGTGTGGAGGAGATGATGGGTGTGCTCTTGGAGCTTAAGGGAAATGATGAAGGTGATAAGTTGAGGTTGATGATGAAGCATGAGAGAATGAAGTGCTTTTGGTGCCATAAAATCTGTTTTGGGGTCAGCCACCATCGTGTGGCTGAGATTAGAACTTTGGCCCAAAGTTTCTCAACCAATGCACCAGATCTGGTGCTGCTGCGCGCGCACGCCTGGGCGCTCGTCTGGCGCGCCTGAGCGCGAGATCTGCACCAGCTTCTGGCCTGGTGCGTGGTGCGTGCGGATGGTGCGGTCAGGAGGGGGATTGGCGCGCCAATTTGCAGGACTGGTGCATGCTGATGCGCCTTGGGCGCGCCTGGGCGAATGGGGGGCTCGCCTGGGCCGTTTTCCCACTGGCTGGTGCACATTTGAACAGTGCACGCGCCTGGGCGCATGATGGCGCGCCTGGGCGAGAAGCAGGGTTTTCAATCTTCGATTCGCTGTAACTTTTTCGTTAACCGTCGGATCGGGTCCAAATTTTTTGACAAGCTTCTTAACCCCCTAAACTTCACATCCAACGGTGGAATTTATTTTCTTAGCATCCTATAATAAATTTATAATTTTCTCTTTTCGGTTGATTTCTAACATCCAAAACGCCGATTTAACCCCCGATTTCGCTTAGTTAAATTTGCCCGCTGCTACAAATGCCTTCTATACATCCCTCAGCACTTATAATCACTACCCACCTATCTCCCAAAATTCATTAAGCTATTATTCCAATTATTTTTGGCTTTTAATAATAATTTCTCTTAAAAATAAAGCTTAGGATGTTACACCAACCCGGTCTTCTACCCGTCTCCTCTGATTGGACGCCGTCATACGGTCACTTTCCGATGGGTTTTTGGTCCTCGACATTACTGTAAACAGAAAATATGGTCATATATGAATGTGTGATAAACAGCAAATTGAAAATAACATGAAAATACCACGCTCGCTGCCCTCTTTGTAACATCCCGAATTTTAATTCCAATAGTAATTAGAATAATGATAAGATTTGGAAGTAAAGATTATTCTAAAAAGGATTTAAAATGATGGATTAGGAGTTCTTTGAATGCCATAAAGGAGTCAAGAAACATTGGCATCAGAAATGAGGTTGAAAGATGAACAAAAGAGCATTAGAAGTGATGTTTTCGGTGTTGCAAACACCCTATATTTGGAAATTCAAAATAAAATATTTACAAATCAAAACTTAAATTCTACCGTTGGATATGAAGGTTAGTAGGTAGAGAAGC
The DNA here is from genome assembly GCA_037953625.1 of Crotalaria pallida. Classification (NCBI taxonomy): domain Eukaryota; kingdom Viridiplantae; phylum Streptophyta; class Magnoliopsida; order Fabales; family Fabaceae; genus Crotalaria; species Crotalaria pallida. Next base: position 136,931,681 of record CM075650.1, on the reverse strand, counting down.
TTACTTTAAAATTTGAGCAAGATCCGACGGATAACGAAGAAGTTATGGCATTTTGAAATGCCAAGAAAAGAAAACAAGCCAGACTAATCAAGTAGTGCACTGACTAATCGAGTAGTCTGTCCAAAAAGCAAGTCCATAAAATAAAATTGAAGGGACTACTCGAGTAGTACGACTCAGCAGTGAAAAAAATAAAGCGTGTTAGGGTCTTCTTCCTCATTCACTCCACCTTTGTCTCTCTCTCTTAGGGCACGAATTCTTCCCCTTTCTCTCTCTAAATTCCTTCTCATTTCTCCACTCTAATCCATAATAAACTACCAAAAATCAATCCCCATCACACACTAACACATAATCATTCATCAATCTCCTCTATTTCCTCTCACCCACTTCAATCCGGAATTCTCCCTCTCCATCCTTGAAGCTTCAAGAACAACCACCATGGAGAATCATCACATCTAAGTAAGTTGATTTAAGTTTCATTCCTTTCTCCCTCAATTTACACAAACTATCATCATCTCTAATCGTTCTTGCTTTGTTTGGTCATTGTGGGTATAGTTTCTCACTCTCTCTCCTCCATAGCTTGGAGCTTTCTCTCTCTATACTTAAGGCTTTGGAGTCAAGCTCTTTTCCGCGCCCTCACTACAAATTGGTGGCTATTTTATTGTGGTGCAAAGAGTTAGGGTTTGGTACTCCCTCCTCTCTCTACAAGGTTAAGGTAAGAAAGGATGTGTTACCTTTACTTGGGAAGTAAATTCTAGGATTCTATAGTGGTGACTAAGAATAGGATAATTAAGAAATAAGTTAATGAACCTTAGGGTAGTTCCCACTAATATGAATGATTTATTTAAAATTGATAATGGAAACCACCCTGTAGGGAATAAAATGTATGTGCATAGAATAAGGTCCGGAGTGAATGAGTGTATTTAGGATATTAAAAGAGTTAATATAAAATGAAAGTGTAGAAAAACATAAAATAAAACCAAGGGAAATTAGTTAAGGAAAATCAGCGAAGCGTAAGAGTAAAAGAATATAGAGTATTTGTAAGGTGAGGTAAAAGAGGAGTTAGAGTACGAAAACAATAAGAAAGCACAGAGTAGACTTAGTTAAGAGTTGTCAGGTAGTAATGAAATAGAAACGAAAATGATAAACTAAATTCCAAATACAAGTAGGTAATCGGTAAAAGAATTTAGTGAAAAGATGATAAGACAAAAAGAGAGAATGCAATCATGGTAGTTAAATAGAATGGCATAGTAATATAGGAAAAATAAGTAAATAAAAGTGTGAGACAGAGGAGTCATTGGAATAACTAAGAATTTGAAACGGGAATTTAAAATATAACGACTATACCAAAGCTAAGTGGAGTTAGATGTAAACTAGAGTAATTAATAAAAAGAATAAGGAAAAAGGAAAAGGAAGAGAAGAAGAAAAAGAAAAGAAAGAGGACAGGGAAATAACTAAGAGCTAGTAACGAGAATTAAAATATAACGTATATGGCCTAATCAAGCAGAACTAGTTAAAAATGAGAATCATTAGTGAAGAGAATGTACTTAAAATAAAAGAGGATAAAGAAAAGAGAAAGGACTGGGCGGCAGGAGGTCGGTAGACCCTGTCACAATAATAAAAAGTAAAATGGCGGGAGGTCGGTAGACCCTGTCACAATAATAAAAAGTAAAATGGCGGGAGGTCGGTAGACCCTGCCACAATAATAAAAAGTAAAATGGCGGGAGGCCGGTAGACCCTGTCTCAATAATAAAAAGTAAAATGGCGGGAGGTCGATAGACCCTGTCACAACAATAAAAGGTAAAATGGCGGGAGGTCGGTAGACCCTGTCACAATAATAAAAAGTAAAATGGTGGGAGGTCGGTAGACCCTGCCACAATAATAAAAAGTAAAATGGCGGGAGGTCGGTAGACCCTGTCTCAATAATAAAAAGTAAAATGGCGGGAGGTCGGTAGACCCTGTCTCAATAATAAAAAGTAAAATGACGGGAGGTCGGTAGACCCTGTCACAATAATAAAAAGTAAAATGGCAGGAGGTCGTTAGACCCTGTCACCAATAAAAGAGTAAAGGAACGCAAAGGTAACCGGCATGTTGGCCAAATGATGAAAATGGATAAAGAATGGAAATGAAAGAATGATAAGAGAACCAAAAATTTAAAAGAAGGTATGAATAAGTAAGGAACTAGAAGAGATTAATTAAATGAATAACATATACTAATAATTGTGTAGGCTTAGTTTATTACTATGTCTCTTATAGGATTTATCTTTTTAAGTCCTGTGTAATGCTACCCTTCTTGCTATATTTTGCAGGTAAAGAAGCTGAGCTTACATGGGTCATGGCCGAGCAGGATTACGAGTGGACAATTATTTTTGTAATTTAAAATATGTAATAGTTGTACGCCCTAAAGTCTGTACTAACGGGGCGTTAGGATCTTATATGACTGTTAAACTGTTGTGGTTTATGTTTTTAAATATTTCTGGTCTGACAGGTTTTAAGAAGAAATTTTTTGGGAAGTTCGGAAAACAGAGGAAACTCTGCCGGATTTTCGTAAAACCTTTTAAAGAAATTAAGTTTTAAAAAGAATTTTTCAAACTCTGATTTTATTTAAAACATATAAATTAACTAATTAATGTGAGGGTGTTACACTCTTGGCGAGCAACATATTTTTAACAAAGCTCGCTATAGGGTCAGTGAGTTTACAAAAAATAAAGCTCGCTGAGACCCCAGCGAGAATGTTAAATTTATGTAACTCGCTGAGCCCCCAGCGAGTAAACCCTATTAAAAAACATGAAAATATCACGCTCGCTGCCCTCTTGGCGAGCAATATATTTTTAACAAAACTAGTTGCAGGGTCAGCGAGTTTACGAAAAACTAAAGCTCGCTGAGACCCCAGCGAGAATGTTAAATTTATGTAACTCGCTGCAAACACTAAACACAGAAAAAATGCAGGACAAAAACACGAACACGGCAGAACGAAAATGCAAAACGAAAACGAAGAAAATGCAAAAAAACAAAACACAGCAATCGCAAAATGAAAATGCAGCCAACATACATACAATAAAATGCATTAAAACACATGAATAGCAAAAACCTACAACTATTAACCCCTAAATCTATACTCTACCCCAAGATATCCCATTCCCCAGCGAGCAGAACCAAAAAAAAAGGGAAAACGTGACAGACAGAAGAAGTTGCAAAAGAAAAACGACATACTTGATATTTGATGGAGGAGAATGTGTTCCTCTTGGTTCTTGGTTGAGAGAAGTTGAAATTGAAGAAGAAAGAAGAAGTTGAAGAGATGAAGAAGTTTGAACTTTGAAGTGGAATGGGGGGTTACGGTGGGTTAGGGTATTGTTTAGGTGGAGGGGAAGTTTAGGGAATAAAATGTTAGTAAAGGTGTTTTTGGATTTTCATTCAAAATGGTGAGTCAACTAATTAAATCTTAGGGTCAATAAATTAAATCCCTATGTGCTATTGGTGCATAGAGTCCAATGATGGCACCAAGCCCGACCCGGGGGGTTGGGCCATGAGGGCGACCGTCCAGGGCCCAAAAATTTTAGGGGCCCCATAATTTTTTTTAATAGTACTTATACTTTAAAAAAATTAATAATTGCATATTTTTTATCTTTCAATTATTAATAGTTTAGCATAATTTTTTTCCTCACTTACTTATAAATAGGTGAACTTATGAACTTTATTTTTATAACTTGCTTCCTTTATCCCTAAATATAACATCATTTTGAGAATTTTATTTTTTCCTTATTTATAAGGCCTTATACAAATTTTCAATGACAATTAGGTACTTTTTTCCACAAACACCCATATTTACTCAACAATTTTAAAATTCTCAATAATACTTATAAGGATAGTTTTGAAAAAAAAACATATCAAATGTTCACATTTTCAATACAATTAACTAAATTAACCAACTTTAGTAATGAACGTGAATTCAACCAAAAGGATATTATATACAAAGACGGAAGAAGTAACATGAAAACGATTTTAATTACCTATTTAATTAATAACTTTTTTATTTTATTTCAACTCTATTTTATATAATACCTATTTTTATTATTGATTTTTATCATTGTTTTAATTAATTAAAATATAAATATATAGTGTTTTAATTGATTCATTTTTAATAATTTTTTTTGTAGGGCCCAAAAAAATTTCGCCCTAGAACCCAAGATACGTTAGGACCGGGCCCGGATGGCACCTATAAATGCATAGAGGCCAAGAACCTTGTTTTCAATGTTTAAAATAGGTGATTCCTTTCAAGAAGGGTGGAGAGTTTGGAAAGCCATCTTTGATATGAATATTTTTTTCACATTGCTACTGCAATTAACTAGATTAATTCATATTGCTACTAATTGTAACTAATTTTGATTCATCCTCAATATAATTTTATTAAAGTATTTTTAAGTTTTAAAAAATTAAAAACATTCAAGTAAGTATAAAGTTGATTTTTTTTCTTATACTACTACTCCTCTCGTTCCAAAACACTCACCTTAGCAAAATGAATTTGTTTATAAATAATTTTCACTTTAGAAACCCGAAATAATATTACTCCTTTCGTTCTTATTTATTTGTCATATTTCAAATAAAACACATTATTTAAGAAATGCAATCATTACTTAGATTTTCAATGCATTAATTATGTTTTTTCCTACTATGCCCTTTTTCTCTCTGTAATTATTCTTTTTTCTTCACTAATTACAAAAACCAATACCAGATTAAATAGGGATAAACATGGAAAATAACATTTATTACACTCTTGAAATCATCAAAAGGATAAATAAAAAGAAACAAAAAACTTCTCCAAAAAAGAACAGTTAAATATGAACGGAGGAAATAATTACAACTATTATAACTCTACCCACATATAATTAATATGATAGATAATGAATGGAGAAAATTAACCAATTATCACAAAGAGATAAAGGTCAAAAATTATAAAACAAACATTGATATAATACTACTCCTTCCAGTCCTATTTATAATACTCTTTCGGGGTTTTTTACTCCCACCAAGGAAAATGGGTAAATGTGTTAGTGGCATTGGAATGTGAAAATTTGATATATTTTTATAAAACTACCCCTATAATTATTATTGAAACTCTAAAAAGTGTTGATTTAATAGGGATGTTTGTGGAAAAAATAATTAAATGTTATTGAAAATTGAAATGTGGTCTTATAAATAAGACCAAAATAAAAACCCCAAAAGGTTCTTACAAATAGGAACGAAGGGAGTACCAAAAGACATATTCCCTCCGTATCTAAATATAGCACCCCTTTGGGAGATTTCACGTCCATTAAGAAAGTGAAATAATTTAGTTAATTGTATTGGAAATGTGAACTTTTAATATGTATTTTCAAAATTACCCCTATTAAATATATAGAGGTGTTTAATTTGTGGAAAAAAAGTAATTAATGCTCATTGAAAATTGGTAAATAGTCTTATAAATACGGACAAAATAAAAGTGTCAAAATAATGGTCTTATATTTAGGGACGGAGGGAATATTAAATATGCTTTTTAATCCGAGTAATATGTCATTTTGTGGATATCAGTTAAATTAGTCCCTAAGATTATCGAAATTCCAAATTAGTCCCCGAAATAGGAACACGTCAATCATATTAGTCCCTGACGTTAATGGTCCATAAGGTTAGGGACTAATTTGACCGGGTTCGACAATCTTATAGATTAATTTGACCGATATTCAACGGTCCATGTTTATTTATTTATTTATTTATTTTTGCCAAAACGGCGTCATATTGACCATTTCGTTAATTTATGTTAAGGGTCATTGACAGTCATTAATGTCAGGGATTAATATGACTGACGTGTTCTATCTCAAGACCAATTTGAAATTTCGAAAATCTCTTGGACTAAATTGATCAATGCTTACAAAATCAATGATGACTAATCTGACATATTACTTTTTTTTTTGTTTACATGGGAGGTCTGAGACTAGAACCCATGACCTGGGGAGGGGGAAATCCTAAGTGTCCCTGCACCCACCAACCGGGCTGTCTTACGCGGACGACATATTACTTTTTTTATTCCACATATATACTACTCTCTCCGGTTCTATTTATAAGACTCTTTTGGGTTTTTATTTTGGTCATATTTATAAGACCCCTTTTCAATTTTAAATAGCATTTAATTACTTCTTTCCACTAACACCCATATAAAGTCAACACTTTTTAGAGTTCCAATAATAATTATAGGGGTAGTTTTGAAAAAGTACATCAAATTTTCACATTTCCAATGTCACTAACAAATTTATCCACTTTCTTTGGTGGTAGTGAAAAACCTCAAAAGGGTCTTATAAATAAGATCGGAGGGAGTATAATCTTAAATACTCCCTCTGTTCCTATTTATAAGACTCTTTTGGGGTTTTTGTTTTGATCATATTTATAAGACCACTTTTCAATTTTCAATAGTATTTAATTACTTATTTCCACAAACACCCCTATAAAGTCAACACTTTTTAGAGTTTCAATAATAATTATAGGAGTGATTTTGTAAAAGTATATCAAATTTTCACATTTTCAATGCCACTGACAAATTTACCCACTTTCCTTAGTGGGAGTAAAAAACTTCAAAAGGGTCTTATAAATAGGATTGGACGGAGTATCAATTATTGTATGACAGAAGAAGTAATTGATACGGGATGAAATATATTTACTCCTCCGGTCTCAATTATAAACAAAAAAAGACATTCATTAGTAATCTTATATATAAGCAAAACCTAACTAACTTTCTATTCTCAATACAATCACTCCTAAATTATCCTTATAAAGTGGTTGAATCATTTAATTTTTGTTTCATTCTCAATACAAATTTATTAAACTAGTCGGAATTTGAAAAAATTAAATGCATCTAACTATTTTTCTTAATACATGTGTCGATATTTATTTTTACAAATAAATTAGAACGAAGGAAGTACTTCTTAGTTTGACTTTGCGTTTACAATGTTTTTTTTTTTTTTTTTTGCGCTAGTGTTTGTCAACTTTGATGTACATTGTTACTCTTGTTTCATTGTTTTCTGTTTTTAAATACTCCCTCCGTCCCATAAATTTAAGATTTCTTTATTTTTCATTTTGTCCTATAAGTTCTTTTTAAAAACACAATATTTATTTATATTTTTTTTTCCAAACATACTTATATTTATTATATCATCTTTTTATCACTCATCTCTCTATTTCTCTTCAATATAATCTTCATACATTTATTATTATTTTCTCTCCTATTATTAAATGGAGTATTTTAGTCTAAGCATATCAAATTCTTACATCATTTACTCATTTATTAATATCCGTGAAATCTATAAAAAGACTTAACTTATGGGACGGGGGAGTATACGTATTAGATAATAAGTTTTCTTTATACTATTCTTTTTATTTCTTTTTTTTTGGTTACATATTCTTTTTATTTCTATATATACGATAGTTTGGTAAATTTTACGTCCATAAGAAAATTTGCTAATTTAGTTAATTGTACTGGAAACATGAATATTTAATATGTATTTTCAAAATTACTCATATTAATAGTGTTGAAAATCTAAAAATGTTAAGTAAACATGTGTATTTATGGAAAAAATAATTAATTACCATTGAGAATTGATATAGCAGGATCTTATAAATAGGACAAAATAAAAGTGTCAAAAGGGTGTTATATTTAGAGACTGAATGAGTATTTAAATATAAGTCCTTATCTCAATTTCCAATGATATTAATTACTTCTTTTCCTTATATACTCCTATTTAATCAACAATTTTTAGAGTCTCGATGATAATTATATAAAGGTAATTTTAAGCAGGTTTTTCTATAGGATAAGATAATATAAATAGTAAAATTATATTAAAAAACTAAATTATTATTTTTTTAATTCATTAAGTGTCTAAATTTCTAACAAACATTTGTTTTTTAAGGTGTGATTAACTAATACATCAGGTGCATAGGTTAGAAAAAATCCGAAAAGGTTTTAACCTTTTTGAAAAAATATACAAATATTATATTTCCAATATCATTGATAATATGGCTTATTTACGTATTTGGTCCCTAAAAGTTCAACGTGTTTTGGTTTTAGTCCCTAAAAATTATTTTGACCGGGACTAGTCCTTAATTTTTCAAACATTTTGCTTTTGGTCCCCGTCGTTAGGAAAAATTTGTAATTTGCCGATGTGAATAGCGAAATACCATATCAGCCACCACGTGGCGCTAATTAGGTGGTGTGACATGAATGATTCAAGTTTATGAACTCAAAATTTTGCGTATGAGACTATTCTGCGTATAGGATCATTTTGAGTTCATGGGCTTGTATCATCAACGCCATACCACCTATTTAGCGTAATCTCACACTATGTGTAACATCCCAAATTTAATTCCAAGTATAATCTATGTTGGGATGGTCTTAGGGTAAAAGAAATGGAGATATAAGTTAGAATTTAGCCAAAAATACATGTAGAACTAGGTTTAAAACATAGAACCTTAGGAAATTTAAAATAAAATATTGGCAACTCTAAACACAAATTCCACCGTTGGATGTGAAGATTAGTATGTAGGGAAGCTTGCTTTAAAATTTGAGGAAGATCCAACGGGTAACGAAGAAGTTATGGCCTTTCAAAGTCAGGCTACTACAAAACTATGCAGCTTAATCGATTAAGCTGGTCAGATTGGGTGAAAAGTCTTAATCGGCTCTTAATCGGCTCTTAATCGATTAAGTGCTGCTGCTGATGAAAAAAATAAAAGCAAAACACACGCTTTTTCTTTCCCAAATTCGTTTCTTTCTCTTCTCTCTCCTAGGGCACCAAATTTATTCACTCTAATCCATCAAGATTCAAGTGATTCACACCTAATCCATCATCAAATCTCCTTCCTTCTCAACTCCAAGTAAGTTCCCAAGTTCTTAATTTCCTCTTTCTCTCTCTTTTGGTTCGATTCTCTCTCTCTTGCCCCCTTGGACTTTTCAATCTTCCACCTAGGGAACTCTAGTTTGGTTCATGAATTTCTCCAAGCTTATGATTAAAGCTTAACAATTTGTTTTGTTATACCCTTTGTATTAGGTTCCTCCCTCTTCCTTTGGATTCTAACTCAATTTGTGGCAAGGCTTTCAAGCTTGGAGAAAGCAAAATCACCTTATCTCCATGTGTTTGAGGTAAGGGGGTGGGTTTTGCCTTATTCTAGGGAGTGGGTTCTAGTTAGTATATAATGATTTGTTAGGGTTATGTGTTAGGGGAGAAAATTAGATTATAAAACTCTAGGTTATTGAATATAAAATTCTAACTAATTAAATATGTATGATGTTGGATGTAAAGACTAGGAAAAAGGAGACACAATGATATGAGAATGAATTATTTGATAAATGAAACATAGATAATGATTATGATTTAGTACAAGAGGAATTGGGTAATATGATAGTGAAGGTGACATAAATGAATTCTATGATTGTTGATTTTAATTGTAAAGCTTGGCATTAAATGATAATTGACTTCTATTGCAAATATGTGTATGTGTTATGAAATAAATTAATATAAGAAGAAATTGGAATATAATGGAAATGATTATATGTGGTGTAAAAGCAAAATTATGACAAGATGATAATATGTATGTTTTGGTGGAATATATTTGTACACTAATTGCTAAATGTGCATAAAGGTGGAAATGGAAAACAAATAATTAAATGTAAATTAAAGGTGAAACGATGATGTTAATTATGTGACGAAGTGTTTATAATGAGTATGTGATGTATGGATAAGGTTGACCATCAAGTGGTAAAATGACTAAAAATTATGAGTATAATGCATGACCAATGAGTATGAGAAAATGTGATTAATGGTACTGTGTATGCTTAGTTAATAACATGATGGCTATTTGGAAAGATTTGGTAATGGATATGGGAATTGAATGTGGATATCATATGATTGAACAAATGTATGTGTTATAATTGTTTTGTGTAAGAAGATGAAAGTATGATTTGGCCTCTGATGTGAGGTAATGTGTAATGAAAATGTAATAAGTGCGTTGGCCTCTGATTTGAGGTGACGATTAATGGAAAGTGATGGTTAGGCTGACCTCTGTTATGAGGGGCACAAAATGAATTAAAGAAATTGAAGTGTTGACCTCTGACCTGAGGGACACAAGATGAAATGAATGTTAATGAGTGTTGACCTCTGACCTGAGGGACACCGAATGAGATAAAGAAATGAGTGTTGACTTCTGACCTGAGGGACACCGGATGAATTAAAATGAAAGTGTGTGTTGACCTCTGACCTGAGGGACACGAAAGGAAATAAAATGAATGGGTGTTGACCTCTGACCTGAGGGACCCCAAATGAATTAAAGTGAATGAGTGTTGACCTCTGACCTGAGGGACACCGGATGGAATAAAGTTTGGTGTGTTGACCTCTGACCTGAGAGACACACCGTGAATTAAGAAATTAAAGTGTTGACCTCTGACTTGAGGGACACATAATTTAAATAAGGAAAAGTATGAGGGCCTCTGTTTTTGAGGAGATAAATGTATTGAATGAAATTGTGCATTGGCCTCTGATTTGAGGTGACGTACCGAAATAAAATGAGTATGTGAAAAGAATAAAAAGTAAAGAAAATGGATGTTGAATGGAATAATCAAAATGGAAATTTAGAATGAGTAATGAAAATAGAAATGTGGAATAAATACTGAATATGGAAATAATGAAATGAGTATGGTGTGCAATATGTGAATATATGCTTTATTTGCTAGATGTGTTTGACCTAGTGCGTTGTTATGTCTAGTTAGAAACTGCTTTCTATTTCATGTGCAATGCTCACTCCCTTAACATTTTTCAGGTACGGAGATTGAGCTGGCACAGCCCCCGGCCGAGCAGGAGTACTTTCCCTTACAGGGAGAGTAGGGTGATATGGGGTTTAGAGGATAATATGGATCTAAGCCTCTTACATTATTTTGATGTAAATTTATTATGCATATTTTTGAAAGAGGTTTAGGATGTTTTATTTTGATAAAGTTATAAGTTTTGGTTTTCAATACTCAAACTTAGTATTTTCCGCTGAAACTCTGAATAATTGATGCCTCTGATATATTTGGAGCCCATTGGGCCTTGATATGAATTATCTGTATAATTCTGAAGCCCTGCTGGCTATTGGTTGTTTTAATTAAAATTGTTTACCACAGGTTGAATTTTGGATTAGTCCGAAAAACAAACAAAACTCCATCCGTTTGACGGGTGATTTTTATTAAATTAAAAAGAAATTTCAAATTCATATTTTTAATAGCGGGGTTTTAAGGGTAAAAATCTTAGGTGTTACACTATGTGGTTGTTGATATGGTGTTCTGCTATTCACATCGACAAATAACAAATTTTTCTTAACGGCGGGGACCAAAACCAAAATGTTTGAAAAATTAAGGATTAGTCCAGGTCAAAATAACTTTTAGGGACTAAAACCAAAACACGTTGAACTTTTAGGGACCAAATACATAAATAAGCCTAATAATATTAACTAAATTTCTTAATTCACATAAAAAATTATCATAAATTCTTATATTTAAATAAGGAAAAAATATTTTATATACTTGTAGTAGCTAAATTATCAACATCAGGCAGACTAAGGGCAACATCGAATGCGCCACTCGTAAGAAAATAAGTAGCGAATCATGGATGCGTTATGTTTGGCTAAAAATTGGGTCAAACGCTATTTTTAAGAATCTTTATTATTTTTAAGAAGCTAAAAATAACATGTAAAACAAAAATTTAAATTTAAAAATAAAAAAAAAACTTTAAACTAGGAGCTTCTTGTTGATCTCCATGGGCCTTCGATCACCCAGGAGCTTCTTCTTAGTAGAAGAATGGAGCTTCTTTGTGTAACCCTTCCTTCCATTCTCATCGCCAACGGTGCAAAAACATTGTGTTTTTTTTTTTTCCTCTTTTTCGTTGCTTGCTCGGTTGCCTCTATGCTACTTTGTTGATTACTCAATACAAATCTCAAAACCACACAATTTTTATTGATTAGCATATTAAAAAAAAGCTTTGGACAGTGGGTTACATTGTTCATGTCCATGTTCTTTAATCTCAATTATGAAATATAAAGGGCTGAGGATAAAAAATTCAAAAATGGTAATAAAATTTTGAAAACATGTCATTTTCTAAACATTTTAGTTTTTCAATAAAACAAAACAATTTTTTAGTTTTAAGGTCGAAGTTAAGAAAGTCCATAATTTTTTTAGTACTATTTCCCTTTTTTTAACCTTTTTTGCCTTTTATATTTTTGATTTTTTTATGATCTGATTTTTATATATTTTTTTGGAAAATAGAAATTGAGATTGATGAATAATAGAATTTGACAAAAGTTATCATTGTAATTTGTAAATGCACTAATATTATTTATAATATTAAACTTTCTTTGAAGATTAGTATTTTGGTTAAGTTTTTTTTTGTAAAAATGTTAATTAATCAATATTATTATAAATCTGGTTTCAATTAGGAGACCAAAATATGATTTTAGCAGTCAATTTTGACCAATTTTGACTTAAGAAGTCTGTTAATCATTACTTAATCAATGAGAGAGAGTGCATTTACTATGTGAGTGTTTATTGAGTTAGTGGGCTTCAAGCCCAAATGTGAGAGACCAAAATCTGATTCAAATTAAAAAGTTTCAATTTTAGGTATTATATTATTGGTTTTCCTAATTGAAAATATTCCTTAAATGTTGTAAATATTTATCACCTATTTGTTTTCTCAATAATCCCATTAATTTCGATCTTAAATATTGGAGATATTGTTCTCCTATTTGTCTTCTCAATAATCCCATTAATTTCGGTATTAAATATTTGTAAATATTTCTCTCCTATTTGTCTTCCCAATAATCCCATTAATTTTGGTCTTCTCAATGCCATTAATTTCGGTTTTCTCAATGATCCCATTAAGTCTCTTCTATTAATTAATGAATCACACCATATTTTCATACTTTTAGTAACTAATTAGTAATTGATTTTTTTTTCTTCCATTAGTAACTGATTTTTTTTATAGTAACTTATTTCTATGAAAAAAATATTGAATAAAAAAAACCTAAAAAACCAAAAGTTAAGAAAATAAAAAAATATATTTTAATCTTCAATCATAATTACTACCTAATATATTTCTCTATGTTTTTTTTGTTTGAAAAAGATTTGCTTTAGATTTGGAATAAAATAATTACATTAAAAAAAATAATATAATACCTAAAATTGAAACTTTTTAATAAAATAGAAATTTTCGTAACTTATGCATCAATGCATAACAAAAACCATTAATTAATAATAATCAACTTGAAAATATTCCTTAGATGTTGTAAATATTTATCACTTATTTATCTTCTCAATGATCCCATTAATTTCGGTCTTCTCAATGTCATTAATTTCGATCTTAAATGTTAGAGATATTGCTCTCCTATTTGTCTTCTCAATAATCCCATTAATTTCGGTATTAAATATTGTAAATATTTCTCTTCTATTTGTGCTCCCAATAATCTCATTAATTTTGGTCTTCTCAATGCCATTAATTTCGTTTTTCTCAATGATCCCATTAAATTCTCTTCTATTAAAAATTTATCTTCTATTAATTAATGAATCACACCATATTTTCATACATTTAGTAACTATTTTGTAATTGATTTTTTTCTTCTCTTAGTAACTGATTTTTTTTATAGTAACTGATTTCTATAAAAAAAATATTGAATAAAAAAAACCTAAAAAACCAAAAGTTAAGAAACTAAAAAAAATATATTTTAATCTTTAATCATAATGACTACCTCATATATTTCTCTATGTTTTTTTTGTTTGTAAAAGATTTGATTCAGATTTGGAATAAAATAATCAATACTATTATAATTTCTTCTGGGTCTGCAATTAGATCTAATTTTTCCTCCAAAATCAATTCTGATTTTGACTAATTTTGACTAATTCAAATGGGTTAGTTGATTGTGGCCGGTAATTAAATGTGCTGTAATTGAGAATCTCAATATATGTGCTAATTGAGAAGCCCAATGGTGTTAAATAGTCTCAATATATGTGCTTAATGAATGGAGTCTCAATATATATGTGTATCTGATAATAATGAAAAAAACTCCCTCATGTCTCACGACTCTTTCTCTTCCTCATCTCTCACTCATTTCGTCTATCTCTCTTTCTCACTCTCTCTCACTCGCTCTCTCATGGTCTCATCATCATGCCACGAACGAAGAAGAAATTTTTTGTTCCAAACAAAATCAAGATGCAAACAGAGCAGAGCACAGCAGAAATTTAAAACAAAAATTAACAAAATCAAAAATGTAAAGAAGAAGAAAGAAAGGGGAAAATCAAAAACCCTAAATCCTAAATCTTCTTCCCAACTCAAAAATTGATGCTTGAGGGGGTGAATCCAACCACATGCACATCATAAGAAGCGATGGTTGACGGAGAAGAACGGCGGTGGTTGATGGAGGACGGTGCGTGATGGATCGCTGTCGGTGGAGATCAGTCGATGTTGATGTTGGTGGAGAAGGGTGCTACCATGGCGACTGGCGACTGGCGACGGCAGCTTCGCGAATCGAACCAATTCGCAGTGAGAGGGAGAGCGCGACTGGAGAAGATAGGGAGAGAGAGAGCACGCTCGAAACAATGAAGGATAGAGGGACGAAGGCCGTGAGGGTGGTTGTGGGTCGGCGACGGTGGTTGAAGAAGAAGACCGGAACAGAGGGAGGAGGGATGAGAGAGAGAGACACCAAGGAATGGGGCTGCGGCTGGAACAAGAAGGAGAAGGGGAGAATAGGGTTTCCCCCCCGCACACACATACACAGGTTTTGTCTTTTTTTTTCAACATATTCTTTTATTTATTTATTTATTTATTTCTTTATTTCCAAAAATATTAATAACAAAAATATTATTTATTTTTTTTTTCAAGAATCTTTTATTTCTTTATTTATTTGTTTCTAATTTCTTTTCGTCAATTTCTATTCAATATTTATGTTAAATTTCTACCTATATAATTTTGTTGTTGTATTTCTTTTAACTTTTGGTCTACTTTGTCTTCTTGCAAGTGTTGGAAGTGAAGAAAGATCTGTTGAAGGGAGTTGATTTCAAGGGTTGAAGGTGAAACTAATAATTTATATGGTAATATTTGTTTTTGAGACCAATAATTTATTTGCTAATATTATTATTCACTGCAGTTTTGGAATACGAATGAGAGTGAGGATTTGAAGGACCTTTTCAATCTCGAGCAGTGAAGCTTTTTAATCTTCTGTAATTAATTTTTTTTAACACATTCAAATCTTATAAATGTGAAGTTGAATCAAATTGTTCATTGTGTTGTTTTCTATTCCTATTCTTTAGGCTCTCTTAACAATAGAGCAACTTTTAGTTTTTTAGGTTTTTTTATTCAATATTTTTTGTTAATCGAAATCAGTTACTAATATTAAAAAAAATCAGTTACTAATAGAAGAAAAAAAAATCAGTTGCTAATCAGTTATTTTTAATCGAAATCAGTTACTAATATTCAAGTTGGTTATTATTAATTAATGGTTTTTGTTATGCATTGATGCATAAGTACGAAAATTTGTATTCCATTAAAAAGTTTCAATTTTAGGTATTATATTATTCTTTTGAATGTAATTATTTTATTCCAAATTTGATTCAAATCTTTTTCAAACAAAAAAAAAAGAAATCTATTCAGAAGACAAATAGGAAGACAAATTTTAAGATCGAAATTAATGGGTTTATTGAGAAGACAAATAGGAAAGAAATATTACAACATTTTAAGATCGAAATTAATGGGATTATTGAGAAGACAAATAGGAGAGAAATATCTACAATATTTAAAATTGATTCAAATGAAATTAATGGGATTATTAATATTATTCTTTTGAATGTAATTATTTTATTCCAAATCTGATTCAAATTTTTTTCAAACAAAAAAAAAAGAAATCTATTACTAATAGAAGAGAACTTAATAAGATCATTGAGAAGACCGAAATTAATGGCATTGAGAAGACCAAAATTAATGGGATTATTGGGAAGACAAATAGGAGAGAAATATTTAAAATATTTAATACCGAAATTAATGGGATTATTGTAACATCCCTCATTTTTATAAAAAGGATAAACAATTATTTTATTATTGAAAAATATTTTTGAGAAAAGTATTTTGGAAAAATAAGCATAAGGAAATATATTTTGGAAATAAAATAGCTTTGGCAAAGAAAGATTTAAATGAAATATGTAAAAAGTGATATTTTGGTAAAATATCATGCAAAGATCGGGTAATATCTCCTTCGTTAACCGTTGGATCTTGCTCAAATTTTAGACAAGGTTTCTAATGATTTTATCTTGACATCCAACGGTGGAAATTTTGTTTTGAGAAGTAAATCTTTTTTAAATTAATTTTTGAGCAAAGTAGTGTCTTATATTTGAATTTCTGAATTTTTAGCAGTGGCTAACCGGTTAGTGAAACCAGTAACCGGTTAGTACATCTGTATCTGCATAATTTTAAGTCGGTTTTGCTCGAAATCTCGAGCTAAAAACGTGATTTCTTCTCCCTTAGGCCACATAGCACCCCTCAACACCTCCAATTAAGTGTGTGGTGTGAGGAGAAGCTGGGCGGAACGATTTGCTCCACTCTTCCCTCAATTTCCCCTCTTTTCCTCCTCTATAAATAGGGGTTTTGGTTGCTGCTATTGGGGCTCAACTCCCATTCGTTTCAGAGCTGAAACTCTGCCCAAATTCCTTCTCAAATTCGTGCAAGTAACTAGCCTTTGGTTGCTGCACCTTTAGCTTGTGATTAGTGAGTGTGAGAGCTTGTGATTCTTGGTGTTGTTCTCTGTTCTTGCTAAACTGTTGTTGTTACTATGTGGCTGCTGCTGTGTGCTATGTAGCTGCTGCTCCTAGAGTGTTTTAGAGCTTGTCTAGTGCTGTCCAATTTGCCTAAGGTATGTGAGACCTCATTCATATCGCTAGGATTTATGGTTGTTGGTTTGTGCAATGATATGTGTGAATTGTTGATCTTAGAACCAAGACAAGAATTGGTTGGCTTGGAGGCCAATACAATCCTTGGTTCCCTATGTTATGTAACTGAATTAAGGACCTAAACAAGAGTTGAAATTAATGAGAAGTGTGCTGCCATAATTCTGTTATGATCCTTGTGTTGATTGCTGAAATTGTGAAAGTATTAGGTTCATGAACAATTGATTATGAATCAATGAATATGAATTGGGATATCAAGTGAAATGAGACTTGAAACAAGTATGTGATTGTGTGTTAGTTATTACTTAAGACTGATTGAATGTTTATTGTGAGTATTGAATAGGTTTGCACATGTGAAAGTGCATATTTTGTTCTCAGACCTGCAGACTAACCGGTTAGTGGTCTCAGTAACCGGTTAGTTCCTGACAGAATGCATATACTGATTGTGTCTGCTATAACAACCATGTAGGGTAGTTATTACTTACACTAGGAGTGATTGAACTAGGAATAGGTGTTTAATAATTTATATAGTGTTAACTAATAGTTATTAAATTAATGATTAGATTGTGAAAAGACTTGGTATAAGTATAAGTTAATTCAAAGGCATATGTTATGAATCTTGTTACATGAGTGCATCTAAATAAATTGGAATGCTAATGACAGTAATGTGGTATTATGACTCATTGTAAACATGTTCACATAAATCCTAAGTTGTCCAAATAAAAAGAAATGAGTTTATAATAGGATTGATTTGTAAAGAGATAAGTCTTTGCTCTCAGACCTGTCATAGTAACCAGTTAGTGAGGAATAATAACAGGTTACCGTGACCCTGCATAGCCAAACTAATGATCAATGCTTGACATATGGAACCTAGGACTTTAAAGGATTGTCTTAATTATAGATAAGGTGATGTCTGAAGTAAAATATTAAGATTTAATCCAATTAAGGAAGGATAATGTAAAGTATGACTTATGCATATTATGTTAGATGTTTTATTCATGGATTAAATTTATAATAAACTTAGATTATTAGAGGAATTGTCCAAAGTTAATATAATTAAGATCATACTTTAATAATACCTTAGAAACATACTTTAGATTTTGCATAAGTGTTAGAAAGGAATTAGTTTTAGTTTGGGAGGTTTTGGATTTAAAATTAATGTGGTTTACTCTCAGGTCTGCTGTCACTAACCGGTTAGTGGATCTTGTAATCGGTTAGTGCCTGAGAGAAATGAATAAATAACCAAATTCATTGCAATAATCATGGAAGGCTTTGTATAGAAGTTATACTAATTGGTTATTGGCTGGAGACCTCATGGAATTGACAATGAATAATGATGATATGATGAATATAATAATGCATGATGATTAATTGATTATATAGCTCCGATATGAGATTGGGGAGCATGAGTGAATAGCTTCGATATGAGATCGTGAGCCTGAATGAATAGCTCTGATGTAAGATCATTGAGCTTAGATGATTTCGTATAGTACGGTGTGGCTGCTATATGAAGACATGTGGACCGATGTGGCCGCCATATGTGTGTGATTCCGTATAGTACGGTGTGGTCGCTATACGAAGACATGTGAAACGGTGTGGCCGCCATATGTGTGTAATTCCGTATAGTACGGTGTGGCCGCTATACGAAGACATGTGGACCGGTGTGGCCGCCATATGTGTGTAATTTCATATAGTATGGTGTGGCCGCTATATGAAGACATGGAACGGTGTGGCCGCCATGTGTATAATGATGATTATTCTTGATAATGGAAATGATGATAATTAATATATGGAATATGCATCTCATGCATGATGTTACGAGAATCGTAAAATGAGTAAGGTGCATGCGGGATTGGGAAACCATATAGTACGGTGTGACCGCTATATGAGACGGTTGGACCGGTGTGGCCGCCATCGTTGAAATGACAAGGACCTAGAACTATTGGTGTACAATGGTTCAGGGATCATCCCCTTGTTCATTTTGGGATCGTGGTAGATGGGGTTCCAGTATAGAACGGTGTGGCCGCTATACAGGTTGCGGAAACATCGAACGCACGATTGCCCATCCCAGAGCGTTGTTTTTATGGAAGGGATGAAAAGAATGCTTTGAGAGACGTACATGCATTGCATGAAAGATTAATAATATTATTTATTGTTTGTTAAGACACTTGAGCATGCATTCATTGCATTAAAATGATATATGTAATGCTTGTGTTTGAACAATCATATAATCTGCTTACGCGATATGACAAGTGACTTACTCTCATACTACCACATCGGTGGTGGTAGGTTCTGTTGAATCACAGGTCAAAGGTCTCTCCTATTGAGTAAAGGAGCGTTAGCAGAGACAGCCAGGATGACATCTTGTTGTCCGAATCCTCTTATTGAAGGATAGAGTTGTGAAGACCATGCTCTGGGTGTAAAGAGAGATTTTTGGGGATTTGATATTCTTATATTTACACTCAGACTGTTTTGTAATATAACATGATATTAATAAGCAATGCTTTTGGTTTTCACACTCTTTTGGAAAAAGGTTTTTATTAATTCACATTTTTATTTACCTTAATATTTTGGGGCGTTACAATTATTGAGAAGACAAATAGGAGAAAAATATCTCCCACATTTAAGATCGAAATTATTGGCATTGAGGAGACCAAAATTAATGGGATTATTGGGAAGACAAATAGGAGAGAAATATTTACAATATTTAATACCGAAATAAATGGGATTATTGAGAAGACAAATAGGAGAGAAATATCTCCAACATTTAAGATCGAAATTAATGGCATTGAGAAGACCGAAATTAATAAGATCATTGAGAAGACAAATATGTGAGAAATATTTACAACATTTAAGGAATATTTTCAAGTTGATTATTATTAATTAATGGTTTTTGTTATGCATTGATTCATAAGTTACGAAAATTTGTATTCCATTAAAAAGTTTCAATTTTAGGTATTATATTATTCTTTTGAATGTAATTATTTTATTCTAAATCTGATTCAAATTTTTTTCAAACAAAAAAAAAAGAAATCTATTACTAATAGAAGAGAACTTAATGGGATCATTGAGAAGACTGAAATTAATTAGATCATCGAGAAGACAAATATGAGAGAAATATCTACAACATTTAAAGAATACTTTCAAGTTGATTATTATTAATTAATGGTTTTTGTTATGCATTGATGCATAAGTAAGAGTTTTTAATAATCTTGGATTGAGAATAGGAATCTAAAAAGGGATAAACTTTATTATCTTGAAAAAATCAAAAGATTATGGGTTTTTATAATTGAAGTTAAGAAAAATAAAAAAAATTATTTAAAATGTTTCATTTGTCTTAAAAAAAATGATAAAAAATTACAAAAATAAAAAATCAAGAAAATAATCTAACAAATCAACAAATTCTAAAACAACCAGATTAAGAGGGTTAAGGAAAATTTTGTCACTTGACATGATATAATTTGAATTTCTTTAGAATTTCGTTATTTTTAAAATATGAAATTTAAGTCATGACAACAAATTTTAATCAATTATTTGTTAATCAAATTTAAGTCATGATATGAAACCTTTAATAATTTCACCTTTAAATTAGGGGCTTCGCGTAATGGCCCCGTGCATGTGCACGGGCTTACTTGCTAGTATATCATAAAAGAAGCTTTTAACTTACGAAATAGCAAAATAACTTTCAGCTTCATGGAATCATAGGTGTTTTTTTGTTAAATAAATATTAATTGTCAAACAATTTTAACTTTTATTTTTGAAACTTTGATTTTTAAATTCTCTTTTTAAAAAAACTTTTAACTAAAAAAAAAAAATAGGTCAAACGCATCCCATATATATGAACCCGGGTAAATTGATTTACCGTCACAAAGAAATTCAAAAAGGATGGAAACAAAAAAAAAAAAAAAAAAAGAAAAGAAGAAGAAGAAGAAGCAGCACAACAAATCAACAATGAAGAAAATTGAGCATAGCAGCGGCAAGTTACAAAAGGAAGAATATTAGGTGTGAGGAAATACGATGGCCGGGTGTATGAGAATTAGAGTTAAAAATTAAAATAGTGTTATGAAAATAAGGAAGAAGAGAAGAAGGGAGGAAACAATATATTGTGATGTACATTTTACATCATAGTTGAGTCCTATTTATAGGGAGATAGGAAACCCTAATATGAAGTGATATCAACTAAATATAAACACAATCCACCCTAATATGGAGTGGTATCAACTAAATATAAATACAATCCAATAGATAGTCATCCACTAATTAGATAGATATGAATTGTTTATAACACTCCCCCTTGGATGACTATTAAGAGAATATGCCTCTTTAAAAACATTTATAAGAAAATCCCTGAAGGAAAAAGAGTACACAATTCTTCTTACGCAATTGGATGCTGCCTCATTAAAAACCTTGCTGTAACGACCGGAGTCGTCACGGGAATTATGTTATGCTAAATGCATATTATTAATGCGATTTAAGGAAATGATATTGATGTTCTTATGATGGTACATAAAAATAGGAAATAATTTAAACCAAATACTTTCATGAAACTGCGTCATTCTATTTCACATAGAAAGTTTGATTTAATATACATCATGTCACATTGTTTTAGATCAAAAGATACTGTATCATAACTCTGAGTTACTAAACTCAGTCAGTGCACATATACATATATATATATATATATATGATAAGGTGTAACCCAGAGCAGTCCACAAAACTCTATAATATGATAGGAAGTCGCATAACATTCATCTTAAACAGGGAAAAGATGAATGATAAAGATCACAGGAATTCTGGTCCTGAGGGGACGCATATGCGGGAGAGGATTAAGACGGCGGATAGTAACTTCCACCACTCTCTTAAGGACTACACTATGTCCCCTCCGATGCCAATCTCCCTCAGGGAGAAACCTCATCTCGATGCATATGGGGTTCTGAGCCATGACCTACAAACAATTAGGGCAAAGGGATTAAGACAGTGTCATTCACGTACAAATGAATAATTAAATGAACTAGGAATAAACAAACACAATTAGTCAAGTAGCAATTAAAGTCACGTAAGCAAGTAAGCAAACTCAAATAATCCATCGACAATTAATAAACAATAAATATCAAGCAATAATGTATGTTTCTAATGCATGTGCAATGCAATGCGATGCAATGTTCAATGCAATCTCCTCTGTGATATTCTACGAATATCATGCACTTGGAAATTCACGTTTATCGATAACGTCCTCAACGATTCAATTTACGTTTTCTCGAAAACGTTCAAACGATCCAATTTACGTTTTAACGAAAACGTTCAAACGCTCCACGTACGTTTGACGACAACGTACCAACGATTCATACTAAATAGGAAAAGCAATTGGGAGTAAACGTCTTTCCACCAAGTATACAATTACAACCCATGTGTAAATTATACTAAAGACCGTCCTCCGCAATCACGAAATACTCCGAGAGATCGATAGAATAAAATTATAGTCATTGTAAAATTATCCCGAGTCGAGTCTGCAGAACCCACTCATCATAGGACTATTTTACCTATAATTAATTCCCACGGTTATTTGACGTATCACCGTCATAAACCTAATCTCCACGTATTCTCATACCGATTTAATTAAATCGAATGTGTCTTTTCCTATTATCTTATCTTAGCTCCATAACACCATGCATGATTTCAATCACAACCAAGTTATTAGGATTGAACTCAAATTATTTAATTGGCATTGAATTGATGTTAAAAAGGAATTGACATCCAAACATTCTTTTAAATAATAAAAAAAATAGTTTTCATTTTAAAAGAATTAATTAAAAATATTAGGGAAATATTGGATTAAAGAAAAAATACATTTTTCAGGTTCTGAACAGTGTCTAACCGGTTAGGAAGTCGTGTAACCGGTTATTCACATTCAAATTTCCCTCTTTTCCAATTTTTACAGTAACTAACCGGTTAGTAGTTTCAGTAACCGGTTAGTCACTGCAGCATCACTGCAGAAATGTCACTTTTTAACACCAATTCAGAAACCTTTCATTTTCAATCCTTATCAATCATTCACAGAACATATATGGACATATTTAAACATGTTCAAACAAGTTATATACATCAATTTCATGAGATTCATATAGAATTATTCAAGTATGCATAAAATCACATAATTAACACTTAACATGTCCAATTCAATTTCAGAGCTTCTCAAGTCAAATTTATCGTTCCTTTAGCTCATATTCAGTTAATATGACATGCTTGAATGAGTTTTATGTCCTATTTTGGCCTCCAAGCCAAAGTCCCAATTCAAAACCTATGGCCCTTGAGCTTGTAAATTTTGAGGCAAGACCCACCTCAGCTGCAACTCTGTTTTCAGTTTCAACAGGGGGTATTGATCAGAGATTTTCAACAAGAAAAAGCTAAATAAATTCGTGAGTAAAGATTGGAATTCAAACTAGGATACATGAACTTGAGATTGAAACAAATTCGAGACTCAAAGGTAACTGGAGCTTACCAAACGAAATCAAGAAAGAGAGCTCCAAGAATAGATTCGTGCTCTGTTTTTCCAGCAACACAGAGTCAAATTGCAGAGCTTATAACTTTCTCTACGGTTTATCAAATCAAGTGGGGTTTGTTTCTAATTCAAGAAGGTTCAGAGAGCTTCGTTTTGATATGGAATTTGTGAGTGTTGGTGCTTCAGAGAAAGAGAACGAACTCAAAGACAGTCACACCAGAAAAATGAAATCTGAACTTAGTTTTATGAAATGTTAAGAGTGGATTGTGTGGTTTTGATTTGGTTTAAGTCACCAATTTCACCACCACTCATTCCCAGCAGAGATTGACGCGTTTTCAGGCTAAGGTGGCTGGTTGGAAGGCCAAAAACGTGTTCCCCTTTTTCAATTTGTGTCCAGAACAATCTCAGTTCTAGGTGTCTGAGAGCACTAACCGGTTACTCATCTCACTAACCGGTTAGTGAGACACAAAAATCACAAAATATTATATTTTATTCTATTTTCTTTTCTCTTATCAAATACTTATTAAATACTTCTTTTATTTCCACAAAAAGAAATATTTTAATTAATGAAATAATTTCCTTTAATTATTTCTTAATTAATTTCACATCTTATTTATTTAATTATAAATACTTACACTATAATTAGTATAATTATATTATAATTACGTTATGCTTTATATAATAATTAACGTAATTACATATAATTATAATTTCTAATCGGGGATTAATTTTTGGGGTGTTACACTTGCCCGGAAAACCCATCGGGAAAAAACCGTGACTAAGGGAAAAAGAGTGCAGTGCGTATTTATATCTCCCCCTGATGCGAACAATTATCTCTGAGATATCACACTATTACCTTCGCAGCATATGTTTTATGATGTACCAAAATTTCATTAAATATTCCATTTGTAATTCAAAACAAAATTTTGTTCTTTCCAAATCTTTCATTTCAAATTCTTTCTTTAAGCAATATACAACATTTGGAAGCTCTTCAAGAATTCTAATAATATTCAATTTATCATACTAAAATGTGTGTTTAGCTTCATTCCAACATCTTCCTGTGAATGAATAACAATATCTTGCTAATAAATTAATATCAGATGACATATTAAGTCACGTATGACATTTAACAATCTAATAGAGATTATCATATAAATTAGTTGTTATTTATCAAAGCAACTCACTTTAGAAGTTTTCCCCAACTTGATAGGCACAAATTTAATTTACTACATAAATACGAAAATGAACACATAACATGAACCATAATCATATAAGTATTCTCAAACAATTGCAATAAACATATCCATGATTGCATGACATCACATATATAAGTCAAACAATATATAACTAAAAAAAACATAAATTATTAGCTAAATCTAAATACATATATACATGTATATATCAATATCCTTAATTCTTCTGAAATTTCTCATATTGATATAATGATATCATTCTCGAATGAATCATGATAATGGCTGCAAACATATAATGCATTTTATGCTTGCTAGAATTATAACTTCGAGTCTATTAAAAATCTCTTGGAGTTTGAACTATAAGTTCAAAATTATTGCATTTTGCAATTTAACTAATTAAAGTGCATGTATCGACATATTACACTTTATGCTTCAAACATTTTAATTATCCATGGATATGGTTCAACCATATAAAATAGTTAAAGCATATGCTTCGAGCATATTGAGTCCTTAAGGGGTATTCATATATATGTTATTAATCAAGTTAGCCATAAAAATATGCTATAAAATCATTTGGCACAATTTGAATCCTTTTTATATTGCCAGACTAATCAAGTATCGAAAAATACTTGCATCCACCACATGGAAGTATTATTCCTCATAATCAATGTCAGTTCTTTGTGAAATTCTTTGGGCAATCAATCTTACTTTATATCTCATAATTTCTTCTTTACAATTTCGCTTATGTACAAAAACACATTTGTATCCATCTGACTATACACCTTTAGGTGTACGGACTATAGGTCCAAATACCTGTCGCTTTTCAAGCGAATTCAATTATGGCTCAATTGTGTCTTTCCATTTTGGCTAATCATTTCTTTGTCTATATTCCTTAATAGACTTTGATGCATGATCCTCATCTTATATCATTTAAGCGCTATATCATATGTAAAAGCATCGTCAACGTTGACTTCATTTTGGTTCCATTGTATTTCAGTGATGACATAATTTATTGAGATCTGTTTGTTTTCACACTTTTCAGGTACCTGTGTTTCTTCTTGAACTGAACTATTAATTATGTCTAAGGACTCTTCTGGAGTCTCTACATCCTCGAATTGACCATCTTATTTCTTTGCTCCTTTTCTTTTTCGAGGATTTTTTTTTGTATTTTTTATTTATTTTGGAACCGATGGATTTATCACGCTTCAAGCGTGCCTCATACTCATTTGCAATTTTAATTTGTCCAAGAGGGACATCAATTTCATTGGAGCATTAGCAGCTGGAATATGTGACTTAGTCACTCTTTTTAGGTCAGTAAACGCGTCTGGCAATTGGTTATCTAAATTTTGCAAATGAATTATCTTTTGAACTTATGTTCAAATCGTTTTGTTCGAGGATCAAGATAATATAATGATAACCCTTTCGAAATTATTTCTTTTTCCAACTGCTTATTTTCTCCTCCTAATGTTAGGAAACAAATTCATCAAAGTGATGATCGAAAAACGATCCATGAATGACTCTCTTATTGTTGGTTTGAGTTATTTTATCATAGATGAAGATTCATATCCAACATATATTCTCAACCTTCTTTGAGGTCCCATCTTAGTGCGTTGTGGTGGAAAATATACCGCACATCCAAAAGTTCTTAGATGGGAAATATTAGGTTTCTGACCAAAAAGCATTTGTAAAAGGGGAAACTCATGATAATTTTAATGGCATGATGC
The DNA here is from genome assembly GCA_037953625.1 of Crotalaria pallida. Lineage (NCBI taxonomy): Eukaryota > Viridiplantae > Streptophyta > Magnoliopsida > Fabales > Fabaceae > Crotalaria > Crotalaria pallida. The sequence goes on along the minus strand of CM075650.1, from coordinate 136,905,296 downwards.
GAATCAGTATCATACATGTTCCCAATTAGAAATGACAATAGACATACAATAGTTAATAACTAGATTTTGATTGATACAATTGCACAAGTAATCTCGCAAACTTCTGGTTGCGAATTGCCAATGAAGAATCATGTGACCATTCAGTTGATGCATCAATTAAAAATATAAAATACCTAAATGATTCACATGATGGAAGTAATGGCACATAAATATCACCTTGTATTCATTCCAGATTCAATCCAAATTTTATGGTGATGACCGAATAAAAACTTTCTATGGGAACAATTATTAGCACATTGAGATAATCAGATTGAAGAAACTACGATTTCTTCATTGGATGTTAACATAAGTTTTAATTTTTTTTTTCGCATCATATAGTTGATCTGGGATGGTCTAACCAGTCAAGCCAAACAAAAAAAAATTATATTATAATTTATAAACTTCTAGTTTATAAACTTTTGGTTTTACGATATGAGGTATTTTAACTATATATATGTAAACTGAAATATTTTCCAATACCTCTGGATAACAAATCTTTTAGATCTCCAAATTATCATCGTACACGAATATAGTGTTACCAACGGTTTCTAGCAATACTAAATAGAAGAAAAATTTTGTATAACTAGTAGAGTATAGAAGAAACATTTTGTAAAACATTTAAATAAACTATTTCCGCCATAAAAAAACATCATAAACTATGTTTTGATTTTTATTTTTTAATTGAGTCTATTATTGACACATACTTGTATAAAATATTAAAAAAATATCAGACTAAAATTTGTTATCATCAAGTTCATTGAACTTTTAAGATTGACCATGATATTTTCTTCCAAATAATAAATTTACTCATAATCGTGAAATATAATCAATAACATCAAGAAGGAATTAAAACATGAAATAAATATTTGAACAATTTAATTTTGATAAAATATACTAAACTATTTTGAAAATAAAAATTTGGCATATACCTTTGAAACTTGGTATATTTATTCATGATCCACTACATTATAACACATTGTTAACCTCAATAAAAAAAAATAGGATATGCTATTTTAAAATTTTTATATCCATAAACTTTTGTTATAAAAATATATTATGTATACAATCAATTATTTATGTGGTTCGTACAATCCAATCTAATTAAGCGGAGACTTAATTTTTGGAAATATAAAAAAATATTTATATTGAAAATAGAATTCAAAACAAGATCATACGAGATATTGCATAGTTTTACTTGCTAAAACTAACAAGCATCAAATATCTCCAAAAAAAACATATGTGATCAATATCATTCAATAATATCATACTCAAACAAGTATTGACGTCACTCAATGGTATAAACAAATGCGCAAGTATATCCATAATTATATTGGCAAATTTTTCTCTTTATCATAATGACAGAAATCATTTTCAATAAAAAAATATTAGAATTTTTCATCACAAATAGTTTTAAAACATGTCAATAAAGAAACACATAAATTTCATGTTGTGAGATTGTCGCATTCTTAAAATTTCATATTGAAAAACAAAACGACAAGACACATGTACTCATTTAGGATAAATTTCTCCACTTATTCATATTCTTAATATGACAATAGCTTAAAAATTTTATAACTAACCTCGAAAAAATTACTACTAAACATGTGTGTAGAGCCAAGAAAATAGAAGCTGGCATAAGATATGAGTCAACTTGATGAAGCATAATCTTCCTTATATAACTTTCAAAACAACTCATAGGGAGATCATTAGGGAACAATAACAAAAATTATATCAAATAAAGCTCTACTTTAATGTCAAAGTGTTAATGATAGAATATATAAATCATATTAATTTACTTCATGAAAAACATTAATATTTTCATGTTTCAACATAACGTTCAATAATAATTGACAAGAAACGCAATTAAATATATAAGGCAAAATAAAGAAAAATATTTTTTCTCAAAGTAAAATCATACTTATTTGACTGTTTTTGCATCATAAAAATAAATGTGCTAACATTTAAAATTAATAATTTATGACACATGAGCAGTATCATTGATACATCAAATAATGATTACCACTACCAAAGAAATATTTGCATTAAAATTAGAACTTGTCGATATAATAGTGAAATTATCCAATTTAATAAAATGATATCAAATATTGATTTCATCAATAAAGACACAACAACCTGGTGCGATTGGAATGACCCGTGGGATCCCGAGTACAATACTCGGTGAAAACAACAAATTTTTTTTTTAATAAAAATTTTATTAATTCAATAAGACAATCAGCCCAAATGGTTGGAGTTGCACAATGATAAGTGTCGGTGTGTGTTCAAATTCCAATGATGTATTTACTCTTTAAACTCTCCAGCAATACTTGAAATCCTTAGCACTAGACATGATTATTCACATCTTGGTTCGATGTGTATTCTTTATTTTGTGGAATTTGCACACAATTGAAGCAAGAGTTAGACATTAGAAATTGGAGATGAAGAATGAATACAAATCCCTCGATTGCTTTATGAAGTTGTCACCATTGATAGTAAGATTTGGGCATTGAGAACCTTGCCATCCATTGACATAGTATTAAATAGATTGTAACTCCTTGAACTGGTGGAACAAACCAAGTCCCACATCGGGTTCTATAGATTTCAATCTTAGAAAAATTTTGCTATTTTATTTTTCGATCATTCTTTGAAAAATATATAAAATAGAATTCAAGGATCAGTCTTGAACCCATAACTTGCCATTATTGCAGTGATTAATGCTACCGTGCTTGGCATGAAATGCAAACATAATATATATAAATACCACGGTTACTGCAGAGCTATAAATCGCTTCTGCCTTATTTGCATCGATAAGTTCTTTTTTTTTTCAAATCAATCAACACTGCTTCTGTTTGCATTTTTTCAAATCTGTTTCGATTTGCATACTTTTCAATTCAATCAACACTGCTTCTATTTGCATCTTTTCAAATCTTTTTCGATTTGCATACTTTTCAAATCAATCAACACTTTTTCTGTTGCATCTTTCTTTCTTTCTTTCTTTTTTTTTAATGATGGACATGCTAAATGCTATAATTCTCAAGAACTTGTATCTCTTATAAAATGTTCATGTCCATATAATATTGATACTTTGGGATCAATATATAATATATCAAAAGAAAAAAAATGAATAAATAAATAAAACATTAATAATATTAAAATTTACCTTGCTTCAATACTCTTTGATGTATAAGCTTCAACACACCTTTTGGTTAGAGCTTCGTGCTGATAACGTGTTATGAAAATAAGGAAGAAGAGAAGAAGAGAGGAAACAATATATTGTGATATATTCAATGTACATTTTACATCATAGTTGAGTCCTATTTATAGGGAGATAGGAAACCCTAATATGGAGTGGTATCAACTAAATATAAACACAATCCACCCTAATATGGAGTGGTATCAACTAAATATAAATACAATCCAATAGATAGTCATCCACTAATTAGATAGATATGAATTGTTTATAACAAATAGGGTATTTTATGTATTTTAGTCCCCCGAAAGTTGAGGTGTTTTGATTTTGATTTTATGAGTTTTTTGACCTTAACTCATTCATAATTGTTTTGAAAATTTGTTTTTAGTCCATGTCGTTAGGAAAAATTTGTTAACTGTTGATGTGGAGTAACTGCTGATGTGGCTAAGAAACTCCGCATCAGCATACTACATACACGTATGAAAGTATTGCATGCCATCGATACGATGACGTGAATAATCCGGACCTGCATGAATAAAAGGGCTAAAACCCAACCCAAATCCGGACCTGCATGAGCAAAAGGGTCAAAGTCCAACCCAGATGTGTTTGTACATTGGGCTATGGCCCTTTTGCTCCTACAGGTCTGGATCATCACATCATCATACTGATGGCATGCAATACTTGCACGCGTGTACGCTGAAGCAGAGTTTCGTTAGTCACATAATAAGCAGTTAACGGATTTTTCCTAACAACATGGATTAAAACCAAATTTTCAAACCAATTAAAGATGTGTAAGGTAAAAAAAAATTATAGGGATCAAAACCAAAATACCCCAAACTTTCAGAGATTAAAATCATAAATAATCCTTTGGAAAATGCAAAAAAAAGATTTACTGTGTTGAGTGTGAGTAGCAATTAAATGCTAAACAGCAAAATCAATATGGTTTTTATTAAAAAGTTAAATATAATGAAAAGTTATGATAAAATATGGGTTTTTTCTTACATTTTTCAAGATATGAAAAAAATTCAAATTCATTATTTTTTCAATGCTCCTATTGTTTTTTAGATGTAACACCCTCACAATTAATTAATTAAATTGATGTTTTAATAAAAATGGTACTTGAAAATTTCGACAAAAATCCGACAGTTTCATCTGTTTTACGGACTTTCCCAAAATTTCCTATTTGTACCTGCTCAGACCAGAGAAATTTTAAAACCAAAAACATAATAATTTTACAACCAGATGAATTCCTAATGCCCGACTAATACACGTTCCCTTTCATACACTAATACATATATTAAATTTCCAAAATAACATTTTTAATATAAATTAAATCCCACTCATAACAACTTTACACTCCACGTGGTGGAGTGTACTCCTGCTCGGCCACGACTTGTGCAAGCTCCTTCTGTTGGGCCATCCGAGTTGGGTTTTCTTCCTCTTTCTCATTTAATCTTTTCTTACTTTTCTCGTTAAGTCTTTCCTTCTTTTTCTTTACTTAGTTCTTTACTTACTTATTCTCTTTCTCACTTTTAAATTTCTTAATTATTTATCCTTTCTCTTCTTTAGTCTATATTACTCATTCTCTTCTCTCTTCACTTTACTACCCTTAATTACCCATTAATCAAAATAGAGAAATTAAAATTTTCTTTTTAATTATTAAAAATCTCCCGTCAAACGACGGAGTTTCCTCTATTTTTCGGACTTTTCCAAAAATTATATTTTTCTTGCAACCTGATAAACATATTCATTTATATCAATCAGAGCCAACATGGCTATCAACAACACATAATCAAAGATCAGTGCTATATCGGACACCACATAGCATCAGAACTAAAATAAATTATTTACAACCGAATAATCTATAATTTCCTCTAATTAACTTACACTCCACGGCATTACACTGAACTTAGGATATAATTTCTAAGAAGCCATGATAATAAACTAAGCCTAACCCTATTATTAGCTCATAACAATCATACACTCAGCTCATCCACACATTTAATTTCATTCCCTTATTGTTGTGAGTCCAAACTCCAAGGCCGAGGAAAAACTGCTCTGATACCATAATGTAACACCCTCACAATTAATTAATTAAATTGATGTTTTAATAAAAATGGTACTTGAAAATTTCGACAAAAATCCGACAGAGTTTCCTCTGTTTTTCGGACTTTCCCAAAATTTCATGTTTGTACCTGCTCAGACCAGAGAAATTTTAAAACATAAAACATAATAATTTTACAACCAGATGAATTCCTAATGCCCGACTAATACACGTTCCCTGGCATACACTAATACATATATTAAATTTCCAAAATAACATTTTTAATATAAATTCCATCACCCAACAAACTCTTGCTCTCTCTCTTGTTCCTTCTCTCGGTCCCTTGCTTTCTCTCTCCGGCGTTTCCTCTCTCTCCTTCACAAGTATAAAGGATATTATGTATGTGAAGTGTATGTGGGTCGGGTTTTAAAATGAGTCTAGTATGTAGTGAACTAATAAGAAGTGAATAAGGGATAATAAACAAGAATATGGGCGAAGTAATTAATTAAGAAGATAAAAGAAGAATTGTGAACTACTATTAAGGAAATGATTGCGAATGTGTGTGAGTTAGAAACGTTGGTTTTGTTGATTAACTATTAAGTGATAATAATAAAATGTTCATAGATAATTAATGAAATTAATAATAAGATTTTAGCATCATATAGCTTCAAATAGAAAAACTATACAGTTAGAAATTAGTTAAATATTAGGAAATAACAAAAATTTATTTATTATAGAATTGATAACTCTCTAATTATATTTGAAACACACGAAGTCAAGCTTGTTCAAAATACAATTCCATTGTCAGGGACAATAGAGAAATCCCATTTGATATCAGAAGGCCATGGATGATCATTTTACAAAATCCTATAGGTCTTTCGTTCCTCTTCACGTATCAAATCTACATATAGTGTCCCGAACTTGGAACATTGATTTTGTTGTGCAGAACCTTAATATTGGCTTAGCGTCTTGAACCTTTATTTCTTCGTTTAAATCTTGAGCAAGAGTTTGTTGGGTGATGGTGCTTGGCGATGGCAGCGGTGGGCGCGACCGAGAGACGAAGGAGAGAGAGCGGTTGGATGATGAGGGAGAAGGGAAGGTGGCGGCTCCATCTTGAAGGGGAAGGATAGGGTTTTACCCTCACTAAACTTAGCAGCACACACGCACAACCCTTCTTGTCTTTTTTTTTTTTTGGCCTCACACCTTTATTTATCAACCCAAAATAAATATTAATAATGTTAGAAATTAGTTAGATATTAGGAAATAACAAAAATTTATTTATTATTGTATCTTTTTTTTTTAAATACCAAAGTAAGAATAGAAAGTCTATTTTTCAAATAGGGTAATTACTTTAAATGAATCTAGTTCAAGTATATAATTAAAATATACTTTCGTAAATACCATTAGATATTTTAACAAAATGCTCAACGCTTTAATTGTTAATTAAAAAAATTAATTACCTAATTCGATAAAACGCAAAATTTATAATACAAATAAAAGAAAATCAGGATGTTACATTAGACAATTATTAGCAATATCCAATTAATATAATGTCTACCTAAAGGCAATTTTTTAAAGATAAAAAGCTAATAAGAATTCTTAGAGTAGTACTAGTATTTAAGGCAGTGAAAGATGTGATTTTACATTAGAAAATGATGAATTCGTATCTTAGAAACTAAATTAACTTAGATTTTTAAATAATTTTTTTTAATATTCTCCTTAGTATACCGGTGATTTTATCTTGAGAAATTATGAATATATCCAATAAAAACAAAACTTTTTAAATATATATTTTTTTAAAAACTAAATGGTATGTGAGCTTCATTTATTTTTGTGGTCCAATTAATCTTCTGGCCTTTCAAACCATGTGAGTCTTGGCTCAATGGCATGAGACTTTTCTAAGAAGTTGTTTGGTATGAGAGAAAATGAAAGAAATATGAGAGGGAGAAAAGTTGAGTTTTTTTTTCTCTTTTATTTGGTTAGAAAGAAAAGTGAGAAAAGAGTGGGGAGAGAGAAAATAATAAAATTTACCCTTATTTTACATAACAAAAATAAATAAATATTTTTCTTTTTTAATTTCAACATTTTTTATAAGCTTTTTAATATCAAACATAACTAAATATTTATAGCTTACTTCAATTGTTTTTACATAAAAATAATCTAATTAAATATATATATATAAATTGTATCAAAATAAAGAATAAATTTTAAAAAAAAACACACACACGGTTAAGCATGCAGTATGTGAAAACTGAAAACCAAATAAATTGCAGTGCAGCACAACGTAGCAGGAGAAAAACAAGCAACTTATGAAGGAGCTGAAACAAGTATATTGGTTTTACCTAAAAAAACAAGTATATTGGTGTGGCTAACAAGTCCAACAAGCAACTTACGACACCCAATGCAACTTCAACCCAATTTCTTATCAAAATCTCGCTAGGGAACGAGAGAAAAAATTTTGGGTGGGTCCCACACATTTTTTTCTTTCCTCCATTTTCTCTTCAATACCAAACAAAAGAAAATTATGTTTTCTTCCCATTTTCTCTTCCTTCAAAATCTCTTCTCCCCAAATTACCTCAAACCAAACAAAGTATAAGAATTAATGTCTCGCTAGGAATTGAAGTACGTAAGTTGGACTTTCTAAATACCTAGTGAGTTAACCATTGTGGCAACATAACTTGGGTTTCAAGATATTTTTGACTAAGCTAATTTACACTTAACATTCACTTTGGTTCCTAGCATTATGAAAAATGCTTAAAAGCTTGTTATACACGTTAATCCTTGGCTCTCAAAGTTGTTATGGGACGTTAACAATAACTAGATATGGCATGTTAAAAAGTAAAACGACGTTGCTTACTGTACGTGTGGCACCATAGTCCTTGAAATCGTGTTTTAGTTTAGTCCCTGATTACAAAATATTTAATTCAATTTCACTCCTATAAAATTTATGTATCAACTTTTCAATTTTAGCAGTTTGTTTCAGCAATTTAAACAATAAAAATATAATTAAGTACAATGCATGTAAGAATGAAATGTTACCTTTTGTATGTCTGAGATGAAATTTCATCCGCTCCTTGTAATTGTAACATCCCAAATTTTAATTCCAAGTTTAATTAGGAAGACCTAAGTTAGAATTTATGAGGAAAACCATAGGAAATCATGGGTAGAAGTTAAGAGTAAGGTCTTAGAGTTAGAATTTGTCAAAATAGGAGTTCTGGGCAAAGTAATCGATTACTTTGTGGGTAAGTAATCGATTACAAGCTCTCTGGTAGAATCTCTTTGGTGTTGCAGCAATTGTAATCGATTACTCTTAAGGAGATAATCGATTATTTCATGTGGTAATCGATTACTTGGAGGCAAAGTAATCGATTACCAATGCTCTGGTGATTGTATGATGCTGCAAAATTAATCGATTAATTGGAGGAAGTAATCGATTAATTTTGGCAAAGTAATTGATTACTTCAAGTCTGATGCAGAAAATAAAAATAAAGTAAGGGGCAGAAATGTAATTTCCACCCCTTATCCTCTATTTCAGCCACTCATCCCTCCTTCCTTATCCATAACATTCGACCCTCTCTCTTTTCTCCCTTCTCCCACGTTTCTCCCTCTCTTCTCCTCCCTCCACACGCCTCTCTCTCCCTCTCCTCCATTCCAAATCACCTCCCACCACCATCAATCACCTCATGGCTCACCTCCAACCTTCATCCATGGTAAATCACCTTTTCCTTCTTTTTCTTCTTCTCTTCCTTTCCATGGTGTTTTCCCTTTCTCCATCTCCTCCATGGCTTTTCTTTCTCCTTCACTCCCATCTCCATCAACAACCAACACACACCCACAAAACCACCTAAAATCCTTCCTACCAAGCCTAATTCATGAGACCCACCTTCTCCCTCAAGCTCTCTCTCACTCGTGGCCTCTTTCTCTCTCCAAGGGTTTTTCTCCCTCCTCCAATCTTGAAGAACGGAGTGGAGATCGGTCTAGAGAACGGGAAACAAGGTAGATTTGTAGTAGATTTGGGGTCCCTGGAGCTTTGTGTGGGCTCTCTCCTTCTCTACGGTAAGGGGAGTCTCTTTTCCACACTTTGAGTTAGGGATAGTTAGGGTATATAATAGGACTTGGGTTAAGTAGTTAAATTGGGTTGTGGGTAGCAAAATAGCACTTGTTTAAAGTTGGTTTAGGGAGATTGAATGTATTTTTGATTTAATTTAATAGTTTAATTTAATTGACATAAATTTGCTAAAGCCCCTTTATGTATGTTGTAAATGTAAGAAGTGAAGAACCCTAGGGGTTGACTTATATTTAAGCACTCTGAGACATACCTGAGTATGTCGATTGATCTGTGATATATTTTGTTTGTTGAGAGTTGTTATGTTCTTTATGTGTGTTAAAAGGGTATATTTAAGAATAAGTAATTAAATATGAGATAATAAATAATGCAAGCTAGTAGGTGGTAAGAGGATTAGTGGTCATAAGGATATTACATGGCTTAATGATAGTCGTTTATTTAATAATGAACATGTTTGATTGAGGATGCTTGAAGTTGGGTTTTAGTCTTAGTTGGTATATATATATATATATATATATATATATATGTTTATGATTTACATTGGTGATTGTGTGATGTTTGGAATTAAAAATGTGTAAGTGCTTGAATGTGGATACTTGCTTCTTGATTGTGAATAACTAAGTTACATTATAAAAGTGAATAAACTGTAGCTATGATTGATCCTTGGGATACACCGACCCATTAGGTGCCCTGTTAGGTGACAAGTTACCCATTAGATCCAAATGACCCATCCAGGTGAAAACGACCTATTAGGCCCCATAAATGACCCGTTAGGCGGGTGTACCCAATGGATCAATCATGCTGCACAAATAATAAAGGAGTGTAAAAGAGTTAAAAAGATGTTTTTAGTCCTAACGAGTGTCAACCGTGGCCTAATAGGTGGAAATGACCTAGATTGGGTGAAAATTGTTCCTAATGGGTGAGAAACGACCTAACAGGTGCACTAATTCCTAATGGTAAAGAAAGGATGAAAATGTTATGAAAGATGAAGAGATGTGTGCATGTTGTCCTCTGACCGTGAGGAGACATGCGATGTTATGTTTGGTATGTTGTTCTCTGACCGTGAGGAAACATGCGAGGTTTTATGTTGGGTGTGTTGTTCTCTGACCGTGAGGAGACACACGTTATATGGTTTTAATGGGTGTTCCGGATCGCTTTTTAGGGGAACAATAATTACAGTGATTAGGATGAGATTATGGGTTCGTAATACTTTATGAAGTTGTGGCCTCAAATCCTACAGATAGTACCAAGTGAAGGAAATACTGAATGTTATTCTTGCTGCAGCTAGGCGCACCTTTAATAGTCAGATTTGTAAGGACGCTCTGTAAGGCGTACAAATACTACAGATAATTACAAGGGGAGTAGCTGATATTATTTTTATCGTGATGGTATGCCTTTTACTACGGAGGCTAGGGCCATGACTCGATAAGGAAAGGCCATGGGGGCGGTAGATACGTAGTGGCTGCAACGGTGGAGTAGTTGTGATGGTGATTTGGGGGTGTATGCCCTTGCTGCCTACCCGCCTCTCCTTGTCATCTTCTCAGTGTTCTCTCTCTGAGTGCGTAACGTGTTATTGTTGTTGATTGCCTTCCTCCAGTTGGCTTAGTTACTTCAGGTGGGTTTGAAGGGAGTAGGAGGTATGCGCTCTGCTGTTTGCCTTTGTACCTCCCCTTCCTCTTTTCGTATTCTTCCTCTAAGTTGCAGAGGAAAGCATCTTGTATTTTGTGTGTAGTGTTGTTGCTGCTCTGTTGTGTTCTGATGGTTGAAGTTGTTGTTATGGTGGTTGCTGGAGGTGTGCGCTCTCTGGCTCACCTCCTTCTTTGTATCTCTCTCTCTCTCTCTCGTGTTCTGTCTCTTACTTCTCTTCAGTGTTCCTTCTCTGAGACTTAGAGAAGAGAACTAGTGTTTCGTGTGTTTATTGTGTTGTTTTCCTCCGTTGAGTTCTTTTTTCTTTTTTTCCCCATGGGAGATGAAGTCCCTCTATTTATAATGCATTCTTTGCCCACTGGTTATTGCTTTCCTGCTTTATCCACTGGTTGATAGCACTTTTTCCCTTTGGCTACTGTACATTCTCTCCTTTATCAGGTACCTTTTGTTTGTTTCCTTATTTTGCCTTTGTCATCAATGGCTGCAGAAGGAGAGGGGCTCAAGTCTTGCTACTTTTGGCTTTGTCTTGGGAAGGGCCTAGTGAGGCAGCCAAAAGATTCCCTCTTGGCTTCCCTTGCAAGTCGTTGGAGTCTTGAGCAGTTGTATTGCCTTTGCTTGAACATGTGTGCACCCTGAAATGTGTGCGCCCTGGAATGTGTGCGCTTTCACTCATGGCTTTAGTGCCCCCTGGGCGCTCTTTCCCTAGCCACTGCTATTTCCTTTGGGTCTCATAGCTATTGTAGTGCTTATGGTGCTCTGGTGATACTCTCTCTCCCTCTGGGTCATGTTGCCAGGACGCCTCACCTTTGGGAAGGCGTACAAGGGGGGCGCTCTCGTACTGGGGGTGTCTACCACAAGCGTCCCTTGGCTTATTGTTTTATTTGTTTGGTGGACTTGGGCCTCATAGTGGATTTGGGCCTTGTTAATGGGTTACTATTTTTTGGGTATCAACAATGGGAAATGAAAATGATTTTGTAAAATGAAAAAAAAAGTGAAGCATTTCGTTATTCATGACTTGGTTTGATTATGATACTTGAGTTGCTATTATGTGCCTTTTTACTATCTTATAATTCATTGTGTTGTGAAAAAGGTCTCACCCTTAGTGGTTATCATTTTAGGTGTATGTCAAGGAGCTTGAGGATCAGAGTGTCGTAGCGGAAGATTTGGAAAGAAGGAAATTATATGTTGCGCTACTCATATTGTAATTGAAATACCCAATTTCATTTGTAAAATTTGATTTATGCAAAGAAAATTTTAAATTCTTCATTTTAATTATTAAACCTTTTAAGTGATATTTTATTTAAAAACTTGGGGTGTTACAGTAATAGCCCAAATCAAAAGAAACCACTTCCAGTTATCCTTATTCTTCACATCTACAAGTTAATGATAGTAGTCTCACAACTTCCCATATTGCTCTAACTCATTCCCTTCCACAAATTTCCAACTCTTATCGTTGATCCATTTCAGCAAAATGAACCCAAATTTCTCTTCGAGAAATATTCCTTAGCCTCAAAGCACTTCATTAGTTGCTGAAATCGAAAAATTGATGCTAGAATTTTATAGGGACGAAAATTGAAATAAGTTAAAGAAATTTAGCAATGAAAGTGTATAAATTTGTGTAAATAAGGGACTAAATTGAAACACGATTTCATGTACTAAGATGTCACTCGTACGAAAAACAACGTTATTTTCCTTTTTTTTATGTGTCATGTTTGATCGTCGTTAATGTCCCATAATGATTCTGAGAGTCAAATACTAATACGCATAACGTTTTATAAACCCAAATACTTACTCTCTCTGATCCTATTTATAAGATCCTTGTAGAGTTTTTCACTCTTACCAAGAAAAGTGGTTAGATTTGTTAGTTGAATAGGAAATATGAAAATTTGATATACTTTTTCAAAATTATCCTTATAATTGTTGGAACACTAAAAAATGTTGACTTAATAGGGGTGTTTGTGGGAATAATTAATTAAATGCTATTGAAAATTGAAATGAGTCTTATAAATAAGACAAAAATAAAAACTCTCAAAAAAGTCTTATAAATAGAAGCTAGGGAGTAAAAATATTTTTTGTAATTATAAGAAGTAGTGAACGTTGCAAATGAATTCAGAACCAAGAGTTTGGTTTAGTCATACTTCATCTTTGTTTGTTTCTAAATATAAGTATTAAATAGTGGATTTTGCTTGTATCTAAATATAAATATTTATTTCAATTTTTAATGACATTAAAAAATGAATTTCAACAAACACTTTTATTTAATCAACAAGTCGACACTTTTTAAAATCTCAATAATAATTATAGAAGTAATTTGAAAAAAATATACCAAATATCATATTTTCAATGTCATTCACAAATTTATCCACTATCCTTGGTAAAACAAAATATTATAATTAGGATCTGGATATGAGGGAGTATTATATTTTTAGTATTAAAAAAAGCACATCTATTTTAACAAAAGAAAATAAAAAAAGTCAATATTGTAGGTTGTAATCGAAAATGGTTAGCAAAAGAATCTAAGGTGGGGTGTTAGAGTTTACTTGTTGAAGAAACGGCACCGTCATAAGGCTGTCTGGACCCGAAAGCTAAAGCTTCTTTTTCCAATGACTAGCTGGATTTGTTAATGTCACACTTATTCTCTTCCTTTTCCTCATGCTTCTTCCATTTCCTCTTGACACGTTTTCATCATACAAGTTCTACCACCATCTTTATTTGTCCTTTTCTTTATGTTCCCAAAAAATATACTCCTTCCGGTCTTATTTATAAGGCCTTTTTGGGGTTTTCATTTTGGCCCTATTTATAAGACCCATTTTCAATTTTCAATAGCATTTAATTACTTCTTTCCACTAACACCCCTATAAAGTCAACACTTTTTAGAGTTCCAAAAATAATTATAGGGGTAGTTTTGAGAAAGTATATCAAATTTTCACATTTCCAATGCCACTAACACATTTATCCACTCTCCTTGATGGGAGTGAAAAACCCCAAAAGAGTCTTATAAATAGGACCGGAGGGAGTATATATTTCCTCTATCTCTAAATATAATTATTTAAGGTGATTTTTACGTGTATTTAAAAAGTTCATTAATATTGTAAGTGATACTGGAACTCTAAAAAATATTGACTTAATAGAGGTGTTTGTGGAAAGAAATAATTAAATACTATCGAAAATTGAAAAAAAGGTCTTATAAATAAGACTATAATAAAAACCCCAAAATAATCTTATAAATAAAATCGAAGGGAGTAATTCTTTTACTGTATGTTTTTATATGTATGTTTTTTTTTTCAGCATTCTTACATGTATCTTACATTTTTAAAAAATTATTTGTTTTTACATATAGGTTACTTTCTATTTTTTAAGAAATATTTATTTTTTTAAAAAATTGTTCATATTAAAAAATGTTCTAATTAACTAAATTCAATTTCTTATAAAAGAAGAGTTACAAGTAAAATGGGTAAAAATTATTAAATTGAAAGATTTTTTTTATTAAAAACAAGAAGTTAACTACATACCGTGATCCATGTATTTGGTTATATATAACTTATAAATGAAAACAATGAAGTATTTTTTAACTTTTTTAAGTCATTATGTCTCGTAAATTTCATTTTATTTAGGATGTTTATCTTCGGTCCTAATAACTAAAGTTAAAAAACTCCTTATTTATTCTTTCCTTGTATTCAATGTTATTTTAGCTTTTTAGTTTTAATAAGAATTGCGATAAGAAATCAAAACTAATAAAAATTTATTGGCGAATGAAGCCCATTAAATTTTAAAATTATTTTTATTCTCATTCATTGATTATAATATTAATTCATATTTTCTTATTTTTATTAACTATATCATAAATAACAACAAAATTTTACTTATTTTAAACCATTTTTCCTCCCGTTTAAAATATAAGAAAAAAAATCAAGAATATGTTTAATAAAAGATTATTATGTATATTTAATTTTCTTAATTTCATGTTAGAAAAGATAAAAAGTATTATTTAAATTGTCTTTATTGAAAATGTGAATTTTGAATAAATGAATGAAAAAATTTAAAAGCATTTTAAAGTTATAAAATTAAAAAAACAAAAAAAAAGTTTCGAAATTTAATAAAATCACTTTAACGGATCTTGCTAACAAGTGTCTTAAGAGTATTCATTAAGCCATCAATAAAAAATAATATTACATTAGAAATACAAACATAAAACTTATCAATTTATTAAATATAACACTTCTAAATAATATTTTACTTCATTTGATATATTAAAGTGTCGCCGATGCATTGGTTAACAATTTCCTAATTCATTCTGGGTGGGTTGATCAAGTGATAGTTCACTTGGTCCCTTAACCAACTGGTTTCGAGTTCGAGTCTTGGATATGGAGCAACTTTCGCTGGGAGACCTCTATCGCTTAGTGCGAGCTCAGTTGGGTCAGATCGGATGAGTCGAATTCTGGGTAAATCAGATTCGGGTACCGGTTGGTATAAACTTAAAAATAGTAGGGTGAAACCGGAGGAGTATCACACAGGAGTACTTTTATCTGACACCAGCAAATATTTTGTCCACATACTTTAAAGAAAAAAAAAAGAAAAAACATACATGCCCATTGCCCACTTGAGTATTTCATCCTCAGTCATCACCATCATATCCCTTAGAAAGTTAAAATTAAGAAAAGAAAGAAAAAGCTTCAGACTTTCTTTGCATTTGATCTTCCTTCCATGATCATCAAATGCTGAAGCTGTTAAGGGTCTATCAGTGCATCTTTGGCTTCTTCCTTCTCATATCTGTTGTTATATCGGTTTTTACAGGTAAATCCTTCACTCTCTAAATATCAGACTCACCTAAATTTTTTATTTTTGTAGTAAAGGGTTTTGCTTTTATGAATTTGATTTATGTTGTCTTGTATTTTTAGGTTTTGTTGTTGTGTCTAAGTGAAATTTAGATCTGAGGCAACTGAGATCATGATTCGGTGTATAGATGTTAAAGCAAATATTTTTTGTGCTTAATTATGATAATAATTATGATATCCATTATGTTTTATCCTTGCTTATGAGCAATGAAAGGAGTGAGCAATGTGCAATAATTTTTGACTTCAGAGTTCACAGTTCTGACTTCAGAGTCTAAGCTCAACATTCTCTGGCTTTCCGGGATTGTACCTTTTTTTTTTTTTTCCCCAATAACAACCCATTTGGCTTCTGGGCATAAAGATTGTAACTTTGGCTTTGTTTTTCTTTAATGCAATTTATTTTCATTGAGAATGAAATTTAAGGGTGAAGTGCTGAATTATGTCGCCATTGAATTTTTTCGGTTGCAGGGTAGTTCATGACAGGGTACTGTGCAGACTTCGATTGCGACTATAACATCATTGGATTTTTTGCTTTGAACTGAGGTCAATTTACTGGTAAGTTGATATTTTGTGTAGTTATGTATTACGATTGTTGTGTTAGCAATTTTTTGTATGTGGTTTATCAATTTCCTTTCACTTACCTGCAAATATTATATACTAATGCTTGGCAGTCTAATGTGATATGAAACCCTAATTTTGCTTTATTCTTTGCATAAGGGCAAATTCTATTGGCGCTCCAAATTGCCTATCCGCATTCCCTACTGATAATTTTAATTTTTTATTTTACAAAATTATCATTGGTTAACAAGGACTGTGAATGGGCAATTGGAAAACTCAAATGTCAATACTCTCACTAACTAGAACTATGTGTGCTTTTGGCTTCCCTAAAATCTGGAAAAAAAAGTTACGTCATTCATTAAAGAGGAAAAATGTTTGTTCTCGCTTTGGTCTTCGATTGCCGTTAATTATTATTCAGTTATTCTCTCTTCTTTTTATTTTGTGTCATTATATATGTAATAAACTAATAATATCAAACCTTTTTTTCAGAAAACCTTTGAAAGGCTTTGTTTGTTTCTCTTTAGCGAAAGTTGATAAACCACAGGATTTAAGTTTAGTTAATATTGTCTCTCTGTCCCGTGTTTACTTCCTCTTCCGAAATATCTTCTAACAATTTATGTGCTGTTTAATATTTAGAACTTTATCTAGAAAAGATGGCAGCTGAGCTGGTCAATGCTGCAACAAGCGAGAAACTGGCTGAAACTGATTGGGCAAAAAATATTGAAATATGTGAATTAGTTGCTCATGATAAAAGGTACTGCAAAGGTTTAATCTCCTTATATGGTTGTTTCAATGTTTCTTTCTGATTGATGAATGTCCTAAAATATTGCGAAACGAATAGTTGATGCCAATTTTATTTGTGCGAGACAAATGTATGTGTATTGCACAAAACTGTACTCATATTTTTCATTTATAACTCTCATTATGGAACTTTTGTGAATGAGTGTTTCTTCTTTTCTTTGCATCAAACCTATGATCACTGTGCGCTCTCAAAAAATATTGTCTGCCAACATTGATTGTTGGGTTTCTAAGGATAAATTGTTTTTCATTTTAGCTGCACTTTCCCTGCCTTGGGGTGGATTGATGTCTAGCTAGTATAATAAAACCTTAAATTATTCTGTAAATGACTGAAATTTGTTGCTTGCCATACCTATTTGCAAATCAAGTTAGTGTTCACCACTGTCCTGGTGCCTGGCTGGGCTTCTTTCACCGGACTATAAACATAGGTGAACCTGAAAATGGGCAAAGATAATCCAAATGGCATTATTGTTGTTAACCAGCTTATCTTTTTAATCTGCAGGCAAGCTAGAGATGTGGTTAAAGCTATAAAGAAGAGACTGGGTAGCAAACACCCTAATACCCAACTTTATGCTGCCATGGTGAGTTTAATGAGTTTATTATGAGTTTGCTTATTCATTTCCAATGTTAGTTCCTAATTAGTTTTACCTATATTCCAGAACTAATGTGAAGACACAGTTTGGCACTACATAATTATTGCTTTATCTGAAACTCTGAAGCTTGGTTATTGTGACTTTCTTGTGTTGGGTATTTATGCTGCTTGCTTTCCTGGTACATGGTGTTCGGCTTAAACATTTTTCATCTTTTGATTTTCTAGTTGCTGGAGATGTTGATGAACAATATTGGGGAGCATATTCATGAGCAGGTGATTGATACAAGAATAATTCCTATTCTTGTTAAAATTGTGAAGAAAAAGGTGAGATTCTGCAGAAAGACTTGTGTTTTTTTAGCAATTTTAGTTTTTCCTTTACCTCTTTTTTTATTGTCTTTCTTCTGTTGCAGTCAGATCTACCTGTTAGGGAGCGGATATTTCTCCTACTAGATGCCACACAAACATCCCTTGGTGGTGCTTCTGGAAAGTTTCCACAGTATTACAATGCATATTATGATTTGGTGGTAAGTACAGATATGGGATGCAAACTCCTGAGATCTTCTTATGGAGTTATGGTTTGTTCTGGATTCATTTGATATATAGGTGGGTTCTTGGTAGAGTTAAGAGAGAGGTTATGTAAACTACATAATTTTAAAAATATTAAGAAGAGGTTGATATAGCACATTAGCACACGGTAATCAATTTATTCACCAAAAGAGTCCTTAATTCCTGAAAGGAACGAGTATATTTGTGTTTATATTTGGAGAACAATATACGGTGCTAACTTACGGTAATTATGTCATCTAATATGGTAGTTGGCGTTATAGGCGCGTACTTGTGATGATTAAATGATAAAATTGCGCTAAGTTGTATCATTATGTTAGAGCTTAAGTCCACGGGTAGTCTGCAAATATGCTGCGTATTAAGCATTTACAGTCCCTTGTGCTGTTAGCAAACTTCACTTTCTAAAATATCTGTCACCTGAATTATAAACAGCTACTACTTTCTTGCTCTTTTTGTACATAAATAATATAATACAACTATACAAGTGGTTTTCAGGGATTGCAGGGAAATACTTTTTTTCTTTTTCAATATGAGGCGCTATATGTACTTCGAATGATAATGCTAAATTCAAAGTCATTTACGACATCGGGTTTATACTTTGTACAGAGTGCTGGAGTGCAGTTTCCTCAAAGGGCTCAAGCAGTCCAATCAAATCATCCTGGATCACAACCTACTAGGACTGGTAATGTGCCAAACAGTGAGCAGGTCTCACCTAATCATGAAGGGGTTGCTAAGCAAGCAGAGTCGCAGCCTGTCCCCGAATCCAGGTGACTTATGCTTTTCAGTTTTAGTTTATTTGTGGTTGACAGGATCTTTAGACACCCTTCTCTAGGTGAACCGTGAACGTATTGAAAATGATTTATTATGTTAAGGCACTAAGAACAACTATTTGCTTTAGTTGAGGGATGGAAACTGGGATAAGAAGATTTAACCAAATACAATATTTTTTTGTCAAATGAAATGAATTATAAGATTCAAATTCTATTTTTGGGTATTAATTGTTACTTTATGTATGTGTTTTCTTGATTAAACAGTCCAAAATTGTTTTTATTCTTAACTTTTTCAACTAGCTAACTTCTCATATTCTGCAATTATTATCGTTGACAGCATTATTCAGAAGGCTAGTAATGCATTAGAAGTTCTGAAAGAAGTCCTTGATGCTGTTGATTCTCAACATCCTCAGGTGAGTCCTGGGAGGCGGTTAAAGAATCTACTAATAATCTCGTTTAACTTTTACTAAAAGATTGTTATTTCTTTTCTAGGGAGCAAGGGATGAATTCACTCTTGACCTTGTAGAACAATGTTCATTTCAGAAGCAAAGGGTAATGCATCTTGTGATGGCTTCTCGGTAAGGCTACTTTAAATTTCTCTTTTCTGATTTTCCACCTTAACAATTTCTTGTATTCTCCTTTCTGGATTTGAAATGGTTCAGAGAATGGATGGCAGCGCCTATGCCACTGTCTGATGGTAGCACTAAGCATTTGTTTCGATACTCATCCTATGCATATTAGTAAACAATTAATTAATTAGATTAAAAAAAAGAATTCCTATAGGGTTAGTTTAACAATGCATATGCTTTTGAGTTTATTATTGATCCAATGAAAAGCCTACATGGGAAAACAGCATAATATGTATTCTGGAAAAGAAACAATTATTTTATGGAAAAAGTAAGTCAAAATTTTGGAACACCTGTTGAGTAGTTAATTGTATGCTTTTGAGACATACAATTAACTTAAGGGACCAAATTAGCAGTGGTTTTGCCTAATATTCACGTATTTGTGCATGCTTATATGGTTAATTTGCAACTTCAACTGGTTTTTGCATTGGTCTTTTGTAGAGATGAGAGGATAGTTTCTCAGGCTATTGAACTAAATGAGAAGCTTCAGAAAGTTCTTGCAAGACATGATGACCTTCTTTCTGGCAGAGCTACAACAACTACTACTCGTTTTGACCATGAAGATGCTGAAGAGGAAGAGGAGCCTGAACAGTTAGTCCGAAGGTGCCTTCCTGTCCCTGTTCATTGAGTTCAATTTATACATTTATTATGAAGTATAAGGCTGCATTTTGAGTATCCATTCATCTTAGTATGATAGAGCAATCTCACCAATTTACCATAGAACATTATGACATCAATTGATCCATGTAGCCGACTACACACTTAATGGAAAAAGGCTTGGTTTTTGTTGCATTCATCTCAGTATGACTAATGGCTTGTAGATTACGCAAAGGAAAGGCATGTGCAAGGCCAGAGGATGAAGAGACAAAAACCGAGATCCTGCTTGGGGAGAGACTCAACCGTCCACTAATACGTCCACTCTCATTAGAGCCATCTCGAGACGCTAATTCTCGTTCGCCGCCTGCTGTAATCCCACCACCGCGTGCAAAACAGAATGGAGAGCTTCCTCCTGCTGCAATTCCACCACCACCTGCAAAGCACACCGAGAGGGAGAGATTTTTTCAGGAAAACAAGGATGGTTCCAATCTGTCCGGCCACATGAGAGGCCTTTCTTTGCATAGCCGTAACGGCAGCAACTCTCACAGTGGAAGCTTTGATTTTAGTGACTGATCTCTTAACAAAAGGGACCTCCTGTAATTTCTTTTTTGGGTCTGAAGCTTGGAATTGAGAATTTAAATTGTGAGAAGTTGGTGATTTCTGATTTAGCCTTGGTGGGTTTGGAGAGGGAAAAAATTGGAAAGGTGCATCTGCTTCAGTTCATTAAATTGTTTGTAATTAAGTTTTCTGATATCATATACCATGACCTGAGGTTTGTTATGTTTCAGGTGCAAGTGTGATAATGTGTGTTTTTATATATAATATTTAGGAACTATATATATTTCTGTCTACATTATAAATATTTCAGAGACTCACCCCTTACTTGTATTTTTATTATTATCATTACTATTATTTTTATATATAATGTGTGTTTTTATATATAATATGTAGTTTTGTTCCTTCGTCTTTCTCAATTGTGCTATTTTAGTCCTTTTTTTATGTGATTCTCTTTTACTTGATTTTCATCCCTCAACTTATATGATTGTGAAAAATTGATCTTTTCAATAACTTTTCTACGTAAACCTTGGTGGCATTTGCCTCCATGGTAGATGTTGTCCAAAGTGACATTATATGTGTCATTTTTACGTGGCATTAAAATTATAAAGTGCAATATTTTTCGTTTGTCTTATTTAGTTAGGAAAATAGCCATTGATGTTATAATGCCAAGACGTGAAGAACCACAAGATAATGCTAAATTGATATCTTTGATTTTGGATCATCTAATAATTATTTTTTTTTTAAATTAAACTTTTTTCCTTTTAAAAAGTTAAGTTTGATCTTTGGCATCCTATATTTAAAAAAAATATATATAAAAATAAAAAATTTGGAGGAGGGGGTGTATAATGGGACATTAAATTAACTTTCCACATGTTAGGTGGGAGGATACTTTGACTGGATATAAAGGTTCCTTTCACTATTGTTTAACATAACTTTTTTTTATTAATACTTGATATGTTTCTATTTAGTTCTTTACTTGTTTCTATTTATCCCCCCCCCCCCCCCCCCCCCCCCCCCCCCCCATTCTTTATTACTCTATCCGTCCGACAAGGATGGTAAAAAATGACTAAATTTTTTGTCCCAAACTATAGTTAAAATAATTAATGAAAAGTTTAGAAATTGTAAACTTTGAATTGTAATTGGTTGATCCATGCAAAATGTATTAAATGAATTGTTTGATAATTGGTTAATGGGTTAGACAAACCATAATGCATGTCTCCTTAATTTTTTGACTTTTGAATTTTTTTAATTATCCTTGTGGGACAGAGAATGTAGTATCTGATTTCAGTGATTTGTTTCTATTTATTATTTTTTTTTATACTGTGATTTGTTTCTATTTACTAGTTCCTCATTATTGGTCATTTTGGAGAAGAAAAAAAAAATATTTCTCTTTAATTCTTTATTATCAGTTCAAGATATTTTTTTCTTTCTATTTTTCCCCCTCTCCTTGCTGTCCATCGTTTTGGCTAAAAAAATAAAGGCTTATTTATGGTTTTGGTCTCTATAAGTTGACCTCGTTTTGAATTTAGTCCTTAAATCTTTTTTTGACCTTGAATGGTCCTTAAATCTTTTTAAATTTTGTTTTTAGTCCTTAAATCTTTTTTTGACCTTGAATGATCCTTAAATCTTTTTAAATTTTGTTTTTAGTCCTTCTATTTGTCTTCTTCCGTCATCTGCTGACATGGCAAACGGTATGCCATGTCAGCCCTTGTACTGACTGCCAACGATGCATCTGATGTGGACCTCCCACTCATGTGAGCGGGAACCGAGCATGAGCCGAGCATTAACCATGCATGAGATATCAACCAAGTACGATACAATTGGTAACGACATAGCTTGGTTCGTGCTCAGTTCATCGTGCTCGGTTCGTGCTCGGTCGATATCTCCCCTCGGTTTGACAAGTCATGCTCGGTTAATGTTTGGTTCCTGCTCGGTTCCTACTCACATGAGTAGGAGGTCCACATCAGATGCATCGTTGACAGTCAATGTAAGGGCTGACATGGCACACCGTTTGCCATGTCAGCAGATGACGGAAGAAGACAAACAGAAGGACTAAAAACAAAATTTAAAAAGATTTAAGGACCATTCAAGGTCAAAAAAAGATTTAAGGACTAAAAACAAAATTTAAAAAGATTTAAGGACCGTTCAAGGTCAAAAAAAGATTTAAGGACTAAATTCAAAACGAGGTCAACTTATAGAGACCAAAACCATAATTAAGCCAAAAATAAATTGTTTATATTCAATTGGTCTTTTAAAAGTGTGATGAGATACTCTCTTCCTCCCATTATCTTGATAAGAACACATAAAAAGTTTGTCCTAATTAAATTAAAAATCATAAATAAAATATTTTTAAAAATGTTATATTTATGTTATGATTGTATAATTAAGAAAAGACATACTAAATTATTAGAAAAAAATATACGATTTATTAATAGTAAAAGAAAAAAAAAGAGATAAATTTATATAATTTTTATTTATGATTAATGAATTACATTAATTCTTATTTTCTTCGACTTTATAATTTTTTACCAAGATGATGAGACTGAGGAAGTATTAATTTCTTATTTTTCATTTTTGATCTTATTGTATATGGGAAACTTGAAAATGATTAGTAAAATAATTGTTTAATTGCATTTTTATTCCTCAATTTCGTTGATTTGATGAATTTAGTCTTCTTTCTATTTTTTTTGTCAATTTAGTCCCTAATTTTCAATTTCTGACCAATTTAGTCCCTCCATCCAAATTTAAACTGACGGTACTGACGTGGCTAACATCCAGAGATATGTGAAAAAAAATTGAAGTGGAACTAAATTCATCAAATCAATAAAATTAAGGGGCCAAAAATACAATTAAGTCTAAAATAATATTAATGGTGGAATGAATAATTAATAGGTTAATATTTATCACACTTTATGGAGCGACAAAGGTTAATTATACTAGGAAAAAAATGATAGCAAGAGTGGTAAGGGCATTGTTTAAGAAAAGAAAATAGACATTTTTACCTTAGAAAATATTGCATTTAATATATCAAGAAGTATTAAACTTGATTTCTCGATGAGAAAATAATGTATGCACTGACAGTGTAAATTTTTTTTACACTGTTAGCATATTATCCATCGTTGATTGGTTGACCATAATTGACTTATAGGTAAAAGTAATGCATATTGATGGTAGATGATGCATCGACTGTGTAAAAAATTTTACACTGTCAGTGCATAAATATTAAACTCTTTCCCAATATTGATTTACTTTTTTTAGAATGCTTATACAATACTCTTAGTGCACTTGTTAGCATAACTTAAATTAAAAATGGAAAATAATATCAAATGCATTTATGTCAATGTTTAAGGAAACAGAAGACCCCGGATTTTATCTCATGAAATAATGCGTTTAAGACTTCGAAAAAATTAGTGAGTTTAAATTTTCAATAAAAACATTTTTTTAATATATTCTTAAACCACTACTCTTAAGACATTAGTCAGCAAGATGTATAAAATTTTATGTGAGTGAGTTGTCTTAAGAGTAGTAAGATAAATAGAAGTGGATGAAGTATTTTTCTTTTTTTAATTTTGGATGACATTAACCATTGCCACAAAAATAGTGTGATTAAGAACCATAAAGAGGCATATTTATATTGGAAAATAAAGTCAATTATTTTTGATATAATAAACACAATGGTTTTCAAATAAAATTACTTTTCTTTTAACCAACATCCTAAAGAATAGTACTTTATATAATCTTATTTATAAGAGTATTTATAGCAAAGTTTTTAAGAGAGTTTGGTGGAAAATCTTAACATCAATTTTTTTTTTTTATAAAATCATGTTATTTTTCAAAATTTGAGGAAGAGTCTTAAGTTGAATAAGGAAAATAAAATATTTAATTTAAGATTATGTGAAACTCAATTTTTTTTGGTCTTTTCTCTATTTTTACTCTACATCACCCAAATAATAAATAAATTAATAATAATAAATAAATAAATGATAATAACAATAAATAATAATAATAATAAAATAATATTATTTTTTTAAATAATCAATAATAATATTTTTAAATATATATTTTTCGTATTTTATTCTTAAATATTTTATTTTTCATGAAAATAAAATATTTAATTTAAGATTATGTGAAACTCAATTTTTGTTTTGTCTTTTCTCTATTTTTACTCTACATCACCCAAACAATAAATAAATTATTAATAATAAAAATAAATAAATGATAATAACAATAAATAATATTTAATAATATTGTTTTTTAAATAATCAATAATAATATTTTTAAATATATATTTTTAGTATTTTATTCTTAAATATTTTGCGTTATTATGGAAAGTAAATAAATATAAAAAATATTTTTATATTCAATTATGTATATATATATATATATAAGCATTTTAAAAGGAAAAAAAGATATATAAAAACAAAGAGTTGTTGAAGTTACAGATGTAATCTTCAGCAGTTTATTATTATTATTATTTTTTATAAAAATGGTTGGGACACATTTTTAACACAAAATTGACTATGTGTTTGTTTTGTGAAAACGTTTTCTGTTTTTATTTTTTTAAAATAATTAATAATTATAATTGTGATATCATGTTTTTATTTCAATTTTTGTTAATTATTAATGTGACACTGTGTTTTTATCTTATTTCTTATTTTCAAAATTTTGTACAAGAAATAATGAAAACAATAAAAAGTTATTTCACTATTTTCTATATAAATATTTGGAAACAATAAACAAAATGAAAACATAAGGTCACATTTGTAATTAATAGTCATTATAAAGTAGAGTCATGCATGATCATAATTATAATTATAAATAATTTTAGAAAATGATAATAGAAAACTTTTTCGCAAAATAAACGTCTTAGTTTTTAAATTTTGTTTGAATTCAAGTATAATTTTTGAAAATTTATAAATATTGACATGTTAAAAATATATTTGGGATTACTTTTAGAAATAGTAGGAAATTAACATTATTGAAATGAAATTGTGGCTAAAAGTACATGATGATGTAACGCTGATGCATGAGTTTTGGAAGTCTGATGAGTTTTAATTGGTATGGTGGAAGTTATGAAAAGTTTGAAGTTGAGTCTTATAGCAAAATAATGACGTATTGTTAATGTGTTTGAGTATGATGTTAAGACTGTATTGTGAATGCAATTCTAGTAGAACTCTTTGATCCTATTTATAAGTCACTTTGTATTTTCTAGAAGTTATTTATTATTTTTTTTCTCTTCTTTGCCCTTTTGTTTATTAGTGAGAAATAAAAAATTTGTGAAATTTTAAAAACAAGTTAGAGAGTAAAATTGTAAATTCAAAATATCTTTTTAAAGTTTCACAAAATGTATTGTTTTTTTATAGGTGAAGATTTTTTTATGGGAACATGAGAAAGAAAATTAAATCCAACAACAAATCACCAAATGATGACGTACAAGATTGAATATGAGACCTTCAACTCCAAATTTGAAGACTTGTTCATGACCAAGTGGGCTACTTATCCCCTTTGTTTCAAAAGTACTCTCTTCATTCTACATCTTTTACATTTCAAGGTTGTTTTACGCATATTAAGGATGTATTAAATATTATAAGTTTATATGTGTTGTATCCAAAATATTCATATTTAATTCTTATTGAAAATTATAGTAGTGTTTAAGTTTTATTAGAAAGTGTTTTCATTAATTAACATATGATAATTTAGAGATGAGAGAGAAGAAAAGTATAATCAATGAAAAGTACTACTCCCTTCGGTCCTTATTATAGGGCATACTTAACCGAATTACACATACCAAGGAAAGTGGTTGGTTTTATGAATTCTATGAGAATATATTGTAACATTACAATTTTACCCCCTTAACTTTTCTTGGAAAATTCACACTCATTAATGAACAACAAAAAACACATAGATAGTCAAAACATTTAATAAGGGCAAAAAAGAGAAAAATCAATAAATGATGCATAGAAAATATAAAGTGACTTATAATTAGGACCAAGAAAACTTTCTAGAATGTGACCTATATATAAGACCGGAGGGAGTAATAAAAATGATTGAATGAAAGCTAAAACTGGGAAAAATATTGATTATGCATTGAAAAACTAAAATTACAAAAAATATGAAATAAAAAGAAAATATCAAAAATATAAAAGATATAGAACAGAGAAAATATTACGTATATTTTAAGATTATACATATGTTTTAAGAAATAGTTAAATTATATAAAAATTTGAGAAAGTTTAATTTATTATTAAAGAGAAAGAAAGAAATTAGAGTCTCCAACAAGACTCAGCACAATTGGTAGATAATTGGTTTCATTAAATATGATACCAGAGGTTTGATTCTTGTCGTGGAGGTGGAACCTACCCCTAGTGCAAAAAAAAAAAAGAAAGTTTAGAGCCAATGAAAAACTTGAATTAATATATTTTTGGCATTTTAGTTTTTCTTTTAATTTTATAACTTTTCTCTTTTATAATTTTAAGGTATAATATTATATATATATATATATATATATTTATATTTCAAGTTTAACCAATTATTTAATTATTTCTTTTATTTTTCTATACTCATTAATTCTATTTTTATTTTCTCTCTCATCCATAAACCACTCTACATTAATTAATAGATACATTTCTTAATAAAAATCAAATACGAATACAATTTTTATAAGGATTAAATAAAAACATTTTTTAAAAATACATATAAAATTTACAACAATAAACACATTAAAAAAAAAAAAAAAGTAACGGATGAGTACTAGGACGCGGCATTGTAAGTTGAATTACGTTACCAGCTGCCAAATAGTTTCTGATTACTATTTATTGAGAAACTAGCTACTAGTAATGGGCACGCACGTAACTCTTCTTTGCTTTTCCAACATAATCACTTTACTCGTATTACCTTTACACTTCCTCCGATCTCAAATATAAAAAATTAACTTTACATTTATTTATTATTTTTTGAAATTATAAACAAAATAGATTAATCTAGGAAATATGTATGGAGAATAAATAAAAAATTAATTAATACAACTATTTTATTAAAATATTTTAAAAATAATTATATAATGAATAGAAAATTAATTAAATTTTTATCACCAATAAATTGTTTTATTTACTTATATTTCAAACAGCAGATGTTATTGATGCTACATAACCTATGCAGGAAAGAATATCTATGCACCAAGAAATGTATCCCACGCGATATGAGTATGCTCCAGTGTCATACTTTCATTTACCAAGTAATGTGAGAATATCTGGCCTGTGAGGTAAATATGAGAGGTTCTATGAAATGCTTCTCTTTTTCTTCCATTTGTTGCTCTTCGAAGTTTGTTGCACTCTTTTTCATACTATCTTCATTAACTCTTTTTTCTTGTTGGAGTCTCTCTCCAAATTTCTCCTCATTTCTTATTTCTTGGAGTTGGTGGACAGAACCAATTTCTTCTAATTTGGATCAAACTGAAAGTGAAAGAACTTTAACATTGCCTGATAAGATAGTGGCTCCTTCTTCATCTCCATTTTCTCAAGTAATCAATGAGTTATTAATTGAAACTCTTTCATTAAACTTTCTTATTTCATTATAGATTGCTTTCTCATCCTAATTATTTTTTGGTTTTTTTTCTTGGTTGGTCTTTATTAGGGTGGTGAAAAGCTTGACACAAAATTTAAGCATAAGGGTAAAAATAAAGAGAATCATAGAGATCAGAAATTGAAGAGAATTGAAGCAAGATTGGCTAAAGCAAGGTATTCCATTAGAGAAGCTAGCAAAGTTCAAAATTTGACGTCAACCTACCATGACCAAGATTATGTTCCTCATGGTCCAATTTACATAAACGCCAATGCTTTTCATAGGTATGTTACTCTTTTCGATTCATTATCAATTTCTGCATAGACCCTATAGGGATAACAAAAAATCAATATTTCAACATTGAAACACTACCTCATTTTTACAAGAAAATAAATTAAGGTACAGTGTGTAGGTTGAAATACGTTTTTGTTCTGTTTTATGATCTAAAAGAATTGATTTAAGTTAAGAATATGTAAAAAAAATTAGGTGCAAGTATTATTAGAGATAGTGATATATTTTTTTTATGATAAGTTATACTAGTGACTCTTAGAATCAATGCTAGATAACATTAATGTAGGCTAAATTATGTATTTGGTTTCGTACCTTATTTTTCAATATCAAATTGGTTCCTTGCGTTTTTTTAAGTACCATATTAGTCCCTTATGTTTTTTTGCTATCAAATTGGTCCCTAAGTCAGTGTTCATCCTACGTGTCAACGTCATATTGGTCCACGTTTACATTGCTGGAGAGAGAAATGACACGTCTGCGTATTATATTGGTCCATGTAGAATGAACATTGATTCAGGGACCAAATTGATAGTAAAAAGAAACGTGAGAGATCAATATAATATCAAAAAAATGTAAGGAACTAATTTGACAGTGAAAAATAAGATAAGCGACCAAATAAGTAGTTTAGCCCATTAATGTATTATAGAGAATTGATTTGATCCTTTCGGTGAGTGACAGGAAAACTAGTATTTGAATTATAACACTCGTCACCCAAACATAAAAATGTAAAACTGCATATAGCTACAAAAGAACATTCACAAGAGTTTAGCTGACCTCAATTTATATATTTTAATTAGCTATATGTAATTTTGGTAATTTGTCCACAGGAGTTACCTAGAGATGGAAAAGAAGTTCAAGATTTTTGTGTATGAAGAAGGGGAGCCACCACTATTTCACAATGGCTATAGCAAAAGCTTATATTCCATAGAGGGAAAATTCATACATGAACTGGAAAAGGGGAGGTACTATCATACCAATGATCCAGATGAAGCTTGTGTGTATTTTTTGCCCTTTAGTGTGGTCATGATGGTCAAATATGTGTTCATACCTGAATCCAATGATTTAAGTCCCATTGGTCTTCTTGTCAAAGACTACATACAGATTATATCCAATAAATATCCCTTCTGGAACAAATCACTGGGCTATGATCATTTCATGCTCACTTGCCATGATTGGGTAAGCAAATCTCTATTCCTCAGGAATAGAATTTCATAATTAATCAAAAAGATAGGGCTTGTCAAAGAGCTTATGCAAACAACTTATGAAAATAAGCTTATAAAAATGGCTTATAATTTTTCTATAAGTTCTTTTTAGTTTATTTCAATAGGCCTTTTTGTAAGCAACTTTTGCTCATCATTGTTGCTATCTCATGCTTGTTTTTTGGGCAGGGTCCTTATGCATCTGCTTCTGTGGCTAACTTGTACAACAATTCAATAAGGGTTCTTTGCAATGCAAATACATCTGAAGGATTCAACCCTTCAAAGGATGTGTCAATCCCTGAAATTAATCTTCTGACAGGAAAAATTACAGGTATATTAGGAGGGTATCCCGCATCTAGGAGGACCACCCTTGCTTTCTTTGCAGGTGGCCTGCATGGTGATATTAGGTACCAACTCCTCACAGTATGGAAAAACAAAGACCAAGATGTGCAAGTCTATGAAAAGCTTCCTCCGGGTGTTTCTTACTCCACAATGCTTAAAAGCAGCAAATTTTGCCTGTGTCCAAGTGGTTATGAAGTGGCAAGTCCAAGAGTAGTGGAAGCTCTCTTTGCAGAATGTGTGCCAGTGCTGATTTCTGAGGGCTATGTTCCACCCTTCAGTGATGTTTTAAACTGGAAGTCATTTTCAGTTCAAGTAGATGTCAAGGACATTCCCAATATCAAAAAGATACTCATGGGAATTTCACAAAGGCAGTACTTGAGAATGCAGATGAGAGTAAGACAGGTGCAAAGGCATTTTGTGCCCAATGGACCCCCAAAGAGATTTGATGTGTTCCATATGACTATGCATTCCATTTGGCTCAGAAGGTTGAATATCAAAATTCATGATCAGCAGTAACAAATCTGCCACCAAGCATAGACAGAACCTAGTAATTGTTTCTCATTTGACCAATACAGTTAATAGATTTTGAATATCTAGAAAATTGTTTTTCTCTTGCACATTTGCTGGAGATTGACTTCTTGTATTTCCATATAACAGATTCATTATCCATGTTGACCATTGCTTGATCGGAAACAAATGCCTCATCAACTTGAATACTTGAAATGTAGTTTAGACATAGACAGCACATTAAGTACTTTTTTCTCATTGCTCATCCAACTCTTACTATATGCTTCAAACAAAAAGCAATCTAACCATAACTATCCTAGAGATAACAGGGAAGAGTAATTTAGCATGTAATCAAACAACTGCAGTTATCATACACGGAGATTATCAGACAACAGTCGTTCTGACATATGGTGTTCATTGTGATACATGTACTAAATTACATGAACAGAGCCATAAGTTGGAATGTCATTCACAATAATACACATTAATAGGTGACTTCTATGATGAAAAATATTTTGACAAGTACACAAGAATTAAACTGCTTTAACTAATTTGGAATTCTCCACTTGCATGAACCTCTTTGACCCTCTTATCATACTCATCTTCTTCATCTTCCTCTTCCTCTACTTCTCCATCCAAATCTTCTCCTTCGTCGTCTTCACCTTCAAAGCCCAAACCTTTGACAGCCGTAGATACTGGAGGTGGGCTTCTTGCCTCTCCCACAATTTTCATTATTTCATCAACACTTTGGACATGAAACATTGGGTTGTCTCTCTGATAATAGATAGCTTGAGCTGATTCAGTTAGCTCCCTTGGAAGATTCTTTAGAAACCATGGGTGGTTCTTAATTTCCTTCAGAGTAATTCTCTGAAAACAATAAAGAACATGGTCTGGCAGTTAGAAACAGGAGATAAATCGAAGACAATATTAGTAGAGCATCCATAGCACATAGATGTGAAATATATAATGAGGTTGATTACAAAGAGACAGAATGGAGTAACTAAAGTTCCATCAGCTCTTCTACATTCAAATATATGACCAAGTAGCCATGCAAAATGGATCAGATACTGAACATGGAACCTAAATTTCAGAGGATAACTTCCAGAAGTGTCACAATTTTCGACACTGATACATAAACCCAGAGCTAGGTAACATGGAAAGCAGTACAAGGGAGAGAAAAGAAGACCAAAGTCATGTGCTTCCAGACAAGAAACATGGAAAAGTGGAGAAATGGAAACACCCCAATCTTACCTATCCAGTATCCACTAAAAATGGCGTATATATCCTCCTTAGGTATACCTTTCAACCAACAATTAGTTTTACTTTAAAAAAAGTATCTTCTGATTATTTTTTATTCATTAATAAAATGGTTTGAAAGTGTCGACAAGTAAACATGATGCTTATAAATTTATACTTCAAGAACATAGTAGAGAGTAGAGACATGGCGTATACATAATCAGAAGTGCCGTAACAGTCTAAACAAATTCCAATAATAGCAAGAAATATTAGTTGCTTAAACATCATAACATACCCTCAATGGATTTGCAACAAATATACGAGAGAGGAGGTGTCTGCAATCTTGAGATATATGAACATAATCAGGGATTTTGTATTGAACAGCCATTATCCGCTGTAGAATGGGACAGAAATGGGCATAAGAACGGTGTGAAAACAACATTAAAAATATTATGATAATCATTATTTAAAGGAGGAAATATACCTGAATTGTTTTCCTGAAATTCCTAGGGTCGTCCTGATCCTCAAAGGGATATGCTCCAACCAGCATGACATATAGGGTCACTCCACATGACCATACATCAGCCATCTAAAACAATATAAGAGGAGAAAATCATTACAGAATCATTAACATATTACAAATCAGATAAGGAAGTCAAACTAATTAGTTAATATATTTACCTTGCCATCATACTCTCGCCTAGAAAGAACCTCTGGTGCTATATAAGCTGGAGTTCCAACAGTTGATTTGGGTCTTGAGTGCAGCAAAGATGACTACACAAATAAGAAACATTCAAAAAACTATAACACTAACTTAAATATTATTGAGAAATTTAAGTTTGATGATACTAATTCCAATACCTTGGAATAACCAAAGTCGCAAATCTTCAAGCGAGGTGCAGGACTTCCATCTAAAAGGGTATTTTCTAGCTTCAAATCTCTGTGGCATATTTGCTGCAAAAGAAGAGTACATGCGTAAGTTTTCGCTTTGTAAATTTCCGAACACAGGAAGTGCCATGATTTTAACTTAATTTAAGCATGAGCATACCATGGCATGACAGAAATGGACACCAGAGATCAGCTGCTGAAAGAAATATCTGGCCTGAACAATCAAATGAAGAAAAGTGAGATATAGCAACGAAAGCAAGGGTATGAAGTGATGGCTCAATAGTATATAAAGCTATTAACCTCATCTTCACTGAACCTGCCAGCACTGCATATCCTCTCAAAGAGCTCTCCTCCAGCAGCATACTCCATCACGATTGCTAAATGTGTGGGGGTCAAAACCACCTGCAGCAATCAAATTCCATTGAAATTTAAGAGAATATAATTCATTATGTGTAGTACTACTCAATGCAAAGAGATGATCCAACAGGTTACAAAAAAGAAGTAAAATACTTGCCTCCTTGAAGCGAATAATATTGGGATGCCTAAGGGACCTATGGTTGATAATCTCTCTTGCCACATTCTCATCAATCTGGAAATGAGGGGGAAAAACCATAGACCCACAGCTATTAATATATAAATCTTTCATTCATTTAAACAAAAAATACACATTAAATCATAGAGGAATAAAAACAGAAGCCTTCAATTTGGATTGAATTTCCAAAATAACTCCAGCGAGATGGAGGAAATGAAGCATATGGTACTATATTGCAACTTTTGCAAGGCATGGGAGTTGCAGCCCACATCGGAAGTATGGAATTCCGATGTGGGATTTAATATGGCCTTGGGCTCTCCAATAACAAGGGCTATAGCTTTTATGGTGTTTTTCTCTCAAGGTTTGTATCAATTGGTAATAGATCTTTCCACCATATCTCTCAGCTGCAAACAAACAGCATCGGTGGTGACACCGGCATTGCACTGTCTGCCCGAGACTAGTCAAAGGGCTGCACAGCCAGCCCACTTGGGCACCGAGATCTCGGATCATGGTGGGTTGTTAGGATCCAAGCCCAAGGCATGGAACTCATGTCCCACATCGAAATTATCGGATTCGCATTGTTCATACCGCGATTCACAGGGTTGTTAACTCCAAGTGCTAATTTTTGAGTTATAATCACTAACACAGTAAAACACATCTCTTTAAAAGCTTAATTACCAAAGTTTAAAAGGGTTTATAGTTGAATTTTCTATTCCCTCATATGTAAAGAAAATGAAGAAAATTCAATCCCCTTTCCTGTAATAAATCAAATTCAACAAATCAAAACACCAACCTCACTAGATTCGAATTAAGAAAGAACAAAAAAGATAATTGTGATAAATAAATAAATAAATAAATCATAAATCTCATAGAAATTGAAAGAAAAAGAACAAACCCTGTGACCACGCTCGATGTATTTCATGGCAACAAGCTCCTTAGTTTCCTTGTGCCTCATAAGCCTAGCCACCCCAAAATTCCCAGCTCCCAAATCCTTCACAGCCTCGTACTTATCCATAGAAACAATAAAATCAACACACAATCGAAATAGGGGTTATATATATATATATATATATATATATATATATGATGTGTTGAAAATTGAATCAATAGAAATAGAATAGAATCAGAGGAGCATTCTATTCTATTCTGCAATTGGATCAAAAGGGTATCCGAAAGTGGTCGCTTTCACTCAAAATGAAACGATTTTCGCTTGATTCCGTTGTAGTGTGTGTGTATATATATATATATATATATATATATATATAGAGAGAGAGAGAGAGAGAGAAACGGGGGGAAGGAAAGTGATTGAATGAATGAAGATTCTGGAGGCACGTGGGTGAGGGAGAGAAGAGGGGTTAGAAAAATGGTAAAGAAAAGAAGAGAGTATGGGAATCCATTAGCATCAGCAATCAATCAATGGAATAATGAATATGTGTGTATGAGTGAGAGAGAGAGAGAGAGAGAGAGAGAGAGAGAGGGAGGGAATGAATGAGTTTATGAGTGAGAGTGCCGCTTCGTATCGGTTATCTTTGTTTGCCTCTGCGCATTTTTTTAATTCGTTAATTGATTCATGATTCTGATTAATTAGTTTCTGTGATTAGTTACAGAAATTGATTAGTGATTCGGGTATTGCTTGCATATTGTGTTGCTCTACGTGGAATTGTGGATTGTGGTATTGGCAAGATTGATGATTGCCATTGGATCTCTAAAAACGCCGTTGCACTAGGGATGCAATGCCATCCCCCTTTGACTTCTCTCCATTTGTGATTTATTTATAGGGTGATTCTTCAATGCTTTATGTGAGTTTTACAAGTGATGCACAAAATAAAATTGAGCAAAATAATGCTCCTAATGAAAATGACAATTTTATTATTTTTTTTAAATCCCATCTCAAGCCCCATCCCACCCTCAGCATCACCGCTTTACCAACCACTCTTCTATCTATTTCGGGCAACATTAGATCTATGATGGCACCACTCGCCCAACTGACGTTGTAATGATGTTAGCATTGGCGCCACCTCACCCACTTCAAACCAACATAAATCTATCACTCGATTAGAAAACGAAAACAAAATAAAAAAAATGTAACACAATAAATCTAGATTCTATTTCCTATCTTCATCTAATTCATCACCATTCACCAACACAAATCCCCACACCGCCATCACCTTCTACAACCACGCAAAATGGTAAGAGTTAGATTCACATATTTGCTTCTTCCATGTAAAAGCTATGTTGGATGATTTGGACTAGATTTGGGTTTTGTTTGGGAGAATGAGACCATCGGCGACTTGCGACCGGTAATGGTGGTTGGTCGTCAACCACGCCACCTCGTCAAGCAGTTGCTGCTTGCGCCTCATAAAGCAGTTGTTTGAATTCTTACTGCTTTCAACGGTTAATGCTTTCCATTGCTCGTTCTTTAATGTGGTTGATTTGGTGATGGAGTTTGAATGGTGGTGTTGTGGGTAGTGGTCATGATGATGGAGAAAGGGAGACAGGTGGCTATGGAAGAAATGTGGTGGTCATGCATATGAAGATCAGCAGTGTGCTTCTCGACTGACTGAGGTGGGAGCAGGGTGATGGAAGCGATCGTAGGACGTGGTACGCAGCGCTTGTGGAGGGAAGAGAGAAGACTGATTTTGAATTGAGGATAAGGTAAGGGCAACAAAGTCATTTCAAGAGCATTAAGAAGAAGGAGCATCGAAAGGAAAAAATCATATAGAGTATTTAAGAGGTTACCTTATTTCAATTGGCAAATGCTAAAAGGGTACTTTCTAGGAGGCAAATATATTTTTTATCGGGGAAACCATTTTGTTTTATTCTTTAAGTTATTTATTTCTTGTATAATGGTTTATCAAGTTTTTTTTCCATTCGAAAGTAGTCTTTCAAGTTTTATTCTATCATCATCGTTAATCCTTACATCAATTTTTTGGTTAAAATGTCTTTTCCCTCATCTCTTTCGACGGACTCCCACTTTTTTCGACAAAAACTCTATTTTTTCGATGAAAAATCTGATATTTAAAATATCTCTCTCTCTAAACTACCATAGCTAATAAACTTGTTCTTCTTCCAATCTTGTTATGTATCTCAACATTGTTTGCTAAGAACAAGACATTGGTGAACAATCTTCTGATCTCATTTTGAACAAGGCGTGATTGAGGCATTCTTGGTGGAGTCTCCCTAACTGATAATGATACATAAAGTCCAGACATCCTGCCTCGTGGATTTTGGAGTTCTTTGTCTGAGATCCAATGCTTTTACTCAATTACATCCATAATTTTTCAATGATTTTAGAAATCTTATAAATTACTTCTTTGCAAAAATATCTATCTTTAGTTTATTCAACAACAATTAATATCATAAAATTAATATTTTTCACCATATAATGTACCACATCAAACATAACCACATCCAAATAACCTCCACATCTAAATTCTCAACAAAAAATCAGAAACCCCAAACGTAATCTCTATACATGTCATAGGTTTAATTGTGCAAATGGCTTCTATATCAACCACCACCACAAAAATCAGAGAAAGAGAAGAGAAGAAGGAGAGATAGAGAGTAGCTTAGAGAGAGAGAGAGATGTGTGTGGATGTTAAATATTGGAGTTTTCATTGAAAAAATGGAACCTTTGCCGAAAAAAGTGAGAGCCTGCCAGAGAAGATGAATGGAGAGACATTTTAACAAAAAAATTGATGGAAAGACTAACGATAATGACGAAAATAAAACTTGAGGAATCATTTTCAAGCGAAAAAACTTGAGGAACCACTTTGGACCAAATAAATAACTTAGGGACCAAAGAAGTAGTTTTCCTTTTCCATTTTTAAGAACACTAATAAATGCTCTTATGACATGCTGTTGGGATTCTGGCAAGTGTACCAGATCGTACAAGTTATATAGACAATGAAGTCCGAGTATCGTACCCAAGGGAGTGACTATTTAATTAATTCCACCTAATTAATATTACTTAAGTGAACGAGACAAAGGATTTATGAATTTGTAAATAAAAATAGAAATTAAAATAAATGACTCTTTGACAAGGGGAAAGGCGGGACGTAGTTTCGATGCAGGTTCCTAAATATTGTATAACAAATTAATTTATTTTCCTTGAATTCCGAATTGGTTTTGCAAAATTAGATAACACCTAATGTCTTAGCGTGTTTCTATATTTCAGAGATTAATCTCCCAATGATGTCTCAAGGGAGCCTTAAAACCTAACCCTTTCCTTAAGTTCAGTCAAAACCTCTTTTTATAAAATTACCCAATTCATAGAAAACATGACTGTGCCTATGCAATTGAGTTGTTTGATTAATGACTAAATCCTAAATTCATATGTCTATTCATAAAGGATTTTCAAAAGTCATGAAACAGCTTCTTTCATGAGAAACAAATAAGAACAATCAAACACAGAATTCAATAACGGAAAATAAGATTAATTTATTACTAGAAATATTGAAAAGGTTCCATTCATCTACTCCTACATCCCAAAGATGGAATTAGTTCATACTTACAAGAGAAAACACAATAAACATGATAAAAATAATTACCATGAATCCTTGAGCTAACTCCGTGTTCTTCACAAAAACCTCCAATCCTTGTTCCTTCTCCAAGTCTCGAATCCTAATCTACTATTATTCTATGGAGTTGTATGAGTGTCTCTTTTTTCCTGGAATGAATCATAATCCTATTATTATATAGATAAAAACTAACCTAATTTTCAATCTAATGTGATAAGATTTCTATTTGAATAAAACTAATCCTAAATCTGAATATAATATGATAAGATCCTATTAGAATAAACTAATCTTTAAGAATCTTATCTACAAATAGAATTTATCATTAAAATCCTTCTAGAATCCCGTATTTGTGTCTGGCAGCAACTTCGGCACTGATTTTGACCCCGAAGATGGACGAATTTGAGCAAGGATATTTCTGGCAAAGTTGTATATCTTTTCCTTAGCTTTAAAATGATATATAGATCGCCTCATTTGGATAAGCGTAGCTCAAGTTATGATCAAAACAGCGAACATTGTCACTTTCTCGCATTTTTCTCGCCCAGGCGAGAACGAGAATAAGGCTCGCCTGGGCGAGTTTTTGCCTGAGAAAATTGATCTCTTAAACCCATTCTTTTTAAACGTTCAACCCCACTCGCCTGGGCGAGTGATAGACTCGCCTGGGCGAGTCTGTAACTTTTTCCCGCTTTGCTCCGAACTCCTGATTCCAAGGCTTGCTTTTTCCTTCTTTTCCATAAATTATCAAATTAAGCCTCCAAAACATGAAATTCACAACAAATCGATACAAAATCCTCAAAGATCTCGTTCTTCATATTAGTCATCAAAATTTAAATCTTTATCCTAAAATACTTGAGAAACAAGCTAAAATTACTAAGAAAGAGGGTTAAATATCATCCAAAACTATCATATATTGAGCTCAAATCACTCCCCCAAACTTAGCATTTTGCATGTCCCAGACAAAAGTAAAACAAAAATTCACAACTTAAGAACACTTCCTCTATCAAGATTAATCAATCCAATCAAGAAACTAGACTCACTTTCTTCAAAACTTTTATCCACAAACAAATAATCCAATCAAAACTGGTTAGAGGGGCAATCTCCAAAAGAACAATGTGGCTAGCAAACAACTCACAACTCACAAATTCCTCTCATGTGTATCAAAGTTTAAAATTCTGCACTCAAGTTCTAACAATTAACAATGTGTTACCATAAGCTTGACTATAAACCTACATCTCCACTGAATTTATTAACAACATGCACAAATCATAAGGTCTTTATTTGGTTGTAACGGGGCCATGGCTAAAAGTGTCAGGTGGGATAAAAGAATAAAAGGATAAACAAAGGGCTTTATCAATGAAATCACAACACTTCCCTTTTAAATTATGAAATGAGCAATAGTGTACTTACACAATCACAACTCAATTCACTTGATTTTTCCTTTTCTTTTTCTATTTCTATTCTCTTCTTCTTTTCAAAAAAAAATTTCTTTTTTTTTAGAAGAGAAATAGAAACACAAATTTTCAGCACTTACACTTTCACCATTTTTCCACATTCCACTTAATTGTTCATTCACAATTTCAAAGGTACTTCTCAAAATATTCAATTCATGCAAGGTACCAAAGAAAATCACTAAATTTCAAAGCTCAAAATGGGCAACTAAGGGATCATTATGTCTCAAAAATATGTTGAAGGCCACAAAAACACAAACCTAAGTGCCTTAATCATGTTCATGCATGCAATCAATTGTCAATTTTGAAAAGGTCACAAGTCAAGTTCTAAAACACATAGTAAAAGAGAACACACTCATGAAAGAAATGGGGGTTTAAAAATTCAGTCATCAATTATCAATTATTAATCATTACCCCTTTTTCTGTATAAGCCCAAGATCTCACAGGTAAGGTCAGTTTGCTAAACACATATTCTCAAAGAGTTTGCCCCAAGTAACCAATTTTTAAAAGAATTACACATTCAATCCAAGCAGTTTATGTTAGACAAGTGAGCTTCGTTCCTAAACCAGACATCTAAACCTATCAACAGAAAGAAAATCCTAAGCCTAGAATAATTACCTACTTCTACCATGACACAACTAACACAAAGCTAGGGGAAATCATCAAGTCTAGAAAATTTTTTATTTTGTTGGACTCCCCCAAACTTAAAAGTTAGTCTGTCCCCAAGCAACACTTTAATCCTACACTAGAAAATAAAAATAAAAATAAATGCAAGGAGTTAGGAAACTTCCCTTTGTAGCACAGTATTCTCTCTTGATGCACCATGGAGGAGACTCCCCCAAACTTATTCACCTGTGTCACATGAACAACTAAAAATGGTGCTAAAAGCACCTCATTAGTAGTCACGTATAGAAAGTTCCAACTCTTTATTCAATTAAAAAAAATTCAAAACCTACACTACTGCATAACTACAGAGAATCCACTAGGATCCCAAATCCTATAGCACAACTTCCATGTTATGCAGCAATAACAAGTTATCCCTGGATCCCATGGAAATATACATGGATGATGTTGGAGCAAATGTTTAAAAATAGTTTCAAACCCTCCCGGGTCAAATGGTGCATTTTTCACTCCAAGCATCATCACATCATCACATGGTGCTTGTCTTTTCCATCATGCATGGAGTCTATGAAAGTGTAACTTCCATGGCTTAGCAAGGTTGCCTTTTCAGGCTCTAAAAAGGAGAACAATGGCTTATCATCATCATGAGCATCAGGGAAGTCATAAAAATTTAAGGGGTAAATTGAAGGAAAATTTTTTGAGGGTTCCACATATTCATGCAATCCAATACATTTAGCAATAGCAAAAAATTCATCATGCAAAGTGGATCCTAATTCAACCCCTAGACGCATCCCATTATTCAATTTATCTTGTTTCACTTCCTCAATCTCATCATGCACAATTTCTTCTTTTTCTATGGGTTTAGAAAGGGAAGCACTTTGGTCTTCCATAATAGAAGATTTTTGTACCACCTCCTCTAAAAGACCATCAAAAACTTTAATCTCATCAAAAACATTTTGTGCAAAACAGGATGGAATAGGTGACGACAAAATAAATTTGATAAATTCTATGTCATCATGAGAATAAGCCATGTTACATAATAATAATAATAATAAAAAGAAATAAAAATATATACCCAAGTTACACTAAGTAAAATTAAATTAGTACAAAAATTAATTAAAACAGAATCACTCCCCGGCAACGGCGCCAAAAACTTGTTGGGATTCTGGCAAGTGTACCAGATCGTACAAGTAATATAGACAATGAAGTCCGAGTATCGTACCCAAGGGAGTGACTATTTAATTAATTCCACCTAATTAATATTACTTAGTGAACGAGACAAAGGATTTATGAATTTTTAAATAAAAATAGAAATTAAAATAAATGACTCTTTGACAAGGGGAAAGGCGGCACGTAGTTTCGATGCAAGTTCCTAAATATTATATAATAAATTAATTTATTTTCCTTGAATTCCGAATTGGTTTTGCAAAATTAGATAACACCTAATGTCTTAGCGTGTTTCTATATTTTAGAGATTAATCTCCCAATGATGTCTCAAGGGAGCCTTAAAACCTAACCCTTTCATTAAGTTCAGTCAAAACCTCTTTTTATAAAATTACCCAATTCATAGAAAACATGTCTTTGCCTATGCAATTGAGTTGTTTGATTAATGACTAAATCCTAAATTCATATGTCTATTCATAAAGGATTTTCAAAAGTCATGAAACAGCTTCTTTCATGAGAAACAAATAAGAACAATCAAACACAGAATTCAATAACGGAAAATAAGATTAATTTATTACTAGAAATATTGAAAAGGTTCCATTCATCTACTCCTACATCCCAAAGATGGAATTAGTTCATACTTACAAGAGAAAACACAATAAACATGATAAAAATAATTACCATGAATCCTTGAGCTAACTCCGTGTTCTTCACAAAAACCTCCAATCCTTGTTCCTTCTCCAAGTCTCGAATCCTAATCTACTATTATTATATGGAGTTGTATGAGTGTCTCTTTTTTCCTGGAATGAATCCTAATCCTATTATTATATAGATAAAAACTAACCTAATTTTCAATCTAATGTGATAAGATTTCTATTTGAATAAAACTAATCCTAAATCTGAATATAATATGATAAGATCCTATTAGAATAAACTAATCTTTAAGAATCTTATCTACAAATAGAATTTATCATTAAAATCCTACTAGAATCTCGTATTTATGTCTGGCAGCAATTTAGGCACTGAT
Organism: Crotalaria pallida; assembly: GCA_037953625.1. Lineage (NCBI taxonomy): Eukaryota > Viridiplantae > Streptophyta > Magnoliopsida > Fabales > Fabaceae > Crotalaria > Crotalaria pallida. The sequence continues at coordinate 136,863,089 of CM075650.1, read as the reverse complement.
TTTGACCCCCAAGATGGACGAATTTGAGCAAGACTATTTCTGGAAAAATTGTAGTTCTTTTCCTTAGATTTAAAATGATATATAGATCGCCTCATTTGGATAAGCGTAGCTCAAGTTATGATCAAAACAGCGAACATTGTCACTTTCTCGCATTTTCTCGCCCAGGCGAGATTATGGCTCGCCTGGGCGAGTTTTTGCCTGAGAAAATTGATCTCTTAAACCCATTCTTTTTAAACGTTCAACCCCACTCGCCTGGGCGAGTGATAGACTCGTCTGGGCGAGTCTGTAACTTTTTCCCAGCTTTTCACCGCTTTGCTCCGAACTCCTGATTCCAAGGCTTGCTTTTTCCTTCTTTTCCATAAATTATCAAATTAAGCCTTCAAAACATGAAATTCACAACAAATCGATACAAAATCCTCAAAGATCTCGTTCTTCATATTAGTCATCAAAATTTAAATCTTTATCCTAAAATACTTGAGAAACAAGTTAAAATTACTAAGAAAGAGGGTTAAATATCATCCAAAACCATCATATATTGAGCTCAAATCACTCCCCCAAACTTAGCATTTTGCATGTCCCAGACAAAAGTAAAACAAAAATTCACAACTTAAGAACACTTCCTCTATCAAGATTAATCAATCCAATCAAGAAACTAGACTCACTTTCTTCAAAACTTTTATTCACAAACAAATAATCCAATCAAAACTGGTTAGAGGGGCAATCTCCAAAAGAACAATGTGGCTAGCAAACAACTCACAACTCACAAATTCCTCTCATGTGTATCAAAGTTTAAAATTCTGCACTCAAGTTCTAACAATTAACAATGTGTTACCATAAGCTTGACTATAGACCTACATCTCCACTGAACTTATTAACAACATGCACAAATCATAAGGTCTTTATTTGGTTGTAACGGGGCCATGGCTAAAAGTGTCAGGTGGGATAAAAGAATAAAAGGATAAACAAAGGGCTTTATCAATGAAATCACAACACTTCCCTTTTAAATTATGAAATGAGCAATAGTGTACTTACACAATCACAACTCAATTCACTTGATTTTTCCTTTTCTTTTTCTATTTCTATTCTTTTCTTCTTTTCAAAAAAAAATTTCTTTTTTTTTTAGAAGAGAAATAGAAACACAAATTTTCAGCACTTACACTTTTACCATTTTTCCACATTCCACTTAATTGTTCATTCATAATTTCAAAGGTACTTCTCAAAATATTCAATTCATGCAAGGTACCAAAGAAAATCACTAAATCTCAAAGCTCAAAATGGGCAACTAAGGGATCATTATGTCTCAAAAATATGTTGAAGGCCACAAAAACACAAACCTAAGTGCCTTAATCATGTTCATGCATGCAATCAATTGTCAATTTTGAAAAGGTCACAAGTCAAGTTCTAGAACACATAGTAAAAGAGAACACACTCATGAAAGAAATGGGGGTTTAAAAATTCAGTCATCAATTATCAATTATTAATCATTACCCCTTTTCTGTATAAGCCCAAGATCTCACAGGTAAGGTCAGTTTGCTAAACACATATTCTCAAAGAGTTTGCCCCAAGTAACCAATTTTTAAAAGAATTACACATTCAATCCAAGCAGTTTATGTTAGAGAAGTGAGCTTCGTTCCTAAACCAGACATCTAAACCTATCAACAGAAAGAAAATCCTAAGCCTAGAATAATTACCTACTTCTACCATGACACAACTAACACAAAGCTAGGGGAAATTATCAAGTCTAGAAAATTTTTTATTTTGTTGGACTCCCCCAAACTTAAAAGTTAGCCTGTCCCCAAGCAACACTCTAATCCTACACTAGAAAATAAAAATAAAAATAAATGCAAGGAGTTAGGAAACTTCCCTTTGTAGCACAGTATTCTCTCTTGATGCACCATGGAGGAGACTCCCCCAAACTTATTCACCTGTGTCACATGAACAACTAAAAATGGTGCTAAAAGCACCTCATTAGTAGTCACGTATAGAAAGTTCCAACTCTTTATTCAATTAAAAAAAATTCAAAACCTACACTACTGCATAACTACAGAGAATCCACCAGGATCCCAAATCCTATAGCACAACTTCCATGTTATGCAGCAATAACAAGTTATCCCTGGATCCCATGGAAATATACATGGATAATGTTGGAGCAAATGTTTAAAAATAGCTTCAAACCCTCCCGGGTCAAATGGTGCATTTTTCACTCCAAGCATCATCACATCATCATATGGTGCTTGTCTTTTCCATCATGCATGGAGTCTATGAAAGTGTAACTTCCATGGCTTAGCAAGGTTGCCTTTTCAGGCTCTAAAAAGGAGAACAATGGCTTATCATCATCATGAGCATCAGGGAAGACATAAAAATTTAAGGGGTAAATTGAAGGAAAATTTTTTGAGGGTTCCACATATTCATGCAATCCAATACATTTAGCAATAGCAAAAAATTCATCATGCAAAGTGGATCCTAATTCAACCCCTAGACGCATCCCATTATTCAATTTATCTTGTTTCACTTTCTCAATCTCATCATGCACAATTTCTTCTTTTTCTATGGGTTTAGAAAGGGAAGCACTTTGGTCTTCCATAATAGAAGATTTTTGTACCACCTCCTCTAAAAGACCATCAAAAACTTTAATCTCATCAAAAACATTTTGTGCAAAACAGGATGGAATAGGTGACGACAAAATAAATTTGATAAATTCTATGTCATCATGAGAATAAGCCATGTTACATAATAATAATAAAAAAAGAAATAAAAATATATACCCAAGTTACACTAAGTAAAATTAAATTAGTACCAAAATTAATTAAAACAGAATCACTCCCCGGCAACGGCGCCAAAAACTTGTTGGGATTCTGGCAAGTGTACCAGATCGTACAAGTAATATAGACAATGAAGTCCGAGTATCGTACCCAAGGGAGTGACTATTTAATTAATTCCACCTAATTAATATTACTTAGTGAACGAGACAAAGGATTTATGAATTTGTAAATAAAAATAGAAATTAAAATAAATGACTCTTTGACAAGGGGAAAGGCGGGACGTAGTTTCGATGCAGGTTCCTAAATATTGTATAACAAATTAATTTATTTTCCTTGAATTCCGAATTGGTTTTGCAAAATTAGATAACACCTAATGTCTTAGCGTGTTTCTATATTTTAGAGATTAATCTCCCAATGATATCTCAAGGGAGCCTTAAAACCTAACCCTTTCATTAAGTTCAGTCAAAACCTCTTTTTATAAAATTACCCAATTCATAGAAAACATGTCTGTGCCTATGCAATTGAGTTGTTTGATTAATGACTAAATCCTAAATTCATATGTCTATTCATAAAGGATTTTCAAAAGTCATGAAACAGCTTCTTTCATGAGAAACAAATAAGAACAATCAAACACATAATTCAATAACGAAAAATAAGATTAATTTATTACTAGAAATATTGAAAAGGTTCCATTCATCTACTCCTACATCCCAAAGATGGAATTAGTTCATACTTACAAGAGAAAACACAATAAACATGATAAAAATAATTACCATGAATCCTTGAGCTAACTCCGTATTCTTCACAAAAACCTCCAATCCTTGTTCCTTCTCCAAGTCTCGAATCCTAATCTACTATTATTCTATGGAGTTGTATGAGTGTCTCTTTTTTCCTGGAATGAACCCTAATCCTATTATTATATAGATAAAAACTAACCTAATTTTCAATCTAATGTGATAAGATTTCTATTTGAATAAAACTAATCCTAAATCTGAATATAATATGATAAGATCCTATTAGAATAAACTAATCTTTAAGAATCTTATCTACAAATAGAATTTATCATTAAAATCCTTCTAGAATCCCGTATTTGTGTCTGGCAGCAACTTCGGCACTGATTTTGACCCCCAATATGGGCGAATTTGAGCAAGGCTATTTCTGGAAAAGTTGTAGATCTTTTCCTTAGCTTTAAAATGATATATAGATCGCCTCATTTGGATAAGCGTAGCTCAAGTTATGATCAAAACAGCGAACATTGTCACTTTCTCGCATTTTGCTCGCCCAGGCGAGAATAAGGCTCGCCTGGGCTAGTTTTTGCCTGAGAAAATTGATCTCTTAAACTCATTCTTTTTAAACGATCAACCCCACTCACCTGGGCGAGTGATAGACTCGCCTAGGCGAGTCTGTAACTTTTTCCCAGCTTTTCGCCGCTTTGCTCCGAACTCCTGATTCCAAGGCTTGCTTTTTCCTTCTTTTCCATAAATTATCAAATTAAGCCTCCAAAACCTGAAATTCACAACAAATCGATACAAAATCCTCAAAGATCTCGTTCTTCATATTAGTCATCAAAATTTAAATCTTTATCCTAAAATACTTGAGAAACAAGCTAAAATTACTAAGAAAGAGGGTTAAATATCATCCAAAACCATCATATATTGAGCTCAAATCACATGCTCTTAATATTCTTGTTAGCTAGACTTTCAATTATTTAAATATTGTCTTTTGTAATCTAGAGTTTGGTGAACAAATAAAAGGTCATGTGTTAATCAATGCTATAAAAGTTTTAATTAACGAATGTAATAAAGGAAAGTCTTTTTTCTAAATTGGAGTATACTAGTTTTCGAAGTAATAAATACATGAACAAAATGTTGATCTCATCATCCAAAGATATAGTGCCAACCAAGTTAGTTATCTAATGAAAATTGCCTCTAGGTAAGTTATTAAATGTTTAACTCGCTACCACGCTTGTTCTTCTATGGACTTATTTGGTGTCTATATGAATCTTGTGAAGATGAAAATTTACACTTCATGATGACCATTTAAACTTTCAAGAACTTATTTTTTGTCAATTTTATTTGAAGACCTAATTTGGTAGTCTCCATTTGTTTGGAGGATCTATATGACACTTTACTCTAAATACATCATTTCCAAGATAACATTTATTTTTTTCCTTGCCATAAACATTTATCTTAAAACACTTGTACATTAATATTTGTCATGTTGGCTCATCTTATTTCAATTACTACTCTATAATTGTTTCTTATCCAAGCATAAATAGAGCATCATTATTTGAATACTAAAATGTGGTATTCAAGGTAAAGAAAAAGGAGAAACGTCGTTTTTTCTTTCTTCTAATTTTTATTATCTTGTTTTAGACGGAAAGTGTCTATTATTAATATACCCAAAACATTACCTAGGATATTTTATTTTTTCCTCATCTAACCCTCATCTTAAACACCACCAACCTAATGATTCCTATTGTCATTGTTGTTGTTGTTGCCACGATCATCACCATCATCACCCCTTCCATTGTCATTGTCATATCTCACTTATACTCAGGATCATCATCACAACCACCACCACACTTCTTCGCCCCAACTAACCTAACTTTAATAGTCAGATCCATCAAGCGTGTTATTGTTCACTTCGGTAGCAAGCAACTTTGTCTCTCATGGGTTTAAAACACATCACACGGAGAAAGTATTGACACCCTTATAAGGCATGTTTTGTTCTCCTTTCCAACTTATGTGGAACTTCACATCCCTTATCCCTCGAATGAATCGACGTCACCGCCAACCATCGGCTTGGTGCCCAACCCTGGTACCATATGTAACAGCTTGACCCACCATGCGTGATAATGTCTGCTTTGGTAGCAAGCAACCTTGACCCTCACGGGTTTAAAATGCATCATACGAGAAAAGTATCCACACCATTATAAAGCTTGCTTCGTTATCCTTCCCAACCGACGTTGGACTTCACACAAACCATCATTGCTACCATGACCATCATTAACACTATCACCCTAATATCGCTACCAACCTACCATTTATTTGGCCTACCACTCCTTATCTCGACTATCATCATATGGTACAATAGAATCGAATGGATTACAAATATAGTATTTGTAAGGGATGTACGTGAGAATGATGATTAATCCCAGTATATCGTGTCTTGTGGGAAGAGACCCGTTGCTGGTAGGACATTATCTGTAAGTGGTATATCCATGTGTCTCGGTTACACCGTGTCTTGTGGGAAGAGGCCTATTGCGGATATGACGCTATCTATAAGCGGTATATCCATATATCTCGATATACTATGTCTCGTGGGATGATGTCCGTTGCAGGTAAAAAGGAATGTATATGTAAGCATTATATCCATGTTGATATCCTCGTATGACGTGTTTCGTGAGATGAGACCTATTGTAGGTACGAAGAACTATCCCTGTTAGCGTCATAGCCAAGAGTACGTTGATGTCCTTGTACAAACAAGATATTTGTAAAGTGTAAATGTCATACATATGAGTCCTTTGGTGAAAGAGAATGAGTCAAACATTGCATACAAAATATCAACATAATTATTAATTGACTATTAAGACATTTGTTCTCATGCATCATTGGCATTGTGATATGATTCTTGTGATTGTCGACTTTTAATTACTCAATTACTAATATGACAATGTGATACGACAATGACTTACTACTTATCCCATACTGTTTGTTAGGTTTTTGAAATATGGACATTGAAAAGAATCTGCTTTATATGGAAGCATTCTGTCAAACCAGACGCTCAAGCAAAGAAATGAAGTATTTGTAAAGTTATTTGCTATAATATGTTCCGATGTAACCTTGGATTAAAATTAATTTTTAAAAGAAAAATTTTATTCTCTTTTTTTAATAAAAGAAAATTATTTTCTCTGCTGCAATTTATTAAATAAAATTTTTTATTACTTTTATTAAGTTTGAGGTGTTACATAGTGAATCGTGATTTAGAACATTCTAAATATTCCAACTTATATTAATGTGTTTTAATCTATAAAAAAATTTGGAAGCGTATTTCAACCCATTTCTTGTGCTGAATGTAACATCCCTGATTTTAGTCTCAGGTTTAAATAGGAAAAACCTATGTTAGAATTCATGAGGAAAATCATAGGAAACCATGGGTAGGAGTTAAGAGTAGTGTTTTAGAGTTAGAAATTGTCAATATGTGAGTTTTGGATAGGTTAATCGATTACCTTGTGGAGAAGTAATCAATTACATGCCCTCTGGTAGAATCTCTTTGATGTTGCATCAATTGTAACCGATTACTCTTAAGGAGATAATCGATTATTTCAGGTGATAATCGATTACTTGAGGGCAAAGTAATCGATTATCAGTGCTCAGGTTAATGAATGATGCTGCAAGAATAATCGATTAATTTGAGCGAGTAATCGATTATTTTAGCAAAGTAATCGATTACTTTGGGCAAGTAATCGATTACTTTAGGTCTGATGCAGAAAAAAAATAGGCGAAGGAGAACCACACATTCGTGGCTTCCTAAGGAAGCCATCAAACCCCAACCACATCTTTCAACCCCTTGGCCAAGAAAAGCATAGAAAAAGAAAAGAAAACACACACTTCCTATTCTTCTTATTCTTCTCCTTCTTCTTTCCATCAACTTCTCTCTCATTTCTCACTTCTTGGTTCTAAGAACCAAGCACCGCTCATCACACCCAAACACCATGAGTCAAGGCATCATCAACCTTGATCATCACCACCAACCTCCATCATGAGAGCAAGCAATCTAGATCTCCCTCAAGCTCTCTCTCTCTCTCACTCACTCGTGATTCTCTCTCTCTCCTGGAGTCTCTCTCTCCTCCAATCTTGATGAACGGAGTGAAGATCGGTCAAGGGAGTTGGAATCAGAGTAATTCAGGGGTAAATTCAAGGTCCTTGGAACTTCAAGTGAGCTCTCTCTTCCTCTAAGGTAAGGGGAGTCTCTTTTCCACACTTTGAGTTAGGGATAGTTAGAGTTTATAATATGATTTGGGTTTAATAGTTAAATCGGGTTGTGGATAACAAATTAGTGTTTGTATAGAGTTGGATTAGAGGTTATTAGAGAACTTTTGGTTGATTTTTATATTAATGGAAATATTTACGATAAATCCCTTTTGTATGTTGTTAAAGTAGGAAGTGAAGAACCCTAGGGAGCTGACTTATTTTAAGCACCCTGAGACGTACCTGAGTATGTCGATTGATTGGTTGGTATATGTTGGTGGTTAATCATTAATGTCATCTGTTGAGAAATTATTATGTTCACTAGGTGCTATATGTGTGTTAATTTGATTAATGCTGGATAGTAAGTAGTGTAAATGGTTAAATAAGATGGGAATGAGAAACGGAATAATGGGAAAGGATAATGAGAACTGGAAAATGGAAATGTTATGTAAATGGAAATAGTAATGGAAGTAAAAAGTGATTATGATGTGTAACTAGGAAAGGGTTGAACGTTATGATATGATTGGTGATAAATGCTGATTGTTGAATGTGAACCTCTATGTGAATATTTGATGAAGTAAATGTTTATGTATGAGTATATGTTGTGTATGGAAAAGGTGATATATATATATATATATATGTTTGATATTGGAATTTTGGTTGTTAACTGGATTGATAATTAATTGGAATGGTAAAGGAAACTTAAGTGGAGACTGATCAGTGGGGCCCGGATCACTAGGTGCCCGGTTAGGTGATCCAATTACCTGTTAGGGTCAATTACCTGTCAGGCCAATTACCCATCAGGCCAAACCGCCTTGTAGGCGCTGGGTGACCCACAGGATCAGTTTCCACACCAATAATTGGAATAAATAATGGAATGGTAAAAATGTATATAGTCCTACAGGTTATGGTCTGGATGGGTGTAAAGTCCTGGTCAGGTGTTCAAAATCCCTAGACTTACCTAGCGGGTACACAAAGTCCTAGTGGTGTACAATAAAAAGGAAAAAGGGAAGTTTTATGTAGATCTCTGATTTGAGGTTACATAAATGGTTTAAGGTGTATGCAGATCACTGATTTGTGGTTGCATACACTGTGGGTAGATCTCTGTTTTGGGGTTACACACAACGGAAAATGGATAATGGAAAGGACAATGGAAAAAGGAATAAAGGAAAAGGGTATAGGGTGTATGCAGATCACTGACTTGTGGTTGCATACACTGAAAAACTAATTGGTGCGTAGATCTCTGTTTGAGGTTACACACAATGGAAAAAGAAATGGTTTAATGAAAATGTTAATGTTACATAAAATGGAAATTTAATGTGATTGCATAAGGATGTGATGTTGGTCGTTGGACCACTGCTTGAATTTGATTATTATTCATGATTTTTATTATGAACTGTTTACTATCCTCTATTTCACTATGATGTGAAAAGGTATCACCCTTAGTGGTTAACATTTTAAATGAATGCTAAGGAGCTTGTGGATTAGAGTGGCGCAGCGGAAGAGTGGGAAGAAGGAAACTTTATTTTGTGCTACTTATATTGTAATTGAAGGCCCTGCACCATTTGTAAACGTGTTTCATAAAAAGGAAATTTTAAGTTCCCTATTTTAATTATCAATTTTTATTTTTTAATTTTATAAGTAAGAATTGGGGTGTTACAATTATAGTATCAGAGCAGTTCCTTCCTTCCGACCTGAGGGAAAGTGGTCCCGATCTCGCTGCGAACATTCTCATCTCAAGCTTCTTTTCTAGAGGTGAGACCCTTTTAAGTGGAAATTTTAACGTTAAGTGGTTGATGATCAAGTTTGGTACTAAATGCTTATTTGTGATTGAATAATGTGCTTGGTATGAGCGGAATGAGTTTATGTTTGCAAATGGGAATATTAATAATTGACAATTAAGAAAATTGTGTATAGAAATGAAAAGGGAAGTGAATTCTTTGGAACCTAAGCGGATCCCTTAGGGATTCAAGGAATCGCATATTGTAAGTGTTACCCAATTGCAAACAGGAAACTTAAATGATGCAAACTGATTCTTGTTTAAGGGATGCAAATTTTAAGTGTTGAATCAATTAAAAATTAAAGTTTCTTACAGGGGAAATCTTGCTAATAAAAAATGAAATATAGAAACTTAAACTGGTTGTCGAGGACTATTACCACTGATGGAATGTAGTGTTGGAACTGGTCAATCCAATGCTGCATTTTGTCAGGAGGTGACGTCGTCGAAATCTAGGAGTTTGTGCATCATCGTGAATTAGTAACTGATTTCCTATGTATAAAACTTTTGTATTAGTTCTTTTATGTCTTGTTGCTTTGCCACGTGCTTTGTGTGTAATTTTAATGTATGTTTGTTGAGTAAATTGGTGTCAAAGTAATTGAACAGGGATTAGAAATGGAACTGCATGCAATAAATAAAGTATAATCTCGAATACTAATTCAATCGAGTGATTAAATTCATGTCGATTAGACTAGTATCTAAGAGAACCAAAAACAATGTTTAAATTAAACTAATGATTGAATTCCATAACTAATCTCAATTCAAGTAATTGTGATATCAATCGGGAAATAAGAAACGAGTACTGATCGATCGGATTTGAGCCGCTGAACTATACTAATTTGAATTGTAGCAATAAAAGTAACTTTTTGAACAAGTTTGGGAAGCGGTTTGAATTCATTCAAAAGTTTCTTGAAATATGTTTGTATGTGGAATAGTTTAGCGTTAAAGTAGGCCGAAGGAAATTAGAAGTGGAACCATGGAACTTGTAGTTGATTCCACCACTAATTTGATTCCGATGACTTTAATACTAAACGAAAGATAAGTATGGATCTCCCAACGATTGAACTTGAACCCCGAACTACAATAATAAAATTTTATAACGGAAAGAGGTTTATTTAATGAGTTAATAGTCACAAAGGTCCCCGAAAGATACCCGTGGAATCAGTTAGGTCCCTAAAAGATTTGTGGAATCTCTTAAACCCCCCAAAGATCAATTTGGCGTCACGTTAGTCCCCCTATCTAATTTCGACATGAGGGACCTAACAGAATCCTATGTGGCATGTTAAATGTTTTGTTGACCACAATGCCATGATGAACTATTAAGAAGGTTCCACGTTTGAGCCAAAAAAGCATTTAACGTGCCACGTAGGATTTCGTTAGGTCCCTCATGGGGGGACTAACGTGATGCCAAATTGATCTTTCGAGGGTTTAAGAGATTCCACAAATCCTTCAGGGACCTAACTGATTCCAAAATGATCTTTGGGGGGTTTAAAAGATTCCACAAATCTTTGAAGGACCTAACTTATTCCACAGGTATCTTTCGGGGACCTATGTGACTATTAACTCTTATTTAATTGATAAAGGGGTTAAAAATTCAATCTAGAGGTTCTCTCATCACTTTGGATTATGTTGATGGTGGTGTATTTTGCATATGTGAAAAGTCTATGTTTATGTGGAGATGAAATTAAAACTTTCGAAAATGTTTTCAAACGATTTTGGGATTTAGAGCTTTTCATTTGTCATCCTTGTACTTGGAAGTCCCGAACTATTTTCCATTAAACATTGACTAAAAATGTTGTTTTTGGAAATTGTGTTTAGGATAAAAACTGATTATGTGTTTGATTGATTTACGTGCTTGATATTAATATATGAAAGATAAATTTTTATTTGATTGCTCGTGAGTGGATGTCATGATAAATGCTTGTTTGATTATGCTAGTGTTTAAAATGAATTTCAAAATGTTGCACCTAACCACAATCATTCCAAATGGATCGTGAGGTCGCACGTCAAATTTTCAAGAAATGGTAAGAAAAACAAGGATTACTAAGTGATCGAGTAGTGAATTAATTCAATTGTTTGTAACCAAGTTACACGTCGATCAAAATAGGAACCCTTCTTACGCGATTTAAGTCATTTTGGAATGAAAACTCAATTTTCAAACTTGAAGTCAAAAGGGAATGTAATTGTTTCAACTTTTGAAGGTGAATTAAACTAAATTTTTCCAAAAACAAGGTATATTCCTTTTTTTTTTAGTTTACCAATTTTGAGTGATCTTTCACTCCTTCATCTAGGTTCTTACGAAATTAGGTGGAGGTAGCTCTTTATGGTGAGGTGCATGATTAAAAGTTTTATTAAATTTTCTAATGAAACAAATTGTTTCCTCATCAAGAGAGGAACCTAATTTTCAAAGAATTTTGTTTTTAATGCATCACTGTTTTCTAAGTGTTCCACTAGTATGGGATCTTCTTGCTGAATTTTAAATTCCCATACCTAGTGATTTTTTTTTCAAACCTAAGGTTGAACCATTGTTTCATGTAACATTACAAGCCAAATGAAGCAAGTTAGTGTTTTAAGCAAAACTAATTTAACGTGCTCGGATTGGTTTGACAATTTTACACAACCTTGGGCCAAGTGTAAGTGTTGTCCCTTTAAATTTTGAGGCCAATTGGAGTTTGTCTACTATTTTAAGTGAATTTGACGTAGGTTCACCCCGATCATTACAAACCTTTTACAAAGTGGTTGTAGGGTCAAAAATGAACCTAAGGAACTCTGATTGACTTGAAAATTTACCATGATGTTCTTTTATGTACAGGGACGCTATTTTCAAATTTTTAAAAAACATTAGGAAATTGAATTGATGAAAATGCATTTTTGGTTGCAAATCATATAAGTCTTATTCCCCGAACCCCTCTTAAACCAATTATCATATGTGTGATGATTGTGCAAGTGTGTGTGTAGAGGTAAGTTTTAACCCTAAGTTAGACAAGGATTAGCTTAGAAGGATATAAGGTTGAGTCATGTTTATGTTTAGAGCGAATGATGTTGTGGACCGTTGTTGTGAATGTTTGAACTCTGAATGATGTTTATATGATTGATGATTGTTGAATGATGAATGTGGTTGATTAGGGCCTAAGTATAGGATATAAGTGGTAGGTTTGGAGCTAGACTAGAATTGACCCAAGCGGGTATTAGTGCTGGGAGCATGATAGTACCCTTTCCAAACCCTCTGGGAGTCTTATTAATAGGACTCCTGAAAATTTTAATCAAAGGAATAGTAAACCTTAGCAGATCTAATAGAGCCTCCACATCAAGACTGACCAAATCAAACCATAGTTGGTGCTCTTCAATGAGTGCAAGAGTCCAATGGTGTACTCATGCTGAATGGTATGTCAATTCCAAGTGGGGGAGTAGAACCAAAGTGAAGTAAGTTGCATAACTTAGAAACCCTTTTTCCGGGATGGTTCTCCAGTTAAGGATTTTGAAGCGGAATTTCGGGGACAAAATTCCAATAAGTGGGGGAAAATTGTAACATCCCTGATTTTAGTCCCAGGTTTAAATAGGAAAAACCTATGTTAGAATTCATGAGGAAAACCATAGGAAACCATGGGTAGGAGTTAAGAGTAGTGTTTTAGAGTTAGAAATTGTCAATATGTAAGTTTTGGACAGGTTAATCGATTACCTTGTGGGGAAGTAATCGATTACAAGACCTCTAGAAGAATCTCTTTGATGTTGCATCAATTGTAATCGATTACTCTTAAGGAGATAATCGATTATTTCATGTGATAATCGATTACTTGAGGGAAAAGTAATCGATTATCAGTTCTCAGGTTAATGTATGATGCTGCAAGAATAATCGATTAATTGGAGGGAGTAATCAATTATTTTAGCAAAGTAATCGATTACTTTGGGCAAGTAATCGATTACTTTAGGTCTGGTGCAGGAAAAAAATAGGCGAAGGAGAACCACACATTCGTGGCTTCCTAAGGAAGCCATAAAACCCCAACCACATCTTTCAACCCCTTGGCCAAGAAAAGCATAGAAAAAGAAAAGAAAACACACACTTCCTATTCTTCTTATTCTTCTCCTTCTTCTTTCCATCAACTTCTCTCTCATTTCTCACTTCTTGGTTCTAAGAACCATGCACCACCCATCACACCCAAACACCATGAGTCAAGGCATCATCAACCTTGATCATCACCACCAACCTCCATCATGAGAGCAAGCAATCTAGATCACCCTCAAGCTCTCTCTCTCTCTCTCTCCTGGAGTCTCTCTCTCCTCCAATCTTGATGAACAAAGTGGAGACCGGTCAAGGGAGTTGGAATCAGAGTAGTTCAGGGGTAGATTCAAGGTCCTTGGAACTTCAAGTGAGCTCTCTCTTCCTCTAAGGTAAGGGGAGTCTCTTTTCCACACTTTGAGTTAGGGATAGTTAGAGTTTATAATAGGATTTGGGTTTAATAGTTAAACCGGTTGTGGGTAACAAATTAGTGTTTGTATAGAGTTGGATTAGAGGTTATTAGGGCATTTTTGGTTGATTTTTATATTAATGGAAATATTTACGATAAATCCCTTTTGTATGTTGTTAAAGTAGGAAGTGAAGAACCCTAGGGAGCTTACTTATTTTAAGCACTCTGAGACATACCCGAGTATGTCGATTGATTGGTTGGTATATGTTGGTGGTTAATCGTTAATGTCATCTGTTGAGAAATTATTATGTTCACTAGGTGTTATATGTGTGTTAATTTGATTAATGTTGGATAGTAAGTAGTGTAAATGGTTAAATAAGATGGGAATGAGAAACGGAATAATGGGAAAGGATAATGAGAACTGGAAAATGGAAATGTTATGTAATTGGAAATAGTAATGGAAGTAAAAAGTGATTATGATGTGTAACTTGGAAAGGATTGAACGTTATGATATGATTGGTGATAACTGGTAATTGTTGAATGTGAACCTCTATGTGAATATTTGATGAAGTAAATGTTTATGTATGAGTATATGTTGTGTATGGAAAAGGTGATATATATATGTTTGATATTGGAATTTTGGTTGTTAACTGGATTGATAATTAATTGGAATGGTAAAGGAAACTTAAGTGGAGACTGATCGGTGGGGCCCGGAACACTAGGTGTCCGGCTAGGTGTTCCAATTACCTGTTAGGGCCAGTTACGTGCCAGGCCAATTACCCATCAGGCCAAACCGCCCTGTAGGCGCCGAGTGACCCACAGGATCAGTTTCCACACCAATAATTGGAATAAATAATGGAATGGTAAAAATGTACATAGTCCTACAGGTTATGGTCTGGATGGGTGTAAAGTCCTGGGCAGGTGTTCAAAGTCCCTAGACAGGTGTTTCAATTACCTAGCGGGTACATAAAGTCCTAGTGGTGTACAATAAAAAGGAAAAAGGGAAGTTTTATGTAGATCTCTGATTTGAGGTTACATAAATGGTATAAGGTGTATGCAGATCACTGATTTGTGTTTGCATACACTGTTTGTAGATCTCTGTTTTGGGGTTACACACAACGGAAAATGGATAATGGAAAGGACAATGGAAAAAGGAATAAAGGAAAAGGGTATAGGGTGTATGCAGATCACTGACTTGTGGTTGCATACACTGAAAAACTAATTGGTGCGTAGATCTCAGTTTGAGGTTACACACAATGGAAAAAGAAATGGTTTAATGAAAATGTGAATGTTACATAAAATGGAAGTTTAATGTGATTGCATAAGAATGTGATGTAGGTCGTTGGACCACTGCTTGAATTTGATTATTATTCATGATTTTTATTATGAACTGTTTACTATCCTCTATTTCACTATGATGTGAAAAGGTCTCACCCTTAGTGGTTAACATTTTAGGTGAATGCTAAGGAGCTTGTGGATTAGAGTGGCACAGCAGAAGAGTGGGAAGAAGGAAACTTTATTTTGTGCTAATTATATTGTAATTGAAGGCCCTGCACCATTTGTAAACGTGTTTCATAAAAAGGAAATTTTAAGTTCCCTATTTTAATTATCGACTTTTATTTGTTAATTTTATAAGTAAGAATTGGGGTGTTACACTGAACTTATTTCAATTGCATGAATGTAGTATATGGAAAATAATTACACCATTTTTTGGGTTTTAGTAAACTTTATAAGAGAGACTAATTGGCCCAAAATCATTTTAAACCATGTTTTATGAAGAACATATAAATGTATAACTAATTAAAGATGGATTATTAAAGTTTAACATAAAATGATTATTGTTGGGTTGAAGAAAGATCATTTCATGGATTTTTGTTAGACGTGCCAAAAAGAAGTTAAAAGAAAAATATTACAAATTCATAATGCATCCCACCAATTTCTTCCACGTTATACACCATTTGTGTGGTTCATTGAAAACTTATAAGACAATTTTGATGAATGATGAGAAAAAAATGTCAAACTACAAACTTGAAAAAAAATGTTGTAGACGAAAAAAAAAGGCTATGTTGACCTAAATTTAACACAAAAAGGTGTAACATAGATGCCAAATATCTAAGTTCTTTAAGTTAGGGATGTTCAAAGTTTGGTTTGGATCAATTTTAGGTGAAAAGTCATCTGATTCGAACATGAAATTTACTTGTGATTCAGTACGGTTTGATTGGGTTAAAAAATCAAATCTGAATCGATCAGATCTAAGAAAATACTAGGAGTTCAGTTTGGTTCGGTTCAATCTTTTATTTATTTTTTATAGTTCATTGAAAACTTATAAGACAATTTTGATGAATGATGAGAAAAAAAATGTCAAACTACAAACTTGAAAAAAAATGTTGTAGACAAAAAAAAAAGGCTATGTTGACCTAAATTTAACACAAAAAGGTGTAACATAGATGCTAAATATCTAGGTTCTTTAAGTTAGGGATGTTCAAAGTTTGGTTTGGATCATTTTTAGGTAAAAAGTCATCTTATTCGAACATGAAATTTACTTGTAATCCAGTATGGTTCGATTGGGTTAAAAAATCAAATCTGAATCGATCAGATCTAAGAAAATACTAAGAGTTCAGTTTGGTTTGGTTCAATCTTTTATTTATTTTTATTTTAGCTATTTAAAACACAAATTTAGTAGTATAAGTTGATGTATTAAATTATTTTTTATAGGCAATTTTTTTTTTAACGGGAACAAAGGGAAGGGAAATTAAATTCACCAAATGGTGATGCCTTGAATATAACCTGAGACCTCTAACTTCTAAGTCTTAAGACTTGATACATAACCATATGGACGACACCCACTTGTCAATAAAATTAAAATAAAAGTTTAAACTGTTATATAGTATAAACAATCTATTCAAATGAAAGAAATATAAGAGAAAAATTAATAAATAACATAAGAGAAAACAATTACACATCTTGGATGTTTGAAAAATTGCCGCAAAAAGGTCTGTAATGAATTGTTATAATTCTACACTCGTATCATATAATTATTCTATAATGGCTTAATTGCATAATTGGTCATTTATCTTATTTATTAGATTCACTTTGGTCCTTTATCTTTTTTTTGCAATTTACTGGTCCTTTATTTTTTTTTTAAGATTCAGTTTGGTCCTTCCGTTAAAATAAAGTTAAATGAGAAGGAATATTCTAAGAATATTCCATTTCTAGGTTTAATTGCATAATTGATTCTTTATCTTATTTATTAGATTCACTTTGGTCCTTTATCTTAATATTCCAAGAATATTCCCTCTTCTTCTTCTCATTAAGCCTTCTATAATTTACATTCTTAATATTTAGTTAGCTTATTTTTATTTTTTAAAAGATTAGGGCGACTAACAAATCTTAACATAAGTAAATATTCGATTTTAAACGTAATAAGCATAGGCAAAACCCATGTTTTAGTATTCTAAGTTATTTTGGTTTTTCAATTTCGTCCTTGAGCTTTTTTTTTCTTTCAATTTTGTCCTATAAGTTTTTGTTCCCCCCATTGTTGTCTTAATTTTTAACCAAAATTCATGATCTTGGTATCATTAGTTCAGGATAAAAAGACCTGCAAAATGCATTCATCACTTTTTTAAAAATTTTATAATGAAAAAAAAAGAATTTTAGGATACATTTGAAACAAAAAACTACTTTATTTTAGGACGAAATTGAAAGAAAAAAAGTTAATAACGAAACAAAAAAACAAAAATAACTTAGAGGACCAAAACATAAGTTTTGCCATAAATATATCAAAACTAAGATATGTATGTGGTTCAGTTTGGTAAGTTTGTTTTGACGATTCAATCCAAAATTCGATATATATGATCTAACCAATAATTCTTCACAAAAACAATCCAAATAAAATATCCAAAAAAAATAAGTATTTATCAGTTTTTTGATTTTTTTATCCGTTTTTAGTTTTATTTTGTATCGATTTAGATATGAACACGCATATCTTAAACATTATGTTAAGAGTTTGATTCTTTTCGTGTGAATAAAAAATATTTATTGTTAGAAATAAAACTCCTTTCAATTATCTCTACATCTCGAAAATTAAAGAATTTATCAATCTTTAGATGAAAAACATTGGTATACATGAAAAAAAAACCTAAATTTAAAATATTCCGTCTTAGTCATTACTTAAAGCAAGGTGTTAAAACTTTACTTCTATTGATTCTAGAGCAGAAAAATTAAGAAAAGTGCATAGATAACGTGTTGACCAAGATGTTGTATATGACATCAGCAACACCGACCCCTCCCGTGGTCCTTGATGGCCGTGGCCGACATGGTAGCATAGCACCGTAGCAGCATTGTGATTGCCTCATTGCCCGGCTTTTCCTGAAACAGCATGGTGTATCTAATTATCTATGTATCAACTAGTCAACTAGTACTACTATTTATTGGAGATTCAATACACATAAAATTATTGTCAATCAAACTCAAAATGTCAAACGTTGTCGTGAATGCAGGGCATGTGAGTCATGTGCCATCTGTCCGGTGAATTCCATCCTGGATTCGTGGTCAATCCTTGTCTCACATTTATTATCTCCTTTCACTATATTTTCTTCTCTCCTTTTTCTTTGCCATTATTCATCTTTCTGTTTTCTTGATTGGATCATTGGTAACTCTATTGTAGGTATTTCCTCCGACTCGAATTATAAGCAAATCTAATTATTTTTATGTTTATTAAGGAGGTTAGTTGATTGTATTTAATTTTCTCAAAATTAAAAAAATAGAGGTATTTTAGGAAAGTAATATTGGGAATGAAACAAAAATTAAATAAAATAACAATTTTCGAGAGATGTTTTAGGAAAGTGGTATTGGTCCCGCGTTTTTTTATTTGCAATTGCCAATTTGAATGAAGAAAAAAATCTTGTTGCTTATATTTTAAACCAAGATAAGTATGTTTTTTGTTGTTTATAATTCAAGTCGGAGGAAGTAATTAGGAACATTGTTAACTGAAAAATTGACGGTGACACTGCAAGAACAAAAAGATGGTTCATATTTTTGGAAGGGAAACTGGTGTAGTATTGTCTCAAGAACATATAAGATTTTTTTGAACGTAATTTATTTTTCTTGCCAAACAATAATTATGTATGGATTTTAGTAATTTCAAAACTAACAATTGAAGATAATACTATAGTATAAAGAGTATTGTTGTATTAAAAAAAATTAAATATTAAAAAAATTAAATATGAATTTCGTTTTTCAATAAATTTTTCCATTTTTTAAAATATTTTTATCCTCAATTGTAAAAATCGAGGTTAAGTAAACCCATTATATATATATATATATATATAAAATATGATTATGTTATTTATTGTCCTTAGAACAATGTATGAACAACCCAAAATTGTAAAATGATCATATTGAGAAGTGAGTTTAGTTCAAACAGACTTCTCAACGTGGGCAAAATATTTTTAAAAAAATGAGCATAAAACAACCTAAACCATCAAAACATTCAATAAATAATCTACATAAAACCCAAAACTACTCCAACTAAAAAATATATTAAATTTTTTTAAAAAAAATGAAATAAAAATAAAAAATACAAGTTGAGAAGTTGGTTTAATTTGTGCAAAATCGACTTCCCAAGATGGAAAAAACAAAAAACAAGGTCCATGTTGAGAAATTGGTTTGACCTAAACCGATTTCAATTTTCAACATGAATTAAAAACAACTATAAAAACAATTTAAACCACCTAAACATAGTCTAAGTCACTTATATAAAATCTTAAACTACTCCAACAAAAAATATATTAATTTATAAAACAAATATTAATTTGTGCCAAGTCAACGTGTTTTTTTAATTTTATATATGTATATATATATATATATATATATATATTTGTTTTGTAAATTAATATATGTTTAGTTGAAGTAGTTTAGGGTTTTATATGTAAGTGGTTTAGGGTATATTTTGATGGTTTGTATTGTTTTTATAGTTGCATTTTACATTTTTAAGTGGCTTATACATTTGTCTTGGGACAATAAATAGAAAAATCATATTATGTATATATAAATATATAATTTCTAATAGCTTTACATACTCAACCTTTAGAATTGATGATAAAGAATTAAATAATTGTAAAAATATATTAATGAGAAGCTAAATTCACTAAATTATGTTTTAATATTTGATTATTAGTGTTGAAGTCACGAAAATCCATATATAACTATTGTTGCGAAAAAAATTACCATAAGAAAAGTCATACTCCCTCTGGTCCTATTTCAAGACTCTTTTGGAGTTTTTCATTCCTACCAAGGAGAGTGATTAAATTTGTTAGTGACATTTGAAATGTGAAAATTTGATATACTTTTTCAAAATTACTCCTATAAGTAGTATTGGAACTCTAAAAAGTGTTGACTTAATAGGGGTGTTTATGAAAAGAAACAATTAAATGTTATTGAAAATTGAAATAGGGTCTTATAAATAGGACCAAAATAAAAACATCAAAAAGGGTCTTATAAATAGGACCGGAGGGAGTATATATTTTCTTGATACAATACCACACCACGTTCCCATATTTTCTTCTTGTCCCTGAAACATGGGTACACCATTTTAGGAGTCGTACACGTACCGGGTACTTTTTGGGTACCGGTACGGCTTGTACATACCCGAACAAAAAAAATAAAAAAAAAACTTGGGTACATATTTGAGTACGTCGGGGCACGTGTGGGTACAGTACCCACCAATTGGGTACGGCACAACACCACTAAAATTGAAAATTTTTATTATTTTTTTATATTTATTCCTAGCCTTAAACATTTTAATCTTATCCTAGAGTTGAGTTTTGAAGTAAACCCTCTCTTTCTCCTCTCTATTTCTCGAAGCACCCTCTCTGTCTCCTCTCTATCTCTACTGTCAGTTGTCGTTCGCTCGCCGTGCTGCTCGCTCGCTGTCGTTGCCGTGCTGCTCGAACCCGTCATACTCATGGTACAGAGATAAAATACTTCTATTTTGTTACTTATTTTTCTAATGAGATTTGCTACATCTTGGAAAGTTAGGATTTCATTTGCTGCATCTAATGAGATTTGTTGCATCTTGTAATTTTTCAGTTTTTTTTCATAGTATCATACTGATTTCGTAAGCTTGTTCTTTTTTTTTTCATAGTATCATACAGTTATTTTTTCTGTTTCTTTTTTCATAGTATAATACTGATTTGCTGCATCTTTAATTGACTGATTGAGTAAGCTTGTTCTTTAAATATGGTAATATTGTCAGTAACTAGTAAGCTAACTCTATTTGGAAAATCTTTAATTTTTAAGTGTTTATTACTAATTTGAACTTAATGTTTTCTTTTTTACATCAAAATAATTTTTAAGTGTTTATTATTAATTTTAACTTAATTTTTACCTTACTGATTTTATTTTTTCCATTTTTTTTAAATTTAAATATAATTATATTAATAAAATAAATTATTAAATATATATATATATATATATATAAACGTACTCGTACCCTAGTTTTTTAGAAATTACCGTACTTTGTACCCGTACCGGATACCGTACTCATGCAACCCAGCTTCTTGTAGTTTACACACCACATATTTTCGGTTAGTAACGTTACTAACTACAATAGTTAGCAACGTAAAATGACCCTTTACTATACAGTTCTTCTCTTTTCAGTTTTCACACACTCTCTCATTTATTTATTTTCATGGCTGACTATGGTAAGATAGCACATGACTTTGCCATCTATCAATCTATCTATATTTATATATGTATGTATTTTTCACTGCAACCTAAGCACTAAATGCAATAAATATTAAATGATATAATATGAAATTGATTCTTAAAAATTTCAATATTTGTTTTTTTTTTATAATAAACGGGGCAAGCGCCCAGAAAAACAAACAGATTAACGAATCATCCTAGGGAAGACAATACCATAAGCCTCCTCACAAATAATATCATGCACACTCGCAGGTGCTACATCATAGTACATACACCCAAGGCTCCCTAAATGACCCAAACTAGCTAGACAATCAGCAGATCTATTAGCCTCCCTAAAAACATGATAAAGAGAGACACTCCAATTAGAGCTCAGAAGACTCTTTACTTCCCGAACCAGAGCATAACAGTGGTGGGTAGCCTCACAATTCGAGTTAATCAACGATAAAGCAGTGAGTGAATCCATCTCCACCTGCAGGGACTGAATAGAAGAAGAAACTGCAGAGATAATATGACAGACATAACTAAAAATAGAGTAAATCAAATTAGAACTCAGCTCTGAACAATTATTGAACACAAGAGAGTTCCGATCATTCCAAATCTTCCATAAAGCAGTCCCAAAGGAAGTAGTCCAAGGGCAATCCAGAATACCAACATCATTTTCAGCAAGGTTAAAAGACAGCCAAACCTGAAACTCTGCATTAAAAAAGAAGTTTGCCTTTGAAGGATGCACCAACTTGTTCCAAAAACTTCTAACATCAGCACAATCTCGAAGACAATGAAGCAAGGATTCACCTTCCCTCCTGCAGCGTGGACAAGTATCCGAAGCCAACATACCTCTTCTAACACGTTCAACATTTGTTAAAAGGCTCTCATGACAAGATTTCCAAATCATAGCTTGGATCCTCGGTGGCCCCTCCCATTTAGAAATAATTTCAAAGGTACCAGAACCAGGAAGAGGATGGGGGACTTGAGCATGATTCATAGATAAGAGGAGAGCATATGCAGATTTAAGAGAGAAAATCCCACTGCTCTCCGCACGCCAAACCAAAGAATCAGCACCTGCACTAGGATTTGGAGGAACAATACCAGCAATTTTCACACATACATAACTAGGAAGGATGCTATTCAACAAGGGCCAATCCCATTCTCCATTAATTGAATAGTGCACAACAGGATAGTTCTCACACCACACAGGAACATTCACATCCGGAGCATCCGCCAAAGAGGAAATCCCAAGAATCCATGCATCCTTCCAAAATTTAGCTTGACCACCATTACCTAAAATCCAGCAGCCACCCGCTCTAGCAACCGGACAAGCTTTAGAAATGGCTCGCTAGATACTAGAGACATTAGAAGAAGAATGACCAACAATCTGTAAAGGGTTCTGGACTCTATATTTAGAAATTAAGACAGAAGCCCACAACGCTTTCGGATTAGTCATCAAGTTCCAAGCAAGTTTGACCATGAAAGCATCATTCACAACCTTTAAATTTCGGAAACCCAATCCACCCTTAGCTTTAGGAGCACAAGTTTTCTCCCAAGATACCAGATGACACTTTCGTTGCTCATTCGAACTGCCCCAAATGAAATTTCTACACAGCTTCTCAATCTCATTACAGACCCCAACAGGAATAATCGAAGTCTGCATGACATAGGTAGGGAGACTCATAACAGAACTCTGAGTCAGAGCAACTCGACCTGCAAAAGACAAAGTATTCATTTTCCAAGAAGACAACTTCTTCCGCACTTTATCCACCAGGAAACTATAAGAAGAAGTAGTGTTTCGGGCAAGATGAACAGGAACCCCTAGATATTTTCCAACATTATCCGTTTTCTGGATCTCAAGAACATCACATTTTTAGAGAAATAAACAGAAGATTTCTGTTTACTCACCTTATGCCCAGAAGAAGAACAAAACTGCTCCAAGATAGCATTAATAACAGAAGCCTGACGAGTTGTTGCTTCACCAATCAGAATCAAATCATCCGCAAAAAATAGGTGGCTTAGCTTCGGACCACACCGGCCCATTGTGAGCGGACACCAGTCATCATTAATAATAGCCTGCTGAATCAAATGGCCTAGTCTATCCATGCAAAGGACAAACAAGTAAGGAGAGATAGGATCCCCTCGTCTCAATCCACGAGCCGGCCTGAAACTATCAGTATAATCACCATTTCAATTAACACACATAGAAGTAGAGGTTATACAATTCATAATAATGTCTATAAAGGAAGAATCCAGTTGTAAAGCTTGAAGAGTATCCCTCACAAAGTCCCATCGCAGCCTGTCATAGGCCTTTTCAAGGTCAAGCTTAAGCACCATCCAACCCTTCCTACCTTAAGCTTTTCAATATTTGTTTATGAAACAGTATAGAGAATATAAAGAGGTATTTCATTTTATATAAAAAAAAACTAGATGAAAATGATAAATAACAATAAAATCTAAGTAAGAAGTTTAGAAATAAAAATGAGAATATGTATGCAAAAACTACAAATTAACACTACAAAAAAGCGAGCATTTTGCGACAGTTTTAGGAGGTATTTTGCCACCGCAAAAGTTTTTTGCAGCAGTTCTGTAACAGTCGCCTGTTGGGAATCAAATTTTGCGGCGGTTAAAGCAACTGCTGCAGATTTTTGTTGCTAAAAGTTGCGACGGTTTTGAACCGCCACAAGTAGTTGCAAATTTGAAATTCCTTTAAAAATGGCGGCAGTTTATGACCGCCGTAAGATGCAGCTTCATATTTTGTTAAAAATATTTGCGACAGTTAAAATTGCTGCTAAACCAGATAATGAATTTTTTAAAAAAATTGCAGCAAAACGTCCTTCTACCCCTATATCTTCTTTCCTGCTATGTTTTGTCGAATTACACTAGCATATAGACAACATTTCATTCATACAATTAAAAATCTAATGCAATATAAAAACTAAAACAAAATGTGAAATAACCTTTTCATTTTTTGTAACTTCACTATACAAAGGTGATACATATTATACTTGTCAAATCTACTATGAAAATAGAAAGCATGTAAGTTGACCAAACAATGAAACAATCTAAAGTTGATGGGCAAATGAATTTTGAAATAAGATTTCCAATTGCTTTGTGTAGCACTTATAATATCTACCAAGAACTCTTTGGTTTGTTGAGCTTCAAGTGTTTTCTCATCCATGTCTTGAAATTAGTATAATGTATATCAGGACCAAACTCAATAATTAAATTATTCCAAAATTAGTGTGACAAGTCATACTAATATACTATTCAAATCCCTAATCCAAGAGGTTTTGCAGTTGGAGGCAACACCCAGAAAATAAATTGCAAGGCCATCCACCAAAAGTGAATATAGATCATATATACCTGAAATTATATATGAACACACTCAGTCATCAAAATATTCAGCTTATCAATCAAGTTAGATTCTGTAGTGGTCTTCATCCCTTTCCTTTGTAAATAACCTATTAAACCTATTTTTCAGAATCACTACTTTACATAGCATTCTTACTCCTTCTGAAAAAAAAAATTAGCTTGAGGATAGTTAGGATGCTTTCAACAATAAAATATTCTAAAATTTCAAAGAATTTCTTATACTAATTTGAAATCAATCGACCTTGGACATAATAATGCAATCCCATCTCATTTACTGGCATTCCATAATTTACCAAATATAAGAAAGGGAAAGGAAGCTACAGGCATTCCATAATTTACCAAATATAAGAAAGGGAAAGGAAGCTACAGAATATATTTTTGCTAGAAGTTCTTAGAAACTAAACGGATAAATTGTTATGGAAAAATTCATAAAGTGATTGAAAATATGCAAGCAGAAAGCATATGAAAAGAATTAACGTATATGATACTATACATATCATCATACTGTGAACATCCATTTTGCAGTATTGTGCTACTTAGTTTTCCCTCAAGTATCATACATCAAAAACTTGAAAGTGACAAATAATTTCCTTCTGCATCAATGGAAGCCCCAAGAAGGAACCAAGAACACCTACAACCCAAACTAGAGATCCTATTTATATTAATTTATATATTAGCAAAGCTAAGCATTGAGTAAAAAGTGTACATAAAAGTTCTTAAATACAACTAACGCAGTTAAAAACAAATTGTTCCTCATCCAACATGCTGAAATTTGAGAAATTAACACATCTAACTCTAAGAATGATTGTGCAATTTATAACACTATTATTTTAACAAGATTCAGAAGAAGTGGGGTGACAACTTACTTGAGCTTCATACATCAACGATAACAGTAATAGTATCTTGTATTAGTAAGCCAAACTTTTGCAGTGGAATCTATTTCATATTTTCAATCTCCAAGGAATACAGGATAAACTAAAATTTACCTGATATCAAACTCTTCTGATTTTTAAACAGCTTCCTGAGCAGCTTGATTAGTCATATCATAATTAGAACAAAAACGCCTCTGAAGATTGAGGGAAAGAGAGGCTGAAAAAGCAAGTGGCAAAAAAAAAAAAACCAAGTGAGTTAAAGCAGTTAAAGCAAAACAGACAACAAAACTATCATATTTTACCTTTGGTTTAAGTTTGAACTTGCATATAAAATCAGGAATCAGGAGCAAGCTTATGATAACACATAATAAAACCAACAAAAAGATTAGACAAGAGAATGGAACTGAATTATCATCTCAAGCAATTGGAATGTCTTTGAACCTGGTGCCGTACATCCAAGAAGAGGGGAGGCACTTGTATCGCAAACAACCATTACAGTGTGTCATGGCATAAGCTAAATTTGTGACAGACTCCATTAAATTTGTAACCATTAGTGTCTTTGTTACTCAATATGTTTCAATTATGGATACTATTCTATCATTCAAAAACATTTTAATCAGATAAAAAAATAAAGATAAAAACTATGTGTTATACTATTTACACGTACAAATGGAATAAATAGAAACAATTTAAAATGTCTTGTTCATTTCAATACCTTCAGAAATGTCATAGGCCACTATGGCAATTTCTGCAATAACCCAAAGGATACAGTTGTACACGCGGGGATATTCAGCTATGCAATGTTCTGACAATGCATTGCCAAGGCACCATGGAGAATAGACCATATTTGTTACAAAAATCTTACAGACTTTGTTTTGCACAGACTATACAACAATGGTTTTGCTAGCAGCAAGTTGCATCTATGTGACAAAGAACGAAGCAAAAGCAAAAAACAAAAAAAGCAAGTTGCATCTACGTGCTGGTATCATTAGCAGTTAAAATTTTGCAGAAAAACTCAGATTGGATGTTTACTAGGCCTCACCCCAAAGTCAGAAATGGGAAAGACATTGATCTCCATATGTTTACTCATATACACATGACACCTGCCATTTAATCAAATAGTTTAAATGCGTGATCACCAAGAACATTGATTAAACTATATAAGATGATGGAAAAAAACACATAACAATAACTAAACCTGTTATTATCATATGAATGCATAATCTATCTATATATAAATTACCAATGACTCCCCTACCCACTCCCAAAATCCCGCCCAATCCCTCCTACTTTCTTTTTTTTAATTATTATTATTATTATTATTATCCCCCCATTTCCTCACCTTTTTTTTTAATTACTTCATCCTATTTTGACTATCCCATCGAAACAGTACATGGGTGATTTTATCATGCACCGGTTTTTGGTGCCCCTGCTCTTTTTTTTATTTTAATAAATTCAATATATTAAAAAAAATACGTTGAGTTTTCTGTGTTATTTTTATGTGCATGTTTTTGTTATTTGGATTTAAATTTTTTTATTATACGCTTCCTAACACAGGTAATGGTGTAAACAAGTAAAATATAAAACACCATTTTTTTTTTGCTTTTAAACTACTCCCTCCTATTTTGATTTTCCTGCCCAAACAGTACAAGGGTGCTTCTATCATGCATCGGTTTTTGGTGCTCCTGCTCTTTTTTTTTAAATTTTAATAAATCCAATATATTAAAAAAATATGCTTTGGGGTTTCTGTTTTATTTTTATGTGCATGTTTTTGTTATTTGGATTTAAATTTTTTTATTATACGCTTCCTGACACAGATAATGGTCCAAACAAGTAAAATATAAAACAAAGGTGCTTCTACCATACACCGGTTTTTGGTACTCCGGCTCTTTTTTTTTATTTTTTTAAACTTAATAAATCTAACATATTAAAAAAATATGCTTTGGGTTTTCTGTGTTCTTTTTATGTACATGTTTTTGTTATTTGGATTTGAATTTTTTTTATTATATTCTTCCGGACACAGTTAATGGTCCAAACAAGTAAAATATAAAACAAGAGTGCTTTTACCATGCACCGGTTTTTGGTGCTCTGGCTCTTTTTTTATTTTTTTATTTTAATAAATCTAATATATTTAAAATATGCTTTGGGTTTTTTGTGTTATTTTTATGTGCATGTTTTTGTTATTTGAATTTGATTTTTTTTATATTCTTTCGGACATAGGTAATGGTCCAAACAAGTAAAATATAAAACAATGATGCTTCTACCATGCACCGATTTTTGGTGCTCTGACTCTTTTTTTTATATTTTTTTATTTTAATAAATCTAATATATTAAAAAAAAACTATGCTTTGGGTTTTCTGTGTTCTTTTTATGTACATGTTTCTGTTATTTGGATTTGAATTTTTTTTATTATATATTTTCTGACACAAGTAATGGTCCAAACAAGTAAAATATAAAACAAGGGTGCTTCTATCATGCACTGGTTCAATGACTCTTCCTAAACAATTTTTAAACAAGAATGTTTACATTATTATACTTTATTTACACTTAAACATTATTGATATTAAAATTCCTCATAACTATTCAATAATAAATTAAAACTAATATTAATTATAAATTTGTGAAATATTTTATCAATACATTAAGACTAATATTGACTAAACTGTCACTTTAATCTCTCATTTTGTAAGCAGCTTTCACTTTAGTCCTTGTGTGATGTCCTAGACGGAGAGGTCCTCCAAGGGTTAGGGAAGAAGACCTTCAAAGGAGCCTCTGTCTAGGGTTTCTGTGTGATGTTTGGTGGGAGTCCTCAAGTGGCTAAGGAGAAAGCCAAGAAGTAACCCTAATCACTGGTGTGTGGGGGTGACAATTAGGGTTAGAGGACGTACCTGAGCCCCATGTAGTACGGAGCTACTTATAGGGGGGAGCTGGTTGCCCTAATGGGCTTGCTTTAGGCCCAAGTAGGGCCAGTCTGTACTGAGCTATGAGTGGATGAGCTGTCCTTGTGGATAAGGTGATGAGCTGTCCTTGTGGATAAGGTGAGACACGTCATCCTGTCCTTGGTGTCGGACTCTGGGAGGTGTCGGACAGGGAAGTCGGACCTGGGTAGGAGTATGAGGTCGGCCCGTATCTGGTATCTGTTCGGCTGTTGAGCCTTGAGCTCGGCCCAGCACACAGAGGGCTTCTTATAGGGCCGTGAGGCCTTGGGCAAGGGTTCTGAGGACCTCGGCTAGGCCGAGTCCACCACATAAGCCCCCCAGCTCGGTCAAGGCCATTTGAGCCTTGTTCCGAGGTCTTGGTTTAGGTCCTTTTCCCAAATCCACCACATAAGAGCCGAGTTCACCACATAAGCCCCCCAGCTCGGTCAAGGCCATTTGAGCCTTGTTCCGAGGTTCTAGGGAGTTCAGACGATGAACTGCCGAGAGCTGGATCCAGTTGCCTCTGAAATGTCCTTTCATCATGATGGAGCAGGTCTGAGAGCTGTCCTTTTTCCTGCTCCGAAGTGACGCTTGTATTCTCGCATCTGACACGTGTCAGAGATTCCACCTAACGAAGCGTCGCCATTACTGCGACGTTGCTCGAGGTTCGTGATTCCAGCTGTTATGCGCCACGTGTCCCGGTATGTGTGGCTGCATGTTGGGCTGGGTCATCTGGGCCAGGCCCAGAATTCAAAAATGGAGGGAAGACGGTTTCTCTTCTCCTATTTTGACAAAACTGTTCCTCTTTCTCTCTCTATCAGACACTCCCTCCTCGAAACCGTTCCCCTCTTTCTCAGTACCAGTTGCACCTTCTCTCTCCCACGAACCCCTGTATCTCCCAACCAGATTCTCCCTCTTTCTTCCTTTGGGGTCGCTCCTTCTTCTTCACTCGAGACTGTTTCTGGGGTTCACTTCTCTTCGTTTTCCTTTTCCGCAGAGGATTTCTTGTCATCTCTGTCTTACTTCAAGTTCATCCCTCAAGTTCATACTGTTAAGGTATCGTCTCTTTCTCTGTTTCTCTTCTCCTTCCCTCTAGCTTTTGGTTCTTCTGGGAGTTAATATTTTTTGTTTTTATGTTTGTGAAATGGGGTGTCTTTTCTGGGTTTAGGGGTTTTAATTTTGGGGAATAATGCTGGGGCTTTTGGAGTTCCTGGGTTTGGGGTGTTCTTAGGATATTTGGAGAGTTTTTGATTCTTGTTTTTTGTTTTTATTTTTCAAAAGACCAGGGAAGTGAATTGGGGAAGTATGAGTAGGGAATGGTTTAGAAAATGGGCTGGGGTAGTCTCCCTGTCATCTAGCAGTAGTGAGGAGGAGGACGGCTCTTCCTCCTCGTCCTGTTCCTCCACGGAGGTAGACGAGGCGCTCCGTCGCCAAAGGGAGTATAGGTAGAAATATAAGAGACGGGTTCTGAAGGTTGATCCCGTTGAGGTAATCTATCCTCGAGATTGGGAGGAGAAGAGAGAGTGGATACGGCAGTATGCCTGGGCCGAGTTTGTTGACGGTAAGGAGCGTGCCGACTTCGAGAGGATGGAGAAAGAGGGGATGTATGAACGGGGGGTACCTGTGGTAGAGGGGAGATGCTCGCCCCTCGGGACAACTTCGAGGGGGTTTTCTGGGGGGTTATTCTTTGTAACCCGTAGGACTAACACCGAGCTCCCCTGTTCTTCCACAGGTACCATGCCGCCCAGAAAGTGCGTCAGCCGACCGGAGCTTTATCCTGCACCTACCGATGCCGATCAGTACGAGTGGGTCGATGTGGAACCCAAGGGAGTTCGGTCTAGCTTAGACTCCGAGGACAAGCTTGCCGAAGTAAGGAGAGCCGTGCTGCCTTGCCCAGGGGATGTCATCGGGACTTCTTACGAAGTACTCGCCTGTTCGGCAAATGACAGGATATGCACTCGAACCGACCACAACTCGTTCTTCTTTTATGCCGACCTGATTCACAATCTCGGCGTGACCCTCCCGTTTACCGATCTGGAAATGAGGGTCTTGAACGAGCTCGGGCTGGCCCCTTCGCAACTCCATCCCAACACTTGGTCTTTTCTCCGAGCATTTCAAAAGTACTGCGGAGCCAAGGGGTTGGTTTGTGCAGTTCGGCTCTTTCTGTGGATGTACAACCCGTTCGTCAGCAATAAAGACGGGGTCACTGGTCGCCTTTGGGTATCGGCTAAGGCCCGAGCTCACTGTGGGTTGTTTGGCATGTTCACCGAATCTTGGAAACATTTTAAAGCCCAGTTTTTTAAGTACAAGTATGTTGGAACAGGGCTGCCTTGGTTCCGATCTGAGACGGGTCCGAGGTTCCCTTTGGAGTGGACCCCGGAGTTCTTCAATCGCCATATCGGCATGCCACAACATTGGTCAGGCGCAACACTTGACGCCGACGAGGCCGTGACGGCCCACCATTTCCAAACCGAATACCGAGCTCGGAAATTCCAGCTCAACATTGGAGTTTTCATGAAGTGCCCTGATAATGAAGTCTTAGCCAAAATTGGTAGTTAACTTTACTCTTGTACTTGTACACTTTGTCCCAACTTTCTTACTCGTTTTCCGTTATCTCTTTTGTTTGCAGAAGAACATTGGTCGGACATGTCGTCCAGAGCGCTCAAAGCATCCCTGGAGGCCCGAAAAAGGAAAAGGGCTGAGAGTTCTTCTACTGACAATGTGCCTGCCGAGGTTTCAAATGACAGCACCTCTACCGATTCGGGTCCCCTTCAACCTACTCCACCTGCTGTGATTATCGCCCCTCCTCCTCCTAAGTCTCCAAGCCCGGGTACCGAGGTCATTGTTGCAGATTCCCCACCTTCATCAGGCTGTCCGAGGAGAGGAACTGATAGTCTTCCGAGACCGCCGACCAGCATCGTCAAGCCTTCAGTTAAAGATGCTCTTATAAAGATGTCGGGCGCCGAGTGGAAGAAGATGGCCGAGGGGTTGGCTTATCACTTGAAGAGGTCAACAAACATTTTCAATGTGTTGGCCGAAGTTGCTGATGATGTGGCGGAAGGCGTGTCGCCTGCCAAGAAGAGGGCCCGATCTGATATGGTGGCTGAGGTGGCTGAGCTGAGGAATAACAAAAACTCGGCCGAGCAAAAGTTGGCCGATCTGGAAGAGAAGCACCTCCAGCAAGTGGAGGAGCTTCTGAAAAGTCATGAGGAGGCTCTGGCTCAAGCGAAGGTAGATGCTAAGGAAGCTGGTCGGCAGGAAGGCCTGGCCGAGGTGGAGAAGGTGAGGACTTTGCTGAAGAGAAGAGCCGCTCAATCTCTTAAACACAAGGTGGCGGCGTTCGAGGCAGACTTCAATTTTGAAAAGGCAGGGAGCAAAATTTTTGCGGGTGCCGTAGAGCAGATTCTTCATCTGAACCAAGGACTTCGAATTCGGGTTGTTGGCGCCTCCGCCGGGTTCGGGGTGGAAGACGGGAAGATGGTCGACTATGACAGAGACGGGGCCGAGGTTGACCTCGACCAACCCGAGGAGAATCTTCCCAACCCTTTGGTGGAGAAACCGGATGAGGAGTTCAACCCGAGCTCGGTTGTCCTTTCCGATGTGGAAGATGAAGCAGCATAAGTCCCTTATGCTGGGCAGCTTGCGATTTGTCTATGTTTTTTGTATAACATGTTTGACAATATTTATTTTGCTAATTGTGTACAACATTTTCTTTTTATGCAAGTTCTTTTCAGTTTAACTTGTTGCATGTTAATTTGATGCAAGTTTTTATTTCAACTTGTTGCATACACATTGTGTCCGAGGTCAATTTGTGTGAGCCTTTACTTTAACTTGTTGCACGAATGCGAGTTTTATTCTGCTAACTCGTTGCATGTTTATTCGTAAGACCTCGGATCCGAACTGCAGTTGGTTAGGTGGTCACCAAGAAAACTTAAGAAAGAATGCAAGTGTTTGAGACTTGTAGCATTTTAGATAACCAAGTAAAAATGTTTTTGAGAATACAAGTCTTGTTTTAACTTGTTGTATTCAGAATTGATTGGACCCAAAATAAGAACACTTGATCAGACCTGGATAATGAGGCCGAGCTCGGACGACTCAGTAAGTGCAGTAATCTTATAAGTTATGGTTTCTTATGCAAAAAATGCACCCGAATCAACAGAGTACGACATTGGAGTGAGAGAATTGAGCAAAGTCTTAAAAATGCTCCTGAATGAACAAAGTGAGACATTTAAAAATGCAACCGAATCAACAAAGTGAGAGATATTGAAGATTAAGGATTGAGATTGAACCCACCTTCGAAATGAGCAATGAGCGAATGAGTTGAAATAAGCAAGTTTTAATTTGTTGAGAATATGGCTTTGAATCTGGATAAGCTGAGAGGGAAGAAACAAAAGTGAAAAGCGGAGAGTGAAGAAACGAAAGTGATGAAACGTGCGAGTGATACGTGTGAAGTGTGCAACTTGCGTCCTTTACAAAAACCGCCGTAAAATTCATTTCTAAATTGAATACCGACGACAGTTCTATAAATCGCCGCTAATAATATGCCAAAAATTACTATTTTTCTTGTGGTGTAATATGATAAAAGCATCAGTGATAATATGCATAAAAATGGTAATTAAATTAAAATGCTCCACGAGTAAATGATTAAAGGTTAATATATGGCTCCAACATATTCTATTTTTTGTCCGAATTCCTTGCGGAACCACCGGTATCCCCAAGAGTACCCTTAATACCAGGGAGCCCGTGAGACTAATCCGAGCTGCGTGGTTGGCTCTCCCAGCGGTATGTTTTTAGTGGGAATTGAACACGAGGCTATTAGCACCTGTATCTCCCATTCCCAAGATTTCAGTTGGAGCCTTATGCCAACTGAACCAAACCCTTTTGGTATTCCAACATATTCTATGAAAGATTTATGCACATACCACGGGATATAAGTGTCATTAAAAAATTATATCAAAGAAAGCAAGTGAAAATTATCTTTCTATATTATTGTTGTTATTATTATTATTTGTTGATCTTGTTGTTGT
Organism: Crotalaria pallida; assembly: GCA_037953625.1. Taxonomy (NCBI): domain Eukaryota; kingdom Viridiplantae; phylum Streptophyta; class Magnoliopsida; order Fabales; family Fabaceae; genus Crotalaria; species Crotalaria pallida. The sequence continues at coordinate 136,829,287 of CM075650.1, read as the reverse complement.
TATATATATATATATATAATTAAAATTCATTACATATTAGTATTAAATATTGTTAATAATAAAAATGAGAAGAAAAAAAACAAGTCTAACAATATTATATATTTTTAAAATATTTTAGAAAAAATTATGAATATACACTTTTAAAGTTTCGATAATAATCATAGTTGTAATTTTGAACAAACATATATTAAATGTTCATATTTTCAATGTCACATATAAAATTAATCAGTTTTATTAATGGACATGATTTTTTCAAAAAAAAAAAAAAAAAAAAACCTTATATTAAAGACTAAAGGGAGCTAGCTAGTAAATAATGAAAAAAATATATATTATTGCATGCATCCGTTCACATCCATTGGGATTTTTTTTTAAATTTAAATATTATAAAAAGATTCTATATATTAATTAAAAGGTTTTTATTTTTTGAATTAAAAAAAATTGATATCATGCATAGAGAATAACATCGATAGTAACCCATGAATTTGATATATTCTAATGAATGTTAATAAGATAGTAATGACATAACAAAATTAACATAAGAATTGATGATCTTAATAATTAAATTAATGGCATTTTTGTTACTGAATAACTCATCTTCTTCATGTCTCATGTTTTTGTCCATCTATTTATATACCTTTAACGGATTTGGGTCATAACTTGCTTTCATTTGTGTGTTTGAAATTGTTATAACTAAAAAAAAGTGCTAAAAACTCCATTGCATTCATTTAAAAAAAATCACATTTCATGCTTACATTGTACGTTACTTTTTCAGGAGGAAATTATCCACAAACTAGCTCTCATCCCGTGCAATGCACGGGTTATTGATAATTTAATTTTTATATTAAATATTTTAAAGTAAAGATTGTTTTTATTTTAAAGTAAAGATTATTATTACACAACATTAAAAAAATTATACAAAAAGGCAGATACTTAAATCAAACACTATACTTAAAAAAAAAAAAGAAAATTTAAATGAGTTTGTTGAGAAATATTGTACTTTCTTGTATAAATAAAAAGCAACACTTTTTATCTGATATCTTCCTTATTTATTTAATAGATAAATTAACATTTTTATATGATTATCAACTTTATTTTAAAGAATCAAAAGTAAATCATATTTAAATATTTTCATTTTTTTGTTTGGTGGTATTATAAGTAAATTTAAGGATAAATTAGAATATTCCGTATTTCATAGGACATGAAGACGACATTGAACTTGTTATTTTTGACTGTCTTGATTAATTAACACATTGCATTTTATAAGGAATATAATGACTGCTCTTTTTTTTATATTTTTAATATTATATTTGTTTATGTATATATGAGTATTAAATTAATGTATTTCTTATTTAGTTGATCGATGAAGTAACACTTTTTATATATCATTATTACGCTTATTATGATATTATGATTAATTGGAGTGGAATCAAAATTAAACTTTTTTATAATATTTTTTGTTTGATGGTATTATGAGTATATTTAAGGGTAAATCAAAATATTTCCTATTTTATGGGACATGATAATTTAGTATTTTTTGAATATAAATTATCATCCTTTTAATATGATTATCACATTTATTATTATTATTATTATTATTATTATTATTCATATTTAAATATTTTGATATTTTTCATCGTTTATCTTATCTCAAATTAATCATAAGATTTGATCCTAAAAAATCTTTATCCTAATTGTTCTAATCATCTTGAATTATTTTTTTTTCAATTTTTGAAATGTATGTATTTTTGTTTTCAATCTGTTACATTTTTTTGTAGAGATTATAACAATTAAAGTATTTATCCATTGCACCAACAAAGTCCAGCACAGTTGGTAGATAGCTGGGTTCCTTAAGCATGATGTCAGGGATTCGATCCCTGCCGTGGGCATGGAAAAGGCTTTGTTGGTAGGGGCAAAACCCACTTCGGTGATCTCTACGCCTCGGAGGGGATTAGTCTTCGGCTATCGGCTGGGGGATACCCTTGGTGTACACCCAAAAAAAAAAGTATTTATCCATTGCAAACCATTTTTATTTAATCTGTTACTGAATCGAGTATTATATGATTATTGAAGGGAGTTTGTATACCCAAAATCAAAGGTAGAGTCATGCTAAGGGTGACCGGGATCATTGCACCCTCGAGGTTAACAATTTTGTGTGTCAAACTTCCCCAAAATTTTTGGGTTTGTATTTTGTATCCTGTTTTTTTTTTAATGTTGCTGTTATCTTTTAATATATTATGAGACTTATTTATAGGATTTTAATTTTAATTTAATTATTAAATAGAATTAATGATGATATTTTAATGTTGTTGGAAGAATGATGTGGAAAATTTGAATAATCTATTTAACTAATTTTTTCAGGTACCAAATTGTCGTGAGAGATTTTCAAATATTATTTTAAAAATAATGAATTATGTTTTGAGGACGATAATATTTAACAATGTTTACAGAATGAATATCAAAGCTGTAGTAGATTCGGAATGAAAAATCCAAACCTCAAATGGTTTATGTTTTGGTCTCCAAAACGAGTTTGAAAATTTGGGTCACTGAGAGATAGCTACGATATGATCTTGGTTGGATCTGTCGAGGCTAAGCATGAAAATAGGAAGAGTTGGATGCGAATGAGTGTGACAGTGTCGGAGTGAGAAACATTATTTACACATTATTATTATTATTATTATCAGTGCTCTCTTATGCTACAAACACACAACAAAAATCAAATATAAAATAAGAAATAAATAATTAGGAACATAAAATACGAAATAATAAAATTAGAAAATTCTTGGAAGTAGAGAGATATGAAGGTGAAACAAAGGTATTAGAGAATTCTTGGAAGTAGAGAGATCTGAACATGAAACAAAGGTAAAGAATGAAGATGATATCATGTTATATATAATGATTTTTTTAAATATTTCTTTTAAGGATAATGATTACTTATTTTTTCAACAAACTGATGATAATAAGTTCACATAAAGATAATGCTCAAGCATCATCTCTTTATGTTTATTGATATTTTTGAGGATAATGATTTTTTTTTTTAAAAAATGAGGATAATGATTCAACATATTCAACATATAGATAATTTATTTAATTTTAAATATTAATTTTGAACACATAATTTATTTATTTTAAATTATAATTTTGATTAAAGACGATATTATCTACCTATAAATGCTCTAGTGCGAGTATTCCTTAAGCAAACAAACGTTGTGCCTCGAAAATTTTTCCGACAAACGTGATGACTCAAAAAAAGATGTTTTTATATAAGTATAGTAGATATGATCAACATGCACTTTAGGATAGTCTCTTGAAAATGTGTTTAGATTTTCACAACTCCATCACATTACAACATGAAAGCCAAAGTCTCATAATTTAAAGTTAATAATTAAAATAATGATTTAGGAGTAATTTTTATTAACCAAACATTACTATGCAGGTTGTAACCAGGGCCGACCCTTCGGGTAGGCCAAAGGGCGACTGCCCAAGGCCTGTGGTCTAAAGGGGCCCAAAAAAAAATAAAATTATTACCTATTGTTTAATTTAAAATTTAAAATTTATAATAATCAATAATAATTGGATAAAAAAAATACATTTTACAACGTTATAATTTAATTTGTATGCATCTCTTATATATTTGTTCAAATTTTGATATATAAATTTTACATAATTTTTTTATATATTAATGATTTTCATATTTATTTCCCTTTTCCAATTTACACGACTCTCTAATTTTTAACCAAATTATAATGTAAAAATTTCACATACTTAACTTTTTTTTATATATAACTTAGAGGATCAAAGAAAATGTTTTGCCTAGTGAGTATTAAATTTGTGTCATATCATTGCAATTAAGCATGGTTTTGAAAATCGGACCGGACCGGCTGATCCAATCGAAAAATAGGTGAACCAGTGGAAAGAACGGTCTATTAAATCCTAGAAACCGTTCATAGAATAAACTGGACGTGGACTAGTCAAACCAGTTAAAAGCAGTTGATTCATCGATTTGAACCGGTTTGCACTTGGAGGCCCAAATTTACCAAAAATGATCGTTTTTGTTAGAAAAAAATCATAATATTCCTAATTCCTAATAGAAATGAAACAACACAGCATAAATAGAAGCTAGTAATGTAGAAAGAAAAGCTATTTAATGGAAATAACAATATCAATATAGGAGTAATGTAGTATATATACTGCTTATCGGAAAAAACTGGAAAGTGAAAAAACGGAAGAGGAGTCATTCAAGCAAAGGCAAAGCACAAAATTATCAAGTATCAACTATCAACCTAGTATGTCCATTTTTAAATATTTTTTAATTTTTATTATTGATCATATTTACTTCTTACTTCTCTTGTAAATTATAGTTTTATATCCATATTTTTCTTTGTCTCTTTTAATTAGCAGTATTAAGGTAAGTACCCCCTTTACTCATGGGATATCATATTATTTAGTATTTACACACACACATATATATATATATTCACTCACGCATATAAAGATCGGTTCGACCGCGGTTCGATCTTGATCTGACCATTAAACCTAAAACCAATATCTTAACTAGTTTAATCATCAGTCCGATTTTCAAAACATTGCAATTAAGTTTATATACTTGTTTGAAGTAGGAAAATCTTGCTGCCGTTGGTTGCTTTGTTGTGTAAATGTATAATTTGTGAAAAAATGGTTGGGTGGTTAGTGGTTTTCACAATTAAAAAAAATAATGTTTTATTAGAAAAAATGAGGGCTTCGTCGAAGAAGATGAAAAAAGGGAGAAGAGAGAAAAAATAATATTTTAATCTATTTAAAAAAACTAATGGTATGACTAAAGGTAACAAAAGTTCCCTTAAAAAAAAAGGAAGGTATAAACAAAAGTAAATAAATTTGAGAAATCACTAAAAAAATGAAAAGCACTTCAAAAAAAATAAAAAATTTAAGAGACCACTTTTTTTCTTATTTTTTCCTAGGTGTGCCATTGTTTCTCTAAGAGTCTATCTCTCACTTTGTTGCTACAAGAATAGAAAATTTATGGTATAGTTGATTGATCACAGTGAATGAGCAATTATGGTTGTAGCCTGAATTATGTATCTCCACATGATAAGATGTAAAAGTAGTTTTATGGTTTCTTTGCATTGGGTAGCCAAGTACATACCTCCCGACAACAATGTTTAGTGATTTTTAATTTCAGTATTTATATATGAAGGTCGACTTATTATTAATATTGTTAGGTATTTATCTAATATGTGAGCCTACATATATTATTCATCATGTATTATCTGCTGTCATAAAGATTTAGTCCCTATTAAAGTGATCTTTTTCGGTTTAATATATTGGGATTGACGTCTCATTTTGTATGGATTTTATAATGTGTAGATACAAAAGTCTTATTTCTATATTGTTGATGGGCCGAAATAGAAATAAGAAAGTTCAATAGTCGTAACCATTCGCAAATGTTATGAACATATTATAAATAGGTTATGGTCCCCAAGTCAGGTGCATCCAATTCCCTTCTCTAACTCCATCATTAGAAAGGCTAGAGCAATTGTGCATAATGATTTGGAATGCCAACCTTCACCCTCATGTTCTCTCATAGGCATGCATTTGGATACAATATTCAAGGACAATTCAATTCAATTCAAGTTCACATGTTCATTATATTCTCTATGAATATATACAGGTACGTTTTCGCTTCCGTTTTCGTTGTATGATTTCTTGATAATTTAACATGAATGTGTTCTGGTTTATATTTTAATATCTCCTATCAATTTTAAAAAAGTGGTATCAAAGTCAGATTTCATGTTAAATCATTAAAAGATAATTTTATTTTTACGTGAGAATTGTGATACGCTTGTCTTCCTTTTATTAAGAGTTATGCAAGTGTAATGATTGTGTGCATCCATGTACATATACATGTGAGTTTTTTTTGCCCACTAAAATAAAATTGCAATTGCGCATGCTGTTCCCAAATTCTTTGCATATTCAGATTCTTGAAAATAAGAGGATTGTTCATTTCGGCCTTATCCGTGTTACTGTTCATCGACTTGCTTTGATTTCATAATTGTATGAATATCATCTTTTCAGTTTTTCAATACGTGCTTCTTTTATGAAAGTTGGGCTGTTCAATTTACATGTTGCATGTGGGCATGTGGTACAATTGCTATTCATTTTGTCATCAGTAGAAACTTTGAACCATGTCGCGCAGTGTGTCAAATTCCTTTTATACCATGCGCCATATATATTTTGGCCAAACAGTAATCTTCTTTGGGCCGATCAATATCCGCATAAATTATAAACATGCTATTATCTTGATATTCCCTGCAAATTAATTTAGACATGAAAGGCTACTTAGGTAACATGATGTAAAAATTAAATTGCTATGAAATATTAACATCACAAAAAACAAAACATCAAAATTTGAATTTATTTTATTCCCCTAAAAAAATTATGGGAATACTTTAATTATAGTGCCAAAACCCGCTAAACTTAAAATTGCCTTTATAACACTGCTGCAACGATTCTAAAACTGATATAATTAAAAACAAATGAATGAAAAAAGTACCAATTTTAAATCGTTGCTGAAGACAAAATAAATAAAAAAATAATCTTGCATCAACGGATATACACTTTAACCAAACGGTGCACTAGGGTTCTAAGTGGTGCCATATAACCACCGTAACTAAACTAATTTCATAAGGCATCACTTATGAAAAAAAAAACTAAATTTTCATACTTTCATAATAACGCCAGTAGCGCATGTAAAAGAGAAGAGCACCCACTAAAGTTAATATATTAGCTCAGTTGGTTAGAGCTGTTGGAAATCAACAAGCGGCCTAACAATCTACTAGAGGGGGTGAATAGTAGTTTGAAACACCAATACCAATTTTTCAGATTAACTGAGAGTTGTTAATTTATGCTTGCTTTTTTTTGAAAATAGCCGAGTTTATGCTGACAATCTATTGTCTGGACCGAGCAATAGGTTATCCGAGCTGCTACACAGAAACTGGTTTTTGCAGCGTGAACTTAGCAAGCACGAATTAACGAACATAGGTCGGTTTAGCCGACAAAGATCCTGAGTAAAATGCAAATACAGATAAGAAAATGCAGAAAGCAGTAAAGAGAGACACAATAAATTTTATACTGGTTCACTCTCACCCACTTGAGAGCTACGTCCAGTCCCTCCTGAACCACATGGAGCTTTCACTACCAATCAATTTAAATGGTTACACAAGGATTTTACAAGAGAACTTCTCTAATCCTAACCCAGTCACAGAGTGTACCAAACTCTTGACACTACCCCAATTAAATTGATGGTTGAAGAACCTCTTCAACACTTTACACACTGAAACTTCTTGAAACCTTCAAGAACCAGCTTCGTTCAACATGGTTACAGAGATGAATGAAGAGTATGGCTCCAACTCGAAAAACCCAACAGCGAATGATTTGAAAGTTTGTGTATCTGGTGGGTAATCGACTAAGAAAAGGGATTTCACAGAGAAGTTGAAACTGAGTTTCGAATGGGAAAGTTTTGTTTCTCTGTGCTCTTAGAAAATTATTGTTGTTGTTGTGTTATCTTTCTTTCTTCTTGGTATTCTGCCTATTTACAAGAAGTGGAAAGCTGGGCTTTTATATGCACACTCAGCACCCAACAGAGGTAAGATATTTTGTGACACACGTTGCCCTTGCAACGGATATTCCAAATTATATCCATTTTGCTGCAACGTTCAGATTTATACGTATGTCCTTTTTAGAAGCTTCTAATTTGCAGCAACGTACAGTGACAACTATTTTCCTTTTCCAAATTCAATCCCTTTTTCAAATTTGAAATTCACGATTGGCGGTGTCGTGTCGACTGAATGCTGAAGACGATGAACAATATCCGAGCTAAGCATTTTGTTCGAGCAGGGGAACTTGATAGACAGAACTGAGCTTGGCCGAGCGATTTGCATTCTGGCTTGAGTTTAACTCTGAGCTTGGCCGAGCGTTTTTGACTTGACACTTCACTTGACTGTAGCGAAGGCCGAGTAAAACTTCTGGCTCGCTGATGCTTTGCTATTTTACTCGGACGAATTTAAGGCCGAGCCTAACTTCGGTTGAGCTGATTCTTTAAGATTTTGACTTGGCTGCACCGAAGGGCCGAGCGGATGGTATAACATTTCACTCGTCTGCACCCAAGGCCGAGCTGAGCATCGTCAATCTTGCTTCTGATTGTTTCTTGTTCACTACATTTCTTCAAAGCAACTGTTGAGCATCTTCCAAACATCTTCTGAGCATCTTCCGAGCTTCTGAGCTTTTGTTTGGCCTTGATATCTTGGCTTGTGCTACATGTTCGACTGACCAAGTTCCGAACATCTTCCGAACTTGCACCTGAGCTATTGCCGAGCTTGTTCTTGATCTTCAGACTTGATATCTAAGTCCGATCAAATTCCGAGCTAGAACCTCAACTGCTGACTTGCTATAGGTAGCCGAGAAGAGCATTTGCCAAGGTGATCTAAGACGGAAATCAACACACAAAATTGGTTCATTTTCCGAGCTTCATAGCATGCGCTGATTCATTAGACTTCATCACCGCCTTGGCCGAGAACCGAGCTATTTGTCTTCATCAAAATCTCTTTGATTCAACAATCTCCCCCTTTTTGATGATGACAAATGCCTGTTGATTTCACTGTTGATTTTTGTGCGCTCCTTTGAATACATTCTCGAATAACTGCTCAGAGAGCTGAAGAGATACTTGGAACTGAAGAGATACTTGGAAAAACACTTCCCCTGAATGTATGCTCGAATAACTGAACATCTGAAACAACAAAAATAACAAACAACAAACAACACCTCTCTCTCCCCCTTTTGGCATGATCAAAAAGGAGCCAAAGAATTAAGCATATTTGCCAAAGAGAGTATAAGAGAAATTTGACAGAGGGCAATAAAGAAGAAAACTTAAAAAAACCATTATATATTTGCCTTTCTCCCCCTGAACATAACACCCTTAAACAAAAAATCTTATCTCCCCCTTTTGAACCGAATTTTAAACAAAAATAATCGAGGGAGAAGCTTTGCAAAAGTTAAGCAAAAATTCGAACACATAAAAGGATCACGAACAGACATTGAAAAAAAAACTTTGGAGTTTTGGCGACCGAGTCTAACATACTGAGAAACACTTAGCTTATACTTGATTCATCCAGAATGCCGAGCTCATTTCGAATACGATAAAAAGTTTCTCTCGGCAGGAGCTTTGTAAATACATCGGCTAACTGTTTATCAGTGCTAACAAATTCAATTACGCAATCACCTTTTTGAACATGATCTAGCAAAAAGTGATGTCTAATTTCAATGTATTTTGTTCGTGAATGATATACTGGATTCTTAGTGAGATTGATTGCACTTGTATTGTCACATTTGATAGAAATGTGATCCAATTGCAAGCCAAAATTCGAGAGTTGCTGTTTCATCCAAAGGATTTGAGCACAACAACTTCCGGCTGCAATGTACTCGGCCTATGCGATTGAAAGAGCTACACAAACTTGCTTTTTAGAAAACCACGACACTAGATAACTTCCCAAAAGATGGCAAGTTCCACTAGTGCTTTTTCGATCAAGCTTGCATCCCGAAAAATCATAGTCCGAATACCCAATCAAACTAAGGTTGGAATCCTTAGGATACCATAGTCCAGTATTCTCGGGTCCTTTTAAGTATTTAAAAATTCGTTTAACAGCCGACAAATGAGATTCTTTTGGATCGGCCTGAAACCGAGCACACATACAGACACCAAACATAATGTCGGGCCGAGATGCAGTTAAATATAGAAGACTTCCTATCATTCCTCTATATTTACTTACATCCACTAACTTACCTGACTCATCTTTGTCAAGGTAGCATGAAGTTCTCATCGGGGTTGCTGCACTCTTGCAATTCTCCATCCCGAATCTCTTTAAGAGCTCCTTGCAGTACTTGCCTTGATGCACAAAGATGCCTCCTTTGACTTGTTTCACTTGCAGTCGGAGGAAAAATGTGAGCTCACCCATCATTGACATCTCAAACTCCCCCTTCATTAGATCTGAAAACTTCTTGCATAAAGACATATTAGTAGCACCGAATATTATATCATCAACATACACTTGTACTAATAATATGTCCTTGCTCGATTTATAAATGAACAGTGTAGTGTCAACTTTCCCTCTTTCAAAGCCTTGTTCTAAGAGAAAGGAACTTAACCGATCATACCAACCTCGAGGAGCTTGTTTCAATCCGTAAAGTGCCTTTTTAAGTTTATAAACATGATTTGGAAATTCATGGCTTTCAAATCCATGAGGTTGTTTCACATACACTTCTTCATTTATGAATCCATTCAAAAATGCACTTTTGACATCCATTTGATACAAAGTGAAATTCATCATCGATGCAAAAGCGAACTAGATCCGAATTGCTTCAAGCCGAGCAACCGGAGCAAAGGTCTCATCATAATCGATACCTTCCTCTTGGTTGTAGCCTTGAGCAACCAGACTTGCCTTGTTTCTTATAATTAATCCTGATTCATCCATTTTATTTCGAAAAAATCCATTTAGTGCCAATTATGGTATGATCATCAGGCCGAGGAACTAAATCCCAGACATCATTTCTGATGAACAGATTTAATTATTCTTGCATAGCCATAGCCCAATGTTCATCCATAATTGCATCAGATACAGAATCAGGTTCAATTTGAGAAACGAAAGAAACAAAATTACAGAAGTTTTGAATGGACCGCCGAGTAAGAACTCCTTTCGAGATGTCTCCGATCACATTTTCTATCGGATAATTCTTGTTCGATTTCCATGTCGGGAGGGAGGTCGGACTGTTGTCTGCTCGGAGAGGCCTCGCTCGTCTCTCTGTGCTCCGATTTCAGTTGAAGATGCAGGGTCATCTTTTTGAGCTCCAGTTTCAGTTGTGCTCGGATTGAGGTCAGCAACTGAGTTTTCGTAAAAATTTTCATTCTTACTTTCCAATAAGCGTATCCCTCACCATTAAATAGTGGAGGACGACTTATCGAAGCACCTTCACCACCAAAGGGATTCATGGAACCCATTGCGGCTTTCTTAAAGGATCTTTACGAAAAAGCTCTTATACTCGTGTCTTTCGACCGAGCTCTGATACCAATTGAGGAAACCGCAATTGGTGGTTGAAACAACTAAGGAACCCTAGGAGAACACCTAGAAGGGGGGGGGGGTTGAATAGGTGTTTAAGAAACCTTGAAAGATTTTCGAACGAAACAAATCGAAACAATCAAAACGAATGATTTTTGCAGAAAACTCAGCTCTTAATCGATTAAACCGTGTCTTAATCAATTAAGACCAGAAAGTACACAAATTCTTAATCGATTATGAACACCCTTAATCGATTAAGCACATTCAAAAACTGAAAAATCACTTTTCAATCGAATACGAAAATCAATCAATTAACACGTATGATCAGAGATTCAGCGGAAAGGATTAACACCAATATTCTTATTGATTACCTAGATTATGAAAATGATTTTCCCTAAATCAATTTGCACAATTAAGATTCAATTCAATCACTTATGAAAAATCAATCTTTTCTAGGTTTTCAACCAAGAACATATGAAATGACAAGAATGTAAAGATTTAAGGGTTTAGAGATATTGCACAGTGATTTATCCTGGTTCACTTTCATCCACTTGAAAGCTACATCCAGTCCCCTCTTCAACCAAGAGAGATTCTTCACTATGAGGAATTAGAGTTCTCAAATTACAAGTAAATGCCTCTCAAGACTCCCTTCTTGATAGCCTACAAGAGATACTCCACACCCTTGCCTTGCAATCCTATTTACCTTCTAATCTAACCTCTACCCTTTGCTTGTTGATAACTCCACACAACAAGTCTTCCACGTCGCTCGTTGATACCTCACAACAAGACTTCACTTTGCTTGATTCACAACCAAGACTTCTTCTTCAATTTGAATGAACTTGCTTGATGATAATCGACACAGCAAGTCTTCTTGTTTGTTGTAGATGACTTGCCTCTTGCAAAGATTACAACTCAAATGAAAACACAATGACAATCCTATGAATCTCTTTCAATAGCTATGACAATATCAAAAATGAGAGATTCAAAAATTCTTGAGCAAAGAATGTAAGAACTAAAGCTTTGATCTATGAAATTGAGAGAGAATAGAGTGGCTTGATCTTTGTAAAATTGATGTAAAAATGATGCTTGATCCAATCTAATGATTTACAAAGGTTAGGAAAAGATTTATATGAAATACCCAAAAGTTAGGAAACTTAAAAACTAGTTTTGAGAAGTGAAAAACCTATTTTAAAAACCAGTTTAACAGGTCTTAATCGATTAGACTGATGCTTAATCGATTAAGCACTGTTGCTTTGAATATCTTAATCGATTAGAGAATGTCTTAATCGATTAAGTCAGTGCAAAACACTTAAAAACTTGTTTTCTCAAAGCTAAACTTTTCCTTTCAAACCTTTAAGCCACCTATTGGTTTTAGGTTAAGTGAAAACTCAAATTATGATATAATCATGACCTTGATAGAGATTCACTACCCTCTAAATACTTTACCCAAACTCATCAAAATAAAATACTCAAACTAAAAATATTACAATTAAACACAAACTAAGTCTTCATGAGCTTGTTCTCTCTTCTTCATTTGTTGAGTATTGTTTGTTTGTTGAGCTTGAACTTGATCAACACATTTGTAGCTTGTTCAAAACCTTTTGTCATTATCAAAACATTCTCAATGGAACTTACAATATCCCCTTTTTGAAAATGACAAACATGTTTTGAAGTTGTTTGAAGTTGTTGATACTTGAACCATTTGATCACTTGATGAGACTCTTGCTCCCCCTTGCTAAATGCTTTTGACATTTGTAATCCAATTGATAGAAGCTTGATTCTCCCCCTATTTTCAACAACTTTGCTCAACCTACATAAAAACAACAAAAGAACCCTTTCTCCAAACAACCATTTCTCCCCCTTTTGGCATTATCAAAAAGTAATATATACCAATTGAAATATAAAAAGCTAAGCCAAAATAAGAAGAGTAACAATGATCATTTCTTTACAACATTGATACCAATTGAAAAAACACAAGTAGGTGTAACGGTCCGGTCTTTAATGAACTTTACGGACCGGACTGATTAAATTAATGTGGTCCGGTCCGATCCGGTCTCGAAGTTTTCCATATGCAAAGACCAGACCGGACCGGACCGTTCATGAATGGTCCGATCCGGTCAGGTCCGGTCTATTTAGACCATAATAATAAAAATTAATTAAAATAACTAAAAAAATAAAAAAAATACTAACAAGAGCCTCTGCATAATAATAAGAGCCTCTGATGCAATTGAGAATGCCAAAAACTCACAAAAAGCACGCCCTATGCAGAATAAAAAATAAAAAATACTAACAAAAATTCACAAATACAGCTGGAACTGGAAGGGAGAACTTATTATTATGCAGAGGGTGGTGGCGGCGAGAAGAGGGAAGACGGTGGTCGAGTGGAGGGCGGTGGTTCTCGCCGGTGCGAGCAGACGGCGGGGCAAGCGGAAGGCGGTGGTTCTCGCCGGTTCGAGAACTGGAGCGTGAGGAGAACAAAGGGAGAGAGCTTGAGAACCTGCGGCGCTTGAACTGAAAGAGAGAGGTGACGACTGGCGGCGGCGCTTGAACTGAAGGAGAGAGGTGGCGACCGGCGGCGGCGACGACTTAGGAATGGGAGAGAGTGGCTGAGTCTAGTCTCCCTCACTGGCTGCGTTTTGGTCTCCGTCTCCCTCACTGGCGGCTGGACTTTTGAGTTTTGAGGGAGAGAGTCTTCTAGTTCTAGGGTTCACTTTTGAGTTTTGCGTTTTGGCTGCTGTAGACATATAGTGTTGTGCACTTGTGCTGTGTGTGTGTTTTTTTTTTTAATATTTGAACTATCGGTCCGGTCCGGTCTTTGCGGTCTAAAAAATTGTGAGACCGTGGACCGGACCATAGAAGAACGGTCCAAAATTTTTAAGACCGGACCGGACCATGAGACCAGACCAAACTGTATTTTTCGGTCCGGTCCGGTCCGATCCGACCGGTTTCGCGGTCTCGGACCAGATCACTTACACCCCTACTAAACTTTGAAATGTGATACCAATTGGCAAGAAATATGACAATGAAATATGATACCAATTGAAAACTAAAAAGTCATAATATCACTTAACAAAGTAAGATATCAATTGTAAAGAAATATCACAATAACAACAATAGCATGATAATCATCTAATGATCACTCAATAATACCAATTGAACTTTTAGAAAAGTAATACCAATTGAGAGAACTATAATTGTCAATATCTAACAATATCAATTGTTATCAATTTGTAGGACTTTCACTTGAGACTTGAAGATGCAAATCAAAGAATGACACTTGTAAGCCCTTTTTGCTCTTCAATCATACCTACAAAACAATCATGCTTTGCCTTTTGGTATCCAAATAGTTTTGGATCCATTTTTGTTAGTTAAGGGACTCTCAAACTTCTTAATATAACACACATTTGAAGTATGTCCATGAGTACCACAATAGAAACATGTTGGTGCATTTGAAAAATCAACTTTAGAAAAATCAACAACATTTCTATGAGATTTACTCTTAGCATTAGTATAACCCAAACCAAACTTGTTTGAATTTCCTTTTTGAAAATTTAAAAATGTACGCAATTTGATATCACCACTTGTGAAACTTGCAAGCTTATTTTTCAAAATAGCATTTTCATCTTTAAGCAACTTGCAATTCTCACAATCAACCACAATATTCAATCTACTAGCACAATCACAAGAAGAACTAGCATAAATGAGATCAAAAGTTTCATTTTCAAGATTAAGCTCATCAACTTGTTTTTGAAGTTCTAAAATCTCTTATTGATGTTTCAAAATGAGTTTCTTTCTTTCAATGTTTTTCAAAGCTAGTTTTTCAAATTGTTCATGCATTTCTTCATAAACATTATATAACAATTCATATTTAGAAGAAATTTCGTATTTAGTATGACTTACATCGCTTTCGTCACTTTGTTCACTTGATTCATCATTTGAACTTTCTTCTTCATCTACTAGAGTTATCAAGTTGAGTGTAGCGACTTCTTCATCATCCGAAGAACTACTTGATGTGCTTTTCTTCTCTTCTTCATCATCCCAAACGATATATGCCCTTTTGTGTTTTGAATTTTTCTTTTCTTTCTCCTTCTTCTTGAGATACTTTGTCCAATATTACATGGAGCATCAAAATGAAAAACTCGGAAGGTGCATAAAAAAACACCCAACAACTAGATTATACAAACTACATCCAAGAGTAACTTTATGCCCTAGATTTAATTTACTCCCTCCATCCCTTAAGTTATGTTTATTTAGCTATTTTATTTTGTCTCATAAGTTATGTTCACTTAGAAACCCAATACTCATTTATACTTCTTTTTTCAAGCATACCCTTATTTATTACCTTCGCTTTTCCCTCATTCATTTCTCAATCCCTCTTCAAAACGAGTAATCTTTATACATTTATTATTACTCTCTCTCATGTTATTAAATGGGAGTAATTTAGTCAAAATATATCAAATTCTTGCGTCATTTACTCATTTCGTGCAAAATCTAAATCAACTTAACTTATGAGACGGAGGAAGTATCATCTAAGTCCAATATTTTTCAAATGACTCATTTTAAAAGTAAGATTTAATTGAAAATATACCTTATTTTTTATAACTATCAAAGCAATTCCAAGAAAGATGGTCTCTGGTTCTCCGTGCAATTATCAGAATTTCTTAGTAATAAAACCCAAATTTTCATCTCATTTTTTCTCTCCATTCATTCTCTTATTCTCTTCTCTCCCCTCTCTCTTTTAACATACAGTAATACAGAAAACTATAACATAACGCCAAATTTTAAAAATATCTAAAAATTTAAGAATTAAATTATGATTTTAATCAAATGTTACTTTGACTTCATCATTTAATTATTATTATTATTATAAAAATTATTTAACTTTTATATCAGGGCAGGTTTGGAAATGGGAGCGGATCGGGTACTCGCAATCTCATGCCAGCCCCAATCCCAATCTTTTTAAAGCGAATTTCTGTTTCAGATTTCCCCAAATTCAATCAAAGCGGGTTTCCTACCAAATATAGTCGGTTTTGAGTAGGTATTTACAAACGTGGGTTTTATTGCCATCCCGAATTTTGAGGGACTTTTTTTTTGCCAAATTTAAAAAGTATTGGGTTACGAATAAGTCATCACAACCATCAATTTACTTTTAACCACATCCAACGGTCCACGATACAGGGTGTATGAGATGCCCCTTCTATGGTAGAAGCATCATAGAAGCAAGAAACCAAATGGAAAGGTTGGGCACTATCTCAGTGCGATTTTTCCACATTGAGCAGCAGGGCACGTTCTTCTTCTCCCTGCCATAGTGCCACTGCTTCACTATTTCCACCCTTTTAAATTTTCTACCATCACCATTAACAAAAGATCCCTCCCTCACTCTCTTTTTCTCCATAGCTCAATTAGCCCTTTTCTTTTAATAATTGAAATTTGCAAATTTTTGATGCAATCTTGGACCAGTAAAGGTTTCTAAATCCTTTCCTTTTTTCCATTTCCCGATCTATCAAACACCCGATCTATCAATATCATCAAAGTTCAATTCTTTACCAGTTTTGAGATGTGGGTCTTGAATTTTTTCCCCTCTCTCTTTTCTTGCTATATGAGAATAATAATAATACTATAATATGAGTTTCTTAGCTAATATGAAATTAAAGTTTGAATCTTTTTCAAAACCCCACTTAGTTTAATTTATTAGCAATACCATTTTTACTGTCTGACTTTGATTCAGTGAACCATTGCGTGAAATAAGCCACTGCGATAGTTTTGCTAATGATTTGAAGATCTTCTATCTTTATGTCTGTATCAAGATTTGGTTTTGATTATTATGGTATTGTACATTAGCATGTCCTTGTGGCTTGTACTTTACCACAAGAGTCAAGATGTGATAGTTAATAGCATTTGCATATTAAGCTAATTATGACCTTTGATTTTTTTCAATGTTTTGTATTTAGATGTTAGGTGGCTTTGTGGTTGCTTTCCTTCTGGTGCTTTCTTGGTCCGTTGAGGTGATAGATGCAAGTGCTGGTGATGCTGATCTGCATTATAGGTATACTTTATCTCCAATCTTCTCCCCGTTGTCTTCCTTGGAAAGTTGTGTCTTTGTTTTTATTTTGATTCTTTGAATACATAAAATGATTTATTTTCTTGCTTATAATAAGAGGTAGAAATACATTTGAAGTTTGCTTAGTCTGATTTGGGAATTTCGGGCTTTTTTTAATGTTGCTTTGAAACAAAGATTCATTTCATTTTGGTGGCAAAGTTGTAATAATGAGCTTTTGTTTTTTAAGGTTCTCCGTATATTTGTACTTCAAATTTCTTTGAGCTTTTATGGTTTTTACTTTTTAGTGCCAAGTGCCAACAACTGATTAAGTTCTGTCTTGCCCAATACCCAATACTATATCTATTTGATATTTATTGAAAATACAAGACTAATAGTATGTAGAGTCCTGAAAGGAAAAGTTAAATAGTTTGTAACCATATTCAAATGTACAAGAACAATAATAGTTAATAACCTAGCCTTATCCCCAAGCAGGGTTAACCTAATGGATCAATCAATGCCACTGAGTTACATCAAAAACTAAAATTTCATCAATAAAGCCATTTAGATGATGGCTTTTCCAATGGTTTCTTCTAAAGTTTTATAAGCCTTTATCCTCCCTTTTTAATTTGTTCTATCTTCCATTTGATCAATTTTTCTCATGCAAGCCTCTATCAGTCTTCTTTTATCACGAGAAAACCCTGTTATTTGAGTTTCTGCCATTCTCTCCTCAATAGGTCTTACTCCAACTTTCTTCTTGAAACATTTGTCTTAACCTTATCATTTCTTTTTTCTGTCCACTCCTCCACCTCAGCTTCTCATTTTTTTTTCTACACTTATTGTTTGCTTTTTGTTGGGGCACGTCATGGCGAAATATTTACTGCTGTGGAGCATTGCTGATCATTATTTGATCGGCACTTTGCGATCTCAAATTACACTTGAATAATTTCTTCATTTCCATCCCATTTTTTTGAGTCCTATTTGGGTCATTTCCATCAATCTCCCAATCACTTTGTATGATGGATTCAAGGTATTTAAACCGTGCAACTTGTGGTATGATGTGATCCACAATTTTCACCCTTAAAACGTTGCTTTGTTGCAACTTGCCATTCCCTATAGTTTGTCCTACATCTACGTACTTAACCAAAAGCTGATAGATTCCAAAGCTTCATTACACAACTCAAGTTTAGAATTTACTTTTTGATTTGGCTGATTAGTCAAGACTTTATCATCACTCCATCAGTAAAAGCATTGAGGCACTAGCTCGACATAGCTAGAAAGTATGTTCAATACAATTTTATAAAAAGGTTAGACCCAGCCAACCCCTGGCACTTGGATGTGCTTGAGTTGTTGGTTTTATTGAAGTACTTGTGTCCATCTTCATTATGTCCTTTATTTTTTAGACCATTTAAACTCTACATAAAAGAAAATTATAACTGACTTGAATTTAATTAACTTGACAAAGTTATGTACCATGTGTTAAGATAGCTTCCTTTACCTTGTATATTTGACTCTTAAGTCTGTCGCACGTTAACTGTTTTAACATCCTTACTTGAATCCCATAATTATAAATCTTCTTAAATAATGTAATTGTTCCTCTCATTTAAAAAGAAAGCTTTCTTGCTTGTATTTTTGCTTGGAGAAGGTACTAAAAAAATGAAAATTTAATAGAGATGTGTGCCAAGGAGTTATTATCTTTTGATTTGTTGGTATATCCAATTTTTTGGTTCCATTGGTGCTATTGGATGGTCTTTAAATTATTGCTTCCTGAAAATAGACTAAAGAATCATCACTTATTAATTTATCATTACCTTTTGTTCTTCGTTTGATTTTCCTTAATGTAGTATATAGGACTATCTTACATCCAAATTTCCTAAGTGACTATTCCCTTTTTTGATTAAATGGAATATTTTTAGTGGATTCCCGTCTCCCTGTTTTAATTTCTTCTTTTGCTTATGATATCAGGAGTTGTGTAGGTCAATGTGAGGAAACTGGATGTGTTGGGCAAAGATGCTTTCCAAACTGTAAATTTGCTTCTGATGGGGAACTTATTGATCGTCCATGGTACCAGCAAGAACCACTCTATTTACAATGGAAAAAATGGGATTGTCAAAGTGACTGTCGGTACTACTGCATGCTTGATAGAGAGAAAGAAAAAGAGTTACTTAATCAAGGCCCTGTCAAATATCATGGTAAATGGCCCTTCAGGCGTATCTATGGGATGCAGGTTTGTCACTGAAGAAGTCGTGCACCGTATGTCTTCATTTGGAATCATTGTCTAATGACCTCAAAACCTTTTGTTTAAATAGCTGACAAGTCATTGTTTTATTTAGGAGCCTGCTTCTGTGGCTTTCTCTGCACTCAATCTTGCAGTGCATTTTCATGGCTGGGTGTCTTTTTTCATTCTTGTGTACTATAAGCTGCCTCTAGAAGATGCAAAGAAGGCATATTACGAGTATGCTGGTTTGTGGCATATCTATGGGCTCTTATCACTGAATTCCTGGTTCTGGAGTGCGATTTTCCACAGTAGGTGAGTTATTTACGGGAACATTTTCAATATGTTGTAATGATTCTAGATATCTTTACGTGCATTTTAATGCCATTCTAAGATGGTTATTTCAAGAATGAATACCTTGCTATTTGACTTTATATAGTGATTAATTTTAGGTTGTTATAATCAGGCTGTCTATTATTGTTTGTTGTTGAAGTGATAAGTTCTTATTCTTAAGTTTGAATCCGAATCACTTGGTTAAAGAGTAAAGATGTGGCTTAAAATGTGTGAAATATTATTGCATATGTTGTTTATTGTGACACTTCCCCTTTCTAAGGCACATTAAATTTATGAATGGCTGTTTTCGCTTTCTGAAGAAGTACAAGCCTCACTTAAAAATCATTTTGACTAGTCCATTATATTTATAGTTGGTTTTAAAAAAAGCTAATGCTGATAGTGTTCTGAATTATGCTGATGCTCCTATTCAAGAGACTGTCTCATTCTTAAATCACACGCAAATTGTGAAAAAGATTTGAAATATTTCTCATTATCTACTGAATATAGCAGCATAGGTCTCATAAAAGTTTTCTTTACACCCTTAATTTTTTTCCCTTCTTTTTTTTTCTTAAATTTTCATTACTTCTATGCCTTATTGATTTGCAGAGATGTTGATCTAACAGAGAAATTAGACTACTCATCTGCAGTGGTTCTCCTTGGATACTCCCTCCTTATAGCCATATTACGAAGCTTCAATATTAGGGATGAGGCTACCAGAGTAATGGTTGCTGCTCCATTGGTTGCTTTCGTGACCACCCATGTAATGTTCATCAACTTCTATAAACTAGATTATGGTATGTACTGTCAATCAATCATGTAATCTCTATTATTATTTCTAAGCCCGAGAGTTAAAATTTGTGATCCATGTCTTCCTTATTTCTCTCTTTCAGAAAAACATACCTTGAGCTGTAATTATCTATATGCTATTCACTTATCTGGCTTATGCATCCTTAACTTTGCAATTTTCTTCCAACTCATTATTTTTATTTTTTCTTCATTATCAGTTTCTTTGCCTTATTTCATTCCTTTTATTTTTCCCTTTGTGTGATGTAAAATTTATATGGCATTGTCAATTGTGCAGGATGGAATATGATAGTTTGCGTGGTCATGGCAGTGGCACAACTTGCCATTTGGGCATTCTGGGCCGGTGTTAGTCGCCACCCTTCACGTTGGAAGCTCTGGTTGGTTGTTTTTGCCGGTGGCCTTGCAATGCTCCTAGAAATATACGATTTCCCTCCCTATGAAGGACTTCTGGATGCACACGCTCTTTGGCATGCCACCACTATTCCTCTAACCTACGTTTGGTGGAGTTTCATTAGGGATGATGCCGAGTTCCGAACCTCAATTCTTGTTAAAAAGGCTAAGTAGCTTCTTTTTCCACTTGCCTGACACAGTTTAATGGTCATGCTTTTTCACCCACAAGTATAAGCCTGAGTAGGTTCCCTTTGATGATATACTTGGAACTTGGAAGTTGTTGTTTCTTTTTCTGTTTGTGCAAAATAGATTTTTTAGATGCTTAGTTTTGTATTCATATACTTGGCTGAATGATGAATTCAAATATGTGGCATTCTTTATTGTTCTATTGAGTAGGCCAAAGGATCATTTCGGGATTCAACTTCTTGTTTTCTCAGTTCTCTTCAGCTTAATTAAATCTGCAGGAAATCTAACTTTTATTGGCCTAATGATTCTTATTAAACATGATTGTGTTTTAGAATAACATCCAATTTTTTTCAAGTCAGTCCAGAATAAAAGAAGGGAATTGTTTATCAGGGTTGATCACTATGTCACAGAAATCACCAAGTACAAATATCAAGTTTATGGTCAATTATGTATCCTTCAGTTTTTTTTTTTTTTTTTTTTTTTTTTTTTTTTTTTTAATTTCTAATATAAAATGCATATTCAATGGGCTAACGTCTAAAACTACAAATTGAGCAGGGGAAAAGCAACACACCTATTATCCTATTGGAGAGGTGTCGAGGGTGTGAGCCCAAGAGCTAATCTGGTACAGCTTGAGGATAGGAAAGAGTACTGCAATTTAAACCCCCTATTTTATTCTTGAACCTCATTTTTAATTCTCTTATCATAAAGATGGTTAAAAAATTCAAAAGTTAAGAAATTAAGGAGACATGCATTTAATGGTTTATCTAACACATTAACCAATTATCAAAGAACTAATTTAATGCATTTTGCATGGATTAACCAATTACAATTCATGGTTTGCAATTTCTAAACTTTTTATTAATTATTTTAACTATAGTTTGAAACAAAAAATTTAGTTGTTTTTTACCATCCTTGTGGGACGAAAGGAGTATAAAAAGATAAAAATATTCTTTTATTATTATTTTCCATCCATACAATCCTAAAGCTCTTCATCATCTCCCATCAATTGTGTGGTGCTTTAATGGTTGTATTTGATAAAACAAGATTATAGTTTATAGGGTAGCTTTTAGCTAATTGACTCAATCAATAATATGTGATAAAAAATAAAAGAAGCTAGCTTTTGGAAGTTTATAGCTTTTGAAAAGGAAGCTTATAGTTTTTGAAAGCTATATTATGTGACTTTTAAAAAAAAAGTTTTCAACAAATCATATCTTAACTTTACTAAAAAAAAGACTTTTATTTTTTTTTTTAAATCTTGGTCCAAATTAAATATATACCGCCAATTTTTTTACTGTTTTTCTCAAAAATCCAAAAACCTAAAATCATTTTATTCAACATCTGCACACCACATTAAAACCACTTACAAGGAAATCCTATATTTGACTATTGCTTCAAGAGTCATAAGGTATGTTTGTGAAATCAAGTTAGGTATCTTAACCCCCAATTCTTTTTCTCGAAAATATCCTAATTTAGGGTCAACGTGGAATGCGTTTACTCAATAATAATATGAGCAATTGATGTGAAATATTTAAATGTGTGGATAGGATTGTATATACTTTTCAGCCATTAAACATGTTTTAAATGAGTTGCAAAACTAGTTTTGTCAAACAGTTATAGTTCAATAAGTTAGTTATACAACTATAAGTTTTCACATATTACCTCACGTTTATAAGTTAGGTTCATAACTATCAGCTATAAACTCACAGCTATAAGTTAGTTTTATTAAACAGACCCATATCTTGTTGATTGAGGTACGTTACAACAACTTTTTTTTGGTTAAATTACGTATTTGGTCTCTTACCTTATTTTTCAATTTCAAATTGATCCAAATCATAGGTGTGAAATTATTTTTCAATTTCAAATTGATCCTAATTATACACAGTCATTTTTCAATTTCAATGCTTTAAAAGTTTTAATCAACGAATGAAATAAAGGAAAGTCTCTTTTCGAAATTGGAGTATACTAGTTTTCGAAGTAATAAATACATGAACAAAATGTTGATCTCATTATCCAAAGATATAGTGCCAACCAAGTTAGTTCTCTAATTAAAATGGCCTCTAAGTATGTTATTACTCCCTCCGGTCCTATTTATAAGACCCTTTTGGGATTTTTATTTTGGTCCTATTTATAAGACCCCGTTTCAATTTTCAATAGCATCTAATTACTTTTTTCCACAAACACCCCTATTAACTCTACACTTTTCAGAGTTCCAATAATAATTATAGGGGTAGTTTTAAAAAAGTATATCAAATCTTCATATTTCCAATGTCACTAACAAATTTAATCATTTTCCTTAGTAGGAATAAAAAACCCCAAAAGGGTCTTATAAATAAGACCAGAAGGAGTAAATGTTTAACTCGCTACCATGCTTGTTCTTCTATGGACTTATTTGGTATCTATATGAATCTTTTGAGGATGAAAATGTACACTGCATGACAACCATTTAAACTTTTAAAAAATTATTTGGTGTCAATTTTCTTTGAAGAACTAATATGGTAGTCTTTGTATGTTTGGAGAATCTATATGACTCTTTACTCTAAATACATCATCTCCAATATAACATTTATTTTTTTCCTTGCCTTAAATAATGATCTTAAAACACCTGTACATTAATGTTTATAATGTTGGCTCATCTTATTTCAATCACTACTCTTTAATTGTTTCTTATCCAAGCATAAAATAGAGCATCATTGTTTGAGTACTAAAATGTGGTATTCAAGGTAAAAAAAAAAAAATAGAAACATCGTTTTTTCTTTCTTCTACTTTTTATTCTCTTTTTTAGAAGGAAAGTGTCTATTATTGGTATACCCAAAACATTACCTGGGATACTTTATTTTTTTTCCTCATCTAACCCTCATCTCAAACACCATCAACCTAATGAGTCCCATAGTCATTGTTGTTGTTGTTGCCATGATCATCACCATCAACACCCCTTCCATTGTCACAATCATCTTCACAACCACCACCACACTTCTTCGCCCCAACTAACCCAACTTTAATACCCAGATCCATCACGCGTGTTATTGTTCATTTTGACAACAAGCAACTTTGCCTCTCATGGGTTTAAAATGCGTCACACGGAGAAAGTATTCACACCCTTCTATGACATGCTTTGTTCTTCTTCCCAACTTATGTGAAACTTCACATCCCTCACCCCTCGGATGAATCGGCGTCACCGCCAACTATCGGCCCAGTGCCCAACCCTTGTACCATTTGTAACAGCCTAACCCACCATGTGTGATAATGTCTACTTTGGTAGCAAGCAACCTTGCTCCTCACTGGTTTAAAATGTGTCACTTCATGGATTATTAAGCTTAACATAAAATAATTGTTGGGTTGAAGAAAGATCATTTCATGGATTTTTGTTAGATGTGCCAGAAAGAAGTTAAAAGAAAAATATTACAACTCATATTGCATCCCACCAATTTCATCCACATTATACACCATTTCCGTGGTTCATTGAAAACTTATAAGACATACAATTTTGATGATTGATGAGAAAAAATGTTAAACTACAAACTTGAAAAAAAAATAAAAGTTGCTGACCAAAAAAAAGGCTATGTTGACCTAAATTTAACACCAAAAAAGTGTAACATAGATGCTAAATATCCGAGTTCTTTAAATTAGGGATGTTCGAAGTTTG
Organism: Crotalaria pallida; assembly: GCA_037953625.1. Taxonomy (NCBI): domain Eukaryota; kingdom Viridiplantae; phylum Streptophyta; class Magnoliopsida; order Fabales; family Fabaceae; genus Crotalaria; species Crotalaria pallida. The sequence continues at coordinate 136,804,577 of CM075650.1, read as the reverse complement.
GTTTGGAATATATTTAGGTAAAAAGTCATCAACATGAAATTACTTGTGATTTGTACGGTTCGCTTGGGTTAAAAAATCAAATCCGAATCAATCAGATCTAAGAAAATACCAGGACTTTAGCTTAGTTCGATTTATTCTTTTATTTATTTTTTAGCTATTTAAAACACAAATTTAGTAGTATAAGTTGATGTATTAAATTATTTTTGATGGGTATGGAAATTGCTTTGTTGGTAGAGGCAAAACTCAATTCGGTGATTTTTACGTCTCTCGAAAGGGATTAATCTTTGATTATCGGCTGGAAGATACCCTTAGTGTAAAAAAAATTTATTTTTTATAGGCAAAGTTTTTTTTTTTACGGGAACAGAGGGAAGGGAAATTAAATTCAACAAATGGTGACGCCTTGAATCTAACCCGAGACTTCCAATTCCTAAGCCTTAAGATTTGATACATGATCACGTGGACGACACCCACTTATCAATAAAAGTAAAAGTTTAAATTGTTATATATTATAAACAATCTATTCAAATGAAAGAAATATAAAAGAAAAATTAATCAATAACATAAGAGAAAACAATTATACAACTTTGACGTTTGAAAAATTATCGCAAAAAGGTTTGTAATGAATTGTTATAATTCTACACTTGTATCATATCATTATTCTATAACTTACCGTTCTTAATATCTAGTTAGCTTATTTTTATTTTTTAAAAGATTAGATTGAGTAATAAATTTGCCTCTAATGAACTATTATTTGACATAGGTGTTCTGTTTGAACACTTTGTATATATAAATCATAACATGAAGTAAATACGCGATTTTTAAGCATAATAAGTATAGGCAAAACCCATGTTTTTTTTTTGTGAACAAACCCATGTTTTAGTATTCTAATATTACTTTGGTTTCTCAATTTCGTTCTTTAACTTTTTTTTTCTTACAATTTTGTCATATGAGTTTTTGTTTTCTCCATTGTTCTCTCAATTTTCAACCAAAATTCATGATCTTGGTATCATTAAGTTCAGGATGAAAAGGACCTAAAAAAATGCATTCATTACTTTATTTTGTATCGATTTAGATATGAACACTCATATCTTAAACATTATGTTTAGAGTTTGATTCTTTTCGTGCGTATGAAAAAAAAATTTATTGTTAAAAAAACTCCTTTCAATTATCTGCAAATTTCGAAAGGAATTAATCAATCTTTGACTATTAGATGAAAAACATTGGTATATGAAAAAAAACCTAAATTTAAAATATTCCGTCTTAGTCAGTACTTAAAGCAAGGTTTTAGCAGTATTCATCCATACGTACAGAGAAGGCAATAGGGCGGCGGATTTCCTTGCTAATCTTAGCCTTCAGTTGGAGGATGGAGTCTACATCTATGAGCAACCTTGGGAAGGTCTTAGCAGTATTCTTTCTCAAGATTACAGAGGCACGACTTTGCCTAAAAATTTTGTTCTAGTTTAGTTTTTTGTTTCTTTCTTGTTGGGCTTAGGCCCCTCTTCTCTACCAAAAAAAAAGCAAGTTTTAAAAACTTTACATCGGTTGATTCTAGAGGAGAAAAAACTAAGAAAAGTGCATAGATAACGTGTTGACCAAGATGTTGTACATGACATATCAGCAACACCGACCCCTCTCGTGGTCGTAGTTGGCCGTGGTTGCACAAATTAGTTGTAAATTAATAACAATAGATATTTGATCTATTTCTTTCTTTTCCCATTCTTTAACCTTCATGATGGTTTATTAATTATTTTCATGTTCAAATAATTGTTAATCATTGTATTTTCGAATTGAATCAGTACCAACTAATTTATAAACATAAATTTATGAAGAAAAAAACCCTCGCCAAGCTATTTGTGTTCAACTTATTTGTAAATATATAAAAATAAAATTGACTCAATTATTAAAATGGTTTCCCAATTCAAATATGAAATTTTGTTAACAGTAACGACAATTTAAATTGTCGCTAAATCAATAGTTTAAATCAAGAGATTTTACTATTAAAACACTTCGTGACGGTAAAAACCATCGCTAAAATAGGGTATCAAAAAAGAAAATTGAATTTTAAAAGTTAAAAATTTAGTAGTTTATAACCTTTGCATTTTTGAAATGGTCGCTGATAAGCTCAAATCCCAAATTTTGGTTTATAACCATTTCATTTTTGATTGGTCATATTATTGATAATATAAGTTTAATTCCAAAATTCCTTTAAAATTAGCGACAGTTAAAACCGTAACTAAATGATCGGTTTCAACTGTGGGTTTTTATTGGAAAGAAGTTCGCGACGGCTATAACCGTCGCTAAATTAGCGTTTTAGATTTGAAAGAGAGACATGTGGATGCCTCCAAATTTCAGCATTCTCCAACTTTTAATGTAGAGGCTCCAATTTGCTGAGAGTGAATGTGGAGCCTCCAATTGCATACCTTGTTATATAAAAAAGAAGGATATACATAATACGATTATGTTATTTATTGTCCTTAGAACAATGTATGAACAACCCAAAATTGTAAAATGATCATATTGAGAAGTGGGTTTGGCTCAAACCAACTTCTCAATGTGGACATGCAAAATTTGTTATTGAAAGCAACAATTTTTCTTTGAAAATCATTGCAACTTTTTTATTTTTCTCTATTTGTCTATCACTCTTAATTTTTGAAAATACCCATTGTCATTATCATCACATTAATTATAAAAAAAACAAATATACATACATTACTATGTTAGTTAAAAGTGAAAACTAACAGTAATAATGTCGTTCTCATCTTCTAGCATACTTATGGTTCATAAAGCATCTTCTACATTAGTTAATCTAAATGGAGGAGGGTGAGTGAAATCGTGTGTATCCATCATCTTCCCTGCGCAAAACTATTGCACTTGGTTAACGGGGGTTAGCTAAAGTAGTGCGATCCTGCTAACTTGAGAACTTGGGAATGAGGCCCGAGACTAAGAAGTTTCAGTTTCGATTCCCGGTTAACCCGTCCCGCTGGGAGAGGCATAGGAACGCGACCTCGTGTAGGATTAGTCTCAAGGGTTCCTTGGTATTAAAAGTGCTTTTGGGAACACTTGTGGTACTGGCCAAAGAGTACAAAAAAAAACTATTTTACTTGGAGGGTTTTCCTTGAATATGACCAGACTACCACTAAAATCCAACTTGGTAGCATTGATATGAGAACCGTACGTACATCAGAGGCTAAGTGTGATACCTTGTCAGTTGCTACAAAATGAACCGATTTCTTGATCACAACATACATTTTCAGTTTTCTTCTGACTTTTTTCTTGGTGTATCAATTTTGTTTCTCTTACAGCTTATCTCTCGGTTTGTCGCTACAATAATAGAAGATATTTCGTGCACTTGATATTCATAATGTATGATTAATTGTAGGGGTGTAACGGTCCGGTCCGGTTCGATCTTTGAGGGATTTTAGGGACCAGACCGATTAAATTTATGTGGTCTGGTCTGGTCTGGTCTAAAATTTTTTCACATGCAAAGACTGTCATTAGAGCACCCACAACGCCAGTTCGTTATCGAGTTCATCACTGTGAACGAACTGGGAAGGGCACGGTTTGGGGTTGGGAGGGTTCGTGGGAATGAATGGGGTCGTCTCCATGAACTCGTTCGTTAGGCAAATAGAGGGTCCCATGCGTATGGAGGAAACCAGAAGCCAGGAGAGAGAAACAGCAAAAAAAATCAAACAAAAAAAAACCAATACCCATAAATTGATCATACAACAACAATCTCCACAAACAAAAATTAAATTCATTGTAATTCCAGAAACAAAAATTATATTCTTTGTACAATCACCCAGAAATTACAAAAGAACTCATAAATTACAAAAGGGATTTGCTGTTTGTTGTTGATGATAAACAGAGGAGTAGAAGATGATGGGTTTCGTGTTGATGATGATGACGAGTTTGGTGGCGATCACGTTTGGAGATACTTTCTGGTGGCGGTTGTTGTTGGCCGTGGCGGTCATGATCGAAGGGTGTTTGCTGATGGGGATTGTTATTGATGATGAGGAAAAAATGATGAAGAATGTGCTTGGAAGAGATAAAAGGATTGAGAAAGGGATGAGAAGAGAGGGAGATAAAAGAGCCGTATAGATTGAAGAGGGATTGAAGAGAGAATTTGTTGTGTGACATTGAAGAGGAGATAGTGAGATTGAGGGAATTGAGGAGAAAGAGAGAGATAGAGTTATGTGTGTGTGTGTTGTGAGTGAGGGAATTGAGGAGAGTGGGGTTTTGGGTACGTGTGAGGGAGTAATTGTGGGAGAGAGAGTGGGTGGTATGAGAGAGAGACTGAAATGGGTGGAGATAATGTTGGTTCTTTTTTTGTTAAAGACAATGGTGGGTTTTTGATTGGATGACAAATGGATAGGAATAAATTGATTGGATAAGAATTAGAGCACCCACAACAGTGGGTCGTCAATGGGTTCGTCTCATGAAAAAACCGAATCGAGACTGAGTTCAGCGTTGTTTGGGTTCGTCACGACGACTGAGGTCGTCTCAGCGAACTCGTTTGTTGGCCAAGCCAAGGGACCCACTAGTGCTTGGGGGGAGAGTGAGATGGGGGTCCTCGACGCCGATGCCGCCAATGCCCTTGCCGTGAGCCAAGGGAGAGTGAGATGGGAGCGCCGTTGTCGTGAACCAAGGGTTCTCAATGAGGAGGGTGAGAGTGAAGCCTTAGCCTTATTCTACCTTTTTTTTTATTTTATAATATTGATATCGGTTCCTTGTTTTTCTTATTAATCCCGGTTGAAGTAAAACATTGGAATAAATAAGGTTTCTGTAATTTTTAATTTTTAAAAAATAAAAAAAATTATTTATGTTATAATATTGATCTCGGTTCTGCTTTTTTTTACCGGGATTAATAGCTTCAAGGTATTTTTTGTTATAATTCAATGAATATTTATTTATTTTTAATTATGATTTGTTTTTTGAACCTGGTTCCTTAATGGAATTGGAATTAATACATGGCTACTTTTTTAACTTTTTGTAGTAGTGCTTGGTTTGGGACCTAAATGCAATATTAGAAAGATTCTTGGAGGGAAAAGAAATAAAATATGAATTTTTGAAAAGTTCAGTCGTGGTAATCGATTACCACGATGCAGTAATCGATTAGCATAATGCCGCAGAACCTAGGGTTAGTGCATTTTATGAGTAATCACGCGGTTTAAACCATTAATCGCCACGAAATCACTTGGATGCATAATGGAGGATGCGTGTCACCCTGCATGGAGTCCCAATTCGTCTATAAAAGCCAATGTCGTGGATGACTTTGAGCTTCATTTGCTCTAAGTGTGAAGATTGCTTTGTTTTCTGGTCTTATATTCGTCCCTTTCTTTCTCTTTTTTCTTCAAACCATAACCAACAAACTATACACCATTGTAAAGCCCATTCCATAAGCTTCAATTTGGTACCAAAATTGTGAGATGAGAATCCCTGTGTTGAAAGTTACGGACCTGCAAAGTTGAGGCTTTGAATATGTCAAACTCGTTTCCAGACTCGTGAGCCACTCTTTGAGCTTCAATTTCGTAAGCTCAAGCCCTCTCTTGATCTCAAACTTGTTTCATTTTAAAGACAATGTTAATAGAGTAGTTAGTAACTAATTTCCCCAATTTTTATGTCTTTTGCATGTGTTAAAATCTCTGGTCTTGTTACCCTACCAAAACTGTCATGAACCGAAGTGGAGTTATCGGTTCTTGGTGTTCTACTGCAATTCCTTGTGAAAATCCTCATCAAACACAACCTTAAGGTAAGGGAGAAGCTTACCATTTTCTAGAATGAGAATGAACATGCTAGAAAATAGGTTGAGCCACCATGAGGCTTATGGGCTTAGTTTTGAAATAATGAATTGACATGGAGGCCAATCTGAGCCATGCTACTTGTTTGGACAAGTTTGAAATGTTGCATGTGAACTTATTTGATGCTAAAACAATGCTAATTCAGTGTACATGTGATTTTTGTACCTTGAGTCGTTGGATTTATGGTTTTTATGCATAATTGTGTATGATATTGAAGTCCATGAACAAATTGATGAACTTAATACTTGAGCATGTGTATTTAGTGGTATATAAGTTCTGTTTAAGGTTGGTTTAAGTTAAAATGAAGTAGAATTGAAAATGGTATGTCAAAACCTCATTTTTAGTGATTTGGCAGACCTCTTAATCAATTACCACGATATGATAATCGATTACCAGACCATATCTGATACAGGTGTGGAAAAATACACGTGATAATAGATTACCAGCTTCTGATAATAAATTATCAGTGATTAAAATCACTTAAAATACCATTTTTTTGTCCATATTCCTTGCGGAACCACCGGTATCCCCAAGAGAACCCTTAATACCAGGGAGCCCCTGAGACTAATCCGGAGCTAGCGAGCTGCGTGGCTGGCTCTCCCAGCGGGATGTTTTTAGTGGGAATCGAACACGGGGCTACTAGCACCCGTGTCCCATTCCCAAGATTTCAGTTGGGGCCTTACACCAACTGAACCAAACCCTGTTGGTACTTAAAATACCATTTCAATTATGGGTTACATAGAACTTATATACATTATGGCATTCTATTTTATTATGTTGAGGAAAAAATAATTTTATGCAATAAATTTTATTGGAAATTAATTAAGGGACCAACCAAATAATTTATGCAAGGTTTGCATACATGCACGGTGATTGGTGGTAAGTTATCGTTTTTCATCTTTTGGGAACATGAGGAGGGTACTCTGGGAATACCAAATGGATACGACTTGTTTGATGACATATTATGGGAATGTGGGCAATATCGAGGAATACTATTGAGGGTGATCATTATACGTTATGGGAACGTGACGTACACTCTGGGAGTGACGCTTTGAATCACGTGCCAAGCATGTTCGTTATACGTTCTAGGAACGTATTATTGTGCTCTGGGAGTACACTAGTGTATGGATGGACATCTGAGATTGATTAGTATTGGAGGCCTCAGGATGTGAGATAGAAAAGTATACATCATGCCAGTTGCATGGAAAAGAATAAGTGTATTGAACAATGTGTGTTCATATGGATATGCATTTCTATATGTTGAATTGCTTAACTATGATTGTTAGATTATTTCTTCTCATTTGATTATGTAAATGTGTATTGCTTACTCCCCTGCCCTTGTTAGGTGATGGTTCGCTATCTCACTTGCATAGAGAATCGACCCCTTCCTAGTGGAGTGTGGACATATGAGGACCACCGGGCTACTTATGAGTGTGAGGTAGAGTTCACGTTCTACCACCCTAACCCCCTAGCCCGAATCCGTCCTCGCAGGTTCCGGATTCACATTATCTATACTGTGTACGTACCTCATTTTTATTTATACCATGGACCACCTCCGACTCAACCAGCTTGTCGCTTTTATAGTTTTTGTTTTAGACCTGCTACTCGCTCTCACCCATGTGGTAGGGTACCCACTTCGTCGGATGAGGTCGATGAGGATCCCGTTGAGGCTGAGAGCAGAAACGAGCCAGTCGAGCACTCTACAAGGAGTCAATGGGGAGTCAGAGACCCGTAGGTATAGGCATAGTATGGGTAGTGAGGGTTAGAGACCCTTTTTGTGCAGCTGTGGAGGATTAGATGGATGAATATTAGCTTTTGGAGGACCAGTTGACCAGTTCTGAAGCATCTGTTATTTTGATTTATATATAATTATATATTATTTTTGGGGAGAGGCTTTCAGAGTGTTGGTCTAGCTTTTATGTATATGCATTTGATGTTATGGACTTGTATCTTCGACTTGGTTTTCACTTGATGTTATGGACTGTGTATTTGACCTCATGATGATATGTATATATATGTATATATCTTTTACGTACACATGGTCAAAATTTGTTTTATACTTTTCCGCGTACTCTGATAATTATCAAATGATTTTGGTTACAATTTAATTCAATACAAGCCAAGTTTCAAGATAACTCTATGTTGATTATTAAGTCATTTATCAAGCTTTTTTTTTTCTCGAAATCGGGTGATGTCTGGGCATCACATTTTTTGTAGCCCAACTAGTCCACCTCGGATCCGCGAATTGCACGAGTCTTTTACTCAACAGTATGGATCATTCCCAGGAATTGTTGCCTCACTGGGACTCTAGCCTTTAACCCTAAAATCCCTAAGCGCCCAGCCAATTTCTACTAGGGCAATCCACTTGGGTCAAGCAATTTTTTTTAAATCATATTAATTATCATTGTTATCTCGAACAATTTTCTGCAATCCAAGAATTAAGAAATTTTAATACCGAATTCAATGTTAATGATGAAGTTTATTTTGAATACCAAAGTCAAGAGATTTCAATTTCAAAAAGAAAGGAAAAATTCTTATATTCAAAATTTTCAAACCTAACAAGTCCATATTTATTTGAACTAATTACTTTAGATAAGGTAAGATTAATATAATCATAGTAAGGGTGTCTCACTTTATGGTTTTCAGCCCCCATTCTTTTCGATGGGGTTTAGTCATATTATTTTTCGACATCCCCGAGTCGAAAAATATATATATATATTTAGACTTTAAAAATGCATTTTTCAATAAGAGGGTACTCAAAAAATTACATTTTCTGACGTGGAGATGATGGAAAATATTCCGACTGAACCCCACTGAAAAAATGGGGGCTCAAGACTAAAAAATTGGGATCGAGGAGTAGTACTCAGTAATTGGGAATTCATTTTTTGACCCCCTCATTTACTTTGTTGACCCCCTTTACACATACGCTGGGGGGTCAGCATATGTGCAATTTTTTGTTCAATTCACTGATCCCAGCGTACGTGTAATGGAGGGTCAACAAGGAATCAGGGGGTCAAAAAATGAAAACCCATAACTTTTCATAACTTTTCAAAAAACTGAAGCCATTTGTTGACTGCTTAGGACCCAACTCACTAATAAGGAAGGACAATTTAACAAAAAAAAACAATCTGAAGGCGATGTAAACATCGAATACTCAATTTATTTTACTGAGTCAATTCATATATAAGTGGATTTAATACTTTGATCTGAACCACTAATTAGCGAATCAAAAGAGTTAAGTTTTTTTTATTGTTATTTAGATGTATTTGATAAATTTTTTTTTTGGTGCAAAGGAAGGAAAGAACGAACAACTACACACGTAAGAAAGTGCGTCCAGCAGCATCATCTGCTAGAGCGTTGGACAGCTCCATGGGAGGGACTTCTAAGATCTTCAAAGGAAGATGCCCAATGCCACCAGTTTTAGCCAACACATCAGCACACGCATTAGCTTCGTGGAGAACATGGGAAAAAGACACCAACCACCTGCGCTTCAACAAGCTCTGAATGTTACTCACCACCACTCCAAAGGCATGGCAAGAAGGGAGGTCAACTATAGAAACCAACTGAAAAGCCATCAAAGAATCAGTTTCACAACAAACTGTTATGAACCCCTTATTCCATGCAAGCTCTAACCCATGTTTCAAACCCAATAATTATGCAAGGAGTACACTTTCAGCATGAAAACAGCCAAGAAACCCGCATAGAAGGGGGCTTGAGCCAAGACACCTCTCTAGCCAGTAGAATCACGTAACAAACCACCAAATCCAATGACCTGTTCACCTTTCCTGTAACAACCATCAACATTCAGATTAACACTCATAGAAGGGGGCTTGAGCCAAGACACCTCTCTAGCCACCCTAGGTGCATGAGATAGAGGAGAACATCATCTTACCATGTCATCAATCATTGACTTTATATTGAAACTTATCTGCTCTATGTGCAATACCTCCCAGCCTAACACTTCCAAATTACGCCATCTCTAAGCCCACCAAAGCACAACAAGAAACTTAAACCTCTCCACCCTACTTGTGAACCGACGAATCCACTGCCACACATCCATGGAGAAGAACACCAAATCATTTAAACCGAAACTTAACCACAGATCCCTTCTGGGGGGGCAGTCACGAACACAGTGAAGATTGGTCTCATTAATCTTAGAACAACGATCACACCTAGATGAGTCAGCCAAACCACGCGCAAACCGTAACACGCATTAGAAGGGGCAGCTTCATGCATCATCAACCAAAGCAAGAATCTTATTTTATCTTGACAATCAATTTTCCACAACCAAGTCCAAGAAATATCAGTATTGTAGCTGCCAGATTGACTAGATAGCCATCTATACCCACTAGAGGTCGTGTACTCCCCAGTATCCCCATAAGTCCAACACCAGAGATCTTTCAAGCCGCCAAATCCGAGAATTTGGATTTCATTTACCATATTCTTCAACTCACTAGGAACAAGAGTATACAAATTCCTCCAATCCCAAGCACCCTCCTGAAGAAACCGCAATTGGTGGTTGGAGAGACAAAGGAACCCTAGGAATACACCTAGAAGGGGGGGTTGAATAGGTGTTTAAGATACCTTGAAAGATTTTCGAACGAAACAAATCGAAACAATCAAAACAAATGATTTTTGCAAATCCTACAACACTTAATCGATTAACCTGAAATTTAATCGATTAACCTGCAATTTAATCGAGTACTAATCGATTAAACCTGAAAGTTCAAAAAGTCCTTAATCGATTAAACGAACACTTAATCGATTAAATCTATCAGAAACTGAAAAATCACTTTTCAATCGAATACGAAAATCAATCAATTAACATGTAAGATCAGAGATTCAGCGGAGATGATTAACACCTATATTCTTATTGATTATCCTAGTCATGAAAATGATTTTCCCTTTATCAATTTGAACAATAAAGATTCAATTCAATCAATTATGAAAATCACTCTTTTCTAGGTTTTCAACCAAGAACGCAATCAAATGACTTGAATATAAAGAGTAAGGGTTTAGAGATACGACACAGCGATTTATCCTGGTTCACTTTCATCCGCTTGAAAGCTACATCCAGTCCCCTCTTCAACCAAGAGAGATTCTTCACTATGAGGAATTAGAGTTCTCAAATTACAAGTAATTGCCTCACAAGACTTCCTTCTTGCTAGCCTACAAGAGATAACCGACACCCTTGCCTTGTAATCCTATTGATCTTCTCTCTAATCTAACCTCTACCCCTTGTTGATAATCGACACAACAAGTCTTCAATTGCTTGATGATAATCCACACATCAAGGCTTCTCCTTGCTTGATTCACAACCAAGACTTCTTCAATTTCTTGAACTTTGCTTGATGATAATCGACACACCAAGGCTTCTTGTTTGTTGTAGTGGCTTGCCTTATTGCAAAGATTACAACTCAATGAATATACATAACAATCCTAATGAATCTCAATCAATAGCTATGACAAATCACACAAGAGATTCAAAGGTTCTTGATCAAAGAATATGAAAATAGAAAAGCTTTGATCTTTAAAATTGAGAGAGAATAGACTGGCTTGATTCTTTGTAAAAATGAATATCAAAATGATAGGTTATGATCACAAAAGTTAGGAAAAGGTTTTTATAGAATACCCAAAAGTTATGGCACTTGAAAACTGATTTTGAGAAGTAAAAATCGTATTTTAAAAATCAGTTCAGCAGTACTTAATCGATTAAATCTTCACTTAATCGAGTAGTAATCGATTAAATTCATCCTTAATCGATTAAACATGTCTGACACTTGTTTAAAACGTGTTTTCTCAAAAACCAACCTTTCCTTTAAAACCTTTAAGCCACCTATTGATTCTAGGTTAAGTGAAAACTCAAATTATGATTAAAATCATGACTTATGAATGAGATTCACTACCCTCTAAACAAACTACCCAAATGAAAACCTATGAAGCTTGAGAGGCAAAAGATAAAACAATTACAATTACACTCAAACTAAGTCTTAATGAGCTTGTTCTCTCTTCTTCACTTGATGTTTGTTGTTGCTTGTTGAACTTGAACTTGATCATCACATGATAGCTTGTTCAAAACACTTTGTCATTATCAAAACATTCATCATGGAACTAACACCTCCACCCACATCTCCCTCACAGATTTCTCAGTATAAAATATGTGCACATATTGGACCTTCTCGGAAAGCGGCCCCTCCTTGCACCACGAACCGGACCAGAATGATGTTGCTCCATCTCCAAACTGAAAACCAAATCCATCTCTCAGCAGACCAGTGACTCTAAAAATACCACGCATAGTATATGACATCTGTTGTGTAACACCCCAAATTTTTAATCTCTGATTAATGAAAGTTTAATTTATAAAGTTTATTTATAATTAATTACTTTTATTTTAATCTTCGATTAATTATGTATTTTGTGAATGCATTTGATGAATGAGAATGCATGAAAAATAATTTGATAATTATTAATATGTGAAAATAGGAGTTTTGCATATTAGTCCTTATTTTAGGACCTAGAAGTAATATTAGAAAAGTTTTGGAGGGAAATGAAATAAAATATGAATTTTTGAAAATTTCAATCGTGGTAATCGATTACCATAGTGCAGCAGCACCAGTTCATAGTGCGTTTGATGAGTCATTGCTCAAATCCTCATGCATTGACATGAAATCAAGCCTTAAGACACCTCCTAGACCACGCGTCGACCTGCATGGACCTTTAATTTGGATATAAAAACCCAATTGAAGCTGAGTTGAAGATCATTTTGGCCAATTTCTTCAAGTCTTGCATGCATTTTCCCGAGTTAGGGTTCATAAAATTGTTCTTTTCGTTCTCTCTTGATCCTGAATAATAATACACATATTATAAACCATTGTGAAGCTTACATCCTGAGCTTCACAAAGACACCAAAATTGTGAGCTGAGAGTGTGTGTGCAAGGAGAATCGAAGCCTGCAAGTTGAGGGTTCAATTCTGCAGAAGCAGAAATATGAGGTCTGGAGCTTACTTTAGGCTTTGATTGTGGTAAGCTCATGCACCCTTTTGGTTTCAAACTTGTTCCATTCTCTTGTCCTTGTTTCAGAGAACAAACCCTAACTATTTTCCCTAATTTGTATGCATGTTTGGTTGATTAAAAATTCTGGTCTTGAACCCGTGTTGGTCATGGTGCTGCAGAAAAGTGATTTTTTGGGAAATCGAATTTGGAAGCTTGTTTTCTCTGAAGTTTCTGTTAGAACATGTTTGTGAGGTAAGGGGAAAGCTTAACCGACACTAGTTTGAGATTAAAGAACATAATTTCATATAAAGAGCCATCAAGAGGCTCTAAGTGTTTAGTTTTGAATTAGGGATTTGGTTTGGAGACCAAATTGTGCTCTGTGAATGACTTGAGTAAGTTTTAATTGATACATGCATGTTGTGTAAACACTGAAACCATGAATTAATTGAGTAATTTGAGTTTTGGTATGTTGAGTTGTTGATTTTCATGGTTTTATGCATAATTAAGTGAATTTGTGCAATCTCTGCGAATTGATGAAATTTCAGTGCATGAACATGTTTATAATATGTTATATGAACTTTGTGAATGTTTGGTTTGAGTTAAATTTGGTTAGAAATGAAGATGGTATGTTAAAACCCCATCTTTTTAGTGTTTTACTGTCAGGGGTAATCGATTGCCACGATATGGTAATCGATTATCTGCCCTGTTTCTGAATCAGAAAGCAAAAATACATGTGGTAATCGATTACATTTTTATTATGTAATCGATTACCAGTGCAGAAAATACTTAGAAATGTCATTTTTATTTTTGAATCATAAATTTAACTTTTAAATAATTATCATGGAATGTATATGGGACTGAAATATGTCTGATTGGGTCTTTTGATTATTTTTTTGAAAATGTTCATGAAATATGATGTAATTATTTCAAGATAATGTTGGATATTATCAAGTAATTCAAATACCAATCAACGAATTTAATTGTGATGCATTCGTGCATGGAGTTTGGATGATAGACTGAATTATCACGGTTATTTTTATAACCTGAGGAGGGCCTCCGGGAGCGCCAAACACGTCCTGCTTGATGACACGTTTATGTGTGATAAAAACGTGGCCAGCGTGAGGATACTGATGATGTGATTATTACGTTGGAGCGTTACATCTGCGAGGTTGCGGCATCTTGAATCACTACCAAGCTTGAGCGTAATACATTCCAAGGAATTGTAATTGTACCCCGCAAAGGTACCGAGTACAAAAAATTGTACATGAAGTTAAAAGGATGGCCGCCCCTCAGGGGAAAATAGTTTCTATGGAAGATAGGATTGATGATATGACATTCATACATCATGCTCATAAATAATTAAATGTTTTTTTATTATAACCTGAGTGTGAGCATATTATGCACATTCCTACTTGTCATTGACTTGTTTGTGTAATGACCTATATTTGATTATATGATTGACTAGTATCTGTCATGCATATAAATTGTTAAACGTTTACTCTCTTTCGATTATGTGTATGTTGTTGCTTATCCCCATGCCCTTGTAGGTGATGTCTCGCTATCTCGCCTGCATCGAGATACGCCCTCTCCCTAGTGGAGTGTGGGTCTATGAGGACCACCGATCAGTGTATGAGGGTGAGTTTGAGTTGACCTTCTATCATCCTAATCCACTAGTCCGTGCTCGTCCTCGTAGATTTAGGATCTCCATTATTTATACTATGCATGTACCACCCTTTTATACATATCATGGACCACCTTCTGCTCGACCTGCCCGTACATATCATCACTTTCATTTTCGTTCTGCTTACCGCTCTCACCCTTTCACCTCTCGAGTTGTCCGGGAGGATACTACCACACCTGATCCGACGAGTCCAGTCGGGGTTGCACCATCACTCGACCCTGTGCCCAGTGGTAGGGTACCATCCTCGTCGGATGAGGTGGAGGAGGATCCTGCCGAGGCAGGGAGCGGAGACAAGCCAGTCGAGAACTCTACTGGTAGCCAGTGGAGGGATGATGACCCTTAGATACATGCTAAGTATAGGTAGTGTGGGTCAGGGACCCAATCTGCAGCTGTTGTGGACTCTCTGGATGGATGGATGGATGCCTTGCTGGTGATTTTGGACTGCTAATGTTACTACTCCTGGATCAACTCTGGAGCCTTTATTTTGGGTTGTTAGATATTGTACATATTTTTGGGGAGCTCTAGAGTGCAGATCCTTACTTTTTATATTTCTTTTTTATGGACTTGTCTTCTTGGACTCGGTTATCTGACTACCTGGACTATGTACCCTTTTTACCGTATATATATATATATATATATATATATATATATATATATTATGTTCATGCTTATCAATCATAGTCCAATGATTTTCCGCTTACTCTGATATTGATTTAAAAAGGATTCGGTTATGCCATTGCAAAAGAATAATATCTTAAGTTCTTAAACGATAAGAGATAGCTTCAGTATTAATTTTAATAACAAAACCATGCTAAGTTTTAATGTCAAGCGAATGCTATCTCATTCCCTATTTTCTAAGTTCCTAAGTTATATTTTATTGATGTCGAAGGACGCCAAATCTAATGTTTAAATAATGTATACATTATTTTCCGAGATCCAAAGGCTTTTGTGATTTTCACACCCGACCCATTAGAATTTCAAAGAAAGTATAAGAAAAATTTATTTCCTAAAAATTCTAATACTTTAACAAGTCTATAATAATTCCGGGTAATATATTTACATAATATTTATTCCTTAATTACTAGGGTTACGAGAGAGGATGTTGCATGCTGGTAGGTTGGACCGACAAAAGATACCTACCATGAAGATATTTGTGATCAAGCAACTGTTTCCATAAGCATATTTCCTCTGATATCATCCTCCACACCAGTTTCCCAATGACGAAACATTTGCCATACGAGTGTCTCGAATACCAAGCCCCCCCATGTCTTTTTGTATTGGCCACCTTCTTCCAGCTAACTAAATTCAAGCTTCTGGTTGACCCCTCTTTGCCCCAAATAAAGTTCCTCGAAATTTTGTCAATATCATCACAAATGCTCTGAGGGAGCCATAAACCAATAAATTAAATGGTAGTGATAAATTTAGTTTCTCAACAAAAACATACTTCCTCATATTCATTTTAAAATTAATCACAAGGATTAAGAAAAACTTATATTATTCAGAAATATGAGATATTTTGATTATACTATTATTTAATCATTATTGGAAAAATAAAATGGAGGTGAAAAGAAACTTATAATAAATAAGGATATAGTTAAAAAAAAATAGTAATTATGTATTAGATTTGTAAAAGAACAATATACATAAAACAAAAGGTAAAAGTTTCAAAAACAATACATATGAAATGGAGGAAGTACCTTTCCTATTAGAATTGCACGATCAACTTATTGTTAGTGTCAAAACGGTCATAACCTCTAGTTTTGATTAATACCACTACTTATATGATTCAACAAACAAAATCTTAAGTATTTTAATGAGATGATTGGGTGTGCAAAAAATTGATAACCTTTTTGAAAAGATTAGTAGGGGGACAATTGAACAAAGAGGCATCACCCTCTACAATCTAGAGTGATGAAGATATTAGAAGAATAGTACACAAAGAAAGCATGTGCAGAAAGAGGTCTAAATCATAAAGGTAGAAATCAACAAGCATAAAGGAAAAAGCTCAAGGCTCCCATCAACAATCCAACAAGAACACTCTAGCGGGAAAGATTCAAGGGAATAAAGACTTTAAAGAAAGATGATCAATGCAAACATGAAGAATCAGAAAGATGAAGCAAAGACAAGAGAGTAAAACATATTCATAAAAAACACTCTATATCAAGACCTCTATTTGCCTAAGATGATCTACCTGATGAAAACATTGGCTGGTAGATAACAAATATCATCGGAGTACTAGACAAGAAGAAGGAATATTTGAATATAAATATTAGAATTCCTAAGATATTGTAATTTCCTCCACGTGCAAAGGTCGAAATATGTACAAACTTACTATTTGAGCCACCTAGCTTAGAGGAAAAAAAAGGAAACAGAGCATGAGTAATCAACTATGCCACAAAGATGCAAAAGACAAAAGTTGAAGGACAAGCAAGTATGAAAAAAATACTTAAACTCCTCAAAAGTCATATTTGGACCGAAAAGATCAAATACTACACAAAGTTATTTGGATGAACAAAACTTGTGAAGAAAAAGTAGACAATATATGAAAAAGAGAAGATATAGAAGAGGAACCGAGTTCTATCATTCTTTTATGGCCATCATATTGAAATGGTGAAGATTTAGAAGATGTAGAAGCCTAGTCTAGACTCACACATGTTCAATCAATCGTTCGTATGTTAAACTGATTAATTCGTTTTGATCTAGAAGTACGATGCGTTGTTTGAACTCATATCATTTGAAAACTTTTAAAAGACGTGTGTGGTGGAGTAAGAGTGAATGCATTGGGTATGCATTAGAGAAGATTGAGTAACTGCGTTCAAAGACTCAAAGATGAAGGGGGAAACTTACTGTGAATTATGTGCAACTTAGAGATGAAGGAAGTAGCTTATTGTCTAAATGCTTACTAGATCATATTACAACATCTATGTATCGAAAAACCACACTTTTTGATACGTTAAATACAACATTTTCCAATATAAATTTTTTTCTTTTAATTTTCTTAAACAATGTCTCAAATGCATTTCTTAACATTCCCATTAGTATTATTAAGTGAAATTAGAGTTAGCTCAGCTAACATTGTTCTTATTTGTCTCTCCCATTACAAAAAAGGTTTATTTAAATTTTTGGTCCTTGAACTTAGGGGGTGTTTTGGAATTAGTCCCTATCTTTTTTTTGGATTTGGTCCCTGTAACAGCCCGATTTTCGTACTCAAAACAATTAACTTTTATTTATTAAAGTTGCCCAAAATGAGGCCAAATTTTTTTTTAAACATTGTTGTATTGTTTGAAAACATTATGGAAAAGTTTTTAATGTACTCCAACGCTTTCTCTCGAAAACCGGGTTGCTACTAAGGCCAACCCTTATTTATCTGGGTTTTCAAAAACATGTATCAGGAAAACAATTTGGTTCCAATTCAAATTAGTTCCTTTCATTTCGACAAAAGGGCGTTAAACATTTCTTACGAAGTTGTATAAAAAGTAGGGCATGCTTCAGAATAAGTTAAGTTACATCAATAGTTCATTCACTTAGGTAATCCTTAACTCACCACGAACATAGACTATGATCCTATTCTTAAACTTTCCTATTGAACACAATCGGATGTAGCTCCTTCTTCTTCTTCTTGCGCCCTTTCTTGTTTCCCGACGAGGACGCCATCTCGGTCACTGCTTTCCCTTTGTTGTTTGGTTCCAACTCTACTCCGTCTAGAGAGATGGAGTTCCTCTGAGTCTCATACCGCTTCTTCTCTTCGTAACTTCCATATCCGCGCACAGTGGCTAGCCCCAAGTGCAGTCCCAAGTCAGCTCCGCTCAGTTGATGCTCCGAATCGGGAATCACGATCTCCGTATAGCCGGTCCATGCCCAGCCGCTTGGGGTGTGCTTCCAACCTCTTCCATACTTATTCCACATGGTGATGTCCAGGCAATACTCCATCTGCCCGTAGAGATATCAGCCGCACCGATATGCCAACGAACAGGAGAGAGTAAGCGATCCGAACGACGCATCGTCGACGGTGTGGGATTACGATAGGCAAAGTAATAGGACCATACAAACATACAATACAACATACAAGCACACAACAATTCAAGTCATAACATGATTATTATCTTATATTCTTATCGTTGTCATCCTCCTTGTCATCATTTTTCATTCTCGTATTATCTTGCTTTACTTCCCTTTTCATTCTGTCTTATCAATTCACAACCTTTAATCATTGGGGGAAACTTTAAGATCTCATCAAAGTATTTATCTCGTTCTCGGCTATCACTCACGTCTACATCTCCTCGGTCATCCACCCAACCTAGTCGGAAGCAAACAGGAGTACAAGACCTTTACCGTGCGGGCACGACAGCTGTCACACATCAAATGGTCCCAGACCAGGAGGACTCAGCCTCAATTCAAATCATATCAATTCATAAATAATCAGGGCACACTGTCTCAACTCACAGTGGCAAACAAGATGCCCCACTCCAGTCCCTCTCACTGTTCTAGATTTTCAATCTAGGGGGCGACAGTATGTTTCTAGTGGGCCCGCAGAACTTACCACGACATTAGACCTAGTCCCTACCACGTTAGTACGCCACATGTGGAGTTCGTTTTGCCTCGAAACATACTCTAGACTTCTTGACGTTTCACCGTCATCGTCCTCCCCTAATTTAATCTCCTCCTAAGTATCCGCAGATACTTATGGTTCCTTCCTCTCCACTACTTCGCACTCTCTCATACCTCACCGCGTATGTCTTTTAAGTCTTTTATCTTTTACTTAACCTAAGGTCTGCCCATCCTTCGTGCAACCCTTCAATGAGTCCCGACCACTAACTTGCACAATCTTTCTCTCATCATCTCTCACATAGCTCAGAGCTGGGATCACATCAACGAACTCGCATCTCATTTCCCAATCCTTCGCAACATTCTCAATCTCTTTTCAAAACATTCTTACTTTCCTCAAAACTCATTTTCATAAACTTTTTGGGAAATCTTATATCTTAAGCTTTCACAAAATATCCTTTCGAAAACTTTCACATAAAATCTCTTCTCGTAAATTTTCTCAAAAATCAATTTTCATAGTCTTCCAAAAATCTCTTTTCATACACATCCTCAAAGGCTTTCTTAAAACTCTCCCTTTCTCGAAATTTCAAAAAAATTTCCTTCACAACTTTTCACCAAAGTTTATTTCGGAAAAATTTTCTGAAAACATTTTGTTTATAATTCTTCTTAAAAACTTCTTTTCAAAACCCCTTTTCAAAAATTTCCTTTCAAAACCCCTTTCAGGATTTCCTTTCACAACTCTTTTCAAAGGTTTCTTTTCAAAAACCTTTTTCAAAAACCGCTTTTCAAAAACCTTTTTCCAAAAATTACAACTTTGCTGAGCGCTAATGGAGGAGCAAGCTCAACTCAACACTAGTCCCAGACTAAAACCAAAAACAAAAGGAGCCCAGCTCCGCTCAAATCACATCTCATTCTCATAATCAACATCAATTTCCCCCAAGCTCTGGCTCGTTCTCAACATTATCATTCATTCCTTCCCCAATCTCAATTCTTCATCTCTTTCTATTCCATCTTATATCCTTTCATCATTATTCCTTTCTCTCATGTCTTTACTTTCCTTAACTTTCTTATCTCATTTTCATTTTCTTATTCAGGACGTAACAGACGTCCATCAGCTATTCACTCATTACAATCAGCAGCAATAAGTATCATCAGACATAATTAAATAAATAAATAAAAGCATGCACACAACATCACACAATAACATTGTGGTCTTTGTCACCTTCGTATAAGTGGCCACACAACGCAAACAATTGCCACTATACTACTGACTCCGAACCACTTAGTTCCGATCTTTGAGATGATACGGAACGTCCTACTAAATCACCTAACTACCACGGTGTCTTAGGAAAGCTTCTCTCTCACCTGAGGTCCAGCTATTTGTTGCGTACCGTCACCTCGGATCCTCTGTACTGCTGACTGCCCCAATCCCTCGCTTTTCAAATTCCTCGTACTAAATAAAATACGCTTAGGTCATTAACTTGTATTAAGAAAATCTTTTTCATAATTTAGACACTTCTCATTCCTCGTCGGAAGGCTTAAAATGTAACAGCCCGATTTTCACTTCCCAAAAACTTAACTGAATTATGATTACTTTCTTGCAAAAATGAGGCCATTTTTTTTAAGTATAAGTTCGTTAATACGTAATCCACCCTTTTGAAAATCGAGTTGTTACTTTCGAAACCTTTCACCCTAAATCAACATCACTATGAAAACATGGAACTTGCTTGCATTGATAAAAACGTAAGTCACACATACTAAAGATACACTCCAAAGTTTTTCCAAAAGAAGTGAACTGAAATCAAAATATTACAAACCGAAATAAAAGATAGCTGATTACATCATTAGTTCATTACAAGATAATCCTCGACTGAAACTCAGATCCTAGACACAAGACATCCTCTAGACACAGATTGCAAGACGTCACTCATCAGCAGAACTAGCCTCCGTCTCCATATCCTCGCTTGGATCCGTCTCCGCTACGTGATCGGGATCGCTAGCACTCTCCTCTTCCATAGGTTCAGGAACCATCGCTGCCAAGGGTGCAGGATCACCATTTAGCTCGTGGTGTTCCCGTGGTCCACCGGCTTGATAATCTCGCAGAGTGACTTGCCCAACATGCACGTCCATGCCTGCTCCCCGTAGAATGTGCCTCGGATCGTCGATCTCCAGCGAGTATCTCCTCTCCAGATCCATCCATCAGGTACAACCTCCCATGCACCTCCCTGAAGAGGCCACATATGGATCGCTACATGATACGCCATCTACCCGTTGCAATACCGGGAAATGCCAATATGACAACCAGGTAGGAGAGAGTCAACGCGCCATACGCAACAGGTTGACCGCAAGGTTGCAGAATAGACACGATAGAAAGACGAACAGTACCAAGGATACTCGACGACTATATATACACAGAACAAGACACGAGAACCAGAATACATCGAGTACTTGAAGGATAAAACGCTTATCCCAAATCAAACTCAATATCATAAATAAAGGTATTCGAGATATAAAATAAACCACACATGAAAAGCAATACTCGCCAACCATTACCACAATATATCACAACTGAACATCATCATACTTTGCCCAACTTTTCAAATATTCAGCATCTTTTTATTCTTTTGTTATTAAGTTTTATCATACTTAACTCACTCAATGAGGTAGGGGAATCACCATCACTGAGGAACGCGCACTCTACATCTCCTCGGTCTCCATCCACCTAGTCGGAAGCCAACAGGAGTACAGGACCTTTACCACGCGGGCACGACAGTTGTCTCAACAAATGGCTCCAAGCCAGGAGGTCTCAACCTCAAAACATATCATATAATCAAGGCTCACTGTCCACGCAGTGGCAAAACACATTGCCCCGTTCCAGTCCCTCTCAACTGTTGTAGACTTGCATTCAAGTGGGTGACAGTATCATTTCTAGTTAGCTATGTGGTACTTACCACGGCATTAGACCCAGTCCCCACCACGTTAGTGCGCCACTTATGGGATTCGTCCCGCCTAGAAATGTACTCGAGGCTTCTTGACGAGTCACCGTCATTGCCCTCCCCTCATGCAATCTCCACCTGAGTATCCGCAGATACCCATAGTATCTTCCTCTCCACTACTTCACACTCTCATATCTCACCGCGAATATTAATGTCTTTTAATGTCTTTTAATATTCTTTAAACTCTTTTAGAACCTTAAAGTCATTTAGTTAACCTATAGTCGGCTTGCCCTTAGTCCATCCCTTCGACAAGACCCGACCACTAAAGCATCTTTTTCCCCACTTTCACAAATACATTCACATTCCAAGCCCCTCGGGCAACCATCTCACCTCATCACTTTCACATAAATTCACATTGCTCTTTGCACTATCACTTCCAGCACAACATATTCTCTAACACGACCTCAGCTTCACAAGCACCATGTCCTTATCCAATACATTGACATTTCATCACATTTCTCATATCGCATCACATACCATTCCTTCACTCATCCTCATACGTTTATTCTTTCATTATCATTCGTGAATCACTTAAACTTATCAAACGGGAAAATCACCATCTCATCACAGAGTAATAAGGAACTGACTTAAGATAATAGATAACGTGCACAAGAACGTAACGTAAATAAGCATTACATAAACACATTGCACCACCATCCGGCAACAATGTTACGGGCTCACCGCAATCTCACTCACCTCTTAATCCAGCAGAAGAAATACTTCGACCTTGGAGATCTCTAGCTTCTCTTTGAGAATTGTCACCACCGTCCACTGAATAACCTCAAATAGATAAATACACTTTTATTAAAATCATTTCAGTTCAAAGACCATACTTGGTTTCTTCAATAGAAAACCCTTTTACTTTCTCTATCCTTTCTTAGAATTATAAAAGTTGATCAAAACAATTCTCAATCGTTTCTATACTTGAAATCCTTTGAAAATCATTTGAAAACTCACATTAGAATAACTAAAATAATTAATTCATGTGGCTGTATGGAAAAGTCCAGCCCCTTATTCGATTTGTAAAACCATTGAAAACCAATAATTTTCATCCAAACCTTTGTAAATTCAATAACACTTGAAATCCATGTCTTCTACCACTCAAAACATTTTTAAAACTTGAAATACTTGGAATTAAAATCTTGGACAACAAGGAACAAAAGAAATTAAATCACGAAATCGCTTTAAGAAAATAATCAAATTCATTTACTCATTTCCTTTATCAAACCGAATGAAATCAAAAACAAAACAACACAATTCAAACAAATTTTTCTTAAAACAAAGTCATGAAACATAATCATTTCAAAGAGACAAATACATGCAAAAGAATCTAGCCTCTTCAACCTAATATAGGCCGAATCATCACTAGTTGAAAACAAAATCTTGGATGCACTTTTCTTCATGCAAAAACCATGAAAATTTTAAATCAAAAACATGCACATGTAAAACACATAGATTTAGAAAATACCACTTCTTTTTCTTCCTCAAAACCGTGACTTACTTGTGTCACTTCAAACACATTTTTATTTTCATTTTCCTTTGCATGCACTTTTAAAATCATGGAAATCAAAAAGAAATTACATGCAAGGAACTTTTTCATGAAAAGTCATTAAGTTTCTTTGTTTTCAAAGCTCGACCGAATGGTACTTTAACAAAATCAAGAGGAAAACTTAAATCCTTGACTTTGAAATACACATGAATTAGATCAAAACATAAACCATTTGGAAAAGAATTGTTTTACTTGGTTTCTCATCAAAACCGTGACATGCATGTAAAGGATCAAAACTTTTTGAGCAAAAGAATCTCATGTAAAACTTAGAATTCAAAACCATGGAAAATCAAGGTAAGAATCAAATCCTTTTCAAAGCCAAAACAAAGATCAAAGTCCTTTTTGAAAATAAAACCAAGATCAAAACTTTAGAAAATTTCAAAGTGAAAGCCAAAGTATGAAAACCACATAGATCCTCTTCAAATAGCATCAAGTTATCATGCATGAACTTGAAATGAAATAAACATCATCATGACCTAATTTTCTAAGCAAGATCGAATAGGAATGTCCATGGTTTAAGGTTTTACAAATTTGTAGAGTTCTTGAGACTCAAGATCAAGGCTTAACAAATACTTACAAACATAGATCTAGAAAGAACTTGGACATGCATCAACAAATAAACTTTACAAGACTTAGAAAATTAAAAACCACTTAGAACAACCTAGGACCTTCGAATAAACTAGAGAAATAGAAAGGATCTTCAACCTCTTCACTTAATCTCCAAGAATCCTAAGACTTTTGAGCTTGGTCTTCCTCTTCCTCTTCTCCTTGGTGCTCAAGGGTTCTCCCTCTCTCTCTAAGTTTCTAGTTCTTTTCTAAGAGTATGGATGTTACTCTTAGAGTTGTGTTTGATTGGAAATGAAATGAGAAGCAAATGGGTTGGTGTACTACGGTTTAGGCTTATAAGAAAGCAACAAGGTTTTTCCCTTCTTACCCTTTAGAAAGTTCGGCCAAGAGTGTTGCTAGGAAGGGTAGAATTGGCATCATCAAGGCTTGCATGGCTCAAGCCAAGCCATTGGATAAATAGAGAAGAATTAGGGCTAAGCTTGATTCCTATTGGTTGGTCAAACTATTAACCATGCTTAACACTAAACTAAACCTAGGTGCTAATGGGTTACTAGCTTAGGGTGCAAGAAAGTCAAATTCATGCACTACACACACATGCATACGGCGACACATATGCACACACATGCACCACAATTTATTTTTATTTTTTTCTTTTTCATAAAACCATCATTTTCCACAAAATACAAAATATCAAATATTAAATACTTAAATACTTTAAACAATTAAATCCAAAACTCAATCCAAATTCATAAGGTTTTTTTTTCCCACAAAAATCATTTTCCTTAAAACTCTTTATCATTTAAAATCACAAAATAAATTTAATTCAAGAAATACTTTTTCAAAATACCCTTTTGAAAACATTTTCTCAAATCGATTTCTTTACCAATTAAAACAAATGTGAGGTATTCGGACGGGGTGTTACATTCTCCCCAACTTAGAGATTTCTCGTCCCCGAGAAATGCAGTACCTGAATCAAACAAGTGCGGAAAAGAACTTCTCATCTTGCTCTCAAGTGTTAGTTTCATGATGAACATGATGAATGTTTTGATAATGACAAAGTGTTTTTGAACAAAGCTACATGTGTTGATCAAGTTTCAAACTCAACAAGCAACAACAAACATCAAATGAAGAAGAGAGAAAGCAAGCTCATGAAGACCTAAGTTTGAGTGTATTTGTATTTCTTTTATCTTTTGCCTCTCAAGCTTCATATTTTTTTTTGGGTAGATTATTATAGAGGGTAGTGAATCTCATTCATAAGTCATGATTAAATCATAATTTGAGTTTTCACTTAACCTAGAATCAATAGGTGGCTTAAAGGTTTTAAAGGAAAGGTTGGATTTTGAGAAAACAAGTTTTGAACATGTACAGTACCAACTTAATCGATTAAGTGATTAACTTAATCGAGTACTACTCGAGTACACGACTTGCTTAATCGATTAAGTACTGCTGAACTGATTTTTAAAATACGTTTTTGACTTCTCAAAATCAGTTTTTAAGTGCTACAACTTTTGGGTATTCTATATAAACCTTTTCCTATTATTTGTGATTAGTTAGAATCATTTTCATACAAGTTTTACAAAGAATCAAGCCACTCTATTCTCTCTCATTTTCTAAAGATCAAAGTTCTCATATTTTCATATTCTTTGATCAAGAACCTTTGAATCTCTTATGGTGAATTGTCATAACGCTTGATTGAGATTCATAGGATTGTTTTGTGTATTCTATTGTGTTGTAATCTTTGCAAGAAGGCAAGCCACTACAACAAACAAGAAGTCTTGGTGTGTCGATTTTATCATCAAGCAAGTGCATTCTTATTAAAGAAGAAGAAGAAGTCTTGGTTGTGAATCAAGCAAGTGAAGCCTTGGTGTGTGGTTTATCATCAAGCAATTGAAGACTTGTTGTGTCGATTATCAACAAGGGTTAGAGGTTAGATTAGAGAGAAGATCAATAGGATTACAAGGCAAGGGTGTCGGTTATCTCTTGTAGGCTAGCAAGAAGGGAGTCTTGTGAGGCAATCACTTGTAATTTGAGAACTCTAATTCCTCATAGTGAAGAATCTCTCTTGGTTGAAGAGGGGACTGGATGTAGCTTTCAAGTGGATGAAAGTGAACCAGGATAAATCACTGTGTCGTATCTCTAAACCCTTACTCTTTATATTCAAGTCATTTGATTGCGTTATTGGTTGAAAACCTAGAAAGATTGATTTTCATAATTGATTGAATTGAATCTTTAATTGTTCAAATTGATAAAGGGAAAATCATTTTCATAACTAGGTTAATCAATAAGAATATAGGTGTTAATCATTTCCGCTGAATCTCTGATCTTGCATGTGAATTGATTGATTTTCGTATTCGAATGAAAATTGATTTTTCTGTTTTCTGTCATATTTAATCGATTAAGTTCAAGCTTAATCGAGTACTACTCGAGTACACGACTTGCTTAATCGATTAAGTACTGTAGAATTTGTAAAAATCATTTGTTTTGATTGTTTCGATTTGTTTCGTTCGAAAATCTTTCAAGGTAGCTTCAACACCTATTCAACCCCCCCTTCTAGGTGTATTCCTAGGGTTCCTTTGTCTCTCCAACCACCAATTGCGGTTTCCTCAATTGGTATCAGAGCTCGGTCGAAAGACACGAGCATAAGAGCTTTTTCGTAAAGATCCTTTAAGAAAATCGCAATGGGTTCTACGAATTCTTTTTGTGGTGAAGGTGCTTCAATAAGTCGTCCTCCATTATTTACCGGAGAAGGCTATGCATATTGGAAAGTTAGAATGAAAATCTTTATCCAAGCCATAGATAGTGAAATTTGGAAAGTAGTTGAAAAAGGTCCTCATATCCCCTCTAGTTTAGTTGAAGGTGTAGAACAATTGATCCCCGAGGATAAGTGGAAGGATGATGATAGAAAGAAAGTACAATATGATTATAAAGCAAAGAATATCATTACATCCGCTTTATCCTATGACGAGTTCTTTAGAGTTTCTCAATGTTCTAGTGCTAAAGAAATGTGGGACACTTTACAAGTGACTCATGAAGGAACTAGTGAGGTTAGGAGAGCTAGATTGAATGCTTTAATGCGTGATTATGAATTGTTTCATATGCTTCCAAATGAATCTATAAATGATATGCAAAAGCGTTTTACTCACATTATAAATCATTTACTTGCTCTTGGTAAAACTTTTCTTCAAGGTGAACTTTCTAACAAAGTGTTGAGATGTTTAGACAGGAATTGGCAACCAAAAGTAACGGCTATTGTTGAATCTAAGAATTTGGATGCTATGGATCTAGCAACACTTTTCGGAAAGCTTCAAGAACATGAAATGGAGCTTGGACGATTAAGTATCAATGAAGAGTCGGATAAGAACAAATCAAGGAAAGGACTTGCTCTTAGAGTCAAAAGTGCATATAAAAAGAAAGATAGTTCCGATGATGATGATAGTGAAGATTCCGATTCCGATGTTGATGAAAAAGACATGAAACTTTTGTTAAAAGAGTTTGACAAGTTTCTAAGGAGAAAAGGAAGGTTGAACAAGGACAAAAGTAAAGAGAAGGATTCTCCACACTATAAGACCAAAAATTCAAAAGAAGGTGTAGTTTGCCATGAATGTGGAAAGCCCGGTCATCTCAAGTATTCATGCTCTAGGTATCTCAAGAAGAAGGAGAAAGACAAGAAAAATTCTAAATCTAAAAGAGCATACATAGTTTGGGATAGTGATGAAGATAACAAGAAAAGCACATCGAGTAGTTCATCGGATGATGAAGAAGCCGCTTGTATCAACTTGATAACTCTAGTAGATGATGAAGAACAAAGTTCAAATGATGAATCAAGTTATCAAAGCGAGGATAGCAATGTAAGTGAATCTAAATCCGAAATTTCTTCTAAATATGAATTGTTACATAATGCTTATGAAGAAATGTATGAACAACTTGAAAAACTAGCTTTGAAAAACATTGAAAGAAAGAAGCTCATTTTGAAACATCAAAAAGAGATTTTAGATCTTCAAAAACAAGTTGATGAGCTTAATCTTGAAAATGAAACTCTTGATCTTATATATGCTAGTTCTTCTTGTGATTGTGCTAGTAGATTGAATATTGTGGTTGATTGTGAGAATTGCAAGTTGCTTAAAAATGAAAATGCTATTTTGAAAAATAAGCTTGCAAGTTTCACCATTTGTGATATTAGATTGCGCACATTGTTAAATTTTCAAAGAGAAAATTCAAACAAGTTTGGTTTGGGTTATACTAATGCTAAGAGTAAATCTCATAGAAATGTTGTTGATTTTTCTAAAGTTGATTTTTCAAATCCTCCAACATGTTTCTATTGTGGTACTCATGGACATACTTCAAATGTGTGTTATGTTAAAGTGCATGGTATACCTAAAGGAAATTTTGTTTGGATGAAAAAGGGTGAAAGTCCCTACACTAACAAAAATGGATCCAAAACCATTTGGATACAAAAAAGCAAAGCATGATTGTTTTGTAGGTTTGATTGAAGATGCAAATGAATGACACATGTTCTCAATTGGTCTCAACTATGAATGTCTATATTCACATCTTCAATTGGTATCACACTTGCATCTCAAGTGAATGTCCTACAAAGTGGTAATATTTGATATTGATATATTATCTCAATTGGTATCTTCTCAATTGATATTACTTTTCTAAATGTTTAGTTAATTCAATTTGTATCATTGAGAGATTATTAGTTGATTATCATGTTTTTGTGATTATTGATATTTCTTTACATTGATATCTTCTTTGTTAAGTGATATTATGATCTTTTTAGTTCTCAATTGGTATTATATTTTATTGTTATATTCTCTTACCAATTGATATCACATTTCAAAGTAAAGCTCTATTGTATTTGTTCAATTGGTATCAATGTTGTGAAGAAATGATCATTGATTTCTTACCTTGGCTTAAATGTTATATTTCAATTGGTATATATTACTTTTTGATAATGCCAAAGGGGGAGAAATATTATGTTTTGAATTGAATGAAATGTTTCTCAAAGAGGGAGAAATGGTATGTTTTTAAAACATGGGAGAAATATGATATTATATTTGGAGAAAGGTTGTTTTGTTGTTTTTATATGTAGGTTGAGCTAAGTTGTTTAAGATAGGGGGAGAATCAAGCTTCTATCTCAATTGGATTCAAGTGTTATAGCATTGATTGAGAGGGAGAAAGAGTCTTCTCAAGTGATCAAATGTTTCAAGCATCAACAACTTCAAGTGATTTCAAAACATGGGTTGTCATTTTCAAAAAGGGGGAGATTGTTAGTTTCATGATGAACATGATGAATGTTTTGATAATGACAAAGTGTTTTTGAACAAAGCTACATGTGTTGATCAAGTTTCAAACTCAACAAGCAACAACAAACATCAAATGAAGAAGAGAGAAAGCAAGCTCATGAAGACCTAAGTTTGAGTGTATTTGTATTTCTTTTATCTTTTGCCTCTCAAGCTTCATATTTTTTTTTTTGGGTAGATTATTATAGAGGGTAGTGAATCTCATTCATAAGTCATGATTAAATCATAATTTGAGTTTTCACTTAACCTAGAATCAATAGGTGGCTTAAAGGTTTTAAAGGAAAGGTTGGATTTTGAGAAAACAAGTTTTGAACATGTACAGTACCAACTTAATCGATTAAGTGATTAACTTAATCGAGTACTACTCGAGTACACGACTTGCTTAATCGATTAAGTACTGCTGAACTGATTTTTAAAATACGTTTTTGACTTCTCAAAATCAGTTTTTAAGTGCTACAACTTTTGGGTATTCTGTATAAACCTTTTCCTATTATTTGTGATTAGTTAGAATCATTTTCATACAAGTTTTACAAAGAATCAAGCCACTCTATTCTCTCTCATTTTCTAAAGATCAAAGTTCTCATATTTTCATATTCTTTGATCAAGAACCTTTGAATCTCTTATGGTGAATTGTCATAACGCTTGATTGAGATTCATAGGATTGTTTTGTGTATTCTATTGTGTTGTAATCTTTGCAAGAAGGCAAGCCACTACAACAAACAAGAAGTCTTGGTGTGTCGATTTTATCATCAAGCAAGTGCATTCTTATTAAAGAAGAAGAAGAAGTCTTGGTTGTGAATCAAGCAAGTGAAGCCTTGGTGTGTGGTTTATCATCAAGCAATTGAAGACTTGTTGTGTCGATTATCAACAAGGGTTAGAGGTTAGATTAGAGAGAAGATCAATAGGATTACAAGGCAAGGGTGTCGGTTATCTCTTGTAGGCTAGCAAGAAGGGAGTCTTGTGAGGCAATCACTTGTAATTTGAGAACTCTAATTCCTCATAGTGAAGAATCTCTCTTGGTTGAAGAGGGGACTGGATGTAGCTTTCAAGTGGATGAAAGTGAACCAGGATAAATCACTGTGTCGTATCTCTAAACCCTTACTCTTTATATTCAAGTCATTTGATTGCGTTATTGGTTGAAAACCTAGAAAGATTGATTTTCATAATTGATTGAATTGAATCTTTAATTGTTCAAATTGATAAAGGGAAAATCATTTTCATAACTAGGTTAATCAATAAGAATATAGGTGTTAATCATTTCCGCTGAATCTCTGATCTTGCATGTGAATTGATTGATTTTCGTATTCGAATGAAAATTGATTTTTCTGTTTTCTGTCATATTTAATCGATTAAGTTCAAGCTTAATCGAGTACTACTCGAGTACACGACTTGCTTAATCGATTAAGTACTGTAGAATTTGTAAAAATCATTTGTTTTGATTGTTTCGATTTGTTTCGTTCGAAAATCTTTCAAGGTAGCTTCAACACCTATTCAACCCCCCCTTCTAGGTGTATTCCTAGGGTTCCTTTGTCTCTCCAACCACCAATTGCGGTTTCCTCATCAAGCTCCCATGTCGCATCCTCCCCATTATTCCGACTCCATACTACTTTAACTAAGGGAATATCCTTCCCTCTTAACTTCTTAACACTACTACCATCTATCCTTAGAGGTAAGGTCTCAAATGTGAGATTCTCTTTTAGTTGTACCGAATCGGGTTCAATGATGTGTGAGGGATCATGAACATGTTTTATCAATTGAGATACATGAAAGACATTGTGCAAGTTTGAAAGAAAAGGAGGTAACGCAATTTGATTGGCTAAAGGTCCTATTCGTTTGAGAATTGGGTAAGGTCCAATAAAACGAGGTGTAAGTTTTCGAGTTTTGAGCATTCTACCAATTCCAGTAGTTGGCACTACTTTCATGAAGACAAAATCTCCTTCATTGAATTCCAGCGGACTTCTCCTCTTGTCCTGGTAACTCTTTTGTCTACTTTGAGCAGTCCTCATCCTGTCTTGAATTAACCTCACCTTTTCAGTCGTCTGCTGAACTACGTCTAGCCCCATTATCAGATGCTCACCAGTCTCGAACCAACACAACAGCGTTCTTCACTTCCTACCATACAGAGCTTCATACGGTGCCATTCCGATGCTTGAATGGAAAGTAAATTCAATCAAATGCAGAAAAGAATTCCAATCACCGGTACTCTCAATCACACAGGCTCTCAACAAATCCTCCAATGTCTGGATAGTTCGCTCTGACTGTCCATCTGTATGAGGGTGATACGCGGAACTTAAATCCAACTTCGTTCCAACTGTTGTTTGCAAGCTGACCCAAAACTTTGAAGTAAATCGTGGATCTCTGTCTGATACTATACTTGAGGGTACTCCATGTAATCTTACTACTTCCTTCAAATATAGCTCAGCCAGTCTATCCATTGAGTACTTCATGTTGACAGGAATAAATCGCGCCGTCTTCGTCAGTCTGTCCACTATTACCCAAACAGCATCGTGACCTCGTCGAGTCTTGGGAAAACCAGAGACAAAATCCATAGTGATACAGTCCCATTTCCACACTGGTACTTCCAATGGTCTTAACTCACCACCAGGCTTCTTATGTTCTACCTTCGCCTTCTGACACATCAAACATCGTGATACATACTCTGCTACTTCCCTTTTCATTCCAGGCCACCATAAAATCTTCTTGAGGTCCTGATACATCTTTTGTGAACCAGGGTGTAAACTCAATTTACTCTTGTGAGCTTCCTCCAAAATCATTCCCTTTATTTCCATATCGTTCGGCACACAGATACGGTCTCTGTACTTCAGAATTCCATCACTTCCAATCTTAAATTCTACTTCCTTCCCTTTGTCCGAAAGCTCCTTCTTAGCCTGAAGTTCCTCGTCCTTCAGTTGGAGTTCCTTTATCCGTTCCATGAATCCACTCGAAACAATTAGTTGTCCCAATATCATACTCCTTGGTCCAATCTCCATTCCCAAATTCAGGTCTCGAAATTCTTCAATCAACTTCATCTCCTTGATCATTAGTGCAGAAACATGCAATGATTTTCTACTCAAGGCATCAGCAACTACATTCGCCTTTCCAGGATGATATTGCAGCTCAATCTCATAGTCCTTTAAGAATTCCATCCACCTTCTCTGACGCATATTCAGCTCCTTTTGCTCGAACAGGTACTTTAAACTCTTGTGATCACTAAAGACTTCGACTCTTACACCGTACAAGTAGTGTCTCCAAATTTTCAAAGCAAACACTACTGCTGCCAGCTCCAAATCATGGGTTGGGTAATTGAGCTCATGAGTCTTCAGTTGCCGTGAAGCATAAGCCACCACTTTCCGTTCTTGCATCAATACACATCCTAAACCTTGCTTCGAAGCGTCACAATACACACTGAAAGACTTCGTTGTGTCCGGTAGGACTAATACTGGTGCGGTTGTCAATCTCTTCTTCAGTTCTTGAAAATTCTCCTCGCACTTCGTCGACCATTCGAATTGTTGACTTTTCCTTGTCAGCTTCGTCAAAGGTAAAGACAAACGAGAAAATCCTTCGATAAATCGACGATAATACCCAGCTAGTCCTAAGAAACTACGGATCTCCGTCACAGATGTCGGTGTCTTCCACTCCAACACAACGTTCACCTTTGCAGGATCCACAGCGATTCCATCCTTCGAGATCACGTGCCCCAAGAAATGCACTGAGTCTAACCAGAAATCGCACTTCGACAACTTGGCGTACAACTGCTTGTCCTTCAGCGTTGTCAAGACTACTCTCAAATGCTCAACATGTTCCTCCTTAGACTTGGAAAAAATCAAAATATCATCGATAAAAACGACAACAAATGAATCCAAGTAAGGATGAAATATTCTATTCATGTAGTCCATGAATATTGTAGGAGCATTTGTTACACCAAAGGGCATAACCAGATACTCGTAATGACCATAACGAGTTCTGAAAGCAGTCTTGGGAATATCTTCCTCCTTCACTCTTATCTGATGATACCCTGATCTGAGATCGATCTTAGAAAATACAGTCGCTCCCTTTAATTGATCCAACAAATCGTCGATTCTGGGTATAGGGTACTTGTTTTTGATTGTCACCTTGTTCAATTGCCGATAATCCTTGCACAAACGCATACTACCATCCTTCTTCTTGACGAATAAAACCGGTGCTCCCCAGGGCGAAACACTAGGTCTTATCATTTTATTCTCCAACATCTCCTCCAATTGCTTCTTTAGTTCAGCTAACTCCGCCGGTGCCATCCTATAGGGTGCTTTTGAAATCGGTCCAGTTCCAGGGATCACGTCAATTGAGAATTCCACTTCTCGAATGGGCAGTAAACCAGGTATCTTGTCCGGAAAAAATTTGGGAAAATCCCGAATTACGGGTAACTCATGCAGTTCCTTGTCCTTCTTGACATCCAGTGAAGCCAAAAACATATAAGCTACCGCGCCGTCCTTCAATGAAGTTCGAATTTGCTTGGCAGATAAATGCTCAAGGTCATCGGGTTTAGGCAAAGAAGATTGGGTTTCACTAAAGACTAACGAATTTTCGGAACAGTTCAGAAGAACATGATTCCTAGTAAGCCAGTCCATTCCTAATATAACGTCTATTTGAGAAAGGGGTAGTTGAATCAAATCAACAAGATAGGTGTTACCTTCTATCTCTAAGGGACAATTGGGACAATAAGTCGACACTATCACGGGTTTGTCAGTAGGGGTAGAAACAATTAAGTTATAGGGTAAAACATCTACTTTCAAATTTAATCTACTCACCACATCATGAGAAATAAAAGAATGAGTTGCACCCGAATCATACAATACTAATAAGGAATTCTTATAGATGAGACATTCACCTTGGATAAGATTAGCAGCATTTGCAGCTTCAATTCCACTCATCGTGAACACTCTTCCTAGCATATTAGGACGATTAGCATTCCCCGAATTAGCCGCTCGCTTAGGCTCCCGACAATCTCTCGCAATGTGACCAGGCTTATCACAGTTGAAACAATTCACACTCCTTGATGGACATATCGGACCAAAATGATTCCGACCACACTTGTTGCAACGAGGAGGTACACTCCCTGATCTAGATCCACCGAAATTGCTGCGATCACCACGATCCATGCGATTCCCTCCAGAATTGCTGCCCCCACGGGTTCCACCGCGATTACCGTTGCCTCCGAAGCCTCCACCTTGTCCGCTTCCTCCAAAACGTAGGTCTCTCCTTCCACCAGAATATGGGTGCGGAGCCCTATACCTTCCACCAGCATCTCTGTGAAAAGGAAAATTACGAGCCGGTCCATGGGATGAAGAAGGGTTCACAGTCGTTCCCCTCGCTTTCAGACCTCCTTCGTACATACGACAGCGATTCACCAGACTAGCAAAATCATCTATCTCTAAATGAGAAAAAGCTAACTTAATCTCAGGCTTAAGACCATCCCTAAACTTAGCGCACTTAGATCGCTCGTTCTCTCCTCCAGCATATTGAGGTACATACTTGACTAACTCCTCAAATTTCGAAGCATACTCATCGATCGACAAATTCCCTTGAGTAAGCCTCAAAAATTCCATCTCCTTCTCAGTTCTCAGATATAACGGGAAATACTTCTCAAGAAATCTCTGCTTAAAAGCTTCCCAGGTCATTGCTTCTCCCAGATTTACCATCACCTGCTTAGTAACTCGCCACCATGCTGCAGCCTCCCTTGTTAACATATACCCAGCATAAGCCAACTTCTGTTCATCATTACACTGAACCATACCCCCGAAAATACGCTCTAAATCCTCAATCCACTCTACGGCCGCATCTGGAGCAAAGCCTCCCGCAAATTCCTTCGGATTTCGACGATAGAACTCATCCAATCCCTTATAGCCTTGGGCTTCCAGATTTTGAGCTTGCTGCTGAGTGTTGAAATTCTGCTGCGCCTGACGATGCAACGCTTGGAGATTATCATTGACTCCCGTCATCATGGCTGCCATCCGAGCCATGAAGTCTGCCGCATCTGAGTGATCAGCATCCTCTCCTGGGTTTCGCAAACTTGATCCGAAAGGTCTTCCACGCGTACGACTCATCTTAAAATAAACCAGATAGAGATTCAACGCACGATAACACAGAAACCTAGACTCTAGACACACAGAGTACACAGAGTAGACACGCAAGACTGGGCTTAAGGCCACTGAGGATTAACATTGCTCTGATACCAACTCTGTAACAGCCCGATTTTCACTTCCCAAAAACTTAACTGAATTATGATTACTTTCTTGCAAAAATGAGGCCATTTTTTTTAAGTATAAGTTCGTTAATACGTAATCCACCCTTTTGAAAATCGAGTTGTTACTTTCGAAACCTTTCACCCTAAATCAACATCATTATGAAAACATGGAACTTGCTTGCATTGATAAAAACGTAAGTCACACATACTAAAGATACACTCCAAAGTTTTTCCAAAAGAAGTGAACTGAAATCAAAATATTACAAACCGAAATAAAAGATAGCTGATTACATCATTAGTTCATTACAAGATAATCCTCGACTGAAACTCAGATCCTAGACACAAGACATCCTCTAGACACAGATTGCAAGATGTCATTCATCAGCAGAACTAGCCTCCGTCTCCATATCCTCGCTTGGATCCGTCTCCGCAGCGTGATCGGGATCGCTAGCACTCTCCTCTTCCATAGGTTCAGGAACCATCGCTGCCAAGGGTGCAGGATCACCATTTAGCTCGTGGTGTTCCCGTGGTCCACCGACTTGATAATCTCGCAGAGTGACTTTCCCAACATGCACGTCCATGCCTGCTCCCCGTAGAATGTGCCTCGGATCGTCGATCTCCAGACGAGTATCTCCTCTCCAGATCCATTCATCAGGTACCACCTCCCATGCACCTCCCTGAAGAGGCCACATGTGGATCGCTACATGATACGCCATCTACCCGTTGCAATACCGGCAAATGCCAATACGACAGCCAGGTAGGAGAGAGTCAGCGCGCCATACGTAACAGGTTGACCGCAAGGTTGCAGAATAGACACGATAGAAAGACGAACAGTACCAAGGATACTTGACGACTATATATACACAGAACAAGACACGAGAACCAGAATACATCGAGTACTTGAAGGATAAAACGCTTATCCCAAATCAAACTCAATATCATAAATAAAGGTATTCGAGATATAAAATAAACCACACATGAAAAGCAATACTCGCCAACCATTACCACAATATATCACAACTGAACATCATCATACTTTGCCCAACTTTTCAAATATTCAGCATCTCTTTATTCTTTTGTTATTAAGTTTTATCATACTTAACTCACTCAATGAGGTAGGGGAATCACCATCACTGAGGAACGCGCACTCTACATCTCCTCGGTCTCCATCCACCTAGTCGGAAGCCAACAGGAGTACAGGACCTTTACCACGCGGGCACGACAGCTGTCTCAACAAATGGCTCCAAGCCAGGAGGTCTCAACCTCAAAACATATCATATAATCAAGGCTCACTGTCCACGCAGTGGCAAAACACATTGCCCCGTTCCAGTCCCTCTCAACTGTTGTAGACTTGCATTCAAGGGGGTGACAGTATCATTTCTAGTTAGCTATGCGGTACTTACCACGGCATTAGACCCAATCCCCACCACGTTAGTGCGCCACTTATGGGATTCGTCCCGCCTAGAAATGTAATCGAGGCTTCTTGACGAGTCACTGTCATTGCCCTCCCCTCATGCAATCTCCACCTGAGTATCCGCAGATACCCATAGTATCTTCCTCTCCACTACTTCACACTCTCATATCTCACCGCGAATATTAATGTCTTTTAATGTCTTTTAATATTCTTTAAACTCTTTTAGAACCTTAAAGTCTTTTAGTTAACCTATAGTCGGCTTGCCCTTAGTCCATCCCTTCGACAAGACCCGACCACTAAAGCATCTTTTTCCCCATTTTCACAAATACATTCACATTCACAAATACATTCGCATCCCCATTTTCATCACTTTCTCATAAATTCACATTGCTTTTTGCACTATCACTTCCAGCACAACATATTCTCTAACACGACCTCAGCTTCACAAGCACCATGTCCTTATCCAATACATTGACATTTCATCACATTTCTCATATCGCATCACATACCATTCCTTCACTCATCCTCATACGTTTATTCTTTCATTATCATTCGTGAATCACTTAAACTTATCAAACGGGAAAATCACCATCTCATCACAGAGTAATAAGGAACTGACTTAAGATAATAGATAACGTGCACAAGAACGTAACGTAAATAAGCATTACATAAACACATTGCACCACCATCCGGCAATAATGTTACGGGCTCACCGCAATCTCACTCACCTCTTAATCCAGCAGAAGAAATACTTCGACCTTGGAGATCTCTAGCTTCTCTTTGAGAATTGTCACCACCGTCCACTGAATAACCTCAAATAGATAAATACACTTTTATTAAAATCATTTCAGTTCAAAGACCATACTTGGTTTCTTCAATAGAAAACCCTTTTACTTTCTCTATCCTTTCTTAGAATTATAAAAGTTGATCAAAACAATTCTCAATCGTTTCTATACTTGAAATCCTTTGAAAATCATTTGAAAACTCATATTAGAATAACTAAAATAATAAATTCATGTGGCTGTATGGAAAAGTCCAGCCCCTTATTCGATTTGTAAAACCATTGAAAACCAATAATTTTCATCCAAACCTTTGTAAATTCAATAACACTTGAAATCCATGTCTTCTACCACTCAAAACATTTTTAAAACATGAAATACTTGGAATTAAAATCTTGGACAGCAAGGAACAAAAGAAATTAAATCATGAAATCGCTTTAAGAAAATAATCAAATTCATTTACTCATTTCCTTTATCAAACCGAATGAAATCAAAAACAAAACAACACAATTCAAACAAATTTTTCTTAAAACAAAGTCATGAAACATAATCATTTCAAAGAGACAAATACATGCAAAAGAATCTAGCCTCTTCAACCTAATATAGGCCGAATCATCACTAGTTGAAAACAAAATCTTGGATGCACTTTTCTTCATGCCAAAACCTTGAAAGTTTTAAATCAAAAACATGCACATGTAAAACACATAGATTTAGAAAATACCACTTCTTTTTCTTCCTCAAAACCGTGACTTACTTGTGTCACTTCAAACACATTTTTATTTTCATTTTCCTTTGCATGCACTTTTAAAATCATGGAAATCAAAAAGAAATTACATGCAAGGAACTTTTTCATGAAAAGTCATTAAGTTTCTTTGTTTTCAAAGCTCGACCGAATGGTACTTTAACAAAATCAAGAGGAAAACTTAAATCCTTGACTTTGAAATACACATGAATTAGATCAAAACATAAATCATTTGGAAAAGAATTGTTTTCCTTGGTTTCTCATCAAAACCGTGACATGCATGTAAAGGATCAAAACTTTTTGAGCAAAAGAATCTCATGTAAAACTTAGAATTCAAAACCATGGAAAATCAAGGTAAGAATCAAATCATTTTCAAAGCCAAAACAAAGATCAAAGTACTTTTTGAAAATAAAACCAAGATCAAAACTTTAGAAAATTTCAAAGTGAAAGCCAAAGTATGAAAACCACATAGATCCTCTTCAAATAGCAGCAAGTTATCATGCATGAACTTGAAATGAAATAAACATCATCATGACCTAATTTTCTAAGCAAGACCGAATAGGAATGTCCATGGTTTAAGGTTTTACAAATTTGTAGAGTTCTTGAGACTCAAGATCAAGGCTTAACAAATACTTACAAACATAGATCTAGAAAGAACTTGGACATGCATCAACAAATAAACTTTACAAGACTTAGAAAATTAAAAACCACTTAGAACAACCTAGGACCTTCGAATAAACTAGAGAAATAGAAAGGATCTTCAACCTCTTCACTTAATCTCCAAGAATCCTAAGACTTTTGAGCTTGGTCTTCCTCTTCCTCTTCTCCTTGGTGCTCACGGGTTCTCCCTCTCTCTCTAAGTTTCTAGTTCTTTTCTAAGAGTATGGATGTTACTCTTAGAGTTGTGTTTGATTGGAAATGAAATGAGAAGCAAATGGGTTGGTGTACTACGGTTTAGGCTTATAAGAAAGCAACAAGGTTTTTCCCTTCTTACCCTTTAGAAAGTTCGGCCAAGAGTGTTGCTAGGAAGGGTAGAATTGGCATCATCAAGGCTTGCATGGCTCAAGCCAAGCCATTGGACAAATTGAGAAGAATTAGGGCTAAGCTTGCTTCCTATTGGTTGGTCAAACTATTAACCATGCTTAACACTAAACTAAACCTAGGTGCTAATGGGTTACTAGCTTAGGGTGCAAGAAAGTCAAATTCATGCACTACACACACATGCATACGGCGACACATATGCACACACATGCACCACAATTTATTTTTATTTTTTTCTTTTTCATAAAACCATCATTTTCCACAAAATACAAAATATCAAATATTAAATACTTAAATACTTTAAACAATTAAATCCAAAACTCAATCCAAATTCATAAGGTTTTTTTTCCCACAAAAATCATTTTCCTTAAAACTCTTTATCATTTGAAATAACAAAATAAATTTAATTCAAGAAATACTTTTTCAAAATACCCTTTTGAAAACATTTTCTCAAATCAATTTCTTTACCAATTAAAACAAATGTGAGGTATTCGGACGGGGTGTTACATAAAACATAATTGTTTTCTTTCAAACAACTTTAATATTTTCTAATACCTTAAGTGTTTTCAAAAATCGTTTGGAAAACATTTAGTAAAGTGATTTAAATAATTTATTTTAGTTGCTGGTCCGTTTTGGACAGCACCTCGACTATATTTGAAAACACAGAAAAATTTACCGTTTTTGATTCGAGTTTTTCTTAAATCAACATCTCTTGAAAACCTTACTTTAAATCACATGAAAACACCTTTTAAAAATTAAGAAACAATTTTATATAATTCGGGACAGCAAAGGATTACTTCATGAGAAATCATTTTAATCCAAATTCAATTAATTTTAAAATTAATCGTTTTACTTAGTTATAAATCACAAACAAACATTTGAACTCAACCAATTACACATGCATATATTGTTCAAACATCAACTAACACATAAAGAACAAGCAACACAAAATGAATTATTTAACTTGATTATAAATCAAACACTTATTCACAAAACACTTAGGCATTCACCCACTTACAAGATACAAACCAAACATGTAGATTTTATTTTATGCTACTAAGCTTCCTAAATTTATTTTCTCCACATGACCGAATGACCTCAAAGGAAACAATTTGAAGATCACAAATTTAAAACTCATAACTCAACTTAATTTATTTCAAGCACTTA
Source organism: Crotalaria pallida (assembly GCA_037953625.1). Classification (NCBI taxonomy): domain Eukaryota; kingdom Viridiplantae; phylum Streptophyta; class Magnoliopsida; order Fabales; family Fabaceae; genus Crotalaria; species Crotalaria pallida. The sequence continues at coordinate 136,763,777 of CM075650.1, read as the reverse complement.
AATTCTATTTCCTTCCTCATGCAACATTCTCATTTGCTCTTCCTTTCCCTCTAAACTGAATACACATGCACACACACACATATATTCATTTAAACACCATACTTTTCCCAAAATCGTTTAGTTCATTTATCTCTTTTATTTTAAAATCAAAAACCGATTGGAAAATAAATATTCACAACTCAATTTCAAATAATTTATTTTAGCATGATTTTACAAAACACACTCATTGTTTTTGTGTCATTTCATTGAAAAAGAACCTAGCCTAGCTTACATACATAGGCCGAACCCTACATTGACCAAAAACAAGGTTTTTTAGTTCACTTTTCCAACATGCAAACATCAAAATCATACATCAAACCATGCACCCTTTTTATATAAAGCCCTAAAAATATTATTTCCTTAAATCAAGTTTTCATTTTAGTCTTTCATGCATGTACCTAGACCTTGTAAATCAAGTCATGAAATCACTCATAATGGCACAAACCAAAGATACAAATAATTTTGAGGAGAGGAGGCCAAAACCGTGGCATGCATGGATGAGAGATCAAATCTTTTGTTTGAAAATTACATGTTTGATTCAAGATTAAAATATTTTCAAAGATCAAGTTCAAAGGCCAAGCATTTCAACACTTTAAATTAAATTTCCTAATCATGAGGTTAACATGCAACCACTTAGATCAAATCAAAAAGCATTAAGACTTACTCTTTAGGTCATGGCCGAATCATATAGTTTAAGATCTAGTGTTTTGTGAGTTCATTTATTCTTAAAACTCAAGATCAAAATATAAACAACACATGCAAGTACACAAAGCACCAAGATCAACATCAAATCAACATGCAACACCAAAAATCTCAACATTGTTGTCAAGCAAATTTAGATCGTTCATTTATTTATCAAGTCTCTTCTTAAAAGCTTCATGGTTTACGGTTTCAAGAAAGAAAATTCAACATGCAAAAGAATTTATTTCAAACTTCACAAAAACCTTATCAAATCTTTAGATCTAAAAGATTTAGCTTGAAAAACTTTAAGATCTTCCATGAAAAACTTAAGCAAGTTATAGAGTCCGTTGTTTAGACGTTTATAAGTTATTTTTAGCTTTGAAAATTCATGATCAAGCACAAACCGTACTTGTACCCATCATTTAAGCTTGAAAAATTAACATGCAAAGAGGTTTGCTTTAACTTTACAAAAATCTCAACAAGCCCTTAGATCTTTAAGATTTATGTTGAAAAACTTTAAGATCTTTCATGAAGACCTTAATCAAGTTATGAAATCCGTTAGTTAAAAGTTTATAAGTTCCTTTGAGTCTGAGAAGTTCATGATCAAACATAAATAGAACATGAAAGAAAAGAAAAGAAGGGAAAAATTACAAAATCAAAGAGAAAATCTATACTACTACAATTCTTCATGCTTATTCGAACTACCCACCAAAAAGGGTTGATCTTCTAGCTTTTAATGTATCGGGTCTTCAAGAAAAATTCTAGGTTTTGGTGTTGATCTTCTCTTCTTCTTTTCTATTCTAGATCACGGCCTCTTCTCTATTTCTTTAGATGTTGAGAGCTTGATTTTTGCTCTTCAACAAAAGTGTTTGGAAAGGGAAAAGAAGTGAAAGGATGTAGGGTGGGAATGAGTAAATGAAGTGGCCAACACTTCACCCACTTGGCTTATATAGGCAACTCATAAACTTCCTATCTTGCCCTTATGAATTTTGGCCTTAGGTGTAAATGGGAGGGCAATTTCGGTTCTTCAATTCTTTGCATGGGTGAAGATTATCAAGTCCAAGGGGACAATAAGGAGTGATTCAAGGAACTAGATTGCTTTGGATCAATTACTCTTTAGCTTCTATTTAGGGTTTTCTACACATCTAGTTTGGTCTTGGTTAGAATCTAGCCCCCTTTTGGTTTCTATTTCATCACTTAGGAAAATTCTAGACTCATACACACACACACACCTACATGCGCCACACACACACACATGCACATACATACATCATATGTTACACACATATACACATACACATACATTCATGCATTATAACTTTATTTCTTAATCATTTTTACTCTAAAACATATAATTACCAAGCTTACATAATAACTCAAACATTTTTAAGAAAGCACATTAATACTATCATATATCAAACATATATAAATCAATCACATAATACGGAAAACAAATCACTTTCTCATAAAATAACTCTCGTTTAAAATTCACTATTTCTTTAAAGCATGAAAATATTAAACATCTAGTTATTTCTCAGGACTCAACTTTAAAACTTATAATTTTTGAAAACCATTTCTTTAAAATAACTTAACACTTTGAAAATGTGAATTAGGAAAATTATTTAAGAAAATACTCTTTTCATACATTTTTTTTTTCAAAAATAAATTTCTTTAGTATTTTAAATTAATACGAGGAATTTGCGGGGTGTTACAGTCCCTAAACGTTAACGAAGTTTGGAACAGCTCCTTCCGTCCAAGTTCGTCAGTTAGTTGTTGACATGTCAAAGACGAACTTGATAGCACCCCACACACCACCACACCTTCGTTGACATGTGGCTCCACCTGGAAATTTTTTTTAAAATAAAAAAAATTAAAAAATCAAAATAAAAAAGCCTTGGTCGTGCTTTTTTCTTTCTTCTTCTCTATTTTCGTTTCATTCTTCTCTCTTGCTTCTTCTTTCTTCTCCCACTCATTCTTTTTCCTCCATTGTTTCTTCTCCACCGAATCATTATTTCTTTCTCCCTCCCTCCCTCCCTCCCTCCCTCCCTCTCTGCTCGACAAAAATGGCATCAACCACGAGCAACCATTCGGTTTGTTTCGTATTCGTTTCGAACGGCAATTCGATGGAGGATTTGGCATGTGAGTGTGGTGTTCCATGGAAGTTGATCACGTCTCATACTGTTGACAATATAGGAAGACGGTTTTGGGGGTGCAGGTACTGGAGGGTAAGCTTATTTTACTCTTATTTTACTTAGGTTTCTTGGATTTAGGGATTTTCAAATTAGGGTTCTTGGATTTGGGGATTTTCAAATTTTCTTGGCTTTTCAATAATTTTTTTTTCAGGAATTGGGCAATTAAAAAATTGTTTGTTGGCTGTATTATTTGTATACCCCATTCCTTTATGTGGATTTGTTAACAGGATAAAGCCAGGACATGCTCATTTTTTCAATGGGAAGATGAGTTGGCCAAACAGATGCTATTGACACGTTTCAGAAAGAATGTTAACAATGGATCTGAATCTGAGCAAAAGAAGAAGATTTTGAATGTGCAGAATGTTAACAATGGGTCTGAATTTGAGAAAAAGAAGAAGATATTGAAGTTGCAGAAGAAGTTATCAGTTGAGAGAAAGAAGTCTCAAATTTTCTCGGCTATTTCGTTTTTATCACTGGGAGTATTGGTTGGGTATTTTTTGTTTGGTAACATTGTGTAATGTCATTGTACAGGGCAGAGAAAAAGGATTTATGTTGTAAGGTGCTAAGTAGTTTGCAATTGTAATGTTTAATGTGTACTAATGTTTGGTATTTAAACCCAATGATATGGAATGGTTGCTTTATTTAAACCCACATTCAGATTTTGGAATGCTTCTTTAATTCATGTACCCCTAGTTTCATTATAATTTGTGCAAATGAAAATACACTTGCGAATAAGATACAATAAGTGCAAATGATGAAGTTCCATGGTTCCATTCATAACTGAAAAGTACACCTAATTGAATAAGTCTCATGAGTACACCATACCAAAAGGTTAATAAGTGTCATAGGCACTACACAAGTGTGATGATATGCTATCCACAAAAAAATCATCACAAATACAAAACCCAAAAGTATGCATCATTACAGTTTCATTCAAAAGCCAAAAGTAAAAAAGATGCTTCAAAATCCATCATCATCCTTCACTGTTTCCCTCCTCTCTTGACATTTTTGCCTCCCTTTTTGTCCTCCTTTTTCTCAACTTCTTCCTTCCCTCCACCATTCTTGGTTCTGCCATCAAGTATGCCCTTCTTTGTAGCATCAAATTCCTTCACTAAGTTAGACCAGTAAATAGCAAGCTCGGCTGGGTTCATGGATTGCATTGGTTGATTCTTTTCAATAGAATGTTGGAAGTCAAGCTAGTTGGAAGACATGCTTCAAACTCTCTTATGGAATTCAAGTTTATTTTCAGATGATGTTTTGATGATAACAAACCAACTCAAGATTCAAGCTCACAAGTTCTCTTCATGTTCAAGATTGAAGATTCAAGCAAGGCATAGATTAGAAACCTTTTCCTTAGATCATTTGTAAGGTAATGGAGTTCTATTTCTTTAAGAGTTTACAAAAGCCAATAAGTTTTTCATTTTAAAGAGAGAAGAAGAAAATTGTGTTTTTCATGAAAAAGTATTTTCTGCATTAATCTTTGTGAAAATACTTGATGTTACAAAACTCTGTATATTTTTATGAATGCAAGAGAGAGTAATCGATTACTTGCTCAAGATAATCGATTAACTTTGTTGCATCATAGAAAAATCAGAGAGGTTGTAATCGATTAAATGAATCTTGTTAATCAATTACTTTCTTATGGGAGTAATCGATTACCCGGCTCAAGTAATCGATTACATGATGTTGCATCATATGCATATCAGAGGCTCAGTAATCGATTAACAGGTTAAGTGTAATCGATTAAATGAGTTGCATCATACATTGAACAGGAGTGGTGTAATCGATTAACTATTATTGGTCTAATCGATTACATGGTTTTCAAACGAATTTAAGAATTTCTATTTTTGAAGGAATAATCGATTACCTTCAGAAAGTAATCGATTACTTCAAGTTTTATTGAAAAACGTGTCAGAATCATTTTGATTATTTCCTAATTTGTTTTTGTATAAAAGATTCTGATTTATTTTATAAAATTCGAAAATGATTTTAAATTTGAATTATTTCCTTTTTAGTTTTAAGAATCAAATCTTTATTTTATTTCGTAAATCGTTTTGATTTAGTTTTGATTTTAAAAACTTATTTCAAATCTTATTTTATTCTGTTTTGATTTTGTTTTACTTATTTTAAATCTTTTTGATTCTAAAATGTTTTTCTATTTTAAAAAGGAATTCACTCCAACATTCAGTTGATCATATTTTTTTTCAATCATTCATTCATTCTTTTCTGACAATCACGTTTCTCTCTTCTTCTTCTCTAATCATCTGGTTTTCACGTTCATACATTTTGAAGAACAAAAACCTTGTTGGCTGAGTAACTCCTAGAGAAACAAATACTTCATTATCATAAGAGCTTATTGTAGAATCTGTGTTTTTGAGAACACGTTATACTTGTTGTAATCACTCTCATCATTTGTTCTAAACCTTAGTGGTAGGGAGAGAATCCCATAGTTGAACGTTGAGGCGTTCGTAGGGTGAGGAACCCTGCTGTGTGATTTGAGGCCCGTAGCGAACGGAGGTTCCTAGTAGTGTGCGGGGTGCTCTTGGTTGTAATAGGGTGCGGCTCTATTGCTGGTTATAAGAACTCTCAGGCGAGTCGCTTGGGGACTGGACTAGGCCTTTCGACGGGAAGGCTGAACTAGTATAAAATTCACCAGTGCAAGCTTTTCTATCCTTATCTCTTTATATTTCTGCATATTTCATTTATTTACGTTTCTGCGCTACTCAAATTATTTTATCTATCGTTTTCGCGATCCGTTTCAAACGCTTAATCTCTCCATCTCAAAACATTTTTAATTTGTAAAGGATTTCACAATACATTAATAAAACTCGATTCACCCCCCCTCTCGAGATTTTGAGGCCAAAACCAACAATTGGCATCAGAGCTAGTCTCTTGTGTTAGGACTTAACAGTCTCAAGAGTATGGTTTCAAACTCTCTGTTTGGTGGTGAAGGGAGTTCTATTAACCGTCCTTCCATGTTTGATGGGGTAGGGTACGCGTATTGGAAAGCCCGCATGAAAATTTTTATTCAAGGAGTCGGATTAAAAGTTTGGAATGCCGTCGTAAATGGTCCCTATGTTCCTACAATCCTACCTATGTGGTTAATGGTAACACCGTCGAAAAGCCTATGGCTGAGTGGACGGAGGAGGAGTAACGTAGAGTCCAATACGACTTGAAAGCGAAAAATATTATAACATCTGCTTTGAGCTATGATGAGTTTTTCAGGATATCGACATGTGAGACATCACAACAAATGTGGGATACGCTAGAAGTCACGCATGAAGGTACAACCGAAGTGAAAAGGTCGAGAATCAATACTCTGACTGGTGAATACCAATTATTCAGAATGAAAGATGGAGAATCGATTCAAGAGATCCAAAAACGCTTCACAATGATTGTAAATCAGCTAACGACATTGGGGAAGAAATTCACCAATGATGATTTTATCAACAAAGTTTTAAGGTGTTTGGGAAGAGAATGGCAACCCAAAGTGACGGCGATTGCTGAATCAAGAAACCTTTCAACTATGACGCTGGCAACTCTCTTCGGGAAGCTACAAGAGCATGAAAGCGAACTGAAAAGATTGGCTCAACACGAAGAAGAGAACAAGAAGGTCAAAAGTCTGGCATTCAAGGCTGAAGCACCAGCAACAGAAAGTGACTCGGACAAAGAATTGTTAAATGATGAACACATGGGTCTATTGGTCAAAAAGTTCGGGAAATTTCTGAGGAAGAAAAACTTCAATGGAAGAGACAACATCAAGAGTGGAGGCTCAACCATTACATGTCATGAGTGTGGCAAGCCTGGTCACATCAGAGCAGACTGCTACCAGCTGAAAAAGAAGGAAAATTCAGAAAAGGGCACCTCAAATTCAAAGAAAGGGAAGCAAGCGTATTTGGCATGGCTAGACAATGAAGGAAGTTCGGATGAGGATTCAGACAAACAAGAGGAGACCGCCAACATATGCTTAATGGCTCACGGAGATGAGGTAATTTCTGAACTTAACTTCTGTTATGATGAATTACAAGAGGCTTTTGAAGAATTACACGAGGAGTCAATGAGGTTATCCTTATTGGTCTCTTTAGAAAAGAAAAATTCAACTTCTCTTTTAGAAAAGAATAAAAATCTTATTAAAGAAAATGAATTTTTGAAAAATCAAAATAAGGAGCTGAATTTGACTTTGAAAAATTCTTCAAACACCTCGAGTAACGAAGTTAAATTTAAAGCTTGTTCTTCTTCTTGTAAATTCTGCAAGGACCTTGTTAAAGAAGTAGAAGATATGAAAGAAACCCTTGCAAAATTTACGAAAGGTAGAAATGCTTTAAATTTAATGCTAGGGAGACAAAAATGTTTCTTTAATAGAGCGGGTTTAGGATATCAACCCGGTAGGCATCAAAAGAAATTAAGTACCATTTTTGTCCCTGCTAGCAATCATAAGAAACCTTTAATTATTTGTCATATTTGTGGTAAAAAGGGTCATGGTGCACATGAATGCATACACCGAAAAGTGAAGTTCGTTAAACCGAACAATGAAGCTAGAAGGTGGCATGATTTAAACTATGGCTATACTAACGCTCAAGGACCCAAAAAGATATGGGTACCTAAAAAGAAACCTTGAATTCTTTGCTTGTAGGTTACTCCGGAAGAAAGAAAATCGTGGTGGTACTTGGACAGCGGATAAATCTAAATTTTCGCATCTCGTGCCAAAGGACCAAGGACATGTGACTTTCGAAGATAACAATCAAGGAAAGATTCTCGGAGTCGGTAAAATTGGTACACCTCCTAACCATTTTATTGAAAATGTCTTACATGTTGAGGGCCTAAAACACAATCTGCTAAGCATTAGTCAGTTGTGTGATAAGGGCAATAGGTTTATTTTTGATTCTGATAGATGTATTATCGAGGGTAAAATTGATAATCTTATTAAGCTAATTACTCGCAGGATAAACAATGTTTATGTTATTGATTTTAACTCAATACCCTCAAATGATGCGAAATGTTTATTAAGTAAAGAGGATGAATCGTGCCTATGGCATCGTATAATAGGTCACATCCACATGGCTCATTTAAATAAAATTTCTTCTAAAAACTTAGTAGTTGGTTTACCAAAGCAAAATTTTTCTATTTCTGAAAAATGTGATCCTTGTTCAAAATCAAAACTCACAAGGGCATCTTTTCCTTCTAAAAATCTTGTTTCAACTCAAAAGCCCTTGGAACTTTTACATATGGATCTTTTTGGACCGTGTCAAATGAAAAGCTTTGGTGGCAACTATTACTGTTTAGTTGTGGTGGATGACTATTCTAGGTATACATGGATGCTTTTTATTACTCATAAAAATGATGCATTTCATGAATTTAAAAAGCTAGCCAAGATTATTCAAAACCAATTGCATTTGAGCATTGCATCCATTAAAACTGATCATGGTGGAGAATTTGAAAATCATCTTTTTGAAAAATTTTGCGAAAAACATGGGATTAAGCATTATTTTCAGCTCCAAGAACTCCTAAGCAAAACGGGGTTGTGGAGAGGAAAAATCATTCATTAAAAGAGCTTTCAAGAACAATGGTTAATGACATGAATTTTCCTGCATATTTTTGGGCCGATGCAGTGAGTACAGCTTGTTATATTATGAACCGCGTTTTTATACGGCCTATTTTAAAGAAAACCCCCTATGAGCTGTACAAGGGGAGAAAACCAAATATTTCCCATTTTTGTGTTTTTGGATGTAAATGTTTTGTGCATAATAATGGTAGAGAAAATCTAGGAAGTTTTGAGGCTAGAGCTGACGAGGGCATATTCCTTGGATATTCTGTTTCGAGCAAAGCATATAGGATTTACAATAAATCTCGTAATACTATTGAAGAATCTATTCATGTATCATTTGACGAATCCGATCCCAGAAAGTTGGGAAATGTATCTGTTAATGACATTTCAGGTATCCTTGGAGATTTATTCATTGATGAGGATGAGGAGCCAAGTTCTAAAGGAAAGGAACATTCCGAAAGCAATGAAAAATCAGTTGAATCAGTTGAGGAGAAAAATCAAGAACAATCCATGGAGCTCAACGCTGATTTGCCTAAGGAATGGAGAACATCGAGGCACCATCCCATTGATCAAATCATAGGTGACATCACAAAAGGTGTAAGTAATCGCAATTCTATTAGCAATCTATGTAACTTCTTTGCATTTGTTTCTCAAGTGGAGCCAAAGAATATTTCTGAGGCTACGCTTGATGAGCATTGGCTTTTGGCAATGTAAGAAGAATTAAACCAGTTCGAAAGAAATCAGGTTTGGGAACTTGTTCCTAGGCCTGAGTCTCATCCAATTATTGGAACTAAGTGGATTTATAAAAATAAACTCGATGAGGCTGGTTTAATTGTTCGAAACAAAGCTAGGTTAGTTGCACAAGGTTACAACCAGGAAGAGGGGATAGATTATGAGGAAACATTTGCCCCTGTTGCTAGGTTGGAAGCCATTAGACTGCTTTTAGCTTTTGCATGCATTTTAGATTTTAAATTATATCAGATGGACGTAAAGAGTGTCTTTCTTAATGGTTTTATAAATGAAGAAGTTTATGTGTGTCAACCTCCCGGCTTTGAAAGTTATGAACACCCGGATTATGTTTTTAAATTGAAAAAGGCTTTGTACGGACTCAAACAAGCTCCTAGAGCATGGTATGACTGTCTTAGCAAATTTTTATTAGAAAATAATTTTGAAAGAGGGAAGGTTGATAACACGCTTTTTATTAAAAAGAAAGGAAAGGACATTCTTTTAGTTCAAATTTATGTAGATGATATTATTTTCGGTGCTACTAATGAAACCCTTTGCAAGGATTTTTCGAGTATGATGCAGGAAGAGTTCGAGATGTCTATGATGGGCGAGCTGAACTTTTTCCTGGGATTGCAAATAAAACAAGCAAAGGATGGGATTTTCATTAGCCAAACAAATTACTGCAAGGAACTATTGAAACGATTTGGTATGGATAAGGCCAAGGCAGTAGCAACACCGATTAGCACATCTTGCTATCTGGACAAAGATGAAGGAGGTAAATCCGTAGAAATCACTAAATATCGAGGTATAATCGGATCCCTTCTCTGTTTAACGGCAAGTAGGCCGGATATAATGTTTAGTGTTTGTCTTTGTGCTCGTTTTCAATCGAATCCAAAAGAAACGCACATGGTTGCTGCCAAACGTATAATGAAATATTTGTCTGGCACGACTGACATGGGTTTATGGTACCCCAAAGGTTCCATGTGTAATCTTGTTGGGTATTCTGATTCTGACTTTGCTGGGTGCAAAGTAGATAGAAAAAGCACTAGCGGCACTTGTCATCTTCTCGGCAATTCTTTGGTATCTTGGGTTAGCAAGAAACAGTCTAGTGTAGCCCTATCTACAGCTGAGGCTGAATATGTCGCCGCGGGTAGCTGTTGTGCACAAATCTTATGGTTGAAACAACAACTCCTAGACTTCGGTGTAAGTCTAGATCACATTCCTATAAAATGTGATAATACCAGTGCTATTAGTATCACCAAAAACCCAGTGCAACATTCTCGTACTAAGCATATTGAGATTCGACACCATTTTATACGTGATCATATTCAAAAGGGTGATTGTATTATTGAGTATGTTGATACTTCGCGGAAGTTGGCTGATATCTTTACGAAACCGCTTCCAAAAGAAAATTTCTTTTTTATTCGTAGAGAAATTGGTTTAACTTCTGCCTCTCACCTCTTTTGAGTATGTGATGTTTATCTCTCTTGTTATTATTGATGCGTCTTCTCAGTGTTTCAGGGGGAGATAGCACATCTTTTTGATGATTACAAAAGGGGGAGAGATATTCTGATATTTTGATTGATACATACATGGGAGAGATACTTTGAAGATGCTATTTATTTTTTGAAGTGATGTATTTTGTTTATGCATCTATACAGGGGGAGATGATATGAATTGATATATTCTGTATATTTTTTGTTCTAGGGAAGGTTATTGGTATATATATATGTGTGTGTGTGTTTTTGCTTGTATAACACTTGTGATGCAGATAGTAAAGAGCATATCAGAATCGTTGTTTGTCATCATCAAAAAGGGGGAGTGTTGGAAGTCAAGCTAGTTGGAAGACATGCTTCAAACTCTCTTATGGACTTCAAGTTTATTTTCAGATGATGTTTTGATGATAACAAACCAACTCAAGATTCAAGCTCACAAGTTCTCTTCATGTTCAAGATTGAAGATTCAAGCAAGGCATAGATTAGAAACCTTTTCCTTAGATCATTTGTAAGGTAATGGAGTTATGTTTCCTTAAGAGTTTACAAAAGCCAATAGTTTTTCATTTTAAAGAGAGAAGAAGAAAAATGTGTTTTTCATGAAAAATTATTTTCTGCATTAATCTTTGTGAAAATACTTGATGTTACAAAACTCTGTATATTTTTATGAATGCAAGAGAGAGTAATCGATTACTTGCTCAAGATAATCGATTAACTTTGTTGCATCATAGAAAAATCAAAGAGGTTGTAATCGATTAAATGAATCTTGTTAATCAATTACTTTCTTATGGGAGTAATCGATTACCCGGCTCAAGTAATCGATTACATGATGTTGCATCATATGCATATCAGAGGCTCAGTAATCGATTAAGTGGTTAAGTGTAATCGATTAAATGAGTTGCATCATACATTGAACAAGAGTGGTGTAATCGATTAACTATTATTGGTCTAATCGATTACATGGTTTTCAAATGAATTTAAGAATTTCTACTTTTGAAGGAATAATCGATTACCTTCAGAAAGTAATCGATTACTTCAAGTTTTATTGAAAAACGTGTCAGAATCATTTTGATTATTTCCTGATTTGTTTTTATATAAAAGATTCTGATTTATTTTATAAAATTCGAAAATGATTTTAAATTTGAATTATTTCCTTTTTAGTTTTAAGAATCAAATCTTTATTTTATTTCGTAAATCGTTTTGATTTAGTTTTGATTTTAAAAACTTATTTCAAATCTTATTTTATTCTGTTTTGATTTTGTTTTACTTATTTTAAATCTTTTTGATTCTAAAATGTTTTTCTATTTTAAAAAGGAATTCACTCCAACATTCAGTTGATCATATTTTTTTTCAATCATTCATTCATTCTTTTCTGACAATCAAGTTTCTCTCTTCTTCTTCTCTAATCATCTGGTTTTCACGTTCATACATTTTGAAGAACAAAAACCTTGTTGGCTGAGTAACTCCTAGAGAAACAAATACTTCATTATCATAAGAGCTTATTGTAGAATCTGTGTTTTTGAGAACACGCTATACTTGTTGTAATCACTCTCATCATTTGTTCTAAACCTTAGTGGTAGGGAGAGAATCCCATAGTTGAATGTTGAGGCGTTCGTAGGGTGAGGAACCCTGTTGTGTGATTTGAGGCCCCTAGCGAACGGAGGTTCCTAGTAGTGTGCGGGGTGCTCTTGGTTGTAATAGGGTGCGGCTCTATTGCTGGTTATAAGAACTCTTGTGACATTCCGTATTTTCCTGACTAAAATAAATAATTTTTCATTAAAGAATAAGTTTTGAGATATTGTTTTACAAATGGTTTTCGATGGGTATTTTATTCGATTACGTAATCAATTGTTGATTTTATGAAATTTTAGTAAACAAAGATTTTTATGGAATTCAAGCAAATGATTTTGTTGGAGTTTGGAGTAATTTTATTATTTGTGATTTTATTTGAGAAATGAATTCCTTTGTGCATTTTTTTTATGGATTTAACCTAATTGATTAAAGGAGTTTTGATTTCATGTGTTTGTTTTCTAAGGCTTTCAAGGAACGATGTTACTTAAGGTTTAATTAAGATTTTATCTTCTTAGATTAATTCATATGGTTTTATGGTTTTAAGATAGAAAATTTTTTCTACCCTAAGTTTCAAAAATCAAAGTCCAAGTATCTTATCATACCCTTAATCTAGAATTATCTCTAGAAACCCTAATTTGCATCTCTAATCTTTGATTAAACCCTAATATTTGATTAAACCTTAATCAAGTTCCTAATCCTTGATTAAGTACCTAATCACTTTCCTAAACTCTAAACCCTCAAGGTTAGTAAACTAATCTAGAATTAGTTTTCCCTAAACCTATACTAGAATGGATTATGTCCTTGATTAGTACCTTAATCCTTGATTAAGCCCTAAACTCTAAGGATTAGTGAACTAAACCTAATTTAGTTTTCCTAATCCTACCTTAATCACGATTAGATCCTAATTAGTACCTTAAACCTAGATTAACTAACCTAATCTACCCTTAACCCCTCCTTAACCGAATTCCCCTTCCTAATGCACACTTACATGTGCATAACTTGGCCTCCAAGTTTGTTTACTTGGTCTCCAAGTTGGCTTACTTAATGGCCAAGTTGATGACATCACCTAGATGACCTAAGCATGACCTAAGGGAAGAAAAGAAAAGGGAAATAGAAAAGAAAAGGGAGAGAGCTGGGGGAGGAGGAAAACGAAAGCCCAAGCCTACTAAAACCATATACAAACACCAACACACACTTCTCTTGGTTTCCATTTTTTTCATTTCCATTCATTCCAAACCAAACACAACACTAAGAGCAAAATCAAGCTCTTAGTGGGAGAGTGAGAGAGAGAATTCGTGAGAGAAGGAGAAGGAGATGAACCAAACCCTAAACACTACACAATCTAAGAGCAAAATCAAACCAAGGAAGTGAAGAAGAGAAGGAGAAACCGTGGATTTAGGAAAGGAAGGAGAAAGCCGTGAGGAGAGGGAAGAGAAAACCAAAGAACAACCCAAAGATTTGGACTTGATTTTGAAGCTTTTGTTGATGTAAGCATTTTATTTCATGATCTTAAGTTTCTAACCTCTTTTCTTTAATTCACTTTCGGTTTTCATGCTTTCATTTCTAAAGTTTTGATTTTCGTTTGAAAATGTTAATGCATGTTTGTTTTCAAGGTAGATCTAGTGTTTTTATTTACAAATATGTTGATTTCTAAACTTGATTTTAAAGCTTTTTCTAAGAAAGTATTTTCTTTCATGATCTTGAGTTATCTCATGAACTCATCCATTTTCTTCTTGATTTCTTAAAATGTTTTTAAGAAAAAGTTTGACTTTGAGTTTTGCATGTGAATTTTTAAGTTTTCTTATGATTTTCTAAGCTTAATTCTACTTGTATTTGAGTTTAAAATGAAAAAAAGTGAACATGCATCCACAAGGATGATGCTCACGGTTTTGGCCCTTTTTAGTTCAAATGATTTTGATCTTGGATTTTCAATTTCATGATTGATTATGAGTTGACCTATGGATTTCCTAAACTATGAGTTGTTAATCTACACAAATCTTTCCTATTTTTCTTTTGCATGTCACGATTGGGGTTTGATTTGAAGAAAAATGATTTTGTGTTAATGCATGTATGAATTTCTTTGAAATCTACTAATTCTAAGTATGTGCATGTCAAGATCTAGGTTAGTTTAATTCGGTTCTTGATTTTTAATTTAAAAGGCTTGATTTTTGTTTGTGAATGTTGATGCATGTTGGTTTCAAGACTAGATCTAATGTTTTTTTGTGCATGCATGTTATTTAAAAGTGAAGAAGAATGACTTTTTTTGTGTATATGATTTTTAGTTAGAAAAGTGTTGAACTTTAGAAAAAATATCTAATTTTTAATGACATGCAAGTATAAATCAAAGTTTAGATCATGTAAATGTTTTGGTTTGAACAATTTCATTAAGTGCTGAAATTGTGATGTGAGTGGTTTTAGCCTTGATAAATGATATTTGTACATGTTCAATAATTTTGAAATTTTATCACTGATCTAAGCATGTTAAAATGAACTTCTCTGAATTTTTGAATGATTTTTGGAATTGATTTCCTATTTCTACGAGAGCTAACTTTGTGAAGACAATTTTGAGAAAACAAGTTTTTCAGTTTAAAGTTGGAAGAAATTTTCATACTTGTGCTACTCTAAATTGCTTGAAATTTTTATGGTAACCCCTTAAACATGTCTTGTGACTATCTGTAAAATTTGAGGTGATTTGGAGTTGGTTTGATATTTTTACCAATTGAGAAACAGTGAACCGTTTGGTTCAGATTTTCCGGACTTAGTGACGAATTTAATTGAAAAAGTACGACTTGAACAACTCCAAATAATCTGGAATTTTTATGATATGGCCTTGCTGTATGAGGGAAGTTTATACCAATTTTCATGCAATTCGGAGTTGAAACACTATTTTTAATTATGGCATTTTGGCCTCAGGCCAGCAACAGTTCTATCTTGCTTTTCACACGAAATCTTATTTGAAACCTAGCTTAAGATTGTTCAAATGACTTGAAAATTTTATGTGATGAACCTTGTCATATATGTGTATGTTCTGGGAATTTTTAGGAGTAAACAAATTTATTTGATATAGTTTTAGATTTTATCTTTTGAGCTTTTCCGTAATCGAACAAAAAGCTTTTTGTAAATGTTTGCGACAAATATGAATTTTGTACTTTATTTTGTGACTCGGCTGGAATTGTATGATTATCATAATGTCTTGAAATAATTGAATGAGTGATTGCTTGATGATATGTTTAGACTATGCATGAATGAGTTTGCAAGGTAATTGTTTACGGTGTTTAGGTCTAGGCTATTGGTTTGAAATAATGATTTGAGAATGTGCTATGTGCTATGTGCCAAAATGGTTTGTTTTAGGTGATTTATTCTAATTGAACTACTTTGCTTAAAGTTTCTTGGAATTATTTATTTGATAAAAGAAGTGAAGGAAAATAAATTATTTAATAAGTTACGATGTTGATTGATTTTTGAAAAGAATTTGGTTATTTGAAAAAGTATTGGGCCTATTGGTTGCTGCCTCATTTTGTTGCATAATGTTATACTTGGAAATAAATTGTTTTAAGTATTTGAGTTTGAGAAATTTTTAATCAAAGTGTTTGTTTAATTGTTTTCAAGATACTTAGCTTGTTTATGGATTTAAATTGGTTTTGGACAACGGAAAGTGAACTTGAGACTTAGAATACGATGCTGTCCAGAGTTTTTCTAAGTTGTATTTCTTATTTAAAAATGTTTTCAAAGTGCTTTGAAGTTGAGTTTTTATGAGTATTTAATATAAGATAAAGTTGGTTTGAAATATGCGATTTTACAATGTTTTCGGATTTTCTAAAGAGTGTTTTATGGGCTAGCATCTTTGTTGTCTAGTTTTTATTTAAATTGTTTTTCAATCCTGAAAATGTGTTTGGTTGGTTTTAAAGTTTAAATTTTAAATGGTACGTGATTTAAGAAAAGTTGGATTTCAAAAGTGACGTTACTCGATGTTTTCGGGATCAAGCGAGCTTCTGTCCATGACGGACCAGAAACCGATCCATTTATTTAAAATGATTTCATTGATTTCTTATAATGATTTCAAAGTATTTAAAGTATAGTGAAAGTTGGATTTTTTATTTGAGAAAAATCTTGACGTTTTACGATTTTCCGACAAGAAGTGAAAGGAGTTTTCGAAAACGCGCTTTGATTTTAAGTATGACGATCATTTGGATAGACTAGTAACGTTAGTGTCTCCTATCTAGTATAAGGTGCATATAAGTCAAGAACCTGGAGCAGCTGATAGTTGGGAGGACCCGCAACGATTTCGGACAAAGTATTTGCTGGAGTTGAGGTGAGAGAGAAGCTTCCCTAAGACACCGTGGTACTTAGGTGATCTATTAGGACACTCCGTACTCTCTCAAAGTCGGAGTAAAGGTCTATCGTAGCTAGTAGTATACCCGATAAATTGTGTGCCTTGTTTGTATCGTGGTATGCGAAGACTCATACCTATACCATTACATGGTATTGATTGATTGATATATTTGTTTATGTTGAGATATATTACTTATATTGTCATTGCATGAGCATAATGCATCATCCCGCGATATAATATAAGAATAGTAAAGACATTAGAAAACTATAAGAAATCCCCCAAAGAATAGAACGGAACTCTAACGGATAAGACACGCTACGAAACCGGACGCAATGATTGCAAAATTCTACAGAGATAATTCCCATATGGTCGTAGCCATGTGTTGGAGTGGTTTAAGATTGGTCGCAGCCTATCTATTAAAGATTGATGGATATACCGCATATAGTTGGAGCTATATGCCGAGAATGATTCTGAGTGGGTCGGAGCCCGTAAGAAAGATTGTTGATATCCCGCATATAGTTGAAGCTATATGCCGAGAATGATTCTGAGTGGGTCGGAGCCCGTCAGAAAGATTGTTGATATCCCGCATATAGTCGGAGCTATATGCCGAGAATGATTCTGAGTGGGTCGGAGCTCGTCAGAAAGATTGTTGATATCCCGCATATAGTCGGAGTTATATGCCGAGAATGATTCTGAATGGGTCGGAGCCCGTCAGAAAGATTGTGGATATTCTGCATATGGTCGGAGCCGTATGCCGAAATGATTCAGGATGGGTCGGAGCCCATCAAACGTATTGGTCGAGTCCCACAGAAGCATTCCGCATATGGTCAGAGCTGTATGACGGAGATGACTTAGGATGGATCGACATTAGGACAAACAAGTATAACCTCGCGACTTAAAACCCTAACCCGAAGTAGTGAAAAAGAAGATACACCTGAATTACCCTTGTGGTGTTCAGCTGGATGATTAAGATAGGGGGCGGCAATGACGGTGATTCGTCAAGAAGCCTTGAAAAGTCTGTCTAGGTGGGAAAAACCATAGGGGCCCTGGCTGAACCGGTCGGAGCTGGTCACCCAAGGGTGTGGACGAAGTACCACACGATCACTAGAT
Source organism: Crotalaria pallida (assembly GCA_037953625.1). NCBI lineage: Eukaryota > Viridiplantae > Streptophyta > Magnoliopsida > Fabales > Fabaceae > Crotalaria > Crotalaria pallida. Next base: position 136,746,086 of record CM075650.1, on the reverse strand, counting down.
GGATGACTGACACCCCCCTTGACTAAATCTTGATCAGTGAGAGGGATGCTCGAACACGGTTGGATGTGCCCTTTTTCTCGAGACATTATTTATTTTGCCATCCGTAAAAGGCCGGTGTGGTTAGAGATCCTGTACTCTTGATTGCTTCCGACTAGGTGGATGGATCCCGAGGAGATGTAGACCCAAAACCATAAAGCCTGAATTCCCGATATTATGGACTCGAGAAATATGAATTAAGAGATTTTGATTCCATGAGGTAAATTGATCAAGAGATCCCCGTAAGTGGAAGATTCATATGAGGTGTTCGAGAAAAACACGTGAGAAAGAAAGAATTTTACGTCGTGAATAGACTAACGATACCGATAAACGAAAGTAAGCTTATGTTAACGAATGATTAACTTATGATGAACTTAACTATGAAGGTGATGATGCAAATATGTTATCTTGATGTGTTGTATTTATATTGTATTGTTGTGCTGTGAATATGTAATGCCGTATGCTTGTATTGTCTTAATATTTTGCCTATCGTAAACCCACACCGTCGACGATACGTCGTTCGGAATGCTTACTCTCTCTGTCTTCCCCCTTTCCTGTGGACTTCTGTGATGATGTCCACAGGTGACAGAGAAAGTAAATTACCTTGGGAGTCGGCGCTTCAAGTGACGGCCTACGAAGACAAGACCGAGGTGGAGTCTCGAAAGAGAAGAAGGCCAAGCTCGGCTCGAGGACTCGATGGTTGATGATTCAACCCTTCTGAGGAGCATTGCATTGGACGGAGGTCTACTGTCATAGTATCTATGTTCAAGTATCGTACCCCCTTACCAGGTATTTAGACATCATTAGCTGCATCCACATGTACACCCGAAAGATGTTTTATAAAGCTGGATAATCAATATTAAGTTTTCTAGTTAAACATAAAAGAGATGGGATTTTTAAATGTGATTTGTGAAAGCAAGTTTCAAAGTGCGATGTTTCGTAACATCTCGATTTGGAACTTGAAGTATAACGTGTGATATGAGAATCAAATTATGTTGCAAATTATTTTGATAAAAGATTCTGGATCTTGGAGATTCTCATGTCCATGTTATGTTATAAAAAAAAATAAATAAATAAATTGGCCCAAATTTTCACTACATTAATTAAAGAAATTATATTTTCAAGTTGTCAAATCGGGGTGTTACAACTCTCAGGCGAGTCGCTTGGGGACTGGACTAGGCCTTTCGACGGGAAGGCTAAACCAGTATAAAATTCACCGGTGCAAGCTTTTCTATCCTTATCTCTTTATATTTCCGCATATTTCATTTATTTACGTTTCTGCGCTACTCAAATTATTTTATCTATCGTTTTCGCGATCCGTTTCAAACGCTTAATCTCTCCATCTCAAAACATTTTTAATTTGTAAAGGATTTCACAATACATTAATAAAACTCGATTCACCCCCCCCCCCCTCGAGATTTTGAGGCCAAAACCAACAAAGAAGGCTTCTCAGATGTCGAGCCTTTGTAAAGAACTTTACTCTGTCAAAACCAACCAAAAGAACACCAGCAAATAAGTTACTTTAATAGCAGCAAAATAGTACAAACAGCAACAAAATAATTTCAGCGTTAAAACAGTGGCCTTTTACCTGCTTAGTCAATTTATCAGGACCCCCTTTAACAGAACCACCTTTCTTAGCCTTAATCTGCAAGAGAATAACAACATATTAGCATTGGAGAATAACAACATGGTACCAATAAGACATCAATGGACATATATGGTTACCTTTATTGGAGGTTGAGATTGATGTTTTCCTTCCTCAATCTGAATACCTTTCCTTCTTGGTGCCAAGTGTAACACCCCGATTTGGAAAATTCGAAACAACACTTTAAAATACTAATTAATTCCTTTTATGAAAAATAGGGTGAAATTTTTTTTTTCACTGGTAGAAAACTCATCAATCAAGTTTCCCAAAACAAGGTATTACTTTTAATTCCTCTTTCTCAAAAACGTTTGCCAAATTTTCTAAAAACATATTGGTATTGGGACTTCATTAAATAAATATTTTGCACGCAGAAAACGTATTTGATTTGCTTGAAATAGTTTATCTGTCTGATTTAGACAGTCCTTAGAAAACAGTTTAGAAAACAGGTCTTAAAAGGTCTTTTCGAAAGCAGTCACCATAGTTCAGCGGTGCCATTCTTACATGAACGTATACTTTATCAAAACATTTCAAAAGAACAGGGGTACACTTGATATACATATCATGCAAGGGTCCTTTAGAACCTAACTATAAAATACTAAGCAGCGTCCCCTTCTCGGTCCGGAACGTAAGTCTTCAAAAGCAATCCCCATCGTCCAACAATAGCCCTCTCGTCAGCGCACCACGATCAGTAAGTCCTTCTTCCGGGGGAAGCATCACCAGCTCCACCATCTTTTAGAACCAGAGGTTCATAGTCACATTTGCACAAGAAGTTGAGAGAGTAAGTTACCCGAATGGAATTACTCCCATCGACTTCTTGGATTTACACTAGTGACGTATACCAGAACATAACAAACAATACAAGCAAAGAATACAGCAGATAACTATGCAAGATGCATGAGGATGCAATGCAATCGTCATATTATCTAACGTCTTATTTTTTCCACTTAAGGGAATCTCTTGAATCAACTCTTCTCGCAGGGTCGAAGTCACTTTGTCCACATATCTCAAGTCCAGGCTATCGGGAATTCAGGCTTTATTGTCTTGGGTTCAGGTCTACATCTCATCGGAATCCAACCACCTAGTTCGGAAGCAATCAAGAGTACAGGATCTCTAACCACACCGGCTTTTACTGGATGGCAAAACAAACGAATACATAAAATGCCCGGGAAATAAGCACATCCGGCCGTGTTCGAGCATCCCTCTCACTGAACAAGATTTGGTCAAGGGGGTGTCAGTCCTCTGTCTAGTGATCATGTGGTACTTCGTCCACACCACTGAGTGACCAGCTCCGACCGGTTCAGCCAGGGCCCCTATGGTTTTTCCCACCTAGACAAACTTCTCAAGGCTTCTTGACGAATCACCGTCATTGCCGTCCCCTATCTCAATCATCCAGTTGAACACCACAAGGGTAATTCAGGTGTATCTTCCTCTCCACTTCTTCGGGTTAGGGTTTCGAGTCGTGAGGTTATACTTGTTCGTTCTAACGTCGACCCATCCTAAGTCATCTCCGCCATACAGCTCCGACTATATGCGGAATGCTTCTGTGGGACTGGACCACTAAGTTCGACGGGCTCCGACCCATCCTGAATCATTCTCGGCATACGGCTTCGACCATATGCAGGATATCCACAATCTTTCTGACGGGCTACGACCCATTCAGAATCAACCTCGGCATATAGCTCCGACTATATGCAGAATATCAATCATCATTCTGACAGGCTCCGACCCACTCAGAATCACCTCTGGCATATAGCTACGACTATATGCGGGATATCCATCAGTCTTTGATAGATAGGCTCCGACCTATCTTAACTCACTCTCAACATATGGCTCTGACCATATGGAAACTCTCTCAACATATGGCTACGACCATATGGAAACTATCTTTGTAAAATTCAGCAACCATTACGTCCGTGTCCAAATGCATCGTCGTCGTCATCATATCGTCAGCTCGATCCACGTTCTCGGCGCATCCGCATCATCCGGTTCCATCGCGTTTTCTATCCCTTAGAGTTTCGCTCTATTCATTGGGGGGTTTCTTATAGCCTTCTATGTCTTTTCTATTCTTATCTTTCATCGCGGGATGATGCATTATGCTCATGCAATGACAATATAACAACTATATATCTTAACATAACAAATATATCAATCAATTCATACCATGTAATGGTATAGGTCTGAGTCTTCGTATACCACGATACAAACAAGCACACAATTTACCGGGTATACTACTAACTACAATAGACCTTTACTCCGACTTTGAGAGAGTACGGAGTGTCCTAGCATACTCACTAGACACCAAAGCGTCTTAGGATAACTTCTCTCTCACCTGGGTTCGCAGTTACCGAATCTACGAGTTCCGAACGATCTGCTTCCTTCCTAGTCTGCCCGACTCCAACTTCTTTCAAGTCCCATAAGATAGACATATGAGTGTTAAACTTTATTTAAATATTACTCTTGAAATTATTCTCAAAGCAACTTAAGAAAATCAAAACTTTTGTCTTTATTTAAAATAAAAACATCAATTCTTTCACTCAAACTTGTCCAAAATCAAACACTAACTTTTATACTTTAAAATCATGAGAAAACAATCAAATAAATCAATTTAAATAAAAAGTTTCTTTGCTGGTCCCTCTTGGACAGCATTGAATTTAGCTTTGAAAACACCGAAAAATCACACTTTCCAAATTATCTTTATCTTAGATCAAATACCCATAAAAACTCAACTTTAAAATACTTTGAAAACACTTTAAAACAAGAAATATAACTTAGAAAATTCTGGACAGCTTCATGTCGTAAGTTTTAAATTCATTTTTCATTATTCAAAACCAATTTAAACACATAGGTAAATCAAGCATCTTGAAATCAATCAAATAAACACTTAAATCAACACTTTCTCAATTTCAAACACTTAAACCAAATGTGGACAGCATGGTACTCAAACAAATTAGCCATCTAAATACTCTCATGCATTCCAAAAATCATTCTTATTAAACTTAGGAAGCTTAAACAAACATTCATTCATTTCAAACATTACACAATCGCAAGTCATCAAATCAAGTCAAACATAACATGTTCACATACTCATTCACACATTTAACTAAATCAAATAAGGAAATCAACCTCTTAAGCATACCCAAACCGAATCATGTTTCACAGATACACTTAGACACATTTTTGTTTTTAACTTTCACTTAATCAATTCCATCTTAGCACAACTTCATCTCAATACACCTAAACATGTTAAAACCGTATACATTATGACTTCACAAGTCAACACATAATTTCATGACATCAACATATACACATTCCAGGAAATTTAGCTCAAGAGTTAAGGTCCAAACCGTGACCTTAACTAGGTTTTCTTAAAAACATTTTCAAGATTCAAGACTTCAAAAACAACTCTAAATCCATCAACAATTTCACATAACTCATCAATTAAATAGAAATACAATCCTAACATATATTTCATCATGGAAACCGTGAGCATCACATAATCTCTAAACAATTTTTATTTCACATTTAACACTTAGGATCGACATAAAGTTCATGGAAATCACATATTCACTAACTAAACTTAAGAAAATCTTAATCTTTTTCAACTAGGCATACAAAACCGTGACCACCACTCGAGATCACAACACCACAAAGTTTTATATTCATTATTAAATTTCAAGATCTTGACATGCAAGAAGCCAAACAAAAGAAAATCAAAATTTCAATCACATCATCATAAAAACCGTGACTTGTTCATGGTTTTCTTAAAAAGAGTTTTCTTAAAGATTCAAACTTCCAAATCATACTTAGAATCTCAAGATAATCACATGCACATAAAACAACATCAAAACTTCTAACCTAAAGATCAAGTACAAACCGTGGCCATCACAAAGAAAATCACCAAGAAAATCAATCATTTTCAAAGATCTTAACATGCATGCAAACAAAACACTAGATCTTTGAGAAATCCTTTATGAAAACTTAAAATCAAGTTCTTTTCAAAAACATTTTTAAGAGATCAAAGAATAAAACTCAAGATCATGAAAAAAAACACTTTCTTAACAAAACTTCAAGATCAAGTTCAAAGATCAACATGCATGTAAAGGAAATCACTAGATCTAACTTGGAAACAAACATGCATCAACACTTTTTCAAACAAAATCAAGGTCTTAGAAGGAAAGTATGAAAAACGAAAATGAATCAAAGAAAGAGGTTAAAAACTTTTAAGATCATTTACCAAAATCCTTACTTAATCAAAAGCTTTAAAGAATCAAGTCCAAATCTTGGGTTTCTCTTTGGTTTTCCTTTCCTCTCTTCACGGCTCACTCACTCTTCTCTCTAAGGTCCATGGTTTCTCCTTATCTTCTTCACTAACTTGGCTTGATCTTGCATAGATTGTGAAGTGTGTGGAGTTGGTTCTTCTTTTCTCTCTCTATTCGGCCACTCTCTCACTAAGAGCTTGATGATGCTCTTAGTATTGTGTTTTTGGTTTTGGAAAAGAAATGATGGAAATGAAGGAATGGAAGTTAAGGAAGTGTGTTGGTGTTTGTATATGATTTTTAGTGGATTTGGGCCTTGGTTTTGCTCCCCACGGTTTTTCCCTTCTTTTTCCTTCCTATTTCTTTACTTTTCTTTATTTGCCATCAACGGCTTGCATGGGGGGCTTGATTGCAACTACTTGGGGACCAAGTTGTAAGAACCTACAATCGGTGGGTGAAATAACTAGGAGACACTAGGAGAACACCTAGAAGGGGGGGTTGAATAGGTGTTAGATAAACCTTGAAATATTTTCGCAAGAAACAAATCAAAACGATTAAAACAAATGATTTTCTTGAAATTTTCTTCTATTAATCGATTAACAAGTCAACTAATCGATTAATGCCGAATGATCAATTCAAACTAATCGATTAATGAAACCAATTACTCGATTAATCAATGTTAAAATTGAATAATCACTTTTCAATCAAATATGAAAATCAATCAATTAACACATATGATCAGAGATAAAGCGGAATTGATTAACACCAATATTCTTATTGATTACCTAGGTTATGAAAATGATTTTCCCAAAATCAATTTTGCACAATTAAGATTCAATTCAATCAATTATGAAAAATTACTTTTTCTAGGTTTTCAACCAAGAACACAATTAATAACAAGAATTGTAAAGAGTAGAGAGTTTAGAGATACGACACAGTGATTTATCCTGGTTCACTTTCATCCACTTGAAAGCTACTCTAGTCCCTTCTTCAACCAAGAGAGATTCTTCACTATGAGGAATTAGAGTTTCTCAAATTACAAGTAATTGCCTCACAAGACTCCCTTCTTGCTAGCCTACAAGAGATACCACACCCTTGCCTTGTAACCCTATTGATATCTAATCTAACCTCTTCTCTTGCTTGCCGATACCCCACAACAAGACTTCCAATTGCTTTGAGATTCTTCAAAGACTTCCACTTGCTTGCTTCACTACAAGACTTCCAAGTGCTTGATGATATGCCACACCAAGGCTTCCAAATAACTTTGCTTGATGAATAACTTCTTCAAGACTTCCTTTGTTGTAGAGTGTTTGCCTTCTTTGCAATGATTACAACTCAAACGAAAACAAAATAACAATCCTATGAATCTCTTTCAAAAGCTATGAAAATATCAACATGAGAGATTCAAGGTTCTTGATCAAAGAATGTAAAAATGAGAACTTTGATCTTGAGAAAGTGAGAGAGAATAGAGTGGCTTGATTCTTTGTAAAATGAATATCAAAAATGATGGAATATGATCACAAAGGTTATAAATAGGTTTATATAGAATACCCAAAAGTTAGGAATGGTTAGAAGTGCTTTTGAGAAGTGAAAAACGCATTTTAAAAACCAGATCTGTGCGTGTTAATCGATTAAATTAAGTGCTAATCGATTAACTATGCCTTAATCGAGTAATGCCGCAAGCCTGTAAAAATTTACTCGAGTAAAAGTCAAGATAATCGATTATCAGAAGTTGTTAATCGATTATCAGTTCAAAATATACTGTTAATCGATTTTCAAAACCTGTTAATCGATTATTTTGATTAAAAATCACTTAAAACTTGTTTTCTCAAAAACTAAACCTTTTCTTTCAAACCTTTAAGCCACCTATTGATTTTAGGCAAAGTGAATACTCAAAATATGATATAATCATGACTATGATAGAGATTCACTACCCTCTAATGACTACCCAAAACTCATAAACTAAGAGACTTGAGAGGCTAAAGATAAAACAATAAAACATAAACTACCAAACTAAGTCTTCATGAGTTGGCTCTCTATGTTTGTTGTTGCTTGTTGAGCTTGAACTTGATCAACACATTTAAGCTTGTTCAAAACCTTTTGGCATTTATCAAAACATTCTTCATGGATCTTACAATCTCTCCCTTTTTGAAAGTAACAAACATGTTTTGAATTTGTGAAGTTGTTGATGCTTGAACCATTTTATCACTTGGTGAGACTCTTGCTCCCCCTCAATTTATGCTTTTGACATTTGAAATCTAATTGAGATAAAAGCTTGATTCTCCCCCTATCTCCAACAACTTTGCTCAACCTACATAAAAACAACAAAACAAACCTTTCTCCAAAACAAAATATTATTTCTTTTCAAAACATACATTTCTCTTCAAAACATACATTTCTCCCCCTTTAGCATTATCAAAAAGTAATATATACCAATTGAAATATAAAATACTAAGCCAAATATAAGAGAAACTATGTCATATATAGAGATATCTAAACCAAAATAGAGAAATTAATAACCATACTATCTCTATACCAAACATTTCTTCAATAGCATGATAATCATCTAATAATCACTCAATGATACCAATTGAAACAATTGTATACCAATTATAATACTAATTGTAAGAATTTGATACCAATAGTATTTTCTCAAAAGTATAAACAATATCACATCAAGAGAAATAATACTAATTGTAACTAAACAAATACCAATTGTATAATATCAATTGAGAATAGTACCAATTGAGAGAATTATGAGTAATATCTAACAATATCAAATGTTACCAATTTGTAGGATCTTTTCTTCATACCAATTGAAGATGTCCAACAATATCAATTGTGTCAACTTGTAGGACTTTTACTTGAGATTTGAAGAAATATGTATAGACCTTCATTTTCATCTTCAATCATACCTACAAAAACAATCATGCTTTGCTTTTTGGTATCCAAATGGTTTTGGATCCATTTTTGTTAGTGTAGGGACTTTCACCCTTTTTCATCCAAACAAACTTTCCTTTAGGTATACCATGCACTTTAATATAACACACATTTGAAGTATGTCCATGAGTACCACAATAGAAACATGTTAGTGCATTTGAAAAATCAACTTTAGAAAAATCAACAACATTTCTATGAGATTTACTCTTAGCATTAGTATAACCCAAACCAAACTTGTTTGAATTTTCTCTTTGAAAATTTAACAATGTGCGCAATCTAATATCACCATTTGTGAAACTTGCAAGCTTATTTTTCAAAATAGCATTTTCATCTTTAAGCAACTTGCAATCCTCACAATCAACCACAATATTCAATCTACTAGCACAATCACAAGAAGAACTAGCATATATAAGATCAAGAGTTTCATTTTGAAGATTAAGCTCATCAACTTGTTTTTGAAGTTCTAAAATCTCTTGTTGAAGTTTCAAAATGAGCTTCTTCCTTTCAATATTTTTCGAAGCTAGTTTCTTAAATTGTTTATGCATTTCTTCATAAGCATTATATAGAATTTCATATTTAGAAGAAATTTCGGATTTAGTTTCACTTACATCGCTTTCGTAGCTTTGCTCACTTGATTCATCATTTGAACTTTCCTCTTCATTTTCTAGAGCTATCAAGTTGAGACAAGCGGCATCTTCATCATCCGAAGAACTATTTAATGTGCTTTTCTTGTCTTTTTCATCATCACTATTCCAAACTATGTATGCCCTTTTAGTTTTCTTTTCTTTCTCCTTCTTCTTAAGATACTTAGAGCATGAGTACTTGAGATGACCGGGCTTTCCACATTCATGGCAAATAATACCTTCTTTTGTAGTCTTGGTCTTGTAGGGTGGGGAATTCTTCTCTTTACTTTTGTCTTTGTTCAACCTTCCTTTTCTCCTTAGAATCTTATTGAACTTTCTTAGTAGAAGCTTCATCTCCTCTTCATCAATGTCCGAATCGGTATCTTCATTATCATCATCATCATCATTATCATCATCATTATCGGAACTCTCTTCCTTTTTATATGACCTTTTAGCTTTAAGAGCAATTCCTTTTCTTTCTTTGTACTTATCCGATTCTTCATGCATTTGCAAACGTCCAAGCTCCATTTCATGTTCTTGTAGCTTTCCGAAAAGTGTTGCTAAGTCCATGGTGTCCAAGTCCTTTGATTCAACAATTGTGGTAACCTTGGGTTGCCATTCCCTACTTAGACATCTTAAAACTTTGTTAACAAGTTCACAATTCACGAAAGTTTTACCAAGAGCAATGAGATGATTAACAATATGAGTAAAACGTTTTTGCATAAAACATATAGATTCATTAGGCAACATACGAAACAATTCATATTCATGCATCAAAGAATCTAATCTAGCACGCCTAACTTCACTAGTGCCTTCATGTGTGACTTGCAAGGTGTCCCACATTTCTTTGGCATCACGACATTGGGAGACTCTAAAGAACTCATCATAAGATAGAGCGGAGGTGATGATATTCTTTGCTTTTAAATCATATTAAATTTTCCTTTTATCATCATCGGTCCACTTATCTTTGGGAGTAAGTGTAAGCACACCTTCTACATCTTTTGAGGGAATATAAGGACCATTTTCAATGGCTTCCCAAATGTTCACATCTATAGCTTCTATAAAGATTCTCATCCTAATTTTCCAATAACCATAACCCTCTCCACCAAACATAGGAGGGCGATTTATTGAAGCACCTTCACCACCAAAGGGTACGAATCCCATTGTAGTTTCCTCAAGGATCTTAACGAAAAAGCTCTATGCTCGTGTCTTTCGACCGAGCTCTGATACCAAATGTAAGAACCTACAATCGGTGGGTGAAATAACTAGGAGACACTAGGAGAACACCTAGAAGGGGGGGTTGAATAGGTGTTAGATAAACCTTGAAATATTTTCGCAAGAAACAAATCAAAACGATTAAAACAAATGATTTTCTTGAAATTTTCTTCTATTAATCGATTAACAAGTCAACTAATCGATTAATGCCGAATGATCAATTCAAACTAATCGATTAATGAAACCAATTACTCGATTAATCAATGTTAAAATTGAATAATCACTTTTCAATCAAATATGAAAATCAATCAATTAACACATATGATCAGAGATAAAGCGGAATTATTAACACCAATATTCTTATTGATTACCTAGGTTATGAAAATGATTTTCCCAAAATCAATTTTGCACAATTAAGATTCAATTCAATCAATTATGAAAAATCACTTTTTCTAGGTTTTCAACCAAGAACACAATTAATAACAAGAATTGTAAAGAGTAGAGAGTTTAGAGATACGACACAGTGATTTATCCTGGTTCACTTTCATCCACTTGAAAGCTACTCCAGTCCCCTTTTCAACCAAGAGAGATTCTTCACTATGAGGAATTAGAGTTTCTCAAATTACAAGTAAATGCCTCACAAGACTCCCTTCTTGCTAGCCTACAAGAGATACCACACCCTTGCCTTGTAACCCTATTGATATCTAATCTAACCTCTTCTCTTGCTTGCCGATACCCCACAACAAGACTTCCAATTGCTTTGAGATTCTTCAAAGACTTCCACTTGCTTGCTTCACTACAAGACTTCCAAGTGCTTGATGATATGCCACACCAAGGCTTCCAAATAACTTTGCTTGATGAATAACTTCTTCAAGACTTCCTTTGTTGTAGAGTGTTTGCCTTCTTTGCAATGATTACAACTCAAATGAAAACAAAATAACAATCCTATGAATCTCTTTCAAAAGCTATGAAAATATCAACATGAGAGATTCAAGGTTCTTGATCAAAGAATGTAAAAATGAGAACTTTGATCTTGAGAAAGTGAGAGAGAATAGAGTGGCTTGATTCTTTGTAAAATGAATATCAAAAATGATGGAATATGATCACAAAGGTTAGAAATAGGTTTATATAGAATACCCAAAAGTTAGGAATGGTTAGAAGTGCTTTTGAGAAGTGAAAAACGCATTTTAAAAACCAGATCTGTGCGTGTTAATCGATTAAATTAAGTGCTAATCGATTAACTATGCCTTAATCGAGTAATGCCGCAAGCCTGTAAAAATTTACTCGAGTAAGAGTCAAGATAATCGATTATCAAAAGTTGTTAATCGATTATCAGTTCAAAATATACTGTTAATCGATTTTTCAAAACCTGTTAATCGATTATTTTGATTAAAAATCACTTAAAACTTGTTTTCTCAACAACTAAACCTTTTCTTTCAAACCTTTAAGCCACCTATTGATTTTAGGCAAAGTGAATACTCAAAATATGATATAATCATGACTATGATAGAGATTCACTACCCTCTAATGACTCTACCCAAAACTCATAAACTAAGAGACTTGAGAGGCTAAAGATAAAACAATAAAACATAAACTACCAAACTAAGTCTTCATGAGTTGGCTCTCTATGTTTGTTGTTGCTTGTTGAGCTTGAACTTGATCAACACATTTAAGCTTGTTCAAAACCTTTTGGCATTTACCAAAACATTCTTCATGGATCTTACACAAGTTACAAAACTTGGGGACCAAGTTTTGCTTCTAAGTCCCTCCATGGCTCACTCTTCCTTTCCTTTTTCTATTTCTTTTCTTTTTCCTTTTTCTTCCCTTTGAGTCATGCTTAGGTCATGAAGATGATGTCACTAATTTGACTTTGGAGCACAACAACTTGGTGACCAAGTTAAGGAACTTGGAGGCCAAGTAAAGCACCTAGATTCGGCCATAGGGCAATTAGGGTAGACTTGGTTAGTTTAATTAGGTTTAAGGCACTAATTAGGCTCTAATCATGATTAGGGTAGGATTAGGAAAATTAATTTAGGTTTAGTCCACTAATCCTTAGAGATTAGGGCTTAATCAAGGATTAAGGTGTTAATCAAAAACTTAATCTTTTCTAACATAGGTTTATGGAAAGCTAATTCTAGGTTAGCTCACTAACCCTGAGGGTTTAGGGTTTAACAGAGTGATTAAGTTCTTAATCAAGGATTAAGAACTCGATTAAGGTCTAATCAAGATTAAGGATGCTAATTAGGGTTTTCTAGAAACGATTCTATATCAAGATGATTTGGACTTTGATTTCCTTGAAACTTAGAGGAAAAATGATTTTCTACCTTAAAATCATATGCATGAACAAAATCTTAATTAAAACCTTAAGCAATCACACACAATATCACAACACAAGTCAATAAAATTTCAAGCATAAAAACCCATCATAAAATCAAAACTCTTTTAAATTAATTCTTTTAATCAATTAGGTCAAAATAATTTCTCAATTAGGGACTTGTAGAAGAAGTGAGTCAAAAGGCAGATGTTACACCACAGGCTGTGAGAGTGCTTTTGGCTTGTACGATTCTTTGCCCTTCCTCCTATATACATAAAAACAAATACAAATATTTGATACCTAAATCATTAATTAACAAATTTACAAAGGAAAGTATGGAATCTACCTTTGGTGAAGGCTGCTCAGGTGTAGTGGAAATAAGACGAGGAGCAGGAGCAGAATCAACAGCATGAACAGGTGAAGGCTGTGAGAATGCTTTGGGTCTCCATTTATCCTTGCCCTTCCTCCTCTAAACATACAAAAAAGTTATGAATAATGAATACATGAATCATTACATAACAAGATTTACAGAGCAACCGGTAGAAAGATGTAGCTTCGGTGATGGAGGAGCTAGTACAGTGTCAATAACGGGCTGTGAGAGTGATTTTTGTTTGTAATTTTCTTTGCCCTTCCTCTTCTAATTAGGTGAATATAGAAAAAAATTAATACATCAGGTGCATGTCCAGTAGGTGAACATAAGTTATCAAATTTACAAAACAAGTTGGGATATAAGTTGTAACAGCCCGATTTTCATAAACCAAAAATCATTAACTTTTACTTACTCAAGTTGCAAAAAAATGAGGCCAAATTTTTTTTTGTAACACATTGTTAAAAAGTCATTGGTGTATTTAAAAGTCCTTTTGTTGTAAATCGAGTTGTTACTAAACAGTCCCTTTCATAAAACTTTTCTTTTCATAAAGTAATTTAGTTTCAAGAACATTAATACTCATAACGGATTTCAAAGGTTTACATTAGCCTCCCTTTCAAAGTAAAGCACTTTACAAAACAGAATTTAAATGTAGTTGTATTACATAAGTGGCTCATTGCTTGGTAATCCTTAACTCAAACACAAATCATAACTTAACTAAATTTACTACTATCGCTTCCGCTGCGTTACTCTGATGAAGACAACCAGATGAAGCTCCCCTTTCTCCTTGCACCTTTCTTCATCCCCGAAAGTGAAGCCACCTCTGTCATTACTTTCCTGTTGACGTTAAGCTCCCGCTCCAATTCATTTAGAGTAGTGATCTCCACGTGATGCTTCGTCTGCCCGTTGAGATATCAGCAGCACCGATATGCCAACGAACAGGAGAGAGTAAGCGTTCCGAACGGCGAATCGTCGACGGTGTGGGATTACAGTAGGCGAGATATCAAGACCATACAGGCATACAACACACATACAACACCACAATCAAGCATATCATTATCCTCATCATATTTCTTATCATTATTTTCCTTGTTTTGGCAAACTTATTAACAATCCTTCTTTCTCTATTATTTTCTCAGTCTCATGTACAAATCTTTTACTTTTTATCTCAATTCCATTCCTGCCATCAATATTCCAGGGGATGTCAATCATACTATTATCAATCTCTTTATTACTTTTCAATTTTCATTATCAAGTCTTATCAAATCATAACCTTCGATGATTGGGGAAGAAATCATAATATCATCGAGGTACTCCCTTTGTCACCATCGTCTCACACGTCTACATCTCCTCGGTCATCCACCCAGCCTAGTCGGAAGCGAACAGGAGTACAGGACCTTTACCGTGCGGGCACGACAGCTGTCTCACAAAAAATGGTCCCAGACCAGGAGGACTCAGCCTCAATCAATAATATCAATTCATAAACATTCATGGTACACTGTCTCACAGTGGCAATCAAGATGCCCCACTCCAGTCCCTCTCCACTGTTCTCGAAATGCCATAGGGGTGACAGCACTATTCCGGTTCCGGATGCAGAACTTACCACGGTATTAGGAACCAGTCCCCGCCACGTCTGACTACCACATATGGAATTCGTTCCGCCCAGAATAGTACTCAAGGCAACGTGACGTTTTACCGCCCGAGCCTACCCTATTGCATTCACAACCCGAATATCCCTGATATCCGGGGTACCTTCCTCTCCACTACTTCGCACTCTCATACCTCACCGAGTTAATGTCTTTTAATGTCTTTTATCTTTTAATTATCCTAAGGTCGGCCCATCCTTCGTGCATCCCTTCAATGAGTCCCGACCACTAACTTGGCACAATCTTTCTCTCGTCAAATCTCACATAGCACAGAGTTGGGATCACATCAACGAATTCTCAACTGATATCTCATTCCACAAAATACATTCCACCCTCTCTCTTAACAATCCACAATCTTTTCTCAAAACAATCTTTTCCCAACCTTTCTCCAAATGCCATTTTACATGCTTTCACAAAACTTCATTTCATAAACATTTTCATAAAATTCCCTCTTGTAAATTTCTCAAAAATCTAGTTTCACAACTGCTCAAAATCTCCTTTCACATAGTTTCTAAAATCTCTTTTCACAACCTTTCCCAAATTTTCCTTTCAAAACTTTTCTAAAAATACTTTTATAATATTTCTCAAAACCTCCTTTCAAAAACATTTTCAAAAGAATTTCTTTTCACCATTCTCTACAAAATCTCTTTTCAAAAAGCTCTTCTCAAAAACCTTTTCAAAAACTGCTTTTAAAAAAAACCTTTTCCCAAAAATTTGTTGAGCGCCAATGGAGGAGCAAGCTCAACTCAACATTAGTCCCAGACTAAATCCAAAAACAAAGGAGCCCAGCTCCACTCCATCCTCATCTTGTTCCAACAACAACAATACTTTCCCAGCTCTGGCTCGTTCTCAACATTATCATTTCATTCCTCCCCAATCTCAACTCTTTCTCTTTTTCTCCAATAAATCTCATTCTTTATTCTTATTTCTTTCTCATGGTGTCTTCACTTTACAATCTTATTTATTTCATTTCTATTTTCAGGACGTAACAGACGTCCATCAGCGTGTTGTTCACGTTAATCATCAATATAATTATCATCATGCATAATTAAATAAATAAACATACAAGCATTCTATTTCACACAATCATCACACAACAATAATGTGGTCTTCGTCACCTTCGTATAAGTGGCCACACAATACAAACAATTGCCACTTATACTACTGACTCCGAACCACTAAGTTCCGATCTTTGAGATGATACGGAACGTTGTAATATATCACCTAAACACCACGGTGTCTTAGGAAAGCTTCTCTCTCACCTGAGGTCCAGCAATTGAATGCGCACGCTCTCCTCGGATCCTTGTCTCTGCCAGCTACCCCAATCCCTCGTCTTTAAAATTCCTCGTACTAAATAAAATACGTTTACGTCATTAATTTGTATTAAGAAAATATTTTCTTAACTCAAACACGTTTCGTTCCTCGTCGAAAAACTTAAAACATGATTGTTTTCTCAAAACAACTCCCATGTTTTCTAACACTTTAAATTCTTTAAAACCATTTGAAAACATCTTATAAAACAGTTTAAACCATTTGATTTGGTTGCTGGTCCGTCTTGGACAGCAAAGAGTCTTTCCACAAAATTAGTATAATAAAAACTCGAAAGCACCGTAAAAGTACTTTTCGCTTTAAATAATTCTTTAGCTCAAATTAGTACTTGAAATCCACAATTTTCATCACTCGAAAACACTTTTAAATTTGAAATACCTTAGGAATAAATCTTGGGCAGCAAGGAAATAAAATTAAAACCATTAAAAATACTCATTGAAACAATCAAACTCATTCACTTATTTCCTTACACAAAACCGAATTGAAAAGAAAAACACCACAATACAATTTAAATAATTTACTTAACATTAAATCACAAAAAGTACTCATGAATTCAAGTCACTTCATGAGAAAAAGAATCTAGCCTACTAAACCTACTTAGGCCGAACACCATCATGACAAAAAAAATGGTTTTGATGCACTTTTTCAACATGCAAAACCTCAAAATCATCAAATTAAATCATGCACTTTGAAAAATACTTGAACCAAGAAGAAAACCACATGCAAGAGTCTTTTTCATGAGAAACAAATCATGATCTCCTAGTTATATGCTTTGGCCGAATATCCAACCCCAAAAGTCAAGATAAAAGTTCAAATCTTCAACATACATGAACAATAGACTTAGATCAAACAAAACCACTTTCAAAAGTTGATTTCCTTTGATTTTCTTGCTAAAACCGTGACATGCAAACAAAAGATCAAGACTTTTTCAAAGATTGAAGCAAAGATCAAAGCTTTTTGAAGACAAAAATCAAAGATCAAAGCTTTATCAAGATCAAAACAAAATCAAAGCATTTCAACTACTTAAATCAACTTTCATAAACATACAACTAACATGCAAGAACTTGAATCGAAGTAAAATCATCATGACCTAGTTTCCTAGTCATGGCCGAATTCCAAAGTCCATAGTTTAAGGTTCTACAAGTTCATTTAGCTCTTGTAAACTCAAGATCAAAGCTTAGAAGTTACATGCAATTATAGATCAAACATAAAAAGAGACATGCAAGAAAAGAGATGAAAATTACAAGGCATTAGAAATCAAAAATACTCTATCAACTCTAGGATCTTCGAATCACCAAAGAAAAAGGAATGGTTTTCAACCTTCTAGACTTGATCTTCAAGAGGAAAGCCTAGGTTTTTGGACTTGAACTTCTTCTTCTTCTTCCCCAATCTCACGGCCTCTCTCTCTCTCTCTATTTCTCTATTTCTCTCTAAGAGCTAATGGTAATCTTAGGACTTGTGTTTAGAAAATGAAAGGAAATGAAGGAAAGTGAATGGAAATGAACTAAGGCTTTGGGGTATATATAGACAAACGTGGAATTCCCTTTTTGGCCCTTGGAGAATTCGGTCATAATACAACGGTAAGGGGCACTTTTGGCTTTCCAAAAGTTTGCATGGGTGGTATTTATCAAAATTAAGGGGACAAGGTGTAGTAGATTAGGTTGCTAGGGGTCACTTAGGTCTAATGGGTTGTTAGTTTCTAGTTAGGGTTTTTCACTTTCCTAGTTAGCTTATGGTTTTAGTTTGGTTCATGGTTACAATCTAGTTCATTAGTTTCTTACTCTCTAAGTTTATTGTCATAGAAATAAAGTTCTAAGCTTATTCACACACACACATACGTATATACATATAGCACACATACATGCCTCATCACATCCTTCCACTAATTTAATTCCTAAGCACACACATACATAGTTAGGCCATACATACATGCACATACACATAAAAATAAATTCCCTTTTTAAATAATAAACTGTACCATTTGGCCATGATTATGGCTCTCATTTCATTTTCTAAAACCATATTTTAATATATTAAAGATATTCCCAAAATGAAAAATTCATTTGAAGTCCTTAACTATTTTTACTAATTTATTCTCTCAAAATTCGTCCTTTAAATTCCTCAAAAATAAATTTTTGCAAACCAACCCAGAAAATTATAAAAGTTACATTTTTGAAATCTACATTTTAATACGATCGTTTTAATATAAAGATCATAAAATTCGGAGTTATGGTTGAAAAGATATGGATTTTCAAAGTTAACAAACCCAAAAATAAAAATCATTCTTTGATAAAATCACAATCTCTTTAAAACACCAAAAATGACTAACACATAATTATTTCTTCCAAAATTATTCTCCACTTAAAATCATAAAATAAGAAATTTACTTCAAGAAAACATTCTTTCAAAAACATTTTCTCCATTTAGATCTTTTAAGTATTTAAAATAGTACGAGGAATTTGCGGGGTGTTACATAAGTACCTTTGATAAAGGTGCAGGTGCAGGTCCAAGTGCAGGGTCAGGTGCTCCTCCAGTAGCATCAGGTGCAGTTGCTGGTCCAGAATTAGGTGCAGGTCCAGCTTGTTCCCTTATCATATCCAAAATCCTCTGCAAACAATTAAGATAAGAATTATATTAATAGATAATGCTAAGACAACAATAAAACCAGTAATAATAATAGAGAGTAGGATGAGACATTACCTTTCTCACTGGGCAAGACTTGTTGTTGTGCCCTATTTCTTGACATGTGTCACATCTCTGTCTAGTAAGGTCTTTTCTCAATCTCACCGTTCTATTTTGTTGCCTTCGCTTCACCTCAAAAGTCTCTCGCCTCCTTAACTTTTTAGGTCTACCAACTCCTCTCTTATATTGTGGAGGCAATATTTCCACATTATTCGTCATGGGCCACATGTCTCTTCCATTGATTGGGCTAATATTTCTCCTATAGGTCAACTCATATGCTTCTCTCTTGTAATAAGATGCACATAGTTTTCAGGTGCATCTTTTTTCAAATTGATGGCAGCAACTGCATGCCTACAGGGGATTCCTACTAGCTGCCAGAACCCACATGCATAGATAAGCTCCCCACATGCATAGATAAGCTCATCCAAATCAACTACAAACTTCTCCTCACTCTTGGTGATATGTCTCACTTCAAATGTTAGCCTTTCCCCAACCCATCTAGGAATCCAGCTACCACTAAATTCAATCTCTCTATCTAACCTTTTCCTAGGCTTAGGCATGACATCCCCAACATGTCTTCTCAATTTCTCTCTAACAGTGGCAAACCTTCCCATGAGGTATATCCTAATCCATATAATTGGCTTGTCTCTAGCTACAAGTATAGTACTATTAAATGCTTCACTCAAATTGTTCATCAAAACATCACATTTAGGATAAGTTTGAAAAGCATGCTTACACCATGTGGACTTTTGTTCCCTCATGAGGTATTAATATGCACCTTCTGAAATAGCTCTTAGTTCATCCCTTTGATCCTGCCATGCTTGTTCATAAGTTGCTTTGGCAGCTCCCATCATCAAGTTCCTTATCTTGGTTTCACCTCCAAACCTTTTATTCACATTGTTGTACAGGTGACGAAGACAATATCTATGCTCCACACCCTCCAACAGCTCCTCAAACGTCTCAACCAAACCATTGATACATAAATCAGAGATTAGAAGTAAGTAGCAGGTCCAGATTTAGTGGTAATTAAACATTAAACAATAATTAGCAATATAATTAGCAATAAGAGTAATTAGCATTAAGAACCTTTACCTTTTGCTTATCAGATATAAATAACCATTTGTTTGTGATTGGGGTCTAGTATGTGATGTTTTTGTACCTTTTTTGCCTCCCTTTTACATAGTAAGTGGCTTGTTTCTTGCGTAAATTGGAATAAAACAATGGAATTTTGTCATTATAAGATTTCTGGAACCTTTTGATATGTTTGGTTTGTTTTAAGGTATTTAAGCTCTTAAAACAATGATTTTTGCAAAGGAATGAAGAAGGAGAGCTTGGTACTTGAATGGGAAAGAAAAGGAGGAAACAATGAAGAAAAGTTGACTGTGGCGCCCAGGCGCGGGTCCCATGCGCTCAGGCGCGGACTGGGGTCAATTGGCCAATAATGGGGTGCATTAGGTTGATTTTTTCTAACAGCTGCATGCCCAGGCGCAGGAGTTTCACGCCTGGGCGCGCAAAATGCGAGAAAGTGACATTGTTCTATGTTTTGATCATAACTTGAGATACGCTTATCCAAATGAGGCGATCTGGGTATCATTTTAAAGCTATGGAAAAGATCTACAACTTTGTCAGAAATAGCCTTGCTCAAATTCGTCCATCTTGGAGGTCAAAATCAGTGCTGAAGTTGCTGTCAGACACAAATACGGGATTCTAGAAAGACTTTAATGATAAATTATATTTGTAAATAAGATTCTTAAAGATTAGTTTATTCTAATAGGATCTTATCATAATATATTTAGATTTAGGATTAGTTTTATTCAAATAAAAATCTTATCACATTAGATTGAAAATTAGGTTAGTTATTATCTATATAATAATAGGATTAGGATTCATTCAAAAGGAGGAGGGAGTTACCATAGTTTTTAGAGAGAAATATTGAGAGAGCTTTGGAGGCAAGTTTGAAGAATTGCAGTTTGTGATTGGAGATTAGGGTAATTCCATGTCTTTTGTTATGAATTTTATTATTCTTCTTTCTTCTTCTTCCTTAATCATGTGTAACTAAACTCCATTTTGGGAACATGTGGATTTGTATGGAACCATCATAGTTATTGTTTAATGAATTAATGTTTTTCCATTAAGTGTCGTGTTTGATTAAGTTTTTATTGTTATCATGAATTTGGTACCGTTTATGATTTGGTAATTCTAATTGAATAGGAATATTGAATTAGGATTTAGACCTTTAATCAAACAATTCAATCGCATAGGGATAGGAATATGTCTATGAATTGGATAACCATTTAATAATTTTGATTGAAAATTAATTGGTTAGATTAGGATTTAAGGCTCTGCTTAAGGAATTAAGAGAGATTAAATCACTAAGAAACAAGGTTGACCTAAGGAATTAGGCTGCTTTTACCTTTGCGAAATTGGTTCGATACTTAGGAAATTCGTTGATTCGTTAGCAATTACTTTTGAAACCTACAATGAAACAAGTTCCCAAGCTTTCCCAAATCTTTTCACAACCACTTTTTATTTTTGTTTTTGTTTTTACAATCTAATTTATTTAAAAATTCTCAAATCAACTTAATCTTAATTTGAATTTCGCTTAGTAACTACACTTAGGTGAGAATTATTTTAGTCAATTTTAGTCCTCGTTAGGAACGACATCCCACTTCCACTTTATTACTTGTACGATCTGGTATACTTGCCAGAATCCCAACAGTTAGTTCTAACATCCCCAATGTCCTCCAACAAAAGCTTCAAGAACCACTTCCACGATGCTTTCGACTCTGTCTCAACCACTCCAAATGCTAGTGGATAGTACTGGTCATTTGGATCCCTTTTCACAACTATGAGTAATTACCTACCATACTTTGTCTTCATATGACACCCATCTACACCTATGAATGGCCTACACCCTGATATGAAGTAATTACCAAATCTAGGTAAAAAAAAAGTAGGATCGGGCCTAATTAACCCAAGTTTGCATGTATTCTCTGCATTTTCCCTTCTCAACTCTGTACTATACCTCCATAGAAGGGTGTATTGCTTTGCAGCATCTCCTTCTGCTATTTCTTTTGCAATCTGTCTTGCCCTAAAAGCCCTCTAAGATGCAATACCGGTTGAATATGTCCTACGGATGTCATCCATAATCTCTACCATTTTATAGTCATGGTTATCCCTAATCTTGTCAAGCACAACCTTGGACACCCAACGAGTATTTGCATTTTTGTTGCCGAACACCCTACCACATTTGTGCCTTGGTTGTAGTGTCTTCATCCTAAAAGTGTGGTCATCCCCTACCCTTCACACATAAGCTACAAACCCACAATCAGATGTGCATGCAACTCTCACCCTATCCTTATCATTTTTCACAAATTTGATGCTTCTCTCATTCAGAACAGAGTGTTCTAAAATAGCTTGTTTGAACACCGGCAGTGAACTAAACTCTAACCCAACTGACCACTTGTACTCCTTTTACAAAGCTACTGTTTTAAATATAGGGAATTAAGGACCCTGTCCCTCCTCAAAATCAGAGTCCGGATCACTGTACAACTCTTCACTGGCATACTCCTCTTCAAGCTAGTCATCATGATTATGGTCTGGATCATGAGTAAAATCTGCAAAGTTTGTCTGAGAGGGTGCAACTTGCCTCCTGCAACTCCTAAGCCTAGGACTGAATCTTGTAGGTACACCTGATTGAGCCTTCTTCTTCTTCTTCTTCTTCTTCTTCTTCTTCTTCTTTCTAGACTCAGCAACTGGAGGATGTTCTTCAACTGAAGGATGTGAGTCTGCTGGAGGATATGACTCTGCTGGATGATGTGGGTCTGTTGAAGGATGTGGGTCTGCTGGAGTACCATTGTCTTCCGCCCCCTCTCCATCACCATCAAAATCATTACTCATACCTAAATCTCTATCCTCCTCACTATCTTCAAACAGAACCTCATCCACACTTCCACTCTCAAACTCACCCTCAGTTTCTATTGGTACAAACTCACCATCCATATTTGTCTCCTCTTCTATTGGTTGAAAATTAAAACGCTGCTCACCCATACTTTCTATTGGTGCAAACCCACCATCCACATCCTACTCATTATGACCATCATCCACTTGCTGCTCTCCATGTGTAATGTCATCCAATCCAATATCATTCCCTACATCCAAAAATGCTTCACTGATATCAACCACTTCCTGCTCCTCTACTGTCATATCATCCACAACAATTGCATTATCCATGTCAGAACCATGTCCACTAAGCTTATCAATTATCTCTTCCACAGATTTGCAAACCCTAACCCTAGGACTGTCAACTTTGTGCTCCACAAATATATCCACCTCCACTCCATACTTCAAAGCATAGTTAGCCAACTCCATAGCATCATCATCCTTTGTCATCAGCCTATAATCAGCCCCATCATTTGGCTTCCACCATAATTTACAACGAGCAGAAGTTGTTGGAAACCAACAAGAGGCCTAACAATCGAGTAGAGGGGGGGTGAATAGGAGATTGAAGCTAATATGGCAATTTTTCGATTTATTGAAAATTAACCTGATGTTGTTCGGTTTTAAAAGATAATGCGAGCTTCTTTCCGAGCAGACTAGGTTAAATGATTAACCAATCAGATAAACAAAATGGTTAATCAGTTAATCGAGCTGCTTCAAGGTAGAGCTGGTTTTTTACTTAAGTTCAAAGAACAACACTCAAAGGGCCGAGCTAAGAAAAATAACAGTTCAAACTTAGATAAATGAAGATTAGCGGAATTAACGTTATGCTCGGCAGCAACAGATAAGCAGTAAAGAAAGAACACCAGAGATTTATCCTGGTTCACTCTCATCCTGAGAGCTAGTCCAGTCCCCTCTGAAAACCTTTCAGAGAGCTTTCACTAAAAATCGATTTTCTGGGTTACAAAGGATTTACAAGAGCCTACCCCTCTAGACCTATCCAGTCAAACGAGTGTACCAAACTCGTGACAAACTGCCCACAACAAATCGACGACCAAAGAACCTCTTTGGAACCTTTGCAAATCGAAGCTTTCTCGATCAGAGACCAGCTTCTCACAACAGCAAATACAACGAAGAAGATGATGAAAGTGTATGGCTCCAATTCGAAACACTCTTCGAATATGATGAAATATTGAATAACAAGAGTGAGTCAATTCTAGAAGGATTTCACAGAGAAGAACTGATTCGAACTTAGAGTTAAGATTTGAAAGATTTAAGTCTCTAAGTTCGTATGAAAATCGAATGTTCTTCATCTCTGTGAGTTTTGATTTCTGCTCTGTTTTAAAGTAAAAATGAAAGTTTTTGGTTCTGAAAAAAATGGTTGTAAAGCAATTAATCTACTGTTAACATTGAAGACCCCCTCTTTTATAGTCTCCTCTCTTCTGCAGAGAAAGAAAGAAAGAGAGCTGTACGGAGATGGGGTTTCCAACGGTAACATTTAGACAGCAGAGCAGTGATGGTGACAGTTCACCAACCTTTGATTTAAACTCATTTTGAATTTCAAACTTGTCAGAGCATAGGAGCTAAACCTAGGACTTCTACCCAGACTCAACGGTAATAAAAAGTACGGAACAGTTGAACAGAGTCCGAAGGTTGACGACGATGCATTGTTGAAGACGATGAACAGAGATTGCCGAGCTTTTGGCTTCGATCGAGCTTGGTGTTTCTAAGCTTGCTCTGAGCGTCGGCAAATAGTCAAGTTTAGAATGATCAACCCGAGCTTATTTACTCTATCAGATGTTGTGGCTGTTTCGAGCTTAATCCGAGCGAATACCGAGCAAATCATCATCCGAGATTACTGCCTTGAAATGAAGAACCGAGCTTGCAAACTTGGATGAACTTTGGCCTTGATCACGGGCCGAGTCAAATCCGAGCTTGAGCTACAAAAGCTGACTTGATGCAGGTAGCGAAGAACCCTAGTTTTCCGAGCTTCTTCCGAGCCTCTACCTTTGGCGGAACGCATACGCAAAACAAAGATTCCGAGCCTCTACAGAGCTTGTACCTTTAGCTGAACGCTTGCGCTGATAAGTCTGACTTGTCTAACGCTAAGCACATGCCGAGTCTGTTTATTTGACATCATCAAAAGTTCTTTGATTCTTCATTGTGAGTCTACAATCTCCCCCTTTTTGATGATGACAAATATTCTTTAACAGTTTGTTGCTTTTTGTGTTCTCCCCCTGACTGTATGCTCGTAAGCTGATTGGACTTGGCACTGATTGGAATTTGCTCGAAAATACACCACATGTTGCACATGAAAATGCACTTATCAGATCTTTCTCCCCCTTCCACTTGTTGAAAGAATGTAAAAATGTGGAGCTGGAGCAGCTCGTCAAACACTCCCCTTGAATTTATGCTCGCAAAATCTGAAACATCAAAAACAAACAACAAACACACCTTTCTCCCCCTTTTGGCATGATCAAAAAGGAGCCAAAGATTAAGCACATTCGCCAAAAGAGAGAAATAAAAACTAAAGAAAAGATTAACACCTTTCTCCCCCTTTTTGGAAAAAAAGAGATTTTAAAATTTTTCTGTAAGCATTTGATAGTGATGTACCACTTGTTGATTTAAAAACAAAACTGTTCTCCCCCTTAAGACTTTAAAGTGATAACCAAGGAAGAAAATTTTCATGATCATCGTTCTCCCCCTTTAACAGTGAAAGCATGCTTCTCATCCGAGAAGGTAAAAGGTAAATGTGAGAATGACGAATAACATAATATGAAAGTTCAAATAGTAAAGACAGCACTCTTCTCCCCTTAGATAAAAATTTAGAGGAAGGGAAGAGGTTTTGAAGGATGTGAAATTTCAGGAAATTTAAACAAATACACAATTGAACGTAAAGATCGAGACTATGAAGGTGATCAAAATTTATGATATACTGAAAACCAAGCTCATGTCGAGCACATGCTAAACTTATCCAGGATTCCGAGCTTACGCTGAGCACACACTGGATTCGTCTAGAATGCCGAGCTCACGCCGAATTTTATAAAGAGTTTCCCTCGGCAACGGTTTAGTAAACACATCGGCTAATTGATTTTAAGTACTTACAAATTCTATGACACAATCACCTTTTTGAACATGATCTCGAAGAAAATGATGCCTAATTTCAATGTGTTTTGTTCGGGAGTGATACACTGGATTCTTAGTTAGATTGATTGCACTTGTATTGTCACATTTGATAGGAATGTGATCTAAAATTAAGCCAAAATCTGATAACTGTTGTTTCATCCAAAGAATTTGAGCACATCAATTACCAGCAGCAATGTATTCGGCCTCAACTGTTGACAAAGCAACGCAAGCTTGCTTTTTAGAAAACCACGACACAAGGGAACTGCCGAGCAAATGACAAGTTCCACTTGTGCTTTTTCGGTCAAGCTTGCACCCAGCAAAATCTGAGTCCGAATACCCAATCAAACTAAGATTGGCATCCCTAGGATACCACAGACCAGTGTTCACAGTTCCTTTTAAATATTTAAAAATTCGCTTAACCGCCGAAAGATGAGATTCTTTGGGATTAGCTTGAAAACGAGCACATAAACAAACACTGAACATAATATCTGGCCGAGACGCAGTCAAATATAGAAGGCTTCCTATCATGCCTCTATATTTGCTCACATCCACGGCTTTACCTGATTCATCCTTGCCGAGATAGCTGGATGTGCTCATGGGAGTGGCAGCTTCTTTGCAATTTTCTAAGCCAAATTTCTTGAGGAGTGCCTTGCAGTATTTTCCTTGATGCACAAAGGTTCCTTCATCAACTTGCTTTATTTGCAGCCCAAGGAAGAATGTGAGTTCTCCCATCATCGACATCTCGAATTCACCTTGCATTGTTTCAGAGAACTTCTTGCAAAGAGACATGTTAGTAGCACCGAAAATTATATCATCACCATAAACTTGTACTAACAATATGTCCTTTTTGGATTTATAAATGAATAGAGTTGTGTCAACCTTCCCTCTCTCAAACCCTTGTTCGAGTAAAAATGAGCTCAAACGATCATACCAAGCTCTCGGAGCTTGTTTCAAACCGTAAAGAGCCTTTTTGAGTTTAAATACATGGTTTGGATATTCAAAATTTTCAAAGCCAGGAGGTTGTTTCACATATACTTCTTCATTTATGAAGCCATTTAAGAAAGCACTCTTTACATCCATTTGAAAAAGGGTGAAATTCATAATAGATGCAAAAGCAAGTAAAATTCGGATTGCTTCAAGCCTAGCAACTGGAGCGAAGGTTTCATCATAATCGATACCTTCCTCTTGGTTGTAGCCTTGAGCAACTAATCTTGCTTTGTTTCTTATAATTAAGCCTAATTCATCTGTTTTATTTCTGAAAATCCATTTCAAGCCAATTATCGTATGATCATTGGGCCGAGGAACCAATTCCCAGACATCATTTCTTATGAATTGATTCAGCTCCTCTTGCATGGCAATCGCCCAATGTTCATCATCAATTGCTTGATCAATCGAATTAGGTTCAATTTGAGAAACAAAGGAAGCGAAATTGCAAAAGTTCTGAATAGAACGACGAGTTAAAACTCCCTTATTCAAGTCGCCGAGCAAATTCTCTATCGGATGGTCCTTGACTCTCTTCCAGGCTGGACTGAACTCAAACTGCTCTGCTCGGCTTGGAATGAGTTCGGACGGACTATTTTGAATTTGGCTTGGACTGAGTTCGGTTTGTTCCTTGTTTGTTTGGCTCGGAACAAGCTCGTCCCCCCGATCTTTGTCTTCAGCAGTTTCATCCTTTTGAGCTTTTTCAGTTGTTGTGCTCGGATCGAGTTCAGCCATATGATGATCCTCTCTATCTGCACAACTAACATTGTCTCTCCGAGGAGACTCATCAAATACCACATGCACGGACTCTTCCACAGTGGAGGTCGTTTTGTTAAAAACTCTAAATGCTTTACTATGAGTAGAATAACCCAAAAATATTCCTTCATCGGCTTTAGAATCAAATTTGCCGAGATGCTCTTTTCCATTGTTTAAAATGAAGACTTTGCAGCCAAATGTATGGAAATGAGAAATTTTTGGTTTTCTACCCTTATAAAGTTCATATGGAGTTTTCTTTAAAATTGGTCTGATGAGGATGCGATTCATTACATAGCAAGCTGTGTTCACCGCATCGGCCCAGAAATAATGTGGTAAATTGTATTCATTTAGCATGGTTCGGGCTAGTTCTTCTAGAACTCGGTTTTTCCGTTCCACAACTCCGTTTTGTTCGGGAATCCGAGGAGCGGAAAACTGATGTTCTATTCCGAACTTAGAACAAAACTTGTCAAATTTGTAGTTCTCGAACTCACCGCCATGGTCTGTTCGGATTACAACTACTTTTTGGTTAGCTTGGTTTTGGAGTTGCTTGACAAGCTCTTTAAAAGTTTCAAAAGTTTCACTTTCTGATTTTAAAAATAAAGTCCATGTAAACCTAGAAAAGTCATCTACAATTACTAAGGCATAGAGATTGCCACCAAAGCTTTTGACTTGTGATGGTCCGAACAAATCCATGTGTAACATTTCCAACGGATGCGTTGTCGAGACCATCAACTTAGATGGAAAATCTTTTTTCTTTTTGATCGGTTTGCACTTCTTGCATGAAGAGCAAACTCCCTCAATGTTAAAATTTAGCTTTGGTAAACCAATCACTAATTCTTTTGATTGTAGTTTCTTTAACTGGTTTACATTTGTATGAGTTGTCCTTCTATGCCATAACCATGTGTCACTTTCTTTGCTAACCATGCAAGTGGTTACCAAAGAGGTGATTTCATTCAAATCAACCAAATAAGTATTGTTAAATCGTTTTCCAACAAATTTGACAGAGTTGTCCTCGTCACTTTTAATAATACAATGGGTAGAGGTAAAAACAACATGGTTACCAATATCACAAAGTTGGCTAATACTTAAAAGATTGTGTTCTAGCCCTTTTACAAGTAAAACATTATTGATAACCAAGTTGGCAGAGTTACTGACTTTACCTTCACCCAATATTTTACCTCGGTTGTTATCACCATAAGTGACGTAGCCCTTATCTGAATGTGAAAGTTCAATGAATAGATTTTTGTCCCTCGTCATGTGCTTCGAGCATCCACTGTCAAGGTACCATCGGCTCTCTTTTGCTCGGAAGCACACCTGCATCACAAAAATATTACTTCTTTGATTCGGGTACCCAAATTATTTTGGGTCCCTGGGGGTTAGCAGTTGGATCTTTCTTTTTGACTACCCAAACAAAGTTGCCCTTGGTTACACCGTGACGTCGGATTTTACATTCATTGGGTGTATGACCATGAAGGCCACAGTAGGAGCAGCTCGGCCGTTTTGAGTTATTAAAGTTTGAGACATAGCCGAGTTTCCTTACTGCTTTCTTCTTGGTCTGAGTGTAGCCGAGGCCAGTTTTGTTCGAGTAGTTCCTATGTTCGGCTAAAAGCCGATCAAACAAGCCATCACTCTTGATGACAGTTGCACTTTTAAATTTTAGGTCAGAAATTTCCTTTTCATATTTAGTGCAGCAGTCAAGATTTTCATTTTTCAACTGAGTGATAGTGTTTTCTAATGACTCGTTTCTGCTTTTCAGAATTTCAATTGAATTTTCCAAATCAAGAACTTGCTCTTTGTATTTTGAAAGACTGAGTTTCAACTTAATGAAATTTTTAGCAAGCTTCTTGAATTCGGTTTGCATTTCAAGATAAGAAGAATACAATTCATCAGAGTCATTAAATTCAGATTCAGAGTCAGAATCAGATGTAGAGGTTACCTCAGTGTTTTTATGTTCAGACATTGTTCGGCTGGCTGAGGTTTGATCTTTGATTAATTGTGCCAAAAGTCGAGCTCAATGAGTCTTCTTGATCGGTATATCTGAGACTCGAACAAGCTTCCTCATCTTCACACTCCGAGCAAGAGTCATATACAGGGAGATCTTGTTCATCTATTCTGAGTGATGAGCTCGATACTTCCTTTTCACGGTTCGAGCACCATTCTTGCTCGGGGCTCGTTTGGATCGGGCTTCTGAACACAGTTTCCCTTCCAATTAAGCATAGAATTGCTTTTTCTTCTTCATCGCCTGAGCTGGAGCTTGAGCTGGTATTGTTGTTGGGTGCATCCCATACTATGTAAGCTCTCTTCTTCTTGTGGTCTTTGTTCTTCTTTATTTCTTCACCACTTTGCTTTTGTAATCTTGGACAGTAAGTTCTAATGTGACCTGTTTCACCACATTCGTGGCATCTAACTCGGTCTTTTGAACTTGAGCCTTTGTGGTGAGTGCTTCTGGTATCTCTTGCTCTGTTTGTGAAGTTCTTTTTGCCTTTAAAAATTTCCTGAACTTCCTGACCATGAGACCAAAGTCTTCCTCATCTATGTCCGAGCTGGACTCATCTTCAGAGGATTCTTTGGTTGCCTTTATAGCAGCTTTGAGGGAAATTCCCTTCTTCTTCTTATCAGATTCTTCATGCATGGTCAGTCTGCCGAGCTCCATCTCATGCTCTTGCAGCTTGCCGAACAAAGTGGCTATACTCATTGTGTCCAAGTCTTTAGCTTCCATGATGGCAGTGACCTTCGGCTGCCATTCTCTGCTAAGACATCTAAGCACTTTGTTAGTTATCTCGGCATTTTGAAAAGTTTTGCCGAGAGCATTAAGATGGTTTATGATATGAGTAAACCGTTTCTGCAAATCATTTATATTTTCATTTGGCAGCATTCGGAATAACTCATATTCATGCATCAGAGTATTTAATCTTGCTCGTCTGACCTCACTTGTCCCTTCATGAGTAAGTTGTAGAATGTCCCACATTTCTTTAGCAG
Source organism: Crotalaria pallida (assembly GCA_037953625.1). NCBI lineage: Eukaryota > Viridiplantae > Streptophyta > Magnoliopsida > Fabales > Fabaceae > Crotalaria > Crotalaria pallida. Next base: position 136,715,252 of record CM075650.1, on the reverse strand, counting down.
ATTTGCAACTTGACACTCGAAAGAATTCATCGAAGGACAAAGCTGAGGTGATGATGTCTTTAGCTTTTAAATCGAAAGATACTTTTCTTTTGTCATCATCATCCCAACTTTCCCACGGGATTTCTACAACTTCATCATTAATTTTTCTTTTAGGGACAAATGGCCCATTTTCAATAGATTTCCAAATTTCCATATCTATGGCTTCAATGAAAATTTTCATTCGAGCTTTCCAATAAGCATAACCCTCACCATTGAATAGTGGTGGTCTGTTTATGGAAGAGCCTTCACCTTCGAAGGGATTGTTAGTAGCCATTCGGTTTCCTCAAGGATCTTTTCGAAAAAGTTTTTACACTCGATCTTTCGACCGAGCTCTGATACCACTTGTTGGAAACCAACAAGAGGCCTAACAATCGAGTAGAGGGGGGTGAATAGGAGATTGAAGCTAATATGGCAATTTTTCGATTTATTGAAAATTAACCTGATGTTGTTCGGTTTTAAAAGATAACGCGAGCTTCTTTCCGAGCAGACAAGGTTAAATGATTAACCAATCAGATAAACAAAATGGTTAATCAGTTAACCGAGCTGCTTCAAGGTAGAGCTGGTTTTTTACTTAAGTTCGAAGAACAACACTCAAAGGGCCGAGCTAAGAAAAATAACAGTTCAAACTTAGATAAATGAAGATTAGCGAAATTAACGTTATGCTAGGCAGCAACAGATAAGCAGTAAAGAAAGAACACCAGAGATTTATCCTGGTTCACTCTCACCCTGAGAGCTAGTCCAGTCCCCTCTGAAAACCTTTCAGAGAGCTTTCACTAAAAATCGATTTTCTGGGTTACAAAGGATTTACAAGAGCCTACCCCTCTAGACCTATCCAGTCAAACGAGTGTACCAAACTCGTGACAAACTACCCACAACAAATCGACGACCAAAGAACCTCTTTGGAACCTTTGCAAATCGAAGCTTTCTCGATCAGAGACCAGCTTCTCACAATAGCAAATACAACGAAGAAGATGATGAAAGTGTATGGCTCCAATTCGAAACACTCTTCGAATATGATGAAAGATTGAATAACAAGAGTGAGTCAATTCTAGAAGGATTTCACAGAGAAGAACTGATTCGAACTTAGAGTTAAGATTTGAAAGATTTAAGTCTCTAAGTTCGTATGAAAATCGAATGTTCTTCTTCTCTGTGAGTTTTGATTTCTGCTCTGTTTTAAAGTAAAAATGAAAGTTTTTGGTTCTGAAAAAAATGGTTGTAAAGCAATTAATCTACTTTTAACATTGAAGACCCCCTCTTTTATAGTCTCCTCTCTTCTGCAGAGAAAGAGAGAAAGAGAGCTGTACGGAGATGGGGTTTCCAACGGTAACATTTAGACAGCAGAGCAGTGATGGTGACAGTTCACCAACCTTTGATTTAAACTCATTTTGAATTTCAAACTTGTCAGAGCATAGGAGCTAAACCTAGGACTTCTACCCAGACTCAACGGTAATAAAAAGTACGGAACAATTAAGCAGAGTCCGAAGGTTGACGACGATGCATTGTTGAAGACGATGAACAGAGATTGCCGAGCTTTTGGCTTCGATCGAGCTTGGTGTTTCTGAGCTTGCTCCGAGCGTCGGCAAATAGTCAAGTTTAGAACGATCAACCCGAGCTTATTTACTCTATCAGATGCTGTGGCTGTTTCGAGCTTAATCCGAGCGAATACCGAGCAAATCATCATCTGAGCTTACTGCCTTGAAATGAAGAACCGAGCTTGCAAACTTGGATGAACTTTGGCCTTGATCACGGGCCGAGTCAAATCCGAGCTTGAGCTACAAAAGCTGACTTGATGCAGGTAGCGAAGAACCCTAGTTTTCCGAGCTTCTGCCGAGCCTCTGCCTTTGGCGGAACGCATACGCAAAACAAAGATTCCGAGCCTCTACAGAGCTTGTACCTTTAGCTGAACGCTTGCGCTGATAAGTCTGACTTGTCTAACGCTAAGCACATGCCGAGTCTGTTTATTTGACATCATCAAAAGTTCTTTGATTCTTCATTGTGAGTCTACAGAAGTGAACCCCAAATCTTGAACACCAGCCAATGCATCAAAGTAAGACCATATATCTGGGTCTATATCCTTCAATGCATGGACTTCTCCACCCTCATATCTCAAAGGTTCACCACCAACAAAAGCTCCCCCAATGTGATACACTGCAGTAAACACCATTGCTGCAACAAATAAGAAAAGATAAGTAAATGAACATAAATTAATCCATAATTTCAGACATTAAAGAAACTCAAACCCTAAATTCAGACTAACCCCAATTTAATTAATCAGATTAACACAAAATTTATTTATCAAAGTAATCGTAATTAAGGAAACCGAACAATAATGGTAGATCACCCAGAATTTTTTTCATCAGGGAAACCCTAATTTAGGAAATCGAACCCTAATTGCAGATTACCCACAATTTTATTAATCAGGGAAAACCTAACTGAGGAAACCGAACCCTAATTGCAGATTACCCCCAATTTTATTAATTAGGGAAACCCTAATTTCATATTACCCAACCCTAATTGCATATTACCGCCAATTTTATTGATCAGAGAAACCCTAATTTCATATTACCCCCAAATTTCAGAACAACCACCAGATTAATTAAACAACAAACTCTAATTTAGTAACCCTAAATTAAAAACCCTAGATAAGGAACCCTAAATAAAAAAAAACCTAAACGTTCTTCATAAATACATGAAACACGTGCAAGAGAAGAAAGAATCTTCGTGGTCCCCCACCCCACGATGCCTACAACCCTTTAAACTATTCCAAAAATGGTTCCTTCGTGGTCCACCATACCCACCATAAGAAGACAAAGAAAGCAAGTATTTAAATAAGTAAGACCGACATACCTTCTAAGGTCCCACCACGAGCGGGAATCTCACCACTGTCAGAGAATCTCCTTTCTTTGCACTGTCGGTTCACGCGTAGACAGTAGATTGACAGTAAATCGTGATGAAGAAGAAGCGTGAGAATCCGAGCATGAGAAGAGTGAGCTCAAGCGTGAGAAAGTAAGATTAGGGATGGGCATGGGTACCCACGGGAGCGGGTAGTGCATACCCATGCCCCTACCCGCGGATATTCACGGGTATTAGTGCCGGTAACGGGTACCCACGGGTATCTACGGGTTTTAAACTTTTATTATTAATTATATATTTTGTAATAATTATTATACATAAAAATAATTATAAGATAAATAATTACATACATATGATAAATGTTTATCATTATAATTTTATCATTAAAATTCAATATGAAATATAAATAAAATAAAATTTATATATTCTCAAAGTAATAAAAAAATATTAATATATATATATATATAATATTTATTAATAAAATATTATTTTATATATGTGGGTACCCGTGGGGCGGGTATCACAATACCCTACCCACCCGCAAGGGAATAGTGCGGGTACCTATAACGGGTATTTTTGCGGGTACCCGTGGGCATGGGTATTTTGCCCATCCCTAAGTGAGATCGAGCGTGAGAGAGTGAGATCGAGCGTGAGAGAGGGACAATGTGACACTGTGAGAATCCGAGAGTGAGAGTGAAGGTAACAGGGTAGAGAGTGAGAGTGAGTCGAGTGAAAGGGGTGAGTAAGTGATAGATAGAGACCATTCATCTTTTTTTAATTTTTTAATTTTGTTTTTTTTTATTTTTTTCATTTAAAACAAATTCCAGGTGGAGCCACGTGTCAACGAAGGTGTGGTGGTGTGTGCAGTGCTGTCAACTGTCTTTGATACGTCAGCAACTAACTGACTGACTTGAACAGAAGGAGCTGTTCCAAACTTCGTAAACGTTTAGGGACCAATTATAGGGACTAATTCCAAAACACCCCCTAATTTTAGGGACCAAAAACTTAAATAAACCTACATGAAAACACAAGTAGTTTGTTATTCTCAAATATTCCCTTTCTCTCTTTAGATATGTGACATTAATTTTTTTTACTATGTACATAAATCATGATAATATTGAATAAGAGTAAATATGAAAAATAACAATTATTGCAGATTAAATTTCTAAACTGAACACATAAATAGAAATAAAAAAATTATTCAAATGGAATAAATGAATAGTACTGCCTCTGTCCCTAAATATAAAGCCCTCTTGACACTTTTATTTTGTCCCTATTTATAAAGTCTCATACCAATTTTCAATGATTATTAATTACTTTTTTTCACAAACACCCATATTTATTTAACACTTTTTAGATTCCCAATAATATTAATAAGGGTAATTTTGAAATTACATATCAAAAGTTCACATTTCCAATACAATTAACTAAATTATTCCAATTTCTTAATGGAAGTGAAATCCCCCGAAGAGACTTTATATTTAGGGACGAAGGGAGTAACAAAAATAGTATAAACATAAATTGTGAGTATACGTGGCTCAATTCCCGAAAGTGCACTCTTTTGTCTCCCTTCGCAAAAGAATTGTTTTATTATAAAAAAAATTGTATTGATATTAAAAAACTAAATAATCGCTTAATATGATTATTAAATTAAAAATAGAGTTTAATTGAATGTCAAATTTTATCATCCCATTCAATTTTTTTTTTTTACATGGGAGGTCTGGGACTAAAACTCATGACCTGAGAAAAGGAAAATCCTAAATGTCCCTGCAACCACCAATTGAACTGTCTTACGCGGATCATCCCATTCAAAATTTAAACTTAATAAGCGGTCACCAATTGTTATTTTTAAGCATAAATATCAGTGCCATGATTAGTTCTTCCCAGTACATATTTATACGCGTTTTGGTCCTTCCTATCTTTAATAAAAAAAAATTAGAAATTTTTTAGATCTTATTTAAATGATTTAATTTTAACTTTTAATGATATATACTACTATGTATATTTTTTTTACAAATATATTTATTTACTCAATATTTTTCAATAATAATTATACAAATAAAAGTGAAGTATCACTTTGATCCTCATGTTTTTTTATGGGACATTTTAATCCCTCAAACTATGGAAATTCACTTTTAATCTCTGAAGATTTTTTTGTGTGACACTTCAGTCCCTCCGTTCATTTCACCAACTGCCTCAATTGCGGACTTAAGTGCCCCATAAAAAAAATCTTGAGGGACTTAAGTGTCTCATAAAAAAATCATCAGAGACTAAAAGTGAATTTTCACATTTTGAGAAACTAAAGTGTCTCATCTAAAAAACATGAAGGACCAAAGTAATATTTCACTCTACAAATAATTTAAAAAAACATTAAATATATGAATTTCTAATACTATTAATAATATTAATTATTTTATTTGATGAACTTGAATTTTTGCAAGATCTTGTTGTTTCTATGAGTTGGACATCACAGATTTGATAATCTTCCATGTGGGCTTAAAGATAACTGTTCAACGGCTTAGCTGCCATTCAAAGCAAACGCATATACAGCTAATACAGTCTACCAACACAGGATTAAAGTTGAAACATGCAACGCATCCTAGGCAAATGTGGGGTGTCACTGTCTAATCCCATCAAGTGCTAATTAACGGATCCACACAACTATTGTTCCGTTTTTTCTCTTCTCTTCATAATCCTCTTTTCAAATATAAATACTTCACCAACGAGGCTTGGTTCAGTTGGTGTAAAGCCCCAACTGAAATCTTGGGAATGGGACACGGGTACTAGTAGCCCCGAGTTCGATTCCCACTAAAAACATCTTGCTGGGAGAGCCAGTCACGCAGCTCGCTCCGGATTAGTCTCAAGGGCTCCCTGGTATTAAGGGTGCTCTTGAGGATACCGGTGGTTCCGCAAGGAATACGGACAAAAAAAAAATATAAATACTCCCTCCGGGTGACTTTTTTCTTTTCTTTTTTTTTCCTTTCGCATTTGGTGTATGTGTTTCACTTTTTGTGGCTCAACTAATCCACCCTGATCCACGGAGCTCTCTTGGAGATAAGGGGTCTCCCAACGAGTGTTTGTCCAAACCCAGGGCTCGAACTCGGGACCACTTATTAAGGATCCTAGTGAGCTCACCACTAGGCCAACACCACGTTGGTCCCTTCGGGTGCTTTTGGTAAAACAATTTTTAAGAATGAGTGTTGTTAAGTCCTGAAGGAACTTGCCCTTTCCAATTTAATTGCCGTTTTAAAAATTTTACACTGATTAAAAAAGTTATTTAACGTTTCAATTTTTAAGAGAATAATTAGATAACTTTATTGTAATATCTTCATAGTATATTGATTATCACTCATTTCACATATTTCAACATATTAAATGCAAGGTTAAAGTTGGAAAAAATCAATTAATATACCCTCGAATTTCTAAAGCGACAAATAATTTGAAACAAATTTGGTACAAGTTAAAAAGACTAAAGTGACAGATAAAGTGGAACGGAGGAGTATTAGTTAAAAAATTTGTTAAGGAAAAATTTATATTGAAAATCTAAGCCTATTAGTGTTCGATGTTTTAATATCAACAACTTTCAAAATAAAATTACTTCTTTTACTTTCTTAATCAATATCTTAAAGATACTCTTTAGCATTTTATTTTAAAAATAATGGTGGAGATTAAGAAAATTAATTATTATTGTTGTTGATACTGGAAGTGTTAATGTTTGATATATATTTTTTTTAACGTTACCTTTATAATTATTATTGAAACTATGCTGTCTTGATAAGAGAGTTGTCTTTATTAAGGATTTTTAGTCTCACACTAGTGAGCTATTGGTCTTATATACATGTTCGAACAAGCTTTTGAGGATAAGAGTACGTAGTTATATTAGGCACGTAGATACAATACACGAGGGCGACAAATATAGCTTCAAGTTGTTCCTAAGAATATTCAGTGATATGCCCCCTACTCTTCAGAATGTCATTTACGAGCTTGTATCTCTTGAATGAATGAAGTGGGCACACCATTTCAGATCGGCAGTGAGTTTCATGATGTTCCGTGAGGATGACAGAGATTGTGAATAACCTCTCAGCTGGAATTCTTTCTCAAGAGTCTAGGTATAATTTGTGTGTATTTTTTGTGAGCTTAAAAGCAGCGGATAGAAATTGAGTAATGGTTGTGTGCCAAGACCCCTGTTTGAGTCTGGTATTTATAGAATCAGGTGAGCAACTTACCATGATGTATTTCCTTGATAAATCATTTATCTCTCATGATAATATTGGTGTGATCTTATCTTATTTTAAATAAGCAATGATCTCTTATAATTATAGATAATCCAATAATAATCTTCTCTGATTGAGTTGGTTATCTCTTAGAGATTATCTCCATTAATACTTGTGTCCTATCCAGGGGTCAAGCCTATATCCGAGCTCCTCTAAGTTGGTCCAGGTTCAAAGTCCTTCATCATAAGTTCTTTGTGCCCGGCCTCTTATCTTTAGGTCTTCTCATATGTCTCCGTAGATCGTCTAAGGGTCATCATGTAAGATAGGTGTCCTTAACTTGTGATAGGTCTATAATAAAAACAATTTTTTTTGATAAATAAGAGTGCCTCTGACAAGAATTAATTGATGTTATTAAAATTTGGAATGATGTCTCATAATAAATACTCCCTTAGAATATCGAATATAAGAAAAAAAAGTTTTATAGCCTTAAATATAAACAAAATATCCTACAGTAAATTCATAACACCTTACTCTTAAACTTGTTTCGTCATTTACTTAAGATTAATTGTATTCAACTAATATATTTAACATGTATGATATTAGTTTTGTTTCCTTATAAACGAGATGAGAGGGAAAAGGACTAAAATAAAGTTATCGAAAATGTAGTAACAAATAAAAGGAGAAGGTTAAACAACTTTCTTAGGATATTTGTTAAACAAGTAAAGAAAAATAATATTACCTTGAAAAATGATGAATTTAAGAGATCAAGAACTAGCAAACTTAGTTTTTTCCATTAGTAGTCCCGTGTTCGATTCCCACTAAAAACATTCCGCTAAGAGAGCCAACCACGCAGCTCGCTCCGAATTAGTCTCAAGGGCTCCTTGGTATTAAGGGTGCTCTTGGAGGTACCGATGATTCCGCAAGGAATACGGACCCAAAAAAAAACTTAGTTTTTCCATACAAAATTTATTTTAGTGTTTTTTTCAATTTACTCTAATTAATCTTTAATATAAGAAATTTTTGGATAATTTCAATTTTTGGATAATTTCACATCTATCAAAGAAGTTAGTTATTGTTATTAATATTATTGAAAATGTCAATATTTGATATACTTTTTCGAGACTCTGAAAATGTCGAGTAAATATATATGTTTTTTTTGGAAAAAACTAACTAATTGTCATTAGAAATTGAAATAATGTCTTATAAATAAGACATAAAAATTTTCCAGAATAGTCCTATATTTAAGAATTGGAATGAGTATTATTTTTTGATTCAGGACTCCGTTAACATCAGGTGTACAACTTGGTCACTTACACCTTCACATAATTTTTTATATATTGTGAAATTTGTCAATCCAACCGCTGAATTATATGTTATTAGCATGACGATCATATATACCAAATTTCAAATCATTCGGAGATTCATAGGTATGTAATCTAATAATGCATGTTTACTTATATTTTAAATAATGTATTATCCATTAAAATAGAATAGTCGGATGGAGTATCAAATAATTTTTATATTCTATGAAATTTTTTAGACTTGATGTACTTGTTAATAACATATAATTCAACGGTTGAATTGAAAAATTTCATAATATATAAAAAATTATGTGATGGTGTATAAGTGACCAAATTTTACACCTCATATCAACAAATTCTAATTTTTTTATGAACATGAAAAAAAAGACAGATAATTTTTAAAAGACCAACGGTTAGTTCGGTCAGGGAGTCCTTAAATAAAGATTCAAATTCCAATCTTATCTATGAAAAAAAGGTTATTATTTGAAAATACTTATATTTATTTAATATTTTTTAAAATTTCAATAATAATTTTAAAGATAATTTTGAGAAATTATCACAAATGTTATAAATTTAATACCCATTACCAATATTTAATAATATTGTTATACGAATATCCAAAATTGACATCGGAATGTAATGCATGCTCGTATACTAGGACGGTTGGTAATTCCGATTGGGCTGAGTAGCTTGGCTGTAGGCCCATCCCATCTGGGAATGTAACCAATTACACCGTTACATCCGGAGGGGCCAGGCCAGGCCCGGGCCTACACAAGGCAAATTGGGTGTAGATTCCAAGCTCAAGCTGGCACACTCTGGTCTTTCTTTTCCTCGCCCCACACTCCTTATAACTGCTTCCCCACTAACCCACCCCCTCAACCTCAATCCCCATCAATCTCCATTCCCTTCCTTCTCTCCCCTATATCTATTTTCAAATTTTGTTGATTCTCATTATTAATTCATACCTATCAATATCATTGCATTGGGAAACTCTTAAACATGGCAGAGGAAACTCCTAAAACTGCATCACCAACACCCACAACACAAGCAGCAGAAGAAGAAGCAGTGGTGCATGTAGAGCAAGTTAAAGTAACTGATGATGTTGTTGCACTTGCTGACAAAAACAACAACATAGTTGCTGCTGATGTTGGAAAAGACAAACAAGAAGCTGAAGCTGAAGCTGAGAAGGAGAAGGAGAAGCCTGTTGAAGAGGATGATGGTGTGACTGAGAACATAGCTGAGTCTGGTTCCTTCAAGGAAGAGAGCACTAGAGTTGCTGACTTAGCTGAAACTGAGAAAAAAGCACTCCAAGAGCTTAAGCAGCTTATTCAAGAAGCACTTAATAAACATGAGTTTTCTTTATCACCCCCCAAAGAAAAAGAAGAAGAAAAGCCAGAAACTTTAGCTGCACCTGTTTCAGAACAAGTTCCACCAGAACCAGTTGCTGATGACGTGGCAACAAAAACAGAAGAAAAAGAAGAAGAGAAGAAAGAAGAAGTTAAACAAGAAAAAACAGTAGAAGAAGTTGCATCAGAAGTGAAAGAACCAGAAGAACCTGAGAAGCCAAAGAAAACTGAAGAAGAAGAAGAAGAAGAAGAGAAGAAAGAAGAGGAACCAGAATTGAAAGAAACCAAGGTGGTGGTTGATCCTTCTGTAGATGAAGATGGAGCAAAAACTGTAGAAGCTATTGAAGAAACCATTGTAGCTGTGTCTTCTTCAACAACATCAACTGTTCCAGAACCTTCAACCAAAGAAGAAGAAGAAAAGGAAGATAAGAAGGAAGAAGCTTCTGCTTCAGCTTCAGCTTCAGCACCATTGCTGCCTCCAGAAGAGGTATCCATTTGGGGAGTACCACTCCTTCTAGATGAAAGAACCGATGTGATTCTCTTGAAGTTTCTAAGAGCAAGAGACTTCAAGGTGAAAGAAGCATTCACCATGATCAAGAACACAATCAAATGGAGAAGAGAGTTTGGAATTGATAAGCTGTTGGAGCAAGAGAACTTGGTTGATGATGATTTGGAGAAGGCTGTGTACATGCATGGGTTTGATAAAGAAGGTCACCCTGTGTGTTACAACATCTATGGTGAGTTCCAGAACAAGGAGGTGTATAAGAAAACTTTCTCTGATGAGGAGAAGAGAGAGAAGTTCCTAAGGTGGAGGATTCAGTTTTTAGAGAGGAGTATAAGGAAATTGGATTTTACTCCTGGTGGTGTTTGTACTATTGTTCAGGTTAATGATCTCAAGAATTCTCCTGGACCTGGGAAATGGGAACTTAGACAAGCTACCAAACAGGCCCTTCAGTTGCTTCAGGACAATTATCCTGAATTTGTAGCCAAACAGGTATATACACTAACATTTCTTACTGCTGTTATTGTTAAACTTGCTCATACATTGTTTCCAGAGAATTTTCAGCTGGTAAATTTTCAATCTGTAATATGCATAATGTGTATTAACTTAGTATATTCAAATCAGCTTATAATCAAAAGTTCTTTAGGGGTTTTCTTTTTAAAAGAAATTAGCAATTACTACCAATTATTTTCTAAGAAATGATTGTTTCTAACTTCCAAGCATTTTTATTGTTTATGAAAAAACACAATGATGTTGATAGTTCATTCAAATAATTGTCTTGTTGTTTGTATAAATTTTCTATGTCAATGTGTATTGGCTAATTGACTATTCCTCTGAATAAGAAATAATTGTTTCCAAACATGTTTATACTTTATAGTTTATGTTAGAACACAATAATGTGATTTTATTCACGTAAATGTAAATTTTTGTGTTGATGTTGTTTGTGTAAATTTTCAAAAAAAAAAAAATGATACTCTATTCTCAATTTCTAATTTCTATTCAAATGTGTATTAATCTTAATTCTTAATTTTTTTTTATTTTTTTATTTTTTTTTGTTATGCATGTAGGTGTTTATCAATGTGCCATGGTGGTACTTGGCTGTGAACAGGATGATAAGCCCTTTTCTTACACAAAGAACCAAAAGCAAGTTTGTCTTTGCTGGACCTTCCAAATCAGCTGAGACCCTTTTAAGGTGAAGACAGAAAAGATTAGAAATTATTAGTATATTCCTTGTTGTCTCATTTTGTTTTGCATCTTAAATTTGCTATGTGAATTTCAGGTATATAGCTCCAGAGCAACTTCCTGTCAAGTATGGTGGACTAAGCAAAGATGGGGAATTTGGAAGTACTGATGCTGCTACTGAAATTACGGTGAGGCCAGCAGCAAAACATACTGTGGAATTTCCTGTTACTGAGGTAAGTTTGGTTTGGTTTTCTTTGTGTTTTGTTGAAATTTAATGGTTTTGTTTGAGAATCCAAAGAATGCACAGCATAGGATTCCTCTTTTTTCAAGATTTATATTATCTTTTTCATTCTTGTTTATTTGTTATATGAAAAGATATATATTTTCGCTGGTTTCAACACCCTGGGTAAAGCATTGAGTTAATCTAGAGAGAACATTGAACTATCTCATACATTAATATGGGATAAACATATAAACATATCATATGCTGATATGCCAATGAATTATTTTAACACTCCCTAATAATTCTTCTAATTTTTTATATTCCCATTTTCCCATTATATATTTGATGTAATGCCTTTTTAATTTAAAAAGATTTTATTCAATGATATAGTACAACCAAGTATTTTCAAGTGGTTAGATTAATTGAATTGTACTCTAGAGCTTTTTCATTACTATGAAATTTAGTAAATAGAGACTTAATTGTGCATTTGCCTTGATTACCTACAGAACTGTCTACTCTCATGGGAGCTGAGAGTAATTGGGTGGGATGTAAGTTATGGTGCAGAGTTTGTGCCAAGCACAGAAGGAAGCTATACAGTAATAATTCAGAAGGCTAGGAAAGTTGCTTCATCAGAAGAACCAGTGGTTTCTAATAGTTATAAAATTGGTGAACCTGGCAAAGTTGTTCTCACTATTGACAATCAAAGCTCCAAGAAGAAGAAGCTCTTGTACCGCTTGAAGACCAAGCCTTCCTCCTCTGACTGAGACAAATTATTAAAAGCTTGCATTGATATGAATATTTCTTTAAATTTTTCTATTTTTATGTGTTTAATCATATACTTGTACTTTCTCTATGCTTTTATTATCATTTATTATTGTTATTACTGCTCCTATTGGAGGGCATCATTTGAATTTTTGAATTTTGGAATTCTGATTCATATATGGTGGACATATATATTATTGCTCTATTTATATAATGTATAAATTTTCATTTAAATATTGGTGGGGCCTTTATATCTATAGAGTATATCTTACTGTCGTTCTGTCTGTGCTCAAGCTTAAAAGTGTGTTTGATCTGTCATTTTCCTTGCTAGTTCCTAGCTGTGAAAGGAAAAGTTAATATGAATATCTATGTATCATGGTTCTGGACTTGTACAATATGTCGCATTATAGCACTACACTTTATTTAGATCATCAGTTTTGTTATTTGCCTTCTCTAGTTGGCTGGCAATTTATTGCCATGGATATATAGTTGGATTTTCTTTAATTTGCCCTTCTTCATTACTCGAAAAAAATTTTGAGGCTTAAAATATACAGCAGGAAGTTTTGTATATAAAATGTCTTATGCTACCCTTTTCTTTTTGTTGAGGTTTTTACATTAAACTTTACAACAGGGAGGAGAGAAAAGTGGAAGAGGAAAAGGGAAGAGAGAAATGAAAAAATGTGAGATTTATACTAAAAAAATCTCTACGGATATGGAGAGAGAGAACTAGAAGAAGATGCAATGTTATCCCATACGAAAATTGCACGTCTCATTGTGAAATTTTGCTACGCATCTAGTGCATAGCTGCACTTGGAATGTAGGCCATTGATATTGGCCTTAAGTCATCCAACAGCTAGGAAAGGAGACTGGTTACTTCCGAACATTATTGCCCATTATTTTTTCAAAAAGGTCCAAATTTTGCATAAAAGTACCTGGGTTATTTTTAATGTTTTTTTTTTTTTTTTTTTGTTTTTTGAATTGTTTTACTTTTGTTTGTCTCCCTGTCCTCAACCTAAACACCTAAGTTAGTTCCATGGAGGACATTGAGGGGCAATATACTTATCAAACATATGTGAACATTGGAGGGCATGTGTTCAAATTAAAGGAATTCTCTATGACTAAGGTCCATATCATAGCACTATTAGTTACACCGGTGGGGAAAGCCCATGGGATATTTTGAATTGTTTTACTCCTTGTGAGAGAGCCAATGAAGCCATTACCCAGTGGTGAGACTTAAAATTTGGGAGAGTTGCTCAAATACAAGTCACAAGAAGGTGTTAGAGTTTTGCTGTTGGTTTGGGATGAATAATCGAATGAATAAGCTGTTGGTTTTTGCTGTTGAATAAGCAAAACACAAGATTTTTTTTCCTATTTTTAGTTGTTCTTCTTCTGCTATTTTTGGTGAGGGGAGAAAAGTTTTGTTTTGTAAGAAAAAGCTCTATTTATGGTGAAGGGAGGAAAACTCTGTTTTTTAATAAGTGAAGAAGAAGCTCAAGGGAAAAAGAAGAATCGGTTGGATTTAGCTGAAAAATCCTTCACTATCGTTAATAGACGATAAAATATCAAGTGCACTTCTGCAATTTTTCATCAACAAGTGCAGGGCAAAATCCATGTATACAAAATGTGAATAGAGTAGTGTTATCTAAACATCAGAATAAACATTTGAAATTGACATCTACTTATCTTATATCAGAATAAAAATTCATGTAAGTATATAAAATCATCTTCCAAGCACTATATAGGTCTATAAATGTTTTAAAAAATAACTAAAAATCAGCTTTGGGTTTTTCAATTTTTCTAAAGAAAAAAGTATTTTATGTTGGTGGTCAAAATTAATAGCGATGTTTTTTGGTGCACAGGAAACTTAAAAAACCAAGATTAAAGCCTAAAGAAGGAGCGCTCAGCAGCATCATCAACAAGGGCCTGCACCATTTCAGGAGGAGCAGAAAAGATCTTCAAGGGGTCATTGAGACAGCTTCCCAACTTAGCTAGCTTGTCAACACAAGCATTAGCCTCACGAAGAACATGACAAAGTGATACCCGCCAATTACCATCCAACATAACACGAATCTGCTGCACCAAGGAAGCAAACAAGTGGTGCGAAGGAATTTCAGCTAAAGAAACCAAACGGTAGACCTCCATAGAGTCCGTCTCACATTGCACATCTCTAAACCCAGCCTCCCAAGGCAACCACAAGCCATTTTTTTATCCTAGCAGCTCCGCCAGCATCATAGAGTCCGACCTAAACCTCCTTGAGAACCCCCGAATCCACGACCCTCTATGATCCCGGAGAAGCCCACCAAAACCAATAAACTAATCACCATTTCTAAAGCTACCATCCACATTAAGTTTGACACAATTAGAAGGAGGTTTCAACCAACCAACTTTTCTCACAGCACGCGCAGGAGGAGACGCAATACTAAAGACATTGATCATATCACTAAGTATCGAATTAACTCTGAAACAAACTTGATCCAAGCACCAAGACTCAGATTCCAAAACAACAGCATTACGCCATCTCCAGGACCACCACAAAACAACCAGAAACTTGTAACAGGACTCACCTTCCACCATAGCTCTGACCTAATGCCAAGTATCCCCCTGAGAAAAAATTTGGGCTTAAGAAACCGAACCTCAACCATAAATCCATGCTAATAGGGCAATCCCTCATATAGTGAAGAAGTGTTCTAGCTTACCACCACATCTAGCACACTTCGGGGAAGTAGCCATATTATGGACAAACCTGAATGCATTCGTGGGAACCGCAACATGAAGAATCAACCATATTAAAACTTTAATCTTCTATGGGCATTTGAGTTGCCACAACCAAGACCATGAGACCTCTGAATTATACCCTCCTCTCTGCTGGCAAAGCCACCTATAACCACTTGCCGCCGTATACTCCCCATCTGCTTTGAACTTCCAACTCCACACATTCGGCATGTTACCAAATCCAAGAATTTGAATTTGGTTCAAAGTATCTTTAATCTTATCAAGAATAATAGTATAGAGGCCATTCCAATTCCACGAGCCATCTTGCCAAATGTCCCTAACCGTCTTGTCTAAATATGAGATATGGACATAAGGGACATGTTCACACAGACGGTCCATGGTGCACCAAGATCCAAACCAGAAAGAAGTGTTACCGTCCCCAAACCGGAAACCGAAACTGTCCTTCAATGCTTTAACGGTTCGAAGAATACCCTTCGTGGTGTTAGATATTTGACCATTTAAATTGAGCGATAATAGACTTCTACCCCTTAAATACTTATGCTCCAACATGCTCTTCCAAATACACGTTTCCCCATAAGAGAAGTATTGGCCATTCTAGTATCACGTATGCCCAAACCCCCATATCTCTTAGGGGTCGTGACTTTCCTCCAACTCACAAGGCTCAGACTTCGCGTAGCACCTTCTTTACCCCAAATGAAACTTCTCGAGACTCGATCAATGCCATCATAGATTCCCTTAGGTAACCACATAGTCTGCATAGTATATGTAGGTATAGAAGCCAACACAGATTGCGCAAGACAAATCCTCCCTGCACGGTTCAACATATTCCTCTTCCACGATGCAAGCCGCGTATGGAGCTTGTCTACCAAGGGCAAAAAATGTTGTCTGGAAACTCTACCTGGTATAAGAGGAAAACCCAAGTACACTCCTAAATCCTGGCAAAAAGGAATATTCGTGACTGACCTGAATTCTTGAACAACATTCCTTTGCACCCTATTAGCAGCAAAGGCTTTAGATTTCTCATAATTCACCTTTAACCCAGAAGCTGCACAAAACTTATTTAGGACGTCAACAACTACATGCCTCTGACTGTTCTTGGCCTAGCAAAATAGAAGGACATCATCAGCAAAAAGAAGATGAGAAATTAGAGGACCACCCATGGATACACTCACAGGGCACCATTTCTTCTCTTCAACTTTAAGATGTATCAGAGCCGAGAGTTTCTCCATGCAAAGAACAAAAGATATGGTGACATGGGATCCCCCTGACGTAAACCCCTTGAAGGCCTAAAACCCTCAAGCTCCTCACCATTCTAGAGCACAGAGAGTTTGGAAGAACAAACACAACTCATAATAAGGGAAATTCAGATGTTAGGAAAGCCAAAGTCAACCAGAGTTTGCTTTAGAAAGTCCCAACTAATCCTATCATTCGCTTTTTCCATGTCTATCTTCAACGCCACAGAACCCAATCTACTTTTAGATTTCTTCATGAAGGAAAGAATCTCTTGGGCGATAATGGCATTATCCGCCGTACCCCTCCTAGGAATAAAACTGCTTTGAAGAGGACCAACCAAATTATTCATAAATGGGCGCAACCGATTAACAATAACCTTTGTATTGATCTTGAATAGAACATTACAAAGCCCTATAGGTCAAAAATGTTTGAACTCAGTCGGATGCTAAACCTTCGAAATAAGAACCAACAGAGTCTTGCAAAGCTGGGCATCAACCGTGCCCGAGGAAAAGGCATCTGACACCATCTTACAAACATCCACCCCCACCACATCCCAGTACTTCTTGAAGAAAACAGGTTGGAAACCATCCGGGCCTAGAGTTTTAAAGGACTTCATGGACATGACAGCACACTTAACTTCCTCCATAGTAACCGGTGACAAAAGAGTCTCACCCTGAACACTGTTAAGACAAGGAACCGGAACATGGCAAAGAGCTTCCGGGTTAGAATCAATAGGAGAGGCAAAAAGGTCCTTAAAGAATCTATTAACCTCCGTCTTGAGAATATCATTATTATCACACCAACTATTATCACTTAGACAAATACCTTGTATTTTGTTACGTCGCCTCCGAATGATCGTCTGAGTATGAAAGAACTTCGTATTCCAATCACCATACTTCACCCAATTCTCTCTAGATTTTTGAAACCACAGCATCTCTTCTTGAGCAAGAATTTTAGCATGCTCCTAAATCACTTTCCAGCCATACAAGATCACTAGAACAATACCTCTCAAGGGCATTCTGAACACCAGCAATCCTAGCCTCAATGTGACGTTTATGATGGAAAATGTTACCAAACTTCTCTTCATTAAAGATCAAGGCATCATTATTCACTTTATCCAAGGAGTTTAAGAGAGTACCATTACCTATTGACCAAGCATGACTAACTACCTGATCAAACTCATCATGCAACATCCAGGCCGCTTGAAACCGGAAAGGTCTAGCACTGCGAGGAGGGACAACACGACTACATCTCACAAGAACCAGGGAGTGGTCAGATGCAATACGGCAAAGATTCTCAGCATAAGCCTCCGGGAAAGCATGTTGCCAGTCAACATCTACCAAAACTCTGTCCAATCGCTTCCCTCTCTACGAGACCAGGTGAACTTTGACCCCATGGCGCCAATATCAATTAACCTGCAATCTTCAACAACACGTCGAAATTTATCAGCCACATTCCGCCGAAAAGAGCCACCACTGACCTCAGAGGGGAGGACAATCTCATTGAAGTCTCCGACCAAAAGCCACGGTAAAGAAATGGAGTAGCGCAGAGATATGAGATGACTCCAAAGATTTTCCCTTATGAGAGGAACCGGGCTACCATACACCGCACTACATAACCAAGAGTAACCTCGGTAAGTCACACTGACAGTAACACATTGATGAAACAAATCTACTGTGTTAATATCAACATCTGCATGCACATTACTAAGAACCCAAATACCTCAAGAATGACCTTGGGCTTCAACAATGGCACAGGGGTGATAACCCATCGAGTCCCTAAACCGACTAACATTAGCAAACTGAACATGGGTCTCAACAACGATAAACAAAGAAGGATGAAATTGCTGAATCAAATTTCTTGCATGGAGTTTGCCACCATTATTAGCGGCGCCACGAACATTCCATGAAATAATCTTGAAGTCTCTAAACACAATCATGAGAAATACCAGAAAGGTGACACTTCAAAGTTTAAAAACCACTCTTTCTATGCGGGTCCGGAGGTCTCCCTACCTTAGCACTTCCTTTTGGGGGTTGATACATAGCACCACCTAAGAGATTCAGAGATATAACAATTTCAGTTCCCAAATCAAAACCCTTCATATGCCCTATCTTGTCCTAGTCTAACTTTAAGTTAGCAATCCTACCATGAATATTAGTGTGAGAATTGAGTTGACTCATTGAGTTGACTCGCTCAAGAGAGGCACAATATTGAGTTGCACATCCTTTTCCTTAGTCATCTGCATGGGAGAAACAGTAGACTTTGGGGTAATGTTGCCTCCATTGCTTTTCGTGCGATTCACGTGCACAGAATCTTTGCGGGTCCGCTTTTTTCCATTCCAATGGCTTGTCCACCTGATGCATACTTCATAGGGTGATTTGCATACGTGTTCACAAATTGTGGTTTGACCACATTAAATTCCTAAAGCCTTTGGGTCTCCACATGATTGGAAATTTTGGTAGGTAATGATTGGGAAAACATTCCCTTATATTTATCAGTAGAGGATCCCTTATTTTTCTCCTTCCCTCCTTTTCGCTTCCTCCGAACGATCAGCCAATCTCCATGCAGCACATCCTCCTCATTTCCCTCCTTATTTTTCGGCCCACCGTTGACAATAGGCATATCTCCTCCTTGATTTCTGTTTGGAATATGCTCTATCCCCTGAGATTCCCTACTGTGCTCACCGTCAACCAATAACTGCGGCTGATACACGGTGGTTGAGGTAAGAATGGTGGTGCAATTTCTACTGACATGGCCATAACATCCACATGAAGCACATATCAAGTGGAGTCCCTCATACTCCACCTTGTACCAGTGGTCTCTGAACCACACTTTGCCAACAACAGGTACTGTTAAATCCACCTCCACACATACACGTGCAAATTTCCCCCTTGGCTACATTAACAGTAGGCAAGTCAACTCTTTGAGAAACACCTACTGCAGAAGCCAGACCCAATAAGAAACTTTTATCAAAGAACATCAAATTCAACCCCGGGAAACGAATCCATACAAGAGTCTTATTCACTTGAGTAGCTGGAGAGACAAAATCAGGTTCCCAGCGTTGAACCGAAAGGTAATGGTCGAAGATCATCCATGGTCCTCCTGCCATGACTTTCTCCCTTGTTGCTTCCTCCTCAAACTTGACCACGAAGAAACCATTGCCTACGTCCATGAGATTGAAACCACTATTAAGTTTCCAAGTTTGCTTCAGTCTATCTCTCATCGTCATGAAGCCAATATTTTTTCCAAGAAGTTTCACTATTAAAGCCTCTCTCCATGGGAAACACATCTTTTCAAACACTGCATCATCCAAATAAACCTTGGGTTTGAGTCTATTTCTTCCTTCCGGGACAATCTTCATATGGTTCTCTTTAACTAAGTCCACGTCCTCCATCCTAGGTGGAGGAGCCTTTCCATTCATCATTTTGCCCCTGAAAGAAACACCATGTTGAACCAAATTCTTTCCCCTGTTAGCGAGGGGGCTCCCCCATCAGATGATCATCAAAGATGTTAGTCGCAGAGAAAACAAAGTCTCATTCCATCAAAATTGATTTAACATGCTAAATCATGTTAAAAGTTGGGAAAAAAAATATAACATGTTAGTTGTCTTTTAACAACTTTAATAACTTCTCTTTTCACTTTTTTATTCAATCAAACAAAGTGAAAAAAAATATCAACACTTCTTTTTTTTTCTTATTTCTTCTATTTTTTTTCTCATATCAAACAATAAATAAATTTATTCATTTTTTCACAATTTTCTCTCCCTTCAACTTCTCTTTTCTCTATTTCTCTCTTTTCATTTTATTTTATCAAACCAAATAAGATTAGTCTCTCATTTAACTTCACGTGTCTTGTTAGGATTGGCAGCCGTCACCCAAGAGGGGGGGGGGGTGAATTGGGTTTTTATAAAATCATTGATAAATATTTGATTTAAATCGTTTTCAACAAATTTAAATAAACTTTACAGGGAAAAACAATAAAACGTTGAAAAGCGATTGCGTGGAAGCGGATAATATTAATAATTATATAAAAACTAATACGCGCGAAGACAGTTGATAGAATAGAAACGAAAACATTACCGCGCTAAATAATTTAAAACAATTAAATTATTATATTGATAAAATAGATGTTATGATGCAATAACGATGAATATAACAACAACGCACATGCAACAACAATAACGAAAAATAAAGAGATGAGGGAAGGAGAAAATTGCACCAGGATTTTTATACTGGTTCAGCCTTTCCAGCGAAAAACATACGTCCAGTCCCCAAGCGAGCCGCTTGAGCTTTTGTCAATTATAATCTAAGATGCCTCGCGTCCCAATTACAATCAGAGGATGCCACACCCTCACACTAAGGTAGCCTATCTACTAGGTGTCACACCGTTCGTCTAGCCACTACCCCAGATGTAAGAACTACAATCGGTGGGTGAAATAACTAGGAGACACTAGGAGAACACCTAGAAGGGGGGGTTGAATAGGTGTTAGAGAAACCTTGAAAGATTTTCGAAAGAAATGAATCGAAACGATTAAAACAAATGATTTTTACAAAAACCTCAGCACTTAATCGATTAACAAAGCTTATTAATCGAGTAACCCTTTAAAAACACTTAGTTAATCGATGAATCAAACAGGTTAATCGATTATTTACGAAAGCTTGATTTTGGTTAATCGATTAACACTTTTAGTTAATCGATTAATCACTGTTAAAACTGAAAAATCACTTTTCAATTGAATACGAAAATCAATCAATTAACACATATGATCAGAGATAAAGCGGAATTGATTAACACCAATATTCTTATTGATTACCTAGGTTATGAAAAATGATTTTCCCCAAATCAATTTGCACAATTAAGATTCAATTCAATCAATTATGAAAATCAATCTTTTCTAGGTTTTCAACCAAGAACAAATGAAATGACTTGAATGTAAAGAGTTAAGAGTTTAGAGATACGACACAGAGATTTATCCTAGTTCACTTTCATCCACTTGAAAGCTACATCCAGTCCCCTCTTCAGCCAAGAGAGATTCTTCACTATGAGGAATTAGAGTTCTCAAATTACAAGCAAATGCCTCTCAAGATACCCCACTTGATAGCCTCCAAGAGATACCACACTCTTGTCTTGCAACCCTATTGAATCTAATCTAACCTCTTCCCTTGCTTGTCGATATCCCACAACAAGTCTTCCAATTGCTTTGAGATGCTTCAAAGACTTCCACTTGCTTGATGATACCTCACACCAAGACTTCCAATTGCTTGTTAACCCAACAAGACTTCCAAGATAACTTTGTTTGATGAACAACCACCAAGTCTTCCTTTGTTGTAGATAGCTTGCCTCCTTTGCAATGATTACAACCAAAATGAAAACAATGACAATCCTATGAATCTCTTTCAAGAACTATGAAAATATCAACATAAGAGATTCAAAGATACTTGATCAAAGAATGTAAAAGTGAAAGCTTTGATCTATGAAAGTGAGAGAGAATAGTGTGGCTTTGAGAAATTGATTTGTTCTAAAGTGTTCTAATGATTCACAAAGGTTAGGAAAAGATTTATATAGAATACCCAAAAGTTAGTAACATTAAAAACTGATTTTGAGAAGTGAAAAACGTATTTTAAAAACCAGTACTGCATGTGTTAATCGATTAACTCATCATGTTAATCGATTAAACACTGTTAAAAACATGTTAATCAATTAACCACTCCTCTTAATCGATTAACCACTGCTAAAGTCAATTAAAAACTTGTTTTCTCAAAACTAAACCTTTTATTTCAAACCTTTAAGCCACCTATTGTTTTTAGGTTAAGTGAAAACTCAAATTATGATATAATCATGACCTTGATAGAGATTCACTACCCTCTAAAGACTCTACCCAAACTCATTAAAATAAAAGACTCAAATTAAAGATATTACAATTAAATACAAACTAAGTCTTCATGAGCTTGCTCTCTCTTCATCATTTGTTGTTTGTTTTTGATTGATGAACTTCTTCATACTTGAGTTTGATCACAAACACTTGTAGCTTGTTCAAAACCTTTGTCATTATCAAAACATTCTCACTGGATCTAACAATCTCCCCCTTTTTGAAAATGACAAACACGTTTTGAATTTGTTTGAAGTTGTTGATGCTTGAACCATTTGATACTTGGTGAGACTCTTGCTCCCCCTCAATAAATGCTTTTGACATTTGAAATCCAATTGAAATAAGCTTGATTCTCCCCCTATCTTCAACAACTTTGCTCAACCTATATAAAAAACAACAAAACTGTTGAAACTGAGTGTTGAAACTCACGTGTTTCTCTCTCAATGTTTTGATGATGACACAACAACAACAAATAATGAATTTATGCTTAACAGGTTCAGGTTCAAAGGAAGGTTGCAAAGGCTTGCTTAGTTATAGATCTAGCCTTAGGCTTAGAAGTCTTTGTAAGGCAAATTAATTTTCTTAAAGCACTTAGAATTATAGTCTATGTGATGATGATTATGTTTTATTTTGAAAATCGTAGAAGAAACGTTTTTATAAAACTTTTGCTCTTGCTCCAGGATATCTCGTGTGAAAAATGTTTTGTGAAAACCTGGTTACAACTTTTTCATGAAAATCCAGTTTTTATTTGGAGTAATCGATTAACCCTTCTGGCATAATCGATTACTTAATGCAACTTGTAACCAGAGAGCATGTAATGGATTATTTAGGTTCTTATAATGGATTACTTCCTTGAACTGGTCATTTGGGAGTAAGTAATCGATTATCAGAAACTAGTAATCGGTTATATGTTAATGCTGCAACTTTTGTGAAAAACCTGAGAGCTTGTAATCGATTAGCCTGACCAAAGTAATCGATTATTTTAATTCAAATTTTGAAAAACGTGCTGAAATCAATCTGATTCCCAGAATGATTTGTTTCCATTTTTGGAGGATCACGAATTGATTGTATGGCAGCTTCTTCTTCCCTCTTTAAAACTCTCTTTCATTTTTGAAATAGAGAGCTTCTTCTTCTTCTTCTTCTTCTTCTCATTCTCTACTCTTTGTGAATATCTTTTAGAAGAAAAAGTTCATCATCATCATCATAAGTCTATAGCTTTAAGATTTGCTTTAGATTATTAATCTTGTTATAGGTCTTTTATTGTTGTATCCGCTCTAATTAGAGAGCTTATTGTTAGTTGCACAAATTCCTTCGTGCATATTCTTATCATTGTAAGGGATGTGACAACCTTAGTGTTTAAGGAGTGTTTTCCCTTAGATTTGAACGTGTGTCGCGTTCATAGGGTGAGATAACCCTTGTTGTTTTGGGTAGCGCTATACGAACGGTGGGATTCCTAGTAGTTAGGCTATTTGAGTTTCGAGGTCCCTTGCGAATGGTGGGATTCCTAGTAGCTTGCGGGGCGCTCTGGATGTAATTGGGGACGCAGTTGCGTCTTGGCTTAGTGAAAAGCTCAAGCGAGTCGCTTGGGGACTGGAGTAGGCTGGGTTTGTCGAACCAGGATAATTTCGCCTGTGTACAATTTCTCTATCCCTTATCTTTTACTTTCCGCATATTTAAATTGTTTTAATCGTATTTTCGTGTATTAAAAACTAATTTCAAGTTTTAATATATATCACACGAGGATTGTGGTTTTTCATGTAATGATCTTTCAAATCAATCTCGTGTATAATATGTTTTCAATATTCATATAATATCATTTCTATTTCATGCTTAAAAACGTTTTAAATCGCTCTTTAAGTCTTTCGCTCGTTTTAATCTCTGTTATTTTCTAAAAGAACGTTTTATTTCGATTAATTTTTAAAGTTTTGTAAACACCCAATTCACCCCCCCTCTTGGGTGATTCTTGTCAATTACACCATTTTTTCCAACAATTGGTATCAGAGCTTCGTGCTCTGGTAACAAGCTTAACCTCTTGAGCTAAAGATCCTTGGTTAATTGGCTTATTGGGTTTTTGTGTTTTGATTTTAAAATGGAGGGTATTTCATTCGATGAAGCACCAATTTTCAATGGAGAAAATTATTCATATTGGAGTGCTAGAATGAAATTTTATTTACAGTCGATGAATTGTCGTTTATGGATTATTGTGCAAAATGGTTTTGATTTAAATTCAAAAAATGTTTTAAATGATTTTGACAAAAAGTGTTTTGCCTTGAACATTCAAGCTATGCAGATTTTAAGGAATGCTTTAAACGATGACGCATATGCTATAATCAAGGATTGTGTTAATGCTAAAAATATTTGGGATACCTTACACACTTATTATGCTACTAATGATCTTTGTGAAAGTGTAAGTATTCACAGATGTTATCAGGAGACCCAGAAAGAGAAAAACTTGAAGGATGATTGGACTATTTCTCATGACGAAGTTTTGAATGATGACACCCATAGCATGAGGAGCAGTTCGTCAGATGAAAAAGATGATGATGAGTTAGAAAATTTATTTGAAGCTTTTTTGGAAACTCTTGAGGAATCAAGTTCTTCAGATGAGGAGTTGAAAAATGCATTTCTATTAAAAATCCTGTTGAGTCTGCTTCTTGTGACTCTCATTGTATTTTAAAATCTGTTTGTTCAAACTCTTTTCTTGACAATTCAAATAAGAATGTGGAAATTCAAGTGTCAAGCAAAGAAGTTAGCAAATGTGATTCTGAATACAAAGATCACAAGTTCATGTTTTGCAAAAATGATTTTAAAAAATCCAAAACTTCTCCCAAAATCATTATTTGTAACTACTGTGGTCGTTCTGGTCATATTTCTCATTTATGCATATTTAAGAAAAATCAATACTTGAGAAATAAAATGAAATGGGTTCCAAAAGTTTCTAAGGAATCTAAAATTAACCCCCCTGGACCCAAAATGAGATGGGTACCAAAAACTTCTTTTTGTAACAGGATAGAAGATTATGTTTTACCCAAGGAAAAACCAAGAAGAATTCAAAATGATAAACTCATTACTTGGTCACCGTGGAAATCTGAGAAAAGATGGAATAACCAAAGGAGATCAGTTCCATCAAAGTCAAAAATATCACATGGAAGAAGTGAAAATCACCTATGGACAAAGAATCATAGAAGAAATCATTGGTCGAGAACAAAGTCACATTGGCAAAAAGGGAGTGACAAAAAGAATCATTGGCAAAATTCAAAATTTCCATGGCATGCAAAATCTGAGGTAAACAGATCATATACTTCTTATAACTATGATTATTCAAGAGCATACTTTGATTATTCCAAGCTACACTATTTTTGAAAAATAAATCATGTGTTGCTAGTTTCATCTTCACATGATCATCATTTCTTGGAAAAATCAAAGACCTTCATAAAATGTCATTTAGTGCAAACTTGAGGAAACCAAGTTAGTATCAAATGCATATTATGATTAATCTTGATATATTTCATAATTATGATAGGCATATGATTTGTTACATTATTGTCGTTGATTTATTTCAATTAATTAAAAAGCTCATTATGATTATCATGAATATTATCTAACTTGAGCGTTGGAGATAGCCAGATTTATCTGTTTTGTAGGAAACAGGATTCTTAAAGGTAAGTTGACCACAAGCTGAACGTCACTAAACGGATTCAGTCATCAGGGATCATGTATCAGAAGGTATTGGGTTGTATCAGTCAGAAAAAGAAGATTTCTGGAAAGTTTGTGCAGAAGTAATCGATTACTCTGCAACAGTAATCGATTACCATTTGGATTGTTGAATCAGTATTGAAGAAGTAATGGATTAGAGGATCAGAATAATGGATTATATTTGCTGCATCATACATCTCACCAGTGGAGAGATAATCGATTAGAGGAGTCAGCATAATCGATTACACAAGTTGCATCAGTTATGGATAGAGGAGAGATAATCGATTAATTGAATGGAAGTAATCGATTCTTTTGCGGAAGTAATCGATTATATCAGTGCAATAATCGATTATTTGCATCAGTATCTGAAAAAAAAAGGGAAAAAGTGCAGATCGTGTGGGCCTCTTTGACCCAAGTTGACCAAGTGTGGACCACCAAATAAAATAACCCTAGCCACACACTTCCTACACACACATTCTCTCTCTTCCCACAAAATCACGGCCTCTCTCTCTCTCTCACCCACGTTAACCTCTTCTTCTTCCTCTCTTCATCTTCTTCAACCTTCAACAACCACAAACTCCATAACCACCCACAACCTTCACCATACTCTCTCATACTACTTCTTTCTCTCATAAAACTTCACCCTTTCTACTTCATTCAACTCAAAACCGTCTCTATCTCTCTCTCTTCTTCCCATTCGGTTCTTCTTCTTCACCACCATAACCACTACCAAAACCTTAAGTTCTTGCTTCACATTCTCAAAACCTTTTCTTCATACTTGGTTAAACTTGTTGGTCACTAGGTTTTCCATGCTTCATGGCACTTGTTCTTGAAGTTTCAGATCCGGTTCTTCCATGGTTCAAGCATGTTGATGAAGATGTTGGTTCACTGATTTGAGTATCCGGTTCTGATCAGAATCACGTTTGGTTCTATGGTCTGGTTCGGTTCTCCGGTTCGTGTTTGGCTTGGTTCAGAATTTTGGTTTTCCGGTTCAGTCTTGGTTCTGGTTCGCTGGTCTGGTTTGGCTTCTGGTTTGTTCTGGTTGGTGTGTGCTGTTCATTGTTCGGTTCACTGCTTCGGTTCAGTTGATAGCTTCTCCGGTTCAGGTTCACAGTATCTTGGTTATGCATTATCAGTATCTTCATCTTTTCTATTTTGATATGATATTAGACTGCCATTGTTGATATTGTGCAAGTTGAAATTGCTGAATTGTGCATCTGGTAGTCTGTGTTATACTCTGTGTTGTGCTGCATTCTGGTTGGGATAGTCTATTTATTTGGTTCAGAATCTGGTTGTTGTTATTATCTGTGCTGTGACCATGTCCTCTCGTCACTCTAAAAGAAGAATGGTAGTTGAGGAATCAGAGGATGATGAGCCTTCACCCCCTGTTGTTCAAAGAAGGGCTCAACCTTCATCTAGTTGGGCTCCTAGGCCTCCAAGGACACGTCAAAGCGATGCAGGTCCTTCAGCTCCACCTCCACCGATTCATCAGCCGATCGCATTGGAAAAGCTAAATCGATGGTTTTCTAATCCTGCTCAAATTATGGATTATGAAAAATACTTTGCTGCTTGTTCAGTCATTTCACCTAGATTTCTAGATGCTGAAACATTTGATGGCGATGACTGTAATCTTCCGGCTGTTGTTCTGTTGAAAGAAAAAGGTCTTTATGAGTTCAGTACCATTGGAGGAGATTATTATGAGGACTTAGTCAGAGTGTTTTATTCGAACCTTGTCTGGAATGCTGAAGAACAGACACTTTATTCCGAGGTCAAAGGAAAAGGGATCAAAATAAGCTTGTCTACTTGGACTAACATGACTCATTTGCCCATGGATGGAGTTACCTTCACTGGTTCTGGTTCTGAAAGCTTATGGGGTGATGAGTACGACAAGAAAGCTGCGAAAGAAGAATTTATCGATGATCGCATCCCTGCTGGAAAAGTGATGACTTCTGGAAATTTGAAGTTCGTGTATCGTGTTCTTCACTTCATCTTGACTCGTTGCTTGATTCCTAGGCAAGGAAACTATTTCAGAGTTCTGGAGTCTGATTACATTATCTTTTGGGCGTGGTTTCATAATAAACCAATTAATTGGGGTTGGTTTATATTGAATCACATGATTGAGACTGCTGCAAAGGTCCGACGGTCTATTAATAAGGATATGAAGAATAAGACGTCGAGGCTTCCATATGCTACTGTGATCACCAAAATTCTCAGGCGATTCCGAGTTCCTTTGAACGGTGAGGCTAGAACAGCCCCAAATGCTGATATGCGTATGGACACCAATTTCTTAGGTCACATGGGTTGGGTCAATATGGAAGATATAGGTTGGATGCCCAAGACTCAGCGTCGTGAACGCAAGTCCAACCACAATTACAACCCAGATGTAGATGATCAGCAGCAGCCACCACAACCTGATAGTGCACCAGTTCAAGATTCTGATTATGTTCCGCTACAAGCTCTTTATCCACCCGATCACATTCCTCCATACATGCAGTTGTTCATGGATGATGTTCGAGGTTACATGAGGCGTTCAGATGAGCACATGCATGCAATAGATACATCTCTTGCTCAACTCACATCCGGCATGGAGCAGATGCACATGGATATGGATACAATGCAACAAGAGATCTACCATCTGAGGCATCAGAACCGTCCTCTGTTCCAGTGATCGTCTGTTTCTGCTTGTTGCACCTCACCTTATCTATTTCAGTTTATTTGGATTATGATATTTGGATATTTCTGTTTCTGCTTGCTCGTAACCCCTAGTATTTCTATTTGCATAACTTGTTCCTGGTTTTAAATTGGTTTTCTCTTGACTTGTTCGGATTGTTTATGATGCTTATGACAATTATTGCTTTGGTGTGCTTATTATATGCGTTGTCATTTGCTATATCTATTATGCTTCTTCACCTTTTTGATGATGTCAAAAGGGGGAGAAAAAGGAGAAATAGGAGAAAACAGGTTACAGGTTACAGGGTGATTAAGTTCATGATATGTCATGAATTCAGGGGGAGCTCAGCTTAATGAATTCAATTTTATGAGCTTGAGTATTCTGTGTGATACTCTTATGAATTGCTTTAATCGTTTATATTCGTACTAACCCTTGTTTTGCAGGAGTGTTTGTCATCATCAAAAAGGGGGAGTGTTGAAACTGAGTGTTGAAACTCATGTGTTTCTCTCTCAATGTTTTGATGATGACACAACAACAACAAATAATGAATTTATGCTTAACAGGTTCAGGTTCAAAGGAAGGTTGCAAAGGCTTGCTTAGTTATAGATCTAGCCTTAGGCTTAGAAGTCTTTGTAAGGCAAATTAATTTTCTTAAAGCACTTAGAATTATAGTCTATGTGATGATGATTATGTTTTATTTTGAAAATCGTAGAAGAAGCGTTTTTATAAAACTTTTGCTCTTGCTCCAGGATATCTCGTGTGAAAAATGTTTTGTGAAAACCTGGTTACAACTTTTTCATGAAAATCCAGTTTTTATTTGGAGTAATCGATTAACCCTTCTGGCATAATCGATTACTTAATGCAACTTGTAACCAGAGAGCATGTAATGGATTATTTAGGTTCTTATAATGGATTACTTCCTTGAACTGGTCATTTGGGAGTAAGTAATCGATTATCAGAAACTAGTAATCAGTTCTATGTTAATGCTGCAACTTTTGTGAAAAACCTGAGAGCTTGTAATCGATTAGCCTGACCAAAGTAATCGATTATTTTAATTCAAATTTTGAAAAACGTGCTGAAATCAATCTGATTCCCAGAATGATTTGTTTCCATTTTTGGAGGATCACGAATTGATTGTATGACAGCTTCTTCTTCCCTCTTTAAAACTCTCTTTCATTTTTGAAATAGAGAGCTTCTTCTTCTTCTTCTCATTCTCTACTCTTTTTGAATATCTTTTAGAAGAAAAAGTTCATCATCATCATCATAAGTCTATAGCTTTAAGATTTGCTTTAGATTATTAATCTTGTTATAGGTCTTTTATTGTTGTATCCGCTCTAATTAGAGAGCTTATTGTTAGTTGCACAAATTCCTTCGTGCATATTCTTATCATTGTAAGGGGTGTGACAACCTTAGTGTTTAAGGAGTGTTTTCCCTTAGATTTGAACGTGTGTCGCGTTCATAGGGTGAGATAACCCTTGTTGTTTTGGGTAGCGCTATACGAACGGTGGGATTCCTAGTAGTTAGGCTATTTGAGTTTCGAGGTCCCTTGCGAATGGTGGGATTCCTAGTAGCTTGCGGGGCGCTCTGGATGTAATTGGGGACGCAGTTGCATCTTGGTTTAGTGAAAAGCTCAAGCGAGTCGCTTAAGGACTGGAGTAGGCTGGGTTTGCCGAACCAGGATAATTTCGCCTATGTACAATTTCTCTATCCCTTATCTTTTACTTTCCGCATATTTAAATTGTTTTAATCGTATTTTCGTGTATTAAAAACTAATTTCAAGTTTTAATATATATCACACGAGGATTGTGGTTTTTCATGTAATGATCTTTCAAATCAATCTCGTGTATAATATGTTTTCAATATTCATATAATATCATTTCTATTTCATGCTTAAAAACGTTTTAAATCGTTCTTTAAGTCTTCTGCTCGTTTTAATCTCTGTTATTTTCTAAAAGAACGTTTTATTTCGATTAATTTTTAAAGTTTTGTAAACACCCAATTCACCCCCCCCCTCTTGGGTGATTCTTGCCAATTACACCATTTTTTCCAACAAAAACAACCTCTTCTCCCTCTTTTGGCATTATCAAAAAGTAATATATACCAATTAAAATATAAAATGCTAAGCCAAAATAAGAGAAATTATAACATTTATTTCTTCACAACATTGATACCAAATGTAAAACTAATGAACTATACTTTGAAATGTGATACCAATTGGAGAGAAATATAACAATGAAATATAATACCAATTGTAACTAAAAAGTCATAATATCACTTAACAAAGAAAGATATCAATTGTAAAGAAATATCACAATAACTACAATAACATGATAAACATATAATAATCACACAATGATACCAATTATGAATTTTGTAGAAGTAATATCAATTGTCAAAGACTAATAGCAAGATTAGAATATACCAAATGTAAGTTCAATTATGAATGCTTGCTATCTCTTGTAAGAAATTCACTTGATACCAATTGTGAATATTCAACAATATCAATTGTACCAAAATGTAGGAGTTTCACTTGAGATTTGAAGAAGCAAATAATGAATAACACTTGTAAGCCTTTTGCTCTTCAATCACACCTACAAAACAATCATGCTTTGCCTTTTGGTATCCAAATGTTTTTGGATCCATTTTTGTTAGTTAAGGGACTCTCACCCTTCTTAACCCAAACAAAATTTCCTTTAGGTATACCATGCACTTTAATATAACACACATTTGAAGTATGTCCATGAGTGCCACAATAGAAACTTGTTGGTGCATTTGAAAAATCAACTTTAGAAAAATCAACAACATTTCTATGAAACTTACTCTTAGCATTAGTATAACCCAAACCAAACTTGTTTGAATTTTCTCTTTGAAAATTTAACAATGTGCGCAATCTAATATCACCACTTGTGAAACTTGCAAGCTTATTTTTCAAAATAGCATTTTCATCTTTAAGCAACTTGCAATTTTCACAATCAACCACAATATTCAATCTACTAGCACAATCACAAGAAGAACTAGCATATATAAGATCAAGAGTTTCATTTTGAAGATTAAGCTCATCAACTTGTTTTTGAAGTTCTAAAATCTCTTGTTGATGTTTCAAAATGAGCTTCTTCCTTTCAATGTTTTTCAAAGCTAGTTTCTTAAGATGTTCATGCATTTCTTCATAAGCATTATATAAAATTTCATACTTGGAAAAAATTTCGGATTTAGTTTCACTTACATCGCTTTCGTCGCTTTGTTCACTTGATTCATCATTTGAACTTTCCTCTTCATCTACTAGAGCTATCAAGTTGAGACAAGCGGCTTCTTCATCATCCGAAGAACTATTTGATGTGCTTTTCTTGTCTTCTTCATCATCACTATTCCAAACTATGTATTCCCTTTTGTGTTTTGCATTTTTCTTCTCTTTCTCCTTCTTCTTGAGATACTTAGAGCACGAATACTTGAGATAATCGGGCTTTCCACATTCATGGCAAACTACTCCTTCTTTTGTTGTCTTGGTCTTGTGGTGTGGGGAATTCTTCTCTTTACTTTTGTCTTTGTTCAACCTTCCTTTTCTCCTTAGTAGCTTGCTAAAATTTCTTAGTAGAAGTTTCATCTCTTCTTCATCAATGTCCAAATCGGAATCTTCATCATCATTATCATCGGAACTCTCTTCTTTTCTATATGACCTTTTGGCTTTAAGAGCAATTCCTTTTCTTTCCTTGTACTTATCCGACTCTTCATGCATATGCAAACGTCCAAGCTCCATTTCATGTTCTTGAAGCTTTCCGAAAAGTGTAGCTAAGTCCATGGTGTCCAAGTCTTTTGATTCAACAATTGCGGTAACCTTAGGTTGCCATTCCCTACTTAGACATCTTTAAACTTTGTTAACAAGTTCACAATTCATGAAAGTTTTTCCAAGAGCAATGAGATGATTAATAATATGAGTAAAACGTTTTTGCATAATACATATAGATTCATTAGGCAACATACGAAGCAATTCATATTCATGCATCAAAGAATTTAATCTAGCACGCCTAACTTCACTAGTGCCTTCATGTGTCACTTGCAAGGTGTCCCACATTTGTTTGGCATTATGACATTGGGAGACTCTACAGAACTCATCGTAAGATAGAGCGGAGGTGATGATATTCTTTGCGTTTAAATCATATTGAATTTTCCTTTTATCATCATCGGTCCACTTATCTTTGGGGGTAAGTTGAGATACACCTTCTACTTGTTTTGAGGGAATATGAGGACCATTCTCAATGGCTTCCCAAATGTTCATATCTATAGCTTATAGACAAATTCTCATTCTAACTTTCCAATTAGCATAACCCTCTCCACCAAACATAGGAGGGCGGCTAATTGAAGCACCTTCACCACCAAAGGGATTCGTAGAACCCATTGTAGTTTCCTCAAGGATCTTTACGAAAAAGCTCTATGCTCGTGTCTTTCGACCGAGCTCTGATACCAATTGTAAGAACTACAATCGGTGGGTGAAATAACTAGGAGACACTAGGAGAACACCTAGAAGGGGGGGTTGAATAGGTGTTAGAGAAACCTTGAAAGATTTTCGAAAGAAATGAATCGAAACGATTAAAACAAATGATTTTTACAAAAACCTCAGCACTTAAACGATTAACAAAGCTTATTAATCGATTAACCCTTTAAAAACACTTAGTTAATCGATTAATCAAACAGGTTAATCGATTATTTACGAAAGCTTGATTTTGGTTAATCGATTAACACTTTTAGTTAATCGATTAATCACTGTTAAAACTGAAAAATCACTTTTCAATTGAATACGAAAATCAATCAATTAACACATATGATCAGAGATAAAGCGGAATTGATTAACACCAATATTCTTATTGATTACCTAGGTTATGAAAAATGATTTTCCCCAAATCAATTTGCACAATTAAGATTCAATTCAATCAATTATGAAAATCAATCTTTTCTAGGTTTTCAACCAAGAACAAATGAAATGACTTGAATGTAAAGAGTTAAGAGTTTAGAGATACGACACATAGATTTATCCTGGTTCACTTTCATCCACTTGAAAGCTACATCCAGTCCCCTCTTCAACCAAGAGAGATTCTTCACTATGAGGAATTAGAGTTCTCAAATTACAAGCAAATGCCTCTTAAGATACCCCACTTGATAGCCTCCAAGAGATACCACACTCTTGTCTTGCAACCCTATTGAATCTAATCTAACCTCTTCCCTTGCTTGTCGATATCCCACAACAAGTCTTCCAATTTCTTTGAGATGCTTCAAAGACTTCCACTTGCTTGATGATACCTCACACCAAGACTTCCAATTGCTTGTTAACCCAACAAGACTTCCAAGATAACTTTGTTTGATGAACAACCACCAAGTCTTCCTTTGTTGTAGATAGCTTGCCTCCTTTGCAATGATTACAACCAAAATGAAAACAATGACAATCCTATGAATCTCTTTCAAGAACTATGAAAATATCAACATAAGAGATTCAAAGATACTTGATCAAAGAATGTAAAAGTGAAAGCTTTGATCTATGAAAGTGAGAGAGAATAGTGTGGCTTTAAGAAATTGATTTGTTCTAAAGTGTTCTAATGATTCACAAAGGTTAGGAAAAGATTTATATAGAATACCCAAAAGTTAGTAACATTAAAAACTGATTTTGAGAAGTGAAAAACGTATTTTAAAAACCAGTACTGCAGGTGTTAATCGATTAACTCATCATGTTAATCGATTAAACACTGTTAAAAACATGTTAATCGATTAACCACTCCTCTTAATCGATTAACCACTGCTAAAGTCAATTAAAAACTTATTTTCTCAAAACTAAACCTTTTCTTTCAAACCTTTAAGCCACCTATTGTTTTTAGGTTAAGTGAAAACTCAAATTATGATATAATCATGACCTTGATAGAGATTCACTACCTTCTAAAGACTCTACCCAAACTCATTAAAATAAAAGACTCAAATTAAAGATATTACAATTAAATACAAACTAAGTCTTCATGTGCTTGCTCTCTCTTCATCATTTGTTGTTTGTTTTTGATTGATGAACTTCTTCATACTTGAGCTTGATCACAAACACTTGTAGCTTGTTCAAAACCTTTGTCATTATCAAAACATTCTCACTGGATCTAACAACAAAACGGGTTCCTCACCCTATACAACCACGAACGTGCCACACGTCCGAACTAGGAGATTCACTCCCTAATCACTAAGGGTCACACACCCCTTTACAATAATGGTTATGGTTGAAAGATTGGTACAACAACTATAATGCACTCTTAATAGTGTGGCTACAACAATATAAGGCCACTAACAAAAATGTGTTATAAATAACACGGATCAAAAATAAAAGCTCTAATGGCTATGGTAATATGTTTCACTTAAGCATAGGCCAAAGACTCAAAGAATATGGAGAAGAAGAAGAAGAAAACGTGAAAAGCGTTTTTGCAAAAGTGTGATCAGAAGAAGTAAGTTTGAAAGAGAGAAAAAAACTTTCTTATAAAAAGATTTTTATTAGCATATTTGAATTTTGAATTTGAAAAATAAAATCAGAATCAAATCAATTATAATTTTGGAAATAAATCAAATTCAAAATCAAATCAAAAACAAATGAGGAAATATATAAAGATTGATTTTCTGAAATCAAATAAATAAAATAAGTTTTTGAAATCAAAAACAAATCAAATAGATTTAAAGAATAAAATAAAAGATTTGAATCTTAAACCAAAAAGGAATATTTTCAAAAATAAAATTAATTTCAAATTTTGAAAATAAATCAGAATCAATCAGGTAAAAACAAATATGGAAATAAATCAATTATCCTCTTTAAAATGGAAACTTTGAAATCCTTTTGAAAAACAAGTAATCGATTACGTCATACCAAGTAATCGATTACTTCACTCATGTTTAATATATGATGCAACTCATATAATCGATTAACATTAATCTAATACTCCCTCCGTTCCATTATCTTGGTAAAAAAAATGCAAAAAATTTTGTCCCATATTAAAGTAAAAAATAAATGAAAAATCTTAAAGATTATATATTGTATCAATGATTGATAAGTAAGTAAGGAAAACATATTTAAAGATTCTTTTTAAAGCAATATTGCAATGTGTATTAATTGTAATGATATGAAAAATTTTGGAATATCAATTTGTAATTAATGAATGAATCATGCATTATATTAAATAAATACTCTCTTATTTTCATTGACTTGTTTGACTTTTACCAAGATAATGGGACGGAGGAAGTAATCGATTACAGAGACGATGCAACATCAGGTAATCGATTACTCAGGAGAGGTAATCGATTACTTCTGCTTATTTTCATAAAAATGATTTTCTAAAGCAGAGTATGTAACCATAGGTTTTCAAAAACATTTTTAGATTTAAAACGCTTCTTCTCCAAGAACTCTAAATAAGGCCTAAACATAAGTGACACAATTATTCTAGCCTTACATTGATTTCCTAATGAGAACGGAGAGATAGCATCTTGGAGCTCTTGCTTGAAACTTGACTTGCACTTTTAATTGAAAGGTCCTTGTTTGGCATCATCAAAACTCTTCAACGTTCTTCCACGTTGAATTCTAACACTTCCCCTTTTTGTTGATGTCAAACCTATTCTCTGCAAGACAAGGGTTAAAGCAGTATGCATATATATATATATATATATGTGTGTGTCTGTGTGTGTGTGTGTATATATGTGTGTATATATATATATATTAATTTCTCCCTCACACATAGGAATATCAATGTCTCCCCTGAATTAATGCACATAAGATATAAATAAAATACAATTAACCTTGGCATCAACTAGAGACTCTAATATCCTGCAAGAGGATATCTCCAACGCCCAAGTCAGTTAACACATAAAGAATATATAATGAACGATGTAAATACACATAATCAAGTATAGGCAGGATAAAGGTAAAACAAATAACATGATTTGTTATCATCAAAACACAATGCACTAGGCATAAGGGAAATTCATATTTCCACAATTCTCCCCCTTTTTGATGATAACAAATCATTATAGAAAAATCATGAACCAAATAGCAAACAAACATATAAGCACATATTCATAATTTTCTATAACAATATTTCTCCCCCTATTTGACATCAGCAAAAAGAATTATGGGATAAAAAAAAATTTCTTTGCCAATAAACAATTTAAAAAACGAATGATGTCAAAACGGAGTGGAAATACAAAACATGTTTTCAATGCAAATATTCAAAAATATTTTTTCTCCCCCTTTCTAAAAGAATTTTTCAAAACAAGCATAACGAAAAGGGAAATAGAAAATGCATCATCAAAACATGTGAATGCTCACTATATGAAGCATCATCAAAATTTAATAATCCTATATGCCATGAAAACAATATTCAATTTAACATATTCGTCATGTAAGGCATATATCACAACTACAAGTATCATAGAATTTAAAAAAAAAAATAGGAATAATGATACTTATCGTAGGTGACCATTTCTCAAGTAGTGGGAATAATTGCTTTGGAGTTCCTTCCATTTGAAGATTCATCATTTAGCATTTTGATAGAGGTCTCCTCTTATTCAATGTATTCTCCTTCTCCAGTATTTTCCATTAGACACCATGAAGGAAATAAACATAATTTTTCATTTGGAATTCTTTAATTTAATTCCTTCGTACGTAACTCTTCTTATATTTGAAGTATTACCTGTAAGACTACATAGGATCATTTTCTTGGTATCTGATCTGTTGTAGAAAACTTGGTACTTGAACTGAGTGGTTAAGCGTCTGTCTAAGTCTTCTACTATTGCTTTTAGACTGAGGAGTGGCACCCTGATTACCAGGATACCAGCTCTGCTGTCGTTTGCTTGGGTGTGGTGTGTGTTTGTGTGAGAATGAAGGATGCATACCTGGTTACTCTCTGCCCTCTTATATAAGCTGATCTCCTTACCGTTGGGTTTCCCTCCTCATCAATGGGATTGCCGAATTACCGCTAACGGCAGGTGATAATAGCAGGAGTAAAGTGGACATTATTGGAGAACTGCTGCTCATCATTTGTATAGGAATCCAAGGGAATCAGGATTTATGGATTCGTCTTCTGAGTAACCGCTATACCGGTTTTGCGAGGGAAAGGAATCCAATGTTGATATGTCCCAACTCTTCTTCAACAGGGTGGTGGATTTTAGCCTTTTAATGGGCCTTATAAACCGGTAAACCGCTTTATTGAAGTATTGGGCCTTTGGAGACTACTTTAGGCTGAAAAACCAATTTAGTAAGGATATGGGCCCTTAAAGGGCCTCCAAATCCGGTAAACCGGTTTTATGATGTCCAAGACCCTTAAAGGGCCTTTATTTCCGGTAACCTGGTCTAATCAAGTATTCTTCTAGATCCAGTCCATAACAGTTGCCCCCCAGACCAGGGTTTATCTTATGAATCGTGGTTTAATTGTCGTAGTCGTTTTCAAGTCTACTTCTGTCAAACGGATCAGGTAATCGTACATAATACACCGGTAAACCGGTAACGGGGTTTAAAGGAAATTTAAAGACGGATTGGGCGTCTTCTCTTTTTGACTGCTACAATACGGTAATCCGGTTAACCGGTTTATCCTATATTCCAGTCTTTTATGAATATTCTGAGTCCTAAAGACATCCTTAGGAATTTCTTCTTTTGCTTAGATTAAACCGGTA
Source organism: Crotalaria pallida (assembly GCA_037953625.1). NCBI lineage: Eukaryota > Viridiplantae > Streptophyta > Magnoliopsida > Fabales > Fabaceae > Crotalaria > Crotalaria pallida. The sequence goes on along the minus strand of CM075650.1, from coordinate 136,676,956 downwards.
TTTCGGTTTGTTTATGGGATTGAATCTCTAAGGAGTTCTTGTTCTCGAGAAGAAGCATTTAAAACCTTCTTGTAATCCGGTAATCCGGCTTTCAAAGGATCTTGATAGACCTCTTCTTTTGGATTGTGTTACTAATCCAAAAAGTTCACTCCAGTATTCCGGTTAACCGGTTACCGGTTTACACACTGCTGAAACATTCATAAACATTTGCTTAACCGGTTTACCGTATAACCGGTTAGCGTACGAATTTGGAATCAACACCTCACTGACAAAGACCAGTTTTCAAGGAGGTGACCTTTGCCTTTTCCAAGCCTCATAATATCAGAAAACACGTCCCCCCAAAAGTCATATTTTCAAACCTCATCTTGATGTTTGCAGGGGAATCTTTTCCCTTGTTACCCGTGTCAGTACCTTTTTCCAAGGAAAGTATGAATTTGAATTTCAAATTTTGAGAAGCTAATCCTTCTAGCCCCAGGACCTACAAGCAAGCTTACCTTCTCTAGGACTCTTCCTCTTGACTGTCGTGCCATATGATGTTCCCTAGACATAATTTTTGAATTTCAAACTCCCAATGTCATACCTTTGGCTCCAAAATGTGTGGATTTTTAACTGTGAAGACCGAATTACCGGTTTAAGCACGTCTAAAACGTGTAGATTTCGAGCCGTGATGACCGAAATATCGGTTTACAAACGTTCTCACCTTGCTTTTATACTTCAACAATTCGGCCCTCTCCACCCTCTTGACCGAATTTCCGTTCATAATAAGGTGTAAAGTAACTCTTCTCTTTGATAACCGGTAAACCGCTTATCCTCCGATGGGTGATACCATTGGTTTGATCATTTATTATGAGATAGCTTCTTATCTTCCCCAAACTGCTTCAGAGTTATTATTCTATTAATGACAAGTCTTTTCTTTACATTTATTTCGAGAACTAGCTTATCCCAAGGTATCTTAAAAGACTCTCTGAAAAGTTGTTCTCACTTTATCATTGCTAGACTTACCTAATCTAATCATGAGGTGACCAATCTCTTAAGCTTCTTATCCATTCAAAGTCCCAATAAATGCTTGAAGTCCCTTCATTGGTCTTTGAGAATCCGAATTTGACTATAAATAGGGGGTTTGTTTCTCATTCAAACTCACTCCTGAACAAAGCTTCATACTTGAATTTCCAGAAAATCATTTTTCCTCTCTTAGCCAACACGAGTTCTTCTCTTCCTCCTGAGAAAAACGTGTAGCTTTTTCTTAGCTTACTTCTTTCTGGTTCTAGTCTTCTATACACTTTCAGGTAATCTCTTACTCCTTTCTAATGGATGATCTTCCTATTTCTATCATTTATCCTACTGAAACTTCTTCTTCTTCTTCATGTTCTTCTTTAAACAATTTAACAACTGATAGTATACCCCCTATTAATCCTTCTTGTTCACACTTAGGAAGTACTTCTATTAGCTCTTCTGAGAAAATGATGTTGGACGAACTAGCCAGGCAATTTGTAATAAAAAATTACTTTGTTGAAGTAGTTAGCAAACCATCTCCTCCTCCTAATGTTTCCTACCTTTCTCAGGAATCACTCATGGGAAACAAGAGATCGGAGACCAACCCAAAGGAATTTGTCAAACCAGATGATGTTTCCGGTTATGAGAGGATAGACTTAGACGCCTTAGGTAGACCTTCCATCTTCGTAGATTTAGCCAGACTTCGTCACTACCACCTCAAAGCTGACTTGGTGAGACTTGACATTGTTCCAAATTTTTATGCTATAGAAGCCCCTAGTATTCAAGATCGGATCTGTACAGTGGGTACTACTTATGAAAACTTCTTCTTTATGTATAGTGTTCTTTTTGACATCTGTGGTGTGAGAATCCCTTTTACTGATTTTGAAAATCGAGTTCTAACCCACTTAGAGCTTGCTCCTTCTCAACTTCATCCCAACGCCTGGTGCTATCTTAGAGCATTCCAACTTTTCTGCCACCATTTCAACCTTCAATGCACAATTCCCGTCCTTTTTTACTTTTTTGGCCCCTTCCAGTCCAGCAAAGTGAAAGGAAAATGGGCTTGGGTGACGCTCAAATCCCGCAATGGGAGGAGAGTATTTGAGTCTTATTCTGAGACTTGGAAAGATTTTAAAGACAAATACTTCAAGGTAACAGGAGCAAAAGACATATGGCCCTTCTTTTTTGACCACAGGGGAAATCAATATTTTCCTCTCTTCTGGTCACCACACAACTCTCTTATTGCTGCCAAACGATTCGCAACTTCGGAGAACCTTTTAAATGATTTAGAAAGATCTACTGTTTCTTTTCTTCTATCCTTCTGTGATCGCTTTGGATGCATAAGCACTAGGTCCATTGTGGATTCTAAGCCCCATGACCTACAAACGACTTTTGGTAGGATTTCCCGCTTTACTAATTTATAATATTTTATACTGCACTTTTTCTACTTCTAACATAAATTTCTTTTATGCAGCTGAAATGGCTTCACCTTCTGATTTGGCCGCGCTCGTAGCAGCTCTTGGAAATGCTCCACGCAACCTGCGTCCCCGAACCAGCAAATCCACCGTTCCAAGGCCTCCTCGTTCTCCAGCGACTGTGGAGGGTATGGACACTGCTCCTGCTGGTGCTCCTAAACGGAGGAGAAATGACGGCCCTTCTCATCCTGAAGTCGGTAGTTCGGCTAACCCCCAAGGCGGAAGCTCTTCTCTTTGGCCAGATGATCTGTCCGAAAGCTTCAACCAGATGCTTCTCACCGACTCTACTTCTCATCAGCTGGGTAATATGAGCCGAAGGGAATCTGTTGCCTTGCTGAAGTCCCTCAAAAGGGAACAACTTAAAGCTGCATCAACTATTCAATTCCTTGAAGAGAATGCTGAAAGAGTCCTGTTCGTTGGACAAGATGCTGTAAACTTAGCTGATCATGTCAAGAGGGAAGCTGAGTTGGTTCAGCAACTGGCTTCAGAGACTGCTAAACTGAACAAGGCCAAACAGGAGTTTTCCCAAGCTGAGGAGAAGTATACTAGAAATATGAACTCCAAAATCACTGAAATGAATGAGGCACATAACGCTGCTCTTACTACTTTGAGGGATGCTTTGAGGGATATGGAGTCGGAGAGGGACATGTATAAGGAGAAGTGGATTGACTCAGTTCAATCTTCCTTCATGAATGCAGTTGAGCAGGCTAACTTTCTGAATCCAAACTTCACGGCCAAAGGAATGCATTATCTTCATCGCGTTGAAGATGGGGTGCTATATAGCTATCTTCCTGATGGAAGAAGGGTGCCTGTGGATTTGGCGGACGCAGGTTATCCTGATATTTTGGCCACTGGAGGGGAGGAGGTTGAAAACGATGGTGACCATGATGATAATGATGATGACGAGGCCACTCTATAAGGGGCCGGTTTACCAGTTTTAATTGTTTTGTTGTCTTATGCCTTTTATCTTGTTGTTCTTTATTATTTCAGCATTTCTATCTTTTAATTTGGTTGTAATTCGCTTTATATTAATGAAGGATTTACTTTGTTTTCACAAATCTTGTTTCCAAATTATATCCATACTTGGTAGACTTTAAGAATTTTCTATTCTAGCCAGCGAATGAAATCCTTCTATCCTTGTCAGACTCCACTAGAGTCTGAAAGTAGTCTTACCATCAGTACATGAGTGATGCCTAATATTTTTAGAACATCTTCTAACCCATTTCACTCCCTATAAGGTGGCTAGCCAAATAAGTGGTGTACTTTAAGTTGGATTTTTATATGATTAAACACCCTTTAAAACCGTTAAACCGGTTTAGGAGTCATAGAATTTTTAACTTTGCTGAAGAGTAATTGTCTGTGTAGCTGTTAAGTCGGTTTGTGGCATAATCAAACCATGAAACCAGATATTCAAACTAACCATTGGTTAAACCGATTTGTAATTGTAAAGTAATTGAACCGGTTTGTGGACGTAATCAAATCATGAAACCGGATATTCATACTAACAAGTTGTTAAACGGATTTATAGATGTAAAACACTCACAATACACTTCTTAACCGTGAAACCGGTTTAGTGTGTTTGAATAATATAAAACCGTCAGAGCGGTTTGTAAGGACTATATTTAAACCTTTGCTTGCCATAACCATTATTGCAAATTGGAATTTATAGAAAAACTTGTACAGAAGATTACTTCATAGAAAAACTTGTACAGGAGAAAACCTTCATACCTACTAATAACAATGGCACAATGGCCTTATTGAAAAGGAAATGACAATGACTTAGTAAGCCTTATTCAAAGAAAAACGTCCTAAAAGCTGCTTTTTCCTCTCTAGGGGGTCTTCAACTGTAATAAATTCGAAGCTTTGCCACATTACATGGGTTCTTGATCCTGTTTCCTGTTATTGTTTCCAGAAAGTAAGCTCCATTATCTGTCTTTGCACGGACCCGATATGGACCCTCCCAATTGGCAGCTAACTTCCCGTGTGTTGGTTCTTTTCCATGCACATCTGCCCTTCTTAGGACTAGGTCCCCTTCCTTGAATGAACGGCGGATAACCTTCAAGTTGTACTGCTTGGCCGATTGTTGCTGGATCGTTGCCATGCGAATAGTAGCCATCTCCCTGGATTCCTGCAAAAGATCAAGATTCTCCCTCAGAAGTTTTACATTTGTGTCAGGGTCAAAGTATCTTGACCTCAAGTTGGTGAATCCTATTTCTAAAGGGATCATAGCTTCACTTCCATAGGTCAATTTAAAAGGAGTTTCTCCAGTAGCAGAATGAGAGGTGGTTCGGTACGACCAAAGTATGGATTCTATGATTTCGACCCACTTGCCTTTACTGTCTTCTAGATTCCTTTTTATACCTCTTAAGATGCATCTATTTGCAGCCTCTGCCTGTCCATTGGTCTGTGGATGTTCCATAGAGGATAAGCGTTGTTTGATTCCAAACTCGCGGAGGAAATTTTGAAAGGCTTCGCTGACAAATTGGCGGCCATTATCAGTAACAACTACTGCAGGAATGCCAAAACGTGGGATTATCTGGTTGCTGAGAAATTTCTGGATTTGGGCTGAAGTGGTGGTGGCCACCGCCTTGGCTTCGATCCACTTAGTGAAATAATCTACTGATACAATCAGATGTGTCACTTGCCCAGCAGCTTGTGGAAAAGGGCCTAATAGGTCCATTCCCCATTGATAAAACGGCCATGGAGCAGAAATCGAATGTAATTCTTCTGGGGGAGCAAGATGAACATCCGCATGCTTTTGACATTTATCGCATTTTTTGACGTGGTTCATAGAATCCAGCTGTATCGTAGGCCAGTAAAATCCTGCTCTTAAGATTTTCCTTGCCAAACTCCTTCCTCCTAGATGATGGCTGCATCTTCCTTCATGTATCTCTTTCATGGCTGTTTCTGCCTCTTTGCTGGACAAGCATCGGAGCAGGGGCGAGGAAAATCCTCTTCTATATAATAATCCATCCTGAATGACAAAATGTGGGGCCATCCTTCGTATTTTTCTAGATGCCTCTTCTTCTACTGGAAGCGTGCCATGGAGTAGATACGCCAAAATAGGGGAGGCCCACGAGTCTTCATCTTCCACTGCTAGTGTCGCACTATGGTGGAATATAGCTTGTTGCACCACTGATCTGTAATTCCCTGGTTTCTTGGTGCTTGCCAGCTTTGATAAAATGTCAGCACGAGAATTCTGCTCCCTTGGGATATGTTGAAAATCCGCTTCCTCAAACGTTTCTGCCAGTTGTTTGCATTTCAAGAGGTATTGTTGCAGCAAAGGCTCCTTTGCTTGAAAATTTCCTTTTATTTGAGAAATCACCAGTTGAGAATCACTGTACAGGAGGATAGAGCGAGCTCCAAGATCCTTGGCCATGGTCATACCAGCCAAGCAAGCTTTATACACTGCCTGGTTATTAGACATTTGAAAGTCAAACCTAAGAGATTATTCAATAGAAATACCTTGGGCATTCTCCAGAATGATTCCAGCTCCTCCAAAAGGGTTAGAAGATCCATCCACGAAAAGAGTCCACCTTTTAGGATCTGCTCTTGGTGTTAATTCTGCTACAAATTTTGCTAGCACTTGTGATTTTATGGCTGTCCTGGCCACGTAGCTGATCCCATACTCGGAAAGCTCCACTGACCATGCGATCATGTGATCCGCCAAATCAGGTTTTTGTAGTATCTGCCGGATGGGTTGATCAGTTCGAACCACTATCGGGTGACACTAGAAGTATTGTCTCAGGCGTCTAGCAGTGACAACTAACGCGAACGCCATCTTCTCTACCTTCTGGTACCTTTTTCTGCCTCCTGTAATACCTTGCTAACAAAATATACAGGCTTTTGTCCTTCCTCAGTTTCCCTGACCAAGACAGCACTTACAGCTTCATCATTAACAGATAAATATAAATACAACATTTCACCTGATTCAGGTTTGCTGAGGATTGGAGGATTTGAAAGATAATGTTTGAGCTCCTGGAAAGCAGCCTCGCATTCTCTAGACCACTTAAAGTCCTTGTCCTTCTTCAGTAACTTGAACAAAGGAAGCGACTTGTAAGCTGATTTGGACAAAAACCTTGTTAATGCAGCAATACGACCTGTAAGCTGTTGAACTTCTTTGACTGAATTCGAGCTCCTCATACGAGTGATTGCCTCGCATTTCTCTGGGTTAGCCTCTATCCCTCCGTTGGTGAGCATAAAACCTAAAAACTTCCCTGCCGTGACACCAAAGGCACATTTTAGTGGATTAAGCCGCATATTGTGCTTACGTACCTGGGCAAGGACCGCTTCTAGATCTTGTTTGTGGTTCTCTTGTAGCATGGACTTGACAATCATGTCGTCCACGTAAACTTCCAAAGTTGGACCTATTAGTTCAGCAAAAACTTTATCCATCATCCTTTGATAAGTAGCACCTGCATTTTTCAAACCGAAAGGCATTACAGTATAACAATAAGTTGCCCTATCGATCATGAAAGTTGTTTTCTCCTGATCATCTTCAAACATTGGAATTTGATTGTAACCAGAATAAACGTCTAAAAAGGAGAGTAGCTGGTAACCAGCTGAGCTGTCTACAAGCTTATCAATGTTGGGAAGTGGGTAGGTGTCCTTGGGGCATGCTTTCTTGAGGTCTGTATAATCGACGCACATGGGCCATTTTCCATTAGCTTTTTTCACCAGAACCACATTCGCCAGCCATGTAGTGTAAGGGACTTCTCGAATGAAACCGGCCTGTAAAAGCTCCTCCACACTTGAAGCGATGACTTTCTGTCGTTCGGCACCCATCTTCCTCCTACGCTGAACCACTGGTCTGAATGTAGGATCTATAGACAGAAGGTGGCAAATAAATCCCGGATCCAAACCAGGCATGTTACCAGTTGTCCATGCAAACAGGTCTCTGTTCTCCCTTAACAAAGTAACCAGCTTCTCCTTCTCTTCTTTTGGTAAATCTTTTCCTACCTAAGTCCAGTGATCTGAAGTTTCGCCTATTTGAACTTTCTCCAATTCTCCTTCAGGTTTGGGACGTTCTTCTTTAATGTCTTCTCTCATGTCCAAATCTACCTGAAGAAACCGCAATTGGTGGTTGGAGAGACTAAGGAACCCTAGGAATACACCTAGAAGGGGGGGGTTGAATAGGTGTAAAAGAAACCTTGAAAGATTTTCGAAAAAATAAATCGAAACAATCAAAACAAAAGATTTTAGCAAAAACTCTCAGGTTTACTCGAGTACTCTGAAATTTACTCGAGTAGTACTCGATTAAATCTTCTCTTACTCGAGTAGATCTGACAGAAACTGAAAAATCACTTTTTCAATCGAATAAGAAAATCAATCAATTCACATGCAAGATCAGAGATACAGCGAAAACAATTAACACCTATATTCTTATTGATTATCCTAGTTATGAAAATGATTTTCCCCAAGTTGATTTGAACAATAAAGATTCAATTCAATCAATTATGAAAAATCAATCTTTCTCTAGGTTTTCAACCAAGAACACAATTAAAGACTTGAATGTAAAGAGTTAAGGGTTTAGAGATACGACACAGTGATTTATCCTGGTTCACTTTCATCCGCTTGAAAGCTACATCCAGTCCCCTCTTCAACCAAGAGAGATTCTTCACTATGAGGAATTAGAGTTCTCAAATTACAAGTAAGTGCCTCACAAGACTCCCTTCTTGCTAGCCTACAAGAGATACCACACCCTTGCCTTGTAATCCTTTTGATCTTCTCTCTAATCTAACCTCTACCCCTTGTTGATAATCGACACAACAAGTCTTCTATGCTTGATGATAATCCACACACCAAGTCTTCAATTTGCTTGATTCACAACCAAGACTTCTTCTTCTCTAATGAGATTTGCTTGATGATAATCGACACACCAAGGCTTCTTGTTTGTTGTAGTTGACTTGCCTTCTTGCAAAGATTAAAACTCAATGAATACACAAATGACACTCCTATGAATCTCAATCAATAGCTATGACAATTCACAATAAGAGATTCAAAGGTTCTTGATCAAAGAATATGAAAATAGAAAGCTTTTGATCTTTGAAATTGAGAGAGAATAGAATGGCTTGATTCTTGTAAAATTGATTATGAAAGTGTTCTAATTAATCACAAAGATTAGGAATAGGTTTATATAGAATACCCAAAAGTTGTAGCACTTGAAAACTGATTTTGAGAAGTGAAAATCGTATTTTAAAAAATCAGATCAGCAGTGTTTGCTCGAGTAGATTTCAGTTTAATCGAGTAATACTCGAGTAAATCCATACTTAATCGAGTAAACTGATACTGCACTTGTTTAAAACTTGTTTTCTCAAAAACCAACCTTTCCTTTAAAACCTTTAAGCCACCTATTGATTCTAGGTTAAGTGAAAACTCAAATTATGATTAAATCATGACTTATGAATGAGATTCACTACCCTCTAAGATACTCTAACCAAACTCATCAAATAAAAGACCTATGAAGCTTGAGAGGCAAAAGATAAAACAAATACAATTATACTCAAACTAAGTCTTCATGAGCTTGCTTTCTCTCTTCTTCATTTGATGTTTGTTGTTGCTTGTTGAACTTGAACTTGATCAACACATGATAGCTTGTTCAAAACACTTTGTCATTATCAAAACATTCATCATGGAACTTACAATCTCCCCCTTTTTGAAAATGACAAACCATGTTTTGAATTTGATTGAAGTTGTTGATGCTTTAACAATTTGATCACTTGGTGAGAAACTTGCTCCCCCTCAATCAATGCATTTGATATTTGAAATCCAATTGATAGAAGCTTGATTCTCCCCCTATCTTCAACAACTTAGTTCAACCTACATAAAAACAACAAAACAACCTTTCTCCCAAAAACATATCATTTCTCTCATTTTTCAAAACATACCATTTATACCATTTCTCCCCTTTTTCAAAACATCATATTTCTCCCCCTTTGGCATTATCAAAAAGAAATATATACCAATTGAAATATAAAATACTAAGCCAAAATAGAGAAACTCACATTTATTTCTTCAAAGTAATATATACCAATATCAATTGAAATATAACAAGTACTATACTTTGAAATGTGATACCAATTGGCAAGAGAATATAACAATGAATTATGAACCAATTGAGATATCATCAATGTAAAGAAATAAGATATATTGATATATTTCTTCAATAACAACAAAAGCATGATAATCATCTAATCATCACAATTAGTATCAATTGAACTTTAGAAAAGAAATTGAGAAGATACCAATTGATAAGATACTATAATCATCAATGTCTAACAATATCACTTGTACCAAATTTGTAGGACTTCTTTTGAGATGCAAAAGTGATACCAATTGAAGATGCAAATATGAATAACACTTGTAAGCCCTTTGCTCTTCAATCATACCTACAAAACAATCATGCTTTGCTTTTTGGTATCCAAATGATTTTGGATCCATTTTTGTTAGTGTAGGGACTTTCACCCTTTTTCATCCAAACAAAATCTCCTTTAGGTATACCATGCACTTTAATATAACACACATTTGAAGTATGTCCATGAGTACCACAATAGAAACATGTTGGAGAATTTGAAAAATCAACTTTTGAAAAATCAACAACATTTCTATGAGAATTACTCTTAGCATTAGTATAACCCAAACCAAACTTGTTTGAATTTTCTCTTTGAAAATTTAACAATGTGCGCAATCTAATATCACCATTTGAGAAACTTGCAAGCTTATTTTTCAAAATAGCATTTTCATCTTTAAGCAACTTGCAATTCTCACAATCAACCACAATATTCACTCTACTAGCACAATCACAAGAAGAACTAGCATATATAAGATCAAGAGTTTCATTTTCAAGATTAAGCTCATCAACTTGTTTTTGAAGTTCTAAAATCTCTTTTTGATGTTTCAAAATGAGCTTCTTTCTTTCAATGTTTTTCAAAACTAGTTTTTCAAGTTGTTCATGCATTTCTTCATAAGCATTATATAACAATTCATATTTAGAAGAAATTTCGGATTTAGTATGACTTACATCGCTTTCCTCACTTTGTTCACTTGATTCATCATTTGAACTTTGTTCTTCATCAACTAGAGTTATCAAGTTGAGACAAGCGGCTTCTTCATCATACGAAGAACTACTCGATGTGCTTTTCTTGTTATCTTCATCACTATCCCAAACTATGTATGCTCTTTTAGATTTTGAATTTTTCTTGTCTTTCTCCTTCTTCTTGAGATACCTAGAGCATGAGTACTTGAGATGTCCGAGTTTTCCGCATTCATGGCAAACTACACCTTCTTTTGATGTCTTGGTCTTGTAGTGTGAGGAATCCTTCTCTTTACCTTTGTCTTTGTTCAACCTTCCTTTTCTCCTTAGAAATTTGTCAAACTTCCTTAGCAAAAGTTTCATTTCTTTTTCATCAACATCCGAATCGGAATCTTCACTATCATCATCATCAGAACTCTCTTTCTTTTTGTATGATCTATTGACTTTAAGAGCAAGTCCCTTTCTTTCTTTGTTCTTATCCGACTCTTCATTGATACTTAATCGTCCAAGCTCCATTTCATGTTCTTGAAGCTTTCCAAAGAGTGTTGCTAGATCCATAGCATCCAAGTTTTTAGATTCAACAATAGCCGTTACTTTTGGTTGCCAATTCCTGTCTAAACATCTCAACACTTTGTTAGAAAGTTCACCTTGTAAGAAAGTCTTACCAAGAGCAAGTAAATGATTAATAATATGAGTAAAATGCTTTTGCATATCATTAATAGATTCATTTGGAAGCATTTGAAACAATTCATAATCACGCATTAAAGCATTCAATCTAGCTCTCCTAACCTCACTAGTTCCTTCATGAGTCACTTGTAAAGTGTCCCACATTTCCTTAGCACTAGTACATTGAGAAACTCTAAAGAACTCGTCATAGGATAAAGCGGAGGTAATGATATTCTTTGCTTTATAATCATATTGAACTTTCTTTCTATCATCATCCTTCCACTTATCCTCGGGGATTAAATGTACTACACCTTCAACTAAACTAGAGGGGATATGAGGACCTTTTTCAACTACTTTCCAAATTTCACTATCTATGGCTTGGATAAAGATTTTCATTCTAACTTTCCAATATGCATAGCCTTCTCCGACAAACAATGGAGGACGATTTATTGAATAACCTTCACCACCAAAGGGATTCATGGAACCCATTGCGATTTTCTTAAAGAATCTTTACGAAAAAGCTCTTATGCTCGTGTCTTTCGACCGAGCTCTGATACCAATTGAAGAAACCGCAATTGGTGGTTGGAGAGACTAAGGAACCCTAGGAATACACCTATAAGGGGGGGGGGGTTGAATAGGTGTAAAAGAAACCTTGAAAGATTTTCGAAAGAAATAAATCGAAACAATCAAAACAAAAGATTTTAGCAAAAACTCTCAGGTTTACTCGAGTACTCTGAAATTTACTCGAGTAGTACTCGATTAAATCTTCTCTTACTCGAGTAGATCTGACAGAAACTGAAAAATCACTTTTTCAATCGAATACGAAAATCAATCAATTCACATGCAAGATCAGAGATACAGCGAAAATAATTAACACCTATATTCTTATTGATTATCCTAGTTATGAAAATGATTTTCCCCAAGTTGATTTGAACAATAAAGATTCAATTCAATCAATTATGAAAAATCAATCTTTCTCTAGGTTTTCAACCAAGAACACAATTAAAGACTTGAATGTAAAGAGTTAAGGGTTTAGAGATACGACACAGTGATTTATCCTGGTTCACTTTCATCCGCTTGAAAGCTACATCCAGTCCCCTCTTCAACCAAGAGAGATTCTTCACTATGAGGAATTAGAGTTCTCAAATTACAAGTAAGTGCCTCACAAGACTCCCTTCTTGCTAGCCTACAAGAGATACCACACCCTTGCCTTGTAATCCTATTGATCTTCTCTCTAATCTAACCTCTACCCCTTGTTGATAATCGACACAACAAGTCTTCAATTGCTTGATGATAATCCACACATCAAGGCTTCTCCTTGCTTGATTCACAACCAAGACTTCTTCTTCTTCAATGAACGTTGCTTGATGATAATCGACACACCAAGGCTTCTTGTTTGTTGTAGTTGACTTGCCTTCTTTCAAAGATTACAACTCAATGAATACACAAATGACACTCCTATGAATCTCAATCAATAGCTATGACAATTCACAATAAGAGATTCAAAGGTTCTTGATCAAAGAATATGAAAATAGAAAGCTTTTGATCTTTGAAATTGAGAGAGAATAGAATGGCTTGATTCTTGTAAAATTGATTATGAAAGTGTTCTAATTAATCACAAAGATTAGGAATAGGTTTATATAAAATACCCAAAAGTTGTAGCACTTGAAAACTGATTTTGAGAAGTGAAAATCGTATTTTAAAAAATCAGATCAGCAGTGTTTACTCGAGTAGATTTCAGTTTAATCGAGTAATACTCGAGTAAATCCATACTTAATCGAGTAAACTGATACTGCACTTGTTTAAAACTTGTTTTCTCAAAAACCAACCTTTCCTTTAAAACCTTTAAGCCACCTATTGATTCTAGGTTAAGTGAAAACTCAAATTATGATTAAATCATGACTTATGAATGAGATTCACTACCCTCTAAGATACTCTAACCAAACTCATCAAATAAAAGACCTATGAAGCTTGAGAGGCAAAAGATAAAACAAATACAATTATACTCAAACTAAGTCTTCATGAGCTTGCTTTCTCTCTTCTTCATTTGATGTTTGTTGTTGCTTGTTGAACTTGAACTTGATCAACACATGATAGCTTGTTCAAAACACTTTGTCATTATCAAAACATTCATCATGGAACTTACACTACCATCATCACACCAGAAGAGGAAGCGGGGGCTTTGCCTTTCTTTATCTGCATTTGCTTTTTTGCATTCTCCTTAGTAGCCTTCAAACTAGCAATATAGCAGGTTTTCGCTTGCATTTGATCTGCTCGTACTGTGATAACCACACCCTTCTCTCCTGGAAACTTCATTGCCATGTGAAGAGGGGAAGCAACCGCCTGGAATGCTTTCAGGGTGGGGCGCCCTAAAATCGCATTATACACTGATGGGCAATCTACCACCGCAAAAGATATCTTCTCAGTCCGACATCGAGGGGGTGTTCCCAGTGTTAGCCTGATGTCAATATACCCCCTTGGTCTGATAGTGTCTCCAGTAAAACCAATTAACTCCTTTTGACATGGGCGAAGATCCTGAGGCTTCAACTTCAATCGATCAAAGAGCTCAGAAAACATGATGTCGGAAGAACTCCCTTGGTCTACCATCATTCTGCAAACTTTGAACCTATCAATTATCCCTGTTATCACCAGTGGGTCATTATGATGAGGAATGACTCCCTCCAAATCTGCTTCAGTGAACATAATAGGCGGATGGGACACTTTTTGTCTGCTGGAGGAGGCGACAGCCATTGTTGCAAGTTTTAACTACCGCTTTTGAGATGTTATAGAATCATTTTCGCCTGAAAATCCTCCTGCAATTGTAGAGATTAGTTCTAAATCTTCATTACTAGTACCGTTGTTACCTTCTTTTTTGACGGGAGAATTTCTGGTATGCCTGGGGGTTCTATCTCTTTTTGCTGGTGATCGGGTTCTCCTTCGTACAGGACTCCTGGTTCTCCTCCTTACTGGGCTTCTGACTCTCCTTCCAGAATTACGTTCGTTGGATGACCCTCCAGGAGATCGGACATACCTATTCAGTTTTCCCTTCTTATCAGCGTTTCTAATGCATCTCTCAGCTGGACACATTCTTCATCCGTGTGGCCATATCCTCCATGCCAACTGCATCTTTTACGCTGGTTTTCCTTGGTGGGTGGTCTTCTTAGAGGGGGAGGTCTGCCTATTTCCATCGGTTCTGCATTCATTAACTCTCTAAGGATCTGAGACCTTGAAGTGTTCAAGGGCGTGTACTCATCATATTTGCTCTCTGGCTTCCTTCCCCTTGAATCTCCTCTCCCAGTCCTTTCTCCTTCCCGATTACCTTTTCCTGATCCTTTCGGAAAGAACGCCTCTTTCTTCTTAATTGTTCCTCCAATGACATAGTTATCCTGGGCCTTCTGATATTCTTCCAAATTGATATACTTTTATGCTCTCTCCATCACCTCATCCATAGTTCTAATCCTGTGCATGACCAAATGATCAGTAAACTCACCAGGTTTCAGGGCTCTCATCAACAAGTGAAGGGCCACGGATGCTTCAATGTCACTGATCGACAAGTATTCTGAATTAAATCGGGTGAGGAAATCCCTTAGTGACTCGTCTTTTCCTTGCTTAATCTGCGACAGGTGATGTTCAGATTTTGGCTGAGCCTTACTAGTAGTGAAATGGCTTAGGAATTTCGCAGCTAAATCTTTCCAACACCTGATAGAGTTGGGCTCCAGTTTTGAGTACCACCTTAATGCTGCCTTTTTCAGAGTCAAGGTAAAAGTGCGACACTTGTACGCATCTTTAGCTCCTTGACAAGACATTGCCACCAAAAAACTGTCTATGTGCTCTTGAGGGTCCGAATTTCCGAAGTAAGAATCCACATTAGTTGGAGCTTTGAGATTCTCAGGCATCGGAAAGTTCATAATCTGATCGGAAAATGGGTGATCTCTTTCTTCTGGTTCCTCCTCCCTTAAAGGGTCCTCCTCAACTTCTGGTGTGGAAAATGTTGTCCCTTTTTTCATCTCTTTCATTAATTTATCCTGCGCATCCAAATGCTTTCGGAGGCGCGCCAACTCAGTTTCCAAGTTCATCTTTCTTTGCGAACAACCATCTGATGATCCTCTGCTCTCATGTTCAGAATGCGGGGGGCTGTCATCCTTAAAGGATAGCCTCTGCCACGATTTTTCCTGATCAGTACTAGGGGGACTATCATGCTTGGACCGTTCTTCTTCCACTCGTTTCCTACCTTCACTCAGGTGCTCCCTTAAATCTTTCTGTTGTGTGAGAGTTTTTCCCCCACCCAAACGGTTCCTCAGGTCTCCCCCACTATGGTGGCTGGGTTCGATTCGTTCTCCTTGTAACAGGTTATCCATCTCTTTCACAAAAGTGGTGGGAATAAGTTTCTCGCTCCCACTGTGGTCGCCAATGATCTGTCGTAGAAAACTTGGTACTTGAACTAAGCGGTTAAGCGTCTGTCCAAGTCTTCTACTATTGCTTTTAGACTGAGGAGTGGCACCCTGATTACCAGGATACCAGCTCTGCTGACGTTTGCTTGGGTGTGGTGTGTGTTTGTGTGAGAATGAAGGATGCATACCTGGTTACTCTCTGCCCTCTTATATAAGCTAATCTCCTTACCGTTGGGTTTCCCTCCTCATCAATGGGATTGCCGAATTACCGCTAACAGCATGTGATAATAGCAGGAGTAAAGTGGACATTATTGGAGAACTGTTGCTCATCATTTGTATAGGAATCCAAGGGAATCAGGATTTATGGATTCGTCTTCTGAGTAACCGCTATACCGGTTTTGCGAGGGAAAGGAATCCAATGTTGATCTGTCCCAAGTCTTCTTCAACAGGGTGGTGGCTTTTAGCCTTTTAATGGGCCTTATAAACCGGTAAACCGTTTTATTGAAGTATTGGGCCTTTGGAGACTACTTTAGGCTGAAAAACCAATTTAGTAAGGATATGGGCCCTTAAAGGGCCTCCAAATCCGGTAAACCGGTTTTATGATGTCCAAGACCCTTAAAGGGCCTTTATTTCCGGTAACCTAGTCTAATCAAGTATTCTTCTAGATCCAGTCCATAATAGTATCCAAAGACTTGGATCCTTAAGGATTAGTAACAATGTTTTTCACAAATCTCAAAGATATTGTGAAAATAGTATATAAGCAATTATTTCATACACTAATCACAAAAACAATGTCATGCTCTTAATATCAATATGTATCTAATGCATCAAGACATGACATTATCATATAAAGAGTATAGTCATATGTTAAAAGATAATTTCAAAAAAGAAATTTAAACTCACATGATATACTCAATATATGTAATATAAGCCAGCCAAGAATGTAACACATAAAAAATAATTATCATTTGTAAAAAAAAAATTCAATAATTATCAGCACACATGATATCACTTAGTATGAGCAAACTTTAGAATAGTCAAGGTATACCTTTGTGTAGTCGTTGTTATAGGTCGAATAAGAACTTGATACCTTGGACTTGT
Organism: Crotalaria pallida; assembly: GCA_037953625.1. Lineage (NCBI taxonomy): Eukaryota > Viridiplantae > Streptophyta > Magnoliopsida > Fabales > Fabaceae > Crotalaria > Crotalaria pallida. The sequence continues at coordinate 136,660,301 of CM075650.1, read as the reverse complement.
TGATCAAGGAGGCATTTGTCCTTACCCATTTCTTCTTTCTTGAGGTCCTAGACCATTTGATTTCACTTTTATGCATGTGAGAAGCTTTGGTTGTAGGTACTTTTCTCCTTTGACCAATCCATCTATTTCTTGGCCTCTAGCAAATCACCCTTGACACGTTCCTCTTTTCTTCTCCATTTGGTTCATCCTTTTGATTAAAATTCATTTGATACACTAGGAGAACACTTTGGTACTCATTTCATCTTGGGTCCTTTGGGGTTAGTCTTAGGTTCCTTAGGTAACTTTGGAACCCATTGCAAATTATTTCTCATGTTATAATTTTTCCGATAAAAGCACAAATGAGAAATAAGTCCTAAACAACCACAATAATGACATGTAATGGGTTTGGATGATGGTTTGACTTTTTCAAAATTATTTTCATGAAACTTGGAATTTTTATATTCACATTGAAAAATGTTATTGTCAAATATTTTACTCGAATCTTGAATATCAACATCATTTTTAATTTCTCTTTCAAGTAAAGAATTTGAACAAATAGATTTTTCAATGTTACTACATTCAAAAAGTGCATCCTCAACTTGTTTTTCAATATCTAAGCAATTTTCAAAAATAGTTGAGGAGTTATTTTCTAAAAACATCTCTTTATCAAAAATATCTCCATTTTTCAAAATATCAATTTCATTTTCAATTAGAGATAATTTTTGTGAACAGTCCAAGTTTCTATTTTCCAAAGATATTAAATCATCATTCAAATCATTATATGTATATTGCAGAATTTTAGAACATAAACTATTTTGAATTAGCTCAAGGTTCTCATCATGGACCAAGTAATCGGATGTTTCATTTTCATCTTCCATTGATTCCTCCATTGAGTCCATGAAGCTTTCAAACAGTCTCTCTAGTTCTTCGTCGTCGCTTAATGAGCTACCCCCACGCTTTCTGTTTCATCATCATAATCTTCGTCTAGGGAGTTGGTACTTTCAAGTTTTATATCAATTTCAATCTTCTCCTCTTTCCTTTGGATACTTTCACTTTCAAAAAGATCATTAGTAGCATAGTGAATATGTAAAGTTTCCCAAATATCCTAAGCATTCAAACACTTTTCAATTCTAGCATATGCACTAACGTTCAAAGCATTTTTAAAAAATATGCATAGCTTGAATATTGAATGAAAAAGATTTTTCATCAAAATCATTTAAAACATGTTTTGGATTAAAATCAAAACCATTAAGAACAACATGCCATAAACGAAAACTAATAGATTGAAGAAAAATTTTCATTCTAGCATTCCAATACTAAAAATTATTTCCATCAAAAATTGGTGTTTCATCGAATGTAAAACCCTCCATATTAAAACAAATAAAAATCCCAAAAATTGCCAATTTCCTTGTATCTTTAAACTCGGGCTGTTAAGCCTTTAATCAGAGCACGAAGCTTTGATACCAATTGTTTGGATTCGCAGCCGTCACCCAAGAGGAGGGGTGAATTGGGTTTTTATAAAATCATTGATAAATATTTAATTTAAATCATTTTCAACAAATTTAAATAAACTTTGCAGCAGAAAACAATAAAACATTGAAAAGATATTGTGCGGAAGCGGATAATATTAATAATTATATAAAAACTAATAAGCGCAGAGACAATTGATAGAATAAAAATGAAAACGTTACCGTGCTAAATAATTTAAAACAATTAAATTAATATATTGATAAAATAGATGTTATGATGCAATAACGATGAATATAACAACAACGCACGTGCAACAACAATAACGAAAAATAAAGAGATGAGGGAAGGAGAAAATTGCACTAGGATTTTTATACTGGTTTAGTCTTTCCAGCGAAAGACCTACGTTCAGTCCCCAAGCGACCCGCTTGAGCTTTTGTCAATTATAATCTAAGATGCATCGCTTCCCAATTACAATCAGAGGATATTACACCCTCACACTAAGGTAGTCTATCTACTAGGTGCCCCACCGTTCGTCTAACTACTACCCCAGATACAAAACAGGTTCCTCACCCTATACAACCGCGAACGTGCCACACGTCCGAACTAGGAGATTCACTCCCTAATCACTAAGGGTCACACACCCTTTACAATAATGGTTATGGTTGAAAGATTGGTACAACAACTATAATGCACTCTTAATAGTGCGGATACAACAATATAAGACCACTAACAAAAATGTGTTCTAAATAACACAGATACAAAAATAAAAGCTCTAATGGCTATGGTAATATGTTTCACTTAAGCATAGGCCAAAGACTCAGAGAATATGGAGAAGAAAAAGAAGAAGAAAACGTGAAAAGCGTTTTTGCAAAAGTGTGATCAGAAGAAGTAAGTTTGAAAGAGAGAAAAAAACTTTCTTATAGAAAGATTTTTATTAGAATATTTGAATTTTGAATTTGAAAAATAAAATCAGAATCAAATCAATTATAATTTTGGAAATAAATCAAATTCAAAATCAAATCAAAAACAAATCAGGAAATATATAAAGATTGATTTTATGAAATCAAATAAATAAAATAAGTTTTTGAAATCAAAAACAAATCAAATAGATTTAAAGAATAAAATAAAAGATTTAAATCTTAAAGCAAAAAGGAATATTTTCAAAAATAAAATCAATTTCGAATTTTGAAAATAAATCAGAATCAATCAGGTAAAAACAAATCTGGAAATAAATCAAAATGATTCTGACACGTTTTTCAACAAAACTTAAGATAATCGATCGATTACTTCAGGGAAGGTAATCAATTATCCTCTTTAAAATGGAAACTTTGAAATCCTTTTGAAAAACAAGTAATCGATTACATCATACCAAGTAATCGATTACTTCACTCCTGTTTAATATATGATGCAACTCATATAATCGATTACCACTAATCTAATAATCGATTACAGAGACTCTGGAATTTGTGAGATGCAACATCAGGTAATCGATTACTTAGGAGAGGTAATCGATTACTTCTGCTTATTTTCATAAAAATGATTTTATAAAGCAGAGTATGTAACCATAGGTTTTCAAAAACATTTTTAACATAAAATCTAATTTAAAACATTTTTTGCAATTAAAACATTTTTAGATTTAAAACGTTTCTTCTCCAAGAACTCTAAATACGGCCTAAACATAAGTGACACAATTATTCTAGCCTTACATTGATTTCTTAATGAGAACGGAGAGATAACATCTTGGAGCTCTTGCTTGAAACTTGACTTGCACTTTTAGTTGAAAGGTCCTTGTTTGGCATCATCAAAACTCTTCAACGTTCTTCCATGTTGAATTCTAACATGTCTTTGTTACTATTGTAAGTTCCATGGTGAATGTTTTGATAATGACAAAGTGTTTTGAACAAGCTATCATGTGTTGATCAAGTTCAAGTTCAACAAGCAACAACAAACATCAAGTGAAGAAGAGAGAACAAGCTCATGAAGACTTAGTTTGAGTGTAATTGTAATTGTTTTATCTTTTGCCTCTCAAGCTTCATAGGTTTTTATTTTGGTAGATTGTTTAGAGGGTAGTGAATCTCATTCATAAGTCATGATTAAATCATAATTTGAGTTTTCACTTAACCTAGAATCAATAGGTGGCTTAAAGGTTTTAAAGGAAAGGTTGGTTTTTGAGAAAACAAGTTTCTAAAATGTGCAGTATGGATTTAATCGATTAAGGATTAATTTAATCGATTACTACTCGATTAAGTGAAGATTTAATCGATTAAACACTGCTGAACTGGTTTTTTAAAATACGTTTTTCACTTCTCAAAATCAGTTTTCAAGTGCCATAACTTTTGGGTATTCTATAAAAACCTTTTCCTAACCTTTGTGAATATAACCCATCATTTTGATATTCATTTTTACAAGAATCAAGCCATTCTATTCTCTCTCAATTTCAAAGATCAAAGCTTTTCTATTTTCATATTCTTTGATCAAGAACCTTTGAATCTCTTGTGTGATTTGTCATAGCTATTGATTGAGATTCATTAGGATTGTTATGTGTATTCATTGAGTTGTAATCTTTGCAATAAGGCAAGCCACTACAACAAACAAGAAGCCTTGGTGTGTCGATTATCATCAAGCAACGTTCATTGAAGAAGAAGAAGTCTTGGTTGTGAATCAAGCAAGGAGAAGCCTTGATGTGTGGATTATCATCAAGCAATTGAAGACTTGTTGTGTCGATTATCAACAAGGGGTAGAGGTTAGATTAGAGAGAAGATCAATAGGATTACAAGGCAAGAGTGTGGAGTATCTCTTGTAGGCTAGCAAGAAGGGAGTCTTGTGAGGCATTTACTTGTAATTTGAGAACTCTAATTCCTCATAGTGAAGAATCTCTCTTGGTTGAAGAGGGGACTGGATGTAGCTTTCAAGCGGGTGAAAGTGAACCAGGATAAATCACTGTGTCTTATCTCTAAACCCTTACTCTTTATATTCAAGTCATTTGATTGCGTTCTTGGTTGAAAACCTAGAAAGATTGATTTTCATAATTGATTGAATTGAATCTTTATTGTTCAAATTAATTAATTTGGGGAAAATCATTTTCATAGCTAGGTTAATCAATAAGAATATAGGTGTTAATTGTTTCCACTGAATCTCTGATCTTAAGTGTTAGTTGATTGATTTTCGTATGCGATTGAAAAGTGATTTTTCAGTTTCTGATAGATTTAATCGATTAAGTGTTCGTTTAATCGATTAAGACAATTTGAACTTTCAGGTTTAATCGATTAGTACTCGATTAAATTGCAGATTAATTGATTAAATTTCAGGTTAATCGATTAAGTGCTGTAGAATTTGCAAAAATCATTTTTTTAATTGTTTCGATTCATTTCGTTCGAAAATCTTTCAAGGTAGCTTAGACACCTATTCAACCCCCCTTCTAGGTGTGTTCCTAGGGTTCCTTAGTCTCTCCAACCACCAATTGCGGTTTCATCAACTATCTCTTCCTTTCAATTTTTTTTATACATGTATTTGAAAGATATACTAAAAAACAAAAGGGCATCCTACTAATTTTTGGTCTTTGTAAATATTTATTTATTTATTTTTTATTTTTTTTTTTTTGGTTTTTGATTGATGTAAGAATGAACATGAAATTTTTGTTTTTTCACTTAATCCCGAGATAAGTAATTTAAATAAGAAATTTTCTAATGTATATCCTAAGACATTAGCTTTTAAATAAGAAATCACTATTTCTACTAACAAATTGAAAGGAACAATCATCAAAATGAGAACTATCATGTTTTGCTCCTCTAATAACATCACTCCAGTATGACAGATTTGGTGAGTTCCTGTACCATTCTTGCTGAACCGCCAAGCAATCAGTCTTAAACACTATAGAGGAAAACCCCAACTGAAAAGCTATGTCTACTGCCCATTTCAGCATCAATGCTTCAGCCATTAGTGGGTCCAAAACATCTGGAATAACGTGAGTAGCAACTACCAATGGCGTACCAAGCCGGTCACGAAAAATAACCCCCCTCCTGTTCCTCTGCCTTCTCTAGTAGTTGCATCAACATTAGCTTTTACATGATGGGCCATAGGAGGGGACCATCTTTTAACTTGGGCTGGGGAATTTGAATTTTTAGGCTTATGGTCCAGATGCACAGAGTTTGCTAGGTTGATGATCTGTCTCGAATCAAGCACCCTGTTATCGAAGGTTTTCAAATTTCTACTTCTCCATATGGCCCATGTTAACTCACAGGCAATACCAATAGCCTCTTTATTCCGCGAAGATAGAAACAGTGACTGGAAACAGTTGCCAAAGCTCTCCTCGCCACCAGAATATGTAATACCAAGGCGAGAAGTAAACCAAGCAAGACGTGCGTGAGGGCACGAGACCAACGCATGGAACGCTGTCTCCCTATCGAGCCCACACCTTGGGCAGCTAGGATCCACATTGACACCTCTTGAGCTGAGAGATGCGTTAACTGGCAGGATATCCAAACAAGCCTGAAACGCCAACTCCTTTGACTGAGGGATGGAGGGCGCATTCCATAGTAACTTCCAATGCAACCTGTTAGCCTGATGCGTGGACGAAGAAACAGATGGGCAAATTTCCTCCAAGCCACTTGGTATCCTGATTTAACACTATACACCCCATCTCTCGTGAGATTCCACATAATTCTGTAACTTTGGGTTGGGTCCCTGAGCTGAATCCTAGTAATGTGAGCAGCTTCCTCACCAAAGAAAATTGAGTTTATTCGGAACATGTCCCAGTCATGCGAGTAAGGATCAATAAGGTCACATTTATTATCCCAAATACTGATTGATGAGCCATTCCCAACCCCCCAGACTGAGCCATTGTTAATAACAGGTTTTGCTTCAAGGATGCTTGACCAAGTATAACTAGCTCTCTGGTTTTTCTTAGCTTCCAAAATACTGCATCTTGGGTAATACTTTGCCTTCAATAACCTAGACACGAGAGATGTATCATTCTGCGTCAGCCCCCAAAATTGTTTTGCAAGAAGAGCTTGATTAAAAGTTTCAAAATTCCTAAAGCCCTGACCACCATCCTTCTTTGGTTTGGATCCTATTAAGTAAACACCTTGAATCTTGCGTACCAGAAAAAAAAATTCCTGCCCAAATTCGAACTGGATTCCCTTATGTGAAATATATACTATTGGTTTTAAAAAGAAATTCAATATTGAAGTTTGTATTCTCTCCACAAGTATATGAAATATATTAGAGTTGTGTGAAATATTGAACTATATGAATATCATTAACCTAATAATTCAGCACTATTACAAATATAGTTAGTTATATTATAATTTGGATTTTTCTATTCATTATCATAAGAATAGTAATATATAAATAACCTAAAGTAAAAAAAATTAACTTAGAAGATAATATATTCAATATTTAAAAATTAATTTTACTAATTTTTCAAAAATTAACTTTACATTTGTATATTTCTTATATTTTTTTAAATGAAAAAATAACTTTTTCTAATTGTCTTGAATACTCATATAAAATTATAAATACCGAAGGCCAAAACCCTTGTAATAGTCTTGTGTTTTCACTATCCCAGTTACTCCCTCCATTCTATTATTTTGGTAAAAAAAAATGCAAAAAAAAAAATTCCTAAATTATAGTAAAAAATAAATGAAAAGTTTTAAAAATTATATATTGTATCGATGATTGATAAGTAAGGAAAACATATTTTAAAGATTTTTTGAAGGCAATACTTCAATATGTATTAATTGTAATGATATGAAAATATATGCAATATCAATTTGTATAAACGAGTGAATCATATATTATATTAAACAAATACTTTCTATTTTTATTAATATGTTTGACTTTTACCAAAATAACGGGAGGGAGGGAGTACGTTGCTTTGAGTCCCATCTTTAAATAGTCTTGAATATTTGAATGTTATATGTCTGCCATGGCAGAAGACATCCCATGTGTGTAGATTGAACAATACAAAGACATTCAGATACGTCCTGTCCTGGCAGAAGGCATCCCATGCGTAAAAAAATGGAGTTTTATTTTTTTCCGAAATATATTCATTTCCATAAAATCCAATTTTCAAACCTCACATTTCTTCATCTCCATCGTCTTAATTTTTCGTTACTATTTTAGTTCATTTCGATACATCGTAATTAGAGATCGTTTTTAAACTCAAGGTATTGAAATTTAGAAAGGAAAAAAAAAATCAATGTCTATTGGAATATACTTGTTCACGTTCTATTTACAAGTAGTTTTCTAGAAAAATTTCCCCCCCTTTTTATAAGTAATTTTATACTCCATCCGTCCCTAAATATAAGATCTTTTTGACACTTTTATTTTGTCCCTATTTATAAGACCATTTATCAATTTTCAATGATCATTAATTACTTTTTTCCACAAACATCCCTATATATTTATCACTTTTTAAATTCTCAATAATATTAATAGGGGTAATTTTGAAAATACATATCAAAAGTTCACATTTCCAATACAATTAACTAAATTATTCCACTTTCTTAATGAACGTGAAATCTTCCAAAAAGGTCTTATATTTAGGGATGGAGGGAGTAATATTTAGAAGATATTTTATTGTTTTTTCTTTTACTTAACTGTCCTTTATTCATTAATGAGAAACAATAAATTTATGAAATTTCTAATACAAGTTAAAAGGATAAAATTTTAATGTTAAAATACTTTATAAGGTTTAAAAAAACATGACTACCTTCTTTAATCTTTGTAATATAGTTAAGAATGCCCTCTAATAAAAATCGAAAAAAGGATATGATTTGCACAGTTTGATTTATTTAATTTCTCATGTAAATATCGCATCCAATTTCTCATTCTAATTCCATTATTTTTTTTAAAAAAATTCATTACTCTATTTTTCGATAATCCCGAGTACGAATGAGTTTTCATAATTGTTCCGATACTTTTTTGCTGAATAAATTACATTTCACCATTCCAATGTTGGGTTTCAGAGAAATGATACAACCTCCGTCCCTAATTATAAGGCCATTTTTTGGGAGATTTTACGTCCATTAAGAAAATGAAATAATTTAGTTAATTGTATTAGAAATGTGAACTTTTGATATGTATTTTCAAAATTACCCTATTAATATTATTGGGAATCTAAAAAGTGTTAGATAAATAGGGGTGTTTGTGGAAAAAAATAATTAATGCTTATTGAAAATTGGTAAAGGACCTTATAAATAAGGACAAAATAAAAGTGTTAAGAGGGTCTTATAATTAGGGACGGAGGGAGTACTTTCTTTATCCCATAAATTATGTTGTTTTAGTTATTGTATATAAATTAAAAATAATAAATAATGTAAGAATTTGGTATATTTTCACTAAATTAGCCTCATTTAATAATAGGAAAGAATAATAATAAATGTATGAAAATTATATTGAAGAAAAATGGAAAAATGAGTAGTGAAAAAAAGAATGTAATAAATAAAGGTATGTTTGCAAAAAAAAAAGTATAAATGTATATTAAATTTATAAAAATACATAATTTATGGGACAATGTAAAATTAATAAATGAACATAACTTATAAAACAAACCGGTAAAGAGTATAGGTAAAAAAACAAAATGTGATGGGTAATGGGAAGGTGCAAAGTGCACCAGCAATGATCTTGATATGATTTTTTTTATTGGAAAAAAAGTTGAAGGAGGAAAAATAGAGTGAAAGATAGTTTGAGGTTTTTAGGAGATTTTGAGATTCAAAACTAAAATTTAAGCAGAAAATGCCCTCATTATCTAATTTTTGGCCAAGAAAGTCAAAATTAGTGATCACATTGATAAGGGTCCTCAACTCATGGAGAAATCTCAACCGTATAAATCAGAGGTAATGACTAATTAGGGGGATAGTTGTAACATCCTAACTTTGTTTCCCAAAAATATTGCCTTTTATTCATTAAAATATTAGTAAAAATGAGGGTCGATTTTTTTTAATAGACAATTGTGTACACGTACTTTGCTTGGTTCATTTTATTTATTTTCAAAATTCATTAACTTGAGTTATTTGCAAAAGGTTACATCGTTCGACTTGTCACAAAATAATAATCACCGTCATACACAAAATCGAGTTGTTACAAAACACGTCATCACCCATCCACTAAACCATACACTGAATACTTGTTTTGCATTTTCACATTGCCACATAAAATCCATCAGTACTCCATAATTACATAGGTTCCCAAAAGCAGTTAATAAAGCAACATAAAAGAGTTTTGGACATCGAGTCCCAAAATACATCGAAAGATAAAGGTAATTACATCATCAAATATCTAGAGTATGACTTTCCTCAATTGAGACAAGACCCAAACAAAAATAAAACACCCTAGTCACAACACCCACGAGACTCCCTAAGCTGCCGGCTGATCCTTATCATCCTCCGGTGCTATCTCCTCCTGCTCAGTCATCACCTCCGCAGGCGGTGCGGGCTGCAAACCACGTGCGTAGTAAGTCCGAGTGTCACCATCCATGTAGTCTCTCAGGGTAATGCGACCAATGTGCAAGTCGATCCTTGCACCTCTCAATCTGTGCTCTGGGTCACTAATCTCCAACCGAGTTGGGCCTCTCCAGATCCAACCATCAGGGGTAGCTTCCTACACTCCCCCTGTTAGGGGCCACATTTGGATTGCGATGTGGTACGTCATCTGCCCGTTGTGTCACCACGAAGAATGAAGAGAAACAATGAATAGGAGAAAGAATAAGTTTTTCTGGACGCATGACACGTCGACAAAAGAGACGTACCAACAACATATCTCAAAGCAGAATAAATAATAATACAGATGCACATGAATATGAATGAATGCATGATTATCATCACCATCAAATAAATAATTCATTGATCTCACATCATCTCACTTAACACAATCCACTGCTATCAGACACAGTACCACGCTTTAACCATTATGAGCAATTAACTTTGTTACTGTACTTTATTAAGTCTTATTGGAATTCTCATCACCAATGATGTCAGGGTATTTTAAATCATCACTGGGATAATTATTTGATCGACACTCATGTCTACATCTCCTCCACATCCTCCCAATCCTAGTCGGAAGCAAACGGGACGTTCAGGAACCTTAACCCACGCCGGTCGAACAGTCGAGAAAATCCAACAGCATATAATATATTTGTCAAGACCACAACCGTACAGGCCAATCATTAAGACAATTAATATTTTACGCGATGCCGCAAGGGCCTAACAACAAATCGATCTGCCCGCCTCGTTCAGGTTCCCTCTCACCGCTTCAGATTTGATCAAGGGGGTGACAGTACTTTTCTAGTTCGCGGTGCAGAACGTGCTACAATCCCTTGGGTCTTAAGTCCCGATCACATATAGTCTTGTTCTGCCTAGAAAATCACCCTAGGCTACTTGATGAGTCACCGTCATCACCCTCCCCTATCTCAATCACACACCTGAATATCCGCAGATAGACAAGGTATCTTCCTCTCCATGATAAACCAGTGACATGGTGCTGATAGAGAATACCCCTTGAGACTCGACCTCGTTGACTTTTTTCTGGAACGGGTCAGTGTCGATCTTCATGTCTTTTTCCAAAAACTTCAGCTTTCCTTTGTCGATCCCTTGTTGAATTAAATCCCTGAAAGCAAAGCAATCATTGGTATTATGAGTGCAATTTTTATGGTATTTACAATACTTTCTTCCTTTCAGTTCTTCTTTTTTCAACAGTTTATGGCCCTCAGGCAACCTAATTTGTTTATCCTTTAACAACGTATCAAAAACTTGTTCAGTTCTAGAAACGTCGAAAGTGTACGTTTTCTTATACAAATTTTCATTAACGGGTTTGGATGGCTTTAAGGCGGAACATGTATAAGGTTTTCATTTCCTAACTCTATCACGTTCATCTCCGAGCCATTGTCGAATGCCTCCCCGTCAGAAGGCTGAGAATCGACATAATGAATCCGTTCCCTTTTGGGAACTTTGGACTCTCTTCCTTTCACTTTTTCATCTCTTAAATTTTCAATTTGCCGCACACAAGCGGCTAATTGAGCCAAATCCAACAGATGTTGGGTAACCAATTTCTTCCGAATATGGTATTCTAAACCGGTTACTGCCATCTTAACTACTTCCGGTTTAGGAATCGGAGTAAAACACCTACTCCTCATTTGCTTGAAATGCGATAAATAATCGTCGATGAGCTCCCCAGCAAACCTTTTCACGCTCAACAAATCTGTTAAGGCGACTCTCAACTCGCCTCTATAGAATTGTTCATGAAAAGATCTCTCCAACTAGGTCCATGCATGGATGGAATTGGATCGTAATGTTGAGAACCATGAAAAAGCATTTTTTGTTAAAGAACTAGGGAACAACCGCATTTTAATTGCCTCATCAGCGGCCAAATCACCCAATTCAATGATGTAACGAGTGACATGTTCGACAGTAGATTCGCCCGCTTCTCCGGCGAACTTCGATAACTTAGGCAATTTTACTCCCCTTGGGATTTCTGCTAGTTGTACCCATTCTGGAAAGGGTGAATTAAAGCCTGGCTGGTTAGCCATGCCAACATTGAACCCAATCCGACTTAAGGCTTGTTCGACTATACGGTTTACATCATCTGGCTCAACTCATGTTTCCCTTCCTTGTCGGAGTAAGTGTCTAGCCAAATTCTGCCTTGCCAGTGCCGCTTGAAGATCCTCTCCTCTTTGCATGAATGCAACTTGCGCCGGATTCTGGACATATTGTGGTGCTTCGACACCAGGATGGAATACCACTTGAGGGTTTTCCGGCATCACGTTACCTGCACTAAAAGTCGGGTTAGTACGAGCATTGTCCCATGAGGTCGCTACTCTACTGTCTTGTTGTGGTGACGACACTCGAGCAGTGTGTCGTGTATCTTGACCGTCAGGGTAGCCTTGTACCAAGATTGGTCTTTGTAAATTTCTATCTCCAGGTGAAGTATTGACGGACTCGTTGTGTTCGTTATCATTGATGAAGATGGCAAAGTTATGCCACTTCTCAAATGCATACAAAATCTACAAGTTACTCTGAACCTGTCCCACTGGGCGTGCCAATTTGTTTGTGGGATTTTCGTCTGACGCCTGCCGAACTGATGGTGATGGATGGGGTGTGGGTAACGATAGGTTATTTGGTAATCTTGCAAAGGAACTTGACCGTATTTTTTGGTATTTTTCGATATGCGGGTTGGAAAGCGTAAAGGTGCGATTTGAAAGTAAATAACCGACACCAAGAACACGATGCAGCGAGGAACCAAAAAGGAAAGCGATTAAAATTTGCAATAAAGTAAAGAGCGCGAAACGTAAATTTGCGTGAATGTAAATTGCAGCAAATTAAAAGTGCAGGGAAGAGTAAATTGGAAAGCGTAAAGATTGCATTGAGTTTAAAAGGGGTGGAAGGCTGAGGTTCTTTACAATGGCGTTTCTCCATTTATCTGCTCTGGTGAGATGTCAAGGATTTTGGCCTATGTGTGTCAACCTAGCAACCGAACCCGATTACACCTTAGGACTTCCTATTTATAGGTATAGGAATCCGCAAACTATTTACAAAGCAAACTCGCACGTTCTGCATAACTGCAAAACCCACGATCTAAATAACTACCCACTACGCTATCCCCCACGATGTAACTGCCCACGTCGTGGTTTGGGCTTAGTGTTAGAACCTACAATCGGTGGTTGAAATAACTAGGATACACTAGGAGAACACCTAGAAGGGGGGGTTGAATAGGTGTAAAAGAAACCTTGAAAGATTTTCGCAAGAAACAAATCAAAAACAATCAAAACAAATGATTTTCACAAAAATTCTTTAGCCTTAATCGATTAATGACATGAACTAATTGATTAATGCCTCTGTTAATGGATTAATCACTTTTCAATCAAATACGAAAATCAATCAATTAACACATATGATCAGAGATAAAGCGGAAATGATTAACACCAATATTCTTATTGATTACCTAGGTTATGAAAATGATTTTCCCAAAATCAATTTTGCACAATTAAGATTCAATTCAATCAATTATGAAAAATCACTTTTTCTAGGTTTTCAATCAAGAACACAATTAAAGACTTGAATTGTAAAGAGTAGAGAGTTTAGAGATACGACACAGTGATTTATCCTGGTTCACTTTCATCCACTTGAAAGCTACTCCAGTCCCCTCTTCAACCAAGAGAGATTCTTCACTATGAGGAATTAGAGTTTCTCAAATTACAAGTAAATGCCTCACAAGACTCCCTTCTTGCTAGCCTACAAGAGATACCACACCCTTGCCTTGTAACCCTATTGATATCTAATCTAACCTCTTCTCTTGCTTGCCGATACCCCACAACAAGACTTCCAATGCTTTGAGATTCTTCAAAGACTTCCACTTGCTTGCTTCACAACAAGGCTTCCAAGTGCTTGATGAAATGTCACACCAAGGCTTCCAATATAACTTTGCTTGATTCACAACCAAGACTTCCAATTGTTGTAGATAGCTTGCCTCTTTCAAAGATTACAACTCAAATGAAAATAAAAATAACAATCCTATGAATCTCTTTCAAAAGCTATGAAAAGATCAACATGAGAGATTCAAGGTTCTTGATCAAAGAATGTAAAAGTTAAAGCTTTGATCTTGAGAAAGTGAGAGAGAATAGAGTGGCTTTGATTCTTTGTAAAATTGATATAAAAATGATAGGTAATTGTAATAATGATTCACAAAGGTTAGGAAAAGGTTTATATAGAATACCCAAAAGTTAGGAATAGTTAAAAGTGTTTTTGAGAAGTGAAAAACTCATTTAAAAACAGTAACAGCTCGTGTTACTCGAGTAGCCAAGTCCTTACTCGAGTAACAAGTGTAATCAGTGTTCACTACTCGAGTAATCTGAGTTACTACTCGAGTATTTACGCAAGGCTATAAAATTCTAATCGAGTAATCAGAGCCTTAATCGAGTATTTGCGCAAGACTGCAAAATTTTACTCGAGTAAACAAGTGGCTAATCGAGTAGTCAGTTCAAAAAACACTTAAAAACTTGTTTTCTCAAAATCTAAACCTTTTCTTTCAAACCTTTAAGCCACCTATTGATTTTAAGCAAAGTGAATACTTAAAATATGATAAAATCATGACTATGAAAGAGATTCATTACCCTCTATATAACTCTACCCAAACTCATAAACTAAGAGACTTGTGAGGCAAAAGATAAAACAATAAAACATAAACTACCAAACTAAGTCTTCATGAGTTGGCTCTCTCTTCATCACTTGATATTTGTTGTTACTTGTTGAGCTTGAACTTGATCAACACGATTGAAGCTTGTTCAAAACCTTTTGGCATTTATCAAAACATTCTTCATGGATCTTACAATCTCCCCCTTTTGAAAATGACAAACATGTTTTGAAATTATGAAGTTCATTGAAGTTGTTGATGCTTGAACCATTTGATCACTTGGTGAGACTCTTGCTAGACTCTTGCTCCCCCTCAATAAATGCTTTTGACATTTGAAATCCAATTGAGTTAAGCAATTGAGTTAAGCTTGATTCTCCCCCTATCTCCAACAACTTTGCTCAACCTACATAAAAACAACAAAAACAACCTTTCTCCAAACATACCATTTCATTTCTCCAAAATGGTCAAAACATAATATTTCTCCCCTTTTTCAAAACATCATATTTCTCCCCCTTTGGCATTATCAAAAAGAAATATATACCAATTGAAATATAAGATCTAAGCCAAAATAGAGAGATTAATAAGATATAACAACCAAAGCATGATAATCATCTAATGATTACTCAATGATATCAATTATAACAAATTGCATACCAATAACATGATACCAATTGTAAAACAATTGTAAGAATTTGATACCAATAGTATTATCTCAATAAGAAATAATACCAATTGAGAGAACTATGAGCAATATCCAACAATATCAAATTGAAGATACCAATTGTATAATATCGAATGTTACCAATTTGTAGGATTTTCTCCTTAATACCAATTGAAGAAGCAAATGAATGAATAACACATGAAAGTCCTTTTACTCTTCAATCATACCTACAAAAACAATCATGCTTTGCTTTTTGGTATCCAAATGGTTTTGGATCCATTTTTGTTAGTGTAGGGACTCTCACCCTTTTTCATCCAAACAAAATCTCCTTTAGGTATACCATGCACTTTAATATAACATACATTTGAAGTATGTCCATGAGTACCACAATAGAAACATGTTGGTGCATTTGAAAAATCAACTTTAGAAAAATCAACAACATTTCTATGAGATTTACTCTTAGCATTAGTATAACCCAAACCAAACTTGTTTGAATTTTCTCTTTGAAAATTTAACAATGTGCGCAATCTAATATCACCATTTGTGAAACTTGCAAGCTTATTTTTCAAAATAGCATTTTCATCTTTAAGCAACTTGCAATTCTCACAATCAACCACAATATTCAATCTACTAGCACAATCACAAGAAGAACTAGCATATATAAGATCAAGAGTTTCATTTTCAAGATTAAGCTCATCAACTTGTTTTTGAAGATCTAAAATATCTTGTTGATGTTTCAAAATGAGCTTCTTCCTTTCAATGTTTTTCAAAGCTAGTTTCTTAAATTGTTCATGCATTTCTTCATAAGCATTATATAACAATTCATATTTGGAAGAAATTTCGGATTTAGTAAGACTTACATCGCTTTCGTCGCTTTGTTCACTTGATTCATCATTTGAACTTTCCTCTTCATTTACTAGAGCTAACAAGTTGAGACAAGCGGCATCTTCATCATCCGAAGAACTATTTGATTGGTTTTTCTTATCTTCTTCATCATCACTATTCCAAACTATGTATGCCCTTTTAGTTTTTGCATTTTTCTTCTCTTTCTCCTTCTTCTTGAGATACTTAGAGCATGAGTACTTGAGATGACCGGGCTTTCCACATTCATGGCAAACTATACCTTCTTTTGAAGTCTTTGTCTTGTAGTGTGGGGAATTCTTCTCTTTACTTTTGTCTTTGTTCAACCTTCCTTTTCTCCTTAGAATCTTATTGAACTTTCTTAGTAGAAGCTTCATCTCCTCTTCATCAATGTCCGAATCGGAATCTTCATCATCATCATTATCATCATCATCGGAACTCTCTTCCTTTTTATATGACCTTTTAGCTTTAAGAGCGATTCCTTTTCTTTCTTTGTTCTTATCCGATTCTTCATGCATATGCAAACGTTCAAGCTCCATTTCATGTTCTTGAAGCTTTCCAAAAAGTGTTGCTAAGTCCATGGTGTCCAAGTCCTTTGATTCAACAATTGCGGTAACCTTAGGTTGTCATTCCCTACTTAGACATCTTAAAACTTTGTTAACAAGTTCACAATTCAAGAAAGTTTTACCAAGAGCAATGAGATGATTAACAATATGAGTAAAACGTTTTTGCATAAAACATATAGATTCATTAGGCAACATACGAAACAATTCATATTCATGCATCAAAGAATTTAATCTAGCATGCCTAACTTCACTAGTGCCTTCATGTGTGACTTGCAAGGTGTCCCACATTTCTTTGGCATCACGACATTGGGAAACTCTAAAGAACTCATCATAAGATAGAGCGGAGGTGATGATATTCTTTGCTTTTAAATCATATTGAATTTTCCTTTTATCATCATCGGTCCACTTATCTTTGGGAGTAAGTGTAAGCACACCTTCTACATCTTTTGAGGGAATATAAGGACCATTTTCAATGGCTTCCCAAATGTTCACATCTATAGCTTCTATAAAGATTCTCATCCTAATTTTCCAATAGCCATAACCCTCTCCACCAAACATAGGAGGGTGATTTATTGAAGCACCTTCACCACCAAAAGGATTCGTAGAACCCATTGTAGTTTCTCAAGGATCTTAACGAAAAAGCTCTATGCTCGTGTCTTTCGACCGAGCTCTGATACCAATTGTTAGAACCTACAATCGGTGGTTGAAATAACTAGGATACACTAGGAGAACACCTAGAAGGGGGGTTGAATAGGTGTAAAAGAAACCTTGAAAGATTTTCGCAAGAAACAAATCAAAAACAATCAAAACAAATGATTTTCACAAAAATTCTTTAGCCTTAATCGATTAATGACATGAACTAATTGATTAATGCCTCTGTTAATGGATTAATCACTTTTCAATCAAATACGAAAATCAATCAATTAACACATATGATCAGAGATAAAGCGGAAATGATTAACACCAATATTCTTATTGATTACCTAGGTTATGAAAATGATTTTCCCAAAATCAATTTTGCACAATTAAGATTCAATTCAATCAATTATGAAAAATCACTTTTTCTAGGTTTTCAATCAAGAACACAATTAAAGACTTGAATTGTAAAGAGTAGAGAGTTTAGAGATACGACACAGTGATTTATCCTGGTTCACTTTCATCCACTTGAAAGCTACTCCAGTCCCCTCTTCAACCAAGAGAGATTCTTCACTATGAGGAATTAGAGTTTCTCAAATTACAAGTAAATGCCTCACAAGACTCCCTTCTTGCTAGCCTACAAGAGATACCACACCCTTGCCTTGTAACCCTATTGATATCTAATCTAACCTCTTCTCTTGCTTGCCGATACCCCACAACAAGACTTCCAATGCTTTGAGATTCTTCAAAGACTTCCACTTGCTTGCTTCACAACAAGGCTTCCAAGTGCTTGATGAAATGTCACACCAAGGCTTCCAATATAACTTTGCTTGATTCACAACCAAGACTTCCAATTGTTGTAGATAGCTTGCCTCTTGCAAAGATTACAACTCAAATGAAAACAAAAATAACAATCCTATGAATCTCTTTCAAAAGCTATGAAAAGATCAACATGAGAGATTCAAGGTTCTTGATCAAAGAATGTAAAAGTTAAAGCTTTGATCTTGAGAAAGTGAGAGAGAATAGAGTGGCTTTGATTCTTTGTAAAATTGATATAAAAATGATAGGTAATTGTAATAATGATTCACAAAGGTTAGGAAAAGGTTTATATAGAATACCCAAAAGTTAGGAATGGTTAAAAGTGCTTTTGAGAAGTGAAAAACTCATTTAAAAACAGTAACAGCTCGTGTTACTCGAGTAGCCAAGTCCTTACTCGAGTAACAAGTGTAATCAGTGTTCACTACTCGAGTAATCTGAGTTACTACTCGAGTATTTACGCAAGGCTATAAAATTCTAATCGAGTAATCAGAGCCTTAATCGAGTATTTGCGCAAGACTGCAAAATTTTACTCGAGTAAACAAGTGGCTAATCGAGTAGTCAGTTCAAAAAACACTTAAAAACTTGTTTTCTCAAAATCTAAACCTTTTCTTTCAAACCTTTAAGCCACCTATTGATTTTAAGCAAAGTGAATACTTAAAATATGATAAAATCATGACTATGAAAGAGATTCACTACCCTCTATATAACTCTACCCAAACTCATAAACTAAGAGACTTGTGAGGCAAAAGATAAAACAATAAAACATAAACTACCAAACTAAGTCTTCATGAGTTGGCTCTCTCTTCATCACTTGATATTTGTTGTTACTTGTTGAGCTTGAACTTGATCAACACGATTGAAGCTTGTTCAAAACCTTTTGGCATTTATCAAAACATTCTTCATGGATCTTACACTTAGTGGATACTTCTGTAGGACCCCGTGATGACATCTTTGCTGAGATCCCTTCGACAAATACTCTTCTTCGATTGCAACCGTTCGACTCTTGTATAAGTCTTTTTGTTGTTCGAAGCATTGACGTTGTTGTGCTCCTGCCTCTTGGTTCTGGGATGCCCACCGACATCAAGTCCCTTTCGAAAAACAGGCCATCTGTCGGAATCGATTTCCGACCTATTGTCGGTCTTAGATGCATTCGATTGATATCGGTGGCGTGTACTTTGATTAATCGATGTTTCACCACCATTCAATCAAAAGACATACCTCCGACATCTCTAGTAGAATGCCATCAGAGGTCTTTTTCCTTTCCCTCTTTAATGGGAAAGACAGCCAATATTCGACCTTAGCAGGGCACAAACCTTGGCTTATGGGGAATTACAAAAGTTCCACCGAGACTTATCTATCAAATTCAATGCTTCCTCCAACTCGGAGTTTTTACATTGATCCGATACATAAGAAGTGGATCTTATGCAATCCCGCATGTTTGGTCTTTCACCATTCATGAGGAATCATCCACGTCATCCTACCGATGGCATGCAATATTTGCACATGTGTATGCCGATGTGGAGTTTCGTTAGCCACATGAGCAATTAACGGATTTTCATAATGATATGGACTAAAACCAAATTTTCAAAACAATTAAGAATTAGTCAAAGTAAAAAAAAAAACTTCTAGGAATCAAAACCAAAACATTCCAAACTTAGAGGGATTAAGTCATAATTAAGCCGAAAAAAAATCATAAACATAATACTCCCTCCAGTCCCTAATATAAGCACTATTTGACCAATTTCACTCTCTTTTAGAAAAGTAGATAAGTTATTTATTTGTATTGGAATTGTAAATTTTAAGTGTATATTTACCGATCTATCATTTTGATCTTCTAGTTATTAATTGGTGTTTCTTTTCCCCACAATTATATAATAGAGCATATTAAATAGGGTTAGTTTTGTAAAATTTTAGAAGAGATGCTTATATTTAAAAAAAAAAAATTGGTCAATATATTAGAGACCGAAGGGAGTAGCATACAGTACATCCAAAATTTATGAATTTTGTCTTCCTATCAGATTATCAGAATGCCTCGGAATGTTTTTTTTTTTTTCTTTTTCACTTTTCGATATCCTGATGCAGAACATGCTTTTCCCCACGAAACCGAGGAAGTTCTAGCGGGACTAGTATTCTATATGTGTGATTGTGGAAGTTCTACCATAAATGGAGAAACATGGCAAAGGATTGTAGACTCGTAGTACTTGCTTTTCTTTTCTTTTTTTTTTTTTTTTTACTGAAATACAAAATAAGCACAACGATGAGAGAGATATGGCTTTTGAAGCCTATATTATAATAGGTGCTAGGCCACTAAATTTTAGAAAATATTTTTTATATTTGTATTTTTTTAAATATACTTTATACTTTTTTAGTGGCCACTAATTTTGTAGATATTTTTTATGCTTTTATACTGAATGAATGAGTCAATGAGCACATACAGCCCCGGTCCTAACCTATTTTGGGTCCAGGAGCGAAAAAAATTTTGGGGCCCTAATTCACAAAAAAAATTATTAAAAATAATTTAATTAAAACATGAAATATTTATATATTTAATCAATTAAAACAACAATAAAATTAGGTATTATTAAAACAGAGTTGAAATAAAATAAAAAAGTTTTTTTTTTTGTATAAGAAAAAAATCTATAACCACAAGCAAAAATAATACACATCTAAAGGTCATCTAAAGGATCTTGCCACCTTCTAGGAAGGGTTCAAAAACCAAAAGATGCCAAAAACTAATTTAGTTCAGCATTAATTCTACTAACAAGGATCACATTATTCCAGCTAGAAAATGAAGGAAAGCAAAAATTAATTCTCAATGCTAGATCCTTTTTAATCCTAGCCACAAGATTAGAAGTTGAAGAGCGTTTAGAACCAAACACCCTTTGGTTCCGTTCTGACCACACATAGTAGATAATGGCAGCAACCAAAGCAAAGAGGCACTGCCGACGCTTCTTCTCCTTGAATGCATGCAAGATCCAGCGATTCCACCTGACAAATCGATGAGGCCATGAATCCAGACCTATCCACCCGCACAAATCATCAAGAACCATACGACTCCATCGACACTCGAAGAACAAGTGCTCATGGGTTTCATCCTCAAGACCACACAGAACACACGTAATCTGAGGTAAGCATAATCTATCCTTCGTCTTCAATCTTCGTTGCACCGCAAGCCATACTATGAAACAATGTTTTTGTACTGACACATGATTCCACACAAATCTATGCCATGGAACAGGATTTAACGGACCCAGCAAGAACAGATAAGCACTCCTGACAGAGTAAACCCCAGATTGAGCATGAGTCCATGTATTATTAACAAATCCAGCTCTTAACTTGTCTCTAATTTTGATAACCTTCTTCCAATGCCAACTATCACTAGGCTTAGAGGAATAATTCCAGAAATTGCTGTCTTTTAAGTAAATCGAGCTCACCCATTTAATCCAGAGATATTCTGGATTATTGATAAGGTGCCAAACTTGCTTACCCACCGCTGCTAAGTTCCAAAGAATAGAATTTTTAAAGTTCAAGCCCCCTTTTGATTTAGGCCTACACACTGATTCCCAAGCAATAGAGGCAGTGTAGTGACCCTGAGCATTCAAACCCCATAAAAAGGCTCTACATTTTTTATCCACTTCTTTAAGCACAGCCTTAGGGATGATGAAGATGCTTGCCCAGTAAACGTGCAAATTTAGAAGAACCAAATTGATTAAACAATACCTAGCCTGATAGGATAGATTCCTAGATCTCCAATAATCAATTATGCTGCTGACCTTCTCCACCAGAAGTTGGCAAGTATTCTTAGACCATTTACGAGCTGAGATAGGCATGCCCAGGTAACGAAAAGGAAAAGAACCTTTAGTAAACCCAGATATCCTTAATAACTCAGCTTGCTTGTCATCAGTAAGCCCAGCCATGAAAATCTTAGATTTCTCACAATTAGCATATAGCCCAGAACTATGAGAAAATGCCTAAAAGCCATCACAAATTACCTGCACACTAGCTGGGTGACCTTTGCAAAAAAGCATAAGGTCATCAGCAAAGGCTAAGCTTAAAAGCTTGCTACCCTTACACATAGGATGATATCTGAAATTCCTGTGATTTGCAACCTTTTGAAGCCCTCTAGTTAACACTTCCATGGCCATAACAAAAATTAGGGGGGACATAGGGTCACCTTGGCGAATCCCTCTAGAACCTTGGAAATTCTCAGAAACTTGCCCATTGATACTGATCTGAAAACTGGCAGTAGTGATGCACTCCATAATCCAGGAAATGAACTTGCCTGGAAAGTTAAAAGCCCTGAACATATCTTCAATGAACCTCCAATCTAGAGAATCATAAGCTTTACGAATATCTATCTTCATAAGGCACCTAGGAGAAATCTGCCTTCTACCATAATGCCTTAACAATTCTTGAGTTATAAGTATGTTGTGCACAATGCTTCTGTTCTGAACAAAGGCAGTTTGATTCTCTTGGATAATGCTAGGAAGAATAGCACTAAGCCTAGAGAACAGTAACTTGGAAATACACTTATAAATCACATTACAACAGGCAATAGGTCTGTAATCAGATACAGAGTTAGGACAGTTATTCTTTGGCACCATTACAAGATTAGTAGAGTTAGTTTCTTTCAAAAGCTTCCCTGAACTCATAAACTCTTTAACTACCTTAACACAATCAGCCCCCACCACATCCCAAGCAGCCCTAAAAAATCCAGACCCATAACCATCTGGACCAGGGGCACTGTCAATATTAATTGACTTAAAGGCCTCTCTAATATCATCATCAGAAAAAGGCTTAATTAGATGCAACTGCTGATCTGAGTTCAAACAAGTGCCATGCTCCACTATGTCATCTTGCCACTGATAACTCACCTTCCTTGTATAGAGCTGTTTATAATAGTCCAGAAAAGCCTTTTCAATTAGATTCTGACCAGTTATCACATTACCAGCCTCATCCTTGATAGAAATGATTATATTCTTATAAGATCTTTGTCTGATTGCCTGGTGAAATAGTTTAGAGTTTGTATCCCCATGCTTCAGCTAATCTATTTTGGCTTTTTTTTTCAAGAAGGAAGTAGCAGCAGAACTGACCTCCTGATGCTGATGATAAATACTTCTTTCTTCTTTCTGGAGGTTAATATCCCTAGGACAAAGTAAGAGTTGTTCCTGCACAGAATTCAGCTTCTATCTTAATTCAGCTTCTCTCAATAGAATATCTGAATAGCATCTTTTGTTCAGATCAGATAACACCTTCCTCAAATACTGCAACTTCCTTGCTACTTGGAACATATAAAACCCAGAGATATGTTGGGTCCAAACAGACTCAACTAAGTTCAGGAACTGTGGATGAGAAGTCCACATGTTAAAGAACTTAAACCCTGTCTTCCTATGAACAACACTATCTTGATTCCATTCCACCAAAGCAGGAGAGTGGTCACATAGCCCTGGAAGTAGAAAATTAGTAACCACATTAGGCCATTTATCAATCCATAGCTGATTCACTACTGCTCTATCCAATTTGCAATAAATTCTAGCACTTCCTCATTGATTATTACACCATGTAAAATAATTGCCTTTGTACTTCATATCTTCCAATAAACACTGATGAAGGCAATCTCTAAGCTCTACACACTAAGTGTGCTCCAAAGGAATCCCACCATCTTTCTCAGAAGCATCTAACATAGAATTGAAATCTCCCATAATGAGCCAAGGCAAGTCAACAAATTGACTAATGCCTTTAATAATTGTCCAAAGTTCATTTCTTTCATCAGCATCATTTGAGGCATATACAAATGTCACATAAAATTTACTATCATCACATTTAGCATGCACCAAACAATGAGTGTATTGCCCTGATCTAGCCATAATCAGTACATCAAACATATCTTTTCTCCACAGCACCAAGATCCTTCCAATAGGACATAGATCAGAATCTGAGAAATACCCCCACCCTGGAGCCATTTTTTGCATAATACCTGCCAGAGAAGTGATCCTTATTTTATTTTCAAGTAAAGCTAACAAACCTACCTTATTATTCCTATAGAACCTCATAACCTCCTTTTGTTTAGAGGGGTGGTTAAGACCTCTAATATTCCAAGATGCTATATTATCCATGAGGTAAAAGGAGAGAAGCCTCACCCTTTTGTTGGTTAATTTTAGAAGCAGCTTTACTTCTCGTTTTGACTGGTGTCCATCCATCATTATTTTGCTCCACCTCTCCAATCAACACAGAACTACCAGAGGGAGGATTAGAACAATCCTTCTCCTGATCCCTTTGGCTATTTTGATCAGCATCCATCTCAATTTGGCCCTTGTCTGTAGATATAGCTTTCACCACTTCCAAGGCAGAATCTAAGTTCTCTTGAGGGATAGAATCACTCTCAATGGCTTTTTGCAGCTTCAATCTATCATCTAGTACTTCTATCTCTTCTCTTGTAGGCTTCTTTTTTTCAACCCATTGCTTCTTCACATTCTTTCTGCACATTTTACTATCATGTCCATACATGGAACAATTCCCACATAGAACAGGTTTCCATTCATAGACCACCTTCTGAGTTACAATATTCCCTTTGTCATCCTCAAAAAATATTTCATCTGGTAGGGTGGCGGGGTCTACTTCAATCAAGACTCTAGCAAAGTTGATCCTGTTCCTTTCTTGAGTCACTTTATCAACCATAATAGGAAGACCTATTAAGCTGGCAATTTTACTGAGTGCAGTAGCACCCCAAAATCTCAAACTAAGATTTGGTAATTGAATCCATACTGGAACTTTATCCAATTTCCCTTTAGATAAAGGCCTGCCTGTCCATGGAGCTAGAATTATAGGTTTTTTTATCAAAGTGAAACACTCCAATTTCCAGCACTGAATTCCTAGCCTCCAGGGATGTAAAGCGAACCACAATTGAGCCATCATTATTCATCAATATTTTATCTATACCATACTGACCCCATGCCTTCTTGATGAAACCACTTATAATTGGATAAGGTGGTTTTGCTCCCAAAACATAACACACAATAGCATTTTGCCAGAATTGCACTTCTTGTTCTACATCACTGGGATCTATTTTGCTAATAGATATTCCATCTTTCATACTTGGTTGAACAAAGGATAGTTTCTCACCTGAGTTTCTCAATTTGGAGATGTCAAAAGATGCCCATACTGAAGCAGATCTGGCCATATTCGGATTCACTGTTACATTAGTTGTCATACTAGAATTAGGATTAGAAACCCCAGGATTAGATTGAGGCATATTAATCCCAGTATTAATTTCTGATCTGATTGTCTTCTGTTGTGCAGGGCCTTCCACAGACTTCCCTTTAATCCTTGCTCTGATGATATCCAGACTATTAATTAGTTGCTCTGCTTGCTTAGCACTCAAGTTATCAATTAGGGCCAAGTCTTCCTCTTCTATAAGAGATAAATCAAGCAATGGATCAATTGCAGACAGAGGAACTCCTGAGCTTTGTTTTGTGAGGACGAAGAGGGCGATGCCGGCGGCCTTCCCTTCTTCTTCGCCATGACGGCGGCAATGGAAAACAAGGTTTCCACGAGAGAGAAGGAGAGAAGGATTTTCTTATACTTTATTTTCTGCTAAATTCGGGATGTTACAACCCGAAATTAAAAAAAAAAAAAAACCTTTTTTTCATGTTACTCCTTTCGTCATTATATACAAGACTTTTTTGGTTGAATTCATATCCATTAAGAAAGTTGGTTATTTTAGTTTATTTCATGTAAATGTGCGCATTTGATAGTATTTTTTTTTTCCAGAACTACCTTTATTATAAGAATTATTGAGAATCTAAAAAATGTTGAATAAATAGGGGAGTTTGTGAAAAAAAAATACTTAATTGTCTTTGAATATTGATACAAGGTCTTATAAATAGGGATTAAATAAAATTATCAAAATGTTGTTATATTTAGGGAGTGAGGGAGTTAATTATAAAAATAAAGTTTATTAGTTCATTTATTTATAAGTCAAGTGATGAGCAAATGAAAAAAAAATACTATGCTAAAAACCATTAATAATTGAAATACAGAAAATATATAAAATTTTTTAAAAAATAATAATATTATTAAAAATATTAGGGGCCCCTAAAATTTTTGGGCCATGGGCAGAGGGGCATTGGCCGGGCCTGAGCACATACTAAAATTTTCACTTTCGATTAATTAATGTTAGAAGTATAAAAATTAGTATTTTTGATATTAGTAAGTCAAAATATATTTTTGATATCAATGTGTTGGAAATGTATTTATTTTATTTTTTATATCTCAAAGTCAAAAATTATTTAACACTAAAAATATTTTAAATTTTTTTAAATAGAGGCCAAAAATTATATTACGGGCAAAATTTAAAACTCATAAATAAGCCAATCAGATGTGAGGGGGGCCATGACATATTCAATGTCCAGCAGTACAGGGCCTGCTTTAGCCTTTTGCACCAAATTCATCATAAAACCCACTAACTACAATGTGCTATCTATCTTTCTGTATCAATTTAAATATGCTTTTTGGACCTGTTTGCCTTCATTTTTCAACACCCTTTTGAACCTTTTAAGGCATGAAGAACAGAGGATGACCATAATTTAGACCAGCTATGCCGAAACAAAGTTGTTCTAATGTTTCTTTAGTTAGGAAAAGGCATAGACCTCTTGATACCTTTTTTGTCATTATTACTCGGTTATTTTTAAGTGAAGTAGTTTTATTGAAAAAAAAATATATTAAATTGGGATAATTTTAAGATTATTTACATAAATCAAACAGTAAACGAACTATTTACAAAAGTAAGGTAATGAAACTCAATCCCAATTATTTATTATTTTTGAAAAATATCATGTCATTATGTCATTGCCAATGACTCAACCTGCATGCCACATGGCACGTTGTGGTTGGTAAGAATCTTTAAAAAAATATGAGTGAAGGCCCAAAGTGGTCCCTAAATTTTTTTGCATAGTCAAATTTGGTTCCTGAAAAAAATAAAGTCCTAAAATAGTCCTTGAAAATTTTGCATGCGAGACAATTTGGTCCGTAAAAAAATTAAGTCACCAAATAGTTCCTAATGTTTTTTTCTATGAGACAAATTGGTCCTTGAAAATTTCGACTTCACGTAAAATCGTCGTCAATTGTGTTGATTTGAGCTTGCTCGATAAACCTAATCGAGAAACCAAATCAATACCTCTAATTTCACCCGATTTAGTCCAAACTTCTTGGGATTAAATTGTCCCACGAAATTATTTTAGGGGACCAAATTGGTCCCATGAAAAAAACTTCAAGGACTATTTGGTGACTTTATTTTTTCAAGGACGAAATTGTCCAGCAAACAAATTTTTCAAGAACTAATTTGAGTCTTTATTTTTTTCAGGGACTAAATGTGGTCACATGATAAAATTCAGTGACTAATTTTTTTTCGGTCCATGACCGGAGTGTCCACCGCCGACCGCAGTGACTAATCTCCTCACAGTGACCAATTTGGGCATTTACTCAAAAATATATATATATATATATATATATATATATCAAACTCTAATATATATTTGTGAGTCCAAATCCTGAAACCAGAGAGCTCCTCATGGAATGGAGCCCTCAAAGTGAAAGTTGAGAGAATAGGGCTTTATTAGGCATGCCACGTGTCCTCACTTTCAAAATTAAAAAAAAAATCTGAAAAGTTGCATCTTATGAATTGAAGTGAAACAATGCACCCTTTTAGTACAACTGTTTATTTTATCCTGAAAAGGATCTTTTGATTACGCACCTGTTTACTTCACATGGATAGATGCACCTTTTCAAAATTAAAACCAAGAGGTGCATCTGTTATATGAAGTAGAAAATCTTTACTTTTGCCAAGTACACGCACCTGTTATATGAAGTAGAAAATCTTAACTTTTGCCAAGTACACCTCTGTTCTTTGAAACAAGACAAAAAAACAGGACATCATACAATACAATCAGTCCAGTGTTCGAAAGTTGAGCAAACCAAGAAATTCCAATATTCAGTGAAACCAGGAAATTCCATCTTATACGACAAAGGTGCACCACTACAATACAATCAGACCTCTGTTCGAAAGTTCACCAATATTCAGTGAAACCAGGAAATTTCATCTTACACAACAAAGGTATACCACTATTTTCATGGGTTCCAGCCCTTCGTCTTCCTCTTTTTCATCTTTTCTTTTGTCCCACAACAAGTAATAGGAACTAAGAAATGATATTTTCATGGGTTCCAGCCCTTCGTCTTCCTCTTTTTGTCAATTTCAAACTTGAAGTTCCTGTTAGTACAATTCCATTTCATTAATGGAAATTATTACTTATGACAGAAAATGGGAAATCAAATAACCAAAGAAGGAAACAAAGACACACGCGAAGGAGCAGATGAGGTAAATAATAAGTAACACATGCTTTCTCACAAGAGTTAATTATTACTGTTTACACATATACACATATTCACTCATACAATGTAATACATTCAGGGGTGATTCTATGATGGGGAGTTTGAGTTTTTTTACTCATGGTCCATGTTATGTTACTGCAGTAAAAATTTAATCCTCTTCTTTTTATAACCATTAGATCTAATAGTAATAAAATAAATTAACAGTCAAGATTAAAAGAAGAAAATTATATAGAAAATAAAATAAAAATATAATTACTTTCATATCCCTCATCATCTAAAATCTTCCCTTTTAGTATAAAAAGCCTCCCCAATGGAGGCTCCATATTCTCTCATTTCAAAATGGAGCCTCCACATTAAAAGTTATCAAATGCTGAAAATCTATGCTGCCACATGTCATTCTCACAATTATTCAGATTTAATAATTGAAATTAAAAATAAAAAATCATTAACTTCCTCAACCAAAATTCTCAACTTCCTTATGACAAACCTGTACAAACCAAGGGAACTGCACATAAGTGTTTTTCTTTCATTTTTATTTGTTTCCATCACACTCTCTCTTCTCTCCCTACTGTTAGCACATGATGATGATGATGTCGTTGTCTTCTTCGTAGCGAAATTCAGATTCAAATGCTTGATCTGCTTGCGGTGAAATAACTCTCATTATTATGATTTTGCGCTCTTACACTTATTCTCGCAATTTCAATTCGGTTATTTTTTGTTCCATTTCTATCATAGCGTTAGCATTATTCTCACTTCATGCGCTTTGTTTTTGTTCTCTGTTTCTTCGCATTGGTTGTTTCATATACTTTTCCGAATAGCTCCATTTTTTGCATTGTTTAGTTTTGTGATTTAGAGTGAATGCAGTTGAGTCTGTTAGTAATTCTGTTTGATCTGACTCTGTTTTTTTTTTAATTTAATTTTTATTGTTACCTGTTTCTTATGCAACTATGTTTTCGAAAATTAGAATGTCAATCCTTGAATTGGCTGAATTGAACTTTGAATTTCGCGTTGTGAATTGTACAGTTTTTTTTTTTGAAGTGGTTATTATGTTGAATTTTCTTATAAATTTCTTGCTGCTTATATGGTTATTATCTCTCTTCAATTTCAATTTTAAAATTTAAAAATCAATTTTACAGTACCAAATTACAATGCCAGTTACAACAAGTTACATTTACAAGTGGTTATTTATTTTTTATGTGCAGCAGAGAGAACTTCTCAAATTTCTGGATGGAAGCAAATTTTGAGAGTAAAGGAGAAAGAAAGTAGAGAAGAGCACCCATGCCGTTGGAGAAGAGAAGTGGAGAAACAGAGTTACAGATTCCATTCCTTTTTTTCATTTTTCTTTCCACTCTTAGGATTTGGTTCCACCATGACTCTCTATACTATTCTCTTCCCTCTTCATTTTATTT
The DNA here is from genome assembly GCA_037953625.1 of Crotalaria pallida. Taxonomy (NCBI): domain Eukaryota; kingdom Viridiplantae; phylum Streptophyta; class Magnoliopsida; order Fabales; family Fabaceae; genus Crotalaria; species Crotalaria pallida. The sequence goes on along the minus strand of CM075650.1, from coordinate 136,630,389 downwards.
TTCATTATTTTATAATGATTTCCATTACATTATTTTGTTTATTTTTGTTTGCAGTCAATCTATGAAGGTGAGGATTGATTGCTGTTAGTTATGAGGTTCGCGGCACACACGGTATCAAAGGGTAATTGATTACAACCAAGGTTTTCAAATTGTCCAACAAACTTTAATGTTGCAGATTTCGATGTTTTTACCATGATTTTTTGTCTATCTCTTTTCTTTTTTTATTATTTTACGTGGCAACTGTGCTATATTTTTTCACTGTTTTTTATATACTATACATTCCATTTCAGTTAGTTTTTAGACACTATTTTCACTTAATATGGATCATGGATTATCTTCCATTGACACAGTGAGATTCTCACTCTTACTTTTGCAAATCTGCAAATCTCATTCTAAGCATCTTGATCATACTTTAATGTGACTTTCTATCTAAAACATATTCCACGATTGTTTATTGCACTGTCCAATTTTTATTTTTTAAATAATGTCATGATAGGAGTGCAATTTATTTATGCAAAGAATGATGTGCCGTTTGGTTACTAATGATTTTGTTCTTCCATTCCATTGTTACATTCTTTATTAGTTACCCTCCCTGTTTGTTTTTCTCTTACCTTTGTTCAAAGTTTCAAATTTTTTATTTTCAAATGAGAATTATTTAAAGATCAGATAAATTTCATGTTGGTCATGTAAATGGTTCAAGAGAAAATGGCCTAAATTTAGTTCCAAGTTGCTTGAGGCATGTGGTTATGTTTAAATTCAAATTTTTTGTGGTATAATTATTAATAGTTATGTTTAAATTCAAATTGCTTATATTTTGATTATAAGTTATTTGTTATGCTATGAGATGATTATTACATTTGTTTAGGAGTGACTATGAGGCAAGTGGTGGCTGGTGTCCTCATTGTTACCATATTCATCATGCTTGCTCTCTTTTGTAATGTATAAACAAATATCTGTACAAAATGTGACTCAAGTTGAAAGATTTTTTCTCAACTTATGTTGGTTAATTTTGACATAACTACAAACGCCTTGGGTGGTATAAACATCAAAGCATTGTTGGATGATGCGATAGGAGAAGTTAGGGGGAAATTTCTCTTAGATTTTTATAATAGGATGGGTGACAGGATCTTCTCATGTATAGCCTTAATTTTTTCAAGACTACTGTACTTTTAAGTGCTATTTACTTCTCAATGTTAAATCCTCACGGTTTTAGTAACTGTGTATGCCTCAGTAACTAAACAGATATATATTTTTTCAGGCAATAGTTATTATATTTTTAATAGTTGTTTGACAAAGCTTTGTTCGCAATTGTTTTCAACATTTTTTATGTGCTATATTATATATCCCATTTAAGTTACTTCTTTCAATTCATTTTACTTGAAATGTCATTTTAGGTATAACGTTCCCATTAAAAAAATGTAATTAATGTATCATTTTGGATTAACTTTATATGGTGTTTACTTAATTTGTCATTTTTCTCCCTTATAATTATATTTATTATATTTTTTCAATTATTACCTCTCTTCTTAATAAAGTGAGAGTAAAATTATTAAATATGTATATATAATTAATGTTGTATCATTTTCTAAAAAGACACTTATATATTTAGGAATTAATTATTTATGCTAAAAAAAACACTTAGAAACAAATGACTTTTCAGAGCGTTAGTTTTCAATTAGAAACAAAAGGCAGTTTGTTTCGTCAATTTATATGCTCTGCGCAAGACCTATTTGATGAAAAAAAAGTTATTTGTTCAGTTTGCGAAAACTAAGACATACATGTTGTGTGATATGTCTTAACCTAAGGTTTAATGTCCATTTATCATGATAATGAGATTTTTATAGTAAGCAAATAATATTTATTTATTTTGGGCTGATTAATCAAATTGTTCATGAATGTGTGATCCTTTATTTTATTATAGTAACCATTTTGAATTAGTAGTTATTAAGAAACCCTTTAAATTGAATTTTTTAAAGCAAAGGGAATAATAATAATAATAATAATTGATTATAATAAAATTCGAAAACCAAAAATGATTTACAATTATTATTTATCCAATAATAATTAGCTAACGACAAGCAAACAAATGTCCTGTGCAGTGCATGAGCCTAAAACTAGAACATAACTTATTAAATACAACAAATTTAATACTCAATCATTAATACTTAACTATTAACAAAGTTCCAATATTAAAAAAAAAAACAAAATGGTACAGACCCGTGCAATGCACGGGGTAAAAACTAGTATATATATATATATATATATATATATATATATATATATATACATAAACTAATGCATGTGCCACGTCGCACTACCGTGTTAACTAGCAGCTTTGACCCCCAACTCCCTTGCAAATATATGGATACTAATTTTTTTTTGGTGTACACCAACCAGTATCCGGATTTGGTTTACCCAGAATCCGACTCATCCGGTCTGACCCAACTGAGCTCGTACTAAGCGGTAGGGCTCTCCTTGCGGGGATTGCTCGAACTCGAGACCAGTTGGTTAAGGGACCAAGTGAGCTACCACTTGACCAACCCACGTTGGTTGGATACTAGTTTTTATCTCGTGTAATGTACGAGTAATTTAAAATTTTCATATTACATTATAATTATTATAAAGAATCTTGTGTTATTTCAAAAATCTCGCGTTTTCATATGATTTTTTCTAATAATTATTAGGGTGAAGTACTAATTTAGTCTCTAATGTTTTTTCATTATATCAACTTAGTCTCTGAAAATTATAAATACACATTTAGTTCCCAAATTTTCGGATGTATCAATTTGATCCTTTAAGATTTTCTTACATACCAACTTGGTCCTCAAGTTTTAAGGACCAAATTGATACATCCGAAAAACTTGAGGAACCAAATTAGTACATCCAAAAATATGAGAGACTAAATATGTATTTATAAATTTTCAAGAACTAAGTTGGTATTTCACCCTATTTTTTAACATGAAAATATTTACTCCCTCCGTTCTATTATCCTGGTAAAAGTCAAAGTAGTCAACAAAAATAAGATAATATCTTTTTGATATAATGCATGATTCGTTCATTAATTACAAATTTCTATCAAACAAATTTTCATATTATTTTTACAATCTTTAAAATTTTTCATTATTTATTTTTAAGATTTTGAATATAATATACAATCTTTAAGTTAGTATACAATCTTTAAGATTTTTCATTAATTATTTTTACTTTGATTTGGGACAAAAAAAACTACATTTTTTTACCAAGATCATGTGAGTATTATTTATGATAAATTAGTCTATAACTCAATTTTGAATTTTATAAAATCAAATTAATGATAATATCTACATACTTTAATAGAAAAAATCTCTTAAAATTGACTTAGTCATCTTCTTTTTTTACCTTTCTGATTATGTTGAGGGTTTTCGTAGTGGTTCTGAACGTTTAATTCAATTTCATGATATTGTTTTGCTTTTCTTTTTGCTAATTGTAGCTTCCAATTGAGGAATGAGGCCAATTCATTTTCACTTGTAGATGATCTAGAATCCTGAATTTTAATAGTAAATTTTTTGTTTATGTACTTGTATACAACATTTATGTCTCTCTATGTTTTTTCCATTAGGTTGATTGATTTCCCATAACAGATCTTCTTAAGGGGAGAAATTGCACATTGATTGGCACTCGTGCAATCTGGTATATTTGAAATAGTTTTAGGGATGTGAGTGTATCATCCCGAATTTTTATTCCAAGCTTAATTCGATTAAATTCGAGTTAGAACTGATGATAATCAAAAGAGTAAATTGGAGCTAAATGAAGTAAACGTCGCCAAAATGCATATAGGAACTAAGAGGAACGCCTTAGAGTTAGAGAGCATCAAAATATGAAAATTTGGTGAAGTAATCGATTACCTTGGGGTGGTAATTGATTACAACCATTCTATGAGAAGCCCTAATTTTGAATTTAGGAAAGTAATCGATTACTTTGGGGAAAGTAATCGATTTCTAGGATTCTGTGGGAATTATAAAGTGAAGAAATAATCGATTACCCCAGGAAGGTAATCGATTACCAGCACGTGTTTCATAAAAAAAAATAAGAGTCTTGGGGACCACTCCTTTGTGGCTTCCGTAAGAAGCCATTGAATCCCAACCACATGTTCATTTCTTTCATGAGAAGAAAAGGGCAAAAAACAAAAGAAAACACAACAACAACAAACACACTCCTCATTTCTTCATTCTTCATCATTTCTTCAATTCTCTCTCAAGGGACCAAGAACAAAGCATCATCATCATCAACACTTATTATCATCAAGATCATCAACCCTAAACCCTAAGTGCAAGAGTCAAAAGTCATGAACATCCTCGCTACACCACCAACACCCCACGAATTCCCCATCATCACCACACACCTTGGGGTTTTTCTTTCTAAGCTCTAAGCACCAAGAGCATCATCCTCAACTTCCATCATCAATGACCATTCTCAAGCACCACAGGGCTACGTGTCATCATCCTCTCTTCACCTACACCACACGACCTCATCATCAACAACATCAACTTAGAGGGGTTCAAGCCTTAAGGGTTACAAGGGGCAAGGAGGAAGGCAAGGGCTTAAGGTTCATCATATCTTCTTGTTGGAGGTAAGAAGGTGGTGTTACCTTAGCTTAGGATGTAGTTTCTCTAATGTTATAGTTATGACTAGGGGAATAGGAAAAAGTAGAGTATAAAACATTAGGGTAGTTGATATGAATATTGAAAATGAGTAGTATGTCAGAAGATAAAGAAGATGTTTAAAGATTTATGTGAGTAAGAGAATATGTTTATATATAGCCAAGAAATGTATGATTAAATAATGGATTAAAAAGTGATTAGTAACAATAAGGTAGAATTTTAATGAGGAGAATAAAAGAGAAATGAGAATAAATAATAGAGTGGGAATAAGGAATGAAAATAGAAACCAAGAAAATAAAATAAAGCAGTATTACAGAGAAATAATGAAAAGAGATAGTAACTAAGGAAATAGAATAAAGGATTAGGAATAGAATATAAAACGCTGAGTAAAGCTAAGGAAAGAAATATTGGTAGTGTTCGAGGTACCATTGAGGAGGGTGAAGTACTAGGAAAGATAAGTGTAGCGTACGAGGTACCCTTGCGTAGGGTGAAGTACTCGGATATAGAATAGGTGTACGAGGTACTCTTGCGTAGGGTGAAGTACTCGGATAGATAGAAAACGTGTATGAGGGACCCTTGCGTAGGGTGAAGTACTCGGAATAGATAGCGCGTACGAGGGACCCTTGCGTAAGGTGAAGTACTCGGAAATAGAGCGAATAGTAATAATTAATGATTAGGTAGTGATTAATATGTATTTGGATAGACAAATGTACGAGGGACCGTTGCGTAGGGTGAAGTACACGGAAGGAAAGGATAGAAACTACTGGTGAATGAGGTCACCAGGGAATGAATAAGTTATAATTTAATATTATGAGATATTGCATTACATGGGCAAGAGTTTATAGCGTACTTCATTAGTTTATTGCTATACTTTTGTAGAACCTATTATTCTAAGTTATGTGTAATGCTACCATTCTTGCTATTTTTATTACAGGTACAGAAGGAGCTTACATGAGTCACGGCCGAGCAGGAGTACACTCCACGATACTCCACATCATGGAGTGTAATTAGTTAGCTAGGTGACCATATGTATTGGTCTGGAGTTTTATTTTGAGAATTATAATTAAAGGTATGTAGTATTTAATTGGGTTACCCTAGGGTCTTGTGCAATAATAAATGAATGTCTAACAATTCAAAATTCAAAATGCATACAATAAACATCCCAAAATCGTACAACACGCATACAGTAAAAATAATATTTTTCCACTACAGTAAATAATAACACTTAAAACCATAACTCAATTTTCATAAATAATAAAACGTTATAATTTTCCCAAAAATAGTAAGAATTTTGTGACAGAAAAGTTTAGTACCAAACTTTACAAAAATAAATTCTATATTTTAATACGATCGTTTTGACTGTAAATTCGTCCAATTCAGATTTAGAGATCAAAAGTTATGAATTTTCAAAGTTAATAAATCCTTTTTAAATCAATAACGAATACTCTCCTCAAAACACGAATAAAATAATTCATTATTATAAAATAAATCCTTTAAATCGCCAAAACACAAGAATCACATATTTAATCGATTTAAAATAATTTCCTCATTTTCACCCATTATTATAAATCAAATAATATTTTTATCTAATATTTAAAAAGAATCGACCAATCAGAAATCTCCAAAAATCAATTTATTAAAATAGGGAAAATTGTGGGTATTGCAGTTGCTACCTTCTACTTCCAAAATTTAGAATGTATTCCATGTCTCTCAGCTCAAGAAATTTGTTGGTCAAGTTGCGGTTTCCTCAAATGTTCCTAAAGATGTGGATGAGGTTACTAATGCTAAGGAGCCTAAGGCCATTTTGGATAGAATGATAGTGAAGCGACGAGGCCAAGCAATGACAAAGGTTCTAGTGAAATGGAAGCATCAACTACCAGAGGATGCTACTTGGGAGTATTTTTATGATCTACACCATAAGTTTCCTTATTATAATCCTTGAGGTCAAGGATTGGTTTAAGTGGAGAGTATTGATATGGTTTATTCAATTTTATTTGGTTCTAACCTGTTACTTTAGGTAGAGAACCGGTTATGCTGTTATTTATCAGTTTTCTGCATTAGTGTTGTTTCGATAATCATTTATTTAGGATAGATAGCCGGTTACATGCGTAAATTTAGGTCTATTTACAACTATATAAATAGCTGGAATGTTAGGAACCCTAATTATCTTATTATTGTTAATCCTAATTTCGTCTTTAGATTTATTCTCATTAATAAAATTGCTTGAGACCCTTTCCTTTCCTAGGGTTTCTTGTTTTACTTAAATTTCTCTTGAATTCTTCGCAATTCCTAGCAATTCCATATTAGAATACAGTAACTCTCAATATGGAGCACTCTTATAGTGTGGATATATAATTTGAAGAACTACAGCAGGAATATCACTAAGAACTCAAGAAAATGAAGATGTAGCCATAGAGAAGATGAAACAATAATGAAGAACAAGGGTTTTTGCTTTCAAATATGAAAAACTAGGATTGTTGTTCGAGAGCTCAGAGTAAAGCCAATCCTAGTAGTTTTTAAAAGTATTTTTTAGCAAGCCAAATCAAAAATAAATCAATACAATTAATTATAATTGATCCATAGTCGTTTTTATGATTTTTTTTCAAATATGAATTGATTCATGCCAAAAGAAATTGATTACTTTTAATTAAAGTAATCGATTCATTTCTTTACCGAAAGAAGAAATCAATTGTATTGATTGCGCATACCCAAAATGAACAAGTAGTAAGAATTAGGTACCATATATATATATATATATATATATATATATATATATATATATGGGGAAGTAGGAACGTTTGACTGGGAGTAAGATCCTTAATATGGTAACATAATATTAAAGGTCATTTTAATATTCCTGTATATATCTGTATATAGAGATAAATAAGATTCATCACTCAACTGGAAGCACGAATAAGTTTCGTGTTATTCCTGTGCATAGGCAGCAAGAGTAATAAGTCCTAAAGGAGGCAATAAAGCTCGGATGATGCTGCGATTACCAGGAATAACATCTAACTGTCGGTGGCTATAGTTGAACTGATGATGGGTTAAAAAAAAAGAGTTTTTTATGACCTAAAATATTGTGTAGATCATATTATTTATCTTACTTCTGGAAACTCGTTTTTCTGAAACCAAATGATGGTGATGATACTATAGGGCGAGGAACAATTACAAAATTTACTCACTCACCTCTTTATTTCAATATGTTTCGCTCTCTCTCAACCCATCTCTCTTTCAAGTCCTCCCAACCATCTTCTTCATCTCTCGCCGAGAATGAAGAAGCCCAAACCTCTTCTAAAAACATTTTCAAGGAAGAAATCAAATTCCAAGATATAAACCAAGATTTTGACAATTGGGAAATTCCCAAAATTCCCACAAAATACCTCTACAAACCCCAGGGACGATTCTTTCAAAGTTCTGACTACATCATAAGAACTGTTGAAAAGAATATCCCCATCAATCCAATCACCTCTAAAGATAAAGAGTTCCACCTTCTCTCCAATGAAACCTTGAGAGGTCATGAGAGAAGGCCTTAATGCTTCTGTACTCTTGTGTTTAAGAGATAAGAGGCATAATCAATTATCAGACTCTCTCCTGGGAACTGTAGAAACCAGCCTCGGACATGGTCCAATCTATTTTAATTGTTACCCCAATCTCACTGTTAGTCTCCAAGACAGAAACATCCTCAAAGTTTTAATCTTGAACCTACATACCCATGGTCTAGACATGGCATCTGGATCCAACCCTATTGCCCTCATGTACAGAGTACAGTATAAGGTCATGAACTCTTGTAGTTCTATGGTTAGAAGATCTAGTAATCCTGGAGAAACGACTCTATTTCTCACTGATATCTCAAAAGCAAATGTCACTGTCCCAAAAACCATTAAATGAGAAGATATTGTCTTACCCAAAGATTGGCATCTAGATAGAGCTGCACCAGCTCGACCTAAAGAAACCCCTGAAATCCAGGAGATTCGACAATATGAAGATGGCAGAGTAAAATTAACCTTTGACAGAAGAAATTCCTTTAGTGTCGCCAGATCTGAAAGTTCAAGGGCTGGGGATCTCAGATCCCGAGCTACTAAGACAGCCTCTAGGAAATCTTTCTCAACAATATCCCAATCAACTATCCATCTCCAAGGCCTTGATACCTCCACTTCCATACCTTTACCCATATAGCAAGAAGAAGATCAAAAAACTATTCAATCGCCAACATACTCCTCCATGAATGATGAGTATGATGATATTAATAATATTGAAAAAGTTTTTGTGATCAACAAAGAAATAATCAAAAAAGATTTCTATTCTGATGACAACGTCGCTCAAAGAAACTGGTTTTTTACTCATTTTAGAGAAAAAAGTAATCAAATCCAAAATGAGTTTTACAATTTTCTTGAACGAGTTGAACAAAACATATATTTCTTTGATTGGTTCCAAGCTTATGATATTGTGAATAAGATTGATTATCCTTTCAAAAGGCAATTGTCTTCAAAAGAAAAGGTTACAAATGTTATCAGTAGCTGGCAACTTAAAGATGGCACCATTCTCCAGTCTGAATTACCTCCAAATAGGCAATACCAGCTCAACACTAAGACTGGTACTAGTCTAGCCATAGCTGCCCCATTCAAATCAAAAGATGAATCTGACCCAGTCAATCCTAAAGATATCAAAGATTTGATGGAACAATCCAACTACACCAATAAGTATCTTCAAACTTTGGGAGAAAACCTTAATATTATCAGATCTAGGAAAGAAGAGGTATCCTCTAATTTAGTTGAGGCAAAGCCAACCGAAAAACCCTTCTTCAAACCTTTCAATCCTTCGAAAGATCTTAGGAAAAACCTACAATTCCTTAAAGCAAAAAATAAGGTTATCATCTCCGATGAGTTAGCATATAGCATCAGAAATTTGACCCAACTCGTTGCTCCCGAGACACCCCAACCTTCTGATTCAAGTTCCATAAAGCCCTCTGATCCTAGAACCCCCCTTTAAGGATCGCCTGATAAACGTTTTAGGGGAATGCAGTTCTCCTTACTCCTCTGAACCTGAATCGATAAGATCTGAAAAGTTAGGTTTGAACTCGCTCATGAGTCAATCTTTATCCTGGAAAAAACCTTCCAAGATTTATTACCAACGTGCAACTGCCCCAGATTTACTTCTTGAGGAATCTGACATCCCCCTCAAAAGCTTTGATGCAAACCAATTATACATATGGAATATTGATGGTCAGAATGAGTATGGTATTATGCAAGTTATGCAATACATGTGCATGGCTGCTACTGCTTATCTAACCACCAGTGATATAGATGAAAAAGGGATCGTAATGGCTTTAACAACGAGATTCACTGGCCAATTAAAAGGATGGTGGGATTATGGTCTCACTGAAGACGAAAAACATGCCATTTAAAATGCTGTAAAAGTTGATCCCCACCAATCTCCTATAACCAATAAAGGGGAGCTAGTCCCCGATGCTGTCAACCAATTGATATTCACCATAGGAGCCAAATTTATTGGAGATCCTTCTATCTTGAGAGATAGATCAGGAGAATTATTGTCAAACCTAAGATGTAAAACGTTATCAGACTTTAGGTGGTACAATGATACCTTCCTTACACGAGTCTATACCAGAGAAGATTGTGAACATCGCCTCTGGAAAGAAAAATTCTTAGCTAGTCTTCCAAAGTCTCTAGGAGACAGGGTTAGGGATAAGATTAGACATCAAAATGGAGAAATTCCTTATGACAATCTTAGTTACGGACAATTAATATCCTATGTCCAGAATGTAGCTTTGAAAATCTGCCAAGATAGGAAACTCCAGAAAGATTTAGCCAAAGAGAAAACACTAACCAATAGAGAACTGAGAACCTTTTGTGAACAATTCGGTCTCCCTTGTTCTAGGAAAAAATCCAACACCCACAAAGAGAAAGAAGATAAACATCCCTCTAAGTACAAACACCATAGGAAACCTAAATCCAAGCATAAAAATGAGCCCCATCATAAAAGGACAAGTTATACGCCCAGACATAAGAAACCCGATCAACCCAAGAACCAAGGGAAATACTCCGGTTGTTACAATTGTGGCAAGCCTGGACATGTTGCCAGATATTGTAGGCTCAAAACCAAGATTAATTCCCTAAACTTAGAACAGTCTGTTATAGAACAACTTAATAACCTCATGGCTGAGAGCTCTGATGATTATTATAACACCGAATCATCTGAAGATCTTAACCAGATCCAACATGATGATGCTGGAGATGACTCTGACTCTCCAAGCATTAATGTCATAACCAAAGATCATGAAAACCTATTTTACGAAGCCATCAATTCCATCCCTAACCAAGAAGAGAGGAAACTCTTCATATAAAAACTTAGGTCTGTCAACACTGATAGCCAAAAACAAGAAGTTCATAACACCAAGTTTGATGTCACTGAAGCCTTCAAAAGGCTTGAGAATGAGTGGAAGAAACCTCTACTATCCAAGATCTCCATACCGAAATAGCCAATCTTAAGAGAGAGGTTAGAGAGTTAAAAAAATCTTAACATTAGTGAAAGACTTGATCAATTAGATAACCATCAAAACCTTCAAGATGTTATTATTGAACAGATAGGAGATGCCCAAACCCCCGAGCACACTGATAATGTAAAAACCTTTACTGATGAAGACTTTTTGGCAATTATTGATCGTGTTACTATCCAAAAATTTTATATAAACGTTGTTATTAAAATTGCTGATTTCACTCTTGAAACCGTGGCATTATTCGACACGGGAGCAGATTCAAACTGCATTCAAGAAGGCTTAATCCCGACTAAGTATTTTGAGAAAACTTCTGAGCAGCTTAGTACTGCTAGTGGATCCAAACTTAAAATCAATTTCAAACTTTCAAATGCTATTATCGACCACCAAGGTTTACAAGTTGAAACCCCTTTTCTCCTTGTTAAAAACTTGAAAAATGAGGTCATTCTGGGTACGCCCTTTATTAGGTCACTTTTCCCTCTCCAAATCTCCAAAGAAGGTATTACTACTGAATATTTGGGAAAACCAGTGATTTTCAATTTTATTCAAAAGCCTCTTATTAAAAACATCGATCTCGTTAACCTTAAGCAAAAACAAATTAATTTTCTCAAAGAAGAAGTCTCATTTGAAAATGTAAATGTCCAGCTCAACAATTCTGATGTTCAGAAAAGAATCCAATCTCTCCTTGATCATATCCATGATACAGTATGCTCTGATCTCCCTAATGCCTTCTGGGAACGAAAAAAGCATATTGTTGATCTCCCCTATGATAAAGATTTCAAAGAAAAGCTTATCCCTACCAAAGCCAGGCCTATCCAAATGAATGACCAAATGCTCCAAATCTGTCAAAAGAAGATTAATGATCTTTTACAGAAAGGACTTATCAGGAAGAGTAATAGTCCTTGGTCTTGTGCAGCTTTTTATGTCAATAAACAAGCTGAGATTGAACGAGGAACACCCCGTTTAGTTATCAATTATAAGCCCCTTAATTATGTCCTCCAATGGATTAGGTACCCTATTCCTAATAAAAAAGAACTCCTAGGAAGATTACACTCTGCAAAAATCTTCTCCAAATTTGACTTAAAATCTGGATTCTGGCAGATTCAGGTCAATAAGAGCGACCGTTATAAAACTGCCTTCACCGTCCCTTTTGGGCAATATGAATGGAACGTTATGCCATTTGGTCTTAAAAATGCCCCCTCAGAATTCCAGAATATTATGAATGAAATCTTCAATCCTTACTCACACTTCACCATAGTATATATTGATGATGTACTCATCTTTTCCCAATCCATAGAGCAGCACTTCAAACATATCAATATTTTCGTTCATATTATAAAAAGAAATGGTCTTGCTATTTCCAAACCCAAAATCCAACTCTTCCAAACTAAGATCCGTTTTCTAGGTCATGAAATTCATCTGGGAACCATTGTTCCTATTAAAAGAGCCATAGAGTTCGGTAATAAGTTCCCGAACCAGATCCTTGATAAAAATCAGCTGCAAAGATTTCTTGGCTGTTTAAATTACGTAGCTGACTTCATTCCCCAGCTAAGCAATACCATTAAACCACTCCATGAACGTCTGAAGAAGACCCCTCCTCCTTGGACAGATATCCACACCAATATTGTTAAAAGTCTTAAGGCTCAAATACGGGAACTTCCTTGTCTTTATCTTCCTAATCCCCAAGCCTTTAAAATTGTTGAGACCGATGTCTCAGACATAGGTTATGGCGGCATTCTCAAACAACAGGTTTTAGGAAAAGAACAGATTATTGCATTTTCATCTAAGCATTGGAATCCTGCACAACAAAATTACTCAACTGTCAAAAAAGAAGTTTTATCAATTATTTTATGCATTTCAAAATTTCAATCTGATTTACTCAACCATAAATTCTTGGTTCGTGTAGATTGCAAATCTGCTAAAGAAATTTTACAAAAGGATGTAAAAAATTTGGCTTCAAAACAGATTTTTGCCAGATGGCAAGCTATTTTAAGTGTTTTTGATTTTGACATTGAGTATCTCAAAAGCACTAATAATTCTCTCCCTGATTACCTTACACGTGAATACTTACAGGGAAACTAAAACAAGGATTTCAAAAATGTCATCCTCCTCTCGAGGACGAGGTCGCCCCAGAGGTAAAAGGATTCAAGATCTTGTAGAAGTTCCACTCAACCAACAACCAGGGTCATCTACCCTCCCTGGGTCTTCCACCCAACAAGGGTCATCTACCCTTCAAACCACTGAGTCATCAACTCAGTCTCCAAACAAACAACAATCCCAAACAGGAAAACAAACCAAATCAGATTATGGATTCCCACTCCATACTTTAGAAGTCTTACTAAATCAAGGTCTAACCCATCTTCCAAAAAAGTTATGGGCTGAACAAGCCTCAGATGAAGATGATATGGACTTCACCAATTCCCCCTATCCCTCATTGTTGATAGGATAAAAAATCAAGTTTATGAACCCACCAAAGTTCTTAAACCACAAACTAGTGTGCCAAAACAAGAGGTACAAATTAGTGCTCCAAAACAAGAAATCCAAACAACCCATCAACCCCAAACATGCAAAGAACCAACAAAATACCACAAAAAAGGTAATTTTTATATCCCTGTCATTCAGATGGAACCAGAATTTTGGGATGAAAATCCCAATAGAGTTCCCTCCCGAATCTTTCCCAAAGATTTTCAATTTCAGCCTTTATCCCTAAACAAAACTCAGAGGTTCTACGAATTTATTCTTGTAGACACTGACTCCATCTCCATAAAACACCATAAACCCCCAACTGATAAGACACTGATAACCCATTCCACATTCCAAATCCTTAAAGTATTAACCCCTTCTCAATTTGGGACCAATCTTAATAAAATACAAAAATTTTCTCAACCATTTGATCCCGCAGGTTTTAATTATTGGGATTATGTTCAAGCCTGGACCAATGTGTTCTGGTTACAAAATCAAACTTTCAGCCACTCATGGTTAATTTATTTTAAAAGAAACATTAATTATGTGTTTCCCCATTGGTTTATCCAGTGGTGGATTTTCTTTGGACCACCAAACGACATCCTTCCCCAACCTGTAAAAGAAGGATATCAACATTTCAAATCTAGAATCAATTTAGAAGACAAACATATCCCATTCAGTCTCCACTTTTGTTCTAAGCTATCACTAGCATGGATCTTCCAGTGGAAATATATTTATCTCACCTGCATGGGACTTCCCTCATTACAACGAGAAGCCTATCACAAATGGTGGGCCAACTTTGACTTTGCTCATGCCACCAAAGAAGGAGTTGATCTTTGGTTCAGCAGGAATCCAACCTTCCTCAAAGTAGCTGATCCAGAGACTTGTAAATTTCTTAATCAAAGGGCGAAAATCACAACAGCTCTTGCCGCCTCAACCTCAAAGAATTCCCTAGAAGAAAATCTTCAAAACATCCTCAAATTGTTACAAGTGGACCAATCAGAAACTTCGAAAACAAAGCTCCCATCATCTGATGAGGAAGAAGAAAATGAAGATGATTGCTTTGCTGTCAACCTGGATGATGACTAGAGTTTTCATTAAATTATTGTAAAATATTGTTGAAATAGTTCCGATTTAATTATTGTAAAATACTGTTGTAATAGTTCAGGTTTACTTTATCTAAACTGTTGTAATAGTTCCCAAATAATTGTACACAGTGCAAGTTTTGCAACCGACATTGTTCAAACAGTAGGTGAAGAAGTCTATTTAAAGAGCATCTCAGCTCTCAATAGACGCACAATTTTAGAGAGAGACTTTCAGAGAGAGTTTTGGAGAGATTCCAGCCTTTGAGATCTCGTAAGCTCCTCCTTTAGTTTCTGTCTTTCAATCTTTCAATCTTATGTTTATGTCTTTCAATCTTTTAATCGTATAATAAAGTATTTTCATATTCATGTTTTAGTTTCTATTTACTTTCATTTTCTCCCCTTTCTCCCTCACCAGATCTTCCTTCACGGTTATGCCAGAAGGTTCTGGTCCCCTCTTTTAATTTTGTCTATTTTTAATTTTTTCCCTTTCTCTCTCACCAGATCTTCCTTCACGGTTATGCCAGAAGGTTCTGGTTCACTTTAATTATTTATAGTTTCCAGATCTTCTTCACGGCTACTCCAGAAGGTTCTGGTCCTCTTTATTTAGTTATATCTCATTCATCTGCATCATCATCGCATGTAGAATAGTCCTGCTATTCCCTACTTTCCTTTTCTGTTTTTAAGTTTCCTCCCCCCTCTCCTGGTTCCGGACCCTCCCTGGAAAATCACTGGTTTTCCCAAATATTCAGTAGTAATACCTTCTTTGGAGATTTGGAGAGGGAAAAGTGACCTAATAAAGGGCGTACCCAGAATGACCTCATTTTTCAAGTTTTTAACAAGGAGAAAAGGGGTTTCAACTTGTAAACATTGGTGGTCGATAATAGCATTTGAAAGTTTGAAATTGATTTTAAGTTTGGATCCACTAGCAGTACTAAGCTCCTCAAAAGTTTTCTCAAAATACTTAGTCGGGATTAAGCCTTCTTGAATGCAGTTTGAATCTGCTCCCGTGTCGAATAATGCCACGGTTTCAAGAGTGAAATCAACAATTTTAATAACAACGTTTATATAAAAATTTTGGATAGTAACACGATCAATAATTGCCAAAAAGTCTTCATCAGTAAAGGTTTTTACATTATCAGTGTGCTCGGGGGTTTGGGCATCTCCTATCTGTTCAATAATAACATCTTGAAGGTTTTGATGGTTTTCTAATTGATCAAGTCTTTCACTAATGTTAAGATTCTTTAACTATCTAACCTCTCTCTTAAGATTGGCTATTTCGGTATGGAGATCTTGGATAGTAGAGGGTTTCTTCCTCTCATTCTCAAGCCTTTTGAAGGCTTCAGTGACATCAAACTTGGTGTTATGAACTTCTTGTTTTTGACTATCAGTGTTGACAGACCTATGTTTTTATATGAAGAGTTTCCTCTCTTCTTGGTTAGGGATGGAATTGATGGCTTCGTAAAATAGGTTTTCATGATCTTTGGTTATGACATTCATGCTTGGAGAGTCAGAGTCATCTCCAGCATCATCATGTTGGATCTGGTTAAGATCTTCAGATGATTCGTGTTATAATCATCATCAGAGCTCTCAGCCATGAGGTTATTAAGTTGTTCTATAACAGACTGTTCTAAGTGTAGGGAATTAATCTTGGTTTTGAGCCTACAATATCTGGAAATATGTCCAGGCTTGCCACAATTGTAACAACCGGAGTATTTCCCTTGGTTCTTGGGTTGATCGGATTTCTTATGTCTGGGCGGATAACTTGTCCTTTTATGATGGGGCTCATTTTTATGCTTGGCTTTAGGTTTCCTATGGTGTTTGTACTTAGAGGGATGTTTATCTTATTTCTCTTTGTGGGTGTTGGATTTTTTCCAAGAACAAGGGAGACCGAATTGTTCACAAAAGGTTCCCAGTTCTCTATTGGTTAGTGTTTTCTCTTTGGCTAAATCATTCTGGAGTTTCCTATCCTGGCAGATTTTCAAAGCTACCTTCTGGACATAGGATATTAATTGTCCGTAACTAAGATTGTCATAAGGAATTTCTCCATTTTGATGTCTAATCTTATCCCTAACCCTGTCTCCTAGAGACTTTGGAAGACCAGCTAAGAATTTTTCTTTCCAGAGGCGATGTTCATAATCTTCTCTGGTATAGACTCGTGTAAGGAAGGTATCCTTGTACCACCTAAAGTCTGATAACGTTTTACATCTTAGGTTTGACAATAATTCTCCTGATCTATCTCTCAAGATAGAAGGATCTCCAATAAATTTGGCTCCTATGGTGAATATCAATTGGTTGACAGCATCGGGGACTAGCTCCCCTTTATTGGTTATAGGAGATTGGTGGGGATCAACTTTTACAGCATTGTAAATGGCATGTTTTTCGTCTTCAGTGAGACCATAATCCCACCATCCTTTTAATTGGCCAGTGAATCCCGCTGTTAAAGCCATTACGATCCCTTTTTCATCTATATCACTGGTGGTTAGATAAGCAGTAGCAGCCATGCACATGTATTGCATAACGTGCATAATACCATACTCATTCTGACCATCAATATTCCATATGTATAATTGGTTTGCATCAAAGCTTTTGAGGGGGATGTCAGATTCCTCAAGAAGTATATCTGGGGCAGTTGCACGTTGGTAATAAAGCTTGGAAGGTTTTTTCCAGGATAAAGATTGACTCATGAGCGGGTTCAAACCTAACTTCTCAGATCTTATCGATTCAGGTTCAGAGGAGTAAGGAGAACTGCATTCCCCTAAAACGTTTATCAGGCGATCCTTAAAGGGGGGTTCTAGGATCAGAGGGCTTTATGGAACTTGAATCGGAAGGTTGGGGTGTCTCGGGAGCAACGAGTTGGGTCAAATTTCTGATGCTATCTGCTAACTCATCGGAGATGATAGCCTTATTTTTTGCTTTAAGGAATTGTAGGTTTTTCCTAAGATCTTTCGAAGGATTGAAAGGTTTGAAGAAGGGTTTTTCGGTTGGCTTTGCCTCAACTAAATTAGAGGATACCTCTTCTTTCCTAGATCTGATAATATTAAGGTTTTCTCCCAAAGTTTGAAGATACTTATTGGTGTAGTTGGATTGCTCCATCAAATCTTTGATATCTTTAGGATTGACTGGGTCAGATTCATCTTTTGATTTGAATGGGGTAGCTATGGCTAGACTAGTACCAGTCTTAGTGTTGAGCTGGTATTGCCTATTTGGAGGTAATTCAGACTGGAGAATGGTGTCATCTTTAAGTTGCCAGCTACTGATAACATTTGTAACCTTTTCTTTTGAAGACAATTGCCTTTTGAAAGGATAATCAATCTTATTCACAATAGCATAAGTTTGGAACCAATCAAAGAAATATATGTTTTGTTCAACTCGTTCAATAAAATTGTAAAACTCATTTTGGATTTGATTACGTTTTTCTCTAAAATGAGTAAAAAACCAGTTTCTTTGAGCGACGTTGTCATCAGAATAGAAATCTTTTTTGATTATTCCTTTGTTGATCACAAAAACTTTTTCAATATTATTAATCTCATCATACGCATCATTCATGGAGGAGTATGTTGGCGGTTGAATAGTTTTTTGATCTTCTTCTTGTTTTTGGTATATGGGTAAAGGTATGGAAGTGGAGGTATCAAGGCCTTGGAGATGGATAGTTGATTGGGATTTTGTTGAGAAAGATTTCCTAGAGGCTGTCTCAGTAGCTCGGGATTTGAGATCCCCAGCCCTTGAACTTTCAGATCTGGCGACACTAAAGGAATTTCTTCTGTTAAAGGTTAATTTTACTCTGCCATCTTCATATTGTCGAATCTCCTGGATTTCAGGGGTTTCTTTAGGTCGAGCTGGTGCAGCTCTGTCTAGATGCCAATCTTCGGGTAAGACAATATCTTCACATCTAATGGTTTTTGGGACAGTGACATTTGCTTTTGAGATATCAGTGAGAAATAGAGTCGTTTTTCCAGGATTACTAGATCTTCTAACCATAGAACTGCAAGAGTTCATGACCTTATACTGTACTTTGTACATGAGGGCAATAGGGTTGGATCCAGATGCCATGTCTAGACCATGGGTATGTAGGTTCAAGATTAAAACTTTGAGGATGTTTCTGTCTTGGAGACTAACAGTGAGATTGGGGTAACAATTAAAATAGATTGGACCATGTCCGAGGCTGGTTTCTACAGTTCTCAGGAGAGAGTCTAAAAATTGATTATGCCTCTTATCTCTTAAACATAAGAGTACAGAAGCATTAAGGCCTTCTCTCATGAGCGACTTGATAGCAACTTGGACACAACCTATGTGCAAGTATCGGTATTTTTGTTTGTGACCTCTCAAGGTTTCATTGGAGAGAAGGTGGAACTCTTCATCTTTAGAGGTGATTGGATTGATGGGGATATTCTTTTCAACGGTTCTTATGATGTAGTCAGAACTTTGAAAGAATCGTCCCTGGGGTTTGTAGAGGTCTTTTGTGGGAATTTTGAGAATTTCCCAATTGTCAAAATCTTGATTTATATCTTGGAATTTGATTTCTTCCTTGAAAATGTTTTTAGAAGAGGTTTGGGCTTCTTCATTCTCGGCGAGAGATGAAGAAGATGGTTGGGAGGACTTGAAAGAGAGATGGGTTGAGAGAGAGCGAAACATATTGAAATAAAGAGGCGAGTGAGTAAATTTTGTAATTGTTCCTCGCCCTATAGTATCATCACCATTATTTGGTTTCATAAAAACGAGTTTCCAGAAGTAAGATAAATAATATGATCTACACAATATTTTAGGTCATAAAAAACTCTTTTTTTTTTAACCCATCATCAGTTCAACTATAGCCACCGACAGTTAGATGTTATTCCTGGTAATCGCAGCATCATCCGAGCTTTATTGCCTCCTTTAGGACTTATTACTCTTGCTGCCTATGCACAAGAATAACACGAAACTTATTCGTGCTTCCAGTTGAGTGATGAATCTTATTTATCTCTATATACAGATATATACAGGAATATTAAAATGACCTTTAATATTATATTACCATATTAAGGATCTTACTCCCAGCCAAATGTTCCTACTTCCCCATCTGGCTCTGATACCAGGGAGGGTCCGGAACCTGGAGAGGGGGGAGGAAACTTAATAACAGAAAAGGAAAGTAGGGAATAGCAGGACTATTCTACATGCGATGATGATGCAGATGAATGAGATATAACTAAATTAAAGAGGACCAGAACCTTCTGGCATAGCCGTGAAGAAGATCTGGAAACTATAAATAATTAAAGGGAACCAGAACCTTCTGGCATAACCGTGAAGGAAGATCTGGTGAGGGAGAAAGGGAAAAAAATTAAAAATAGACAAAATTAAAAGAGGGGACCAGAACCTTCTGGCATAACCGTGAAGGAAGATCTGGTGAGGGAGAAAGGGGAGAAAATGAAAGTAAACAGAAACTAAAACATGAATATGAAAATACTTTATTATACGATTAAAAGATTGAAAGACATAAACATAAGATTGAAAGATTGAAAGACGGAAACTATAGGAGGAGCTTACGAGATCTCAAAGGCTGGAATCTCTCCAAAACTCTCTCTGAAAGTCTCTCTCTCTCTAAAATTGTGTGTCTATTGAGAGCTGAGATGCTCTTTAAATAGACTTCTTCACCTACTGTTTGAACAGTGTCGGTTGCAAAACCTGCACTGTGTACAATTATTTGGGAACTATTACAATAGTTTAGGTAAAGTAAACCTGAACTATTACAACAGTATTTTACAATAATTAAATCGGAACTATTTCAACAGTATTTTACAATAATTTAATGAAAACTCTAGTCATCATCCAGGTTGACAGCAAAGCAATCATCTTCATTTTCTTCTTCCTCATCAGATGATGGGAGCTTTGTTTTCGAAGTTTCTGATTGGTCCGCTTGTAACAATTTGAGGATGTTTTGAAGATTTTCTTCTAGGGAATTCTTTGAGGTTGAGGCGGCAAGAGCTGCTGTGATTTACGCCATTTGATTAAGAAATTTACAAGTCTCTGGATCAGCTACTTTGAGGAAGGTTGGATTCCTGCTGAACCAAAGATTAACTCCTTCTTTGGTGGCATGAGCAAAGTCAAAGTTGGCCCACCATTTGTGATAGGTTTCTCGTTGTAATGAGGGAAGTCCCATGCTGGTGAGATAAATATATTTCCACTGGAAGATACATGCTAGTGATAGCTTAGAACAAAAGTGGAGACTGAATGGGATATGTTTGTCTTCTAAATTGATTCTATATTTGAAATGTTGATATCCTTCTTTTACAGGTTGGGAAAGGATGTCGTTTGGTGGTCCAAAGAAAATCCACCACTGAATAAACCGATGGGGAAACACATAATTAATGTTTCTTTTAAAATAAATTAACCATGAGTGGCTGAAAGTTTGATTTTGGAACCAGAACACATTGGTCCAGGGAGGGTCCGGAACCAATGTGGACCAGAACCTTCTGGCGTAGCCGTGAAGAAGATCTGGAAACTATAAATAATTAAAGGGAACCAGAACCTTCTGGCATAACCGTGAAGGAAGATCTGGTGAGGGAGAAAGGGAAAAAATTAAAAGTAGACAAAATTAAAAGAGGGGACCATATATATATATATATGGGGATTGCTAACATCCTCCAACCCTAATTTTAGTTGGTGGATTTTAGCAATGTCCACCCAAAATATTTGGACAAAATTACCTTTTATCTCTTAACTTGGATGACTAATTTTTTAAAGGGTATTCCTGTAATTTGATTATTATTAATAAAATTAAAAAGAAAAAAAAATCAACCACCCCCCAAAGGATCTGATCGATCCATTTCTCATCCCTCCTCTCTCTCTCTCTTCTCATCCCTCCTCTCTCTCTCCCTTCTCATCCCTCCTCTCTTTTCTCATCTCCCTCCTCTCTTCTATTTATTGCTGCCTCCGTCATCTCCTCCCTTCTCCCTGCCGCCGTCGGCCCTCCTGCACACCACCGCACGCTGCTCCAGCCTTCGTCGCGCCTCCAACCACCACCGTCGTCATCGTCGCGCCTCCTGCCACCACTGCCGCCACCGTCGCGTCCCTGCCATGACACCGCCACCGTCGCCCTCTTCACCACTGTCACCGCCACCCGCCAGTGCCCCTGCCACTGGTAAGTCGTTTTCTCCTTTTTCTTTTTTTTTTGTTGTTTTTCTTTTTTTTTCCTCTCTCTGTGTCTTTTTATTTATTTTTTTTAAATTGAATATTATCAATTTGATGTTGCTTTTCCATGGATTGTGACCTTAAAGATTGTTGTTTAAGATATGCTTGTTTAGCAAAGTGAATGATGATACTTTTATACCTTGTCTTGTTAGTGTTGCCTATGTAGTGTTTGATAAAATGCTTACTTGCTTGTACTGCCTTAATTGCCTATGTAGTGTTTGATAAAATGCTTGCTTACTTACTTGCTTGTACTTCTTTATACTTGTTTGATAAAATGCTTACTTGCTTGTGTTGCCCATTCTTATTTTTTTTCACTTGGTTGAATGCACTGTAATATTTGATTCAGCGAGTTTCATTCCTTATTCCTTGTTCTTTAATCTCACAAGTCATTAATTTATTCTGTTTTTTGTTTTCTTTACCATTTTAGATGAGTTTGCATGATACTATTGATTTCTATTATTTATTTATTAATTTTTTTTCACTTAAATAAGGCCGATGGCCGAAGCTACAAGCAACAGAGATAAACTCAAAATCTAAAGACCTATGTGAATTCGACAAATGCAGCTACATCATTGAAGCACAATCAAAGTTTGCATGAAAAATCTATCTTCCACAGTTCCACTCCTCATTCTGATATTAAAAAGGATAACCGCATTAGCGTTGACAGAAATAACTTCCATAATATATATAGCTTTGATCGCTAAGATTTCCTTAGATCATAAAATGAGTAGTCTAATTAACATGAGAATATTGTACTGTTTAGTTTTTGCGGATGTTAAAAGCAGTGATTAATGCGTTAAAAAGGGTATTTTTAGTGTTTGATAAAATGCTTATTTGCTTGTACTACCTTAGTATGATTGAAATCAATTCAAAAAAATAACTTGATCAAAGACTTGTTTATTCTTGTTGTAATTGAGGCTCCCTTGTAGTAACTAGACATGAGTAGTTGGTATCTGATTTTTTTTAAAGAAGAGAAATGAGTTTACAGTAAATATGACTATGTAGTTTTGTTATTAACTAGTAAATTTTCCCGTGCATTGCACAAGTTTTAATTGTTTTTTCTTAGTATAGATTTTGAAAATGTGTTTTTTAATGATAAGTTAATATAAACTTTTTTTTATAAAGATGAATGACATGTTTTTATTTAATTAGTAATATCATTGCAAGCAACTTATAATTAAACTTTAGCATGTTAATAAAAAAAATCTTAACATAAATAATTCTCTTCAAATGAATATTATTCATAAAATAGCTAGACACAAAATAAACGCAAGAAATGTTTACAAAATATAAGAAAAAGAAAAGGCATCTTCTTCAATGGCTATCTTAATGGTCATCTAACATGCAAAGAAAAATTAGCAAGTTGCTTATGTCATAATGTCCATCTAACCAAGATCTTCAGTTCCTCAAATGGACCAAAGCAGAACTTTCTGTTTTCTCCTATCACCCGAATAAAATCCATCATCTTAGACAACATTCGAGCCTGCAAATTTCATTCCGCATATCTAAACTCTCCAGACTTTGCTTTTCTTTTTTCTTTGATATTTCTGGTGGTTGTTCTTAGTCTCAATTTTCTCTTCAATTATCAAGTTACTATCAGAATTCAGAATGAAGCGCTAGTCATTTTCAAGCTCTTGTGTCAATTTTCTTCTCCAACCCAAACAACACCAAAACAATTTACATATGCACCCAATTATGTGTAATAAAAAGTTAGCAAATTTAATACTTGGCAAAAATGAAAATAAAATTCTTTAGCTAACACAATAATCTAAATGAAAAATATGCTTTTAAAGTGATAGGAATTTATATTTTTTATACTACCACTGAATGTGTGACCTATTAACTATACCACAATCTTTGATCACTGTGATCACAACCTTGACCCACAATCTTCAGATTAATGCCACTTCGAGAAAGAGAGGGAAGATCGCAAGGATTAAGCAACTTTCTCTGCACCCATATATATGAAAATCATAAAATCACCATCTACAAAGCCCCCATGGTTATTTACTAATTTCAACCAAACAAAAAAAGGCAAATAAATGGAAAAAAAAACACACAAACAGAGGAAAAAAAGAATACAAATCCTAAGAAAAATACCAAATCAAAATCCTAAATAAGACAATAAATAAAATCAAAACCTAAATAAAAGTCTAAATAAAAGTAAAATCTCACATTTCTCGTGAATCTAAACATGTGTGCAATTTTGGAAAGTTGTTCTTGTAACATTAAAACATAAAAAATAAAGAGAGGAATAAGAAAAAAAATCGAAACAGAGAGAGTGTGAGACAAAGAGGGAAGAGATAGATAATGCAGTGAGATAGAGAGAATAAACATGGAGAAAGAGAAAGAAAGAAAGAAAGAAAGAAAGAGAGAGAGAAAGAGAGAAAGTAAAGTAAAGTAATAAAAATACATTAAAAATATTTTCTAATAGACCCTTCATATACTCCTTTCGTGTAAAACAGTAGCGGAGACCACAATCTTCTTTGCATTGGGCATAAAGTAGTGTGCACACTTTCCTCAATTTAATACAATGTAGAAGATAATTTTTAAACCATTTACATTTATTATTATAATAAAAATTTAGATTAGTGAAAATTTTTTAGGAAGCCAAAAAGTATTGGAGCATTAAAGAAGACATTAGGAGGGAAAACAACATTTAGGAGGATCATTGGAGAGAAATAATTTTTGCCCTCACTTCTCCTATTTTATATTATATTGATTACTTGAGTTTTTTTTTTTCAATCCTACAAACACGTAATAAAGTAAAATTATGCCTAATAAACATGAATGCTAATAGATTAACATGTATTTTGTTTAAATAGGAATGAGCAATATGACATCCAAAGAAAGAAATGATATTTTTGAATGGCCCAAAGAGCTTCTTAGAGATGATGCTTCTATGGATGATGAATACTTTCAAGAGTCACAAACAAATGCTTTGCCTCAAGTCGAGAATATTGATGATGTGGTTCCATACGAAGGGCAAGTATTCAAGAGTGATGAAGACGCTTATGCTTCTTATTTTTTATTTGCAAAAAAAAGTGGGTTTTCAATTAGACGTGAACACACTTATAAAAGAAGTAAGAATCATGGTGGGGCTGTATATAAAAGGGAATTCATTTGTCATCGTGTTGGTACTGCTAAACAATGCAAAGTTGTTGAGATTGAAAGGCAAAGGAAACGAAAAAGTTCAAGATGCAATTGTGGTGCAAGGATGTTGATTGCTAAAAAAAATTGGTTTTTTAGAACAATGGGTAGTAACATGTTTTTGTAATTCACATAACCATGAATTATTGGATGATAGAGAGGTTAAGTTTCTTCCTGCTTATCGTGACATCCCTATTGGTGATCAAAGTCGTATATTATTGTTATCAAAAGCAGGTTGTAATGTAAGTCTCATAATGCGAGTTCTTGAATTAGAGAAAGGAATAGATGCTGGTCATCTACCAATTTTGGATAAAGATATTAGGAATTTTATTCAATCTCAATGTCTCAACGACAAAGAGAACGATGCTTCAGAGGTTCTCAAATTATGCAAAAAATTGAAAGATAGAGATGATGATTTCCAATATGATTTTACATTAGATGAAAATAACAAGTTGAAGCATATTATTTGGAGTTTTGGTGATTCAATTCGAGCATATGAATCTTTTGGAGATGTGGTTGTCTTTGATACCACATACCGAATTAATCGTTATGATATGCCTCTTGGACTATGGGTTGGGGTTGATAATCATGGAAATTCAATATTCTTTGGTTGTGTTCTGCTGCGAGATGAGAAGATATCTTCTTTCAAATGGGATTTAAAGGTAAATAGCTATTATTTGAAGTTGTTCCTCATAACTCAAATACTAACTTAGAGCATTGTATAATTATTTGCATTTTGTTTTTATTTTTTCAGAGTTTTATGGATTTTGTCAAAGGAAAGTGCCCACAAACAATTCTTACTGATCAAGATCTTGCACTTACAGAAGCTATTTCGACGGAATTGGCAAACACAAAACATGCATTTTGCATATGGCATATAGTGGCAAAGTTACCAACCTGGTTTTCCTTTCCTTTAGGTTCAAGATATGATGAATTCAAATATGAGTTTCATAGGTTATACAATTTAGAATGTGCAAATGATTTTGAGCAACAATGGAAACTAATGGTTGAACGTTTTGATCTAAGCAATGATAAGCATATTGATGTATTGCATTCTCATCGTCATTTTTGGGCTTTAGCTTATTTGAAAGACTATTTCTTTGCTGGAATGACAACAATTGGACGTTCAGAATCTATAAATTCATATATCAAAAGGTTCTTAGATGTGAAAACAAGTTTGGTGGATTTTGTAAATCAGGTATGAACTTATTGTGGTTCTTTGTTGTAAATGTATTATCCCTGGAATGAATTATTATATAAGTTTGTCATAGTTGATACATTTTTGTGTAGGTTGGAGTTGCTGTCAACATTAGAAACCAAGCAGGAGAAGAGGCAAGAATGCGTCAAAAGTACCACAATCCTCCACTTAAAACAAGTTTTCTTGTTGAGGAGCATGTTGCATCTATACTCACACCTTATGCCTTCGAGTTGCTCCAACATGAGATCGAGCTATCTACAAAATATTCAGCAACTAAAATTAGTTATAACACTTACGTAGTACGGCATTATACCAAAATTGAGGGCGGTCATTCGGTAACTTGGATAGAATAACAAAATTCAATCCATTGTTCTTGTAAAGAATACGAATTTTCTAGAATATTGTGTAGACATGTTATTCGAGTGCTATTGAAGAATGACTGCTTTCACATCCCGTTAAAATATTTTCCTCCTCGGTGGAGACGAGAAAGTTCATTGATCCCAAGATTTAGTCACGTAATCAATTTCAATGATAACTACTCTATTGAGTTTCGGTCTCTTGTACAAAGTGTAGAAGTTGAATCTTTAAAGACAAAAGATCGAGTTGAAGTTGCTACTAAAGAATTAGAGAGAGTCATTGAGTTGGTAAAAGGCATGCCTGAAATTGAAGTGCACTCAATTGATTCGGACATTGATGATCCAAATGAGGAGTGTGACGTTGAAAATCCCATCATTTCTAAAACAAAAGGTCGACCAAAAGGATCCAGGCCAAAATGAGGAGTTGAAGTTGCAAAGAAGCAACGTCGTTGCTGTAACACCCTTATTTTATATACAAAAATAATAAGTAAAAGTCTATATTTAAAGCATTGTACTTAAAAATTCCTTTTCACAAATTAAATTTACAATTACTTTTGGGCATTCATATACAATATAGTAGCACCCAAAAATAAAGTTTCCTTCTATCCCAGTCTTCCGCTGCGCCACTCTGATCCACAAACTCCTTAGCAATCACCTAAAATGTTAACCACTAAGGGTGAGACCTTTTCACAACACAGTGGATTAAAAGATAGTAAAACGGTATATAACAAAAACTCAAGGATAATAAGTAAATCAAGCCATGGAATAACAAAATGTTTCACATTCACTTATTAACTATTTTTAAATACATTCCCATATTTCATTCTCTTTCCATAATTCACAATACTGTACGTCACCTCACGGTCAGAGGCCAACATACCCACTTATACATTGTATGTCTCCTCACGGTCAGAGGACAACATACAAACCACATATACATTATATGTCTCCTCACGGTCAGAGGACAACATACAAACCATATTCTCTTTTTCTTTTTATTTTTGCACCACTAGGAATTAGCGCACCTGCTAGGCAATTCGGCACCTACTAGGGACTTTACACCTGTCAGGACTGAGACACCCATTAGGCATCACCCGTTAGGACAACGCAATTAATTACCTTTCCATTAATTATTCATTTCTCAATTCCAGTCCACAATCCATTAACTTTTTCTGGTGGTTATGCAATGTATTGATCCATTGGCGCACCGACGCCTAACGGGAATTTAGGACCTAATGGGCAATTCGCCTGACAGGCAATTAGGCCCTAGCAGGCAATTCACCACCTAGCAGGGCACCTAGTGTGCCGCGGGCATCCAAGGATCAACCACACTGCACTCCTTTTATTCCATATCAAAACTTATTCACAAAATTCAAGCACAACATACACACCATTCATCAAATACTCGGAGAATTTCAAGTAATATCAAATATTCATTTTCACCACTTTTAACAGACATAATCATTCCTTTAATTTATCAATCAAACCACCATTCACCAAGTATTACCCAAATCACACATTTCCAAACATTCTTCACACACAACAATTTCAAGTTATATATACATATACATAGATATATTCACTTCCAATTCCAATTTATTATTCCTTTTTTTTTACATCATATTCCCATTTCAATATTTATACACGTACGTCATTAATTACTCACATATAGGGTCACATCAATTTATCAACCATCAACCAATATCACAAATCAATCGACATACTCAGGTATGTCTCAGAGTACATTGAATGTAAGTCAATTCCTTAGGGTTCTTCACTTCCTACTTTAATCTTAGTAAAAAGAGAATTTAACATAAACAATTTAATTAATATAAAATTAACCATAAACATACTAATCACCCCTAAATCAATTTTAATTCAAAACCATTTTGCTACCCACAACCCGGTCTAAGTATTAAACTTAAATCCTATTATACACCCTAACTATCCCTAACCCAAAGTGTGGAAAAGAGACTCCCCTTACCTTGGAAATCCTAGTCATAGTGACAGAGTCATTTTTACATCCGCGACTTGCTCCAGGGTCAAGGTCAAAAACGTGTTGGATCTAAATAGGGACATGTGTTAAAACTAATTATAACATTAAAAATATATCAAATAAACACATTTTTGTCAAAATAATAAAAATATATTATTATACAATAAAAATATATCACTTTTCCCTAAAACATCTTTTTATTTGAAAATATATGGATAATAAAAATATTGATGGATCGTAAAATAAATTATATAGATAGGTAGAGGGAGTTGAGGAGGTTATATACCTAAGAAGAATTTAAGATTGAACAATTGGATCTTGAGTTATTGACCGGAAAGTTGAGGAAACCTTATGTTTCCTCATCTCTGTCGCCTCTCATCTTCTCTCTGTCTCGCTGCTCTCTATTTCTTTCCTTCTATGTTTTTTTTCTCTCTCTTGCGCTCTCATACTTTCTATTTCCTTATTTCTTGCTCTGGACTTGGGTAGAAGATTAGGAATTATAATATATATTTTTGTTTCAGGTGGGCTACGGGCTAGGCTGGTAGAATTAGGGAATATATATATATATATATATATATATATATATTTTTGTGGGTCAATATATGTAAGTATTTTGGATTATAGCTATAAGTTGGATAATACTAAAAATAAAAATGCGTTTAGGTAAAACAATATTGTATTTTGAATTACTCAAAACTGATTGAAAATAATAAAGTTACCGATCGCTCCGGATAGCTATTGCGTAAGAAAAATTATCGAAATTCAAAAGTAAATATATTTTCTCAATCTTGATATTCAACTTGATAATATATAATATTTGAAATTCTAAGTAGAAGATTATTATATACAACTTAAACCGGTAATATATTAAACCAGTCCAGAGCTAACAATAAAATAGTCTCCGAACACTATGAAAATTTACAGGGACGCTCAAAATATTAAGTTAAACATATTTTTCTAAAGAAACTATTTATAAAAATGCCTCTAAGGTTTGCCACTTGAGCTCCCTGTCAAAATGTTAATTAAACTAAATAAAAGTACTACTTTATTTTTGGAAAACGTATGGTAACAAATTTATACTTATTTTGACTAGAAAACATATTTCAAATATAACGATGAAATCAGAATTTTATTCCGAGACTCAAATCTTGAAAACATCATATTAAATCATTTAATTATTTTACTAGACGTATTATAACGGGATGTTACAATTCTCCCCCACTTATTGGAATTTCGTCCCCAAAATACCGTTCAAAATCCTTAAATGGAGAATCATCCCGGACAAGGGTTTCTTAACTACGATACTCACTTCCTTTGGTTTTACTCCCCCACTTGGAATTAACATACCATTTAGCATGAATGCGCCACAAGACCCTTGCACTCATTGAAGAGTGTCGATTATGGTTTAATTTGGGTCAACCTCTTGGCTAAGATTCTAAAAGATTTCTATGGTCAGCTAGCTTCCCTCCGGAAATCTACTTTGAAGGTTGAACAGGGTACTAAAACGCTCTAAACATATTACCCCAAAGGGTTGATTATATCCTAACTCCAAAACCTACCACTTATCCTATTCCTAGACCCTAATCAACCACATTCAACAATCCAACAACCAAAAAAAATCACATAGATATCATTTGAATATACACAACATTCCACTTCAGCATACATTTCAAACACAACAAGACTCCACCCTACTTCCTTCTAAGCTAATCCTTGTCTAACTTAGGACTTAAACTTACCTCTACAAACACATTCATCACAGTCATCATATATTTGAAAATTGGTTCAAAGAGGGTTCGGGGAATAGGACTCATATGGTTTGCAACCAAAAACACTTTTCATCAATTCAGTTCCCCAATGTTTTGAAAAATTTGAAAATAGTGTCCCTGAACCTAAAAGAACATCATAGTAAATTTTCAAGTCGATCAGAGTTCATTAGGTTCGTTTTTAACCCTAAAACCACTTAGTCAAAATTTTGTAATGGTCAGGGGTGAACCTACGTCAATTTCACTTAAAAATAGTAGACAAACTTCGATTGGCTTCAAAATTTAATGGGACAACACCTAAACTTAGGCCAAGGTTGCGTAATATTGTCAAACCGATTAGAGTGCATTAAATTTATTTTAATTAAAACATTAACTTGCTCCAAATGGGTTTGAAATGCTACATAAAACGATGAGTCAACCTTAGGGTGCTTATATCAAATCTTTCAATTCAAATAAATATCCTAAACTCAAATACTTAGTTTTCCACTCTATATAAAAACCCTGATTTCCCCCAACAGACACCTAACCACGAACATATACATCTTTAAAAATCCTTGGTTTGAACAATCACTACGTATGGGGATTTAAAATTTAAAAAGAAGATCTCATACTAGTAAAACACTTGGAGGAACAATTAGTTTCATTTGAAAATTCAATAAAACTTTTAATCATGCACCTTACCATGAAGAGAGCTACCTCCATCTAATTTCATAAGAACTTAGATGAAGGAGTGAAAGATCACTCAAGATTGATAAACTCAAAGAAAAAGGGAATATGCCTTGGGCTTGGAAAAATTTAGTTTAGTTCACCTTTAAAAAGTTGAAACAATTAGATTCCCTTTTGCTTCAAGTTTGAAAATTGAGTTTTCATTCCGAATTGATTTGAGTTGCATAGAAAGGGTTCCTATTTAATCGAAGTGTGACTTGGTTAAAAACAATTTAGTTAACTCACTCCTCGATTACTTAAGAATCCTTGGTTTTCTTACTATTTTTTAAAAATTTGTCGTTTGACCTCACTATCCATTTGGAATGATTGTGGTTCGGTGCATCTTTTGAAATTCATTTTAAACTTTCACATTATCAAACGAATATAAATCATAACCTTCTCTCACAAGCATCAAGCAAAATTTCAATTTTTTTTTTCAAATATTAATATCAAACATACATATAAATCAAATGCACGCAAACATAATCAGTTTTATCCGAAACACAATTTCCAAAAACAACATTTTTAGTCAATGCTTAGTGGAAAATAGTTTGGAACTTTCAAGCATGGGGGTGGAAATCAATAAGCTCTTAGTTTCAAAATTGTTTAAAAACATTTTCAAAAGTTTAAACTCATTCCCACTTAAGCATAGACTTTATATGTGCATAACTACTAACATAAATCTAAACTGAAGTAATGCGAGAAGCTCAGGATTGAATTCCAACCCCTTTTTCGATTAAAGAAACCTCTTTCTATTTATAAAATTTTATAGTTATACTCGGGGTTCAAATCCAATCGATAGGAACTCCATCCTTATCCTTCGTGTAGTATTAAAGTCTTCAAAATTACACTAGCGGTGGAATCAGCTACAAATTTAATACAAATGTTTTTGTTGTTTTTCATGGATCCTAATCTAGTCGATGTGAACTAACTCACTCAATTAGATTAGTATCAAGTCAATAAATCATTTTAATTTTCATGATTCCACCTCTACTTTCTTTCCGACTACCTTAACACTGAGCCATTCCTCGTGAAAACATATATCCGAGGACTTTTTGATTGATTCCGAACCGCTTCCCCAACTTGGACAAAAAGTTATTTTTATGATTGCAATTTGAATTAATATAGTTCAACGGTTCAAATTCAATCGATTAGTACTCGTTTCTTGTTTTCCGATTGGTATCACAGTTACTTGAATTGAGATTAGCTATGAATCGACCATAATTTAATTTAAACATTGTTTTTGGTTCTCTTTGATACTAGTCTAATCGACATGAATTTAGTCAGTCGATTGGATTAGTATCCGAGTTCATCACTTATTTATTCCATGCGGTTCCATTTCTAATCCCTGTTCAATTACTTTGATACCAATTTATTCAACAACATACATTGAAATTACGCACAAATGCACATAGCAACGCAACAAGACATAAAAGAGCTAACACTCAGTTTCATACATAGAAAATCAATTATTAATTCACGATGATACAGAAGCTTCTAGATTTCGACGACGTCACCTCCCGATAAATGCAACATCGGATTGGCCAGTTCCGACACTACATTCCATCAGTGGTAATAGCCCTCGCCATCCAGTAAAGTTTATGTACTTCGTTTGGATTAGCAAGATTTCCTTTGTAAGAAACTTCAAGTTTTGATTAACTCAAAACTTAGAATTAATTTTCATACTTTAAGTTTCTTGTTTGCAATTTGGTAAATACTTACAATCCGCGATTCTTTGAATTCCTAAGGGATCCGCTTAGGTTCCAAAGAATTCCATCTCTTAGTTTGTCACTTGTAGGTATTCCCCATTTGCAAACATAAACTTACTCAATATCATTTAACATTTGCAATTTCCACTTAAAGGGGTCTCACCTTTGGAGGAGAAGCTCGAGATGAGAGTGTTCGCAGCGAGATTGGGACCACTTTAACTCAGGTCGGAAGGAAGGAACTGCTTTGATACCATAAATGTAACACCCTTATTTTATATACAAAAATAATAAGTAAAAGTCTATATTTAAAGCATTGTACTTAAAAATTCCTTTTCACAAATTAAATTTACAATTACTTTTGGGCATTCATATACAATATAGTAGCACCCAAAAATAAAGTTTCCTTCTATCCCAGTCTTCCGCTGCGCCACTCTGATCCACAAACTCCTTAGCAATCACCTAAAATGTTAACCACTAAGGGTGAGACCTTTTCACAACACAGTGGATTAAAAGATATTAAAACAGTATATAACAAAAACTCAAGGATAATAAGTAAATCAAGCCATGGATTAACAAAATGTTTCACATTCACTTATTAACTATTTTTAAATACATTCCCATATTTCATTCTCTTTCCATAATTCACAATACTGTACGTCACCTCACGGTCAGAGGCCAACATATCCACTTATACATTGTATGTCTCCTCACGGTCAGAGGACAACATACAAACCACATATACATTATATGTCTCCTCACGGTCAGAGGACAACATACAAACCATATTCTCTTTTTCTTTTTATTTTTGCACCACTAGGAATTAGCGCACCTGCTAGGCAATTCGGCACCTACTAGGGACTTTACACCTGTCAGGACTGAGACACCCATTAGGCATCACCCGTTAGGACAACGCAATTAATTACCTTTCCATTAATTATTCATTTCTCAATTCCAGTCCACAATCCATTAACTTTTTCCGGTGGTTATGCAGTGTATTGATCCATTGGCGCACCGACGCCTAACGGGAATTTAGGACCTAATGGGCAATTCGCCTGACAGGTAATTAGGCCCTAGCAGGCAATTCACCACCTAGCAGGGCACCTAGTGTGCCGGGGCATCCAAGGATCAACCACACTGCACTCCTTTTATTCCATATCAAAACTTATTCACAAAATTCAAGCACAACATACACACCATTCATCAAATACTCGGAGAATTTCAAGTAATATCAAATATTCATTTTCACCACTTTTAACGGACATAATCATTCCTTTAATTTATCAATCAAACCACCATTCACCAAGTATTACCCAAATCACACATTTCCAAACATTCTTCACACACAACAGTTTCAAGTTATATATACATATATATAGATATATTCACTTCCAATTCCAATTTATTATTCCTTTTTTTTACATCATATTCCCATTTCAATATTTATACACGTACGCCATTAATTACTCACATATAGGGTCACATCAATTTATCAACCATCAACCAATATCACAAATCAATCGACATACTCAGGTATGTCTCAGAGTACATTGAATGTAAGTCAATTCCCTAGGGTTCTTCACTTCCTACTTTAATCTTAGTAAAAAGAGAATTTAACATAAACAATTTAATTAATATAAAATTAACCATAAACATACTAATCACCCCTAAATCAATTTTAATTCAAAACCATTTTGCTACCCACAACCCGGTCTAAGTATTAAACTTAAATCCTATTATACACCCTAACTATCCCTAACCCAAAGTGTGGAAAAGAGACTCCCCTTACCTTGGAAATCCTAGTCATAGTGACAGAGTCATTTTTACATCCGCGACTTGCTCCAGGGTCAAGGTCAAAAACAACGTGTTGGATCTAAATAGGGACATGTATTAAAACTAATTATAACATTAAAAATATATCAAATAAACACATTTTTGTCAAAATAATAAAAATATATTATTATACAATAAAAATATATCACTTTTCCCTAAAACATCTTTTTATTTGAAAATATATGGATAATAAAAATATGGATCGTAAAATAAATTATATAGATAGGTAGAGGGAGTTGAGGAGGTTATATACCTAAGAAGAATTTAAGATTGAACAGTTGGATCTTGAGTTATTGGACCCGGAAGTTGAGGAAACCTTATGTTTCCTCATCTCTGTCGCCTCTCATCTTCTCTCTGTCTCGCTGCTCTCTATTTCTCTCCTTCTATGTTTTTTTTCTCTCTCTTGCGCTCTCAGACTTTCTATTTCCTTATTTCGTGCTCTGGACTTGGTAGAAGATTAGGAATTATAGGGGGCGCTGGACTTGGGTAGAAGATTAGGAATTATAATATATATTTTTGTTTCAGGTGGGCTACGGGCTAGGCCGGTAGAATTAGGGAATATATATATATATATATATATATATATATATTTATTTGTGGGTCAATATGTGTAAGTATTTTGGATTATAGCTATAAGTTGGATAATACTAAAAATAAAAATGCATTTAGGTAAAACAATATTGTATTTTGAATTACTCAAAACTGATTGAAAATAATAAAGTTACCGATCCCTCCGGACAGCTATTACGTAAGAAAAATTATCGAAATTCAAAAGTAAATATATTTTCTCAATCTTGATATTAAACTTGATAATATATAATATTTGAAATTCTAAGTAGAAGATTATTATATACAACTTAAACCGGTAATATATTAAACCAGTCCAGAGCTAAAAATAAAATAGTCTCCGAACACTATGAAAATTTACAGGGACGCTCAAAATATTAAGTTAAACATATTTTTCTAAAGAAACTATTTATAAAAATGCCTCTAAGGCTTGCCACTTGAGCTCCCTGTCAAAATGTTAATTAAACTAAATAAAAGTACTACTTTATTTTTGGAAAACGTATGGTAACAAATTTATACTTATTTTGACTAGAAAACATATTTCAAATATAACGATGAAATCAGAATTTTATTCCGAGACTCAAATCTTGAAAACATCATATTAAATCATTTAATTATTTTACTAGACGTATTATAACGGGATGTTACAGTTGCCATTTTCCAAATTGTGGTGGAACTAATCATGATTCAAGGAATTGTCCAAACAAAAAGAAAAAAGCTCAAGTATTGCTTTCTCAATCTCCTAATAAGTAAGTTTAAATTATTAATTATTTTTTGAACGTTTTAATGTATGTATATATTGAGTACCAATTATTACTAAACGAGTATTTTTTTGTGATTTAACATGAAGACATGGGGTTTGAAAAAGCAACCTTAGGAAATTCAAGTTGGTGAAAGATGGAGCTAAAGGCATGAAGACATTGCATTTATAGTTACTAACTTTTGGTTGTATTTTAGCAATTTGAGTTCGATTCAAGCTTTGAATTTTTTTGATATATTTTGATGGTTCATTTTGAAGTGTATATGATCTAAACTTATAATTATTTTTTGTTCAAGGTTCTAAGGAATATGTTTATCATATAACATCACATTCTCATCGAATACGAGGTGATACACATTCTCACGTTATAACATATATTTAGATAGCAATAATAATGACTTTTATTAACAATAATAAGTTAACAATTACAAACATTATTTCTATTTTTAGAACCTTTTTGACACAACTTTTTTACAAACATTATAAACAAAAGACTTGACTCTCATGTTGGAACCCTCTGCATCTAAGCTCGCATGCTCTCTTCAAGCAGATCTGAAGGACTTGACTCTGAAGTGTGTTGATGCCACCAAAATTGCAGGATTTTCCCTCATCACCTTTGCTCTAACATACATGCAAACCTGCGTTACAACTTTAAAACTTTAGAACTTTTTTGTACAACTTTTATATTTGAGCTTGCACAAGATTAGTTATTCAAGTGCCAAAGTCTAACAAGCAGAACAATTCATATATGCACAGGTAGCACTTGTAGAGAAATGAACTTACATTATTTTGTACAACTTTTATATTTGAGCTTGCACAAGATTAGCTATTCAAGTGCCAAAGTCTAACAAGCAGAACAATTCATATATGCACAGGTAGCACTTGTAGAGAAATGAACTTACATTATTTTGTACAACTTTTATATTTGAGCTTGCACAAGATTAGCTATTCAAGTGCCAAAGTCTAACAAG
This sequence comes from Crotalaria pallida, assembly GCA_037953625.1. Lineage (NCBI taxonomy): Eukaryota > Viridiplantae > Streptophyta > Magnoliopsida > Fabales > Fabaceae > Crotalaria > Crotalaria pallida. Next base: position 136,593,515 of record CM075650.1, on the reverse strand, counting down.
CAGAACAATTCATATATGCACAAGTAGCACTTGTCGAGAAATGAACTTACATTGTTTTGTACAACAGAAAGTTGCACCATGGACCAACCAATGGAATGCAGCTTCCTACACAAACAAGGTCCCAACTGATCCTCAACAATGCCAAACCTGAGCTATGGAATAAAGTAAAGAAATGGAGAACATCATCAAAACAGTTGACAAAAGGATCACAAAAATTAGCCAGTGCACCGCACCACACAGCATGACATGACACATTAGAGATTAGACCAATTACATATTCATTTAATGTTTTCTATCCTCAAAAAGTGATTATTGAAATTGATTTCCAAGGTGTTTAATTTAATTTCTTCACCATGAATATAGAAAATGCAGAGCACAAGAGTTCATAGAAAATGCAGTTTCCAATATAACACACATAATAGTACAATACAATTATCCATGTGACACCGAGGTACTTACAGAATTTCATCTCCCACAACAATAATTGATGTTGTGAGCATGTTATTTTTATGCAAATCCAGGCTAGTCAAGCCATTGGCATCAGCATGAAGTTGTCCACAAGAAGATATCTATGCACAAAACCCCTAGTACACAACCCATACAAAAAATAGAATAAATTATCATGCTCTTAAAACTAATTCAGCGAAGACTCCTATCTATGCACAACCCACGGTTCCTCAAGGCTTGAGGAACCCCAAATCGATCTCAATTTAGGTTTCCTTACCTCACCTGTTCACGCATTCGCATCATGCAACAATTTTAGTGAGCCACCACACTTTTCACAAATTTTTATTTTATTTTTCAAATTTTGTATATAAATAAGGTGTGTTTGCTTCAGACTAAAATAAAAATGTTGCTGAAAACAAAATCAAGAATTTGACAATCTAATTATTATTTATGAATCGGATCCAAACACATATCATAACATAAGTCATCAGTGAAAGAAATAAAAACCTTGGGGCAACATTTGCCGCAGTTGGAGCAGCAAATGAATTTGACATGGCCGCGATTGTGCTTGTTGTGTCCACCGTTCCTGCGCTTGAATGTCTGCAAAAGAGAGAGATTGGATAAAGAGTAAGAGAAACAGTGAAGGAACGAAGAGAATAAAAGAAAGAACAATGAAGAGAATTTGACATGGCAGGGACGTGACGATGGCGGCGATGGTGACGGGAGGCGCGACGAAGGCTGGAGCGGCGTGAGGTGGTGTACAGGAGGGCCGATGGCGGTAGGGAGAAGGAAGGAGATGACGGCGACAGTGGTAAAGAGGAGGGAGGAGGGAGATGAGAAGAGAGAGGAGAAGGGAGAAGAGAGAGGAGAAGAGATGAGAAGACAGAGAAGAAAAATGGAAAATGGAAAATATGGATAGATCAGATCCTTTGGGGGGGTGATTTTTCATTTTATTTTTTTTTAATTTTATTAATATTAATCAAATTACAGAAATACCCCTAATATGTAAGTTATTCAAGTTAAGAGATAAAGGGTAATTTTGTCCAAATATTTAGGTGGACATTACTAAAATCCTCCAACTAAAATTAGGGTAGGAGGATATTAGCAATCCCCTATATATATATATATATATATATATATATATATATATTTGGTATAACAAAGGGGCTTAAGCCCGAAAAGAAAAACAACTAGAAAATTAAACTAAGACAACGTCTCTAGGAAGAGCAGTATTTCTATAATCCAGCATGAGGAGGCGAAGAAGATCAGCATCAGGTTGCTCCAAAATGTGACATCCTTCCTCTAATTGAAGACTCCTATTCGCAAGATGATCCGCACAAGTGTTTCCTTCTCGTAAAGTATGACATAACTTTATAAGCCAATTCTTCTTAGTCCACATGTATATGTGATTCACCAAGCTGAGAGCATGAGCATTTTCTTCTGAAGACTGCTGGTTAAGAAGGTTTATTATGGAGAGGGAATCACTTTCTATAATAATTTTTCTTATGCCTCTATCCCACGCCAATTTTTCTTTTAACACTGAAAGAACCATGGGCTTCCAGGCCCCAAACCATGGTATCTGAACCAAGCTCATCGTATGGGGGAGGAAGGATTTTGATTCTTCTCACCATATCTTCAGGAAGCATCTGGTTTAAAACATCAAAATCCCATTCTCCGGTACCTGTACTCATGTCACAAACTAATGTTAAATCAGAATTCATATCTAAAGGAAGAGTAGCATAATCAATTAAAGAAATATTGTCACCAATCCATTTATCACGCCAGAACCAAGTATTTTTTTTCATCACCAATTTTGTATTCAATATTATCCACAATTTTGGGCCATAAAGAAACCATTTTTCTCCAAATAGGAGAATCTGAAGAGCGAGCACTGGCCCTTTTTGAAAGACCTTCACCCTTGTTATACTTACCTTTGATAACCCGAACCCATAAAGCATTCGGATTCGTTATGACTCCCCAAACAAGTTTCATAATGAAAGCCTCATTAAAGGAGTCTATTCTTCTGAATCCTTAAACCTCCTTGGGATTTAGGTAAACAAATTTGATTCCAGTTAATTAGATGAATCTTTCTTTGGTCGCTAGTGGAACCCCAAATAAAGTTTCTTTGGGCTTTTTCAATCTCATTATAGATATTTTTAAGGATAATAGAATGCTGCATCACATGGTTAGCCATAGATCTGATAACAGTCTTGGAAAGAGTAGCTCTACCTGCAAGAGACAAAGTGTTAGCTTTCCACCAGCTAATTTATTAGCCAGTTTCTCAAGTAAAGGTTTAAAATTATCTTTTCTACGTCTGCTACCATGATCAATAGACCCAAGGTAACTACCAAGGCCTCTAGAATGTTTGAAACCACTCATATGAAGGATATTTTCTCTATTGAGGCCAGGGACATTGTTAGAGAAAAAGATAGATGCTGGTCTTAGCTTCATTAACTTTATGACCCGAAGCTTCTCCAAAAGTCTCAATACATTGCATGATAAACAAACAAGACGTAGGTTTTGCATTCATTGTCTCTCTGAGTTCTTTCATACCTACGTCTCTGAGTTTTTTTTTTTATATATTTATTATTTACGTCTCTGTTTAGGCGTAGAAATGTTAAAAATTTTCACCCTTACGTCTGAGCTGAGACATAGGGTGTTTTTAAAATTTTTGACCCTTACGTCTTAGCTGAGATGTAGGATTATATTTAAATTTAATCCATTTTTTTAAAAAAGCCTTACGTCTCAACTAAGACGTAGAGGTTAAATTTTTTTAATAATTATGTATTAGAAATCTATATTAAAAAATATTATGAGTAAATCTGCATTAAAAAATAAAAAAAATATTGACCCATACGTCTTAGATGAGACGTAGGGTGCTTTTAAAAAATTTAATACCTACGTCTATGCTAAGACGTAGTGTGTTTCAAATAAAAATGCCCATACGTCTTAGCTGCGACGTATGGTCTGTAAAAAAATTACCACTGCGTCTCACGTGGGACGTAGGGTGTTTAAAAAAATTAATCTATACGTCTTATTTGAAACGTAGGGTATTAGATTGGATCAAGTTGCAACTAAAGCTATATGTCTCAGGTAAAATGTATAATAATTTTATTTACAAGTGAAAAATCACCGATTACCGATTTTGATATAAAGGAAGCATTTTAATAAAAACTTAAGGGGAAGCAAATTAGAACGACCCTCCATAGTAAACCACAAGGCACACATGGCACTTAGGCATGTGACCATTCTGTCTTTTTCTTCTTGGAATTTAGTCTCTCGCGAGGTTAACTTACAAGTTACAAGTTTATTATATTTTTTTTGTAAGAGTATCAATTGATAATAAAAATTAATTTTTTATTGAGATATAGAAATCAAGATAAGTTTTGTTTTCATCGTCAAACCATTTTGATGCATATATATAATAAACATCGAATATCTAATATCTTACTTAAAAAACAAAATAATTTTTTAATTATGTATAATTCACCAACCAAAATATTCAAGAGTCGAATTTGGGACCTAACAATGTGCTAAGAACATGTGATTATGTGAGAAGGGATTGGGGCGGGGGAGAAAAAGTCGAGTTTTCTTTTGTTTGGTTTAGAAAAAAAAATAGGAAGGAAGAGAAAAATAGGTGGGGTCTACCCAAAAAAATTTTATTTCCATTTGTGGAAAGATTATGATGAGAAAACATGACAAAGAGACAACCATTTTGCATAAAGTATTACTCCCTCCGTCCTTTAATATAGGATACCATTTTGGTAGAATTGGTGTCCCTTTTTATAAGTCGTTTTAAAATATCTAGGTAGTATTAAAGAGTTTATTCCAAATACACCCCTCACAATTGCATAGGGGTGATAGGGTAATAATTACAATAGAGAGAGAAATGAATAGAGTTTTAAAGTTTTAAATAAGGGTAATGACAACATATTTTTTTAATAAATTTGAGAGTAATAATTACTTTTCTTAATCTACGTAAATTAGGTAAAAGTGACTTATATTAAGAGACAGAAGGAGTATCAAATTACCATTTTCAATGTGCACAGTGCTCAGAGTGAATGCAGATAAAATCGAGTTTTCTTTTGTTTGGTTTAGAAAAGAAAATAGGGGGGGAGAGAAAACTAGGTGGGAGCCACCAAAAAAAATTTATTTCCATTTGTGGAAAGATTATGATGAGAAAACATGAAAAAGAGACAACCATTTTGCATAAAGTTATCAAATTACCATTTTCAATGTGCGCAGTGCTTAGTTAATGCAGAGAAAATCGAGTTTTCTTTTATTTGGTTTAGAAAAGGAAACAGGGAGGGAGAGAAAAATAAGTGGGAGCTAGGGGTGTAAGTGGTCCGGTCTCGGATCGCGAGACCGCCCGGACTGAACTGGATCGGACCGAAAAATGTAGTCTGGTCCGGTCTCGCGGTCCGGTCCATTCCCAAAAAATTGAGATCATACTTAAATAGTCCGGTCCACGGTCTCACATATTGTTAGACCGCTGGGACCGGATCGGACTGATAAGATTTAATAAATATTAAAAAAAAGAAGAAAAAAAACACTACAGACGTGATTCCTCTTTTTCCCTACCCCCTCCCACACTTCTTTGTCTCGAGTCTCTACCCAGTTGCCGTACTCACCCTCCCACAGTTCCATACTTCTCTTTCTCTCTACCTCCTCCTCTAATATTGTCTTCCTCCTTCTTCTTTTCTTTTCTTTTTTTTTTCTCACTTCTCCTCCTTTTCTCTTCTTCTTATTATTCCTTTCCTTAAATCAGTGTTTATAAACCAGCCCCCATCATCACAAGCACAAGAGCCAGCCCCACCGCCACCGTCGCGTCGCGTCCTCCGTTCGTCCTTTGTCCGCGTCGCACGTCTCCTCCTCCGTTTCTCCTCCGTTTCTCCTCCGTTCGCGTCGCGTCATCCACGGATCTGCCACCGTCGCGTTGCCTCCTCCGTTCGAGTCCGTTCGTCTTCTCCGATCCGCCACTTTGCTATCTAGATCTGAGATCTCCCTTCTCCTTTCTCCTTTGTGTGATCTGAGATATGTACTTTGGCTTATTTTTCTCTGATTTGGCTTGATTTTTTTGGATATATCACTTTGGTTGGATTTTTTTTTAAAAAAATAAAGTAAAGCTAAAAAGACCGGACCAGACCGATCATGAACGGTCCGGTCCGGTCCGGTCTTTGAAGATACATAATGTTGAGACCGGACCGAACTGGACCATACTAAATTGAGCGGTCCGGTTCGTAATATGCTTCAAAGACCGGACCGGACCGGACCATTACACCCCTAGTGGGAGCCACCCAAAAAAAATTTATTTCCATTTGTGAAAAGATTACGATGAGAAAACATGAAAAAGAGACAACCAATTTACATAGGTACTGTCAAATTACCATTTTCAATGTGCACAGTGCTCACAGTGATGGTGTTGTGTTTTTATCTTAGCAGTGCGAAGGTGTATATTTTTTAACATTTTGCTTTATTTTTTTTTATTAAAATTGGTACTGAATATATATTTTATTATTTTTTAAAAAAAACACAAGTTATATAAACATAATATTTGTACTTGAAACAAAAGGAATTTTTTTTAATAATTTGAAATCAAAATTTTTATTATGTAGTAAATAATTGAAATAAGGAAAACTTTTTGGTTATGTTTGATATATATATATATATATATATATATATATATATATATAGACACACATGTATGAAAAAGAAAAAAATATACTTCCTTTTTTTTAAGCATCACAAGGAAAAAATATATTATTTTTATTAATTAAAATGAGAATATATTTGTCTTTTGACAAATTTATTATTTTTTCTCATTTCATTTTTTTCTCCAACCAAATAAAAGAAAAGAAAACTCAATTTTCACTCATCTCCACTTTTTCTTATTTTCTCTCATACCAAATAATTACAAAAAAGTGGGAAAAGAGAAAATAATAAATTTGTCAAAAGATAATTACAAAATTGTTTTCAAATTTTTTTTTAATTTTTTATATATATATCTATATTTCATATGGTCAAAGATTTTTTTTAGTTCAATTCTTTATTACATAATAAAATTTTCGAATCCAAAATATTATAAAAATAGTTTTTTTTATTAAAATGAAAATGTTTTATTTTTTTTACATTAAAAAATTAAAATAAAAAAATGAAGTAAAATGAACAAGTGAAGAACATACGGATAATTTTACATGTCAAACATAGTTTTCTCTCCAAAATTTCTTCATTTGGGAAGAGAAAATTTTTTTTGTGAGTCCCATATGTTTTTTTTTTCTCTTCTCTTCTAAACTAAATAGGAAAAAAATGAAGTTTTCTCCCCGAAATCTTTCCTACCATTTTCTCTCTGCACATTTTCTCTTGAAATGTACAAGTTTTACATCGAGACAAGAGAACTCTGCACAAAGCAACAGGTTTCCACGTGAAACTGAAGTCTTCAATGCCAAACAACACATTAGCCCCTGAACCATACCCCCCACTCATGACTCACCACCATTCACTAACTTACAAAACTCTAGCATTTGAAATGCAAGCTCAGCAGTTTTACTACACTGATCTCACAGCACATCTCACGTGAACAGATACCAACCCCAATATTTCAAATTTCAAATCTCAAATCTCAATGGTTTAGTACTATTCACCTTCTCACACCTTTGGGTTAATTTATCTGACACGCGTCACACATCCGTGTCCCTGAATTTAGTCTATATAAGAAGATGTCCTCAACAGTTCATTACTACACTCATATTATCATAACTCAATAGAGAGCAATTTGTGAGTATAACTTACTGCTCACTAGTCATGGAGAGGAAATCACTTGGGTTCTTCTTCTTGCTTCTCATTGTCTTTGCTGCACGTAAGATTCCATTTCTCTCTTACTCATTTTTCACGATATGCATGAATCTTACTCTGTGAAAATAAAAATATTATTGGTTTATAGTAGATAATTTAGTTTATTTTAATTTTCATTTTTCACACTCAAATGCGTGTTAAATACTCACGTGATGATACCATATGTTACGTGGCACCAAATGAAAATTTAGCGAAGTTTAGCTTATCGTATAGTCACAAAATCAAACTGTACTAAGTTATTTGCGAAAGTTAACACAGATGGTAACGAATTTGTTGTTATTTAAGTAAGTGATTGGGGATTCGATCATTGACTCTTACTAATAGAGGCCTTGTTGGGAGACTAGTCCCCGTAAAACCCAACAATGTCGAAATGATTAGTCATCCAGTTACAGTGAATAAATGGGGGAAAAAAAAACTAAACTAAGTTAGGAAACTTGATCAAATTTTTTATATCCAACACTAAAGATGGTTATACTATAAGGAGATTAAAAACATGCTTAAAAATTTAAAATATATGATTAGTAAGAAAATAGCAAAAAATGTACAATATAAAGTGTTAATAAATAACTTATGCTAGAAACTTGGTATTTGATGACTTGATCATATATGATATAACTTATTACGAGGGCTGATAAATATATGAATGTAAGAGCAGAAGTGATGACGCAGACAGAGGCAAGGACAAGGGTGTGCGAGTCACAGAGCCATATGTTCAAGGGTCCATGCGCACGTGACCACAATTGTGCACTGGTCTGCAGGAATGAAGCTTTCTCTGGTGGCAGATGCAAAGGTTTCCGCCGCCGCTGCTTTTGCACGAAGCTTTGTTGAATTGAAAGCCTTAGCTGAAGAAATATAATAGCAATGTAATGGAATCAGAGACAATTATTAGTCAAATAAAATTGTTTTCATCCATTTGCTAAATTAGTAGCTTCTGTATGGTCTGTCCTCCTGTCTTTTGTAATCTGTTTGAGTTTGTAGCATATAATATCATCTAATTATTGTGATGTTATTGCTAAGTTCAAAAGAATAATCAATTTATTGAGGTCTTAGTCTTAAATTGCAGGTTGTTTCCTCCTTTTTACTCCTTAACTATATTTTCAAGTTCCAATATTATAAGTTGAATTTTTTAACAAAATTAATTAAGTTTATTAAATTTTTAAATATGTGAATTTTTTTTTTTAAAATAAATATTTTATCGTTTAAATAAATATTGCACGAATTCTTGTAATATTTTCATAATTTAAGAATCACTAGTACAAAATATACATTTTAGACCACTTAATTAAGACTGGTTCCATGCGGAACCAGTTTCTTTATGGCCATTTATTGAAATCAGACTAGTTGCTTGTTATAACTAGGGGTGTAACGGGTCGGGTCGGGTTGGGTTTTCAGGAGATTTAGCACCCAACCCAACCAAAGTAAATTGGGTTGGGTTGGGTTGGGTTGTGTTCTATTTGACTGTCAAAACCGACCCAACTCAACCCATAAAAGTACGGGTTGGGTTGGGTTGGGTAATCGGGTCTGTGTCCTAATTTCCATAAAATAAAATAAATAAAAAAATCTGAATAAATATAAAAAAATCACATAAACAATAATTAAATTTATTTTTTTATTTTTAAATTTCCAATGTTTCAAGTTATTCGATTTCAAATGGAATCATCAAAGAGTTTTGTTTCCTTTTCCTCGTTCCAGCATTAAGCTGATGTACTCCCTCTGTTTCATTTCCCTGTGGTTTCATTTTAGACTCATCAATATCAGGGTTTACTTCCTTAAACTATGCAAAAGACTCAGTGTCACGGTTTGTTATTGGCATCATCAGAGTAAATGGCACAAACGAGAGGGGTGATTGGCGAGTGAGATTTAGAGGGCTGAGTGACAACTGAAGAAAACAGCGATGGATTTAGAAGGGTCGGAGTAGAGGGCACAAACAGGAGGAGTGAGTGAGATTTTTCAGAGGAAAAAAGGAAAATTAAAGGATTGCATGTTGTTGGCATGAATCTGGGTGTGGCGGTGGTGCTATAAAGTTAAAGCCTTAGAAGATATAATTGACTCTTTGAATCCTGTATTGCCATTAAAATCAGCATGTGGCGGCTTGGTGCTTTGATTCTTGCTTTGAATTACCTCTTCAACTTCAATCTGAATAGTGTGTGGTGCATATAGGACGGTGGAAGACTGAAACGTCTAAAACAAAGTTAATTTTTTTTTTAAAAAATGAACAAAGTTAAAGAATTAATCACAACATAACCTATGTTAATAAATAAATAAATAATATATATTTAAATATGCGGGTTGGGTTGTAAATAATAAACCCATGACCCAACCCGTACTTGATTGGGTTGCCTTTAAAAAAACCGACCCAACTCATTGAACTGACCCAACCCGTCAAATATGGGTTGGGTTGGGCGGGTTAATCGGGTTCGCGGGTGAAAATTGACCCGCTTACACCCCTAGCTATAACCAGTCTTAAATATATATTAAATAAGACCGATTCTGTGTAGAACCGGTCTCCTTATGTCAAAAAATTTAAATAAGACTGGTTTCATGCGGAACCAATCTCCTTATGTTCAGTTAAATAAGACTGGTTCCGGTCTCTTTATGAAAATTTATTAAAATGAGACTGGTTCTTCACACAACCGGTCTTTATTTCAATTTAAACCAAACTGGTTCCGCATTGAACCAGCCTCTTTTTAATTCAATAACTTAAACAACAAAAAAAGAAAAAAGAACATAGATCCATCGCGCATGGTTTCTTCTCTCTCGGATGGGACACGAATCGCGACCCACCACCTTTGCCGCTGCAAAACCGAATCGACGACGACGGAGCTTTGCTCGTGCACCGGCCATCGCCACCGTGTGCTTCTCCTCCTTCCATCCAGATCAAATCGCGAACCATGGTTTCTTCGCTGCGGGTTCAGACCTAGCCGCCGCCGCCACCGGTCCTTGCGTTGCCGTCAACGCGACCTCCGCCTTCATCTTCGTCTTCCTCGCTGAGTTCCTCGCGTCGCCATCACCATTGTTGTTGAGGCGAGATTCGCGAGTTGCAAACCGACGCCGTCACCGTCGTACCAGTGACCGCGAAGGAGCTAAGACCGAACCGCCATGGTCGTTGGTTCCCCCTTGGAGGTGATGCTGTGAACCATTCAACCTTGCTGTGAACCGGGTCTGACCGAACTGGTCTTGACCTCTCTGCTGTCTTCAAAACCATATTTGAGGGTAAACCCCTAATACCTTTTTAACTACTCTGTGTTGTGTTCTTATGGAAGTTTATTATTGATTTTGGAAATTAAATCAAGTTATGGTTTATTAGTATTGATTTCAATTATACTGTCATTGTTGATGATTTGAATTTGTTACGCTGATTTGTATAATACTAAGTTGACCGTTATGCGGAACGATAAGTTGTTTTAGAAGTATTTTGTTAAATGTGTTGGGTTTCTAACTAATTGAGCTGTAGTTTAGTGGGATTGAATTGTCCCTGAAGGCCTGAACTAAGTTCGAGTTGAAGGGAAGTGTAACTATTTGAACGTTGGAATTTCGATTTAGATTTATTTTGAACCGCGAACACTTCCTTTTAATTCGAAATTAATAATGTCATGTAATGTAGCATTTGATTTTGTGAGTTATTATCAAAGCTACTTGATTTTGATTTGTTTTGATGGATTATATTAGTTTTGAAAGTTAAGGAGTTTTCAATAAGAAACTGTTCTATTTCGTCGAGAAAGCAATGGTTCTATGTTTAATTTCTATTTGCCTTGAGTTTATGAATTACATTCAAACGATCTCTTGACTTGGGTCTACAATTTCTATGAACTGTATGCAGGTAAAATTTTGGGGATGCTAATAAGAGTGCAACTTGAACTACAAAAACTTGTTGATAGCTATGTGAGTCTTTGTTTAATTGGATGCAATTTTTTTGTTTCTTTTGTTTTCTATCACCATAGTTTATTTACAAGAAAGCTTATGATGGACTGGAGAGGGTTAAGAGAGAGATGAAAATGATGGAAGCTGCACTGCAAGGTGCTGCAAGACAGGCTCAGGTATTTCATTTGCTTCATATAGTCATGGCAGTAACAGAAGCTTTTAATGCACATTCGTTTTTGTGTTGCACGTATCCAGATGTCTTGACAATGTAAGGCTTAGATTTTGTCATTTTTCGATTATGAAAGTGACCTACTAAGGAGTTTTTCTTGGTTAGGGCCCGTACGGGTTTGAGGTGCTATAAGATTTCCCCTCTGGGCACGATATTTTTCCAGACAAAGATCATGTAGACTGTCAAGTGATATAAAAATAGTTAGGTTTCCAATTCACTTTGTTATATGTTTTCTTCCTCCACTGTGGACTGATTTATATGTGTACATAAAAATTGTATCTTTCTAGAATCAGTATTGTGATTTTTATTTTAGTAATGCACATTAAAGTTTAACTTTGATCCTGTTTTAAACCTTTACCCTTTCACAGTTCTTGGTTTCTTTGCCCTTAGCTGCTAAATCATAATGCATTTGAACGCATACCCTTTTCTTCATATTTAACCAGCTAATATCTTTTGACTTCCACTTGTGATACATTTCTCTTTTCAGCAAGATGGGGGTTCCATTAATTGCTAAAAGTCATCAATTTTACTGTTTTTTTTTTGTGTCTCAAACTCTCAATTTGTTCAAGAAGCTGCATCTTTTGTCTAACTATGCTCCTCGTTCTTTATCTTCTATGTGCACTCTTTGCAGCCATTATAGTGTTCCCTATCTTGTTGCTATTTTGTCATCTTGGTTCTCTTTGCAGGCTAAAGCCGATGAGATTGCAAAGTTGATGAATGAAAATGAACAATTAAAAGTTGTGGTCGAGGATTTGAAGGTATATTTATTTTTCCAATGCCTTTATGACCTTCTCACATTGTCCATTATATCATTGGATGGATAATTTAAATCTTAGTTTATCATTGGATGGATAATTTATGCAGCATTACTTCCATTTAATTTAATTGGTCTGGTGCAGGCTTAAGTGGAAACAATGAAGGAGTAGACAAGTTGTGTCAATATACCTTGACTTTAGAGAATAGGAGAACCCTAGAGTATATTCAGGCATGAACTGAACTTTTTTATATAGATAATGTGTCTTGCTTGGCTTCAAAATCTGAATATTCATGAACTGAACTTTATTGTCTTCTTTCCATTTAAATGTCAAATTATTAACATTTTTAATTATACAGGCATCTTCATCCAGTTGTGTGTCTTTTTTTTTTATAAGCATATGAAACTTATATGTTGATATAACAGTTTTCACAAGCCATAAATGAAGCATGTGATATTGATAAGTTCATTTCAATGTGAGTTAAAAGGGCCTCTATTGATTTTTGGCTGCTTTGGTTTTTCATGAATATGTGCCATGTGAAGAGGCCTGAGGTGCGTAATGTATTACATGCTATTATTACCTATAGGGTATAGTATTCAACACTATAGTTAAACTCATATTGATGTTCTATTTCGAATGTGGCTCAAAATTTTAACATAAATAAAAAGTAGGAGCAGCAATGTAAACTTGTTGAATTTTCTAATTTTTCTTCTAATTAACCAAACAATTAGTTGCAACTGTGATTCTTAAAAAGTCACTTTACATTTGTATTGTACAATATGTTTTTGTTATTTTCTGGATCTTCTATGGTTGATAACTTGATATGGTTATATCGTGTATATAACTCTGTGCAGTCTTGTATTTATTTATATATTTTGTAGAATACTCGTTCTAAGTAGCACAATATTACATGGAGGATGATAATGTAAAGATACGCTTACTAAACTACTAAAAAGTTTGAATGAGTTTCAGCACTAAAACTCATTTTGCTGTAAATGTTAAGTGATTTTATGCTATTTGTTTTTTGATTTTTTTTTTGCAGTTTATATTCTTGATAGATTGATGGGCTTGTGAAGGCAGGATGTGATGGAGAAGATAGAAGGATGCATTTTTTTTATTCAAGAGGGGGTGAATTTGTAGATTATTTCTTAGAATTATTTCCTATCATACACTAAGTAAATTATTGCTCTGTGTAAGACTTTTGAGTAGGCAAACTCTATAATCTTAATGTACAGTAGTAGTGGGCCTTTTTGTTTCACAGTGCAGAGTGTTGTTGTACGTATATACTTGATCAAACTACTTATATTCATGTGTTTTTTTAATTGAGACCGGTTCAAAATTTAAATGAGATAGTTTCAAAACACTCAATGAGACTGGTTAAAAATTTAATTGAGACCAGTTCAAAATGCTAAATCAGATTGGTTATTTTTAAATTTTCAGACCGGTTCAAAATGCTCATTCAGACTGGTTAGTTGGTAACCAGATCGGTTCGGAACCAGTCTCATTTAAAGGCATAGCAATAAGACTGCCACTTTTGAGACTGGTTAATGGGGTGCGGAACCGGTCTCTTTTGACCAATATGTAGTAGTGAATGTCGTGTTTGACCAAAAAAAAAAAAAGAATGATACGAAATAAAGAATAACAATAGACGTAAATTTGAAATGCACTTTTTCATCAATAAAGATTAGTATATTTATATCAATCATCTCCATTTTCCATGTGTTCAAGGTATCTCATTGTCATGAAATTTTAACTTCTTTTTGTCAATCATCTTCGATAAATAGATTATTCAAAAATATAATTTGACCATTATTTTTGGGCGCTTTCCTCCTAAAATATATAAATCACCACCATTAAATATGTAAATCAAAACATAAAAAATTGAAAAAGAAAATGATGTAGAGCACAAATGCATGCATATAATGTCTTCATATATCAATGTGGTTGAGGTTGGGGAAGTGTTTATATAATTTATAGAGGAAATATAAGTGACCAACTATAGCTTTCAATGCCTAATGTAATGATAGAGAATTGTCTTTTTTTTTTTAAAAGAAAATATTAAGGATTCAAATTACTTTTAATATAGTATTGTGATGGTTACAATTGAGTGGGGGATGAGGATCCGCTATCCCTAAATTTCCTATCTCCATGTCTCCAACCAATCAGATCTCATCAAATATTACAAAAATGTCATAACAGTTTAAAGTTATTTTTTCAATTTTTTAAAATTTGTATGATGGGAACATACTTTAGAACATGCTTTGGAAATTGGAACATGTGATCTTTGTCCTTGAATGGGTGGGTTTTACATGTAACATTATATTTCTTAAATGCAGGGTTTTTATTTTGCCACCCCATGTTCTATGGTTGCCACCCCAAATATTAAAACAATACCCATCATGCCCTTTTAAAAAAAACATATTTTAACACGGGTTGTAAGGGGGCACTATGACCATCAGGTCATAACACCCCCTTACGACCCTTTAAAAAACAATATTTTAACAGAGTCGTAAACAAGTGTTACGACCTGCTGGTTGTAGTACCAGCTTACGACCACATATTTTTTAAGATGGTCGTAACACCTGCTTACGACCTGTCTGACAATACTGTTTTTTAAATAGTCATAATGGGGTGCTACGACCTTATGGTCGTAAGCACCCATTACGACCCGTGTAAATTTCTTCTTTAACTTCTCATTTTCCTCCGAGCCTTACACAGTGACATACGTTTTCCCTCTCCTCTCTCGTCTTCTCACTCGCGATTTGCTTCTCCGTTCTTCTCACCGGCGCTTCTCCGTTCTTCTCACCGGTGCTTCTCCGCTCTTCGATCGCTGCTCCGTTCTTCTTACTCGCGTCTTCTCCGAGGTAATTTTTTTTAAACCCCAATTTTATAATCCCACCATCCATACTCTCTTACACATGATTCTTAACACTTTCCTCACAAATTTATGGAACTAATAACAAATTTATGGAAACGTTTTTGGATACAAATTCGTTTTTGGGATTCAAAATTCGATTATTCAGTGGGTTTGAATATGTAGAATTCGATTATTCGATTATTCGTTTTTGGGATACAAATTCGTTTGCATATGTAGAATCTTTTGAGCTGAGATTTTATTTTTGTTTCAGAAATTTTCGTTTTGTATGTTAATGGAACTTCGTGTATTTGAATCTTTGGATTTGTGAAAATTGATGATTTGTGAAAATTGATGGCAGGGTGTGAGCAGAAAACTAGTCCATATATTGTCTGGTTTGCTTTTTCTGGTTTCTTGGCCAATTTTCAGGTACCCTTTTGCTCATTAATTTTTTGAGATCCTAGGCTTTTAAGCTTTTTCTCTGTATTGATTGTTTTGTTTGGATTGCTTTCTAGAGGTGCATTTACTTCTATTTACTATTACTTCATGCAATAATGCATGAGTTTTCTAAAATAGCTCAAAAACATAGATCTTGAATTGAATCCATGTCTTCATGTACCTACACGCTACCTCTTAAATCTTGGTCTTGTTTTCATATGCTTAAGCTTTCTGAATTATGTGCAATTCCTGAAACCTTAGTTTACTATTACTAGGAGGTTTCTTTGCATCACAAAACCACTTTTGCCTTTTGCTTTTGCCTTGAGGTTCTTATTCTACCGATCAAATGTGAAGTGTCTTTTTCAAAAATATGAGTCTAACTTGTAGTATAGTAGCTTAATCATGCTAAATCTTTTTCTGGTTGAAAATCATAGACAGACTGTAGGAGCAAGACTGGATTAAAGAGCAGGACTTACTTGATTTGATTGGTTGGAAACTGTAATTGTTAAAATGCATGTTGGACATTTTTTTTTATGCTTGTGACATGAAACTCTTGGTAGCTGGACCTCTAGATGATTGTATTTGTAATCTGCTAGATAAAACTAGCAGTCTTAAGTGGAGAAATACTTAAATGACTTGGGGAGCTCAGAAGAGTGTAAAAATCATTGAAAGGGTGGTTAGTTTCATTCATGCCTTAGGCATAACGGTTAGTTGAATCTTAATGCGATTACTTATCAAACTTCCTCTAGGATTGCCATGTTTTAAAATCCTTAGTTTTGACACCAAGTCTGAGTGTTAAACAAAATCATCATTGGCTGCAACTATGGTTTGCACATTGCCTTTAGTTTTATTCACAGACTAATTTTTCCTTGCTACTTTTGGTCTTTCCAGAGAAGCTTACTTGATTTGCAAGCTTGTTGACTACTATGCATACCAATTTTAATTATTTTTTTATGAGCCTGTGTATACCAATGTGAGAGGATTCTTTAGCTTCTCTCTTGCGGAAATAGAAACTAAAGTGAAAAACTACTGATGGATTCTTTTATGGTTATTGGTTGCTATGTCACTATGGCTAAGTGAGTAGATGCTACATATGAGGGTTTGTTGTTTTACATGTGGTGACAATTACTTGGTTGGCAACACCTTATTTCAGAAATGATTTCCATTGGCCAATTTATTATCATTATTATTATTATTATTATTATTATTATTATTATTATTATTATTATTATTATTATTATTTACATTTGAGAGTTTGTTGTTTTACATGTGGTGACAATGAATTGCTTGTTATTTGTCACTCTATGTATATATTCTCATTTATTCATGTTTTTATTTTTTATTTTTTTAAGTCAATGGGGCCTAAACCCAGGTAAAAAAAAATATATTGAATATATTTTTTTATTTTTTTAAGTCATTTTTCTTACTGAATGTTTTCTGATTAAGTATTTATTTGTCTTTCTACATTGATCATTTACTCAAATCATAGCTTCTTACCTATACAATATTGATTTCTTGTCACTTCATATTACATCATTTCAATTCATGAGTTTCATACGTAATGTTGAATTGTTTTTTCTTTTCAGATGGCATCCCGCGATGACTCTCCTCCTCGTCCTCCTGCGAGAAACCGGCCCAGTGCATCAAATCGCAAGCGTCTTATGGATGAACGTGCTGCAGCGGCAGCAGAGGCTGCAGAGGCAGAGGCGGCAGCAGCATATTTAAATGTGGGGAACAACGATCCAGATGTCAATGCAGCGGAATTAGACGAAGACGTCGACGACCCTCAAAATGAGACTTTGTTGACTACTTATAGCGGCCACAGGGCCAAGGAGATATGGAAGGGCAATGTAAGTAATATTTAAGTTAAATGTCATAGCCTTTGTATTTTTTTTAAATTAAATTGCATAACTAATTATTATCTCCTACTTGCAGGATCCTGGTCCATTGAACCGGTTTCTTAACCGGATATTTGGGTTGAGGTCATTAGCTCAGTTACCGGAACAAGTTCGTACACTTGTTCTAGGTTCTGGACTTGCGCCTCTGATCGATTCGTCATATCAAATGACGGATAGGCGCATACTGAGCTCGTTTGTGGAGCGTTTTTATGAAGACACATGCACCTTCCTTCTACCCTGTGGCGAGATTACGGTGACACTGGACGACGTTTCGTCCCTGCTCCATATTCCTGTGACGGGCTACCTCATCCCTTGGGATAAACCGTCGAAGCCTGAGGCAGTGGTTTTGTTGCACGAAGTTCTAGGAGTGTTTACAGAAGAGGCCACTGAAGAGGTGAATCGCACCAAAGGTGGTGCGGTTTCTTTCTCGGCATTGACGAGGTGGTTGGAGCAGTTCATCGATCAAAATCGGTATGAGCACGCTGCAAGGTGCTATCTATTGTACCTTGTTGGGTCGACGCTTTTTATTGACAAGACTGTCAATTCCACTGGAGTTCAGTGGCTGCATGCGTTGGAGGACCTGCATTCTGTGAGTCAATATGCATGGGGTGCGTGCGCGTTGGCGTATTTGTACGATCGATTGGCTGACGCTGCGAAGAAAGGGAAGGTGCAGTGTGCCGGTTTCACTTCACTTCTTCAGATAACATGTTTTATAATATAACTTATTTTATTTATAAATTTTTTAAGCATTATATTCAAATTATCTTATCAATAACATGTTTCAATTCATTCGCAGGCTTGGATCTTGGAATATTTTCCAGGACTTGGATTTGGCACAACAAAAGATGAATATAATGAGGTACATCCAAGGATATTCAAGTGGTTGCCCCCCAAAGCCCTAATGGTGCAGAAGCTACTTTCAGACAGCACCTGGAGACCATTACGGCTGATCAGATTGTATGGCAACCATTTCTCAATCATCGGGCAGTCAGGCCATTTGCTGAGATTGCTCTCTACTCCGGGCACATTCGATGCGGGAAGATTAGACGACCGTACCTTCCGGAGCGAGTGCTTCGGCAATTTGGCTATATCCAGCATATTCCACCTACACCACACCGGCTTCCTTTGTTTGAGGCGATTTGTAACAGCCCGATTTTCGATAACCAAAATAATTGATTCTTGTCTCTTAATGTTACAAAAATGAGGCCAAATTTTTTTTTTTATTGTTGAAGGACTTGAAAACATATTTGAAAAGTTATTAATCTCCTTCAACCTTCTCTTTCGAAAATCGAGTTGTTACTTAGAGTCCAAAACTCTTTCACCTTATTTTCCGAAAATGTTTTACGAAGAAAACAATTTAATTTCTACTTAAACGATTTCACAAAAGAGGGTTCTTACATTTCTTGAAAGTCGGGCATGCTTCAAATTAACTGAAGTACAGTAATAGCTCATGGCTTAGGTAATCCTGAATATCAAATACAAACAATCAACTTATTCTAACTCTATCACTGGCTCTTTTCTCCTATCAAAGACGACCGGACTCAACTTCGTCTTCTCTCTTGCAAGGGTCTTTGTACCGGAAGATGATGCGGCTGCATTCTTTGGCTCATCTTCAGGATTTAGCTTAAGCTCTACTCCGAACAGCTTCACTGAATTCTCTTTCCCTAGACTTCGCGACGACGGTTGTGGACTATACTCCACATAGGACATACTTCCCAGGCACGGGCTCGCTGTAGTTCCGCTTAACTATGCTCCGGGTCTTCAATCGCTAATTGAGTACGTCCCGTCCAAACCCATCCATGACGTGTAGCTCCCATCCTTGTCCCTCATGAGACCAGACACTGACATCCAAACGACGATCTATCTGTCCGTTGGGATATATACCAGCAAGGCCGGTGTGCCCAACGAACAGGAGAGAGTAAGCGATCCGGACGGCGTAGCGTCGACGGTGTGGAATTACGGTAGGCAAAGTAATAGGACACACACACACAAATTCAACATACAATACACATACACAACAACAAGCACACATATCATCATCAATATTATTCCATTTATTCTTATCCATTATTATTTCTTTCTCAATTCTCCACTTTTTATTTCTCCTTCCACTCACGCCATACTTTCTTTTCCACCATTCCATTCACAGTCTCTTTCTCATCATTCACACTTCTCAGACTCTTATTCTCACAAATATAAATCTTTTCGTATAAAGTTTTATCGAATTATAACCGTCGATGATCGGGGGAGTTAAAGAATCATCGAGGTACGCGTTTCTTTTGTAGTTAGCACTCACATCCCAAGCCTACATCTCCTCGGCCGTCCATCACCTAGTCGGAAGCAAACAGGAGTACAGGATCTTTACCACGCGGGCACGACAGCTGTCACAACACATAAATGGTCCCTGACCAGGAGGCCCAGCCTCAATAATATCAATTCATAATAATCATGGCACACTGCCTCGCAGTGGCAAAACACAATGCCCCGTTCCAGTCCCTCTCACTGTCCTCGATTTGCAATCTAGGGGGCGACGGTATTGTTATAGTGCGCGCGCAGAACTTACCACGGTATTAGACCCAGTCCCCACCACGTTAGTGCACCACTTATGGAATTCGTTTTGCCTATAACAATACCCTAGACTTCTTGACGTTTCACTGTCATCGTCCTCCCCTAATGCAATCTCGTCCTAAGTATCCGCAGATACTTATCGTTCCTTCCTCTCCACTACTTCGGGTTAACTCTCATATCTCACTACGTTCGTTGTTAATGTCTTTTATAATCTTTTATTTTATTAACCTAATAGTCGGCTCACCCTTCGTACATCCCTTCAGTGAGTCCCGACCACTAAGTGTGCATAATCATTCAAATCTCACATAGCTCAGAGCTGGGAGTTCCACACTTGTTTCATATCTCATTTCTCAACTTAATCACACTCTCATTGTTTCCTCCAAATCTTCCTGTTTACCATCCTTCTCAAAATCTCATTTTCACCACTTCATTTCTCAAACTTTTCAAAAATACTACTTCCAAAATTTTCACAAAATCATCTCTCATCAAAATACCATTTCGCTAAACTTTATCCAAATCTTGTTCAAAAGGGCTTTCTCAAAAACATTGTTTCCACAATACTCTTTCATAAAACTTTTCCAAAAGATCGAGTTATAAACTCATTTGAAAATACGGTCTCGCAATCTCCTTCAAATTCTCGTTTCAAGAACTTGTTTCAAAATTTCAGTTTACAAACCTTTTTCAAAAACTGTTTTCACAACTCAAAATTCCTTTCCATAAATCTTTTCAAAAATTTCTTTTTTCGAAACTCTTTCTCAAAACACATTTATGTTGAGCGCTAGTGGAGGAGCAAGCCCAGCTCAACACTAGCTCCCAGACTAAAACCAAGAACAGAGGAGCTCAGCTCAACTCAGTTCACTTCTCATCTCAACAATCAACATCACATTCCCAGCTCTGGCTCTTTCTCAACATTATTCTCAACTTCCTTTCCAGTCAACTCGTATCTCTCTTCTCCATTCAACCTCTTATCTTTCCTCATCATTCTTTTCTTGTTATTCCGTCATTTCCAATTTCATTCCCAGTTTCTTATTAAGGACATAACCATGTCCAACAACCGTTCATCATACAATAAGCATTATTATAAATGGATAAATAAATAAATAAGTAAATAAATACATGGCATAATATCCACACACACATCACACAATGGTATAGTGGTCTTTGTCACCTTCATATAAGTGGCCACACAGGGCAAACAATTGCCACTTATACTACTGACTCCAACCACTTCGTTCCGATCTTTGAGATGATACGGAACGCCCTACTAAGTTACCTAGCTACCACGATGTCTTAGGGAAAGCTTCTCTCTCACTTGAGGTCCAGCAATGAAGTGCGTACCGTCTCCTCGTGTCCTTTTGCTGCCGGCTGCCCCAATCTCTTTTCTATACCATTCCTCATATTTAAATAAAACACTTTACATTATTAGCTTATACAAGAAAACCTTTTCTTAATTTTATACTTGTCTTTTCTTTTGTTGGGAAAACTTAAAAATACTACCAAAATCTATTATCACCTGAAAACTGGGTTTTTAATCACACGAAAACATTTTTGAACATAAAAAGCATGTCCAGGTAATTCTGGACAGCAAAATAGTTTTACAAAATCACTTTAATAAAACCCCGAAAGTATTATAAAAACGTCTCTAACTTTAATTAGCTTTTGAATTTAATATTATCACTTTAAAAC
Organism: Crotalaria pallida; assembly: GCA_037953625.1. Classification (NCBI taxonomy): domain Eukaryota; kingdom Viridiplantae; phylum Streptophyta; class Magnoliopsida; order Fabales; family Fabaceae; genus Crotalaria; species Crotalaria pallida. The sequence continues at coordinate 136,571,927 of CM075650.1, read as the reverse complement.
TCATGGTTTAATCCTAAAACAACTTTGGGACAGCCATGACATTTAAACAAATCACACCTCATACAATTTGCAAACACACTTAGGCATGCAAGTACCAATTTAAATCAAGCTTCAAACCAACACATTTAAACGCTTTATATGCTTATCATGTACATTTTATTTTCATGCAATTAAACTCCCTAAACCTACTTAAATCACTTGACCGAATAGAAGTAGAGAAAATAAATCAATCGCCACAACTCAAATCACATGAATCAATCTATTTCATTTTAGGTACTTAGATCCTAGTTTCTTTTAATTCTCAACCGAATACACACAACACACTCATAAGCACATATTCATGCAATTGCATATTCTTCCAAGATTAGTTGAATTTATTTGTTTATCCCTTTTTATCTCTAAGAAAAGAGCCGAATAGAGAACACATGTCCACAACCCAAGTTCAAACAATTTATTTTAGCATGATTCATTCTTTTTAAGTCATTTTATTAAAATGCACTCTAGTCTAGCTAACATGCATAGACCGAATAGCATCATGATAAGGCCAAATCAATTATTCCTCATATATGCACATAGATCATGAATTAAGGCAAAGATCATTTTCTAAAAACCTTATTTCCTTGTTTTCTTTGTAAAACCGGGGGTTTCACAACAATTTGGGAAAACAAAATTTTAATTTCTTAGCACAATGGAATCAAGGGTTATGTTAAGGTCTCATCCTTTAAGAAAACACATGCATGCACCTACAATTTCTAGGTAAGACAATTTCCAACATGCAAGTAATCATAATGATGATCTAGTATGGTTCCCTATTCTACTTAGACTTGGCCGAATGGTGTCATGCAAGAAAACAAGGTTTTATAATTTATTTCTTACATGCAAACATCTAAATTCACATCATGTAAGACTTAAGGCATCATTTTACTTTTTACATTACCAACCGAATCATTATCATCACACACACACAAAATCTTGATTTAATTTCTTTTCACACTAGGAATTATTTTTAAAGCTTATTTTCTTGTGAAAACCGTGACTTACATATGAGGAATCAAAACTTTATACTCAAATAAGACACACCAAATTCAAGTTTCATGTTTTCTTAAAATCACTCATGGATCAAGACATGCAAAAGACAATCAAAGCAAAATCATAAACTTAAACTTAAATCTTTAATTAAACCGTAAGGAACAAGCTAGAATTTAACACAATAAATCATGGAATTACTAAGATCAAGTCAAGAACATCAAGACCTACTTCTTCTACTCATGGCCGAATCATCTAGTCATGGATTTGGTGATTTATAAGTTCATTTATTTACAAAAATCCAAGATCAAAACATAAGAAGAATCATGTAAAGAAGGACAAGGATCATCAAGCCACCAAAGTTAACATGCATGAGAAAATCAAAGCGAAATAGGAATTTAAAACACAAATTCAAACTAAAACCGTGATGAAGAAAATTACAAGCAAGAGATCAAAAACTTTTTCAACACAATTATTCAAGATCAAAACACAAAAAGAACATGCATGACACTTAGATCTCAAGATCACTCAAAATGATTACATGCATCACCAAAGATTTAGAAAAAGTCCATTAAAAGTCATTTACAATATGAAGATTATTTAGTCAAACTCATTCTACCTTAATCCTAACTTAAATCTTCGACCTCTCTTCTCTTTTCCTCTTGGTTTGTCTCGGCCTCTCCCTCTTCTTTCTAGGGTTAGGGGTAGTTTTCTCTTTGATCCTTGAGGGGGAAGGTGGTTGAGAGGGGATTGAAGTAGTTTGGTTTAAGGGCTTTGGGATTTTTTGGCTCTCCTTCTTTTCTTCTCCTCACGGTCTCCCTCTTTCCTCTAAGTGTCTCAAGAGCTTGATGATGCTCTTGAGAGAAATTGTGTTTGAGAAGGAAAAAGGAATGAAAGAAATGAGATGGGAACCAAGGCCAACACACTCACCCACGGTTTAAGGTCAATTACAAGGGTGTGGGAATTTCCTACTTTAACCTCGGCTCAATGGGTGGAGAGAAGGGCAATTTGGGCCATCCACTAAATTGCATGGAGAGGGTCTTGTCGTGGGAGACATGGAGGAAAGAAAGTCCTCACTAGGCTTATGACTCATGCAACCTAGCTTCTCCTAGCATTATGACTCACACCTCCAACTTCTCTATTCAAACTTCACTTTCTTAATTCTTAAGGGAATGGCTTCTACTTGGTCTCTCTAATCCTAACATGGCCGAACCACATGCACACACATTCACATATAATTTTATTTTTATCAACACATAGTACACATCCATGCATACACACACACATAGGCATGCACAATTAACACGGTTCATACATATATACATTCATGCATCACATAGCACTCATTCACGCATATACATACATATTCTCATACATTTACACTTACATTTTTATTCTTAAATTCCTCAAAACCTAAGCACACATACTAAACCGTATATACACATATAATCACCAAAATAGATTACAAACATATCAAGCACATAAATTTCCTAAAAGCCAATTCCGAAATGTGGGACATCATTCTAGAAAATCATCACTTTAAAATCCTCTATTAGTTTTGAAAACGTGAATTTTTAGAAAAATCATTTAGGAAGACATTCTTTTAAAATACTCTTCTCAAACTAAACTTCTTTAGTGTTTTAGTTTAATATGAGGAATTTACGGGGTGTTACACGATTGATGAGCGATGGGCTGAGTGGGGTGTTCATGTGGTCGATGGCATTCCTGCTAGCTTTCCCGAGGAGTGCGCGGAGGATTATCTAGATTGGGTGCACACTTACTCACACCCTTATCTTTATTCTACATCGACCAGGGTGGATCATGATCTTCAAGTTGTTAATGTAAGTTATTTAATAATTTTAATTTATATTTTTAATAATTTCTATTTATTTTTTAGTAATAATTTGTAATTATTTTCGTGTGCAGATCGAATTAATATCAAAAATGCGTAGTATTATGCAACTTGTTGATATAGCAGACAGGGATCAGGTATACAACCCTGATGTTACACATGACATCAGATTGTATGCTAGCACCCCTGCCATGCGTGAGGTTCGGGGTTTAAGGGTACGTGGGAGAGGGCGCAGAGGTGGTGGATCGACTCATGATGGTGCAGAATCAAGCCAGAGGGGTGGACGGGCACGTTGTGCAAGACGCCAATAGGATTGATTTAGTTTTTAGTTTTGGATATTTTAATGATATTTCGGATATCTTAATTAGTTTGTATATGGATGTGACTAGTACTTTTCAAATACGTTTCATTTATTTTTATGGTCAAAAACCATTATCATTATTTTGGTAAAAATTGCAAAAATAATAAATGAGAAATTAATTAAAATAAGTAAAAATTAATAAATAATGGAAATAATGGAGTACAATTCATAAATGATCAATAATAAAAAAGAGTAAGGGAGTACAAAAAATTAATAAATAATGGAGTATTGATCATCTTGAATTCTTCTTATGATCTTTGTGTTCTTCGTCTTCGTCTAGATTAATAGGCTCATCTTTTTCTATGTGAGGCTCAGGCAAAAATGGTTTGAACATTTGAAGACGTTCTTGAAAATGAGATTCCCATGCAAGGACTCCCGTACTTGCATTTCTCCACCATCCTACATATATTGGAGGTATTGGTGAACCTTCTTTCCAATGAATCTGCAAGTGAATTGAAGTGAAGTTAGTAATTTGCAAAAATTAAAATACTTTATAAATATTATATATTGAATTGAATGTTACCTGTACCCAATGGCTTTTACGCACATTTCCCATCACCGAAATTTTTTTTTCACTTGTTTCCAAAGATGTCCTGTATGGAAAGAACGTTTGACATTCACCTGTTGTTGACGAAATAATCACTAGCCCAACATTGTTCAAATTAGCAACTGCATGTCCCATGTCTGGAACCTCAAACCACTTTGCTTGTGATACAACACCTAATCCATCAACATATAATGCATTATATGCTTTGTCATGATAGGATTGTCCTAATATGTCAACATATAGAACTTTGTTATTAATCATCTCCTTTATAACCTCATGTCGAATCAGCATGTAGTTTTCTTCTGTGCCATATCTATACAATGATAAGACACGGAAGCCACAATTTCCATCAGCCTTGACATCAATTATTTTGTGAATGAACTGGTGTAACACATCAGGGAAAGTTGTCAACATTGTTCTCCAAGCATTATATGTCTCTGTAGAACGCTTTCTTTTAGTTGACATGTTTGTTTGAGAACCCTTTGTATTGGATCCTGTAGATTGATAAGAATAAATCATCACAATTGATAAAACATATTAACAAAGAATAAAAAATAACAATTGACAATCACCTGTAGATTGAGACCCTTTTGTTTTTGACCTGGTAGATTGTGAACCCTTTGTTTTAGATTGAGATCCATTAGATGGATAAGCACCTTCCATGACATCATCTTCCCAATGAGATGGTTCACGCTTTGTAGATTTTTCATGTGCTGCCTCCTTCTTGCTACCCTTCACACCGCCTTTTGTCTTCACTTTATACTTAGGGGGCTTCATTGAAGTTGTTGTTGGATACACAAACTCATGTAATCTTTGAAAATATCTCTCCATTGCCTCAAAGCTGGTGCACATATCCCCCTGACTATCTCTCAATAATCTCTTGAATGTGGCATGAGCACTCTCAACCCTGTTAAAACCAAAAAAAAACATATAAAGTATTTTTCACAATTATTTTAAAACTCAATAGGTAAAAACACATCACTAAAGATATACATAAAAAAATGTTTGGGTTTTTTTAACTCACCTATTAGTTGTGGTATTACCAAAATGCATCAATTGGTTTACCCAAACACCCACAAATTTCTCCTTGTTGTGTCGCAGGTAAGTACGTTCCACGTACTCATAAATTATTATTCCGCACAAATCCTTAAATTTTTTCAAATAATCTGTATATTCTTGCAAGTCTCAAGATTCTACGACTGCTTTCCAAACGTCCATTATAGGTGTCTCATCTTTTGTCTCACAAACCTTCTGCTTCACTCTATACTGCACGTTCTTTGAGATGTGAAACTTACATAGCAAGTGAGTAGAGGTTGGAAATACCTTCATGACTGCCAAAATCAGAGCATCTTCTTTATCAGTCACTATGATCTGAGGCATGGCATCATCACTTTCAATCAAGTTGCGAAGCCGCTCTAGAGCCCATGTGAAGTAGGAAGCCTTTTCAGCCTCCATATAACAAAAGGCAACATGGAACGTCTTCTCTGTCGATGTTTGACCTACGATCTCAAGAAGCGGATATCTGTATCTATTTGTTTTGTAGGTACTATCCATAACAAGAACAATACCGAACGAATGTAATAATGTTATTCCACTTGGATGTGCCCAAAAAACGGCCTTGACCACATCACTTTCTTCGTCTTTTACATAATTTGTCACATATCCAGAAGAAGTCAATCTGTGTAATAAATGCTGCATCTGGGTCCTGGGATGTCTGATACTTTTTCTAAATCGTTGACGCTCATTGTACACTTGTCTCAAGGTAGTAGTGTTGTTCTTGTTCCGTTCTTTCAAACTAATGAGAATTTCCTTCGGTTTGACCCCTGCCTTTGTCAAGTTATCGATTAACTCCTTTTCCTCTTTGGTTGGCCTACCATAATGACCCTCCAAGCTTTCACATGGTTTGTGATTATGGACGCCACATTTGACCGAAAGCATCCAACCTTTTCCATTACCAAGATCCCAAGCATTAATCCTGAAAGGACATTCAGACTTGCGAGTACTGGATACACACATTACCTCACTTTTTGTTCTTTTCCTATATTTTCCACTTCTTTCGCAAGCCAAAAACACCCTAGGTCTTCTCTTATACGTCCCTCCGCCTGTGTCTGACTGATATATAACGATCGCATGTTTTTGTTCTTTTCCAACAGCTTGAACCCAACGGATCAATTCGTCTCTACTTGCAAAAATCTTATTATGTGAAAAGTCATCACTATAGTCTGCGATAATATTGTTAAATGAAAAAAAAAAGTTATATTAGGATTTAAAATAAAAAAATTAAAAATAACATGTTAAAAGGAATTTAAAATAAAAAATATGAAAAAAATAGTGTTTCATTATGAATTTAAAATAAAAAAAAACAATGTTACATTAGGAATTTAAAATAAAGAATTAAAAAAAAACAGTGTTATAGGAATTTAAAATTAACATAAAAAGTTGTATTACAACTTTAGCATAAAAAAATTATATATTAGAACTTTAGAATAAAAAGAAGTTATATTAGAAATTTAGAATAAAAATGTAATATTAGGATTTCAATAAAAAAATGTTATATTAGATATTTAAAATAAACAAAAATTAATATAATAAATAATAATAATAATAATAAAAAGGATTATAAAAAAAATTTAAAAACACAAAAAAAAACGGGTCGTAAGACTTGGTTACGACGCTCAAAAAAACACGGGTCGTAAGCCAGTGTTACGACTTCAACATAAACACTGGTCGTAACACTGGGTTACGTCCTGGTAAAAATTTTACAAATTTTTTTTAAAAATTAAATAATCAACCCATAATAATTCATCAATTAGGATACAATATATTATTGAAAACATTAATCCTAACTAAACTTTATGAATGAAATTTGAAATTTACCTTGAAATTCAGGTTCAACAGCAGCCATTAAAACCAACGTTTTTGTATGATGAAGTATAAGATTTGGTAAAAACAATTTCAGGTATGAATAGGTTTATATAAGAAAAAAAATAAAGATTTAACACGGGTCGTAAGGGGGAACTACGACCATCAGGTCGTAATACCCCATTACAATCATTTAAAAAACAATATTTTAACAGAGTCGTAAGCAGGTGTTACGACCTGCTGGTCGTAGCACCTGCTTACGACCCTTTAAAAAATATGTGGTCGTAAGCAGGTACTACGACCAGCAGGTCGTAACACCTGCTTACGACTCTGTTAAAATATTGTTTTTTAAAGGGTTGTAAGGGGGTGTTACAACCTGATGGTCGTAGTGCCCCCTTACGACCCGTGTTAAAATATTTTTTTTAAAGGGCATGATGGATATTGTTTTAATATTTGGGGTGACAACCATAGAACATGGGGTGACAAAATAAATTCCCTAAATGCAATGGTTACAATTCTAATGGGATTAAAGGAATCCAATGCAACCAACGTGGGCTGAGATGAGTGATAAGCGGATCGGTCTCGCTTAAGGAAGGTCTCAGGTTCGATTCCTTGTGGATGAAAAAAATTCATGTTGGGAGACTCACCTGCCATAGTCAGACACGCAACTCGGGTTGGATCCGAATGTACCTAAGTAGTACTTGGAGAATCGAATGGACAAAAAAAAAAAGGAATTCAATGCACACATGCATGGCAATAGGTCGTACGCGTTATTTTCTCAATATATATAAATACACATAAAAAACGATAGATGATTGATATGTTAAATTATCAATCCCATCTACTCATTTAAATTACATTCAAGAAAAATGAAGCATTTTGTTTTTGTTAAGAGCATATAAGTATATTTAGTAAAATGATTACATATATTCAGGAAAAGACAAAGTTGAAATGATGAAGCATGTACACGAGTTTGTGAAATTTGAGTTGACTAACAATAGAGACGTGACAAATAGAAGGTGTGGTGGACTCGGCCTAGCCGAGCTCCACGTAACCCTCACTCAGGACCTGAGGACACCTCAGCGGGCTCTCTGTATGCTTGGCCGAGCTCAAGGCTCAACGGCCAAGCAGACATCAGACACAGGCCGATATCATGCTCCTTCCCCTCTGTGTTCTGGGCCGAGCTCAAGGCTCAACGGCCGAACAGACACCAGACACGGGCCGATCTCATGCTCCTACCAGGGTCCGACTTCCTTGTCCGACACCATCTAGAGTCCGACACCTCCCCCAGAGTCCGATACCAAGGACAGGGTGACGTGTCTCACCTTATCCACAAGGACAGCTCATCCACTCATGGCTCAGTACAGGCTGGCCCTACTTGGGCCTAAAGCAAGCCCATTAGGGCAACCAGCTCCCCCCTATAAGTAGCTCCGTACTACATGGGGCTCAGGTACGTCCTCTAACCCTAATTATCACCCTCACACACCAGTGATTAGGGTTACTTCTTGGATTTCTATTTAGCCACTTGAGGACTCCCACCAAACATCACACAGAAACCCTAGACAGAGGCTCCTTTGAAGGTCTTCTTACCTAACCCTTGGAGGACCTCACCGTCTAGGACATCACAATGGCGCCGTCTGTGGGGAAAGAGAAACTTTATCCCCACCCAAAAGATTCTACCATGTCTGAGGTACAACCAGTCCAGAGGAGGAGGAGGGGGCGTCCAAGAAGGGTGCCATCAACTGAGGACCTGCGCCTGCACCTTGAAGCCAATAGGGCAGCAAGGTCCTCACCACCACCCCCTCCACCACCTCCACCTCCTCCCCCGCCACCACCCCTGCCTCCACCGCCACCTCCACCGCCAGAGTTCACGCACACCCACAGTGGACCTTACACCATCCACACCGGAGAAACTACAAATCCAACTCAGCACCAAGGAGGGGATCGGCGCGTGCAGCTACGCTCCGAGCTCGGAGAAGCCAACACAGAACAGCACCGCCACCGTGGCGAACGTGCCCACTCTGTCAGCACTACACATCGCTCTCACTCACGTCAATCTTCACTCTCTCGAGATGCAGAGCTCTTGTCTTTGATGAGACAACAGATGAGGATTGTAGAACAGCAAGGTAAAGCCATCGCAGATCTTCAGCAAGTTACTATGCAACGTTTGGCTGAACGAGCCGTTGTTCAAGCTCCAGCCCAAAACGAACTTCCTCCTCCCCCACCTCCTCCACCAACACAACCCCCATTGACACCGCAAACCTTTACAACACCGCATACTGTCGTCACACAACTTACACAAACACCACCCCCTGACCAGCAACAACCTGATTCGGATGATTCCCATCCTGGACACCCTTTTACACCAGCCGTCATGGCTTATGAACCACCACCTGGGTACCTCGGACCCAGCAACATTCCCAGATATAATGGCCTCACAAACCCTCAAGAGCATGTTCTCTCTTACGAGGGAGCTGTCAACTTCCATGGTGGAGGAGATCGGCTCAAGTGCCGAGCTTTCTCCATGACCCTCCAAGCCCCAGTCCTCCGATGGTACTCAACGTTACCCAAGAATTCTGTCAACAACTGGACAGAAATGAAACGAGTATTTCTCAACAGGTACACTGCTAGCTGTGTACAACCCAGATCGGACCACACACTAGCAACAGTGACGCAAAAATCGGACGAATCTCTACGTGCTTACCTGCACAGATTTCACAATGAATCCAGCTCGGTTCCCAACTTGTCTCCCGAGGTGGCCGTCCTCCTTTTGACCCAAGGATTGGCCGAAGGAGGGTTCAAAGACTCACTGATAGGTCGCCCTCACGGAAACAGGGATGATAGAGGAGGAAGAGCAGATCAAGGAGACCGAGGTCGCCCTCACGTCGGCCAGCAAGACGACCGCCAACGCCCTTACATCACTAAGTATGATTCTTACACCCCCCCCTGACGGTTCCGAAGTCACAAGTCTGGAGGGAGACCATGCAGACCGAACTCAGGAGCGTACCTCGGTCACCTTTCCTCAGAAACCAAAATAACATCAGGGACAGATCTAAATACTGCAACTTCCACGATGGGTATGGTCACCATACCGATCAGTGCACCTGGCTTCGAGACGTTATCGAAGACATGGTGAGAAGGGGCAAGTTGCAACAGTATGTGCGAGAAGCGGTTGAGAGGAGAGGCCGAAGAAGGTCTCGCAGCCCAGACAACGACAAAGGAAAAGCCAAAGCTGACCCGTCTCCGGAAAAGAAGGAAGAAGAACCACAGCGTGTAAATATGGTCGTGGTACAAGATCTGGATAAGTCGCCGGAAAATTTCCGAGTTGAAACTATCTCGGGAGGTTTTGCCGGTGGCGGTGAGAAGAGAGCAGAAAGGAAAAGATACGTCAATCAAGTTTTAGCTGTTCACCACAAACCTGTCTGCAAGAAACCTTCTTGGAACATCCTCATCATTTTTTCTGACCAGGACATGGAAGGCGTCATCCCGGATCACAATGACCCAATGGTGATCACGGCGTTGAACGACAATTTCGAAGTCGCCCGAGTTTTCATTGATCAAGGAAGCTCGGTCGACATTCTTTTTCTTCATACATTTCAAGCACTGTAGCTGAGGTCAGCCGACCTCGTGCAATTTGAAGGCAATCTCATCAGCTTCACAGGTGAGGCAATTCGCCCCCTAGGAGCCATCCACCTCCCGGTGACCTTAGGCAAGCAGCCTTCGGCCCGAACGAAGATCATCAAGTTTTTAGTTGTTGATTCTGAATCCCCATACAACGTGATACTGGGACGAACCTGCCTGCAAGCTTTTGGGGCAGTGGTTTCAACGGTACACCTAGCAATGAAATTCGTCGGTTCTGACGACAAGGTCGTCACAATCAAAGCCGACCAGATGAGAGCCCGACTCTGCTACAATGCGAGTCTACGGGAAGCAAAAAAGAAACAGAAGGAGCTTACTGACCCGACTTCAGCCAAAGGGAGAGTTCTATTGGCTGAGGTTCAGGTTAAACAAGACGTTCTTAGGTTTTCTCTTCGAAGGGAACGGTTGACGATTCCCGTTGATCCTTCCGACCCCTGCAAAACTGTCAAAGTAGGTACCAACCTCCCTCAAGAAATCCAAGGTGCAATTAAGGAAAATATCTCTTCCCTTCCAGTTCTCTCCAGCCCTCCGCAGAGGGAGAATCTTTTCATTTATTTAACTGGTGATGATCCCGCCCTCGGTTTGTTTTTGGCCCGAGGTGAGGGCCGAAGTGATTTCCCCATTCACTCCTTGAGCCGAGGTCCCGAGCTCTGGTGTTTCAGGATGAAAAACATTGCATTTTGTAAGGCTGCCATCAATTTCCAAGTATCGGCTGAGAACCGCGGCATCTCTCATCGAGCCTCCTCGGTCGAGCACTACCAGACCAATGCTGTCATCCCCATCGAACGAAGGTTTCATACCTTCCGAAGGAGGGACAGGCCCGAGGTCGAGAGCAAGAATCTGATACTGACCGAGGAGATCCGAGAAGCCGCCTCTGTTCAGAAGAAGATAGCGAAGGAAAGGCTAGCCAACCAAGACAACAAAACTGTGCTCGGAGACCTCGTGCTCCGAAGAGCAGATAGTAGTCATGAGATGTGGAGGGACGTAAAATGTGATCGGAATCAAGAAGGCCCCAACAGAGGCGTTTCAAAAACATACTCTGGGGCATACAAGCTAGAGACTCTGGAAGGAACCGAGCTCAGGAATTCCCGAAGCGTTGCAAAACCGAGAACCTACTTCAGTTAGGTTTACCTCGGAAATCATCAGCAGTTACCAACACCTCCAACTAAAGTTTAGGTTTAATTTTAATTTCTGTTAATGTTTTTACATCTGCTTCCTCTAGTCACATTCTGTCCCATTGTGATATATTCACTTTTTCAATTCCCTGAAAGGCAATGTACTCATGTCTATGATTAATGAAAAGTACAAACTTGCTCATACTCAAGTGCCACAGTTTTATATACGTACGTACTAGCTTCTCATTTAGCACTAGCCACCTAAATGTTGCATGGCGCTATGTACAACCAACGTCTTCTAAATAAGATCGGCTCATATGCACAGTGTACAAGGGACACCCGGTAAAGTACAGCTTGCTGTGAAATGTTATCACATAGCTTCACTCAGCAACCTCTTTCACATCGGGGACGAGGGAACCCACCTCGGCTAAGGTGGGTAGATCCGAGATCCCTATCGTATGCGCTTATATACAGTACCTTTTTTCAGAGGAAAACTTATAAGATTACTGCACTTACTGAGTTGTCCGAGATCAGCCTCATTATTTATTTTCAGGTCAGATCAAGCGTCCTTATCATGACCTCTTCAGGTCGGATCAAGTCCGAATACAACAAGTAAAAGCAGAACTTGTATTCTCATAAACAGTTTTACTGGGCTATCTAAATTAAAATGCAACAAGTCTCAAACACTTGCATCTTTCAAAGAAGGTTTTTTCGATAACCTCCTAACTAGTTGAAGTGGGGATCTGAGTTCCAATAAATAAACATGCAACGAGTTAAATAAACTCGCATTCGTGCAACAAGTTAGAGAAAAAACTTGCATAAAAATGACGTCGAACCCTATACGTATGCAACAAGTCGAAACAAAAACTTGCATCAAAATACCAACATGCAACAAGTTAAACAGCAGATAACTTGCATTTCTAAAGACGAGTTCGGATCCGAGGTCTAAAGAGTAAACATGCAACGAGTTACTAAACTCGCATTTGTGCAACAAGTCAAAGAAAGAACTTGCCTAAAAGTGACCTCGGACACCATGAGTATGCAACAAGTTAAAATACAAAACTTGCATAAAAATAAAAACATGCAACAAGTTAAACTTAAATGAACTTGCATTAAAAGAAACTGTTGTACACAAGCAGCAAAATAAAGTACAATATTGTCAAGCATGTTACAAAAAACATTGACAAATCGCAAGCCGCCCAGCATAAGGGACTTGTGCTGCATCATCTTCGACATCGGACAACACAACCTTGCTCGAATCAAACTCCTCATCCGGCTTCTCCTCCAGGGGGTTAGGAAGATTCTCTTCAGGTTGGTCGAGGTCAACCTCAGCCCCATCCCGCTCAAAGTCCACCATCTTCCCATCTTCCACCCCGAACCCGGCGCAGGCGCCGATGACCCGAACTCGGAGCCCCTGATTCAGATGCAGGATCTGTTCAACAGCATTGGCAAATATTTTGCCTCCTTCTTTCTCAAAGTCGAAGTTTGCCTCGGCCGCTGCAATTTTGTGCTTAAGAGCTTGAGCAGCCCTTCTCCTCAGCAAAGTTCGAACCTTTTCAACCTCGGCCAGGCCTTCCTGCCGACCAGCTTCCTTAGCATCTGCCTTTACTTGGGCCAGGGCCTCCTCATGACTCTTAAGAAGCTCTTCCATTTGTTGGCGATGCTTCTCTTCCAGTTCAGCCAGTTTCTGCTCGGCAGAGTTTTTGCTATTCTTTAGAACCGCCACCTCGGCCACCATTTCAGATCGAGCCTTTTTCTTGGCCGGTGACACACCTTCGGCCACATCATCAGCAACCTCGGCCAACACATTGAACATCGTGGTTGACCTCTTCAATTGACAGGCCAGCTCCTCGGCCATTCTTTTCCATTCGGCTCCCGAAATTTTTATCAGGGCTTCTTTGACCGAGGGCTTGGCCATAGTGGTCGGCGGCCTTGGGAGTATATCAGTTCCCCTCCTCGGGCCGTCCGAGGAAGGAGGGGTACCGGCAGCATTGACAAGTTCGGTAATTGGAGTCGGAGACTGAGGAGGAGGTGGGGCGATAATCACCGCAAGAGGAGTAGGATGGAGTGGAGCCGAATCGGTGGAGGTTGTATCGGTAGAGACTTCGGCAGCCATAGCTTCACTGGAAGAGCCCTCAGATCTCTTTCTCTTGCGGGCCTCCAGCGCTGCTTTGAGCGCCTTGGACGACATGTCCGACCAATGTTCGTCTGAAAACAAAAACAAAAGAATAAAGAAAAGTTAGTAGGAAAGTTGAAAGAAAACGTACAAGTGTGAAAGTAAAGTTAACTACTGATTTTGGTTAAGACTTCGTTGTCAGGACACTTCATGAAAGCTCCAATGTCGAGCTGGAACTTCCGAGCATGGTACTCGGTCTGGAAGTGGTGGGCCGTTACAGCCTCATCAGCGTCAAGTGTTGCGCCTGACCACCTCTGCGACGTCCCGGTGTTGCGATTGAAGAACTCCGGGGTCCACTCCAAGGGAAACCTCGGACCCGTCTCGGATCAGAACCAAGGTAGTCCCGTTCCAACATACTTATACTTGAAAAACCTGGGCTTGAAATGCTTCCAAGATTCCGAGAACATGCCGAATAACCCACAGTGAGCTCGGGCCTTAGCCGATACCCAAAGGCGACCGGTGACCCCGTCTTTATTGCTGACGAACGGGTTGTACATCCACAGGAAGAGCCGAACTGTGCATACCAGCCCCTTGGCCCCGCAATATTTTTGAAATGCCCGTAGGAATGACCAAGTGTTGGGGTGAAGCTGCGAAGGCGCCAATCCAAGCTCGTTCAAGACCCTCATTTCTAAATCAGTAAACGGCAGGGTCACGCCGAGGTTATGGATCAAATCAGCATAGAAGAAGAAAGAATTGTTGTCAGTTCGGGTGCATATTCTGTCGTTCGCCGAACAGGGAAGAACTTCATAAGAGGTCCCAGTGGTATCTCCCGAGCAGGGTAGCACGGCTCTCTTCACTCCGGCAAGTTTATCCTCGGAGTCTAAGCTGGACTGCACTCCCTTGGGCTCCACGTCGACCCATTGGTATTGGTCGGCATCAGTAGGTGCATGATAAAGGTCAGGACGGCTGATGCACTTGCGGGGCGCCATGTCACCTGTGGAAGAACAGGGGAGCTCGGCGTTAGTCCTACGGGTTACAAAAAATAACCCCTCCAGAAAACCCCCTTGAAGTTGTTCCGAGGGGCGAGCATCTCCCCTCTACCACAGGAACCCCCCGTTCGTACACTCTCTCTCTTTCCATCCTCTCAAAGTCAGCACGTTCTCTACCATCGACGAACTCGGCCCAGGCGTATTGTCGCACCCATTCCCTCTGCTCTTCCCAGTCCCGAGGATAGACGACCTCAAGGGGATCGACATCTAGGGTTTGTCTCTCATATCTACGCCTATACTCCCTATGGCGACGAAGCGCCTCGTCCACCTCAGTGGAGGAGCAGGACGAGGAGGAAGAGCCGTCCTCCTCCTCACTACTGCTCGAAGACAGGGAGACTACCCCTACCCATTTCCTAAACCATTCCCTACTCATATTTCCCCAATCCACTTCTCTGGTCTTCTGAAAAATAAAAACAAAAACACAAATCAAAAACCCTCCAAAAATCTTAAGAACACCCCAAACCCAGAAACACCAAAAACCCCAACATTATTCACCAAACCTCAAAAACCCAAGGAGAAAACCCCATCACCACGAAACCAGAAACAAAAACCAAAAATACCAACCCCTCCCTTATGAATCATGAAACAGTAGAGACAGAAGAGAAAGCAAAGAACAAAGAAGAGGAAATGAGGGAGCAACCAGTACCTTAGGAGTTGGAAATCGAAGGAGGAGAATGAAGCTTGAAAAGTCGAAACAGAATCCACTGAGAGAGAAAAAGACAGTGAAGTGCTGAGAGAGAAAATGAAGTTTAATAATTGAAGAGGCAGGGAAGGAGTCTGAACCTGTGTTTTCGTGGGGAAGAGAAAGAGTTTCTGTTAGAGAGAGAGAAGGGAACAAGATCGAAGGAAGAGTGAATGATAGAGAGAGAAAGAGAAGCGGTTTTGTGTGAAAGAGGGGGAAGAGAAACCGTTTTCCCCCTCATTTTTGAAGTTTGGGCCTGGCCCAAAAATCCCAACCCAGCAGGCAGCCACACACGCAGAGACACGTGGCGCAAAGTAGCTGAAATCACGGACCTCGAGCAACGTCGCAGTAATGGCGACGCTTCGTTAGGCATGATTCCTGACACGTGTCAGATCTGGAAAAGGGCAAACGTCATTTCGGAGCAGGTGAAAGGACAGTTTTCAGACTTGCTCCGTCATGATGAAAGGACATTTCAGAGACAGCTGGATCCAGCTCTCGGCAGCTCATCGTCTGAACTCCCTAGAACCTCGGAACAAGGCTCAAATGGCCTTGACCGAGCTGGGGGGCTTGTGTGGTGGACTCGGCCTTATGTGGTGGACCTGGGAAAAGGACCTGAACCAAGACCTCGGAGCAAGGCTCAAATAGCCTTGACCGAGCTGGGGGGCTTATGTGGTGGACTCGGCCTAGCCGAGCTCCACGTAACCCTCACTCAGGACCTGAGGACCCCTCAACAGGCCCTCTGTATGCTTGGCCGAGCTCAAGGCTCAACGGCCAAGCAGACATCAGACACGGCCCGATATCATGCTCCTTCCCCTCTGTGTTCTGGGCCGAGCTCAAGGCTCAACGGCCGAACAGACACCGGACACGGGCCGATCTCATGCTCCTACCAGGGTCCGACTTCCTTGTCCGACACCACCTAGAGTCCGACACCTCCCCCAGAGTCCGATACCAAGGACAGGGTGACGTGTCTCACCTTATCCACAAGGACAGCTCATCCACTCATGGCTCAGTACAGGCTGGCCCTACTTGGGCCTAAAGCAAGCCCATTAGGGCAACCAGCTCCCCCTATAAGTAGCTCCGTACTACATGGGGCTCAGGTACGTCCTCTAACCCTAATTATCACCCTCACACACCAGTGATTAGGGTTACTTCTTGGCTTTCTCTTTAGCCACTTGAGGACTCTCACCAAACATCACACAGAAACCCTAGACAAAGGCTCTTTGAAAGTCTTCTTCCCTAACCCTTGGAGGACCTCACCGTCTAGGACATCACAGAAGGATCTAGTCATACATTCAAAACCCTACCCTTTTTTTTAAGAAAAAATCTTATTACTACTAGCAATCATAAAATCACATACAAAAGAAATTTAGACAGCATTCCCACCTACTATGTAGGGTTGAATCCTGTCAAGATTTCAAACATAATAGAGTTTAGCATGGACCCTATCAGCTATAAAAACATTAGTAAGAGTTTCAATATTAAAAAAACTATTAAATCTATAAGAGAGTTTCTTAGCTTCTTCACAAGGATAAAAATATGCTGGGGGAGCTTGGCTTGGTGTGTGAAGATACACCTATTTCTTTCCTTCCACATTGCAACCACTACTTGATGTCTCTTCTCATTCCTAAACCCATGCTTCGATCACCCACCTTGTCCAATCTTTGTACCTGAAATAGATCCACTCCAACCTTACCCAATTACCCAGTAGCTCGAGTAAATGCTTACTCCAGTCACACTCAAAAAACAAATGGTCCCTTGTTTCAGTAGCATTATCACACAGAACACATATGTTAGTTCCATGATGAACATGATGAATGTTTTGATAATGACAAAGTGTTTTTGAACAAGCTACAAGTGTTGATCAAGTTTCAAGCTCAACAAGCAACAACAAACATCAAATGAAGAAGAGAGAAAGCAATGTATTTGTATTTCTTTTATCTTTTGCCTCTCAAGCTTCATAGGTTTTTTATTTGGGTAGATTATTATAGAGGGTAGTGAATCTCATTCATAAGTCATGATGTAATCATAATTTGAGTTTTCACTTAACCTAGAATCAATAGGTGGCTTAAAGGTTTTAAAGGAAAGGTTGGATTTTGAGAAAACAAGTTTTGAACATGTGCAGTACCAACTTAATCGATTAAGTGACTAACTTAATCGAGTACTACTCGAGTAGTCTGCAACTTAATCGATTAAGTACTGCTGAACTGATTTTTAAAATACGTTTTTCACTTCTCAAAATCAGTTTTCAAGTGCTACAACTTTTAGGTATTCTATATAAACCTTTTTCTATTATTTGTGATCAATTAGAATCATTTTCATACAAGTTTTACAAAGAATCAAGCCACTCTATTCTCTCTCATTTTCTAAAGATCAAAGTTCTCATATTTTCATATTCTTTGATCAAGAACCTTTGAATCTCTTATGGTGAATTGTCATAACTCTTGATTGAGATTCATAGGATTGTTTTCTGTTTTCTATTGTGTTGTAATCTTTGCAAGAAGGCAAGCCACTACAACAAACAAGAAGCCTTGGTGTGTCGATTATCATCAAGCAAATCTCATTGGAGAAGAAGAAGTCTTGGTTGTGAATCAAGCAAGGAGAAGCCTTGATGTGTGGATTATCATCAAGCAATTGAAGACTTGTTGTGTCGATTATCAACAAGGGGTAGAGGTTAGATTAGAGAGAAGATCAATAGGATTACAAGGCAAGGGTGTCGGTTATCTCTTGTAAGCTAGCAAGAAGGGAGTCTTGTGAGGCAATCACTTGTAATTTGAGAACTCTAATTCCTCATAGTGAAGAATCTCTCTTGGTTGAATAGGGGACTGGATGTAGCTTTCAAGTGGATGAAAGTGAACCAGGATAAATCACTGTGTCGTATCTCTAAACCCTTACTCTTTATATTCAAGTCATTTGATTGCGTTCTTGGTTGAAAACCTAGAAAGATTGATTTTCATAATTGATTGAATTGAATCTTTAATTGTTCAAATTGATAAAGGGAAAATCATTTTCATAACTAGGTTAATCAATAAGAATATAGGTGTTAATCATTTCCGCTGAATCTCTGATCTTGCATGTGAATTGATTGATTTTCGTATTCGAATGAAAAATTGATTTTTCTGTTTTCTGTCATATCTAATCGATTAAGTTCAAATTTAATCGAGTACTACTCGAGTAAATTGCAGGTTAATCGATTAAGTGCTGTAGAATTTGCAAAAATCATTTGTTTTGATTGTTTCGATTTGTTTCGTTCGAAAATCTTTCAAGGTATCTTGTACACCTATTCAACCCCCCCTTCTAGGTGTTTTCCTAGGGTTCCTAAGTCTCTCCAACCACCAATTGCGGTTTCCTCAATTGGTATCAGAGCTCGGTCGAAAGACACGAGCATAAGAGCTTTTTCGTAAAGATCCTAGTTAAGTAACCGCAATGGGTTCTACGAATCCCTTTGGTGGTGAAGGTTATTCAATAAATCGTCCTCCAATGTTTACCGGAGAAGGCTATGCATATTGGAAAGTTAGAATGAAAATCTTTATCCAAGCCATAGATAGTGACATTTGGAAAGTAGTTGAAAAAGGTCCTCATATTCCCTCTAGTTTAGTTGAAGGTGTAGAACAATTGATCCCCGAGGATAAGTGGAAGGATGATGATAGAAAGAAATTTCAATATGATTATAAAGCAAAGAATATCATCACATCCGCTTTATCCTATGACGAGTTCTTTAGGGTTTCCCAATGTTCTAGTGCCAAAGAAATGTGGGACACTTTACAAGTGACTCATGAAGGAACTAGTGAGGTTAGGAGAGCTAGATTGAATGCTTTAATGCGTGATTATGAATTGTTTCATATGCTTCCAAATGAATCTATAAATGATATGCAAAAGCGTTTTACTCACATTATAAATCATTTACTTGCTCTTGGTAAGACTTTCTTACAAGGTGAACTTTCTAACAAAGTGTTGAGATGTTTAGACAGGAATTGGCAACCAAAAGTAACGGTTATTGTTGAATCTAAAAATTTGGATGCTATGGATCTAGCAACACTTTTCGGAAAGCTTCAAGAACATGAAATGGAGCTTGGACGATTAAGTATCAATGAAGAGTCGGATAAGAACAAATCAAGGAAAGGACTTGCTCTTAGAGTCAAAAGTGCATATAAAAAGAAAGATAGTTCCGATGATGATGATAGTGAAGATTCCGATTCCGATGTTGATGAAAAAGACATGAAACTTTTGTTAAAAGAGTTTGAAAAGTTTCTAAGGAGAAAAGGAAGGTTGAACAAGGACAAAAGTAAAGAGAAGGATTCCCCACACTATAAGACCAAAACTTCAAAAGAAGGTGTAGTTTGCCATGAATGTGGAAAGCCCGGACATCTCAAGTATTCATGCTCTAGGTATCTCAAGAAAAAGGAGAAAGACAAGAAGGATTCTAAATCTAAAAGAGCATACATAGTTTGGGATAGTGATGAAGATGACAAGAAAAGCACATCAAGTAGTTCATTGGATAATGAAGAAGCCGCTTGTCTCAACTTGATAACTCTAGTAGATGATGAAGAACAAAGTTCAAATGATGAATCAAGTTATCAAAGCGAGGATAGCAATGTAAGTGAATCTAAATCCGAAATTTCTTCTAAATATGAATTGTTACATAATGCTTATGAAGAAATGTATGAACAACTTGAAAAACTAGCTTTGAAAAACATTGAAAGAAAGAAGCTCATTTTGAAACATCAAAAAGAGATTTTAGATCTTCAAAAACAAGTTGATGAGCTTAATCTTGAAAATGAAACTCTTGATCTTATATATGCTAGTTCTTCTTGTGATTGTGCTAGTAGATTGAATGTTGTGGTTGATTGTGAGAGTTGCAAGTTGCTCAAGGATGAAAATGCTATTTTGAAAAATAAGCTTGCAAGTTTCACCATTTGTGATATTAGATTGCGCACATTGTTAAATTTTCAAAGAGAAAATTCAAACAAGTTTGGTTTGGGTTATACTAATGCTAAGAGTAAATCTCATAGAAATGTTGTTGATTTTTCTAAAGTTGATTTTTCAAATTCTCCAACATGTTTCTATTGTGGTACTCATGGACATACTTCAAATGTGTGTTATGTTAAAGTGCATGGTATACCTAAAGGAAATTTTGTTTGGATGAAAAAGGGTGAAAGTCCCTACACTAACAAAAATGGATCCAAAACCATTTGGATACCAAAAAGCAAAGCATGATTGTTTTGTAGGTTTGATTGAAGATGCAAATGAATGACACATGCTCTCAATTGGTCTCAACTATGAATGTCTATATTCACATCTTCAATTGGTATCACACTTGCATCTCAAGTGAATGTCCTACAAAGTGGTAATATTTGATATTGATATATTATCTCAATTGGTATCTTCTCAATTGATATTACTTTTCTAAATGTTTAGTTAATTCAATTGGTATCATTGAGTTGATTAAAGCATGATGATCATATAATTGAAATCTTATTAAAGTATGATGCTTTGGTGTTATATTTCTTTACATTGATATCTTCTTTGTTAAGTGATATTATGATCTTTTTAGTTCTCAATTGGTATTATATTTCATTGTTATATTCTCTTACCAATTGATATCACATTTCAAAGTATAGCTCTATTGTATTTGTTCAATTGGTATCAATGTTGTGAAGAAATGATCATTGATTTCTTACCTTGGCTTAGATCTTATATTTCAATTGGTATATATTTCTTTTTGATAATGCCAAAGGGGGAGAAATGATATGTTTTGAAACATGGGAGAAATATGATATTATATTTGGAGAAAGGTTGTTTTGTTGTTTTTATGTAGGTTGAGCTAAGTTGTTTAAGATAGGGGGAGAATCAAGCTTCTATCTCAATTGGATTCAAGTGTTAAAGCATTGATTGAGGGGGAGAAAGAGTCTTCTCAAGTGATCAAATGTTTCAAGTATCAACAACTTCAAGCGATTTCAAAACATGGGTTGTCATTTTCAAAAAGGGGGAGATTGTTAGTTCCATGATGAACATGATGAATGTTTTGATAATGACAAAGTGTTTTTGAACAAGCTACAAGTGTTGATCAAGTTTCAAGCTCAACAAGCAACAACAAACATCAAATGAAGAAGAGAGAAAGCAAGCTCATGAAGAGCTAAGTTTGAGTGTATTTGTATTTCTTTTATCTTTTGCCTCTCAAGCTTCATAGGTTTTTTATTTGGGTAGATTATTATAGAGGGTAGTGAATCTCATTCATAAGTCATGATTTAATCATAATTTGAGTTTTCACTTAACCTAGAATCAATAGGTGGCTTAAAGGTTTTAAAGGAAAGGTTGGATTTTGAGAAAACAAGTTTTGAACATGTGCAGTACCAACTTAATCGATTAAGTGACTAACTTAATCGAGTACTACTCGAGTAGTCTGCAACTTAATCGATTAAGTACTGCTGAACTGATTTTTAAAATACGTTTTTCACTTCTCAAAATCAGTTTTCAAGTGCTACAACTTTTGGGTATTCTATATAAACCTTTTTCTATTATTTGTGATCAATTAGAATCATTTTCATACAAGTTTTACAAAGAATCAAGCCACTCTATTCTCTCTCATTTTCTAAAGATCAAAGTTCTCATATTTTCATATTCTTTGATCAAGAACCTTTGAATCTCTTATGGTGAATTGTCATAACTCTTGATTGAGATTCATAGGATTGTTTTTTGTTTTCTATTGTGTTGTAATCTTTTCAAGAAGGCAAGCCACTACAACAAACAAGAAGCCTTGGTGTGTCGATTATCATCAAGCAAATCTCATTGGAGAAGAAGAAGTCTTGGTTGTGAATCAAGCAAGGAGAAGCCTTGATGTGTGGATTATCATCAAGCAATTGAAGACTTGTTGTGTCGATTATCAACAAGGGGTAGAGGTTAGATTAGAGAGAAGATCAATAGGATTACAAGGCAAGGGTGTCGGTTATCTCTTGTAAGCTAGCAAGAAGGGAGTCTTGTGAGGCAATCACTTGTAATTTGAGAACTCTAATTCCTCATAGTGAAGAATCTCTCTTGGTTGAAGAGGGGACTGGATGTAGCTTTCAAGTGGATGAAAGTGAACCAGGATAAATCACTGTGTCGTATCTCTAAACCCTTAATCTTTATATTCAAGTCATTTGATTGCGTTCTTGGTTGAAAACCTAGAAAGATTGATTTTCATAATTGATTGAATTGAATCTTTAATTGTTCAAATTGATAAAGGGAAAATCATTTTCATAACTAGGTTAATCAATAAGAATATAGGTGTTAATCATTTCCGCTGAATCTCTGATCTTGCATGTGAATTGATTGATTTTCGTATTCGAATGAAAAATTGATTTTTCTGTTTTCTGTCATATCTAATCGATTAAGTTCAAATTTAATCGAGTACTACTCGAGTAAATTGCAGGTTAATCGATTAAGTGCTGTAGAATTTGCAAAAATCATTTGTTTTGATTGTTTCGATTTGTTTCGTTCGAAAATCTTTCAAGGTATCTTGTACACCTATTCAACCCCCCCTTCTAGGTGTTTTCCTAGGGTTCCTAAGTCTCTCCAACCACCAATTGCGGTTTCCTCAACATATAGTATCAATAGCTTGGAATCTACCGACAATTTCCTTCGTTCTCAACCGATTATGTGCCAAAACCCTACTTTATTTGTTTTTATTTTGCATAAAAAACAATAATATTATTTGGACATCTGCGTCTAACATCTAAGTTCAATACCTACCATTTTAAGTAAAGATGTGAAGGATATTAAAAAAAGAAATTGAAGAATCCACCAATTTTTAACTTAAATTGTAGGTGTTCGACTTAGATGTTAGATGTAAATATTCAAGACAAGTGGGTGTAGCCCAAATGATCATGCAAAGTCTTAAGGCTTGGGAGTTGAAAGTTCCGAGTTTCATCATAGGCATCACCATTTAATGGATTTAATTTCCCTTCACCTATCCCCATAAAAAAAAAACCAAGAAAAACTTTGCCTATAAAAAAAAAGGGTGTACTGTAGATGTTAAAATAACATTATTGAAAAAAATAGTGAAATTTAAAAATATCAACAATAAAAATAATCAAAGTTTAGAATAGATATGGCAAATATAACAATAATTATTTTCATTCTTAATTTTTTTATATATTTTTTTTTAAAGTTAAAAAAAATCCACGTAGTTTCATCACTCATGATATGTGACACGTGTCATTCTATTTGTGATGTCAACATCATTAGTATTTTTTGATAAAGACACAAAAATTGTAAAATGTGATAACTTTAAAAAATAAAATAATCAAATAAAAATAAAGATGACTAAAATTACTAAATTGATAAAATTAGAGGGCTAAAACTGCATTTAAACCTTATAACAACCACTAAGACCCCACCCAAGATTTAAAAAAAAAAATCTATCAAGCAAACACAGACCAAGGGAAAAACACATATTTTAACAAATTAAATTCCTAAATTATTACCCAAATATATTTTAAAGGACCAAAATAAATTTTCACTCATAACTAAAATATTAAGTGAGACCAATATAAGCTAAGCAAATTTATTATAGCTATCACGGTAATCTTTATTTGTAGTAACTAAAAGAGTATTTTAGATAAATATTTTATATTGTTTTCACATTTTTCTATTAAAATATACCTCTCAATTTATCTTAAACTCTTATATTTTACACACATTATTTGTCTCTCTTTAATTTTTTTAAATAAATATTTTAATAAAATATCTAAGCAACTGTTCACACATCTTGCTCTTGCTTCTTTGTCGGATCATTTTGCAACCACAAGAGTACCTAAAGACTCCACACCCAAAAATTTATGCTCATGCATGCTCACTCACATCTCATGTTAATATTTACAACAATATTTAAATGATCTTCATCCCTTACATCTTTGCATTTATTTCACACCTCATGCTTACACACACCTGAATTTGGTTTATATATAAGAGGTCCCCAACATTTGTTGGCCATAGACACATTTAGTTCATTCTGAGCTACAACACTCACATATAGCAGTTGGTCATGGCGAGGAAATCACTCGGGTTCTTCTTCCTCCTCATTGTCTTTGCAGCTCGTAAGATTCTATGTTTCTGTCTTATATTAATTATATACTATTTATTGTATATGTTATGCAGTGGTTTTATTTTTTTTAGGTATAGGAAATTTTTTATATTCTTAATATTATAACCCCATAAATCAAATGTCTAAAGAGGATCATCGACACTACCCATGATTATTTATTCATTTACATTATTTTTTAATAAATTATAACTTTGTAAAAAAACAATTGCCGATAAAAATATTTAAAAAACAATTATGATTTGTTAGATGATACGGTAACTAGAGAATTTGAAACCAAGAAGGTTTTGACTAAAAAACACCAAATATTTTTGGTGTTTGAATGCACCGTGCATGTGTTAATTAAAAAATTGATTCTACCTGCAACCTGTTGTATAAGTAATATGTATGGACTTAATGAATTTGGAAATATAAACCTCATTAATGAACTTATTTATTGTTTACATTTAAAGATTTTTTTATTAATAAGTAATAAATAAAAATATCTACATATTAACTTTTTTAATGATCATTTATGCTATAATTTATTTAAAATTATTTATTTAAAAAAAAAACCATAAATTCTAATTTCACTCAATTATTTATGACATATTAATTTATGAGCATGTAAATCAATTATTATTTTTATTTAAGTATTTTTGATGCATGAAACGTAAATTAAATAACTAGAATTATCATGAACTTTGAGGGTATAAATTAAATAATTTACTAATACCAAGTTCATTTTTCCGTATTGTATATTATATTTTTTTTTTGATTTATAGTATACTAGATTATTAAATCTATATTAAAAAATAATTTTAGCAAAATATAATTTTATATTATATTCTTGGAAAAATAATCAAAATTCAACATCTCCTTCTTAGACGCTGTAAATTATTTTTTGAGGCCAATGTAATTTTCCTATTCCACTCATATCACTCCAACAACAATAATTAACTCCGTACCTTTTTTGTAAATTTACTCAATAAAAATAATATTTTCTACACTATATATCCAAACAAAATAGATCAACTTAAATTCATTTTTCAGCTAAGAGACCCAAACATAAACATATTATAATTTTAACGGATTATAAACTTACCGCATTATAATCATAGATAAAAATAGGCATATTTAAGTTTTTAGTCCTTGAACTTAGGTGCTCTTTAGGAATTGATCCTTGAACATTTTTTTCGATGCTTTAGGTCTTTGAACTTTGTTAAATTTTTAGAAATGGTCCTTCATCACTTTACTGATGATATGACTAACGATATGTCATGTCACATTTACCATGTTGATAAGTAATGTGTCACGTGATGTCACGGTAATTTTTTTTAATTAAAAAATTCAAATTTATTAAAAAAATAAAAAAATCTTATTTTTTACAGAAAATCAAACTTTTTAATAAATTTAAAAAAAAATATGTGGTGTCACGTGATACCATATAGCACGTCACTTGTCGATTTGGGAAAAGTGATGTGGCATATTGTAGGTCATATCATCAATTAAGCGATGAAAGAACCATTTCCAAAAATTTAACAAAGTTTAGGGACCCAAAACATCGAAAAAAAATCAAGGATCAATTTCAAAAGAGCACCTAATTTCAGGGACTAAAAACTTAAATGAACCGTAAAAATAATCATAATCTAATTTTTTTTAGTTGGATCTAACACGTTAATTGACGATCCATGTATCATTCACATGACAGGTTAATCTAGTAGACCATGACCCATAGTGTGAACTTATACAATGACTCAACATCCCGAAATCATGATTTATTAGAAGCGGTCGTCAATCTATTGCATACTATTTTCAATGCATTATAGTTTGCTTTATTAACTTTAATATTTGAATATAAATATTCATGGTTAATGTTATTAATGAGTAAGTAAATATATTTCTACAAAACACTTAAGGCTATTTTTGTCTACAATAATATGTTATGCTATGTTAATTTGTTCCAACTGAAAAATTATCTTTCTCATATCATATTCTTTAAGAGAAAATAAAAGGTACACCGACAGTGTAAAGATTTTTTTTATATAATCAGTGCATCATCCACCATTCATGGGTGTATGGCCTTCTATTATTAGATAAAAGTCATACAAATGAATGGTGGATGATGAATTGATGGTGTAAAAATCTTTACACCGTTAGTGCATACACATTAATCTCATTTTTTAATTATCTATGCTATATTTTTTTATACTTATTTATTTTTAAAAAATCATATATTTTTATAATTAACATATTTATTCAAAACACATAAGGGTATTTTGTCTACAATAAACTGTTATTCTATGTTAATTTGTTCCATATGAAAAATCACATTTCTCATATTATATTTTTTAATTATCTATGCTAAAAGTTTTTTTAATAATTTTTTTAAAAAATATCATAAATTTTTATAACATATTTCTGCAAAACAAATAAGGATATATTTGTCTACAATAATATGTTATACTCCCTCTGTCTCATTATCTTAGTAAAAGTCAAAGTAGTCAACAAAAATAAGAGAATATCTTTTTCCATATAATGCATGATTCTATTTTCAAAATAAAATATAATGCATGATTCATTCATTAATTACAAATTTATATCACACAAATTTCCATATTATTTCTACAATATTTAAGATTTTTCATTAATTATTTTTACTTTAATTTGTGAAAAAAACTACATTTTTTTTACCAAGATAATGAGACGGAGGGAGTACTATGTTAATTTGTTCTAACTAAAAAAACACCCTTCTCATATTATATTTTTTTAATTATTTATGCCATATTTTTTATAATTATTTTATTTTTAAAAAATTAATAAATATTGATAATTAACATATTTCTACAAAACATATAGTGTATTGTTGTCTATAATAACTTGTTATATTATGTTAATTTGTTCCAATTGAAAAATCACCTTTCTCATATTATATTTTTAATTATCTATGGTATAAGTTTTTTTTATAATTATTTTTTAAAAAAAATCATAAATTCCAATTTAACTAAATTATGGTGTGTTTGAAATTTTGAATAAAAAAATAAATAAAAAAATCATTACTTTCTAAATTTATGATGTGAGTAAAAAATAATTAAAGATAAAAATTTCTAAAATCTTTGAAAGATATAACAATAAATAATGGGTAATTGCTATACCTGTTATAACAGGTAAAAAATAGTGGTGTTTACGAACACCAAAACAAAGCGAGGTGTAACTTAACCTTCACCAATTATCAGATGGCAATGTTAGAGGTACATTATAATTTCAGGAAAAGCAAAATTCAATCATGATAAGAATATATAATTAAGAGGACAAATTGATTACGTCCGAGAGATTAAGTTTTTATATCTTGATAATAGGTGGAAGAATACCCACCAATAAAATTAAAAAATTAAATAACTTAAAATATCAATAACATTATTACATGCATGGTTGCCTATAAAAAATAATATTACCCTACAAAACATATACTTATATACGAGAATTGAATACGATACATATATTCGATATATATATTATAAACAAATTTTTGAAAAATATAAGATATAATATGTTTAGGATATATACTAGTATATAAAATATGCAAAAGAAAAAAAATCACAAAATATAATAAATACAGAATTTAAACATAAGAACATACTTTTTTTTTGTCAACTAAGAACATACTTTTTAGATATGGCTAAATACAGAATGTTTTTTACCTTCAATTAAGAATAATATTAGTATTTTCTCCATCCTTGACTATCATTAGCACTACTCTAGCCTAGCAGCAACAACAATAATAATGAAGCCTTATTCCCACTAGGCAGCATAAATTATGTTTATTGATAAGGTGTAAAGCAAGATCGTTTTTAATTATCTTGTCTATAGTTTTTCTTGACTTTCTTCTACCTTCAACAATTGGAATAGTCTCCATTTGATCAACTAACACTCTCATGATCAATGTTTTTATTGGTATTCTCCCCACATGTCCAAATCACTTATTAAGGTAGGATTACACCATTTTTTCTACAATATTAGCTACTCTAACTTTCTCTCTAGTGCGTTTATTCCTAATTTTATTTTGTCTAGTGTGTCAACTCATCCAACTAACGCAACATCTTCATCTCCGTTATACATGAAGTTTATTTTCTTGTTGGCATTTTGCAACTCAACATTCCATCTCGTACAACATTTGCGACCTTATAGTCGAGCGGTAAAACTTTCCTTTAAGCTTGAGTAGCACTTTTCTATCACATGCATACACCTGAATACTCTCAATTTGCACTTTCCAATAATCCCCCATTGTGTCCTCCTTGAATAAATCAAAATAAATATTTTTCAGTCCGTGGAAGAAAGGGAAAATGAATTTCTTTTGCAAACACATTTACTCTATTTAAATATTGATTTATTTATTGAATGAGTGTCTAGAAATATATCGGAAATATATTTCAAGAGTATCACCTTCTTGGGAGCTCGTGGAGCGGAACCAAATCTTCTGCCTCAAACCATGTCTCCAACCCCATGAGAGTTACCTTAAACTACTTTTTTTTTTATTAAATATGGACAATTTAAATCACAGCCATTACATTTGTCAAGGGGTAACTACTCTTGAGTTTTCAAGGACCCATGTTCGATTCTTAGTACACTCAATTTCCTCTCATGTTGTTGACTTGAGCACCCAATGCAAATAGTTCTCATGATATGCTCTTTTTAATGAATTTATATTATAAAAATAAAGATGGAGCAAACTTTTTTTTTATGATAAGTAAAGATGGAGCAACTTGAAATTTATATTTATGTATTTGATTTCTTTCATTTAAAAGATGTGAGATCGATCTATTTAGAAGTCCAAGTAAAAAAAATAAATAAGTAGTTAAAATATTTCTATTATCATTATATTAATGGTATTATCTATTATCATTATATCATTATTATTTAATTAATAAAATTACATCTGATTAAATTATATCAAATACAACTTATACGGTTCCTCCTAGAATTTTTAAGTAAGATCAGCCACAAAAAATATTCAGGAAATATCGAATTTATAATTTTTTGAAAAATAATCTATTTCAATATTTCATAACACATCAATGAAATATCAAAGAGTATTTGTTATGGATAAAGATAAAGAAGCAAGTTGAAGTATCAATACCTGAGAGACATTACCCGATTAGTTATATAAGTCATTCTATAAATAAATCATGTGTTTGAAAAATGTCTTTCCATTCAAATATTGATATAAGTGCTTATGGTAGCAACTTTAATTTTTATCCAATGATATTCCATGCATAATATATGATAACTTGATCATATTTGCTCACACATGATATAACTGATAAGCATAAATCTTTGGTGATATATGTGCATG
This sequence comes from Crotalaria pallida, assembly GCA_037953625.1. NCBI lineage: Eukaryota > Viridiplantae > Streptophyta > Magnoliopsida > Fabales > Fabaceae > Crotalaria > Crotalaria pallida. Next base: position 136,542,267 of record CM075650.1, on the reverse strand, counting down.
TGAATTTTCATGAATGAGAGTAGAAGTGATGATGCAGACAGAGGCACAGAATGGATTGTGCGATACTCGGAGCAATAGCTACAAGGGTGAATGTGACATGATAAGCACAGACTTTGTCGAATGTTTGGCGACTTGCCAACATGAAGAATTTGTTGGAGGAGCGGGCAATCTTATTGATGGCTATTGTTCGGAAGACTTGCAGTGCATGTGCACATATTTTTGTTGAAAGCCTTACCAAAAGATATATATAACTTGTGTTATGAAATAAGAGACAAATAAATTGTTCTCATCCATTTGGAATTAATAAGGAGAACTAACTAATTTCTTCATATATATATTGTTGTGTTATTATGGTTTTTTATGCCTTTGCTTATCTAATGTGTTAGTTGGAGCCAATAACTATCTATCATCTCATTCTTATATTCTTGCTCAATCCAAAGCGTAATAAATCAATTTAAATTTATTTATTAAGTCATAGTAATCTAAAAATGGTTTTAATTAATTCTTCCTTTTCACCCCCCAACTCTAAGCGTGCAATCGGACTATTATGAAATCACATTCAATTTACTGCAAGGTGTAGGTTAGTGGTGGACTAAACGATTTGAACGGCTTTTGGTTCTGTTTCCTCTTGTTATGTAATGATGTTTTGTCAGACACGAAGTATGACTTATACTTCTTTGGATTAAAATTATTTTTTATTGTACAAAAAGTGTAGTTCCTCGCTTAATCAATCATATGTTGTATAAAATGAAGAAAATATATGGATAAAATATATGGATAAATCTTTGGTGATATATGTGCATGTGAATTAATCAGTAAAGATATGACATAAAGCATGTTGAAGATATTATCATTAAGAATCTATCAGCACACCATGACTCTTTGTTGATAAACTGTTTAATGATATAAGACTTTGGTGGTAGAGCTGCACCCCGCAAAAAAAAAAAATGAAAGTATATTTGCCTATAAAATAATCGGATGGAGTAAAGAAAAATTAGAAAAATTTATTTCGAGCTTCATAATTCTCATACAAACCAATCATTCCACACTTTCAGGATTTTACTTTGTGAAATTGTTTTATGGTCAAAATAACAAGGTGTAAATGATCCCTCACAATCCTGATTCTAGATTAGTTATCTTAAGAAGACTATGTGAAACGTGTAAAATGAGGAAAGTTGGGTGAGTCTTTGATTTGAGTGGTGAATGAAGGAAAGTGATGATAGATGGAACCTTACAAGGGTGAGTATATATAAGATTTCTTATGCCAAGCATGTAATGGTGAGATCCTTTTATACCTAGCTCCTTCGTCTCACCACTTAAAGCTCAAGGCATTAAATGCCTCAACAACGATGGTGCCTCTTTGGCTGACCTCATTCTCTTCTTGTCTCTTGATGCTGCAACACCCTGTCACCTGGACATGAGCATGTTGTCCCTTGCTTTTGGGCAACCTCGCCCAAATTAGAGCTTAAAATGTCATAAAGACAATGATGTGTTCTTTATTGTATATATAAGATCCTTCCAGGGATGAAACCACTTTCTTTTAAGCCTTTTAGGATGATGGTGAAGCAATGTTGATGGTTGTATCACTTGTATGGGTGATGATGCACACAAGTTCCTTGCTACCCATAATGTATTAATACACACTTGTTGAATTCCTTATATGTTTATCATGACTTTGATTAACCATTTGTATAGGCCTTGGTATGAACTTTCTTTGTGATTTAGGATTGTTTTTGGATATTTTGTTATTTGTTTATTAGGTAAAAATTCCATGACTCTTGCCGGGGAATACTACTGGAAAATGAGATTTTAAGATGGGTTATTTTGGACTTAACCCATCTTGTTTCCGCGGTGAGGCTTTTAATATGGGGTTTCGTAACTCATCTTAAAAGTTTTTTAAAGATGGGTTATAACGCAATCCATGTTAAAAGTCTAATTATTAACATGGATTTTTCTACATAACTCATGTTAAATGAGTATTTTTAAGATGAGTTTAATACATAACCAATCTTAAAAGTTTGACTTTTAAGATTGGTTTATTACTTAACCCATCTTACTTTTAAGATGGTATAAAAATTAACCCATCTTAAAAGGTTTTTTTTTTTTAAATATCTTGTTTTGATGCTGCCCATGTTCAAAATAACTATTTTGGACCTGTAAAAACGATAACAAGATGCATTTTATTCTTTTAAAAGTCTATCAAATCCATAAACTAATCCAATCATTAGAAAATTAAGGCATGTACAATCAACTCAGCGCTAACAAGTTTTAAGAAAAGGTTAGAAACTCTTGTTTAAAGGAATAAATCCTAGCTAACAACACAAGAATTTGAATCAAAATCCATAGACCACAGAGCTCTTCATTCTTGTATTGACTAATGATTTTCTTCTAAAGCATCAAATCCATGCTCCATAAATATCATTGTATGAGAAAATAGTTCATGAAACATTAGAAGATTAGGTACACTAATAACAAATAATCAAATATGAACATATGAACATCAAAAGTGACTTTTTATGAACAAATAGAATTTGCCCTCATACACATTAATTGATAAAAGCAGGGAAAGAAGCGGAATCACTCATTACGTGGATGAAAAGTTTGAACTCTCCAATGCTACCTTCATGGAATCTTACAAACAACAAAAGCAACACCAGTCCATGCAACTGGATTGGCAAAGTGTGACAAAGCTAGCAATGTTATTGAAATAAAGCTTCCATATTCAGGCCTAGATGGAACTCTCAACAGGTTTGACTTCTCAGCTTTTCCTAATCTCAACACACTGAATCTCAACTTGAACAACTTTTGTTGGAGAGCTCCATTCAGGAATTGAAAATTTAACAAAGCTTGAAACACTTATTTAGGTAGCAACAATTTCACCTATCAAATGCCACCAAAAATTGGTAATCTCTTAGAGCTACAAGTTCTTAATCTCTCCGACAACTCATTCTTGAAACAAATACCATCTCAGCTTAGTAATTTACAGAACTTATGGCTTCTTGATCTAGGAGAAAACTATTTAGAGAACTCTGATTCAAAAAGTACAGTGATTAATATTAATAGTGGGATTATTAATCCTTGGCTTCTTTTTATTAATGTCAGAGACTAATATGACCGTGTTCCTATTAAGGTTTCATCTCAAAACCAATTGGCAATACATGTAGTTAAACCAAGCCACATATTATGAGACATGCGATGTCCCCTCCAACGAAGCCTGCCGGACCAGGCAAAGGGTAACTATTGACCCATAACAAAGGGCAACTTTTGGCCCATAACAACCGGAAAGAAGTTGGGCTCTGGCTCTGATATCATGTTAAGGTTCCATCTTAAAACCAATTGGCAATGAGAGGAGTATCCCAACAGGTATTTAAACCATGCCACATATTATGAGGCAGACGATGTGGGACTTCCAACAGTTCCTACCTCAGGATCAATTTGAAATTTCGAAAATCTAAATAATTAAATTGATTAATATTTACAAAGTCAAGGATCGATTCGATATGACATATTACTATTTTTTTAATGTTTTGGGTCCGTTCACAAGAATGTTTTTGGGTTTTGATTTTTGGCCCCATTTCACTTTTTCATTGACAAAACTGCCCTTTTACGTGTTAATTTTTTCGTCTCTCACCTGACGGAATTGTTTTTCCGTCCCCAAAGAGACGGAAGCCAAAAATATACGTTTTTGTCTATAGCAAGTTTTCGTCTATGGAGAGACAGAAGCATAAATTTTGTTTCTGTGACCTTAAAGACGGAAGTTTAAAATTTTTTGAAATGCCAAAATCATCCTTTCATGTGTTTTGTTTGAAAGGTTTTAAAACCCTTCTCATTCCCTTCTTCCCTCTCACCCTGCTTTCTCCCTCTCTCTCAACCCTCTCAACTCGTTCTCCCTGTCTCTCAACCCTCTCAACTCACACCCTCGGTTTCTCCTTCTCTCTTGTTCTTCGTCGGTTTCTCCTTCTGCTTCTTCATTTCTCTCCCAAGTAAGTAGTTTCCCTCTCTATCTCCCTCGCTAACTCATTTAAACCGTATAGGGTTTTGTTAGTTAAAAGGAATATGACATTGTTGTTGTTGTTGTTGTTGTTGTGATTATGATTGTTGTTGTTTGAGATAGTGATGTTGTTGTTTTCGTGATTAATGTTGTTGTTGTTGTTGTTGTATTGTTGCTGTTTGTGTAACGAAGAAACTACTTTTCCATCTTTGCGGAAAAGGTTTCGTCTGCCATGGGACGGAAAAATTTCTGTTTTCACTATGACGAAATGTCAATTAAAATAGTTTTCTTATAATTAATATTATATTATGTTTAATATTATTATTTTGATTTAGATTAGTTTTAGTCTTAGATTTAATAATATTTTAGATTAGTGAATAATTAGTATTAGTTTAATTTATATTAATATTAAATTAGTATTATGTTTAATTTAGGTTATTGTGAAAAATTAATTGAATATTATATTAGTGTTATTATTTTAATTTAGATTACTATAGATTAACTTATTAGATTTGTATCAATGTCTATAATTAATTATGTTAATATTAGTCTTCTTGCTTCTGGTATTATACTTGAAAATTGCTTTTGAAGGCTTGTAGATGTCACTTTACCCACATGCAAAGACAACTCTTTGCCTCTTACTTTTACCCAAACCTAAATCAGACTTTGTTACTTTCATGACAAATCCAAGTCGATACTCAACTATACGAACCCAATCAACAACTTCCTTCCCATTCTTGAACACTTCATTTGTGCAAAAGAAATTTGTAATACCCGCATTTTCCCCCATTTTTAATAAATCAAATTTTTGAGAATTTATGGTTGGACAGTTATTTTCAAATTTATATCAATTCGTTATTTGACTTAAATTTACGAATGGAAATAATTATTTGGAATTTATTTTTATAATAGTGGATTATTTTATTTTATTTTGAGTTTTGAAGGAATTATTATTTATTGATTTATTGGATTACGTAACTTTGAAAATTCATAACTTTTGATCTGTAAATCCGAATTTGATCAATTTACAGTCAAACGATCATATTAAAATGTAGAATTTATTTCAGTAAAGTTTAGAATTTATTTTTCTGTTCACGAAATTTTTATTATTTTTGGGAGATTATAATGTTTTATTTTAGTGAATTGAATTATGATTTTCAATTATTATTTACTATATTGGAAAAATATTATTTTCTACTGTTAAGAGGTGTTGCACGTTTTGAGTATTTATTTGCACTTTGAATTTTAAATTTGTTATACATCCCATTATGAGTGCACAAGACCCTAGGGTAATAACCTAATTAAACACATCCTACCCTCATTAAAGTATAGCGACCCTACATACGCCCTATGGGAGACATGTCATATATTCCCCACCCATGCATGTCTCTACTTTAATTAATTACCCTATCCTAAACAAATTTCCAATCAATGCATGTCACCCCATTATCTAAATACCCTAAACCTACCTATATTGTACTCCCTCCGGTCCAATGTAACAGCCCGATTTTCACTTCCAAAACCATATCTGATTTATTATCAATTTATTGTAAAAATGAGGCCAATTTTTTTTTTTTTAAACATGAGTTCATTAGTTACTAACATCACTTGCTTGAAAATCGAGTTGTCACTTTAAAACTTCTATTAACCAAAACAACATCACATTTCATAACATCATTATCATTGTTATATTATAAACCATAAACAACAGAGTCTCATCTCCAGCGGTTTTCCAAAAGTAGTTCATAGTTACAAAAAGATTACAAACCAGGTTTTGAGACTTAATTAAAAACATAATTAAGAAGTAGCTGAATTACATCCATAGTACTTCACAAGGTAATCCTCGATTGGGAAATTTAGATCCTACACACTAAGACATCTAGACACAGAATGTCGGACATCACTCTTCAGCCGAACTAACATCCGCTTCCATCTCTTCACTAGAATCCGCCTTCGCTTCGTGACCAGAGTCACTTGCGTCTTCCTCCTCCATCGGCTGTGGAATCACTGCGGCTAACGGTGCGGGATCGCCATCATACTCATGATGTTCCCTCGGTCCGCCATCCTGATAGTCAAGAAGAGTGACCTGCCCTACGTGCACGTCCAGACTCGTCAATCGCAGAATATGTCTGGGATCATCGATCTCCAACCGAGTTTCACCTCTCCATATCCAACCTTCAGGGACAACCTCCCATGCTCCTCCTTGAAGAGGCCACATGTGGATCGCTACACGATACGCCATCTACCCGTTGCAATATCGACAAATGCCAATACGACAACATGGTAGGAGAGAGTCAGTGTTCCGAACACCAACAGGTTGACCATACGGTCTCAGGGTAGACTCAATAGAAAGACAGACAGATAGTGGAATAGAATAATATAAATAGAACAGTATAACATAAACGTATAGCACAATATAATCATATCATTATCATCACATATAACATGTTATACACATAGCATATATGAATTACATATAACAAAGCAGATTATAATAATTCAAACATATCAATATCATCACTCATTGCCAAATAACTCATTGTACTTAGTATCACAAATCTTTCTCGATCTTTCAGAAATTCACTTATACTTTCCTTCTTAGAATCTTTCATTATAATTAAGTCTTATCATAATCGGTTCACTCAATGAGGTGGGGAAAAACCATCATTGAGGAAAAACGACTCACACGTCTACATCTCCTCGGTCATCCATCCATCCTAGTCAGAAGCTAACAGGAGTACACGACCTTTACCACGCGGGCACGACAGCTGTCTCACTAATCAATTGGCTCCAAGCCAGGAGAACTGTAGAAATCTCGGGTACAGTCTCAAATCAATTCAATTCATATCATATCATACCATATAATCAAGGCTCACTGTAGAAAACTCGGGTACAGTGGCAAATCACAAATGCCCCGTTCCAGTCCCTCTCACTGTTCTAGATTTGCAATCAAGGGGGTGACAGTACTATTTCTAGTTCGCGGTGCAGAACTTACCACGGCTTAGGACCCAGTTCCTACCACGTTCGTATGCCACTTGTGGAATTCGTTCCGCCTAGAAATATACTCCAGGCTTCTTGACGTTCACCGTCCTTGCCTTCCCCTCATGCAATCTCCACTTGAGTATCCGTAGATACTTATGGTATCTTCCTCTCCACTACTTCGCACTCACACTCATAACTCACCGCTTATATTAAAGTCTTTTAAAGTCTTTTAAAGTCTTTTATGATCTTTAATTAACCTAAGGTCGGCTCGCCCTTGATTCATCCCTTCGACAAGTCCCGACCACTAGGGGTTATATCCGTTCCCCAAAACATTCACATATCTCTTTCTCTTTCACTAGCCACTTGACAATCATCATCACATCGTTCCCGTAGGAATTCTCATAATTCTCTTGAATCCTTTTTCCATTCTCAATAGCCGCTTGACGATCATCCTCAGTCTTGGATCCTCGAACACGATCTCAGCACCACGAACATGATCTCCATATCTTGTGCACCATCTTAGCATCACGACTTACTGGAACATCCTCGAATCTCAACACTTATAATCTTTCCTTAACTTCCACTTAATCTCAAATCTTACTCTTTCTCGTGATTCTCATTATCACATATAACAATATTCAGATTTTCCAGGCGGAATAAAATATATTCAACAGTATAAACACAATGAAATTCAGAATGTAACAGAATCAAACATGCATCACATTTAACAAAACATATAAGCATTTAGCACATGATATGTCACGTAAACCTCAATACGTTCACAATCCATATACTCAGATTGCAGGCAACCACATTACGGTACACAGCACTCTCACTCACCTCTTATCCCAGCAAGCGAAACGCTTTGTCCTCGAAAATCTCTAGCTTCTCCTTGAGATTCAGTCCCACCGTCTAAAGAATACCTCGTAATAAAATACGTTTGCCTAAAAAATCTATTTCAATTTAAAATCATCACTTGTTCTCTTCCCTTGAAATAGAAAAACTCTTATTTTCTTTTCATTTCTTTCTCTAAAACACAACCATTTATCAAAACAAATCCAATCTTTTCTTGTACTTGAAATTTCTCAAAATCATTTGAAAACTCATATTAATACAAATTAAATAATGATTTTATGTGGCTGTATGAAATCGGTCCAGCCACACTCTTAATTCTTTAAACACCAAAAAAATTTATAATTTTCATTCTAACTTTTTGTTACTTCAAATGGTACTTGAAATCCACACTTTTATCAATCAAAACACTTTTTAAAAATGAAAACACTCCAAGAATAAATCTTGGACAGCAAAGAAATAAAATAAATACCATTAAAAATACTCATTGAAATAATCAAACTCATTTACTCATTTTCATATCAAAAACCGAATTAAAAAAAATGTTCACAACACAAATTTAAATAACTCAACTTAACATTAAATCATAAGACATGTTCATGACTTCAAGTCACTTCATAAAAAAAAAGAATCTAGCCTAATGAACATACATAGGCCGAACACCATCATGACAAAGACATGGTTTTGGTTCACTTTTTCAACATGCAAACCTTAAAATTATCAAACCAAATCATGCACTTTCTTTCACATGGTTTTGAAAATACCACTTCCTTTTTCAAGCACAAAACTGTGGCACCATCACCACTTCAAATCAAGTTTTCATTTTAATTTTTCATGCATGCACTTTAAAAATACTTGAATCAAGGAAGAAATCCACATGCAAGAGCCTTTTTCATGAAAACAAACATGATCTTCTAGTTTTAAGCTTGGGCCGAATATTCAACACCAAAAATCAAGAGTAAAGTTCAAATCTTTAACATGCATGAACAATAGACTTAGATCAAAACAAAACCACTTTTCAAAAGCTCATTTCTTTGGTTTCTTCACCAAAACCGTGACATGCATTAGAAAAGATCAAGACTTTTTGTTCAAGGATCACATGCAAAGTTCAAGATCAAAGCTTTTTGTTTGAAAATCACATGCATGACTCAAGATCAAAACTTTTTCAAAGATCAAGGTAAAGATCAAAGCTTTTTAAAGATAAAAACCAAAAATCAAAGCTTTATCAAGATCAAATCAGAATCAAAGCATTTCAACAACTCAAATCAACTTTTATAAACATAAAACTAACATGCAATGACTTGAATCAAATTAAAAAGCATCATGGCCTAGTTTCCTAGTCATGGTCGAATCACAAAGTCCAAGGTTTAGAGTTCTACAAGTTCATTTTGTTCTTGAAAACTCAATATCAAAGCTTAAACATTACATGCAATCATAGATCAACCATAAAAATAAACATGCAAGAAGAGATGAAGATTACAAGGCTTAGAAAATAAAAACTACTCTAACAACTCTAGGATCTTCGAACACACCAAAGAAAAAGAGATGATCTTCAACCTTCTCACTTGATCTCCAAGAAAACTCCTAGGTTTTGGACTTGATCACCTTCCTTCTTCCTCTCCAAGCACTCGGCCTCTCTCTCTATCTATCTCTCTCTCTCTAAGAGCTTGTTGGTACTCTTAGGATTAGTGTTTAGGAAATGAAAAGAAATGAAAGGGAAAATGGGTGAAATGAACTAAGGGCTATAGGTATATATAGGCAAACCGTGACTTACCAATTTGCCCTTGGAGAATTCGGTCAAGAGTGTGTGAATGAGGGCAATTTTGGCAACTCGAATTGTTGCATGGCTTAGGTCATGTCAACTAGACAAAGAGAGTGAATTAAGGTACCTATCTCACTTCCTATTGGTTGGTCAATTCCCTAATCACACTTTTCTACTAATCTAATTCTATATGGTTCTAATCAATTCCATGGGCTTCTAAAAAAATAAAGCCTTAGCATGCACATGCATACATAGCCGTACACACACATACATGCACACACATAGAAAATAAATTTTCTTCTTATAAAATAACTCATGCACAAAAATCACAATTTCCTTAAAATACAAAAATATTAAATACTTAGTCATTTCTCAAACTCAACTTTAAAACTTACAAAATCATTCCTTGAAAACCATTCCTTTAAAATCCATTCACCATTTTAAAACCATGAAATAAGAAATTCATTCAAGAAATACCCTTCCAAAAACACTTTCTCAAAAACAAATCTCTTTATTGCTCAAAACAAATACGAGGATTTAGATGGGTGTTACATTCTCCCCAACTTGAAGATTTCTCGTCCCCGAGAAATGCCGTACCTGAAGCAAATAGGTGCGGAAAAGAACTTCTCATCTTGCTCTCAAGCTCCCATGCCGCATCCTCTCCATCGTTACGACTCCATACTACTTTAACTAACGGTATATCTTTTCCTATTAACCTCTTGACACTACTACCATCTATCCTTAGAGGTAAAACTTCAAATGTAAGATTTTCCTTTAGTTGTATGGAATCAGGTTCAATGATGTGGGAAGGGTGATGAACATACTTTCTCAATTGAGACACATGAAAGACATTATGCAAGTTAGAAAGAAAAGGTGGCAAAGCAATTTGGTAGGCTAAAGGTCCTATTCGTTTAAGAATTGGGTAAGGTCCAATGAAACGAGGTGTAAGTTTTCGGGTTTTGAGCATTCTGCCAATTCCGGTAGTCGACACTACCTTCATAAACACAAAATCTCCTTCATTGAATTCCAGCGGACTTCTCCTCTTATCCTGGTAACTCTTCTGTCGGCTTTGAGAAGCTCTCATCCTTTCTTGAATTAACCTCACTTTCTCATTCGTCTGTTGCACTATATCCGGTCCAATTATCAGATGCTCACCAGTCTCGAACCAGCACAAGGGTGTTCTGCACTTCCTACCATACAAAGCTTCATACGGCGCCATTCCAATGCTTGAGTGAAAACTGTTGTTGTAGGTGAACTCAATCAGATGCAGAAAAGAATCCCAATTATCAGCACTCTCTATCACACAAGCTCTCAACAGATCTTCCAGCGTTTGGATAGTTCGCTCTGATTGTCCATCAGTCTGCGGATGATAAGCTGAACTTAAATCCAACCTTGTTCCAATCGCAGCTTGCAAACTAACCCAAAATTTGGAAGTAAAACGCAGATCTCTGTCTTATACTATACTTGAGGGTACTCCATGCAATCTCACCACTTCCTTCAAATATAGCTCAGCCAGCCTATCCAATGAATACTTCATGTTGATCGGAATGAACCGTGCAGTCTTCGTCAACCGATCCACAATCACCCATATAGCATCATACCCTTTCTGAGCCTAGGAAAACCAGAGACAAAATCCATAGTCACACAATCCCACTTCCACACTGGCACTTCCAACGGTCGTAGCTCACCACCAGGCTTCTTATGCTCCACTTTCGCTTTTTGGCATGTTAGACACCGGGACACATACTCCGCAACTTCTCTCTTCATTCCAGACCACCAAAATACCTTCTTGAGATCTTGGTACATCTTTTGAGAACCAGGGTGTAAACTCAACTTACTCTTGTGAGCCTCTTCCAATATCATTCCTTTCAGCTCAGCATTATCCGGTATACAGACACGATCCTTGTACCTCAGCACTCCATCATTACCAACTCTGAATTCTATTTCTTTCCCTCTTTCCGAAAGTTCCTTCTTAGCTTGAAGTTCCTCATCTTTCAGCTGAAGTTCCTTTATCCTTTCCATGAATCCACTTGAAACAGTCAGCTGTCCCAATATCATGCTCTTGGGTCTAAACTCCACGCCTAAATTCAGATCTCGAAACTCCTCAATCAACTTCAATTCCTTGACCATCAATGCAGAAACATGCATTGATTTCCTACTTAAGGCATCAGCAACCACATTCGCCTTCCCAGGGTGATATTGTAGCTCGAAATCGTAATCCTTCAGAAATTCCATCCACCTTCTTTGACGCATATTCAGCTCCTTCTGCTCGAACAAGTACTTCAAACTCTTGTGATCACTGAAAACTTCAACCCTTACACCATACAAATAGTGTCTCCAAATCTTCAGACCAAACACTACTGCCGCCAGTTCCAAGTCATGGGTTGGATAGTTAAGCTCATGAATCTTCAGTTGTCGTGAAGCATAGGCTACTACCTTCCGCTCTTGCATTAGCACGCATCCTAACCCTTGCTTCGAAGCGTCATAGTACACACAAAAAGACTTCGTTGTATCCGGTAAAACCAACACTGGTGCGGTTGTCAACCTCTTCTTCAATTCTTGAAAATTCTCTTCGCACTTCTCCGACCATTCAAATTGTTGACCTTTCCTTGTCAGCTTTGTCAAAGGCAGGGATAAACGAGAAAATCCTTCGATAAATCGACGATAATACCCCGCTAATCCCAAGAAACTACGTATCTCTGTCACAGATGTCGGCGTTTTCCATTCCAGCACAGCTTCTACCTTTGCAGGATCCACTGCAATTCCATCCTTTGAGATCACGTGCCCTAAGAAATGCACTGAGTCCAACCAAAAGTCACAATTCGATAGCTTAGCATAAAGCTGCTTGTCCTTCAACATTGTCAAGATTGTCCTTAAATGCTCAGCGTGTTCCTCCTTAGTCTTGGAATAAATCAAAATATCATCGATAAACACGACAACAAACGAATCCAAGTAAGGATGAAAAATCCTATTCATGTAGTCCATGAATATCGCCAGAGCATTTGTTACACCAAAGGGCATAACCAGATACTCGTAATGACCATAACGAGTTCTGAAAGCAGTCTTGGGAATATCTTCCTCCTTTACTCTAATCTGATGATATCCTGATCTAAGGTCTATCTTGGAAAATACGGTCGCTCCCTTCAGTTGATCCAACAAGTCGTCTATTCTGGGCAGAGGGTACTTATTCTTGATCGTTACTTCGTTCAGTTGGCGATAGTCCATACACAGACGCATGCTACCATCCTTCTTTTTGACGAACAACACCGGCGCTCCCCAGGGTTAAACACTAGGTCGTATCATCTTCTTCTCCAACATCTCTTCTAGTTGCTTCTTCAGCTCAGCTAACTCCACCGGAGCCATCCTATAAGGTGCTTTGGAAATAGGTCCAGTTCCAGGGATTACGTCAATTGAGAATTCAACTTCTCGAATTGGCGGTAAACCAGGTATCTCTTCCGGAAAAACTTCAGGAAAATCTCTAACCACTGGCAATTCGTCTAGCTCCTTATCCTTCTTGACATCCAATGAAGCTAAAAACATGTAGGCCACTGCGCCATCCTTCAATGAAGTTTGAATTTGCTTGGCAGATAAATGCTCAGGGTCTTTGGGTTTAGACAAAGAAGATTGGGTTTCACTAAAGACTAACGACTTTTCGGAACAGTTCAGAAGAACATGATTCCTCATAAGCTAGTCCATTCCTAAGATAACATCTATTTGAGAAAGGGGTAGTTGAATCAAATCAACAAAATAGGTGTTACCTTCTATCTCTACTGGGCAATTAGAACAATAAGTAGACATTATCACAGGTCTATCAATAGGGGTAGAAACAATCAAATTATAGAGTAAAGCATCTACTTTCAAATTTAATCTATTCACCACATCATGAGCAATAAACGAGTGAGTAGCACCTGAATCATACAACACTAACAAGGAATTGTTATGAATGAAACATTCACCTTGGATCAAATTGGCAGCATTCGCAGCTTCAGCTCCGCTCATCGTGAACACTCTCCCTTGCAGAGTAGGACGATTTGCATTCCCCGAATTAGCCTCTCGCTTAGGCTCCTTGCAGTCCCTCGCAATGTGACCGGGCTTATCACAATTGAAGCAATTCGGGTTCCTAGGTGGACACATCGAACTAAAATGACTGCGACCACACCTGTTGCAATGAGGAGGTACATTCCCTGATCTCATTCCACCAAAACTATTGCGACTTCCGCCACTATGACCCATGCGTTTTCCCCCATAGCTGCTGCTCCCACGGTTTCCACCGCGATTACTGCTGCCTCCAGAGCTTCCACCTTGCCCACTTCCTCCAAAACGCTGATCCCTTCTTCCACCAGAGCCAGAATACGGATGTGGAGTCCTATACCTTCCACCAGAATCTCTATGAAAAGGAAGATGACGAATCGGTCCATGAGATGAAGATGGATTCGTCACCCTCTCAACTATTCCCCTTGCCTTCAAACCTCCCTCATACATACAACACCGATTTACTAAACTAGCAAAATCCTCTATTTCCAAATGAGAAAAAGCTAACTTAATTTTCGGCTTAAGACCATCCCTAAACTTAGCACACTTCGATCGCTCATTCTCTCCTCCAGCATACTGGGGTACATACTTAACCAACTCTTCGAATTTCGAAGCATACTCATCAATCGATAAATTCCCTTGAGTCAATCTTAAAAATTCCATTTCCTTCTCCGTCCTTAAATACACCGGAAAATACTTCTCCAAAAATCTCCGCTTAAAAGCTTCCCATGTCAGCGCTTCTCCCAAATTCAACATCATTTGCTTAGTAATCTGCCACCATGCTGCAACCTCTCTTGTCAGCACGTATCCAACATAAGCCAGCTTCTGCTCATCATTGCACTGCACCATACCCCCGAAAATTCTCTCTAAATCCTCTATCCACTCCACTGCTGCATCCGGAGCGAAAGCTCCAGCAAACTCCTTCGGGTTGCGACGACAGAATTCATCCAATCCCTTATATCCTTGGGCTTCCAAGTTCTGAGCTTGCTGCTGATTGTTGAAATTCTGTTGCGCCTGTCGATGCAACGCTTGCAAATTATCGTTGACGCCCGTCATCACTGCCGTCATCCGAGCCATAAGATTCGCCGAATCCGGGTTATCAACATCCTCACCAGAGTTCCTCGAACTCGAACCATGGGGTCTTCCACGCGTACGACTCATCTTGAAAATAAAACGAAACGGGGTTCAACACGCAACAACTCAAACCTATACTCTAGACGCACAGAGTCACACAGAGTAAGCATATAAGGCTATGCTTAAGGCCACTGAGGATTACCATTGCTCTGATACCACTTCTGTAACAGCCCGATTTTCACTTCCAAAACCATATCTGATTTATTATCAATTTATTGTAAAAATGAGGCCAATTTTTTTTTTTTTAAAAACATGAGTTCATTAGTTACTGACATCACTTGCTTGAAAATCGAGTTGTCACTTTAAAACTTCTATTAACCAAAACAACATCACATTTCATAACATCATTATCATTGTTATATTATAAACCATAAACAACGGAGTCTCATCTCCAGCGGTTTTCAAAAAACAGTTCATAGTTACAAAAAGATTACAAACCAGGTTTTGAGACTTAATTAAAAACATAATTAAGAAGTAGCTGAATTACATCCATAGTACTTCACAAGGTAATCCTCGATTGGGAAATTTAGATCCTGGACACTAAGACATCTAGACACGGAACGCCGGACATCACTCTTCAGCCGAACTAGCATCCGCTTCCATCTCTTCACTAGAATCCGCCTCCGCTTCGTGACCAGAGTCACTTGCGTCTTCCTCCTCCATCGGTTGTGGAATCACTGCGGCTAACGGTGCGGGATCGCCATCATACTCGTGATGTTCCCTCGGTCCGCCATCCTGATAGTCACGAAGAGTGACCTGCCCTACGTGCACGTCCAGACTCGTCCCTCGCAGAATATGCCTGGGATCATCGATCTCCAACCGAGTTTCACCTCTCCATATCCAACCTTCAGCGACAACCTCCCATGCTCCTCCTTGAAGAGGCCACATGTGGATCGCTACACGATACGCCATCTACCCATTGCAATATCGACAAATGCCAATACGACAACATGGTAGGAGAGAGTCATTGTTCCGAACACCAACAGGTTGACCATGCGGTCTCAGGGTAGACTCAATAGAAAGACAGATGGATAGTGGAATAGAATAACATAAACAGAACAGTATAACATAAACGTATAGCACAATATAATCATATCATTATCATCACATATAACATGTTATACACATAGCATATATGAATTACATATAACAAAGCAGATTATAATAATTCAAACATATAAATATCATCACTCATTGCCAAATAACTCATTGTACTTAGTATCAATAATCTTTCTCAATCTTTCAGAAATTCACTTATACTTTCCTTCTTAGAATCTTTCATTATAATTAAGTCTTATCATAATCGGTTCACTCAATGAGGTGGGGAAAAACCATCATTGAGGAAAAACGACTCACACGTCTACATCTCCTCGGTCATCCATCCATCCTAGTCGGAAGCTAACAGGAGTACACGACCTTTACCACGCGGGCACGACAGCTTTCTCACTAATCAATTGGCTCCAAGCCAGGAGAACTGTAGAAATCTCGGGTACAGTCTCAAATCAATTCAATTCATATCATATCATACCATATAATCAAGGCTCACTGTAGAAAACTCGGGTACAGTGGCAAATCACAAATGCCCCGTTCCAGTCCCTCTCACTGTTCTAGATTTGCAATCAAGGGGGTGACAGTACTATTTCTAGTTTGCGGTGCAGAACTTACCACGGCTTAGGACCCAGTCCCTACCACGTTCGTATGTCACATGTGGAATTCGTTCCGCCTAGAAATATACTCTAGGCTTCTTAACGTTCACCGTCCTTGCCTTCCCCTCATGCAATATCCACCTGAGTATCCGTAGATACTCATGGTATCTTCCTCTCCACTACTTCGCACTCACACTCATAACTCACCGCTTATATTAAAGTCTTTTAAAGTCTTTTATGATCTTTAATTAACCTAAGGTCGGCTCGCCCTTGATTCATCCCTTCGACAAGTCCCGACCACTAAGGGTTATATCCGTTCCCCAAAACATTCACATATCTCTTTCTCTTTCACTAGCCACTTGGCAATCATCATCACTTCGCTCCCGTAGGAATTCTCATAATTCTCTTGAATCCTTTTTCCATTCTCAATAGCCGCTTGACGATCATCCTTAGTCTTGGATCCTCGAACACGATCTCAGCATCACGAACATGATCTCCATATCTTGTGCACCATCTTAGCATCATGGCTTACTAGAACATCCTCGAATCTCAACACTTATAATCTTTCCTTAACTTCCACTTAATCTCAAATCTTACTCTTTCTCGTGATTCTCATTATCACATATAACAATATTCAGATTTTCTAAACGGAATAAAATATATTCCACAGTATAAACACAATGAAATTCAGAATGTAACAGAATCAAACATGCATCACATTTAACAAAACAGATAAGCATTTAGCACATGATATGTCACGTAAACCTCTATACGTTCACAATCCATATACTCGGATTGCAGGCAACCACGTTACGGTACACAGCACTCTCACTCACCTCTTATCCCAGCAAGCGAAACGCTTTGTCCTCGAAAATCTCTAGCTTCTCCTTGAGATTCAGTCCCACCGTCTAAAGAATACCTCGTAATAAAATACGTTTGCGTCAAAAATCTATTTCAATTTAAAATCATCACTTGTTCTCTTCCCTTGAAATAGAAAAACTCTTATTTTCTTTTCATTTCTTTCTCTAAAACACAATCATTTATCAAAACAAATCCAATCTTTTCTTGTACTTGAAATTTCTCAAAATCATTTGAAAACTCATATTAATACAAATTAAATAATGATTTTATGTGGCTGTATGAAATCGGTCCAGCCACACTCTTAATTCTTTAAACACCAAAAAAATTGATAATTTTCATTCTAACTTTTGGTTACTTCAAATGGTACTTGAAATCCACACTTTTATCAATCAAAACACTTTTTAAAAATGAAAACACTCCAAGAATAAATCTTGGACAGCAAAGAAATAAAATAAATACCATTAAAAATACTCATTGAAATAATCAAACTCATTTACTCATTTTCATATCAAAAACCGAATTGAAAAAAATGTTCACAATACAAATTTAAATAATTTAACTTAACATTAAATCATAAGACATGTTCATGACTTCAAGTCACTTCATAAAAAAATAGAATCTAGCCTAATGAACATACATAGGCCGAACACCATCATGACAAAGACATGGTTTTGGTTCACTTTTTCAACATGCAAACCTTAAAATTATCAAACCAAATCATGCACTTTCTTTCACATGGTTTTGAAAATACCACTTCCTTTTTCAAGCACAAAACTGTGGCACCATCACCACTTCAAATCAAGTTTTCATTTTAATTTTTCATGCATGCACTTTAAAAATACTTGAATCAAGAAGAAATCCACATGCAAGAGTCTTTTTCATGAAAACAAAACATGATCTTCTAGTTCTAAGCTTGGGCCGAATATTCAACACCAAAAATTAAGAGTAAAGTTCAAATCTTTAACATGCATGAACAATAGACTTAGATCAAAACAAAACCACTTTTCAAAAGCTCATTTCTTTGGTTTCTTCACCAAAACCGTGACATGCATTAGAAAAGATCAAGACTTTTTGTTCAAGGATCACATGCAAAGTTCAAGATCAAAGCTTTTTGTTTGAAAATCACATGCATGACTCAAGATCAAAACTTTTTCAAAGATCAAGGCAAAGATCAAAGCTTTTTAAAGATAAAAACCAAAAATCAAAGCTTTATCAAGATCAAATCAAAATCAAAGCATTTCAACTACTCAAATCAACTTTTATAAACATAAAACTAACATGCAATGACATGAATCAAATTAAAAAGCATCATGACCTAGTTTCCTAGTCATGTCCGAATCACAAAGTCCAAGGTTTAGAGTTCTACAAGTTCATTTTGTTCTTGAAAACTCAAGATCAAAGCTTAAACATTACATGCAATCATAGATCAACCATAAAAATAAACATGCAAGAAGAGATGAAGATTACAAGGCTTAGAAAATAAAAACTACTCTAACAACTCTAGGATCTTCGAACACACCAAAGAAAAAGAGATGATCTTCAACCTTCTCACTTGATCTCCAAGAAAACTCCTAGGTTTTGGACTTGATCTCCTTCCTTCTTCCTCTCCAAGCTCTCGGCCTCTCTCTCTATCTATCTCTCTCTAAGAGCTTGTTGGTACTCTTAGGATTAGTGTTTAGGAAATGAAAAGAAATGAAAGGGAAAATGGGTGAAATGAACTAAGGGCTATAGGTATATATAGGCAAACCGTGACTTACCAATTTGCCCTTGGAGAATTCGGTCAAGAGTGTGTGAATGAGGGCAATTTTGGCAACTCGAATTGCTGCATGGCTTAGGTCATGTCAACTAGACAAAGAGAGTGAATTAAGGTACCTATCTCACTTCCTATTGGTTGGTCAATTCCCTAATCACACTTTTCTACTAATCTAATTCTATATGGTTCTAATCTATTCCATGGGCTTCTAAAAAAAATAAAGCCTTAACATGCACATGCATACATAGCCGTACACACACATACATGCACACACATAGAAAATAAATTTTCTTCTTATAAAATAACTCATGCACAAAAATCACAATTTCCTTAAAATACAAAAATATTAAATACTTAGTCATTTCTCAAACTCAACTTTAAAACTTATAAAATCATTCCTTGAAAACCATTCCTTTAAAATCCATTCACCATTTTAAAACCATGAAATAAGAAATTCATTCAAGAAATACCCTTTCAAAAACACTTTCTCAAAAACAAATCTCTTTATTGCTCAAAAAAATACGAGGATTTAGACGGGTGTTACATCCAAAATATAAGCACCTTTTGACCAAAAGCTCTCCCTTTAAGAAAAGTAGGTTAAGTTAGTTATTTGTATTGGAATTGTAAATTTTAAGGGTATATTTACCAATCTATCCTTTTGATTTTTAAATTTTTAATCTAAAATTATTTCTCACCCATTTTTAAATGACACTTTTTCCCACAAACATAGTTAATGGAGTATTAAATAGGGTTAGTTTAGTAAAATTTTAGAAAAGGTGCTTATATTTTGGACCAAGAAATTTTGGTCAAAAGGTGCTTATATTTTGGACCGGAGGGAGTATTAATTAACACTCATACACATGAAATAAAAATGCAAAGTCCCAACCCCCTATATTTATGACCGAAACGTGAGGGGTATATGACTTGTAGGGGAAGCCTTTTGATTTTTGGTGCACCCCAATTTTTAAAGCCTTGCACCTCATCCACACTTTTCCTATAAATACCCCTTTATGTCCTAAGACTCATCATCTTGCTCTTGCCTTATCACTTAACAAAAAAAAATAAGAAGAGGAGAGAAAGAAAGGGAGGAGGTCGTGGAGAGCCAAGGAGGAAGAAGGAGGGATTTTGCTTTCCAACACCAAACCAACCTCATTTCCATTCATTCACTTAGGGAAAACATCTTCATTTACATTTCTTCTCTTCCTTGTGTTGTTTTATTTTTTGGTTTTGATAAGTTTTTGAGTATAAGATGTTAGTTTGTTGATGCATGTTGATTTTTATCAAAAATCTATGCTTTTCACTACTTGATATACATATATTTGAGTTGGTAAAAGAAAAATGAACATGCATCAAGTCCTAAGGGTGCCACGGTTTTGTCCTTCTTGATACCCAAGATGATTTTTGTTTTTCTTTTGAATACTTGATTCTTGATCTTGAAATGATTATGAGTATATTGATGTGTATTGTTAAAAGTTTTTTATTTTTCCTTATTAGGTCATTCGGCCAAGACAAAACATAAAGGAAATGAATTATTTTTGTTTTAATGCATATTATATTCTTGTGTTCCTCATTGATTTTCAAGCCCTAATGTGTAAAGATTTAAGCTTTTAGAGTTGAAATGAACATGCATGAACTACAAAGGGGCCATACGGTTTTAATGGATTTATGCTCAAGTGATTTTGATTTTTTGTTTTGAATATTTTTTGTGTGTTTATAATAAAGGACTAAACTTGGATTTTTATTGGTTTTAAAGCATGAGTTTTGTGGTGTTTTATTTCACAAAGTTTCTCATTTTTCGTTCCCAATGATTCGACCAAGATGAGAAAGGGAAGAAATAAAATTGATTTTTGCTATTTGATTGATTTTGAGCTAAGATCTTTGATTTTTAGCCACATGCATGCTTAAATCGAAGCTTAAAATGAACAAAGTGAACATGCATAATGATTTGAGGTCTATATGGTTTTTCTATTTGTTTTTGTCCAAATGATTTTTGTTTTGATGCTTTGAGATATGTTTAAAATGAAGGAATGAAAAATGGATAATTGATTATGCATGTTGCACTATGTTTTGATTTTTGTGTATGATTGTGTGTTGATAAATTTGTATAAAAATCTCTAATTTTTCCTATGTATAATTCGGCCAAGGTGAACAAATAAAGAAAATAAATTGATTATGCATGTTGCATTTGAGTTGAAATAAATTGTTTTCATGCTTATAATTCGGTTCTTAAAGGAAAAGTAATTAATGAATTGATTTTTGTGTTGATTTGTACATATATGTGTTATACGGTTTTAGTAAGTTTGAATGCTTAAGTGTAGCAACTTGTTTATGTTCATGAATTATTTAAGTGCATTTGTAACACCCCGATTTAGTAACTTGATTATATTTTTAATTAGTAAAATCTGGGAAAATATTTTTTTTTTTGCATTGCTGACAGGGACGTGAGTTCGCCTTTATAAAACATTTCCTTTCTCAAAAACATTTTCGTTACGAATAAATCATTCATGTCCCACATCGCGCATCAAGTTCCAAATCGAGATGTTACCAACATCGCGCTTTGAAACTCTTACTTCCAATTATATAAAATACTATTCCATCTTCCCTTCTTCATGTAATGTCAAATACTGAGTTTCCAAAACTTACAAAGAAATAGGGTGAATCACATCATGGTAGAGAGACATCATCTTAGTAACTTAAGAAAGTGCATTACATAACCAAATCACAAGGGATAATCTACACTATATATCACAATCCTTAGCAGAAACCTCCTTTAGTTCCAAATCCTCTTCAGCGTCATCAAACCTCCAATCATTCTCTGGTACCTTTACATACTGTGGATCTTCTAGCGTTATTCTCTCCATCAAATCCCACAAGTTGATACCCATTGGAGTGAACATAGGGTCGTCGATCTCCATGCTAACGTCTCCTCGCCACTTCCAGCCTTCCTCAAGAAAATCCCAATCTCCGTCTTCCACAGGGTGCATACAAACCTTGACGTTGAATGCCATCTAAAATTCCACGACATCAAGTGTCGGGAGAGAAAGAAATAGAATAGTAGAGAGAGTGAGCATCCCGAACGATTTCTCGTCGACGTGGTGAAATTACAACAGGCAGAAACATTAAGACACAATAGTAACACCATCACCACAACAGATAAAACACATAGCACATTTCACATTATTATCATAATTACTTATTCATGAATCTCAAACTTTCGATTCTCTTCTCAACATCATTTATTTCTTTCTCAATTCATTTCCTCACGTTATTTCACAACCTCATAGCCTTCACAGAATCACATCCTTGAACTTTACTTATAATTCTCTTCCATTACCTCACTTAATTTTCGTCATGGATTTAGAACATACAAACATGTACATCATCATATATAATATTCGGCATGGCATAAATCATAAAGCATGTTATATCATCATGGTATAATCACATCAATAGCATCATGTCATAATATCACAATAGAAAAGCGATGTCTTAGTCCTGCGTATAGGTGGCCATACACACACAAACAGTTGCCACCATACGACTAACTCACAGACCCCACGTTCCGGCTTTTGAGATGGCCAAGAACACCTTAACATTTACCTAAATACCACAGTGTCTTAGGGAGCCCCTCTCTCACCTCTTGTTCAGCATGCATTGTTAGAATCGGCTGCAGGTCCATCCGACTGACAGTAGCTCCAAACTTCCGATCTACGGATTCCTTGCTTAAAATAAGACACACAATTAATACAAGGCTACTTACTAACATTCATGCATAACATCAAGTTATTTTCAAAACTCGTTTTTACTTCTCATCGGTTATCATAAAAGAAACCTTTACTTTTTCAAATTAAATCCAACCTTCGAATATACTTCAAACATTTCAAAATCGTTCTAAAACGAGTGGTAAATATTTTAACACAAATCAAAGCTCTGCTGGTCCGTTCCGGACAGCCAACTAATCACGACTCGAAAACATCGAAAAACATTAATTATTCAATCCAACCTTTCACCAAATCGAGTACCATTGAAAACTCAACTTTAAATCAATGGAAAGCAATTTTAAAAGTAAAACAAAAATTACATCATCACTGGACAACAGCAAAACAACCCAAAATTACTTTTGCCGAAAATTCGAAAACATTGTAAAATCGTTCTTTAGTTTATTCAATACTTGGTGACAAAATAAACACTTAAACAATTCAATTTTCAAACACAACACTATGAAATATAATGGGCCAGCAGCTAGGAGTTTAGCATTTTCGAATATAAACCATTCCAAGATCAATTAACTTTCAAAAACTTATCATATAGTTAAACACCATACTTTAACTAATCAAACGATTCATTTTCCTTCACTTCCTTAAGCTCATAAAAAATCCAAGGCAAACAAACACATAGTCAATTAGCATACATCACAAAATAAATTAATTTTCACATAGCACACATAACATTCCACTCAAATCTAAACTTATGGCCTAAACTGAAACACAACCACAAGCAACTTATCTTGCTAATTTTATTCTCATGCAACCTAAACATGACTTCAAACAATGCTTATTTAATTATTCCAAAAAATCACAGTTAATATACAAGTTCAGCCAAGTCACCAAATAAAGCATACAAGCTCACATTTATCAAAAGTGCTCTAAAAAGAATTTAATCATTTACTGGAAAAACTCAAGAAATAAAATCCAAAACGATACCAAATCAATTAGTTTCAAACCCAAAATTTCCAGAATAAACACGCATATATCCAAGTTCATCATATAAAATTTTCAAGTCATTTGGACATCCAGAACCTAAGTTTCAAATCAGATTTTGCATAAAAACTGAAACAGGACTGTTGCTGACCCAAGACAGAATGCAATGATTAAAAATAGCAAACCCTCTCCAAATTGCATGAAACTTGGTATAAACCTTTCTAACATAGTCAATACCATCTCATAAAAATTTCAGATTATTTGGAGTTGTTTAAGTCACACTTTTTCAATTAAAATCATCACTAAGTCTGAAAAATCTGAACCAAACGGTTCACTGTTTTGCCATTAGAAAAATTATCAATTCAACTCAAAATCTCCTCAAATTTTACAGGGAATTAAAAGACATGTCCAGGAATCTACCATAAAAACTCCAGACATTTAGAACAATCTAAGTTCAAAAACTCTGTTTAGATTTTACCCTAAAAGCTTATTTTTCCCGAAATCGTTTTCACCAAAATGACTCTTATAAAATTATTAAATCAATTACATAAATCATATAAAAATTCAGAGAGCTTCTCATTACTCTAATTCAAACAGTGATTAAGTTTTAAAAAGGCATTGAGCTCATACAAACATTTTTGGTCCAAGGTTTTTGCAACTCAAAACACCAATTTTGTTTTAAACAACTTGATCAAACAAAATTTTAATTAAAATACCAAAACCATTCCAAACCTATTTAAATTTTCCAAAATACATTTAGACTTCATGAAGGACAACACCTCAAATTTTTAAGGTAATCCAATCGGTAAAACTATTATTAACTTAGATCGTTTTGCATGAAAATGCCCTTTTTCTACAATTTCAGCTTGAACACTTATGAACACATTCCATATGAATCCTAACTAAATGACTTTTATGAAATTCTAATCATACTCCAATCACTCAACAATACCTATTCATTTACCAAGTTCATCAAACAAAATGTATTTCTTTGAAACACATTCATACACACACATTCGGTTTCTCTTCCAAAATCAACAAAACATTTTCTCAACTTAAAAATCAACTCAAGTACTAACACAATTCAAAGATAAAAATCAAAGCTCAATCATTCATTTTTCTCATGCACCATTTGGTCTAAACTGTTAGAACTTAAAGAGTAAAATCGGGTTACTTGTTCAGCAAGTAACTTCACATTGTATTCCTTACATTCGGTTATAGTTAGTTTGTAGTTAGTTTGTACAACTTTACTTAGCTCAATTGTAGCCTTAGATTAGCTTCAAGTTAGTTATAGGATTAGTGGCTAAGATTTAGTTTAGAAGATGGTATATAAATTTGTATCTCATTCACAAGTAACTTAATGAAAATCAGTTTACATTTTTACATTGTGAGCGCTCTTTTTATCTCAAGCTCTCTCTCTCTCACACATATTTTTCATTCAAGTTCAGAAACATCAATGGAGTTTCAATTTTTACATGGTATCAGAGCTCCTTGTTGAAGGAGCTCTGCTGCGCACTGAACTCTGATCTCTGATTCCTTCTTTTTTTTCCTGATCTTTGCTGTTTTCAAATCGGTTTTTTCACAATTGAAGAATCGATCTCCAACCGATTGCATTCTCTTCATTTTTCTGTAACAATTCATCAAATGCTTGTTGATTCATTGCTTCTTGTATGATTTCTCAAACGATTCTGAGATCTCATTTTCCAAATCGATTTTTCATTTTTGTCGGGAAACTTATAACTGTTTTCTGTTTCTTTTGTTAAACTGATCATTCATTCCTTCATCTTTTGTCCATCAATCATCTTCTATTCATCAATTGATTTCTTCAATCATTCATTCAATTGAATAATGGCAACACTGTGAACAATATAGTTGGGAATGATGATGAAGAGTATGATGATGACAATGTTGACAGATATTCACAAAAGGAAGGTCCTCAAGAGAATTCAGGATTGTTTTTCTCTACTGATCAACATAAGGCATTGTTGGCCCTGCTTCAACAATCATCAAGCTCTCAGCCAAAGCATAGTACACACCAGATCACCACCCTTCAAACTTCAGCCAAAAACACTGTGAATTCCAATGCAGGTAGTTCATGGATTCTGGATTCAGGAGCTACAGATCATGTCTGTTTTTCCTTACTAGAATTCCAATCCTATAGACAAATTAAACCTATACATGTTAAATTGCAAATGGTAATGAAGTAATTACTCACATAGTTGGCACAATCTTATTTTCAAATCAATTCTACTTGACTGATGTACTTTACATACCCAGTTTTAATTTCAACCTCATATCAGTATCCAAACTGACCAAATCTCTTTCATGTGAATTGAATTTTTCA
Organism: Crotalaria pallida; assembly: GCA_037953625.1. NCBI lineage: Eukaryota > Viridiplantae > Streptophyta > Magnoliopsida > Fabales > Fabaceae > Crotalaria > Crotalaria pallida. The sequence goes on along the minus strand of CM075650.1, from coordinate 136,516,210 downwards.
AACAATAAATGTATAATACAAGACCATACATTGAAGATGATTGGTGTAGTTGAGCTTAGAGGAGGCTTGTATGCAATGAAATCCAAGGGAGTTATCATACAACCATTTCACAGCATCAACTACACAAACATTGAACCTGCATCTGACTCCAGCAACACATCAGAAAAACCAGAAAAAGCAAGTTCAGAAACTGAACTTTGGCACAAAAGACTAGGACATCCCTTACATGAGAAACTTGTAGCTATGAGTAGTTTTTCCCCTTTTATTTCTTGTAAAAAGCATAAAGTACACTCTCCTTGTGATATATGCCATTATGCTAAACAGAAAAAGTTGCCTTTCCCTTGTACTGAAACTCATGCATTGTATGCTTTTGATATAATCAATGTTGATATTTGGGGGCCTATTTCAGTGCCATCCATTTTAGGGCATAGGTATTTTCTTACAATTGTTGATGACTATACTAGGCATACTTGGATTTTCTTCATGAAACACAAATCTGAAGTTCCAAAATTGATAGAATCTTTTGTTGTTTTAATTGAAACTCAGTTTGATATGAAAATAAAATGCATAAGGTCTGATAATGGACCAGAATTTAATCTTAAGGAGCTATTTCAGACAAGAGGAATAATCCACCAAACCTCTTGTGTTGAAACTCCTCAGCAAAATGGGACTGTTGAGAGGAAACACCAACACATTTTAGGTGTTTCTAGAGTTTTAATGTTTCAGTCTGCTTTACCTAAATGTTTTTGGAGTTTTGCTGTCTCACATGCTATTTACTTGATAAATAGGCAATCATCATCTATTTTAAACAATAGGTCACCTTATCAACTTTTGTACAAACAAAATCCTAACATTTTAGAGTTGAAAGTGTTTGGCTGCCTATGTTTTGCTTCAACTTTGACAGCAAATAGAAAAAAGCTAGATTCCAGGTCAAGAAAGTGTGTGTTCATTGGTTATAAACCTGGAACAAAGGGACATATCCTGTTTGATTTGAAAACCATAGAAACTTTTGTTTCCAGAAATGTGATTTTTTATGAAAATGTTTTTCCATTTCTGCAAAACACTCATGATGCAGTTTCACATGATGATATGTCCCAGCCAATTCTCCCTTACACTGATCATGATCAATTTTTGAACTATACACCTTCTCATAATTTTCCTACTGATCATGATGATCATCCAAATTGTCCAAATCAAATACCACATGACCCTGCACCTGAACCTGAGCCTGAATCCCAACACTTACCAATTAATGCTCAGCAAGCTAAACCTGAACCTGATCACAATCAACAAGAACTTAGGAGATCGACCAGGATACATGGCCCTCCAACATATTTCAAGGATTTTCATTGTCAATTAGCCTCAGTAAAAGCTTCAACTGCATCATCACATTCAAATGTCAGGTATCCTATATCTAATCACATTTCCTATGATAACCTGTCTAATTCACATAAAGCTTTTACCTTAGCCATTTCAAATACTTGTGAACCTAAAAACTATGTTGAGGCTGTGACTGAAGAGGATTGGAAAAAGGCTATAGATGTTGAATTGTTGGCTTTAGAGAAGAACAAAACTTGGGTTCTCACTTCCTTACCAGAAGATAAGAAGGCCATTGGGAATAAATGGGTTTTTAAAATCAAGCATCATGCAGATGGTACTATTGAGATACTTAAAGCCAAATTAGTAGCAAAGGGGTATACACAAACTGCAGGCCTGGATTATCTTGAAACATTAAGTCTTGTGGTTAAAATGACCACTGTTAGAGTACTTCTTACATTGGCTTCTGCACTCAATTGGCATCTCCATCAATTAGATGTTAACACGGCCTTCTTGCATGGGGATTTACCTGAGGAAGTCTACATGGAATTTCCTCCTGGTTTGAATGTTTCAGATCCTAATTTGGTTGAGAAATCTCTGTATGGGTTGAAACAAGCAAGCAGGCAATGGAATGAGAAGCTCACTGCAATGCTAACCTCTTGTGGCTATTCACAATCTAAAGCTGACTACTCTCCTTTTACAAAGAGAACTTCTTAGGATTTCAATGCCATACTAGTTTATGTTCATGATTAGTATTGGCAGGTACTTCACTTACTGAAATTAATCACATGAAGCAAGTCCTGGATGATAAGTTCAGCATCAAAGACCTTGGCATACTGAAATATTTTCTAGTAATGGAAGTTGCTAGATCATCAGAGGGAATATCATTATGCCAAAGAAAATATGCTCTTGATTTGTTGCAGGATTCTGGTCTATTGGCTGCAAAACCAGTATCTACTCCTATATATGGATTCTAATGCTAAGCTACACAGTGACTCAGGCACTCCATATGAAGATGTTACTGGTTACAGAAGAATCGTTGGGAAGCTTGTGTATTTAACTAATACTAGACCTGACTTGTCCTTTGCTGTGAGCCAATTAAAGTCAGTTTCTAGATAAGCCAACCACTGCACATTATCAAGCTGCTCTCGGGGTTCTTAAGTATCTGAAGAATGAACCAGGAAAAGGTCTCTTCTTCCCTGCTAGGAATGAATTGGTGCTTAAGGGATTCAGTGATTCTGATTGGGGTGCTTGTTTGGACACAAGGAGATCAGTCACTGGTTTCTGTTTTTTCTTTGGAAATTCACTGATTTCATGGAAAAGCAAAAGGCAAAGAACAGTTTCCAGATCATCAGTAGAGGCAGAATATAAAGCCCTTGCAATGACAGGTTGTGAAGCTCAATGGCTTACATATCTCCTCTCTGATTTATCCTCATCAAGCTGCACTCCTATTTCTCTCTATTGTGAAACCAATCAGCTTTATACATTGCAGCAAATCCTGTCTATCATGAACGTACAAAGCATATTGATATTGATTGTCACTCCATTCGTGAGAAAGTTCATGAAGGCCTTGTTCATCTTCTTCCTATCAAGAGTGCTCAACAATTGGCTGATGTGTTCACAAAACCATTAGCTCCTGGTCCTTTCATATCCAATATTTCTAAGCTTGGAATGTGCAATATTCACCTTCTAGCTTAAGGGGGGCTGTTAGAACTTGAAGAGTAAAATCGAGTTACTTGTTCAGCAAGTAACTTCACATTGTATTCCTTACATTCGGTTATAGTTAGTTTGTAGTTAGTTTGTACAACTCTACTTAGCCCAATTGTAGCCTTAGATTAGCTTCAAGTTAGTTATAGGATTAGTGGCTGAGATTTAGTTTAGAAGATGGTATATAAGTTTGTATCTCATTCACAGGTAACTTAATGAAAATCAGTTTACATTTTTACATTGTGAGCTCTCTTTTTCTCTCAAGCTCTCTCTCTCTCTCTCTCATATTTTTCATTCAAGTTCAGAAACTCATCAATGGAGTTTCAATTTTTACATAAACATTTAAAACAAAGGAGAAATACTTTTAATTCCAAAACTTATTAGTTTCAAGTAAACTTTCAATAAGAGTCCAAAACCAACTTTCACATGTGCATCAACCAATTTCTTTTTCTTCAACATGTACATTTTGTAGGCATGCATCAAAACAAAATTACTTCATCATATTTCCTACTCATGGCTGAATCACTTAAGAGAAAAAGTTAAGGATCTTTACAACTTGGATTATCATATAAACATGCATTCAAGAAAATCAACAAGACCAAAATCTATCTTCATCACAATTCCAAGCATCAAGGCAATGAAAATTTTTTGGGCAAAAATTAAAGGAAAACCGTATAACATACATAGGCACACAACCATTCACAAAATTATTTCGTCAATTATTTTCATTAAGAACCAAATTATAAAGCATGAAAATACTCTATCCTAGCTCAAATACATCATACATAGTCAAACCAATTTATTTTTCCTCACTAACCTAATTAGACCAAAACTTACACATAGGGAAAATTATGAATTTTTACACAATTCAATAAACACACCAACATTCACTCAAAGATCTATTGTATTCCTTCATTCAAACATAAACCAAAGCATGAGAACAAAACCAAATCATTTGGGCAAAAACAATGAGAAAACTGTATAGACCTCTTAGACTCATGCATGTTCACTTTGTTCATTTCAATCTTAGATTTAAGTATGCATGTAACAAAAATCAAATATCCAAGCTCCAAATCAATTGAGTACCAAAAATCAACTTCAAATCTCCTTATTTTCTTGGTTTGGCCGAAACATAAGGAAGGAAAATTAAGAATTTTTGCAAGATAAAACAACTCATAAACACATCCTTAAAAATCAAAGCTTATTTCTTTATTTAAACACCTAAAAATTCATTGAAACAAAATAAAATCACTTGAGCACTAAGCACATAAAAACCGTATGGACCTAAAGACACAAAGTAAGTTCTTTTCAAACTTTAAAGCTCAAACCTTTGCACATTAAAGTTTAAAAATCATCAAGAATCATGAAAAACCAACATGTATGAAAAACAAAACTCATTCCCTCTATTCTTTCCTCTTGGGCGAGACATGAACATGGACAAGGTTAGAAATTTTTGCACAATAAAGCAACACAATACCACATAGTTTAGGACCAATAAAAATCAACCTTTATTTTTCTTTCTCAAACATAAACCAAGACATTAAAACAAATAAAATCATTTGGGTAAAAACCTCATGAAAACCGTATGGGTCTCCCTCACTAATTCCATCATCAAATCCTTATAAAATAAAGCTTAGAAAGTAAAAAGGATCAAGGAAAACCAACATGCATGAAGATCAAAATTTATTTCCTTCACTTTCCCTCCTTGGCCGAAACATGCCTAAAGAAAATTGGGGAAAATTTGACAAAATAAACCAATACAATAATACACACTTTAAGATCCTTAAAAATCACTTTTGTTTCATGATCATTAATCAAAAGCAAAAGAAAAAATTATTTAAGCACAAAAAGGGACCAAATTCGTGAGCTCCAATTCATGGTGCATGTCCATTTTTTGTTTTTAAACATCAATCTACATATATTTAAGCATGGAAAATCATGAGGAAGCATAAAAATACACATGCAAGAGCTCAAAACCTCAAACAACAAAATCTCACTTTGAAACTTGAAGAAAAGCGAAAATAAAAAGGAAAGAAAGAAGAAGATTTAAGCTTTATGAACAATGCCTAGTTGGAGATCAAGAATGAGCAAGAAAAGACCAAGCTTTTTCCTCCCTCCTTCTTCCTCCTGCACGATCTCCTTCTCCCTCTCTCAAGGTTCTTCTATTTTTTTTGGTCTTAGGAGTCAAGAGTGTAAGGGTGTTAGGGTGTGAATGGGGGTTGGTATTTATAAATGGGTGAGGGGGTGGGTCTAATAAATAAAAAATGGGGTACAAAAATATCAAGAGCCCTCCTCCTTAGGTCTTATTCTCCCTCACGGTTTTTGCATTAAAATGGGGTGGGTACTTTTCAATTTTTGTTTTATTTTCATGAGTATTAGTGTTGTAGGATATAGGTAGGTTTAATTAATTAGATTAGCATGGGAAATGGTGGATGAATTAAAAGAAGAAAAACATGCATTGGCCCAAAACTTATTTAGGATATATAGGGTCATTAAATACATGTCTCCTATAAGGTACTCATAGGGTGAATACACATTAATTAGGGTAGATTGCATTTAATTGGGTTGCCCTAGTGTCGTGTGTACTAATAAATGGATGTTTCATAATTTAAAATTCAAAATGCACAAAACCCTTTAAAACCGTGCAACATAATCTTACAAGGAAAAATAATATTTTTCCAATATAGTAAATAATACTTGAAAATCATAATTCAATTTGCTCATAATAAAACATTATAATGCTTCTCAAAATAACAAAATTTTCGTGGATATCAAATTCGGATTTACAGATCAAAAGTTATAAATTTTCAAAGTTACATAATCAAATAAATCAATAGATAGTAATTCCTTCGAAACTCAAAACAAACGAAATAATCCACTATTATAAAAATAAATTCCAAATAATCATTCTCATTCGAAATTTTAAATCAAATAACGGATTTATATAAACTCGAAAATAACCGCCCAATCAAAAATCCAGAAAAATCGATTTATTAAAATATGAAAATTGCGGGCATTATAGCATTTGGTTTAAGTTTGAATAAAAATGATAAATTGATTTGGTTTGAATTGTTTGTTGAAAAAGAAGTTAAAGTGGGTTAAGCATGAAAATGAATCAAATTGATTTTGAAAAGTGATTCTTTATATGAGTTAGTTTGTGTGGCTGGAAAATTGTGACTTTGTTGCATGATAATGTGTGTTTGAAGTAGGAAATAAAATCATTTAGGTGTTGCATGTGGGTGAATGAAATAGAAAGTGATATGATGCATCTATGCTGAATTTTTAAGCTTATTGCCTTAGCTTGTAGGAAGTTTTGCTAAATGATAGTTGTGCTAATCCGATTGCCTTGAAAATTTGATATGTTGTCCTTGATGTTATTTCACTGTGTTCTGGAAAATTTGGAGTGATTTGGAAGTGTTTTGATATTATAAATGAATTTTGGTTGTTAAGGAATGTTTAAGAAAAACTTGTACCTTTAATGGCAAAAGACTAGAGTGAAAAATGTTTCCTCAATTTCAATGACTATGAAATTGGGCTACGGTTTTGGTGATGCTAATTGTAGTACCTCTGAAGAATTATTATTTTTAGAATTGATTTGCTAAGTATATTGAATTCCTTTTGGTAAAAACAATTTCGGAAAAATAAGCTTTTTGGATTAAACATAAACAGAATTTTTTGAACTTAACCAACTCTAAATGACTTGAAATTTTTATGGTAGCTTCCTGAACATCTCTAGATATTCTCTGTAAAATTTGAAGAGATTTGGAGTTGATTTGATAATTTTTATAAGGGCAAAACAATGAACCATTTGGTTCAGATTTTTCAGACTTAGTGGCAGAATTAATTAAAAAAGTATGACTTAAACAACTCCAAATAATCTAAATTTTTTTTGAGGTAATATTGACTGTATGAGGGAGGTTTGTACCCATTTTCATGCAATTCGGAGTTGATTTACTATTTCTAATTGTGGCATTTTATCCTCAGGTCAGCAACAGTGCTGTTGTGATTTTTATGCAAAATCCGATCTGAAACCTAAGTTAGAATTGTTTAAACGACTTGAAAATTTTATATGTTGAACTTTAATATATGTGTGTGTGTTCTGCAAATTTTGAGAAATTAACTCCTCGAATTGATGTGGTTTTGAATTGTGTCTTTCTTTTTTTTCCCGTAATTGAACTAATGCTCAAGTTGATACTTTTTGAATATGTGTGAGCTTTTGTACTTTCTTTGTAACTTGGCTAGACTTTGTATAGTAATTGTGATGTTTTAAAATGATTACATGATCATTACTTGAAGAAGTGTTTGGGTTAGGTATAATTGATATTACAAGTTCATTTCTTGAAGTGTGTTTCAAATTAAGAGTTTAGCTTTTGAGTTAGGGTAATTTGTTCTATATGCTAAATGTTAATTGACCTATTAGGTGGTGCATGCTAATTTAATTGCCTACGTGTTTACCTACCTTGGAATGATTTGTATGATTTGGGAATGAAAAGAAAATGAATTATTTGGCTAAGTTAAAGTGTTGTGTTTGATTATGTGCTATTCTTTGAAGTGGAGTGGTCTTTGAAAAGGTTTATTTAAATGAAAAATGATGAGTGTTTGGTTGCTGCCCTATTTGATTGTATGCTGTTGTGTGTGAAAAACAAATTATTTTAAGTGTTATTTTTAAGCAAAATATTAAAGGGATTTAAAGTACGATTTTTCGGTGTTTTCGGGTTTTTGTAAAAAGAGATTTTGGGTTTATTCCCTTTTCTGTCCCGAATTTATTTAAGTTATTTTTCAATCCTAAAAATGTTTCCAATGGATTTAAAGTTTGGGTTCCCAAAGGAATTTGATTTAGAGAAAAGTCGGAAAGAAAAAGCGACATTTTTTGGTGTTTTTAAAGCTTTGATTTGTGGCTGTCCGGAACGGACCAACAACTAAAGAATTTGTTTTAAAGTGTTTTGCTAATTGTGTTAGAATAATTTGAGGTATTTAAAGTGTATTCAAAAGTTGGATTTGATTTGAGAAAGTAAATGTTTTCTGTTACGATTACCCGATAAGGATTTAAAACACGTTTTCAAAAGTGAGTTGATTTTAATCTTGAATATAATTGGATAGCCTTGTATTAATCATGTGTTTCGTTTTGAGCAAAGGATCTGCGAGTCAGGATTTTGGAGCTGCTGTTAGTCGGGAGGACCCGCAACAGTTTCCGACGGATATTTGCTGGATTCGAGGTGAGAGAGGGGCTTTCCCCAAACACTGTGGTATTTAGGTAAAGTATTGAGACGTTCCATATCATCTCAAAGATCAGAACCTAGTGATCTCTGGGTCAGTAGTATCGTGGCAATTGTTTGCGTGTGCAGCCACGTATACGAAGGGAACTAGGACCACACACCTTATGATGCATGTTGTTATTTATGTGAATATGCCATGATGATATGATTTGTTTTTATTACTTATGCATTATGAATATTTTATATATGATGATGTTAATGTCTGAAACTCTGTGAGATGTTTGCATGTTTAAATCCATGACAGAAATTAAGTGAGGCAATGAAAATTATAAAATTAATAATAATGCTTATGAGAATAATGTGATAAGGTTGAACTAAGCGATGAAAAGGAAAAGATTCTTGTTGATAACATGATGTGTTGATAAGCTCTGGAAATCTTGGATATGGAAGTGCAAGAAAAGAAATGATAAGACAAACATAATCGGAATCAGAAATGCGTACGTGCCAAGCAGCGAAAGGATTATCGTGACATGTGCCAGATCGAGGAACTCCCCAAGGTGCACGATTGACATGACGCGCTTGTCAGAATTGAGGAGCTCTCTGCCGCATTCAGTTGCTATGAGGATTATGAAATAATGAGAAAGCGTTAATGCGAAAGATTTAATTAGAGGTCGAGGTTCACCGAAGGGATGAACAAGGGTGACTCGTCCGAACCATAGGATTAATAAAATACTAATAAGACATTAAAAGACATTGAATAACGTGGCGAGTTGAGTGTGAAGTAGTGGAGAGGAAGATACCTTGTTTATCTGCGAATATTCAGGTCAGTGATTGTGATAGGGGAGGGTGATGACGGTGAAACGTTAATAACCTAGAGTGCTTTTCAAGGTAGAACGAGTCTATATGTGATTGGGGATTAATACCCAATGGATTGTAGCGTGTTCTTCACTGGAACTGTCGCCCCCTTGATCAATTTTGGAACGGTGAGAGGGAAACTGAACAAGGCGGGTAGTCGATTGGTGTTGGGGCCTTGCGGTATCGTGTAAAATGTTAATTGTCATGATGGCCGGCCCGTATGATTGTGGCCTTGACAAATATATATATATATATGTATATGTATTAGGATTTTCTCGACTGCTTGGGAGGATTGGAGGAGATGTATGTGAGCTAACTAACTCCTCGATGACTTTTCCTTAAATTCCCCCTGTCATCAATTGATGCGCTTGATAAAACTTAATAAAGTAAGTTTAAATTATTGAAAAGACTCTTAGAATGAGGGATTATCGTATAACGAGGGTTTTGATCAAGGAAATGGAAAAGGTCAAGTGGCAAGAAAGTATGGATAAGACCAAGGATGTGATTTTGTGATGAAAAAGATTTGTGGATTAGCTTTGTGAATGAACAAAATAAAGTGATAAATGTTTGAAGAGAGAGTTGTCAGAATGAAAGACATTATTGTGCAATGATGATGAGGGGAATTATGTTATGTATTTTGTTGTCTGATATATATTGTTGTGTGCTTGTCTTAATATTTGTGCCTACTGTAATTTCACCCGTCGACGAGAAATCGTTCGGGATCGTTCACTCTCTCTTCTGCCCTATTTCTTCTGTTGGTATCCTATACCGCGCATTGCAGATGGCGTATAGCATCAAGATCTCCATGTGCCCATTGGACAACGGAAACTGGGAGTTGACTTTAGCAGGTTGGAAATGGCGTGGATCCATCGGTCTGGAGGTTATTGCTCCACTGTTCACCCTCGCGGGATCAGATGTGCGGGACATGATGAGTAAGCTAGTGCTGACAGACCAGGAGTGCACGTTGAGTCCAATGTTTCCCGACGAAGATGAGGAGAGATTTGAAGATGCCGAAGAGCTTTTCGAGCTGGCAGGAGTGCCCGGTGAAGGCTGCGATCCGTAGAATAGGTTCTTAGTCCCGTTTTTCTTATGTAATGCACTTTCTTGAGACGTACTAAGATGAGATGGCTCTATCCTGATGTAACTGTTCAAGAAACAATGTGTTTTGGGAAAATTTATTACCCTGATGGATGTGACTGGATTTGGGATATTATTTATAGAACAAGGTTTATTTTAACAAACGAACTACTTTATGAAAATGGAAGAAAGAGTTTCAAAGCGTGATGTTGGTAACATCTCGATTTGGAACTTGGTGAGTGATGTGGGATATGAATGATTTATTTTTATAAAGAAATGTTTTGAGAAAATGTTTTTATGAGAAGGAACTCATGTCCACGTCAACAATGAAAAAAATCTTACCCGTATTTTCAGGGATTAATAAAGGAAATTTCAAGTTTCTAAATCGGGGTGTTACAAAATTGCTATAATCGAGAAACTCTATCTTCACGGTTTTTATTACGTGTGGTTCTTCAACATCAGACATCACATTGTCCTTGTTATCAACCATTGTATCTGCAATGGTTAAACCCGTGGATATTAAACACTATTTGTTTTTTCGTCTATGCAGAGACGGAAAAGAATTTAAGTATTTTCATCTATGTAGAGACGGGAATCTTTCTGTCACAATGGTTACGAAAGCTGTATACATGGCTTTCCGTCTTGGGGTTCACGAAATATGCATTGAAGCCATTAACGCCACAGCCATTAACACAGAGCTTTGACCATTACCAAAATATCAAACACAAAGAAAAACTCATACAAATATAGTTAAACTACTACAAAAGAAAGAAATTTTGTAGAGTAATATACCTCAAATGCTCTACGTAAATGATGATCAAAGCAAAGTTTTAGGAAGACCAACCAAAATATTTATATCTTTGATGATGATGAAAGTAATGTATTTTGTGTTTGTGGAAGGAGAATGAAATTTTGTGTGTGTTTAGAACGAGGATGCATGAAGTGTGTATTGTGTGAAGGAGAAAGTATATTTGCTGTTTGGCTTGCTTTGGCTTTTTTGGTAAGCCAAAACATGTCTTTGAACACGGAAGAACAAACATGGAAATATCAAATTTACATACCGTCTCAACGAAAACGAAAACAATATTTATTTTTCAGTCTTTCACGAGGCGAAAATAGTTTTCCGTCATGTAGCAGACGGAAAAATGTCTATTTTGGTTTTCGTCTTCATGGGACGGAAATGCATTTCCGTTGGAGGAAAGACGAAAAAAATAACACTCAAAAAACAATATTATTTACGAAAAAGTAAAATGGACCAAATTTCGACTTTCGGGTGCAAAAATCAAAACCCATGTTTTTAAGGAACGTACGACAAAGCTGCCGTGCCGTTTTTTTCAAACATTGGTCGAATTGGAGCCGGCTTTTTCTTCTCTCACTCTTTTCTCCACCACCTCTCTACTCTCTAATCTCTAAACCCTACCAAAACCCTAGCTTAGTTTTTGGCACATTCACCAATCGATTTCATTTGCATTCATAAGAGCTTCTGAATATTTTCAATTTTTATTTGTTTGCTGTTATTATTTACTTACGCCCTGTTTGCAGCCATGGAAGGTGGCGGCGGCGGCATCGTTTTAAACATGCAAGCGAAGGTTACAAATGAAGCCAAACTGAAAGAGTTGCTTCATAGAATCACCTCTTCTGAGATAAAGCTATGCTCTGATGCCACGAACGAGTTCATCAAGTTCTTGAAGTCTGACAATGGCGGCGAGTTTCTTCGCGAGTACTTGCGCGGTTCTCCCAAATGCTCCGAGTTATTGGAAGCCTGGAAGCTCAGGAAAGGGAAGCAGGGAATGTTTTACATTTTTAATTTAATTTCGAGCTTATTGAGTCACGAAAAGGGGAAATATATGTCTAATGATGTAGATAGTGTGGGTGTTAGTAAGGATCTTGATAAATTTGCGCGGTTGATTGTCGATGAGAATTTAGGTGATGTGTATAAGGAGTTGAGTAGTAAGGATGCGAAGCGTCAGAAGGCTGCGCTTTTGCTCGTGGCTTCGGTTGTAAGACGCGGGCCGAGTTTGGCTTATGAAGTATCCAAAAGCTTTGATTTCAAGCTTGCGGAATTCGCCAAGCTTGCAGGGTATAAGCCGAGGTGGAATGATGAGATAAGGAGCAAAGTGTTGCTCAGGAAGTCGTTTGTAGGGTTCGCGATGTCGTTTTTAGAGGTTGGGAAACCTGGGTTGTTGCGGTGGATATTGCAGCAGAGGGAGATGTATTCCGGTGTTCTTCGCGGGCTGGAGAATGACGATGACGAGACTGTTGAGTTTGTGTTGTCCACGTTAAGAGACCGGGTTCTTGTTGATGAGTCATTGTTGCCGCCTGGCATTCGGAGCGTTCTGTTTGGAAGTGCGACGTTGGAGCAGTTGGTGAATATTTGTGGTAGGGAAGGTGGCGGAGTTGCTGCAGAGTTGGCGTATAATGTTCTTGTCATGGTTTGTACTAATCCGAGCAATGGTTTGATGCCTGACTTGAAAAAACGTCCAAATCCATTGAGAGGTAATCCAAAGAGAATCATGGGATTAATGAAAAAGCTATGGCCAGTTGAGGTTCAGTATCACAGAGATTTGCTTTTGGCTATTGTCAATGGTAGACATTCTTTTGGTTTGTCATATTTGAAAGAGTTTCCTTACAACATTGAAAGTGATACATCATCTTCATGGTATGTGAATTGTTATTTTCCTCATTTTCATTAAATTTATATGTATATGTTTTTGTTTCCATTCCCCTATATTTTCGGATGGTGACTGATGTATTTTCAGGATTTCTGCGATATCTGTGGCAGCTAATTTGGTTTCATCTGTGGGCGATGGTCTGTTGAAGGAATTCATCAATTCTCAATCAAATGATCCACGCTCATCTGACAATATGGATTTGCACAATATCATGAAGTGCTTGTTTCCTCATCCTTTCAGCAGGTCAATGTTTAATAGGGGATTGCTTCACACTAGTTTTCTTGTTAAACATGGTATTGTAAGGCTTCTTCTGGAGTTACTGAAATTGCTGGACTCTCTTTTTGGTGGTTTGAACCATAAATCTAGTTCCAGCAATCCATTCATGCAACATATGGTATCTATCAAGCGAGAAATTCAGAATTATGTTCAAGCTTTTCTTCCTGATCCGCAGGTTTTATTGAATCTACTTTCCCCTTTAAAAGCTCGCAACTCAAGTTTGAAGAGAACTGCAAGCCATCTTGAACATAACAGCAATAGTAGACAGAAGATAAAAAAAGATACTATTGAGAGTGACATAGATATTGTTATTGGTGGGATAAGTTCGACTCCAGATATTGATTTGAGTGGAAACAGTGGAATAGCTGACATTGCAGTGAGAGAGGGTGCATTGGATGATGAAAAGTATCTCATGGATACTCTGGAGGAAATTTGGGGTGTTGACCTTCGCTCCATGGCTTTTAGCACACCGAAGGATGCGGAATCATACTTACACTCTAAATTGCTTGATGCTCTCAGATATTATCGAGTATGCACAATTTTTCAAAATCTTGTTTAATACTGTTGAGTCTGTTATGCAATAGAAGATTATCTTGTGATAAAAGAAAGAATAAGTTACATCTTCTGAATTATTTTTATGCATTATTTTAGCTCAGTTCCCTTAAATGATAGTTTGCTTATCATTTTGGTGTTTTGGTTTGTGTATGGAATATCAAGTTAATTAGATAAACTAAATTAAGGATATTTTAAGCTATAACTTCTATCATATGAAGTATTGATGGAGGCTTGATCCTCTTGTTTCTTTGATGATTGGAGTGGAGTGTTGAGTCTATTTCAAGAACTTTATAAACATTTGTGTCCGTGCATTGGAACTCGGTTACTTGTGATCTGGTTGTCACATTCAATGTTTTGGATACAAACTTGTTTTTGGTCTTTCACCTATCAATTTAAGATTTTTGGCATGATTCTTGACATACCCTTTTTGGATGCTCTTTTTTGTTCGACTTCTTTTGTTTTTATCTTCTTGGAGGTTTAACAACATCTAAGTAGAGTCATTGTAGCTTTCCATGAATACAGGTTAGTTTCAGTCTTAGCTAAGAAAATCTGGTTCATAAGTACTGATACCCATAGTGCTGGCAAAAAACTTCTGTCCTGAATGATCTACTCACGAGTTTGTTGATTTGTGGACCTCACTTTGCCTCTCTATCTACTGGAATTTGTAAACTTTTATATAGATTATCTTTATTCTTTGTTATTGTTAGAAACTCCTAATTGGTGACTTGCAGGTTGCAGCAATATTTGCTTTCACTTCTCTATTGGTTATTGTTGTCGTAGTTGTGTGCATGTATTATAATAAATGCAAATATGTACAAAGTTATCTTATGTCTTCATTTTCTGTTTGTCTTGTGCAGCGCACCATGCCTTTCACTTTGGATAAATCATTTGAATCTTTCATGGATCTCCTCAAAAACCCATTGGAGTTAAAATGTAATATACAGGTCTCATTGTTGTCTTTACTTATGGAATATATTGAATGGTGTCCAGACAATGAAATTCCCATAAGAACTCCACCGATGTTTTACAAACACCTACAGACATTTATTAAATTGTTGATGTTTTCACCAATCAATGGGACAAGGGATCAGGCGTACAGGTTGGCCATGGCAGCTATGTTTAGTACCGGTGCTTTTGACAAGAACCTTCACGAGATTGGAACATGGTTTTTATTTTTACCAGGTTACCACAGAAAGGAATCCCCCATCAACATCTTGGAGGTGGAAGCGTTACAGAGTTTGTGTTCAATTGTGATATCATTCTTGTGTGACGCTGTTTCTACACTTGGGAATAATGTAGTCAAATATTGGGATACCTTTCTGAATTATGTCCATTGTTTGGAAGGTGGTAAAGGTAGTTCTGTAATCTCATCTTTTATTTTTTCTCATGGGTGGTCTAACTCTGAAGTTACTTGTATCATATATTGATTCTTTTCATTTTTGTTCTACTGCATCTGGGCTCTTAATTTTTTATCCAGCATATAGTTCTATGTTTTGACAATTTTTTTTGGAAATTCAGTATCTGATGTTACCAAAATTGTGGGGAAAGTTTTGCCTCTTAATTGCTGATCTAGTGCTTTTCATGGCAGATTTATCACCTCATTTTAGTCCTTTTATCATATGTGTGCTGGAGAAGTGTCTACAGGTGATCCGACCCAAATCAGGAACCTGCTCATTGCCTAAAAAATCGATGGTATTGTTATACACTTGCAATACAGTCAAGTATTTCTTGCAAACACAGGTACACAATAAACAATTGAACATTTTTTGTAAAGTCTGCTTGCAGTTCTCTTACATCTAATGTTTGATCTGTGTTTTTGATAGGTCGATGCTGAATTGTTATCTGCTGTAGTTGATGCAGCCTTGACTGAAAGACTTGGTGGCAGTTACGAATATGTTGAAGTCTTGTCTGAGTGGAAGCCCCTGAAAAATTTGTTGGACTTTGCAGAGAGCATATCATGCCAGAAAAGTTGTGGCCTTTTCTCTGAAAGTGAAGAATCTGTCCCTCCTGACGGTTCTTTAGGAAGTGCACTTGGTGATGTAAAAAGATCATTAAGAAGTGGGGCAGGTCATGAGATGGCTGAAACAACCATAGCGCTCATATCCTCCATCATATATGAAGGAAAAAATAACATATCAACAAATTTGCCATCACATGTGGTCATTTCGCAGGACTTACTTGCAGTTCCTTTCTCACTCTTATCATCGGTATTTTTTCTTGATCATAGTGTTCTTCTCCATGCTTCTAAGTTGTGGCCTGTGATGTTTTACGATGGCTTGGATATGGCTCTATCTGATCTCGGTAGTGGTAGTCAAAATGCTGCTCCTATTGGGACTTCTGGTATTACATTGTTTCCAGACTCTTTAACTTGTAACCAACTTTTACATGCTTCTGAAGCTGATGCTGCTGCATTTAGTATCTTTTTAAAACTGGCTCCTTTCCACGTGATATTTCCTGCATTGATGTGTATGAATGGTCCTTTAGTATCAAAGATATCTAAGATGCAAGAGCTGCTGCTGCATAAATTATCGAAGTCCCTAAGTGATTGCTCCCTCCTTCCCAATCTGCAACTTGTGCTATTCTGGACTCATCAAATTCAGATATGGTATAAAGCTAATCCCAAAGCTAATCCCTTCTCTGAAATTGAACAACTTTTGGATCTCTGTGTTATTCTTGTAGGGAACTTATTAGCTCAAATGGTTGTTCCCGAAAATGGTTCTGATTGGGCTACAAACTCTGCTTTTCGTTCCTCAAGCCTTGACATTCAGGAAGTGATAAAAACCATTCTTTCTCATCCTTCTGTTTTGATGTCATTATCCTTTCCTTTGGGAAGCAGTCTGAACATTGCAAATGGCAATATAAGGAATGACTTTGATATTCTAAATGTACTATCCACAGAGGGCTTTCTCAAATTTAGTAATCCAATTTTAAACATATTAACAATGGCTCTAGACTACATGTGGTCTTTATGTGGTGCCTGCCTTTGTGCATCAGAAGCCAAAGATGTTCGTGATAATTTTTTGATTGCCTTTAAAGGTCTTCAACAGAAGCTGTTTCTGGATGTGCGAGACAGATTTGAACTTTGTATTTGTGCTAAAGATATGATACCTCTCCTTCCAACATTGTATGCTTTACATGCTTTGGTTCAGTTTTTATCCCCTTTTCAGCTCCTTGAATTAGTAGATTGGATGTTCAGTAGAATTGAGGTTCATGATTTGCCAAATAAAAGATCCTTTTTATCTGTTGCATGCTCCATAGCTGCTGGTGCTTTCAGTGCTTTATCTAGTTACTTTCAGCAGCTAACTCGAAGCAGGGTACCATATGATTTATTTTGGGAAATGGGTGAAAAGAATATCAAAACTGATATTTTTGAGCAGATCTACTGTAAAGTAGTTGACCTTTCTGAAAGTTTTGAAATAGATTGTGCAGATAGAGTCTTGCTTGAAGCTGTCAATGCTTTGTATAAGCAGAAGCATATTCAACAAGAAACTTTTCATCCCTTGCTGTTGGTCATGTGGAAAATCATAATGATAACTCCCGTGAAAATGCTATCCAGTTGTGTTTACAAGACGAATGGAAAGAAAGCTAGATTCTTATATGTTCTCACTAGAATGAGCTCTCTGCATTCATCAATCTTTGGGCAGTTATTTTTGGGTATAGTGAATAGAAGTTTTGATCATGATACTGGTTCAATGGGACAAGCCGTTGATCTTAGTCTTTCAGAAGATCAGTTTATGCTGCTTTTACCAGCCTCTTTATCATACTTGAGCTTGATATCTAAGAGACTTGGGAAGCAGAATCTCACAGATTTCAAACATTTACCTTACTTTTACTCGAAGATTCTTCTTAAAGGTTTCAGTCAGTGGAAGAGCTTTTTGTCAAAAGACATATTTGAGGAAGAGTTTGGAGAGTTCTTTCCATCATCTGTGCAACAACTTCTCTGTCTTCTTGATGATAGTCTTCTTGGAAAATCAATTCATATGTTGCAGTATCACTTTGCTCTTAATGGAGATTCAATGAGACTGAAGAAGCGACTAAATCTATTCAAAGCCATTTGCCCAATTTCTGCTTCACAGGATGAGCTGATGGACTGTGATAGTGAAGTTATTCATAGTCATTCTCTGCACCAGTCTTTGAGAATCATCAATCGTGTTGTTGCAAAGATATCACTTTGTAAAATATTATTGTTTCATGAAGAAGCGGGTGGGGAATTAAGAGAGGCTGCAGCGGAAATGCAAAACAAATTGGAAGCATCCAGGATACGATTCATGAACATTTTGGTGGACATTTGGCAGTTTACTGTGACGAAGTTTTCTTTAACCTCTAATCTATCTGGAGCTGGAAAAAGCACAAACATTTCATTGCTGTACAATCACTTGGAAGTCTTTGTGTTAAAAAGTATTCATGAGTTGACTGTTGAAATGCGTAATGATCTCATCCAACTGCAATCCATTCCTTTCCTTGAACAATTAATCCGATTTGCTCTTCTATATAGGTTTGGTGATCCTACAACAATGAAAACCCTCCGGGATATCTTTACCCTGCTTAATGAGGGGATGATATCATATGATTTATATCTTCAGTTGTTACTTGCCCACTCTCAGTTTGCTCCAACTCTCCATTCACTTGGCCAACCAGCAGGTTCCTTTTTGAAGCCTGTATCCAGCATTCTGAAATGTCTTGTCATTCCTTCCCTAGACCATTGTGAAAATGATGAGAAGCACAAAGAGCAAACTGAGCTCTGTAGTGGACCATTGGAAATTGTTAAATTGCTTCATATACTCTTATTGACAAAGGCACGCCAAGCTGGATTAAATTCCAGAAATGATGTTGGCATAAATTTAAAAGAGTTGCATGCACTACTATGTCATTCCTATGGCGCGACACTCAGCCAGATTGATTTGGCAATATACAATCTGATGCAAGAGATTGAGTCTATTTATGGGTCACAGTCTCTGGATGACACTGATGTAGAGTACCTTTGGGGAGTTGCTGCCTTGAAATGTAAAATGGAACATCCTCTTAAGCAGTACATATCTTCTAAAATCAAGTATGATTCCGAAGCGATTGAAGAATGGTCAACAAGCCAACATAGAGGCAACATTCCGATTGACCCTGACATATGTGTGTCAACAGTTCTCTATTTCCCCTATGAACGAAGCATCTCCGATGAACTTTCAACTGGAAACAAGATTGAACAAGCTAGGAAAAAGGTTGTTACCTACCTGAGACAGTGTGTCCTGTTGTATTTTCGTACCTGTTCCAATTTTTCTGTCTGAATTTTTACTAACTACATCAAATCCTATACAGATATGTTCTCCTCAAGTTGAAGCAAGAGAATGTTATGACCCTATATTTATCATGCGTTTCTCAATTCATAGCCTGTCAAAGGTGTACATAGAGCCTGTGGAGTTTGCTGGGTCAGGGTTGCTTGCTATAGCGTTTGTTGGCATGTCTTCACCAGACCACGGGATGAGGAGATTGGCTTATTGTACCGTTGATAAATTTAAGAATGCATTAGAGGTTGGTAAATGGTTTATCTTATCAGTTTATTTGTATTGTTTCATTGTCATCGTATAAAATTTCATTATGGCAATCAGATTTATTTATTAATATGTTTTAAGATTAAATTTGTACTTGATTTATCTGTATTTGATTGATTTTCTTTTACTTATGTGTGAAAAAGGTACTTATGGAATAATCTGATTTGCATTGGTGAAAAACGGGTGTTGACTATTCATTTTCCCCGTAACAGTTTCTGATGATACATGTCAAATGTTATGAAATATGAATAGAACAAGAATGACAAATATTTGGCAAATGTTTTGATACATTGTCAGATAGCCTATCCGAAAATGTGTTTCCCCTAGGTGGATCGACTACATGGATTAAATCACACCTATGTGTTATATCAAAAACCGAGTCTTCCAATAGCCCATTTAGGTCTAAACTTTCATCTAGAATTTTTGTAGGACTTATTCTCCCCTTATTACAAGTCTATCCTTCATTTGATCATCTCTTCTAATCGGAGCTTCTATTGGTCTTTTTCTCAAATGTCCAAACATCTAAATGAAATGAGTACCGTATGGAGAGAATTTCTGAATATCTTGAGTGATTACCACACTCATCATACTGTGGTATTTATTTACACTTGTTAATAAGAATAATGATATTTTTACCACTCTCCTACACTTCGTCGTTCTTTCTATCTCTCACTTCTATCTCCATCTACACTAAAAAACAAGGTGTAGGAGAATCATTTCTCTGTTAGTAAATAGTAATTACAACTTGTGATTACAAGTCAGTAACAAAGGTTGCAACTTTCTAGATACATCGAATGATATTCCCAACGAACGTGAATATACTAATACACGAACATGTATTAATGCATTTCAATCTACAAGAACCAAGGCATGGATTACTCCATTTTTAAATAAATTGATTCCAACATATCTCAGCAACAATTCTACCATCTTTTTGTCAGTGGGTGCCACTCTTGCTTTCTCTCTATTGCATTCATTCTTAATCTTATTTTTTCCTACATGTCCACTCATCTAAATCAACATTCTAATCTTTGCAGCACTTATCTTATGCTCTTATTGGCACTTATTGCCCAAAATATAGTGCCACAAAGTGTCGTTGGTCTCATGGCTAGTTGGCAGAATTTTCCTGTTACCTTGATTAGTCACTTTTGATTACAAATAACACATGAAGGATTCTTCTATTTCATCCACCTAGTGTAAATCCTATGATTTATATCTCCCTCTATTTCTCCTCCAAGACTCTACTCTACCATGCATGTGCTGGCTTGACTCTCCAACTAGGATTGTATCTGTGAGAATCTGTGTGATATGGTTTAGGAATGTTTATATTTTATCTCCATATTTAGTGTAGTGATTTGTAATTATTTTATAATTTGTACAAATCCCCTAAATCAAGGGATTACAGCCTAGGTCAAGGAGACATCTTTTGTTTCCTAAATTAGTGCTAAGACCTCTGTATATAATCTAGATGGTTGTTCAATGAATAGTAATTCAAACCCTAATTTACTACATGGTATCAAAGCAGTTCTGATCAGGGGCTGCCTCTGCTTTCCGCTGACACCGTAAATTACCCCTTCCAGAATTAGGTTGGCCTTCATTGCCAACAATTCTAGACCTGCCCTTCTATTTCAGATAGGCCTTCATTGCCGATCTCTGTCCTCTACCAGTGGCACTATTGGTCTATAATTTTCAGACCTTAATATGTCAACCAAAGACGGGGAGGAGGAAGTATTGGACATGGTCAAAGAAACAGGAGATACACAATCTCAACAACCAGGAGAAATGCAGAATATCCATTCTGCATATAGGTTGAATGGAAAGAATTACCTGAAGTGGTCCCAACTTGCTAGTCACCCTGACAGCATGGAAAAACCAACAGGTACTTGTACTTTGGCGTATTCAGGTAAGCTTCAATTTTCTTTTGGATTAAATGTCTCAGAGAAACCTTCTACCCTATTCTGGATACTAGATTCAGGAGCCACAGACCACATGACACCTTTATCCCAACACTTCTCCACATATTCACCTTGTCCTAGCAATAAGAAAATTGCTACAGCAGATGGTACTCTTGTTACTGTAGCTGGTATTGGAAACATCCAAATAAACTCATCAATAACCTTAAAAAATGTTCTCCATGTTCCAAAATTATCCACCAACCTTGTCTCTGTACAAAAACTTACAGAAGATTTATCTTGTAATGTTATTTTTCACCGTAGTCACTGTGTATTTCAGGACAAGGATTCGAGGAAGACGATTGGACGTGCTAGAGAATGGAATGGCCTTTATTACCTTGAAGAACCAAATCTGTCTACCATGGTTAAGAACAATTTTCCCCACTCCCTTATGTCTGAGTCTATGTTATCCAATAAGGAGAAGATTCTTCTTTATCATTGTAGGTTAGGACATCCTTCTTTTAGGTCTATAAAAATTCTATTTCCCTCACTTTTTACAAAATTAGATGTTGAGAGTCTTCATTGTGATGTGTGTGAGCTTGCTAAACACAAGCGTGTACCCTTCCCAATAAGTAATAAAAGAAGCACATTTCCTTTTTATCTTGTTCATACAGATGTATGGGGTCCCTCTACTATTCCAAATGTGTCCGGTGCTCGATGGTTTGTAACCTTCATTGATGATTGTACCCGGGTTACTTGGATTTTCTTACTCAAACATAAGTCTGAAGTAAGCACTGTTTTTCCAAATTTTTTCTCCATGGTTAAAAACCAGTTTGGTGTGAAAATCAAAAGACTTAGGTCCGATAATGCCAAGGACTATTTTAATCAAGTCGTTACTCCCTTCTGTCAAAGAGAGGGAATAATCCACGAGTCTTCTTGTGTCAAAACACCACAACAGAATGGTATTGCGGAGAGGAAAAATGGGCACCTTTTAAACCAAACCCGGGCACTGTTGTTCCAGAAAAATGTTCCAAAATATTTTTGGGGAGAAGCTGTTTTGACAGCAACTCATCTTGTCAATAGATTACCCTCTAGGGTCTTAGGATTAAAAAGCCCAATGGATGTGCTTTCTTGTTTTTACCCGAATCTTTCCACTACAAACAATCTTAAACCTAGGATATTTGGGTGTGTATCTTTCGTTCATATCCACAGTCGAGACAGGGGAAAACTTGATCCTAGAGCTCTAAGATGTGTTTTTGTTGGGTATTCTTCAACTCAAAAAGGATATAAATGTTATCACCCTCCATCCAAAAAGTTCTTTGTGTCACATGATGTAACCTTCAATGAGCAAGAAGCCTATTTCACTCAACCTTATCTTCAGGGGGAGAATCCTAGGGAAGATAAGGAAATAGATCTGAGGTTACCTGACCTACCTAACTTTTTAGTTGCGACAGAACCTGAGTTAAACACCCTTGTGTCTCCACCTTCTTTTGAAACTGACCCCAAGTCAAATGAGGCCACTCTTCCAAATGAAACAGAACCTGAACCTAATGGGAGATTTGGAAAGGTGTACACCAAAAGGTCAAAGGTCATTCCAGAATCTATACAAGTCCAAGAGTCCAACTCACTTTCTTCAAATGAGGTAATTCCTAATTTCCCAACTTCACAGGGTGAAGAAGAAACCAAAATTATTGAAGATAATGCAGACCTCCCAATTGCCATTAGAAAAGGAACTAGAAAATGCACCAAGCAGCCTTTATACCCTCTCTCAAATTATCTCTCATTTAATAATTTTTCACCAACCCATAGAACTTTCCTCGTGAACCTAAACACTACCTCCATACCCACTACCTTATCCGAGGCATTGTCTGATAGAAAATGGAAGCTAGCAATGGATGTAGAAATGGAGGCCCTAGAGAAGAATAAAACTTGGGAATTAGTTACTTTACCAGCAGGAAAAAGGCCAGTTGGATGCAAGTGGGTGTATACAATAAAATACAAAGCTGACGGGTCAATCGAGAGATACAAGGCAAGGCTAGTTGCCAAAGGGTTCACTCAAACCTATGGGATCGATTATTCAGAAACCTTTGCTCCGGTTGCTAAAATGAATACTGTCAGGGTGATCTTATCTCTTGCTGCCAATTTTGGTTGGGAATTGCAGCAATTCGATGTGAAGAATGCTTTCTTACATGGGGAGCTCAAGGAGGAAATTTATATGAAAGTGCCTCCAGGATATGGTGAGAATGTGGCTGCCAGCACAGTATGTAAGCTAAAAAAGACCTTGTATGGGCTGAAACAGTCTCCTCGGGCTTGGTTTGGAAGGTTTAGTAAAGTTATGACAGCCTTGGGATACAAACAAAGTCAAGGAGATCATACATTGTTCATTAAACATTCTGCGTCAGGGGGAGTAACAGTGTTGTTAGTGTATGTGGACGACATTATACTGACTGGAGATAATAGGAGAGAACAACAGGTCTTGAGTCAATCTTTGGCCAAGGAATTTGAGATCAAAGCCTTGGGAAAACTGAAATATTTCTTGGGCATCGAAGTGGCACACTCCAGAAAAGGGATCTTCATATCCCAACAAAAGTACATCACTGATTTGCTGAAGGAAACAGGCAAAACAGCGTGTAAACCAGCAAGTACTCCCTTGGACCCTAGCCTAAAACTGGGGAACGCGGAAGAAGATGCTACAGTGAATAAGGAGATGTATCAGCGTCTGGTAGGAAGACTCATTTACTTGTCCTACACCAGGCCGGACATTGCCTATGCCGTAAGCTTAATTAGTCAATTTATGCACAGCCCAAGAGAAGTTCATCTACAGGCTGCTCATAGAGTTTTGCGGTATCTCAAGGGGACTCCAGGAAGAGGAATATTGTTCAAACGGAATGGGAATATGACACTTGAAGCCTACACTGATTCTGACTATGCAGGATCAATTGTTGACAGGAGATCAACTACCGGGTATTGCACTTTCCTTGGAGGGAATCTTGTGACATGGAGAAGCAAAAAACAAGATGTAGTGTCACGTTCTAGTGCTGAAGCAGAATTTCGAGCTATGGCAAGAGGCATAGCTGAACTGCTTTGGCTTAAAATTATTTTACAAGATTTAAAGATCAAGTGGGAAGGACCTATGAAGCTCTACTGCGATAACAAATCAGCAATCAGCATAGCTCATAACCCGGTTCAGCATGATCGGACAAAGCACATTGAAGTGGATAGGCATTTCATCAAGGAGAAACTTGACAGTGGTTTGATATGTACTCCATATGTGCCCACAGAAGGACAACTTGCAGATATTCTCACCAAAGGATTGAGCAGCTTAGCTTTTGAGAGAATCATATCCAAGCTGGGAATGGAAAACACCTATTCACCAGCTTGAGGGGGAGTGTGAGAATCTGTGTGATATGGTTTAGGAATGTTTATATTTTATCTCCATATTTAGTGTAGTGATTTGTAATTATTTTATAATTTGTACAAATCCCCTAAATCAAGGGATTACAGCCTAGGTCAAGGAGACATCTTTTGTTTCCTAAATTAGTGCTAAGACCTCTGTATATAATCTAGATGGTTGTTCAATGAATAGTAATTCAAACCCTAATTTACTACAGTATCATCTGCAAAAAGCATGCATTTAAGCACCAGTTCCTTGATATGTTGAGTAAGAATGTCCAAAACCAAGGTAAAAAGATAAGGGCTCAAGGTTGACCCTTATTGTAAATTTATGGTTACAGGTAAATCCTTTGTGGTCCATGTGTTCACACTGGTTTTAGCTCCATTGTATTTGTACATATCTTGATTACTCGAATATAAGCTGCTCGAATTCCCTTCTTCTCAAGTTTTTCCATAAGACTTCTCTTCACACCCTATGACAAGCCTTTTCTAGGTCTATGGATGCTATGTGTTGATCTTTTTGTTTCCTTCTATACCTTTCCCGGAGCCCCTCAAAAGATGTATTATTTCCATGGCTGACCTCCTAGGCATAATATCAGGGTCAAGGTGGATTTTCTTGTTTTTTTCCCTATTATTGGGTCTTGGGTTTTCTAAGCGCTGATTTTCAGGCTTCGGTGATTCCTGAATAAAACATTAGAGAACACATGCTAGCATGCACACACATTTATATTTGGTTTTAGGCTTTGGTGATTCATTAATGCCTTATCAATGAACATGCTTTTTTACAGACCATTATAACGTCATTTGATCCATGTAGCCAACCCCACCTAGTGAGACAAAGGCTTGGTTGTTGTTGCATGCATGCATGTATGTATCAATGTATGTATGTATGCATGCATGCATGCATGCATGCTCCTTGGCATGCCTTGTTACATGACACAATATCTTAAGTGTTTATTTTTGTACACTTATCCTCCTATCTTGTAATCCTCTTCCTCCTCAATGATTTTTTTAATTATATACATTCCTTGTTCAAATATTGTGGTTGATTAACAATCAAAATACTTTACAGAAGTGTCAAAAGAGGAAGGATGTAATAGGACTTCGGCTTCTATTAAACTCTGTTCAAAATAGTATAGAAGAACCATTTCAAAGGATCCCTTCGGTTATCGCTCTTTTTGCTGCAGAGGCATCTTGCATATTGTTAGAATCTTCACATGATCATTATGCAGCTATAAGTACACTGTTGATTCACTCTTCTAAGTTGAATATGAGGGTAAATATTCTATGGCTTTGAAAATTTCTTTCATAATGTCTTCTGAGAATATTTTTCTATTGACATAAAATTTTGTGCTTCGTAATGAATATTGATTCTGTTTTATGTTTCATTTGCTTCAATCTTGCAGGCTATACCTTTGTTTGATAACTTCTTTTGGAGTACATCTGTCAATTTCAAAGCAGAAAGGTGTTGGGTGCTACGTCTAGTATATGCTGGGCTAAACTCGGATGATGATGCCATGATATATATCAGGAACTCTATCCTTGAGAGCTTAATGAGCTTTTATGTCTCTCCTCTTTCGGATGTTGAGTCAAAGGACCTGATTATCGAGGTATTGCACATTCTTAAATGAAAATCCCTTTCTGTTATCATGTTGCTTTAACATATAATGTTGGACTGCTATATCTTCATTTATTGGCATGTATTGCTGAGAATTACCAAAATTGTGTTTTGTTCCCAGCTTCATGTATTCATCCTTTAACTTCGTTGCTAAATTTTGAACTGAATCAAGAATCGAAATTCCAATTCTTTTAATTGTGGATTGAATTGAATCAAATCATCAAGTATAGAATTCAAAACTGGAGTAACCAAGTAACCAACATGCATCGTACACTGCTGAAGAGCCATGGTATTTTGATTATTTTCTTCTCCATAAATCTTTAATAGCGTTGGAGATTGTTGAAATGAAGGTTTTAGGTAAGGGAAGAGGAAAAGAGAGGATAGAGAATCAAAATAATATAACAATGATATTAGCGAAGTTATTCAAAAGTACAAAGGATTGGTCCTATTTATAGGCCAATAGCAAAAGATGAATAGAATCCTACTATAATTACTCATAATGACATAATTGATCCTAACTTGATTGCCTATAATGATAGAATCAATTCCATGATATGTTAAATATTATGAGATCTTTTTATATATTCTAACACTCCTCCTCAAGCTAAAGTTTACTAAGCTTAAGCTTGTTACATGAAAATACAGAAATTTTTCTTAGCACTCGGTATTTTAATTGGAAATTAAGGTTGGCATCTGCTTCTAGGACGAAGATGAGATCATTGAGAGTCATAACCAGCACAAGTCACTATTGGAATGATCATCGAAGGATCACTGCTAATATGATTTATTAGTGGGACAGTAGGTACCACCTGAATGATAATCGGTGGGAAGAGAAAGCACCACTAATATGATTCGCCAGTGGGTGAGGAGGCACCACTGGAATGATCGTCAGTGGGAAAAGCCGCTGGTATAATCCATTAGTGGGATAGATAGCACCACCAGATTGTCGTCGGTGGGAAGAGAGGCCACTGATATGATCAATTAGTAGGAGAAGAATGGCATGACATACATCGGAAAATAAGCATGGCAAACACTATGAAATATAGAAGATTTACATGTGGGTGACAAGACAATGGTTTGATGAGGGATGTGAGAACATATCTGAATTAAGAGAAAGAGAAGGCTTCATTGAGTTGGAGCAAGAAGCAGCGGCTGGAACATCGGCTTGAACAGCTGCTGATGGTGACAAATATCATAAGAAAGTGAAGAAAAGAGTGCCGGGAGGATGCCGCGGCAAAAGTGACTAATGGGTTGGCTGGTCGGAGAAGCTGCTGGAAAACATTGGTGGTGGCAGCAGTGGACAGCGGTGGATTAGAAAAGAAAAGTTGCTGGAAGAAAGTCTCAGAAAAGAGAGTTGACAAATCTGAGTTCCATATTCTTGGGAACTCGGCAGCGGTATGTATATGGACGGGACAGGTCACGGAGGATGGTACCGCTCTGATACCATGTTGAATTGAAGGTTTTAGGTTAGGGAAGAGGAAAAGAGAGGATTGAGAATGAAAATATTATAACAAGGATACTAATTTGATATTATTAAAGTTATTCAAAAGTACAAAGGATTGGTCCTATTTATAGGCCAATAGCAAAAGATGAATAGAATCCTAATATAATTACGCATGATGACATAATTGACCCTAACTTGATTACCTATAATGATAGAATCAATTCCATGATATGTTAAATATTATGAGATCTTTTTAGATATTCTAACAGATTTTGTTTGTACCAAAAAATTTGAATCTCTGTTTGTCAAGAATCTAAGAAAAAGGTACTGAATAACTTTTGTATATTATAGAAAATAAGAATGAGCTTAACAGCTCTGCAAGGATTATAGCACCCCTGAAAACCAGAGCCTAAGGCTCCTCTCAGAGATACCCTCTCCTAACCAACTTCTTACCAATTACTTGCTTACCACTCCTGCACACTTTCACTCCTCTATAACCCACATACTATGCTTAACACACATTCTGTGGCTCTAACAAACCAGCCATGTCACTAATAAACATTCTCTGTCATTTTCTTTCTCCTGGCGTATACTCTCCAAATGACTGGCCCTTTTTGGGCTCGGGTCCAGTACTTGGTCAACCTCTGTCTCGGTGCGAACTGCTCCTATCATTGCCTTCCCCTGGGAAAACAGCCTTGTCCTCAAGGCTGAAGGTTGGGAATTGACTGCTATGAACAAACTAATCTTCCCACTTGGTGGTCTTTTCAAGGCAACAAACTCATCTTCCCACTTGGTGGTCTTTTCAAGGCAGCATATGGTGTGTAGACAGAACAGTACATAGCAAGATGTTTTATTTGGTTCTCTTTGGTTCCACCTCCTTTTTGTGGAACCAAAATGTTCCACTTTTTAAATCTCTTGTTATCTCCTATTTATAAAATACACCAAATAAAAAATAGCACCTATATGTTTCGTTTCATCTCGCTCATAATGCCAGATAATTTCATAAAAAGTTGGTCGCATGATAAATTACAACATTTTTTGCTAAAATTGTGTAATTGAGCTGGTTTCTTTTGTCTTATTGGACCTTACTTTTATAAATTGAAATCATGTTAGTTAAAGCATGAGAACTATTATCAGCTTGAATGTTTCATAACTGTGACAACATCCATCTCAAGGATGGTGGCTTGGATCTAGTAGTAGCTTCTCCTTTTAGAAATGAGCATGCATGGGATCAGTGTGACTTGATCGATGGCTGTGAGTGTGACCTCCCTACCAGAATTAGTGGATAATTTAAAATTTTAAATGGTTTGAGATGTTATGCTGTATGATGAAATTGCTTTTCCTACATGTGCTTCTTACTGTGTCTTTGAGTATTTTCTACCAATATAATGTAGAGTTATCTTATTTGCTCTGCAGGTGATAAAGAAGTCTGTTAAATTGCACAAGATTGCCCGTCATATAGTGAAACATTGTTCTCTATTTTCATGGTTTTCGTCTCTTGTCACAATCGCTAAAGAGAGGCTTAATGGAGATGAAAGTAAACTTTTCTTGAAGCATGTGTCAGTAGTATTGAAGGTAAGTGCTTGATTCTCATTTAGTTTGCAGTTCCTGTAGGTGCACTAAGTTCCTTCTTTTTTCCCCTTCCTGACTTGTACCATTTATTTCGTTTCTCTGATTTTATTTGTTGTTAATATTTCCTACATTATCCTTTAGAATGCTCGGGGTTTGCTAAATTTATGACTTTTAGGCCTGCATATATTTGAGCAACTTGTTTGTTTCTTTTACAGTTTAAGCCTCTTTTTTGGAAAGGAAGAAGTTTTAATTATAAAACAATACACCTTCCGTCCCATATGTTATGTTCATGTAGCCATTTTACTCTGTCCCATAAGTTATATACTTTTAGAAATCCAATTCTCATTTATACTTCTTTTTTCAAGCATACCCTTATTTATTACATTTTCTTTTTCACCATCTATTTCCCAATCTCTTTTCAGTATAATCTTCATATATTTATTATCATTCTCTCTCCTATTGTTAAATGGGGGTAATTTAGTCAAAATATACCAAATTCTTACATCATTTATTCATTTCTTAATCTAGTGCAATGGCTAAAATAACATAACTTTTGGGATGGAGGGAGTAATTAACTTGTTTTTTGTGCTTGTTGAACTGAATTTTGCTCAAAATCTCCCCATTTTTAAAATTGGGACCTAATACTGATCATAAAAATGCCATCCTTTCTTCCTTGGCATATCATTTTGCTCTTATCCGAAGATTTTTCTGGTTAGTGGTTACTATCTAGCATGGGCTTGTCAATACCACAAAAATATTATCCCATAAAAATGTTAGTCAAAGCTGTCTTTTTTATTCATTTGACTGGGAATTAAATATGTTGACCGATTAATTAGTTACATATTCTAAGTAATGATTATTTAATTTTGTAGCCCTGTTTATGCTTAAAAGTAAACAGGTGTCCTTTATTTTTAACTTTTACTTGGCTTTTATTGTTTAGGTTGTTAATGATGTCATTTCAATCGGTAGCCTATCTAACTGGTTGCAAAATTATGGCCTTGAGCAGCTCATGGATCTTTCATCTAATCTATTTACTTTTTTACTCCATGATGTAAAAATGTCAAATGAAACTGTGGGACTAGTTAATCCTTTCCTACAAATGATAGCATCAACGTTGAAATTATCTCAAAAACGGAAGATATATCAGCCACATTTTACACTATCCATGGAGGGCATATATCAGATTTACCAGGTTGGCAGTGTGTGTAATCAAGGAACGAAAAGTACTAATCCGGTGCATGCCCTAGAAGCCATACTTATGAACGCACCTCCTGTCTCCATTTTCCTAATGGTAATTTCTCTCATATCCCTTTAAAAAAAATTAAAAAGGTAATACAATAAATCTATTATTATTACCTTAAATATATTTTTCAATTTTTTTTATTGTTCAAAGGCATAAAAGTGAATCTTGGGTTTTTTATATTTAATATTTTTATTAGAATTTAGCTGCATTTGGTTTTGATTTAGAGTATTGATTAGTGTTTCTTGATGAAATGAGTTGAATAAATAGCCTGATACTTTTGCTAGAGACCAATACAATTACGTGGTCCATTATGGGATTTTAGAAGCACCTGGTTTATTATTGTTATTTGGCTTTTGGACCCAACGTTAAGTGTGGTGGATTTGGATGGATTATAGTGTGGTTTGTTCATTTTCCACCATCCGATTCTTCATTTCATACTACATTTATACCACGGAATTACGTTTCCGGTGGTTGTGAAAGGGTCACCCTTAATACCATGGAATCATGTTTCTGGTGCACCGGTGAACCGGTAGTATAAGGTTGGTGGGAAATGAAATGAAAAATTATAAGGTTGGTATGGAATGAAAAATTGGGTGGTTGCAAAAGAATCACCCTTAGCGCTGGGTTTGGTGGGCCTAATGTTCATGATGAATGAACACTAGGCAGAATCCAATGATATTCACTGTTTATACTTCGTAGTATATATATGGTTTTGAGATATGTAGTTAGGTGGTTTCATTGCGCCTTGGGTTGAATATAATAAATTATTAGTAATTAGTCATTTTGGTCCCTGAGAGTGTGATCATCGGTCATTTTAGTCCCTCAGAGATTATAAATACACGTTTAGTCCCTAAGAGAGTCTCATGTCAGTCATTTTAGTCCCTCTGTCAACTGAGGTTAAGTAAAGGAGTTAATTTTTCCGTCATTCATTTTGGTCCCCGAAACATGCATACATAATTCATTTTGATCCCTGAGACATGCATACATAATTCATTTTGGTCCCTGAAACATGTATACATAATTCAATTTGGTCCTTTTTAAATTGTTAATTAATTCAATTTAATCCCTGAAACATCCATACATAATTCAATTTGATCCTTTCTAAATTTTTATTAATTCAATTTAATCCCTCATTTTTTCAGAAAACAAACAACTCAACATTATGTAGTATAACATTAAAACGTGTATGTATATAATATTTGAGCAGCACCTATTCACAAAACTAATTTTTTACTAATTTTCAAGGGATATTTGAGGCATCAAAATGAAGAAGTGAAGACTAAATTTATAGATATTTTGTACATAATTATTTTTTAGATTAGTTTTGTGAACATGTGCTGACTCAAATATTACATACATACAGGTTTTAATGTTATATCTCATAATGTTGAGTTGTTTGTTTTCTACTCCCTCATTTTTTTTTTACCTTTTAGGTCTGAGCACATATATTAAGAAAGTGTTAGTAATTGTGAGTTTTATGTGTATTTTGTCTAAAATAACCCTATTTAATTCTTATTGAAAATTGTAGTAGTATTTAATTTAATTAATGAATAGTAGTTTAGAGATGAGAGAGATGATAAAAGTGTAATTAGTGATCAGTAAGACAAATGATTGAAATAAGGGTTAGAGTTGGAAAGAAAAATTTGTTTATGCATTGGAATTGTAAAAGGCCAAACAATATGAAATAAGAGAAAAAGCCTAAAAGGTAAAACAAAATGAAACGGATGGAATAAAAAAATGAGGGATTATATTGAATTAATTGGCAATTTAAAAAGGACCAAATTGAATTATATATATATTTCTGAGGGATTAAATTGAATTAATTGTCAATTTAAAAAGGACCAAAATGAATTATGTATGCATGTTTCAGGGACCAAAATGAATGACGGAAAAATTAACTCCGTTACTTAACCCCAATTGACGGAGGGACTAAAATGACGGATGTGAGACACTCTCAGGGACTAAACGTGTATTTATGATCTCTGAGAGACTAAAATGACCGATGGTCACACTCTCTGGGGCCAAAATGACTAATTACTCAATAAATTATAAATTACTTTACTCTTACGAAAGCGTTAATTTTGAAAATCTTGCATGTATACAGAATGAGGAAAGGCTTGAAAGTTTTCTTATCTGGGCCATTACCACTGCTTTACACTCAGATTCTTCACGAAAGCTGAGGTCCAATGAGACTCACATCTTTTCCTCAAATAATTTATGTGATGAGTCTCATGACAACTTGCTGGTGTCAAAACTTCTGCGTTGGTTAACGGCATCAGTAATTATTGGAAAGCTCTATCAGAAATCTGACGATTTGGATTCGGGGTTTGCCGAAACACAAAACATGGACTCCCTGCATTCTCTTCTTGTGCATGTTGAAAATGCCTCTGGACGAAGGCGTGATTCTAAAACGTTATCTGAGAAATTAGCTTTTACAATTTTCTATCTCCAATTGCTTCTTGGTTTGGATCATGAAGTGCTACCATCAGTTGTATCTTCTCTCTGTCTCCTAATTTTTGGTGCCTCTAATTTTTCAGGTATGCTATTTTGTTATAAATTTAATCAATATCAATATAGTTTAAGTAGTGCAGTTATGCTAATAGTTCTGGGCTGACTATTTAGATATTCATAAGTTAACTCATGTTCTTTGGCCAGATATTAACAGTTTTTACTTTATTATGTAGTGTACAAAACTGATTTATTGCAAGGTTACACTACTTTAATATCATCAAATTGTTCAAGGGTACGGTGTCCACCAGAAGCTAATCCGTCATGGAGATGGTAATTCTTCTAGTCTTCTTTTTTCTTTACCTTTTTGGTCTTTTATCCTGTTTGTCATCACGGTATCAAACATGGAAAGCATCATTCCTTATTAAAAGATCCCGATATAATTCTTGAGTCACGTCTAATTTATAAAAAAAACTGCATACCAGGCTCAAATTAAGCCAGGTGTCAAAGTGGCATTTTTCAAAACCCTCTTATAACACTAGGAATCTTTTAAATATCTATGAAGCACAAACTCCTTCTTGAGCACTTCTTATTAGGATTCAAATTAAATATACTTCCTCTTGTTTTATTTATAGGTTATTTATAGGTTACATTCTAGAAGAATTTTCTTGTTTTATTTTTAAGTCATCTTGGCTTAATTATGTCACAAGTTCTTGAAGTTTGGGGTACTTTCGTCAGATATCCTTATTTATTTTTTTTTAAATGTTTGACTCTCCGAAGTTACTTATGAGTTTGTCATATAACCCTACTACCAATTTTGCTGACATGTAACATCAAAATCCTAGTCAGACGCAAGAAGTTGGTCATGTGGTACCACGTGATGTCACATGAGCGAAGACGACATCTCTCTTCAATCCTTTTTTTTTATTTAACTAAAACTTTAAAAAAAATTAAGTTTTTTAGTTTTTTAATTTTAAAAAGGATTTTCGCCCATGGGGAATCACGTGCCCAACCTCCTGCGTCTGATCAGGATTTCGATGTTACATGTAAGCAAAATTGGTCAGAATTGATAGTAGGGTCAGAATTGATTGTATGGTTATATGACAAATCCAAAAGTAACTTCGGGAAGTCAGACATTGGAAAAAAAAAAATAAGGATATCTGACAAAAGTACCTCTAAACTTCAGGGTCTTAGACATAATTAAGTCTTTTGTATTTTCTAAGAGTCATTTATTGTTATTTTTTCTTATTTGTCCTTTGTTCATTAATGTGTAACAATACTTTTGTGAAATTTTCAATGCACTTTAAGATGGTACACTTGTAATGTCAAAGTACCTTTTTAAAGTTTTAAAAAATATAATTATCTTATTTAATCTGATATGGTTAAATATGATTTATAAATAGAATCAGAAAGGGTATTATTTTTTCAGCTCAGACACACACTACCCAGCTAAATAACACGACTTGGGCCCCAAAATGGCTTGATACTTGAAGGATACGGCTGTTTAGAAATTTAAATAAATAAACAAATAAATTTTAACAAGATCTTAGAAAATCAGATATTTTCTTAATAATTTGGTTGTATATGTGAATAGATTAAAGGTGCAAGATATATTTCGTCATTTTGTTATATTTTTTTTTTCTTAAAGAGACTTTTTTTTTTAAAAAAAATGATTTCTCTTGGTATTTTTTTTAAGACTCATTATCGTAGGATTTAAATCCTGATTGTCATTTTAAAATTTGTCATGTTTTATATTTCTCGTCATGTTGCTTATATCTAATTTCATTTGACTTGCTTTATACAAATATAACATTTCAATTAAGAACACTTGTTATTGTGAGAAAGAACAATGAATCTTAACCATTTGATCTTTATTTAAATTTTAAATGGTTAAGATTAGAAGAAAAATGCATATGAACACCAACCACTTTTATCCTCGACCATCCATATATATGCACAATAGCAAAGTGTTCTTTCTAGATATGTCCCATATATGTAGTGTTGAGTCCGTGTTTAAGTCTATGTCATGTTATGTAGGACCTTTTACCAGCCATGGGAGGATCATTCACCGGAGCTAATTGATTCACAGAGGATGGAGGAATATCATGCTTGCCTGACTTTATTAGTGATTATCTCCAATGTGCTTGGTGAAGTGAAATTAGAGTCGGCTCGTTTATCCCTTCTTGATATAGAGGAATCTGGTTTATTCCAATGGGAAAGAAGTTTACTAGGAAAATGATTGTTGATCTAAACACTTTCTTGCTTTCTGTGGTTCTTTGGAAGTGTTTGTTGCTGCATAGTCTCAAAGTAACATTATATTAATATATTTTCAAATTTTAGTGCATAACCTTTGCATGGAGTCACTATTTTGAGAAGAGTTTAACATAATTACCACTCCAGTTTCAAATGTTAGTCTCAGCTATGACTCGGGTAATCCAGTCAAACTCCAAAATTTAAACCAGCAGTATGGCATGGAATTTTGAAATTTTCCCTTCAAACACCCCCCTCACTAGGAAAACACAAAAAACAAAAAAAACACACTTTATTGGTAAATGGTAACTATATTTTTGCCAAAGCTTTATTGTAAAATAGGCTTATTTAAGTTTTTAGTCCTTGAACTTAGGTGCTGTTTTGGAATTGGTCCTTAAAGTAATTAGAACTTGGTGAAAAAGTAGTGATGAAAATGGAATGAAGATTCAAAATTTAACACGTTCAAGGCAACATTTTGATACCTGAATAATGGAAAAATAGGCAAAGAGGTTTCTTTACGAATTCTCAACTTCAAAAGCATGTTCTCTAAACCTTGAGTGCATTCAAACATGAAAATGCAACTGATAAATGTAGGTGGTTTTTCATTTTTAAGTTGCCTTTTTAATTTTAAATGAAGGTGCATGGTTTTTTAGTTTCAAATGAAGGTGGTTTTTTTCATGAAGTTTATTTTTTTTTATTGAAGTTGGTTATATTGTGGACACCAAAAAGCCTCTTGCTTTATTATTAATTATAGATGAAGTTGGTTATATTGTGGACACCAAAAAGCCTCTGGCTTTACTAATA
This sequence comes from Crotalaria pallida, assembly GCA_037953625.1. Lineage (NCBI taxonomy): Eukaryota > Viridiplantae > Streptophyta > Magnoliopsida > Fabales > Fabaceae > Crotalaria > Crotalaria pallida. Next base: position 136,480,328 of record CM075650.1, on the reverse strand, counting down.
GTTATAGATAAGTATTGAATATATAAATCGCGTCAATTTTTTTTTATAACACTCAAATTACAAACTTCAAAGTGTTATTCATGCTCCAAATCATATATGATTTTCATCTAATTTTAAGCCTTGCCATGCAAAAATGCTCTTTTTTTTAATATAATAATCATGTCAATTTTTTTATAACAGTAAGAGTACAAATTTCAAAGTGCTATTCATCCTCCAAACTATATATGATTTTCATCTAGTTTTAAACCCTTGCCATGCATAAATGCTTTTTTTTTTTTTTTATAATAAGGGTACGTGTACTTAAATTGAATTTAATTAAGTGAAGTAGATTAAAATTATTTATCCAATATTAATTTTGTATAATCAATATTAAAATAGTCACAACTATGAATGATTGTATAGCACATATTTGTATTAGATTGCATATCCAAACATAATTAATAAACTCATCCCGCTTTGAGTTCCAAAAGCATGTCAACTAAGCATATAAAAATTGCTTTGTTCTACCTCTAATCTTGAAACTCGGTTGAAGAATTGGGCAACATTTCATAAAGGGGTGACTCACACCATTTCATATCTTACTGTCCTGCTTATGCATTAGAGAAGGCAAAACTACACATGCAAATTTCCTTTTTTAATCCCATCTAAAACCATATACCTTTGTTCTTTAATTTAATCATTATTTTTTTTACAGTAACCGTAAGCATATTAATTATTATAAAAAAAAACATCCCTTCATGCACGTAAACCTTGATTGGAAAAAAACCAAGTGGGAAAATCCAATGAAGTAAGGAAAAAGAGTATAGCAAAATCTAGCAAGCACTCGGACTCATACACCATCCAAGAAAGTTACATTCCTACCAACAAAAGAAACAAACCAATGCCAGGTCCCAACCTTAATAATATCCAACAAGGAAGCAATGTCTCAATCACCATTATTGAAGACCAAGTCATTACGCATGAGACGAAGAGACCAAACCGTGCCTAACCAAAGCAACTATCTTGTAAACCGGTTGTTGGAGCTATTAAAGAGGTCACCAAATTGTTCAAAAAAATCCAAAAGGGACTCAACCTGTAAGGTGCATAAATCAAGCCAAGAGAAAACATGGGACCATAATTGGTTGGTCATTGGGCATGAGACAAAAAGAATAAAGTTATTATCTTACAAAAGTTATTTTTGTTGTTGAAAGAATATTTTATTATTATTTTTAATTATTTGAACAATTTTTGTAATGTTATTATCTTATTTTCTTAAGGTTCTCGGGGATAATTTAATTTTTTTGGTGTTATTCAACTTTCTCAAAAGTCTATTTAATTTTACAAAATGTTAAAATGGGTGATTCATAATAAGTCCTCTTTTTCGATTTTTAAACATATTAGTTGTACATTGAAGCGTACCTACTAATGCTAAAGTAACACTTAGCTTACATCTGTCCCCTTGGCCTTCTCTTTCAACAGCGCTGTTGTCATTGCCACCGTCAATGTCGGTTTCCCTTTATTCTTCCCACTCCAGATTGCGGTTCGAACATGGTGATGAACCAGTTCGCGTCTCGTGACGAACTGGAACGAAAACGTCCCACGAATCGGGACAAATGAACCAGTTTGTGGTTTGGAGGCAGATTCTTCGAACCATGTAACTATGGTTTAGGCTGATTGCTACAAAGGTTGGCATATTTGTCCAGATTGATGCCAATACTCAAAGTCTATGCAGATTGGACATGGGGAGAGTTTTGATCTTAACTAGCTCCTTGACCTCCATTAATGAAGTTGTAGAGGTAAGGATTGAAGGGGAGGTGTATACGATAAAAAATATAGAGGAGGCACCAGTGGAGCATATTTTAAATGTCCCAGATAGTCCTTTTAGCAATGAAAAGGAGGATTCGGAGGCGTTTGAAGTATGTTTTTCATTGGGATCGGAGGAGAGGTGGTTGGATATTCATCTTGCGGCAGTGTTCGATGAGGAAGACGAACCGATGGACGACATGGAAGACCATGGTCACAATTTTGAATTATTGAATGTTTGTTTGAATTTGGGGGCGGTTCCTAATAATTTGGCACTTGAACTGAGTAGCAAAGAAGGTGGTGGCATTGTTGGTATCATTAGGGAAGTTAGGAGAGTTACTACTAATACAAATGCTAAGAAGAAATGTGGTGATCAGGATGGGTCAAAGGATTTGACTATTGTGGTTTAAGAGGGTTTGTGGAATGGATTGGGCTAGGTTGCTGGGGTTGCCACGGGTTGCCGACAATCCTAATTAGAATATTCAAGAAGTTTGGCGTGTTCTTTTCCTGCGAACATGACTCCAATTTCTTGGACTTCTTTGGTTGATAAGGACGGGATGGAGGAAGGAATGTATTTCCACTGCCTCAATGTCTATTCTGGTCAATGGTAGTCCTACGTCTGTCTGGAGAGGGGTCTTAGACAAGGGATCCTCTGTCCCTGTTTCTTTTTGTTATTGTGGCCGAAGATCTTAATGGTTTTCTTAGAAGAGTGATGGAGATTGGAAGGTTCAAGCAATACTTGGTTTGCAATGGTGATGTGGGGATCAGTTTGTGCTGTTATTTTTGGTGATGGGTCCACTGATAATTTGATTATGATGAAATGTGTTCTTAGAATGTTCGAGGTTTGTTTTGGACTATCGGTTAATTATAGCAAGAACAATCTTTTTTTTTTTTCAGTTAATGTGGATCCTGCTAGGGTGATGAATTTGGCTAACTACTTGCACCGTAAAGCGGGGTTAGTGGCTATTGATTTTCCTTGGTATTCCTATTGGTATTAATCACAGGAAAAATGTGTATTGGAGTCGTCTAATAGAATGGCTGAATATTAGACTACCTTCCTGGAGTAGTAGATATTTATCCTTTAGTGAGAGGGTTGTCTTGTTGAACTCTGTCCTCAACTTGCTGCCTATTTACCTTTTCTCCTTCTACAAGGCCCTTAAAAGTGTGGTAAGTAAATTAGTTAACTTACGATGCAAATTTTCATGGGATGGGTGTAGGAAAAAAAATTACTTGGATGAGGTGAGATACTATGGGTAAGGAAACAAATAAAGGGGTTGGGAGTTAAACATTTAGGTTCTTTCAATTTGTCAATTTGGCTCTACTAGGAAAATGGAGATGGCATATGCTTGTCATGAGATAAGTTGTGCTTAGGGTTCTTAAAGCTAATATGGGAAGCTGGGACAGTTTGATGGGTGGGTGTCTAAAAATATGGGTGGAAGGATGTTGGAACAACAATAATAAAACAGAAGAGAAAGAGAGAAATAGTACACACAGAATTGGTCACGCAGTTCGGCCAATGATGCCTACGTCTGCGACTATAGAGCAGCTATAGTTCCGTATTATTTCTTGTGCTAATTAGGGTTACAGAGTACAAGCATATATAGTAGAAAACAGATTACATTGAGGCCCATAACCCTTTTGTAGCACCTATGAGCCATACTCAATAATCTCCACCTTGGCGAATATCAGACCCCTGTGAAGATCCTCTGTGCAAAATCTTTCCTGGCAATTAGGGTGTGTGGTTTCTACTTAATGCTGAGAAATATGTAACAAGTCCAAACAACGTTTGAACTTGTCACTGGTGACTGGCTTGGTCAACATATCAGCTGCATTTTCTGAGGTGTGAATCTTCTGTAGGAATATCTGTTTGGATGCCAACAACTCCCTGATCTTGTGGTACCTCACATCAATATGCTTGGTTCTAGCATGATACACCTGGTTGTTTGCCAAATAGATAGCACTCTGTCTATCACAATGCAACTGAACTCCACCTTGCTCAACACCCAACTCTTTCACTAACCCAGTAAGCCACAATGTTTCCTTGGCAGCTTCAGCTACTGCCATGTATTCTGCCTCAGTTGTAGACATAGCTACTACATCTTGGATTGCTGACTTCCAACATATAGGTCCACCAGCAAGAGTAAAGACATATCCTGTTGTCAACCTCCTATCATTAAGATCACCAGCATAGTCAGAGTCCACATATCCTACAACTGAAAGAACACCCTGCTCCCTGCTGAACATGATACCGAGATCTGGTGTACCCTTCAAGTACCTTAGGATCCACTTGACTGCTTCCCAATGTTGCTTGCCTGGCTTGGACATGAACTTGCACACTTGACTGACTGCTTGTGCCAAATCCGGTCTTGTGCAAACCATAGCATGCATACATCAAACAACCAACTGCACTGGCATAAGGAATCTTAGACATAGCTGCAACCTCTGAATCTGTCTTCGGACATTGTTCCAAAGAGAGTTTAAAATGATTCGCCAAAGGAGTACTCACAGCCTTTGCTCTACTCATATTACAGGCTTTGCTCTACTTCGTGGCCCATGTGACCCTTTGCCCTTTTGTAGCACGTATGAGCCATACTCAACAAAGGAGCTTCTCTTTATGTTGGAGGGATACTGTGGGTCTTCAAGAAGGGTTGGGGCTTAATGAGATATGACTTTCTTCGAGGGGACGAAGGAGATACTAGTTTTTAGTTGGGTGTGGGGAAGAGCCTTTAAGGTTGAAGTTTTTTAGATTATTATCTTTAAACGAAGAAAAGAAAATATTATTGTTATTAAAAATATAGGTAAATGGGTTAGTGGTGAATGGGTGTGGGAGTTTAATTGGAAAAGGGAGTTTTTTGAATGGGAAAAACGTGTTTGTGATCAAATGCTCTGTGTAGTTGGAAATTGTGTTTTGAAACAGGATGATAAGAAAGATTCTTGGCAGTGGAAGGCAGACCGACCCTGGAGGAGCGTACTCTGTCAAATCAGTTTACAATGAGATATTTAATAAACAGGTTATAGAGATAGATATACTACAAAATCCTTTAGAAGTCGAAGTCTCACTTGAAGGCAATTGCGTTTGGTGAGAGAGTGATCATTGACAAAGTTCCATCAAAGTTGAATCTTATTCGCCATGGGATTACTCTGGAGGTGGAATAGTGGAAATGTGTTTTCTGTAACGAGCATGATGAGATTACCAATCATCTTTTTTTTTTTCGAGTGCAGGTGGACGTACAAGGTGTGACAAGCGATTTACCAATGGTTTGGTTATGTCTCTGTCCTTCCCGGTGATGGGTTGGCCCATTTCAAACATCGTATGTAGGTCATCCATAATAGGAGTATACAACGCTTTTTGTCTCTAATATGGATTACGTGCATTTGGCTCGCCTGAGAAGGGAGGAACAACAAAGTTTTTAGTTTCGATGATTGCTTTATGGATGTGGTAATGGATAAAATTCAGAACATAACTTGGCTTTGGATCAAAGGGAAACAAAACATGGGTGTATGTATCTTTTTGAGTGGATTACAAATCCATGCCAAAGCTTATTATCCTACTGTTGTTAGTCTTTGGATTTTGATATGTGGTTAGTGGTCTTTTTCTGGTCCGTTTGGGTGGGGGGGGGGGGGGGGGGTTGTATCAAGTGCGTCTCTCTAGCACCACCCAAATAAAGGGATATGTATTTAGATCTTATAACTCAACCTCACAATAAAATTTCACAACGGTGGTGGACCATCAAGTACGTCTCTATAGCACCACCCAAACAAAGGGCTATGGATCCATTATGAGAGCCTAGCTCATCCTCACAATTTCCATAGTTGAGGTGGACCATCAAGTACTCGCAAGCACCACCCAAACAAAGGGCTATGTGACACCCTCAAAATAACCCAAGTAATTAATATAAATAAATGATATAACTTGAGTATATATGGACTTGCTTAATTATTAGAAAATACTGGATTTAAAATTTTTCCTTTTTAGCTTCTAAAAAGTCGGGTGCACAAACCAAAGCATAGGATATTTGGAGAATAATTTACATATTACTTTTTGAAACGACTTCGACATTTGCTTTGCTCAGAAAATAGTTTTGCAAATCTTAGATGGCATCCCTTTTGAAGATAGAATTTCGTATAACAGAACTTAAGTAATGCCATCCAGTTTTTCATCTAACCAACTGATACCATTTCAAAATGTCATAGCCGAATTCTTTTGTCCAATAAAAATCAGAGTAAGCGGAATTAACAGGACTATGTAATAAACTATATTATAAACATGGATCTTATATATATACCAAAAGATACGTAATACATAGTCCAGCGATAAAGAACTCCAAAATCCCAGAACAAGTCCATAAGGCTATGTAAATATATGACATCGAAATAGACCATAACTCCAGAGTTTTCAAAAGGAATATCCCCATAACCACAGTATCAAAACCCCAAAGCTGGTCTCATAGCACTGGTAGCAGTAGTAGTAGTAGAAGTCTCCAAGAAGTAACAGCAATCATCGTTCAACATCATCATCAGCAGCAAATCTCCTCCACAGCAACCATCACACCGGATCCCTGATTCTCATCATTTACCTTATGCATGTACTTAGGAATTATCGCCTCTCCATTGACTTCCGATAGATTAAACGACAGGCTCGCTTCCGCTCTCGTATTCGACAGGATTCTCCTTGATCTTATTTGAAGGAGTATTTACCCTACCACTGGGTACAAGGTCTGATGAAAACGTGACCTTAATAGAACTCCTTGAAATAGACAGGGAAGTCTCCTCTCGAATGGCTTTAAAAGAAAAGGAGTATGAGCGGGTAGGTTCGAATTGAAAACTGTTATACAAGCGAGCTAGTCGAGTGGGAGATGATACATGGTAAGTATAAAAAGTAGATACATGCATAGCGTATATGATGGGAATCCTAAACCTACGAGGATATGACCAAACCAGTGGATTAGGGTGATCGAAGGTAACCACTATCTCACCCTCATACACTACTCGGCAATCCTCGCAGATCCATATGCCACTAAGAAGTGGACGGATCTCGGTGCAAGCGATGTAACTTGTCATCACCTACAAGGGCATAGGGGTAAGCAAATCTATACACATAATCAATAGAGCTTAAATATTGAAGTAACATGATTATGCACAGAAAATCCCAAAACAGTTAACAGCCATAGTTAACATTTAGAAAACACTTAATGCAAATAAGATGTTCATACTCATTCTTAATATCCAGCCTTAACTAAATTAAGGGTAAGTGGCATGATGCCTGACATTCTTCTTTTTCTGAGATTCTTCGTCTAATGACCTCACAGACTTCGATCCAATACACAATGCATTCCCAGATCACAAATACGTTACCAAAACGTATGGCATACTAGCTCGGGAGTGATAAAAACGTCACACCACCTGGTGAACGTCACGTCGCCCAAGGACGTAAACCTATCACTTATCAATCATACCATGGGTGTGATAAAAAACGTCATCACATCTGATGAACATCACATCGGCTAAGGACGTAAACCTTATCACTTGTGATACACAACAGAGGTGATAAACAACGTCACCATGTCTGATGAACGTCACGTTTCCCAAAACGTAAACCTTACCACTTGTGTGCATCACACCCTTCTCAACAAACAACGAGTGTGGTAAAAAACGTCACCACCTCTGATGAACGTCACGTCGCCTACGGACGTAAACCTTACCACTTGTGATACACAACAGAAGTGATAAACAACGTCACCATATCTTATGAACGTCACGTCGCCTACGGACGTAAACCTTACCACTTGTGTGCAACACACCGTTGAAACATCCAATCAACAGTATACCACATACTGCCCACATTATCCACCTTAATGTGTCATCGAGCTAGTAGCAACTTTTAGCAATTCCAGAGGTCCTACTCATGTCATCAGAACATGAGTAAACAATCCAGCACTCAAGCTCTTAACTTAAGGAAATTGATTGGTCTACCTCAATTGATAATACATAACGTGCCACCCGAGCAACGTTATGACGTGCCACCCGAGCCACGTCCCATCATCCAAACGAAATAATCATCTCATAAATCAATTTCCTTTAAGTCTTAGGTCGATTGGATTATTGTCATTTAAGTATTAACCAAATGGTCTAGGATTGGAAATGATATCTCAAAGATTCTAGGTAAAACTACTCGAGTGTGCTTCATTTTCCATAAATTCATGTTTCAGTTTTCACCAAAATACTCAAGTGTTTTACATAGTCACTCGAGTGTTCCTCAGATTTTACCAAATTACTCGAGTGTTCTTATGATTACTCGAGTGTTCTTCATTTGTTACCAAATTACTCGAGTGCTCCTCGGGATACTCGAGTGTTCTTCATTTTTCCAGAAAATCCAATTTTTCAAAACAGGCAAAATACTCGAGTATCACCCATAATACTCGAGTGTTTGCAGACAGTTAACACTGTAATTTGCATTTTAACATACCATATCCAATTCTAGCCAATTCTAATCCAATCCAATTATCAACAGAGCTTACATTATACATATTAAACATGTTCCAACACAAAAACAACAACTTATTACACTGAATCGAATCTGAGCAACAATTTTGAATAAAAACACATTTTCAACAACTTAACATACCAAATTCAGTTCCACACACTTTTGACATGAAAACAACTTGCATATAGCTCACATGCAACATATAGAACTTGCTCAGACCAATTTTAGAATGCAGGTTGGTCTCCAAACCAATTTCCCTATTCAAACTAAGCCCTTAGAGCCTCTTGGTGGCTCTCTAATTTCATACATGCAATTTAAACTCTATCTAGTGAATAGAAAGCTTCCCCATTACCTCTTAGAAATCAACAGAGACTTCACCCCAAACTTAGCTTCCAAGTCGAATTCCCCAAAATCCACACTGAAACAGAGCAGTTTCAGCAGAGCACCAAGATTGAATTGGTTGATGCATGAAACAACCATAAAAATTGGGGAAATTAGTCTCTATATACTCTCTACAATTCGCACTAGCTAAAGAAACAAGGTTCACATGAGGAGGTTACCTGTGCTCACCAAAATCAAGCTCCAAAGTAAGCTCCAGGATCCTGATACAACAAACAGACCCCAACATCTAAGCCTCGATTCTTCCAATCTACTCACTCTCAGCTCACAATCTTGGTGTCTATACAAAGCTCGAGATGTGAGCTTTGTATTGGTGTATGACTTGTGGTTCGAATCAACCCAGAGAGGGAGAATCGATTGAATCAATTCGGAAACCCTAACACACACAATACTTCACGAATTTGAGCAAAAGGGTTGATTGATTCATCAACCATGGCTTAAATAGCCATCCATGAAGCTCATGCACAACGACACGAGTCCAAGGGCGTGTTGCTGAGTTGCAATCGTGTCAACTCGTGAGGTATTCCGAGTGGTGACTCAGCAAACGCACTCACGAGTGCAACTCTGATCAAAATACTCGAGTATTCCCAGAAACATTCGAGTGTTTTGACCAGTTTTTCAAAAATAATGATTTTATTTTCTTTCCCACCAAAACCTTTCTAAAATTGCCTCAAGGTCCCCCAAACAGGGACTAATGTGAAAATATTTATTTTTCCCATATTAAAATTCTCTAATATCTTCTTTCAAAATAAATTACATGAAATCGAGACTAAAAATAATCAATTATAAATAAACTTTATAATTAATATTTTATTAATCAGGGGTTAAAAATCAGGGATGTTACAGGCTATATATGGATCCATTAAGAATCTTTTGCTCAACCCCACAACAGCTCTACCACATGCCATAAGGACGAGAATGTAGTGCTTATAGAGTAATTATATGGCTTTGTTTGACCAGCAAATGGGCATCCATCATACTTTCCTCATATTAAAAGGCAAGTCTCATCCCACTCGACATTTCCTTTTAAAAGGATCAACAAGAGTTATCTCACTTCGAACATATGAATCCATCAAGTGCTCGCAAGCACCTCCAAAAATACAGGGCTATGGGTTTTCCAAGAGAAATAACACCAAATAGTTTTCAAAGTTAAACAAATCTTATGGATCCATCATCAGAAATATCACTCACGTGGATTCATCAAGTGCATCACAACATTGCCGCTACTAAGGCTATGAATCCACCAAGAGAATAATACCAATATATGCAACTTTTCCAGAATGTAACAAATCATGTGTGTCCATCAAGTGCATCTAAAAAAAATAATGAATGTAGTTTCCATAAAGTAATGTGTTATAACAAATTTCTACAAAATAACACCTCCACTCAAAGCAACCACAAAATAATAAATTTATTTTTCTTGATTGTGAATTGTGCCATATAAACATGTTTAGCATATTTCTACAAAATATCACTTTCATGCCTAATCAAAGTTTAGATGAAACATTTCACTTATCAAATAAAGTGACATTTCTATCTCATGACCGAAAATACACTTCAAAAAGTGTAAACTTCAAATATAAATGGTACAAAAAAAATGATGATATTTAACCAAATGATTTTAAGTTTTATAATTTTTTCTCCGCCAACATTTGGTTAATAATGTCGTAAGTTTAACTTTCAAATTATTGTTCAAAATTTTTGAACATGCATCTTTTCCTATAGACAAGGCCTTCAAGCATTATCAGTCACAAGACTAAGTGTAAAAAAAAACTTTCTCACCTTGGATCGTGGAAAATCAACACTCGTAGTCATTGTATTGATGATTGGAAACTTAATACTTTTATCTCTTAAAGCTTGAATCCGGAAATCATTGCACTAATTTGCTCCAATAAAAAATAAAACATAGTAATAACTTTGTTATACTTTTAAAGTGTAATGAAAAAATCTAACTTTGTTATCCTTCAAAAAGATTAGTCATTGATAACTGATAAACTATCACAAAATCACTACCTATATATATCAACCATGAAAAGTCATGTTGAAATACAACAACTAGTGGCAATTAGGTAGTCATATATTTAAGTTAATGCCATAATGCTCATATATTTACATGAAGTAGTAGGTTGACCTTCAGTCCAACCATGAGTCTAACCATCCATAAATCAATAAAAATTTGTAAGGCCTATAATGCATGTTCATTGTAAACCAAAACCATGTACAACCCATTTTAAAAAAATAAAAATAAACATATATCATATTTACATGTGGTTATAAACTTCAATCCTCAATTCGTCCTCTTTTTCAATCAGACTATATCCATATATTTAGAAATATAAAAGATATAAGAATAAGAATTAGAGCGAAAAACTTAATTTCTCGTCGATTATTCATATGCCTATTTAAAAGGCATTCAATTTCATTGTAAATTGCAATAAAAAAATAATCGGCCAAATTTAAGGACTCATAACAAATTTAAAACTCAACTTTGTGTTCATTAAAGGTCAATGACAAGGGTACTTATGAGACATAAAATATCAGATATTCACAAGCGGCATAAAAAAATGCTTGGTACTATCTTAACAAGCCCTTACTAAAACTTTAATCAAGAAAATATGCCAATAAATTTAAATTTCCTAGTGAAACATATTATACAAATATGCTTTTCAGATTTCCCTAAAATTGCACTCAATAACGCAAGGAAAAAAATACTTTTTATGTGCTAATAGAGTAATCCTCAACAAATATAAGCACCATTCAACCACAAATGATTATTTATCATCAAATATTTCATAATAAGTTGTTACATATACTCATGCTCTTGAAACATATAATGTAGTAGCTCTAACCATAAAATAATTTATCTTTCATACCATACTAAAATAATAACTCTAGTATTATTGCTAATAAAGTAGGCATACCTTTTTTCTTACTCCATTTACGGCCTTTGCACTCACGATGACACAAAATTCATATCTGTCATAACTTACAAACATCTGACAAGTCATATAAGAATATTGTGCATGTATCATAGGACCTTCGGTCTATCTTATAGAAATTATCATTCAAAAGTAAAATATAATTTGAGCGCGATACGAGAAGCATTCATATATAATGAGCACAACATGACATGGCCGAAATTAATCAAATAATAATATTTTGATAAATATTCTTTAGATACCTTAACCTCGTCACATGGGTACTACAAATTTTTTGCAGCAAAAAAAAAAATAAAAATAAAAGGCTTACATCATCAATTACTTTCCCTTAAGTAGTAATGAGAAGAGTGTGAGTCATTTTCATCACCTTCAACGAATAAACTAACAATATGAGAAATCCAAATCTAATCCCATATACTATGATCATATATACACATCTTTTACATACATGCTTCAAAGTGAAAGAGCAGGTAAGCAGGCCAATTTAATGATCGTAAAGGCAAAACATAATGCACATATAGAAGATGTGTTAATCATAGGCCATAACAACAAGCATAAGTCAAAGAAGGTAACTCATATCATATGCTATATCAATAATATTTTTTCGATAGGAAAACTATATAATTTAATTACCTCCAAATGTCGAATTTGAACACATGATTATTTAGAAACTCATTCAAACGTAATTTTGACATGTGTACAATTATTTTAATTTTCATAATCATACCTCTTTTGTTTTCTAGAAGGTCACCTTTGAGTCCATCCACTTTACTTGTAGTGTTGTTTTCCTTTCGAGCACCTCCACGATAGATCACCAACTTTTCTTCAAGGACCACAATACAATCATTTTTTGGAGAGTCATAGATTAATACTAAAATTCGCTTTCAAATTGTTGGAAAAATAGATGTGTTGGTCAATGATTTAGCTGCGTCGTGATATGGAGGCCATTGTCTTGAAAGCGATTTCCGATAGACCAACTTATTATTATTTTTCACCTACTAAGGCCAACTCAATCTTATGCTTATATAAAATATTTTCTCATAACTATTGAGCTTCTGATCATTGGAGTTTTTATTTCTCAATGAATAATCATTATACCTTACATAAAAGAGTTGTAACGTTTGCCAACTAAATATTATAACAAATGCATATAAATATATTGCACTTTTTAACATATATATTAAATAACATTTTATAAAAATATTCCAAACACTGTCATTAGTGCAAAGCCCTCCCCTATATCTTGCACAGATTCGGGTACGTACCGGGTACGGGGGTACGACATTTTGGTAAAAACTAGAGTACTGGTACGTTAATATATAATAAATAAATAAATAAAAAATTATATGACAATATATAGCAAAATTGCACAAAAATTAAAGCAAAATTAATGCATAGCATATACATAAAAAAAAAACCTTAAGATCTCTAAAATGTCAATAAAACATGACACAATACATCAATCTCAAAATATATAGAAGGGAATAACAGCACAAGCAGAGGAAGAACAGCACAAGCAAAGGAATAACAATAGAGCATATACATATTGAACCAACACAAGCAGAGGAAAATATAGAACAACCATAGCTAACCTTCGTTGTGGTTGTTGCGGCGATCGTGGAGCAGCGGTGTGGTGGCAGCGGTGCTGGTGTGATGGGTATGATCGCTGGCTGGGTGTGGTGGCGGCGTCGGCGTGGTGGATGGCGGCGTCGGTGAGAAGAGAAGGCAGAGGTGAGAAGAAGTGAGAAGAGAGGCAGCCGCACAAGTGAGAAGACATGAGGGAGATTGATAAATTAGGACAAAATGTGTTGGGCCGTACTCATTTGGCCCATCACGTATTTTCTTTTCTTTTTCTTTTTATTTTTTTTAATAATTTGGTACGTACCCACAGCGTACCCATCGTGTATCCGCACCCGGTGCGTACCCGGTGCGGGTACTTGGCCAAAATCATCGTACCGTGCAACACGGCGGCCTCCCCCGTCGTTGCCGATGCAAATCATCAACTTCGAGACACCATCATCGACTCATCATCACCATGACGCCACTAGCCATGTTCATGTGACCACTATCTAACGATTCCATCCTTCCTCAAGTGCACTGCTACTCCTTCCATAACAATCCTACTACTGCCAAGCATCACCTTTGTCCTTCTAGTGGACATGCCTATTTATATTATACAAGATGTGTATTGGAATTTATTTCTAATTTCCCCTTTTTTTAATGATTATTCAATCTTTGTCGATTTACTTTTTTTAATTAAAGTATCAAATAATCCTGTTAAAATTGGAGTGAGAAGAATGACATTTGAAGAAAGAAAGGATATTGATGATTGGCCTAAAAAGCTTATCGGAGATTGTGCTTTACGGTTGATGAAAGTATTGTTATCAAAATTGTACCGTATCGGCCGGTTCAACCGAAAAATCGGTGAACTAGACCCCTAACCGATGAGGTACGTTAAAAAACCGGGCATGCAACGAACCGAAAAAAACCAATTTAAACTGTAACACCTACACTTTTCTACCCTTAACTACCCTAAATTAGAATTGTGAAATTAAAATTTCCTTTTTAATTTATAAAAATCTTCCGTCAAATGAATGAAGTTTTGTTTGTTTTTCCAAAAATTAAAGTCTTCTGCAACCTGCTTAACATTTCATAAATTCACATTCAAGCCAATAGGGCCATCAGCATATATATATATATATATATCACATTATCAGTATATCAATTTTCAGAGTATGCAGCATAAACCAGTTGTGGAAATTGTAGTTTCTCAAAAGAACTCCTTTTTTCTCAGGGAGTTGTCCTGGACCTCCAAAAAGCTAATATTTACATATTTACATCAAAACAGAAAGTCACATATCCATTAGGTCATGAGGTCCAGGACACCATCACCCCCTACTAAAATAAACCCCCTGCTCTCCCTGTAAGGGAGAGTACTCCTGCTCGGTCAGATCGAGTGTAAGCTCCGACTCAGTACCCGAAAAATATTAAGGAGGTGAGCATTACACATAAATTAGGAATAGCAGTTTCTAATATGCTATAATACCTCACTAAGTCAACCACAATTAGCACAAGAATGCATATAATCAAAAATCAATGTATACCATGCACACATACACATAAAACCATTTTTCATGCATTAAACGTTCTCAAGTTTTACCCTCTCTCATAGCTTAAATCTTTTAGAATTTTTCATGTGTTTAATCTGATTTTTATCCTTTTTCATTCTTATCAAATTTTCATTCTTTGCCATTCTTTTACAATATCCCTCATGCGTACAGTCCGATTCGCGTAACATCGCAGTCGGACACCGATTCGCGTAAAATCGCAGTCAGACGCAAGAGGTTGAGTCGCACTCCTTTAACGCGGTCCATCCTATTCGCGTAAAATCGCAGTCGGAAACCGATTCGCGTAACATCGCAGTCGACCGCAAGGACATTGAGCAAAATAAACACATATACAGATATACACATAACATTAACAACTACTACATTCTTATCATTATTTTTCCTAGTTTTTAGAGGCTTTATTTATCAATCTCTTCAACTACCCTATGGTGCAAAATACTAAACTAACAACAAATTCTTAGAAAGCACTATATACACACTAGAAACTTATCCCTAAAATAAGGTAATACTCACTCCTTACCTCAAAATACCAGGAATTATGAAAATTTACTTTGCCCTAGCTTAAAACCTTGGAACCTTATACTTCCTTAGCTTAGCTCGCCACCTCAACAAAGCCAAACTCCCAAGTTGATAGATAACCCTATTGTGAGCGTTATATGAAAGAGGATTGCTATTCTTCCCTTGTTCTTGGTTAGGAAACATGAAGTGGTGGATTCTCCATGGTTGGAAGCTTGAAAAATCAATGGAGGTAAAGAGAGAGAGAGAGAGAGTCGAATGGGGGAGGAAGGAAGTGGTTTTTAACTCATTTTCTTACTTGATGGTGATGAATATGATGGTGGTGGTAGAGATTTCTTGATGCTTGATGTGTTTGCTTTGTGAGGATGGTGATGATGTGTTTGAACCCTAGGAGGAAGAGGATGACATGAGGTTGATGGTGGAAATGAAAATGGTGTGGTGTTGGTGCCCAAAATTGGCTTATGCATGAAGCTAAATTGAATATGTGGTGGGGAAGTGGTGTTTGTGGCCCAAAATGGTGCTTTCACGCACCAACCTCGTCCAGCGCGTGCCTGAGCGCGGGTCATGGCGCGCCTGGGCGTGCTCCGGTGCTCGTGGGCGTGCCCTGAGTACCCTGTCTTTGAACTGCCATATCTTCTTCGTTAATCGTTGGATCTTGCTCAAATTTTGAGACAAGCTTCCTAAGATACTCATCTTCACATCCAACGGTTGAATTTGGGTTTAGAGCTATAAATCTTCTACTTCTAATTTTCTACAGTCCTAAGCTCTTAATGCTCAAATACCTTTCTAAACCACGAACTTTAACCTATCATATTCCTTTCTCTTAACTCTAAACCTATTACTACCCTAATCATGCTTGGAATTAAATTAGGGATGTTACATAAACCGATCGGTATATCGGAAAATCGTCAAACCGATCAGTATTATATGAATCGGGTAGTTTGAAAAATTAAAAAAAGAATCGCAAAAAGCAAAACGACGTCATTTCGCATTTTTTTAAAATAAGGATTCAAAAAGACAGAAGCTTCTACATGAAGGGAACTCAAACACTGAAGAAGAAAAAGAAACAAAACGACGCTGCAAAGGAGAAGCAATTGAAGTTTAAACTATGAACTTGTTAAACAGTTGAAGTGTATGTCATTGTTATGGATGTTTGTTTTTGGGAATTAAAAGTACACTACTAACTATGAATTTTAAATGAGTATTTTTTTTTTAATTTTTTTATATAGGTATTCAGTATTCTTATATTTATATACAAATATATATGTGCTCGAGTTAATCGGTTTGACCGGTATGTATCTATGTGGTTTAATTACTGTTCCACTGATTAAACCGCTAAACAATGAACAACTGTCCTGACCGGTTTGATCACCGATACGGTTTTAATAACATTGGAAGAAAGCTTCAATAATCACAAACAAATGCTTTGCCTCGAATCGACCAAATTGATGATGTGGTTCCATAAGAAAGGCACATATTCAAGAGTGATGAAGGTGCTTAAGAGTTTTATTTTCTAGTTGCATTACTAAAAAAAGGAATTTTCAATGAGGCTTAACACATCAAAGTATATTGTTTATAAGATGGAAATACAAAGGAAACAAAAATCTCAAGAAGCAAATTGTAGTGAAAGGTTGTTGAATGCTAAAAGAAAAATTGGCTTTATGGAACAACGGATAGTAATATGTTTTTGTAATTAACATAACCTTGAGTTATTAGATGGAAGAAAAGTTAAATTATATTTCTTCTGCTTATCTTGTCATCCCCATTGGTGATCAGTCATATATTATTGTTGTCAAAAACAGGTTGTGTAACATCCTAGAAATTAATAATAAAATAATAAATTTACAAAATAATATATATGAATATTTATTTAAGGATAGGTTTAAGCCGTGGAAATTGTACAAGGGTCATAGGGTGATAGGAAGCATAGGCCGACCTAGTATGTAAGCATTGGACCTCGGTTCGATCCCAGCCGAGCTAGATGAGATTGTGTGCATATGAACCGAGCTAGATGGGAACCAAACGCGGAACCTGTGTCAAGCTCGGATTAGCCGACCTCAGCGCACCTCACGTTACCATCCGAGAAGGAAGCTCGGACTACTGCTGATCCGACATACCGAGCCGACGTGTCCTAGCCGACACGTCCTAGCTCCTCCGTGCCAGCTCATGTTGAGCTGTTGGTCCCTTTTTTTTCGTACCATCCGTACGGTACTATCCTTCACTTTATGTCATTGTCATTGCTTTATGTCATTATCATTGCTTTATGTCCCTTTCAAGTACTATTCATGGCTTCCTTTGGAAGCCAATGAATCTTGTCCACACATTCTAGCTTCCCCAAGAAGCCTCCAATGAGGACCACACAAATATTTCCCCTAAATTAATAAAAGAAAATCCCAACACATAACACAACACTTTTCACTTCTCTCATTCTTCTTCTCCCTACGTCTCTCTCTCTCTTTCTCTCAAAGTTCCAGCAGTCCCAACACTTTCTTTCTCTCTCTCTTCTCACGAACATTTCCCTCTCTTCCACCAAGTTCCACCCAATCGGAGACCTCCTCCCCGCCGTCTTCTCTTCCGTCCCGGACGCCCCTGGACCGGTGTGGAGTTCGTGTGTAGCTTGGTGGAGTTGTGGCAGCTTGGAGGAAAGGATTCAAGGGGGTAAGCTCAAGGTCAAGCAACAAGGAAAGCCATTCTCAAGCTCTCAACTCTTATCTCTCACGGTTTGAGGTAAGGAGTGAGTGTTACCTCTACTTGAGTTTGGGTTTCTAGGGTGTTCATAAAGGGTACTAAGAGTGGGTGTAGATTAGGGAATGGATATAGGTTAATGATAGAAAGAAGAGGTAAAAAGGGTAAAGGGAACTAATGAATGAACTAGAAACATGAGATTGAAGTAGGGAGGAATATTGGTTTATGCTATATGTTGGTATTTACATGATGGATTCGTTGAATGCTTTTATTCTTATTGTTGTTGTTGTATAGGTGTTTATGAACTTTGTTGTATAAATGTTTATGAGCTTTGATATTTGTTATTTATATCTGTGGCCGAGCTGGGCCGAGCTGGGAGAGGTTGCGAATGGGTTGAGAAAATGGTAAATATGGATAGTATGGGAGATAGAGTAATAAGTCAGATAATGAGAAAGGTTAAGGAAAAAAGGGAATGGTTAAAGGGTTGAGCCGAGAGAGGCCGAGCTAAATAAATGGTTAAAAAGACTAAAAGGTTGAGCCGAGATAGGCCGAACTAAAATGGTTAAAAGGATAAGAGGAATAAAAGAGAAATGGTTGTGTGATCGGGTCATAGCAGACGCGTATCGGGTGCGTGCATTGATCGCGTCAGACGCATACTGGGTATGTGCAGCTGTAAGATGGGTACTGGGTACTCGCAGTTATGATTCACACAAGGTTCCGAGCACGGAATCGGTGGGATGTGTTCCTGGTCATAGCAGACGCATAATGGGTGCGTGCATTGATCGTGTAAGTCGCCGAGATGCGCCGCTGTAAGATGAGTACTGGGTGCTCGCAGTTATGGACACTCCTTACTCCATAGAATGATCGGCGGAAGTGCTCCTGGTCATAGAAGACGCATACTGGGTGCGTGCATTGATCGCGTCAGATGCATACCGGGTATGTGCAGCTGTAAGACGGGTACTGGGTACTCGCAGTTATGGACACTCCGATATCCGACTTTAAATGGTGTAAGACATGCACTGGGTGTATGCATCCGTGAAGAGTAAAAGATTGTAAGATATGTAAAAGTGGAATAATGAGTAATGAATCCGAGATAGAGATGGTAATCCGAGGTAAGAGGATAGTGGCCGAGATGCCGAGTGTAAGAATTAAGGAAAGAGTATGAGGGGAATCGATAGGATGTGCCGAGGTATAGTTAATAGGCAATGGATAAGCTGAGTAACGATGTGAGCCGAGCTAATTGATGTTGTACGATGTGAGCCGAGCTAAAGGATGATGTATGCATGTGGTTTGATTACTTGTTATTATATGCTAACTGTCTACTTGTGTTTGGCTTGGTAGTTCGGTATGTCATTTTAGAAACTGCTTACTTAAGTTCTGTGTAATGCTCACCTCCTTACCATTTTTCAGGTATTGAGCCCGAGCAGACGCAGTCCCCGGCCGAGCAGGTTCACTCTCCCTCACAGGGAGAGTAAGTCATTTAGAGTCGGATAGCTGATGGGGTCTCGGCCAATTGGGCCGAGCTAAAACACTAATTTTTATTTTGAATGACCGAACTGAATGTACTTAAACTTATACTTTTTGTATTTGATGTATTTAAGTCTTCCGCTTTATTAACTCTGATGTATTTTGGTATTAATGGAAGGAACAATTATTTTGGTAATTTATTATATTCGTTTCCTTGAAAAGAAATTTTAAATCCTAATTTTTCGGGTTTAAGGGTAATTATTGTTTAGGGTGTTACATTTTTGGTATCAGAGCAGTTTCTCCTCGGCCTATTGGAGTTGCAAAGGACTCCAGTGGTTACTCACCAAGAGAGTGACAAATAAGTAAAGTCTAGAAGTCTAAGTTAGACAATAGAGCTCATAGGTATATATGTTTATATATATATATATATATATATATATATATTTACTTGATTATTCAGAAGTTAATTGGCTTTCTCTCCATGACCGAGCAGCATGGCAGGGAGACGAGCTGACAACGACCGAATTGCTGTTGTGTTGGAAACTCTGGTTCAACTACAGCAGAACCAAGCGCAGGCTCAACAGAATCAGGCTGAGAACCTCGCTCAGAACATCGCCGTAGCCGCAGCAGCTGCAGCCCTTCAGCCTCAACCTCCGGCTCCAGTCGAGATTGACTGGATGAGCCGATTTAGGAAGAACGAACCACCCCGGTTTGAAGGGGGTTACAATCCTGGTGGAGCTCAGAGATGGCTCCAGGACATTGAGAAGATTTTCCGATCTCTGCAACCGCCCTATGAGTACAGGGTGAGGTTGGCCGAGTTTGTGCTGGCTAGTGAAGTCGAGCACTGGTGGGAGCAGCAGAGCCGTGGACTAGAAGCGGCTAATGAAGCCATTATTTGGGATTTGTTCCGAGCTCGATTCCTCGGAAAGTAATTTCCCGAGGATGTCAGGAGAGAGAAGGAGCTTGCTTTCCTCAAGCTGGAGCAGAGGAACTTGAGTGTCGGGGAATTTGCCGCTCAGTTCGAGGATTTGATCCGCTACTCAGGAAGCTACAGAGATGCCGATGAACGTACCAAGTGCATCAAGTTTGAGTCTGGTCTCCGTGACGATATTCGGCTCGCTTTCGAATATTAGAACGTGGCCAATCTCTCGCAATTGGTGAACATGGCTAGCACTTATGAGAAGGGGCTCAAGAGGAAAGCTGACGGAAAGAGGAGCAGGTCGGCATAGAAAGCAGTTGGGTCGATCAGAGGGAAGGGAGCTGTTCAGAGATCTGCTCCCTATGTGAATCCGAGCTCAAGAGTGTCAACGACTCCGAGGAGCGGTGGTCAGATGGTGGTTGTTCCTGGACCCTATTCGATATGCCAACACTGCGGAAGGCAGCACAGGGGAGAATGCTGGAGTCTGGATCCGAGCAGAGCAAAAGGATCCTGTTTCCGATGTGGCAAGCCTGGTCATTTTGCAGCTCGGTGTACCGAGAATATTGTGAAAGAAGAAGTCAATGTGACCAAGGCTCATCAGACTGGTGTTAACCGACCTATGCAGATAGGCAAAGTTTACACTATGGATGGTGAAGAGGTGACCGATGCTGACGAGCTGATTCGAGGTACTTGTCAAGTAAACAACATCACATGTGTTGTGTTATTTGATTGTGGAGCCACACATTCTTTTATTTCCCGTGACTGTATGAACAAACTAGGACTATCCCCTGTAGAAATGCCTTACAAATTATCCATTTCTACCCCAACCAATTCTTCTGTAATTACCTCCCAGATGTGTCTAGAATGTCCTATTCAAGTGTTAGGCCTAGAGTTTAAGGTCAACCTAATTTGTTTGCTCCTAACCAAACTAGATATCATCCTCGGCATGGACTGGATGTCCCAACACCATGTCCTGCTCGACTGCCGAGAGAAAACTGTCATCTTTAGTGGCCCTTCTGTTGCAAAGTTAGAGGCAACAGAGGAACCGACCTTAGACCGAATTCCTGTAGTCGGAGAATTTCCAGAGGTTTTCTCGGACGAAATGCCTGGCCTACCACCGAGAAGAGAAGTAGAGTTCAGCATAGACCTCATCCCAGGAACTGGCCCGATTTCAATTGCTCCGTACATAATGGCACCACCCGAGCTAGAAGAGCTTAAGAAGCAGCTGGAAGAACTTTTGGCCAAGAAGCTAATCCGACCAAGCGTCTCACCTTGGGGAGCTCCGAACCTGTTCGTTAAAAAGAAAGATGGTAGCCTCAGAATGTGCACTGATTATAGAAAGCTCAACGCGGTAACGGTGAAGAACAAATATCCCCTCCCTCGGATTGACGACTTGTTAGACCAACTCAAGGGAGAGTCGGTATTCTCTAAGATTGACCTCCGATCAGGATACCACCATATCCGTATCCGAGAGGAAGATATTCCGAAGACAGCATTCAGGACGAGGTATGGTCATTTTGAGTACGTGCTTATGCCCTTCGGACTTACCAACGCCCCCGCCATCTTTATGGACTACATGAATAGAATCTTCCGACCTTATTTGGACTCGTTCGTGATAGTCTTCATAGACGATATCCTTATCTACTCTAGAAGTCCGAGTGAGCATGAGAAGCATCTGAGAACGGTGTTACAGGTCTTGAAGGACAAGGAACTCTACGCTAAGCTCTCTAAGTTTTGGCTCAAAGAGGTTCATTTCCTCGGACATGTGATATCCGAGCAAGGTGTAGCAGTTGATCCCTCCAAGGTGGAAGCGATACTTAAGTGGGAGAGACCCAACTCGGTAACCGAGATCAGGAGTTTCCTCGGTCTTGCAGGGTACTACCGGAGATTCATTGAAGGATTCTCTAAACTGGCTTTACCGTTGACTTCGTTAACCAGGAAGGATGCACCCTACCAATGGTCCGAGGTGTGCGAGCAGAGCTTTCAAGAGCTAAAGAAAAGGTTGACGAGTTCGCCCGTGTTGATTTTGCCCGATCCGACCAAAGCCTTTGACGTGTTTTGTGATGCCTCAAAGCAGGGTCTCGGCTGTGTGTTGATGCAACAAGGAAAAGTGGTGGCTTATGCCTCTCGGCAACTTCGGCAACACGAGCAGAATTACCCCACGCATGATCTCGAATTGGCAGCTGTGGTGTTCGCTCTTAAGATTTGGAGACACTACCTGTATGGCACGAAGTTTAAAGTGTTCAGTGACCACAAGAGTCTCGGCTACCTGTTCGACCAGAAGGAGCTGAACATGAGGCAGCGCAGATGGGTAGAATTCTTGAAAGACTACGATTTCAACCTACATTATCACCCTGGAAAAGCCAACGTTGTGGCCGATGCCCTAAGCAGGAAAAGCCTTCATCGGAGCAACATGATGGTCCGAGAGATGCAGTTGATGCAGGAGTTTAGCGATCTTAACCCCGACATACAGAAGAAGGAAAACAGTGTTGTACTGGAAATGCTGCAAGTAACCAATGATTTTGTGGGTTTCATCAAGGAAAGACAGGCTGCCGACCTAGAACTCCAGAAGCTACTAGAAAGAGCCGGAGACAAGGACGAACCCAACTTCACTAAAGGACCCGATGGTCTCGTACGATTTCGGGGCCGAGTTTGCATTCCTATGGACTTTGAAGTCCGAAGAGAATTAATGGAAGAGGCCCATAAGACGAAGATGAGTCGTCATCCGGGAGCCACAAAGATGTACCAGGATCTGAAGAGGTTGTTTTGGTGGCCGAAGTTGAAGACCGATGTGGCAGATTATGTATCTCGGTGTTTAACATGTCAGAAAGCCAAGATCGAGCATCAGAAACCCGGAGGATTACTCAAGTCTTTGGAGATTCCGCAATGGAAGTGGGACGGTATTTCGATGGATTTTGTGTCGGGTCTACCAAGAACGAGATCAGGGCAGGAAGCCATTTGGGTGGTGGTGGACCGACTTACAAAGTGTGCTCACTTCCTGTCGATCAGCATGAAGTACAGCCTAGAGAAGCTGACACAACTGTACATAAAGGACATTGTTCGGCTCCACGGTGTTCCGAGTAGTATTGTGTCGGACCGTGATCCTCGTTTCCTATCTCGATTCTGGCAGAGTTTGCAACAAGCCATGGGTACAAAGTTGAGGTTTAGCACAGCTTACCATCCTCAAACCGATGGACAATCCGAGCGCACCATTCAGACTCTTGAGGACTTGTTGAGGACATGCGTGCTCGAACAATCAGAAAGTTGGGAAGCACTTCTTCCCTTGGTCGAATTCACCTACAACAACAGTTTCCATTCAAGTATCGGAATGGCTCCTTTCACCTGACATTGTTCATGAGACGACCGAGAAGATCCGAATGATACAAGGAAAGATGAAAGCAGCTCAGGATCGACAGAAGAGCTATGCCGACAAGAGAAGGAAACCCTTGAACTTCATTGAGGGAGATCATGTATTCCTGCGGGTATCCCCTGTAACGGGTATCGGCCGAGCTATCAAATCAAAGAAGTTGACCCCTAGGTTTGTCGGACCGTACCAGATATCGGAGAAGGTCGGACCAGTAGCTTACAGAATTGCTCTACCTCCGCACTTGTCTAAACTCCACGATGTGTTCCATGTATCGCAACTTAGGAGGTACATTCATGACCCCTCGCAAGTGATAGCAGTGGACGAGCTGCCGCTAAAGGACAACCTGACTTTCGAAGTCCTTCCAGTCCGAGTTGAGGACAAACAGGTCAGACGGCTTAGAGGGAAAGAAATCTCCTTGGTCAAGGTCGTCTGGAATCGGAATGATGTGGAGGAAGCTACTTGGGAACTCGAAGAGAAGATGAAGCTGTCATATCCGCAACTGTTCAATGCCGATTAAATTTCGAGGATGAAATTCTTGTAAGTGGGAGAGGAATGTAACATCCTAGAAATTAATGATAAAATAATAAATTTACAAAATAATATATATGAATATTTATTTAAGGATAGGTTTAAGCCGTGGAAATTGTACAAGGGTCATAGGGTGATAGGAAGCATAGGCCAACCTAGTATGTAAGCATTGGACCTCGGTCCGATCCCGGCCGAGCTAGATGAGATTGTGTGCATATGAACCGAGCTAGATGGGAACCAAACGCGGAACCTGTGTCAAGCTCGGATTTGCCGACCTCAGCGCACCTCACGTTACCATCCGAGAAGGAAGCTCGGACTACTGCTGATCCGACATACCGAGCCGACGTGTCCTAGCCGACACGTCCTAGCTCCTCCGTGCCAGCTCATGTTGAGCTGTTGGTCCCTTGGTTTTCGTACCATCCGTACGGTACTATCCTTCACTTTATGTCATTGTCATTGCTTTATGTCACTATCATTGCTTTATGTCCCTTTCAAGTACTATTCATGGCTTCCTTTGGAAGCCAATGAATCTTGTCCACACATTCTAGCTTCCCCAAGAAGCCTCCAATGAGGACCACACAAATATTTCCCCTAAATTAATAAAAGAAAATCCCAACACATAACACAACACTTTTCACTTCTCTCATTCTTCTTCTCCCTACGTCTCTCTCTCTCTCTTTCTCTCAAAGTTCCAGCAGCCCCAACACTTTCTTTCTCCCTCTCTTCTCACGAACATTTCCCTCTCTTCCAACAAGTTCCACCCAACCGGAGACCTCCTCCCCGCCATCTTCTCTTCCGTCCCGGACGCCCCTGGACCGTTGTGGAGTTCGTGTGTAGCTTGGTGGAGTTGTGGCAGCTTGGAGGAAAGGATTCAAGGGGGTAAGCTCAAGGTCAAGCAACAAGGAAAGCCATTCTCAAGCTCTCAACTCTTATCTCTCACGGTTTGAGGTAAGGAGTGAGTGTTACCTCTACTTGAGTTTGGGTTTCTAGGGTGTTCATAAAGGATACTAAGAGTGGGTGTAGATTAGGGAATGGATATAGGTTAATGATAGAAAGAAGAGGTAAAAAGGGTAAAGGGAACTAATGAATGAACTAGAAACATGAGATTGAAGTAGGGAGGAATATTGGTTTATGCTATATGTTGGTATTTACATGATGGATTGGTTGAATGCTTTTATTCTTATTGTTGTTGTTGTATAGGTGTTTATGAACTTTTGTATAAATGTTTATGAGCTTTGATATTTGTTATTTATATATGTGGGCGAGCTGGGAGAGGTTGCGAATGGGTTGAGAAAATGGTAAATATGGATAGTAGGGGAGATAGAGTAATAAGTCAGATAATGAGAAAGGTTAAGGAAAAAGGGTATGTGCAGCTGTAAGACGGGTACTGGGTATGTGCAGTTATGGACACTCTGATATCCGACTTTAAATGGTGTAAGACATGCACTGGGTGTATGCATCCGAGAAGAGTAAAAGATTGTAAGATATGTAAAAGTTGAATAATGAGTAATGAATCCGAGATAGAGATGGTAATCCGAGGTAAGAGGATAGTGGCCGAGATGCCGAGTGTAAGAATTAAGGAAAGAGTATGAGGGGAATCGATAGGATGTGCCGAGGTATAGTTAATAGGCAATGGATAAGCTGAGTAACGATGTGAGCCGAGCTAATTGATGTTGTACGATGTGAGCCGAGCTAAAGGATGATGTATGCATGTGGTTTGATTACTTGTTATTATATGCTAACTGTCTACTTGTGTTTGGCTTGGTAGTTTGGTATGTCATTTTAGAAACTGCTTACTTAAGTTCTGTGTAATGCACACCTCCTTACCATTTTTCAGGTACTGAGCCCGAGCAGACGCAGTCCCCGGCCGAGCAGGTTCACTCTCCCTCACAGGGAGAGTAAGTCATTTAGAGTCGGATAGCTGATGGGGTCTCGGCCAATTGGGCCGAGCTAAAACACTGATTTGTATTTTGAATGACCGAACTGAATGTACTTAAACTTATACTTTATGTATTTGATGTATTTAAGTCTTCCGCTTTATTAACTCTGATGTATTTTGGTATTAATGGAAGGAACAATTATTTTGGTAATTTATTATATTCGTTTCCTTGAAAAGAAATTTTAAATCCTAATTTTTCGGGTTTAAGGGTAATTATTGTTTAGGGTGTTACAGGTTGCAGTCTAAGTCCCATAATGAGAATTCTTGAATTAGAGAAAGGAGTAGATGTTGGTCCTATACCATTTTTGGATAAAGATATTATGAACTTTATTCAATTTCAATGTGTTAGTGGCAAAGAGAACATGCTTATGAGGTTCTCAAGTTATACAACAATATTGAAAGATTTTCCATTGTGATTTTACATTAGATGAAAGTAACAAATTTATTATATTAAGTTGTAGTGATTCAATTCGAGTATCCAAAGCTTTTGAAAATGTGGTTGTCTTTGATAACACATTTTGCATTAATCATTATGATAACACTTTGTATTAATCATTAAAAATTATAGATAATATGGATTGGAAGGAGTATATTTGATTCTCCATCCAATCTTTATGATAGGTTACATTCTAAAACATTTTGATTGATCATTTTATAAATCATATACTAGATTTTTTTTTCTTTTTTATAAGTTACTCTACGATTACTAGAAAGCATATATTTTTCTCTTATATTTGCCTTTATTAATTATTTTTATTTTATTGTCATCAGTTAACAAATGAATTTTGCCTCTACAAGCAAAGGAATATATATACGGGTCTTTCTTACAAGTACCTTTAACACACTTGTTAAGGTTACTACAGTAAGAAAAACGAAATGATAAGTGCATATTATTTCGTCTCTCGATAATACAAAAAGATATACTTCCTTCGTTCCTATTTATCTGTCATATTTCAAGCAAAACATACACTTTAAGAAATTTAATCATTACTCAGATTTTCAATACATTAATTTTTTCCCACTATACCCTTTCTCTCTATAATCATTAATTTTTCTCCACTACTTACATAAACCAAGACATATTAAATAGGGGCAAACATGTAAAATAGCATTTATTGTTGAGAAAATGCCTAAGTATATGTAGTTTTGATGATTACATAGTGCAATCCAAGGCAAAAGTCCATAACTCAACTTAAGGCTCAACAAAGTCAACAAAGGGGTTCTTATTGTAATGTAATGTATTATTTATTCTTTATTAAGTTCCCTAGGTGCATATTATTATAGAGTCTAAGTTAGAATGAAACTAATCATAATCTAAAAGAAAATGGTTTGCATGCTAAGTAAAATCAAAGTGGGTGCTTTTCAAAATAAAAATAAAAATATGTGATTTTATAAATATAAGAAAAATATTGTGAAAATAATTTGAAAATATTCTTCAAATAAATTAAAGTGTTTTGGAAGTGAATAAAATGTTTTAAATATAATACTATAAGTGTTAACAAGTAAAAATGGTGCTTCTGGATATTTTGAACTGAAAAATCTGGATATTTTGAAAATATCCGGATACATATGAAAGTATCTGGATACCTCGTCTTTTAAAACAGTAGAATTTCAAATTTTGAACTGAAGTATCTGGATATTTTGAAAGTATCAGGATACATCTGAATGTATCTGGATACCTCGTGTTAAATAACAGCAGCATTTCAAATTTGAAGTCGTGGTATTCGGATACCTTCCAGGATATCCGGATACTGACAGTTAAAACTGTCTAAAACTAGCTGTTTGCTGTCCAAACCTTTATATATACATGTCCAAACGTTTTTAAAAGATAAGACAACATTCCAACACTTCTCTATCTGCTCTGGACTTTCTCTTAAACACGTTTTTACATAATTCTCAAGTGTTCTTCATGAATCAATTGCATTTTCACATATGATTAAGAACAACATTCAAGTGTTGCATTGAACTTTCACAAATACCCACTTTGATATATTCTTGCATTCATTCTCATTGATCTAGATTTTCATTCAGTACTAAAAGTGTTCTTAAGTAAGTTGCTTATCCGCACAAAAAGGTGTAAAGACCATTGCTCTTCATTGGAGTTGTTCATCCGCACAACGAAGTGCAAAGTGCCAACAACAAAAGACGTTGAAAAACGCACTTGGTTAAAGGTTTTCATGAAGCCAAACACTTGAAGGTTTCAAGTGGAATTGAAGAAGGTTTCTTCAAGCACAAGGTTCGTTGTGGTTTGAGGAATTGTTTGCGAAAACACAAGTTCTAAAGAGGTTCTTTGGAGGGACTAGTCTAAGGGAAAGGTTTTCTCTTACACATTACTTGTACTTACAATTCTTGTTCATAGTGAATCAAATCTCCTATCTCAGAGAGGGGGGACTGGATGTAGCATTAGTGTTCGTTAACACACTAATGTGAATCAGGATAAAATCCTTGTGTTCTCTTCTCTTTCATTATCTCTTTACAATTCTGCACGCTTAATTTTCATATATTCAAGTATATGCGTTTTATATGTTTTTACTCTGATTGTTTTAAAGGCCTTAGTAAGCGATAATTTTTAATTGGTGAAGATTCGTACTCTTCGCCTATTCACCCACCTTCTAGGGATTCCTACTACCCGCTTGTTTTCCAACATTTATTACACTCTTGAAATCCTCAATACGACAGATAAAAAGAAACAAAAAATCTCTCCAAAATAATGAATTTTTTACTATAATTAACTTGTTAACAAATGTATTAAAGACATTTGTTAGCATTAAACTCCCTTCAGTCCTTATTATAGATCATCTTTTAGAAGATTTTCTTGATTCTAATTATAAGTCACTTTATATTTCCGATGAAATCTTTATTATTTTTTTCTCATTTTTGTCCTTATTATTAAATACTTTGATTATCTATGTATTTTTTGTTGTTCATTAATGAGTGTGAATTTTTCAAGAAAAGTTGATAAAGTAAAATTGTAATGTTATGATATATTCTCATAAAATTCATCAAACTAACCAGTGGCGGAGGATGAGAAAGAATTGAGGGGGTGCAACTAATTTAATTAAAATTTTATAATCAAAATATGTAAAATAACAAAATCCAAAAAAACATACATAATTGTGTCAAAGCTTCAACATAATATATGAATGTAAGACAACACTATATATATAACAAAACATGTAAAAGAGAAAATGTACCTTCATTTAAAGTGTTGCTCGACGTTCTTTTAAAGACTTAAACTCATCAATGATTGAATCAGAGTCAAAAACTTCAGCTATTTCTTTCTCAATATAAACCACCATATTGTTTGCAAGAAATTCATCCTCCATATTATTACGCAATCTTGTCTTGATCATCTTCATCGCTGAAAATGATCTCTCTGTTGTAGCTGTAGAAATAGGAAGAGTTAAGACAAGACGAATCACTCGATCAAGCAAGTAAAACGTACTTGTCATCCCTGTTTTTGCCAAACATTCACACAACTCAGAGATTGTTGAGAGGTTCTACAACTTTGGATTGTTAGCGGCTTCAAGAATAAAATGTTGAAGTTGATATTTTAAATTAATCTTCTCTTTCCCATCAAAGTCCATAGGATAGAACTTGTTCACAAGAGTACAATTATTATCAATATTGAATGCTTTATAAGCATCCTTGGGATCCAAACTAGTGCTGAGAGTTAAAAGCTCCATTGTTTTCTCACTGAACCTTCGATTCAATTCATGCAGCTGCTTATCAATTGAAACTAGAAAGATGTTCACTCTACAATGATGCTCGAATGTGATATGATCTTTTTGATGACGAGCGAGCCCTTTACGTGCTATATAAGCAGCACTGAGATCAGGAATATAAATGTCATGTTGTTCACAGAATAATGTAACAATTTTCAATAAATCTTGCCAACCATCATCTCTCAACTTCTGAATAAGTGTTTTTGTTGTACGCACCAACTGCATAGCATTAACTATATCTTGAGACTTTTGTTGTAAAGCTTGACAAAGTCAATCTGTGATCCCCATGATCTCTTTCATCAAGTGTAAAATCAATATGAACTGAAATGAAGTCATATTATTATAAGCAACATCTGCATCTACACGTTGAAGAGGAGTAGATCCATCACCATTTATAATTTTTCGAAGAGCCGCACAAGTTGCACTATACATATTTATCATGCTACAAATAGAAGAAAAATGTGAACTCCAACGAGTATCACCAGAAAGTTTCAAAGTGCCAATCTGATTTGCTCCTCTACCGCTAACAAGTTCATCAATCTCTAGCAACTGTTCTATTTCATCTGCTTTGATAGCATGTAACTCATCATGACGCTTACTAGAGGAACACATAACGGTGACAACAGAAGTCAATTTTGAGAAAAACTCATGGATAACAGTAACCTCTCTAGAAGCTGCAACCAAAGCAAGTTGTAATCTATGCGCAAAGCAATGAACATAATAAGCATAAGAACACTCTTTTAGAAATAATGCTTGTAACCCATTAAATTCCCCTCTCATATTACTTGCACCATCATATCCTTGGCCACGAATATTTGAAACATCAAGATCATGCCGTGAAAGAACAACACACACTTCTTTGAATAGAGTGATAGCCATGGTGTCCCTAACATGAACAATATCAAAAAATCGTTCTTGTATGGAACCATTTTTATCTATGAATCTCAAAACAATAGCCAGTTGCTCCCTTTGTGATTCATCACACGATTCATCAACAAGTATGCAAAATCTAGAATCTCCAATCTCTTCCCGGATATAGCTTCTCACTTTCCGAGCCATTATATGCAAGATTTCCTTTTGAATTGTAGGAGAGGTGTACTTTGAATTAAATGGTGCATTCTCTAGAACCACTTTTGCAAGTTCATCATTGTATGATGCCAATAATTTGAGGAGTTCAAGAAAATTACCTCTATTTTTTTATTGTGGTGATTCATCGTGACCTCTAAAATCACAAGCTTGAAAGGTGAGCCAACGTATTGATTCAATAGAGCTCTTGAGACGTAGTCAGTTCCTTTTTATTAGATCAGAACTTTGCACATTGATGACATTTCGAATGTGCTCAAATTGGTTCAACAAATCAGAACAAGCTTTCATTGCATTTTTGTGAGGTGAGCAAGGACTAATTCCAATATGAATAAGAAATGCACAATTCTTCCCGGCATGGACCTTTCTCCATGCTTTAAATCCTTTTCTAGTAAAGACATCTGATCCAGCTTGAGCACTTGGTTTTTTACTAAACAGATAACAAGGCAGGCAATAAGCAGCATCACTAGTTGGAGAGTACTCTAACCAAGAAGGAAATATTTTGAACCAATTATGTTGAAACCGTCTTGGATTATTATCCTTATTGAAAGGATAACTTTCAAGATGACATTGGTATGGACCCCATTTTAGATAAGCTCTTCGAATCTCATCTCTTTGATTCACTGGATATTCTCAAATTTGAGGACGTTTAGCAGGATCGCGTTCTAGAGAATTAACATCAAATTCATCAATTACTACTTTTTGTATCTTTGAAGGTTGCTCATTCGGAAGAACTACTTCATCAATTGCAGAATTTTGTTGAAGCAAAGATGTCGAAGAGGGACCATCTTCTTCATGTTTATCAGAAAGCTTCCTTTTGAAATAAGAATCAATTCTTTTATGTTTAGACATTATTGTTTAGACACCTAAAATTAGAAATTAAATCAATATTCAGTATAAGACTACAAGTAAAGTAAATAACAGAGCAAGGCAGCAAGCAAGTGACTAGTATTGTTTAGTAATTAGTAGTACCTGACTACCATCAACCAGTGGCGACTTCAAGGAGCAGGGGAAGACCCGGAAGCACCGCAGCAGGAAGAGCAGCAGCAACCGCAGTAGGGAGCACCGCAGCAGCACCACAGTCCGCAGCAGTGGCGGTGGAACGTGGAACCGGTCGTGCCGCGGTGGAGAAGAAGCATGCGCCGGCGGAGGAGAAGAAGTGTGCGTGATGCGCCGATGGTGGAGAAGAAGAGTGCGTGATGGCATGATGCGTCGGCGGTGCGCGGTGGAGTCCGCAACTCGCAAGATAAGAAGAGCGAACAACTGAAGGGTCAGAGAAGTAGCGTGGAGGAGAAGCCAGAGGGAGAAAAGAAAAAAAAGGTTTAAAATGCTACCCAAAACGACGTCGTTTTGGGTAGATTGTTGTTGAAAAATAAAAATGAACTCGTGACCTGTGCTGCGTTTTGACAAAACGCTTTGTGCCACTGAGCCACTGCACAAAGCATGCAACATTGTGTAAGTAATATATATATATATGGTCCGCCACTGAAACTAATTATTTTCCTTGGCATGTGTAATTCGGTTAAGTATGCCCTATAATAAGGACCGGATGGAGTATATAAACTCCCCACCCCCTCCCCCCTCCCCAGTCCTATATATAAGGCTCTTTCGGGGTTTTTATTTTGATTCTATTTACAAGATCTCATTTCAATTTTCAATACTCCCTCCAGTCTTATTTATAAGACCCTTTTGGAGTTTTTATTTTGATCCTATTTATAAGACCCCATTTCAAATTTCAATAGCATTTATTTACTTTTTTCCACAAACACCCCTATTAACTCTACACTTTTTGAAATCTCAATAATAATTATAGAGGTAGTTTTGAAAATGTATATCAAAGTTTCACATTTTCAATGTCACTAACAAGTTTAATTACTTTCCTTGGTGGAAGAGAAATACTCTAAAAGGGTCTTATAAATAGGACTGGAGGGAGTAGTATTTAATTACTTATTTTCACAAATATCTCTATTAACTCAGCACTTTTTAGAGTCTCAATAATAATTATAGGTGCAATTTTGAAAAAATATATCAAATTTTTAATATCACTAACAAATGTAATTATCTTTTCTTGACGAAAATGAATAATTCCAAAAATATATGACATATAGAAAGGGGGGGGGGGGTATTTCCCCATTCTAAAAAGATGATAAAAGTTAGTAAAAATTTTTGTTCCAAACCAAAGTTAAAGTAATTAATGAAATATTTAGAAATTGTAAATTGTAAATTTTGGATTGTGATTGGTTTATTAATGTAAAATGCATTAAATTAAATATTTAACAATTGATTAATATGTTAAACAAATCATTAAATACATATTTCCTTAATCTTTTGACTTTTTTAATTTGTTACTCCCTCTGGCTCGAATTATAAGTAAAAATGACTAATTTAACGCTTATTAAGGAGATTAGTTGATTGTTTTTAATTTTCTCAAATTTATAAAAGAATAGATGTATTTTAGCAAAGTTGCATTAGAAATGAAACAAAAATTAAATAAGATAACAATTTTTTAGGAATATTTTAGGAAAGTAGCATTGAAAATAAAATAAAATTTTAAAAAATTGATTACTTTTACTCATATTTTAAACTAAAAAGATACTATCTCCGGTCTCATTTATAAAAAAAAAAAGACAATTCACTAACGTAAGCAAAAATTAATTAACTTTCTATTCCCAATACAATAATTCCTAAAATATCTTCATAATGTGGTTTAGTCATTTAATTTTTGTTTCATTCTCAATATAAATTTACTAAAATATTCTATTTTTTATGAATTTAAGAAAATAAAATACACTAAACTAACTTTCTTAATAAATATGAAATTAGTTATTTTTGTTTTAAAATAAAATTAAATAGAATATTTTTTTTTGAAAAATGATAATAAGTGCCCTTAGACACTAATTAAGCATCCAAATGTAGTTAAATTGTATTGAAAAATATGTTTTTTTAGATTTTCGAAAAATAAAATATCACAGACTTATGATTAAATTTTCTTATTTAGTAATCTTAAATAATCTTGGGCACTTGTTACAAGATTTTTTTTTTTACTTGAGGGAGTACCATGCTTGTGCGAGAGTTTATAAAAATTGCTTCCTATATGTATCTCAGACAATTCCGACACTTACAGTTGGGACAACGAAAAATAAGTCTTAAATATAACCGTCGTCACCGTCCACGACCCCTTTCCACGCTTTCCAATTCTTGTGTTCTGAATTGCTATGAGAATCCAACATGGTTATACTCCGATGCTCACCTCCGCTTCATCCCGACTCGAATTATAAGTAAATTCAATAACTTTTATGTTTATTAAAGAAATTAGTTGATTATATTTAATTTTTTTCAAATGTATAAAAGATAAATGTATTTTAGGAAAGTAGTATTGAGAATGAAACAAAAATTAATCAAGATTACAATTTTCTAGAGATGTTTTAGAAAAGTGGCATTGGAAATGAAACAAAATTTAATTTTGCTTATATTTTAAACCAAGATAAGTATATTTTTTGTTGCTTATAATTCGAGCCGGAGGGAGTATAATATTCCTTGTTTTAACATTTATATTATGTTTCATAAGTTCTGTTGTTTTATAAACCCAATAAATAATTAATATTATTTTTCCAAACGCACTCTTATTTATTACACTCTCTTTTTCACTTTCAATACATTTATCTCTCTTCAATAATGATTATATAGGGGCATTATAGTCAAAATACAACAAATTCTTACATCATTTAACCATTTCTTAAAACATGTGCATAACTTAAAACACACTATATATGAAAAGGAAGTAATACTTTTATTGTATTATAAGGATGATAAAAAATGATAAGTTTTTTGGTCTCAAACTAATGTTAAAATATTTTCTCCGTCTCATAAGTTATGATCTTTTGGAGATTTCACACAGATTAAGAAATGAGTAAATGATGTAAGAATTTGACTAAATTACCCCCATTTAATAAAAGAAGAGAGTGTAATAATAAATCTATGAATATTATATTGAAGAGAGATGAAGAAATGAGTGATGGAAAAGATAATGCAATAAATAAGGGTATATTTGAAAAAAGAAGTATAAATGAGTCTTGGATTTCTAAATGATCGTGGCTTATGGGACAAAAAAAAATCTTCAAAATATCATAACCTATGGGACGGGGGAGTAATAAATAATAAATTTAGAAATTATAAATTTTGAATTGTGATCGGTTAATTAATGCAAAATATATTAAATTAAGTGTTTGATAATTTGTTGATATGTTAAATAAACAATTAAATGCATGTTTTTTTTTTAAATTTTTTTACTTTTCCAATTTGTAATCATCATTATGGACAGAGGAAGTATTACTGATCTATTGCTACCTCCATCCCAGAAATAGTAATCCATTGTTTCATATATTTTGATTTTTTAGGTTTTTTTTTTTTTTAAATTTTACTCCCTATGGTCCTATTTATGGGGCATACTTAACCATATCACACGGACCAAATAAAGTATTTAGGTTTCTTGAAACTTAAAAAAATATTTCAACATTACAATCTTACCCTCTTAATTTGTATAAGGAATATCACAATGTATTATTTCACATTCATGGACAAAGAACAAATAAGAGAAAATAACAATAAATGTCTACTAAAAAATATAAAGTGACTTATAAATAGGACCAAAGAGAGTATTTCATAACTTTTATCTATTTATAATTTTACTAATATATAATTATGTTTTTATTTTAAATTTTTATATTCTGCATTTGTCTTATCTCTCATTCGTAAACTACGGTATTATAGTATAGTATGCATTAATTAATGGACACATTTCATTATAAAAATTAAATGTCACTTCCTCTATCCTTATTTATCTGTCACTTTTTTTTAAGTTTTTTTCCTAAATACAGTATAAATCATTTTGCAATATCTAGACAATAGTAAATAATTTATACCAGATATATTTTTATTATTTTCACTATATAATTATTACTCTTTCCATATTTCAATAAATCTTCTTATCTTTTCTATAATAATTGCTACAACAATTTAGATAGTCTTTAACTTTAAATAAAGATAATTTCTGAACGTTGGTATTTTTTTTTATAAATTTGAGAATAATAATTACTGCTAAGTAACTTTCTTAATTTATGTGAATTGGTTAAAATAGCCTTATAAATAGGAACAAAGATAATATTACAATTTTCAATAAGAATCAAATAGGATATTATAGACAAAACACATATAAAACTTACAATAATCGACACTTTTTTAATATGTGTCCAAGCAGCTAAAGGATATAAAATGAAGGGAGTAACAAATAGTAGTACACAATCAAGAAAATTTATATTTAAAGCTTTTTTATATTACACCAATCAATTATCAAACATTTAATTTATTACAATTTGCATTTGATCAATGAATGTGAATTCAAAATTTGTAATTTGTAATTTTTTTTTATTTATTTGTAACTTTGATTTAGGAAAAACAAATTTACAACTTTACAAATCTTTAATTTACTCTTTGTGAGACGAGGAAGTATTACTTTCATTTTTATTTATCAGTTTTAATTTTAAAAAAATTTATTTGTTTTAAAAATAATTACTATGTTGAATCATATATATTATATTTTTGGTTTTTTTAAGCAAATGCTAACAAGTGTTCGTAGGGCACTTGCTAAGAAACCAATTGTAGATAAACGTTGTTAAAAAGTGTGCTTTTATATGTTTTCGAAACAGTGATAAATGTGGACTAGATATATTTTTTTTTCCTATATATATAGTAACATTAACAAGTGCCCTTGTTAGTACGATTTTTTTTTTATGGATTTTCTTAACTTCAGCCCTTAGGGATGAGGATAAGAAACTAAAAAAAGTGCATTTTTATAAAAAAAAAACTAAACATTTAATTATTCAAGTGATAGTGAACTTAATTTTTCTAGTTTTTTTTTTACTAATTTTAGCTTCTTATCCTCATTAAGCAAACCCTTTTTTATTAGCGCTTTGTTAAGTAGTGCTATAAGCCAATGATTAAGAAATACAAAATTAGCAAGTCAATATTGGAAGCACAAGTTCAAGATCAAATTATTTATATTGATTGCTTAACAAGTACTATAAAGATATTAGTTAGCATTTTCTTTTTTATTAATATATTCTTTCTCTTTTTATAATTATTTTTTTAGTTTTTTCATTACTATTATGGATCAGTTTCATGTATCAATGAACATCAATACGACAAAGTAATAAGCACTGATACCACAAACCAACAAGCACTAATCTACTTAAGTATCGACTGATCGCGGGTAACCAACCCACCAACACTCAACTCAAGAAAACCAGTCCAACGCACTTGTCCGATTCGTCAATAATCTGATTTCCACTTGTATCCACTTTTAGTAAGTAAGTGGTATAAAGACTCGTGACCATTACGACTCATAATAATGTCATCATGTCTTGAGAAGGTTACTCCTAGGACTTTCCTATTATAATGACAGTCCTAATGGCTCATTATTGCTACAACAATAACTACTTCTTCCTATAAATAAACGATAGTGATTACTGATTAAGGTATGGAATTAACTCTCATCAACTCTCACTTAAAAAAAAAAAACTTTCCTATTATAATGACAGTCCTAATGGCACATGACACACATACCACCCCTAATATATATCTTGACTTGGTTGGCAAAGTTTTTTCACCGAAAATATGTCACCATTGTTATAAACCATCAAACCGACTTGATCAGTATACGTTGGATAACACCTCACAACAACTACTTACATAAATTGAGACAATATTGAATAAGAGTAAATATAAAAAATAACACAAACTTTTAAACATAATAAATACTGGGAACAATTGTTTTTTTATATTATTTCAAATGGGATAGAAA
This sequence comes from Crotalaria pallida, assembly GCA_037953625.1. Taxonomy (NCBI): domain Eukaryota; kingdom Viridiplantae; phylum Streptophyta; class Magnoliopsida; order Fabales; family Fabaceae; genus Crotalaria; species Crotalaria pallida. The sequence goes on along the minus strand of CM075650.1, from coordinate 136,442,508 downwards.
AATAGGAAATTTTCTTTTTTAAGTGTTTTTTCTGAAAAAAAAGTTTTTTTTTTATAAGTGTATGTCTCTTTAGAATATTTATACATGGTTTAAGATTATTTTTACTTTTTTAGCCGTATTTTAACCGCTTAAATTATAGTAATAATACCAAAAAGATATATTGTTTCAAACTAATGCATGATTAGATGCAACAATTCGATATAATAAAGTGGTGCAATATTTCAAACTATTTAAGAGAAAATTAAAATATTAACTAATACAGCTTATTAATACACATGTACACATAAACTAATGCTCCTTGTTTCATAAGACATATCTTTTCAAGAATTATTTATGTTTTTAAACGATGAATGACGTGACACGTGGCATATATCATACGTGCCCATTTTCCCATCCTTTATTGTGAGAGTTCCGTTTCATGAGGAGGTTTCTAGATTCAGTATTTGGTCTCCAAATTATATAACAGTCTTTGATTATAAAAATAGTTAGTATTATTATTGCAAAGAGAAATTAGTGGATAGCAAAATAAATACTCTTTGGCTTTTATTTGTTTTAGGAGTTTTACGCGAATTTAAAAAAAACATTTAATGTTTCAAATTTTAAGAAAAGTAGTAAAGAAATTTTACTAAATTATCCTTATATTACACTAATTATCACACGTTTCATATATACCAAGATGTTAATATAAAAGGCTAAAGTAGAAAAAAATTAATTAACACAATTTCTAATTCCTATAGCGACAAATTGTAACACCCGGGCTGATGAGGGCGGGGAGTGATCTCCGGTGCAAGAGGCACGGACAAGGAGCAGCTCCTGGCAAGGCTTTTAAGGGAGGGGTACATAAATGAACCGACACACCGGAATGAGAGGATGATCCTGATACTATGTAGGAGTGGGACTGCATAGTACAAGAAGGCTTAAATGAATTGATTGGTACTACCCATATCAACAAGATGCATCTTCTTTTCGGTAGTCCATCACTTAAGAACTCCAAAGTTAAGCGTGCTTGACTTGAGGTGATTCTGGGATGGGTGACCTCCTGGGAAGTTTTTTCGGGAAGTGTGCAAGTGAGGACAAAGCACGCTGAAAAGACCCGTGTTGGTATGTAGGGATAGTCGCAATCCATTTGCCTGCCAGGGATGTTACAACAAATAATTTGGAATAAGTCAAAAAATGCTAAAGTGACAACTAAAGTGGAATGGATGGACTAAAAAATAAATTGATTTAATACAAAAAGACACATTAAAAATATTTCTTAATATACGTGATACAACCTTAACAAAACACTTAAAAAGAAATGGAGGAAGTAACACTCTTTTAAGAAAGTTTACACTCATCAAGAAAATTATTTTATATTATTAGCAGTATTGGAAATAATAAAATTTGATACTTTCCCAGGGCCTTCTAAACTATGATGCTTCTTGAAAAACTAATATATTTAATAAATAAAAAAATAAGAGTGAAGGGACACTTTGATCCCTTAAGTTTTTCGACAGGGACATTTTAGTTCCTCAAGAAATTTAATTCATATTTAGTCCCTCATGTTTTCCAAAAGTACCAATTTAGTTCCTCAACGAAGTGGCTAACGGAAATTGGACATGAACTAAATTGTCACTTTTGGAAAACTTTGGGGACTAAAAATGAATTAAATTTCTTGAGGGACTAAAGTGTCCCCGTCGAAAAACTTGAGGGACCAAAGTGTCCATTCATTCAAAAAATAATTATTTAGTTTTTCAATACATGCAATTTTACTATTTATATTTCTTATCTTATGCATGAGGTGCATAGGATAAAAAAATCGTACTTTCTTTGATCCTATTTATAGATCATTTTCTAGAATAATTTTTTAGTCTTATCTATAAGTCACTTTGTATTTTCTAGAAGACATTTATTGGTTTTTTCCTCCTATTTGGCATGAGGTGCATAGGACAAAAAAATCGTACTTTCTTTGATCCTATTTATAGATCATTTTCTAGAATAATTTTTTAGTCTTATCTATAAGTCACTTTGTATTTTCTAGAAGACATTTATTGGTTTTTTCCTCCTATTTGGCATTTGTTCATTAATGTAAATTAATGCTTTTATGAAATTTTCAATAAAGTTAAGAGTATAAAATTATAATGTTAAAATAATTTTTAAAAATTTCAAGAAGTATAACTATAGTGAAGTATGAACCTATAATAAGAAGCCGATGGAGTATTATTTTTCAAAATCAATCTTGTATTAACATTGAAACTTTAAAATGTTTGGAATAAATAAAAATATTTGTGAAAAAAAATAATTAACATTGAAAATTGAAATTAAATTTTATAAATAAGACCAAAATATAATTGCTAAAATGAACTTATATAAAGAACCAAAAATAATGTTTTTTTAGCAAATGCTAACATGTGTGATAAAAGCCATCGATTAGAAGCCAAATATAATAAAAAAAGATTAAAATATACTCCCCCGGTCCTTATTATAAGACCATTTGACTAATTTTCACATCCTTTAAAAAATTTAGTTAATATTGTTAGTGGTATTGGAAATGTAAATATTTGGTATACTTTTCAAAAATACCCCTATGATTATTATTGAAAATCTAAAAATTGTTAATAAATAAGGGTGTTTGTGGAAAAGAAGTAATTAATGTTATTAAAAGTTAGAAATGGAGTTATATTAAGGATTAAGGAAAAGTCTTCGAATTCTTTTTTATTACCCAAATACGAGATAATGTAAACTACAAGCCTGATCCTATTTCTGATCTTTTCTCTAGCAATTAGCACAGGGTATATTCTTCAACTCTATTATTCAAACATTTGTATTTGATATCTATACAGGACACCTGCCTTTTCAAGTTAAAACTGGTGGGTCCTACAATTTCTCTTTCTTACAGGACCCACCACTTTTTACCATAAAAGGCAGGTGTCTACCTATGATGTCAAATACATATGTCCCAATAACATTTTTGTATCTTCTTTCCGATGAATATAATCCTCGTAGTATTAAAATCACCAACCATTCACGTGAAAATAGAATCTTGTTCTCACTCACCAGCACATTCAACCCCCCAAGATGCAGTAACCAATGCACGTTACAACTTACTTACCGTTAATAAAGAGCAAAGTACATACCTAGTATGTCTATTTTTTAAAAAAATTAGTGTTAGGGTCCATCCCCCACCTTCTCTATAAATAGATAGTACTAGTACCCAACCTATTTCATGTATGTACTTTTGAAATTAAAGCACCGAGGTTTATAGTTTATCTACAAAGCTAGGGTGATAATTATGGACAGGGCACGATTTGGGCTTTTCTTCTTGTTGCTTATTGTTCTTTCCTCTCGTAAGCCTCTTACTGTATAAGCATGCCTGCCCTTCCAATACTCAATAGCTACACATAGTGGTATATACTAGTATGTAACATAAGATAGAAAAGGGTTTGTAATGATTTTTATGACTTTAATATTATTGACCTTTAAGTAAAATTCACATATAGAAATGGTAGATGATGCATATTAATAGTATTAAAAATTTTACATTTTCGGTGTACATTCGTTAAATTATTTAGTAACACTAGCGCGAAATGTTTTTACTTAAGCTGAGTGAGTTTGTGTTAATGTAGATATGATGGTGGAAACCGAGGGAAGGCATTGTGAGTCAAAGAGCCACCGGTTCAAAGGAATGTGCTTTAGCAATCACAATTGTGCTTCGGTTTGCCATGTTGAAGGTTTTACTGGTGGTAGGTGCAGGGGGTTCCGTCAACGCTGCTTTTGCACCAAGGTTTGTTGATTGGTGCATGCAACGTAATTTTACCTTGCTAGCTACCTTTTGTAGTTTCAGTAGCTAGTAGCTTTAATTTCTAGTAGAAGGAAATTAAATAAGTAACCTTGTAAGCTTTGAGATTTGCTTAAGTTTGTTTGTATGTTTGTTTCGATTTGGTTTGGTGTTAGAGGCAGGCTATGAGCGTGCAACATTGTTTCCATGTTATGTCGAGATGTATTTGCTTTAAAATTTAGTGAAACTACATTTTCATTCCATGTCTAAATTGTTTATTTATTTATTGTTATTATTGTTACCTTTTCTTACAAAATATTTTTTATTTTAAATTCATATGTGATGATGCATGGACATCAACATTGATAAAAATGACTTGACTGAAGAACATTCAAATGACAAAAGAATTAACGATGAAAATATATAATGGCGAGCTTATTATTATTGCGGTTTCACTATTATTTTTTATTTTTCATAAGCGGCTTCACTATTATCTATTGATATTAATATTGGTTTCACTTTCTACCAAAAAAAATATTGGTTTCACTACAATAAATCATCTTTTTCCTTAAAAAAATTCCATTGATATTGATCTTCTTTCGCTTCGACTTTGCCCAACATCATTTTCACGCATGCTCTTAATTTACTTCGTGATTGCTTAGTACTATCTATTATCTTGATAAAAAAAACATATTAAAAATTTTGCCCTAAATTAAATTAAAAATAATAAACAAATATGCATGCTAGGTTGATCCATTAAGTTATATTTAGGATACGAATCAGTTTCTTAAGTTTTTTTTTCTTTTCCAGAATGTCCCGTAAGTTATTACAGTATCGTCTAACAAATCTATCATTTTCATTAATTTTTTTCATTAAGTGACACGTGTCACTCAACTAATGGTGCTGCATGTGTAAAAAAAATGGTTTAATAGTTTTTTTTTAAAATTTTCTTATGGTACCACATGTCAATTAAGAGAGAAAATTAACGGAAATGACTGATCAACAACAACTTAGAGAACTTATTTGAACAAAAAAACTTAAGGGACTAATTTGTAACCTAAAAATAACTTAAGAGACCAATCTAGGAATATTTATGATTGAGTAAGTAAGAAAAATAACATTTAATTTTTAAAAAAAATATGATGATCCATCAATTTTTAAAATCTTCTGGCTACTTTCGATTATCTAAACATTTATGAAATATTAATGTAATATGTATTAATTGTAATGATATAAAATTTGTGTAATAAAAATTTATAATTAATAAATGAATCATATATATTAAATTAAAAAACTACTATCTTATTTTCATTAATTAGTTTGACTTTTACCAAAACAATGGAACAGAAGCAATTGTAAGAACTACAATCGGTGGATGAAATAACTAGGAGACACTAGGAGAACACCTAGAAGGGGGGGTTGAATAGGTGTTAGAGAAACCTTGAAAGATTTTCGAAAGAAACGAATCGAAACGATTAAAACAAATGATTTTTACAAAAATTTAAGCTCTTAATCGATTAAGACTTCAATTAATCGATTAACACCGAAAGACTTCAAATGATTAATCGATTAATACTTCAGTTAATCGATTATTTACGAAAGCTTGATTTTGGTTAATCGATTAATAGATTCAGTTAATCGATTAATCACTGTTAAAACTGAAAAAATCACTTTTCATTTGAATACGAAAATCAATCAATTAACACATAAGATCAGAGATTAAGCGGAATTGATCAACACCAATATTCTTATTGATTACCTAGGTTATGAAAATGATTTTCCCCAAATCAATTTGCACAATTAAGATTCAATTCAATCAATTATGAAAATCAATCTTTTCTAGGTTTTCAACCAAGAACAAATGAAATGACTTGAATGTAAAGAGTTAAGAGTTTAGAGATACGACACAGAGATTTATCCTGGTTCACTTTCATCCACTTGAAAGCTACATCCAGTCCCCTCTTCAACCAAGAGAGATTCTTCACTATGAGGAATTAGAGTTCTCAAATTACAAGCAAATGCCTCTCAAGATACCCCACTTGATAGCCTCCAAGAGATACCACACTCTTGTCTTGCAACCCTATTGAATCTAATCTAACCTCTTCCCTTGCTTGCCGATATCCTCACAACAAGTCTTCCAATTGCTTTGAGATGCTTCAAAGACTTCCACTTGTTTGATGATGCTTCAAAGACTTCCACTTGTTTGATGATGCCTCACAGCAAGACTTCCAATTGCTTGTTAACACAACAAGACTTCCAACATAACTTTGCTTGAGATGAACAACCACCAAGGCTTCCTTGTGTTGTAGAATGTTTGCCTTCTTTGCAATGATTACAACCAAAATGAAAACAATGACAATCCTTTGAATCTCTTTCAAGAACTATGAAAATATCAACATGAGAGATTCAAAGATACTTGATCAAAGAATGTAAAAGTTAAAAGCTTTGATCTATGAAAGTGAGAGAGAATAGTGTGGCTTTTATCTTTGTAAAATTGATGTAAAAATGATACTTGTTAATCACAATGATTAGGAAAAAGGTTTATATAGAATACCCAAAAGTTAGGAAACAATAGAAATTGATTTTGCCTTGAAAAGCTTATTTTAAAAACTGATTCTGCATGTGTTAATCGATTAACACAATGCCTTAATCGATTAAGCACTGTTACAGTTGTGTTAATCGATTAGCCACTGATAAAAATAACTTGTTAATCGATTAATCAAACATTTAATCGATTAACCACTGCTAAAATCAATTAAAAAACTTGTTTTCTCAAAACTAAACCTTTTCTTTCAAACCTTTAAGCCACCTATTGATTTTAGGTTAAGTGAATACTCAAATTATGATATAATCATGACCTTGATAGAGATTCACTACCCTCTAATGACTCTACCCAAACTCACAAACTAAAAGACTCAAACTAAAGATATTACAATTAAACACAAACTAAGTCTTCATGAGCTTGCTCTCTCTTCATCATTTGTTGAGTGTTGTTTACTTGTTGAACTTCTTCAAACCTTGAGCTTGATCACAAACACTTGTAGCTTGTTCAAAACCTTTGTCATTATCAAAACATTCTCACTGGATCTAACAGGAATAACAAAAATCCTTTAATTTCTTGCCAACCTTAGATTTGAAGGATAAGTGTGAGTCATAATAAATGAGTGGATGTAAAAAAAGGGTTAAATTTTAATCTTGTGTCTATGCGCTTATTATGTGATAATTTTTAATTTCTAGGCGAATGAACTTCAAACACAAAGTTCTTTGGTTAAAACAAATAGAAAAGTGTAAAGTTGCAAAGAAAAATAAAAGTAAGTAAATGAAAGTAATGACAAAAGAAGAGAAAAAAAATCATTTCTTGTTAAAATACGAGAGGAAGAAAGTATTTGATATGCATCCCTGAATTTGCTTCATGTAAGATTGTTTGAATTTTTACAAGTGTTTACCGATCCCTAGAACAATAAATGAAACTTCTATTTATAAACTAAGCTATCAAGTTAAAATAACTACGCATTACTTGTGTGTCGAATCCACCAAAGTTTTTCGCTGCTCTTCAAAAGTCTTCCTTCAACACATGAGTCACGTGCTTGTCCCCAAGTTGTTGTCAATGGTTCTTCTATGCTAGTGTCTTCAATTTCTTCATTCTTTCCTAAGTTTAAGATTTAGTCTTCTTTGTTGATTGTCACTTCTTGATCACTTGGACAACATGTCACAATGGCAAATGTTAACATTTGTCTTGGAGCAAGGACCAAGGTATTTACTAATCTTGGCTTTTTCTCTTATGATACCCGAAAAATTAGATGCATTAGAATAAATCAGGAATGAACTTCACCAATCCATGATGAAACAAATGAAATCTCATCAGGTGGGATTGTAGAGGTTTTCTACGAAGGAATGAATATATAACGATTCCTAGTGGGAAATAAATGTCCGTCATGGGGGGACGTCTCTCACGGAGGATGATGCACCTAATCTTATGCCAAATATTTGCATTTTTTTGAAAGACTCATCTTATTATAGGCTTTCAAGCATTATCCTCCACGTTATGAGTTTTCTTCCACCTAATGAGGTGCGTTAGGAGGGAACATAACACATTCATATCTTTCACTCCTACCATTTGATATCCAAAACTTTGAGACTCTCATCTTTACTCACTTTTTCTTTTTCTTTCTATGACTTTCACACATCTTAAACTCACTCTTTTTCACCTTAATTATTTGACTCACATTCTTTTATTCATGCATTACGTTATCTGTTTTGCAAAATCCATTTATATAATCCTGCTCTCTAATGGTCTCTTAATCATAATTAAAAGACTCATTAATGCTCAATAGAAAAAGTTTCTTTTGATAAAGTGAAATTCATTTCAATGCTTGATGCTCATCACTATCACGCTCCATCCAAATCTTCGACACATTTTGGAATTGTGACAATATTCAAGACTTCAACACTTTGATGTGAAAATTTGGTTGAGCCGAAAGTGGTAAAAAGAGAATTTGTATGATTTTAAAAAAACCCTAAAATGATTAGCATAAATCAAACCGAGTCATTCTTACCGCAGTAGATGATAAAGAATTCGAGTTAACTTACACAGAATAATGATATTTCTATATTTCACTGAAAATAAAATTATGTTTGAAAGATGAATATATTTACATTTGGGTATATTTTAAGATAATTTTTAGTTAGTTTGTTTGGACTGTTAAAAAAAAACATTTGTATAGAAAATGAAAAGAGTATGAAGTTATTTATTTGGTAGGAAGAGAGTATAGTAGAGGTATCGTGGAAAGAGTTCCTGAGTGAAAAATAAATCACTTCAAAATTTAAAAGCTAAATGCCAAACATATAAGAAATTTGGAATTTAAACCTCATTTCTTTATCCATAAACTCCATTTTATTTTTGAAATCCAAAAGCATTTTAGTAATTTTAATATTTTTGACAAGTACCTGTCGAAAAAAATTTGTTGGTTGTTGATAGAACAACACTATTTTAAATATATTCAATAACCAACACATTTTTTCCGAAAGATATATGTCAAAAAAATATTCTGACATGTACATCTCAAAAAATTACAAGAGTGTTTTTGAAAATTCACACTTCAAATAAGATTCATGAATAAAAAGAAGGATTTAAAATTCAAATGAGTTTTAGTCCCGAATCCCATTATAGTCTCAACCCCCATTTTAATGTCAAAAGATATAAATATCACTTCCCCTATTTTTTCTTCCAAACCCCAAACCCTCTTTACACCTTTTTTCTTCCTTTAACCAAACTTGTGGTTGTTTTTGCTTTTTTTTTTCACATTATAATTTTTCCTTGCTTTTTAATCAGTCTCATCCCAAAAAATTTAAAGACGTTATATAAGGTTTTTGAATATGCATGCTTATTTTTGTTTTCTAGGTTAAAAATCTGAACATCATCTAAATATCCAAAACTATTACTACTTTTTTAAGTTCCCGATGATAATTGTGTGCATCTCCATCTCTTATGTGTTTGTATACGTGCAAGTGAATGTAGTGAGTGATGTTTAGTGAGGAATCGTTCATTTTTAGAGGTCATGTCTGTTTATACCCAAAAATAAATAATCACAAAACAAGGCTCATTTATTCAAAAGGCCTAATATGTGCTAAGAGCCCATCCAAAACAGAGGTGTATCCAAAGGAAGAGCGCTCAGCCTAAGCGTTCTCACAAGAAGCAATGCTCAAGCTAAACATCTCTCTGGTCAAGGACACCCCAAATCACTACAGCCAAGGCATCTAAAAAAGGAAGCAAATAGGATGTCTTTGAAGCTCCAGGGCGCGCCTGCTGCAGAAACATGCCCTGGAGAGCACACCCTGGAGAGCGCACATGAACAGCAGACAGGGAGCAAAGTGTAGAAGGGGTATAGTGAGCTCTCTTCTTACCCCAAAGCTTGTACAAGAAGAATGGAATCTTTGCTCACTTCATGTTGGCAATTCTCCATCAAATGCTGAAGATAGTAAGAAGATTTTGTTGTCCAATGGGTAAAAGGAAGAAAAGTGAAAACCATTGGTCCAAGACTACATTATAAATAGAGGTCACCCTCTTCACTGCAGATCAACAAGCCAAGAAGAAACACAATACTAATTAGACACCACTACTTTCTCTCTCAAACTTGGAGAAAAGAATATGAGAGAGGCAAAGAGTGAGAAAACACTTAGAGAAAACTGAAGAAGGAGAAGTTATTGCCAAATCAAGCACCAAAGCGCACTCCATAAACTCCACAAGCTCACAAGAACAACAAACCAACATTGAGGAACACAAGTTCTTCACAATATCAAGAGAAGAAAGGAAAAACGAAGCAGAGAAGCATTCTTCATCACCTTGCTTCCTCACAAGAGCGACACAAGAGAGAGCGCATCCCTCTGCCCAGCAGCGACAACCGCTCTACTCCTCCTTGGCATCTCAAAATTAGTGTACAAAAGCAATAGGAACAACAACAGTGAAGTGAACAGATTCTGTAGCAACTCTCTAGAAGAAAAGGAGAATAAAGTGTGAGGGTCCCAGAGCGACCTTCGAAAAGTGCACGTCCCTCCCCAGAATATAACACCACCTCACTCCTCATCTACGCAAGAGCAACAAGAACAACAACAGTAAAGAGAAAATAATCAATAACACATCAGTGAAGAAACCGAGGAGAAAGGGAGTCACTGTCCCTTATAAGTTGAAGGCGCACGACGAAAGCGTGCACTGGAAGCACGCGACAAAAGCGCACACTGAAGGCGCCCCTATTCAATCTCAAAGGAGATGCTCTGCCCAGTATCAGCAGTCTAAAGGCGCCCTCATTTCAGTCCCAAGAGCGACACTCTACCCAATATTAGTAGTATGAAGTGTCTCTATTTAATCCCAAAGGCGACGCTCTGCCCAATGTCATGAAGTCTGAAGGCGTCCCCTCAGCTCAACCTTAAAGGGAAGAAAGGAAGAAGAAAGTGTTCAGGTCCAAGAACGACCTCTGAAAGTGCACACCCCTGTCTAACTTTGATACTCCCTTGTATTTTCCCATTTTCTTCGCTACAATCAAGCCATGATTTCATAAATTTTACGAACCCCATTACATGTACAATTTATCACCTTTAAAAATAAAAAGGTTCCGAAACAATTTGGCGACTCCGCTGGGGAAATCATGGCTTCAAAGGGCAAAGGAAATGCTCCTGGAAGCATTGCACAAAAGATGGCTCTCGAAGGCGCTCCACTGATATCAACCTCAACAGTCTCCAACTTAGGAAGTGTTGCAGCAAGGAGGTTGTCTTTCACCCCAAAAGCGACCTTCTCGAAAGGCGAGCTCCCTAGAAGGTGCTCCCCAGAGAGCGAAGCTCCCCAGGTTGCCAGCTTTCAAGAAGTCAAAAGGTTTCAGGCAACTAGAGGGATGAAAGTACGCTCTTAATGGAGAAGGTGCCTCGTTACAGAAAGTGGAAACTCAGGAGCAAAGGCGTAACCAGAAAGTTTTACATGGCAACACTGCTATCAGTTATCTATGCTATAAGCTAAGTGCATACAACTCTCAACTTAGTCCAATTTACTATCATGACTATTATTTATATGCTAGTATGCCTTTTCATGAATTTGATAATAATAGATATGAATCATGATAAAGGAAATGTATACTACATTATAATTATGTGTACTATTAGTTACTGCATGTGCAGTTAAGAAAAATAGCTATTGTATGCTTATTTTTTGCATCCATATGGCTTTGGCAGGATCGCTCTCGCACGATATCATGTTTTTCCTAACTAGTTTCATATCTAACATTATCTTGATGACAATGATTTATTTTCACTTTGTCTAGAATAGCATTGTTCTGACATGATGTAATATGTAGATGGTTTGATTTTTAGACTGTGTCTGTCATGGCTGAGAATTGCATATGTATGATCACAATCACGAATGGTGTTGCTTTGATATGTATCAAATATTTGACTAGAAAAGCAATAGTTAGATAACTCTGTACATATGAACGTTTGTTGTATAACTAAAATTAGTATATCATACTAGTCATTTTTGTCGTAACCTTGTTAACTGTTCTTTGCTCAACCATTACATGATGTGAATAAACTGTTTTTCATGATTCCAGCATGCAAATCTAGTAATTCATGTTATGAGTTGACCGATTTAGATACATAAAGGCGTGCTTTTGAAAAAAATGTTATATGAAGACATAATCTTGACAATGATACACAATGATGCATGATTAATCTTGTACATGATTTACTAGAGACAACTAACAAAACGGGCATGCATACCATGAAAATAACCACAAAATGAAAATTCTTTATGTAGGAACAATAAGTGATATCTTCCTCACATTCGGGAAGTCCTAAGTATGCTCTTAGGCCATGATTTTCCATGTTTTTCTAACATACTCAATGCCATGGGAGGATCACTTCCTCCACCTTGGGCAATAAGCACCTGATCTGCCAAAAGCAGAAAAGCGCTCCACGTCTCGCCCAGTAAAAGAGAAAGCGATCAAAAAGTGAAGTATCAGAAGGCAAGTGATGAAGCAAGAGCAAAGTATTAAGAAAGAGCAACACAACAATATGAATAGAAAATATCAGTGAAAATTAAGCAAACAAAATCAAGCAAAGAGAAAAGATAAAATCATACAAGAAGGCGAGCCCTGAAGTTGACAGTAAGAAATCCAGAACCAGAAGGCAAACATAGAGTCACGGTAGTAGGGCGCATGTCCGCCTTGCAAGCAAAAGTAATCATGCATTTAGTATGGACTGATTGACAAGGTGAAAGGCGGAACAAGCAAAGACGAACAAAGCAAAGTTGAATTTATAAGCCTCGTGTGAAGTGAAACTAAAACAGATGATAGCAAAGGCGCATCAGAAAAGAAACAACGTTGAAGCTAGAAATCCTGGAGAAAATCCAAACAGAAAGTTGCTAATAACAAACCAAAAATTTGAGAGCAAAGTTATATTAGAAGCTGAAATCAAAAGCTGATAATGAATTCAAACCAGATAGACGAAGGCGACTTCAAAACAAAAGCGTGCAAGAGAAGGCAAGCCAGAAATTGAAAACAAAGTCAATGTAGATACTTGAGCGCAATAGAAAAATAAAATGCAAAGCTCGTAATTCCTCATATGACAATGAACAACATGCATTAATTGAGAGCAAGAGCAAGCACATGTGCAAAAGCGGACATAACTAAACCCAAGTAGAAATGCGGATAAAACAGAAGATATTTACAAACAAACCAGCCAGCCAGAAGTCAAAAGCGAACCTTAAAGGTGGCTATGATCACAATTTTAAAGGCGTACAACTACAAGGCGTACATGAAATTCAACTGAAATATCCAAAGGCGTACATGCAACGTGAAGGGTGAATGCAAGCTTTATAATGACCAGTACGAGTGCAAGATCGATCCAGAAAAGTATGTTACTCAAAGGCATACTTAAACACCGAAGCATAAATTCTGATGCAAGATCAAATTACAAGACAAAAGCGGACCTAAAAAGCGTACAAGTGATTGATGCAAAAATTGTTCAGAATCATGACCATCCAAGTCGAACTCAGTTTACTTGATGATTGAACAACAACTGAGCTAAAATCAAGAATTCATCTCATTTTGTAATCATCAGCGAGCCAAAGCATCCTGACACAAGTGAAACGAAGAAATCTGTAGTAATAACAAGCAACTGAAGCAAGGTGCACTTGGGCATAAAAGAGGTGTCCCAAGTGTGATGCTTCGCATAAAAGAGAGAGAATTCATGTGGATAAAAAAAGAGAAAACAAAGCAAACTAGAAAAAATGGTTTAGTCTAATCAACCTATAATAACAGTTAATATTAACAAAGCAAAATCCCCGGCAACGGCGCCAAAAACTTGATATGCCCCGCAAGCGCACGGGTTATCGTAGTAATAAAAAGTAAAGTATCCGCAGGGATTTTGTTGTTAAATACCAACAAATTATAAGCACCAATTATCTAAACCGGATTAGTGGAAAATTAAAAATAAAATTTAGAGATTGATTTTCGGGAAAAATAAAATAAAATAAATCTAAAAGATTGGATTGAGAAATTTCCAAGGATTAGTTTCACCACATATCCGCATTGACAATCTTTAGTGACATCTCTTTTATTTAACTAGATTTATTTTTAGGGTGAATTAATACTAGCTCCTTTCAGAGTCTTAGCAACGTACCTATTGAGGCCTAATTTCTACTTTCGTGATAATTAGGGTACATTAAATCCATTAAGTTTTATGATAATTTAGGGAATCCCCTCAAGAATTAAAACTACTTTCGTGATTTAAGTTCCTAAGTTCAATTTTGGTATTTTCTAATACTAAGGTTCACCTTTCGGTACTTCCCTTACTAACTGGGATCATGTAATTGTGGAGCTCTACACAACCAAAAGCATTAAGCACACCAAAATTAAATAAAAATAGAATCTAGCATAAATATAAGGTAAAATATCAAATCCTCGTGTCAATGCCTCCATGGACTAATCCTAATTCTCAGAAAAAGGGAACTACTCACTACTCAAGTTCATGATACAAATAAAAAAACAAGAATAAAGCATAGTAAAGTAGGAATAACCAAAAGTTGAGAGGAGGAGAATTTCTTCTTTCTTTAATCGCCTTCCAGTTCTTCCTTGAGAGAGATATGTTCTTTCTCCCTTCAATCCTTGTTTTCTAATTTTATATTTTCTCATCAAATCTAATCTTCTAATTAAAATCTAATCTACAAGGGTTTCTATCTTTTTACAATTTATCTGCTACTTTTTCCAAATTTGGGCCCAAATTGATAAATTAGGCCCAATGACTTATATTCCTTCTCAAAGCCTCCAAATCTCCTTTTTTTCTATACAATTGCTCCCAAAAGCTCTTTAATATTTTGTCAATGATAAATTCTTTACTTTCCAAAGCTCCAAGCCTCCAAATTGTAACCTACACATCAAAAACACCAAAAACCTTTCCCAAGTGAAATATGAATTAAATGGATGCTAAATTAAAATAAAATACCTAAATAAATATTAAAATAAATACAAACTAATAGGAAAATAATATGCATGCTACGCACACATCACTCACAAGAGCAACAAACCAATATAGAGGAACACAAGTTCTTCACAGTATCAAGAGAAGAAAGGAAAAACAAAGCAGAGAAGCAAAGAAGCATTCTTCATCACCTTGCTTCCTCACAAGAGTGACACAAGAGAGAGTGCATCCCTCTGCCCAGTAGCGACAACTGCTCTACTCCTCCTTGGCATCTCAAAATTAGTGTACAGAACAACAGGAACAACAACAGTGAAGTGAACAGAGTCCGTAGCAACTCTCTAGAAGAAAATGAGAATAAAGTGTGAGGGTCCCAGAGCGACCTTCAAAAAGTGCACGTCCCTCCTCAGAATATAACACCACCTCACTCCTCATCTACGCAAGAGCAACAAGAACAACAACAGTAAAGAGTAAATAATCAATAACACATCAGTGAAGAAGCCGAGGAGAAAGGGAGTCACTGTCCCTCATAAGTTGAAGGCGCACGACAAAAGAGGGCACTGAAAGCACACGACAAAAGCACGCACTGAAGGCGTCCCTGTTCAATCTCAAAGGTGACGCCCTGCCCAGTATCAGCAATTTAAAGGTGCCCTCAGTTCAGTGCCAAGAGCGACATTCTGCCCAATGTTAGTAGTATCAAGTGTCTCTATTTAATCCCAAAGGCGACACTCTGCCCAATGTCATGCAGTCTGAAGGCGTCCCCTCAGCTCAACCTTAAAGGAAAGAAAGGAGAAGAAAGTTTTCAGGTCCAAGAGTGACCTCTGAAAGCGCACACCCCTGTCTAACTTTGATACTCCCTTATATTTTCCCATTTTCTTCGCTACAATAAGGCCATGATTTCATAAAGTTTACGAACCCCATTACATGTACAATTTATCTCCTTTAAAAATAAAAAGGTTCCGAAACAATGTATGTGTTTGGTAAAACAAGCTTATAGTTTATTTAGTAGCTTTCAGCTTATTGAATCAGTCAATAAGCTACTAGAACTATTTGGTGAACAAAAAATAAAAGGGGCTTATAGCTTTCAAAAAAGAAGCTTATAACTTTTGAAAGCTACATGAAGGAGCTTTTCAAAAAATAAAAGAGCTTTGAACAAATTATTCTACCTCCGTCCCATAAAATTAGTAAAAAACATAGAAATTTTTTGTCCCAAATTAAAGTTAAAATAGTGACTAAAAAAATTGAAATTGCATTGTATACTCTATGATTTTGGTTAATTAAGGAAACATGAATTAAATATTTGTTTTGGTAATTGGTTGATTTGGGAGACAATGCATTAATACCTTGTTCCCTAATTTTTGTTGAATTTTCAAAAATTTACTTACTTTTTGGGATGGTGGGAGTATCTCAATTTTGCCCTTTATTTTTTTTTCTAATTATAATTATATATCTTGGCCAAATTATATCTTTTAAGCCATTTAACAAATTTCAGTTAGTTGAACAACTAGTTTTGCCAAACAGCTCTATTACAATAAGCTAGTTATACATCTATAAGCTTTCAGCTATAATCCCACAGCTTTCAGCTAGGTTCGCAATTATCAGCTACAAGCTCACAGCTATCAATTATAAGTTCACAGCTATAAGCTAGTTTTGCCAAACAAACCTCAAATCTTATCCCTCAAAAGATACGTGTGGGCTGGGGTTAAGATTAAAAGCCATTGAAAGGTGCATGATCAGTTAAAAAAATCACGTTATTTTGTAAACATGGTCATTCGTGCAAGATATAGGCATCTAGCTTTGAGTTTGATCATTCATGGTTGAGGGAGAATTATGAAGAAGAAGAAGGAAGTTGTAAGGAAGATTAGAGAAGAAGAAGGGTAGTGTAGGAAAAGATTATATGGAGAAGAAGGATGTTAGGGGTTTGGGGTTTGGAATTTGGAAAGAGAAATAGGGAGATGGATATTTTTGTCTTTTGACAATTAAAGTAAGAGCTGAGGATAATAGTTGGGGATTGAGGACTAGAACTCATTTCAAATCTCTAACATATAAATTTTTAATGGAAATCATTTTTTGACCCCCATTTACTTTGCGGAACCCCCCTTTACACTGGAGTTGGCAATTTGGGCTACCCGGTCGGGTTCGGGCCGACCCGCTTCAGGCTCGGGCCATGACCGGGCCGGGCTAAAATTCGGGCCTCTAAATTCATGCCTATGCTCGCCCGACAACTTTTTCTTTCATTTTTTTCTTAATAAAACATAAAATTTTTATACAGAAATTTCAAAAAAAAAATTAAAAAAATAAACAATTTGTTTTTCAACAATTTTAAACTTCAGCAGCTATGACATAGTAGTGAGTACTGAGTAGCCATACAAAATTACAAATACTACATGCTGCCAACCATACTACCATAGTGCCATATAAACAAAAATTAGCAGAGTAATACCAAAAAAACAAAATTAGCAAAGTAAGAAATTAATAAAAAAAAGTAAAAAACCCTAGCCCCAAATTAAGTAATGAACACTGAAAATAGGAAAAAAAATGAGAGAGGGAGAAGGAAAGTAATAGATACTTGAGGAAGAAGGAATGGAATCAAAATAGCTAAGATGATGCCTTGGTCTTGGTGGTGCACAACGATGGCGCTTACTCCTTGTGGCGGTAACACGAGAGTCGCGATGGCCCACGGGTGCAAAGAAGGTGAAGACAATGCAAAGAAAAAGAAGATAGAAAATGACGGGTGCAAAGAAAATGAAGAAAACGATGGTGAAAGAAATGAACAGTGAGAGAATGTTGTTGTGTCGTGAGGAAGAGGAACTGAAGATGGACAAGGTACCAAGTAGGCAAGTACCAACTACCAAGAAGGCAACAAGCCAACAACCAAGAAGACCTAGAACTAGCAAGGTCCTGCGTGTTGGGCCTTGGCCCTTAATGGGCCATTAACTTTTTTTTTCTCAACCATTGTGCTGCTGTTGCAGCCTGCAGGTGCACAACAAGTGGTTTATTTAAAAAAAAAATAACCGGGCTGCCGGGCCGGGCCGGGCTAACTCGGTTCGGGCTCGGGCTTTTTCGGGCCAGGCTAAAAACACCCGGATATATTTCGAGCTCACATTTTGTAATATAAATCCGAATATGATGCGGACTTATTCGGGCCGGGCCGGTCGGGCTGGGCCGAATTGCCGGCTCTACTTTACACACATACCCTGGGGTCAGCGTATGGGCAAATTTTTATCCAGTTTGCTAACCCCTGTGTATGTGTAAAAAAGGGTCAACAAGTAAATATGAGGTCAAAAAATGAACTCCCATTTCAAAGGATATTTTTGTTTGGAAAAACAACTGTTAGCCCGTTAGCAATAGAGGTGGGAAATGGGCTTCAAACTTTTTAACACATTCCAGCCCAACTTGAGAACGTGGTGTCCAGCGTTTGTGGTCCAATTAAATTAGAAGAACAATACTTCTAGCCTCGGGAGAACAAGAAAGTTTTTAAATTACTACTCTCCTCCGTTCATTATCTTTGTAAATAAATGTAATTTTTTTCCCAAATTAAAGTAAAAATAATTAATAAAAAATCTTAAAGATTGTATATTAAATTAAAAATCTTAAAAATAATTAATGAAAAATCTTAAAGATTGTAAAAATAATATGAAAATTTGTGTGATAGAAATTAGTAATTAATATATGAATCATGCATTGTATTTTATTTTGAAAATGAAATCATGCATTCTATCATAAAAAAATTCTTTTATTTTTATTTATTTCTTTGACTTTTACCAAGATAATAGGACGGAGAGGATTGTTGGAAAAATATGAAGAATATACGCTATAAATACAAAATAAAAAATATGATCTGAGGTGTATCGGAGACACTGTTCTTAAGAATCCATTCGCGCACCGCGACGATTCCCCAGGATTCAGCAGACCCTTCTGACATAGGCCAGTTAACAGAACTAACAGTATATTGTTTGATGACATAACCCAGATAGAAGAAGTGAAAGAATAATAAAACACTAGAACAATGGAGCAATATACAATTGTTTGTTGTTGTTTTTTTTCCTTCTTTTTAATCCATACTTTTATGCAACAGAGGACAACGTATATATATAAATATAATCACTGTTTGAACCATTGTGTCTCTTCAAAGTTATGTATATAACCACTGTTCTTTTTCAATCGGTGCATGAGTAACTACTTTATTTTCAAATTGCAAACACTGTTTCTTTTTTTTTTTTTGGTGAACTGCAAACACTGTTTCATATTCAAGGCAAACACTACTTCATATCCATGGCACTGCTTCACTCCTTGTAACTTCTAATAATTTTTAAACACAACTTTTGAACTTTAATTTATTAAGATACAAAAGTACATTACAGTACTACAAAACAAACAAGATAAATCACACAACAAAAATAGTATAATAATAAATTAAATTAAATTAAATTAAATTATTATTTTTGAAATAAAAATAAATAACAATATTTTACAACAGGAATAAACTAAATGCAAGAAGCAACTTTGTCCGGCAAGTTAAACCAAAGGTAATAATATTTTTAGTTAGTCTTCCTTCCCTAGTCGCAGTGGTTACTTGCATGCGGTTGAGGGTTTGAACTTGTTATCTTTAATTTTTGGTTAACATCCCTACGTTTGAACTTTGAATATCTGGCGTAGTTGGTATAAGGAACATGATACTGTCTAGTGTTTGGTGATTTATAAAAAGGCAAAAAAAATATGATTATATGCTGAGGTAGACAGATTAGACCATGCGACCCATGGAACAAATAATCGTGCTAATTTATATCTTAGTATTAATATTTAACAGACAGTAATGTGCTATGTCCGCGATAAATTCTGGTTATTAACGATGATAGATTTTGGAAAAATTCATTATATTTGTGAAAATTTAATTTTTCCTCCGAATCAAAGTCAAGACTATCCAATTAAGGAAACAAATTATCTCAACATCTAGTTTGTTTGTTTGTTTGTTTTTTTTTTTTAAAATTTACTAGTTAAAAAAATGGAGTGAAATGCTATTCATAGCTCGAAAGTTATTTTTAAAGCTCCTAGCATTTCACACCATTTTTATTTTATATATGACAGTATCATATTCATTCTAGCCATAATTGAGGAGGCTTCCCAAATTAAATCTATTTTATCCGGCTCTCAATTGGCTTTTAGTCAAAGGATCAATTAGGATATATTAAAGTTCTCCTTCAACCAAAATGTTCCTAATTTCAAGATTAAAGAGATTGATGGTCTTGTGCTTATAAATTATAATGGCTATGGAATAGCATACAAAATATCAGGGGTTACCAATTATTATAGGTAGATCCAAAAAACAGATATTTGATTTTGTCAATGAATGAGTGCTTAAGAAACTCAAGAGATGAAAGGAAAAATTACTCTCACATGTTAGGTTTTAATAAAGTTGTGATCCAAGCCATTCCAACCTATATCATGCTTTTTTTTCCCCTCTTCCTCAAGCATCGTGGAATCAGATTGAATCTTTTATTGTGAGATTTTATCAGGCAGCCTCTACGAATGGAAAGAAATTGGGGTGGCTTAGTTGAGATCAATTGGCTAGCCCACAAAAAGCGTTGGTGGTGTTAGCTTCAGAAAGGTGTCGGCTTTGGACAAAGTTCTTTTAGCTAAACAATGGCGAATCAAATAGGCTTAATTATGTCACAAGTCTCTTAAGTTTAGGGTACTTTTGTCAGATATCTTTATTTTTATTTTTCGATGTCTGACTCCCCGAAGTTACTTCTGAGTTTGTCATATACCCCTACTACCAATTCTGGCCAATTTTGCTGACATATAACATCGGAATACTGATAAGAGTGGTAGAAAGTGTAGAAAGTTAGACACCCGGTGCCCCGTGGGGTGAAGATCCTTTTTTAAACTTAAAAAACTAAAAAACTTATTATTTTTATATTTTTAGTTAAATAAAAAAAAAAGAAAGGATTGAAGAGAGAGGTCGTCTTCACCCATGTGACATCACGCGACACGACATGACCAACTCTTGCGTCTGACTAAAATTTTGTTGTTACATGTCAGCAAAATTGGTCAGAATTGGTAATAGGGATATATGACTAACTCAGAAGTTACTTCAGGGAGTCAGACATTGAAAAAAAAAGAATAAGAGTACGTGACAAAAATATCTCAAACTTTAAGGGCTTATGACACAATTAAGCCAATCAAATAATAGCTCAATCGTTTCCAAAGTTCTAAAGCCAAAATATTTCACATTAACTTCTTTATTATAGATGGTACCAAGTGGAGAATGGGAGGTGTCGCTTTTCTTAGTATGTGGGAGGACAAATGGTGCCCACAACTATCTGATGGATTTTTGCACACAGGTTATAATTGGGCTTCTAGGTTACATTGTGTTAAAGATCTTATTAACAATCCCTATTTTTTCAGTGGCTTTGTAACATTCCCTACTTTTTAGTTTTGTAACAAACACATGATGAAGAGAAAGTTGTTACTCTCTCTAGCTTTTGGGTGGTTATTAGATACCTTCTTGCCTAGCTATAAATTAGAAACAAGAACAACAACAAGAGTTGTATGGCATAGCTCTCTTTCTTTATATTTCTCTTTATTATTCAGAGAAAGTTGAGTATATACACCGGTGAGAAAATATTATGTGGTATTTTGGATGTATTTGGGATCTAGGTTGTCATCAAGTATCAATATCGTTGTGTATAGTCATATAGTCATTTTTATGTGGACGTAAGCTATAAGTAGAACTGCATTTGTTCACAATTCCACTTTATTTCCACTAACTATATAACAAATTTGTATTGGAGCGCTTATAACATTATGGGAATCTGTGGATTAAAAAAAAATATGGCGACTACAAAATTTGATATTCAATAGTTTGATGGGCACATCCACTTTGGGATGTGTAAGGTTCGCATGATGGCTGTTTTGACCCAACAAAATTTAAAGGTGACATTTTTTGGGAAAGAAAAGAAGCTTGACACAATGAAGGATTCAGAGTGGGAAGCTTGAGCGAAGAGCACAAAAATGATGGGAAGCTTCATGTGCTCATATTAATGATGGGAAGCTTGAGCGAAGAGCACAAAAATGCATATTTCTCGGTTATGCATTCGGGTGAAAGGTTTCAGATTATGGTGTACTAAAACTAAACCACCAAAATTCATAATCAATAGAGATTTTAAGCTTAATGAATCATTCATGCTTCATTCGACGAAGGAGGTTGACAATGCAGAGAAAGAAGATGGTGTCAACATGAAGGTGTAGCTTAATATTGAACAACCAATGGAAGTTCAAGATGGTGCTTCTAATCAACCTATTCAAAAAGAGGATCAAGAAGTTGTTGAAGAGTAAGAGGAGATTCTACTACAGAATTATAATCTCGTAAGAAATAGAGAAAGAAGGCAGATAAAATCACCTAAGAGATGTGACCATACAAACATAGTCTCATTTGCGTTATCGGTTGTAGAGGACATCGAAGCTCGAGATGTCGTAACATACAACAAGGTTATCTCTATTGATGAGTCTGCAAAGTGGATTGCTACTATGGGTGAGGAAATGGAGTCCCTTCAGAAGAATCAAACTTGGGAGCTAGTGAAATCGCCAAAAAGACAGAAGATTGTTGGTTGCAAATGGGTATTCAAGAAAAAGGAAGGATCATTTAGATTAGAAGCAACTAGATACAAGACACATTTAGTTGCAAAAGGTTGACTACAATGAAATTTTATCCTCTATTTGATCTGCTACTTGAGCAACTTGATGTAAAAATGGCTTTTCTTCATGGTGATCTTGAAGAACAAATTTACATGCAGCAGCCACAAGGTTTCGTAGTTAAAGGCAAGGAAGATCATGTTTGTCTCTTGAAAAAGTCATTATATGACTTAAAGTAATCTCCTCGCCAATGGTACAAAAGTTTTGATACTTTTATGCTAAGTCATGGTTATTCCAGAAGTGATTATGACAGTTGTGCACACCACAGAAAGCTCCAAGAGGGCTCGTTCATTTATTGGTTGCTTTATGTTGATGACATGCTTATCGTTGCTAAGGGTATGTTAGAGGTCAAGAAGTTGAAGGCTCAACTTAGTGGTGAATTTGAAATGAAAGATTTGGGCACAACTAAGAAGATTTTAGGCATGAAAATCTCCAAAGATAGACGTGTTGGAAAATTATGCTTGGGTATATTGAGAAAGTTTGGACCGTTTTGGAATGAAGAATGCTAAGCTAGTTAGCAATCCATTGGCAGCCCATTTAAAAATGATAGCAACGATTTCATCATAGTTTGTTGAAGAGGAGGAACAAATGTCACATGTTCCTTATACTAGTGCAGTTGGAAGCATCATGCATGCTATGGTTTGCACTCGTCCAGATATATCACATGTTGTTAGCAGGTACATGGAAAATCCTGGCAAAATGCATTGGCAAGCTATGAAATGAATACTTTGATATCTTCAAGGTACTACAGACATTGTCACCTTTTGGCACAAAACTTTCTGTTTGCGGAGTTCATTATTAAACATGGAGGATCAAAAGTAATAGCCGATTTCATTTCCAGACATGCTTTTCTAGAAGCATAATTGTTTACAGCTGAAATTGCCTTCTTTCTTAAAACGTTTATTTGTTCAGAATTTAGTGAGAAGTTTTCTCCTGATTAATATAATTCGCGTTCGGAATTTAGTGAGAAGTTTTCTCCTAATTAATATAATTCGCCATCGATTTAAAAAAAAATCAAATACCTTGTTTAATAGATATCAAACTCTTTGGTATAATCAATGGTCTTAGTACAATAGTATTGGTTAAGAATTCAAAGATAAAATATCCCATTGAAGAAATTTTTTGTTATCAATAAGCTAAGGTAACAAGTACAAGTGTTGGAGAAAATAGCGAACGCTGAAAAGTAAGTATTAAACACAGAGAAAAACAAGAAACTATGGACATATGGTTTGACGTGGTTCGACACTTTATCTACATCCATAATCATCTCTCGAAGAAACATTTTATCATCACCCTTAAAAGTTCAAGTTTTCTGATTAAAGCTACCAAATTACCCCCAATAATATATATCACCCAACAAACATGAGTGTCAAACTCAATAATTTAAAAGAATTATAACATTCTTCACTCATAAGCACCACATGTCTTCTGATCACGCCCATGAGCCCCCCCCATTATTTAGGGTGCTCTACCACTTCATAAGCTCTTTTATTTATAGGGATATTAGTGGTAGTCTAGAGTCTCTTCCGATTTACTCCCTCTAGTTTTTAATATAAGTTATACTTAGAAAAATCACACAAACTAAGGTGAATAGTTAAAGTAAGTTAATTCTTTTATTTTTTTAAAAAGGTTTAATTACAAATGTGGTCCCTATAATTGTTGATCTTTGAAATTAGCCTCTAGACTTTTTTTTTGTTTTCAATATGTAGCTTTTCAATCTGTTTTGGTTTTGGTCCATGGTGTCAATTATTGATGGAAAACATTGACATGGTCTAATGAAGGCCAAATCAACGAAAACACATCAGATTTTTTAGGGCCATGTGTTTTTGAAATTAGTTCCTATGTGTAGGGTCTGCCGACCACATACGGACCCGAGTCTCACCAAAGGGTTCCTCCAAGGGCACTTAGTTCGGTTTACCTGTCATGAAAGTCCTTCGCTCGGACTCATGGGATCCGAGCATACGAATGGGCCAGGCTCGGACTTGATGGAACCGAGCCTTACGATCGGTCCACGATCCATCAGGCTCGGGACTCTAGGACCGAGATATACCGTCGGCTCGTGGATAAGCTCAGGCTCGCCGAGGCTTCTTATCCCTTCCGCAAATCTCTCCTAGATTCTCGCAACAGCCTAGACATGAGATCTTCAGCTAATCCTATCCAGATTCTAGAAGCATAATCATCCGATATTATCTCACAGAATCTTGGTTCAGCACAACTCTGATACAAAGCCCAAAGGGCCCATATCAGCCTCCTCCAAACCCTATAAATAGCTCATCACGGCTAGGTTTTCAGGTAAGTACTCTCATCCCTAAGTTGACACTCTGCACACACACGTTGACTAGGGAGACCCAACTTTTCCCAACTAGAACTGCAAAAATACCATAAGTCATACATCAATACTTGATCCTCTTCTAGGCTCCTGGTTACCATAATCTTGAGCACTTAGAGGGTTAAGGACACATAGTGTTTAAGGACACTACATTGGCGCCGTCTGTGGGAAACGAATAACTAGTATTCCCACATCCACTATTTTCATGGCAAACGACAACAACAATGGAGGAGATCTCCGCCGTCGCCTCCGTGGAAGGCCAACAAAAAACGGAAGAGGAAATATCAGGGACAGGATCGCTCCGGGAGGACCCCCCTGGAGGCAATCAGGCTCCTCCTGTTAACCCACCCCCTCAAGTTCCTCCTGAAAATCCGCTTCAGGCACAGGCTCATGTTCCTCCCATTATTGAAGGCGGCGGAGGACGATCTAACTCTCACACTGTTCCTGATGGTCATGTCTCAGAGTGGCGTGATACTACATATTCTGGATCACACGTAGCTCGGAGGGCCCCTTCTGGATCACGAACTAATGGGGCCCGTCGAGTAAAACGTTCCGCTCGTCATGACCATTCTCGAGCCGATACATCTCAAAGAGAAATACCTCACTTGACGAGGGGCCACTTTGGAACGCTTCAAGGCGGTCCACGTTCCACCAAAACTGAGGGCAGGTCTTACATGACTACCTCTTCGGCTCGAAGGCGAGAAGAGTCAATCATGGAAATTTTAAGGACCCAGACTTCCTTGATTGAGAAGCAGAATCAGGCTATTGCTGCTCTTCAGCAGCAGAGCATGGCAAGAACGGCCGAGCAAAGCCCTCACGTGGCTCTCGGCAACCCAAGCAACCTTCCTCCACCCCACCCCTCAACCCGAGCGTGGTTCCCGAGCGTATTACCGGGGAACCTCATCCCGGCCATCCTTTCACAGTAGAGATCATGGCATACCAAACCCCGCAGACTTATGTAGGACATCAAAATATTCCTCGCTATACCGGGACAACCGATCCGATGGACCATATTGCGGCTTACGAATCTTCCATGATGTTTTATGGAGGAGGGGACTTCATGAAATGCCGCGCTTTCACAATGACTTTGGGCTCGGCACCTTTGCGATGGTTCAATTCCCTACCTGCAAATTCAATTCACTCTTGGGCTGAACTTAGAAGAATGTTCTTGAATAGGTACACTGCAGTATGTCACAGCCAAAATCCGATCATTCATTAGCTGGAGTTGCACAGAGACCAGACGAGTCTCTACGAGACTACTTAGCTCGGTATCAACAGGAGACTAGTGGCATATCGGGTTTACAATCTGGAGTATCTGTTCTCTTACTTACTCAAGGGCTACGAGACGGAGATTTTAAGGATTGTTTGATAGGAGAACCACACAAGGATATGGCCGGGCTCAGGGAAAGGTCCAGGAAGTTTGTAAATTTGGTAAGAGTTTCACAGAATCAGTACTGTGGCGCGGGGTAAGGAAGATCGTCAAGAACAACGATCTCATCAAAACGATCGGTTTAGAGATGGTAGAGGGAGGAAGGATAAAAGAGAGAGAGAAAGAGGAGAAAAACTGCCTCCAAAAGGCAAATATGACGAGTATACTCAGCTTACAGTACCAAGGAGTCAAATCCTTCGTGAGACTATGCACACCGAGATGCGCAATATTACTAGGCCTTCAGCTTTGAGAAAAGCTGCTCAGAAAGATAAGACCAATTATTGTGACCATCATGGTGGATGGGGACATACCCCTGACCAGTGTACCATGTTAAAAGACTTGATTGAAGAAATGGTGAGGGACGGAAAGCTTCAACAATACATTGGCGAAGCAATGCGGAAGTGTGCTAGGAGAAAAAGTCATTCCCCACCCAGAATCGAGCAGAAACAAAGAAATAGGAGCCCTTCACCACCTGCGGGGGGAGCTTCTACCCTACTGTCTGAACAGGATAAGGGTCGAGAGGCTTTTTTGATCAACACCATTGTTGGAGGATTCACAGGTGGAGGGGAAAAAAGAGGTGACCGAAAGAAGTACGTGGGTCAAGTTCTTTCTGTTGCCAGCCGACCAATTCAAAAGCCTAAAAAGAAGAACATCGTCATCAGCTTTAGTGACGAGGACTTTACTGACATAATCCAAGACCACAATGATCCAATGGTAGTTACAGCTCGGCTTGGTAATTATGAAGTAAAGAGGATTCTTGTTGATCAGGGAAGTTCAGCAGACATTATGTTCTTGGATCTGTTTGAAGCCCTGAAGCTAAAAAGGTCTAATCTAACTCCGTTCGAAGGAAGTTTGATTGGCTTTACGGACCATTCGATTGCTCCCCTAGGCCATATCCACCTACCAGTCACCCTGGGGGAACAACCATCTGCTCAAACGGAGATAGTAAATTTTTTGGTCGTCCAGGCTCCGTCGGCTTACAACGCTATCCTCGGTCGCACTGCACTCCAGTCTTTTGGCGCCGCTGTTTCAACTGTCCACCTAGCTATGAAATTTCCAGGATCTAACGACAAGGTGGTTACGGTGCGTTCTGAACAAGAACTGGCTCGGAAGTGCTACAATATCAGCCTGGGTAAACTGAGGATTGAAGATGAAAAAATTATGCAAGAGCCACTCAATAAGGGAAGTGTTAACTTGGCAGATCTTGATGTAAAGGAGGATGATGAAACCAGGCCGACCCCTCAGGGGGATTTCAAGAAGATAATCTTAGGCTCTAATCCATCCCGTTGTGTCAAGATTGGTGTCGGTCTTACCGAGGAAGTTGAGAAAGAATTGACAGAACTGCTCGTAGAGAACAAAGATTTATTCGCCTGGACCTCGGCGGACATGCCAGGCATTGACCCGAATTTCATCTGCCACAAATTAAGTGTCTATCCTAGCGCTAAACCAGTATGCAAGAAGAAAAGGCGGGTCGGAACCGAAAGAGCTCAAGCCACAGAGGAAAAGGTTGCCGAGCTGCTTGAAGCAGGGTTCATCAGGGAAATGGTATACACCGATTGGTTGGCTAATCCCGTACTGGTCAAAAAATCCAATGGAAAGTGGAGAATGTGTGTGGATTATACAGACCTAAACAAGGTTTGCCCCAAAGACCAATATCCACTTCCTTGTATAGACAAATTAGTAGACAGCTCGGCAGGATATCAGAGACTGTCCTTCATGGACGCTTATTCTGGCTACAATCAGATTCCGATGTATCCCCCGGATCAGGTGAAAACTTCCTTCGTGACTGAGAACGCTACGTACTGTTATAATGTCATGCCCTTCGGACTCAAGAACGCTGGGGCAACTTACCAGCGAATGATGAATAAAGTGTTCGGCTCACTTATTGGGCCCAGAATGGAAGTGTACATCGATGACATGATTGCTAAGAGTTTGAAGGAAGAAGACCATGCCAAGGACTTGAAGATTATTCTTGACAGAATTCGGCAGTACGATATGAGGTTGAATCCGGAAAAATGCACCTTTGGGGTTCCCGCTGGATCATTCCTCGGATTTATCACTGAACGAGGAATCGAAGCGAACCCTGAGAAGTGCCGAGCCATCCTCGAGATGAAGAGTCCATCTGACATTAAGGGGGTACAACAGTTGGCAGGTCGGGTAGCAGCTCGTTCCGGATTCTTATCCCAGTCAGCTCGGAAGGCCCTACCATGGTACTAATTGTTAAGAAAGGAAAAAGAGAAGGCGTTCGAATGGAACGATGCATGCGAAAAGGCCTTCACTGACCTTAAGCAATATCTGGCATCCTCCCCGATCCTATCTAGCCCTGTAATTGGAGAAATTCTGTTCCTATACTTATCAGTGGGTGATTCAGTTGTCAGTTCATTTCTAGTTCGAGAAGAATCAGGCAAGGAATCCCCCGTATATTTTGTTAGCCGAGCGCTTCAAGGACCAGAACCGAGGTACCAAAAGGTGGAAAAATTGGCTTTCTGTTTGGTCATCACAGCCAGAAGATTGCGTCAGTACTTCCAGAGTCATCGCATTAAAGTCAGAACAACTCAACCTATCCGCCAGATTCTCCAGAAACCCGACCTAGCAGGAAGAATGGTAACTTGGGCCATTGAACTTTCTGAGTTCGACATAACTTTCGAACCAAGGAAGGCAATGAAGTCTCAGGTTCTAGCTGATTTTCTCACTGAGTTTACTGAGCCACTGACGAGCTCAAACTTGGACTGGAACATTTACGTTGATGGATCGAGTAACAAGCTTGGGGCAGGTGTTGGAATAATCTTGGAGAACTCCGATGGTGTTACCCTTGAGTATTCTTTGAAGTTTGGATTTCCTACTTCAAATAATCAGGCAGAATACGAAGCTGTAATGGCTGGTCTCAGGATGGCAAAGGAGGTAGGGGCCCGAGAAGTCAAGATTTTCAGCGACTCTCAGCTGGTGGTCTCTCAAGTAAAAGGTGATTATCAAGCCAAAGAACCCATCCTCCAAAAGTATCTTGAGAAGGTGAAGTTCTTGTCTTCAGAGTTTGCCAAAGTTGAATTCTGTCATATTCCAAGGGAAAGCAATGGTCGAGCAGACATTCTTTCAAAACTTGCTTCAACGAAAGGCCCCGGAAATAACAAGACTTTGATCCAAGAAATGGTGCACGGACCTAGCGTTGTCCTCTCCGTTTCGGTGGATCCGAGTTGGACTGCTCCGATCACGAGTTACTTAGAACAGGGAACTTTGCCTGCTGATCCAACCGAGGCTAAGAAGCTCGTTAGGAAGGCGTCGCAATTTACTCTAGTTGAAGGAATTTTGTTTCCCCGAGGGGTCAGTGGCCCTATGCTCAGATGTTTAGATCCCACTAAAGCGAAACAGACACTGGAAGAGGTTCACGGAGGAATCGGAAGCCATCATGTTGGGGGAAAATCATTGGCCAAAAAGATTCTAAGAGCAGGATATTACTGGCCGACCCTTCAGCAAGATGCGATTAATCATGTGAAGAGATGCAAAAAGTGTCAATTTCACAACGATGTGTATCAGAAGCCGGCCGAGGAACTCCACTCACTTTCATCTCCCTATCCTTTTTATCAATGGGGAATGGATTTGATTGGCCAGTTCCCCACCGCACCAGGACAGCTAAAATGGGTGGTAGTTGCCATAGATTACTTTACCAAGTGGATAGAAGCCGAGCCTCTAGCAACTATCTCGTCTGCCAAGGTTCAGAAGTTTTTTGAAAGGTAGGTCATAGCTCGGTTTGGAGTTCCACAAGTTCTGGTGACTGATAACGGAACTCAGTTCGCAGCAAAGACGTTCCAATACTTGGTCAATGCTTTAAACATTGAGCACTATTTTTCCTCTGTTGAGCATCCTCAGACCAATGGACAAGTGGAATCAGTGAATCGAACCATCATCCAGGGAATTAAGAAGAGGCTCATTGGTGCAAAAGGAAATTGGCTGGACAATTTGCATGAAGTACTTTGGTCGTATCGCACCACAATACAGACCTCGACGGGGGAAACTCCTTATCGGCTTACCTACGGTTGCGACGCGGTCATCCCGATAGAAAGGATCATCCCCTCATTCCGAACCATACAACAACCAAACCCCCTCAATAACACTTTACTGTGTGAAGATCTCATTCTATCTGATGAAGTCAGAGATCTAGCCGCCGAGCGAGAACGACATGCCAAGCTAATGCAGGCAAAAGGGTATAATCGTCTGGTAGTACCCAGAGAATTCGAAGTAGGTGACCTCGTCCTAAGAAGAGCTGACATTGGCCTCAAAAATGCTAAAGACGGGAAACTGGCTCAAAATTGGGAAGGGCCATACTGAATAGCTTCCGAAACGGGAACATGGGCCTACAAGCTCGAAACTCTCTCTGGTGCTCCCATCAATAACACTTGGAATGTGGCAAAGCTTAAAGCATATTTCAGCTAAAGTTTTTCATCCCTATTTCAATTCTGTTTTTAATTCTGTTTCTAGTTTCATTATTTCATTTCCTAAATGTTAGGACTGTTTATTTTTGATAATGGTGTACGCTCGGTGAAACTCCGAGCCCATTGTATTTACTGCTTCAAATAAATGAAAGTTCTGTTTTTGAATTCATTGTATTTACGTACTTTTCCTCATAACCGATTAGCCACCGTTTATGACGCGAACGATTATAAACAGCTCAACAAGAGCTTATAACTCGTCAAGTACTTTAAAAGATTCCCGATTCAAACGTGATTATCTTAAAATCATTTTTTACATCGCTGATAGAGGAACCCACCTTGGCTAAAGTGTCGGAGTTCTGAGGTCTTAACACTTGAATTCATAACAAAAAGAATAATATGAAAAGCACAAGATCATGACGGATATTATAAATATTCATAATAGTTACGGCAAAGAGGTCCAAACCCATCTATTGGGGTAAATACATCAAGTTGAAAAGCAAGGGTAAGTCTACTCTATGTCAGACAGCACAATACTTTCAGGATCAAATTTATCCTCTTCTTCTTCTCCACCCTCGGCCGCGTCTTCCTCGGACTCTTCAGCGAAATGGTCAGGCAGATCGTTTCCACCCATGTCTATTTCGGCTCCATTATCACCCACGATCCGACCATTTTTGACACTGAAGTTGGGGTCAGCACCTTTGGTTATGAGGCTAGGGTTTAGGATACGAAGCTGCTCGGCTGTATTGAGGAAAGAATCTTCAACTACATGATCCTAGTTATAAAGATTCTCCCCAGCTGGCCTTTTATGCTTAAGAGCTTTCGCTCTCATTTTTTCCA
Organism: Crotalaria pallida; assembly: GCA_037953625.1. Classification (NCBI taxonomy): domain Eukaryota; kingdom Viridiplantae; phylum Streptophyta; class Magnoliopsida; order Fabales; family Fabaceae; genus Crotalaria; species Crotalaria pallida. The sequence continues at coordinate 136,411,075 of CM075650.1, read as the reverse complement.
GAGAGGCTCGGAGTCCAGCGACCTCGTCCTTGGCATATTCGATTTGCTCTCGAGCCACTGCAGCATCTTCCTCGGCTTTCTGAGCTTTCTCTGTGGCCTCTCGCAAAGCTGTGGCATCCTCTTCAGCCTTCTTCAGGATTTCCTCGGCCCGCCTCATCCTTTCATTGGCTTCTTGAAGAGTTTTCTCAGCCGCCTCCTTGTCAGCCTCGGCTCTAGCTTTGGCGTCTTCAGCCTCTTGCTTCCCCTTTTGCAGCCCTTCCTTCTCTGCAGCCAGTGCTTGAAGTCTTTTTTCAAAGGCTTCTACCTGGAGCTGTAAATAATCCTCCCGAGCCTCAGCCTCTTTTCGTTTTTTCTTCCCCTCGGTGGCCACACCAGCATGAACATCCTCACCACGCTGACCGAGGTAGCGAAGAATGCTCGCACCCCTTAGAAGACTCTTTACCAAGGCAGAACATTTGTTCTCCCAAACCGAAGGGAGCCAGGCGTCCATCACTTGTGAATCCTCAGGTGGGAAGACTGTTGCATTCAAGCCATCAGGAGTCTTCTTCGCCCACACTGTTTTGGCAACAATATCCTCCATGCCATCCGAGCCTTGGATCCCTTTGTGGGATTTGCTGAGGTTAAGCCATTCCCCAACTATCCCCTTTCCCTTGTCCGTCCGAGGCCTCTTGGGGGGACGCTCGGGAGTACCTTCAGCGCTCGGCTGAGCCTCCACGTTAATTACTTGTTCAATGCCCTCGGCTGCCAAGACTACCTCGGCAGGAGTAGCACTGGGGTGACGGTTGGACTATCAGTTGGTGTCGGCCCGGAGGATTGGCTCTTGTTCGATGAGCCAGAACCTGCCTTCATCGCTGCGAGTTGAGCCATCCTGGATGAGGCAGCGGCACTCTTCTTGGCCTTAGACCCTTTTTTGCCCATTTTCTCTGCAACAAGAAGAATATGTCAGTATTATACCGAGCAAAAAAATAAAAAAAAATATTATATATATACCCAGCTCGGCTTTCACTTCAGCCTTTGTTCTCTTCAAAAGGATTTGTTTTGTATTAATCTGGCCCTTTTCTTTAAGATACTCCCAAACCCGATCGCATAAACGTCTCTCGGCCCTACTCAAATCCGCTTTGTAGTCAAATTGGTATAAGGAGGCTCCTCTATTATAAATGCCGCCCGACCAGCTTAGCGGGAACTGGGGCACGACCTTAACTTCCCCTTCATCTTCAACTTGCTTCATGAACCAGCATACTTCGGCTCCCGTATACTCGTACTTGAAGAAGCGAGGTTTGAAGGATTTCCAAGATTCAGTTACCTTAGCAAAAAGGGTGTGGTCTTTTCGAGCCTTCAGCGACACCCAGAGCCCTTTGGAGTCGCCAAATTTGTTTACTTGAGGGGCATATATCCAAAAAAAGGCTCGTAACGTAACGTCACGACCAGACCCTCAGCATCGCAAAATTGCTGGAATGCTCTGGCAAAGGCCCACTCGCTCGGATGCAGCTGACATGGGGCTATGCCTAAGTGGTTGAGGACCTCCCTTTCAAAGGTGGAAAATGGCACGCGAATTCCGACCTTTGTGGCTACCACCTCATAGAAGTAGAAAAATTGTTGGTTCTTTGGCACTTTGAAGCATATGCGGTCGTCTATGCTCACATGCCTCAAAGCAAATTCTGAGGCATTCCCGTCTGCGTTCGGAGGGGTCAGAATAGGCCGAAGGTGGTTCAAGCTATCCGTCGTAAGCAGAGAAGGCCTCGTCCCGAGTACTTCTCGATCAAAAGTTCCATCATACTCCACGTGGTTGGGTGGTAAAGGGAACTCTTCGGGATGGGTCTTACACCTACGCTCCACCATATCTGGGGAAAAAGTAAAAGGCTCGGCGTTAGCATTTATCACAGCAGGTATTTTAATTCTAAACCTAAGGCCGAGCCTTGGACCCTTTCCCCTTACCCTTATAGGTTTTCCCCAAAACTCTTCCCCTCTTGTAAAGTACTCTGGGCTAGTCCTAACCTGAGCCCGACGCTCGGCAAACCTATAAGCTAATAGCCATCTTCTTTCCTCTGCGGGATCGGTGGGGTACTCCGTGGTCAAAGGTTCAACCTCGAGTGGCTCGTTTATCCTTTCACCACAAGGGGGGGGGGGGGGTAGGAGGATTTACAGATATGTTAGCAGAATCATAACCAGTTTCAAAGGGAACGGATTCACCTTCATAAACCCCAGAACCCCCAGAAGAACTAGAACTAGAATCGCTGGAAGGTTCTTCGCCTAACCTCTCACAGAGTTCATGGTAAACCTTCCTCCAATATCTCCAACCCCTCATAATTAAGAAATCCAAACCCTTTAACTACCTACCTAGAACTAAAACCCCAAATCTCTGCAAAACCCACAAAGAGCAAAACCCTCTCAAAATGAAGAGATGACAGAACCAAAAATAGTTGTTTAAGTCAGAAAAGAAGAAAAGAGTACCTGTTTTTGGTTGCTTGATCTTTGTGGAAAAATTTGGTAGTGATGATTGATCTGAATGCGCTAAGGAGGTGCACAGGGAAATGTGTTTGGAGCAAATAAGTGTAAAGGTTTCTGGTTTGTGAAGTTGCAAATGAATGTAAAGGGTTCGAATACTCCTCAAAACCCCTCAGTTTCCCTCCTTCTACGATGTACCAGTTGGGCTTAAGGCCCATTAACCCACTCAGCCAACCACAGAGAAAGACGTGGCAGTTAGTGGAGGTACTTTTTCAAAATTCGAAAATTGAAATGATTTGGCACAACTTCCCAGGGCACGTGTCGCACCTAAAGAACCTAAAACGTCACCTCGGGCAGGCTACATGGTAAAGGCTGGAAACAGTTGTCACACTTCTGAACCAAGACATGTTAAAGGTCAGCCCTAGCCCTTTGTTACCTCGCCACAGACTTTCCAAGTCTTACGAGCTGCGGGGCTTGTAGGGTCTGCCGACCACATACGGACCCGAGTCTCACCAAAGGGTTCCTCCAAGGGCACTTAGTTCGGTTTACCTGTCATGAAAGTCCTTCGCTCGGACTCATGGGATCCGAGCATACGAATGGGCCAGGCTCGGACTTGATGGAACCGAGCCTTACGATCGGTCCACGATCCATCAGGCTCGGGACTCTAGGACTGAGATATACCATCGGCTCGTGGATAAGCTCAGGCTCGCCGAGGCTTCTTATCCCTTCCGCAAATCTCTCCTAGATTCTCCCAACAGCCTAGACATGAGATCTTCAGCTGATCCTATCCAAATTCTAGAAGCATAATCATCCAATATTATCTCACAGAATCTTGGTTCAACACAACTCTGATACAGGGCCCAAAGGGCCCATATCAGCCTCCTCCAAACCCTATAAATAGCTCATCACGGCTAGGGTTTCAGGTAAGTACTCTCATCCCTAAGTTGACACTCTGCACACACACGTTGACTAGGGAGACCCAGATTTTCCCAACTGGAACTGCAGAAATACCATAAGTCATACATCAATACTTGATCCTCTTCTGGGCTCCTGGTTACCATAATCTTGAGCACTTAGAGGGTTAAGGACACATAGTGTTTAAGGACACTACACTATGAATATAGGTGTTTTTGAATTTAGTCTCTACACTCTTTTCCATTGATTTTGGTCCCTATTTTTCAAGTTCTTTTGATTTTGGTCCTTGACATCAACTACGAATGAATAATGCTAAATGATGAAATTTACATCCTCTAAAAAGCTAGTGCTAGGACCCCAAATCATTTAGTTTGATTCAATCATGCCACGAGCCTTTCCCTCGAGCCACAAGACAATTTTGTCGAGGATGTAAGCCTTTTTGGTCTAACCCGATTATTAAGCCGTATCCCAAACTCGTTGTCTTAACTCGATGAGAGAAATCAACTTGTCAACACTTGTAAATTGTGTCACACAGACAATAAAAGTTAAGTTTGCATTACTTGATAGGTACTGTCCGGGAACGAGCAATTGGGATGCTAGCACTAGCTTTATAAAAGGTGTAAAGTGCATCATTCGGAAGTTTCTATTAATTATTGACATCAAGGGCCAAAATCAAAATGATTTGAAAAAACAAGGCCAAAATTATTGGAAAAAAAGTGCAAGGACTAAATTGAAAAACATCTAAATTTATAAGGACTAATTTCATAAACACGTTGCCTCCAAAAGTTTGAAGTGTTTTCGTTGACGTGACCTCAGTTAGCCCAAGTCAAGTTTTCCATCCATAATTGACAACAATTACAAAAACCAAAATGGATTGAAAAAACGAGGACCAAAACAAAAAAAAAAATGCAGGAAAAGTTAATATTTATAATGACCATTTTCATATTTAAACCAAACAAAATCATCATTTTCACACTTTTACCCTCTTTTAATTGCATGAGTCTTTTATGGAAAATTGATATTATCAACTTTTGATTACTCTCGTTATTATCCCATCAAATGTGTTATGTTCCCTCTAACTTAACCTTCTCATTACTCAATGCCTCATAGTCTTTCGCTTGCTCCCCTAAAAGTAATTAAAGAAACTCACAGAGAACTTATCTGAAGTGAATGTTTTCTATTTAATGTAAATACTAATTAAGTAGGGGTACTTAAGGAAAAACTAAATGCTTTCTCAAAAATTTAACGTGTCTTGCATATAAGTTTAATGGAATCTTCTAAAATGCCAAACATAAATATGATCAGGAGAAATACTAATTTCATGCACCTTATTTCAAAATGAACATATAGACTCTCAATATATTCAGTTTGGAAACATGTACCTTTATGTCCAATAAATTTTAATTTCCATGCATTTTCTCTTTTTCGCTTTTTGACTTTTGTTTGGAAATTTGAATTTACTAATCCCAACATTCCCACCCTCAATTCAAATTTTCAAATAAATCTCTATGTCATCATTAATACTTTGAACTCCCAATAATTTCCTCGTTAAGTATGTATCTTTCACACACAATTATTTCTAGTAAAACTTTTATGAGTATTTGCAGTGACACCAAGAGTTTAGCCCACCTCTGATTTGGGTCACACACAAAGCATAACGACCTAACTTACTAACCCTATGATTAATTGAGTAATAATTTTTTTTTCTTTTTTTTATAACATTAAAGACTATAAACACAACATCAGATAAACACATATACCATTTACATTACTAACTTGCCACATATATTTCCCATAGATACTTTTACATAAATTGAGAAAGGGGTCTCCTTCCTCATTTTTTATTTCTAAAAGAAAAGAAAGCACATATATACATATAATACAATCATACAAGTAAAAACTCTAGGATATCACTATAGTAGAGTCAACTAGTCTACACAAAACCACTCTACCACCACCCGCAACCATCCGACACTTCCTGCCACACTACTAATTAACAGAAGACTACTCAATAGGGTCCTCTCCTTCTCCGTCAACCATAAGGACATCCCCCGGTTTCACATTCCCATTTGTCATCCCTTATGTTCCAGAGTGAAAGCTTGAAGGGTAAGCAAATTGCATGCTACGAGTGGGAGGTGGAGATAACAAAATCTTAGTAGGAGATGAAGGGAAAGATACCCTTTTATGTGGATGAGGAGTGGGTGGTCTTCTGCTAACACGTGGCGGTGACATCAGGCGAAAACATAACCTGGTGGCACATGTAGAGTATAAACCATTGGGAAGCGGGTAATATGCGGCCTACTGCATAATCGAGGGTTTGAATGCCGAAAAGTGATCTCAACCTCGCCCTCAACTGTAGCAATAGTGTTTTCAATCTCCCAGTTCCCTTCGGGGGGGGGGGGAGGGGCTCATCTTTGGCCTCACTATACATCTGTTGGCCATTACCTACCACACAATAAGGAACAAGGAGTGAGTCATTGTCAAGAAGTTATATGAATAAGTATTTAAAATGCTTAAAGTTCGCATACAGAAATAATCAAATAACATAACATTAATATGATGCATGTTTCAATCAACATCTTAGCACATCAAATTCACTAATGTTATGCCAAAAATCTCTCATGAGGTTTTGGCCCTCAATCCAACAATATCATCACTTCTTCATAATCAATTATCATATATATATATGAGCTCATAATATCACAACCCTACATCACATATTAATATCTCACAATCTTAGTTGGGAAAATCAACCCAGAGTAAACGCCTTGCTTTCAAATACATGTATGGGGCCTACAAGCCCAAAATCAAAACAAATGCTCTCACTGGGATAGGCCATGCCAGGAACCGTCCTCCGCTAGTCATGACATAATCAGGAAGTCGATAGAATTATTATAATTAATGAAAAACTATCCAGGGCGAGGTTAGCTAGACCAACCCATCTTAGGACCATCCTACCCATAATAATTTCCACGGTCATTGACGAATCATTGTCGTAGACCTAACCCCCCCTTTATTCTCGAGTTTAGGTTCCTTGAGCCCTACAAGCGTCTTTTCCTAGTTTGTCCATAATACCCCCTTATCAATCATGTATGAATGCATGGACAATCTCATAGTAATGCATTTAAATTAATATTATTAAAGAATTGGATTGTATAGAATTATTTAAGTAATTTTACAATTTTTGAACATCTTAACCGGTTATCAAAAGTCTCAATCGGTTAACTCATTATAAAATTTCAATATTTGGAAGATTGTAACACGATAACCGGTTACCAAAGTCCGTTAACCGTTAACTTGCTAACCTGAGGCCAAATTCATAACTTTTCATATGCCAATAATTTAAGAATAACAATGCAACTTTACCACTTCATTCTCTTCAAGTTATTATATTGTTACAACCTCAATTTATGCATATATTCACAAACATTTTCAAGGAATTAAGAATTTGAACATTTAACATAATAACACATATTCAAGTATGCAATTTAATTCCATGTTCAGTTATAGCATAATTCTAGTTAAATTTTAAGTTACATACACATAATCAAATTGAATTTAAGCCCGTACTCAAGTTATCACTTATCATATTATCCTTCAAGACGATTGATCATGTGTGATGCCCATTTCAAGTATCCCTAAGCTTGGCAAAACTTGGCTACACTTCAAGCCCTTAATATACTTATTCTAGCCTTAATAATATCTCCTCCCTTACCTGGAATTTAGAAACTAAGAACTGAAAGAACTCAAACTGAGGGAGTGGAACAAACTGGACATCAATTCCTCTTAACACATGAACACTTTTTTAAAGACTTTGACATCATATTTTGCCATGGTTTTGCAATGAAAAGGAAATAAATCAATTGGAATACATACTATGCTGTGAGGTCTATAATTAAAATCAGAATTTAGGACCTAATATGAACTGAGCTGATCACACCATTAAAGCAAAGTAACCATATTGAAATTGTCATTTTCTTAAAAACAGGAACAAATTTTCAACAATTTTGAGTTTAGATTTCAACATTGTTGTGTAATGAAAATTCATGAAACTAATAAGAATAAAACCTATGCTATGAGGACTAAGACTAGAATCAAAATTGAGGATTTATGGTGTATTGAGCTTACCAAACGAGAGGTTCAAAGTGAAACCTCTACAACACTGAAAATGAAACTTTGAGAACTTCTGGGCAGAATTTGGTAGAAAAATTTTGCTATAAACACTGAGAGCAGTGTGCACTCAAGTGTTAGAGTGTGTTTGAGTATGTTTGAATGTGGAATGGTAAGGAATGAGGTTGAGAGCTCCCCTATTTATAGGTGAACGAAAATCGTTGTTTAATCCCTAATGTGCTAAGTAATTGTCACATGGGATAAGCAATTCTGAGTTCCTTACTCTGAATTAGGCCAAGTTGCAAGGCTGTGATTTCTAGGCCATGTTGATTCATCAAGTTGCAAAGGCAAGGTGGCCTGGTTCAATGAAAATATCAAGTTTTGCAATCTTAGTCATCTTGTTTCAGGTGCAAGATGGCCCTATCTAAAGGATAATTCGAGTTACTTTTGCTATGAAATTTGGAAACTTACTGCCTAAGTTTTCATGTTAATATGTTAACATTCAGAATTAATTGGTTATCGGGCTTGAATTTACACTAAATTTGGGCAATTTAAACTGAGTTAATCAGTGTTAACTACTTAACGAGTTAAAAATTGTATAGACCTAGGCAAAATTGATCACGATAATCGGTTAACCTATATGCTAATCGGTTATCTCCATTATTAAAATTTCAAAATATAATATTATACTATCTTCCAACCAAAATATTAATTAAATATTCAGGATGCAAAATGACTATTTTGTCCTTAGTTTATGTCAAAATACCATTCAAGATTATAACATAAATTAATTTATTTCCTTTTATAATTATATTATAAATCGGGGATTAAAATTATAAATGTTACACATGCTCTTCTTATTACTTGTGTCGTTGTTGACTAACACTAACAACAAACACTACCAATACTCAACATACAATGCTAGCAAGATTTTCAACAAAAAGGACTCCCATCAAAGATGGATCTAGCAACATCCTCCCTTCATGATACTCATCTATTTATAAAGGAGAACAAGTCGTCAGCCCCACATTTTAGATGTCAGCCTCCATTATTTTTTGATGAGGTTCAGTTAGAATGTTTTTCGACACTTCTAAATCGGAAAATATATTTTTTCCGATTACCTTCTTATTGAAAAATGTATTTTTAGAGTTGGAAAATACATTTTTCTGATTCAGAAATGTCGAAAAACATTCCAAGTGTACCTCATCGAAAAAATAGGGTTGAGAACTAAAATGTGGGACCAGAATAAAATTTGTTTGTAAAGATATACAGTATATTGATGGTAGTCCAAAATCTCCTCCGTGACATGCACCTTACCTCTATGCGGTGAACGTACACGCTCTTAGTGAATTTATTTTGGAAGCATGCACCTCGTATAAAATAAACTTAAATTTCCATAAAAAAGAAACTCTCGAGGAAGTTATATATTCCCGAACAAGAGAGAATAGATTAAGATACCAATCTAAAAAAAATAAATAAATAAACATTTGCACCAGCCAAATTTGAAAACGGATTCTATGACCAAACTTTAAATAAATCCAGAAATCTTATAGCATCAAAAATTGCTGACATGAAGACCACTTGATTTTGAAACAACCAAATAGACCGAACAACTATATATATATATATATATGTACCAAAATTATTATGAAAATGTTCCTCTTCTTGCCTAGACTTAGGGAAAGGAGGACGAGAGACCTAGATCAAGTGAGGTGCATTAAGGATGGAGATAGCAAAGTCTTGGTCGCAAATTTGGATGTAAAAGAAAGATGGAAGAGTTACTTTCACAAGCTTTTTAATGAAGGTCATGAAAGTTCACATCCTAATCAGATAGTCACTAGAGAAGAGGACCAAAATCATACCTTTTACCGTAGAATTAGGGAGACTGAGGTAAAAGAGACATTGAGAAGGATGGATAATGGTAAAGCAGTTGGTCCGGAAAGTATCCCCATTGAGGTATGGAAAACCTTGGGAGAGAGGGGCATCAGTTGGCTCACCAAGTTGTTTAATGAGATCTTGAGATCCAAGAAGATGCCGGACGCGTGGAGGAGGAGCACTTTAATCCCTATCTACAAGAACAAAGGTGACATACAGGATTGTGCGAATTATAGAGGGATTAAGCTTATGAGTCATACCATGAAACTTTGGGAAAGGGTGATAGAGCGAAGATTGAGACAGGAGACTCATGTTACTGAGAATCAATTTGGCTTCATGCCGGGGAGATCAACTATGGAGGCAATATACTTATTGCGCCGGTTGATGGAGGAATACCGGAGGCAACAAAAGGATCTGCATATGGTTTTTATTGATCTGGAGAAAGCTTATGATAGAGTGCCTATAGAGGTACTATGGAGGGCTCTCGAGAAGAAATGGGTGCGTGTTGCCTATATTAGAACCATTAAGGATATGTATGACGGGGTCAAGACGAGCGTGAGGACACAAAGTGGGATTTCAGAAGATTTTCCCATCACGATAGGTCTACACCAAGGGTCAAGTTTGAGCCCCTACCTCTTTACACTAGTCTTGGATGTGCTTACGGAACATGTCCAAGAACCAGTGCCCAAATGCATGCTCTTTGCGGACGATATTGTTCTTATTGGGGATACTAGAGAGGAAATAAATGGGAAGATTGAAATGTGGAGACAAGCTTTAGAAGGGTTTGGATTCCGGATAAGTCGAAGCAAGACAGAGTATATGGAGTGTAATTTTAGCAAGAGGCACATAGGCCTTACTCGGGAGGTGAAGGTTGGAGAGCATGTCTTAGCACAAGTCCCGAAGTTTAAGTATCTTGGTTCTATCTTACAGCAGGATGCAGAAATAGAAGGGGGTGTAAATCATAGGATTCAAGCAGGGTGGATGAAATGGAGGAGTGCCTCGGGCGTGTTATGTGATAAGAAGGTACCACTTAAACTTAAATGAAGGTTCTACCGCACTGCTGTAAGACCGGCGATGTTATATGGGACAGAGTGTTGGGCGGCAAAGGGCACACAAGAGAATAAACTTCATGTTGCAGAGATGAGGATGCTGCGGTGGATGAGTGGGCATACCAGACAAGATCGGATTAGAAATGAGTATATTCGAGAAAAAGTCGGGGTTGCTCCTATTGTTGAAAAAATGGTTGAATCTCGTCTTAGGTGGTTTGGGCATGTGTGGAGGAGACCGGTGGAAGCCCCGGTTAGGAGGGTAGACCAAATGGAAGGTACTACAAGGGCTAGAGGAAAATGAAGACCTAGAAAAACTATAGGCGGAACAATTGAGAAGGATATGGCAATCAATGCCTTATCCAAAGACATGATTTATGATAGGCCTTTATGGCGTCGTTTGATCCATGTAGCCGACCCCACCTAATGGGACAAAGGCTTAGTTGTAGTTGTAGTTCCTCTTCTTGCCAATAAACAAGTTCTTGAACATCAAATACAGACCAGAAATTGAAGATAGCAAACAATAGGAAATCCAAGAACCGCTAACACCTTAATCAAGATCACGGACTCACGAGTGAGAAAAAGATTACATGATTTCATTGTTGTATTTAATGTCTTAAAAATTCAAAGCACTATAGTACCGTAAGGGAATGAGTTATGGAAACAAAACAAGGAATATGATTAGAAAAATATTATGTTTAGCGTATTGAAAATATTCTAAACTTGAATTTCAAAGTTGATTTTCTTTTTTTGCATTCTGAAACAAAAGTTCTTAAAGCACTCGTTTAAGAACACCATCTTCAAGCTTATATAAAAAAAATAAAAAAAAAAAGACCATTTTCAATAAGAAATTTCCACATACTTTTTGCATCAAGGGAAATTATTTGATGCTCCATTTTTTTAATGATATTAATGCATCCTTTTAATTTTTGTGATTGGATATTATTTTTTAGCTCTGTTTTTAATCTCAAATTCTATACACTTTTATCTTATTGCAAATAGTCTAATACCAACCAACAAATCCCAGCACAGTTAGTAGATAGTTGGGTTTTTTAAGCAAATATAATGTTAGGGATTCAACTCCTTTTGTTCGGAGAGATTGTACCTATTTGGATGATCTCTTCGTCTTGAAAGGGATTAGTCTTTAGCTGTCGGTTGGATGAAATCCACCATTGGTTCACACCAAAAAAATAGTCTAGTACCACTCTCCCTATTGTATTATTGTTGTCGTCATATTTAGGTTCACCTATGATAATTATTCCATTAATGTGACGGCATCTTTGACCTCAACAATCTTTCAAAAAATGATGATAGATGTCATAATTTCCTAATTATCTTAAGATCAATATTACAATTCATCGTTACTTCAACTTTTAATCTCAATTATCAAAAGTTTTAATTGCTAAACTAAAAAAAAATTATTGAAAATGGAAGTATTGAAACAAATAAAACAAAAGAATGACTATGAATCATTAGCAAACATGCCTGGCAAACCCAAAAACATCGAACTTAAGTAGTGGATATACGCCTAGCAATATGAAGTTTGCTTTATTCCCGCTGCTTCACGCACACCTAATTATACACAGTGCAGCACACCATGCATATAAAGTGCATATAACTAAACTCTTTAATATTAACAAGATGGAATTCGATTCTGCATATCTAGTGCTCTGGTTAGAAAGATTTTACAAAGATATATTTATATAAAAATATACCTTTGAGAGTGAATTGGCATGTCCGAATTAGGCACATGATTCAGGGATTAAAAAGCCACGAATACATGGATTGGTTAGTCAACGTAGAAGAACGCGTCAACAAATTATGATGCCCTTTTAATCAATTTAGAATGGTAGAATTTATGCCATATGCCGTTGAATAGTTGCAAATAATATTGGTCATTCACTTTTTTGGGTGTTTCCCAATCTAATCTTTCATGTGGACCCACAACAGAAAATCTCTCAGTAGTGGTGACAAATTAATAGACTCATGGTCATAGTCAAAATACTCCAAGATAAGAATAATACCAATTCCATGAAATTTTAAAATAAGATTATAATGAAGTAAAAGAACTTAAAAAGCAATCAGAAAAGGTTAGCATAAATAGTAAAAAAAAATATGTCGTTATTTAATCATATGATCAATAGTTTGATTTTTAATTTTTACGAATGTAAAAACTCGTCGTTTTTTATGAATCTAATAACATAAAAAAATTAATCACCCAATTATCAGCATGAATACCGATCCAAGAAAAAAAAAAGAATTTAAAAAGCATGAAACTGCTGGAGTGTGGGATGAGAGGAGCAAACAAATTAAATGAATGGCCCAACTCATTCCAATACATGAGGTGGGAAAACCATGAAGGGTAGGAGGTGGGTCACCAACCTCAGATTCTTCCCCTTATTTTTAAAGTAATTTTGTACCAGTGCTTCTAGAAGCAACATAAAACTAAGGTAGGAAGGTAAGCTTTACCAACCATGTCCATAAAAATTGACATGGCCGGCTCACAATGACATAACTGTGTTGGATGCAATAGGAGGTTGGTTGAAGTGTGAAAATGACAAATATTAATTTGTCAAGATACAGATCATTAGCAATATTATAATCCGACAAGAGTTAAAGTGGCTAGGTGGTGCACATTGTTAGTGTAAAAATTTCTGTGCTTTTTATATATATATATATATATATATATATATATATATATATATAATATGGGCTTTATTTTCTAACCTATGTGTTATATATATAAGTAAAACAAACTTTTTTTTATCCAAAGTAAAACAAACTTTAAAAATAATTTTTATGAGAAAATGATATGTTTAATAAACTAAAAAATGATTATTTTATTTTTCAATATAACTTTACGTTAAATAGTTATTCATCATATACATGGGTTATCGATAAATTAAAAAAACTTTTTTAATATGTATGGTGTCTCTTGCCAAGGGTCAAAAATTAAATTTTTCAAGGTAACTTAAAAATCCTCAAATTGAGTTTTTCCTCAACCTACAACTCTTTAATGCATATGGCATAAGTCTACAGTTTTGTACTTTTATTTAAAAATCCTCCTCCGCCTGGTAACCCAAAAAAGAAAACCTCTGTACATTGAGAGTACATAATAATTAATTTCATTAGATGAATGGAGCGCATAATAATTATTCATTAGAAAAATGCATATCATGTGTTCCTATGACCTCATACTACCCCTGCCATATCTCCTTGTAAACGATTTTGCTAACTACTCAGAACATACTCTGCCCGTGATAAGAAGATATGGTAAGGAGGACACACAAAAGGCACACCAAATTTATTTCTTGCTCATTTTATGAGTTTAATTGATACTCCCTCTCTTTTATTGAGTTTGACATTTTAGTTTTTTTTTCTTGTTTCACAATATTTGACATTTTATATTTTCAATACACAAACATATTTATTTTTTCAATTTTAACCTTTCATTCAATAATTTCTCTTACTCCTTATTAATTCTACTTTTATCATCTCTCTCATCTCTAAACCACTATAAATTAATTAATGGACACACTTACTAATAAAAATTAAATACTACTACAATTTTCAATAAGGATTAAATAAGGACATTTTGAACAAACCATACATAATACTTACAATAATCAACACTTTCTTAATCTGTGTGTCTGGGCCTAAAAAGCCAAATTAAACTCAATGAAACGGAGACAGTGTAAAGTTTTCTATATTATTCACATATCATTTATCATTCATTTGCATTAATTTTATTTAGAAATCAATGATTTTAAACTCATAAATGGTAGAATTGCTCTCAAAATATTTAAAAAAAAAAACATTTATGCTCTCAGTATGTAATCTATCTTCTCTTATTTTATTGCACAGTAATACTATAATTTTTTTTATATATATATTCCCACTTTTGAAACCCTTTCTAATGATGCTAAACATATTTTGAGAGCATATCACATATTTCACATTTTGCATTATTTTATGTGCCAAAATATTGGAATAAGTGAAAAAAATAATAAAATTTTAAATAATTATTTTTAATATTTTTTTTTTTACTTTGACTTATAGAATGGTATAAAGTACGTGAAATTAAATATTGTCCCCAACAAAGAATTTGGAGTTGTGAAAAGAAAAGATTGCCATGTACTTTGTTTTGGGTCTTAATTAGCCAAACTGTTAAATTTAAGGCAAGTCCAATATTTTGCGTTTATATTTATTAATTTGGTAATTTGACTAATTTCTTTAGGCAAGTGGGTGAAAGAAGTGAAAGAAAAGTATACTATTGATGAGCACTACTGATTGATGTCAACGACTCAACCAAGGATGGTAGAGGAAGTTAGTTACTCAAATCGAACTTGAATTGACAAGAGTAAGTGGAGTAAGTTGAGAAATGCTTCTAGAACCCTTTATTAGGCAACAAAATATGCAAAGTAATAATAATAAAAAAATTTAAAAAAAGAAGTAGTTAGAAAACAGCGGAAAGATGGAACAGCAAAAAACTACGAGTAAACTATCATTTTGGTCCCTTAATTTACACAGCATTTTTATTTTAGTCTCTGAAATTAGCAAAAATACTTTTTATCCCTGACTTTGTTAAAAGTCATCCATATTAGTCTCTGCCCCTAACCCCCGTCAACAGACGTTAACGGAGTGATAACGTGACTGACTAAGGGCCTTAAACGATATCGTTTTTGCGTCCCCGTGCACTTATAATGGAATAAACTATCACGTTGGTTCCATCTGCCCCAGTGTCATGTTCAGTTGTATCAATCTCATGTTCAACTGCATCAGTGCCATGTTTTGAAGTGTGCATATTTTGAAGTCAGCTTCAAAACATGGGACTGGTGCAGCTGAACATGACACTGATGCAGCCGATAGGACTAACGGGATAGTTTACTTCATTATAAGTGCCATGAGGACGCAAAAACGACATCGTTTGAGACCCACAGTCAGTCACGTCATCACTTCGTTAACGTCCGTTGACGGAGATTAGTGGCAAGACTAACGTGAATGATTTTTTGACAAAGTCAGAGACCTAAGAATATTTTTGTTAATTTCAAGGACAAAATTGAAAATGTTGTATAAATTCAAGAACCAAAGTGACACTTTACTTTTAAAAAAAAAAAACTATGCAAAGGCAAACAAGTAAGCAAAGATGAGGGGTGGGTTTGGGGTTTGTACCGAAGAAAAAGTTTGGTGTGATTTGCCTGATTTTAAATTTCTCAATCAATGAATCATGAGTGTGGGCATGAAGCTTTTTGTTCCGGTAGGTCTTGATACCCTCATTCTTTTGTCGTTTGGTATCTTCTTTCTCCCTTCTCAAACTTGATAAACTGAGGTCTCACTAATTACCATATGGTCCCTGTTTCGTAGATTATTCATTTGAAGATGGTGGCTGAGATCAAGTTCAACTTGTCTAATTATGAAATTGCACCTTTAACGGATTGATTAGCAAGAGTCAAACTCAATAATGCAATATTTTTTTATAGTGCACTTTATTTAGCTTGAAAATAATAATGCATGGTTAGTTTATGGTATGAAAAATCTTCGATACATTTTCAATTAAAATTGAGTATCATAATTTAGTGCTTCTCTGAAGAAGGAGGCTATAGTGTGCAATACGTTTTACTTTTAATTTTTTTTTATTGATAGATGTATTTAGTTAACATGACATTACTAAAAATTGATTAGCATTAATTTTAGACAAAACTATTAAATTGATACTTTAAGTTATTTTAAGATTACCGATCAATCCCTTAAATTTTTGTTTTGTTTCAAATAAGTACGGTAAATTATTGTTGTCCAATAAATCAATTTTTTCCATTAATTTTTTCCGTTATATGACACATAACACCATAAGAATTTTTTTAAAAAAAAATCATTAAACAATTTTTTTTTAACACGTGGCATCATTAGTTGACTGACACGTATCACTGAACGTAAATGATGGATTTGTTAGACAGCGATAACTAACGGGGCTTATTTGAAACCCAATAAACTTAAAGGACTAATTTGTAACTTAAAAATAACTTATGAGATCAATATAGTAATTTTGTCTTAATTTTTTATATTTTTTAAGACATTTTTTTGTGTGCAAATTTTTTTGTTATGGGATCACTGACGATCATTCCCATAGTACCTCATATCCCATAGATGAATCATATTAATACTACCTTCTTTTCCATTATACTAACGTCTTGATAATGGCTTATTTTTGACTCTTTATGCTAGAACTAGATGTCAACCTTAATTTCATCTTCAACGATTTTCGTAGCTAAGAAAACTTTCTATATTTTCATGTAACAAGTGAGGAGGAGTGTTAGAATTAGCATTGTTTTACACATTTAGTACATGTTAGATGTGTTTAAGCAACATGGGAATATTAGGAATTGATTAGCATTAATTGTGTAATATGTTTTGTAACTTTTTCTAAAATCATAAAAGCAAGAGTCTATGACATGAGTCGTTAAGGAAATAAATTTATTGGTAAGCAAGAAATTTATTGATAGAGGAGTAGGAAAGTTAAAGAAGTTAGAATTTCATCCATTCAAGAGGGTTTAGAACCCAATTAGAAAAAAAAAAACTAAAACCTTTTAGTCTAGCTTTGAGCCACAACCAAGAATTCATTTGAATGGTGCCCATTATGTGGTCATAGTCATAGTTATCCCTCCTTGTTCTGGTCCTGTCATGATCTAGGAACACCTACTTCACGTGATAGCCCTAAGACGACCTACAACAACCTATATGGAAGGTTTTAGGACAAGAGATTAACTCAACGACCTACAACAAAGGTCTCAAAGCATGAACGAGCTAAGAAGAGCTCAAACACAGGGGTAACCCATAAGCAAGTCATGAGACTTAATCACGAATTCAATCTCCGACAGATAATAACCCAGTTAAAAGGGATAAATGCTGAATTATCTACAATAGAGTTAATAGTCACATAGATCCCCGAAAGATACCCGTGGAAACAGTTAGGTCCCTGAAAGATTTGTGGAATCTCTTAAACTCCCCAAATATCAATGTGGCGTCACGTTAGTCCCTTCCATCTAATTTTGTCAGGAAGGACCTAACGGAATCCTACATGGCACGTTAAATGCTTTGTTGGCCCAATGCCATATTGGACTGTTAAGAAGGTGCCACGTTTGGGCCAAAAAAGCATTTAACGTGCCACGTGGGATCTCGTTAGGTACTTCATGGGGGAACTAACATGATGCCAAATTGATCTATGTGGGGTTTAAGAGATTCCACAAATCTTTCAAGGACCTAACTTATTCCAAAGAGGGTTTAAGAGATTCTACAAATCTTTCAAGGATCTAACTGATTCCAAAATGATCTTTGGGGAGTTTAAGAGATTCCACAAATCTTTCAAGGATCTAACTGATTCCATAGGTACCTTTCGAGGACCTATGTGACTATTAACTCATCTACAATAATAGGGATCATCGCTTATCTAAATAAGATAAGATCACACGAACATCATCCTTACGAATAGAAGATTTATCAAGGGAAATACATCAGGACAAACATCCCTTAGACACTCAATAAATACCAGCCTTCATCAGAGGGCAGAACACACCATCACCACATCTCAACCAAAACTACAATCCCAATACGCACAAAGTATACACGGTATACACCCATACTCCCAAAAAGAGAGATCTAGCAGTGAGAATTCCAAACTCTTGCCATCCTCACGGTGGTAGTTGACCACAACATAACCACAGAGCATTCATAGAACCATCAAGGTCACCACAAACAATACTGAGAGCTATAGCCTCGGGATCCGAATGGTCATCCTGATTTGCTCATACAAAGGTCACAAGTTCGCTAAACAACCTTCCTAAGGGAGGGGGTTTATCGCTAAACTCTTCTAGGAATAACTTGTACACCGTCTACACACCTCCAATGTACAATATCAACGTTCCTATAAGAATTATGTAGTCTTGAGTCCTAGAACACAGTTTGAACGAGCACGTAGGACTGAAAGATCCCTCTTACTAGACTAAACGTTCTTCTCAAGGACCTTTACTTTATTCCGATAAAACATTGGCAATGCCAGTGGGAAACTGTAAATTACAAACCCTACAACCACTACTTGATGAATAATCCGAACTCAAATTCGATTCATTCACTCTTGACCAAAAATCAAACAGAAGTCAACCTGAATTTGAATTCGGATGACCCACCACTAGCTCGGACCAATTAAACCACTGGCCCCAAAGTGGACGCCGCAAATCCACAAGCTAAAAACAACCCTTGCAATGGGATGGAAGCCTCCTTGGGTACTCCAGATGCTCTCATACAACCCAGGGGAGAACCTGATGCTTTGAAAGGGAAAAAGGTCCAATCCAAAATCTTCATCCCATACAAAGATGAAGCAGAGGGAAAGAATGAGAGGCTAGCCCAAAGTACAAATACTACACAAGTCAACCAAGATCTTATTGAAAGACCGGTCCACTCTGCCATTGTTAAGGTCACTCCCGATTTGCAAGCCCTATTAGGACTAGCAGACTAAGCTCGATAAAAGATTGATTGGACCAAATAACCAACAAAATCATAAAAACCCCTTCCTTTGGACAACTAGGAAGTAGGATCTCAAAAGGTAACTACGTCGAACAAAGAAGGCCTCGAACAGACAAACACCGGGAACCACTCAAAGATGATCCAAAAGACGAAACTAACAAAAAGTCCCAGATTATGGAACATTCTTAATAAGATTGGAGCCATCTTGTAAGAGGATCATGCAAGCTCCAAACCCTAAAGGTTTCATTCACCCAACTAACCTTTACAGGTATGACGGGACTGGATACCTGGAGGAACATCTCCATAAGTTAAAAATGGCGATTGCGTTCTAGCACGAAACCCTTGATGTTATGTGCAAGGCCTTCTCGTTGACTTTGACGAGACCTGCCTCTGAGTGGCTCAAACCCTCAAACCAAATTCCATAGATGGGTGTAAACAACTCGCAGATGGGTTCCCACTCTGATTCTCGACATTAGAGCTTGCCAAAAAATCATGCACTTTCTCGGGGAGGTAATCCAACAACATGGTGAAAGTCTGCTTCATTTCTTAACTAGGTTCCCAAGGGAGAAAAATCACATCATAGACGTGGAGCCCTTAGTAGCTCTACATCTCTTTATCTGGGTACTCAATCCCGGTAGTGAATTTGCAAGTAACTTAGCGGGTACCCTATCATGCAACATGGAAGAGATAATGAAAAGGTCGTAGACGTTCATCAACAAAGAAGACTTTCACCGCTTCACAGGTGGCCAATGACAAATGATAGTATCGGCCAAAGAACATCAAGGACATGGACCCTGTGACACCCTCGATATAATACTTAGAAATTAGAGTAATAATTAGACTATTACTCAGTTAAGTATGGACTTGTTTAGTATTAGAAAATACAGGACTTAAATTTTTTTCCTTTTTATTTTCTAAAGAAACGGGTGCACAAAACAAAATATGGAATTCTTGGAGATTAGATTTTGTATCATTTAAAAACATTATATTGAATTCGGCGTTTGCTAAGACAAGGAAATCTTTTCACAATCCAGATAGCATATGTTCTTAGAAATTGTATCTACGTAGTAAAAACTTAAGTGATGCCATCCATTCTTTCGTTTTGCGGAACTGATACCATTTTCAAATATCGAAGCCGAACTCTTTAAAATACTTTTATCAGAGTGAGCGGAAATAGCAAGACTATGCACAAGTTGTAATATAAACATAAGATATATATATATATGTCATAAGATACATAGTCCAATAGTCAAGTCTCCAAGATCCAGTACAAGTCCATAGCAAAATAAACCATAACTCTAGAGTTCTCATACGTATATCTACAATATATATATATATATATATATATATATATATACATCTCGAAATATAAAACTCCAGAGCTGGCCATGTAAGACAAGTAGCAGCAGTAGTAGTAGTAGTAGTAGAAGTCTCCTAGAAGCAGCAGTAGTAGTAGTCATCATCCAACATCAGCAACAACATCTCCTCCACATCTGCCAACACACCAGATCCTGATCCTCATCATCTACCCTATGCATATACCTAGGGATCATCGTCCCTCCACTGACTCCCGGTAGAGTGAACGACAGGCTCGCCTCCGCTCTCGTCCTCCACAGGGTCCTCCTCTATCTCATCCGATGGAGTGGGTACCCTTCCACTGGGCATAGGGTCTGGTGATGGCTAGACCCTAACAAGACTCCTCGGATCAGATAGGGGAGTCTCCTCTCGTACGACTCTAGAAGTAAAAGGGTGTGAGCGGGTAGGTCGAAATCGAAAACTGTGATATGAGCGAGCTGGTCGTGTGGGAGGTGGTCCATGGTAAGTGTAAAAGGGTGGTACATGCATAGTGTATATGATGGGGATCCTAAACCTACGAGGACGGAACTAAATCAACGGGTTGGGGTGGTAGAAGGTAACCTCTACCTCACCCTCAAATACCGCTCGGTGATCCTCGTAGATCCATATGCCACTAGGAAGTGGCCGGATCTCGATGCAAGCGATGTAACGTGACATCACCTACAAGGGCACAGGGATAAGCAATTCTATACACATAATAAATAGAGCATAAATAATTGTACAACATAAATATGAATGTATGCAACAATAAACAACAACCACATTTAGCATTTAGCAATTATTTCATGCAAATAGAATGCTCATACTTATTTTCAGTTATCAACTTTAAATTAGATGGGTGGCATGATGTATGAGTCTAGCTCTCAACCCTAACTCCATCAATCTATTTCACTCTCTGACGTCCATCCTTTACTTCATATCAGCACTCAACAGTGCGTTGTACTCCTAGGTGTACAACATTCGTACATTCACCAAGAATGTACACGACAAGCTTGGAAATGGTACATAACGTGCTCCTCGAGCAACGTCCCGTCGTCTCAACGGAATAACCATATCATCAGCATCTCACTTTCGTTGGCCACATCATCAACCATAGTGTCATCAAGCAAGCCGTCAGTTGGCACTCCCAGAGGCCCTCCTCATGTTACCAAAACATGAAAAACGATCTAACACCCGAACTCCAGGATGAATGCAATTTCTCAACTTAAAAGAATTGATTGGTGTATCTCAATTAATAATATCTCACATTATTAATCCGACAGTTTCATACCATCATCAATCAATTACTTTTAAGTCTTAGATCACTTGGATTATTATCATTTAAGTATTAACAGAATGATTCAGAATTAAAAATGGCAATCTTAATTTTCTGGACATAAACACTCGAGTATTCTTCATAATACTCGAGTAGTTCTTCAGTCTTTCCAAATTACTCGAGTAGTTCACAAGCTACTCGAGTCGTTCATGCTTTTCTAGAAAAGTCAGGTTTCCAATCTTCTAAAAATACTCGAGTAGTTCATGAAATACTCGAGTCGTTCATCAACCCAGAATACTCGAGTAGTTCATGCATTACTCTAGTGGTTCATCATAAAACACTCTTGCTGCATCAGTCAATACTCGAGTCCTAGACCTGATACTCGAGTGTTGGTGAAAAAGGATGCACTGGTGCATCACGAAATACTCGAGTATCGAGCCATGTACTCGAGTCTTAACAGACAGTACAGACTAAAAATCTGGTTTTAACATACCATTTTCAATTCTAACCATTTCTAATCCAATCCAATGATCAACAGAGTTCATATATCATATATTAAACATGTTCAAGCACTTAGAACACATCAAATTACAGAATTAATAGAGATTCACAAGATTATGCATAAAACTCATAAAATCCACAACTTAACATGCTAATTTGCATAATACACAGAATACTCATGATTTTAAGTTCTAAATAGCTTGCATGCAACATATCAAACATGCTTAGAATAACTTTAGAGCACAGGTTGGTCTCCAAACCAATTTCCCTATTCAAACTAAGCCCTTAGAGCCTCTTGGTGGCTCTCTAATCAAATTCATGTAATTTAAACTCTATCTAGTGAATAGAAAGCTTTCCCCTTACCTCTCAGACGTGTACCAACAGAAAATTTTGAAAGAGAAGCTCCACAACACAGAAAACCACTTCAAGCACCAACATGCAGAGCAGTTTGAGTGGAGCACCAAAATTGAATTCGTTGACAAATGAAACAACAATAAGAATTATTGGGGAAATTAGTTTCCCTAGATTCTATGCAACACAAACTAACTAAAGAAACAAGTTTGAGACTCAGAGAGTGCATGAGCTTACCAAAATCAATGACCAAAATAAGCTCCAGAGATTGTTGACAGCACACAAGCCTTAACTTTCGAGCTCCAAATCTTCCAACACACAAACTCTCTACTCACGATTTTGGTGTCTATACAAAGCTCGAGATGTGAACTTTGTATTGGTGTATAATTTGTGACTCGAATCAAAATAGAGAGGGAGAATCGAATGAAACAATCCAGGAACCCTAAAGCATGCAACCTTCACGATTTGGATAAAATGCTTCTCAATTCGGTTTTAATCAATTATATAGATTGATGGAAGGCCCATGCAGCTCGACACGATGACCATGGACGTGTTATGGAGGTGTTTTCGTGTCAACGGTGGAGAATCGTTGGTGGTGACTCACCAAAACGCACTAACTCGTGCAACTCTGACCAGAATACTCGAGTCTTTTAAGCAATACTCGAGTATTTTGGTCAGTTTTTGAAAAATATTTATTTTATTTTCTTTCCCTCCAAAACCTTTCCTATAATTGCTTCTAGGTCCCAAAACAGGGACTAAAGTGCAAATTATATATTTATGCATAAATATAATTTCCAAATCACATTCACACATTTACTAACAACATAAACACAGATTTTAATCAAAGATTAAAAATAGAAATAATTAATTATAATAAACTTTATAGTTAACATTTCATTAATCAGGGATTAAAATTTTGGGGTGTTACACTACTCCCCCACTTACAAGGAATTTCGTCCTCGAAATTCAACTTATACAAACAACTCAGGATAGTCCTGACGCATTTTATCCTCTAATTCCCAAGATGCCTCCATCACATCACTACAAATCCAGATGACCTTGACCAAAAGAATATCCTTCCCTCTAAGCTGCTTAACTCTTCGATCTTCAATGCGGATAGGCATAGCTTCAAAGGTTAGGTTGTCACGTATTTCTAGGTCATCAGGTTGGATTCTAAGAACAATGGTGGGATCATGAATATACTTTTTCATCTGAGACACATGAAACACATTATGAAGATTAGCTAATGACGGGGGTAGGGCTATTTGATAAGCTACTGAACCAACTCTTTTAAGAATTTGGTAAGGACCAATAAACTTAGGTGATAGTTTCTGGGTTTTCAAAGCTCTACTAACACCTTTGGTTGGTACTATTCTAATGAAAACATGGTCACCTTCAGCAAATTCTAATGGTTTCCTCCTCCGATTAGCATAGCTCTTCTGCCTGCTTTGAGCAATCTTCATCTTCTCTTGTATCATCTTAATCTTCTCAGTTGTCCCTTGTACAAAATCTGATCCGATAAGAGAACTCTCCCCCACTTGAAATCAGCATAATGGAGTTTGACACTTCCTCCCATACAGAGCTTCAAATGGTGCCATTCCAATGCTCGCATGATAACTATTGATGTAAGTAAATTCCACGAGCGGCAACATTTGTTCCCAACTTCCTTGACCTTCCAAAACACAGGCTCTTAAAATGTCCTCCAGTAACTGAATAGTCCTTTCCGTTGGACCATCAGTCTGAGGATGATATGCAGAACTCAATTTCAACCTTGAACCCAGAGCTTTATGTCGATCCTGCCAAAACTTCGATGTAAACCTCGGATCGCGATCTGACACGATACTTGATGGCACACCATGCAGGCGAACGACTTCTTTGATATACAACTGAGTGAGCTTCTCCAAAGAATAGTGCACATTTACCGGAATAAAATGCACTGACTTCGTCAAGCGATCTACAATCACCCAGATTGGATCATGACCAGTAGCTGTCCTTGGCAATCCGGACACGAAATCCATTGAGACACTATCCCAGTTCCATAACGGAATCTCTAAGGGAAGTAACTCCCCTCCTGGCCTTTGGTGTTCCACCTTAGCCTTCTGACACACCAAACAACACGCTACGTACCTTGCCACATCTTTCTTTAAACCAGGCCACCAAAATATCTTTCTCAAATCCTGATACATTTTGGTAGCTCCTGGATGCATACTCATCTTGCTCTTACGTGCTTCATCCAGAATCATTCTCCTTACTTCTGAATTATCGGGCACACAAATCCTTGTTCTAAAGCAAAGAATTCCATCCTTTCCTTCTTGAAATTCTAACTCTTTGCCTTCCTCCATCAGCTTCCTCTTTTCCTTAAGCTCATCATCTTCTTGTTGCAACTCTCGAATCCTTTTCAAGAATTCATTTGCAATCTGCAACATCCCCATATTGATACTTGTCGGCTCCACTTGCATCGTCAAGCTCAAATCTCTAAATTCTTCTATCAACGCAACTTCTTTGACCATCATCGAACTAATATGCATTGCTTTTTGACTCAATGCATCCGCCACAACATTCGCCTTCCCAGGATGGTAATGAAGTTCGAACTCATAATCCTTCAAGAACTCCATCCATCGACGTTGCCTCATGTTCAACTCTTTCTGATCGAAAAGGTACTTTAAACTCTTATGATCACTAAATACCCGAAACGTAGTGCCATAGAGGTAGTGCCTCCAAATTTTTAGAGCGAAAACAACAGCTGCCAGCTCTAAATCATGAGTTGGATAGTTCATTTCATGAACCTTTCGTTGTCTCGAGGCATAAGCTACTACCTTTCCATCTTGCATCAACACACTCCCAAGTCCTTGTTTTGATGCATCACAGTACACCTCAAAATTCTTCTGTAGTATCCAGCCAAACCAAGAAAACTTCTCACTTCCGTGACCGACTTCGGTTGTTCTCATTGTAGAACTGAATTTACTTTTGCCGGATCAACAGTTATTCCCTTGTTTGATATCACATGTCCTAAAAACTTAACTTCCTCCAGCTAGAACTCACACTTTGCAAGTTTGGCGTACAATTGCTTCTCCTTTAGGACATTCAACACTATTCTTAAGTGTTCAGCATGTTCCTCCGGGCTTTTGGAATAAATAAGGATATCGTCAATGAACACAACCACGGATGAATCTAAATAAGGTCTAAAGATTCGATTCATGTAGTCCATGAAAATAGCTGGTGCATTGGTCAATCCGAACGGCATCACAACATACTCATAATGCCCGTATCGGGATCGAAATGCAGTTTTGGAGATATCCTCTTCTCTAATCCTGATATGATGGTACCCCGATCTCAGATCAATCTTAGAAAATACTGAAGCCCCTCGAACTTGGTCCATAAGGTCATCTATCCTTGGTAAAGGATACTTGTTCTTGATTGTGACCTTATTCAACTGCCGGTAGTCGATACACATCCTCATGCTACCATCTTTATTTTTGACAAACAAGACCGGAGCACCCCAAGGAGACACACTTGGTCGGATCATCTGCTTCTGCAATAACTCCTCAATTTGCTTCTTAATATCAACCATCTCCTGTGGTGCCATTCTATAAGGAGCGATAGAAATGGGACCAGCTCCCGGAACTAAATCAATCCCAAATTCAATCTCTCTCTTTGGTGGCAAACCCGGTATCTCGTCAGCGAATACCTCAGGAAAATCTCCGACAACGGGAATCTCTTCAATCCTTGGGGCATTCTCTTCTACTTCGGTGTTGAACAAACACATCTAGCCTGAAGGTTTTGGGTCTCTATAGATCACTATTTTTCTATCACAATCAATGATCACTTGGTTTCGACTTAACCAATCCATCCCCAAGATCACATCGAATTGCGATAAGGGTAGGCAGATCAAATCTACCCTAGAGATTTGTCCTAACACTTCTATACAACAGTTAAGACATGCTCTAGAAACAACTACAGGAGCATTAATAGGGGTTTCTACTTTAAGAGTATATGACAACTCAAATATGGGTAAACTCAAACGATTTACACATTCATAAGAAACAAATGAATGCATTGCACCGGAATCAAACAACACATTACAAAGCTGACCATTTAGCAAGTAATTACCTTGCACAAGATCAGAGGATTGACTTGCCTCCACACCACTAAGCGTGAAAAGCCTTCCTTGAACCACGGGCTTGTCAGCTACCCCTCTCGGATTAGTCTAGGCCGGTTCTTTACAGTCCTTCGCAAAATGTCCTGGTTTTCCACAATTGAAGCAGCCACTTGTCGCCCAACAAAAACGACCATAATGATGACGTTTAAACTTGTCACAATAGGGAACCTCACTTTGGAAATTTCTTCCATCATTTCCTCCAACTTTTCCCTTGCCTTTTCCTCGGCGATCATATGGACCCTTGCCTCGATTGTTGAAACCTTTGCGTCTCTGAGGTCCATAACTCTGATTGTCCTTCTTCTCTGGTGATTGCAACCCTTCTGCCTTTTTGTCGTCCTCATACATCCTACACATATCCACTAGTGCAGGAAAACTCTGAATCCGTTGATAGCTGAAAATAGACTTCAGTTTAGGCCTCAAGCCTCCTTCAAACTTGATACACTTGCTCCTTTCATCTGGATTATTCTGGTAATATGGAGAGTATTTCATCAATTCCTTGAACTTGGCTGCGTACTCACCCACACTCATGTCTCCTTGCTTTAGCTGCAAGAACTCAACTTCCTTCTTTCTCCTCAAATCTTCTGGGAAGTATTTATTGAGAAACTTCTCCATAAACACACCCCAGTTCACATCCCTTCCTTCATAATGCAAAAGCTGAACTGTATGGTTCCACCAATTCTCAGCCTCATCTTCTAACATATAGACTGCATATGCCACCTTTTGAGCTTCCGTGCACTCTAATGTTCTGAAGATTTTATCCATGGTATGAATCCACTTATTAGCCTCTTCAGGTTTAAATCCTCCTTCAAACTTAGGTGGATTACAACTCCTAAAATCCGCCAAACTCTTAGCCTCGGTATTACCAACATTACACTGATGAGGTGGATTAACTGGTTGCGGTGGTTGCTGAGATTGTTGTTGTTGCCGTTGCTGCATAAACTCCAACACAACGGTGATTCTCTCAAGCATCGTGTTAGTATGATTTTGGTTTCTAGTCGTCATAATAGACCTGCACTATGGGCTTATGGTCACACATGATGGACTAAAGAAACATTCATCACACAACCTATACTAAGGCTATAACTATAACTTCAAACAATGCATTCAATTTGTATCTATTGCTCAAATCAAGCAAGATACTAGCATTCAAAACAATAAATATGCCCTGTGGATACCTTCTTGATGTTGATGACTACCTTTCTGGGACTACTTCAACTACTACAGGATCTGACTTTTGTTCTGATACCACTCAGTGTGACACCCTCGATATAATACTTAGAAATTAGAGTAATAATTAGACTATTACTCAGTTAAGTATGGACTTGTTTAGTATTAGAAAATACAGGACTTAAATTTTTTTCCTTTTTATTTTCTAAAGAAACGGGTGCACAAAACAAAATATGGAATCTTGGAGATTAGATTTTGTATCATTTAAAACATTATACTGAATTCGGCGTTTGCTAAGACAAGGAAATATTTTCACAATCCAGATAGCATATGTTCTTAGAAATTGTATCTACGTAGTAAAAACTTAAGTGATGCCATCCATTCTTTCGTTTTGCGGAACTGATACCATTTTCAAATATCGAAGCCGAACTCTTTAAAATACTTTTATTAGAGTGAGCGGAAATAGCAGGACTATGCACAAGTTGTAATATAAACATAAGATATATATATATATATATATGTCATAAGATACATAGTCCAATAGTCAAGTCTCCAAGATCTAGTACAAGTCCATAGCAAAATATACCATAACTCTAGAGTTCTCATACGTATATCTACAATATATATATATACATCTCAAAATATAAAACTCCAGAGCTGGCCATGTAAGACAAGTAGCAGCATTGGTAGTAGTAGTAGAAGTCTCCTAGAAGCAGCAGTAGTAGTAGTCATCATCCAACATCAGCAGCAACATCTCCTCCACATCAGCCAACACACCAGATCCTGGTCCTCATCATCTACCCTATGCATATACCTTGATATCATCGTCCCTCCACTGATTCCCGGTAGAGTGAACAACAGGCTCGCCTCCGCTCTCGTCCTCCACAGGGTCCTCCTCTATCTCATCCGATGGAGTGGGTACCCTTCCACTGGGCACAGGTCCTGGTGATGGCGAGACCCTAAAAGGACTCCTCGGATCAGATAGGGGAGTCTCCTCTCGGACGACTCTAGAAGTAAAAGGGTGTGAGCGGGTGGGTCGAAATCGAAAACTGTGATATGAGTGAGCTGGTCGTGTGGGAGGTGGTCCAGTGTTGGAAGTCAAGCTTTCCCAAGGACTTCAAGTGCAATCATTATATGGTTTTGATGATAAAAAACTCAAGATTCTCAAGTTCATATCAAGTGCAATCACAAGATCTTCATCCTTCAAGTCCAAGCTTCAAGTTGAATAATCAAGCAAATGAAGTTGAAGGCTCAAGCAAATGAAGATTTTAGCCTTTTCCCTTAGGACATTATGTAAGGTAATGAAGTCAAGGTTTATATTTTGTTAAAAGGCCAATATAAGTTTTTCTAAATATGTTTTTCATATAAAAGGAGAAGAAAAAGAAGTTTTGTGAAAATCAGTTTTTCTATCTTAGTTTTGGTGAAAATATTTGATGATACAAAACTCTGAATATTTTTATGTATGCAAGAAGGAGTAATCGATTACTTGCTTGAGTTAATCGATTAACTTTGTTGCATCATAGAAAAATCAGAGAGCTTGTAATCGATTAAGTGAACTTTGCTAATCCATTACTTTCTAATGAGAGTAATCGATTACCTGGCTCAGGTAATCGATTAAAATTGTTGCATCATATATTTTCCTGAGACAAAGTAATCGATTACATGTCTTGTAGTAATCGATTACATGTTGTTGCATTACATAAAAATCAGAGGCTCAGTAATCGATTATTAGATAAGTGGTAATCGATTATATGAGTTGCATCATACTTTAAACAGAAGTGAAGTAATCGATTACATGCATGTGATAATCGATTACTGGTTTTTAAAATGAATTTCAAAGTTTCTATTTTTAAAGGGATAATCGATTACCTCCCTCAAGTAATCGATTACCTCAAGTTTTATTGAAAAACGTGCCAGAATCATTTTGATTTATTTCCTGACTTGTTTTTACTTAATTGATACTCATTTATTTTCAAAATTCGAATTTGATTTTTGAAAATATTCCTTATTTGTTTTAAGAATCAAATCTTTGTTTTATATCTTAAATCTTTTTGATTTAGTTTTGATTTTAAAACTTATTTCAAAATCTTATTTTATTTTATTTTGATTTCAAATTGATTTTAATTTGTTGGTTTAAATCTTTTTGATTTGATTTTGATTTCAAAATTAACTTTATTTATTTGTTTTTCAAAACTCATTTCAACACTTCTACATTCTCTGATCATCACGTTTTTCCTCTTCTTCTTCTTCTTCATTATTCTTCTGGTTTTCACGCTCAATCTTTTTGAAGAAAACAAAACCTTGCATTGGCCTTGTAACTCTTTCATTTGACTTCATTATCCTAGTGCTTAATTGTTGTATCTGTGTTGCTTAGAACACATCATTGTTAGAGTGCCTAATTGTTGTATCAGCACTATTAAGAGTGCACTATAGGTCTTGTACCCAATCAATCATACCATAACCAGTGTTGTAAGGGGTGTGTAACCCTTAGTGACTAGGGAGTGAATCTCCTAGTGCGGACGTGCTGCGTTCGTGGTTGTAGGGTGAGGAACCCTGTTGTGTGGGTAGTGTTAGACGAACGGTGGGTCACCTAGTAGTTAGGCTATCTGGAAATCCAGGAAAGGTTTTCCTAGTTGTGTATCGAGGTCCCTGGCAAAAGGAGGTTCCTAGTAGCTTGCGGGGCGCTCTGGTTGTACTTGGGGACGCGAGGCGTCTTTGGTTAAGTGAAAAGCTCAAGCGGGTCGCTTGGGGACTGGATGTAGGCTGGGTTTTGCCGAACCAGGATAAAATCTACGGTGCAATCTCTTCTATCCCTTATCTCTTTATTTTCTGTTGTTATTATCCTTCTTGCATCAAAGCGATTATTTTCATAATAATTAATTTAAAGGATTTTAAATTAATTAGTGCGGTATCATACGTTTTCGTTGTCCTTATTTTAAATTCGTATCCGCGCATATTAGTTTTCATAATAGTATTAATATTATTCGCTTCAGCGCAATCGTTTTCATCGTCATAATTATTTTCCGCTGCAAATCTCTTTAAGTTTGTTGAAAACGTTTTAAAGCGAATATTTTCCAATGTTTTCGTAAGCACCCAATTCACCCCCCCTCTTGGGTGACGGCTGCCAATCCTATCAATAATTCTAACAATTGGTATCAGAGTTTCGTGCTCTGGTATAGGCTTAACAGCCCGAGTATAAAGATCCTTGTAGATTGGCAGCGTTGGGATATTTTGGTTGTTTTAATATGGAGGGATTTTCATTCGATGATGCACCATTTTTTGATGGAAATAATTTTCACTATTGGAGTGCGAGAATGAAAATATTTTTACAATCTATCAGCATTCGTCTATGGAATGTCGTTTTACATGGTTTTGATGAAAAATCTTCTTCCTTGAATTTTCAAGCTATGCATGTTTTTAAAAATGCTTTGAACCATGATGCATTTGCTATTATTGAAAATTGTGAAAATTCTAAGGATATGTGGGACACTTTACATCTACACTATGCTACTAATGATCTTGTTGAAAGTGTAAGTGTCCACAGGAAAGAGGAGAAGGAACAACAAGAAGTTGCTATAGAACGTGAAAGGACCAACTCCCTAGACGAAGATTCTGATGATGAAAGTGAAAGCGTGGGGAGTAACTCAACAAGCGACTATGATGACTTAGAGAGGATTCTTGAAACCTTTATGGACTCACTGGAGGAATCAAGTGACTCGGATGCGGAATCAATGGCAGATGAAATTAAAACATCCGACTACTTGGATCATGAGGACCATGAGGTAATTTCAATTAGTCCTTGTTCTAAATCTCTACAATTTGCATATAATGATTTGAATGATGGTTTGATAATTTTGGAAAATAGGAACTTGGACTCTTTACAAAAATTATCTCAAATTGAAAATAAAATTGATATTTTGAAAAATGGAGATATTATTGATAAAAAGATATTTTTAGAAAATAGCTCCTCAACCATTTTAGAAAATTGCATTGATTTTGAAAAACAAGTTGAGGATGCACTCTTTGAATATAGTAGCATTGAAAAATCCATTTGTTCAAATTCCTTGCTTGAATGTAAAATTGAAAATGATGTTGATATTCAAAAATCAAGCAAAGTGTTTGACAATGAAATTTTTCAATGTGAAGCCAAAAATTCCAAGTTTCATGAAAATCATTTTGAAAAAGTCAAACCATCATACAAACCCATTAGTTGCAATTATTGTGGTTGTTTGGGACATATTTCTCATTTATGCTTTTATCGTAAAAATTTATATATGAGAAATAATATGCAATGGGTTCCAAAGGCCTCTAAGGAACCTATGACTAACCCCCAAGGACCCAAGATGAAATGGGTACCAAAAGGTTCTCCTTGTGTTAAAAATGTGCAGGAAATTAAATCAAAGGGTGAACCAATTGGACAACATAAGGGGAAGTCAAAGAGTCATTGGCACACGAACAAGCAATATGGACAAAGGAGGAAGATGCTCCCAACCAAAGCTTCTCGCGTGCAAAAAGGTGAAATCATAAGATTGAGGACTTCAAACAAAAAGCAATGGCATGAACCTAGTAGAGGAGAAAAGGAGAAATTATCAAGGATGGTACCTAAGAGGACAAAAACTAAATGGGTTGATCAAAGGAGAAAGATGCCTACCAACACCAAAGCTTCGCATGAGAAAAATGGAAGATCCGATATGTTCAAAAATCAAAAGGTGAAGCAATGGGTAAAGACAAGTACTTCCTCAATCATCAAGCCTAAGGTAACTATCTCTTATTCCTCTTATGTCAATGACTATACAAAGGTATATTTGGACTATTCTAATTTTTATTCATACTAAGGTGGATCATGAGGGCTAAATTTTTTAAATATTTTTTAATTTTCATGATCACTCCTTAGTTGAATTAAATCATGTGTGCTTTACATTTTTTTGAAAATTCTTTTTAGCACATGATTATTTTTGGTATAGTCCTAGATACCTGTTACATATAGTGTGGTATATCATGTGTGGCTAAAAATTCTGTTATCTTATATCACATGATTACACTCTATATGTGATGGTGTAATAGTGCATTGATATATAAGGCATGCTAAATTTATTTTGAATATCTTACATAAAGCATGACATTGTGTTTATGATTAGTGCATATGTTTAAAATTGTTTATTCATACTTTGCCTTCACAATATCCTTGATATTTGTGAGGAAATGTAACTAATCATAGAGGATCCAAGCCCTTGGATACCAAAAGGAGTTATCTCAAGTGACTTTGCAGGTGCTATGGAAAGTGCTAATTTTGATATCACTGCTTAAGGGTGGGATTTAGGAAATGGACTTAATTGGAAAGATGCCAAATGAAGACATAGTTCTCTTTCCCATCATGGTGCCTAATGGAAAAATACCAAAGAGAGATATGGACATAATCAATGGAAATGAGACATGAATAGACACAAGTGGAGCTCTTATCAATTTATTCAATAAGGACGAGAGACTTAAAGTAAGAACTCCACAAGTGCACAAACAATCCCTACTACATGTGAAAAATCAACACCTACGATAAGTATCACTTTACTAATGTTTAAATACTATATGATATTTATCCTTGTGTCACACATGTTTATCCTGGTGCTGAAATTTTATTTATTTCTTCTTCGATATGTTGGTACAAAATCTTTTTTGAAGAATAAATTATTTTTCAGCATACACCATATTCATGTGTTACTAATCCCTAAGGATCCAATTAACCTGGATACCAAGAGATACATGTGATAATTAGTTTTGCAGGTATTTCTACAAGTTTCAAGGATGCAATGTTCTCTAAAAATCTATGATTCGATGGACTCAAATGAAAAGAGAACTTGACGATATTCAAGCACTTACTGCAACATTAATACGATCTCTTCGAATGGAAGAAGTGCAACACATTGAATAAGAGGATAATTCCTTCAATTGCAGAATGTTGAATATCCGAATGGAAGGAACTCCAAAGCTTACTATCTTGAAAACTCTCATCTCGATAAGTATCACTACTCCTAAAACTTTTCATTCTTGTGATACATCTTGTTTATGTGATATATGCCTTAGATGACAAAGTTTGCTGAATTGAATTGAATTAAATTTTTTGTCATGGCATATAGGCTCATAAAATGTTGATGATGCTTTATATAGTGAGCATACACATGTTTTATTGATGCATTTGATCTCCCTTTATATCTTGCTTGGTTGAATCATTCTTTTAGAAAGGGGGAGAAAAACTTTTTCAAATCTGCATAAAAACATGTTTCGCTTCTTCACTCTATATTGACATCATGCGTCTCTTTAACTATGTATTGGGATAAAAATTTATTTTTTCCCATAACTCCTTATGCTGATGTCAAAATAGGGGAAGTAAAGTATGAAACAAATCTCCTTGTTATTATTAATGCTTCTATCCAGTGTTTCAGGGGAAGTTTAGCATTTTTTTTAATTGATCAAAAGGGGAGAGATATTTGAAAAAAGACATGTTTCCCTTACAAAAGACATGGGCTGAATGAGGACAAAAGGGAAGAGAACCATATGTCATTGTCAAAACAAAAGGGATCATGTGATAACTCCCATGGAAAGAAAAGTGAGAAGTCAAGCTTACTCATGGGGAGAAGAATTCTGAGATTCATAGCATATATGATGAATAAAAAAAAGGGGGAGAAGAAAAATTCATGCATAACAACAAGAGAAGAATTCCAAACCCACTTTTTGCTGTTGACAAAAGGGGGAGAAGAATTCCTGAATGATGCTGAATGATGCAAGGATGCAAAGCATTTTTCTTTTATATCTAATGCATCTATACAGGGGGAGAGTATCCTTTTTGTATCCTTGTTGTATTATTTGTGTTCTATGGATAAGGATGTGTTTATTATATATACATTTGCTTGTATAACACTTGTGATGCAGATCATTCAGAATACAGGTTTGTCATCATAAAAAAGGGGGAGTGTTGGAAGTCAAGCTTTCCTAAGGACTTCAAGTGCAATCATTATATGGTTTTGATGATAACAAACTCAAGATTCTCAAGTTCATATCAAGTGCAATCACAAGATCTTCATCCTTCAAGTCCAAGCTTCAAGTTGAAGAATCAAGCAAATGAAGTTGAAGGCTCAAGCAAATGAAGATTTTAGCCTTTTCCCTTAGGACATTATGTAAGGTAATGAAGTCAAGGTTTATATTATGTTAAAAGGCCAATATAAGTTTTTCTAAATATGTTTTTCATATAAAAGGAGAAGAAAAAGAAGTTTTGTGAAAATCAGTTTTTCTATCTTAGTTTTGGTGAAAATATTTGATGATACAAAACTCTGAATATTTTTATGTATGCAAGAAGGAGTAATCGATTACTTGCTTGAGTTAATCGATTAACTTTGTTGCATCATAGAAAAATCAGAGAGCTTGTAATCGATTAAGTGAACTTTGCTAATCCATTACTTTCTAATGAGAGTAATCGATTACCTGGCTCAAGTAATCGATTAAAATTGTTGCATCATATATTTTCCTGAGACAAAGTAATCGATTACATGTCTTGTAGTAATCGATTACATGTTGTTGCATTACATAAAAATCAGAGGCTCAGTAATCGATTATTAGATAAGTGGTAATCGATTATATGAGTTGCATCATACTTTAAACAGAAGTGAAGTAATCGATTACATGCATGTGATAATCGATTACTGGTTTTTAAAATGAATTTCAAAGTTTCTATTTTTAAAGGGATAATCGATTACCTCCCACAAGTAATCGATTACCTCAAGTTTTATTGAAAAACGTGTCAGAATCATTTTGATTTATTTCCTGATTTGTTTTTACTTAATTGATTCTGAATTATTTTTAAAATTCGAATTTGATTTTTGAAAATATTCCTTATTTGTTTTAAGAATCAAATATTTGTTTTATTTCTTAAATCTTTTTGATTTAGTTTTGATTTTAAAACTTATTTCAAAATTTTATTTTATTTTATTTTGATTTCAAATTGATTTTAATTTGTTGGTTTAAATCTTTTTGATTTGATTTTGATTTCAAAATTAACTTTATTTATTTGTTTTTCAAAACCCATTTCAACACTTCCACATTCTCTGATCATCACGTTTTTCCTCTTCTTCTTCTTCTTCATTATTCTTCTGGTTTTCACGCTCAATATTTTTGAAGAAAACAAAACCTTGCATTGGTCTTGTAACTCTTTCATTTGACTTCATTATCCTAGTGCTTAATTGTTGTATCTGTGTTGCTTAGAACACATCATTGTTAGAGTGCCTAATTGTTGTATCAGCACTATTAAGACTGCACTATAGGTCTTGTACCCAATCAATCATACCTTAACCAGTGTTGTAAGGGGTGTGTAACCCTTAGTGACTAGGGAGTGAATCTCCTAGTGCGGACGTGCTGTGTTCGTGGTTGTAGGGTGAGGAACCCTGTTGTGTGGGTAGTGCTAGACGAACGGTGGGTCACCTAGTAGTTAGGCTATCTGCAAATCTAGGAAAGGTTTTCCTAGTTGTGTATCGAGGTCCCTGGCGAAAGGAGGTTCCTAGTAGCTTGCGGGGCGCTCTGGTTGTACTTGGGGACGAGAGGCGTCTTTGGTTTAGTGAAAAGCTCAAGCGGGTCGCTTGGGGACTGGATGTAGGCCGGGTTTGCCGAACCAGGATAAAATCTACGATGCAATCTCTTCTATCCCTTATCTCTTTATTTTCTGTTGTTATTATCCTTCTTGCATCAAAGCGATTATTTTCATAATAATTAATTTAAAGGATTTTAAATTAATTAGCGCGGTATCATACGTTTTCGTTGTCCTTATTTTAAATTCTTATCCGCGCATATTAGTTTTCATAATAGTATTAATATTATTCGCTTCAGCGCAATCGTTTTTATCGTTATAATTATTTTCCGCTGCAAATCTCTTTAAGTTGTTGAAAACGTTTTAAAGCGAATATTTTCCAATGTTTTCGTAAACACCCAATTCACCCCCCCTCTTGGGTGACGGTTGCCAATCCTATCATTAATTCTAACACATGGTAAGTGTAAAAGGGTGGTACATGCATAGTGTATATGATGGGGATCCTAAACCTACGAGGACGGAACCGAATCAGCGGGTTGGGGTGGTAGAAGGTAACCTCTACCTCACCCTCAAATACCGCTCGGTGATCCTCGTAGATCCATATGCCACAAGGAAGTGGCCGGATCTTGATGCAAGCGATGTAACATGACATCACCTACAAGGGCAGAGGGATAAGCAATTCTATACACATAATAAATAGAGCATAAATAATTGTACAACATAAATATGAATGTATGCAGCAATAAACAACAACCACATTTAGCATTAGCAATTATTTCATGCAAATCGAATGCTCATACTTATTTTTAGTTATCAACTTTAAATTAGATGGGTGGCATGATGTATGAGTCTAGCTATCAACCCTAACTCCATCAATCTATGTCACTCTCTGACGTTCAACCTTTACTTCATATCAGCACTCAACAGTGCGTTGTACTCCTAGGTGTACAACATTCGTACATTCACCAAGAATGTACACGACAAGCTTGGAAATGGTACATAACGTGCTCCTCGAGCAACGTCCCATCGTCTCAACGGAATAACCATATCATCAGCATCTCACTTTCGCTAGCCACATCGTCAACCATAATGTGTCATCAAGCAAGACGTCAGTTGGCACTCCCAGAGGCCCTCCTCATGTTACCAAAACATGAAAAACGATCTAACACCCGAACTCCAGGATGAATGCAATTTCTCAACTTAAAAGAATTGATTGGTGTATCTCAATTAATAATATCTCACATTATTAATCCGACAATTTCATACCATCATCAATCAATTACTTTTAAGTCTTAGATCACTTGGATTATTATCATTTAAATATTAACAGAATGATTCAGAATTAAAAATGGCAATCTTAATTTTCTGGACAGAAATACTCGAGTATTCTTCATAATACTCGAGTAGTTCTTCAGTCTTTCCAGATTACTCGAGTAGTTCACAAGCTACTCGAGTCGTTCATGCTTTTCCAGAAAAGTCAGGTTTCCAGTCTTCTAAAAATACTCGAGTAGTTCATGAAATACTCGAGTCGTTCATCAACCCAGAATACTCGGGTAGTTCATGCATTACTGTAGTGGTTCATCATAAAACACTCTTGCTGCATCAGTCAATACTCGAGTCCTAGACCTGATACTCGAGTGTTGGTGCAAAAGGATGCACTGGTGCATCACGAAGTACTCGAGTATCGAGCC
This sequence comes from Crotalaria pallida, assembly GCA_037953625.1. Lineage (NCBI taxonomy): Eukaryota > Viridiplantae > Streptophyta > Magnoliopsida > Fabales > Fabaceae > Crotalaria > Crotalaria pallida. The sequence continues at coordinate 136,373,118 of CM075650.1, read as the reverse complement.
ATGTACTCGAGTCTTAACAGACAGTACATACTAAAAATCTGGTTTTAACATACCATTTTCAATTCTAACCATTCTAATCCAATCCAATGATCAACAGAGTTCATATATCATATATTAAACATGTTCAAGCACTTAGAACACATCAAATTACAGAATTAACAAAGATTCACAAGATTATGCATAAAACTCATAAATTCCACAACTTAACATACCAATTTGCATAATACACAGAATACTCATGATTTTAAGTTCTAAATAGCTTGCATGCAACATATCAAACATGCTTAGAATAACTTTAGAGCACAGGTTGGTCTCCAAACCAATTTCCCTATTCAAACTAAGCCCTTAGAGCCTCTTGGTGGCTCTCTAATCAAATTCATGTAATTTAAACTCTATCTAGTGAATAGAAAGCTTTCCCCTTACCTCTTAGACGTGTACCAACAGAAAATTTTGAAAGAGAAGCTCCACAACACAGAAAATCACTTTAAGAACCAACATGTAGAGCAGTTTGAGTAGAGCACCAAAATTGAATTCGTTGACACATGAAACAACAATAAGAATTGGGGAAATTAGTTTCCCTAGATTCTATGAAACACAAACTAACTAAAGAAACAAGTTTGAGACTCAGAGAGTGCGTGAGCTTACCAAAATATATGACCAAAGTAAGCTCCAGAGATTGTTGACAACACACAAGCCTTCACTTTCGAGCTCCAAATCTTCCAACACACAAACTCTCTACTCACGATTTTGGTGTCTATACAAAGCTCGAGATGTGAACTTTGTATTGGTGTATAATTTGTGACTCGAATCAAAATAGAGAGGGAGAATCAAATGAAACAATTCAGGAACCCTAAAGCATGCAACCTTCACGATTTTAACAAAATGCTTCTCAATTCGGTTTTAATCAACTTATATAGATTGATGGAAGGCCCATGCAGCTCGAAACGATGACCATGGGCGTGTTATGGAGGTGTTTTCGTGTCAACGGTGGAGAATCGTTGGTGGTGACTCACCAAAACACACTAACTCGTGCAACTCTGACCAGAATACTCGAGTCTTTTCAGCAATACTCGAGTATTTTGGTCAGTTTTTGAAAAATATTTATTTTATTTTCTTTCCCTCCAAAACCTTTCCTATAATTACTTCTAGGTCCCAAAACAGGGACTAAAGTGCAAATTATATATTTATGCATAAATATAATTTCCAAATCACATTCACACATTTACTAACAACATAAACACAAATTTTAATCAAAGATTAAAAATAGAAATAATTAATTATAATAAACTTTATAATTAACATTTCATTAATCAGGGATTAAAATTTTGGGGTGTTACAGACCCAAGCTGCGAGAAAACCGTAAAGAAGAGATCCAAAGAAAAGACTCCCACCAAGAAGGAGGTAGGAATAAAGATAGAATATACAAGACCAAGTTCTCCCAATACTCCCATCTCAATGCTTCAAGGGAGCAAATCATGAAAGAAATAATGAAAATTAAGCTCAAGGGATACAAACGACCTCGACCAATAGTGAAGGACATACCCTTGAAGAGTGTTTTCAGCTAAAAGATATCCAACAAGATTTGGCTAGTATTTCAAGGAAATTTTCACATCATCTAGCCCCTCAAACTATAATGAGTTTATGACTCTTGTGAGTGGTAGGGTTAAATAATGTCACCAGAATCTTCTTGTCTTGCCATTTGTAAAGGTGGATGTCAAACAAGCCTTATTTGGTATGCACCCACAAAAGCTCCTAGTTTAGATGACACTAATGCTTTATTCTATCAGAAGTATTCTCATATCATTGGTGATCATGTCGTTGAGCTAGTCCTATAAATTTTGAATATTGATCTCAATCCAAGCTTTATTAATCAAACCCTTCCTGTTCTTATTCCTAAGATTAAGAAACCTGAGCATGCTTCTCAATTTAGGCCTATTAATCTTTGTAATTTGCTTTTTAAAATAGTCACAAAAACGATTACTAATAGACTGAAGATGATTTTACCTGATATTGTGCATGACGCCCAAAGTGCTTTTTTACCCGGAGGACTAATAACTGATAATGTTCTTATTGCATTTGAATGTTTCCATTATATGAAAAGGAAGACAAATAGAAGAAGGGAAAGCATGGAAATTGAATTGGATATGTCCAAGACTCATGATAGGGTGGAATGAGATTTTTTGCAAAGTACTCTTTCTAACCTTAAATTCACACAAAAGTGGGTTGATCTTATTATGAAATGTGTCACTTCTACATCTTTATCTATTATTCTTATTGGTGAACCCCAAGAACAATTCATGGCAACTAAGGGTTTGAGGCAGGGGAATCTTCTTTCACATTATTTGTTTATTCTTTGTCATGAAGTCTTATCTGCTATGATCACTAAAAGTATGAAGTATAAGGGTATTCATGGTTTAAAAATCACACCTAAAGCTCATGATATTCCTCATCTTTTTTTCGCAGATGACAACATAAGGACTAAGGAGGTTCTTAAAACCTTTGAGCAAGCTTCTAGCCAAAGGATCAATAATGACAAGTCAAACCTCTCGTTTAGCCGAAATGTGCTTTGTACCGGAATTAATGAATTTGAGCAAATTTTGTGTATGAAGGCAATGGAGCATCATACTAGATATTTCAGTTTACCTACTTCTATAAGGAAATCCAAGAAGCAGTTTTTTGATTTTGTCAGAGATCGGGTTCGGAAGAAACTTAAACATTGGAAGGAAAAAAGTCTATTGCATGTTAGGCGGGAGGTTCTTATCAAGTCAGTGGTGCAAGTTATCCCCTCATATATAATGAGTTGTTTTGTTCTTCCTCATTCTCTTTGCTCCACCATTATATCCATGATAGCGAAGTTCTATATTGGAGTAGTGATGTTGATCATAAGAAGGTCCACTAGCTTAGTTGGGATAAATTGGCTTTAGCTAAGAAAAAACGAGGTTCGGGTCTTAAGAGGATGGTTTCTTTTAGCCAAACGTTGTTAGCAAAACTGTGGTTCATCCTTGGTCCATCAAATCCTAAAAGCCAAATATTTTCCTAATTCCACTATTTGTAATGCGAAAAATAACCCTGCTTCTAGTTACACCCGGTATAGTATTTTTTTTTGTCAATGTGTGTTATTGATTATGGTACTTTGTGGAGAGTAGGGAGTGGTAGATACATTCGTATTTGGGATGACTCTTGGTTCCCTGGTTTGCATGATGGTCTTTTGCATTCAAGTCAACAATGGAACAACACTCTTACTTCTATTGTGGACCTAAAACTTATGATAACTGGAGGTTGGAATGACACCTGAATCCGAGAAGTGTTTAGTCCAAGCGAAGCGGCCTCTATCCTTAGTATACCTGCTCCTAGGCTTTCTTGTATGGATAAAAAAATCTGGAAACTTACCGATGATGGCTTATATGCGGTAAAATCAGGACATGCAATGCTCATAGCCAAGGTTTCTAATAGGGCTTCCCCTTATACAAAGTCTCATAGTTTAGATTTATGGAGGAAAATTTGGAGGGTGTCGTGCTTAACTCGATGCAATGATGTTGTGTGGAGGACCTACGGGGTAATCATTACAATTAGAACACGTCTGCATTCTAGACAGATATTGGAAGATGTAATTTGTCATCTCTATGTAATTTGTCATCCTAGGCGTGGGACAAAATTCCTCCAACTTCTCTTCTACCTGCACCACGCGCCCAGGCGTGGCATTCCCACCCCTGGGCGCGAGACTCCCTGAGTTTGACTGAATTTTTCTTCACTAAATTCTAACTTTTTGCACCCCATCCCTTGACATTTAAACCCCATCTTGGGCCACCTTTAAGAACACCATTTCTTTCCATTCTAGCTTCAATCTCCAGGTCTTCAAAGCTCTTTTCCTTTCCAAAGCATCATTCATCAAATTAAGCTTCAAATACCTGGAATCAAACCTAAAACGGATCAAAACGTTCAAGGATTCTAAATTACCTAACTTTCCTAGAAACATAACAAAAACCTAGTATTTACCCAAGAAACAAGCCAAATACATAGCAAAGGGGAGTTAATTATCACTTGAAAACATTATATATCATACCCATATCAGTCTCTTACATTCGCAATAGGCGGGAATCGAATCTCCAACCACTTGCTTATGTAGTAACAGATCCTTACCATCTGTACTAACCTCCACTGGTACGTTAGCTAATACCTAATCCTACAAGTTAACATTATCATTTAACTAAGCCAACTATTAATGTGGCAAATTTATTTTTAGCATTAATCTCCAAGTTAGACGCAATGATACCTCTGTAGAATCAAAGAGATTTTGATGATGTCAAATATATACGCTTGGCAGAATCAAAGATGTTGATGATGTGAAGTAAAATAGAGCTCGGAGTGGGGTCAATGACAAAAGCGTTAGACTTAGTTCTGCGCATGCATTCCGCCAAAGTCAGAAGCTCGGATATCTGCTTTTGAAGTTTCAGCTCGGATTGAGCTTGGCTTTTGATCACAGTCGGAGTTCATCCAAGTTTGAACACGTTCAGAAAGCTCAATATTGAACTAAGGCTCTGAATATTGAACTAAGTCACAGCATAAGTAAGATCAAATTAGCTCGGATTGAACACGCACCCTGAGCAACGAACAAAGCTTGGATCTGTTACTTCAAAGTTCAAGTGTGGTTGCTGAAGAAAGCTCAAGGCTAGGCAACACCAATCTCAGACCAAGCTCGAACAAAGTTCAAGGCTCGGCAACCCCAATCTCAAAACTCAAGCTCGAAGCAAAGCTCAAAGCTCGAACGAAGCTCAAGCTCGACTGTCTCTGTTCACTCTTCAACAACGCATCATCTTCAACCTTCAGACTCTGCTCAGCTGTGCCGTACCTTTTATTACCGTTGAGTCTGGGTAGAAGTTCTAGGATTTTATCTCCAACCTAGTAACAAGTTTGAAATTCAAAATGAGTTAAAATCAAAGGTTGGTGAAGGGTCACCATCACTGCTCTACTGTCAAATTATAGCCGTTGAAAACCCCATGGCTTTTCAGTACAACCGTCCTTTTCTTATTTCTGGAAAGACAGAGAAATGCCTTTTGCCGTACGGCTCTTTCTCTCTCTCTTTTCTAGAAATCAAGAGATTATAAATAGGGGTGTTTTCAACGGTTACAAGTGACACTTCTTTGAACAAATTTTCTGGAAACAACATTTTCATTCTCTTTCAAAAACAGAGCAGAATCAAATTCACAGAAAAGAAAAAGATCATTTAAATTTTCAAGAACTTAGAGTGTTTAATCTTTCAAATCCAAACTCTAAGTTCAACATATTTTATTTTCTGTGATTCCCCTTCACAAAATCGACTCACTCTTGAACTTCACATCTTCATACTCATTCGAAGAGTGTTTCGAATTGGAGCCATTCTCATTCATAAATCTTGTTCGTTGTATTTGCTGGAGTGAAAAGCTGGTCTCTGATCGAGAAAGCTTTTCGTGGTGAAAAGGTTCCAAAGAGGTTCTTTGGTCATCGATTTGTCGTGGGTAGTTTGTCACGAGTTTGGTATTCTCGTTTGACTGGATAGGTTTAGAGGGGTAGTCTCTTGTAAATCCTTTGTAACCCAGAAAATCGATTTTTAGTGAAAGCTCTCTAAAAGGTTTTTAGGGGGGACTGGACTAGCTCTCAAGGTGAGAGTGAACCAGGATAAATCTTGGGTGTTCATTTTATTTCTTTATCGCTTTCCTGCTGCTGTATTTGCTTAAGTGTTTTCCGCTGTATTTCGAGCATCCAAGTTTTCTATCGTTAGTCCGGTAGCTCGGAATTGAGTGTTGTTCTCAAAGCTCGGGTTCTAAGCAGTTCGGTTAACTGATTAACCATTCTGATCATCTATTTGGTTAATCATTTAACCCTGTCTGCTCGGTTTTCGCTCGGCATTTATTTTCATACCCGATCAACATTCAGTTTAGTTTTCAAGAAAAAGAAAAATTGTCATATTAGCTTCAATCTCCTATTCACCCCCCCCCCCCTCTACTCGATTGTTAGGCCTCTTGTTGGTTTCCAACAAGTGGTATCAGAGCTCGGTCGAAAGATCGAGTGTAAAAACTTTTTCGAAAAGATCCTTGAGGAAACCGAATGGCTACTAACAATCCCTTCGGAGGTGAAGACTCTTCCATAAACAGACCACCACTATTCAATGGTGAGGGTTATGCTTATTGGAAAGCTCGAATGAAAACTTTCATTGAAGCCATAGATATGGAAATTTGGAAATCTATTGAAAACGGGCCATTTGTCCCTAAAAGAAAAATCAATGAAGAAGTTGTAGAAATCCCATGGGAAAGTTGGGATGATGATGATAAACGAAAAGTATCCTTTGATTTAAAAGCCAAAAATATCATCACCTCAGCTTTGTCCTATGATGAATTTTTTAGAGTATCTAGTTGCAAATCTGCAAAAGAAATGTGGGATATTCTACAACTTACTCATGAGGGGACAAGTGAGGTCAGACGAGCAAGGCTAAACACTCTGATGCATGAATATGATTTATTCCGAATGCTGCCAAACGAAAATATAAATGATTTGCAGAAGCGGTTTACTCATATCATAAACCATCTAAATGCTCTCGGCAAAACATTTCAAAATGCCGAGATAACTAACAAAGTGCTTAGATGTCTTAGCAGAGAATGGCAGCCAAAGGTCACTGCCATTATGGAAGCTAAGGACTTGGACACAATGAGCATAGCCACTTTGTTTGGCAAACTGCAAGAGCATGAGATGGAGCTCGGCAGACTGAGCATGCATGAAGAATCTGATAAGAAGAAGAAGGGAATCTCCCTCAAAGCTGCTATTAAGACAACCAAAGAATCCTCTGAGGATGAGTCCAGCTCGGACATGGATGAGGAAGACTTTGGTCTCATGGTCAGGAAGTTCAGCAAATTTTTCAAAGGCAAAAAGAACTTCAGAAACCGAGCAAGAGATGCCAAGAACACTCACCACAAAGGTTCAAGTTCAAAAGACCGAGTTAGATGTCATGAATGTGGTGAAGTTGGTCACATCAGAGCATACTGTCCAAGAGTGCAAAAGCAAGGTGGTGAAGAAATGAAGAAGAACAAAGACCACAAGAAGAAGAGAGCTTACATAGTATGGGATGCACCCAACAATGACAACAGCTCAAGCTCCAGCTCTTCCGATGAAGAAGATAAAGCAATTCTGTGCTTAATGGGAAGGGAAACTGTGTTTAGAAGCCCAAGCCGAACTTGTTTTGAGCAAGATCTTCTTGTATATGACTCGTTCTCGGAGTATGAAGATGAAGAACCATGCTCGGTTCTCAGATTTGCCGATCAAGAAATCTCATCGAGCTCGGCACTAGATGCATCAGAACACAGATCTAACATCAAATGTTTAATGGGCAAACACAGCGAGGAAACCTCAACTAGCCGAACAGTATCCAACCATATAAGCACTGAGGTAACCTCTACTTCTGATTCTGACTCTGAATCTGAATTTAATGACACTGATGAATTGTATTCTGCGTATCTTGAAATGCAAACCGAATTCAAGAAGCTTGCTAAAAATTTCATTAAAATGAAACAAAATCTTTCAAACTATAAAGAGCAAGTTCTTGATTTGGAAAAATCAATTGAAACTTTGAAAAGCAGAAACAAGTCATTAGAAAACACTATCACTCAACTGAAAAATGAAAATCTTGACTGCTGCACTAGATATGAAAAAGAAATTTCTGAGCTAAAATTTAAAAGTGCAACTGTCAACAAGAGTGATGGCTTGTTTGATCGGCTTTTAGCCGAACAAAGAAACTATTCAAACAAAACTGGACTTGGATACATTAAGACCAAGAAAACAGAAAGGAACCTCAGCAAGGTTTCAAACTTTAATAATTTGAAAAAGCCGAGCTGCTCCTACTGTAGTCTTCATGGTCATACACCCAATGAATGCAAAATCCGACGTTATGGTGTAGCCAAGAGAAATTTTGTTTGGGTAGTTAAAAGGAAAGATCTAACTGCTAACCCCCAGGGACGCAAGATAACTTGGGTACCCGAATCTAAGAAGTAATATTTTTGTGATGCAGGTGTGCTTCCGAGCAAAAGAGAGCAGATGGTACCTTGATAGTGGCTGCTCGAAGCACATGACGGGGGACAAAAATCTATTCACTGAACTTTCACATTCAGATAAGGGCTACGTCACTTATGGTGATAACAACCGAGGTAAAATATTGGGAGAAGGTAAAGTCAGTAATTCTGCCAACTTGGTTATCAACAATGTTTTACTTGTAAAAGGGCTAGAACACAATCTTTTAAGCATTAGCCAACTCTGTGATATTGGTAACCATGTTGTTTTTACCTCTACCCATTGCATTATTAAAAGTGACGAGGACAACTCTGTCAAATTTGTTGGAAAACGATATAACAACACTTATTTGGTTGATTTGAATGAAATCACCTCTTTGGTAACCACTTGCATGGTTAGCAAAGAAAGTGATACATGGTTATGGCGTAGAAGGACAACTCATATAAATGTAAATCAGTTAAAGAAACTTCAATCAAAAGACTTAGTGATTGGTTTACCAAAGCTGAATTTTAATATTGAGGGGGTCTGCTCGTCTTGCAAGAAGTGCAAACCAACCAAAAAGAAAAATGATTTTTCATCTAAGTTGATGGTCTCAACAACTCGACCCTTGGAATTGTTACACATGGATTTGTTTGGACCATCACAAGTAAAAAGCTTTGGTGGCAATCTCTATGCTTTAGTAATTGTAGATGACTTTTCCAGATTTACATGGACTTTATTTTTAAAATAAAAAAGTGACACTTTTAAAAATTTTAAAGAGCTTGTCAAGCAACTTCAAAACCGAGCTAACCAAAAAGTAGTTGTAATCCGAACGGACCATGGTGGTGAGTTCGAGAACTACAAATTTGACAAGTTTTGTTCCAAGCTTGGCATAGAACATCAGTTTTCTGCTCCTCGGACTCCCGAACAAAATGGAGTTGTGGAACGGAAAAACCGAGTTCTTGAAGAGCTAGCCCGAACCATGCTTAATGAATACAATTTGCCACATTATTTCTGGGCCGATGCAGTAAACACAGCTTGCTATGTAATGAACCGCATCCTCATCAGACCAATTTTAAAGAAAACTCCATATGAACTTTACAAGGGTAGAAAACCAAAAATTTCTCATTTCCATCCATTTGGTTGCAAAGTCTTCATTTTAAACAATGGAAAAGAGCATCTCGGCAAATTTGATTCTAAAGCCGACGAAGGAATATTTTTGGGTTATTCTACTCATAGTAAAGCATTTAGAGTTTTTAACAAAAGGACCTCCACTGTGGAAGAGTCCGTACATGTGGTATTTGATGAGTCTCCTCGGAGAGACAATGTTAGTTGTGCAAATAGAGAGGATCAACCTATGGCAGAACTCGATCCAAGCACAACAACTGAAAGAGCTCAAAAGGATGAAACTGCTGAAGATAGAATTCAGAGGGACGAGCTTGTTCTGAGCAGAACAAACAAGGAACAAACTGAACTCAGTCCGAGCCAAACTCACAATGATCAGTCCAAACTCATTCTGAGCCAAGCAGAGCATCTCGAGCTGAATCCAGCCTGGAAGAGAGTCAAGGACCATCCGATAGAGAATGTGCTGGGTGACATGTCTAAGGGAGTTTTAACTCGTCGGTCTATTCAGAATTTTTGCAATTTCGCTTCCTTTGTTTCTCAAATTGAACCTAATTCAGTTGAACAAGCCATTGAAGATGAACATTGGGCAATTTCCATGCAAGAGGAGCTGAATCAATTCATCAGAAATGATGTCTGGGAATTAGTTCCTCGGCCTAATGATCATACGATAATCGGCTTGAAATGGATTTTCAGAAATAAAACAGATGAATTAGGCTTAATTATAAGAAATAAAGCTAGATTAGTTGCTCAAGGCTACAACCAAGAGGAAGGTATCGATTATGATGAAACCTTTGCTCCAGTTGCTAGGCTTGAAGCAATCCGAATTTTTCTTGCTTTCGCATCTATTATGAATTTCACCCTTTACCAAATGGATGTAAAGAGTGCCTTCTTGAATGGTTTTATAAATGAAGAAGTTTATGTAAAACAACCTCCTGGCTTTGAAAATTTTGAATATTCAAACCATGTTTATAAACTGAAAAAGGCTCTTTATGGTTTGAAACAAGCTCCAAGAGCTTGGTATGATCGTTTGAGCTCATTTCTACTTGATCAAGGGTTTGAGAGAGGAAAGGTTGACACAACTCTCTTCATTCATAAATCCAAAAAGGACATATTGTTAGTACAAGTTTATGTTGATGATATAATTTTCGGTGCTACTAACATGTCTCTTTGCAAGAAGTTCTTGAGGAAACCGCAATTGGTGGATGAAACAACTAAGGAACCCTAGGAAAACACCTAGAAGGGGGGGTTGAATAGGTGTAAAAGAAACCTTGAAAGATTTTCTAACGAAACAAATCGAAACAATCAAAACAAATGATTTTTGAAAATTTGTACTGTCTTAATCGATTATTCTGAAGTTTAATCGATTAAGCCTGAAAGTTCAAAAGTCCTTAATCGATTAAGAATGTGCTTAATCGATTAAATCTATCAGAAACTGAAAAATCACTTTTCAATCGCATACGAAAATCAATCAATTAACACGTAAGATCAGAGATTCAGCGAAAACAATTAACACCTATATTCTTATTGATTACCTAGGTTATGAAAATGATTTTCCCCAACTTAATTTGAACAATAAAGATTCAATTCAATCAATTATGAAAATCAATCTTTCTCTAGGTTTTCAACCAAGAACACAATCAATGACATGAATGTAAAGAGTTAAAGGTTTAGAGATACGACACAGTGATTTATCCTGGTTCACTTTCATCCGCTTGAAAGCTACATCCAGTCCCCTCTTCAACCAAGAGAGATTCTTCACTATGAGGAATTAGAGTTCTCAAATTACAAGTAAGTGCCTCACAAGACTCCCTTCTTGCTAGCCTACAAGAGATACTCCACACCCTTGCCTTGTAATCCTATTGATCTTCTCTCTAATCTAACCTCTACCCCTTGTTGATAATCGACACAACAAGTCTTCTTTGCTTGATGATAATCCACACACCAAGGCTTCACTTTGCTAGATTCACAACCAAGACTTTCTTCTTCTTCAATTGCTTGAATGAACTTGCTTGATGATAAACGACACACCAAGGCTTCTTTGTTGTTGTAGATGGCTTGCCTTCTTGCAAAGATTACAACACAATTGAAAGCACAATAACAATCCTATGAATCTCAATCAATAGCTATGACAATTCACAATAAGAGATTCAAAGGTTCTTGATCAAAGAATATAAAATAGAAAGCTTTTGATCTTTGGAATTGAGAGAGAATAGAGTGACTTGATTCTTTGTAAAATTGATTATGAAAATGATGTATATTAATCACAAAGGTTAGGAATAGGTTTATATAGAATACCCAAAAGTTGTAGCACTTGAAAACTGATTTTGAGAAGTGAAAACCGTATTTTAAAAAACCAGTTCAACAGTACTTAATCGATTAAATCAACATTTAATCGAGTATTAATCGATTAAATATGTTCTTAATCGATTAAACATGTCTGATACTTGTTTAAAACTTGTTTTCTCAAAACCAAACCTTTCCTTTAAAACCTTTAAGCCACCTATTGATTCTAGGTTATGTGAAAACTCAAATTATTATTTAATCATGACTATGATAGAGATTCACTACCCTCTAAATAATCTACCCAAATAAAAGACCTAAGAAGCTTGAGAGGCAAAAGATAAAACAATTACAATTACACTCAAACTATGTCTTCATGAGATTGCTTTCTCTCTTCTTAATTTGATGTTTGTTGTTGCTTGTTGAACTTGAAACTTGATCAACATCTTTGTAACTTGTTCAAAACACTTTGTCATTATCAAAACATTCATCATGGAACTTACAATCTCCCCCTTTTTGAAAATGATAAACCATGTTTTGAATTTGATTGAAGTTGTTGATGCTTTAACAGTTTGATCACTTGGTGAGAAACTTGCTCCCCCTCAATCAATGCATTTGATATTTGAAATCCAATTGATAGAAGCTTGATTCTCCCCCTATCTTCAACAACTTAGCTCAACCTACATAAAAACAACAAAACAACCTTTCTCCACAAAAACATATCATTTCTCCCATTTTTCAAAACATACCATTTCTCCCCCTTTGGCATTATCAAAAAGTAATATATATACCAATTGAAATATAAAATACTAAGCCAAAAATAGAGAAATTCACATTTATTTCTTCAAAGTAATATATACCATTATCAATGTTGTGAAGAAATAACAATATAACACCAATAAACTTTGAAATATAACAAGTACTATACTTTGAAATGTGATACCAATTGGCAAGAAAATATAACAATGAATTATGAACCAATAGAAATACTAAGAAGTCATAATACCAATTGAGATATCATCAATGTAAAGAAATATCACAACAATAATAGCATGATAATCATCTAATCATCAAAATTAGTAGCATTGAGTGATCAATATCAATTATACCAATTGAACTTTAGAAAAATAATACTATTTGAGAACAATTCAATTATACCAATTGAGAAGACTAAACAATTGATACCAAATAAGAATATTCAACAATATCACTTGTACCAATTTTTACCACTTTGTAGGTCATTCACTTGAGATGCAAATGTAATACCAATTGAAGATGCAAATGCATGAATAACACTTGTAAGCCCTTTGCTCTTCAATCATACCTACAAAACAATCATGCTTTGCCTTTTGGTATCCAAATGGTTTTGGATCCATTTTTGTTAGTGTAGGGACTCTCACCCTTTTTCATCCAAACAAAATCTCCTTTAGGTATACCATGCACTTTAATATAACACACATTTGAAGTATGTCCATGAGTACCACAATAGAAACATGTTGGTGCATTTGAAAAATCAACTTTAGAAAAATCAACAACATTTCTATGAGATTTACTCTTAGCATTAGTATAACCCAAACCAAGCTTGTTTGAATTTTCTCTTTGAAAATTTAACAATGTGCGCAATCTAATATCACCATTTGTGAAACTTGCAAGCTTATTTTTCAAAATAGCATTTTCATCTTTGAGCAACTTGCAATTCTCACAATCAACCACAATATTCACTCTACTAGCACAATCACAAGAAGAACTAGCATATATAAGATCAAGAGTTTCATTTTCAAGATTAAGCTCATCAACTTGTTTTTGAAGTTCTAAAATCTCTTTTTGATGTTTCAAAATGAGCTTCTTTCTTTCAATGTTTTTCAAAACTAGTTTTTCAAGTTGTTCATGCATTTCTTCATAAGCATTATATAACAATTCATATTTAGAAGAAATTTCGGATTTAGTATGACTTACATCGCTTTCCTTGCTTTGATAACTTGATTCATCATTTGAACTTTCCTCTTCATCTACTTCAACAAGCAAGTTGAGATTAGCAACTTCTTCATCATCCGACGAACTACTCGATGTGCTTTTCTTCTCTTCTACATCACTATCCCAAACTATATATGCCATTTTGTGTTTTGAATTTTTCTTGTCTTTTTCCTTCTTCTTGAGATACCTAGAGCATGCGTACTTGAGATGACCGGGTTTTCCACATTCATGGCAAACTACACCTTCTTTTGATGTCTTGGTCTTGTAGTGTGGGGAATCCTTCTCTTTACCTTTGTCTTTGTTCAACCTTCCTTTTCTCCTTAGAAACTTGTCAAACTTCCTTAGTAAAAGTTTCATTTCTTTTTCATCAACATCCGAATCGGAATCTTCACTATCATCATCATCGGAACTCTCTTTCTTCTTGTATGATCTATTGACTTTAAGAGCAAGTCCCTTTCTTCCTTTGTTCTTATCCGACTCTTCATTCATATGCAAACGTCCTAGCTCCATTTCATGTTCTTGAAGCTTTCCGAAAAGTGTTGCTAGATCCATAGCATCCAAATTCTTAGATTCAACAATAGCCGTTACTTTTGGTTGCCAATTCCTGTCTAAACATCTCAACACTTTGTTAGAAAGTTCACCTTGTAAGAAAGTCTTACCAAGAGCAAGTAAATGGTTAATAATGTGAGTAAAACACTTTTGCATATCATTAATAGATTCATTTGGAAGCATTTGAAACAATTCATAATCACGCATTAAAGCATTCAATCTAGCTCTCCTAACCTCACTAGTTCCTTCATGAGTCACTTGTAAAGTGTCCCACATTTCCTTAGCACTAGTACATTGAGAAACTCTAAAGAACTCATCATAGGATAAAGCGGATGTGATGATATTCTTTGCTTTATAATCATATTGAACTTTCTTTCTATCATCATCCTTCCACTTATCCTCGGGGATTAAATGTACTACACCTTCAACTAAACTAGAGGGGATATGAGGACCTTCTTCAACTACTTTCCAAATATCACTATCTATGGCTTGGATAAAGATTTTCATTCTAACTTTCCAATATGCATAGCCTTCTCCGGAAAACAATGGAGGACGACTTATTGAATAACCTTCACCACCAAAGGGATTCGTAGAACCCATTGCGATTTTCTTAAAGGATCTTTACGAAAAAGCTCTTATGCTCGTGTCTTTCGACCGAGCTCTGATACCAATTGAGGAAACCGCAATTGGTGGATGAAACAACTAAGGAACCCTAGGAAAACACCTAGAAGGGGGGGTTGAATAGGTGTAAAAGAAACCTTGAAAGATTTTCTAACGAAACAAATCGAAACAATCAAAACAAATGATTTTTGCAAATTTGTACTGTCTTAATCGATTATTCTGAAGTTTAATCGATTAAGCCTGAAAGTTCAAAATTCCTTAATCGATTAAGAATGTGCTTAATCGATTAAATCTATCAGAAACTGAAAAATCACTTTTCAATCGCATACGAAAATCAATCAATTAACACGTAAGATCAGAGATTCAGCGAAAACAATTAACACCTATATTCTTATTGATTACCTAGGTTATGAAAATGATTTTCCCCAACTTAATTTGAACAATAAAGATTCAATTCAATCAATTATGAAAATCAATCTTTCTCTAGGTTTTCAACCAAGAACACAATCAATGACTTGAATGTAAAGAGTTAAAGGTTTAGAGATACGACACAGTGATTTATCCTGGTTCACTTTCATCCGCTTGAAAGCTACATCCAGTCCCCTCTTCAACCAAGAGAGATTCTTCACTATGAGGAATTAGAGTTCTCAAATTACAAGTAAGTGCCTCACAAGACTCCCTTCTTGCTAGCCTACAAGAGATACTCCACACCCTTGCCTTGTAATCCTATTGATCTTCTCTCTAATCTAACCTCTACCCCTTGTTGATAATCGACACAACAAGTCTTCTTTGCTTGATGATAATCCACACACCAAGGCTTCACTTTGCTTGATTCACAACCAAGACTTTCTTCTTCTTCAATTGCTTGAATGAACTTGCTTGATGATAAACGACACACCAAGGCTTCTTTGTTGTTGTAGATGGCTTGCCTTCTTGCAAAGATTACAACACAATTGAAAGCACAATAACAATCCTATGAATCTCAATCAATAGCTATGACAATTCACAATAAGAGATTCAAAGGTTCTTGATCAAAGAATATAAAATAGAAAGCTTTTGATCTTTGGAATTGAGAGAGAATAGAGTGACTTGATTCTTTGTAAAATTGATTATGAAAATGATGTATATTAATCACAAAGGTTAGGAATAGGTTTATATAGAATACCCAAAAGTTGTAGCACTTGAAAACTGATTTTGAGAAGTGAAAACCGTATTTTAAAAAACCAGTTCAACAGTACTTAATCGATTAAATCAACATTTAATCGAGTATTAATCGATTAAATATGTTCTTAATCGATTAAACATGTCTGATACTTGTTTAAAACTTGTTTTCTCAAAACCAAACCTTTCCTTTAAAACCTTTAAGCCACCTATTGATTCTAGGTTAAGTGAAAACTCAAATTATTATTTAATCATGACTATGATAGAGATTCACTACCCTCTAAATAATCTACCCAAATAAAAGACCTAAGAAGCTTGAGAGGCAAAAGATAAAACAATTACAATTACACTCAAACTATGTCTTCATGAGCTTGCTTTCTCTCTTCTTCATTTGATGTTTGTTGTTGCTTGTTGAACTTGAAACTTGATCAATATCTTTGTAACTTGTTCAAAACACTTTGTCATTATCAAAACATTCATCATGGAACTTACAGTTCTCTGAATTAATGCAAGGTGAATTCGAGATGTCAATGATGGGAGAACTCACATTCTTCCTTGGGCTGCAAATAAAGCAAGTTGCGGGAGGAACATTTGTGCATCAAGGTAAATATTGCAAGGAACTCCTCAATAAATTTGGCTTAGAAAATTGCAAAGAAGCTGCCACTCCCATGAGCACCTCCAGCTATCTCGGCAAGGATGAGACAGGTAAAGCCGTGAATGTAAGCAAATATAGAGGCATGATAAGAAGCCTTCTATATTTAACTGCATCTCAGCCTGACATTATGTTCAGTGTCTGTTTATGCGCTCATTTTCAAGCTAATCCCAAAGAATCTCATCTTTCGGCGGTTAAAAGAATTTTTAAATATCTAAAAGGAACGGTGAACACTGGTCTGTGGTATCCTAGGGATGCAAATCTTAGTTTGATTGGGTATTCGGACTCAGATTTTGCTGGGTGCAAGCTTGACCGAAAAAGCACAAGTGGAACATGTCACTTACTCGGCAGTTCCCTTGTGTCATGGTTTTCCAAAAAGCAAGCTTGCGTTGCCCTGTCAACAGCTGAAGCCGAATACATTGCTGCTGGTAATTGTTGCGCTCAAATTCTTTGGATGAAACAACAGTTATCAGATTTTGGCTTAACTTTAGATCACGTTCCTATCAAATGTGACAATACAAGTGCAATCAACTTGACTAAGAATCCAGTGTATCACTCTCGAACAAAACACATTGAAATTAGGCATCATTTTCTACGAGATCATGTTCAAAAAGGTGATTGTGTCATTGAATTTGTTAGTACTGAAAATCAATTAGCCGACGTGTTTACAAAACCTTTGCCGAGGGAAACTCTTTATAAAATTCGGCGTGAGCTCGGCATTCTGGATGGCTCCAGTGTGTGCTCGACGTAAGCTCGGCATCATGGATGAGTTCAGCATGTGCCTGGCATGAGCTTGGTTTTTCAGTATATCATAAAACTGATCACCTTTATAATCTCGATTGTTTCATTCAATTGTGTATTTGTTTATATTCCTGAAATTTCACATCCTTCAAATCTTCTTCCTTTCCTTTCATTTTTTTTTCAAAGGGGAGAAGGGTGCTGTTTTATTATTTGATCTTTCATATGGTGTTATTAGTCATTCTCACCTTTATCTTTTAACTTCTCGGATGAGAAGCATGCTTTCACTATTAAAGGGGGAGAATGATGAAAATTTTCTTCCACGATCATTTTTTTTAATCTCTTCAGGGGGAGAAAAGTTTTTACTGATTCAAGCCTTGTTACCATCAAATGGTATCAAGCAACTTATTTCTCTTTTGGCAATTGTGCTTAATCTTTGGCTCCTTTTTGATCATGCCAAAAGGGGGAGAGAGGTGTGTTGTTGTTTTTGTTTTTGAGTGTTGCAGATATTCATTGGAGAGGGATATGTGCGAGCGAGCATAAATTGGGAGAAAGGTGTACGAGCATAAATTGGGAGAAAGGTGTACGAGCATAAACTCAGGGGGAGTACTTAACGAGCGGCTCCACAAATTCTCAAACTTTTATTCAACAAATGATTTCAACAAGTGGTACATTTTCGAGCAAATTCCGATCAGTGCTGAGTCCAATCAGTTTATGAGCATACAGTCGAAGGAAGAACACAAAAAGCAACAAACTTTCAAGAGAATATTTGTCATCATCAAAAAGGGGGAGATTGTAGAATCAAAGAGATTTTGATGATGTCAAATATATACGCTTGGCAGAATCAAAGATGTTGATGATGTCAAGTAAAATAGAGCTCGGAGTGGGGTCAATGACAAAAGCGTCAGACTTAGTTCTGCGCATGCATTCCGCCAAAGTCAGAAGCTCGGATATCTGCTTTTGAAGTTTCAGCTCGGATTGAGCTTGGCTTTTGATCACGGTCGGAGTTCATCCAAGTTTGAACACGTTCAGAAAGCTCAATATTGAACTAAGGCTCTGAATACTGAACTAAGTCACAGCATAAGTAAGATCAAATTAGCTCGGATTGAACACGCACCTTGAGCAAAGAACAAAGCTTGGATCTGTTACTTCAAAGTTCAAGTGTGGTTGCTAAAGAAAGCTCAAGGCTAGGCAACACCAATCTCAGACCAAGCTCGAACAAAGTTCAAGGCTTGGCAACCCCAATCTCAAAACTCAAGCTCGAAGCAAAGCTCAAAGCTCGAACGAAGCTCAAGCTCGACTGTCTCTGTTCACTCTTCAACAACGCATCATCTTCAACCTTCAGACTCTGCTCAGCTGTGCCGTACCTTTTATTACCGTTGAGTCTGGGTAGAAGTTCTAGGATTTTATCTCCAACCTAGTAACAAGTTTGAAATTCAAAATGAGTTAAAATCAAAGGTTGGTGAAGGGTCACCATCACTGCTCTGCTGTCAAATTATAGCCGTTGAAAACCCCATGGCTTTTCAGTACAACCGTCCTTTTCTTATTTCTGGAAAGACAGAGAAATGCCTTTTTCCGTACGGCTCTTTCTCTCTCTCTTTTCTAGAAATCAAGAGATTATAAATAGGGGTGTTTTCAACGGTTACAAGTGACACTTCTTTGAACAAATTTTCTGGAAACAACATTTTCATTCTCTTTCAAAAACAGAGTAGAATCAAATTCACAGAAAAGAAAAAGATCATTTAAATTTTCAAGAACTTAGAGTGTTTAATCTTTAAAATCCAAACTCTAAGTTCAACATATTTTCTTTTCTGTGATTCCCCTTCACAAAATCGACTCACTCTTGAACTTCACATCTTCATACTCATTCGAAGAGTGTTTCGAATTGGAGCCATTCTCATTCATAAATCTTGTTCGTTGTATTTGCTGGAGTGAAAAGCTGGTCTCTGATCGAGAAAGCTTTTCGTGGTGAAAAGGTTCCAAAGAGGTTCTTTGGTCATCGATTTGTCGTGGGTAGTTTGTCACGAGTTTGGTATTCTCGTTTGACTGGATATGTTTAGAGGGGTAGTCTCTTGTAAATCCTTTGTAACCCAGAAAATCGATTTTTAGTGAAAGCTCTCTAAAAGGTTTTTAGAGGGGACTGGACTAGCTCTCAAGGTGAGAGTGAACCAGGATAAATCTTGGTTGTTCATTTTATTTCTTTATCGCTTTCCTGCTGTTGTATTTGCTTAAGTGTTTTCCGCTGTATTTCGAGCATCCAAGTTTTCAATCGTTAGTCCGGTAGCTCGGAATTGAGTGTTGTTCTCAAAGCTCGGGTTCTAAGCAGTTCGGTTAACTGATTAACCATTCTGATCATCTATTTGGTTACTCATTTAACCCTGTCTGCTCGGTTTTCGCTCGGCATTTATTTTCATACCCGATCAACATTCAGTTTAGTTTTCAAGAAAAAGAAAAATTGTCATATTAGCTTCAATCTCCTATTCACCCCCCCCCCCCCTACTCGATTGTTAGGCCTCTTGTTGGTTTCCAACAACCTCTCTTCTTTAGGAGTGTAACTGGTCGGGTTGGGCTGGTTTTTTAGAGGGTTAAGTATCCGACCCAACTAAAATAGATTAGGTTGGGTTGGGTTAGTCTATATATGAATGTCAAAACCGAACCAACCTAACCCGTAGAAATTCGGCTTGGGTTGAATTGGATGATTGGGTCTATTTGTTCTCATTTCAAAAAAATTAAAAATAAAAAAAATCTAAATAGATACAAAAATAAAATAAAAAATACTACAAAAATCACATAAATAAGTAATTAAATATTATCCATAAACAACACAACTACACAATTTAGCATTAAATCAAGCACCAATATCAAATTTTTCCAAAAACTGAAAGATAGAATCCTCTAGTATCAAGTCATAAACTAAATTATTGAAACACATGATAAAAAAAAGTAGTACACCCTCCTGCAAGATATGAAAAACGAATTGTTGGCACTTAGATATTTCATATTATGTATAATTGTTTCAAGGTGGAAGGTTTAAGTAGTAATTAATAATTACTATGTAATAATTTATTTTTTTTATTGTATAGTAGTTAAGGCCTAAGCGTAACATGCATTAACAAATAAATAAATACTAAAATAAATTTGGGTCAACGGGTTGGGTTAGATTGATTGGTTTTTAAAAAAGCAAATCAGTAACCCATCCCATACTTAATTGGGTTGCTGAAAAAACTCAACCTATTAAACTGATCCAAATCACCAAATATAGGTTGAGTTAGTTCAGGTTTATCGGGTTTGCGCGCATATCGTTTTTGACTCACTTACACGCTTACTCTTCCCTAACTAATACGTGATGTAACACCCTACCCTAATTAATACACGAATTACCCTGATTAGATTTGATTACTTGAAAATTTCTTTTAAATACTCGTAGTTACATTAATTACTTATGAAAATCTCCGTAAAATCAGACGGAGATTACTTTGTTTTTGGGACATTTCCAAAATGTTAGTTTTCCCTATAAAATCCGTGTGGTCACTTTTATAAAATCATCAGTAAGCCAGCAGGGCCAAAAATATCAAAAAATATTAATTACATCCTTTTCCAAATTATTTACAAGTTATTGGAATGGTTTGATTTTCCCAAAAATAATGGACATACCTAAGATTCCAAAACAAAACCCATGACCAATACATGGTCCCCCAGCTAACTAATTACAACCCATGATGTGAACTGTACTCCTGCTCGGCCATGACTCGTGTAAACTCCCTCTGTACCTGTAATAAAAATAGCAAGAAGGGTAGCATTACACAGAACTTAGAATAATAGTGTCTACAAAAGCATAGCAATATACTAAGGTACTACACTATGAACTATTGCCCAATTAGTATAATGTCTCATACCCCTTTTTAGTCTTTCTTATCTTTCGCTATCTTAACTTTCCTAAGTCTTTCTAACCTTTTCAACTTTTCTTATCTTTCACTCACCTCTCGGCGGGTCCTATTCTTATCAAGCTACGCACACCACTAAGGCGGGTTCTATTCTTATTAATCTACGCACACCGTAAAGGCGAGTCCTACGACGACCCAAATTTTAATTCCCTTTTTCTTTAATTCTTTTATAAAAATGCGGATAAATTTTTCGCCTTTTAGGAAAATAAACTTAAGTCATCACTAAATCAACACATCATATCACTATCCACATAGAGATGAAAACTAATTCACATCATATACATTATTATCCAAAAATGTTTTCAGAACATATATCACATCGTTAGCAGTAGTAGTGTAACTTATAGTGTGTTCATTAGTCTGTACCCTAGGTCACTTGACATATTTTACATTATTTTGTAGCCAAAAATATAAGACCTAGAGCACATGGTTAGAACTCCAAAACATCAGTTGATATATATACACACAGGAATTCCTACCACATAATCACATATCACCCCTTCTAGCCAGGAAAGAGGCGAATGATAAGGACTACGGGAACGCAAATCCTAAGGGAACGCATATGAGGGAGAGGGTTCAAACGGCGGAATGTAATCTCCATCATCCCCTCTAAGATCAAGTTGGTACCCCTCCTATGCCATTCCACCTCGAGAATGAACCTCATCTCTATGCAGATTGGGTTCTGAGCCATTACCTGACAAACAAAAGGGCACGGGAGTAAGTCATAGCCGCAGCACATCATCAAATAATAATCTATCAGAACTAGAAATAACAATCACAAATAATCAAGTAATCAGAGAATAATGCATGTACAAAATTTATCAACACAATACTCTTGTAATTAAGCGGCATGATGCATGTAATCTCATCTCAATAATAACCCAGGGGCATCACAGTTTGGAGGTGAATGGTGTTGAATCAAAGGTTTTGATGAAGACAAATGAACAAGCTCGTTGGTTTGATGACGACAAATACATCACAAGCTCGGTTCTCAGCCAAGGTTTGATGAAGTCAAATGAATCATCTCAGAAGTATCCTGGAAATCAAATCAGCTTGGTATGTTGATCTCTGATCTCGGCCACTGACAAAAACAATTGGATCCGACCAGTATAATGAAAAAGCCAAAATTTTAAGAAGTGCTCGGCGCACTGTCGGCACCTTGCTCAGAAAGCTAAGGATTGGATTAATGAAGTCGGAGAAAATCAGCTTTAGCTCAAGCGTACTCGGAAGTGATCAATCTGAGCCATCGCTCAAAGAAAACTCAGTCGGCCAAGAAGATTAATCACTCAAGTCCCCAAGCTCAGTGAAGATGTCGAGCTTGAACATTCGTCAAGCTTGGCAACACTGCTCGCTCAAAGCAGACTCAGTCAGCCAAGAAGATTAATCACCCAAGTCCCCAAGCTCGGAGAAGATGTCAAGCTCGCTGAAGATGTCAAGCTCGAACTTTCGTCAAGCTCAGTAAAGATGTCAAGATCGAACTTTCGTCAAGCTCAGTGAAGATGTCAAGCTCGAACTTTCGTTAAGCTCGGAGAGATGTCAAACTCGAACTAGTTGTTAAGCTCGGCATCAGATCAGCTCAGCTCAAAAGTCCCCAAGCTCGGCTTGAGGAAGTTAACCGAAAGATTAGCTCGGTCAGCTCAGATCAGATCTGTCACTCAAGTCCCCAAGATCGGAGAGATGTCAAGCTCGAACTAGTTGTCAAACTCGGCATCACTGTTCATCTTCTTCATCCTTCAACAGTACGACGTTGCATGCACCACTTCGTCTCTGCATTGACATTATAGTACTGTGCGTGGCTGGCAATTTTGTCCTTATCTCACAACACCCATCTGTCACCATCCTTAATATTTCAAAATTGGAAATTCAAAACAGCAACAGAAGAGAGACAAATTCAAAACGTTACAAAGAAGTGGAAACGGCTGGACAAAGGACAAACGTGTCTCTGTACAGTGCAAAAATTGTCTAATATATCCGTTGCAAAGGACATATGTGTCCCAAGACATTTTCCACTCTCTCTCCTACCTCATGCGTGCTGGCATCACTATAAAAAGGCATGGTTTTTCTTCTTCAAAAAAAAGAGAAGACAGAGAAACAGAATACAAGAGCAGAAACTTGAAATCATTCTCTGAAAAACACAAGAGCAAAAACGCAGAAAAGAGAACGATAAGAGTTAGAGAGTAAAACTGTTATATTCAAGACCCAAGTCTCAAATCGTTCTCTACATACAAAAATCCTTTCTCAAACACTTAACCGAAAAATATTTTGTTCATCAAACTTTCAGATTCAAACACATTTGAGTTTCGGGTTGGAGCCATCTCATTCATTCAATCGGTTTTCAAATTCTTGAGAGGTTCTCAAGCACGTGAAAGTCTTGGAAGGCTTCCAAGCCATCTAAGAGGTTCTTAGGTGTTGTTGATGTCTTAGGGTGTTCCTGAGCAAAAATCCAAGGAGGTTCTTTGGTGAAAATCCTTGAAGGTTTCAAGGTGTCTTGAAGGTTTCAAGACTTGTTAAAGTCCGAGGACGTTCTTCGGCAGTTGTATCATTTTAGGTAGAAGCCAAGAGTTTGGTACTCTCTTGGTGGGTTAATTGATCCCGTGTAATCTCTATCTATTTGATTTTATTAAAAGCTCCTTAAAGGTTTCAGGGGGGACTGGACGTAGCTCACCGTGGTTGTGAGTGAACCAGTATAAAATCTCGGTGTCTCATTTTCTCTTTACTGCTTTCAGTTTTTGCCTAGCATTTAGTCGGCTTTGTTTAACTTGTATTTTTTTGCTCGGATAGTGCTAGCAAATTTCCACTGCAAACCTGATCTTTGAGTGGCGCAGCTCGGATAATCGGTGGTCGGACTAGATAACCGATTATCAGATACTGCTCGGCCCAAAGTCAGTCTTTCATTTTTAAAACTACTAGCATTATTCGACTGAATTAATTCACATCGCGAAAAATTGGTATTATTTCTTCCAACTACTATTCACCCCCCCCCCTCTAGTAGATTGTTAGGCCGCTTGCTGGGTTTCCGACAAATGGGTCCTCATGAGCTTCCTCCGCTCGACCTCTCATGACTTACAGGCTTCCTCCGCCAGACGCAAACTAGTATAAAGACCTCAACAAACTGGAGCAAATCACATCAATGCATGGATGCAAGAATGGTTCGTTACCAGTCTTTAGCATTAGTCCATTTATCATCATTCCATCATCAGGATAATATCATTATCTCAACATCCACAACTCCTGGTGCGAATGAAAATCATTTATCATTTCAATCTTTATTGCTCGTTCATTTCGTATCCTGAATTTTGCATTCTTATTCAGACATCATCAAAATCATCATAAAAATATTCATTCATTCATAAAATTTCCTTTCATGACCCATTAATGCATTAGATTAAGGCTAGGTGTATTAAAAATTAGCATTTTTCATTTCAGCAGCCTTTGTAATCGATTACTACCCTTTGGTAATCGATTACGACGTGAAAATTCAAATTTTGGTACCAATTTCAGCCTGGTAGTAATCGATTAACGAACCCTGGTAATCAATTACCCTGTAGTAGAATGCACATTGAATTGAGTTTTGCTATACCAACTTTTGATACACTTCACTTTAATCCAATACAACAAAAATAGATCAAATTCACGTATAATCAAACATGTCTATGCATATTTACAGCAACCAAATCGTCATATTCATATATAATTCAATCAAAGTTCATAAAACACATAAAATGACAACTTCACATGTGATTTTCAATACCTCAACAAAACAGTCCAATTCCATGATTGTTCTAGCTCATATTCAGCAAATTTAAGTTGTTCAAATAAAGAAATGGGATTGAAATGACCTCCTAGTCATTTTCCCACTTCAAGTTCTCATTTTTCCTTATTATGCCCTTGAATTCATGTGAACTTCAACAATTCCAGCCTTTAGATTATTATTCTAGCACCCGGTTAACTTCTCCCTTACCTATTAGGAGTGTTTGAAACTGATTTGGATTGAAAGAAAGAGGTTTGTTGGAGAAATCACAAATTAAGGTTTCAGCCTCCAAATACTCTGTTTTCATATTAACAAGGCAACAAGATCAGGGTATTTCATCAAGAATAAGTCACAACAAATTGTGATCAAGGATTAGAATCAAAACTATGATATAAAATCTTGAAAATAAAACAAGTTTGAAGCTCAAAGGATGCTTGAGCTTACCACATGAATCAAGGAAACACAGCTCCACGAATCTGAAACTCAGATTTCAGACTTGAGCACAAATTTTTGCAGTCTTATATCTCCTTCTACAGTCCACCAAATCAAGCAACCTTGGTATCAATTTGAACAGGGTTAAACGAACTTTAATTTGGTGTATGATTTGCTAGGGTTTGAGATTCAGATCATAGAGAACGAATCAGAGGAAGTTCATGATAGAAAACTCGATTTTGAGAGAGTTTGGGTGTTGTATACTCCCTCCTTTATTTAAATTAATCCACTCTAACATGTCCCTATCAATCCTCTACAGTTCCCAGATGATTTTTGTGGCATTTTGTGGCTGAAATCGTGGGAAATTCTAAGCCATTCGTTCTCAAATCGCCTTAACTCTGTCTCAGCAGAATCGTGGTAATCGATTACCACTTCTTGGTAATCGATTACTTAGGCTTAAATTTGGTCAATTTTGAAATTTTGACCAGGTAATCGATTACTGGATTTGGTAATCAATTACCTAGGCTTTTTGGCCTCCGAATGCAATTTCCACCGCTGGATTTGAAGACAAGAGGGTTGGGAAGCTTGTCTCCAAATTTGGGCACGATCCAACGGTTAACGAATGAGATATGACACGATCTTTGAGTGATGTTTTCATTAAAATTCACTTAATATTCATATAAAATTCACATAGTATCTTTATAACATTCATTCACATAATATTCATTTAAAATCTACTTGAGTTCTACTTACTATTTCATTTAATATTTATAATTTCGAGGATAATTTCGGTGAGCGTTACAGATCCTGCTTGTATTCATTTACGCACGCCATAAAGACGGGTCTTAGTTACTATTAATGCACACTCCCTATTGGAGGGTCCATATATATATATATATATATATATATATATATATATATATATATCTATATCACCCCGTTATGGAGGGTCATTATTCATGCTCCTTTATGGAGGGTCTTTATATACGCTCCGTTATGGAGGGTCATTATACACGCTCCTTTATGGAGGGTTATTATACATATTCACACCTATTAAAGTCCTATATTTACACACGTTATAAATCCTAGATTCACACACCCAATTAGATGGGTCCATCTCACATTAGTAGTATAATTCCATTTTCCATTTATTAACACTCTTAATTGATTCATGCGTTACTTAGTCCCCCTTCCAATTTCATTCTAATCTCTATAGTTCTTAACTTATTATTTTCATAATCACATTGCCCATCATCAATATTCAATTAAGCCATTCTCTACTACAATTATCATTTTCCCTAGCACATATATGAGGAAACCACAATTGGTGGTTGAAACAACTAAGGAACCCTAGGAGAACACCTAGAAGGGGGGGTTGAATAGGTGTTTAAGAAACCTTGAAAGATTTTCGAATGAAACAAATTGAAACAATTAAAACAAATGATTTTTGCAAATTTTACAGCACTTAATCGATTAATCTGAATTCTAATCGATTAAGATCAGAAAACTCAAAGTATCTTAGTCGATTATGAAAGTCCTTAATCGATTAGATCTATCAGAAACCAGAAAAATCACTTTTCAATCGCATACGAAAATCAATCAATTCACACGTATAACCAGAGATTCAGCGGAAACAATTAACACCTATATTCTTATTGATTATCCTAGTTATGAAAATGATTTTCCCTTTATCAATTTGAACAATAAAGATTCAATTCAATCAATTATGAAAATCACTCTTTTTCTAGGTTTTCAACCAAGAACACAATGAATAACAAGAATGTAAAGAGTAAGGGTTTAGAGATACGACACAGTGATTTATCCTGGTTCACTTTCATCCACTTGAAAGCTACATCCAGTCCCCTCTTCAACCAAGAGAGATTCTTCACTATGAGGAATTAGAGTTCTCAAATTACAAGTAAATGCCTCACAAGACTCCCTTCTTGCTAGCCTACAAGAGATACTCCACACTCTTGCCTTGTAATCCTATTGATCTTCTCTCTAATCTAACCTCTACCCCTTGTTGATAATCCACACAACAAGTCTTCACTTGCTTGATGATAATCCACACACCAAGGCTTCACTTTGCTTGATTCACAACCAAGACTTCTTCTTCTTCAATGAGATATTTGCTTGATGATAATCGACACACCAAGTCTTCTTGTTTGTTGTAGATGGCTTGCCTCTTGCAAAGATTACAACACAATAGAAAACACAATGACACTCCTATGAATCTCTTCCAATAGTTATGACAAAATCAACATGAGAGATTCAAGAGTTCTTGATCAAAGAATGTGAAAATAGAAAAGCTTTGATCTTTGAAATTGAGAGAGAATAGAGTGGCTTGATTCTTGTAAAATTGATTATGAAAGTGTTCTAATTAATCACAAAGATTAGGAAAATATTTATGTAGAATACTCAAAAGTTGGAGCACTTAAAAACTGATTTTGAGAAGTGAAAATCGTATTTTAAAAATCAGATCTGCAGTACTTAATCGATTAAATCCCTTCTTAATCGATTAGTAATCGATTAACAATGTTCTTAATCGATTAGACACTGATGAAACTTGATTAAAACTTGTTTTCTCAAAACCAAACCTTTCCTTTAAAACCTTTAAGCCACCTATTGATTTTAGGTAAAGTGAAAACTCAAATTATGATATAATCATGACTATGATAGAGATTCACTACCCTCTATAGAACTCTACCCAAACTCATCAAATAAAAGACTAAGTCTAGAGAGGCAAAAGATAAAACAATAACAAAACTCAAACTAGATCTTCAAGTCTTCATGAGCTTGTTCTCTCTTCTTCACTTGATGTTTGTTGTTGCTTATTGAGCTTGAAACTTGATCAACACCTTAGTAACTTGTTCAAAACCTTTTGTCATTATCAAAACATTCTCAATGGAACTTACAATCTCCCCCTTTTTGAAAATGACAAACATGTTTTGAAGTTGTTTGAAGTTATTGACGCTTTAACTATTTGATCACTTGGTGAGACTCTTGCTCCCCCTTAATCAATGCAATTGACATTTGAAATCCACTTGATAGAAGCTTGATTCTCCCCCTATCTTCAACAACTGTGCTCAACCTACATAAAAACAACAAAAACAACCATTCTCCCAAAACAAACTATTTCTCCCATTTTTCAAAACATACCATTTCTCCCCCTTTGGCATTATCAAAAAGTAATATATATACCAATTGAAATATAAAATACTAAGCCAAAATAGAGAAATTCACATTAATTTCTTCACAACATTGATACCAATTGAAATATAAAAAGTACTATACTTTGAAATGTGATACCAATTGGCAAGAAAATATAACAATGAATTATGAACCAATAGAAATACTAAGAAGTCATAATACTAATTGAGATATCATCAATGTAAAGAAATATCACAACAATAATAGCATGATAATCATCTAATCATCACTCAATGATACCAATTGAACTTTAGAAAAGTAATATTATTTGAGAACAATTCAATTATACCAATTGAGAAGACTAAACAATTGTAAATATTCAACAATATCATTTTACCACTTTGTAGAACATTCACTTGAGATGCAAATGTAATACCAATTGAAGATGCAAATGTATGAATAACATTTGTAAGCCCTTTGCTCTTCAATCATACCTACAAAACAATCATGCTTTGCTTTTTGGTATCCAAATGGTTTTGGATCCATTTTTGTTAGTGTAGGGACTTTCACCCTTTTTCACCCAAACAAAATCTCCTTTAGGTATACCATGCACTTTAATATAACACACATTTGAAGTATGTCCATGAGTACCACAATAGAAACATGTTGGTGCATTTGAGAAATCAACTTTAGAAAAATCAACAACATTTCTATGAGAATTACTCTTAGCATTAGTATAACCCAAACCAAACTTGTTTGAATTTTCTCTTTGAAAATTTAACAATGTGCGCAATCTAATATCACCACTTGTGAAACTTGCAAGCTTATTTTTCAAAATAGCATTTTCATCCTTAAGCAACTTGCAATTCTCACAATCAACCACAATATTCAATCTACTAGCACAATCACAAGAAGAACTAGCATATATAAGATCAAGAGTTTCATTTTCAAGATTAAGCTCATCAACTTGTTTTTGAAGTTCTAAAATCTCTTGTTGATGTTTCAAAATGAGCTTCTTTCTTTCAATGTTTTTCAAAACTAGTTTTTCAAGTTGTTCATGCATTTCTTCATAAGCATTATATAACAATTCATATTTAGAAGAAATTTCGGATTTAGTATGACTTACATTGCTATCCTCGCTTTGTTCACTTGATTCATCATTTGAACTTTCCTCTTCATCTACTTGAACAAGCAAGTTGAGATTAGCAACTTCTTCATCATCCGACGAACTACTCGATGTGCTTTTCTTCTCTTCTACATCACTATCCCAAACTATATATGCCCTTTTGTGTTTTGAATTTTTCTTGTCTTTTTCCTTCTTCTTGAGATACCTAGAGCATGCGTACTTGAGATGACCGGGTTTTCCACATTCATGGCAAACTACACCTTCTTTTGATGTCTTGGTCTTATAGTGTGGGGAATCCTTCTCTTTACCTTTGTCTTTGTTCAACCTTCCTTTTCTCCTTAGAAACTTGTCAAACTTCCTTAGTAAAAGTTTCATTTCTTTTTCATCAACATCCGAATCGGAATCTTCACTATCATCATCATCGGAACTCTCTTTCTTCTTGTATGATCTATTGACTTTAAGAGCAAGTCCCTTTCTTCCTTTGTTCTTATCCGACTCTTCATTCATATGCAAACGTCCTAGCTCCATTTCATGTTCTTGAAGCTTTCCGAAAAGTGTTGCTAGATCCATAGCATCCAAATTCTTAGATTCAACAATAGCCGTTACTTTTGGTTGCCAATTCCTGTCTAAACATCTCAACACTTTGTTAGAAAGTTCACCTTGTAAGAAAGTCTTACCAAGAGCAAGTAAATGGTTAATAATATGAGTAAAACGCTTTTGCATATCATTAATAGATTCATTTGGAAGCATTTGAAACAATTCATAATCACGCATTAAAGCATTCAATCTAGCTCTCCTAACCTCACTAGTTCCTTCATGAGTCACTTGTAAAGTGTACCACATTTCCTTAGCACTAGTACATTGAGAAACTCTAAAGAACTCATCATAGGACAAGGCGGAGGTAATGATATTCTTTGCTTTATAATCATATTGAACTTTCTTTCTATCATCATCCTTCCACTTATCCTCGGGGATTAAATGTACTACGCCTTCAACTAAACTAGAGGGGATATGAGGACCTTTTTCAACTACTTTCCAAATTTCACTATCTATGGCTTGGATAAAGATTTTCATTCTAACTTTCCAATAAGCGTATCCCTCACCATTAAAGAGTGAAGGAAGACTTATCGAAGAACCTTCACCACCAAAGGGATTCATGGAACCCATTACGATTTTCTTAAAGGATCTTTACGAAAAAGCTCTTATGCTCGTGTCTTTCGACCGAGCTCTGATACCAATTGAGGAAACCGCAATTGGTGGTTGAAACAACTAAGGAACCCTAGGAGAACACCTAGAAGGGGGGGTTGAATAGGTGTTTAAGATACCTTGAAAGATTTTCGAATGTAACAAATCGAAACAATTAAAACAAATGATTTTTGCAAATTTTACAGCACTTAATCGATTAATCTTAATTCTAATCGATTAAGATCAGAAAACTCAAAGTATCTTAATCGATTATGAAAGTCCTTAATCGATTAGATCTATCAGAAACCAGAAAAATCACTTTTCAATCGCATACGAAAATCAATCAATTCACACGTATAACCAGAGATTCAGCGGAAACAATTAACACCTATATTCTTATTGATTATCCTAGTTATGAAAATGATTTTCCCTTTATCAATTTGAACAATAAAGATTCAATTCTATCAATTATGAAAATCACTCTTTTTCTAGGTTTTCAACCAAGAACACAATGAATAACAAGAATGTAAAGAGTAAGGGTTTAGAGATACGGCACAGTGATTTATCCTGGTTCACTTTCATCCACTTGAAAGCTACATCCAGTCCCCTCTTCAACCAAGAGAGATTCTTCACTATGAGGAATTAGAGTTCTCAAATTACAAGTAAATGCCTCACAAGACTCCCTTCTTGCTAGCCTACAAGAGGTACTCCACACTCTTGCCTTGTAATCCTATTGATCTTCTCTCTAATCTAACCTCTACCCCTTGTTGATAATCCACACAACAAGTCTTCACTTGCTTGATGATAATCCACACACCAAGGCTTCACTTTGCTTGATTCACAACCAAGACTTCTTCTTCTTCAATGAGAAATTTGCTTGATGATAATCGATACACCAAGTCTTCTTGTTTGTTGTAGATGGCTTGCCTCTTGCAAAGATTACAACACAATAGAAAACACAATGACACTTCTATGAATCTCTTCCAATAGTTATGACAAAATCAACATGAGAGATTCAAGAGTTCTTGATCAAAGAATGTGAAAATAGAAAAGCTTTGATCTTTGAAATTGAGAGAGAATAGAGTGGATTGATTCTTGTAAAATTGATTATGAAAGTATTCTAATTAATCACAAAGATTAGGAAAAGATTTATGTAGAATACTCAAAAGTTGGAGCACTTAAAAACTGATTTTGAGAAGTGAAAATCGTATTTTAAAAATCAGATCTGCAGTACTTAATCGATTAAATCCCTTCTTAATCGATTAGTAATCGATTAAAAATGTTCTTAATCGATTAGACACTGATGAAACTTGATTAAAACTTGTTTTCTCAAAACCAAACCTTTCCTTTAAAACCTTTAAGCCACCTATTGATTTTAGGTAAAGTGAAAACTCAAATTATGATATAATCATGACTATGATAGAGATTCACTACCCTCTATAGAACTCTACCCAAACTCATCAAATAAAAGACTAAGTCTAGAGAGGCAAAAGATAAAACAATAACAAAACTCAAACTAGATCTTCAAGTCTTCATGAGCTTGTTCTCTCTTCTTCACTTGATGTTTGTTGTTGCTTATTGAGCTTGAAACTTGATCAACACCTTAGTAGCTTGTTCAAAACCTTTTGTCATTATCAAAACATTCTCAATGGAACTTACAATATAACCCTAGGTTTCCATATTCATTATCCAATATTAATCTATATTTTACCAAGTCTACAACTAATGTATTCCTTTTCTTTATTTACTTACTCCAAATCCTATTATCATCAACTACCCTAAGATTTTATACTCTATTTATCCATCTACCCCTAGCCATCACTATGACGAAAGAGAAGCTATTTCCTAAGCCAAGGTAACACCACCTTCTTACCCCAATGAAGTTGAAGGCGAGAAATCCTTGAAACCCTAGCTTTTCCTCATTAGCTTTGGACTCCTTAGAACTTGTATCTTACACCCTTAGCTCCTTATTCCTTGCCCTTGGGAATTCTTAAAGCTTGAACCTTCCAAGCTTGGCTTGAAACCCCTACAGTGTCACCAAGAGATGGGTTGAGGTGGTGCCTAATGATGAGTATAATGGAGGAAGAGGGTTCTCCTCCACTTGCTCTTGAGAGGAAGGCATGATAAAGTGAGCCTCCATGGCTATGATGATGGTGGAGGGCGTGGGGATGATGAGGATAAGTGGGTGATAGGGCTTGGTGATGGAGTTCTTGGAGCTTTATGAGGATGATGTGTGATGAGCTCTTAGGACTTAGTGGTGGTAGTGGGTGTGGCGTGTGGTGTTGGGTGGAGATGATGAGGGAGCTCTTGCCTCTTAGAGCATTGAGAGAGAAGAGAGAGTATGAAGAGGAAGATGAAATGAATGAATGAATGAGAGAGAGAGAGAGAGAGTGTGTGTGTGTGTGTGTGTGTGTTAAGTTTCATGAGGGTAAAGAATGAGTGGTGGAAGTGGAATGGCTTCCTTGAGAAGCTTGGAATGAATGGGTGGTGGTTAAACAATGGCTTCTTGGAGAAGCCTTACATGAGTGGCCTCCAAGTTATTATTTTTTTTCAAGTCTGACGTGCAGGTAATCGATTACCTCCCCAAAGTAATCGATCACCTTGCTGAATTTTCATATATTGATGGTTTCTAACACTAAGACACTCATCTTAACTCTGATACATGATTTACTATTGATTCTCTCATTAAACCTAGCTTAGGCTTATCCCGATTAGGCTTGGAATTAGAAATTGGGATGTTACACGTGAAACCTACAATAAATAAATTGAATTCTCCCTCATAATGTGCTATGTGTCACTTTTAAATTGGCCAAAATTTAAAATTCTTGAACAATATAAAGGACAACAGTATTTATTGAATTTTTCTTTTTGAACCCATAGTTTACTCTTTGGCCCCCATTTCGTTTTGATTAGACTATTATGATCCTGAGTGTTTTTCAACTTTCGATTCTTAATAGTCGGAATATTTATTCTGATTTTCACAAGTTGGAAACAAACTTATAAATATTTCCGACTAGCACATGTCGGAAATATATTTTTATTTAATTTCCGACTACTATGAGTCGGAAACTGCATATATGAGTCAGAAATACATTATTAAATGTCGGAAATATATTGTTATATGTCGGAAACATTGTGGCTTACTCCTTATATATATGACTTATGTTTTGAAGATTGACCCCCTTGATGGTTGCCCGTTCATGGAATAAAAATTGGTTAGAAGAAATCTTAAAAACACCTCCAACAGAACACTTACAAGTTCTTCCTTCTCCATATCTTTCTCTTCCACTTATGAGCATCATGAAAATTGCTAGGTATGTATTGTCGGAACTATCAATTTATCATCAAGTTTTATTTTTGTAATTGTGAATGTTACTAGTTCCTGTTTTGCTCTTCCTGGGGAGAACCCACTAAAATTTTTGTTTTCTGAGAGAAGCATCCATTGATTTCAATGAGGTTAATTATTTCCATGATTTGGTGCATCTGGAGGAAGTCAATTGAGTTTTATATATCTAAGGAAATTACAATATATTTCTGACATATAACAATATATTTCCGACTCATGTATGCAGTTTCTGACTCATAGTAGTCGGAAATTAATTAAAAATATATTTCCGACATGTGCAAGTCGGAAATATTTATAAGTTTGTTTCTGACTTGTGAAAATCAGAATAAATATTCTGACTATTAAGAGTCGAAAGTTGAAAAACACTCAGGGCCATAATAGTTAAATAAAAACGAAATGGGGGCCAAAGAGTAAACAATGGGGTTCAAAAAGAAAAAGTCGTATTTATTTAGTCAGAAGAGAATTCTGCAAAATAATTTGGACGATCCGGGACACACTTTTGACTTCTCTTCCTCTATATAGTTTTTCTAATAATTACTCCTTCCGATTTCAAATATAAGCAAATAAAAATATTTAGTAGTGATTTCAAATATAAGCAAAATTTAACTAACTTTTTATTTCCTTCCAATACAATCATTTCTAAAATATCTCAATAAAGTGATAGTATTATTTAATATTTGTTGTATTCCCAATGCATGTTTTCTAAAGTAGTCTAATTTTTTTACGAATTCGAAAAAATTAAATGCATTCAACTAACTTCCTTAATAAATACTCCCTCCGGTCCTATATATAGGGCATACTTAACCGTATTCCCCGGATAAAAAAAGTGGTTAGTTTTGTGAATTTTATGCGAATATATTGTAACATTACAATTTTACCCCCTCTACTTTACTTGGAAAGTTCACATTCATTAATAAACAACAAAAAAACATAGTTAGTCAAAGCATTTTAATAAGGGCAAAAAAGAGGAAAAACAATCAATGATGCATAGGAAATATAAAGTGTCCTATATATAGGACCAAAGATTTCTTTTAGAAGGTGCTCTATGTAGAACCACAGAGAGTATAAAATTAGGTTTTCTTTGTTTATATTTGAAACCGAAGAGTACATAATTTAAAGCAACATAGTAGAACAAAATCATATTAGAACCCTACATATATAATTAAATAGTATATGATTTTAACCTCTACTCCCCATAAAAATTTACCTTTTTTTTCTTGTTTAGAAAAACCCATACATAGATGTAAACGTGAATAAAATAAGTAAAAATACTCTTCATTTCGTTCTTTTCAATTTTTGTCTATTTTTCTCATTCAATAATTATCATATTTTTTACAATATTTGATTTTATATTTTAATTTATTGCTTAATAACCAACAAGGCTAAGCACAATTGGCAGATAGCTGGGTTCCTTAACCATGATGTCAGAGGTTCGATCCTTGCCGTATGCCTCGGAAGGGATTAGTCTTCGGCTATCGGCTGGAGGATACCCTTAGTGCACACAAAAAAATTTATTGCTTAATAATCAATCAATAGCTAAAATCAAGAATCTGAACTCATAATGTATGCATGCCTTATGTTCTTTATGTATGTAGATTAAAGAAGGAATAATTGATGGAAGATATTTTATTAGAATAATTTTATTTAATTATTGAAGATAGATAAGTAATAAATTTGGAGAGTCTGTATTGGTAAATAAGAGAGAAATTGTTTAGAAAAAAATATGATACGTAAAATTTTATATACTTGGAAAATAAAGTAGAATTGAATATTGAATTTTTAAAAAAATAAAATATTTGGATAAAAAGACCAAAACAACAAAACAAAAGAGATGGCGAAAGTAATAATTTTTTTAAGAGAAAAGTGTATAAACACTCCTTAAATTATTTGTTTTTTGCGAATAGTCACCACAAACTATTTTTCCTACACAATTACCCTTTAAACTTCAACATTAGATAAAATTAATACTTTCGTTAACTCAAAATTAAAACTTAACCGTAAAAACACTTCACCATTTAATTGGTTGAAATCTCAACCATCAAATCTTTTTAATTTTAATAATATTCATTTATCCTTATTCTAAAATACCTTCTTTGTAATAAAAAAAGAAACAACATTAGCTTATGCACACCACGACAGTTTCTCAATTTTTAAAAAGAAGGTTAAATGAATACTATTAAAATTAAAAAAATAAGTTATAAAGATTCAATGGTTGAAATTATAAAAAATTGAACATTCAAATGTTTTTATCGTTAAGTTTTAACTTTTTGTTAACAAAAGTATTAATTTTGTCAAATGTAAAAGTTTAAGGAGTAATTGTGCAGAAAAAATAGTTTGTGGTGGCTATTTGCAAAAGACAAATAATTTAAGGGGTGTTTATACTTTTTTCTTTTTTTAATGGCGAAATACCCGAAGATAAGTACTCTAAATTATGCTTATATATATATATATATATATATATATATATATATATATATAAAGCAATCTAGAATATGAATAAGACTATTAAAAGAAAAATATTGGTTAAGAAAATTTATAAAATGATAAAAATATTGTACTAACACACTAGCACAGATTTATTTATGTATGTGTTGATTTTAAAGTTTAGAGGTGAGAGTATGATGAATATTGAATAGAAGAAGGGATAGGATGAAAGGTAATGGAAGGGAGGGAATAGCAAAAAGGAAGTTGAGAAACATGAAAAGTAGAGCTACCTACCAAATCCAGCACTAACTTAATTGTAACCACTCGTCTTTCTCACCAACTCGGTCAAATGCTCTATCTTGCATTACTTGTGAGAGAAAGAAGGTCCCCGAGTCAATTGCACCTCCTCCTCGCTCCTTCTCTCCACCACCTCCCATTTATATTCCCTTCTACCCTCTCTCTTTTGTCCCTCAACTACTTTCCACGTTCCATTCCATTCCCTTCCTATTCTTATTTCTCACACACCCACCCACCCTCACACACAACAAATCTCACTCTATCTCTCTATCTCTTTTTCTCTCTTTCCCCCCTCTCTCTCTCTCACAAAACGTACACCAACATGGGTAGATCTCCTTGTTGTGAGAAAGAGCACACAAACAAAGGAGCTTGGACCAAAGAAGAAGATGAGCGCCTCATCAACTACATCAAGATTCATGGTGAAGGGTGTTGGAGATCTCTTCCCAAAGCTGCTGGTAAGTTAATTAATTTATTTATTTAATTTCCCCATCCTTCACACCTTCAACAAATAAATTATATTTTACAACCCTCTATTTTTCATAGTATATTTTTCATTAATTGAGTTAATGATGGACAAACATATTTATATATGCAGGCTTGCTCAGATGTGGCAAGAGTTGTAGACTCAGATGGATAAATTACTTGAGACCTGATCTTAAGAGAGGAAACTTCACTGAAGAAGAAGATGAGCTTATCATTAACCTCCATAGCTTACTTGGAAACAAGTATGAACACAATCCCTCTTCCTTATTATGATTATTATTTTCTTATAATTAAATTAAATCTCTTATAAGTGTCATCACATCATATAATATTAGTGAGAAAATTATTTAATTAATCACATGATTGTTGTTTTTTCCAAGTTATAAAATTTCATTAACTTAAGTATTCTCAACATTCAAACACCTTATACTACTAGTGTGTTCTTCATCTTTATCATCATCTCGTTTTAATTCAATTTTATTTTCCTTTTTTTTTTCTTAATGAGAAAATGGTTCTATGTGATATTTCAGATGGTCTTTAATAGCTGCAAGGTTACCAGGAAGAACAGACAATGAGATCAAGAACTATTGGAACACCCACATCAAGAGAAAACTCTATAGCCGTGGAATAGACCCTCAAACCCACAGGCCACTTAACGCCGTCGCGGTCGCCGCCACAACCACCACCACCAACACTGCCACTACAACAACAATTCCATCTGCTAATACCGTTGTCACTACATGCACCCAAAAAAGCAACAAGGATAACATTAACATTAACATTAACAACAATTTTCAGTTGGTGAGTGGCTATGTCAATACAATGATTGTCACTGACATGGTTAATGGTACTGAAGATTCAAATAGCAGCAGTGGAGTTACCACAGAGGAATTGGCCTATCATGAACTCAACTTGGACCTTTCTATTGGCCTTCCTTCTCCCCAACCCAAAGTTTCTTCTTCTGCAATAATGAACCAAGAAAACAACAACAACAAGGTGAAACAAGAGCCACAAGTTTTGTACCATTGGTATAATGGCAATAACAACAACAACAACAACAACGTTGCTACAACTACTACTCAACAAGGTGTGTGTCTTTGTTACGGTCTAGGGTTTCAAAGCAACAACAACAGCAACAACCGAGCATGTAGCTGCAAAGCCATGGGAGCTGCTACTACAACGGTTACTGCCACAACTGCCACTGATAATCATGATCTGTATAGATTTTACCGACCCATGAGTTTTTAATTAGTGAGCTTTAGAAGAAGTTAGTGTTAATTTAATTAATTGTGTCTTGTGGCGGTTATGTGTTATGTTGTGACTGCTCTTAGTTAACATGGAAATAGTTTTAGAACTGCAAAATTTTGAGCAATTTTCAGACAATTTTTTCCTTGTTTTATTTTTTTTTTTTAAATTTATATATAATGTTAAATTGAGTAGTTCTGAAAGCTAAGGATGAATGAAGCCAAGGATTTCAAGTAAGTTGTTATTGAGGTGACGCCAAGCTCTTTAGAACTGTTTGTCTTCTAAAATGAGTTTTAACGATAAGAAAGAATTGAACATATGGATAATTGAAATGGTGATTTTTTGATACTCCTATTTTAGTTTTGTTTCAATGTTCCCTTATCAGAGTATCATTAATTTATTAATTAAAAACTTGATGATTAAGATTAAAAGTTGAAATAATGATAAAATGTAACATATCTTAAAGTAATCAGTTGATAAGAACATTTGCCATATCATTTTTCATTATTTAGAAGATCCTTGAGATCAAGAACGTTATCACCTTGGTAGAGCAATTGTCATATGTGAATCTTAGATATGATAACAATGGTGATAAAATATGATGAGTGATATTGAACTATTTGTAGTATGATAAAAATGAATGAAATTTGATGTTAAAAATAAAGTTGAAAAAGGATTTTTATGAACAAATTTGATTAAAAAAAGGTACAAGAATATCATCAAAAAGGGAGTATGAAAGAATAATGTGAAACCAAAAAATAGAGAATATATTCAATTAGAACTTTCGATTAGATTATTTTAAGAACAAACCATAAATCTTTTTTCTTGTATTATTGTTTTCCAACCCTCATAAAATAAGCATAATATTTTATATAATTTCTTTTTATCAGAAATATAATTTTATTAAAAAGCACGAGCACATAAACCAAAAAAAAAAAAAGCACGAGCACAAGAGGTATCCCAAGTATTACAGTATATTTTATATAACCCTGTACATACCAATTGAATTCATAAAAAGTTAAGTATTAATATGCCACATAAAATATTATGCATACTATACGTAAGTTTTGCTGTCATTTTTGTCCTCATGCTATGCTTCATAATCTGAAATGTATAGTATGTGCAACGATGGATTGCTTTCTCTTCTTGGTTAAGATTGATTTACGTGATTTAAGAGCGCTATCAGGTGAGAATTAATGACCCTTTTATTAAACACGTAATTATTGGGTAAAAATTGAATGGTCCTGGCGTACTACTCCCTCATACTCGAATTATAAACAAATTTAATTACTTTCACATTTATTAAAAAGTTAGTTGATTGTATTTAATTTTTTCAAATTTATTTAAAAAAATAAAGATATGTTAGGAAAGTAATATTGAGAATAAAAAAAATTAAATAAGATAACAATTTTCTAGAGATATTTTAGAAAAGTAGCAATGAGAATGAAACAAATTTAATAAAATTAATTAATTTCACTTATATTTTAAAGTAAGAAAAATATGTTTGTTTTTTTTTATAATTCGAGCGGAAGAGGAATATTATATATATATTCCTCTTATTTCTGGTATACATAAAAATTCAACTATAGCCACCGACAGTTAGATGTTATTCCTGGTAATCGCAGCATCATCTGAGCTTCATTGCCTCCTTTAGGACTTATTACTCTTGCTACCTATGCACAGGAATAACACGAAACTTATTGGTACTTATATATATATATATATACATACATAGACACACACTACTCCCATTGGTATGGTGGGTTAGTATTCAGCAGTTAGACAATTAACTATGTTTGGTAAATTACAGAAAATTTGAGATATGCACGACACGTATTGACCAGTAGTGTGACAGTGGTCACTGGTCAAGCAAGTTGCGAAGCCCTTAATCCGATTGATTTTTGAATTGAACGTACGTTTTGGTAGGAGACATCTTTTGAATGCAAACCTACCAATTACTGTGTCCCCGGAAGAAGACAATGCGGTAATATTGGACTATTTAAAGTTTCTGGTTTTTTAAGGGATTATTTATGAATATGATATATTTTATTTGAGTTGTCAATGTTTTTAAATAATCGAATAACTCTTTGTGAATAATTGATTGATTCTCAATTGGTATACTTACTTGGACCTATTTTATTAATGCAAAATTATTTTTCATATTTATTGTAT
Organism: Crotalaria pallida; assembly: GCA_037953625.1. Lineage (NCBI taxonomy): Eukaryota > Viridiplantae > Streptophyta > Magnoliopsida > Fabales > Fabaceae > Crotalaria > Crotalaria pallida. Next base: position 136,332,450 of record CM075650.1, on the reverse strand, counting down.
AAAATTAGATTTAACGAATACCTAATAATTTAAAACAACTGGTAAGGAGATCTCTCTCTCTATATATATTTTATTTTGTTATGTGTATAGATAAATTTTCAATTGGTGTACTTACTCGGACCTATTTTATTAATGCTTAATTATTTTTCATATTTATTGTATAAAATTAAGATATAACGAATACCTAATAATTTAAAACAACTAGTAAGGAGAGATCTCTCTCTCTCTATATATATATATATATATGTATTTATATTATTTTGTTAAGCGTGTAGATAAATTTTCAATTGGTGTACTTACTTGGACCTATTTTATTTATGCTTAATTATTTTTCATATTTATTGTATAAAATTAAGATTTAACTAATACCTAGTAAGGAGATCTCTCTCTCCCTATATATATATATGAGGAATGATCGGTTTACACCAATGTAATTTGAGTTAAATTATACTTGATCTCAATCGTTGATTTTACTTTCATCTAATGGTCTAATATAATATTTTTTTTTGTGTACACCAAGGGTATCCTCCAGCCGACAGCCGAAAACTAATTCCCTCCGTGGCGTAGAGATCACCGAAGTGGGTTTTGCCTCTACCAACAAAGTTTTTTCCATGCCCACAGCAGGGATCGAAACCCTGACATCATGCTTAAGGAACCCTAATATAATATTTTTTAACATAGATTTCTAATACATATTTATTAAAAAAATTTAACTCCTTCATCTTAGTTGAAACGTAAAACTTTTTTAAAAGGATGAATTAAATTTAAATTTAATCCCTACGTCTCAGCTAAGACGTAGGTGAGACGTAGGGTTAAATTTTTATAACAAAAGCCTACTTCCTCAAAACATGATGACAGAAACACATCATCCATGATTGAATAAAGTTTTTATTTATACAATTATTTTTAACAATCATGGCAGATGATTATTTTTTTTTTTTGTAAAGATGGCAGATGATTATTTTTACACACGAACAAAGTAACAAACTTTACACAATTACTTTTTTTTTAAAACAAAAGCCTATTACGTCCTGACATGGACGGTATGATAATTTTGCAATCAGGGGTGGCTATTTTTATACTACATAAAGAGTCTCACGTCTCGACATAGGTGTAAGGTTACTTTTGATACTACATAAAGAGTCGTATGTTCAATCTTAAAAAAAATATATTATTTACGTTTAAATTAAGACGTAATTGGTATTTTAAAAATTAAACACTACGTCCTACATCGGACGTATTAAAATAGGTTATGAACAACCTTAAAAAATATCATTTACTTCTCAGTTAAGATGTAATTATTGCTATTTTAAAAATTAAACACTATGTCCTACATGGGACGTATTAAAATAGGTTATGAACACTCTTAAAAAAAATATTATTTACGTTTCAATTAAGACGTAATTGGTATATTAAAAATTAAACACTACGTCCTACATGGGATGGGACGTATGGTTCACATAAGTGGTTTAAAAAAATTAAACCAATAATGTGGTGTGGTATTTTAAAATAATTTATTGTGATTTCTGAAAAAAACAGCCTAAAATTTAACGTATACGTTACCCATGAATTATTTTAGTCCGTTCGTTCTTTTTAAACATGATCCAACGACAACGAGAAGGGGGAACATTTTAGCAAAACATGTTTTTCCTGGGGAGTAGCATCGCATGCTCCACTTCGGGGGAGCAAATTAGAATAAGCCTTGAAAGAGTTGTTATTCCAACATGTACCAACATATACATGCAGACATCAACACCATATTGTTATACTCTATACTATATATACAGTTTTTGTCTTTTACTAACTTCTTTTATTTTTACTTTATTTTTGTTTCTTATTCATTTTCTTCTATAAATACACTTAACGTTAACTTATGATCTTGTATAACACCTGTTTCTATATTTATTGGGATAAGATTTTTAACTTTGTTGATGAATCTTTCTACTTTAGTTTTCATTATTGTTTTCCAAAAAGGTATATCCTCAATACATAGAGTATTTTGGATAATTTCTACCATTTGTATGCATGTTCTTTGACTAATATTCATTTTTAGAATTTATGTTCAAAATCCATAGTGTGGATATTTATTAATATCTTTATTTAGGTTTTTATATAAATTCTTTTTATTTGTTAGCGTTCTCTTTTCTTTTATATTATTCTCAAAATTTTTTTTTTAAACTTCTTTGTATTAACTAAATTTAATTCTAATATTTCTAATTGTTTTTGGATCTTGTCTATCATCACTGTATTTTCTCTATGAATTCTTTTTAATTCTTCTATTTCATTAGAGTATTCTATTAGAGACATCTTAAAATTTAATTTTCATTGACTGAGTCTAACAATTCATAATAATCAGTTTCATTTTCTAAAAGTCTTTCCCTAATGAACTCGTTTACGGGCTCTGATACCAGAAATTCTCCAGGGCCTTGTTGTAAAATTACAATCGCTAGATCTCATATTTTTTTTAAGTCCTACGGAATTATCGACATTTCATATAAATGTTCTTTGATATCTTTTATAGAATTTGGACAACTTTCTATTTTAATGATTTAATATGTTGATATCTATAAAAGACTAAATTTTTATATAAGGTCATTTTTCTATGAATATCTTTTTAAACTAGATCAAAATCCTTCCATTCTTTTTCTTTTGTTAAGGATTTCTTGATGTAATACCCTACATATAACTACCCTTAATTAATCACATATTAAAATAGGAAACTTAATCTTTCCTTTTTAAAATATTTCAAACCCCTGAAATAACCAACATGCCAGCAGGGCACCAACCATATATCACATAATCAGGATAAAATTATTAGAGTTATCTACAGCATTTTAAACAAGTTTCAAAAATTGTTTTCTTTCCCAATAAGAGTTGTCCTGGCCCACCCAAAATAGTATTTACATATAAACAACTAACAATTTACATCATACCAATGGGCTAGGACATTGCCCATTCCCTAAAAAAATTATATATATATATATATATACACACACACCCTACTCTCCCTGTAAGGAAGAGCACTCCTACTCGGCCGAATTCGGTGTAAGCTCCAACTCAGTACCTGGGAGAAAAAAATGATAAGGAGTGAGCATTACACATAAAATAGGAAGGCAGTTTCTAATATGACATAATGCTATACCAAGCCAAACATAAGTAATCATATAGTTCACAATAATACAATCCAAACCATTTCACATTCATTCACCTTTCACTTTTATTTGCTAAGCACAATTCATTCACTTTTCTCACATTTTCTCGGTGTCCAACTTTCATTCATATTTCCTCTTTTCATTTCACTTTTCAAGTTTTCGTTCATATTTCACATATCTTTTGGATAAAACGCGTGTCCATCATTGCGCATAACCCTCTATGCGTCTTACAGCGCACTAAGCGCGGTCTAGGCAAACAGTCCCTCATGCGGCTTATTGCACACAACACACATGCGTGACTTACAGCGCCCTGACAAATGTCTTATAAGACCTGGATCACACCATAGGTTCACGGTCTAAGCAAACAGTCCCTCATGTGATTTATTGCACGCAACACACATGCGCGACTTACAACGCCTCGGACAAATGACTTACAAGACTTGGCCGAACCACAAGTTCTCATCACACAGCTTATTGCACACAACACACATGTACGACTTATGGCGCCCGAATACACCACATATCCACATTTCTTTTTAACCATTCACTTTATTCATTTTCATTCTTTCTCATTCACTGTCACTTTCTACATTAGTTTCTATTTTTCACACACACATTCTTCCTCTCCTTTAGTTATTTCATTGGTTTTTTAAGTATTCACCCACTCATCTTTATACTTTTCTACTACATCACATAATCACAAGCACACACACAAATACCCAACACTTGCACATACTCACGAGTATAAACATAGCTCATTATTCTTAATTTTTCTTGCCCTATTTACTATTTATCAACTACCCTACGGTGCCATAACCTAAGCTAACATATAACTCTTAGTACCTCACTATATACATATATACCACAAGCCATTCCCTAGGTTAAGGTAATACCCACCCCTTACCTCACAGCAATGAGAGGTAGGGAAGTCTTAGCTTTGATCTTGTTGTGTCCAAGCTCTCAAACCGTAGCCCCTTGCACCTTCTCTGATACTGTAGCCAAGCCCAAGGGATGACAAGGAAGAGTTCGAAGTTTATAAGAAAGTGGAGGGAAAGGATCTTCAGCTCTTGATAATGGTTAAGGTTTGATGAAGGTTAAAGATGAGAGTAGAGTCTGTGAGTAAAATGATAAGAATGGTGTTTATCTCTCAAGCCCTAGCAGAGAAATGGAGAAGATGAAGTTGATATGTTTTCGTGTGTTATTGTGTTGTAGTGTTGGCCTTTTCTTTTATTTTATTTCCCTTTGGAAATAAACATGTGGTCCTGGTGAGATGCTTCTCCTGGAAGCTCGGTAAATGTGTGGTTATAAGTTAATGACTTCCTGAGGAAGCCACAAACAGTGACTGAAAAGGACACAGCTGATTGAAAAGGACTTCTGACGTACACACGCCTGGGCATGGAGAATGGGACGTCTGGGCGCGGATAACGCTGCACGAGCCAATTGCTTTAGCGTAGGTGTTCGGTTCTAACTCGGTGTGTTATGAATCCGACTATATCGTGGTTAGTAAGAGACCGAACTGATTTAGTGCTGATAATCGGATTCCATGAGGCTTGCTCGAACTAAGATCGGTAAATAGGAATGCTCGGCGCGTTGAGGGCCGAAATACGCTAGCGTTGATGCAAGGTCGGTTTAGTCTTAATCGTTTCGATGCATATCGTCTTGATATGCTCGGCTACTCACTACCAAGGGTTGTTAAACGAAACGAGGTCGTTTCCTCGCAAGTTTATCGCTAACTGTTCGTTTCTCATGAACTCGGTCTAACTATTCGATTCTCATGAGTTTGGTTATAACTGCTCGCTTATGATGAGCTCGGTTATAATTGTTCGATCCTCGTGAGCTTGGTTCGAAGTAGTCTAAACTCGAGAAGTCGAGTTACGGTTTAAGCTCGGCTGGCACGGAATTTGATCGGATCGAGGTCGGATCAACTATACTTGAACTCTATTATTCTTTGTTAAGTGTTCCTAACTTTGGTACGTTTTTCCCTTATTAAACCCCAACTTATTTCCTATGATTCCCATTAATTTCAATTAGAATTATTCCAAATTAAACTTGATATTAAATTCAAGATGTTACACTTGATATCTTTAAAAACCTTCATCCTTATTTTCATAAATTCTAAGGTTTCTGTTAAAATAGTGTCCCAATTTTTTCCAGGCATTATAATCACTATAGTGGGCTTCTTGTTTCATATACCATAAATCATTGGTATATTCTTTCCACTCTGTTTTCTCTCATTTGTAATATATTATATCTTCTGTTATAGATAAGATGATTTCTTCTCTAAGCCATTCTTTCTTGATTTTTTCGTTAATCTCCTTTATGGGTGTCAATTGGCTAATTAACATTAGTTTTTCTTCTACAAATTCTATGTAACAATCCATTATTCTATTGATACAAAATTCGTCAGAATTTGTTTCGAACTCTATTTTCCAAAGATTTTTTATTTCAGGATGTACTTTCGTAATTTTCATAACTTATTTTCTATTTCCATAAGTCTTTTATTTAATTCTCTAATTTCTGTATTGGTTCTTTCTGATTCTATTTGTTTATTTATAGGTAAAAATAATTCTTTTGATTCTTTTTCTAAGAACTTAGGAGTTTTTAATGAGATTAAAGGAGTGAAGAGTTCATCTATACGGATTAGATCTTTTCCCTTAATATACTATGATGACTATTACTCAAAGCATAATTAACCTTGTAACATATTGTAAAAGGGGAATTTTGTTCTTTCATAAAATATTTCTTTAATAATTCATAATGAAAGACGATACATCTATTTAGATCCTTGTCTAATAATGAAAGTCCAATTTGAAGATTTACATCAAATTTAACTTTTCCTTTCTTAAGATTACAATGTCCTTGAGCAATAACTACATCCTTTTCTTGAATAAATCTATTATTCAGGAGTTGGAGCTTCATGGGTGATTCTATTCCTTTCATATAAGTACTTTTAATTATTACTTGTATAGTTGATATATGTATATATTGGATTTTTGACATTTCTTCTATTTTTCAGTTTCTTAATTTTTTCCTGAATCTGATTCTTATTTATGACTGAAATCATAACATTTCCTAAAACATTTCCTAAAACATTTTCTATATTGACTGGAAGTTCTCCTACCATCATTCCAGATTTAAGTATATTTTTTTCTTGAAAATGCATTTCTAAGAGTTATTTTAAGATTTTTCTTAAAATTATCATTTTCTTTAAGAGTAAAATCTTCTTTTTCTATATTTCTATCTATTAATCCATCTAGGAAATATCCTTGTTGATCTTCTTGTTCTTCTGTTATATGACTATTCATAATGAAAATCGGATAGAGTTCATACCTGATCTGTGGCTTTTTGACATGTTCTTTAGTTGCTTCCATAGTATGACCTCAAGCTTTCTTTAATGGGGTTGCCCTCCAGAGTATGACCTCAAGGCAACTTAGGGAGTTCGCAGACTCAACCTAAGTTCTGCTATGAAGAACCTCTAATTCTAACACAAAGATGTTGTGAGAACTAGGATAAACAAACTTGTTTATTTCTGAACTTTTTTTCGCACTGAGAACAGAAGGGTCTCAACATCCCTATTTATAGTACAAACATGGTTGGATTCGCACAAAGCAAGTGTTTTCAACTATTTATTTTTAGATGCGTGAATGATTAAAATTCACTCATGAAAAGGATAAAGATAAGGCAGAGGACAACTGTGCTGCCGACACCTATTATTGAAGGGTGACTCATATGGTCCCCTTTATTTTATTACATATTGTTGGTTTATGCCGACACTTTCTTATTCGATGGTTGTGGACACTACAGCTAGTATTTTTCTTCATGACAGATAGAGCAATCGTGTCCATCCATTCCATTTAATCTTTTACATAGTGCCTTTTTGAATTATTGATCGGCTTTTTCTATTGGACCTTCAATCTTTGCAATTGGGCTTTCGAATGCTGCGATTATTTTGATATCTTCTTCTGTTGCTGGTTTTCTGTTGAGATTATACAAAACCATGTTTGGGCTTTTGTATAGAACTTTGAAATATTTTAGTTCTCCACCAAGGCGAAGCCGTTCCATAATACAGCCCTGCGATTGATTCTAAAGTGTGGGCTTCTGTATAACTTTCTTTTTCAGCAGGTTCCATTCGAGCATAGTCTCCACTGGATATTCCAACTTTGACGACTGAATGATTCAAATTCAACTTCATCTTCTGATCCAAATTTTGGATAACTTGAAATGAAATTGAGGAATATTTCTCGTACATTTGCTACTCTGTTGTCGAAACTTCTAATAATATTTCTGAAGTTCTGAGAAAATAATCTTAATTCTTCTATCTCCTTTTCTTTAGGGTTCTGTAAATACATTGTTTCAATTAATCCACATTGGAAAAATCGAAAACTAATTCTTTATTGACCTCTGGCATGGTGATAACCTTTGGTCCAGTGCTTCTTTTTCTTGGATAGAATCCTTCTGCAGTCATTTCTTCTTTGTAGTTTGTGGCTAGGTTCCACATTCTATTAAATTTTATGAAGTCTAATGGTGTTGCTTTTTGTGTTGCTATTCTCATTTTTCAATGGAACTTATTGGAACTTTTCCTAGAAGGAAAGTTCCTCGAAATTTTTCTTTAATAATATTATTAGTAGCAGTTATTTCTTTGAAAAGTTCCTCGAAATTTTTCTTTAATAATATTATTAGTAGCAGTTATTTCTTTGTAAGCATTTTTGAATGCATATTCTGCTTGTTCTTTTGTTTCATAGCCTTTGAAAGTATATGGATTTCGTTGAGTATGGGATTTTACAATTTCCCAATTTGAGTATACGCCTTTGAGTGAGCCATCGTAAATTATATAGTGTTTCTTTTTTGCCTTTTCTTGTGGAACTTCCATGGCTTTTTCTTCCTAGATAGTTTTTTGTTCTTCAGAAAAAGTAAATTTTTTACCGGTTAGGGTTGAGATTACTGTAATCATCTCCTCGATCCCTCTCCCGCTTAAGAGTTTTGATTGATTCTTCTGTTTTAAGAATCAGTTTTTCTTTCTATTTTAGTTGATTATGCAATTGCTTCACGATGCTTTCCATTCTTGTGTGAGAGTGTCTGCGAATACGTTTCTTTCTGACTTGATATATTTTATGTAAGGATTGAATTGGTGAAGCTTTAATTGCCACATGATTAATCTTCCTTTCTTGTAATCGGCTTGAAGTTTGTATCTCCAAAAACCTATTAAATATTGCGAATCAGTTCACAATTCGAAACTTGTAGATAGAAGTTCAATCTTCCATTTTTCCAAGATTCTTAAGCAAGCCAATGTTTCTTTTTCTGCTATGGTGTATCGTGTTTCAGCATCCGTGAAAGTGCCTGATACATATCGACATAACTTTCTTTCAAATTTATCCGTAGGGAGACTTCTTATATCCTCCTTATCAGAGTTTTCATGATTACCATATTCGTCTAGTTGTAGAAGCTTTTTCCCATTAGGAATAACTTTCATACATCCAGCCCATACGGTTTCTGAGGCGCCAGTCTCTATAATCAAAAAGTCTTTTCTGCAGTATTATAGAGGTCTGGCAAAAACTTTGTTTTTTCTTTAATAGTTTTTACTATTTTCATGTCTTCTGAGGTCCATTTCCAAGGAACCTTTTCAGAAATTTTATTTTGTAAAATTTTTCGTTCTTGTGATAAATTTTTAAAAAATCCTTGATCAGCAACATAATTCAAACATCCTAAAAATCTATTAATTTCTTTTCGATCTTGTAATTCGTCAGAAAATTGATAAATTTTCTCTGCAACATGTGGTGTTAAATTTAGAGTGTCATTTTTTCCGATCCTTAGACCTAGGTACTCCACCTCTTGTTGTATCAATTTAGATTTCTTTTTAGAAATAACAATCCCTTTTTCTTTGATTCGGCCTTGTACTTCAAAACATGCTGAAATATGTTCCTCTTTTTCACCCTTAGTAAAGATAATTATGTCATCAATATATGCAAGACATATTTGTTCTAACCCTTGTAAAGAGTTATCCATAAATCTCTTATATATTGATGGTGCTTGTTTTAGTCCAAATGGTATAAAACATTCCATTCGAAATGCTTTTGTGGGGGACATGAAAAGGCAGTTAAAGTTTTTGATTCTTCTGCTAATCTTAATTGATAGTATCCTGATTTTGCATTTAAAGATGAAAACCAATTACATCCTTTGATTTTTTCTAAAATATAATCTTTTTCGTGGTAACTTATAAGAATCTCCAATTGTTGCTGCGTTTAGTTTCTTATAATTAATAACCATAGGTTTTCATCCTTTTTTTATTTCATTATGATTCTCAACATAAAATGCTGGTGCAGAGTGTGGACTAAAACTTTCTCGAATTAATTCCTTCTTGAGAAGTTCTTTACATTCCATTTTGAATTCTTCTGTATCTCTAGTAGAATAAGGTATTCTATTTTCGAACGTTTACTTCTATTTCAGAGTTTTTTTTAATTTTATTATGATTAATTCCTTATTTTTATTTTTTATTAGATCTAAGGGATGGTCACTACATACTTGTTGTAGCGCTTCTTCTATTTTTTTGGTTTCCGACAGAAAATATAGTTCGTCGAGCATAAGATATATTTTATTTGCATATTCTGAAATTATTTTTAGAATTTCGTTCTTTGTAATTATCTTTGTTTTTATTTCTTTTGACGTTTCTTTTGATATTAAATTCCACCAATGTAAATTAATACTAGTTTTTCTTTGAATAAAAGGTTCATATAACTTTAAGAAATTGTTTCCAAAAATTATATCTATTCCTGAATCATGTAACTATATTGTTTTTACTTGAAAAACATGATCTTCTATTCTTATGTCTTGATTTTCTAGAAAAAACCAAATTTCATGGATGGATTTATCTGCCACTATAATATTTTTTGGTTTTTGTAACTTCTTCCAATTTCTTGAAATAAATTTTCTTGCAAAGCATAATGTCGCACCTGTGTCAACATATGCTAGAAATCTTTTATTTTCTATTTCAACTTTTATAAAAGTTGTGTTAGGGTTACCATTCCTCAGAATCCTGCTCATCTACACTAGAGCTGCAGAACTCTAAAAGACTTTCATCTGATTCTATTTCGGAATCCTCTATTGGTTCGTAACCTATGTTGTAGGCTATTCTTAAGGTTTCTAATTTCTTTTTGTCCTTCCCCTTTTGTGGACAAGCATTGGCATAATAATCTTCTTCGTTACATATCTAACATCTACATGATGTTTTCTTCCCACATGGACAATGATTTTTATTACGATTTTTCTTATTTATGTTTCTAAAAAATCTCTTCTTGTTACATGATTTTTTATATTTATATTTATTAGATTTTCTTTTTTTTTTTTAATTTTATATTTTCGTTTTTAGTAAGAACACAACCATAATCACCTACTTTGTTTCTAAATTTTTTTTTTTGGTAAATAAAAATTCATTAACCAAAAACCGCACAAAATTACAACTCAATATCCAACAATGTTTAGGTAACATCCCCACCTAGTAAGTAGGGTTGGACATTGCCCTAAACAAAAGAAAATAAACCAAGTATGCTAAGAAAATCTAGTCTAGCATTATAATTCTGCCTGGATTCTAGACGCTATGACATGATTACAATACTTATTAATTGAATCAAAATGAACAAAAAATCTGGTTGCAAGGTCTTTTTTCATGAGAACAAAAACTTGAGCAGGTGTCCTGTTTGTGCCATTGAACAATCTCCTGTTGCGCTCCAACCAAACATTGTATACGCACGCAGCCATCGTTGCATACACCAGTTGCGCGCGCCTCTTGTTGCGGAAGGCATAGGCCAGCCAGCGCAGCCAGTGGTGCGCCAAACATCTATACCAATCCAGTTTGCGGCCAAAGTCAGCAGCTCCTGACTCCACACACAATCAAACATCAAATGGTCTCTATCTTCAAAATTATCATCACACAGTATGCAAGTTGGATCCCCAACATCAAAGGCTGCTAAATTGCTCTTGGTTTTCAATCTGTCCTGCACTGTCAACCAAAAGATAAAGTTATGCTTAGGTATAGAAGCCACGTTCCATACAATTTTCCACCAAAAAACTGTTGCTTAGAAGTCAAGCAAAAGTTTATACCCTTGTCTCACCGAATAGCTGTTGTTGTTCCATAATCCATTTAAGTATGCAGGCCTGAATTTATCCCTTATTTTCATGATCTGTTTCCAATGCCAGCTATCCTGTGGCCTAACAGTATACTCCCAAATGTCTCCTTCCTTCAAATAGATACCACCAATCCAACGAACCCATAAACTGTCCTTCTTCAATGCTAGATTCCAGAACTGCTTACCCACTGCAGCCTTGTTCCAGATAATACTGTTTTTGAATCCCAACCCACCAACTTTCTTACTTCTGCAGCACCAATCCCATGCCACCATGGCATTAGCCCTACCACTCTGATTGACACCCCATAGGAATCTTCTACAAGCTTGATCAACCTGTTGCAGCACTGATTTGGGAATTACAAACACACTTGCCCAATACACATGTAAAGATAGTAGCACAGAATTGATTAATTGAGACTTACCTTGATATGATAGGTTTCTTGACCTCCAGGAATTAATCCTTTTAGTCACTCTATCAACCAAAATCTAACAAGTTTGCTTACTCCATTTCCTCACTGAAATTGGTAAGCCAAGGTATCTGAAAGGGAACATTCCTTTGTTGAAGCCAGTTACATGTTGCAACCTCACTTCTACATTTGGAGAAATACCAGCCATATACAAGCTTGATTTGGCATGATTAGGATAGAGACCAGAGCTCATAGAGAAACCCTGAAAAGCATCCAACAGAATCTTCACACTTTTCTCACTACCATGGCAAAACAACATGATATCATCAGCAAAGGCAAGATTCACAAGATTTTCTGATTTGCACAGAGGATGGAACTTGAAGCCTCTTGTCCCAGCAGCAGCCTGAAGCTTCCTAGTTAGCATTTCCATTACCACCACAAAGAGGAGAGGGGACATAGGGTCCCCCTGTCTCAATCCCCTCTTGCTTTTTATGTTACCAAAAGTGCAGCCATTCATAACCAATCTGAAACTCACAGTAGAGATACATTCCAATATCCATTGCACAAACTTTGAAGGAAAATTGAAAGCCTGCAAAGCTTTCTCAATAAAAGCCCAGCTCACTACATCATAGGCTTTCCTCAGATCTATCTTGAGCAGACACCTAGGAGAAACATGCTTCCTGCCATACAATCTTAGAAGTTCTTGAGTAATCAAGATGTTTTGAACAATATTCCTTCCACTCACAAAGGCTGACTGATTATCCTGCACCAAAACAGGCAGAACAGTCTACAGCCTAGAGGCAATGATCTTTGCTATGCACTTATAAACTGAATTACAACATGAAATTGGTCTAAAATCAGCTGCAGTAATTGGACACTCAACTTTAGGAATTAGGACCAAAGAAGTGGCATTCAACTCTTTCAACATCTTTCCAGAGCCAAAGAATTCCTTGACTGCATTACACACATCCTCACCAATAACATCCCAAGCCTTCTTATAGAACTCAGCCCCATAGCCATCAGGCCCAGGGGCCTTGTTGCTCCCCATAGTCATGAAACTCTCTTTAATCTCAGAATTAGTGACAGGTTTAATAAGTGAAATTTGCTGCTCAATATTAAGAACCTTACCTTGAATAATATCCTCAGTACTAATGCTCCAGTTACTAGCAGAAGCTTGGAATAGATTTGAATAATAATCCTCAAACACCCTGCAAATATCCTCCTGACTCCTTTTCACCTCACCATTTGCATCAGTAATCGAAAGAACCCTATTCCTGTATCTCCTGGCCTTAATTGACTCATGGAAGTACTTGGTGTTCTGATCAGCATCTTTCAGCCAATTCTCTTTTGCCTTTTGCTGAAGATAACTTCTAGCAGCCTTTGCTACACTCAGATAATCTCTATTAGCTTCCCTTTCAAGTTTCTGAAGATGAGTATTAGCTGGATCCTGAGCAAGAAGACCCTGCACCCTATCAAGATTCTGCCTGAACACAATTTCCTTCTTTTCAATATCTGAGTACTTGTTCTTATTCAGTTCTTTCAAAGGCCCCTGTAACCTCCTCTGCTTCTGAACCAAATTAAACATTTCACAGCCCTCAATTCTGCTGCTCCATGACTCTCTCACAATGTTAAGGAAATCTTTATCACTTGCAAGCATATTGAAAAACTTGAAGGATGAAGAAGTCCTAAAAGTCTGGTCTCTCCATTCTACAAGCATAGGAGAATGATCTGAAATCCCCTCATTAAGGAAAGTTGCCTCTGAACCAGGCCACAGATCCATCCAGGTTGATTTATCAAAACCCTATCCAGCTTTGAATAAATCCTACTCTCCTGCTGCTGCTTATTTGACCAAGTATAGAAACACCCAGAGTACTTTAGATCACTTAATTGAGCATTTAGAACACAAGATCTGAACCCCATAAGCAGGTCAATATTAACAGGTAGACCACCAAGCATTTCTTGTGGCTCAAGAAAAGTATTGAAGTCACCTGTTACACACCATGGTTTATCCATGTGTAAGTCCCTATGCTCAATAAAGTTCCATACCTCTTCTCTTTCCAGTTCATCATTACTAGCATACACGAATGTGGCATAAAATTCATGCTGGAGCTGATTATGTTTAATGAAACAATGGATGAATTGAGCATGACTATGAAGAATCTGCACATCAAACATATCTTCTTTCCAAGCTAACCAAATTATGCCAATAGGGACTGCATCTAGGTTGATGAATGATCCCCAACCAGGAAACAGCTTTTGCCTCAAGCTCTCATAAGAAAGAACCCTAACCTTATTTTCCAGAATAGATACAAAACCTACCTTATACCTATCAATCAACCTTTGAAGCTCAATCTGCTTCTGAGGGTGGTTGATCCCTCTCATATTCCAAGTGACCAAACTATCCATTAGAAGAAGGAAGAGCATTATCACTTCCATCTCCTTTATTTATCACACCATTCCCATCCTTTTTGAGCTGAGCAGTCTTCTTTCTGGTCATAACAGTATGCCATTCCTCATCATTCTGCTTGGCATTAGGCTCCTTAATAACTTCCTGATTCTCAGCAACCTTGTGAACTACCAATGCATCCCTAGCCTCCACAACAATAGGGTGTAATTCAGAGTCAACAACCTTGTCAGCTGATAAAATTCCCTTATCCACCTGATCCTGTATCTGAACAGATTCCACCACTTGATTAATTTCTTTCTGAGTAGGCTTGTTCTTTACAACCCACTCTCTTTTAATCACTTTTTTATCCTTCCTGCACATCTTCTTATCATGGCCAAATTTTTCACAATTTTCACAGAATTGAGGCTTCCATTCATAGGTAACTTTTTGAGTCAGAAGTCTTCCCTTTTCATCTTCAAAGAATATTTCATCAAGCAAGGCTGCAGGGTTAACTTCTACCAAAATTCTAGCATAATTGATTCGATCACGAGCTTGAGTCATACTATCAACCATAATAGGCACTCCAACCAGGCTGGCTATTTTACTCAAGGATGTTGCACCCCTGAATTTCACATCTAATTCATGTAGCTGTATCCATATTGGCACCTGTTCAGTATATCCTCTACCCACATGCTTCTCATGCCAAGGTCTGATAAATAGAGGCTTCTTGTCAAAATGGAAGACTCCAATCTCCAATACATTATTCCTAGCCTCTAGAGTTGTAAATCTCACAATGACATTGCCTTCAGAGTCCATCACAATATTATCTATTCCATGTTGTCCCCATACTCTTCTCAGGTAACCACTGATTACAGGGAAAGGTGGATTTGCTCAAACCACAGCATTCTCCCAAAACTTCAGCTCTTCCTTAATATCATCCATATCTATTTTTCCAAACGACACGCCATCTTTTATTGTTGGTTCTCTGTATGTCAGCTTTTCTCCTGAATTCCTAAGCTTGGAGATGTCAAAAGTGTCCCAGACTGACGCCCTTTTGACATAGTTCTCACTAACTGCACCAACTCTATTAGCCGCTCCATTCGCACCATCGCTAGTACTTGTGCTAGCCCCTGGTGCATCCTTGCCACCACCAGGGTGCACAACTTCGTGCATGGGCTGCATGGGTTTCTTTCCTTTTATTTTTTCACGAATTTTATCAAGCTTTTCTAAAACCAATGACGCTTGATTGCTGTTCATCATGTCAATACTCTGGACAAGTTCATCAAATTCAGTTTCTTGGTCTCCAAGCAAGTCAATCTTCTCTGGGGATTTTGCAACTTTGCCATCATTCACATTAGGATCCTGGGAAGGAGAAGGGGTGGAAGATGAAGAAGGTTTTGAAGGTCTAGAAGGGGGGGTTTGATGCTGCTTTCCTCGTTTCTTAGGCATGGCGCACGGTGGTTAAGCACCGAGAGAAACAAGGACGGCGGCGGCGGCGTAGGTTTAGAAAGCTAGGGCATTTTTTTTTTGATGCACGGATAACTTATTTGCTTCTTTGTTTCTAAATTTATTACAACACAGACTGATTTGTGCTTGTTTTCGTGCAGTTTTTTGTGCACATTAAGTACCATTATCCTACCTCCTAGAGTATCCTTAACCAGTCCTAATTCGATCCGTTGTTTAAGTAAGGATTTTACATTTTCACTAACTTGAAGAAGTAATTTGTTGTAAAAAAGTTCGTTTAATCCGATTTTTTCTCTTATTTCTTTCTCTATTTTATAGTAGTATTTTTTATATTCACATATAAAATTTTCTAGGTTACAAATTATTAAATTGGTTAGATGTCATATAGCTTTATTAGTTTCTAACGTTTTTGCTTCAATTTTATTGATTTCTTTTCCGAAAAATTCTTCAATCAGAATTTTATAGACTATATCTATTACTGGGGTTTGTTTATCTTCTAATAATTTTATTACTTCTTCTTGCTTATAGTCTTGCAAAAAAATCTGATGCAAATCCTCTTGTTTTATATAAGATAAAATTCCATTGATTTTTTCTATCAAGAGTTTTTAATTCTTCTTGTAGAGTTAGCATTATTCTTATTTCTTGGTACCATGTAGTTATAGTTTTTTCTTGTTCTATCTTAGAATCGATATCTAAAATATTTTCTTTTAGGTTTAAATCAATTGTTGGGGTGTACTTTTCAGGTACTTTTCTAAATTTTGATTCCCAAAATCAATTAAATGTTTCGGGGTGTCCTTCTGGATTTTTTTGTTCATGAAGTTTGGCCTTCTTCAGTTTTCACAAAATTAGGTTGTTCATATGGATTTGAATCATATGGATTTTCTTCATTCGGGTTACTTTCTAAGTCATCTGTTTCATAATCATAGACTAATTCTTTAGTTTATTCATTTAGGTTTAATGTTGCCATTAATTGTCCTAAACTATTCATTTGCTCTTGAAGTTTTTGTGATAAATCTTTCATTTAGTGTAATGGAGGTTTTTCAAACATTCCTTTATTTGAAGGAATTATTATTTGCCTTTCTTTCTCTTCTCTTTCTTCTCTTATTTTGTTAAAAAAGAATTTAAGTTCTTCTCTTATTAAACATCTTTCTTTTTCTTGCATTTCTTTTAATAATTTCTCTAGTCAAAGTCTTATTAAACATCTTTCATTTTCTTGCATTTCTTTTAATAATTCCTTATTTCGCTCATTTTTATTCTGAATCTGTGTAATCAGAGTCATTCATAGTTCTTGCGTCTTCGTATCTTTCTGTTGTATCTTTCTGTGTAATCTTTCTGTTCTTTCTTCGTATCTTTCTTGTCTATTAATTTCCTTGAAATAACCTTTTAATGTTTTTTCTTGTAAGCATATTTTCTAATTGTATTTTTATCTTTTCTTCTTCTATTATTTTCATATATTTTTCAACTATTTGTTGTTTTATATTTTCTGGTATTTCTAATTTGTGAATTAAATTTAGTTTTTTATTTTGTAAATGTTTATCAAGACTTTCTTCTTTTTTAATAATGCTGGTGGATTTTTCTTGTTGTATGGGCTGTTTTTGCATTATTTAGATGCCTTTTCTCATAGCCGGGGCCACTGCAACTTTGTCTTTTATTTGTATGTTATACGATGTTGTATTCTAATGTTGCATACTGATGTTTAAATATCATTACTCTATTTGAAAGGCTCACATTTAGAAAAATTGTTGGACATTTTCAAGTGTGTGAGTTATGTGGTGTTAAAGTCTCACATTGGAACATTCGTTTTGTACCCAAAGAAAAAGACATAGATTGGTTAATAATCAATGGTAATTATAAAGCTTTTTAAGTGGCAAGACCCATAAGATTTAATATTCTAATGTTTTGGGTTAAAATGTAGTGTCAAGTTATTTAACTAGTACAATAACCCATTTGTTACGTATCTTTTGTTGCTTTGGATTTTCTCTTTCCTAAATATATATAAGTAAATATTCAAAATGGAGTTAATTGTAGATTCATAATCACTTAGCAGTTACTCCCTCCGTTTCACTTTAATTGTTTTTTTAACATCAAAATTTTGTTTTAAAATAAGTATCTTTCTACCAAATCTAGGCAACATTTAATACTGTT
Organism: Crotalaria pallida; assembly: GCA_037953625.1. Classification (NCBI taxonomy): domain Eukaryota; kingdom Viridiplantae; phylum Streptophyta; class Magnoliopsida; order Fabales; family Fabaceae; genus Crotalaria; species Crotalaria pallida. The sequence goes on along the minus strand of CM075650.1, from coordinate 136,314,776 downwards.
TTTCCTTATTTACCCTTACATTTAATGTTGTTTTTGTTTTGAAATTTGTAATACTAGTAATGATGCATTAACAAAATAAAAATATTAAATAGGGGTATTTTTGACAAAATACACATAAAACTTACAATAATCATCATAATCAACACTTTCTTAATCTATGTGCAAAAGTCCAAAAAAACACTTAAAGTGAAATGGAGGGAGTAGCACAAAGATCAATTGGTAGTGAGTTGTTTTAGTTCAAACATAGGTTATGAGTTAGAGTCCCACATAAATGTCAGCTGCATTAAATATTTAATAAAGATAGCTTTTGTTCTTTAATGATTTTACCCGACATAATTACAATTATATCTCATCCAATAAGGATGCACGTGTTAACAAAAATTGAAGAAAATATATTGTACATTGCTTGTAAAACGTCCTCGTTGTGTAATGTTGTTATTGTGACAGAATGATTAGTTTTTCATTTTAAAAACTTTGGTCAACTTATCTAACAAAAGAACGCTTTGGTCAACTTAGGAATACATAACTAAAACAAAATCAAAGTTGAAGTTGAAGTCCCTGAAAGTGAATTGAATCAGAAAACCCAAGCCTTAAAGAAACAACCTCGGATATTTAAGAATTGAAAAAAAATTGAGATTTTGAAGTTTTCCCATCTTCTAGAAACGAAATTATTAAAGATCTATAATCTATAGAGTAATATATTAATATCTGAATCGATCATGCATTTCAAAACTCAAACGGGATGTGTCTCACACTTTCTATTATTTTATTTTAAACGGTAAAGTATTGTGATTGGCTAAAACAAAATAAATATAATTTTTTGGTTTGCACCCTGGTATCCGGCCCACTGGGCCAACTAATCCAGTTCGAGGGGGGTCCCGGGGTTAATGTTTTATTCCTCTCCCAACGTTGTTGCAGGGGATCGAACCGTGGTTCGCCCTACCAAGTGCAGCCCCTGGCACCACTGCACCAACAGCTCGTTGGTAAAATAAATATAATTTAAAGATCAATAAAGTACTACTTCATCCATTTTACAAGAATAGTAACAAATTTAAAAAATTAAAATTAAGGAAATATGTATTTAATGGTTTATCTAACATATCAATCACTTATCAAACACTTCTTTAACTTTAGTTTGGAAAAAAAAATTTGTGATTTTTTATTATCCTTGTGAGTGGGACAAAGGGAGTATAAGTTTTTAACTAATTATTACATTTGACATTAAGTGACATAAAATATGAAATAACATATTTTTTTTTTTGTTTACGAGGGAAATCCCACCGTCATTGCCGCACATTGACGACACTGATGGGCAACCCCGCCTCCAGGTCATAGCCTGCAAACTGCCCGGAGGAGGTCAACCACTCCCGAAGGAGCGACAGGCTCATACCGCCGAGGTGGGATTCGAACCCGTGTCCTTGCGGACCGAGGACAAAGTCCCGAGCCAGGTGTGCCACACCTCGTTGGGATTTTTGGTGATAACATATTCTCTCACATATAATTTGGTGATTTTTTTTATGCAGTATAGTTTGGTGTCTTTAAATCAATATGGGATATGATTGTCCAAATTTGAACTCAATCATACATTTGATTCAATTTGTTTTATGATTAATCAATTATCTGCAAGATTAATCAATATTATTTTTTATATGTAGATATTATTGTCTGGTCAAAGTTTATCAATTGGTTTCATAAAAAAAGTGATCAATTTGGTTCAAGATTATTCCATTGTGTTTTAAATGATTTAAAGTGATCAAAACCACCATAATCCAAAGTCTCTGAATTAAAATTCATAAAACAGGTTAGGTACATAAAAGGTGCAGGGACAAACAATGAGCAACACAATTGGTGATAAATAACTGTTTTTAAAACACAATTTCAAAGGTGCAATGAATATGCATGAATGAAAAAGACTTTGATGATATATATAAAATTTATTTCAATAATTTATACGTTTTGATAAAGAAATTAAATTTTGTTATTGATCGAATAAAATATTTTTGAACTAATTATTCAGTGAATGATTTATTTTCTTATTTAAAAATAAAGAAAAAGAAAACGTAAGAAATATAATAATAGTAAGAGAATATCCTTATAAAAATAATGATAAAGCAAAGAGTTTAGATCATAAAATTATTGATCGATCAACTCATTGCACTTGTCTGAGTGTACCTAAAAGGAAAACTCACCCACTTGTCCTGATATACTAGGTTAGAACCCTGTGGCATCTTAAAATAAAGGTTAACTACATTCGTTAAAGTTATTAGTAATAAAAAGCAATATGATAAGTATAATTTTTTAATATAAAAAATTACATTTTTCAACAAGTTATTATATATTCGATTTATTAACAAGTGTTATTAGAATATTTTTTAGCATTTATTTATTTTAAAATAAATAAGAGTAACGATATTCTCTTACAAAATTAGCTTATAAACTTTGAAGTATGATACTTTAAAATAGGTCACATACCCATATATATACCATATGTATTAGATACATGTACATGTGAGGGATTTTTGGGTATGTACCCATATACGTATACGTATACGTATCAATCGATTATTATTATTATTATTTTAATTTTATGTTGAATATACATATTGTCATATTGAATACATATTTCGAATATGCTTGACTATAATTTGAACATGATCATTCCAACACTATGTCAAATTTTGCCTAAGAAATTTGGTATTTTACCCCCCCCCCCCCCTTTTTTTCCAAATTTAACTCACATACTCAATATCTCATCTTTTTATCTTAATAAATTTTGAGCAATCATCTTTTTTTCAAACACACTCTATTCTATGTCAGTATTGACATTATTTGTTTGTATATTTTTTATTTATATTTATTTATTCATTTTGAGTTTATAATATTGTATCGTTACAATAGTTTTTTAGAAAATGATGTACTATATACCATATCTGATACGATATCGTACATGTATTAATGTAGCATAGCTTATAAATCATATTAATATAAAAGTAACATAGGTCACTTATGAACCAATAATTGGTAAAAAAATTACCTTGTGATATATTTCACCTTCATAAATGTATAGGAAGATTTGTATGTTAATTTTATACTTCCTCTGTTCCACAAGGATATTAACAAATTGGAAAAGTCAAAACATTAAGGAGACATGCATTTAATGTTTTGTCTAACACATCAACCAATTATCAAACAACTAATTTAATGCATTTTGCATTGATAAACCAATCACAATTCAAAATTTAAAATTTCTATGTTTTTCATTTTTACGTTAATTTTAGGTTTGGAAAATTTTTTTTGTCATTTTTTACCATCTTTCAATAAGTAACTATAATTAGACTAATATAAGCAATGCTAATTTTATTTTTTAATGAATTTACTAAATTATTTATAAATATAAATATAAATTTTATTTATTTATAAAACATGCATATTATTTTGTATTTGAAAAAATGTCCTATTTGCATCTAGATAGACAACAATTTATGCATTTCTCAAGGTATTTTTTTTATGGGTCTTTCTAAGATTTGCACTAGGTGTATAGGTTTTTTTTTTTTTTTTTTTGAAATGGGTGTAACCTATTTCTCAATTTAACCACCTTCCATAATCTTTCTAGCTATCTAAAAATATGTATATTAGTATTTTTATTTTTCATAATTTTTTACCCAAACTTGATACGGAGTATATCATTAAACATGTCAATATTGCCTATAAAATAAAAAAAAATATAAATAACATATTATTTAATATGTACTCTCACCGGACTTATATATAAAGTTTTTTTGATGTTTTTATTTTGTTCCTATTTATTAGATCTTATTTCAATTTTTAATTGCATTTAATTATTTTTTTCACAAACACTCTTATATATATATATTAAATCTACATTTTTTAAAGTAATAATAATAATAATAATAATTGGAGAGATAGTTTTGAAAAAGTATATCAAATTTTTGCAATTTCAACGCCGCTAACAAATTTAACCAAAGAGAAAAATCCCAACAAAAATTTACAAATAAAACCGGAAAAAATACTATGTTATGAGCGGAAATTTAAAAATGCAGGTAAACGTTGAGCAAAATATGTGTACTCCGAAAATGGTGTGTGACTATAGAGATAAATAATAAGATGGTGTTTGGTGGGGAATGGGACCTACTGAACAATGACAGGAACAAAAGAAGGAACACCAAACGTTGAGCAGTTTTGGTAGGTAGAAGATGTTGGTGACGTCAGCTACTACACCCACCCCTTTGTCTTTTCTCAATCCTCATAAATTACTCCTTCTCTTTTTTTATTGTTTTCATTTCTCAAGTACACTAATCAATTAAGTTTGTTTAAAGGGCTTTGATAACACATTGTTTGGTTAAAGTTAATATTAAGGAAAATGTTGTATTAAAAATCTAACTTCATAAATTATAGATGTTCATAAATCATGTGATATATATATATATATATATATATATATATATATATATATATATACACACACTCTCACATCTCACATATTAAATACAATATAATTTTCCTCAAGATAAAAATAATGATTATGACCAATGTGGGGTTGGTTAAGTGGTAGCTCATTTGGTCCTTTAATCAACTGGTCTCGAGTTCGGGCATTGGATATGGAGCAATCCTCGCTGGGAGACCCCTACCACTTAGTGCGAGCTCAGTTTGGTCAGACCGGATGAATCGCATTCTAGGTAATCCAGATCCGGATACCGGTTGTTGTACAAAAAAAATTAATGATTATTATACATTTAAACAACATATCATCACCGTATATAAAAATAAATAATATCATCATTTAAATTATTCATGATCTTAGAATAAATTTATTGACAAAAGAATTATTTATAAAATATAAAAAACCATATAATTATCCAAGTAAAACTGAGTTTTGAAGCCAAAAATTCTCAATTTCAAAAAGCAAAAAAATTAATAAATAATAAATAATTGCACTCATAAATTGGAATATTACCAAAAGCGCATCTTAACATATTATAAATATACAAGAATAAAGATATAACAAACGAAGTTAATTGCTATATAACTTAGCCTATTACAAATGAGATACACTTATATCTATCATTAACCAAAATTCATTATTCCTTATTTCTTTATAGAAGACATTACATGCCCAAGTGAATTTTTTTATTCATTACTCCTTTATAAAAAACATTACATCCCTCTGCTTCCCTCACAATAGTGAATAAGGTAAAGCATTTTTGTCGGCATAAAACATACTACTCAAATTTTTCCACAACCACCAAATTATCAATTTATCTCAAAATCAATTCCCACACATTATCCATCTCAACTAAAATAATTATTAAGAGGGACATGATAGTTATTTCTCTATACTTGTATCAAACATAATGATATTCATATGTACCTATTCTTCGATAAAGTGTATAAATCAGACTTGGTACATTTCTTAACAATAAATAACATGGATTGCTTAATCTTCTTTTAATTTCGCATAGAAAATTGAAATGCTTCTCATTCGCATCTTTTATCTTACTTGCCCAATGCAAGAGCTTACAGTCTCATCACTCATATCAAGATCCTCAAAGCAAATAAATAAAATGAATCATTAGAACAAACACATATTAAAATCAAGTAAGTAAAACACTTTTACTATTTGTAACGATTGAAGTCGTTATTGAAATGATATTATGTTAAATGCATATGATTAGTGTGTTTTAATGAAAAAATGTTGATGTTTTTATGATGGAGCATCAAAATAGGAAATAATTTGAACCGGAAATTACTACATAACTGCTTCTTTTATATTCCACATAAAAGAGTTTGATATAATGTACATCATGTTACATTGTTTCGGCCAAAAAATGATACAACATCATAACTCTGAGTTAACTAAATCTCAGTCAGTGCACATATACATATATAAAAGTGTAACTCAGAGCAGTCCACAAAACTCTATAATACGCTAGGGAGTCACATAACATTCATCTTAACCAGGAAAAAGATGAATGATAAAGATCACAGGAATTCTGGTCTTGAGGGAACACATATGCGGAAGAGGATTAAGGCGGCAGATAGTAACTTCCACCACTCCCTCAAGTACTATGCTATGTCCCCTCTGGTGTCATTCTCCCTCAGGGAGAAACCTGATCTCTATGCAAATGAGATTCTGCGCCATGAACTACAAACAATTAGGGCAAAAGGAGTAAGACAGTGTCATTCACGTATAAATGAATAATTAAATGGACTAAGAATAAACAAACACAAATATTCAAGTAGCAAATAAAGTCACGTAAACATATAAGCAAACTCATTTATTTAATCAATAATTATTAAACAATGAATATCATGCAATTAAGCATGTTTTCTAATGCATGTGCAATGTAATGCAAATGCTTAATGAAATCTCCTTTGTGATATTCTACGAATATCATGCACTTGGCAATTTACGTTTATTGAGAACGTCCTCAACGATTCAATTTACGTTTTATCGAAAACGTACCAAACAATTCAATTTATGTTTTAACGAAAACGTACCAAAATGCTCCATATACGTTTGACGACAACGTACCAACGATAAATACTATATAGGAAAAGCAACTGGGAGTAAACGTCTTTCCACCAAGTATACAAATTACAACTCCTGTGTAAATTATACTAAAGACCGTCCTCCGCAGTCACGAAATACCCCTAGAGATCGATAGAATTAATTACAGTCATTGTAAAATTATCCCGAGTCGAGTCTGCAGAACCCACTCATCATAGGACCATTTTATCTATAATTAATTCTCACGATTATTTGACGTATCACCGTTATAAACCTAATCTCCGCGTATTCTCATGACGATTTAATCAAATCGAATGTGTTAAATCAACGGTTTTGATGACGACAAATATTCCATGCGCTCGGTTCTCGGCCAAGGTTTTGATGAAGACAAATGAATAAACACGTTGGTCTGATGATGCTCGGTTCTCGGACGTTGATGAAGCCGAATCAAATCAACTTTTTCTGAAGTATTCCGGATCTCGGCCTAGTCAATCCGGTCAAGGTTTTGATGAAGACAAATTTATATCAGTTCATATCTCGGATCTCGGTCTTCATTGAAGCATTGATCGTGGATCTCGGTCCTCATTAAAGCATTGATCGTGGATCTCGGTCATTGAAGTATCTCGGATATCGGCCAAGTTAATCAAATAAGCTCAGTATGTTGATCTCTGATCTCGACCATCGATGGAGACAATTGGATCCAATGAGTGTGATGTAGAAGTCAAAATTCCTAAATGGGCTCGGTGCTCTCGGCACTCGGCTCGGAAGGCTGAAGATCAGATTGTTGTGTTGATGAAGTCGGAGCAGCTCAGCTTAAGCTCAGGCGTTCTCGGAAGTGATCAATCCAAGCTATCGCTCAGAGCAAAACAATCAGCTAGAAGATCAACTTGGCCAGCTCAGCTCAGATCCACCACTTAAGTCCCCAAGCTCGAACAGATGCCAAGCTCGAATTGTCGTCAAGCTCGGCAACATTATTCATCTTCTTCAACAAATCAGCAGTACGGCGCCGCTAACACCTCTTCATCTCTATATTGGTTTTATCGTACTGAGTGTGACTGGCAATTTTGTTTTTATCTCATAAGGCCTATCTGTCACCAAGTTTGAATTTCAAAATTGAAAAGGGACAGATTTGGATCGTTGCTGGGAAGTTGCAGCGGCTGGTACAATTCTCTGAAAATGGGCAGACATGTCTTTGAACGTTGCAGAAAATTGCAGAAAATGTCTGGTATATCCGTTGGAAAGGACAAGACGTGTCCCAAGATATTTTTCCTCTCTCTTGTATCTCCTGTGTGCTGGCGTCAATATAAAAGGACTGGTTTTTCTTCTCCAACGTCAAGAAAAATACAAGAGCAATATATAGTGAAACACAAGAAAGAAAAGAAGAAAAATGCAGAAAAGAGAACGATAGAGCTAGAGAGAAATTGTTATATTTTTGAATCTAAGCCAAAAATCGTCCTCTACAAATTCCTTTCTCAAACATACAACCGTACACTCATCTGTTCATCAAACTTTAAGATTCATACACATTTGAGTTTCGGGTTGGAGCCATCTCTTATCATTCAATATGTTTTCAAGTCTTGAGAGGTTCTCAAGCGGTGAAAGTCTTGGAAGGTTTCCAAGCTCGCCTAAGAGGTTCTTAGGTGAAGTGAAGTATTAGGAGGTTCCTGAGCAGAAATCCAAAGAGGTTCTTTGGTGAAAGTCCTTGAAGGTTTCAAGGCATCTTGAAGGTTTCAAGATCAGTAATGTCCGAAGAGGTTCTTCGGCATCAGTTCAAGTTGAGGTTAGGTTTAGAGAGGTTCTCTTGTAAATTCGTTTGTAACCGATTGGATTGATTTTTATTAAAGGCTCCCTAAAGGTTTTAGGAGGGACTGGACGTAGCTCACCGTGGTTGTGAGTGAACCAGTATAAAATCGGCTGTCTCTCTCTTCTTTACTGCTTTCAGTTTTTATTTCGAGCATTTAATCGGCTCTGCTATATGAGGAAACCGCAATTGGTGGTTGGAGAGACAAAGGAACCCTAGGAATACACCTAGAAGGGGGGGTTGAATAGGTGTCTAAGCTACCTTGAAAGATTTTCGAACGAAACAAATCGAAACAATCAAAACAAAATATTTTTCCAAAAACTCTCAGGTTTACTCGAGTAGATTTCAGAGTACTCGAGTAGTACTCGATTAAAGACTCGTTTACTCGAGTATATCTGACAGAAACCAGAAAAATCAAGTTTTCATTCGCATACGAAAATCAATCAATTCACATGAAAGATCAGAGATTCAGCCGAGATGATTAACACCTATATTCTTATTGATTAACCTAGTTATGAAAATGATTTTCCTTTATCAATTTGAACAAATAAAGATTCAATTCAATCAATTATGAAAATCAATCTTTCTAGGTTTTCAACCAAGAACGCAATCAAATGACTTGAATATAAAGAGTAAGGGTTTAGAGATACGACACAGCGATTTATCCTGGTTCACTTTCACCCGCTTGAAAGCTACATCCAGTCCCCTCTTCAACCAAGAGAGATTCTTCACTATGAGGAATTAGAGTTCTCAAATTACAAGTGATTGCCTCACAAGACTTCCTTCTTGCTAGCCTACAAGATATAACCGACACCCTTGCCTTGTAATCCTATTGATCTTCTCTCTAATCTAACCTCTACCCCTTGTTGATAATCGACACAACAAGTCTTCAATTGCTTGATGATAATCCACACATCAAGGTTTCTCCTTGCTTGATTCACAACCAAGACTTCTTCTTCTTCAATGAACGTTGCTTGATGATAATCGACACACCAAGGCTTCTTGTTTGTTGTAGTGGCTTGCCTTATTGCAAAGATTACAACACAATAGAAAACACAATAACACTCCTATGAATCTCAATCAATAGCTATGACAATTCACAATAAGAGATTCAAAGGTTCTTGATCAAAGAATATGAAAATATGAAAGCTTTGATCTTTGAAATTTGAGAGAGAATAGAGTGGCTTGATTCTTTGTAAAATGAATATCAAAATGATAGGTTATGATCACAAAGGTTAGGAAAAGGTTTATATAGAATACCCATGGCACTTGAAAACTGATTTTGAGAAGTAAAAAATCGTATTTTAAAAATCAGTTTTGCAGTATCTACTCGAGTAGATTGCAGCATACTCGAGTAGTACTCGATTAAACAAACTCATACTCGAGTAAAACTATACTGCACTTGTTTAAAACTTGTTTTCTCAAAACCCAACCTTTCCTTTAAAACCTTTAAGCCACCTATTGATTCTAGGTTAAGTGAAAACTCAAATTATGATTTAATCATGACTTATGAATGAGATTCACTACCCTCTAAACAAACTACCCAAATGAAAACCTATGAAGCTTGAGAGGCAAAAGATAAAACAAAAACAATTACACTCAAACTTAAGTCTTCATGAGCTTGTTCTCTCTTCTTCACTTGATGTTTGTTGTTGCTTATTGAACTTGAACTTGATCATCACATGATAGCTTGTTCAAAACACTTTGTCATTATCAAAACATTCATCATGGAACTAACAATCTCCCCCTTTTTGAAAATGACAAACCATGTTTTGAAGTTCTCCAAAAGTTCTTTGAAGTTGTTGATGCTTTAACAATTTGATCACTTGGTAAGACTCTTGCTCCCCCTCAATAAATGCTTTTGACATTTGAATCCAATTGAGATAAGCTTGATTCTCCCCCTATCTTCAACAACTTTACTCAACCTACATAAAAACACCAAAAACAACCTTTCTCCAAACAAACATCTAAAAATCATAATATTTATCAAACAATCATTTCTCCCCTTTGAGAAACATTCCATTCAATTCAAAACATCATATTTCTCCCCCTTTGGCATTATCAAAAAGTAATATATACCAATTGAAATATAACATCTAAGCCAAGGTAAGAAATCAATGATCATTTCTTTACAACATTGATACCAATTGAACAAATACAATAGAACTATACTTTGAAATGTGATATCAATTGGCAAGAGAATATAACAATGAAATATGATACCAATTGAGAACTGAAAAGATCATAATATCACTTAACAAAGAAGATATCAATTGTAAAGAAATACATATATCAACAAATATTTGATACCAATTGTGATATTTCTTTAATAACAACCAAAGCATGTCACTATATCATGATAACCATCTATGAATCTACTCAATGATACCAAATGATTTAATTAAACATTTAGAAAAGTAATACCAATTGAGAAGATACCATATGAAGTTCACAAACTAATAATATCACTTATACCAAATTGTAGGACTTCTTTTGAGACCAATTGAAGATGCAAATATGAATAACACTTGTAAGCTCTCTTTGCTCTTCAATCATACCTACAAAACAATCATGCTTTGCTTTTTGGTATCCAAATGGTTTTGGATCCATTTTTGTTAGTGTAGGGACTTTCACCCTTTTTCATCCAAACAAAATCTCCTTTAGGTATACCATGCATTTTAACATAACACACATTTGAAGTATGTCCATGAGTACCACAATAGAAACATGTTGGTGCATTTGAAAAATCAACTTTAGAAAAATCAACAACATTTCTATGAGATTTACTCTTAGCATTAGTATAACCCAAACCAAACTTGTTTGAATTTTCTCTTTGAAAATTTAACAATGTGCGCAATCTGATCTTTGAGTGACGCAGCTCAGATAATCGGTTGGCGGCATAGATAACCGATTATCAGAATCTGCTCGGCCCAAAGTCAGCATTTTTATTTTAACAGCAAGCATTATCCGATCGATTTCAGGTTTATCCAAAAAATTGGTATTATCGCTTCCAGCTACTATTCACCCCCTCTAGTAGATTGTTAGGCCCCTTGTCGGTTTCCAACAAGTGGTATCAGAGCTCGGTTGCAAGATCGAGCGTAAAATCTTTTTCGAAAAGATCCTAGGAAACCATGGGCTCTAACAATCCATTCGGAGGTGAAGGCTTTTCAATAAACCGTCCACCACTATTTAACGGTGATGTATATGATTATTGGAAAGCTCGGATCAATATTTTTATTGAAGCTATAGATATTGATATTTGGGATGCAATTGAAAATGACCCCTTTATTTCGAGAAGGAGAATCGGGGAGGATGTTGTAGAAATCCCGAAGGCGAGTTGGGATGATGATGATAAAAAGAAAGTGTCCTATGATTTAAAATCCAAAAACATCATCACCTCGGCCTTGTCCTACGATGAATTTTTCCGAGTATCACACTATAAAAGTGCTAAGCAAATGTGGGATATTCTACAACTTACTCACGAAGGAACAAATGAGGTTAGACGAGCAAGATTAAATACTTTAATGCATGAATATGAGTTATTTCGTATGCTGCCGAGCGAATCTATAAATGACATGCAGAAACGATTTACTCATATCATAAACCATCTTATTGCTCTCGACAAAACTTTTCAAAATGCCGAGGTTATTAACAAAGTGTTGAGATGTCTTAGCAGGGAATGGCATCCGAAGGTCACTGCCATTATGGAATCAAAAGATCTAAACACCATGGACATTGCAACATTGTTCGGCAAACTCTAGGAGCATGAGATGGAGCTCGGACGCTTGACCATGCATGAAGAATCCGACAAGAAAAAGAAAGGGATCTCACTCAAGGCCTCAACTTAGTCGACCATGTTGGAAATCAAACATGCCCTAAAGGACGTAAAGAGTTATGCTAGAAGATTTCTAGAAGATAGTTTTGATGATAACAACATATTCCAAGTTTCAATCATCAAGTTTCAAGTTCAAAGTTTTGTATAGCCTTGCCCATAGAAAATTTGTAAGGTAATGAAGTTTTCAAGTGTGTAATGGCCAAATGAGTTTTTCAAATAAAGGAGAAGAAAAAGAGTTTTAGTGAAAATTAGTTTTTTAACTATAGTTTCTGTGAAAACGCATGATGAAACAACTCTGGATGATTTTATCTAAGTCATGAAAATCTATTTTTAAAAGTGCAAGATGAGATAATCGATTACCTTCTCAAAGTAACCGATTACTTTTGTTGCATCATAGAAAATCCAGAGTGTGTGCAATCGATTATGTGAACTTGGCTAATCCATTATTTTTTGAATGAGAGTAATCGATTACCTAGATAAAATAATCGATTGTAATTGTTGCATCATACATTTTCCAAGGGCAAAGTAATCGATTACTACCCTGAGTAATCGATTACCTGATGTTGCATCTCTCAAAGTCCAGAGTCTCTGTAATCGATTATTAGATTAGTGGTAATCGATTATATGAGTTACATCATATATTAAACAGGAGTGAAGTAATCGATTATGTGGTTTGATGTAATCGATTACTGGTTTTTTCAAAAGGTTTTCAAAGTTTCCATTTTAAAGAGGATAATCGATTACCTTCCCTGAAGTAATCAATTACCTTAAGTTTTATTGAAAAACGTGTCAAAATTATTTTGATTTATCTCCAGATTTATGTTTTACCTGATTGATTCTGATTTATTTTATGAAATTTGAATTTGATTTTATTTTTGAAAATTTTTCTTTTTGGTTTAAGATTCAAATCTTTTATTTTATTCTTTAAATCAATTTGATTTGTTTTTTATTTTAAAAATATTCCTGATTTGGGTCCAATATATATAGATTTGAGCATTGATTTGACTCCCTTATACTATGTATTTGGCTTGTTTCTCTAGCAAATTTAGGACTTTTTATTAGATTTTAATTATTTTTAGTAGTTTAGGGTCCTTTGAGCGTTTTGATCCGTTTGTTAGTGTTTCAGGTACTTTTTAGAGCTTAAATGGAGAAAATATTTATGGACCTGAAAAGAGGACGAATCGATCTTGCAAATGGAAAAAGAACGGAGCAAAACGGAGTCGGAGTAGGTCCCGCGCGCCTGAGGCGCGGGGACGGGTGCGCCTGAGGCGCGCTTGTGTGCAAAAGAACCAGTAACCAGACCTGCGCGCCTGGGGCGCGAGGTCGCGTGCGCCTGGGGCGCGCGTACCTGTTGGAGGCCCAATTGACCAGATTCTGAACAAAATAGAAGAAGAGAAGTCTAATTTGGCTTCATATCTTAGATTTGATCAGAAATTAGAAGATAAACATGGACCTTATCTATTAGATTTAATTAAGATTTATTTTAGGATTTGTTTTACTCTTTAAATAGAGGATTTGTAAATAGTTTTCAGGAGGTTTTGAGATCATAGAATTCAATTAGGATTAGAGAGAGAGGTTAGTAACATCTATTGAGAGCAAGGAGGCAAGGCACAAGGATTGAAGGTCTCTTGGAGAGTTAGCCTGTATTGTCTATGATATGAGGTTTTTTCTTTGCTTCTGTTTTCTTTATTTCTATATGTGTAACTAAAACCTCTTGTTAGGAACATGGTGTAAATTGTATGATGTAACTTATTTTAATTTATGATTTAGTATTTTGCTGTTTTTAATTCATGCATTAATTGAGTTTTTATTACATAAACCCGCGCAATTTATGTTTTGGATTTCTTAATTCGCAACGGGAGTTGGGATTTTGAATAGGCCATGCAATTAATGGTATAATCAGTCCAAAATATAGGGATATAATTGGATGATTATATGGCTTTTTAATTCCCTTGTGCTGAATAGATATTTTCTTATATTGTAATTTGTTGAGGGATCAAGGATTAAATATATAGAAAATAAGGGTAATGTTAGAGACGTCTAACTATTGCTATTTGAGAGGAATAGTCCATGAATTGAAGGATAATTAAAGGAAAATATAAATCATAGTTAAAATAAGTGAATCATACAATGAAACCAAGTTCCTAACCTTTTTCTATTGCTTTCTATACATCTTATCTCCTCAATCTTCTTATTTTATTATTATTCTTCTCCTTCTTAAATTCAATAACAAGTTGCACTAATAATTACGAATTGGTGGAAAGTTATTAGAAACAACTTCGATCCCTGTGGGACGATATTCGGTCTTCCAGACTATATTACTCGTTGACCTAGTCCTCTTGCTAGTATATCAACAATTCCTTTTGCTTCTTATTTCAAAATCAGACTTTAATTTTAATAAGAACACACTCCTACAATTATTTTGCTGATCACGCTCTCTCTTATCTTCCTCTCCATCTTCAAGCTTTTCACGTTCATACTATTTTGAGAAGAAAACCTTAGTTGGCCTATACTCTTGTGACTTAACTTCGTTATCATAGAAAGCTTAATTGTTGTATCCGTGTTATTGAGAACACACCATACTATTGTAATCACTCACATCATCTTGTATTCAAACCGTAGTGATTAGGGAGTGGATCCCTTAGTTGAACGTGTGACACGTTCTTAGGGTGTGGAACCCTTGTGTGATATTGAGGCCCATAGCGAACGGAGGTTCCTAGTAGTGTGCGGGGTGCTTTGGTTGTAATTGGGTGCGCTCAATTCAAAGGTTTATAGAAACTCTCAAGCGGGTTGCTTGGGGACTGGAGTAGGTCTCTTGCTGGATTGACCGAACCAGTATAAAATTGGTTTGCCTGTTCTTCTTCTCTATCTCTTTTAATTTTCGCAATTTCAATTATTTACGTTTCCGCGCTACTCTTATTTTTTTATCTAACGAAATCGCTCTCCATCTCAACTCTAAATCTCTCCAACGCGAAAATTATTTTAAATTATACGTGTTTTCTCAGTAAATTAATAAATCTCGATTCACCCCCCTCTCGAGATTTTGAGGCCGATCCTAAGAATTGGCATTAGAGTTAGTCTCTTGTGTTAAGACTTAACCGTCTCAAGAGTATGGCTTCAAACTCTCTGTTTGGTGGTGAAAGGAGTTCTATTAATCGTCCTCCCATGTTTGATGGGGTAGGGTACGCTTATTGGAAAGCCCGGATGAAAATCTTTATTCAAAGAGTAGGATTAAAGGTTTGGGATGCAGTCATTAATGGACCGTATGTTCCGACTCAAGTGGTTAGTGGTAACACCGTTGACAAGTCTATGGTTGAACAGACGGAAGAGGAGGAACGTAGAGTCCTATACGACTTGAAAGCGAAAAATGTAATAACATCTGCTTTGAGTTATGATGAGTTTTTCAGGATATCTACATGTGAGACAGCACATCAAATGTGGGATACTTTAGAGGTCACACATGTAGGTACCAATGAAGTCAAAAGATCAAGAATCAACACCCTGACGAGAGAATATGAACTTTTCCGAATGAAGGATGGAGAATCCGTATAGGAGATCCAAAAGCGCTTCACAATGATAGTCAATCAGCTCGTAACCTTGGGGAAGAAATTCACCAACGGATAACTGATCAACAAAGTGCTGATGTGCCTAGGGAGAGAATGGCAACCAAAGGTGATGGCCATAATGGAATCAAGAAATCTCTCAACCATGACTCTCGCTACATTATTCGGAAAATTACAGGAACACGAGAGTGAATTGAAAAGATTAGCACAACATGAAGAGGAGACCAAAAAGGTGAAGAGTCTCGCATTCAAAGCTGAAGCACCATCCACCGAAGGTGACTCCGACAAGGAACTAATCAGTGATGAACATATGGGACTTCTTGTCAAAAAGTTTGGGAAGTTTCTGAGAAAGAAGAGAAACTTCACTATTCAAAATAAAAGAGATGCTAACAAAGGTGGATGATCAGCTATCACATGTCATGAATGTGGCAAGCCCGATCACATCAGAGCGGAGTGCTACTAGTACTTGAAAAAGAAGGAGAATTCAGAAAGAAACACCTCCAATTCAAGGAAAGGAAAGCAAGCATACTTGGCGTGGTTAGACAACGATGAAAGTTTGGATGAGGATTCGGACGAACAGGAAGAAACAGCCAACCTATGCTTAATGGCACATGGAGATGAGGTAAATTCTGAACTTGAAATTGAACCTTCTTATCTTAAATTACAAGAGGCATTTGAGGAGTTACATGAGGAATCAATAAGGTTATCCTTATTGGTTAGTTTAGAAAAGAAAAATTCAGCTCTTATTTTACAAAAGAATTCTGATCTTGAAAAGGAAAATGAAATTTTGAAAAATAAAAACAAAGAGCTGAATACAACCTTAAGTAAATCCTCAAACACCTCTAGTAATTAAATTAAATTTAAAGCTAGTTCATCTTCTTGTAAGTTTTGCAAGGACTTAATAAAATAAAATGAGGATTTGAAAGAAACTCTTGCAAAGTTTACAAAAGGAAGAAATACTTTAAATTTAATACTAGGGAGACAAAAATGTTTTTTCAATAGAGCCGATTTAGGATATCAACCTGGCAGGCACCAAAAATAGTTAAGCACCATTTTTGTCCCCGCTAGCTCACATAAGAAGCCTATTATAATATGTCATTTTTGTGTAAGAAAGGGCCATGGTGCACATGAGTGCAAACACCGAAAAGTGAAGTTCGTTAAAAAGAACAATAAAACTAAAAGGTGGCACGATGCAAACTATGGTAACACTCACATGCAAGGACCCAAAAAGATATGGGTACCTAAAAAGAAAACATGAAATATTCTCTTGTAGGTTACTCCGGAAGAAAGGAAAACATGGTGGTACTTGGATAGCAGTTGTTCTAAACACATGACTGGAGACAAATCAAAATTCTCTCACCTCATTCCGAAGGACCAAGGACATGTAACTTTCGAAGACAACAACAAAGGAAGGATACTCGGAGCTGGTAAAGTAGGTACTCCTCCTAACCCTTGCATTGAAAATGTTTTGCATGTTGAAGGCCTAAAGCATAACTTGCTAAGTATTAGTCAGCTATGTGATAAGGGCAATAGGGTTATCTTTGATTCTGATAAATGTATTATTGAGGGTAAAATTGACAATCTTATTAAGCTTGTTGCTCGCAGGGTAAACAATGTGTACTTAATTGATCTTAACTCAATTCCCTCAAATGATGCTAAATGTTTAATTAGTAAAGAGGATGAGTCTTGGCTATGGCATCGTAGGATAGGTCACATCCACATGAATCATTTGAACAAACTATCTTTTAAAAACTTAGTAGTTTGTTTGCCAAAGCAAAAATTTTCTATTTCTGAAAAATGTGATCCATGTCAAAAATCAAAACTCACAAGGGTACCTTTTCTTCCTAAAAATATTGTTTCTACTCAAAGACCCTTGGAACTTTTACATATGGATCTTTTTGGACCATGTCAAACTAAAAGCTTTGGTGGCAACTATCATTGCTTGGTTATTGTGGATGACTATTCTAGCTATACATGGACTTTATTCATTACTCATAAAAATGATGCATTCCATGAATTAAAAAAGCTAGCAAAGGTTGTTCAAAACCAAATGCATTTGAGCATTGCATCCATTAAGACTGATCATGGCGGTGAATTTGAAAACTATCTTTTTGAAAAGTTTTGCGAAAAACATGGCATTAAGCATTATTTTTCAGCTCCAAGAACTCCGGAACAAAACGGGGTTGTGGAGAGGAAAAATCGATCTTTAAAAGAACTTTCTCGGACAATTCTTAGTGACATGCACCTGCCTGCATATTTTTGAGCCGATGCAGTAAGTACAACATGTTATGTTATGAACCGTGTTTTAATAAGGCCTATTTTAAAGAAAACCCCCTATGAGCTGTACAAGGGGAGAAAACCCAACATATCCCATTTGAGAGTCTTTGGATGTATATGTTTTGTGCATAATAATGGTAAAGACAATCTAGGGAGTTTTGATGCTAGAGTTGATGAGGGTATATTCCTTGGTTATTCTGCGTCGAGCAAAGCTTATAGGATTTTCAATAAGACTTGTAATACTATTGAAGAATCTATTCATGTTATATTTGATGAATCTAATCCCAGAAAGTTGGGAAAGGTATCTGTTGATGATCTTGCAGGTATTCTAGGAAAACTATATCTTGATGAGGATCTTGAACCAATCCTGGAAGAAAAGAAGGAATCCCAAGGAAACGAAAAGACAAATGAAATAAATGAAATTCAAATGCAAACTCAAAGGAATTCCACCGAGCCTAATGCAGATCTTCCTAAGGAATGGAAAATATCACGACACCATCCAATCGATCAAGTTATAGGTGATATAACCAAAGGTGTGAGTACTCGTAATTCTCTTAGTAATTTGTGTAATCATATGGCTTTTGTTTCTCAAGTGGAGCCAACGAATATTTCCGAGGCTTCAATTGATGAACATTGGCTACTGGTTATGCAAGAAGAATTAAACCAGTTCGAAAGAAACCAGGTTTGGGAACTTGTTCCTAGGCCTGATTCTCATCAAATTATTGGAACAAAATGGATTTTTAAAAACAAACTAGATGAGGTTGGTATAATTATTCGAAACAAAGCTAGATTGGTTGCACAAGGCTACAACTAGGAAGAGGGGATAGATTATGATGAAACTTTTGCCCATGTTGCTAGGTTGGAAGCTATTAGATTACTTTTAGCATTTGCATGGACCTTAGATTTTAAATTATTTCAAATGGACGTAAAGAGTGCCATTCTAAATGGTTTTATAAATGAAGAAGTGTACGTTAGTCAACCTCCTGGTTTTGAAAATTTTGAACATCCTGATTATGTTTTTAAATTGAAAAAGGCTCTTTATGGTCTCAAACAAGCTCCAAGAGATGGTATGAGCGATTGAGCAAATTTTTACTTGAAAAGGATTTTGAAAAGGGGAAGGTTAACAAAAAACTGTTTATTAAAAAGAAAGGAAAGGACATTCTTTTAGTTCAGATATATGTTGATGATATTTTATTCGGTGCTACTAATGAAATCCTTTGCAAGGAATTTTCGAGTCTAATGCAGGAAGAGTTCGAAATGTCTCTGATGGGCGAACTCAAATTTTTTCTTCGATTACAAATTAAACAAGCAAAGGATGGGATCTTTATTATTCAATCAAAGTACTGCAAGGAAATTTTGAAAAGATTCGGCATGGATAAGGCCAAAGCAGTAGCAAAACCTATGAGTACATCATGCTATCTAGACAAGGATGAAGAAGGTAAACCCGTTGAAATTACAAAGTATCGAGGTATGATCGGTTCCCTTCTTTATTTAACGACAAGTAGGTCGGATATCATGTTTAGTGTATGCATGTGTGCACGTTTTCACGCGAATCCAAAAGAAACGCACATGGTTGTTGTCAAAAGAATAATGAAATATCTATCTGCCACAACTGATATGGGTTTATGGTACCCCACAGGTTCCACTTGTAACCTTGTTGGACATTCCAATTCTGAGTTTGCTGGTTGCAAAGTAGATAGGAAAAGCACAAGCGGCACATGTTTCCTCCTTGGTAGCTCTTTAGTGTCTTGGGCTAGCAAGAAACAATCTAGTGTAGCCCTATCCACAGCTAAGGATGAATATGTCGTTGCAGGTAGCTGTTGTGCACAAATCTTATGGTTAAAACAACAACTCCTAGACTTTGGTGTAAGTCTAGATCACATTCCCATAAAATGTGATAACACTAGTGCAATAAACATCACCAAAAACCCAGTGCAACATTCACGCACAAAGCTTATAGATATTCGTCACCATTTTATTCGTGATCATATTCAAAGAGGTGATTGTATTATTGAGTATGTGGATACTACAAGGCAGTTAGCTGATATCTTTACGAAACCGCTTCCTAAAGAAAACTTCTTATTTATTCGTAGAGAAATCAGTCTAACATCTGCCGCTTGTGAGACCCACAATTTTACCCAATTTATTTGTGAAATTATGTTTGAATTTAAAATATTATATTTGATTTTTGATAAATTATGATACCTGGATTTAATTAAAATCGTATGTTATATATATATGCACGTGGTATATATATTATATATATACATACCAATGTTTTCTCTAATGTATTTAAATTATATTCCTAAGGTTAAAATATTTTAAGGTATAATATTTGATTTAAATGAGCTTAGAAAATAAAATGCTTTTTGAAAGGTTAAGGTGTTCTATCTTCAGAAATTCATATCTTTTTAACCGTAAGTCAGAAAATTACAAATGATATGTCAAAACGATCGTATCGAAATATAGATTATGAAAATATAAAGATTTTATTTTTATTTTAGAGTCTTCGAAATTTTATCACTGCTACAGTACTGAACGAATTTTTGAGTTTTAAGTATGAAAATGTGATTTTAATGCATTTAATGACTCTTTGACCCAAAAATATTTTTATGTGCATGGAAAATGTATTTTAAAATCCCTGATTGGATGCACCATCCAAATAAAATATAATTTCGTATTTTTAAATTATAAACTAATGTGAAAGCTTATGAAGTGCATTTTTGGAGGAAATGATCTTAGAACTTCAAAAATTCATAACTTTCAAACCGTAAGTCCAAAAATTATAAATTTTATATGAAAACGATCGTGTTGAAATTTAGTTTCTCAAAGTATAAGAATTATAATTCTATGAAGTATCCTTCGAAAATTTTTATCTGTTGCAGTAACTGTATGATTTTATATGTTTTATGCTTGGAAAAAATTGTTTTAAAGCCTAGAATTAATTATTTGACCTCAAAGTATTTTATTTGTATGTTCAGATATTTATTTGAAAGCTTATTGGCTGCACAGTCCAGATTATGTTATTTTTCTATTTATTTTTGAATTTTAAAGTACAAAGCTTTAATTTGATTGGATAAAAGAAAGGTGGATTCAAAGTGAGTAAATGAAAATTTTGTCTTCCCATGTTGACTAGTATGTGCCGTCCAAATAGATGAGGATGAGAGGGGATATTTTCTGAAAATGTACCTAGAAGGATCTTAGAGTTTAAAGCTTATAGGAGTTGGAAAAATCCCATTAATGCATGTGTATTTTCCTAGACTTGGTTGAAGCAAAAAATTGAAATTCTTTGACCTATTTTTATGAAGAGAGAGGCGTGTACTTCAGCCAATTTTGGGGAGAAATTCACTTCCTACTTCACCTATAAATAGAGTCTAAGACCCCTCATTCTTTTACACACTACAAACAATCATTTTTAGAGAAAAAAAATTGAGAAAGACTTTGAGAAAGAGAGAGTGAGGCGTGGCACATTGTGAAGGGAAGGGAAAAATTTTCATATTCACTTTGAAGCTCTTCTTTGCTAAGGAGAAGAAGTAATCCCACAACCTTAGTATTTGTTTTAATTTTTAAGTTCTTAATTCTTTATTCTTTTGGTTTAGCAAATAAAAAGACTTCTTCTATTCTTCTCTGATTATGAAATGGTGAAACCAAAATCTTTAATTTCTTCTCTGATATAATCTGAATTTTGATTTGTTAATGTGAATTTGGTTAAAGGTCAGATGAATAAGGATTAAAAAGGGACAAAACAAAAATTGTTTAAAGAGATATTGATCTCATCTTTTTAAAGCCTTTGATGACCAAACTATTGATAAGGAAACAAGTAAATGATATTCTGAAATTGTAATTGATAAAAAGTTTATCTGTTTTAAGAATTTTGATTTTCATTTGTACTGAATTGTTGTTTTTATTTTTCTTTGATTGTTAGTATGAAAACATGATTAACAAGCAAATGATGATGAACAAAAAAAATTATAAAATTGTGATGAGTATGTGTTTTGGCCGTGAGGCCTATATTGTTTTTTTTAAAGTGATCATAGCAAATTATATATGTCCTTTTGTTTAGTAATGATGTGTATCTGATGATATCTGATGTGGTTCAAAATGATTAATTGGATTTGTGATTATGTGACTATATGAATTGATAAGCTATACTGTTAAGTACTGTACAAAAAGTGCTTATTTTCTATTTAATTTGATGTTTTAAGTAAATTTTTGAAAGGTATGGAATTATATGAATAAGATATATATGTGTTTATAAATTGATATTACTTTTCTATTTTACTATTGATGGCCGAAATTTAATTGGTAGGAAAGAGTATTTTTTGCTAAATTCCTAAGTGCTTAAATGGTTATATGATGCCTCTGAATGTGTACTGATGTGTAAACATGAAATAAACTATGTATTTGATAGAAAAATAATTTATATAAAAAATAAATTTTGTTCTGAAAAATAATATCTTATTTAAACAATGAGTCCCAAATGATAATTTTTGTATGTGTTTGCAATGCTTAACTTGTTTATAATTGTATCTGAATGTTAGAACATGTTTGTCTCAATTTTTAGAAGTGATGCAACTAAATTTTGGTGGCTGTCCAGCAAGCAAAACTATTTTATTAAACTCATATTTAATCATATGTTTATAATGGAAATTGTAAGGAAATTTTAGGAAAAAGTGGCATGTCTTTTTGATAAACCATTTGTGAGAAAAATGATTTTTGAGACTTGTAGTATATGCTGTCCAAAAGTATAGATTGGTTGCATCAACAATAGAAATTGATCTGGAATGAATTAGTATGTGAATTTTATGTTAGGATCTTTAATATAAGTATATAGAGTTTAAAAGAAATTATGGAAGTGATTGTGTGAATGTATGCTTAAATGTTCTAATGGTTTAGTAATTTGTTTGATTTGATGAAATATGTGATTTTATGTGTTAAGAATTTAGATGCCTGAATGTACTAATGTGTAAAGTATAATTTTTCTATTATGTTTAGAACTGGTAATTAAAATTGCATCAACTTTAGAAAAATATATTTTATCTTGAATGCATGAGTTATGTTTTATATGAATTAGGTGTGCTTATAACGTGGTTAAGTGATTTTTTATTTACGGCTTAATTTAGTTTTAAGGTTGTATCAAAGCAAATGATTTTAAATTCTGCTGTATGATTTGTCTGTAAATGGTAGTTGTTATAAGGTATTTAGAAATGTGTTTTTGAGTAAGTGATGTTTTAGAATTTATTTTTGAAAGGTGATAATTAAGTTCTAAAAGTTATATTATTTTTAGAAAAGGTTTTCATGATTTAAAAAGCTAAAAGAAAAAGTGATTTTTCTAGTGCAGTAATCTGTTTTTATTTTCAAAGAGGTTTTAAGCTACTGATACTGTTTTGTATTTTTGAAAGGATACTGAGTGTTTTCGATTTGTAAAATATTCTTTTAATAATTTGTTTAAATTGATTTGTTATTTGAATTATGTGTATCAAATTGTTAGAGGTTCTCGTTTGGAATCACGTGACGCGAATTCGACTCAAGAGGACACTAATTTTGTAGCTTCAACTCAAGGTGAGAGAGAAGCCTTCTTAAGACATAGTGGCATGTAGGGTAATGTTAGGACGTTCAGTATCATCTCAAAGGTCGGAACTAGGGATCTATTGGGTGATTAGTAGAACGACAATTGTGTGTGTGTTCCGCCGTTCATACGAAAACAACGATCCCTCGAATATAATTGTATGTGTTGTATATTCTTTTTTATTATGATACTGAATCGATTATAATATTAAATTGTTAATGATAACATGTCTGGCGTATATGTTATATAAACCTGTTATTGGAAAATAATTGATTCATATGATGTTATGTTGGAGAATTTTTGGGGATTGATTAAAAGGCTTTATGGTTTAAGGAATTGGTATGGAATCGTTACGGAAATTTATGAAAGTTTATAATGTTATCCTCTGATCGCACTGTCATGGTGACGTGCTTGATCGTTAACTTTTGCCGGCCACATGAATGGAACACCGTGGTTGTGAGCTCGGTTTGGAATCCGCTGTGATTTGGAAGCGCCTGTGATAGGTTAATCCCTTAGAGGTCGAGACCCGTTAGAAGTGTGGCTTAGAATGGGTCGACCACAATTAGGAATGTTCAACTTAGTAAAACCCTTCGATGACTTAAAAGACTTAGGAACCCCTTTTCTAAACCTTGCGTTGAGAGTGAAGTAGTGGAGAGGAAAGATACCGTATGCTTGGAGGTTGGTGTCTCTTCAAGTGGTGATTGTGATAAGGGAGGGAAAGGACGGTGAACGTCAAGAAGCCTTGAGCGCTTCTCTAGGCGGGACGAATGCTACAATGACCAAAGTTAGTGTCGTGGCGAGGACTGCATGCGCAACTAGAGAAAGTGCTGTCGCCCCCTTGAGCAAATCATAGATGGTGAGAGGGAACCCGAACGAGGCTAGAAGCTCTGCTTATTTTGGACTCCTTTTTGGAAAATGTATTTGTAATTTTGCTGATCGCAAGGAAGTTGGTTTCAGCCTGTTGTTTTGCGACTTCGATGCTAGCGTGGTTAGGGTTCCTGTGCATCCCATCTGCTTTCCGAACTAGGATATGGTTGGACTGGTGAAGGAGATGTAACGTGTGTGCTATCCATCCCTTGAACCTCGGTAACGGTACCCCTTTTGATTTACTGATGGTTGTGACGTTGAAACTTAGAACCTAAAGATAATCAAATATAACGGTTATGGTTTTTAAGAGGCGTACCTTTTTTTTGGGAAAGGATTGATGGTAATTAACTGAAGTTATTTATATGGTAATCGTAATAATGATGTATATATTGTATGGTCTTAATATTACCCTATGGTAAGCCCACGCCGTTGACGATAATATCGTTTGGAAGTGTTTACTCTCTCTATTTCCTTTTCCTGTGGACATTGGGGGACAATGTTCTCAGATGACAGATCAAGTAGAAGTTCGAGTAGTGGTTGCTCAAGTTGCAAGAGGATCGTAAGATGGTGCCCATAGGAGGAGGAAGCAGAAGCGGTAACCGAGGAATCTCTCAGACACTTGTGGCGAAGGATAGCAATGAAGACTAGTAATCTAGGATAGTATAGTAGTCTTTGTTTTGTACCCTATCTTAAGGTGATTAGGACATGATTACTCTATCCCGATGTAACCCCTGTTGTAATAAAGGATTATTATGAAAGAAATAAAAGAAGTTCTTTTGGTTACGTATCAAGTTAAAAAAGTAATTAAATTTTTCCGCAAGTTAACCATCGAATAAATATGACGTTAAGAAAATAAGTTTTTGGAAGTGTGTTGGTAACATCTCTTTTTGGAAAAAAAAAATTTATGTTGCAAATATTTTGAAAACCAAGTAACTCAAATAGTATTATGAAAACCTTTTTGTAAAAGAAATAAAATGAACGGATTTTGGTAAATGTTATAAAAAAACAATGGCGCAAATTTTTAGTGAAAATTCTAAGTTCCAAATTGGGGTGTTACACCGCTCACCTTGTTTGAATATGTGAGCATGCTTATTTACTCCCTTGTTATTATTAACGTTTTTACTCAGTGTTTCAGGGGGAGTTTAGCATACTTTCAATTGATCATACATGCTTCTCTTACAAAAGGGGGAAAGATAAATGACATGAACTTCTCATTTTTTTTTATGTTGACAAAAGGGGAGAAGAATTCTAAGCTTCATGGAATATATTATTCATACTAACCATCTATGCATGGGGAGATTTTGAAGAGCTTATCATGTTTTATTCTATTATTCCCTGACAATTGAAATTTCCTATGTTACTATTGGATTATATTGTGCTATTCTTGCTTGCTTAACGACTGTGATGCAGAAACTCAGAAAAGGGTTTGTCATCATCAAAAAGGGGGAGTGTTGGAAATCAAACTTGCCCTAAAGGATGTAAAGAGTTATGCTAAAAGATTTCTAGAAGATAGTTTTGCTGATAACAACATATTCCAAGTTTCAAGCATCAAGTTTCATGTTTAAAGTTTTGTATAGCCTTGCCCATAGCAAATTTGTAAGGTAATGAAGTTTTATTACAAGTGTGTAATGGCCAAATGAGTTTTTCAAATAAAGGAGAAGAAAAAGAGTTTTAGTGAAAATCAGTTTTTAACTATAGTTTCTGTGGAAACGCATGATGAAACAACTCTGGATGATTTTATCTAAGTCATGAAAATCTATTTTTGCAAGTGCAAGAGGAGATAATCGATTACCTTCTCAAAGTAACCGATTACTTTTGTTGCATCATAGAAAATCCAGAGTGTGTGTAATCGATTATGTGAACTTGGCTAATCCATTACTTTTTGAATGAGAGTAATCGATTACCTAGATCAAGTAATCAATTATAATTGTTAAATCATACATTTTCTAGGGGCAAAGTAATCGATTACTGCCCTGAGTAATCGATTACCTGATGTTGCATCTCTCAAAGTCCAGAGTCTTTGTAATCGATTATTACATTAGTGGTAATCGATTATATGAGTTGCATCATATATTAAACATGAGTGAAGTAATCGATTATGTGGTTTGATGTAATCGATTGCTGGTTTTTTCAAAAGGTTTTCAAAGTTTCCATTTTAAAGAGGATAATCGATTACCTTCCCTGAAGTATTCGATTACCTTAAGTTTTATTGAAAAACGTATCAGAATCATTTTGATTTATTTCCAGGTTTGTTTTACCTTATTGATTCTGATTTATTTTCTGAAATTTGAATTTGATTTTATTTTTGAAAATATTCCTTTTTGGTTTAAGATTCAAATCTTTTATTTTATTCTTTAAATCAGTTTGATTTGTTTCTGATTTTAAAAATATTCCTTTTGCTTCTTATTTCAAAATCAGATTTTACTTTTAATAAGAACACACTCCTACAATTCTTTTGCTGATCACGCTCTCTCTTATCTTCTTCTCCATCTTCAAGTTTTTCACGTTCATACTATTTTGAGAAGAAAACCTTAGTTGGCCTATACTCTTGTGACATAACTACATTATCATAGAAAGCTTAATTGTGGTATCCGTGTTATTGAGAACACACCATACTATTGTAATCACTCACATAATCTTATATTCAAACCGTAGTGATTAGGGAGTGGATCCCTTAGTTGAACGTGTGGCACGTTCTTTGGGTGAGGAACCCTTGTGTGATATTGAGGCCCCTAGCGAACGGAGGTTCCAAGTAGTGTGTCGGGTGCTCTGGTTGTAATTAGGTGCGGCTCAATTTAAAGGTTTATAGAAACTCTCAAGCGGGTCGCTTGGGGACTGAAGTAGGTCTCTCGCTGGATTGACCGAACCAGTATAAAATTGGTTTGTGTTTTCTTCTTCTCTATCTCTTTTAATTTCCGCAATTTCAATTACTTACGTTTCCGCGCTACTCTTATTTTTGTTATCTAACGAAATCGCTCTCCATCTCAACTCTAAATCTCTCCAACGCGAAAATTATTTAAATTATACGTGCTTTCTCAATAAATTAATAAATCTCGATTCAACCCCCCCCCCCCCTCTCGAGATTTTGAGGCCGATCTTAACAAACCAAAGTCTCCTCGGACAGCGACTCTAGTTCAGACATGGATGAGGAAACCCTCGGTCATGTGGTCAAAAAGTTCGGAAAATTCTTCAAAAATAGAAGAAATTTTAAAAACCAAGGCACAAGCTCAAAAGACAAAATCAGGTGCCATGAATGCGGTGAACCGGGACATATCAAACTATACTGTCCCAAGTTGTAGAAGAGAAGCAGTGCCGAGAAGAAGAAAGGCAAGGACCCTAAACCGAAAAGAGCTTACATCATCTGGGATGCACCGGAAGTGAGTGAAAACTCAGATTCTAGTTCATCGGACGATGAAGAGAAGGCGAACCTGTGCTTAATGGGTAAATATGTCGATGAAGCCTTGCCATGCTCAGACCTCGGCTCCACAAAGAAAGGAATTGAAAATCTGTGCTTAATGGGAAGACATCATGGCTCTTCAATGTCAGTGTTCGGCTCAACTGTGCATGAGAACGAGGTACTCTCGGATACTGAATTTGATACTAAGTCCGACCTCGATGATTATGAGGAATTATATACTGCTTACACTGAAATGCAATCCGAGTTCGAGAAACTTGCTAAGAGCTATGCTAAGTTAAAAATATATATTTTAATCATAAAGAGCAAGTTCTCGAATTGGAAAAATGCATTGAAAACTTAAAAAGCAGCAATGATTCGTTAGAACATACTATCACTTCTCTGAAAAATCAAAAGTGTGAAAGTTGCATTAAATATGAAAAAGAAATTCAAATTTTGAAAACTACCAACGCAACATTTTCAAAAAGTGATAGAATGCTAAAACGATTACTTGTTGAACAGAGAAGCAATTCGAACAAAACAGGCCTCACTTACACACATGCCAAAAAGAAAAAATTTCGAAAAGTTGGCTCATTTTCAAATAAAAATGATTCTAAGAGGCTGACTTGTTCTTACTGCGCTATGCTCGGCCATACGCCAAATGAATGTAAAATCAGGCCATATGGTGTGGCTGACGGCTCATTTGTTTGGATTGTCAAGGGAGAAGATCCCTATACTAACCGACCGAGACCCAAAACTGTAAGAACTACAATCTGTGGGTGAAATAACTAGGAGACACTAGGAGAACACCTAGAAGGGGGGGTTGAATAGGTGTTAGCGAAACCTTGAAAGATTTTTCGAAAGAAACGAATCGAAACAATTAAAACAAATGATTTTTACAAAAAAAATTAAGCTCTTAATCGATTAAGTCTATAACTAATCGATTAACACCCGAAAGGTTTCAAATGGTTAATCGATTAATACTTCAGTTAATCGATTAGTGCCTGAAAGTTTGCTTTTGGTTAATCGATTAACACCTCCAGTTAATCGATTAATCTCTGTTAAAACTGAAAAATCACTTTTCAATTGAATACGAAAATCAATCAATTAACACGTATGATCAGAGATTAAGCGGAATTGATTAACACCAATATTCTTATTGATTACCTAGGTTATGAAAATGATTTTCCCCAAATCAATTTGCACAATTAAGATTCAATCCAATCAATTATGAAAATCAATCTTTTCTAGGTTTTCAACCAAGAACATATGAAATGACTTGAATGTAAAGAGTTAAGGGAATAGAAATACTGCACAGAGATTTATCCTGGTTCACTCTCATCCGCTTGAGAGCTACATCCAGTCCCCTCTTCAACCAAGAGAGATTCTTCACTATGAGGAATTAGAGTTCTCAAATTACAAGCAAAAGCCTCTCAAGACTCCCTTCTTGATAGCCTCCAAGAGATACCACACTCTTGTCTTGCAACCCTATTGAATCTAATATAACCTCTTCCCTTGCTTGTTGATATTGTAACACCCCAAAATTTTAATCCCCGATTAATGAAATGTTAATTATAAATTAATTATAATTAATTATTTCCATATTAATCCTTGATTAAAATATGTGTTCATATAGTTGGTATATGTGTGTGAATTGATTTAATAAATATAATAAATGCCTAAAATGAGTATTTTGCATATTAGTCCCTGGGTTGGGACCTAGAGGTAATTATAGGAAAGATTTTGGAGGGAAAGTAAATAAAATAATTATTTTTCAAAAATTGGGAAAAATACTCGAGTATTTTCTGAAAAACTCGAGTATTCTGGGTCAAATTGCACGAGTTAGTGCGTTTGGTGAGTCGGCACCAACGATTCCGTGTTGGTGACACGAAATCATCTTCATTCCACGTCCAGGGGGGTCGTGTCGACCTGCATGAGTCTCCTCAATTCCTATTTAAGCTCATCAACGATCCTTGGCTGAGAATTTTTGATCAAACTTGCTTTGTTGATGAAGTTAGGGTTCTGAGTTTGTTCTCTTCGATTCTCTTTCAATTCTGAGTGTTAAGGCTTGAGTGATACACGAATACAAAGTTCACATCACGAGCTTTGTATAGACATAAAGTTTGTGAGCTGAGAGTGAGTGTGCTGGTAGAATCAAAGCTGAGAAGTTGAGGTTTGGGTGCTGTCATCAGTTCTGGGAGCTCACTTTGATCATTGATTGTGTTGGTCTGAGAGTTGTGGAGCTTTTCTTTGGAGATTTCTTGTTTGATTCACGTCTGAGAGGTAAGGGGAAGTAATTATATTCACTAGATAGAGATTAAATTCCATTATTTGTGTTAGAGAGCCACCAAGAGGCTCTAAGGGCTTTGATTGAATAGGATCTTTGGTTTGGAGACCAAGCTTTGCTCTAAAACTGTGTTGAGCAAGTTTTATATCATTCATGCAAGCTTAAATGACCATTGTTTTATGAGTGTTATGCTTATTTTTCAATTTGAGGTGTTGAGTTGCTAAATTGTGTATATTATGCATAAATGGTTGATTCTCTGTCAAATTGGTTATTTGATATGAAATGAGTAATGCAACATGTTCAATATATGGTATGTAAACTGTTTTGATCATTGGTTTGGGTTAAAAATGTTTAGAGATTGAAATGGTATGTAAAAACCAAGTTTCACTCTGTTCTGTCTGCAAATACTCGAGTATTTGGCTTAACACTCGAGTATTTCGTGGTGCACCAGAGTGAAATTGGCGCACCAACTTGAGAATCAGATTGGACACTCGAGTAATATATGAACTACTCGAGTATTCTGGGTAATGGAATACTCGAGTATCTCATGAATTACTCGAGTATATTTATGAAGACCCGAAACCCTAAATCTCTGAAAAGACATGAACGACTCGAGTATAATTATGAACAACTCGAGTAGGATCTGGAAAATGATAATCTACTCGAGTATTTTTAGTCAGATACTTAAAAATACCATTTTCAATTCTAAGTCATTTTGTAACTCTTAAAGGACAATAAACCAAGTGATCCTGGACTTAAAGGAAATTGATTGACGTTATGATGTTTTCATTTGAATAATGATACGTTGCTCGGGAGGCACGTAATGTATTAATAAAAGGATAAAACATCAATCAATCCCTTTTAAGTAAAGTAATGCATTCATTCT
This sequence comes from Crotalaria pallida, assembly GCA_037953625.1. Classification (NCBI taxonomy): domain Eukaryota; kingdom Viridiplantae; phylum Streptophyta; class Magnoliopsida; order Fabales; family Fabaceae; genus Crotalaria; species Crotalaria pallida. The sequence continues at coordinate 136,283,768 of CM075650.1, read as the reverse complement.
GGAGTTTGGATGGTAGGACGTATATCATGTTTTTGGTAAACATGTGGAGGGCCTCTGGGAGTGCCAATACGCTTGCTTGATGACACGTCGTTGACGTGGTCGGCTGAGTGGATGCCGATATGGTTATACCGTTTGGATGACGGTCCGTTTGGATGACGGGATATGCTCGGGTGGCATGGATACCAAGCTTGTCGTGTACATTCTAGGTGAATGTATGAATTGTTGTATACCTAGGAATACAACGCACTGTTGAGTGCTGGGTTGTCAGGGATGGACGTCAGAGAGTGACATAGTATGATGGAGATAGGCTTGAGAGCTAAAGTCATGCATCATGCCACTCATTTAAATTAATTGTGATAAATGAAATAAGTGTGAGCATCCTATGTGCATTCATTAACTGCTAAGTGTTATATGTGATTGTTGTTAATTGATGCAAATTTACATATTCATATTGCACAATTTATTCTCTATTGGTTATGTGTATAGAATTGCTTACCCCTATGCCCTTGTAGGTGATGTCTCGTTACATTGCTTGCATCGAGATCCGGCCACTTCCTAGTGGCACATGGATCTATGAGGACCATCGCGCGGTGTTCGAGGGTGAGGTAGAGATTACTTTCTACCACCCGAACCCGTTGATCCGATTCCATCCTCGTAGATTTAGGATTCCCATCATATACACTATGCATGTACCCCCGTTTTACACTTACCATGGACCACCTCCCACGCGACCAGCTCGCTCTTACCATAATTTTCGTTTTCGACCTACCCGCTCTCACCCTTTTACTTCGAGAGTCGTCCGCGAGGAGACTCCCCCTTCTGATCCGAGGAGCCCAGTCAGGGTTTCACCATCACCTGACCCGGTACCCAGTGGTAGGGTACACTCTCCCTCGGATGAGATCGAGGAGGATCAGGTGGAGGACGAGAGTGGGAGCGAGTCTGTCATGCATTCTACTGGGAGTGATTGGAGGGACGATGATCCCTAGGTATATGCATATGGTATGTGATGAGGATCGGTGGATTCGATGTGTGGATGCTGTGGAGGAGACTTGCTGCTGCTGCTGTGTTGATGATGATGCTACTACCCTTTTTACTACTTAGAGACTGCTGCTATCACTACTACTACATCTGATGCTACCGGATCTACGTGACCACCCCTGGAGTTCATATTTTGGTTATGTATATACGTTGTAGATATACTTTTTGAGTACTCTAGGGCTTTGGTCATATTACTATGTAGATCGGATTATGGACTTGTATTTTGGAACTTGGAGACTTGATATGGGGACTATGTACTTATCACTCTTTTCATACTTCTGTATATATATATCTATGTTTATATTATTATCAATTGCATAGTCCTATAACTTCCGCTTACTCTGATTTAATCCATTTAAAGAGTTCGGCTGTGAAAACTATTCAATGGTATTAGTTTTATCAAATAAAGTAAGGGTAGCTTCTGTTATTCTCTATAATATATGAACGATTCTAAGAGACGAATGCTACCCAATTTTCGAAAAGGTTTTAGAAATCGCCGAATTCAATATAACTGTTTTACAATGCCTTAGGGTTTATTCTCCAAGAATTCCAAGTATTGGTTTGTGCACCCGTTTAAAAAGGAAAATTTTATTTCGGTTATTTTTTTAATACTCGCAAGTCCATATATTGTAAAATGTTAGAGCTTAAGTACTATATTATATTTGGGTAATCCGTAAGGGTGTCACAGATATCCCCACAACAAGTCTTCCAAATTGCTTGTTTATCCAACAAGACTTCTAAATGCTTGATGATACCTCACACCAAGGCTTCCAAATGCTTGTTAACACAACAAGACTTCCAAGACTTCTTTGCTTGATGAACAACCACCAAGGCTTCCTTTGTTGTAGATAGCTTGCCTCCTTGCAATGATTACAACCAAATTGAAAACAATAACAATCCTATGAATCTCTTTCAATAACTATGAAAATATCAACATAAGAGATTCAAAGATTCTTGAGCAAAGAATGTAAAAGTTGAAAGCTTTGATCTATGAAAGTGAGAGAGAATAGTGTGGCTTTGATCTATGTAAAAATTGATATGAAAGTTGTTCTAATAATTCACAAAGGTTAGGAAAAGGTTTATATAGAATACCCAAAAGTTAGGAAACTTAAAAACTGATTTTGAGAAGTTAAAAACGTATTTTAAAATCCAGTTTAACAGGTCTTAATCGATTAACATATGGCTTAATCGATTAAGTACTGCTTAATGTGTGTGTTAATCGATTAGCCTCTGTCTTAATCGATTAACCACTGTTTAAATCAATTAAAAACTTGTTTTCTCAAAACTAAACCTTTCCTTTCAAACCTTTAATCCATCTATTGATTTTAGGTTAAGTAAAAACTCAAATTATGATATAATCATGACCTTGATAGAGATTCACTACCCTCTAAAGACTTTACCCAAACTCATTAAAATAAAAGACTCAAACAAAAGATATTACAATTAAATACAAATTGAATCTTCATGAGCTTGCTCTCTCTTCATCATTTGTTGTTTGTTGTTGATTGATGAACTTCTTCATACTTGAGCTTGAGCTTGATCCCAAACATTTGTAGCTTGTTCAAAAACCTTTGTCATTATCAAAACAATCTCACTGGATCTAACAATCTCCCCCTTTTTTGAAAATGACAAACACGTTTTGAATTTGTTTGAAGTTGTTGATGCTTGAACCATTTGACTCTTGCTCCCCCTCAATAAATTCTTTTGACATTTGTAATCCAATTGAGTTAAGCTTGATTCTCCCCCTATCTTCAACAACTTTGCTCAACCTATATCAAAACAACAAAACAACCCTTTCTCCCCCTTTTGGCATTATCAAAATTTAATATATACCAAATGAAATATAAAATGCTAAGCCAAAATAAGAGAAATCAACATTCATTTATTCACAACATTGATACCAATTAATCAATGATACCAATTGTAAAACTAATGAACTATACTTTGAAATGTGATACAAATTGGAGAGAAATATGACAATGAAATATAATACCAATTGTAACTAGAAGTCATCATATCACTTAACAAAGTAGGATATCAAGTATAAAGAAATATCATAATATCAACAATAGAATGATAATCATATAATGATCACACAATGATATCAATTGAACTTCTGTAGAAGTAACACCAATTGTAAATGTCTAACAATATCAATTTTACCAATTTGTAGGACTTTCACTTGAGACTCGAAGAAGCAAATCAAAGAATAACACTTGTAAGTCCTTTGCTCTTCAGTCATACCTACAAAACAATCATGCTTTGCTCTTTCGTATCCAAATAGTCTTGGATCCATTTTTGTTAGTTAAGGGATTTTCACCCTTCTTAACCCAAACAAAATTTCCTCTAGGTATACCATGCACTTTAATATAACACACATTTGAAGTATGTCCATGAGTGCCACAATAGAAACATGTTGGAGCATTTGAAAAATCAACTTTAGAAAAATCAACTACATTTCTATGAGACTTACTCTTAGCATTAGTATAACCCAAACCAAACTTGTTTGAATTTTCTCTTTGAAAATTTAACAATGTGCGCAATTTAATATCACCACTAGTGAAACTTGCAAGCTTATTTTTCAAAATAACATTTTCATCTTTAAGCAACTTGCAATTCTCACAATCAACCACAATATTCAATCTACTAGCACAATCACAAGAAGAACTAGCATATATGAGATCAAGAGTTTCATTTTCAAGATTAAGCTCATCAATTTGTTTTTGAAGTTCTAAAATCTTCTTTTGATGTTTCAAAATGAGCTTCTTCTTTTCAATGTTTTTCAAAGCTAGTTTCTTAAGATGTTCATGCGTTTCTTCATAAGCATTAAATAAAATTTCATATTTGGAAGAAATTTCGGATTTAGTTTCACTTACATCGCTATCCTCGCTTTGTTCACTTGATTCATCATTTGAACTTTCCTCATCATCTACTAGAGCTATCAAGTTGAGAGTAGCGACTTCTTCATCATCCGAAGAACTACTTGATGTGCTTTTCTTTTCCTCTTCATCATCCCAAACGATGTATGCCTTCTTATGCTTTGAATTTTTCTTTTCTTTCTCCTTCTTATTGAGATACTTAGGGCATGAGTACTTGAGATGACCGGGTTTTCCGCATTCATGGCAAACCACTCCTTCTTTTGTTGTCTTAGTCTTGTAGTGTGGGGGATTCTTCTCTTTACTTTCGTCTTTGTTCAACCTTCCTTTTCTCCTTAAAAGCTTGCTAAAATTTCATAGTAGAAGTTTCATCTCTTCTTCATCAATGTCCGAATCGGAATCTTCATTATCATTACTATCGGAACTCTCTTACTTTTTATATGAACTTTTGGCTTTAAGAGCAATTCCTTTTCTTTCCTTGTACTTATCCGACTCTTCATGCATATGCAAACATCCAAGCTCCATTTCATGTTCTTGAAGCTTTCCGAAAAGTGTAGCTAAGTCCATGGTGTCCAAGTCCTTTGATTCAACAATTGCGGTAACCTTAGGTTGCCATTCCTTACTTAGACATCTTAAAACTTTGTTAACAAGTTCACAATTCATGAAAGTTTTTCCAAGAGCAATGAGATGATTAATAATATGAGTAAAACGTTTTTGCATAATACATATAGATTCATTAAGCAACATATGAAACAATTCATATTCATGCATCAAAGAATTTAATCTAGCACGCCTAACTTCACTAGTGCCTTCATGTGTGAATTGCAAGGTGTCCCACATTTGTTTGGCATTATGACATTAGGAGACTCTAAAGAACTCATCATAAGATAGAGCGGAGGTGATGATATTCTTTGCTTTTAAATCATATTGAATTTTCTTTTTATCATCATCGGTCCACTTATCTTTGGGGGTAAGTTGATATACACCTTCTACTTCTTTTGAGGGAATATGAGGACCATTCTCAATGGCTTCCCAAATGTTCATGTCTATGACTTCTATAAAAATTCTCATTCTAACTTTCCAATAAGCATAACCCTCTCCACCAAACATAGGAGGGCGGCTAATTGAAGCACCTTCACCACCAAAGGGATTCGTAGAACCCATTGTAGTTTCCTCAAGGATCTTTACGAAAAAGCTCTATGCTCGTGTCTTTCGACCGAGCTCTGATACCAATTGTAAGAACTACAATCGGTGGGTGAAATAACTAGGAGACACTAGGAGAACACCTAGAAGGGGGGGGGGGGTTGAATAGGTGTTAGAGAAACCTTGAAAGATTTTTCGAAAGAAACGAATCGAAACAATTAAAACAAATGATTTTTACAAAAAAATTAAGCTCTTAATCGATTAAGTCTGCAACTAATCGATTAACACCCGAAAGGTTTCAAATGGTTAATCGATTAATACTTCAGTTAATCGATTAGTGCATGAAAGTTTGCTTTTGGTTAATCGATTAACACCTCCAGTTAATCGATTAATCACTGTTAAAACTGAAAAATCACTTTTCAATTGAATACGAAAATCAATCAATTAACACGTATGATCAGAGATTAAGCGAAATTGATTAACACCAATATTCTTATTGATTACCTAGGTTATGAAAATGATTTTCCCCAAATCAATTTGCACAATTAAGATTCAATCCAATCAATTATGAAAATCAATCTTTTCTAGGTTTTCAACCAAGAACATATGAAATGACTTGAATGTAAAGAGTTAAGGGAATAGAAATACTGCACAGAGATTTATCCTGGTTCACTCTCATCCGCTTGAGAGCTACATCCAGTCCCCTCTTCAACCAAGAGAGATTCTTCACTATGAGGAATTAGAGTTCTCAAATTACAAGCAAAAGCCTCTCAAGGCTCCCTTCTTGATAGCCTCCAAGAGATACCACACTCTTGTCTTGCAACCCTATTGAATCTAATCTAACCTCTTCCCTTGCTTGTTGATATCCCCACAACAAGTCTTCCAAATTGCTTGTTTACCCAACAAGACTTCCAAATGCTTGATGATACCTCACACCAAGGCTTCCAAATGCTTGTTAACACAACAAGACTTCCAAGACTTCTTTTCTTGATGAACAACCACCAAGGCTTCCTTTGTTGTAGATAGCTTGCCTCCTTGCAATGATTACAACCAAATTGAAAACAATAACAATCCTATGAATATCTTTCAATAGCTATGAAAATTTCAACATAAGAGATTCAAAGATTCTTGATCAAAGAATGTAAAAGTTGAAAGCTTTGATCTATGAAAGTGAGAGAGAATAGTGTGGCTTTGATCTATGTAAAAATTGATATGAAAGTTGTTCTAATGTGTTCTAATAATTCACAAAGGTTAGGAAAAGGTTTATATAGAATACCCAAAAGTTGGGAAACTTAAAAACTGATTTTGAGAAGTTAAAAACGTATTTTAAAAACCAGTTTAACAGGTCTTAATCGATTAACATATGGCTTAATCGATTAAGTACTGCTTAATGTGTGTGTTAATCGATTAGCCTCTGTCTAAATCGATTAACCACTGTTCAAATCAATTAAAAACTTGTTTTCTCAAAACTAAACCTTTCCTTTCAAACCTTTAAGCCACCTATTGATTTTAGGTTAAGTAAAAACTCAAATTATGATATAATCATGACCTTGATAGAGATTCACTACCCTCTAAAGACTCTACCCAAACTCATTAAAATAAAAGACTCAAACTAAAGATATTACAATTAAATACAAATTGAATCTTCATGAGCTTTCTCTCTCTTCATCATTTGTTGTTTGTTGTTGATTGATGAACTTCTTCATACTTGAGCTTAAGCTTGATCACAAACATTTGTAGCTTGTTCAAAAACCTTTGTCATTATCAAAACATTCTCACTGGATCTAACAAAAACTGTTTGGGTACCCAAAATAAATAAGTAATATGTTTTTCAGGTGTGCTTTCGAACAAAGGAAAATCTGTGGTATCTAGACAATGGATGTTCGAAGCACATGACTGGAGATAAGCAGCACTTTACCGAGTTTTCTCCAAAAGAAAAAGGTTATGTCACTTACGGAGACAATACTAAAGGTAAAATCTTGGGCGAAGGTAAAATCGGAAATTCTTCCAACCTGATTATTGAAAATGTTTTATACGTTCAAGGATTGGAACACAATCTCTTGAGCAGTAGCCAACTTTGTGATATAGGTAATCATGTCGTTTTTATGTCCACTCATTGCTTTATTAAAAGTGACAAAGACAATTCGATCAAATTTGTGGGAAAAAGATCAAACAATACTTATTTGGTAGATTTTAATGAAATTTCTTCTCTGGTTTCTATCTGCTGAGAAAATGATACTTGGTTATGGCATTGTCGGACTGCTCACATAAATGTAAATCAGTTAAAGAAACTTCAATCCAGAGACTTAGTGGTCGGCCTACCAAAGCTGAAATTTGATATAAAAGGTGTTTGCACTTCCTGTAAAAAGTGTAAACAAACCAAAAAATAAATTTTCATCTAAAACGATGGTTTCAACAACTGGACCATTAGAAATGCTTCATATGGACTTGTTCGGACCATCGCAAGTGAAAAGCTTTGGAGGTAACCACTATGTCTTAGTGATTGTTGATGACTTTTTAAGATTTACTTGGACTTTATTTTTAGCTGCAAAAAGTGACACTTTTCAAAGCTTTAAAGAGCTAGTCAAATGAATCCAAAACCAAGTAAACCAAAAAGTAATTGTTATCTGAAAAGACCATGGCGGCGAGTTCGAGAATCAGAAATTTGATAAGTTTTGTTCTAAGTTCGGCAATGAGCATCAATTTTCAGCTCCTCGGACTCCCGAGCAAAACGGAGTTGTGGAACGGAAAAACCGAGTTCTTGAGGAACTTGCTCGGACTATGCTGAATGAATCTCAAGTGCCTCATTATTTCTGGGCGGATGCGGTGAATACTGCTTGTCATGTATTAAACCGAGTGCTTACTCGGCCTATCTTAAAGAAAACGCCCTATGAACTTTACAAGGGAAGAAAGCTGAACATATGTTATTTTCATGCTTTTGGAAGCAAAGTTTTCATTTTAAACAATGGAAAAGATCATCTCAGAAAATTTGATTCAAAAGCCGATGAAGGTATATTTTTAGGCTATTCTTCACGGAGTAAAGCTTACCGAGTGTTCAATAAACGAACTTCCACTATGGAAGAATCTATACATGTGGTATTTGATGAGTATCCGAAAGGGGATACTTTGAGTTGTGTGAAAAGTGCAGGAATAAAAGAAAACTCAATGGACGAGCAAAATGATGATGAACTGATCATAATTGAAAATGAAGCTCAACAAGACGATGCTGTAATAACTGATGTCGAAGCTCGGAGAGCCGACCTCCCTCCTGCTTGGAAAACAAACAAGAACCATCAGATTAAGAATGTGCTTGGCGATATTTCAAAGGGAGTTTTAACTCGTCGGTCAATTCAAAATTTTTGCAATTTCGTCTCTTTTGTTTCACAAATTGAACCTGATTTTGTTAGTACAACGATTGAGGATGAACATTGGGCCATTGCTATGCAAGACGAGCTAAATCAATTCATCAGAAATGATGTTTGGGAATTAGTTCCTCGGCCTGATGATCGTTCTATAATCGGCACAAAATGGATTTTCAGAAATAAAATGGACGAATAAGGGGTAATTATATAGAACAAAGCGAGGCTTGTTGCTCAAGGCTACAACCAAGAGGAAGGGATCGATTATGACGAGACCTTTGCTCCGGTTGCTCGGCTTGAAGCAATCCAAATTCTTCTTGCTTTTGCATCTATCAGAAATTCACCCTGTATCAAATGGATGTCAAGAGTGCTTGCTTAAACAGATTTATAAATGAAAAAGTCTATGTGAAACAACCTCCTGGTTTTGAAAGCCATGAATTTCCGAATCATGTTTATAAACTTAAAAAGGCTCTGTACGGTCTGAAACAAGCTCCGAGAGCTTGGTATGATCGGCTGAGTTCTTTTCTTTTAGAACAAGTCTTTGAAAGAGGGAAGGTTGACACCACTTTATTCATTTTTAAATCTAAAAAGGACATTTTACTAGTACAAATTTATGTTGATGATATAATTTTCGGTGATACTAATATGTCTCTATGTAAGAAATTCTCAGCACTATTGAAAGGTGAATTCGAGATGTCGATGATGGGAGAACTCACATTTTTCCTCGGACTTCAAGTTAAGCAATCCGAAGGAGGCATCTTTGTGCATCAAGGAAAATACTGCTAGGAGCTCCTAAGGAAGTTCGGCATGGAAAATTGCAAGAATGCAGCCACACCGATGAGTACCTCCTACTATCTCGACAAGGATGAGTCAGGTAAGTCGGTCGATGTAAGTAAATATAGAGGCATGATAGGAAGTCTTCTGTATTTAACTGCATCTCAGACTGATATAATGTTTAGCGTCTGTATGTGTGCTCGATTTCAAGCTAATCCGAAAGAATCACATTTATCGACTATTAAACGAATATTTAAATATTTAAAAGGAACCGAGAACACTGGTCTGTTTTATCTGAGTGATACTAGTCTTAGTTTGGTCGGATATTCTGATTCTGATTTTGTGGGATGCAAGCTTGACCGAAAAGCACTAGTGGAACTTGTCATCTTTTGGGAAGTTCTCTGGTGTCGTGGTTTTCTAAAAAGCAAGCTTGTGTTGCTCTTTCCACCGCAGAAGCAGAATATATTGCAGTCGGCAGCTGCTGTGCTCAAATCCTTTGGATGAAGCAACAACTGTCGGACTTCGGCTTGAAATTGGATCACATTCCTATCAAATGTGACAATACAAGTGCAATCAACCTAACTAAGAATCCTGTATATCACTCTCGGACAAAACACATTGACATAAGACATCACTTTTTACGAGATCATGTTCAAAGAGGTGATTGTGTTATCGAATTTGTAAGCAGTGAAAATTAATTAGCCGACATTTTTATAAAACCTCTGCCGAGAGAAACTCACTTTCATGTCATAAGGGAACTCGACATACTAGATGAATCTAGTGTAAGCTAATGGTCAGTCAGTGTTTTCAATCACCCACAACAAAGTCTTATGTCAATGTATAATTGCTCATATTTCTTTTATTCATTCTAATATTTGCTTTTAGTTTTAAAAAGCTTGTCAATTCTCCTCGTTACTCTTTCGCTATATTTTCTGCGGTAGAAAGGTTGTATTTTTCGAGCATATTATCGTTAAGGGGAGTAAGACAAAAATATTTGTTTATGTTTTCAACAATTGGTACCAATCTATGTTTTCAACAAGTGGTATGCCTTTTCAACAATTGTTATCGACAATTTTCCAACAATTGGTATCTATTATGCTTGCTCCCTGTTTTTATTCTCGGAATTTACTTCATATCACTCTTTTGGCAATGTGCTTAATTCTTTGGCTCCTTTTTGATCATGCCAAAAGGGGGAGAAATGTATTGTTTTTGTGTTTTTGTTGTCACAGTGTTACAGGGGGAGAAAAGTTACTGTTGGGGAGAAAGCTGTTATTCAGGGGGAGTGATCATCGAGCATACAATCAGGAGAACCGAACAAAATCAACAAGCATTTGTCGTCATCAAAAAGGGGGATATTGTTAAATCAACGGTTTTGATGAAGACATATGAATAAACACGTTGGTCTGATGATGCTCGGTTCTCGGACGTTGATGAAGCCGAATCAAATCAGCTCTTTCTGAAGTATTTCGGATCTCGGCCTAGTCAATCCGGTCAAGGTTTTGATGAAGACAAATTTATATCAGTTCGTATCTCGGATCTCGGTCGTCATTAAAGCATTGATCGTGGATCTCGGTCCTCATTGAAGCATTGATCGTGGATCTCGGTCCTCATTGAAGCATTGATTGTGGATCTCGATCATTGAAGTATCTCAGATATCGGCCAAGTCAATCAAATTAGCTCAGTATGTTGATCTCTGATCTCGGCCATCGACGGAGACAATTGGATCCAATGAGTGTGATGTAGAAGTCAAAATTCCTAAATGAGCTCGGTGCTCTCGGCACTCGGCTCGGAAGGCTGAAGATCGGATTGTTGTGTTGATGAAGTCGAAGCAGCTCAGCTTAAGCTCAGGCGTTCTCGGAAGTGATCAATCCAAGCTATCGCTCAGAGCAAAACAGTCGGCCAGAAGATCAGCTTGGCCAGCTCAGCTCAAATCCGCCATTCAAGTCCCCAAGCTCGTACAGATGCCAAGCTCGAACAGTCGTCAAGCTCGTCAACATTATTCATCTTCTTCAAAAAATCAGCAGTACGGCGCCGCTAGCACCTCTTCATCTCTGTACTGGTTTTATCGTACTGAGTATGGCTGGAAATTTTGTTTTTATCTCATAACGCCTATCTGTCACCAAGTTTGAATTTCAAAATTGGAAAGGGACAGATTTGGATCGTTGCTGGGAAGTTGCAGCGGCTGGTACTATTCTCTGAAAATGGGCAGACATGTCTCTGAACGTTGCAGAAAATTGCAGAAAATGTCTGGTATATCTGTTGGAAAGGACAAGACATGTCCCAAGATATTTTTCCTCTAACTTGTATCTTTTGGAAGTCAAGCTAGTGTTGGAAGACATGCTTCAAACTCTCTCGTGGACTTCAAGCAAAAATCAAGCTAATGTTTGATGATAACAAACAAACTCAAGATTCAAGCTCACAAGTTCCTTCAAGTTCAAGTTGAAGATTTAAGAAAAGATATAAGTTTAGAAGCTTTTTCTCTTAGGACATATTTGTAAGGTAATGAAGTTTCTGTTCTTATTGAGTTTAGAAGGCAAATGAGTTTTTCAGTTAAAGGAGAAGAAAATGTGTTTTAATGAAAATCTGTTTTTCTATCTTAGTTTCTGTGAGAATACTTGATGAAACAAAACTCTGGATATTTTTATGTTATGCAAGAAGGTTTTGGAAGTCAAGCTCGTGTTGGAATACATGCTTCAAACTCTCTCATGGACTTCAAGCAAATATCAAGCTAATGTTTTGATGATAACAAACAAACTCAAGATTCAAGCTCACAAGCTCCTTCAAGTTCAAGTTGAAGATTCAAGCAAGATATAAGTTTAGAAGCCTTTTCCCTTAGGACATATTTGTAAGGTAATGAAGTTTCTGTTCTTAATGAGTTTAAAAGGCCAATGAGTTTTTCAGTTAAAAGGAGAAGAAAATGTGTTTTCATGAAAATCTGTTTTTCTATCTTCGTTTCTGTGAAAATACTTAATGAAACAAAACTTTGGATATTTTTATGTTATGCAAGAAGGAGCAATCGATTAACTGGCTAAGGTAATAGATTAACTTTGTTGCATCATAGGAAAATCAGAGAGCTTGTAATCGATTAAGTGAACTTTGCTAATCCATTACTTTCGGTTGAGAGTAATCGATTACCTGGGTCAAGTAATCGATTAAAATTGTTGCATCATATATTTTCCTGAGACAAAGTAATCGATTACATGTCTTGTAGTAATTGATTACATGATGTTGCATCATTCAATTATCAGAGGCTCAGTAATCGATTATTTGATGTGTAGTAATCGATTAAATGAGTTGCATCATATAATGAACAAGGGTGATGTAATCGATTACTTGTTTTTCAAATGAATTTAAAAGTTTCTATTTTTGAAGGGTTAATCGATTACCTTCATAAAGTAATCGATTACTTCAACTTTTATTGAAAAACGTGTCAGAATCATTTTGATTATTTTCAGATTTGTTTTTATATATAAGATTCTTATTTATTTTCAAAAATTCGAAATTGATTTTAAATTTGAATTATTTCCTTATTCGTTTTAAGAATCAAATCTTTATTTTATTTCTTAAATCATTTTGATTTAGTTTTGATTTTAAAACTTATTTCAAAATCATATTTTATTTTATTTTGATTTAAAATTGATTTTGATTTGTTGATTTAAATCTTTTTGAATTATAAAAGTTATTTTTTCAAAAAATTCACTCCAACATTCATTCATTCTTTTTCTTCTGAAAATTCTCTGAAATAACGTTCTCTCTTTCTTCTTCTCCTACTTTTCTCTGAACATAACGCTCATATTTTTGAAGAACTCATAGAAACTCTTGTTGGCCATTTAGACTTCAAAAGAGAACTTCATTATCATAGAGCATTGAATTGTTGTATCTGTGTTTTGAGAACACATCAAACTTGTTGTAATCACTCTCATTGAATTGTACTCAACCTTAGTGGTTAAGTAGAGAATCCCATAGTTGAACGTTGAGGCGTTCGTAGGGTGAGTAACCCTGCTGTGTGTTGTTGAGGCCCCTAGCGAACGGAGGTTCCTAGTAGTGTGCGGGGTGCTATCGGTTGTAATTGGGTGCGGCTCAATTGCTGGTTATAGAACTCTCAAGCGGGTCGCTTGGGGACTGGACTAGGCCTTTCGACGGGAAGGCTGAACCAGTATAAAATTTCCGGTGCAAGCTTTTCTATCCCTATCTCTTTTATTTTCCGCATATTTCATTTAATTTATGTTTCCGCTCTACTCTTAATTTTCTATCAATCGATTTTGCTCTCCTTCTTAAACGTCTAATCTCTCCAACGCAAAACAATTTTTAATTTATAAGGGTTTTTGCAATAATTTAATAAAACTCGATTCACCCCCCCCCCCTCTCTCGAGATTTTGAGGCCAAACCCAACAGTATCTTCTATGTGCTAGCGTCAATATAAAAGGACTGGTTTTTCTTCTCCAACGTCAAGAAAAATACAAGAGCAATATACAGTGAAGCACAAGAAAGAAAAGAAGAAAAACGCATAAAAGAGAACGATAGAGCTAGAGAGAGAAACTGTTATATTTTTGAATCTAAGCCAAAAATCATCCTCTACAAAATCCTTTCTCAAACATACAACCATACACTCATCTATTCATCAAACTTTAAGAATCATACACATTTGAGTTTTCGGTTGGAGCCATCTCTTACCATTCAATCTGTTTTCAAGTCTTGAAAGGTTCTCAAGCGGTGAAAGTCTTGGAAGGTTTCCAAGCTCGCCTAAGAGGTTCTTAGGTGAAGTGAAGTCTTAGGAGGTTCCTGAGCAGAAATCCAAAGAGGTTCTTTGGTGAAAGTCCTTGAAGGTTTCAAGGCATCTTGAAGGTTTCAATATCAGTGAAGTCCGAAGAGGTTCTTCGGCATCAGTTCAAGTCGGGGTTAGGTTTAGAGAGGTTCTCTTGTAAATCCGTTTGTAACCGATTGGATTGATTTTTTATTAAAGGCTCCCTAAAGGGTTTAGGGGGGGACTGGACGTAGCTCACCGTGGTTGTGAGTGAACCAGTATAAAATCGGTTGTCTCTCTCTTCTTTACTGCTTTCCGTTTTTATTCCGAGCATTTAATCGGCTCTGCTAATTTTTTTTTGCTTGGATAGTGCTAGCTCTTTTTCGCTTCAAATCTGATCTTTGAGTGACGCAGCTCAGATAATCGGTGGTCGGCATAGATAACCGATTATCAGAATCTGCTCGACCCAAAGTTAGCATTTTTATTTTAACAGCAAGCATTACCCGACCGATTTCAGTTTTATCTGAAAAATTGGTATTATCGCTTCCAACTACTATTCAGATTGTTAGGTCGCTTGTTGGTTTCCAACAGAATGTGTCTTTTCCTACTATCCTATCTTAACTCCTTGTCACCATGCATGATTTCAATCACAATCAATATATTAGGATTGACTTTAAATCCTTCACTTGGTATTGAATTGATGCTAAAAGAAAGTGACTTCCAAAAGTAACATTTTTAATAATCAAATAAAATTTAAACTGAAAAATATTAATTAAAAACATTAGTACATTATTAGATGTGAAAAATTACACTTTTTCAGATTTTTATACAGTGTCTAACCGGTTAGCATAGCCAGTAACCGGTTAGGCCACAGTATTATTTAATTCAAATTTCCCTCTTTTTAATTTTTCATCATCTAACCGGTTAGAAAACTCAGTAACCGGTTAGATAGATCATGCAGTTTTCAGGTTCTGAAATGTCACTTTTAAGCATCAATTCAACATTCTTTAATTTCCAACCTTAATCAATCATCAACAGAACATATTTGGGCATATTCAAACATGTTTAAACAAGTAATAAACATCAAGTTCATGAAATTCATACATGATTCATTAAATGCATATATAATCACATATTTGGCATTCAAGATATCAAAATCATTTCCAAAGCTTCTCAAGTCCAATTTTCAGTTTCTTTAGCTCATATTAAGTTAATATAACATGTCCAAATTAGTTTTATAACCTATTATGGCCTTCAAGCCAAAGTCCCAATTCAAAACATATGCCCTTGAGCTTGTAAAGCTCCTCTACATTCCAAGCCATTTAATAATAATCATTCTAGCAAATGATTATCTTCTCCCTTACCTATTGAAGCTTTAAATACTGATTTGAAAGCAAAGGAAAAGGATTGACACGTTTTGGAACAAAACCACACCTCAACTGCAACTCTGATTTTCAGTTTTAACAAGGGTTATTTATCAGAGCTTTTCAACATCAATAAGCTAGGTAAACTCGTGAATAAGGATTAGAACTCAAACTAGGATACATGAACTTGAGATTAAAACAAATTTGAGACTCAAAGGTAGCTTGAGCTTACCACACGAAATCAAGAAAGAGAGCTCCAAGAACAGATTCGTGCTCTGTTTTTCAGCATCAACAGAGTCAAGTTGTGAGGGTTATATCTTTCTCTATGGTACACGAAATCGAGTGGGGTTGGTTTCTACTTCAAGAGGGATGAGAGAGCTTTAGTTTGGTATTGAATTTGTGAGGGTTTATGAACAAGAACAAGGATAACGAGCTAGAACACAGCCACACCAGAAAACTAAGTTTTGAAACATGGTTCCTGAGATTTTTATGGAAAGGTTAACCTAATTCACTTCACCTTCAGTTAATCTCGTCCACAATCCTTGAAATGATGGTTTTCAGGCATTGTTGGCCAATTGTTGTGGTAGAAACGTGGCTCCATCCATTGCTTCATGCAATTACAGCCATAATTTTTGACTGCAGAGATGCACTAACCGGTGACACATACACCTAATCGGTTAGATTGTACAGTTTTGTAAAAATCTTTGAATTTTTTATTTTATTTCCTTTCTTTTCTCCAATCCCTTTTTAAATCCTTCTTTTAATTTTATGAAATGGAATATTTTAATTAATGAAATAATTTCCTTTAATTATTTCTTAATTAATTTCACATTATAATTTTTATAATAACTAACGTACTTACATATAATTAAAATTCCTAATTGGGGATTTAAATTTTGGGGTATTTCACTATTTATGCAAATACCAATAATAAAAATTTATTCAATTTCATTAACTTCACTCACTATTTTTCACATAGATAACTAATAAACATATACACAAATCATACAGAAAACCAACGTGATTTCAAATTGCACTATTTTTCCAAATAGTAATAATAAAAATTTAGCTTTTAAAAACAAGTCTAATAAAATATTCTCAAACCTTTATCAAAATAATAATCCAATATAATTGCATAAAATACTTTTAAGATTGTTAGAAAAATAGTAAAAGAAATTAGATAATCACGACAATATATAAAGAAAAATAAAAAATACTTATCATATTAAAAATTTGACTAAGGCGTGCACAAATGCACTGTGCTTAAGAATATTTGTCGCCACAAATGAATTATTTGGTGTAGGAGGCTTTCAAAAGCTAATACCTTTCCGGATACAACAATCATTTCTCATCAACTCTACATTTGAACTGATGAGGTCTTATTAGGAAACAATTTATTTGAATTGCTCTTGGAAATAATAACATAAAAAATATATTTTTTAAAAATGGATAATAAGCTATATTTTGAGTAAAATATTTGGTTTTGTCTAACATGTAAAAACTGAAATTTATCAAGTACAAATCACTGTATGTTGAAGATTGTTATCCCTATTCTCTTATGCATGTCGACGATGTGAATCTACTATTTATACGTAAAAAGATACTTATTCAAGGCATCACGTTTGTCGGAGAAATTTTTGAGACACTACATTTGTCGCGTGAAGCTTTCCTCTCCCCAGAGTGATTGTAGGGAGATAATCATTATCTATGTGTGAAATACTTATCCTTAGTTGTCGAAAATTAAATAAACAATTCGAATTTATTTAATCTTATTTGTGAAATAATTATCCTTAGTTTTTAAATTTATTTAATCTTATACGTGAAATCATTATCCTTAGTTTTACAAGTTTTCCAAATCATTATATATAGTACGCAATATGCATTGGATGACTCCTCAACAATATTTTAGCATTTATGTGAATTGACTCACAAACTTATGGATATTCAGGTAACAACAATCTCACAATTATATTCGCCTTCAATTTTTTTATTTTTTTGTCATTAAATTTTTCTAATTCTAATAATTCTCGCTCATTTTAATTTATATTATTTAATTCTTAAGTTTCTCTCTAATTACTTGTTTTAATTCAGCAATTTGTGTATACCATTGATCAAAATGTGGTTTGCTCAAAATTTTGATATGGGTGTAACAAATTGTGCTTTTAGAGAGTGGAGAAAGACAAGTGGAAGAATCCTTCCAAGCAAAGTAAATAGTGCTCAACCAATTTTTGTTAGTGATTGATTCTTCAATTGTGGGTGACAATAGATGCATCAAAATCTAATGTTGCATTGTTTCAGGGTGGCTATAATAAACTACTAAGGAAGATGATTATTTATTGTTATTTGCACCAATGACCTCTTTAATCACGCAAATGGTGGAAGATGGCGTGTGACAGTGGCCGATGTACCTAGTCCTACTGTTTCATCTTCTTGAGAGATTCAAACTATAATTTAAGAAGACTTTATTTTTTACTGCGGCAATATAATAATAGGATTTTATTTTTCATCTATAATATATTTTGTTTATTGTAATAGATAATAAAAATCATCCTATATAAAAATAGGATTTGATTTTATGCTTGATGTAAATATTTTTTTGTTTTTTGTTTTTTATTTTGATAAGAGAATTAAAACTATTAATAACAAACCAAATATAATCATCCTAACTCATATAATAATAGGACTTGTTTTTCCTTCTATAATATATTTTGTCTATTGTAATAGATAAAAATCATTCTATATAAAATTAGGATTTGATTTTATGATTGATGTAAATATATTTTTGTTTTTTGTTTTTTATTGTGACAAGAAAATTAAAACTATTAATAACAAATCAAATGTTTTGAACAACATTATCTTTCTACTTTTTTTCTCATATGATATGGACCATTAGTCCGAGATCAATTAATAATTTTAAATATCAATTCCGAAAAAAACTAAAAATTACGTTGATAAACTAAATTTGTATATTATTCTATTATTATATTAATTTTCTCATATGTGTGTTGCTGATTTTTATATTAATTTTTGTTTATATTGTTGAGTTCCAAAAAAAGAGTCTTCCCAATGCGTATATTATTCTATTCCTAAACTCCAATGACAAATATCCAATTGCTCACTAGTAGAATATGACATCATCAAGATTTTTAGGATTCAATCTTATTATTAACTTGAGATAAAATAAGCGATGAAAAAGATAAAAATATTTAATTATGATTAATATGAATAAATGTGATAATCATATTTAAAAAAAAAACTACTTCATCTATCACATAAATATAAGATTTATTTCATAATATCATCAAACAAAAAAATATCAGAATGCTGTTTAATTCTGATTTAATTTTGATTTATCATAATAAAGTTGATAATCATATATAAATGTCAATTTATCCATAAAATAAATAAGGAATATTTGAGACAAAAAGTGTTATATTTTTATTCATATGAGGAAGTACAAAATTTATCAACAAAATCATCTAAATTAATTTTTTTGAGTGTAGGGTTTGATTTGAGTTCTTACCTTTTTATATAATTATTTTTTGTTATTGTTTAATAATAATATTTACTTTAAAATAATAATAATAATCTTTAATTTAAAATATTTAATATAAAAAAAATTAAATTATCAACAATCCTTGCTTGCATGGGGTAAGAGCTACTATATATATATATAGTTTTCTATTGAGCATTCGTGCTTTCTGAAAGAGAATGAATTCAAAGGTTAATACGTGATAATTAACTCTTATATAGCTATTAGAGAAAATAGATAATTGATCGATAATAGTATAAAGGTTTTTTACATTATCATAATATCATCTATCATTCATGTGTTTATGGTTGTTGACTTTTAGATAAAAGTACTACAAATGAATGGTGAATGATAGACTAATTAACAATGGAAAAAACTTTACATTATCAATGCATACTCATTAATCTGTAGCTATTATATGTATTAATAAACCACTATATTTTAAGAAAAAAGCGTCTAGGAGAGATTTAAAATGATGCATACAGAAGAGATGAAATCTTATATTTTTATTTGTTTTTCAAAAAAAAATTTGTTTAAGTAAAGATGCTTATCCTCAATCCTACATGTTGACGTTAAGAAAATCTTTTATTTATAAGTCATTTTGTATTTTTCAAGAAACCATTTATTATTGCTTTTTTTTTATCTTTTTTATCCTTTGTTAATTAATGTGAAACAAAATATTTATAAAATTCCAATGCAAGTTAAGAAGATAAAATTGTAATATAAAAGTAGTATTTTTTAAAAGTTTAAAAAAAATGTAATTACTTTTTTTTGATATATGTGATATGGTTAAATATAATTTATAAATAAAATCAAAGAGATCTAGAGTAATACTTTTCCAATTCTTATTATAAGGCATACTTAAGTGAATAATACAAACCAAGAAAAAGTAGTTTATTTTCAAAATTATACGAAAATACATTGTAACATGACAACTTTATCTTTTCAACTTTTTTTAAAAAGTTCACGCTCATTAATAAACAATAAAAAATATAAATAGTCAAAGTAGTTAATAAAAAAATAATAATAATAAATGATGCATATGAAATATAAAATAACTAACCATTAAAATTAAAATGATCTTATGAAAATAATCTAGAAAAAAAAAAAGGCCCCGAAGTAGTGTATAATTGACGATAGATAATGCCAGATTACAAAGTAGATGCACATCGAAAGGCAGCATAGCAAAACGAAGCAAGGTAAAAGCACGAGGGAGGATGTGTTTTGGTCTTCTGGAAGCTATGGGAAATTAAGAAAAGTCGCACGTTACGGGCACCTAATTCTTTCGTTTTCATCTCCCATGTGACGCTTCAACAGTGCCACGCTAGCAAAAGTGCAAAACTCTCTCTCTACGATTATTGTTGTTTGGTCTCTCTTCAGACTCCATTATGTGATTTGTGACGTTGAGTTGAATGAACAGTCTTCATCTTGTTCTTCCAGAAGACTATATTTAATCAAATTGTCCTTCCTTATCTAGAGCAAGCAACGCGAAACATAGTATTTTATCAAGCATTTGTTCCGCAAGTGTAGCTAGGAGTTTTTTAGTTAATTAGGAGCTTTTAAATTCAATCAATAAACTATTAGTCTCGTTCGGTGAACATAAATTAGATAAAGCTGTAGCTTTCTAGAAACTAAACTAGCTTTCAACAATTCATATACCAATTATACCTTAAACAAAATTTAAAATTATTTTACTATCTTTTAATTAATTATTAATTATAATTTAATAATTTTGTGTATAAAATTTATTCGGTATAGCATTTAAGATTTTTCTATTATCATTTAATTAGGACGTAGGGGATAGTTTGCCAAATGTATATTAAACTTATCGAGCTATTGAATATGAGCCGTGTGTATATTAACAGAGTTTTTAGAAGGGAAAAAATAATCCAAAAATCAATAAAATCCACATGCAGACATGCTGTTGAGTATTGATCGTTGGAGTATATAACGTTTGCTTTCGATTACAGTCGTGAACGAAGGAGCAAAAAATGCTCTCTTCTCTCTCTACCTCACGGTGACCAGAAACCTAGTTTTTTTGGCTGCCGTCGCCGCCACGAAATGGCAAAAAAGCGAGGGAGGCCAGCAAAATCAACACCTTCTACAGCTAATCATGATAAAGAACAGAAACAAAGCATCTCTGAGTCCATTCCTTTGGACTTTGAAACTCTGGACGATCTCGATCTCGATTCCTTGACGCCCAAGCAAGCAGAAAAAGTGTTGACTGCCCTTGATAGTATTCGATCGAGGATTGTTGCAAAGGCTACTGATGGATCTGATAGTCAAAAAGAGGATGGAAATAGTAAGGAGAAGCAGACCCCTTCATGTGATTCACACCTTGCAGAAAAGGCTGATCTGGCACTGATAGTGAGAACCCCTGGATCAGGAAACCAACAGTATGGGCAAATTTTGACATTTCGAAACTGAGGAATGCTGGAGGTAAACTAGATTTTGATCAACCTCGGTTGAAGGATGGAGTGGCACTTGGAAAGATAGAATTAACTGATGTGGAAGAGGAGGTAAAGTATTGGCAGAACTCTATAGTTTGCTATGTCTTGGGAGCCAATCCACCCTATCCTGTTCTTAGTGGCTTCATAAAGAAGGCATGGGGGCAATTTGGAATTGATAAAATTTTAATGAATGGAGATGGCACTATGATAGTACGGTTTAATTCTGTTGAAGGTAGGAATAGTGTTCTGGATATTGGAATTTACCATTTTGATAAGAAGCCACTAATCATTGCTCCATGGACAGGAAACCCTTTTCGAAAGAATTTCCTTGATAAAGTTCCTGTTTGGGTTCAATTTCCTAATTTGAACCTCAAATTTTGGGGGGCTGCTGCTTTGGGAAAAATTGCTAGTCTGGTGGGTCAGCCTATTATGGTTGATCAAGTCACACAGGAAAGAAACAAAATCAGTTTTGCTAGAGTTTTGATTGAGGTTGACTCTATTGTACTTCCTGAGGAGGTGTATTTTGAAGATGAAAAAGGGACAATTCTGAATCAGAAGGTCTGCTATGAATGGAAACCAGTTAGATGTGCTAAATGCAGTGCTTTTGGTCATGACTCAAAGATGTGTAGGAAGGGAGTGAAGCAACAATGGGTTATTAAGAATAAGCCAACTCAGACTGATATTCAGAAATTGGATGAGGCCTTGAAGTTAAATCAGAGTTTGGCTGAAGGCACAGTCCCAGAAGAAAATGTAGAGTCTGCAAAAGTGGATGTGAATGCTGTGTTGATTGACCTCACCAAGGAAAAACAGAAAGAACCAGTTAAGGAGATGGTGGATGAAGGGGGATGAACCACAGTGACCAGGAGTAAAACTTCAAGGGCAACTGTGTTACATAATGGTGAGTCTTCTAAACAACCCCCCAATGGATAGAATTTGCTCTTGGAATGTTAGAGGACTGAACCACCCTCGAAAACAAAATGAGGTCATAGATATGTATAGTAGGAATAATGTAGGTCTTTTTTCAATTTTGGAAAATAAAATGAGAAGTAGTAATTTTCAGTACATTCAAAATAAAGTTGCCTATGGCTGGGGTTCTTTTAATAATCTGGATTGGAGTCCTGTTGGTAGAATTTGGGTTATTTGGAGGAAGGATGTTTTTGCTGTGGAGATTATAGCAAGGTCTGACCAGTATGTTCATTGTTATGTGCTTAAGAAGCAGACCCAAACTCATATCTGTGTAACCTTTGTGTATGCTTCCAATGATGCTGTGGAAAGAAAGGCTTTGTGGCAGTTGATTTCTGGTTTGCACTCTCATGTTCAGATGCCATGGATTATTATGGGAGATTTTAATTCCTGCCTAAACCTTAATGAGAAGCTTGGAGGAATTCCTCTGGATCCTTTTCAGTTGAAGGATCTAAGGGACTGTGTTGATACTGCTGATTTTATTGACCTGAGGTTTAGTGGCTGCTTCTATACCTGGTGCAATAAGCAATTTGGAATTGACAGAATTAACTGTAAGCTTGATAGGGTCATGGTTAATAGTCACTGGATTGATGAATGGCCTAACTCCTCTGCTGAGTTTTTGTTGCCTGGTTTATCTGATCATTCTCCTGCACTTGTTGATTGGGGGTCTTTGTCTATCCTTAAACAACATAGTTTTAAATACTTCAACATGTGGGCTACTCACTCAGAGTTTGCTCATATTGTGGAAACTGTGTGGAATCAGAACTATGAAGGAAGCAGAATGTACCAACTTTGCAGGAAACTGCAAGCTCTTAAGGGTCCTTTGGCAAAGCTAAATAAGGAGTGCTTTGCAAAAATTGACCAGAAGGAGATTGAGCTGAAGGAAAAGCTTGACTCCATCCAAGCTCAACTCAGAGTCAATCCTACTGATGTTGTTTTGAAGAGGGCTGAGAGAGATGTATCTGTGCAGTATAGCAAGGTTCAGCAGGGTGCCATAGATTTTCTGAAGCAGAAGGCTAAGCTGCAATGGGTGAAGGAGGATGATACCAACTCCAAAATCTTCCATAATTCTATCAAGAGGAGGCAATATCAGAATAGGGTCCTAAGACTCTATAATGATGAAGGGGGTCCTGTTACAGATCAGCATGGTATTCAAAAACTTTTTCAGGATTTTTATATTAACCTCTTTACTTGCAGACACCAAGGCCACACTTTCACTCAAGAGGTTATTGATCAATGAAAGGTTTTAAACATTGATCAGCAGCTCCAATTGATTAAACCTGTTACTGATGCAGAGATCAAACAGGCTTTGCTATCCATTCACATTGACAAATCACCTGGCCCTGATGGTTTTGGTTCTGGCCTGTTCAAGGATGCTTGGGATATTGTAGGACCTGATTTGTGTACTGCTGTCAAGGAATTCTTCACAACAGGGAATTTGCTCAGGGAAGTTAACTTTACTAACCTTGTGATGATTCCAAAACTGGACAATCCTTCTAGAGTGCAGGACTTTAGGCCTATTGTTTGTTGTTCAACAATCTATAAATGCATAACTAAGGTGATTAGTAATAGGCTAGGTGCTGTTTTTCCTATCCTGGTGCAGGATAATCAGACTGCGTTTATTCAGGAAAGGAACATTCTGCACAATGTCTTAATTACTCAAGAGCTCCTCAGGTTGTATGGAAGGAGAAGGGTGTCTCCTAGATGTATGATGAAGGTATATATAAGGAAGACTTATGATACTCTGGAATGGGTTTTCGTTGATGACATGCTCACTGCATTCAAATTTCCTGTGAAGTTCAAGACATTTATCATGGCTTGTATTTCCTCAGCATCTTTCACTCTTGTCATTAATGGCCAGAAAGGCAGCATGTTTAGAGGCTCTAGAGGGATCAAGCAGGGAGACCCTATGTCTCCTCTTATTTTTGTGTTAGCTATGGAAATCTTAACCAGGGCTTTGCAATTGGCTGCTATGCACAGAAATTTCAGATTCCATCCCCATTATAAGGAGACAAAGCTGCTGAGTCTTGCATTTGCAGATGATCTAATGCTTTATTGCAAAGCTCATCCTGCAAGTGTAAGAATCATGATTCAGACCCTTAACACTTTTGCATCCTGGTCAGGTTTGCATGCCAATCAGGATAAATCAGCAATTTATATGGCAGGAGTCACTGTGGACAGGAAGCATGAGCTGCTGGATTTATCTCAGTTCCAAGAGGGCAAATTTCCATGTAACTATCTGGGCTTTCCTCTTTCTGGTAAGAAGTGGAATGCTACTAATAGATAATGTCACAAGGAGAGTTAACAGCTGGAAATCAAGACACTTGAGTTATCAGGCTAGAGTTTGTCTGATCAACTCCGTACTGATGTCACTTCACACCTATTGGGCCTCAGCTTTCATTATTCCTAGATCATTTATTAAGGAGATTGAAAAAATCTGCAGAGCTTTTCTATGGTCCTCAAATGATACTGGTACTTATCATGCTAAGGTTGCCTGGAGCACTATCTGCACTGAGAGGAGATATGGGGGCCTAAACATTAAGGACTGTGCTACTTGGAATGCTGCAGCATTAGGAAAGCAGGTCTGGAATTTAGCAGCCAAAAGTGATTGTTTATGGGTCAAGTGGATTCACTCTTATTACATCAAGGATGCTTCTTTTTGGGAGTGTGAATGGACTCAATCTCAGAGTTGGCATTGGAAGCAAATTTTAAAGCTTAGGGACATGCTTCACACAGGTTTTCTGAACAATTCATGGTTTGCATCTGCTGATGGCCATTATACTGTGAAATCTGGTTACAAATTCCTTAAGGGCAATCAGGCAATCTTTCCTATGCATAGAGTGGTTTGGAATAAGGTGAGTGTCCAGAAGCATTGCTTCATTTTGTGGCTAGTGGTTCAGGGTAAAATAATCCAGACTCTGGACAGAATGTGTTGGCTCATGATTCCTAATCACTGCTACTTTTTCTTATCTGCTGAGGAGTCAGTAACACACTTATTTGTTGAATCTGTGTACTAACTGGCTGGTTAGATCACTGTCCTTACAAATTTGGGAACTGGACTAGGTGGCTTGCTAATGGTTTTAGGGAGAAGATCAGAAGACAATGTATTGCTGCCATGATTGCTGCTGTTGTGTATTCTGTTTGGCAGGAAAGAAGCAACCGCACCTTCAACAACCAAACCAGGAATGCTGACTACTATTTCAGATTAATTAGAAAGGAACTAGCTTGCAGGATAGAATTTTGTTTTAAGAATTTTAGGAGTTGGCCTAATAAAACTTTGGTAGCTAGAATTTGTATTGAACTCTAATTCTTTTATCCTATTAGATTTTTTGAACCCTTCCTAGAAGGTGGCAGAGAGCTAATAGGATGGTTTACTTAAGCTCTCTTGCACTCTTCCTAGAAGGTGGCAAGGTCCTTAAGTAAAGCCAACCTCATGTATGAGTGTTATTTCTGCTCGTTGGTAATAAGATTTTTCTTCTACCAAAAAAAGATTACAGTCGTGAATGTAAAACTTTGGTGCATTGCTTAGATGTATTCAAGGATAAAAAACTGGATAAACTGAATAAAGAGAAAAAAAATCGGAAATTATTTTCGATTGAACTTTGAATGTGTTATTAATTTATGAATAAAATGAGAATTAATAATTGAGTTCTAATTTTTTTAATAATATATTTATTTCTAATTTCAATAGAATATATAGCAAATTTGATTTATGGGTTTTTCTGATCCATCCATACATACATATAGGACAAACAAGTATAAAAGGTAAAATTGTATTAAAAAACTAAAACATTATTCTTTTACTTATTAAATATATTTTTTTTATAAGCAAAAGAATTTTATTGAAGATGAGTACAAGGGGTACTCAACCCACACACCAAAAGATAAAACCAATTCAAAAGAGAAAAACACAATTGACAAATAAATACAATAATGCCCCACCTAATGAATAGCTTACAAGACCCCAAAGTATCCAAATCTAATGCATACTTTTTTTTTATAAGCAAAAATGCATTGATAAAAGCATAAAGGATGCTCGCCAATATACATAGATGGATTACAACAAACACATGAGATTAGACTATGTTGATCAGAAGTCAAAAATCGACAAGGGAAAATGTCGAACGCATAAGTGATGTTGATGGAAGTGTACTTAGTCGAGTTGCTTAAAAGTGACTTCGAAGAATGTGGACGTGTATCGACAGGGTGTAAAATATAAGTGATGTCGACGGAAGTGTACTGTAGCATCCCTGAATTTTAGTTCCCGAATAATGTTATGCTTTGATATATGAATGTTTTGCCTTGCTTGATGTGTTAGAACTCAATCTTGTTTAGCTAGCTAATAGTGATTAGGGTTAGCTTAAACCTAATTCATTAAGTTTAGCCTTGTGTAGTTTTAAGTTGATTAGGTTTAGATGCCTAATAGCTTAGTTAAAAGTTAGATTAGCTTGGTTAATGAATGGCTTAAGGGTTAAGTGGATTAGGTTAAGCCTAAAGTAACCGAATGGGCCTTGTGAGTGATGTTGGGCCATGAATGAGTGATGGCCCATGTGTGTGTGTGTGAAAGCCGTGAGGAGTGTGTGTGTGTGTGTGTGTGTGTAGCCTTGAGTGAGTTTGTGAGGTGTCATGCCCACATTTTATGCATGATGCACAAGAGTAAGGTGGCAACACCATGTTTCCTTTCCTTGCATGAAGTGTGAGGTGTCCACACCAAAACACACCACTTAGGCACCTAAACACCTCACCATTTGACCATAAGCCATTACATAAGAGACCATGTGTTAATGGTCATCACTTTTGCTCTCTTTTCTTCATGACACCATCACCATCATCTTCTTCCTCTTCCCTTGAAGAGCTCACGGCCAACACCACCACCACCATCATCCTAGCTCATTCTTCCATTAAAACCAAGAAATCTTCACATATCCAAAGCCTAGATCATGGATGTACAACATGCATGAGTGATCAAGGCTTAGAGAATTCAAATCCAACCCCTTCCTCTCTTTAGAAGCTCACGGCCAACACCCATCACCACCCTTAATCAAGCCCAAACACTCACCAAACACAAGAAACCTTAGCATATTCATACTCAAGATCATGAGTATGCCATTTGCTTGAAGTTTTGTGTTGAAGAAAATCTCAATCCTTAAACTTCAAACCTAAACAACCTCACGGCCAAACCCAAATCAAAGCCCTAAGATCTTTAGCTTGGTAAATCAAGTGGAGCCTTAGAGTTTTAGAAGCTTGGAATCAAGTCTCAAGTGTCTAAGGAGGGAGAGTGCTCACGGTTTGGTAAGGAAGGGCCCAAAAGGTTCTAAGTCTCCATAGTTTTCTTCAAGGGGTAAGTGAGAGAAGCTTACACATTTTCTAGAATAAGTCTTGAAGCTTAGAAATTAGGTTGAGTCACCATGAGACTCAAGGGCACTAGCTAGACTTTTGGTTTAGGCTTGGAGGCCGAATTTGATGAATCTTGTTATGTGATTATTTAGTGTTCTTTGCTGAATTTTTATGAATATGTTTGTGTTGATGAGTAATTACATATGTTATGTTGGCTAATGGAATGCTTAGACCCTTGGATGAACATGGCTAAAGGGCTAATTAAAATGGTTGCTAAGTCTTAGTTAAGGGGTTAACTTAGTAGCTAAAACGATTTAGTCAACTAAGTACCAATTAAGCCTAGTCTTAGATAACTAAATAGCACTTAGACCTAATTAAGTTTAACTTAATCCTTAATTAGTCAACTAATCCAAGATTAGTTGGACTTAATCCTCGATTAGTGACCTTAATCCCTAATTAGTCAACTAATCCGAGATTAGTTGGACTTAATCCTTGATTAGTCAACTAATCTAAGATTAGTTGGACTTAATCTTAGATTAGTGAACTTAATCCCCTGATTAGTCAACTAATCCATGATTAGTTGGACTTAACCCATGATTAGTCGGATTTAATCCGAGATTAGTCAATTAAGCTAGACCTAATTCATGATTAGTGAGACCTAATTCATGATTAGTGGACTTAGTCCATGATTAGTCAGCTAAAGTTCAGTTAAACCTAATCTTAAGTAATTAGGACTTACTTAACCAAAGTCTTAAGTAATTAAGACTTACTTAACCCAAGTTCTAGTTACTTAAGGTATACTTAGGTCAGGTAAATGGTGGAACTTTGTCCGAATACTCAGACATAAGCTTGACCTAGAACTCGTATGACTCTGCTGTGTACTTAGATACATGTTGAATGCTTATGCTTATATGATGAGCTAGTATGGATGTGTATGTATCCATGCTGAACTAATGTCGAATGACCATGACATAGTTGGACTAATGATAACTCGGAACTTGAACATGTGCATGATAACCTAGGATTGCAAGAGTTGCATTGATATCATACGTGACATGAGCTAGGTTATCGGACCAGTCCCAATCTGAGGAACACCTACGCAGGTGGAAACACCGTAAGGCGTGCCTTTTCTACGCAGGTGAACCTGTGAACTGTTTACGTAACTGAACTTGATATTTTATGAAAGCATGCACAGGGTTCACCGTAAGCCGTGCCTTTCTACGCTGGTGGACGCACTGTAAGTCGTGCCTTTTACGCTAGTGGAAACACTGTAAGTCGTGTCGTTTACGCTGGTGGAAACACTGTAAGTCGTGTCGTTTACGCTGGTGGAAACACTGTAAGTCGTGCCTTTTACGCTGGTGGAAACACTGTAAGTCGTGCCTTTTACGCTGGTGGAAACACTGTAAGTCGTGCCGTTTACGCCGGTGGAAACACTGTAAGTCGTGCCTTTTACGCTGGTGAAAACACTGTAAGTCGTGCCTTTTACGCTGGCAGACGTGCCGTAAGCCGTGCCACGTTCTTGAACGCACCGTTCCTCAGATCTGGACCCGGTGGACATAGAGGCCTCGGAGTTGGAGAAACATGTACATGCATCATGCCACCTATCTTGAAAGATAATAACTAAACTGGTGTGTGCTCATATGTATATGCATTATTGCACTAGTTATTGCTGCTGTTATCTGGTTGTGAATGTTAGGGCTTAGGCTTATTCGATAATGCGACTGTGTTAGGCTTACTCTCCTGCCCTTTTAGGTAATGGACAGATGCCTGCTTTGCATCGAGATCCGCCCGCTCCTTGACGGCGTTTGGGAGTATCAGGATCACCGGGTTGTTTTTGAGGGTGAAGTAGAGATCACTCTCTACCATCCCAATCCCGTAGTTCGCTTTCGTCCTAGTAGGTTTCGTATTCCGATTATTTACGTTATGCACATACCCCCGTTTTAAAACTCTTTGTGTCCTCGGATGGACGACCTTCAAGGGTGTGCATAGTGGAAGTAATCCGGAATCCGAAATAGTTGTACAGTTTTTTTTGGTTGGACGAAACCGGTGATCTCTGACTATGGAGTAGCTGCAGTGGACCAGTAACCAGCTCTGATGATACCCTTTTCTTTTGAGTTTTACATATTGTAAATATTGCTTTTGGTGAGGTATTGTCAGAGTGTTTTATTTTCAATGGACTTGTACCTACTATGTAACAGACTTTTATCACTTATTATCTACAACTAAGGTTCACTTTACGCATTTCAATATTCCGCTGGTTTTCGAATGAGTTTTAGAAATCCGGTATTGATCAGTTTTTAAAGAACTTGCAATTGAGGGACTAATGGTTTCATTAATGAAAATAATATTTATTGCAAAAACCCTCGACTGCTTTTCAATGATATATAACTTTCCGGATTTCAACTCTTTGATTTTTCTTACCAATCAAGTGTATTAAAAAGAAAAAAAAATGTTCCACCCTAATTTTTGGAAAACTATACAAGTCCAAATAAGTCGAGCAAAACTTTTTTTTTAAGGAGAGCGTTACACCTTTTTGTGGTATCAGAGCTGAAGGTCCTGCACCTGGTCCATAGTTAGTCCTATAGGATAGTTGTAGGATAGTTGTAGGATTAAGATAGTTCTAGGGCTTCAGTTTCCCTCGGTCTATTGTGATACTTAGCCTTTAGTGCAGGTTCACAATGGCAGCTAGGAATCAACGTAACATAGCTGAGGTTTTAGATAGGATCACTACGGTGATCGAGAACATGCAACAACAAGCTAACCAACCACCCCCAGACCAAGCGGGACAAGTTTAGTTCCGTAGTCTGTCCGAATTCCGAAACTGTAACCCTTCTAGGTTTGAGGGAGGTTTCAAACCCGATGAGGCTAACAAGTGGGTAAGCGAACTGGACAAAATCTTCCAAACCCTAGGATGTACGGACGCTCAACGGGTGACCTATGCCACGTACATGTTGTTTGGGGAGGCTGAAAACTGGTGGAAGCACGCTGTTCAACTCTTGGCTCATGAAGGTCGGGAAGTCACATGGCAAGTGTTCACGGAAAAGTTTCTGGATAAGTACTTTCCCGAGGATCTGAGGTGGAAGAAGGAGGTAGAGTTTCTGCAACTGCAGCAAGGTGACATGAGTGTGGGCGAATACACAGCTAAGTTTAAGGAGCTGCTTAAGTATTCTCCTTACTTTCAGCAACACCCTGATGAACGAAGCAAGTGCATCAAGTTTGAGAATGGGCTAAGGCCGGATTTAAAAGCAGCTTTCAGTTATCAGAAGATTCAGAACTTCTCAACTCTGGTCGACATGTGCCGGGTTTATGAAGATGATAAGAAGGCTGAGGAGCTATACATGCGAAGTAAGAGGAATCAGCAGAGTTTCGGGTCACAAAGGCGCAAGGAGTCAAACTTTAGAGGCCAAAGGCCGCACTTCAAGATCAAGGGTAAAAGCAAGGTGTCGGGACAAGCAGCAAGTTATCAGGGAAGTGCTTCGTTGTGTGATAAGTGCAAACGTCATCACTTCGGAGAGGTTTGTCGGAAGCCGTTTTCTGGTTGCTTTAAGTGTGGTAAGTCGGGTCATTGGTCAAGGGACTGCAGAGAACTCGAGAAGGGTGACTCGAAGGGGTCGGTGAATAGACCTATGGCTAGAGGGAAGGTGTTTACTCTCAGTGGTGCTGAAGCAAATCAAGCCCCTGATCTCGTGCATGGTACTCTTCTTCTTAATAGTCAACCTTGTAAAGTTTTGTTTGATTCTGGAGCTAGTCATTCTTTCATTTCATATGAGTGCGTGAATCGTTTGAACTTGCCCCTATCCGATTCACCGTATTGCTTTAGAATAGAAACCCCAACTAACCCCCCTGTCCTTACTTCCAAAGTCTGTTTAAACTGTTTGGTTGAGGTACTAGGCCGCGTCTCGAGTGTAGACCTAGTCTGTTTACCTTTATCATAGTTAGATGTCATTCTGGGTATGGACTGGATGATGAGGAACCGAGTGATCATTGACTGTGATAAGAGGATAGCCTTGTACAAAGACCTTCAACCCTCGAACCCCGAACCCAAAGGCTTCATGTGTCTGTTCTCTGTAACGAGGGAAGAAGAAGAGAAAGGGATAGAAGGAATACCAGTGGTAAAAGATTTTCCGGAGGTGTTCACGGATGATGTACCGGGGTTGCCGCCGAATAGAGAAATCGAGTTTGGTATCGATCTAATCCCAGGAACTGGCCCAATCTCTATAGCACCATATAGGATGGCGCCGCCGGAAATGGTTGAGTTGAAGAAACAAGTAGAAGAGTTGCTACAGAAATAGTTGATCAGACCAAGTGTGTCTCCCTGGGGTGCGCCAGTGTTGTTTGTGAGAAAGAAGGATGGAAGTCTGCGTATGTGTGTGGATTACCGGCAGTTGAACAAGGTAACCATCAAGAACAAATACCCTCTGCCAAGGATAGACGATCTTATGAATCAAGTTCGTGGAGCTTCTGTTTTCTCGAAGATAGATCTAAGATCTGGGTACCATCAGATAAGGATTCGGGAACGGGATATTCCCAAGACGGCGTTTCGGTCTCGTTATGGGCACTATGAGTATGTGGTAATGTCGTTCGGTTTGACGAATGCTCCTGCTGTCTTTATGGACTACATGAACAGGGTCTTCAGACCGTTCTTGGACTCGTTTGTAGTGGTCTTTATAGATGATATTCTGGTCTACTCAAAGAGTCCAGAGGAACATGCAGAACACTTAAGGATTGTGTTGAAAGTTTTAAAGGAGAAACAGTTGTACGCCAAACCCTCGAAGTGCGAGTTTTGGCTGGAGGAAGTTAAGTTTTTGGGACATGTGATCTCGAAAGGAGGAATAGCTGTCGATCCAACAAAGGTCGAATCAATTCTTCAATGGGAACAGCCTAAGACTGTAACGGAGGTCCGAAGTTTCTTAGGACTTGCCGGGTACTACCGAAGGTTTATAGAAGGATTTTCGAAGATCTCCCTACCCTTGACTAAGTTGACCAAGAAGGATCAACCTTTTGTCTGGGACTCGAAGTGCGAAGAGAGTTTCCAAAAGCTGAAGGAAAAGCTGACCACTTCACCGGTGTTAATCTTACCTGACCCACAGAAGAGTTTTGATGTGTACTGTGATGCGTCAGGGCAAGGCCTCGGATGCGTGTTGATGCAAAAAGGTAAGGTTGTGGCATACGCATCAAGGCAGTTGAAAGTTCATGAGGTGAATTATCCAACACACGATTTGGAGTTAGCCGCAATAGTTTTCGCTCTTAAGATCTGGAGGCACTATCTCTATGGCACTGTGTTCCGAGTGTTCAGTGACCATAAGAGCTTAAAGTATCTCTTTGACCAGAAAGAGCTGAACATGAGACAACGTCGGTGGATCGAGTTTCTCAAAGATTATGACTTCGAACTCCAATATCATCCTGGAAAGGCGAATGTGGTGGCGGATGCCCTAAGCAGAAAGGCGTTGCATGTGAGTGCCATGATGATTAAGGAGGCTGTGTTACTGGAGAAGTTTCGGGATATGAGTTTGGTAATGTAAGTCGAGCCAACAAGCTTAAAGTTAGGAATGCTGCAGATCACGAATGAGTTTATGACTCTGATCCGCGAGCGGCAACAAGAAGATGGTGAGCTTAGTGAAAAGAAAAGGTTGGCATCTGAAGGAAAAGAACTAAACTTTCAGGAGGGAAAGGATGGACTTCTTCGTTTCAAAACGAGGATATGCATTCCAAAGGACGCAGAACTTAGAAGAATGATATTGGAGGAAGCGCACAAGAGTCGGATGAGTATGCATCCGTGAACAACTAAGATGTATCAGGATTTGAAAAAGTTGTTCTGGTGGTCTGGATTAAAGAAAGATGTGGCTGAGTATGTCGCATCATGTCTGGTTTGCCAGAAAACGAAGGCCGAGCAAAAGAAGCCAGGAGGAGAGCTACAATGTTTGGAGGTCCCTCAGTGGAAATGGGACAGCATATCGATGGATTTTGTAACAAGTTTACCAAGGACGGACCGAAACTTTGATGCCATATGGGTTGTGGTAGATCGGTTAACTAAATCTGCGCATTTTAATCCCATAAATATGCATTATTCATTGGAAAGGCTTGCTCAACTCTACGTTGATGAGGTGGTACGACTGCATGGTATACCCTCCAGTATAGTGTCTGACCGTGATCCAAGGTTTACATCTCGGTTTTGGAACAGTCTGCATCAAGCCCTGGGAACAAAGTTAAAAATGGGATCTGCTTATCATCCTCAAACTGACGGACAAACAGAGCGAACCATTCAGACGTTGGAAGATATGTTAAGAGCGTGTGCCTTGGAGGAACAAAGAAGTTGGGATAAGGTGTTACCGTTGGTGGAGTTTACCTATAATAACAGTTATCATGCGAGTATTGGGATGGCACCGTTTGAAGTGTTGTATGGTAGAAAGTGTCAGACACCACTATGTTGGTTTCAAGTGGGGGAGAATGCTTTAATCGGTCCAGAACTGGTACAAGAAACAACTGAAAAGATTAAGATGGTACGAGAGAAGATGAGGGCCGCTCAGGGAAGGCAGAAGAGTTATGCGGATAAGAGGAGAAGACCTCTTGAGTTTGCAGAAGGAGAGCATGTGTTTATCAAGGTATCCCCGATGAAAGGTGTAGGCAGAGCGTTGAGAACCAAGAAACTTTCACCCAGGTTCATCGGTCCGTACCAAATCCTTAGGAAAATTGGTCCAGTTGCGTAACAGATAGCCTTATCACCATCTTTGTCTAGTCTGCACAATGTCTTTCATGTTTCACAACTTCGAAAGTTTGTGCACGACCCAAACTCCATTCTAGATATCCGACCCGATGACCTGTCTGTGCGAGAAAACCTAACTCTAGAAGCTGGCCCGCTTTTTATAGCAGACCACTGAATCAAGCAACTTAGGGGAAAAGAAATACCATTTGTTAGAGTTGTTTGGGAACACAATGGTGTTCAAGAGTCAACTTGGGAACCCGAAGCTACAATGCGTAGAGAATATCCTGAGTTGTTCAAGTAGAATAGAATTTCGGGGACGAAATTCCTGTAAGTGGGGGAGAGTGTAGCATCCCTATATTTTAGTTCTCGAATAATGTTATGCTTTGATATATGAATGTTTTGCCTTGCTTGATGTGTTAGAACTCAATCTTGTTTAGCTAGATAATAGTGATTAGGGTTAGCTTAAACCTAATTCATTAAGTTTAGCCTTGTGTAGTTTTAAGTTGATTAGGTTTAGATGCCTAATAGCTTAGTTAAAAGTTAGATTAGCTTGGTTAATGAACGGCTTAAGGGTTAAGTGGATTAGATTAAGCCTAAAGTAACCGAATGGGCCTTGTGAGTGATGTTGGGCCATGAATGAGTGATGGCCCATGTGTGTGTGTGTGAAAGCCGTGAGGAGTGTGTGTGTGTGTGTGTAGCCTTGAGTGAGTTTGTGAGGTGTCATGCCCACTTTTTATGGATGATGCACAAGAGTAAGGTGGCAACACCATGTTTCCTTTCCTTGCATGAAGTGTGAGGTGTCCACACCAAAACACACCACTTAGCCACCTAAACACCTCACCATTTGACCATAAGCCATTACATAAGAGACCATGTGTTAATGGTCATCACTTTTGCTCTCTTTTCTTCATGACACCATCACCATCATCTTCTTCCTCTTCCCTTGAAGAGCTCACGGCCAACACCACCACCACCATCATCCTAGCTCATTCTTCCATTAAAACCAAGAAATCTTCACATATCCAAAGCCTAGATCATGGATGTACAACATGCATGAGTGATCAAGGCTTAGAAAATTCAAATCCAACCACTTCCTCTCTTTAGAAGCTCACGGCCAACACCCATCACCACCCTTAATCAAGTCCAAACACTCACCAAACACAAGAAACCTTAGCATATTCATACTCTAGATCATAAGTATGCCATTTGCTCGAAGTTTTGTGTTGAAGAAAATCTCAATCCTTAAACTTCAAACCTAAACAACCTCATGGCCAAACCCAAATCAAAGCCCTAAGATCTTTAGCTTGGTAAATCAAGTGGAGCCTTAGAGTTTTAGAAGCTTGGAATCAAGTCTCAAGTGTCTAAGGAGGGAGAGTGCTCACGGTTTGGTAAGGAAGGGCCCAAAAGGTTCTAAGTCTCCATAGTTTTCTTCAAGGGGTAAGTGAGAGAAGCTTACACATTTGCTAGAATAAGTCTTGAAGCTTAGAAATTAGGTTGAGTCACCATGAGACTCAAGGGCACTAGCTAGACTTTTGGTTTTGGCTTGGAGGCCGAATTTGATGAATCTTGTTATGTGATTATTTAGTGTTCTTTGCTGAATTTTAATGAATATGTTTGTGTTGATGAGTAATTACATATGTTATGTTGGCTAATGGAATGCTTAGACCCTTGGATGAACACGGCTAAAGGGTTAATTAAAATGGTTGCTAAGTCTTAGTTAAGGGGTTAACTTAGTAGCTAAAACGATTAAGTCAACTAAGTACCAATTAAGCCTAGTCTTAGATAACTAATAGCACTTAGACCTAATTAAGTTTAACTTAATCCTTAATTAGTCAACTAATCCAAGATTAGTTGGACTTAATCCTAGATTAGTGACCTTAATCCCTAATTAGTCAACTAATCCAAGATTAGTTGGACTTAATCCTCGATTAGTGACCTTAATCCCTAATTAGTCAACTAATCCGAGATTAGTTGGACTTAATCCCAGATTAGTGACCTTAATTCCTTGATTAGTCAACTAATCCGAGATTAGTCGGACTTAATCCTAGATTAGTGAACTTAATCCCCTGATTAGTCAACTAATCCATGATTAGTTGGACTTAACCCATGATTAGTCGGATTTAATCCGAGATTAGTCAATTAAGCTAGACCTAATTCATGATTAGTGAGACCTAATTCATGATTAGTGGACTTAGTCCATGATTAGTCAGCTAAAGTTCAGTTAAACCTAATCTTAAGTAATTAGGACTTACTTAACCAAAGTCTTAAGTAATTAAGACTTACTTAACCCAAGTTCTAGTTACTTAAGGTATACTTAGGTCAGGTAAATGGTGGAACTTTGTCCGAATACTCAGACATAAGCTTGACCTAGAACTCGTATGACTCTGCTGTGTACTTAGATACATGTTGAATGCTTATGCTTATATGATGAGCTAGTATGGATGTGTATGTATCCATGCTGAACTAATGTCGAATGACCATGACATAGTTGGACTAATGATAACTCGGAACTTGAACATGTGCATGATAACCTAGGATTGCAAGAGTTGCATTGATATCATACGTGACATGAGCTAGGTTATCGAACCAGTCCCAATCTGAGGAACACCTACGCAGGTGAAAACACCGTAAGGCGTGCCTTTTCTACGCAGATGAACCTGTGAACTGTTTACGTAACTGAACTTGATATTTTATGAAAGCATGCATAGGGTTCACCGTAAGTCGTGCCTTTATACGCTGGTGGACGCACTGTAAGTCGTGCCTTTTACGCTGGTGGAAACATTGTAAGTCGTGTCATTTACGCTGGTGGAAACACTGTAAGTCGTGTCGTTTACGCTGGTGGAAACACTGTAAGTCGTGCCTTTTACGCTGGTGGAAACACTGTAAGTCGTGCCTTTTACGCTGGTAGAAACAATGTAAGTCGTGCCTTTTACGCTGGCAGACGTGCCGTAAGCCGTGCCACGTTCTTGAACGCACCGTTCCTCAGATCTGGACCCGGTGGACATAGAGGCCTCGGAGTTGGAGAAACATGTACATGCATCATGCCACCTATCTTGAAAGATAATAACTAAACTGGTGTGTGCTTATATGTATATGCATTATTGCACTAGTTATTGCTGCTGTTATCTGGTTGTGAATGTTAGGGCTTAGGCTTATTCGATAATGCGACTGTGTTAGGCTTACTCTCCTGCCCTTTTAGGTAATGGCCAGATGCCTGCTTTGCATCGAGATCTGCCCTCTCCTTGACGGTGTTTGGGAGTATTAGGATCACCGGGTTGTTTTTGAGGGTGAAGTAGAGATCACTCTCTACCATCCCAATCCCGTAGTTCGCTTTCGTCCTAGTAGGATTCGTATTCCGATTATTTACGTTATGCACATACCCCCGTTTTAAAACTCTTTGTGTCCTCTGATGGACGACCTTTAAGGGTGTGCATAGTGGAAGTAATCCGGAATCCGAAATAGTTGTACAGTTTTTTTTGGTTGGACGAAAGCGGTGATCTCTGACTATGGAGTAGCTGCAGTGGACCAGTAACCAGCTCTGATGATACCCTTTTCTTTAGAGTTTTACATATTGTAAATATTGCTTTTGGTGAGGTATTGTCAGAGTGTTTTATTTTCAATGGACTTGTACCTACTATGTAACA
Organism: Crotalaria pallida; assembly: GCA_037953625.1. Taxonomy (NCBI): domain Eukaryota; kingdom Viridiplantae; phylum Streptophyta; class Magnoliopsida; order Fabales; family Fabaceae; genus Crotalaria; species Crotalaria pallida. Next base: position 136,245,841 of record CM075650.1, on the reverse strand, counting down.
GACTTTTATCACTTATTATCTACAACTAAGGTTCACTTTACGCATTTCAATATTCCGCTGGTTTTCGAATGAGTTTTAGAAATCCGGTATTGATCAGTTTTTAAAGAACTTGCAATTGAGGGACTAATGGTTTCATTAATGAAAATAATATTTATTGCAAAAACCCTCGACTGCTTTTCAATGATATATAACTTTCCGGATTTCAACTCTTTGATTTTTCTTACCAATCAAGTGTATTAAAAAGAAAAAAAAATGTTCCACCCTAATTTTTGGAAAACTATACAAGTCCAAATAAGTCGAGCAAAACATTTTTTTTAAGGAGAGCGTTACATGTACTTCGGTAAAAACGCTTAAAAGTGACTTCGAAGAACATGTACGTATGTCGACAAACGGAAGCTTCGTACTGAGGCCTATGTCGAAAGGGCATTAACGTGAAAATCAAGGAGGTCAGAGTAATAACGAGAGATGATGAAACTCCATTGGGAATGCGGAAACGGTCACATTAACATTTATTACACTTCCTCATGGCTATAAATATGTCACTTCCAACGTTTACAGAGCCAAGAGTGTGTAAATGGAAGAAATGATGGATCAACCTTCTGATTTCTGGAAAGAAGAAAATTTGTTCGAAAGAAAAGAGAAGAAGAATCACATAGAGATTAAACATGTGAGATTAAAGGGATTCGGAAGAGGGAGGAACATTGTCAAAATCTTTGTCCTGAATCACCACTTTTACCCGTTGATGGTGAAAGATTAAACACGTGAGATTACATAGGGATCACCTCTTGTGTTTCAAGCCGGTGTAAAAAGCCTGGATAGAAGGGCACATTCCAACTGAAACATGAGCTTGTGCGGTGCCTAGTAGTCTTCCGTAGCTCAAAGTTGAAACTTTTTCCCAGGTAAGACTTTGAGTATCTTTCCATTCAACGAGGGAAAAGAAAAGTCTTCTAAGGATAATCCCTCAAGAGATATTGTCGATAGGTCCTTTGTTAAGGTTGGTGGGCGAAACACAGCCATAATCAGAGATTGTAACACTCTCACATTTATTGGATAATTTTAGGTTTTATTAAAATCGGAGTTTGAAAATTTCTTTTTAACACCTAAATTCCTTTTTAAGGTTTTACGAAAATCCGGCAGAGTTTCCTCTGTTTTCCGGACTTCCCAAAAATTTTCTTCTAAAAACCTGTCAGTCCAGAATTGTTTTAAAAACATAAACAACAACAGTTTAAAAGTCGTAACAGATCCTAACGCCCGATTAATGCAATTTCAGGGCAAACTACTAATTCATATATAATTTACAAAAAGTAATTATCCACTCAAAATATGTAAAATACATTCCACGTAGTGGAACTTAAAATCCTTCTCGGCCAGCACTGGTGTATGCTCCACTTGTGTACCTGAAAAATATTAACCACACAGGGGAAGCATCACACAGAACTTAAAAGAGAGATTTCTAAGCAGATATATACGACACACCAAGACCATTCAAGCCTATGCTATACTACTTAATTCATGTTCTTTTTTTTTCCTTTTTCCTTCCTAACTGTTTCCCAATTCCTTTTTCTATCTACTTGTTTTCTTTTAAATAATCCCTAACCTCTAATTATTCTTATTCCTCATTACTTTCGCTCTTTCATTTTTATTCCTTTTTCCTAATCACCCTAATTTCTCTACTCACTCTCTTTCCGACTAACCTATTTCTTCTTCTTCATTTCCCATCCTCTTATTTTCATCCTTTATCCGTTTTCCATTATTCGTTTATGCTTAACATTTCCATAATTATTTTCCTTATTTATTTCCTCTAATTCCTATATCAATTCCATTGTTCACCTTCTTATTTCATTTCTCAATGTCCACTCTATTATCCATTTTTCCTTTTCATTACCATTTTCCATTTCCTTTTCTATTTTTCCTTTTTAATTATTTTCCCCGTTTCCAAATAAATCCCGTTATATCCCCTTACCTTTTTCCTTATTCTTTTCCTTTTATTTACGGTGTATGTATGTCTCCACCAAATCGAAGGCCTACATACATACACCAATCACGATGTATGTCTCCACCAAATCGAAGGCCTACATACATCGCTTTTCCTTTACCATTTACCTTATTTTATCCATTATCCTTTCCTTTTTCCTTTTTATTTAGGGTGTATGTATGTCTCCACCAAATCGAAGGCCTACATACATACACCAACCACGATGTATGTCTCCACCAAATCGAAGGCCTACATACATCGCTTTTCCATTACCGTTTTACCTCTTTATTATTTGGCCACAGGGTCAATACAACCACCTGCGCCGTGCCACAGGGTCAATACAACCACCTGTGACATGCACCATTTTATTTAGGCCACAGGGTCAATACAACCACCTGCGCCGCGCCACAGGGTCAATACAACAACCTATGACATGTACCATTTACCAGGCCACAGGGTCAATACAACCACCTGCGCCGTGCCACAGGGTCAATGCAACCACCTGTGACATTTACCATTTTTATTTCCTTTTCCTTTTTATTTACGGTGTATGTATGTCTCCACCAAATCGAAGGCCTACATACATACACCATCGACGATGTATGTCTCCACCAAATCGAAGGCCTACATACATCGCCCCAGTTTCGTTGTATTGTCTCCCCCAAATCGAAGGCCTACAATACAACCCCAATTTTACGATGTATCGTCTCCGCCAAATCGAAGGCCTACGATACATCACCATATTTATCCAATATTAATTGTCCATATTATTTGTCGTTATTTTGCCAACCAATTCCGTTTAACTTTTACCTGATTTTGCCATATACAATTATACTTTAATTCTCTTTACTCTCATTTATTCATTTCGAAGTTTATTTCCCTATTCACCATTTCTATTCTTTTGTCACACCCTACCAATCTAATTAATTAATTATTCTGTTACTTACCTTTTTATTCATCACTATTTGATTCCCCTATTTACTCCATCTACCTTTCTTCATTATTAGCGGGTTACCCTAAGGTTCGTTAACAATTAACATTTCCCCCGGTCCTAGCGATAGATATAACTACCCAGAAATACACCCCTTAAGGACTGGTAATGAAACCCCTTACCTCAATCGATGACAGTGAGAGGGGTAACCTTAATCTGACGCTTTACTCCCCGACCCACGCTTTAGCTCGGCTCCAACTTGATCCTAAGTTTTCCCAATCTTCGATTCCAAGCACGGTGGGGACAATCGATCTCGATCACGGTGACGGCGTTGCTCTTCGACATCGGGAGGAGAGAGAGAAAGCTCGGCTAAAAGGGGAAGGAGGGAGGGAACCAAGAGGGAAGAGAGAGAAAGGGCCAAAGGGAGAGAGAAAAAGAGAGAAAGGAGTTTGTGAGGGTAGTGGGTGGCCGGCGTGGTGGTTGGCCGTGGTGGCTGGCCGTTTCCGGTGGAGAGACAAGGAGGAGTGGGAGAATCAAGTGAGAGGAGGAGAGAGAGAAAGAGGGCGGATCTATGGGGAAGGAGGAAGAGCCAAGGAGGTGGCGGCGGTTTTGGGTGGTGAAGGAAGGAGGAGGCCGGAGTTGAAAGAGGAGGGGCGGAAATGGGGTTTTGAGCCCTAGAGAGAGAAAGCAAAAGGGGAATGAATGGAGAAGAAGACTCAACGCGTTTTATGCTGTTTCTGCATGAAGTATCCGGATACTTTGGCTGGTATCCGGATACTTTTACCAGATGCCTGATTTATTTTTTTCTATTTTTCAGCTATTTTCTCCCCAACTTCAAATAGCCATAACTTCTTCGTTCACCGTCGGATCTTGCTCAAATTTGAGGAGCAACTTCCTAAAAATCATATCTTCATATCCAACGGTGGAAATTTTGTTTTGAGTCCTAAATCTTTTATTTTGATTTTCTAACCTACGTTATGTTTTAACACCGAATTATCTATTTTTCTGGCCTGTTCCTAATTCCAATTTAATGTTCCTTTCTTTTCTAAATCATTATTATTATTATTAATCTTTTCTAATGCTTGTGCACTTATTTTAATACCTATTTATGGCTTTATTTATATTATCCCTATTATCCCAGATTATTATTAATTCATTTGTATCTGGGTTTAAAATTTGGGATGTTACAGAGATCATGTCACCGACATCAACTTGGGGGATTGGTTCAATTAGAGACCGACACCTTGTACAACATAGTGTCGAAGGAGCTTGATGTCTACTAGGCATCATAAAAGCCCAAGGAGCAGAAGAATGTCACTTTGACGGAACCACGAAAAGACTTAAAAAAAATCCCACGAGCTTTAAATTGCATTATCTCAGTTGTGGGAAGATGCTTGTCAAAGGACTCTTGTCGAAAGACTATGGGAGACGTGGCAAAGTTGAAGCAAACGAAGAAACCACATCATGCATAGTTACTTAGTGGGTAGTTATTTAGAACGTGGCTGCTGCGGTTATGCAGATCATGCCCAATAACGTAGTGTAAGGGTAGTTAATTCCTAGGGCTATAAATATGTAATCGTTTGTTTGTAATAAGGGTTGGCACATCAGTAATCATTCCACACATCTCACCGCAAGCATATTGAAGGATAAAATGCCTTTGTAATAACCACCTTACATTCTTGCACTTTTTACAAGTTCAATGCAATCTTTTGCCTTTTCCTTTCCTTTACAATTCGAGCACTTTACTTTCCAGCACCTTTAAAATCTGCCTTTACGTTTTCGTCGCACATTTAAATTCTCGCATTTTTAATTCGCGCATTTACTGCCTTTCCTTTTACATTCCCATCAATTTACCTTACTCGTCGATTTACGATTCCCAAGCACGTCAAGATAAACCCCAAAAAAGACCAAGAAAAAATATCCCGAGTGCGTCACAAGATTACCACGTAACCAATTCGACCCCCGCAATCACTTGATCTTTCATCTCATCACCATTCCGACTCGTGTTCGTCCAAATTGGCGAATTGGCACACCCACATCGAATCCCCTTCCCTTATTCCCGCCGGAAACAAGTTGGCATGCCCAATGGGACTGGTTTAGAGTAACTTGTGTCCAAGTGTATGCTTTTGAGAAGTGGCAATACTGTGCCATTTTCACCCGGAACATCTCGATGGCTGATGCGAGTCATAACAGTCGTCAGACCACAGTAATTTCACAAGTTGAAGCAGTTAGTACTCCTATTAGTACTTCTCAAGTGCTCCTAGGATGTAATTCTGCTGCAGATTCTACTGTCACCACAGTAGTTCGTTCTACTAACGGTGGCCCAAATGGGGGCCACTCAAGTCAAACTAGTGGCTTTGCTTTTGGAAATAATCCGACAAACAGAAGTCAAATTCCCCAATATGGCTTGCCACCAGGTTTTGTTCCTGGTTCGACACTTACGTGGCCTCTAAATAGTTCGTTTGGCCCTATAGGAAGTGTTACTTCTACCAATGGGGCCACAACTATGGCATTCCCTCGACTTTATACTAACGGGGCAGGTACCATTAATATTTCGAGATACATGCCAATTAATCATGTAACCCATATCCGTCAGCAGATCGAGGAAGCAAACGTACAGTTAGTCGACCAATTGACGGCTCAATTAGGGTCAGTCATCAACCTAGCAATGATGGTAACAAATGAGACGTGTGGAAAAATTGCTCAATACATGAAGAAACTCAACCAAGTGTTGGGGGTTGATGAGAATGAACGAAATGAGTCCGTTGTACACCCTTATAGAGATGACAGATCTCCATATAGGCCAGTTTTGGTACAAGGGTACCCTGATGGCCAAGAAGCACGTGCATGGCCAAACAATACTGGCCAAGTCTCATCTCCACAACAAGATAGTAGGGTTACTACCCTGTGGGAGAAGGTTCAAACTAACTAACATTTTAATGCAAGTACAAATAATGCGGTTGTCGAACCCCCGCAGGTGACATTTCATCCCGGTGTCGAAGCGCCTCAATATGTGCAAAATCCTGCTCAAGTTGCATTCATGCAAAGGGGAGAAGAGTTGTAAACTGTCTTAGCAAGACAAAACTTGGCAAGACATTTACTTCGACACAATAATGGAGAGGCTCGAGTGGAACCTGACGATGTCAATAGAGTTGTCGAACAAGCTCTGAACAGAATTGGCTTCAATATAGGCTTGGCTAATCAGCCAAGTTTCAATTCATCTTTTCCTGAATGGGTCTAACATGCAGAGATCCCAAGGGGAATAAAGGTGCCAAATTTGTCCAAGTTCGCTGGTGAAACAGGAGAATCGTCTGTCAAACGTGTTGCACGTTATACCATCGAATTGGGAGATTTAGCCACTGACGAAGCTATTTAGATGCGAATGTTTCCCAATTCCTTGACGAAAAACGCATTTTCGTGGTTTTCGACGTTGAGGTTCAATTCCATTCATGCGTGGGCCCAGTTAGAATGAGCTTTTCACAAACAATTCTATACAGGCAAGTTAAAGGTTGCCTTGACGGATTTGTTGAGCGTGAGAAGGTTCGAGGGAGAACCTATTGGCAATTCAGCAAGTGTACCGATCGCACAAGTAATAAAGAATAAGTAAATTATCGTTCCACTCGGGGATTGCAAATTGTTTCTAATTTCTTTCACCTAATTGTGATTACTATGTATAACTTGTATGGGTTTTGAGTTTAGAGATAGGTGTGTAGAATTAAAATTACGAAACAATTTAGAAACTAAATAGGATTTTGAAGCAAATATGGAAAAGGTTAGGAACTTGGTTTCATTGTAGGATCAGGTTATTAATTATGAAAATATGTTTTCCAATAAATCAAAAACTCCAGAAACTATAAAAGCTAGATCTCTCATGGCAATTATGTTTCTTACCCCTTAATCCCTGAAGTCAGTTCTAATTTATAAGAGTTATACAATTACCCAAAAGTATTCCTATGAGTTGAATATTTATATTATTGTTTGGTTGAAAGGCCTAATCTTAATCCTAATTTTCCAATTAAGGTTCAGATTACCAAAGCAAAACATAAAGTGATCAATTCTATGAATTGTAATTAAAACACAACCAAGCAATTGATTGAAAAGGAAAACCAGTAATTCATAAATAAATAGCCAAATTAAGATCCATACAAATCCACCTTATTCCTAACAAGAGGTTCAATTATACATATCTAGAGAAGAAATAAAAGGAATGGGAAAAACTAATAATCATAGACAATAATTAATTACCCCCAAGAGATCTTCAATCTTCCAATCTTCAATCCTTGTACCTTGCCTCCTTGCTCTCAATTGTAGAACAACATCCCTTCTCTAATCCTAATTTTATTCTAGTCTCTTATTTGGCTCTGAAAAGTCTACCTTAACCTAATGGAAAAACCTATATTTAAAGTCTAAAACTAATCCCAATTGATAGGAAGGAAAATTGATCAGAAATCAGCCCAATTGGGCTTCCGCGTCGCTCGCGCGCCTGGGTGCACAGGTTTGATTCTGTGCATGCTGACCGGGGGTTGCGCGCCTGGGCGTGTGGATTCCACGCCTGGGCGTGCCAGCCTACTTCCGACTCCGTTTCGCTCCGTTCTTGCGCCATTTTCAAGATCCTTTCATTCTCATTTCATCTCCATAATTATTTTCTTCAATTAAGCTCCGAAAGTACTTGAAGCAAACCCAAAACGGATCAAAACGTTCAAAGGATTCTAAATTACCTAACTTCCTAAAAACTATACAAAAAGTCCTAAATTTACAAGAGAAACAAGCCAAATCCATAGTAAAAGGGAGTCTAATTCATGCTCAAAACATCATATATTGGACCCAAATCAGAACCCATCGACGACTATCTATCCCATTTTAGACAAATGAGGAGTAGATGTTTCACTCCAATCCCTAAGCCAGAAGTGGTAAAAATGGTTGTGGCTGGTCTAGAGTACCACATGAGGAAAAAGTTAGTCATACAACATCTACTAGATTTGGCCCAATTAGCTGCATGCATACGACAAATTGAAAATCTAAGGGATGAGAAAATAAAGGGTAAAAACCCCAAAATTCTCAAAGGGGAAAGAATCCATTACGTTGATTCCCAAATCTCTGACGTAGAGATGTTCGACGTAGGCTCAGAGGTGGACACAATAGATTTAGAAGAAGGAAAACCTTATACGTGTCATGCCTTGAGGCCATCAAAACCTCCTAATGAGAATGTATACAAGAATACAAACACTTTTGACATTTCTAAAACTGAACAAGTTTTTGACATGTTATTAAAGGATAAGCAAATTAAATTGCCTAAAGGACATAAACTTTTAAAGAAGGATGAACTGAAAGACAGAAAGTATTGAGAATATCATAACAATTGTACTCACAATACTACTGATTTTTTTGCTTTCAAGAATTTAATTCAGCAATGACTTGACAAAGGGAGACTGAAATTACTAGAAAAAAAGAGATGAAGGTCGATACCGACCCCTTTCAGAAGGAAGTAAACGAAGTCGAAATGCATGGAGTATTCCCAGTCAATGTGGTTAGCTTGGCACATGATAATCAAATATTCCCAAAAGCTGGAGAGTCGTTTGAACAATTTTACGACAGAAAGTAGTATGAAGATCTTAGGATCTGCCCAAGGTGCCAAGTTATCTATGACGAGACAGCAGCGTTTAAGAGGGAATGAGAAATGAAAAGAGATGACTTAAGGAGGAGGTTGAGAGCCAAGAGAGCACGAGAGGGGAGGTACATTCGACAAGAAATTTCCCAAGATGCTCGTCAACCTTTCCAAAGTCGAAGGGTGCGTGAAGGCAGATCGCTGAGATCTCCCATGCACAGTAGGATCAGCCAACGTAGAAACGAACCAAAAGAGGAACTAAGCACAAAGCTGAAGTCGACACCAAGTTTAATTTATGAGGGGTTGACTAAGACTCAAAAGATGAGGCTCCAAAGGTTTCGCAAAAAGGATACTGAAGCTGAGGTCATCATTAAAGAAGAACCTGTGGAGGACAAGGGATGCTTGGTGGCAACAATCAAGCCGACAACGGCTAGGTCCCATCAAAGAAACCGTAGGCAATCCAAGATGCAATGAGCTAAGAAGAGTGAAGGATCGAATCAAATGGAAGACTTCGACGATGTAGGCTCAGAAGAAAGTTTGGACATCATTGTAACTGATAAGGACATAGTGGATGCGCAGGGCAAAAGGATCACCAGAATGTCAATCAACAACATTGGTTTTCCTGCAGAATTCCAAGGTTTGGGTGAAGTCAAAGTAAGGGATTAAGGAAGTGATGGGTCAGACGAATCGTAATTGAGTGATGAAATCCTTGACTTACCTGAATGTTTGTTCCTCCTTGACAGAGTCCAGATGGAAATGGACATAAGCCATATTGCACAATTCAAACCGCTGGAGGAAAGTAAAAGAGAGAATCTGAGGCCCTTGCATATTAAAGCCATCGTCGATGGCAAACCACTCAACAGGGTCTTGGTAGATGGAGGAGTTGCTGTCAACATTCTCCCATGGAATGTATTCCGAAGGATGGGGAAAATGGATTCCGATTTGATCCCAACTAATGTGGTGGTCGTTGGGTTTACTGGAAAGATTGCCCAATCCCATGAGGTGATGATGTTGAAGGTAGAAGTTGGATCAGTGGTTCGAGATACTTTGTTCATGGTGGTACCTACGAAAGCAAGCTATAATCTCCTACTTGGAAGAGATTGGATTCATGTTGTGGGTGTCGTTCCCTCAACGGCCCATCAAAAACTAATCTTATGGAACCAATTGAACAAAGTGGAAGTCATTCCTGGTGACGATGGTCCATGTTACATGCAGCAAATGCATGTCGATTTCAAGGTGTACAATCCCAGTATCAAGCCTATCAGACTCGATGTCAACCATTTTCACAAACCAATTGTGGATCAATGTCTGATGGAGAATTATGGGATTTCTCTTGTAGAGGTTGGAGGGGCCGTCGAGCAGCGGCCTTCGACCAGCCTTGATGGTTGACAAACAATTGGAAAGGTTGTCGGCCTACGTGGCCGACAGAAGGCGATGCACCATCGAAGCAGGTGCATTCTAGGATTGTATTGTTGATGATAGCCCTTTGGGGTTCGAACATGGATGGACAGAGGATGAGCCTAGGTTCATCAGTGAAGACCCTAATGATGAAGTGAATTTGGGAACGGCTGAAAGGCCGAAACCCATTTATGTGAGCTCTTTGTTAGGAGAAGAATTTAGAAAGAAGCTAATCGACTTGATCAGAGACAACAAAGACTGTTTTGCATGGGAATTTGAAGACATGCCATGTCTTGATAGGGGTTTGGTGGAACACAAGCTGACTCTACGGCCTGATCACAAACCAATCAAGCAAGCTGTTCGACGATTCTCGCCTGACGTAGTTCTAAAAATTAAGGAAGATATTGAAAGACTATTGAAGGCGAAATTTATCAAAATGGCAAGATATGTCGAATGGATAGCCAATATTGACCCAGTAGTGAAGAAAAACGGAAAGATGCGGTTGTGTGTTAATTTCAGAGATCTAAATTCCGCTACACCTAAGGACGAATATCCCATGCCAATAGCCGACATGTTGGTGGATTCAGCATCGTGCCATGAGGTAATGAGTTTAATGGATGCCTTTTCAGGGTATAATCAGATTTTCATTGTTGAAGGCGATGTGTCGAAGACGGCGTTTAGGTTCCCTGGAGCTCTTGGAACTTTTGAAATGGTAATGATGCCATTTGGATTAAAGAATGCCGGAGCCACCTACCAAAGAGCAATGGATATGATCTTTCATGATATGATTGGCAAATTTTTGGAGGTGTACATTGACGATGTCGTGATCAAGTCAAGAACTCATGAAGAGCACTTGGAAAGTTTGAAGAAAGCATTCGACATAATGAGGAAGCATAATTTGAAGAAGAATCTGCTGAAGTTCATGTGTTCCCCATGATGTTTTGATGATGACAATACCAAATGATGTTTTGATGATGACTAGATTAATCTTCATTAAGTGACAGGTTAAAGTTGTTGATGATGCTATGCTTCCTCGTTTTCAAGATTGTATGTCCTAGTTTATTGTGTTGCATCTTAGGACATGTTGTAAATCAATAATGTCTAGGCACTCAAGGTTTCATATTTTAAGAACTATAGGAGAAGATCCCATTTTATGAAAATCCTTCTGAAAAATCTTTTGCGAAAATCTATGATTTCAAAGCTTTTGAAATATTTGCTTTTCAGTGAAGATAATCGATTACCTTATGGGATAATCGATTACTTCCAGTTCAGAATGTTGATAATCGATTACATTCTCATATATAATCGATTACCTTCAAGGTCTGATACATTTAGTAACTTAATTAAGCGGATAATCGATTACTTTTGCAGATAATCGATTGCCTATTCAAATTTTGAATTATTTGTGTTTCACATAAAGCAGATAATCGATTACCCTGATCAAGTAATCGATTACCCCTCTATTATTTTTGAAAATGTTGAAACAATCAGCATGATTCAGAAAATGATTTATTTCCTTCTTTGTTTGATTTCGTTTCAGATTAAAAAGTTTTCTTCTTCCTCTTTCTGAAATGGCTCTTCATTATCTCTCTCACTAATCCTAGTTTTTGAAAATCAAATAGAGAGTTCCTCTTCTTCTTCTCCGTTCTAAAAATAATCAAATCCTTGAGAAGCCTAAGACATTCATTGATATAGATTTTTCATTGTTGTATCAGCACTACCTAGAGTGCATGAATTGTTAGTTTCTCTTCTTCTCTAAACCAAATTCTTGTAAGGGAAAGTGTGACCCTTAGTATTAGGGAGTGGATCTCCTAGTGAGAACGTGTGGTACATTCATAGGGTGAGGAACCCCTATGTACTGGGGTAGAGTCTAGACGAACGATTGGGAACCTAGTAGAAAGACTACCTTAGGTTCTAGGTAGGGGCTACCTAGTGTTGTTTTTGAGGTCCCTAGCGAACGCTGGTACCTAGTAGTGTGCGGGACGTTCTTGTTTGTAATTGGGGCTGGTTGTCCCTGTTTTGATTAGTGAAGAAAAGCTCAAGCGGGTCGCTTGGGGACTGGACGTAGGTCTTTCGCTGGAAAGGCTAAACCAGTATAAAATCAACGGTGCACGTTTTTCTCTTCCCTTATCTTTTAATTTCCGTTGTTGTTATTGTTCAAGCTCTTCTTCGCAACAAAATAATTATTTTAAATAATAATGTATTTTAATAGTTTTAATTTAATTACCGCGTAATGGTTTTGTTGGTTTTGATTTAATTTGTTTCACGCGTATTAAGTTATTATTTTCTATATTAGCTTCCGCTCTATTGCTCTCGATCGCTTTATTTAGTTTTTCTGCTATGTGTATAAAGAGTTTTTATTAATAAGCAATTAATTTCCAAAGTTTTAAATGAATTTTTAAAAACCCAATTCACCCCCCCCCCCTCTTGGGTGACTGCTGCCAATCCTAACAATTGGTATCAGAGCATTGTTAAGTAACTACAATGGTGGGTGAAATAACTATAGAACACTAGGAGAACACCTAGAAGGGGGGGTTGAATAGGTGTTAAAGAAACCTTGAAATATTTTCGAATGAAACAAATCGAAACAATTAAAACGAATGATTTTTACAAAATCTGAAACTCATAATCGATTATGAAGAGTGATAATCGATTATTATCTGATAGCAAGTTTTCAGATAATCGATTATGACAAGTGATAATCGATTATAATTCACAGATATATCAGAAAATCACTTTTTCAATCAAAAACGAAAATCAATCAATTAACACATAAGATCAGAGATAGCACGGAATTGATTAACACCAAGATTGTTAATGATTACCTAGGTTATGAAAAAAGGTTTTCCCAAATCAATTTGAACAATTAAACTCTAATTCAATCAATTATGGAAAATCAATCTTTTCTAGGTTTTCAATCAAGAACAATATGAAATAACAAATATTAAAGAGTTAAGGGAAGAGAAGCTTGCTCAAATATTTATACTGGTTCACTCTTAACCATCGAGAGCTACATCCAATCCCCTCTATCATAATATAGAGAGTTTCTTCAATAAGGAATTAGAATTCTCAAATTACAAGCAGATGCCTCTCAAGATACCCCACTTGATAGCCTCCAAGAGATACCTCACTCTTGTCTTGCAAACCTATTGAATTTCTAATCTAACCTCTCCTTGCTTGTTGATACCCCCACAACAAGTCTTCCACTTGCTTGTTGATTCCTCACAACAAGACTTCCAATTTTATTGTTAACACAACAAGACTTCCAAATCAATTTTCTTGATGAACAACCATCAAGACTTCTTCTTTGTTGTAGAAACGCTTGCCTTCTTGCAAAGATTACAACCCACTAGAAAACACAATAACCTAATGAATCTCCTTCAAGAAATATGAACAATTACCCTTGAGATTCAAAAGCTTCTTGATCAAAGAATATGAAAATGAAGAACTTTGATCTTTGAGAAAGTGAGATAGAATGTTGAGAGAATAGTGTGGCTTTGATCTTTCTAGAATGATATGAAAAATGAAGTTAGTTGTTCACAATGAATAGAAAAAGGTTTATATAGAATACCCAAAAGTGAGGAAACTTAAAAACTGATTTTAAGAAGTGAAAAACTATTTTAAAATGCTATTCTGCTCGTGATAATCGATTAATCCTTTTAGATAATCGATTAAGCCTTTATAAAAGCTGATAATCGATTATGCCAACTAGATAATCAATTAAGACCTGATTCAATTCCTGATAATCGATTATTGCTTCCTCATAATCGATTATGAACTGTAAAACTTGATTAAAAACTTGTTTTCTCAAAACTAAACCTTTTCTTTCAAACCTTTAAGCCACCTATTGATTTAGGTTAAGTGAAATACTCAAATTATAATATGATCACGCACTTGATAGAGATTCACTACCCTCTAACAACTCTACCCAAACTCATCAAACTCTATGATTAAAATAAAGATATTACAAACAATACATATATTGAATCTTAATGAGCTTGCTCTCTCTTCATCATTGTTGTTTGTTGTTCTTTGCTGAGCTTCTCCAAGACTTGAGCTTGTTCAAAACCTTTGTCATTATCAAAACCATGCACTTGCACAACAGATCTCACAATCTCCACATGCACATGCACACTAGATCTAACACTTCGTGCTCTGGTAAAGGCTTAACAGCTTGAGTATCAAGATCCTTTGTAAATTGGCAGCGTTGGGATATTTGTTTTTGATTTTAAATGGAGGGTTTTAAATTCGATGATGCACCAATCTTCGATGGGAAAATTATCTGTATTGGATTGCTAGAATGAAATTTTTCTTTCAATCTATTAATTGTCATTTATGGAATATTGTGCTTCATGGCTTTGATCTAAAACCAAAGTGTGTTTTAAATGAATTTGATAAAAAATCTTTTGCCTTGAATATTCAAGCTATGTGCATTCTAAGAAATGTTGTGAATGATTATGCATATGCTAGGATCAAGGATTGTGTTGATGCTAAAAGTATCTGGGACACTCTAAAAACACACTATGCTACTAATGATCTACTTGAAAGTGTTAGTGTCTACAGGAAAGAAACGACACATCAGCATGAAAAAGTCACAAAGGATGAAATTACCAACTCCCATGATGAAATATTTAATGATGACACTAAAAGCATGGGGAGCAACTCACCAAGTGACGATGATGATCTAGAAAGCTTATTTGAAGCATTCATGGAATCGAACTTAGAGTCAAGTTCTTCGGATGAGGAGTCAATAGACAAAGAAATTGAATTTCACTCGTTCACTCCTCATGAGGTAACATTAATTGGCTCTCATTCCCATAATCTTCAAGTTACAAGTAATGATTTGAGCGATGATTTGAAAAATACATGCTTAGAAAATAGCACCTCTACTAACTGTGAAAATTGCATTTTTATTGAAAAACATGTTGAGGTTGGATCTTTTGAGTCGTGTAGTATTGAAAAATCCTCTTGTTCCAACTCTTTAGTTGATAATATAGATAAGAATGTGGATATTCAAATATCAAGTAAGGTTATTGACAATTGTGATTTTCAATACAAGGACAATAAGCCTAATTTCTGTAAAAACATTTTTGAAAAAGGCAAATCATCACTCAAACCCATTATCTGTAATTATTGTGGACATTCGGGTCATATTTCTAATTTGTGCTTATATAAGAAAAATTATTATCTAAGAAATAAAATGAAATGGGTTCCAAAGATCTCTAAGGAATTCAAGTCTAATCCCCCTGGACCCAATATGAGATGGGTACCAAAAGGTTTTCCTTGTAACAAGAATATGAAAAATCAGTTATCCTAGGAAGAACCAAAAGAAAATAATAAGAAGAAAACATTCAAGAAGATTCATTGGAAGCCGAAAACTAGATGGGTTGACCAAATGAAGAACAAGTTCTCAAGGATTGGACCAAAATCTTCTCAAGTAGAAATGGAAATTATAATAGGGTGAAAAATAAGAAGAGGAAGCAATGGTCAAGAACAAGTTCATCCTGGCTCAACAAGTCTGAGGTAAAGAAGTCATCTTCCTATTATAACCATGATCATACAAGAGTGTACTTCGAATATTCTGTTGAATCAAAGAGATTTTGATGATAACAAATGCACAAGCTCGGTGCTCGGCCAATGTTTAATCAGCTCGGCAAAGATCCTCGGCTACCTGTAGGTCATGAGCAGCAACTCCGAAGTTAAAGATCAAGGTCGGCAGACGCTTAGGTGCAAATTCGGAAGATCTGAACTTGAGCCAGTGGCAAGTCAGAAGCTCGGCTTATGCTCCGCAAGTGAGTAGCTCGGCATCAAGCTAGGCTCTTGCTTGGAACTAAAGAGCTCAGTTCCCAAGCTCAGCCAAAGCTAGGATGTCAAAGCTAATCAAAAGCTCGGTCTTTCTGCTCCATAAGAGCCAGTTGTCGAACCCAGAAGATCAACTCGGAAGGTGTTCAGCAAAATGATCACGCGTGCAAGTCAGCATCTCCCAGTTCAAGCTCGGAAGATGTTCGGAACAAGCTCGGCAATGTTCAAGCTCGGCAAACCTAAGATGCTCGGTTAATCAAGATAATGTATCGAGATTGACCTAAAGCTCGGATCTCATGCTCGTAGCTCGGCTAAAGCTCGGGTCAAAAACTTCAGTTCAAGTTTGAATATCAAGCTCGGCTAAAGCTCGGATCTCAAAGTTCAGTACAAGCTTAAATGCAAAGCTCGGCCAAAGCTCGGATGTTAGTCTTCAACTCAAGATAGGACATAAAGCTCAGCCCAAGCTCGGATACAAAGTAGTCGGCGAAAGATCAGCTCGGCCAGCTTACTCAAGTCCCCTAGCTCGAACAAATGTCAAGCTCGGCAACACTATTCATCGTCTTCAATAAAAAGCAACACCGCACCGCTCGCATCTCTTCGTTTTGCAACAATTTTATTTTTACTCAGTGTGGGTGGTAAACTTAGTTTTTAACTCAAACGTATAAATCTCTAAGTTTGAATTTCAAATGAGTTAAAAACAACGGCTAGAAACGGGATTAATTTGAAATTTGATTTGACTTCAATATGACCGTTGGAAAGGATAACGTCTCTCAAAAATCTTTATAAAAGGAGAGTTGTCTTCTCTAACGGATACAGAGAACGCATATTGAAGAACAAACTCGCAGAGACCATTTTCTCTTCATCTCTGTAAATCCCTTTCTTAATCGAACCGAAAAATCAATTGCTTTCACACTTTCAGATCCATATTAGATTGATTTTTAGTTGGAGCCAAACTTTTTTATTTTTATTTTGTAAAGAAAGGAAAGTCCTTGAAGGTTTCAAGGCATCTTGAAGGTTTCAAGATTTGAAGTCTCGAAAGGTTTTCGAGCAGAAGTGCTGAAGAGGTTCTTCAGCCATCAATTCAAGTCGGGGTAGTTGTTTAGGTGTAGAGTGGGTCTCTTGTTATTCCTGTTGTACTCCAATTGAATTGATTGAGTAAAGGCTCCCTAAAGGTTTTAGGGGGGGACTGGATGTAGCTCTCAATGGTGGAGAGTGAACCAATATAAATCCTGGTGTTTCTTCTTCTTCATCTTTATCGTTTTCTGTTACAGTTCCGAGAAGATTTAATCAGCTCGATTAAATCATGTTTGCTCGGATTCTGCTCGGCACAAACCGCTGCAAAACTGATCTTTGTGTGGCGTAGCTCGGTAATCGATGCTCGGCTCAGATAACCGATTATCAGAGCTTGCTCGGCACAAAGTCGGGATTTTTATTAAAAACCGAGCGGTATCCGACCATTTTCAGTTTTATCCGGAAAATTGATATTATCGCTTCCAACTACTATTCACCCCCCTCTAGTAGATTGTTAGGCTGATTGCTTGGTTTCTTACAATTGGTATCAGAGCTCGGTCGAAAGATCGAGTGTAAAAACTTTTTCGAAAAGATCCTAGAGGAAACCAATGGGCTCTAACAATCCATTCGGTGGTGAAGGCTCTTCAATAAACCATCAACCACTGTTTAACGGTGATGGACTATTGGAAAGCTCGAATGAAATTTTTATAGAAGCAGTAGATATTAATATTTGGGATTCAATTGAAAATGGTTCCTGCGTTCCTAAATGTAAAATGTGTGAAGAAGTTGTAGAAATCTCAAGGGCAAGCTGGAATGATGATGATAAAAAGAAAGTTTCATACGTTTTTAAAAGCCAAAATCATCAACACTTCAGCTCTTTCATGAATTTTTCAGTGTGTGTCACTGTAAAAATGGCAAACAAATGTGGAACATTCTACCACTTACTCACAAAGGGAGCAATGAGATTTGACGAACTCGGTTAAATATTTTTTTTTGTTCGTCCAATTAATAATGTTTGAAGGAACCGACAAAGAGAAGAAGGGGATTTCACTCAAGGCCCAAACTCAGTTGACTGAAGACTCCTCGAACAGCAATTCAAATTCAGAAGATGAAGAGAAGGCAAGCCTGTGCTTAATGGGTAAATATGATGAAGCTTCGCCATGCTCGACACTCGGCTTTTCCGAGCAATCCGACATGGTCTCACGGCGGTGTTCTCGGACCTCGGACATAATAAAGAGACGAGCTCTAACACATCAAGTGATGTGGAAGAAACCGATCTCGACTTGGTGAGTAGAATTGATGAAGGCACATCATCAAGTTCCACTTCTAGCAAGCAAGAAACTGAGGTATATTCCGATTCCAAATCTGAGTCTCTTAATTATGTCGATTTATTTAGTGCTTACATTGAAATGCATAATGAATTCAAGAAACTTGCTAAACTAAATGATAAAAGAAAAAGAACTATTTTGAAATTGAAAGAGCGAGTCTTGAATTTAGAAAAATGCATTTATGAGCTTAACTATAAAAATAAAGCACTGCAACACAGAATTGATTCTTTGAAAATTCAAGAAATCCCTTCTTGTGAATGTTGCAAAAGTCATGAAAATGAAATTACTAATTTGAAATACTATTGCAACTTTATCAAGAAGTGATAGTGATAAAATGTTAAATCAATTTCTTGGAAATCAAAGAAACAATTCAAATAAAACTGGTTTAAGATACATGAATGCCAAGAAGAATAAATTTAGAAAAGTTTGTTCATTTTCAAATTTAAATCTTTCTACAAAGCCAACGTATTTTTATGTGGCATTCATGGACACACCTCAAATATGTGTAAAATTAAATTTCATGGTGTGCCTAACGGTTTTTATGTTTGGTCTGTGAAAAATGAGAAGCCCAAAATATTTGGGTACCCCCTAAGAGCTTAATTTCGAACATATTTTTGATGCGCACTGTGCTAAAATTATTTTCATTTAAAAAGGTGCTTCTTCAAAAGTATATCTGTTTCTGGGGGAGATAGGTCATATTTTGAGCATATTATCATGTTTTAGGGAGAGAAAGGCAAGACTATATATCTTTTTCCATCAACTGCTTGCCCTCTGCTTCATTCACTCTCGAAATATGCTACCTACCACTCTTTTGGCAAATGTGCTTAATTCTTCGGCTCCTTTTTTATCATGAAAGGGGTAGGAAGGTGTTTTTTATTTTTGGTGTTTCAGCGTTTACAGGTTGATGAGCATACAATTAGGGGGAGTGTTTTCCGAGCAGCTCTACAAATTTTTGATCAGTTTTCGAGCATACATTCAGGGGGAGTGTACAAAAAAAACAAGCATTTGTCATCATCAAAAAGGGGGAGATTGTTGAATCAAAGAGATTTTAATGATAACAAATGCACAAGCTCGGTGCTCGGCCAATGTTTAATCAGCTCGACAAAGATCCTCGGCTACCTGTAGGTCATGAGCAGCAACTCCGAAGTTAAAGATCAAGGTCGGCAGACGCTTAGGTGCAAATTCGGAAGATCTGAACTTGAGCCAGTGGCAAGTCAGAAGCTCGGCTTATGCTCCGCAAGTGAGTAGCTCGGCATCAAGCTCGGCTCTTGCTTGGAACTAAAGAGCTCAGTTCCCAAGCTCGGCCAAAGCTAGGATGTCAAAGCTAATCATAAGCTCGGTCTGTTTGCTCCATAAGAGCCAGCTGTCAAACCCAGAAGATCAGCTCGGAAGGTGTTCAGCAAATTGATCACGCGTGCAAGTCAGCATCTCCCAGTTCAAGCTCGGAAGATGTTCGGAACAAGCTCGACAATGATCAAGCTCGGCAAACCTAAGATGCTCGATTAATCAAGATAAGGTATCGAGATTGATCTAAAGCTCGGATCTCATGCTCGTAGCTCGGCTAAAGCTCAGGTCAAAAACTTCAGTTCAAGATTGAATGTCAAGCTCGGCTAAAGCTCGGATCTCAAAGTTCAGTACAAGCTTATATTCAAAGCTCGACTAAAGCTCGGATGTCAGTCTTCAACTCAAGTTAGGACATAAAGCTCAGCCCAAGCTCGGATGCAAAGTGGTCGGCGAAAGATCAGCTCGGCCAGCTTACTCAAGTCCCCTAGCTCGAACAAATGTCAAGCTCGGCAACACTGTTCATCGTCTTCAACAAACAGCAGCACCGCACCGCTCGCACCTCTTCGTTTTGTAACAGTTTTATTTTTACTCAGTGTGGGTGGTAAACTTAGTTTTTAACTCAAACGTATAAATCTCTAAGTTTGAATTTCAAATGAGTTAAAAACAACGGTTAGAAACGGGATTAATTTGAAATCTGATTTGACTTCAATATGACCGTTGGAAAGGAAAACGTCTCTCAAAAATCTTTATAAAAGGAAAGTTGTCTTCTCCAACGGATACAGAGAACACATATTGAAGAACAAACACTCAGAGACCATTTTCTCTTCATCTCTGTAAATCCCTTTCTTAACCGAACCGAAAACTCAATTGGTTTCACACTTTCAGATGCATATTAGATTGAGTTTTCAGTTGGAGCCAAACCTTTTTTTTGTAAAGAAAGGAAAGTCCTTGAAGGTTTCAAGGCATCTTGAAGGTTTCAAGATTTGAAGTCTCGATAGGTTCGCGAGCAGAAGTGCTGAAGAGGTTCTTCAGCCATCAGTTCAAGTCAGGGTAGTTGTTTAGGTGTAGAGTGGGTCTCTTGTAATTCCTTTTGTACTCTGATTGAATTGATTGAGTAAAGGCTCCCTAAAGGTTTTAGGGGGGACAGGATGTAGCTCTCAGTGGTGGAGAGTGAACCAGTATAAATCCCGGTGTTTCTTCTTCTTCATCTTTATCATTTTCTGTTACAGTTCCGAGCAGATTTAATCAGCTCGATTAAATCATGTTTTCTCGGATTCTACTCGGCACAAACCGCTTCAAAACCGATCTTTGTGTGGCGCAGCTCGGTAATCGATGTTCGGCTCAGATAACCGATTATCTGAGCTTGCTCGGCACAAAGTCGGGATTTTATTAAAAATCGAGCAGTATCCGACCTGTTTCAGTTTTATCCGGAAAATTGATATTATTGCTTCCAACTACTATTCACCCCCCCCCCTTGTAGATTGTTAGGCCGATTGTTTGGGTTTCTTTACATATTCCAAGCTATATCTATTTTGAAAATAAATCATGTGTGGTAAAAATTTGTTTTAAATAAGGTTGTCACATGATTATCAAACCTTGGGATAGTAGAGTACTTCATTCATAATATGGTATTTAGTGCAAACATGAGTTGATTAAGTTAGCTTTTAAATTCATACTATGTATGAACTTGTTATAATTCATAGTTATATATGGTATGCATGATATCTATTATATTCTCCCATTATCTTTTGCGCGATATCAACATTTTTCAGTTGCTCTAATTGTTTTACATTGAAAAAGTTACTAACTTGAGCGCTGGAGATAGCCTGAGATTTGTTTTGTAGGTATCAACCCTATCAGGTAAGCAACTCTCAAGCTATGCATTCCCTGTGTATCCATAAGCCATCAAAATATGTTTGTGTTGCTCAAAAGAATTCAATCAGATCAAATTTGAAGCAGTTTGCAAGTTTTGGGTGAAGTAATCGATTACCCTGGAAATTAATCGATTACTTGAAGGTATCTGATACGGGTTTGGAAGACAGAAAGGAAGTAATTGATTACCTCCTGGAAGTAATCGATTACTTGCATCAGATGTCAAAAAAAAGGGAAAAGCGCGTTCTATTGGTGGGCCAAGTGGGCCTTGACCCAGTTTGACCAAGTGGGGAGCCTCCTTGACTTACCCTAGCCATCCCTTTTGTTGAAACTGAGTGTTGAAACTCATGGTTTTCCTCTTGATGTTTTGATGATGACACAACATGATTATTTATATAATCTTAACAGGTTCAGGTACATTGAAGATTGCAAAGATGTTATGCTCGTTGAAGACCTAGCGTTTAGGTTTAGAAATCTTTGTAAGGCATTTAATATACTTAAAGCAATTAGGTATAACTCATATGATGATGATATTTTGCTTTCTCTCTTAAAACCTAGAAGAAGCTTTTTAAACCTTTTGCTCCAGGAATATTATTTGTGAAAAATGTTTTGTGAAAACCTTTGGTTACAATATTTTTCATGAAAATCTATTTTTAACTTGGAGTAATCGATTAACCCTTCTGGAATAATCGATTACTTGATACAACTTGTAACCAGAGTGTATGTAATGGATTAATTAGGATCTTGTAATGGATTACTTCCTTGAACTGGTCATTTAGGTGCAAGTAATCGATTACAGGAATCTAATAATCGATTATATTCAATGCTGCAACTTTTTATGAAAAACCTGAGAGCATGTAATCAATTAACCTGACCGAAGTAATCGATTACTTCAATTCAAATTTTGAAAAACGTGCTGAAATCAATCTGATTCCCAGAATGATTTGTTTCCATTTTTGGAGGATCACGTTTTGATTATTGGCTGCTTCTTCTACTTTTTAAAGAAAGGCTTTTCTTTTCTTCTAAGACTCTCTTCTTCTCCTTTGTTTTTATTCTCATTCTTGAATTCTTGGAAATCCTTTGAGAATAAAAATCATATTTGTTCATCATCATCATCTAGAGTTATAGTCTAAGTTTTTCTTGAGCATATTATATTGCTATAGGACTTTATTGTAGTATCCGCTCTAATTAGAGAGCTTATTGTTAGTTGCACACATTTCTTCGTGCAAATTCTTTTATTGTAAGGGGTGTGACAACCTTAGTGTTTAAGGAGTGTTTTCCCTTAGGATTGAACGTGTGTCGCTATTCTTAGGGTGAGATAACCCTTGTGTATTGGGTAGCGCTATACGAACGGTGGGATTCCTAGTAGTTAGGCTATTTGTATTCGAGGTCCCTGGCGAACGGTGGGATTCCTAGTAGCTTGCGGGGTGCTCTGGATGTACTTGGGGACGCTGTTGCGTCTTGGCATAGTGAAAAGCTCAAGTGGGTCGCTTGAGGACTGGATGTAGGCATTGTTGGCCGAACCAGGATAAAAATCTCTGGTGCATTATTTCCTATCCCTCTTCCTTTTATTTTCCGCTTGTTTAATTTTTGTTAATCTTATTTTAGTGGCTAAAAACTATTTTCAAGTTTTAATTTGTATATCAAGGATTGTGGTTTTCCTTTGTGATGTTTTTCTTGAATCCAATCTCGTGTGTAATATGCATTTCAATATTCGTAAGTAATATTATTTGAATTGTTTGCTTAAAAACGTTTTAAATTCGTTCTTTAAGTCTTCCGCTCGTTTTAATCTTTGTTATCTTCTTAAAGAACGTTTTATTATGATTAATTTTCAAAATTTTATAAACACCCAATTCACCCCCCCTCTTGGGTGATTCTTGCCAATTACCACCAATTATTCCAACACCTTTCTCTCTCTCTCACTCTCTCAAATAACGTTCTCCCTCCTTCTCCCTTCTTCTTCTCTAACTTCATCTTCCTCCTCAAACCATCAACCTCCATAGCCACCACACCTTCAAGCTCCATCAACCAACTCCATTCAAACCCTCAAATCCTCCACAAAGTCATACTATATCAACTTCCTCCTCACAGCATTCTCTCAAAACCGTCCCTCTCTCTCCTCCCCATTCGAACTCCTCCATTAGAGCCACCCTTAACCACTATTTTTTCCACCATTCTTAACCTCCTTCAACCAAAAACTGTCATCCTTCTCACCATTCCTCAAACCTAGTCTCAAACCGGTTCACCCTTGGTTCAACACGGTTTTTGTAAAGGAACACTGGTTCATTGGCTCATTCTCATCGATTCACTGGTTCATATAGATTCGGTTCAGTGTTGGTTCAAGACGGGTTCAGTGAGTCTCGGTTCAGTCAGTTTAGTTTGGTTTCTTCTCCGGTTCAGTGTGATTCGGATCAGCCTGGTTCATACGGGTTCAGAGTGTTTCGGTTCAGTCAGCTCAATTCGGTTTTCTTCCTAGTTAAGCACTACTGTTCTCGGTTCATAGGTTCAGGTTGGTTTGTATATCACCCTCTTCACAAGTCTAGATATTGCTACTACTCTTGTATGTCACTTGTGCTATTGAACATGAAGATGATATGTTGGTACTTTTGGTTTAGCTGCATACTGTTTGTTATTTAAAGTAGCATCAGCTGTTGACTCTGTGATTATTGGGATATTGTGTTTGGCTTGAAGACTCTATACTGTTTGCTCTTGATATTGTTAGAAATTAGCTTCTGTTATCGTTCTATCTGTTTGTTGAATTTGTGAAAATGACAAGTAGAAGGCCTAGAAAAAGAGCTCAAATCATTGATTCAGAGGATGATGAGCCTTCACCGCCTATAGTCCGTGCTCAGAGATCATCTCATCAGAATCGGGATGGGGCTGGTCCGTCTGCTCCACTGACTATGTCTCAGCCTGCGACCTTAGCTCAGTATAGACGCTGGTTCACATCTCCGGCCCAGATAGCTAATTTTGAAAAATACTTTGCTGCATGCGAGATCATTTCACCTAAGGTCATTGATAAAGAGGACTTCGACTCTCCTGTGTGTGATTTGCATCCTATCGTGGTTCTCCGAGAAAACATTCTCCTTCCATTTTGCCTAATCGGTGGTGACTTCTATAAGGAACTGGTGACTGTCTTCTACACCAACCTCAAATGGGATGATGAAAATAAGATCCTCTCTTCCGAAGTTAAAGGCAAAAAGATCTCTATCGACTTGGATTTATGGGCTGAGATCACTCAACTGCCCACTGATGGAGTTAACTTCATTAGACGTGGTCCAAACAATCTGTGGGGTGATGAGTATAGCAAAGATTCAGCCAAGGAAGAATTTCTAACCGATGATCCCGGGAAAGTTATCACTTCTGGTAATCTTATATTCAAATATCAGTTATTGCATTATATTCTGAATAGATGCATAATCCCTAAGCCTGGAAATTATTTTTGTGTAATAGACACAGACTTCATCTTGTTCTGGGAACTCTATCATGGTAAATCAATTAATTGGGGATGGTATGCTCTCTATCACTTGAAGGAAACAGCTGCTAAAGTTAAGCGCTCAATCGACCAAAATTCAAAGCTGAAGATGACGCGTCTACCCTATACGACCTTGATTACTAAAATTCTGCATCATTTCCGAGTTCCTTTGACTGGAGAATCCAAAACCCCATTCACCTCAGACATGTGCATCAACAATTCATTTGTGAAGACCATGGGTTGGCGATTCCATGAAGACTCTGGCTGGAGAGAATTTGGTCGTCGCCGAAAACAAAGAGACTCTTCAGAAGAGCAAAATGAAGAAGCAGCATATCCTACTCATGATCCTGATCTTCTTCCATTGCAAACTATATTTCCTCCTGATATGCAAGCGTTCATGGATGATGTCTGTGGCTACATGTAGCGATCTGATGACCACATGAGACGATCCCAGGTGCATATGGAATTTGTTGACAACAGTCTTGCAAATCTCACCACTCGTCTGGAAAATTTGCACATGGACATAGGTGTGATAAGAGAAGATATTCATGATCTACGGCACTAAAATAAGGAAAGAAGTGGTTTCGGGGGATCTCACAATGCATAGCTTGCAGAGATTATTTTTTTCTGCTCTCTTAGAATTTCATTTGTCTAACCCCATAGTTGTATAACCTGGATTTATTTTTTTGCATTCTCTCGCTTTTAACTCTACGCCTTATGCAAACTCTTGACTATGTTCTAATATGTTTTGTTATCATTATTTTGTCTTGAGTTGTGCGCTTGATATATTCTTGGAGTTAACCCTTTTTGATGTTGCCAAAAGAGGGAGAGATAAGATATCAGGTTTTCAGGTTTTCAGGGAGAGCTGAGCTTATGAGTTAATCATCAAAAGTTTATGTATTATGATTATATATTATATGCACTATAACCTCTGTTTTGCAGGAAGTGTTTGTTGTTAGTTTTGACAGCCGTCACCCAAGAGGGGGGTGAATTGGGTTTTTATGAAAACATTGGAAAATATTCGAATTAAATCGTTTTCAATAAACTTAAAGAGATTTTGCAGCGGAAAACTAATATATGAATAAAAACGATTTCGCGGAAGATTTAATAATAATAATAATAATAAACACTAATATGCGCGCAACACAAATAAATTAATAACAACAAATACCGTTACCGCGCTAATTAATTTAAAACTCTTTAAATTAATTATTATGAAAATAATTGCTTTGATGCAAGACGGATAATAATAACAATAACGCACATGCAACAATAACAACGGGAAATAAAGAGATGAGGGATAGAAGAGATTGCACCGGAGATTTTATCCCGGTTCGACAAAGCAGCCTACTCCAGTCCCCAAGCGACCCGCTTGAGCTTTTCACTAATATTCCAAAGACGCCCCTGCATCCCCGAATACAACCAGAGCGCCCCGCAAGCTACTAGGAACCTCCTTTCGCTAGGGACCTCAACAACAACCAGATAGCCTAACTACTAGGTGCCCCACCATTCGTCTAGCACTACCCAATACAGAAGGGTTCCTCACCCTACAAACACCACGAACGCAGTACGTCCGCACTAGGAGATTCACTCCCTAGTCACTAAGGGTCACACACCCCTTTACAACACTGGTTACGGATATGAATGATTGGGTACAACCACTATGATGCACTCTTGATAGTGCGGATACAACAATTTGGCTTTCTAACAAAAGTGTGTTCTATATAACACTGATACAACAATACAAGTTCTAATGGCTATGGATAAAGTTTCACTATAGCATAGGCCAATAACTCAGAGAATATGGAGAAGAAGAAGAGTGAAGCGTAAAAACGTTTTTCTCAAAAAGTGTTATCAGAAGTGTTCTTAGAAAAAGAGAAAAACTTTCTATTTAAAAAGATTTGAAAATATTTGAATTTTGAATTTGAAATCGGAATCAAATCAAAAACGATTTTGGAACTAAATCAAATTCAAAATCAAATCAAAAACAAATCAGGAAATATAGAAAGATTGATTTTCTGAAATCAAATAAATAAAATAATATTTTTGAAATCAAAATCAAATCAAATAGATTTAAAGAATAAAATAAAAGATTTGAATCTTAAACCAAAAAGGAATATTTTCAAAAATAAAATCAAATTCGAATTTTGAAAATAAATCAGAATCATTTATATAAAAACAAATCTGGAAATAAATCAAAATGATTCTGACACGTTTTTCAATAAAACTTGAGGTAATCGATTACTTCAGGGAGGTAATCGATTATCCTTTTAAAAATAGAAACTTTTAAATTCTTTTGAAAAACTAGTAATCGATTACAACATAGAATTTAATCGATTACTTCACTTCTGTTTAATATATGATGCAACTGATATAATCGATTATCACTGGTCAAATAATCAATTACACAGCCTCTAGAAAATATATGATGCAACTCCAGTAATCGATTATCTGTGCCAAGTAATCGATTACTTTCATACAAAATGTAATGGATTAGCCAGGTTCAAATACTCGATTACACACTTTCTGGATTTTCTATGATGCAACATAAATAATCGATTATCTTGAAAGAGTAATCGATTATCTCTGTCAAAACTTGTAAAAACATATTTTCACAACTTAGAGAAATCCAGCTAGAGGTTGCCAAGATATATTTTCACAGTGAATCAATTAAGACATTAAAAATACGTTTTTAGAAAAACTCTTTTTGCAATTAAAACATTCTTAGATTTAAAACGCTTCTTCTCCAAGAACTCTAAATAAGGCCTAAACATAAGTGACACAATTATTCTAGCCTTACATTGATTCCTAATGAGGGAAGGACGAAAACCACTTGAAGCTCTTGCTTGACACTTGACTTGCATCTTCACTTTGAAAGGTCCTTGTTTGGCATCATCAAAAACTCTTCAACGTTCTTCCACATTGAATTCTAACACTCCCCCTTTTTGTTGATGTCAAACCTATTCTCTGCAAGACAAGGGTTAAAGCAGTATGCATATATAAAATATATCTCCCCCTCACACATAGGAATAACAATGTCTCCCCTTGAATTGATGCACATAAGATATAAATAAAATACAATTAACCTTGGCATCAACTAGGGACTCCAATATCCTGCAAGAGGGTATCTCCAACGCCCAAGTCAGTAAAGCATAATATAATGGACGATGTAAATACACATAATCAAGTATAGGCAGGATAAAGGTAAAACAAATAACATGATTTGTTATCATCAAAACACAATGCACTAGGCATAGGGGAAATCACACATTTACACATTTGTCATCATCAAAAAGAGGGAGTGTTGAAGTTCATGTGTTCCCCATGATGTTTTGATGATGACAATACCAAATGATGTTTTGATGATGTTTTGGTGATGACTAGACTAATCTTCATTAAGTGATAGGTTAAAGCTGTTGATGATGATATGCTTGCTCGTTTTCAAAATTGTATGTCCTAGTTTATTGTGTTGCAACTTAGGAAATGTTAAAAATCAATAATGTCTAGGCACTCAAGGTTTCGTATTTTAAGAACTGTAGGAGAAGATCCCGTTTTATGAAAATCCTTCTGAAAAATCTTTTGCGAAAATCTCTAATTTCAAAGCTTTTGAAATATATGTTTTTCAGTGGAGATAATCGATTACCTTATGGGATAATCGATTACTTCCAGTTCAGAATGTTGATAATCGATTACATTCTCATATATAATTGATTACCTTCAAGGTCTGATACATTTAGAAACTTTATTAAGCGGATAATCGATTACTTATTCAAATTTTGAATTATCTGTTTTTCACAAAAAGCATATAATCGATTACCCTGATCAATTAATCGATTACCTCTCTATTATTTTTGAAAATCGTGAAACAATCAACATGATTCAGAACATGATTTATTTCCTTCTTTGTTTTATTTCGTTTCAGATTAAAAAGTTTTCTTCTTCCTCTTTCTGAAATGGCTCTTCACTATCTCTCTCACTAATCCTAGTTTTTGAAAATCAAATAGAGAGTTCCTCTTCTTCTTCTCATTTTTGAAAATAATCAAATCCTTGAGAAGCCTAAGACATTCATTGATATAGAGTTTTCATTGTTGTATCAGCACTACCTAGAGTGCATGAATTGTTAGTTTCTCTTCCTCTCTAAACCAAATTCTTGTAAGGGAAAGTGTGACCCTTAGTATTAGGGAGTGGATCTCATAGTGAGAACGTGTGGCACATTCATAGGGTGAGGAACCCTTGTGTACTGGGGTAGAGTCTAGACGAACGATTGCGAACCTAGTAGAAAGACTACCTTAGGTTCTAGGTAGGGGCTACCTAGTGTTGTTTTTGAGGTCTCTAGCGAATGGTGGTACCTAGTAGTGTGTGGGACATTCTTGTTTGTAATTAGGGCTGGTTGTCCCTGTTTTGATTAGTGAAGAAAAGCTCAAGCGGGTCGCTTGGGGACTGGACGTAGGTCTTTCGCTAGAAAGGCTGAACCAGTATAAAATCAACGGTGCACGTTTTTCTCTTCCCTTATCTTTTAATTTCCGTTGTTTTTCTCTTCCCTTCTTCACAACAAAATAATTATTTTAAATAATAATGTATTTTAATAGTTTTAATTTAATTAACGCGTAACGGTTCTGTTGGTTTTGATTTAATTTGTTTCGCGCGTATTAAGTTATTATTTTCTATATTAGCTTCCGCTCTATTGCTCTCGATCGCTTTATTTAGTTTTTCTGTTGCGTGTATAAAGAGTTTTTATTATTAAGCAATTAATTTCCAAAGTGTTAAATGAATTTTTAAAAACCCAATTCCCCCCCCCCCCCCTCTTGGGTGACTGCTGTCAATCCTAACAGAATCCACTCGAATGCACATCTGGAGTCACGGCTGGTCAGCTCTTAGGATTTTTGGTTCATAGGAATGACATTGAAGTGGACAAGAACAAAGCCAAAGCAATACTAGAAGCTTCGCCACCATCAAACAAGAAAGAGGTACAGTCGTTCCTTTGCAAGGTGAATTTCTTGAGAAGATTTATCTCAAACTTGTCATGCAAAACAAGGGTCTTTTCACCGCTTGTCAGACTGAAGAAAGAAGAAGAATTCAAGTGGGAATCCAAACATCAAGAAGCATTCGACGATTTGAAGCGGTACTTAACATCTCCACTAGTCATGATGCCGCCTCAACCTGGTTTTCCATTGAAATTGTATATATCAGCATCTCCTCACACCGTAGGTAGCATGTTAGCACAAGAAGATGGAAATGGCGTCGAGAGAGCTGTATTTTATTTAAGTAGGGTGTTTAATGATGCCGAAACACGGTACAGTGCTATAGAGAAAATATGCTTGGCACTCTACTTTTCTTGGACAAAACTTAAGCATTATATGAAAAGTTTTCATGTTTTGGTTTCGTCGAAGTCTAATAATCCAAGCCAATAATCCATGGCAGGATTGGCAAATGGATGACATGGCTATATCTGTCAATTATGTCGGCCTAAGGCCTTGAACCATGTATTTCGATGGCTCTTCTAAGAATGGAGCTGGGGTGGGGATATTACTCATATCTCCTAACGGTTTCCCCACCAAATCCATGTTTAATCTCAAATACCAATGCTCTAACAATGAAGCAGAGTACGAGGCCATTATTATGGGACTTGAAATTTTGGTATACTTGGAGGCCAAAAACGTGGCCATCAAAGGAGACTCTCAATTAATCATCAAGCAATTAGTCGATGGATATAAGTGTCTAAGTCCAAAATTGGCTAAGTACTGTGTCATCGCACGAAAGTTGATGTTCAAGTTCAATGATGTTTCTGTCGAACACATATATCGACGAGATAATCAAGAGGCCAACCATTTGGCCCAAGTGGCTTCCAAATATCGTGTGTCGAATAGAGTGTTGGATGAAGTAATCCAAATAAGGGAGTTACTTTACACACCTCACGAAAGGGAGGTCATGGTGAATGTATTGGCATCAACAGGTGACTGGAGAAAGCCAATGGCAAAGTGCCTGACAAACCCATCTCCTAATGTCGAACGGAAACTAAAGCTGAAAGCCATCAAGTTCACCTTGTTAGGTGGAGACTTATATCATAAATCGACTGATGGAAACTTAGAAGTGTTCCTAGATCAGGAAGATGCTTTTATAGCCTTAGCTAAAGTGCATGAAGGGATCTGTGGAGCACATCAAGCAGGAGAAAAGATGAAATGGCTAGTACGTAGGCAAAGAGTATATTGGCCGACTTTGGTATCAGACTGCATGAAATTTGCAAAATCATGTGAAGAATGCCAAAAGCATGGCCATATCCAGAATGTCTCGTCAAGTGAGTTGCATTCGATCATCAAACCTTGGCCCTTCAGAGGTTGGGCACTTGATGTGATTGGAGAAATTGTTCTCAATTCCACAAAGGGACATAAGAAGATTTTGGTGGGAGTAGGCTACTTTATCAAATGGGTGGAGACAGTCCCTTTAGCAAAAGTTGAACAAAAGCAAGTTATTGATTTCATTGAAGAACATATCGTTTGTCGATTTGAAATTCCTGAGACAATAACTATGGATCAAGCCTCTATCTTTGTGGGGAGCAAGTTTAAGAACTACTGGGCGTGCAGAAGAATCAAATTGTTGACGTCGACACCGTATTATGCTCAAGCCAATGGTCAAGCCGAAGCAGCCAATAAATGGATCATCAATGTCATCAAGAAACAAATCAAAGGAAAACCCGAAAATTGGCATGAGACATTTACACATGCACTTTGGGCCATTCGAAATTCTCCTAATGAGGCCACAGGGACAACGCCTTATATGTTAACATACGGTCATGAGGCCATGTTACCAGTTGAAGTGAATTTGGATCACTAAATTTCAGAGGCAAAACGAGATGCCTGTGAATGCCATGTTTGATGAATTAAATGAAGTCCACGACGAAAGGATTTTGGCATTGGAAAATATTATGCGACAAAAAGAGAAAATTGCTAAGTATTACGGCTCCAAAGTCAAGTTCAAGGCATTTCAACCTGGCAAATTGGTATGGAAAGTGATCTTGTCAATCGACAAGCATTCTAACGAATATGGAAAGTGGTCACCAAAGTGGGAAGGACCATTTCTAGATTCGAAAGCCTTTTCAGGCAACGCATATGAATTAGTCGAAGTCGATTCAGGGAAAAAGATCAAAGCAATTAACGACAAGTATTTGAAAAAGTATAAGCCGACAATGACAGAAGTAAATATCCAAAACTGAAATTGCATTACAAATACTAAGAAGTGTACAAGTACATTTAAAAAAAAGGTACAATAAAGCTAGAGTAAAGCCTATCTAAGACATGCTGCCAAAGGAAAGCCACTCCCTGGCGAAAGTCTCTCCTTTCGTCGAAGCCCAGCCTTGTAACCTTGCAGTTTGGCAGTCAACTGTTCTACAACATCTTGATAAGGTTGAACAAGAGCATCGACACCGTCAGTCAATTGTTTATGCGTAGCTCTGACCTTTTCAAGAGATTGACCCAATTCTATGTGTTCTTTTTCCATTTGAGCCAATTCATTCCACAACTCTTGAATTTTGGCATCTGTTTCATCCATCTTTTGCACTCCTTGGGCAATGACTCGAGACCAAATAGACTCTTCCTTTTCCATATGTGAAAAGTTTGATTCAATGGCCACTCGAGAATCCTTGATTCCTGATACTCTTGAACATCCTTGAGGAATTGAGGCCTATCTTTGGCCCAATTGTTGATGAAACGCTGGAGGACCAATTTTGACTCCAAGTTTGCCGAAACTGACTGTTGCAGGAGCTTGTCAACGGTGGAAGAAAGAAGTTCGAAAGTCGAAGAATCAATGGTCAGTTGGTCAAAAGGACGACAGCAGATATTCTTCAAAT
Organism: Crotalaria pallida; assembly: GCA_037953625.1. Lineage (NCBI taxonomy): Eukaryota > Viridiplantae > Streptophyta > Magnoliopsida > Fabales > Fabaceae > Crotalaria > Crotalaria pallida. Next base: position 136,213,317 of record CM075650.1, on the reverse strand, counting down.
TAGACAAGGATTGCGCCAAGGTCGATTCCTCAACTCTTACTGGAGAATTCATGGCCTCATCTACAAATCGAGTTTTTGCCATGAGTTCCCTCAAAAATGAGAAAGCTTGAGAATTGGAAGCTGATGCAACAGTTGGAGAAGCCATTTTGGAAGTAGATGGTGCAGAGGTAGAGGCAGCAGTAGTTGGAGGATCAACAGGTGGCAGGTGATGGAAACTGCACACTACCGTCAAAGCCTTCAATTTGGTGAACGCTGTTTGGAATCTAGAAAAAGAAATAAACGGGAGTTAGGTCAAGTTATTTAAAGGCTGCACAAAAGGGTAGAAAGGTGAATTTGCACATACCTCAAAAGCAGGAGCACATGGAGTAGGACCACAAGACGTTATTCGTTCGACATAAGCGAAGTCAATAATTTAAGCGTCAAAAGGAACCTCATCTTGAAACTCTTGTGCGAGAACTTGAGGTTCAATAGACTGAGCAGTGGCATCAACTAAGGCCGCCGAAGGAGGATTGTTGACACATTGGTGGGTGGATTCTCCAACGGCCGAAGTTTCAACTGCTATTGTTTCAGCAGGAGTAGCAAAAGCAACAGGAACAACAGGAGTTGCTTCAAAATAAGAGGAAAGGTCATCTGTAATGACATTTTGTGGCACTATAGGATGTTTGGAAGAGCGACATTGCAGTTGGAAACCTGAAACATCTTCATCATCATTTTCCTATTCAAAGGGATTAGACTGGGGAGTGCTAAGGTATAGTCCAGCATGATCAGAGTAACGAGCTTCGACAGCACCGAACAAGTCATCTTGTGTTTCCTCAACAATGTTGACATGAAGTGGCGGTTCTCGAATAACTATTCCCTTTGATTTGGGACGAGAGTCTTGCTTAACAGCTGTGGCAGGAGCCGAAGTGGCAGTGGAAAGCTTAGCCTTATGAGAAAGAGGAAGAAGAAAGGGACTGTCAATCTGTTCAGATGCTGCCTCACGTGGGCGTTTGTTCGAAAGTTCTCCAGCATTTCCTTTTCCTTTTTCCTTGGAACCTACAAAAGATTCCAAAGCAGATTGATGGCGCCTCTTTTTAGACTTCTTTGGTGATAAAGGACTTGAAAAGGATCCGCCACCTTTCTTCTTTGAGGCATTTGCTTTGTTGATGGCCCTATAGTTAATGTAGGTAGGAACAACATCTGTGCATAAAATGAAGACAAGGTCACAAACAAGAACAAGAAAGTGAAAAAATAACGAGATTTCGAGCGTGTCGAGGTACCTGGATTTTTGGCTCTTATATCCTTAGGAATCTTGGTGCATATGCTTTCGACAATGGTGTGGAAATCAACATGATACTTATCATAGTAAGCCTCCCACCACGCCACAAAACTAGGACTCTGATAAGTACTTAAATGAGTACTATTTTCTATCAATTTTACCTCTCAAAAGCTTAGATTATTGCTTGATATTATGAAGAATCTTATCCGATTTTGTCCTATAAGCAAATTTTATCATTAAAATATAACTAAATAAATTCTAACTTCTTGTGTAATAAATTCTAGGTGTGAAATCCCTTCTGGAAGATTCAAGGAGTAAAATGAGGAAAATTACCAAAGGAAAAGAAAATAAAAATTTCAATATACAGCAACACGCCTGAGCGCACGCTCAGGCGTGTGTCAGTGGCATGCACCAAGGTTCAGGCGTGATTCAGGAGTAGGAAACACGCTCAAGCGCAGGCTCAAGCCGCAGACACACGCTCAAGCCTACCCCCAAGCGTGAAGACAAGTATGGGCATGACCCATACTATGCCAGATCATAAGCATCTGCGCCTGAGTGTAAGCTCAAGCGTGAGGTCGACCAGAGTGCGATGCCAGGCTGTCCAGATCAAAAGCACCAGCGCCTGAGCGTGAGATCAGCCAGAATTTCCTATAAATAGGCCTTCATTCTTCCATTTCAAGACTACACCTTACCACCTTCAAGCTAGTTACTCTTAGGTGTTTTCTACCTCCCTTCTACTTATTCTCAATTCTTCTTAGTCTTTAGGTTTATGTTATAATGTCATTTCCATTTATGTATTGTTAAGTTTCTATTCAACTTGTGGTAATAAGTTCTAATGGATTTTGAGGTTTGATGGATGGATTTACCTTGTCAACACTTGTTATGATGGATGGCTAAGCCTCATCAATTCTCATTAATTGAATTTCCTTTCATCTTTCCATCTTGTTAACACTTATTTAATTGAATTTGAATTGATCACTTAAATTCATTAACTAAGATGAACTTAACTATCCATAATTAAGACCTTGTGATGCTTACTTACATTGGACTTAAGAAAGACTTCAAGACCAAGAATTATGTACCGCTTGTGTACAATGATTTTGAGACGGACAAATGGACTTTCATGGACTTAATCAATGGATTTATTCATTACTTGCTGATTCAAGGACTTAAAGTTTAACTTGGGATTAAATGTGAATGAACAATTCTAACCTTGTTAACTTGAATCATGTTTTCTTAAACATTGGAAGAATCTCCTAATTTAATTGATGCTTGATTGATTAATTTTGGGACAAGTAAGGATTAATTAATTAAGAATTTCCATAGATTTCTTGTCGGATTCTTGGACATAGGGACCAATTAAGGGATTGAATTTGGACACTTGCTCCTAACCGAATTGGCTCAAATGATGTTCGCTTGAACTTAAGAAAGAATCTATTTAAGATTGGTTGGCGCTTGACTAATTGAACTTAAATGCAAGGATTTGATTAATTGAGATTGAGTAATTGAACCAAGGATAAATCCAAAGAACCGAAAAACCACAAGTTGAAGCTTTTATCTTTTCATTTACATTTTATTTTACATTTCGTTATTTTGTTATTTTCTGTTATTGAAAAGATCTCAATCAAACATCAACCCTCCCCCCCCCCCCTCCCCAAAAATTTGTGAATACATCTTAATATAATAAAAAGAATTTCCCTTGATCCTTGAGAGACGACCTAGGAGTCACTTCCTAGTACTACATTTAAATTGTTATTTAATTTGTATCAAGTACGACCTCGATCAGACTCGTCATTTATCATTACATTTACATTTTTACATTCTGCTATTTTGTTATTTTCTAGATTTCAATCAAACTCCAAACCCCCCCCCCCCCAAAAAAAATTGTGAATACTCTTAATATAATAAAAAGAATTTCCTTTGATCCTTGAGAGACGACCTATGAGTCACTTCCTAGTACTAAATTTAAATTGTTATTTAATTTGTATCGAGTACGACCACGATCTGACTCGTCAGGAAACATGGAGTGAATGGAACAAGGCTGAATCTCGACATGGAAGCCGCATTTCTAGAGATGAACTTGTTCAACATTTCTTCCCAGCCAGATTTGAAATCCGTCAAGTTACCATGATGGAACTAGAAGGACGCATTTTTTTCGCATGGGGGCTGGAAGTCCTTGGCAGAGTCCAAATTGCCTAGCCACACAGTTAGGGAAATACAAGAGAACTTCTTTATCCTCTAAACTTGACGAACCTGGCAGGCCACTAAAGAGGATTCATTGGCTAAGATAATGACCCCAAAGGACATCATTCAGTCTTTTGTCCTCAAGACCATTCCCAGGGTAAGGGGTTCCGAACCAATTAAGCCCGTACACTCTGCTGACGAAGGGGGCAAAGACAATGTTCTTGGAAGAGAGGGAAACAGAATCCAAAATTCACATGAAATGAAGGAATGGGTTGATGGTGTGAGAAAGTGAAGGCATATCAAAGTTCGCCATTACATAACCATAATTGAAGCGGTCAAAACACATATTGTTGCTCGAATAATGAAGATGACGTTGGAAGACCGCATTCAGCCATAATTGAAGCAACCAAATAGGCCCTCCTACGTTCGATAAGAGGTGGTCGTTCAATTTGACGACATTAGTTATTTGGCCAATCATTGAATAAAGTTTGGCTAAGAGAAGCTGACTTAGGGCAACTAGTCTTTCTTCATGTAGTATGATGGCTAAGGTCACCAATGATTTAATAACCTGTCGAGATTTGGTACATAAAACAAAGGCACTAAGCCATACCGTAAAAAACTCGACATGTTCCTCATCACTGACTTCGTCACGGCCCTCATATTTCTTCCATCGAGAATCGACGAAAGCGTTGAAAGTATAAGGGCCACTGCCAATATGGACCACTTAGGAAGGCTTACTTTCGATGGTCAACAGTTCACCATCAGGATGAAGACTTGTTAATGCAGCAACATCAAAGAGGGTTGGGGTCATCATGCTGTAACGAAAATGAAAACAATTTGTTCGACATCACCAGAAATAGCAAGCGGTTGCAAAGAGGCTTTCGTGGGTTCTCAGACCCAAAATGGTTAATCGCAGTAAATCGTAGAAGCCAGCTTTTATGCAAGAGGACTATTTAAATTCCTTCAACGTTAAGTACCAATCATCAAAATTGGAATCGATTTGACACTACGAAAAACCCTATATGCTTGGTCTTTATCAAAATGGGTTGTATTGATGGAGTCAAGAGTGACCAAGGGGTGAGTTTCGTATGGATTGGATACGGGGAAATAATCAGCAATGTCAGGATTTTTAGCCTCTTCCATTGTGAGCAATGGACCAAGGAAGTAAGGCCGAGGGCTTACAGGTTTCCCATCTACAAGCACGAAAGAAGTAACTAGGATCACAAGACTTTGTGTGTTGTGGGTAACAGTATGGTCAATTTCAGGATCGGAAACTATCATGATGTCAGCCATATCTGATGTTTGAGTTGAGAACAGAAATCGCAAGGTAGAAAAGGGGTTTAGGGCAAAGAAGAAGAAGTGCAGTGAGGCTCAAGGAAACGAAATAGTGAAATAATGACAAGTGACTTCAGTTTAAATAGTGTGTGAAAATACATTTTGAACCACTGCCATGGTTCGTGAAAAGGCGTCATGAAAAAAGGCCACGTGGGCCTTACCTTTTCGCATCGCCAACCCAAATCCTGAATCCCAAGAACGTTTCACAAAAAGGTACAACTTTTGACATCCTCCGAAAAGATGCGTCGAATGTCAAAACTTGGGGGGCCTTTGTTGACTAGAAGTCAAAAATCGACAAGGGAAAATGTCAAACGCATAAGTGACGTCGATGGAAGTGTAATAGGCGAGTTGCTTAAAAGTGACTTCGAAGGATGTTGACGTATATCGACAGGGTTGACGATATAAGTGATGTCGACGAAAGTGTACTTAGGTAAAAATGCTTAAAAGTGACTTCGAAGGACAAGTATGTATGTCGACAAACGGAAGCTTCATTCTGAGGCCGGTGTCGAAAGGGCATTGTGAAAATCAAGGAGGTCAGAGTAATAATGAGCGATGATGAAACTCCATTGGGAATGTAGAAACGGTCACATAAGCATTTATTACACTTCCTCATGGCTATAAATACATCATTTCCAACGTTTACATAACCAAGAGTGTGTAAATGGAAGAAATGATGGATTAACCTTATGATTTCTGGAAAGAAAAAAAGTTGTTCGAAAGAAAAGAGAAGAATCACATAGAGATTAAACATGTGAGATTAAAGGGATTCGGAAGAGGGAGGAACACTGTCAAAATCTTTGTCCCGAATCACCACTTTTACCCGTTGATGGTGAAAGATTAAACACGTGAGATTCCATAAGGAAAAGAAAAGTCCTCTAAGGATAATCCCTCAGGAGATATTGTCGACAGGTCCTTTGTTAAGGTTGGAGGGAGAAACACAACCATGATCAGAGATCATGTCACCGACATCGACTTGGGGGAATGGTATAATTATAGGCTGACACCTTGTACAGCATAGTGTCGAAGGAGCTTGATGTCGACAAGGCATCATAAAAGCCCAAGGAGCGGGAGAATGTCACTTCGACGGAACCACAAAAAGACTTAGCAAAAATCCCAAGAGCTTTAAGTTGCATTATCTCAGTTGTGGGAAGATGCTTGTCAAAGGACTCTTGTCGAAAGACTATGGGAGACGTGGCAGAGTTGAAGCGAACGAAGAAACCGCGTCATGGGTAGTTACTTAGTGGGTAGTTATTTAGAACGTGGCTGCTGCGGTTATGCAGATCGTGCCCAATAACGTAGTGTAAGGGTAGTTAATTCCTAGGCCTATAAATATGTAATCGTTTGTTTGTAATAAGGGTTGGCACATCGGTAATCATCATACACATCTCACCGCAAGCAGATTGACGGAGAAAATGTCTTTGTAATAACCACCTTACATTCTTGCACTTTTTACAAGTTCAATGCAATCTTTTGTCTCTTCCTTTCCTTTACGATTCGAGCACTTTACTTTCCAGCACCATTAAATTCTGCCTTTACATTTTCGTCGCACATTTAAATTCTCGCATTTTTAATTCACGCATTTAATGTCTTTCCTTTTACATTCCCGTCGATATACCTTACTCGTCGATTTACGATTCCCAAGCACGTCAAGATAAACCCCAAAAAAGACCAAAAAAAATATCCTGAGTGCATCACAAGATTACCACGTAACCAGTTCGATCCCCGCAATCGCTTGATCTTTCATCTCATCACCATTCTGACTCGTGTTCGTCCAATTTGGCGAACTGGCATGCCCGCATCGAATCCCCTTCCCTTTTTCCCGCCGAAAACAGGCTAAAGCACTAGTGATACAATTAATAGGATCAATAATGCACCATTGTGCAAAACCAAAATTAAGAATATTGTATACTGTATCACTAGATGGCCAAATCTAATGCATACGTACTGTATTCTAATATTCTCATTAAGTATATTACATCCCTATAAAAACATATTTTTTTTAACTTTAATTTGTTTATTTTATAGCTGTGATAGTTAGAAAAATTCTTCATTTATTGATTAAGTTATATGCTTTACGTACGTTAGGTCGCTTAGACTATTGACTTCAAAATGAGTAACACGTGTAGTATTCCAATCCTTTTCAGTTTTGACCTAAACATAATAATGTTGAAACAAGAAAAAAAAATGAAAGTAAAACCCCAAATCCTTCTCACAATATTAAATGGACGTGTCCTTTTTGCTCAATTTAAAAATTGATGGAGGCATTTAAAAATTGATGGAGGCCTACCATAGAAAATACGGAAGAAGGAGACGACATATATAATTTGCTTCTCTATACGTGCTAACCCTTGACAATCAATTCATCTTTTAATTTATTTCTTTTCTTTGCTTCAAATAGGATAATGTGTTTTTTTAATAGCCGGAATAGCACATCTAAATTAAATAGTACCACATTTTGATGTAAATATAGTTGATCGCTCAAATACACTGTATGTTATGCTAAACTGAATGTATGTACTCCTTCTGTCCCTTAATATAAGTCACTTTTACCTAATTCACGCAGATTAAGAAAAGTAATTATTACTCTCAAATTTATCAAAAAAATATGTTGTTATTCCAAGGTTACCCCTATTAAAAACTTTATAACTCTATTCATTTCTCTCTCTATTGTAATTATTACCCTATCACCCCTATGCAATTATGAGGGGTGTATTTGGAATAATCTCTTTAATACTACCTAGATATTATAAAACGACTTATAAAAAAGGACAACAATTCTACCAAAATGGTGAGGGACGGAGGGAGTACTATATTCTCATGTGAACGAGGTGTTGTTTGGAAGTCACATTCTGGTGTTCAAATTGCATAACTCCAAAACAACCTGCTCTGGATATCTATTTAACAAATATATAAATTATAAAGTAGTGTTTAGATTAAATCAAGTAATTGGGCTTCAGAAAACAAAGACCCAAGGTAACGAAGTAGATTAAAATACCCAAATAAGGGTAGGCATCCCAAATAATACTTAAGATTGGATGGTGCCTTAATACGGGATTGGGAATCCAGCCATAGAAAACTATTGTTGGTCTTGGCTTGGTGGCTTTGAAGAACACTTATGCTCCTAAGGTTCAATAGCCCGTAAAGAGAAATAGTCTAAAGAAGCATGAAATAGGGCGGGTCTTTTGAACCCCTTAGGAGCGAACGTTATTATGCCTTTCATTCATGACTAGTCTTGAGGTGTCTCACAACTGGAATAGTTAGAGATCTTTGACTAGAGCGGGCAATTTGGGTCGGCTCAACTCGTTGCGAATTACTGGTTTTACAGATTAGGCTGGTCTGACCGAACTTTATACCGATCCAGTTATTTCACTCGCTTAACCAACCCACTAGTTTTTTGGGTTAAGCTAAGCTAGCCCATGGAACAATATTTTTTCTTTTTCAATATAAAAAGTAATTAATTGTAATTAAATTAAAATTTCATAACATTTTTTCATGATTAAGATGTCATTAATAATTATGAAAACAATAAATAAGAAGAAAAAAAACTCTATCACTTTTTAACTTTATTATTGCCCAATCATATGCAATAGCAAAATATTATAACATAGTATAAAGGACAGCTTGATTAAACCTTGAGAGAGAAACCTAGAGAGAGAGAGACTTAGAGAGGGTGGGGTTGACAAACACGGGGATTGGACACGAAAAACTATCAATGGAGACCAGAGGAGGGATGTGATGCACCAACCAAAAAGCGTGTTCCAGCCCAGAGGCTACTTCAGATCCTTGGAAGAAAATGGATCATCCTTCTTCTTCACAAACTTTCAGATGATGCTGGTTAGTTAGAAATGTGGAAGGTGTTTGCTAGGGTGGAGAGTGTTGGAGATGTATTTATCCCAGCAAAGAGAGATAGAATAGGGAGAAGATTTGGCTTTATCAGGTTCAAAGAGGGGGAGGACCTTGATAGGCTGGAGAGGAATATCCAAGATGTTTGGCTGGGTAACTACAAGGTGTAGGTCAACATACCTAAGTATGAGAGAGATAGAGGACAAAATCCGAGATTGAATAGAACAGATAAGGCTCCTATCAACCAAGAAGTAAAGGTGATGAATGCTACAAAGCAGGAAGGATCACCGATTGAGGGAATGAAGAGTATGCCTTGGAAAAAAGCTCTTTTGTCGAAGGGTATCAATGACAAAGCAAAGGGCAAGGGTGTTCTTTTTGGAGCTCCACATGTGGCGGGAGTGGAAGTGACTGCGTGGAAAGGGTTAAGCTTCCAGCCCTCCACGGAAGAATGGGAGTCATTGCAGGACTATTTTATTGGTAAGTTACTGAGGGCAGAAGATACTTTTGTCTTCCAGGATATCCTTTTCAAAGAAGGATTCTTCTCCATTAAGGTTGTGCCAATTGGGGAAAATCTTGTCCTTTTGAAAGGATCAGACAAAGCAGAGATCCCAGACCTCCTGCTTAATGAAATTGTGTGGATCAAGAAGTGGTTCGAGTCAGTCAAACGATGGTCACCAGAGGAGGGTAGCAAGGAACGTCTTGTATGGGTGATATGTACAGGAATACCTCTACATGCCCGGCATGAAGATTTTTTCAGGACGATTGCTGAGTCAAAAGGCTCATTTATTGCTATCGATGATGCAACCCGGAAGAAGTTGAGACTCGATGTTGGGAGAATTCTGATTTCAACAACAGTTATGGAAGGTATTAATGAGGTCCTCAAGATTAAAGTGGTAGAGAGAGTTTATGACATAAGAATCTTTAAGGACTCTTGGGGATCTTCAAACTTTGGAATCATGATTACATCCTCTATGAACAATCGTCCTAGTATGGTGGAGGAGACGTCATCGTCAGAGGGAGATGCACAGTGGCCTGAAGATGGGATGAACGGTGATATGGTGGACGATTAATGGAAGGAGGAGGAGACAGATCTCGTCTTCAACCAGCGGTCCAAAGCTGTAATTAGCCAACGTATAATTACGAGGATAGAGGAAAACGACATGTCTGATAATAATGTTGTTCCTTTTACAACACTGACAATACCTCGAGATATGCCTTGGTTGCAGAAGATGGGGTAGGCCAAAAGGTGCAGTTGATTGTGACCAACTCACCCGTTAAGGAGACTGAGGTGGTGTCAGAGACTGTACCTTCTGTAGGTGAAACGAGGTGTATCCCAATGACAGTGATGGCTCCTTTAGACACAACTCAAAAGGGAAAAAGGGTAATTAGGGGATGTAAAGGTGTTGACTTAGCCAAGGTGGGCCATGATGGTTCAGACAAATTAGGCCCAATTGAAAAAGGGGGAAGGAAGAAAAAGGGTTTCAATATTGGATTTCCTTGTAAACTCCATACCAATCAGGCCCTTATTCAGAGAAAAAAAAGGATCGGGTCAAGGATCTCTGAGCTCTCTGAACCAAGTGAAGAGCATTGTAATATTCACATTTGCCTTAACGGGCCAAAAAATAAGGTTGTGTGTGGTCACCCTGTGAAACCGATTATGATACCCAATGCTGATTGTTGGGCCCGAAGTTCTAGTGGGCCTGTTAGAAGAAAAGATTCAACTTATGAAGTTGGAGAAGCCTCTAACAGAGACAAATCATTCTCGAAGCTTCCCAGGTTTCGAACCCCAAATCCTAGTTCCTCTGTCCAAAACAAAAAGAAACATGGGAAGATATTGCAATCACGGACACCAGATGAATAATCAACTCATGAAGGGACAAAGGAGCTATAGCCTAGTCAAGGTCTCAGATTGACTATCAGAAATGAAGCTGGTAGCTCGGAGGCCGAAAAGCGTTGGCAAATTAGTAAAAGGCTTAAGTTACGTTTGAAAGGGAGGATGAAGTTATGGTCAAAAAATTGCAAGAGCTTGAAGATAACTGTGAAGCAATCGCTCCTCACCGAGCTCAACAGGGTAATCAAAGTGTACCATGAATTGTGCATCATTCAATGTAAGTGTTAGGATTGGCAGTCGTCACCCAGGAGGGGGGGTGAATTGGGTTTTTATAAAATCATTGATAAACGTTCGAAATCAACCATTTTCAATAAAATAAATAATCTTTGCAGCGGAAAACAATTAAAACGATGAAAACGATTATGCACAAGCGGAAGCAAATAATAATAACAATGATTAATATTACGCGCGAAGATAAGAAACACTATAACATCGAAAAGTCTAACGAGCGTTGATTAATTTAAAATAATTAAATAAATTTATTAAGAAAATAGTTGTTATGATGCAATAACGATAAATATAACAACAACGCACATAAGCAAATATAACAACGGTAAATAAAGAGATGAGGGATAGAGAGATTGCACCGGGATTTTTATATTGGTTCAACCTTACCAGCGAAAGACCTACGTCCAGTCCCCAAGCGACCCGCTTGAGCTTTTATCTATTAACCAAAGACGCCTCGCGTCCCCAATTACGATCAGAGGATGCCACACCCTCACACTAAGGTACCCTATCTACTAGGTGCCCCACCGTTCGTCTAGCCATTACCCCAGATACACAACAAGGGTTCCTCACCCTATACAACAAGAACGTGCCACACGTCCGAATTAGGGAGCCACTCCCTAATCACTAAAGGTCACACACCCCTTTACAACAATGGTTAATGTAACATCCTGACTTTTTAAATTAAAATACATTAATTAAAATGTTGATTTAATTAGAAAATGCTTGGGGTTTTATAAAAATTTTAGCGGAGTTTCGTTTGAAATTCGGACTTTCCCCAAATAAGATTTAAACAAGTCAAATCCAGAATAGATTGCAAGAAAAAGAAATCTATAATTACATTTTAGAAACTATTAAAAAGAGGATATCATTATATCCATTTCGAACACTAATACTTTCGTGAAAATCATTATAGAGTCTCTTATTACAAAATCAAACTAGACTTATCTCCAAGTAAAAGTAAAATTTAAAATACAACTTTAATTAATGAAAATAAAATCATTTATAGTACAGGGCCCTAGAATGGTTGCAATCAGAATTGAAACCAAAAGGTCTCAACCAATAATATACTCTCTTTCCATGAGAGTGTACTATTTCGGCGTAGAAGCTATGAACATCTTTCTCCACTGGGTACCTAATATGGTCAACAGTAAGGGTGAGTAACTCAGATATAGATTAGAGAAAAACATTTGAAAGTAATAATAAAGCATAACTAGGCTCAATCATAACATAAAGAAACTAAAGAAACAGGAAGGTTTATCAATCACAATCAATAAAACTAATCATAATTATCATAATTATAATACTATAATTTAATGCACAATCACATGATTATGATATGCACGTCACACTTATGAATTGGATCATTGAATCCGATGTTACACAATTCATTTCATTTCGATAACTTTAACAATCTAATCGGATTCAATGATCTAACCCAATTATGCAATTCCCTTCACACTTTCACTTTAACACTTTTACACTTTAACACTTTTAACACTTTTTAACGATCGGGTACATTGTGCTTCACATTCTCCCCGAAGGAGGGTTCCTCACACAATGTACCTATAACACTTTTCCCTTTTACCAATAACAACACAACCACCTCACAACCCTCCCTCCACTCTGGGGAAAAACAGACCAGGAGTAAGTATTTCTCAACCTATAGTTGGATACTTCACCTCCTTACTTAGGGAGGTCCCTCATATCCGCTTGCACAACACTTCACCTTCACTTAGGAAGGTCCCTCGTGCGATTTGGGTTGATTTGTCCAAATTGTCCAAATCGGGCTCTAGCAGAAATCACCCTCGACTGGCCCAAAGAGACCAAAGTAAATAGAATTATTATGGTTTGCATAGGACCAATCCGCAACATGGGAATCAAACCCAGGTCCTGTGCAAGATCAAAGTCCTCCATAATAATCCTCCTAATTTATTCTTGTCCTCATCAATCAAAAGAGACGTGTTTTTCCCCTACACCTAACGTCCACCTTTACACCATGAATGACACTAAATGCAAGTGCTATTCAATTGAGATTGAAACCCCTTTTTGTTCTCCTTTTTGAAATCACAGTAATTTGATTCAAACTCAATTGAATAGTACTAGACCCTAAGGTATGCATAACTATTAATACTTTTGATCATATAATAGCAAACACATCATAGTCACAAAGAAATCAACAGTTATATAACCCACATAATGTTCAACACATATAAACACAAAACACGTATATAAAATCACAATCACCTAGGGTTTTCACACTAAACCATTTCCTCATAATCCTAATCTCAACTAAACATTCAAATATACCTAATCATGTCCCAATTACTAATTTCAAACCCTTCCCCTAAGCTAGACCCAATTTACCCCCCCCCCCCCACTTCTTGAAGGGAAGAGGAGAATTTGAAGGTTTTGTTGGAGCTCCACACCAAGCTCCAATCTATGCTCCATGGCTCCTAATCCTTGTCCTTTAGCATCTCCTAAGACCAATTGAAGGATTGGGAGGCTCAATTTGATGAATTAGAAAAATTAGGGTTTTGGGTGTTTGATTTGGGGGTTTTTGATAAGGAGTGGTTTAATGGAGATTGAGAGAGGGAAAACATGAGGGAGTGATAGGGAGGTGATTTGGGGTGATTAATTTGATTTTCTATGGTGGAAACTTGAAGAAATCAAGAGCCCTAAGTGAGGAGAGAAGAGAGAGCTCGAGTGAGGAGAGAGAGACTTTGTGAAAAATGAGTCAATTCACGTGTTCTTTGGCTGATAAAGCAGTGGTTAATCGATTAACCACTTTGGTTAATCGATTAACACTTGATAATTTACAAAGGATGAATCGATTAACTTGGCCTTAATCGATTAAGGCCAGAAGGTGACCAAAAACTTAATCGATTAAACTACTCATTAATCGAGTAGGGGCTGAATGATGCCTAAAAATTAATCGATCAATTCATAAGTTAATCGATTAACCTATTCAGTCCACTTAATCCCTTGTACTTCGAATGGCCATAACTTCTTCGCCAACCGTCGGATCTTGCTCAATTTTTGAGGCAAGCTTCCTAAGACACTCCTCTTCACATCCAACGGTGGAATTTGGGTTTAGAGCTATGGATATTTTATTCCTAATTTCCTAAGGTCCTATGTTCTTAAATCATCATTGGCTCTTCCAAAACCCATTTCCACACTAATTCTACTTCATAAAACCTACTCTTACTAAATCCTACATTCTAAACACATTCTAACTCATCCTTAACTTATTCTATTCTATACTTAGCTAAATGCTAATTCTAAACACTTACTATTGCTAATATAAATTAATACTTCTAAAAGGAAATCAAAACATACGAATGCTACAACACTTATCAACCCTACTAATTACGATACTTAAAGATCTTATAAAATTGGGGATGTTACAATTCTCCCCCACTTAAAGGAATTTCGTCCCCGAAATTCGACTGAGTTCAAAGAACTAAAAGAGATATAAAGCTATAGGCTCTAGCAACACAATGGACCTTATCTTGATCAAGGAAAGGGTTATGACTTTTGGGGATTCACTCCCCCACTTAAAACATAACTACGGCTAAGGTTTCACTCTTAGGAAAACTAACCTGTCAAACAAATCAGAGAAGCAACAAGTCCTCAACTCCCCTATAACATATAATCATTCAATAAAATATATGCTACAATATCAGGAAAACATTTTAAACAGTTAACTATGAATAACATGCTAAAAAGGAGCAAAACAGAAAGCATTTATCAATAAAAAGGAATCCTCATAACAAAACATAATTCAAACACAAGCAAAAGAGATAACAATGCACATCAACAATTTTAAAATTATTATTTGTTTATCTAAAATAAAATACAAAGAGCATTATGTTTTGAAATTTTATCAAAGAGTATACTTTCGAAAGAAAATTAAAACATCAACTCAACAGAAGTAAATGAAAATAATTGCTACACACTAAAATAGTCTTGCATTGCATTAAAGTGAATTTGATAGAAGTTTGAAAGATTTTGGCATGGCAAGACTTGTTTGGAACAAAAGAGATTTTGTGAATTATGGAATAACAAAATCAAGGGTTGAAGGAAAATCATTGAATGAATGGGGTTCACAACGATAAAATACATGGGTCAACATTCAAAGTCGGGAGACACATGCCAAAACTTTATTATATCCTAACTCGAAAATTAGTTCGCAATCTTATTTATGAAAAATAGGTATTTGATATCCATACTATAGCATATAGAAAGAATAAGGTTTGAAATGTCCTCATGAAAAGAGCACATTAGAAAGTTACAATTTCATTTTGCAACAAACATTTTCTTAAAGGGATAAACCAAAATTGGAAAATACTTTGTATATGAATATATTTGGAAAATAAGGATTAGTATACTACTCTTTAAAAATCAATTTCAAAGATGAGTAAAATATTCCTTATCTAAAACCAATTTTGATTTGTAGACGAAGCATATGAAAATACTTAAAGGTTGGGAACTATCATGAAAAGGTCCCAAATAATTTGATTATTAAAATAGTTTAACTTAGCATATACTCTTAGGAAATTCGAATTTGTACATACACACACGTGCACATACAGGTCAACCATTCAAAAACACATAAAGCCTACTTCCTACATGAACATCTATACATCTACCTGACTTAGACTCAAACTCTAAGACTCCATCAATCGGACTCAACTTCTACTACTCGATCTACGACTTAGAAACTAAGGAGATGCTACACTCAACCTAATAGATAACTCCACAAAACAAGACCTCAACTAATCCTATGTTTATAATTTCTATAAGACTCAAGGCTTCCTATTCGGTTCCTAAGGTTAGGACTTTACACGACTATTTTTCGTTTCTAATCATAATCGAGACTTAAATATTACAACCTAGACTTCAACACTAAGGCTTTCCCAACGGATGTTAAAATTGGGACTTTAACATTCAACAAGCTACATTCCTTGAAATAGTTCATAAGGGTTCTTGGAAAATTGTTTGTAGTTCTCGGAATATTGCTTGTTCAATAATACCCACATATTTCCTCGGAGTTCTAAGTGAACTTAAAGGAAAAGACATAACATCCCTCACCTTAACTTAGGTTCTTACTTAAATCTTAACTCTAAGATAACATACATTGCCTTTACTCCACCTTGCTACCTTCACTTACATTCCTCAAGTCCACACTATTGACTTGCAAGAAAAGATTTGGTATTCGGTGATAAAGTACTTTTAAAGATTTGCACCTTCTTTATCATAAGGAAAACACTTTGTATTTGGTAAATTCTTTTTCATTTAAAACTTTGACAAAATTGTTAGATAGGAAAAAGACATGTCAAGCATTCAAAAGTTCAAAGTATTTCTATAAGTTTTCCAAGGTCATTTCATATTAACTTTGAAACTAATTCAAAAGCTTTGAGGACTCTTTGGATCGAACTACCGAAGGTCCCCTATGATTCAACAAACCCAAATAAAAGGAATGTATTCTTCGGTTAAAAGTTTAATTTCATTTAAATTTTCAAATATTAATGAATACATTTCCTTTTATTTTAACTTGGAAGCCCAAGCTTTGATTCGAATTAACTCATGTCACATTCGGTGAATTCCCATTTAATCGGCAATTGGTGTAGTTTAAAAATAAACTACATCATCATTCAATTAGTTAGGAATTCACTTCATTTGCAATACATTTTTAAAAGTTGGTGTTGCGACACTTAAGCAATTATCAAAGTTGGAACAAATTTCATGCCTTGGAAAGTTTTAGAATATTAGTGTACTTGACATTTATTTTCATTAAAAATACTTGGATTTTTCAAAGAAGAAACCTCAAAATATTCTGATGCAAAAATGGTTTTAGACTTTATCAATAATAGTATGTTTATCACCAAATATAATGTGGGAATGTAAAAAGGCACTTAGGTCTCACTAAGTCGACACTTAGTGATTAAAGTGAAAGACAATTACAAAGGGGTAACACCTATTCACTTCCGATGCGCACTCTGATAAAGAATGCCCGGAGTGTACAAAATTGGGTGGTCTCTAATACCTTTCCTATTCCTAGGCATAGAAAATAAATCTGACAGTTATTTGATTGGATTCAAGGACTTGATGTTATTATCTTCCAACAAATGTAAATCTCGAGGTGGCCAATCTCGATTTCACATTATATTGAAGATAATATCACTTCTCGTACTACCTGAGTTCCAATTAAATAAACTAAAATAAAACAAAACAACGACTCAACATCAATTCAAATGAGGACTTTGAAACTTCACCATACAGAAAAGTTGCAGCCCTTTATCATATTCAAAATGGAACTCAATTTCAAAACTAAGGTTTAGTTCTGCCGTTGGGGTAGCAATTTCATGCTCTGGCCCGTTGGGAGTTTTCACTTCCCTTAGTTTCTACTTTCCATCCACTTCTAAATACAACAAAGTAACAATTAAAAATTTAGTTTCAACCCTTCTTTAAATTGAAGGTAAGACTCTAATACTACTAAACTATAACTATCACTCTTCCACACTACTAAACTATACCAACTTTAACTAAAGATGCATGAACATAGTACTAAAATATGCAACCTATCTAACTATCCTTAGTTACTCTCATGTGGAGTAACTCTTTTAGGAGTAGGAAATCCATACTTCACAGCCGAGGAATTGCAACCATTGCTTTGATACCATTTGTAACATCCTGACTTTTTAATTTAAAATACATTAATTAAAATGTTGATTTAATTAGAAAATGCTTGGGGTTTTATAAAAATTTTGGCAGAGTTTCGTTTGAAATTCGGACTTTCCCCAAATAAGATTTAAACTTGTCAAATCCAGAATAGATTGAAAGAAAAAGAAATCTATAATTACATTTTAGAAACTATTAAAAAGAGGATATCATTATATCCATTCCGAACACTAATACTTTCGTGAAAATCATTATAGAGTCTCTTATTACAAAATCAAACTAGACTTATCTCCAAGTAAAAGTAAAATTTAAAATACAAATTTAATTAATGAAAATAAAATCATTTATAGTACAGGGCCCTAGAATGGTTGCAATCGGATTGAAACCAAAAGGTCTCAACCAATAATATACTCTCTTTCCATGAGAGTGTACTATTTCGGCGTAGAAGCTATGAACATCTTTATCCACTGGGTACCTAATATGGTCAACAGTAAGGGTGAGTAACTCGGATATAGATTAGAGAAAAACATTTGAAAGTAATAATAAAGCATAACTAGGCTCAATCATAACATAAAGAAACTAAAGAAACAGGAAGGTTTATCAATCACAATCAATAAAACTATTCATAATTATCATAATTATAATACTATAATTTAATGCACAATAACATGATTATGATATGCACGTCACACTTATGAATTGGATCATTGAATCCGATGTTACACAATTCATTTCATTTCGATAGCTTTAACAATCTAATCGGATTCAATGATCTAACCCAAATATGCAATTCCCTTCACACTTTCACTTTAACACTTTTACATTTTAACACTTTTACACTTAACACTTTTAACACTTTTTAACGATCGGGTACATTGTGCTTCACATTCTCCCCGAAGGAGGGTTCCTCACACAATGTACCTATAACACTTTTCCCTTTTACCAATAACAACACAACCACCTCACAACCCTCCCTCCACTCTGGGGAAAACCGACCAGGAGTAAGTATTTCTCAACCTATAGTTGGATACTTCACCTCCTTACTTAGGGAGGTTCCTCATATCCGCTTGCACAACACTTCACCTCCACTTAGGAAGGTCCCTCGTGCGATTTGGGTTGATTTGTCCAAATCGGGCTCTAGCAGAAATCACCCTCGACTGGCCCAAAGAGACCAAAGTAAATAGAATTATTATGGTTTGCATAGGACCAATCCGCAACATGGAATCAAACCCAGGTCCTGTGCAAGATCAAAGTCCTCCATAATAATCCTCCTAATTTACTCTTGTCCTCATCAATCAAAAGAGACGTGTTTTTCCCCTACACCTAACATCCACCTTTACACCATGAATGACACTAAATGCAAGTGCTATTCAATTGAGATTGAAATCCCTTTTTGTTCTCCTTTTTGAAATCACAGTAATTTGATTCAAACTCAATTGAATAGTACTAGACCCTAAGGTATGCATAACTATTAATACTTTTGATCATATAATAGCAAACACATCATAGTCACAAAGAAATCAACAATTATATAACCCACATAATGTTCAACACATATAAACACAAAACACTTATATAAAATCACAATCACCTAGGGTTTTCACACTAAACCATTTCCTCATAATCCTAATCTCAACTAAACATTCAAGTATACCTAATCATGTCCCAATTACTAATTTCAAACCCTTCCCCTAAGCTAGACCCAATTTACCCCCCCCCCCCCCCTTACTTCTTGAAGGGAAGAGGAGAACTTGAAGGTTTTGTTGGAGCTCCACACCAAGCTCCAATCTATGCTTACCCGATACAAATAAAAACAGTTTAAGTATAGTACTAGGAAGTGACTCCTAGGTCGTCTCCCAAGGAATATCTTATCAAGCAAAAGGTCGAACACATAGTATGCATAGAAAACAGCGGGTTTTTTTTTATATTGAATATTGAATAATTGAAATCAAAACAGAATTAAATTAAAACGAAGAAACAGATAAGGAAAAGCGGATAAACCCCTTTGGCTCGCGTTCACAACTCTATCATCGGTCACAAAAGATCAATTTCTTTCCTCTTCACTGTCCAACTCGTGAGAACTAAATACTAAGCGAAAATTCAATTCTCACCCCAAAACCCAAACCTCTAATTAAGCATTAAAAGCCAAAGCATGGAGTTTTTACGAGTTTGCATAAATTAAGCATTCATACACATGGATTATCTCTATAGAATGGAACTAAGCGAACCATAACATATCAATAAGCATGAAAACAGTGAATAAAAATGAAATAGCATTAAGAACAGAACCTCAAGAGTATGTGATACATTACCAAAGGGATTTAACCTAAGAGTTTAGCCTTCCATGAAGAAAAATACCAAAAAACGTGTAGAAAAGAGAAGAGAGAGAAACCCTAGCAGCCTCCACAAGCTTGGAGAGCAAAACTAAGTCTTCTCTATGAGAGAGAATGTAAAAAAACGTGAATGGAAGGTCTCCCCAAGGGTTTACACGAATTTGGCTTTTTAAATCACAAAACGGGCCTAAATCATGGGCCCAAATCCTAAGGAAAGCTTATCTCTAAATTAAATCTAAAAATATCTTATAGATAAAATCTAAATCTTAAAAGATATAACTAAATCTCAACTAATCCTAAAGATAGATTACAATCTTCACTTCATCATATATCTTCTCTTCCAAAATTAAATCTTCATTCCCAAAATGTCCAAAAAGCCCTTGTGCCAAATATGACCTGAAAATAGAAATAGAATTAATTATTCTAAATAATCCCAAATTAAACAATATTCAAAATATTAGTCCAATAAACTCTAAATCACTAAATCAAGCTAAACAATGTCAAATAGGAAACAAGTATCAATAATAGGAGTAAAATAATGCAAGGAATAATGGGAAATAAAATGCTCATCAAATACCCCCACACTTATCCTTTTGCACTCCTGGGCAAAACTAAGAATTAGGACTGAGAAAATCAATATGCACCAAAGTGAATCATGTAACAAGATTACTAAAACTAATGAATGCAAACCTAAGAGATTACATACTTCACAATGAATTCTAGGAAATGCAAAGAAATGGGCAAAATCGAGCACACGAAGAGAATAAGGACCAAAGAATCAAAGCATCCATGAACATCATCCAATTATTTCAAATATGCAAAGAAAACCAATGACATGAAGAGGGTAGTCACAAAGATGGTAGAAACTCACAAGGATCACTCAATAGTGTTTACATCAAGTGTTTAAGGTTAATCAGTGTTTACACTCAAGGCACATCATGAAAAACAAACACAACCATAGGCTTGACAAGCCTCTAACATCAACAATCAACACACATGCACATTAAGATCAAAAGGTCTTTTCAGGGTTGTAATGGGGCCAAGGACAAGGTAGGATAAAAATATGGGAAATGTAGCTAAAACCCAGGGAATAGAGGAGCAATGGGGAACAAGTAAAAAAAATAAGCACAATCCACCCCAGAATGAAATGGTAAACATAACAACAACCTCTAATTCCAATCCTCCATGCCTCAATCAACCTTTTATTCCATTTTTTTTTTCTTCTTCTTCTTCTTCTTCTTTCTTTTTTTTTCATCATTCATTTTTTCAATTTTTTTTTCATTGCAGAACTTCATGAACGAAAGGAAAGAAGAAACAACAAAAATGGCATAATGAGATAAAGCCATAATTACATCACCGACCATAGAGGCAAAACCCATAACTCACAAGAGATGAAGAACAAAGCACCCTCGCTTACTTAATACCCATTCCCAAAACAATTCCAAAGCTCCAACATTCCCTAAGGTTAGGACAATCATGGTTTTTCAGTCATAGGCTTGTAATGAGCTAAAGAACAAAGAAAAGGGATATAAAGGCTCAAAGGGGCTATCAAAGGATAAATTCATTCAAGGTAGGCTCATATGGCTAGTGGCTTATTCAAGAAAAAAAACAATGCCTAAATCATTTCAAAATGTGCATGGGAATATCAAGTATCAACAAGAGTCAAGTCAAGTTCTAGAGTGCAAGTAATCCAGAGTGCAATCACACATGAAAGAAAAATTAGGTGGCATATATAGCAATCCACCCACAATTAAGGCTCAAATCCTCACAAAAGGGACAATTCTATCACAGTGTTACCACCTCTTAATTATCAAAAGCAACTTTACACACAGAAATGCATGAATTCAGACACAAGATACCAAGACTCTACTAAAATGAAGCAAAAACATGCAAGAAAATGCCCAAAACTTAGCAAAACCTAAAAAATCAAAGCAAAAATATGCAACCTAAACTACTCTCCCCCCTACACTTAAATCACACATTGTCCTCAATGTAAAACAAATAGCAGAATCAGACAGATATAGACAAGTGGAATAAAAGTAGTAAAGAAGGAGAAAAGAAGACTCCCTAAATCATGGTGGGTCAAAAATGGGGTCGACCAATGAGGCTTCCTCAACAGGTGCATCATCCAAAGTAGGGGTAGTGAGGAAAGGCTTGAGTCGGTGACCATTGACTTTGAAGCTCTTGTCTGTGGACTCACTCTTGATCTCCACAGTGCCATAAGGAAACACCTGGGTGACTACAAACGGTCCAATCCATTTAGAGCGGAGCTTTCCACTCATGAGTCCAAGCCTAGAGTTGTAGAGCAACATTTTTTGACCAACCAAGAACTCCTTTCTGCAAATTGAGCTATCATGGAGCTTCTTGGTCTTCTCTTTGTAGAACTTGGAATTCTCATAGGCCTCCAAACGGATCTCATCTAGCTCACTCAACTGCAGCTTCCTCTCCTCACCCGCTTGATCAAGAGCTAAGTTGCATTGCTTCACAGCCCAATATGCACGGTGCTCTGATGGGAGAGTCCAGTCAGGTGGTTGGATGATGGTAGTGGTGATGAGTGCTCTCTTTAGCTCATCAAATGCCTTCTTGCATTGGTCTCCAAACTCAAATGTGGTATCCTTTTGAAGCAAGTTGGATAGTGGAAGGGCTATCTTGCTAAAGTTCTGAATAAACCTTCGATAGAAACCCGCATGGCCAAGAAAAGAACGCACCTCTCGCACGCAAGAGGGGTAAGGCAAATGTGATATTACATGCAGCTTAGCAGGGTCAACCTCTATGCCCTTATGCGAAATAATGTGCCCTAAGACTATGCCTTGTTCTACCATAAAATGACATTTTTCAAAATTCAAGACATGGTTAGTCTCAATGCACCTATTAAGCACCTTAGACAAACTATCAAGACATGCATCAAAAGAGGAACCATATACACTAAAATCATCCATGAAGACCTCTATGCAATGCTCAAGTAAGTCATTAAAAATACTCATCATACATCTTTGAAAAGTGCCAGGAGCATTGCATAGGCCAAAAGGCATCTTCCTATAAGCAAATGTACCAAAAGGACAGGTAAATGTGGTCTTATGTTGGTCCTCTGGTGCAATACAGATTTGGAAATAACCAGAGAAACCATCTAAGAAGCAATAGTGAGATTTACCTGCCAGGCGCTCCAACATCTGATCAATGAAGAGAAGAGGAAAGTGATCCTTGCGGGTCGCCTGGTTGAGCTTCCTATAATCAATGCAGACTCTCCAACTGTTCTGCACTCTAGTGGGAATCAGCTCATCCTTTTCATTTTTGACAACTGTCACCCCAGACTTCTTGGGAACTACTTGAACCGGGCTTACCCAAGTGCTGTCTGAAATGGGGTAGATAATACCAGCTTGTAGCAGCTTAGTGACCTCTTTCTTTACCACATCAAGAATCTGGGGGTTCAACCGTCTCTGGGGTTGTCTCACTGGTTTAGCCCCATCCTCCAATAAAATCCGATGCATGCACATGGAGGGGCTAATACCAGGTATGTCTGCCAAAGTCCATCCTATTGCCCTTTTGTTTGCTCTAATCACATCCAGCAGCTGCTTCTCTTGATCAACAGAAAGGGAGGTAGAGATGATCACTGGAAGTTTCTGCTCAGCCTCCAAGTAAGCATATTTGAGATGAGGAGGAAGGGGCTTCAGGTCCAATAAAGGTGCCTGCATCACAGATGGAACTAAAGGAGCAGCAGAATTGGATTCTGCCGCATGCACCTGAACAAGTGAATTAGACTCATGCAAAATAGAAATGGGGTTAGCATGATCTGAATCTATATCATATGAATCAACAGATGCAGTAGCAGAATTTAAAAACTGGTCAATTTCAATGCATGCAGTGCACATTTCGGAATCAGAACATGCAGAACAAGTAAATGAGCTAGTGAAAGATGGCAAATCATAATCATGCAAAAAGTCTAGAACATGCTCATCAATCAGATCACCAATCAAGTCAACATGAAAAACAGAGTGGTCATCAGAAAAATGTTTCATAGCATCAAAAATATTGAATCGAACCACACTGTCATCAAATTCCATGGAAAGTGTACCTGCATGCACATCTATCTTGGTTCGGGCTGTTTTCAAAAATGGTCTCCCTAATATGATAGGGACAGCACTACGAGAGGTGTCCTCTTCCATATCAAGAATATAAAAATCAGCAGGAAAGATAAGCTCTTCAACCCGAACCAGGACATCCTCTATCAAACCTGCGGGGTAGGCAGTAGATCTATTTGCCAAATGAATAACCACACCCGTAGGTTGAAGAGGTCCAAGTGAAAGAGACTTGAAAACAGACATAGGCATAACATTAATAGATGCTCCTAAATCTAGCAAAGCATTCTCAAATTTAGTATTACCTATGATACAAGGCACAAAGAAAGTTCCAGGATCCTTACACTTTTCAGGAATATGAGGGACGGGTTTACCTATAAGAGCAGAGACATTTCTTCCCATGCTGATCCTCTCATTGCCCTTGAGCTTCCGTTTGTGTGTGCATAGATCCTTCAAGAACTTTGCATACCTTGGAATTTGCTTGATTGCATCAAGAAGGGGTATGTTGACTTCCACCTTCCTGAATGTGTCAAGTATCTCTTTGTCAATCTCTTCCATTTTCTTGCTTTGAGTCACCCTCCTTGGTGGGAAAGGAAGAGGAATGGGGGGTGGTTGTTGGGCAGCAGCAGGTGTTGTGCTTGTGGAAGGCTGAGCTGGATTGGATTTTCTGGTACTTGTGTGCTCACTATCCTCGACCATTTGGCTCTTCTTGTTGGTTGAAACTAGATCATCTTTGTTGAGGTCAGATTCTGGCGTGGGTGTGACAATCTGCTTCCCTGACCTTAGACTAATGGCATTCACATTCTGGTTTGGATTGATCACTGTTTGGGATGGCAACTTGTTAGAATTCTGAGATTGCATAGTGTTGATTGCTGTTGCCATCTGTCCCATCTGATTGGTCAAAGATTGAATGGAGGCCTCTTGTCTTTGAATGGATGCTCTAGTTTCCTGTTGGAATTGGAGATTTTGCATTGTCATCTGTTTCATCAGCTCTTCCAATGAAGGCTGCTACTCAGAACTAGGAGCTGGTGGTGCAGAATTAGCCTGTTGTTGTCTCTGTTGCTGGACTGGAGGAGGTACATATGGTGGTCTAGAATTGTTCTGAAATTGAACCTGTGAAGGTTGCTGCTGATCAGACCATCTCAGGTTGGGATGGTTCCTCCAACCAGGGTTGTATCTGTTGGTAGAGAGATCAAAGTTCTGTGGCTGCTGATTTCTACTGTTGAAGATGTTGGTGGCATATGCCTCAGGTTGGTCAGCACCAGTCGTTGGTTGCTGCTGCACAGAAGGACATGCATCTGTGGGGTGCTCAGCGGATGTGCATAAGCCACATAATCTAGCAGGCAGAGACAACTTCTTCTGGTTGATGGCCAATTGAGTGACCAAAGTTGTAAGTGAATCTATCTTCTGTTCAAGCTTCTCAACCTTACCAGAACTTGTGCCAACATCATTCACTCCTCTCACTATGATTGCATCGTTGTTGCCCCTTGCATGGAATTGTTGACAATTGGAAGCCATCTTCTCAATCTTGACTCTGGCTTCTAAAGGTGTCATGTCTCCTAGGGCACCACCACTTGCAGCATCAAGCATGTTTCTCTCCATGAGGTTGAGACCTTCATAGAAATATTGAATAAGCAGCTGCTCTGAGATCTGATGGTGGGGGCAGCTCGCACACAGTCTCTTGAATCTCTCCCAATACTCATAGAGACTTTCTCCACTTTGTTGCCTGATGCCTGATATATCCTTTCGGATTGCTGTTGTTCTGCATGCAGGGAAGAATTTCTCCAAAAATGCCCTCTTCAGGTCATCCCAGACTGTGATAGAACCAGGGGCCAGATCGTACAACCAATCCTTGGCTAGCCCCTCTAGGGAGTGTGGGAATGCCTTAAGACAAACATGATCCTCTTGCACATCATGTGGTTTCATAGTAGCACAGACAATATGGAACTGCTTGAGATGTTTATGAGGATCCTCACCTGCAAGACCATTAAACTTGGGCAACAAATGAATTAGTCCAGACCTTAGCTCATACGGGTCATCGGGATACTGGATGCACAAATCTTCAATAGTGAAATCAGGTGCAGCTAGCTCCCTCAATGTCCTCTCACGTAGTGGA
The DNA here is from genome assembly GCA_037953625.1 of Crotalaria pallida. Classification (NCBI taxonomy): domain Eukaryota; kingdom Viridiplantae; phylum Streptophyta; class Magnoliopsida; order Fabales; family Fabaceae; genus Crotalaria; species Crotalaria pallida. Next base: position 136,187,372 of record CM075650.1, on the reverse strand, counting down.
GGTTGAGCCATATTTTCAGAATAATCAGAATAAGAATCAGAATTTATAGGAATAGAAGAAAAAGAAGCAGACTCACTATGTAAAGACTCAATAGACTCACTTATGGACTGGTTCCTATTTTGTCTAACTAGTCTGTGATAAGTTCTATCAATTTCAGGGTTATATGGATGAAAGTAGCTTGGGTTGCTCCTAGTCATGTACTGAACAGAACACCATGTAGCATAGCAAACTGTCACTAATATACATGACCAAAGTAGGCAACAAAATTTTTTATTTTTTAAAATTTTTTTCTTTATTTTTTTCAGCACCCTAAAATCATGAAAACATACCACAAAAAGTTTGAGGACAAAATTCAAAAGGGAACCAAGTCAAACAATTAAATCAAAGACCAAAAACTAAGAAAATAAAACTTGTAAAATAAAAAAGAAATAGTAAAACGGCTTTTTCAGGATCCAGACGAATGAGTTTTCTGATGAAATCAGAAAAATAAGATTATTCAGAAAATTCCCTTCGATTTGATATAAAATTCGTCAAATTCCGAGTTACGGGTCAAAAGTTGCCACGATTTGAAGAAAGTGCTGCTAAAACTTGAAAAATTTTTCTGGAACTCACAACTAGTGGTGATCTGAGTGATCGTGGTGCCTCAAAACCTTTTTATATGATAAAAGTAGTGTGGATATAAATTTTCGTGCAAAAATTCCACCCACAACTATGTGAACTAGCAACCACAGAATCAATCAAATACACTAATTGCAACAAAATAGCAAAACAGCAAACAGTGCAACTTCAACCGGTTATCAGAATTGACTACTAGACACTAAATCAGAAAGGACACACTATAATAACTATACTAACTACGACACTAACTAACTACTAATGACCTTTGGCAAGAACCGATATTCCCCGGCAACGGCGCCAAATTTGATCGAGGCCGTACCCGATACAAATAAAAACAGTTTAAGTATAGTACTAGGAAGTGACTCCTAGGTCGTCTCCCAAGGAATATCTTATCAAGCAAAAGGTCGAACACATAGTATGCATAGAAAACAGGGGTTTTTTTTTATATTGAATAATTGAAATCAAAACAGAATTAAATTAAAACGAAGAAACAGATAAGGAAAAGCGGATAAACCCCTTTGGCTCGTGTTCACAACTCTATCATCGGTCACAAAAGATCAATTTCTTTCCTCTTCACTGTCCAACTCGTGAGAACTAAATACTAAGCGAAAATTCAATTCTCACCCCAAAACCCAAACCTCTAATTAAGCATTAAAAGCCAAAGCATGGAGTTTTTACGAGTTTGCATAAATTAAGCATTCATACACATGGATTATCTCTATAGAATGGAACTAAGCGAACCATAACATATCAATAAGCATGAAAACAGTGAATAAAAACGAAATAGCATTAAGAACAGAACCTCAAGAGTATGTGATACATTACCAAAGGGATTTAACCTAAGAGTTTAGCCTTCCATGAAGAAAAATACCAAAAAACGTGTAGAAAAGAGAAGAGAGAGAAACCCTAGCAGCCTCCACAAGCTTGGAGAGCAAAACTAAGCCTTCTCTATGAGAGAGAATGTAAAAAAACGTGAATGGAAGGTCTCCCCAAGGGTTTACACGAATTTGGCTTTTTAAATCACAAAACGGGCCTAAATCATGGGCCCAAATCCTAAGGAAAGCTTATCTCTAAATTAAATCTAAAAATATCTTATAGATAAAATCTAAATCTTAAAAGATATAACTAAATCTCAACTAATCCTAAAGATAGATTACAATCTTCACTTCATCATATATCTTCTCTTCCAAAATTAAATCTTCATTCCCAAAATGTCCAAAAAGCCCTTGTGCCAAATATGACCTGAAAATAGAAATAGAATTAATTAGGCTAAATAATCCCAAATTAAACAATATTCAGAATATTAGTCCAATAAACTCTAAATCACTAAATCAAGCTAAACAATGTCAAATAGGCAACAAGTATCAATAATAGGAGTAAAATAATGCAAGGAATAATGGGAAATAAAATGCTCATCAATGCTCCATGGCTCCTAATCCTTGTCCTTTAGCATCTCCTAAGACCAATTGAAGGATTGGGAGGCTCAATTTGATGAATTAGAAAAGTTAGGGTTTTGGGTGTTTGATTTGGGGGTTTTTGATAAGGAGTGGTTTAATGGAGATTGAGAGAGGGAAAACATGAGGGAGTGATAGGGAGGTGATTTGGGGTGATTAATTTGATTTTCTATGGTGGAAACTTGAAGAAATCAAGAGCCCTAAGTGAGGAGAGAAGAGAGAGCTCGAGTGAGGAGAGAGAGACTTTGTGACTTGCACTTGACTTTGATTGCTCCTTTTTTGGCATCATCAAAACTCTTGAACGTACTTCCACGTTGACTTCTAACACTCCCCCTTTTTGTTGATGTCAAACCTATTCTTCAAGACAAGGGTTAAAGCAGTATGCATATATACGAATGTCTCCCCCTCAAACATAGGAACATCAATACAGTCATGCAAACTATCATAATAGTTAATACATTATAAACACACAGTCATGCAGACAATCATTCTCCCCCTATGTTGATGCACATAAATATAATTAATACAAGATTAACCTTGGCATCAACTAGAGACTCCAATATCCTGCAAGAGGGTACCTCCAACGCCCAAGTCAGTTAACACCTAAAGAATATATAATGGACGATGTAAATACAAACAATCAAGTAAAGGTAGGATAAAGGTAAAACAAATAACATGATTATTTATCATAAAAACACAATGCTACAAGCATAAGGGAAATCCATATTTCCAAGGTGGGAGGGTAAAAAAGAAAGCTGTGAGGATGCTTATTAAGGAGGAAAAGCTGGATTTTTTGGGAATTCAAGAGTCTAAGGTGGAAAATGCGGATAGGAGTTTTTGTCAAGCCTTGTGGGGTGACATTGAGTTTGATTGGGAGTATCTGCCTTCTCAAAACAGATCTAAAGGTTTGGTGAGCTTGTGGAACAAATCGAAATTCGTGAAGGTTAATTCGGTTTCTAGGCATGGCTTCCTGTATGTGCAAGGCGTCTGGTTAGCAAGTATGATTGTTTGCAATGTTGTCAATGTTTACTCCTCCTGTGACACAAACAATAAGATTACTTTGTGGAATTCTTTAAAATCTCTAAGTGACTCTGCTAGAAATGGTATGTGGGTGTTCCTTGGGGACATTAATTCTATTAGATATTCAGTAGAAAGGAAAGGGATCAATGGGTTTGACATCTCTAGAGGCAGACATCTCTTTGACCAATGGATTTTGGATATGGGCTTTGTTGATCTATCGTTGATTGGGAGAAGATATTCTTGGTACAGTGGGGATGGTTCAGCTCTGAGCCGTAAAGACCGTATCTTGGTCTCAGAAGAATGGTGTGATCGGTGGCCAACGGTGTCCTGTTGGGACTTGAAGAGAGACATATCTGATCATTGTGCTTTGGTTCTTCGATACAAAGCTTGTGCTACTAGCCCAAAGTCGTTTTGATTTAACAACTTCTGGTATGGTCATAACCAGACTACGAAAAACTTGTGATCCGTAAATGGGAGAGTAAGCAGGTTACGAGATGGGGTGCTTTTGTGCTGAAAGAAAAAATTAGAGGCCTGAAATTGGAGTTGAAAAATTGGAGCAAGAAGGTTTTTGGCTGTCTAGATAGTCGCATCAATGCAGTTATTCAAGAAATTGATGTGCTGGACAGAGTTAATGAAGTTAGAGACCTCAACCAAAAGAAGAGCTTTGTTTAGGCAGTTTTGGAAAGCATCTCAGCATAAGGAAAGCTTGCTGGTGCTAAAGGAAGATGATGAAAACACTAGCTTTTTCCATGCTTGTGTGAGGAGTTTCCAGAGAGTGAACCAAATTGTGTCTCTTCAAGTGAATGGAGTGCAAGTGGATGAAGATCATCATCTGTCCAAGGATATTGCTAACTATTTTGCTGACAGCTTTCGTGAGAAGGTTACGCAACGTCCAACTCTTGACGGCTTAGAGTTTTGTAGAATCTCTGAGGAATAGAATCTCCACCTCTTTGCACCTTTCTCTGGAGAAGAAATCAGGCTTGTTGTTTGGAACTGTGCTAGTGATAAAATTTCTGGGCCGGATGGGTTTAATTTTGGTTTTTTTAAATGGTTTTGGGGGACTTTGAAGAAGGATGTGATTCGGTTCCTATGGGAGTTTCACTCTGTTGGAAAGCTACCACGGGGTTTGAATGCTTCTTCACTCTAATTCCCAAAGTCCTCAACCCACGGAAAATAGAAGAATTTAGACCTATATCATTGATTGGTTCCCTATACAAATTCGTGGCTAAGATCCTTGCCAACCACCTCAAATCAGTGTTGCCCACAATTATTGCCGATAACCAGTCAGCTTTCCTCAAAGGCAGAAACATCTTAGACTCGGTTGTGGTCTTGAATGAGGTCATCCATAGTGCAAAAATGGATTCAGAAGGTACTTTTCTCTTAAAAGTGGATTTTGCAAAAGCGTATGACTCGGTGAGTTGGGGGTTCCTTAATTACATGCTTTCAAGATGTGGTTTTTGTGATAAATGGAGACTCTGGATAAATACTTGTTTGTCCTCAACCTCTGCTTCTGTCCTCATAAATGGGACTCCTTCAAAAAAATTCACCATTTTCAAAAGGTGTTAGACAAGGAGATCCCTTGGCTCCTTTCCTATTTCTTATGGTGGCTGAAGGCTGCAGTGGTATGGTGAAAAAAGCTCTGATTGAAGGTCACTTATAAAGGTTTAAGGTTGGGAGGAATGCGGTGGAAATTTCAGACCTTCAGTATGCGGATGATACGATTGTGGTGTGCAGAACTGGTGGGAGAAACCTATGGACTGTCAAAAGCATTATCAGTTGTTTTGAATTGATCTCTAGCCTCAAAGTCAACTTCAACAAAAGTCAGTTGTTTGGGATCAATGTGGATGACTTCGACATGTTAGCAGCAACCGAATTTCTCAGATGTAAGGTGGGGTCAATTCCATTTGTTTATCTTGGAATACCGATGGGGGCCAATCCTAGGAGGTTGGTGATGTATGTTGGGTTGATACTAGCAAGTGTACTAGATCACAAGTAATATAATGAAAGTAAATTATCATTTTACTCGGGGATTGTAAGTTGTTTCCAAATAATTCTCACCAAAGGTGTAATTAAAAGAAAAATTTATAAGTTTTTATTATAAATTATTTAAAATAATATAAACAAACCAATTAAAAATAAATCAATTAAAAATAAGGTTTGTGAGACAGATAAAGATAGGCGTTAGGAACTCAGTTTCATTGCAAGACTTATTTATTAATTATGAATCTCTGTTTTTCATTGAATCCACGATATCTATCCCAGAGGTAATAAAAATCAGATGTCTCAGCGAATTTATGTTTCTTATTCGATATGAAACCCTTAATGTCTAAGCGAATTTATGTTTCTTATTCGATATGAAACCCTTAATGTCTAAAGTGATTAAACATTCGAATAACCATTGATTAAGAACACTGGAATATTAATGTCATATGTAACATCCCGCAAATTCCTCATATTAATTAAAAATACTAAAGAAATTTATTTTTTGAAAAAAGAAAAAAAAATGTATGAAAAGAGTATTTTCTTAAATAATTTTCCTAATTCACGTTTTCAAAGTGTTAAGTGATTTTAAAGAAATGGTTTTCAAAAAATTATAAGTTTTAAAGTTGAGTCCTGAGAAATAACTAGATGTTTAATATTTTCATGCTTTAAAGAAATAGTGAATTTTAAACGAGAGTTATTTTATGAGAAAGTGATTTGTTTTCCGTATTATGTGATTGATTTATATATGTTTGATATATGATAGTATTAATGTGCTTTCTTGAAAATGTTTGAGTTATTATGTAAGCTTGGTAATTATATGTTTTAGAGTAAAAATGATTAAGAAATAAAATTATAATGCATGAATGTATGTGTATGTGTATATGTGTGTAACATATGATGTATGTATGTGCATGTGTGTGTGTGTGGGTGGCGCATGTAGGTGTGTGTGTGTATGAGTCTAGAATTTTCCTAAGTGATGAAATAGAAACCAAAAGGGGACTAGATTCTAACCAAGACCAAACTAGATGTGTAGAAAACCCTAAATAGAAGCTAAAGAGTAATTGAGCCAAAGCAATCTAGTTCCTTGAATCACTCCTTATTGTCCCCTTGGACTTGATAATCTTCACCTATGCAAAGAATTGAAGAACCGAAATTGCCCTCCCATTTACACCTAAGGCCGAAATTCAAAAGGGCAAGATAGGAAGTTTATGAGTTGCCTATATAAGCCAAGTGGGTGAAGTGTTGGCCACTTCATTTACTCATTCCCACCCAACATCCTTTCACTTCTTTTCCCTTTCCAAACACTTTTGTTGAAGAGCAAAAATCAAGCTCTCAACATCTAAAGAAATAGAGAAGAGGCCATGAGCTAGAATAGAAAAGAAGAAGAGAAGATCAACACCAAAACCTAGAATTTTCCTTGAAGACCCGAGACATTAAAAGCGAGAAGATCAACCCTTTTTGGTGGGTAGTTCGAATAAGCATGAAGAATTGTAGTAGTATAGATTTTCTCTTTGATTTTGTAATTTTTTCCTTCGTTTCTTTTCTTGCATGTTCTATTTATGTTTGATCATGAACTTCTAAGACTCAAAGGAACTTATAAACTTCTAACTAACGGATTTCATAACTTGATTAAGGTCTTCATGAAAGATCTTAAAGTTTTTCAACATAAATCTTAAAGATCTAAGGGCTTGTTGAGATTTTTGTAAAGTTAAAGCAAACCTCTTTGCATGTTAATTTTTCAAGCTTAAATGATGGGTACAAGTACGGTTTGTGCTTGATCATGAATTTTCAAAGCTAAAAATAACTTATAAACGTCTAAACAACGGACTCTATAACTTGCTTAAGTTTTTCATGAAAGATCTTAAAGTTTTTCAAGCTAAATCTTTTAGATCTAAAGATTTGATAAGGTTTTTGTGAAGTTTGAAATAAATTCTTTTGCATGTTGAATTTTCTTTCTTGAAACCGTAAACCATGAAGCTTTTAAGAAGAGACTTGATAAATAAATGAACGATCTAAATTTGCTTGACAACAATGTTGAGATTTTTGGTGTTGCATGTTGATTTGATGTTGATCTTGGTGCTTTGTGTACTTGCATGTGTTGTTTATATTTTGATCTTGAGTTTTAAGAATAAATGAACTCACAAAACACTAGATCTTAAACTATATGATTCGGCCATGACCTAAAGAGTAAGTCTTAATGCTTTTTGATTTGATCTAAGTGGTTGCATGTCAACCTCATGATTAGGAAATTTAATTTAAAGTGTTGAAATGCTTGGCCTTTGAACTTGATCTTAGAAAATATTTTAATCTTGAATCAAACATGTAATTTCCAAACAAAAGATTTGATCTCTCATCCATGCATGCCACGGTTTTGGCCTCATCTCCTCAAAATGATTTGTATCTTTGGTTTGTGCCATTATGAGTGATTTCATGACTTGATTTACAAGGTCTAGGTACATTCATGAAAGACTAAAATGAAAACTTGATTTAAGGAAATAATATTTTTAGGGCTTTATATAAAAAGGGTGCATGGTCTGATGTATGATTTTGATGTTTGCATGTTGGAAAAGTGAACTAAAAAACCTTGTTTTTGGTCAATGTAGGGTTCGGCCTATGTATGTAAGCTAGGCTAGGTTCTTTTTCAATGAAATGACACAAAAACAATGAGTGTGTTTTGTAAAATCATGCTAAAATAAATTGTTTGAAATTGAGTTGTGAATATTTATTTTCCAATCGGTTTTTGATTTTAAAATAAAGGAGATAAATGAACTAAACGATTTTGGGAAAAGTATGGTGTTTAAATGAATATATGTGTGTGTGCATGTGTATTTAGTTTAGAGGGAAAAGAAGAGCAAATGAGAATGTTGCATGAGGAAGGAAATAGAATTTAAGTGCTTGAAATAAACTAAGTTGATTTATGACTTTTAAATTTGTGATCTTCAAATTGTTTCCTTTGAGGTCATTCGGTCATGTGGAGAAAATAAATTTAGGAAGCTTAGTAGCATAAAATAAAATGTACATGTTTGGTTTGTATCTTGTAAGTGGATGAATGCCTAAGTGTTTTGTGAATAAGTGTTTGATTTGTAATCAAGTTAAATAATTCATTTTGTGTTGCTTGTTCTTTATGTGTTAGTTGATGTTTGAACAATATATGCATGTGTAATTGGTTGAGTTCAAATGTTTGTTTGTGATTTATAACTAAGTAAAACGATTGATTTTGAAATTAATTGAATTTGGATTAAAATGAATTCTCATGAAGTAATCCTTTTCTGTCCCGAATTATATAAAATTGTTTCTTAATTTTTAAAAGGTGTTTTCATGTGATTTAAAGTAAAGTTTTCAAGAGATGTTGATTTAAGAAAAACTCGAATCGAAAACGGTAAATTTTTCGGCGTTTTCAAATATAGTTGAGGTGCTGTCCAAAATGGACCAGCAACTAAAATAAATTATTTAAATCACTTTACTAAATGTTTTCCAAACGATTTTTGAAAACACTTAAGGCATTAGAAAATATTAAAGTTGTTTGAAAGAAAACAATTATGTTTTAAGCCTTCCGACGAGGAACGAGAAGTGTCTAAATTATGAAAAAGATTTTCTTAATACAAGTTAATGACCTAAGCGTATTTTATTTAGTACGAGGAATTTGAAAAGCGAGGGATTGGGGCAGTCAGCAGTACAGAGGATCCGAGGTGACGGTACGCAATGAATAGCTGGACCTCAGGTGAGAGAGAAGCTTTCCTAAGACACTGTGGTAGTTAGGTGATTTATTAGGACGTTCCGTATCATCTCAAAGATCGGAACTAAGTGGTTCGGAGTCAGTAGTATAGTGGCAATTGTTTGCTTTGTGTGGCCACTTATACGAAGGTGACAAAGACCACATTGTTATTGTGTACTGATTGTGTGTGTGGATAGCATGTTTATATTTATTTATTTGATTATGCCTGTTGGAATTTAATGCTGTTGATTGATATGTGTAATATACTGATGGACGTCTGTTACGTCCTGAATAAGGAAATGAAATTAATGAAAGTGAAAGTAAAGTTAGAAGTATGAGAAAATAATAATGATAAGATAAAAAGAGAAAGGAATAATGATTGGAAACAAAGTATGTGTTGGAAAAGAAAGAAAGAATTGAAATTGGGGAAAGAATGAATGAATGATAATGTTGAGAACGAGCCAGAGCTGGGAAGAGTGATGTTGATTGTTGGAAGAAAGTGTGAATTGAGGGGAGCAGGGCTCCTTTGTTTTTAGTTTTAGTCTGGGACTAGTGTTGAGTTGAGCTTGCTCCTCCATTAGCGCTCAGCAAAAATGGATTTTTGAAAAATGTTTACGAAAAGAAATTTTTGACGAGATTTGTGAAAGTTTATTTTGAAAGGAGATTTTTGGGAAAAGGTTTGTGAAATGATATTTTATATAAAACATCATTTTTGAAAGGATTTTGTGAAATCTTATTTTTGGAAAAATGTTTGGAAAACCTTGTTTTCAATAAACATCATTTTCGAAGAGAGATTCTTTATAGATAGTATTCTCAGAAAAGTTTTGGAAATGGATTTTATGAGAGTTTTTGAAAAGATATTTTTAGAAACTTGAGAAAAGATTTTTCGAAAAGTCTGAAAGGGAACTTTCAGAAGAGGTGAAACCAGATTTTTGAGAAAGTTTCATGAAATGACATTTTATGAAAAAGTTTGTGAGAACCATATTTTGTGAAAGTCTGTGAAGGGAGACTTTGAGAAGTGATATTTTTGAAAGATTGTGTTGAGAAACGATTGCGGAATGAGATTGTTAAGAGAGAGTATGAAATGTATTTGGTGAATGAGATTCTGGTTGAGAATTCATTGATGTGATCCCAGCTCTGTGCTATGTGAGAAATAATGAGAGAAAGGTTGTGCAAAGTTAGTGGTTGGGACTCGTTGAAGGGTTGCACGAAGGACAGGCCGACCTTAGGATAATTAAAGATTAAAAGACTTTAAAAGACATGCGCGGTGAGGTATGAGAGTACGAAGTAGTGGAGAGGAAGGAACCATAAGTATCTGCGGATACTTAGGAGGAGATTGCATTAGGGGAGGACGATGACGGTGAAACGTCAAGAAGTCTAGAGTATATTTCTAGGCAGAACGAACTCCACATGTGGCGCACTAACATGGTGGGGACTGGGTCTAATGTCGTGGTAAGTTCTGCGGGCCCACTAGAAATATACTGTCGCCCCCTAGATTGCAAATCTAGAACAGTGAGAGGGACTGGAGTGGGGCATTTTGTTTGCCACTGTAGTGAGACAGTGTGCCATGTATATGAATTGATATGATTATGATTTGAGGCTGAGACCTCCTGGTCTGGGACCATTTGAGTTTGAGACAGCTGTCGTGCCCGCACGGTAAAGGTCCTGTACTCCTGTTTGCTTCCGACTAGGTTGGGTGGATGACCGAGGAGATGTAGACGTGAGTGATAGCCGAGAACGAGATAAATACTTTGATGAGATCTTAAAGTTTCCCCCAATGATTAAAGGTTGTGAATTGATAAGACGGAATGAAAAGGGAAGTAAAGCAAGATAATACGAGAATGAAAAATGATGACAAGGAGGATGACAACAATAAGAATATAAGATAATAATCATGTTATGACTTGAATTTTTGTGTGCTTGTATGTTGTATTGTATGTTTGTATGGTCCTATTACTTTGCCTATCGTAATCCCACACTGTCGACGATGCGTCGTTCGGATCGCTTACTCTCTCCTGTTCGTTGGCATATCGGTGCGGCTGATATCTCAACGGGCAGATGGAGTATTGCCTGGACATCACCATGTGGAATAAGTATGGAAGAGGTTGGAAGCACACCCCAAGCGGCTGGGCATGGACCGGCTATACGGAGATCGTGATTCCCGATTCGGAGCATCAACTGAGCGGAGCTGACTTGGGACTGCACTTGGGGCTAGCCACTGTGCGCGGATATGGAAGTTACGAAGAGAAGAAGCGGTATGAGACTTAGAGGAACTCCATCGCTGTAGACGGAGTAGAGTTGGAACCAAACAACAAAGGGAAAGCAGTGACCGAGATGGCGTCCTCGTCGGGAAACAAGAAAGGGCGCAAGAAGAAGAAGAAGGAGCTACATCCGATTGTGTTCAATAGGAAAGTTTAAGAATAGAATCATAGTCTATGTTCGTGGTGAGTTAAGGATTACCTAAGTGAATGAACTATCGCTGTAACTTAACTTATTCTGAAGCATGCCCTACTTTTTATACAACTTTGTAAGAAATGTTTAACGCCCTTTTGTCGAAATGAAAGGAACTAATTTGAATTGGAACCAAATTGTTTTCCTGATAAATGTTTTTGAAAACCCAGATGAATAAGGGTTGGCCTCAGTAGCAACCCGGTTTTCGAGAGAAAGCGTTGGAGTACATTAAAAAATTTTCCATAACATTTTCAAACAATACAACAATGTTTTAAAAAAAAAATTGGCCTCATTTTTGGGCAACTTTAATAAATAAAAGTTAATTGTTTTGAGTACGAAAATTGGGCTGTTACATCATATAAGCCCTAGTTGTATGTCTACACACTAGGTGGTTATAATGTTTGATTGAACGGCCTATTCTAACTCTCAGATGTCTCTTGTTGAATTAGAGATCCAAAACAAAACATAAATTAGCTACTTTCATGAATTGGAATTAAAACACAACCAAACAATAGATTTGAATAAAAACATCAATTCATAAATTATATAAACTCATCCATACAAATCCACCATTTTCCTAACTACAAAGGGTTTTGGTTACACGTTATAAAAGAATAGATAGAAGAAACAAAATAGGATTCCCTATCATAGACAATAAGGAATTACCTCTAACTCTCTCTTCCAATGAAGTGCAAAATATGTAATCTCCCTCTTTCTCTAAAAGCTACTAAACATAATGATAAGTCTTAGAATATATAGAAAAAACTAATCCTAAAACGAATCAAACTAAATTCTATCAGAATCCTCAAAAACCAATACAGATAGGCCCAACTCGTCAGACCTCGCGCCTAGGCGCAACATACCCACACCTGGGCGTGGCATTAAAACTTCTCTTTCTCCTCTTCTCGTGCACCACGCGCTTAGGCATGGCATCCCACATGCCTGGGCGTCTGGCTCCCTGAATTGGCTGAGTTTTTCTTAATTGTTTTCTGATTTTTTGCACCCCAGCTCTGACATTTAAACCCCTTCGTGGGAAACATTTATGAACAACATTTTTCTCCATTTCAGCTCCAATCTCATGGTCTTCAAAGCTCCTTTCCATTCCAAAGCATAAATCATCAAATTAAGCTTCAAATTCCTGAAATCAAACCCAAAACGGATCAAAACGTTCAAGGATTCTAACTTACCTAACTTTCCTAAAAACATAATAAAATCCTAATATTTACTCAAGAAAAAAGCCAAATCCATAGTAAAAGGGAGTTAATTAATGCTTAAAAACATCATATATTAGACCCAAATCAACGTGGAACTCGGTTGTGGAAATCATGAAAGCTCGCCTTGCTAAGTGAAAATGCAAACATATTTCCTTTGGAGGGAGGATAATCTTGTTAAATGTTGGACTACCGGAGTACCGGCAAGTATACCGGGTCAGCAAGTAATAAAGAGTAAGTAAATTATCGTTCCACTCGGGGATTGCAAATTGTTCTCAATTAATTATCACCTAATTCATAGTTATTAAGCGAAATCTATGGGTTTATGTTTATTTGAGGTTGAATTGAATAAAAATAAAACAAAACATAATTTAAATGGAATTTGTGAGCAATTGGGAAAACGGTTAGGAACGTGGTTTCATTGCAAGACTTCTCTATATTAACTTTGAATCTCTGTTTTTAATAAATCAAGAACAATTTCAAAATTGGTAATTAATGGATCCCTCTTGTGTAATTACCGTTTATTATTCAACTTCATAATCCTTAATCCCTTAAGAAATTAAACCATCAAATAACCTTTTATTCAAAAACAGTGGAACTAATTAATTGTTATATAATTCCTCAAAAGTATCCCTACAAGTTGAGCAATTATATTGTTTGATTGCAATGCCTATTCTAATCTCTAATCTTCCAATTGAAGAATTAGAAATCCAAAACATAAATTGATTAGGTTCATGTATAACTTTAAAAACACAATCAAACACTTGATTTAAAGGAAAAACATTAATTCATAAATTAATTAAAATCATCCATGCAAATCGACCATATTCCTAACAAAGGGTTTTAGTTACACATAATTAAAGAATGAATAGAAAGATAAGTAGTGGAATTCATGATCGTAGACATGGAATTACCACAAATAGGTCTTCAATCTTCACTCCGAATTCCTCCGTTGATGGATCTTCAACCTTCTTCTCTTCTACAACTCTTCAGGAAATATGTAATATCCCTCTCTAAAAGCTGCTAACCTAATTCTAAACTCTAGTTTAAATAGAAAAAGTAAATCCTGAAACAAATCATCTAAATCTATCAAAAATCCTTGAAAATCGCAGGTGCACGTCTCCCACGCCTAGGCGTGATCATCAGATGTAGGGGAAGCTTTTTACTCGTGGATCACGCGCCTGGGCGCGCTCCTGCCAGCGCCTGGGCGTGAATCTGTCTGTCTTCCACTCCAAAATTAGCAGATTTGCACCCCTTCCTTGGCCATTTGACCCCTATGCGCCTGGGCGTGCTTGGTCCGCGCCTGGGCATGGTCAACAGTTCAAAACTTGCTTTTCTCCATTTTAGCTCCAATCTCTTGGTCTTCAAAGCTCCTTTTCATTACTTTGCACAAATCATCAACTTAAGCCTCAAAATACCCGGAATCAAACAAAACGGATCAAAACATTCAAGGACCTTAATCTACCTAAAATTCCTAAAAACCTAAGAAAATCCTAACTTTGCTTAAGAAACTAGCTCAATCCATAGTAAAAGGGAGTCAAACAATGCTCAAAATCATCATATATTAGACCCAAATCATTAAACTCTGTTCTAGCCAATTTACCTATCTTTATGTTGTCCTTACAAAGGAGCATCACATATAGAGCCCCGAGAGCCGTGATTCGGACTCTCATGTCCTTACAAAGAAGTTTTCTTTGGGGAAAAGGAGATAGGAGAAAAGGTGTTGTTGGGTAAAGTGGGAAGCCATTTGCAAACCAAAGCCTCGTGGTGGCCTAGGTGTTAGGGATATTGGCCTTTTTAACGTGGCGCTTCTTGGGAAATGGAGATGGAGACTCATGAATAAAAGGAGCTCGCTCTGGGTGCAGGTCACTGAATCGAAGTATGGGATTTTTGACCTGTTCATTGATAGCAACCGCTTCTTTGCAACAAGATCTGTTTGGTTGAAGGATCTTGGAAAAACGGAAATTACCCCTATGTCGAATCCGGATTTGTTCAGAGATGGAATGAGAATGAATATTGGGGATGGTGGTATGGCGTGGTTCTGGTTAGATCCCTGGACAGGCACAGCACCCTTGAAACAAGTTTTCCCGAGGCTTTTTTCTAGCTGCTTGGATAAGAATTCAAGGGTTAGTGAAGCAGGTATATGGGAGGGTAAAATATGGGTCTGGAATCTACCATGGCGTAGAAGACTCTTTCTCTGGGAAGAGGACTTGGTAGCAGACTTGAGTGAAGACTTGCGAAATTACTCACCAAGGTTGGATGAAACTGACAATTGGTCTTGGAAGCATCTAGGAGTTTTTACTGTCGAAAGTGCCTATACGCAGCTATTGGCCCTTGAACCACCCTTGAGAGCAAAATTCTATGATCATGTTTGGAATAAGTACATTCGTAAGAAGGTAGCAGGGTTCGTGTGGAAACTGCTTCTCAATCGCATACCAACAAAACAAGCCTTGTCAAACAGAAATTTGATACCTGCAGGGGACCGTGACTGTTGCGTTTTCTGTAATAGCTGGGTGGAAACAGCAGACCACCTCTTTCTCTCTTGTGGTTTTGCTGCTGCGATTTGGCAAGGGTGCTATAACTGATTGGGTATTCGGTTGGCGCTTCCTAATTCGGTTGAGGATCACTTTGTTCAGCATGGGTCGCTAGTGTGTATTAGGAAGATTGGTCATGTTTGGAGAATGATCTGGTTTGGTGTAGTGTGGTCCTTATTGCTTATGCGTAACGAGGTGATTTTCTCAAGTGCACAAGGGGACTATATACAAATAATGGACTTAATTAAGTTGAGAACTTGGAGGTGGTTTTGTGTTTCTGGCAGCCGTTCTGCTTTGCCTTTCTCTAACTGGTGCATTGACCCTATCTCTTGTATGAAAGGCTGATGAACCACTATTTGTTCTTTTGATTGGCTAAGTCCATATCTTGTATTTGGTTGAGCACTTCTTATGCTTTGTTTAATGAAAATCCTTTGTTAGCGTTTAAAAAAAAAAAATATATATATATATATATATATATATATATAACATAGTATAAAAAAAAAATTAAATTCATGTCAAATTGATTGACCCGTAGCGAACTAATGAATTATTGAATTAAGCAAGTTGAACCAAAAAAAATTTAGTCTAGAATTTTTCCTAAACCAACCCATACTTATATCAAGTTAAATGAACTAGTCCATCAGACTTGACGCATTCTTATCAACTCTATCTTTGACTTACCAAATGAGTGGAATACGGGAGATGTAGTCCATTAGTTCAAGTGTTAAACAAAGTCCATTTTGGGCAATATATTCCTAACTTTTATTTCACCCCTTCTGACCCTTGACCTCGCTATTCTTAAGGATAATGGCCACGTAGCTCTTGGAGAAGCTGTCCTATCAATGATGGACATGAGATGATCGTTGCACCAAGAGGGAAAAAGAGAGGGAACAAGGAGGTAGAAAAAAAAACCTAAGAGGGAACCCCATTAGGAGACCTAAGGACGTTCTAAAAAAATCATCATCTCATGCTAAACCAAACCATGGTTCTCTGTTTACTGTCAAGCTAAGTACTAAAATGCGTTCTAAATACTCTCTTCTATAATCACTTCTTCTTCACATTATCGTATCTCACTAAGCCAGCCATTTCGTGGTCTAATTTGGAATCACTTACACCCTTAGTTTAAGGTAGAAGGTTCATATAAGTTTCTATGATTTTTTTTTTTTTTGGGTCTAAACTTTTTGCAAACCCACGGTATCCCTAGAAGTTCAACACTACTAATATGGGTTCCTGAAACTAATCCGCTTCGAGGCCATGAGGGAGCCCCTCCCAGCAGTGTGCTTTTCTAGGAATCGAACCCAAATCTCATTCCTAAGATCTTAGTTGATTCCATAATACCAATCGAACCAACTCCTATTGGTAGACAAGTTTCTATGGTAATCTTGTTCTTTTCAATTGGTGGTAGCTGGTAAGGTAACCATGCGAAGAACGTAAACAACTTGGAAATGTAAATCACTTAAAATTAAAGGTTTGACAAGAAAATAAAGGCTCAAAATTTAAAGGACTAAAAAAAATAAAGTATAGTAAAATAAATACTTCAACAAGAAAAAGTAAATTTGCATTGAATTGAAAGTTAAGAAGAAGGTTAACTTGATGTTTTCCATTGATGGTAGGAGTAACCAAGTGTCAACCCTCAATTACATATGAAGTTTTAGTATTTACAGGCAAAAAAAAATCCTAAATAACTACCTTATTCTAAGATTGACACTTGTCTTATTTAAAAAAAAAATTTTAAAAAAAAAAAAAAAAAAAAACTAGACTATAACTTGTGTGGCAAATGAACGTGCAACTTCCTTAATACTTCATATATTTGTCGAAAGGTCCAATATGTAGTCAGCACTCAGCAGCGATGTAGTCGAACTTGTAACACATTGTGACTTGTCGAACACTTCCAGCACACATATATAATTGTTGTGGAACAAATCAAAGTACTTGCAATATATTCATATTGCCATTTGCAATATAATTGTTGTGCTCCATTTCAATGTGTCGACCAAATCAATAAGATGTTAGTACATCAATACTTAGACAATACTAGAAAATTTATTGGCTTATTTAAGTTTTTAATTCCTGAACATAGGTGCTCTTTTGAAATTAGTCCTTGATCTTTTTTTTGTTGCTTTGGGTCCTTAAACTTTTTCATTTTTTGAAAAATGACCTTATTGTTGCTTAAGTGATGATATGACCGATGAAATGCTACATAACCTTCGCAGTATCGATAGATAACATACTAGATGATGCCACGTGAATTTTAAAGATTAAAAAAATTCAAATTTATTAAAAATAATTAAAAATTGTATTTTTTTTAAAAAAGAAAATAAAATCCTTTAATAATTTTGAAAAAAAAAATTAATAAAAAAAAATCATGTGGTGTTACAAAACGCTACATAGCACTTCATTCTTCGATGTTGGACAAGTGACGTGACATTTCATTGGTCATATCATCACTTAAGCAACAACAGGGTCCTTTTCCAAAAATTGAAAAAGTTTAGGGACCCAAAACAACGAAAAAAAAGATCAAAAACCAATTCCAAAATAGCACATAAGTTCAGGGACTAAAAACCTAAATAAACCAAATTTATTTTGGATACTAACAGTAGCTAACACTAACTTGCAATAGGACTAGAACAATGTATGATAAACATTTTTTTATACAGTGCACTTTATTTTTCCTTAAAGTTGACTCCATAGAACCTAATTTTTCCTTCTTTTTTTTTTCAGAAATGACAGAAATATGGAATAAAATATCTTATGTGTAAACATATGCAACTTTCATTACTCTTTGTGAAATAAAAACTTGTCTTATGTATGTCTTTAGTCCCTGAAAGTTCAGCGTGTTTTGGTTTTAGTCCTTATAAGTTATTTTGACCCGGACTAGTTCTTAAATTTTCAAATATTTTGGTTTTGGTCTCCTCGGTTTGTAAAAATCTGTCATTTGTTTGTGTAGCTAGCGGAACATCATATCAGCAATCCATGTGGTCTGAAGAGAAACCAAATAGGTGATATAACGTGGATGATACAAATCCACGAACGCAAAATGGTTCGATACGCAAAATGGTCTCGTACGCAAAATTTTGAGTTCATATACCTGAATCATCCATGTCACATCACCTATTTGGCGCTACCTTACACCCCGTGGCAGCTGGTGTGGATTTTTCGTTAACCATGTCGGCAAATAACTGATTTTTTGTAACAGAGGGGACCAAAACCAAAATGTTTAAAAAATTAAGGACTAGTCGTTGTAAAACTAACTTCTAGGGACTAAAATCAAAACACATTGAACTTTTAGGGACCAAAATCATAAATAAACCTAAAAACTTAGACAAGGTAAACGACACTTTCATTAATTTTTATAAAAAAATGCTAAATTGTCCTTAGAAACTAATTTTAAATAGAATTTATTGAAAAATGTGATTTTTTTATATTTTCAAGAAAATAATGAACATAAACTTAACATTTTTTTTTCTATATCAAATAATCTTAAACAAATGCCCGTTAGGAACACTTTTTTTTTAATGTTTCAGGATAGGGTAAGAAGGCACTTGTTTCGCCTTAAATAAAGAAGGGGCTTTACTTTGGTAAAATCTAAAGACTTGAAGAGTAACCAATGCATGTCAATCTTAGTGGTATGGAGTTTGATTCTCAAAGTTTCGATTCGATTCATTAGTGGTATGAAAATTGTTAACCAGGGCCCTTAGGGCATTGCTTAAGCAATCAAAAGTAGTTATTTTGCATTGAAAATGATAATTTTAGGATATCGTAAATTATTAAATTCAGTTTTTCAATACTTATTTGTCCATTTTGTCCTCCTTAACAAATGCCCTTAGGGCACTTGTTAGTAACACCTAAAGAAAAAAACATAAAGCCTTGATTGGTACAAAATACACTAAAAGTCTTTAACATCTCGATTTGTCAAGTTCAATGGATGCTTTCGAATCTTGAAACACGCATGAATTTTGTCAATAAAGTATCAATCAGACCAAAAACCAGTGAACACTCCAAAATATACCTTGCGGAAGAAGAAACCAAAATAATAAAACTATGAACCTCTGAAGTCCTACAAATCAAAGGCATTTTAATTCCCCCAATTGCAATTTACAAAAATAAAGAACCAAAACCTCAAGCATCATCAAATCAAGGGCCAGAAGCTCCTGAAGACTCAGCAGCATCCTCTAATCTCAATGTTATAGCTCCTTCTTCAATCATTTTACCTTTATCAGCTGAACCTTCCACAGCATTGTTCAACCTTTTCAACCATATATCATAGTCAACAGGGTATGGAGTACCACAAAGGCTATCCACATAATCAGCAAATGCTTTCAAGATATTAGAAACCTGACCGAGATGTTGCTGGATCAAACGCTTAGCCCAGCTTCTCTCTCTCCACTGTAAAGCTGATTCGATAGAATCTTGTTGCCGCATAGTTCCTCCGGAAATGAAATAGGCGAGGTAGACAATGCTTTCAGCATCAGATGATGGGCACAGCTTCCCATGCTGAAGTGCATGAGATGATGAGAACTGCAAATTTATGGCAGGGCTGTCTCTATCTTCCAACACGGCACGCCCCCAAGATATAGGGACATACATAACGCCTTGTTTTTTGATGACACGTATTATGTTCTCAGGACAAATATCACCATGCTGGACATTAGCCAATGCTGCACTTCTTAGGGCAACTAGACAGTCCCGACATAAGCGAATCGCTTCATCGGCAGAAAATGACCCCTCATCAGCTACTACAGATGCAAGTGACTCTCCCACCGGAGAAGTCACGAGTATTGGAGTCCCACACCAAGGATGATCACACCTTCCACCGGGGGTCTCTTTCTTGCACTGACCAGAGTGTATGATTCTACCTGAGGCAACAATATCCGGTAAATATGGGCTCAAGATTCCTTGATTCCTCAAAATGTTTAGAACTTTTGTTTGACGCTGTACTTGATACCAAAGGCTCATATCCTCCCAAGATGGCTCGAGTCTAGACGGATGGGCGCCAACATATAAAGTTAACAACTCCGAGGGATGATCAAGACAAACAGCACTATAGAGATAATAGTTTCCTCCTACAAGCGATTCGTGAATTTTGAAACTTTTCTGTCCCTGCTGTGGATCATCCAGGACTAATATGTCACTGTGCTTGAGCTTCAAACGTGATGCTCGTTTTTCAGAAAATAAATCATTATGGTCAAGTTCAACTATCTCTCCTGCTCCTTGATAAGGAACCAGTGCATTTTCAGTCTCACTGATGCAGCATTCTATCCTTCGCTTCTGAAGGCGAAGGCTATGATCCGAGATTAATGAGGCCACCGACTTTCGCGGTGGTCCATTCCATTGAGCAATTGAATAAAAAGTCGCCAATAGTACCTGCAGAGTTCCTATATCTCCCCAGTTTGGGTTCCCCAAACGGTTCCATATAGGTTCCATTGGGGTGATACAAATTTCAGCATATTTTTTTATCCATTCAGCCACAGAAAGATATGGATTGTTTGAGTTCAACAAATCAAGTTTACCAAGGTCACCACTGAACTTCATCACAGCTCCACACTTTGAATCCAGAACAAGAAGGAAGACCGAATCACTGTTGACAGAACTAATCTTGCTCAATCTTCGAGAAACAAGAACATGGAAGCCATAAAAAAGAGCTTCACAAATAGTGCTCGCTGATACTCTCAAAACATTGTCCAACATTACTTCTGGCTTGAATAAGACAAACTCTACCACTTGATCCCATTTAAATTTTAAATCAGTCCCAGTTTTCGACACTAGAGCCAAACCACGCATTTCCCTCAGCCTGCCCCTTGATATTGCCCTTTCAACACTACAGAACTTTGACCCAAGATGAGAGGGGCATGACACACATAAGGGCAGTGGTCCACTTTTATGCCAAAATGTACGCCATAGGCCAACGATAATGGCATGAAGGAAATCTTCTGCTGCAATATACTCATCTTCTATAAGATCATCGCAAACTTCAGAGAAGGTTGGCATTCGGACAAGTTGCTGAAATGGAACCCCCTCCAATGCCATATCAAGCTTGCGCAACTCATCGGTTGTGAAGGGAGAACTAAAACTTTGCTTCCCCTCTTCTGACTCATCATTTATATTCACCAAGACCCACTCCTCAAGATATTGTGAGAACAACTCCAGGTCAACCAGTTTCCTTCCATAGTCCTTGAGCCCCTTTATCAGTCTTCTTGAAATAGGAACAATATTGCTCAATCCTGAGGCCCCAGAAACAGTACTAGCAGAAATGACTGCAATATAGGAAACCATGTTATACTCAAAAAAATAGTAACAACTATATTAACACATAAGAGGGAAAAACCTACATGCTTTTACTTGGTAAAGCTACTTTATGCATGAAAACATGATAATTAATGAAACAAAGGTGGACAAAACAAAACCAAAAAACACGAAAAATATACCAGGAGCCACCAGGAGTGACTTGAATGATACTATCATTAAATTCATTGTTTTGTGTATAAAGGTTAATGAAGCCTAAGAGCAAAGAAATCCGATGAACAAATTCCATAAAGAGCATAAAAATTGTTGTGTAAGGTTACTAAACATACACCAGGAAGTACTTGAGTGTGTGCACTAAGGTACTAACTAGTTTGTGTATAATCAGAATCTTCTTTCCATCCACATTTGTCAAGAGTTTTCAACCATACGCTTCATTACTTCAATGAAATTTACAAGCATGTAGGCAACATTATCCCCTGTATAGTTTCTTCAACTTGAAAAGATCACTTTTCATGAATACAATAATAAACCAATGAATACGAAATTGAATGAGATTGGGATAAAGAATGAGATGCACGATAAATATCCCCAATCTAGAGAAAGTTAACAATGGAAACATCAATACGAACCAGAGCTAGACTTCCTGAAACTTCCATCCACACTTCTCCCTGGAGATAATTCCGATCCATTTTGCAGAAAACCTATTTCACATGATCAATAAGGCTATGCATCAATAAATCTCTATATACAAATTTGTCCCAATCAAATAAATAATTCATCATTCAATTAAAACTAATGAAACTTTTTATCTCCAAACCTTATGAATATACTGCACTGACCAAATTGCAATAAAAAGAAAAAATTCATTTCAGAACACTTACGATAATGTGCACTTTGGTAGTGTAATACTAATCGAGGCATTGATGAATACCTTTTTGGGAATTACTTCCATGCAACCTAATTTTGGGTGTTGCTATGCAATCTTGAGTTGGACTAATAATATTTTGCCACCTAACATGCAATTGCCAAGTCAATGTTTAAAAAGTCAAAATTGCATATTAGATGACAAAATATCATTGGTCCAATGTAGGATTGCATAGCAACAATCCAAAATTAGGTTGCATACTAGAAATATTCTACCTGGTTTATGTATACCAAAAAAGAAAGAAAAAAATACTTCCTCTGTCCCTAAATATAAAGCCTCTTTGGGGATTTCACGTCCATTAAGAAAGTGGAATAATTTAGTTAATTGTATTGGAAATGTGAACTTTTGATATGTAATTTCAAATTACCCCTATTAATATTATTGGGAATCTAAAAAGTGTTAAATAAATAGGGGTGTTTGTGGAAAAAAGTAATTAATGATCATTGAAAATTGGTATGAGGCTTTATAAATAGGGATAAAATAAAAGTGTCAAGAGGGTTTTATATTCAGGGACGGAGACGGAGGGAGTACATTTTTATGTCATGTTCTTCAGTTGAAAGAAATAAGCATGTCAAGGCTCTAGAGATATTTTCTCTCCCCCCTCCCATTGTAATATATTTGTCCTTATAGTAAGCAATTATGATCTCCCTCGTTTATCTCATTTTATTACTTTTTTGGTGCGCACCAATGGTGCATGCCCCCCGGCACACTGCTGGAAACTAATCCCTTTGAAGCTTAGAGATCAGTGAAGTGGATATAGACTCTTCCAACACAGCCTTTTACCATAGCCACAGCAAGAACTGAACCCCCAACAACATGTTAAACTATTTACCAACTCTGTCTGGCCTAGTTAGTATTCATTTTATTACTTTGAGACAAAAGAGAGTTGTCTTCAACAACATAGCGAAAAACAAATAGGTGAGGATGCAGGGGAAGTGAGGTTGAACCAGCTCAAAAGAAATGCATCACAATAACTGATTTCATTTTAACCAGTATATATATGAACTGAATAACTGGACATATAAATATAATCAGTGGAAAAACCAACCTATCAAATATTAAGTGATCTAAAAACAAAATGGTAAAGAAAAGGTATTAGGAAAAAAAGCATCCAACTTCTGCCACAACTTGGAAAGTTACAACAATGCTGTAATCAGATTGTTTAGTATAACTGCATAAGATAAGGGATGAATGGTTATATGAATCAGTTTTATCTCCACTTCACTTCTTTTGGGATTGTTGATACTTGATACTACTCCACAAAAGGAATCAAAAACAAATCCTAACTGCTATTAGTAGAACCAGAGGGATTCTAGGGAATGGAGGATATATTAATCACTCACCAGTCATGAAACAAGAGACACGAGACATTCACACAAAACAATCTACCAACATGCCTCAAACTTCAAACAAATGCAGAGATCATGATTTATTACCATACTATAACAAGACACACATCACTAGAATTAACATTTAACAATGAAAGTCACAAACTAGTGATTACAGTTAAAAGAATAATAAATTATTACACAGATAACCAAAATGAGGTATATAGTACTATTTAAAGTAGAAATGGTAAAGGTGAATATTCACAAACTTCGCATGGTTCTCATATTGCTAGAATTGATCCAAGGCATAATAAATAAATCCCATTTATCAAAACACAAAACCACAGAACAAGACAATGCTAAAAAACAAAAAATGAGGGAGGGATGCATTAGGAAAAAAAAGGTTGAACCCACCTAATTGCATCTCTACCACCAAGAAGATTGTGAGAAACACTCAAAAGCTGATGAAAACTCTCAAGCAAAAGACCCCTCCAAAATCTCCAGAAACTTTGAATTTGAAGTCCACATTCTTCAAGCCATAAGAGACAATGTGTGTGAAAGATGACAAGGACCAGCATTGAAGCCAGAAGCATAAAGAAAACATGAGACAACAATGAAAGTGAGGAAAAAGACTAATGTGAGAGATCTTGTCATGGCATTAATGATGGAAAATAATGATGAAAATGTCATCTTGATTTTGAAAGATGGAACAAGAGAAAGACTTGCTTTTTTCTTCTCTTGTAGTAAAAAAAAAAGAAGGAAACTTTGTTGTAGGGTGAGAGGGTTTTTTTCTTTTTTTGTCTGTGTGTTTATTCTAATGAGACAGTGTCTATAGAGAAGAGTGGTGGTTGGTGTTACAAGTTGAGAACATGAAATTGTGTTACAGATTCAGACAAAGGAAAGGACATAGGAGGCAGTAAAGTAATGAGGCGAAGAGAGTGAGGGAAAAGTGAGCGTGGTGGAATGGTGTTGAGGCTTTGAAGACAAGTGGTAAAGTACAAAACCAAGCATTAATGACACGACTAGGAAACTCTAAACAAAGCGCCCCACCACATGTTATGATATGCATGCTTACAAATATTATAAGAAAAAAAATCATCAGTGGTCACGAATAAAAAAATCTAGCTAATTTTTTACTATTAAATATGATTATTTTTAAAATGTTTTTATAAAGTAATTATTTTCATTTTTAATACTATTTTTTTAAGAGTTAAGGGACACTTTGGTCCCTCAAGTTTTTCGACAGGGACATTTTAGTCCCTCAAGAAATTTAATTCATTTTTAGTCCCCAAAGTTTTCCAAAACTACCAATTTAGTCTATGTCCTATTTCCGTTAGCCACTTCGTTGAGGGACTAAATTGGTACTTTTAGAAAATATGAGGGACTAAATTGGTACTTTTGGAAAACATGGATATTAAAAATGAATTAAATTTCTTGAGGGACTAAAGTGTCCCTGTCAAAAAATTTGAGGGACCAAAGTGTCCCTTCACTCGTTTTTTAAAGTATTCCTATTTTTCTTATATATATTTGAAAAAAATTAAACATAGTATTTAGTTTAACATTTTTAATAAGTTCCTATTTAGTTTAACATTTTTAAAATCAGAAAAAATATACTCTTTCCGTTCCTATTTATCTGTCATATTTCAAACAAAACACGTCCTTTAAGAAATCGAATTATTACTTAGATTTTCAATACATTAATTATGTTTTTTCCACTTTCTCTTTTTATTATCATTAATTTTTATCCACTACTTACGTAAACCAAAACTTATTAAACAAGAGTAAACACGAAAAATAACATTTATTACACTCTTGAAATTTTCAATAGGATAAATTAAAAGAAATAAAAACTCTCTAAAAAAGGATAGATAACAAGGAACGTAAGGAGTAATTAAGGAGTTGGTCATTAATGTATGATCGTGCTAGATCCCCTCCTATCCTGTTCGGTTAAAGGTTCAATTCATAATTGCAATAATTGCGAAGAGAAATACTCCCTTGGTTCCTTATTATCTGTCCATTCTTGGAGAGATTTTTTGTTTTTTTTATTTGTTCTATTGAAAATTTCAAGAGTGTAATAAATGTTATTTTTCATGTTTGCCCTTATTTAATAAGTCTTGGTTTACGTAAGTAGTGGAGAAAAATTAATGATTATAGAAAGAGAAAGGGTATAGTGGAAAAAAACATAATTAATGTATTGGAAATCTAAGTAATGATTGAATTTCTTAAAGGGTGTGTTTTGTTTGAAATAGGACAGATAAATACTCCCTCCATTCCTTTTTAAGTGTCGTTTTTTGGAGAGTTATTTTGTTTCTTTTTATCTGTCATATTGAGAAATTCAAGAGTGTAATAAATGTTATTTTCCATGTTTGCCCATATTTAATAAGTCTTGGTTTACATAAGTAGTGGAGAAAAATTAATGATTATAGAAAGAGAAAGGGTATAGTGGGAAAAAACATAATTAATGTATTGGAAATCTAAGTAATGATTGATTTTCTTAAGGGACGTGTTTTTTTTTTAAATATGACAGATAAAAAGGAACGGAGGGAGTAACAGAAACGGAGGTAGTAGTCATTAAGTCATGCATTCCGAAATGGATAAACTCATTGGAACCTTTAATAATAAAAAAAAAAATTGGCAAATATTAACAAGTGTCTTTAGTGCACTTGTTAACAAGTCAATTATAATAAAAGTTTATTGAAATTTGCAATTTTTTTAGATTTTCGACAAATAGAATGATATGCATTTATGATTATTTTTCTTATTAATGCATCCTTAGGACACTTGTTAGCTAGACCCAAAAAGTTTACTTAATTATTCCACGTGTTTCACATGTATTACTCCTTCCGTTTCAGAAAGTTTGGCCTTTTAGAATTGGGCACACAGATTAAAAAAGTGTTAATTATTGTAGGTACTATGTATAATATGTTCAAAATACCCCTATTTAATATTTACTAAAAATTGTAGTAGTATTTAATTTTTATTAGTAAGTGTGTCCATTAATTAATGTATAGTGGTTTAGAGATGAGAGATGATAAAAGTAGAATAAATAAGGAGTAAGAGAAATGATCGAATGAAATGTTAAAATTAAAAAAAATATTTGTGTATTGAAAATGTAAAAGGCCAAACTTTGTGAAAAAAAAACAAAAAGGTCAAACTTTCTAAAACGGATGGAATATGTTTTAATATTATGTACAGGTTTTAAAAAATTGCTAAATGATGTAAAATCTTGAGATATTTTGACAATAATATCCCTATGTAATTATTACCGAAGAGAGAGAAAAATGTTGGAGGTAAAAAAGATGTTGTAATAAAATAAGAGTATAATTGAAAAAAAAAATAAAAGAATAATATTATATATATATATATATATATGAAACAATATGGGGAAAAATATATGAACATCATGGAGGTAGTATATACTCCCTCCGTTCCATATTATCTGTCACTTTAGCATTTTTAACTTGTTCCAAATTATTTGTCGCTTTAGGAGTTCGAGGATGTATTAATTGATTTTTTTCACCTTTAACCTTGCATTTAATGTGTTGAAATATGTGAAATGAGTGATAATTAATGTACTTTGAGGGTATTATAGTAAAGTTATTTAATAATTCTCTTGAAAATTGAAATATTAAATGATTTTCTTAATCTGTGTGAAATTGTTAAAGTGACAGTTAAATTGGAACGGAAGGAGTACTTCTTTGACTAGTGTCATAAGTCATATTTGGTAGAATCACACATGCTAAAAAATTGTTAATTTTCTTATTTCTTTTAAAGAAATTTACATCATTATAATTTTACTTTCTTAAATTTTTTGAAATTTCACAACATTAGTGAATAAATAAATAAAGAAAGAAATATAGATAATTAAAATCTTTAATAAAGATAATTAAGAGAAAAAACAATTGATACTATAAAAAAGACCAACAAAATTTTTAAGATGATGACATATAATAAAAAATAGAGGAGTATTATCTTGTAACTATAATATGTTCAACTAACAGAGTTGAGCGACATAGTATTACACTATTAGTATATCAATGCAGGTCCGGTCCTAACCTATCTTGGGCCCTAGGACAAAATTTTTTTTTGGGGCCCTACTAAAATAATTTATTAAAAATAAATCAATTAAAATACTATATATTTATATATTTAATTAATTAAAACAATGATGATAATCAATAATAAAAATATGTATTATATAAAATAGAGTTGAAATAAGATAAAAAATTTATTAATTAAATAGGTAATTAAAATTGTTTTCATGTTACTTCTTCCGTCTTTGTATATAATATCTTTTTGGTTGAATTCACGTTCATTACTAAAGTTGGTTAATTTAGTTAATTGTATTGAAAATGTGAACA
The DNA here is from genome assembly GCA_037953625.1 of Crotalaria pallida. Taxonomy (NCBI): domain Eukaryota; kingdom Viridiplantae; phylum Streptophyta; class Magnoliopsida; order Fabales; family Fabaceae; genus Crotalaria; species Crotalaria pallida. Next base: position 136,159,529 of record CM075650.1, on the reverse strand, counting down.
TTTGATATGTTTTTTTTTTCAAAACTACCCTTATAAGTATTATTGAGAATCTAAAAATTGTTGAGTAAATATGAGTGTTTATGGAAAAAAATACCTAATTGTCATTGAAAATTTGTATTAGGTCTTATAAATAAGGACAAAATAAAATTCTCAAAATGATGTTATATTTAGAGACAAAGGGAGTAAGTTATAAAAATAAAGTTCATAAGTTAACCTATTTATAAGTCAAGTGAGCAAATAAAAAAATAAATTAAAATATTATGCTAAACTATTAATAATTGAAAGATAAAAAATATGCAACTATTATTTTTTTTTAAGTATAAGTACTATTATAAAAAAATTATGGGACCCCTAAAATTTTTGGGCCCTGGGCGGTGGCACTCATTGCCCACCCCAGGGCCGGGCCTGTATCCATGTTCAAACCTCAATGACCACACTTTCTTCCCCACTTCTAAAAAAAATTGCCTATAAAAAGATTATATTATAATTAGGCTTTTTTAAGCGATAGGTCCCTAAATTTAGGGGGTGTTTTGGATTTAGTCCTTAATTTTTTTTTTGTTATCTGGTCCCTAAACTTTAACGCCGTTTGGAACTAGTCCTTCCGTTAACCCAAAATTAACTCCGTAAGTGTCTTCCAATAAGATGTTGCCACGTTTCCCAACTTGCATTTTTTTTGGCTTTTTTTGACTTTGAGGTCCCTAAACTTAGAGGGATAATTGAATTTAGTCCCTATCCTTTTTTTTTCGTTGGATCAGGTCCCTAAACTCTGGACCATGCATTTTGGATTAAGTCCTTCCGTTAGTTTTAATCTAACACCGTACCCTGGAGAAATTTTTATGTCAAGTGGACCAATAAATTAATGTCACATGGAATTTTTCTTTTAAAATTGAAAAAGTACAAAAAATAAATAAAATTTAAAAAAATTGAATTTTTTTTCTAATGATGGGAATACAACCCGTCTGTGACGAGATGCATCATCGTCATGGTCGTGATGTCTCGAGCGCTCACCACTGCCATCAGGGTAAGGATTTGAGAAGCTTTCGCCACCATCCTCAGGGTCGCACCTCGATCTGAGTTTTGTGCTTGCTTCGGTTTACAGCGAAAATCACTGTCACAGTCACGAGTTCGCTTGATGGTGTGCGGCGGCGCTAGTTATAGCCAAAGCCCCTGGAACCTAGTTGCGGCAACAACCCCGAAGATCCTCTCCGTTCTTCATCCTTCGCTTGGTCATCTTCTCTGCAAATCTGATGCGACACCGAAGGAGACCAGTCGCGCTTCCTTCACCGTGCAGCAGCCTCGCAACTTCGAACCCTCAACAACCTCAGTGTCCTCTGCTTTCCAGCCTCCGCCCTCTTCTCCGCTTCCTCCGCCTTCTTCTTAGTGGCGCGTCATATGCAGAGTCTGGAGGGAGGAAGAAAGGCAACAAGTATATCTTTGATTATTGACACAGAAAAATCTCTTTTTTATTACTTTAGAGTTTGATGATGAAGGTTTGGTAGGTGTCTAACTCAGTTTTTATCACTTGACACTGTGTTGTGTGTGTGTGTGTTTTCCTTTTTTTTTTTTAGACCTTTATATTCTGAAAAACAATGTCACCCCCTAAGCAAGGTGAAGAAACCATGATATCAAGCCTTAACGAGACGATCGAGCACGACGAGGAACGAGAGGAAGATAGGGAAGGTGGTTCACATTTTGGCCTGAAAAGTTTTTTGTGGCATGGTGGGTCTGTTTATGATGTTTGGTTCAATTGTGCTTCAAATCAGGTAATAATAAGCTAAAAGGAACATATAGGATGCAGGTGGATGGATTAACAAATGCTTGAGTTCTAGGAATAAACTCATGCTGATCGAACAGATAGAAGGAGGAAGCAAGAGTCTGTTTTTTTTTATTTTATTTATTTTTTGTAATTTTTCAATTTTAAAAGAAAAACTCCATGTGGCATTAATTTATTGGTCTACGTGGCATAAAAAATTTCCCCAGGGTAACGATGTTAGATTAAAACTAACAGAAGGATTTCATCCAAAATGGTCCGGAGTTTAGGGACCTGAACCAACGAAAAAATGATAGGGACTAAATTCAATTACCCGCCTAAGTTTAGGGACCTCAAAGTCAAAAAAGCCAAAAAAAAATTGCAAGTTGGGACACGTGGCAACATCTTATTGGAAGACACTGACGGAGTTAATTTTGGATTAACGGAAGGACTAGTTCCAAACAATGTTAAAGTTTAGGGACCAGATCATACAAAAAAAAAAGATTAAGGACTAAATCCAAAACACCCTCTAAATTTAGGGACCTATCGCTTAAAAAATCCTTATAATTATGTATTATACAGTAATAATATAATGAGAGAAAAAATGTTTAAATAATGGTCGAGAATAAGAAATCTAAAAGTGTAATTTTGCAATGAAAGCTAGCAAATTTAGTTTTCAAAATAGACTTATCTTAATTTAACTTTTTGTCATTTTTTTTAAGGGAAAATGTGTATTTTATTCATAGATCAAAAACAATACAAGAAATTTCACACTACTAATAATTAAAGGGAAAGCAATATACACTGCAACAACATACTCTACCATGTGATGGATCATCAGCAACTGCCAAAATCCGACTCTAACAGGAGATTCAATAGTCTTTAATACCAAGATAACAATTTCATTGATGCTGGGACTAAGCTCAGTTCGGCGACAAGGAATCTCAGATCTAAGACGAGAGAGTCGTTGGACGACAGCCAAATCAACAGTCAGCAAAGAGAGATCTGTCTCGACGAGTAGCCTTCCAATTATTGGAGCAAAGAGGATAACCATCAGATCTGGAAAGTTGAAACTATCCAGAGGCATCCCTCCACTTGAAACACACAAAACAAAAACAACTTGCACAAAGGCAAGGCAAAACCCAGAAAAACTGGGGGAAAATAAGCTCACACCCTTTCCCAAAGGAAGGGGAGGGACAGATCCCCTCCCCCTACCAAAAAACAGCAGATGAAAACAAGCAAAAGGAGGGGAGAGAAAAAATTAGGATTTCTTAAACTTTTTGTCATTGATCTTTAGGATTATGTTTAGATAATCAATTTTTTTAATGACTAAAAAGCTTATGTGAATTAGGTCTTGAGGACTCATAGGTTTGAGACAAACATCAAAATTCTATGAACGCTTATCAAAATACAAATAAATTATTCATCAACAAAATCCTTAAATCAACATTAGAATTTGATGAAAAATAATAAAAGATGCAATTCTTTACGGCATCCTATTATGATTTTCACTTAATAAAAATAGATGCATTGAATAGAATATTAAAAAAGTATTTTACTGCCTTGCTTAATGATTCTAGTTCTAATTGAGTAAATGGTCAAATTAATCCTCTATATAGTAGTTATAGGAAAATTTGTAGTTATCGAGCAAATTGATTCCTAAAATTAGCAAAGTGATCAAATCATACTTGAGATTTAAAAAAAAAATGTGAGTCACATTAATCTCAGAATTTTGGTGTTGTCATTAGTCCATAATGGGAAACTAATAAAGTGGCCAAAACTAATTACCTTACGTTATGGACCAATTTGCCCAATGATTACAATCTCGGGGATAAATTGGATCAATTACTCATGCTAATTAATTGACGTTACTCCAGATGTTTCATATGTCTTTCTTTTAACAATAATGTTTTGTTATGTTAAAAACTCATACTTTTTAGATAAATAGGTGCATATATATATATATATATATATATATATATATATATATATATATATATATATATATATATATATGAATGAGGAAGGATCAAGTTATTCCAAGAGTAACTTTGGAATGTTACTCCTAATCATATCCATCCATTTTAACAATATCCAAAGGTTAAAATTAAATCATTAAAACGTCATGTGAGAATCATGTGACAACATTACTCATCATCCCCTTCTCTCATTTTTTTTTTTCCATTTTCACACAATTCAATTGTTAGGGATCAAGATTTCAATTAGAACTCTTATAAATATAACTAAATAAAATAGAATATAAAAATTGACGAATTAATTTAGAAAGAATCACAGTGCAGATGAAGAGGAGAGATATCATCTCAAGCCAATTGAAACATAAAAACAAGTGTTCATCGTTTCACTTATAGCTATAGGAGATCTCAAGCCTATCGCTATAGCTGTAGGAGATCTGGTTTATAGGCCATCTGTTTCACTTATACTATTGCTTTTGATCCTTATTTCAACAATGTACCACAACTATGTGTTGTGAGTATTGCGGGTACATACTCTATCATTATTAATAAAAAATTGTTTTTTCTAAAAAAAAAAAAAAGTGTTCATGGTGACTAAATATAAAGGGAAGAACTGTGAAAATAATAATGACAGTGATGAAATTCATTTTGGATTCTATGGCAATATGAAAGCATAAAAAGGTTATATGATACCGCAGCATGGACATTTCTCTCATAAAACAAAATATACATGTGATAAAAATATCCCTCAATTCGTCCAGTCTTGAATGGATTTACAATAACCAGGTTGTTATTTCAAAATAAAATTTGGGTCACTATAGTATCATCATGGAACAACATGAATCTGATTATAGTTGTGTAAGAGGAAAGAAAATTAATAAAATATAATAATGAGTAATTAAAGATTTAAAGGTGTCATATGATTCTCACATGACATTTTAATGATTTAATTTTAACCTTTGGATATTGTTAAAATGGATGGATGTAATTAGCTAGGAGTAAGATTTCAAAGTTACTCTTGGAGTAACTTAATCCTTTAATTTCTTTGTCTGTATGTATGTATATATCATTATTTGACAAAGATTAAAAACAAGAGCATAGAAGAATTACTCTATTCTAGCTTGCCACCATCTAGGATAGGTTCAAGCCACAAAAAGGGCTACCAACAACCTCACATAATGTCAACTTACATGTAATCAACTATTTACCTTATAACCAACGTAGGGCTGGTCAAGTGGTAGCTCACTTGATCCCTTAACCAACCGGTCTCAAGTTCGAGCCTTGAGTATGGAGCAATCTCCGCTGGGAGACCCCTACCGCTTAATGCGAGCTCAGTTGGGTCGAATCGGATGAGTCGGATTCTAGGTAAACCAGATCCGGGTACCGGTTGGTGAAAAAAAAAAACTAATTACCTTGTACACCCTCAATGCTAACAAGAAAATCCCTATCCATCAAACCAGATTATTTCTTAGATATTACCCCCGCACTTATACTTAATTTCATTTTTAATCACATTAAAGATAACTTCTTCCCTTCTGCTCTTTCCTCTAAAAATCCTAATGTTTCGTCTCTCAGTCCATACATGGTACACTAGAGTTGCTATCACAACATACAATGTGTTTTGCTTGGTCTTCCTATATTGCTTGGTATACTGAATTTTCCTAATTCACTACAAGTAGTTCTTAGAAAAATTTATAAAAAAAAAAAAGTAGTTCTTAAAAAAAAGGCCTCAATTCCATCCATTCCTTACACAAATTCAATAATCCAACAACATACTTGCACTTGAAAAACAAATAATGATCTTTATCCTCATCTTACTCATGACACAGCACATACACAGCAATATAAAGATGTTCCATTCTTTTCTTAATGAGTAGCTTATCATGAGCCATTAACTAACAAATCACAAAATGCTTATGGACATTAAATCTTCCTCATTAAAGTTTTGCACCACAAATATATTAGGTTGCCCTCTCTTCCAAGCATATCCTGCGTCAATGGTATATTTACCATCAATGCTAGCAAACCACTGCTTGCCTAAGAAACCTGACCTAAATATACTCTATCTCCAATCTCAACAACTTCTTCCAATACCAACTTGAGTCAACTCTAGGAACATAGTCCCAAAGGCTCCTTAAGATAAATAGTGTGAATCCATTTAATCCTTAAATTGTCCTCTTTATTCGCTATAACCCATATTTAATTTGCTTCTCTAGTGCTGTTTCATTCCATAATTTCAAATGTTTAATATCCACTCCACCAAAATATTTCTTAGCGCATATTCTATCCCAACTTATTAATGGCATGGATCTACCATTGCTTTTAATTAAAGCTCATATTCTTAAAATACAAGTTAGGAATTATGGATCCTCCATCATCTATCAGAATTCAGATTCGGTTATCCTTGATCCAAACCCTGATTTGAGCTTTCACCATCATCCTTGAGAAGGATTACGATGATACTTCGTGGAGAAGTTACCTTCTGAAGTAGCTCGGATCTAGTGATAATTAGGGGTGTAAGTGGTCCGGTCCCGGACCGCGAGACCGACCAGATCGGACCGGACCGGACCAAAAAATATGGTCTGGTCTGGTCTCATGGTCCGGTCCGGTCTCAAATATTTGGGACCATTCTATTATGGTCCGGTCCACGGTCTTTGAATTTTTCAGACCATTCAGATCGGACCGGATCGATTATATTTATATACATAAAAAAAAAACCTGTGCCCAGCCCTGGCAGCCCAGCCCAAAACCTAAATACTACTTGTGAAAACCCTAAGTGCAGCAGCAGCCTCTCACTCCCAAGTGCTGCAGCAGCCTCCACAGCCAGCGAGTGCAGCAGCGAGTGCAGCAGCAGCCTCCACAGCCAGCGACTGCAGCAGCAGGCCCTCACGCAGCAACCGTGGCCGTCGATTCGTCGCTGTTCCTCTCCCTCCACCGATCTGATTCTTCTCTCTCTCCCTCACCGATCTGATCCCTTCTCTCTCTCCCTCCTATTCGATTCATTGTTTCTGATCCCTTCTCTCTCTCCCTCCTATTTGATTCATTGTCTGCTTGATTTTTGATTAATTGATTTTGCCTAATTGAATTTGCCCTAGATTAATTGATTTTGCCCTTGATTTATTTCCAGCATTTTAAATGTTAATTTAATGGTCTAATAGACCGGACCGGACCGGACCGAAATGGTCTAGACCGATGCGGTCCGGTCTTTATATATAAAACACATCAAGACCGGACCGGACCAGACCATGTTCATTTGATTGGTCCGGTCTCCAATGTCCGTCAAAGACCGGACCGGACCGGACCGTTACACCCCTAGTGATAATCCTAGCCTTCTTCTTCTTCTTCACCATAATGAGTGCCATTGCGCTAGAAAATTAGGGTGAAATCCTAAGAGACCTGCGTTAAAATACCGCCTCAAAGACGTGCGTGTACTACTTGCGCATGAAATATTATTTCTTCCTTTTTTTTTTAATACTCTCTATTTTTATTTTAATTGTCATTTAAGGTTTTGTATTGATATTAAGAATAATATCATTAAATGTTTCAAATTTCGATAGAAATATAGGGTCATTTTACTATAATAACCTCACACCCTATCAACGATCACATATTTCACATATTTTGGAATGATATAGGCAATGATAAAAGTAGAAAAAAAATTTAATTAATGCACTCTTAATTACATAAAGCGTAATACTTAGAGTAGATAAAAGGAAATAATAATATTGATCGTTTAGAGTTAGTATAATATGAATTTTACTCATTTAAGTGTTTTTTTTATTTTTGCATTGGAAGCACTCAAAATCAATTTTGAAAATGTGAATATCATGTCAACTTGTTTGACAATTTTGAAGAATCACGTTCGCGAGAATGAGAAACCTTAATTTTTGCATTTGGTAAAAACTTTTTCATCTAATTTTAATACAAAACTTAATTAGTTATGTATATTTAGAATTTACACATAGATTAAGAAATGAGTAAATGATGTAAGAATTTGATATATTTTGACTAAATTATTCCCATTTAATAATAGAAGAGAGAGTAATAATAAATGTTTGAAAATTATATTGAAGAGAGATATAGAAATGAGTGATAAAAAAATGTAATAAATAAGGATATGCTTGAAAAAAGAACTATAAATGAGTATTGAGTTTTTAAAAATACGTAACTTATGAAACAAAGTAAAATTATTAAATAAACATAAGTTATGAGCCAGAGAGTATAAATTTAGGCTTATTTAAGGTTTTGGTGCCTGAAAGTTGACCGAGTTTTTGTTTTAGTCCCTATCTTTTTATTTGACTGGTCTTGATCCTTAAAAGTATAAATTTTTTGGTTTGATCCTTGTCGTTAGGGATCCACCGTTAATTGATGATGTGACTAACGGAGTGTCACGTCAGCATGCCACGTGTCTTTTTTTAAAAGTAAAAGGTCCTTGAAAGTTGATCGAATTTTGGTTTTAGTCCCTATCTTTTTTTTTATCGGCCATTAATAAAATACTGTTAATCGCTGACATTAACGGATTGCCTCATCATCATGTCACGTGTCTGCATAATAATGAGCTATCGCCGCGTTGGCAGATGATATGTAAGAACAGTAAACATGTAATAACAGTATAACAGTATAGAATAAGACATGATTTCTATGATGTATTTGATTTATTATATAAACAAAAAAGGAGAAAAACTAAAAATTATAATATTTTAGTTCATCTGAAATCTCACATATTGAATCTTATATACTTGTATCATGTATGTGGGTTTGTTTAAGTTATTGGGTTCGTGTAAGTTGGACAATCTTGGGTCAACCGTGTCTAGAGTTCTGCATACATTGCTGGGTTATTCATGTCATTTACCAACGTGACAACAACTCATTATTTCTGATGTGACAATTCATTAGCCACATAAACAATTAACGACATTTTACTAACAACATGGACCAGAACAAAAAATTTTAAACTTTCAAGGACCTTGGCTGATTAAAAAAAAAGATAAGGATTAAAACCAAAATTCGGTCAACTTTCAAGGACCTTTTACTTAACAAAAAAGAAAAGACACATGGCATGCTGACGTGGCACTCTGTTAGTCACGTCATCAATTAACAGTGAATCCCTAACGGCAGGGGCTAAAAACAAAATTTTTAAACTTTTAAGGATCAAGAACAGTCAAATAAAAAGATAGGGAACCAGTATACCAAAAAAGAAAGATAGGGAACCAAAAATCGATCCACTTTCGAGGACCAAAAACTTAAAAAAGCCTATAAATTTATTTTTAAAATACTGTAGTACTCCCTCCGGTTCATATTATAAACACCCTTTTTGTGAGAAAGAAATGATACTTATAATATAGACTTGAGGGAGTATAAAAGATGCGGAAAAACCAATGACTCTGTCTGAGCTCCGTGGGTCTTTGTTGGCAGTTGGTCCCAATGTCCCACACTCCAATGAAAAATGTTTTTCCTTAATTTCTATTGAAAAACTGATACTCCATCACTTTCTAAATATAAGATTTTTTTGACATTTTTATTTTGTTCATATTTATAAAATCTTTTGTCAATTTTTAATGATCATTAATTTCTTTTTTTCACACATACTCTTATTTATTTAACACTTTTTAGATTCTCAATAAAATTAATAGGGGTAATTTTGAAATTACATATCAAAAGTTCACATTTTCAATACAATTAATTAAATTATTCAACGTTCTTAATAGATGTGAAATCTCCCGAAGAAATCTTATATTTAGGGACGGGGAGAGTATTATTTCTAGACGGTCATGTTACATTATTCTCACTTGGAAATCTCAGAAGTTGTAAGGAGGAGTTGCTAGAAACAGTAAAAGGCGGCAGTGTTTTTAATCAATTCATTGAAATTCTAATTTCTAAAATAATTAAGCCGGGCATATGGCTAATTCATCAGTTTTCCAATCAAATCGACATGAAAATTCTGTTTTTTTTTATAATTATATTATTAATGGTAAAAGGAAATGGCTCGCATCGCCCCTGAAAGAGCCTGACCGTGGTGTGAGGGATTAGTTACCCAGTTATATAAGTAGATAGCCTGGTTTATTAAAAAAAAAAAAAAAAAAAGGAAATGGCTCTTGGCCTTAGCTGACTTTAGTTTATGTAGCACTTTAATACTTCTTTTTTAATACTTATTGTGCTATCTTCTAATGGAATCTTTGTCATGTGGCTTTATTTTTGTCGGCATCCTGTCTCTTCTAAAATAAACATTGCAATGTAACCAAAAATAAAAATAAAAATCATCCAAATTAAACACAGAGAGAGCCAATGGCACCATATGCCTATGTGCGACTTAAACAGAGATCGATCTTTTGGAATCAAATTTCATCCAAATTATTTGACTTATATTTAAAGTTTATAACCATTTTCCAAGATCAGGATTTTTTAACTGTATAACGTAGAAAATAGGAACAACAATACCAATTTTACTCTATTCTGAATTGTCCGTGGTCAATTAAATAATCAGAAAAGGATAGAAGGAATGAACAAAACTGAAACTGAATGGCGCGCGGTGTGGCACAATTTCTCACTTGTAGCGTTGATTCTAATTTGCTGTCATGCAATCCCAACCCTTTTTCATTCTATAATTGGTTGGCCTGTCAGTTAAGTTTCCGCTGCATCCGTGAATCATTTTAGTTTGGTTTACTAACGAGATCCAATATAGTTGATAGATGACTAAATTTTTTAAGCATAATGTTAACTAGGGTTCGATTTCTGTTATAAATATGGAAAATGTTTTGTTAATTGAGGACAAAAATCACTTCGATGATCCTTATGCATCAAAGAAAATTAATGTTCCATTATCAATTGAAGGATATTCTTGAATAATGAAAAAAAAAGTTTGGTTGGTTTCATTAAGTCACTAGAATTCAATTTTGGGTGAGTAAGACCAATATTCTCTAATGCTTAAAGAAGATTAATTTAAGAAAATGTTAACAAGTGCTTTATGGATGCATTTATTAGCATTTTGCGCGTATTTTGCGGGCATTTTTTTTCTCGAGCAATGATTGAGAGACCTACATATAGAAGTCTACGTGCAAACCTACATAAACAAGATTTTGACACTTGTTATTTTTTGAATTAAAAAAATAAAATAAAATAACATAACATATAAGTGTCACAATCTTATACGTAAGTTTACATATAGACCCCTTTAAATAGGTCTTTAAATCACTTTTCTTCTCTTTATTACAATATAAAGTTATATTTTCTCCTATATATATGTCGGACATATTCTACAATAATTATTGTTTAAATATATATATATATATATATATATAAATATTTATTCTTTTGAGAATTCTATTTTGTCTCTTTTAAGAGTTTTATTTTGTCTCTTTTGAGAGTATTATTTATTCAACACTTTTTAAATTTTCAATAATATTAATAGGGGTAATACTGAAAATACTTATAAAATATTCACATTTCCAATACCATTAATTAAAATAATCAATTTTCTTAATAGACATGAAATACAACAAAAAGATCTTATATTGGGACGGAGGAAGTTATGGAGTTAACTACATTATTTAGTGAACAATAAGTTAACTACTATTTTAGTCCATATACTTCAATTAATTCTCACTAATAAATTAGAATAATGGAGTAATTATTATTATCGGAGTATGCTCATTGAGTGATATTCATTACTATTCTTGCACGATGGCATTATATTGTCTCACTAGCTCTGAAGCAATCTACAAATGATTTTATTTTTATGTTTGGGAAGAAATCATACATCTTTTTTTTTTTTATCTGAATTTATTACTGTATCTCAGTAAAATATACTTATGTAAAAGTATTTTTTAACCCATTAGATAGAGTCGCTACGCCAGATTTGAGGGGGTGAGAGAAAACAACAATGACAAAAGGCAAAAGCAGCAGCAAGGTCAATTAGCTATTGTAGCTGTTAGGATGTTATAAGCATCCAAAGAGATAAAATGGAGATAAAATTGATAAAGAATAAAGAATAGCAAATGGATAACTAAGAAGATTCTTTCAATTTTTCATTCATGCTAAGTAAGAAACAATGTAACTAATACATGAAATAAAATAATCAATGAGCTTGGTTCAGTTGGTGTAAAGTCTCAACTGAAATCCTGGGAATGAGACAAGAGTGTTAGTAGCCCCAGGTACGATTCCCACTAAAAACATCCCGCTGGGCGAGTCAGCCACGCAACTCACTCCGGATTAGTCTCAAGGGCTCCCTGGTATTAATGATACTCTTAGGGATACCGGTGGTTCCGCAAGGAATTCGGACAATATATATATATATATATATATATATATATATATATATATATATATATATATATATAAGAATATAAGAATAAAGAATAACAAGGTGAAGGCTAAGATACATGAGATTTTGTTTTGGTATTCACAAATACCATTGTTTTTTACCCATTATAAGTTATAACAGGTATAGCAGGTTATCCATTATTTATTATTATATCTTTTATAGATTTTAGAAACTTTTACATTTTAATTGTTTTTTACTTAAATAAATTTAAAAAGTAATGATTTTTTTATTGATTCTTTATTCAAAATTTCAAACACACCATAATTTAGTTAAATTAGAATGTATGATTTTTTAAAATAAATAATTATAAAAAAAAACTTATCTCATATATAATTAAAAAAATATAATATGAGAATGGTGATTTTTTAGTAGGAAAAAATTAACATAATATAACAAGTTATTGTAGATAAAAATACCCTTATGTGTTTGGTAGAAATATGTTAATTGTAAAAATTTATGACGCACGAACTTTTTGAAAAACTAGCATTTTGAAAACTGTCTCTATCAATTTCTTTCTAAGTCTGAAACCAAGTTGTCTTTACACTGTTATATTCAAAAGTAACTGGTTTCGGAGTTTGGAGCCAACATTCTGCTATTGCTCTCGTGTGTGATTGAAGAAGAGAAGGAGTCCTTGAAGGTGTCAAGGAAGTCTCCGCAGTGGAAGTGTTGAAGAGGACCTTCAACCTGCAAAGTCAAATTGGTGTGGGGTAGTGGTCAAGAGTTTGGTACACTCTGTGACAGGGATAGGTTTTGTGAGATAGGCTCGCTTGTAAATCCTGTTGTAACCCTTATTTGATTTTGAGTAAAAGCTCCATACGGTGTAGGGGGGACTGGACGTAGCTCTTAATGGTAGAGAGTAAACCAGTATAAAAATTTTCGTGTCCTCTTTTTACCGCTTTCCGCAATTCTTTTGGTTTCTGCATTAGTCGGCATTAAATCGGTTTTTGCATAACTTCACATTCGGTTGAAATATATTTGCTGTGATCCATTGCAAACCCGATTGTGTGCCATCGAACTTCGAAATCGATTATCAGTAGATAATAGGATTATGTTCAGTACCAACTCGACATCTTTAAAACCAACAAGTATATTTTATCCATTTTCAATCTAATTGGAAAATCTGGTATCATCCATTCAAATTACTATTCACCCCCCTCTGGTAATTGTTAGGCCGCTTGTTGGTTTCCAACAGTAATAAACAGAAATTTGAAGTTTTTTGGATTTTTATTCAAGTCCAAAAAATAACAACCTAATATTAAGATAGATGTTACCAGAATGTGTGTTACTATCTAAACCTGTAAAGATTTCGAATTATTTGCTAAATTTTCAATTATTTTTAAAACATAATGAGAGATTCAGTTGTTGAATTTGAATTGAATTGTTGAACACGGCACATGTATTATCTTTTTAGCTGCTATTTATCTTGTTAGCCGTTCTTTTTCTTTTTTCTAAAAAATAATCATAGGAATTATTTGTTATTATCTTATAATCTTGAATTATTTTCAAAACTTGTTATTGTTATCACTATTATTCAAATATCGCTATTATTTTAATTATAATTGAGATTAAAATTTGGGATGTTGCATATATCCTATGAAGTATTACTTCTGCTCCTTTACCCAATAAAATTCTCTTTTGCTGTTGTGGAGATGCGAATAGAACCAGAAAAGCTAAGAATTCATTCCCCAAGGTGATTCTGAATGAATCCACCAAAACCAGCTTGCCCTGGGTCACCCAGAGCACTCCTATCCACGTTGAAAGCAAAAGCAGCACGTGGAGGAGGCAACCACCTCACCATACAAGAGGTTGCTTCAATAACTAGTTATAACAATGATTAAGAAACTTACATAAATTAAAGAGACTTATTCATAGGCCTACACAATAGGATTTTGACATTTGTCATCTAAGTTCTTTTATTTAATTTTTTTAACTTGAAAATAACAAGTGTCATAATCTTATGTGTAGATTTGTAGGCTTGTAGGTCTCTAAATCATTTTTCAACGATAGTTATATATATATATGTTATAATAAGGAAAATGCTAAAGAGTGTCTTCATTGTTTAAGAGAATAAAAGAAATAGTTTTATCTTAAAAAATGTTGAATTTATAACATCAAGAACTATTGGAGTTGGATTTTGAATATAAACTTTCTCTCAATGTATTCCTTAACCATTTCCCTTAGGGCAGCGGTTTGCAATACCCATATTGTAACACCCATAATTTTCGTCTCTCGAATAATAGGTTAATTAATTATAATAATTAATTATTTTATAATTAATTAAGTTTATTGGAAGTCTTTATTTTGTACATTATGTGCTTTAAGATATATAAGAATATGTGAATATATTTTTATATATTAAATTTGTACAAAAATATAAGTTTTGAAATTCAGTCCTTGGGTAGGACCTAATTGCAATATTGAAAAGGTTTTTGGAGGGAAGTTAATTAAAATATAAATTTTTGAAAATTTTCATCGTGGTAATCGATTACCACGACTTGGTAATCGATTATCGTCGTGCAGAAAACCCAAGTTGAGTGTGTTTGATGACTCAACGCTTAATGCAGAAAACCCAGGTTGAGTGTGTTTGATGACTCAACGCTTAATGACACCCAAATTAACCAGTTTAATGACACGAAATCAACCCCAACCTTAGTGGGATCAACGTGTCGCTGTGTATGGAGCCTGGATTTGTCTATAAATTAGGGTAGGTTGATGGATTTTGCCTCATTTGCATGGTTGAGGCTCTGAAACACGATTTAGGGTTCCAGATTTCGTCTCTCAAATTCTCCTTCGTCCTTGAGAGTTAGGCTGAGAGTTATACACGGTTGGAAAGCTTACATCTCAAGCTTTCCAAAGATACTAAGTTAGAGTGTTGAGAGTGAGTGTGGAAGGAGGATGCAGCTTGCCAAGTTCAGCTTCAAGTTCTGCAGAAAGCTGAAAACTGATTTCTAGAGCTTACTTTGAAGCTCGATTCTGGTAAGCTCAAGTAATCATTCCACCTCAAACTTGTTTCTTTAACTAGTCTATGTTGCAGAGAGTTTATAGAAACTAATTTCCCCAATTTTCATGGCTGTTTCATGCGCTAACCAATTTGGTTTTGGTGCTCTGCTGAAACTACTCTGTTTTAGTGAGGAGTTTGGGGAATTCAAAGTTCTAGAGCTTTTTCTTGCCAAGTTTTTGTTTCTTCACGACCTAGAGATATGGGGAAAGCTTTACATTCACTAGAATAAGAGTGATTAATATGTTTTGTGTAGGGAGTCACCATGAGACTCTTAAGGGCTTAATTCGAAATAGGTTTTTGGTTTGGAGACCAAATTTTGCTCTCTCTGTGGTTTGAGCAACTTATAATGTACGTATGCAAAGTGTTTAATGCCTGAAATCATGGTTTGGTTGCATGTATTGTGATTTGGTACCTTGAGTTGTTAAAAGTTCTATTTTATGCATAATTTATGAGATTATTGGATTCTCTGTGTTTTGGTTTGATTTCAGTGTTGGAGTATGTTTGTTTCATGCCATTTGATCTCTGTGAAAGGTGGTTTTAAGTTAGAATTGATTAGAATTGAAAATGGTAGGTTAAAACTCGGTTTATATGCATCTGTTGTCATGAATAATCGATTACCACGATATGATTCAAGTTCAGGAAAATAAACATGGTAATCGATAACCAGTCCCTGATAATCGATTACTAGTGTAAAAATTCAGCAAAATACCATTTTTAATTTCTAATAATTTTAACCTATAATTAAATGTTAAAATTTTAAAAGAGGTCACATTGAAATCGTACCTGAAAAAATATTGGATTATTATTTCTAAGTGATATGCATAAAGCTTATATTTATTTTATAATGAGTTGGATGTTATAAAATAAATTAAAGAACAACTCAATTGAGACATTGAAGCATTCACGCATGGTGTTGGTGGAATTTATCGTTTATCATGTTCGAGGAACATGAGGAGGGCCTCTGGGAGTGCCAAATGTTACTGCTAGTTCGATGACACATTAAGGTTGACGATGTGGGCAGTATGTGATCTACTGTTGATGTGATCATTACGTTTTGGCGACGTGACACACAAAAGAGAAGCGGCGTTGTGTATCATAAAGTGATAGGTGTACGTTTTGAAAACGTGACGTTCACCGGATAAGGCGACATTGTTATCGCTTCCGAGCTAGTACGCCATATGTTCAGGTAACGTATTAAAAGTATTCTTGGAATAGAATACGCGGAAGTTATGGATGGACGTCCATGACGATATTTAGTTGGAGTATCTCAGGATTGAGAGATGACATACATAATGCCATTATAATTAAAGAGATTAATTATAAATGAACCTAGTTTGGTCATATGCATTCATATGTTGATTGATGACTTGATGTATATGGCTGTTTAATTTCTAGTTGCTCTTATTTGATTATGCGTATGTATATGCTTACCCTTGTGCCCTTATTAGGTGATGGCCAGATACCTAGATTGCGTCGAGATCAGACCCATCCCTAGTGGTATATGGATATTCGAGGAGCACCGAGCTACCTTTGAGGATGAGGTGGAGATTACTCTCTATCACCCGAACACCCTTGCTCGTGTGCGCCCTCGTAGGTTTAGGATCCCTATCATTTATAATATGCACGTACCCCCGTTCTAGACTTATAGAGGACCACCACTACCAGCTCGACCAGTACGTAGGTTCCATAGTTTACGTTTCCGAACAGCCATTCGTTCTTATCCCTTCACTTCTAGAGTTTTCACTGATGCTGACATCCCCTCACCTGGTCCGACATGTATTGTAAGGACTGCACCTGCTACAGACCCTAGGCCCAGTGGTAGGGCATCTACCCCGTCGGACGAGATTGAGGAGGACCCTGAGGAGGGGGAGAGTGTGACACCCTCGTTTTATATCTTGAAAATAATAAATATTTCCAAATATAGAATACTTGCTATCAAAGATTGAGACTAGAAATTTTTTTTCCTTTTTAATTGATACTTACTCAATTATAAACACCTTTAATCTGGACAAATAATTTAAATTCGGCTTAATAATACCTTAATTACGAAAAGGCTCTCGAGACAATGTCTTTTTAACATAATGAAAACATATTCGTAATCCTTATTAAAAACATATCATTTGTCTCGAGTTTGATCGAACGTATAAAATATAAGCTTATTGTCGAATCCTTTTGAATCAAAATCAGAGTATGCAGAAGTAAAAATAATACTTGTGGGGCACTGCTGAGGTAAATAAAAACATCATATATATATATATATATATATATATATATATATATATATATCATGATAAAAACCCCACCAGTATCATCAGTAGCAAGTATCAAAAGTCGAGATAGCAAGTTTTGATGAAACATATACAAACCAGCTGCATAAAATAAACCTCACTCTAGACCTCTCAAAATATATACAATATATCACAATATCCAAAAATAGAAGTCCCAGAGCAGGTCATCCGTGTCCTCAGCAACTCCTCTGATCCTCCGCAGCTCTATCCCTAGGACCTAGGATCCAAAACATCTATGTTATGCAGGCTCCTAGGAACCAGCAGGTCCACCTCTAGCAGAAACAGTAGACTCGACATGCACCTCCTTCTCGTCCTCATCCTCCACTGGATCCTCCTCGACCTCGCCCAACTGTGCAGAAACCCCACCACTGGGTCTCGGATCTGCAGAAGCAATCCTCTCAAAATCAGTCGGACCAGGAGAAGGAGTCTCCTCAGTAACAACTCTGTGGGAGGAAGGATGAGTACGAGTGGTAGCTCTAAAACGAAAACTATGGAATCGACGCACAGGTCGAGCCGGGGGTGGTCCTCTATATGTATAAAAGGGCGGAACATGCATAGTATAGACTAGAGGGATCCTAAATCTATGAGGGCGCACCCGAACCAGGGGGGTTAGGGTGGTAGAGAGTGATCTCCACCTCCCCCTCAAAGGAGGCACGGTGCTCCTCGTACGTCCATATACCACTAGGGATAAAGCGTATCTCGATGCAAGCTAGGTATCTGGCCATCACCTAAACAGGGCATAGGGAGTAAGTATACACATATACATAATCAATAAAGACTAAAATTACAAACACAAGTATGTCATGGACAGACAACAATGCAAGTACATATGAGCATACCAATTTTCAACATTATATTTCTTATAATGCAAGTGGCATGATGCATGATTTTCTATCCACAACTGAGGCCTCTACTAAAAGTCCATCTTGGACGTCCATCCAATACACCATTGTGTTCCCGAAACACTGACATTCGTTCCCAGAACGTAATGCCAAACCATACTTGGATAAATAAGCATCACTCCCAGAGTGTGCATCACGTTCCCAGAACGCATACATTCCCAGAACGCATAAAAACCATGTCCCAGACACTGGCCACATTCCCAGAATGTGTCATCAAGTAGGTTACAATTTGGTACTCCCGGAGTACCCTCCTCATATTCCCAAAATATGATAGACGTTCCTACCAACCAATCTTCCATTCTATATGCATGAATGCACAATTATTAAGGTTGGTTTTATCTTTACTTTAATTACTGTGATTTAGAAATATTTCAACTTTTCTTTTGAATGATTAATTTGAGGTATAATCCTTGGCACAAAAATTCACTCTTGAATTAACTCAAAACATGCCATTAAACTTAGATTGGGAAAAACTTAACCAATGGTATTCATTTTCACTTAAATGGCTTAACTTTTATTTTTCAGTTTCAGGTACTAACCGGTTACAGTCTCAGGCTAACCGGTTAGAATTACAGACCTGAACTGGTTTACCATTGAAATTCAGAAAACCCTTTTTCTTGAATTCTCTACCCAATCCATAAACAAGTTTCAACATTGTTTTATACCTCAAATCCACTGTTTTCATCATTCAAAAGTCTAAATCACATTCCAATTTCCAAATGAGCATAATTTCCTCTTGAAATTATCTCATTACAATAAGGTATTAACTCTCAATTTCAATGTGAACCATGTAGTATTCATCAACTAAATTTTCAGATTGAGTTCAAGTGAAATTAAAGTCTATATTTGAGTAAAAATGGTAAGAACACATGTCCAATTTCAGAAATTCATTTTCTTTGAAATTTTACAGTATCTAATCGGTTACAAATATCGAATAACCGGTTAGATTATGCAGTCTGCACACTAAAACATGAGGTTTTACAAAACCATTTTTTCATTACTCAACTCTAACCAATTTCAACACTCAAAAGAGTTCATATACCTTAAAATAAACATGTTTAACCACAGAAACACCTTTAACTTGCATGCATTAAGTTTAAAGTATCAAATTGCATAAAAACCCACATAAACACAATTTAATACCACAAAACTTATAATAAACATTTAGATTATGATTCAAGCATCAAAATCACTTGCATGCATGAACACAAACTTGCTCAAAACAGGATTGAGTTAGAATTTGGCCTCCAAGCCTTTTGGTCTTAAACACATAATGCCCTTTTTGAGTCTTTGATGACTCAAATCCTAAATCACTTGATTTTAGTCTAAATCTAGTATAAGGTAAACTTATTCCATACCTCAAAGTTGTGTTTGATGAGTATTAGCACTGAAACTTGAAGAAAATCCACAAACTCCCCACAAATCTTATGTTCTGCTCTCAGCCACGTTTTCCATCAACAGGGTTCAAAGACCAGAGAATTTGACATGGAAATTGACCAAAGAAATTAGGGAAAACCATTAGAACTCGATCTAGGTAACATGCACTAAGAAATGAAAGTGATTTGAGGCTTAAGAGTTGTCTGTACTTACCAAATTCGAGCTTCAAAGTAAGCTCCAGAGATCAGTTTTTCAGGTTCTGCAGAACTTGGAACTGAACTTGGCAAGCTTCGTACTCCTTCCACACTCAACCTCAACTCTCAAACTTAGTATCTTTACAAAGCTCAAGATGTAAGCTTTACAATGGTGTATAACTCTCAACCTTACTCTCAGAGACAACGAAGAATTTCAACAACGAACTCAGAAACCCTAAACATAGCCTCCACACTCAAATTCAGCAAATCAACCCTAAATTCGTCAACATCACTGGCTTATATAGAGGGATTTCCTTGCCATGCATGCCGACGCGTGTTCTCCACTGATTTTAGGCTAATTTCGTGGCGATTCCATGGATTAATCAAGTGATTACTCATCAAAACGCACTAACCCAGTTTCTGGGTTTATCGTCTAACCGGTTACAGGGCATTACTAACCGGTTAGGTCAGTACAAAATTTAAAAATTAATACTTTTTAAATCTTTCCCTCCAAGAACCTTTTCAATATTACATTTAGGTCCTACATCAAGGACTAAAATGCAACACCTATATTTTTGCATTTATTTTCCATATAAAAATATTTCCACTTATTTTTATATTTCAGGCTAATTAAATACAAAATATAAACTTGGAAAGTTTATATAAATTAATAATAAAACTTTATTATTAATTTCCTTATTATCCGGGAGACGAAAATTAGGGGTGTTACACTATTCCCCCACTTAAAAGGAATTTCGTCCCCGAAATTCTAGCTTACATAAACAACTCCGGATACTCTTGACGCATTTTCTCCTCTAATTCCCATGTAGCTTCAGACACGTCAGCATTTTCCCATATAACCTTGACTAAAGGTATCTCCTTTCCCCTGAGCTGCTTAACTTCACGATCTTCTATCCGGACCGGTCTGGCTTCAAAGGTAAGATTCTCCTTCAAAGCTAGATCATCAGGCTGAATTTTCAAAATAACCGATGGGTCATGCACATATTTCTTCAACTGAGAAACATGAAAGACATTGTGAAAATTGGATAGAGAGGGTGGTAAAGCTAGTTGATAAGCAACGAGACCAACTCTTTTAAGTATTTGGTATGGACCTATACACTTAGGTGATAGCTTTCGGGTTCTCAAGGCTTTACTAATCCCTTTCATCGGAACTATCCGAAGAAACACATGGTCGCCCTCTGAAAACTCTATTGGTTTCCTTCTCTTGTCAGCATAACTCTTTTGCCGACTTTGAGTCGCTTTCATCTTTTCCTGAACCATTCTGATTTTCTCAGTTGTCTGCTGCACCACTTCCGGTCCAACCACTAAGTTCTCCCCCACTTGAAACCAACATAGCGGGGTTTGACACTTCCTTCCATACAAAGCCTCAAACGGTGCCATCCCAACTTAGTGCACAAGCCCTCAACACATCTTCCAAAGACTGAATAAGTCTCTCCGTCTGACCATCCGTCTGTGGATGATATGCAGAACTCAATTTTAATCTTGTTCCCATAGCATCATGCAGACTCTTCCAGAACTGCGAAGAAAATCTGGGATCTCGATCCGACACAATACTTGAAGGCACTCCGTGAAGACGAACTACCTCCTTAATGTAGATCTGGGTAAGCTTATTCAAAGGGTAGCGCATATTTATCGGAATAAAATGCGCCGACTTAGTCAACCTATCCACAATCACCAGATTGCATCATGATTCGCTATTGTCCTTGGCAAACCAGACACAAAATCCATCGAGATACTATCCCACTTCCATTGAGGGATACTTAAAGGTTGTAACTGTCCTCCTGGTTTCTGGTGTTCTACCTTAGCTTTTTGGCAAATTAAACATGAAGCCACATACTCCGCAACATCCTTTTTCAAACCAGACCACCAAAACATTTTCTTCAGATCCTGATACATTTTGGTTGATCCAGGATGTATACTCATCTGACTCTTATGTGCTTCATCAAGAATCAGTCTTCTAACCTCCTGATCTCTTGGTATGCAAATCCTTGTTTTGAAACGAAGGATTCCATCCAACCCAATCTTGAAATCAGGTTCCTTCCCTTCTAAACCCAATCTTATCTTTTCAATCAACTCTTCATCTACTTGTTGCAACTCCCGAATTCTTTCCAAAAACTCATTTGTAATCTGCAACATCCCTAACTTGATACTTGATGGCTCCACTTGCGTCAACAAGCTCAAATCTCTGAATTCCTCAATCAACGCTGCTTCCTTCACCATCATCGCACTTATGTGGATTGCTTTCCGACTCAAAGCATCCGCAAGCACATTTGCTTTACCCGGATGATAATGGAGTTTAAAGTCATAATCCTTCAAAAACTCCATCCACCTTCTTTGTCTCATGTTCAACTCTTTTTGATCGAACAAATATTTCAAACTCTTATGGTCACTACTTGGAAAGTAGTGCCATAGAGATGATGTCTCCATATCTTTAAGGCAAACACGATTGCAGCCAATTCCAAATCGTGTGTCGGGTAATTCGCCTCATGATTCTTCAATTGTCGTGATGCATAAGCCACTACTCTTCCTTCTTGCATCAATACACACCCCAGTCCTTGCTTAGATGCATCACAGTACATTTCAAAGCTCTTGTGAGGATCAGGTAAGATTAACACAGGAGACGATGTTAACCTTTCCTTCAACTCTCGGAAACTACTTTCACACCTGTCGTCCCACACGAACGGTTGATCTTTCCGAGTCAACTTGGTCAAAGACAATGCAATCTTGGAAAATCCTTCTATAAACTGACGATAGTGTCCAGCCATCCCTAAGAAACTTCTCACCTCAGTCACACTCTTAGGCTGTTCCCAGCTTAGCACTGAACTCACCTTTGCTGGATCCACCGCAATTCCTTTCTTAGAGATTACATGCCCCAGAAACTTCACTTCATTCAACCAAAACTCACATTTCGTAAGTTTGGCGTATAACTGCTTCTCCTTCAGGACTTTTAACACTATCCTGAGATGTTCTTCATGCTCCTCCGGACTCTTAGAATAGACCAAAATGTCATCTATAAACACCACTACGAATAAATCCAGGTATGGTCTAAAGATCTGGTTCATATAGTCCATGAAAATGGCAGGTGCATTAGTCAATCCGAACGGCATTACTACATACTCATAATGACCGTATCGAGATCGAAATGCAGTCTTGGGTATATCTTCCTCCTTTATCCTGATCTGATGATAGCCCGATCTCAGATCAATCTTGGAAAATACTGCAGCTCCCCTAACTTGATCCATAAGGTCATCAATCCTTGGCAAAGGGTACTTATTCTTAATGGTGACCTTATTCAACTGTCTGTAGTCCACACACATTCTCATACTCCCATCCTTCTTCTTTACAAACAGTAATGGAGCTCCCCAAGGCGAAACGCTTGGCCTGATCATCTGCTTCTGCAGCAATTCCTCTATCTGCTTTTTCATATCTGCCATTTCCGGTGGTGCCATTCTATAAGGAGCAACAGAGATGGGACCAGCTCCAGGAATTAAGTCAATCCCAAACTCTATTTCTCGCTTCGGAGGTAATCCTAGTATCTCCTCAGGAAATACTTCCGGGAATTCCCTCACCACAGGAATCTCTTCTATTGGCATCGATTCTTCTTCCCCGGTAGCAGAGAATAAACACATATAACCTTAAGGTTCAAGGGTTCTATATTGAATTGTCTTTTTCTCACAATTGATGATCACTTGGTTCTTCATCAACCAATCCATACCCAAGATCACATATAATTGTAACTTAGGGAGACAAACCAAATCTACTTTAGAGACACGACCCAAGATTTCAACATTACACCCTAGACAAACCTTAGAGGTAAAGATAGGTATCCCAGTAGGGGTATATATACTAAGATAGCAAGGCAAATCAGAAACAACAAGATTCAACCTACTCACACATTCAGGAGAAACAAAAGAATGTATAGCTCCAGAATCAAACATAATCTTGCAAGGTTGATCATTAAGCAAAAAGTTACCTTGCACGAGATTCGGGGTTTGGGTTGCTTCATTACCACTCAGAGTAAACACTCTTCCTTGTACCACAGACTTGCCGGTAGATCCTTTCGCATTACCTTTTGCGGGCTCTCTGCAATCACGAGCAAAACGACCTTGCTTTCCACATTTGAAACATCCTCCTGTGGACCAGCAGAATTGACCATGATTATAACGCCTACATTTCTCACAATAAGGAGCATTATCGCGAGACTTGTTTTTGTTATCCATCACAGCTTTGCCCTTGCCCTTATTCTTCTGAGAATATGGACCACTATTCCGATGATCAAATTTATTCTTCCTCTGTGGTCCATAGTTCTGTCCATTACCCTTTCCTTGGCTTCCTACCAGCTCAGCCTTCTTGTCATCCTCATACATTCTGCACATATCCTCAAGTGCAGGAAAACTCTGAATTCTCTAGTAACTAAAAATAGACTTCAGCTCCGGTCTCAGTCCACCTTCAAACTTAACACACTTACTCCTTTCATCAGGGTTATTCAAGTAGTAGGGAGAATATTTCATCAGTTCCTCAAATCTGGCAGCATATTCTCCTACACTCATATCCCCCTGCTTTAATTGCATGAATTCTACCTCCTTTTTTCTCCTTAAATCCTCTGGAAAGTATTTATTAAGGAATTTCTCCATAAACACTCCCCAGTTGATTGCTCTCCTCTCAAAATTCAGCAATTGGACAGTGTGATCCCACCAGTTTTCAGCTTCCCCATGAAGCATGTAAACCGCATAGGTTACCTTCTGCTCATCAGAACAGTCTAAAGTTCTGAAAATCTTGTTGATCTCGTACAACCACTTATTTGCCTCATCAGGTTTGTATCCTCCTTCAAACCTTGGTGGATTGCGCTTTCTGAACTCCGACAGAGTCTTAGCAACATGATTCATCACATTACCAGCATGTGGATTACCAGCTCATCCTTGAGGTGGCTGTTGTTGCTGTTGTTGCATGCCCTCCAACACAGTCGTAATACGTTCTAACATTTCGTTCGTATAATTTCTATTCCTGGTTGCCATAGAAAGACCTGCACTATGGGCTTTGGGTCACTAAAAGGTCTTTAAAATATAAACACTACTAGCTTACTCAACAATCTTACTCAGATATATTCAAATAACATTGAATACCATACTTAGCTGCATCATCAGGGCCATGAGGGACAGGACCAATGCTCTGATACCACCAAACGTGTGACACCCTCGTTTTATATCTTGAAAATAATAAATATTTCCAAATATAGAATACTTGCTATCAAAGATTGAGACTAGAAATTTTTTTTCCTTTTTAATTGATACTTACTCAATTATAAACACCTTTAATCTGGACAAATAATTTAAATTCGGCTTAATAATACCTTAATTACGAAAAGTCTCTCGAGACAATGTCTTTTTAACATAATGAAAACATATTCGTAATCCTTATTAAAAACATATCATTTGTCTCTTGAGTTTGATCGAACGTATAAAATATAAGCTTATTGTCGAATCCTTTTGAATCAAAATCAGAGTATACGGAAGTAAAAATAATACTTGTGGGGCACTGCTGAGGTAAATAAAAACATCATATATATATATATATATATCATGATAAAAACCCCACCAGTATCATCAGTAGCAAGTATCAAAAGTCGAGATAGCAAGTTTTGATGAAACATATACAAACCAGCTGCATAAAATAAACCTCACTCTAGACCTCTCAAAATATATACAATATATCACAATATCCAAAAATAGAAGTCCAGAGCAGGTCATCCGTGTCCTCAGCAACTCCTCTGATCCTCCGCAGCTCTATCCCTAGGACCTAGGATCCAAAACATCTATGCTATGCAGGCTCCTAGGAACCAGCAGGTCCACCTTTAGCAGAAACAGTAGACTCGACATGCACCTCCTCCTCGTCCTCATCCTCCACTGGATCCTCCTCGACCTCGCCCAACTGTGCAGAAACCCCACCACTGGGTCTCGGATCTGCAGAAGCAGTCCTCTCAAAATCAGTCGGACCAGGAGAAGGAGTCTCCTCAGTAACAACTCTGTGGGAGGAAGGATGAGTACGAGTGGCAGCTCTAAAACGAAAACTATGGAATCGACGCACAGGTCGAGCCGGGGGTGGTCCTCTATATGTATAAAAGGGCGGAACATGCATAGTATAGACTAGAGGGATCCTAAATCTATGAGGGCGCACCCGAACCAGGGGGGTTAGGGTGGTAGAGAGTGATCTCCACCTCCCCCTCAAAGGAGGCACAGTGCTCCTCGTACGTCCATATACCACTAGGGATAGAGTGTATCTCGATGCAAGCTAGGTATCTGGCCATCACCTAAACAGGGCATAGGGAGTAAGTATACACATATACATAATCAATAAAGACTAAAATTACAAACACAAGTATGTCATGGACAGACAACAATGCAAGTACATATGAGCATACCAATTTTCAACATTATATTTCTTATAATGCAAGTGGCATGATGCATGATTTTCTATCCACAACTGAGGCCTCTACTAAAAGTCCATCTTGGACGTCCATCCAATACACCATTGTGTTCCCGAAACACTGACATTCGTTCCTAGAACGTAATGCCAAACCATACTTGGATAAATAAGCATCACTCCCAGAGTGTGCATCACGTTCCCAGAACGCATACGTTCCCAGAACGCATAAAAACCATGTCCCAGACACTGGCCACATTCCCATAATGTGTCATCAAGTAGGTTACAATTTGGTACTCCCGGAGTACCCTCCTCATATTCCCAAAATATGATAGACGTTCCTACCAACCAATCTTCCATTCTCTATGCATGAATGCACAATTATTAAGGTTGGTTTTATCTTTACTTTAATTACTGTGATTTAGAAATATTTCAACTTTTCTTTTGAATGATTAATTTGAGGTATAATCCTTGGCACAAAAATTCACTCTTGAATTAACTCAAAACATGCCATTAAACTTAGATTGGGAAAAACTTAACCAATGGTATTCATTTTCACTTAAATGGCTTAACTTTTATTTTTCAGTTTCAGGTACTAACCGGTTAC
Source organism: Crotalaria pallida (assembly GCA_037953625.1). Taxonomy (NCBI): domain Eukaryota; kingdom Viridiplantae; phylum Streptophyta; class Magnoliopsida; order Fabales; family Fabaceae; genus Crotalaria; species Crotalaria pallida. Next base: position 136,132,676 of record CM075650.1, on the reverse strand, counting down.
AGTCTCAGGCTAACCGGTTAGAATTACAGACCTGAACTGGTTTACCATTGAAATTCAAAAAACCCTTTTTCTTGAATTCTCTACCAATCCATAAACAAGTTTCAACATTGTTTTATACCTCAAATCCATTGTATTCATCATTCAAAAGTCTAAATCACATTCCAATTTCCAAATGAGCATAATTTCCTCTTGAAATTATCTCATTACAATAAGGTATTAACTCTCAATTTCAATCTGAACCATGCAGTATTCATCAACTAAATTTTCAGATTGAGTTCAAGTGAAATTAAAGTCTAGATTTGAGTAAAAATGGTAAGAACACAGGACTAATTGCAGAAATTCATTTTCTTTGAAATTTTATAGTATCTAACCGGTTACAAATATCGAATAACCGGTTAGATTATGCCGTATGCACACTAAAACATGAGGTTTTACAAACCATTATTTTCATTACTCAAATCTAACCAATTTCAACACTCAAAAGAGTTCATATACCTTAAAATAAACATGTTTAACCACAGAAACACCTTTAACTTGCATGCATTAAGTTTAAAGTATCAAATTGCATAAAAACCCACATAAACACAATTTAGTACCACAAAACTTATAATAAACATTTAGATTATGATTCAAGCATCAAAATCACTTGCATGCATCAACACAAACTTGCTCAAAACAGGATTGAGTTAGAATTTGGCCTCCAAGCCTTTTGGTCTTAAACACATAATGCCCTTTTTGAGTCTTTGATGACTCAAATCCTAAATCACTTGATTTTAGTCTAAATCTAGTATAAGGTAAACTTCTCCCATACCTCAAAGTTGTGTTTGATGAGTATTAGCACTGACACTTGAAGAAAATCCACAAACTCCCCACAAATCCTATGTTCTGCTCTCAGCCACGTTTTCCATCAACAGGGTTCAAAGACCAGAGAATTTGACATGGAAATTGACCAAAGAAATTAGGGAAACCCATTAGAACTCGATCTAGGTAACATGCACTAAGAAATGAAAGTGATTTGAGGCTTAAAAGTTGTCTATACTTACCAAATTCGAGCTTCAAAGTAAGCTCCAGAGATCAGTTTTTCAGGTTCTGCAGAACTTGGAACTGAACTTGGCAAGCTTCGTACTCCTTACAGACTCAACCTCAACTCTCAAACTTAGTATCTTTACAAAGCTCAAGATGTAAGCTTTGCAACGGCGTATAACTCTCAACCTTACTCTCAGAGACAACGAAGAATTTCAGCAACGAACTCAGAAACCCTAAACAGAGCCTCCACACTCAAATTCAGCAAATCAACCCTAAATTCATCAACATCACTGGCTTATATAGAGGGATTTCCTTGCCATGCACGCTGACGCGTGTTCTCCACTGATTTTAGGCTGATTTCGTGGCGATTCCATGGATTAATCAAGTGATTACTCATCAAAACGCACTAACCCAGTTTCTGGGTTCATCGTCTAACCGGTTACAGGGCATTACTAACCGGTTAGGTCAGTACAAAATTTAAAAATTAATACTTTTTAAATCTTTCCCTCCAAGAACCTTTTCAATATTACATTTAGGTCTTACATCAAGGACTAAAATGCAACACCTATATTTTTGCATTTATTTGCCATATAAAAATATTTCCACTTATTTTTATATTTTAGGCTAATTAAATACAAAATATAAACTTGGAAAATTTATATAAATTAATAATAAAACTTTATTATTAATTTCCTTATTATCCGGGAGACGAAAATTAGGGGTGTTACAGAGAGCGAGTGGTTCCAATCGAGTCGGCTACTAGACCCCGTGGAGGACCGAGTGGTTCCTAGGTATAGGCACAGTATAGGTAGTACGGATCCTGGACATGATGTGTAGCTGCGATGGACCAGTTGGATGCTTAGAGGACCTGTTCGACTTTCTCTTTGACACTTATTTTTGAGTTGTGATATATTGTATATACTTTTGCAGTGTTGGAGAGCTGAGGTCTTTATATTTAACTTTTGTATTTTCAGTTTATGGACACAGTACTCAGGAATTGTATCTCTTTGATAACTATGATGACTTGTACTTATGGGATCTTTTTATCACACACACACACACAGATATATATATATATATATATATGATTCTTATTTCACAACCGATCCTTAAGTACTATTTTATTTTCGCGCACTCTGATTTTGTTAAAAAGTGAATTCGGCAATAGTTATAATTTATTGTTATCTAACCTCGCAAGACAACGATAAGTTTGTAATTACCAAAGGTTTTCCTTTTAAAGAAAAATGTTGTCTTGAGGCATTTTCTTTGTCTTGATATGATAAAAAGTTGTTAAGCCGAATTCATTATATTCTCAAACGATAAGGTGAAGGTTTAAATACAAGTCCAAATATTTTCGAGAAACATTAATTAATAACAATGAAAATTTTTATACGAGATATTCTTTCAATAGAGTCCATAAAATGATTTTGAAAATATTTACTATTTTAGTTATTATAAAGAAGAGTGTCTCACATATTATATAGGCTTATTTAAGTTTTTGGTCTCTGAAAATTATTCGAGTTTTGGTTTTAGTCCTTATCTTTTTATTTGACTGGTTTTGATCCTTACGAGTTTAAATTTAATTTTTTTTGTTTTGATCCCTGTCGTTAGGGTTAATTGATGACGTGGCTAACATAGTGTCACATCAACATGTCATGTGTCTTGTTTTTTAAGTAAAAAAATCCATGAAAATTGACCAAATTTTGGTTTTAGTCCCTATTTTTTTATCGGTCAAGGTCCTTAAAAGTTTAAATTATTTTGTTTTGGTCTCTGTCGTTAGTAAAATACCGTTAATTGCTTAAATGGCTAACAGATTGCAACATCAGCATGTCATGTGTTTGCAAAATAATGAGTTGCTGTCATGTTACCACATGACATGAATAACCCAGCAAGACAAGAAAAATTCTAGCCACGGTTGGCCGAAGATTACTCAACTTACACGAGCCCAATAACTTAAACAAACCTGTTCTGTCGTAGAATCCTTGGGCTTGAACTATACGGTCAAGCGTCCAATTCCTCTACTTGTTGCTATTAAACGGAAGAATGACACCTTGATTACCAAGATACCAGCTCTATTGTCGTGTATTTGGGTGTTGTGTTTGTCAGTGTGAGCGGGTAAGGTACATACCTAGTTACCTCCTTGTGGATTTATAGACACTGCTCCCCCCTTACCGTTGCATATTCTTCCCATTGATGCATTTTGCTGGATTCCCGCTAACGGCAGGTACTTTATGGCAGGTGTCTTAATGCTCAGAGCATCCTAGGTGAAGCTGCTTAACTCCCCTCCTCTATTAGTAACCGTGATACCGATATCACGAGGTAAAAGGAATCGTTTAACATCCCAAATTTCATTCCAAGCTTAGTTCAATTAAAATTTGAGTTATATTTGGGGATGATCAGAAGAGTTAGGTGGGATTTAGTGAAGTAGTTAGGAAGCCGTAGCAAAGAATAAGAGGGTTTGATTGTAGTAGATCAAACCTCGGTCCGACCTATCCCATCTCAGCCGACCAAAAGGCGGCGACCAGGGTCATAAGCTGAGCAGCGAATATCAGACTGTTAGGTTACCCCGAAAACTTGTGATGAGCTCGAATCACCGTACCGAGCAAGGAGGACTTATGTAGCGGACATGCTTCCGAGCTGACCAGCTATCGCTAAGCTCATGAAAATCGAGCATGTAGCCCTGAGGTCTTGAGAACCGAACAGTTAGAACCGAGCTCATGGGAACCGACCTCATTTCTTGTTACACCCCTTGGCAACAATCAGCCGACCACATCGAGTCGCTTCACGTCAGCCGATCTTAAGTAGTAACCAGTCTTCTCGGGTTTAAAGGACTGTGAACCGACCTCGCATCGACATCAAGCATCTTGGCCTCCACGTTCCTAGCATTTCGTTAGAGAGGCTAAACCGATCTTGCACCGACGCCAAAATATCTCAACCTTCACGCGTTGAGCATTTCGTTTTACCTGTTTCATTCCGAGAAGGTGCTTCAAAGAACCCGAGCACTGAGATCCCAATACAGTTCCCCTGACTCCAGTCCTATATATCCGATCGTACACCAACTAGTTAGCACTCAGTTACGAGCACCGACCACGATCTGGTCGGATTCATAACACACCGAGCTAGATCCGAACACTTGCTCTAGAACAAATGACTCGCACAGCGTTATCCGCGTCCAAGCGCCCCATTCTCCACACCTAGACGCGTGCGTCAGACCTGGGTCCCTCTCAATCACTTATTTATGGCTTCCTCAGGAAGCCATTAAATTATAACCACATATTTGCCAAGCTTCCAAGAGAAGCTTCTCACTAGGAACACATGTTGAGTTCCAAAGGGAAATAAAATAAAAACAAAGGCCAACACAACACACACGAAAAACACATATCAACTTCATCTTCTCCATTTCTCCACTAGGGCTCTAGAGATAAACACCATCCTTATCATTTTACTCACAGATTCTACCCTCATCATCAACCCTCATCAAGCCTCAACCATTATCAATATGCGAAGATCATTCCCTCCACCCTCTCTTAAACTTCGAACTTTTCCTCGTCATTCCTAGGGCTTTGCTAAGGTGTCAAAGAAGGTTCAAGAGGCTACGAGTTTGAGAGTTTAGACACAAGAACAAGGCAAGGACTTGCAGAGCTTCCTTATCTCTTACTGCTTTGAGGTAAGGGGTGGGTGTTACCCTAGCTTAGGTTTGGGTTTCTAGTGTGCTCATAGTGAGTACTAAGAATGGGTGTTAGATTAGGATATTGAACCGTAGGATAGTGGATATAGATTACTATTAGAGAACAAAGTGAATAAAAAGAACCCACTAAATTAACTGTGAATCTGTGTATGTTTGATAAGCATGAATAAATGTGTGAATTATGATAGCTATTTTATACGTGTTTGCTATTGTTTGAGTAATATTCGTACCGACCATAGGAGGCCGAGTGTGAGAGATTGTGTAAAACACTAGGGAAAAAATTAATGAGGAATAATAACTAGAAGATGGATACTATAATAAGAGGGAAATTGAAATGGAAAAAGGGGAGTGAAAAGAAAGAAGCCAAGAGTGAACAAACAAAAGTAAAAAAAATAAAAAGGGATGATGTGCACGGGGTGTATGCATGACGTACACGGGGTGTATGCTTCCTAAAAGAATAAATGGGGGATGATGTTTACGGGGTGTATGCATGACGTACACAGGGTGTATGCTTCTCTAAAAGATATGAAAATTGTGAATAAAAAGGAAAAGAGAAAAGGGAAAAGTAAAGAGAAGTTAAGACATGAGAAAAGGGGCAAAGTAAAGATAAGTTAAGACATGAGAAAACTGTAAAGTAAAGGGAATGTAAGACATGATAAAAGGTTACATGGCATAATAAAAGGGAAAGGGAATAGGTAAGGGAAAGTAGAAGGCAAGAGAATAGAAAATGATAGGTAGGAATTGAATATATAATTATGACTGTGTTTGATGCATGTTGCGGGTTGAATTATATGATTACGTGCATGCTTGATTAATTGTGCTTGACTTGGTATCTTTTTATGTCATATTAGAAACTGCTTCCCTAAGTTTTGTGTAATGCTCACCTCCTTACCATTTTTCAGGGTACTAAGCCCGAGCATGCACGTTCCCCGGCCGAGCAGGTTCACTCTCCCTCACAGGGAGAGTAGGTCTTAGTAGTAGGACATAGGATCATGTCTTGGGTCTTTTATTTTTATACAATGATACTAGTTTATTTTGGTTATGTATAATTGGTGATTATAACTCTGATGTTGGTGCACATTGTGGTGCTATGAATATAATATGTTTTGCTGGCACTCTGGATAATATTAATACAAATGTTTAACAGCTTTACAAGGAAAACTAAACTTTGCAAAAGTTGAGTAAACAAAGGAAACTCCGTACGTTGACGGTGAATTTTTATAAGGTTAATGTGGATTGAAAAAGAAAAATTTTCAGGTCCTAAAATCTTAAGGGTATTTATTAGAAGGGTGTTACATTTAGTAGTATCAGATCAATTTCTCCTCGGTCTTGGAGTTATGAGCTACTCCAGTGATTACTCGCCTAGCGAGTAATCGATGCATAGTTAGAGTTTAATTTAACTGTCAGGAGATTCACATAGTTATCTACTTTACTTAGCATTAACCGGCTATCTTGTACATGCCTAAACAGTATGGCTGGAAGGCGTGTGGATAATGACAGGCTCGCCGACATACTGGAACACCTGGTTCAGATGAACCAAAATTAGGTTGAAAAGGTGGCAACAGTTGCAGCCGCAACAGTAGTGGCGGTTGTGAATCAACAGCCGCAAGCGCCTCAGAATCTGGCGAACTGGTTGTCTAAATTTAGGAAGAATGACCCACCTAAGTTCGAAGGGGGTTATAATCTTGATGGAGTATAGTTATGGCTCCAAGAGATCGAGAAGATTTTGCATACCATAGCACCCCTGGATGAGCAAGCTGTGTTGTTAGCACAGTATATGCTGATCGGTGAAGCTGAGCACCGGTGGGCACAGAGCAGAAGAGGCTTGGAGGCGGTGAATCAAGTGGTTAATTGGATTGCATTCAAGGATCGTTTTCTGGGAAAGTATTTCCCAGAGGATGTCCGAAGGGAGAAAGAGATTGCTTTTTTGAATATGAATCAAGGTAATCTCAATGTTGGCGAGTATGCAGCCAAGTTAGAGGATCTGATTAGGTATGCGGGAAGCTATCGTGATGCCAATGAGAGAGATAAGTGTGTTAAGTTCGAGTCTGGACTCCGAACTGAGATCAAGCTGGCGTTCGAGTACCAGAATATTGCCAACCTGTCACAGTTGGTTAATATGACGAGCACGTATGAGAAAGGCCTAAAGTAGAAAGCAATCAAGAAGAGGAGCAAGGGTGTTCCGAGGACTAGTGGACCATCAGGGAGAGAGAAACAACTCAGAGGTCGGGTCCCTATGTGAGTCCGAGCTTTAGAGCAACATCAGTATCAAGGGGCGATGGTCAAATGGAGGTCGTCCCTTTCCCTTATCCGATTTGTCAACACTGTGGGAAGCAACATGGGGGAGAATGCTGGAGGTTGAATCCAAACAGGGGAAAAGGACTCTGCTATCGGTGTGGTCAGCTTGGTAACTTTGCGACCCATTGTCCTGAGAACACCATGAAGAAGGAAGTCAATGCCGCTAAAGCTCGGCAGGTTGGTGGGAGCTGACCACTTTAGAAGGGTAAGGTATACACTATGGACGACGAGGAAGTGACTGATGCCAACGAAATGATCGGAGGTACATACTGTTAATCAATTCCTTGTATAGTGCACTGCCGAACTACGGTACCGTTCCCCTATATTGTTTAGGTAATTGAGAAGTGTAGGATGTCTTAGGATAGGAAGCGACATAGCAAACTTTAAGCAGTTCCCTTCATTAATTCTCTAGTGGGAGAACATGGTAAAGTGTACCCTGCTTAGGATCTTAACCCTCGATCTTGTGTACTAAGATTTGGACCAATTAAATGAGCAATCAAATTGTGCTCTTCATTGAGAACAAGACTTTAGGGGCGTTCGAATACAATAAAGTATGTCAATGCTAAGCGGGGGAGGACTAGCAACTAAGCATAGACTCGGCCTAGGGAGCCGTATTATGAGATATGGACTAACGGAAAAGGTAGGAGTACGTACGAGCTGTAAGCTTTGTCATTGGGATGGTTCTCCATTTAAGGGACTGAACGGAATTTCGGTGGCGAAATTCCAGTAAGTGGGGAAGAATCGTAATATCCCGAATTTAATTCCAAACTTAGTTCAATTAAAATTCGAGTTAGATCTGGGGATGATCAGAAAAGTGAGCTGAGAGAATAAGAGGGTTTGAGTGTAGTAGATCAGACCTCGGTCCGACCTATCCCATCTCAGCCGACCAAAAGGCGACGACCAGGGTCATAGGCCGAGCAGCGAATATCAGACTGTTAGGTTACCCGTAAACTTGTGATGAGCTCGAATCACCGTACCGAGCTAGGAGGACTTATGTAGCGGACATGCTTTCGAGCCGACCAGCTAGCTCTGAGCTCATGAGAACCGAGCATGTAGCTCTGAGCTCGTTGTAGCCACCCAATTTTGTCCGGGGTCAAAAATTATATTTTGTAAATATTTTGGTTAATTAGATTTTTATCTTCAAGTTTTTATAATTGAATTTTATAAATAAAATAAAAAAAAGAGTTTGTTTGGACCCATTATTTTCTAATTAATGTGTATTAAGTTATTTTTGGGATTTATTTAAAAAAATTAAACAAAATAAAAAGTGCATTGAAAATTTTTAAGAAGAAAAATTAATTGAAAAGATTGTGTCCAAAATTTTTCAATATCAATTCAAAAGATTGAAAATCAATTATTTTTAAAAAGAGAAAGATTTTGATAATTAATTAAAAATCAATTTAGAAAATTTTGAGAATCATTTTAAAATCATTTGAAAATCAATTTGAGAAATTGAGAATCAATTTGATTTAATTAAAGGTTCTTTTTTTTAATCATAAATATTTGAAAAAGATTACAATTGATTGTTGAAAAATTAAAAAAATTTGATTGAAATCAATTTGAATTTAATTGATGATATGTTTTATTTGGATGGAGTTATCAACTTCTTTTTCTTTAAAGATTGAAAATTAATTCAAAAAGAAATTGAGAATCAATTGAAAATCAAGTAAAATTTTTTGAATCAATTAAAGAGGATCGAGAATCAATTTGATTGAGTTGAGAATATTTTTTTTCGATTGCATTTCTTTTATTCAAATCAAAAATTCTTTGGAAAGGATTATCCTCTTTTTGAAATTATTAAAATCAATTCAAATTTTGACAATCAATTCAAAAGATTGAAAATCAATTCATTTTTTTTATTTGAGAATCAATTTGATTTAATCGAGGATTTTCTTTTAAAATCAAAAATATTTTAAAAGTGATTATCATTATTTTGAAAAGATTTGAAATTGATTTTTAACAAATTTTTCTTAACTTAACTTCTACTATAAATAGAGGTTTTCCCATCACTTTGAAAAAAAAGGATTTTGGGGGGGATGGGGAGAGACAATTTGTTGTATTAAAAAATTTTCCTTTACACATTTCTCGATGTAATCTTCCTGTGCTGCAACACCCCTAGCATTCCAGCCCCGTGCACCGCATGCCCATTGTCCCTTGTCCATTTGCATTGTCACGATACTCCTTGTTCAGTGTTCACACATTACTCCCTTTGTTGCAGCATCTCCCATCATTAGGTTTAAGTACTTTACTTCGTTTTTATTTTCTTTTTCTTTTCCGGACTTTTTAATATAATAAATTAAATAATGATGGTTTAAAATGTAGTTTTTTATTGTTATCTAAGATTGGTTGTGTTTTGGTAAGTCAATTTTTCTCACCCAAACTTAACTTAGTGGTGGGATCTCTTGAATTTCCCCTCTGCATAAAAAATAAACATATAAAAATAATTTTACATACAATAATAATAAATTAAAAATTTATTTTTTTAATTTTTATTCTAAAATTTGTTGCGTTTTGGTAAGTCGATTTTTCTCTCCCAAATTCAGTTGAGAGATCTTTCGGATTGTCTCTCCGTACAAAAATATGTACACATAAATATTTTTTTAAAATAAATTATAAAAATTAGAAGAAATTTTTTTTTTTAGATAAAAAATAAATAGATTTTATTCATTAAGTTTTAACAAAATGTGTTTTGGAAATCCACCTTTTCTTGCCTAAATGACAAGATCTTGTGCATGTTTTCTCTCTACATCAAACATTTTTGTAATAAAATTAAAAAATATCAAAAGTTAATTTATAACTATGTAGCCTTGATTCCTCATTTTATGAGGATACGTAGGACCAAAGGCAACCTTGTCAGGCACAACAATAAAAAACAAATATTTTTTTGGCAAACCAATTATGTAGGTCTTTTAATTAAAATCAATCAAATGTACCATTTTCGAATGGGCGAACGGGGTGCTAATACTTCCCCGACTCGTAACCGACTCCCGAACTCGGAATCTATCTAGTTGGAGACCAAGATTTAACCGTTTTAATTAATAATTATTTTTTCTGCGTTTTTTAGCAAAATGTGGTGGCGACTCCATATCGGGTCAATCGACCCCCACTCGTAGGTGAGGCCCCCAGGGCGACCCAGGACCCCGGCCGCGACAGCTGGCGACTCCACTGGGGACAAAACTAAATAAGATAGTCAGACCTAAATGATTGATTATTTTTAATAGACCTATATTTTTTCTAATTGGTTTGCTTTTAATTAATTGTTTATTGTATAGATCTATTTATTTATTTTTTTCACATATTTGTTTAATTGTATATTTATTCATTTATTCTTTATTGTAATCTCTTTTGGTTTTTTATTTAAAAAAAAGGATTTGTATGCCTCCGACATAAGTTTTTTTACACGAATCTTTACACACACGGAAACCCTATACCCAGGTACTATTATCTAAACCCTAAGTTTAGGGGTACTTTTACCCTACCTTTGACTTACCAAGTGTATGATCTCTTGTAGTGTGTAGAAGTATCACTCGGATTGTAAACCATTTCTTGTAAACGCGACCTTTGGAAGGTACGTCCAACCTATTTTGGAAGGCGTAGCCAAGCTCTTGTCGATAGTTTGCGAGGTGGGTCCTCACCTTAAAGAGTGAGGGCAATCTCGGGGCCTTTAGAAGTCTAGAGCCACCATGGAGTACACTTTGTGTAGCATTCTATTTTGAAACTTGAATAAGTCAGACATGGTTCCCCTTCATTCACTATCAAAGATTAAGAGGTGTCAAAACAGTTAATCTATTACCTACTTAACCTTTGAAAAAGCTGTGGGGATCGTGTCAATCAAAAATTAAAAAATATATACTCTTTTTCAAGTTATCAAATTAAAGTGTTACACTTTAGTTATATCATATCGTAGGACTGTGGCCAATAGACATCCCAAAAACCTTGTAGGATCTACCATGAGGGGGCATATTCTCTATCTCTTTTCGCATTATGTTTAATAAAAGTCGAGATCATCATCCCACATAAGTTGGTTGACCCACCGTCATCCAAGCCAGAATGATGTAAGCGACACCATTGCACTTTGGTAACCATATGCCATGAGGAAGGCCTTTTCTTTGCATGCCCATTAAACCCGCAATAGGGCTCACCGCCCTGAGGGTAAACTTCATCTTTCATATTCATCATTTCACTTGGGATAATCCCTCATTGTTTCAAGTGGGCCCGAACTGTATGGTTATTGTCAATTCATGTTGACACCCAATTTTGTCCCCCCCCAAACAAAATAAAACAAAAAAATAAAAATGTTTTTAAAAAAAAAGAGATGAAAAATTAAAAATAAAATAAAAAAAAATATTTTGAAAAAAAAGTTTTTTTTTATGAAAAATAAAAAAACGAAAAATAAAAGTTTTCAAAAAAATAAAAATAAAAAAAATAAAAATGTTTTAGTAAAAGATTTGGTTAATTT